>OY728134.1:1340152921-1345152921 GCA_963277665.1 Viscum album
TTTATGACTTTCACAAAAACTAAATAACAAATAGTGTCAAAATTGACATAAATTAATATTTAAAAAAATACTATATTATTGGTTGATATAATATTCCTAAAAATATAAGGTTTGGCCAAAGGACTTAAATAATGATATTTGTATCATTAATGGACCACTTGGGGGTCGATTGGAAGTTTATAGTAAGCTTATTAACTATATAATATAAAAATACAAAGTGACATGGTAAATGTCAAACTAATTAACTAAGAGTTAAAACTTAAAGATAAGGTTAATATAATTACCCAATCCTGTGTAAAATCTATTGACTGAAAGGATTGCGACCCATACCCACCTTAGACATTTAATAATCCACTTTTCAGCCATTATAAACCGAATATTAATTTATTATAAAATAATACTTTAAGTTTTTCATAAATATCCCCTCCTCCCCTTATAAAAAGACACCACTTCTAACCAATTATTCACATCTTCAAAGCCTTTTGTCTTGGCCAACCCCCAACCAAATACTCTTTCAACTTCACTCACTTAAACCTAGAGGCTTTAGTTTGATCATAAAGCCAACCTAAGGAGCCCTTTTGATCAAATCAAAAAGAAGAACCCGAAGAAGAGGAGATTAAACGTACCCTTGACTAATGGAAAGTGCAAGGTAAGGGATTTTCATCTCACTCCTTATTCCCATGAGATTCATGCCATATTGCCACTATTACCTTTTTGTGGGGTATGTACTGTCCATAATTGTATTCTTTGTGTAATACACTTGAATATATGTGTATTTACATATTCATTGTATGATACCTCTTTCATGGGGTGTATGTTTTGTAAGTTACCAAATTGGTAAGGGTTAATTTCACAATCTCATTATTATCCAAGATTGTTTTTATGTAAGTATCTACTAGGACTTATTTTTCATCCATTTACATGTTTCTTATAAGATTCATCAAAGGAATTATTTTTAAGGGGCTTTTTACTAAAACATCATTTTAAATGTTTTAAATATTTATTCTTCTAAATCTCTCTCATTAATGTCCATGTTTTCAAATGGTTTTAAGGATTTATTTATATGGACATGAATGCTTTTAAAATGTTAATTCCTTTCACAAGTTTAAAAGTGGTATGGGACACTATGATTCAAAAATGTTTTTAAATTTCTTCCTTTCTAAATTGTGTGACTTTAAAATGTTTTCATGAAAAGGTTTATTTCTCTCAAAGAGTTTTACAAATCATTTTAATCTATGTCAAAATCCATTAATGGTTTTTAAACTTGTTTTCAAGTTGGTTTATCATGATACAAATATTCCATATTGTATTTAAGGTTTTGATATGTTTGACTATGGATGAGTTTTTTTTATGCCATTAATGGTTTTTGATTAATTTTTTTGCATTTCATATGCTATTTTTAATATGACTGTTTATGTTATATTTCAACCTTCACTTAAGATGAATGTGTTGGACTAGTATGTTCCAGGTTGGGGTCTAGTTATAGAAAACCCTTCGAGTTGGTGTCCGGTTATTAGAGGCACTTCGGGTTGGGTCTAGTTACAGCAGACCCTATAGGTTGGTGTCCAGTTATTAGAGGCACTCCGGGTTGGTGTCCGGTTATTAGAGGCACACCAGATTGGTGTCCAGTTATTAGAGGCACTCCAAGTTGGAGTCCGGTTACAGTGGCTCTCCGGGTTGGGTTCCAGTTACAGTTAGCCCTTAGGTCTTGGCACGATGCCTTGACACAGAAACTAAGGTTCGACATTGTGCATTCCATCATTATGAAATTGGTTAGTGATATTGCATGTGATTATTCTACTAGTATAATATCCATGTGAACAAGTAAATGGAATTGCTTCATTTTATTTTTTCCATATTATTCCAAAGTTCAAGTTTAAAAGGCTTTTCTCTTAGTTATAAATTGCTTTAAATGTTTATACTTATTGATGAAGGTTTCCGCTGTATTGTTATTATTACTGAGCATCTGAGCTCACCCCTTTCTATGTTTTATTTATCTCAGGATTCCAAGAAGTTTATGGTGATTGATATGCAGGATTATGAAAAGGGAATAATGACGTTCGTGAAAGATTATTTATGTTGTTTTGTATGTAATGAAGTGTAATGTAACATTCATATATGTAATCTATTTTCCAAGACTGCTAAACTAATCGGTCCTTCAGGACTTGATTCCTTGTAATCATTCCAATGTATTACAATAATGCACCGACTCTGGGTAACTTGGGTTGGGCGTTACAGTTGGTATCAGAGGAAGTTTATCAATAACCTTAGAAGATAGATTTAGATAAACTCGGATTAGAGCACATAACCCTATGATATAATTTGAGGATTAGTATAGAAGAACTTCCAAGAATTTTGATATTTTTGAGATTTTGTGGGTGTTTCGAGTAATACATCCCTGTCTAGATACAAGAAGGTACATGCAGCTCTGGCACAAATGTACCTAGAGGTAAAACCTGAAAACACCGCTTTGAGCTCGACTCGAACGGGAACTGGTGCACGATAACGGGCCTTGCTGCACACTTGGTTACGACACTCCCAGGGGATATGCTTAGGATAATTCTCATTTTCTTTACAAACCATTATGAAGGGTTTAGGAGTATATACTTCCTCAAAGAATACATTTTTGTGATTATGGATTATAACCATAAACTGCTTAATTTATGTTAAGTGTTTTACATGTTTTGGATTAGGTATTGCTATTTATAAACTAATATAATCTATTCCAATGTATAGAAATGGTTCCCAATAGAAGGAATGAGAACTCCAGCAATACGCATGATCCAAATAGTAAGAAAGATCATATCATTAATGGTCTTAAACTAGAATTTATAAGGGAAATAGTATCTAATATATTATCATCATATGAAGAAATCGTATCATGTGTTTATATGATTAGTAAAGAAATCTTGGAGTTCGATGGCTTTGAAGGGAAGCAAGAGAAGGAAAGGACGGTAGAGAGAATGACATATAAAGGGAAGAAGGTAAATAAGGATTTTCCCATATGTGATAACTATGGAAAGAATCACCTTGGAAAATAATTGATGGGAATGGGAGTATGTTATAAGTGTGGAGAAAAATGATACCAAGTATGAGACTGTACGGGTAAGAAAATGGTTTCAAATGTACAATGGTTCATTTGCAAGGAGTTTGGAAACTACACGGACCAATGTCCCAGTCATCATACTATGCCGCAAATGATGTTATTGGATAATAATAAAGTTATGAAAGTACCATAGATGAAGAAGAATGACTAGTGTTCTTATGTTGTTATTATAGAATTATTTCATTTGAGTGTTGTATCAATAGTATACTGGTTACATGAATTATGGAGATAAATAAGGATTGTACTGCAGTACTATTTCATTGAGAATTTGAGATTATATGGTCCTGATACTAAGGTAGTAATTTTGGAATAAGGGATGGTTGATTTTGGTAATTCAGGATGTTGCGGTGTTGTAAAAGAATATATGATAAAGGCGTTCCCAGGTTATTACCAGGAAAAAAGGATCCTCATTATGTTTAACTTCCTTATAATAATTGGACTGAGAGTTTGGATATATGTATTTTTGATAATTATAAAGGTTCAAATGGATTATGTTTGAAATTGGATACTATATTTAATGTTATTTTTGGATTCCATAAAAAGGATAACCCGGAGTTTGGGTGACAACCCGTCATGTCCGGTAAGGCCGCGAGACTTGAACCCGCAACCAAAGGGAATCAAGGGTGTATCACCTATCACTTACCCACATGATGTCCTGGATTGAATAATGTAGTTTTTTAAAGGGTCTTATATGTGAATTATAAATCCATTATTTTTTTTATCCTTATATGATTAGGATAAATAGAATATATATATTTATATATATTGAAATCTTTTAGAGTGAAAGATGAGTTTGTGGTAGGAATTAGTTGAAGGATAAAACTCTACTATTCATATATATATATATATATATATATTCCCTCTTATTTTATGGATGAATTAATTATTAAACATTAGGGAAGGGATCTTAAAAAGAATGTGTTATCCTAATACCTTAAATTTTGTTGAACCGATGGTATTTTTTAATCGTCCTAGATTGGTGGCTCTAAGGCCCACAATACTACAATTGTTTGTGATTAATGACCTCAATCACTCCCTATAAATATATACATTTTCCCTCCAATTACATGTCTCTAATTTCCACTAATTTTCTCTTAATCGAGATCATAATTTGGTGGTGACTTTTTCATTCCCCTTTTCCTCTTATTAAGACTAAATTTTATTAACCCAATTTCCGATGAGGGTTTTCCCACAAATGTATTTTCTATTTGCAACCTTTTTTTTGAAGAACAATTTCAAATTTTGAGGACTCAATTTATTGAAGGATGGTAGAATGTAACACCCCAAGATTTTATAGTATGTTATTTCTTCAATGTAATGCAATAACTAGCATTACACGAAACACTGAGTTCAAGCGAATCACAACTTACCAAAATAGCCGTTGAAAAGTGGTTATGAATAGTATTAAATATATTTTGAACTATATATTATCCTTATAATTTTAGAATCCATATTATGAGTTTCTTAGACATAATGTAAGAACAAATACGTTTTTTCAGATAAAAGAAGTATTTTTTCCAAAAATTCAATTTTACCGCCTTTTAATGGAGAACCATTTTTAAATCCAATATTTGAAACTTTAATATATTCAATTTGAAAAAATAAACTTCTTATTTAGAATTTGGATATAATAATTTAGTTTCAATAAATTTTTTGGTGTTTTTCTGATAACTTTCATATTTTGGTGAATAGTGAAAAATACTATATTTTAACTGAGAACAACTTTTTTATTGAAAATAATTTATAGTGTTGAATTATAAATTTTAATGGTTTGGAAGTATAATTATATTATATTTTAACCATTTAATCCAATTATAGTCATTGTACGTAATTTCACATTGATATTAGACATAAACAAGTGTCAATTTTTTGATTGATATTGTTTCATAAAAATACACATTTTGGTATTAACAACAGGAATTAATTTTAAATAAATAAATTAAACTTCTGTGTTTTGAATTTGGTAAAATAGAATTCATTTTTGGATTCGGGATATCGAAATCAGCCTAGGGTAAATGTTTGGTATTTTTCTGAAAACGTTCAATTTTTGATGAATAGTAAAAAAACACTGAGTTGTCATTAAAAACCGAATTTTTATTTAAATAATTATTTATTTTACTTTAATTTATTTTAGTTCAAAATAGATACATAATACCTATATAAATTAAATGTAATTCATTAGAGTCAGTTTATAGTAATTTTAGATATATAAAATTCTTTATAGAACTTTTCACCGTCTTTTACCCACCTCCTAAGAGAATTTGAAAATTCACATAAAACGTAATTTTACTACTTCTGTGAGTGGAATATCAAAAATCCGAGAGAAACGGTTAATATCAAGGAGTAAAATGTGGTTCAATAACATAAAAATAATTTTTGGTGAATAATAATGTTTTACTTTTATTTACCACGGTTAAAAGTAAATTAGGTAATTAAGGGTAAAAATTATATTAATATTACCCTAACACATGTCCTAATTCTATTGGTCAAGTGTATCATGACCCAAATCAACCTTATGAATAAAATATTATCATTTCGGTCCATATGGATTAGATTAGGACATTTACTATTAGTTAATTCAAAGAAGAGTTAAAAGAGTTTAAATCGCAGTTTAATAGCTAAATCATTTTTAAAATAGGGTTATAGATAAGAAACATTCGATTATAAATATTCATTAGAAAGTTAAAAATATTTCCTACATAATGGTATTTTATTTATAATTTTTAGACATTAAATAATTAAATGAATTTATGACACAATGATGATGCTGTAATTACCTAATTAATGAAAGAACCAATTAAATTGTATTATAAATATTAAAAAAATATAATTTCAAAGTTTTTATGACATCCAATAATTTTCTAGGTGACTATGACATGTTAGGGATGATTCAATGTATCTTGTTCGAAGTAATCAAGTTGTGATGACTTTCACAATAACAAAATACCAAATAGTGTCAAAATTGACATAAATTAATATTTAAAACAAATACTATATTATAGGTTGATATAATATTCCTAAAAATCTAAGGTTTAGCCAAAGGACTTATATCATAATATTTTTATCCTTAATGGTCCACTTGGGGTTTGATTGGAAGTTTATAGTAAGCTTATTAACTATATAATATAAAAATACAAAGCAACATGGTAAATGTCAAACTAATTAACTAAGTGTTAAAACTAAAAGATAATGTTAATATAATGACCCAAACCTATCTAAAATCTATTGGTTGAAAGTATTTAGACCCATCCCTACCTTAGACTTTGAATAATAAACTTTAGATCCATTAATAAACCGAATATGAATTTATTATAAAATAATACTTCAAGTTTTTTCTAAAGAGCCCCTCCTTCCCCTTATAAAAGGACAACACTTCTAACCAATTATTTACACCTTCAAAGCCTTTTGGCTTGGCCAAACCCTACCCAAATACTCTATAAACGTCACTCACATCAACCTATAGGCTTTATTTTGATCAGAAAGCCATCCTAAAGAGCCCGTTTGATCAAATCAAAAGGAAGAACCCGAAGAAGAGGAGGTTAAACGTACCCTTGACTAAACGAAAGTGCAAGGTAAGGGGTTTTCATCTCACTCCTTATTCCCGTGAGATTCATGCCATATTTCCACTATTACCATTTTTGTGGTGTATGCACAGCCAATAATTGTATTCTTTGTGTAATACACTTTAATTTATGTGTATTTACACATTCATTGTATGATACCTCTTTCATGGGGTGTATATTTCGTAAGTTACCAAATTGGTAAGGGTTAATTTCACAATCTCATTATTATCCAAGTTGTTTTTACATAAGTATATACTGGGACTTATTTATCATCCATTTTCATGTTTCCTAAAAGATTTGTCAAAGGGATTATTTTTAATGGAATTTTTACTAAAACATCATTTTAAATGTTTTAAATATTTATTCTTCTAAATATCTCTCATTAATGTCCATGTTTTCAAATGGATTTTAAGGATTTATTTATATGGACATGAATGTTTTTAAAATGTTAATTCCTTTCAGAAGTTTCAAAGTGGTATGGGACACTTTGATTCAAAAATGTTTTTAAATGTCTTCCTTTCTAAATTTTGTGACTTTTAAATGTTTTCATGAAAAGGGGTATTTCTCTCAAAGAGTTTTAAAAATAATTTTCATCTATGTCAAAATCCTTTAATTGGTTTTAAACTTATTTTGAAGTAGATTTATCATGATACAAATCTTCCATGTTGTATTGAAGGTTTTGTGATATGTTTGACTATGGATGAGTTATTTTTATGGCATTAATGGTTTATGATTAATGTTTTTGAATTTTGTATGATAGTTGTAATACGAATGTTCAGGTTATATTTCAACCTTTTCTTAGGATGAATGTTTTTGACTAGTATGTTCCGTGTTGGGGTCCAGTTAGAGCAGACCCTCCAGGTTGGTGTCCGGTTATTAGAGGCACTCCGGGTTGGGTCTGGTTACAGTAGACCCTTCGGGTTGGTGTCCAGTTATTATAGGCACTCCGGGTTGGTTTCCGATTATTAGAGGCACTCCGGGATGGTGTTCGGTTGTTAGAGGCAATCTGTGTTGGTGTCCGGTTATTAGAGGCACTCCGGGTAGGAGTCCGGTTACAGAGGCTCTCCGGGTTGGGTACTGGTTACAGTTATCCCTTAGGTCTTGGCACGAGGCCTTGACACAGAAATTAAGGTTCGACATTATGTATTCCATCATTATGAAAGTGGTTTGTGATATTTCATGTGATTATTCGACTAGTAGAATATCCATGTGAACAAGAAAATGACATTACTTCATTTTATTTTTTCCATATTATGCTAAATTTCACGTTTAAAAGTATTTTGTCTTAGTTATACATTGAATTAAATGATTATGCTTATTTATTAAGGTTTCCGCTGTATTTTTATCCTTACTGAGCATATTAACTCACCCCTTTCTATTTTTCATTTTTCCCAGGATTCCAAGAAGTGTATTATGATTGATATCTAGGGTTAAGCCAAGGTAATAATGATGTTCGTGAAGGATTATTTATGTTGTTTTGTATTTTATGAAGTGTAATGTAACATTCATGTATGTAATCTATTTTTCAAGACTGCTAAACTAATCGGTCCTTCGGGACTTGATTTCATGTAATCATGCCAGTGTATTAAAATAATGCACCGACTCTGGGTAATAGGGGTCGGGGCGTTACACAAAAGGCACAATTAAGTGTCCTTGTAAAAAATGTGCTATGATAATGTTTGACACATTGGACAAGGTTGGGGGACATCTCTTGCGGTTTGGTTTTCAACCAGATTATGTTTTTTGGTATCAACACGGTGAACACAGTTCCAGAGAAGATACTAATAACTTGATTATGGATCCATCACGAAATCAAAATTTAGTACATGATGTTGTAGATCAATTTGTTCAACAAACTGAAACTCACGATGATATTGATTAAACTCTTGAGTTGGCACCATACGAATTTTATGACTTGTTGAGGTCTGCTGAGGATGCATTATATCATGGTTTCAAGATAAGTAACTTAGAAGCGGTTGCAAAATTTATGGCTATTAAATCAGATAATGCAATGTCAAACAACTATTTGATCAGATTTTTTTTGGGTTAAAACACTGTTACCTAAATGAAATGTGTTGCCTGCAAATTTCTTTGAGATCAAGAGGTTGGATCATGACCTGGGCCTTAGTTATAAAAAGATTCATGCATGTGAAAATGATTGCATCTTATATTCCAGTGAAAATGATTCATTCGATAGTTTTCCCATATGTGTAAAATCGAGGTATAAAGAAGCTCAACCAGGGAAGTCTGGATCGATTCCTGTAAAACAGTTGAGATATTTACCCCTTACACCCAGGCAGCAATGTTTATTTATGTCTCAAAACACAGTGTCAATGATTTCAGGTCACAAAACCAATATTTTGACTGGTAAAATATTTAATCATCCATCTAATAGTGATTCATGGAAACATTTTGACCATCTTCATCCATCTTTTGATTTACAAGCTTGAAACGTGCGATTGGGTCTTTATACTGATGGTTTCAGTCCGTTTGGTTCTTATGGTAGTCATTATTCATGTTGGCTGGTCTTTATAACTCCGTACAATTTACCTCCATGGATGTTGATGAAGGAGCCCTATATCTTTTTGACCTTATTAATCTCAGGACATCCGAAAAATAATATTGATGTTTATTTGAAACAATTGATTTATGGGTTAAATTAATTGTGGAGTAATGGTGTTAGTACATATGATGTTGCTGCGAAATAAAATTTCACATTAAAAGGTGCATTGATGTGGACAATTAGTGGCTTTCTGGCATATAACATGTTATCTTGATGAAGTAAACATGATCTGAAATCATGTCCTTACTGTACGAAAGACAACAAAGCCATTGTGCTCATTAATGTAAAAAAACCTTGATATTTTGACTGTCATCGCATATTTCTTCCAACAGATCATCCTTTTCGAAGGAACAAATCTGATTTTAGAAAAGGCACAATTGAAAGGGATGAACCTACAAAAATGATCGCAGGTACAAAGTTAAAATCAGTTCTATATTCATTACCTCTCATCAAATTTGGGACAATAGTAAACCAACGGAATGTTCATGGCTTTGGGAAAGAACATAATTGGATAAAACAGAGCCTTTTTTGGGATCTTCCATATTGGTCTGATTTTGTTGGTCCACCACATGTTGGATGTCATGTATATTGATAATAACTGTTTTGATAATTTATTTTATACTGTTTTGGATACACCAGGTAAGACCAAAGATACTGTAAAGGAATGATTAGATCTTGCCCAAATTTGCAGTCGAACAGAACATTAACTATTTGAAAATGTCAGATCACATAGGTTAATTAAGCCAAAAGCATCTTATACACTTTCCAAAGAGAGTCGCTTATTATTTTGTCAGTCGATTGTAGATTTGAGACTTCCAGATGGCTATGCTTCCAATTTGGGCATATGTGTTAAGAATGGTTATATTACCATATTTAAATGTCATGATTGTCATGTTATAATGGAAAGACATATGCTGATTTGATTCAGTGGTTTTTTGAATTCTATGATTTGGGATTTGATAACAGATATATCATATTTTTTCGAGACATTTGTACAGTGACAACAGACTATGATGCACTAAGAAAAATGGAAGAATATGTTGCTGTAATTATATGTAAAATGGAAAAAATATTTCTCCCTTCTTTCTTTGACTCAATGGAACATCTAATATTACATTTTCCACATGAAGCTAAATGTTGAGGTCTAGTACAGTTTCCATGGATGTACCCATTCGAGGGATGCATGCAGAAATTGTTGAAATAGTATGTAATGACGCATTAGTTGATGGCTCAATTGTTGAAGATTATTTTCAAGAGGAAATTGTTTTTCTCGGATCTCACTATTTTGAATTTGGATATCCCTCAAAACACAGCCGCATGGGATGGAATGAGGGAAATGTTAATGATTAAATGAACAATCAATTATCAGTTTTCAATCAACCAAACCTTGGCTTTGGTGGAGTTCAAGAACAATGGCTTTCATATGATGAACATCATAGTGCTCATACATATGTTCTCCTCAACTGTGATGAAATGATAGCATTGGTACTATTAATGGTTCTATCACTTATTCTATAATTTATGTTATAGTTTGTAAACATACTTTATTTGTAGGTTATATGATAATCATATCAAGAAAGAACTTCCACAAATTATAGTAGTTTCACTTGAAGAACGCAGACAAAACAATTTCTCAATGGTTTCAAAAACTAGTAACATAAATTATTTATGGTTTAATATCAATTCAGTTTAATATTTATTATATTCATAATTGTTTTAAAAAAATTTAGGTGTCTCAACTGACGGTTCTAGGGGCTGCGGAAGCTCGTGGGTGGATGTGCCCACTTGTCATTTTGTCATTATCAATGATCAATCATGGATCAAAACGACCATAAATGCAAATCTCCACAGATTGAATCATAGAAATTGACAAAGAAGGAGGAATGTCCCGTAACCAAAAATGAGAATCATTATAGGATGATTATAATTAATCTAATTAATTGAAAAGAAGTACATTTTTTGTGTTCTTTCTTCGTTGATATTTCTGATCACGTTCTGATGTGATTCTTCATTGTGTCGCAGAAGCCAAAGTTATACTTCATCTAGCAGTTATCCACACATGCACCGCATATCTCTAGACATCGCCAAAGGATTCTCTAGCTGCTAGCATGGAGGAACCTTTGCTTGAGTTGTCCGCCTAAGATCGCTTTGATCCGATAGAGGAGGATCTCTCTCGGTCTTGAGAGAATTATTGGAGGAAGGAGTTCTTTCGGTCTTGAGATAATTCTCCAAAATTATTATGCACAACGATAAAGGAAAAGTGTTGGGGTTGTGAGGATATTTATAATCGGGTTTGAGGTTATAGAGTTATGATAATAAATAAATGTGTTACACATTTTTTTTATTTCATTAACTCTTATTGGAAACCCCCATGCAGAATCATTAATTCCTTGGCATTCACCAATGCTGAATAAATAAATATCATTTAATAAAACAATATTATTTCCTTAAAATCCTAATTGGAAAAACTACATGGCGTGTAATTATTAATACACATCGTGTACTTGCTTTTTCCTAAAAATACATGGAGTGTAATCATTAATACACAGCGTGTACTTGTATTTCATTTCCTTTCCAAAATGAAAACTACACGGCGTGTAATCATTAATACATGGTGTGTACTTTTTTTCAAAATAAAAACTACACGACGTGTAATCATTAATACACGGTGTGTATATCTTGTTTTCATTTTATTCTTCCTCCAACATTAAAATGATTTACGCTTCCTTGAATAATTATTAAACCGTATATGGGAATAATTTTTATTCTACTTGAGATACTTGGATACACTTAGTGTGTGACCCTCTAGGCCCCTTTCTCGTTCGCATTAGGCGGGCTTGCCTAAAGTCCAAGATTATTGTCTAGAAACGGATCAAGGCACCCAAGAGAAAGAAGTTGATGCCGCATTGACTTTTCACCTCATACGAACACTTACTGAGTAATTTAATCCCTTTGTATCAATATCTCATCATGAAGGTTTCATGGCAGTGTCATAAACCTATATGCTTGATCTGTCATTCATTGACTTCCAGAAATAAACTTGTCGTTACACCATGGCCCTGGAATTTGTGCAATAGTTCTATTTCAATCAAAGGGACAGAGATATTTACTTCCATAAATATGGAAGGTTAAAATCCTTCCTCAACATATCCATTAACAACATGTCATTCGTGATGCACCCAACGTACCCTACATCCCGCCAACTCTCTTTGTGACGGTTTTCATCAGCAAATCTAAGTGCGAAAGTCCTGAAATGAGTTAATGATAATCTTCCAGTTTAAGGACCATTATGCAGACTCGTAGATAGCAATATCCTATGACACCAAGACATGAAGAATTAATACTGGCAGGTCTGTTCTCATAATCTCTTATCTTGGAGATTACCAAGTTCATACTCCATGAGAGAGAGTCTTGTCTTATTATGAGTACTCACACATGACGGTGTGTTTATACTATGTGTCATATCATAGTATGTCATTCAACCGTAGAACTTTATTTAAGAATATTGCTATTGCATTTCAAGGTTCTCATCATAGCGGGGATCTGCCATTACCTTATTAATGCAACTAATATTCTAGGACATTATTATATTATAGTCATGAAGAACAATGAAAAATATATAATAAGTGTATATTCATGTAATCAAAGTAAGAATAGTTGGTTATTAGGACACCAACTTTGACAAACTCCCACTTGGACTAGAGCCAATTGCCTACGACTTTAAGTCCGCTAGACCTCATATGATGATCATGATTCTGCTGATTCAAGGCCATAGTCAAGGGTTCTGCCACGTTGTCTTCTATAGAAATGCAGCTCACTACAACTTCACCTCTCTAGGAAAAATCCCTCAAGATATGATACTTCCGAAGTATGTGCTTTGTTCACTGATGTGGCCTTGGCTCTTTTAAAAGTTCCACCGCTGTAGTATTATCACAATATAGTGTGATATGATCTTTACTAATAGGTACTACATCCAGATCTTGGATGAAACTTTTCATCCATACTACTTCTTTAGTTTCCTCAAAAGCTGCGATATACTCGGACTCTACTGTAGAATCTTCCCCCACACCTTTCTTTGAGTTCTTCCAGCTCATGTCACCTCTATTCAAATTCAAGATGTATCTAGTCTGCGACTTCATGTCATCTTGATCAGTCTATAAACTAGCATCTACATGTCCTATGATGACTAGTTCCTCATCTCATCCATAAATTAGGAACATATCATTAGTACGTCTCAGATACTTAAGGACAGTCTTGACTGCCATCCAATGGCAGTCTCTTGTATCCACTTGATATATACCTACCACACAAAATACATAAGCAACATCAAGCCTTATACATAGCATATCATACATGACTGGCCCAATTGCTGATGAATAAGGGATCATTTTCATTTTCTTTCATTCCTCATGTGTCTGAGCACACATTTTCTCGGAAAGATGGATGCTTGTGACACTGGAAACAATCCCCTCTTAGACTGTTCCATACTGAATCACTTTAGTATATTGTCAATGTATGTACTTTGACATAGGCCTAGTATTCTCTTGGATCTATCATGATGGATCTTGATTCCAAGAATATATGATGCCTCACCCATGTCTGTCATGGAGAATCATTTATTCAAACATGCCTTAACTGACTATAGGACATGTACTTCGTTTCCAATTAGTAATATGTCATCAATATATACTCTTAGGAAAAATACTGCAGTTCCACTAAACCTTTTGTAGACACAAGGCTCACATTCGTTCTTAACAAATCCAAATTCTATTATTTCTTCATCAAAATGAATGTTCCATGACCTGGATGCTTTCTTTAATCCATAAATGTCTTTATGCAACTTTCATACCTTGTTGGCATCCTTTAGAGTCACAAACCCTTCAGCTTGTGTCATATAGACATCTTCCTGGAGGTTCCCATTAAAGAATGCTATTTTGACATCCATTTTCTAAATTTCACAGTCATAGTCGACAGTAATTTCCAATAGTATTCAGATGTATTTCATCATCACAACTGGGGAAAGGTTTCATCAAAGTCAATTCCTTGATGCTGTCTAAAACCTTTTGAAACTAGTCATGTCTTATAGGTGCTGACTTGTCCCTCCATGTCCAGTTTCTTCTTGAATACCCATTTATTACCAATAGGATTTACATTAACTTGAGGATCTACCAAAATCCTGACTTCGTTTTGGTACATGGAATCCATTTCCGAATTCATGGCTTCTTGCCACTTGGCAACGTCTGTGCCTTCAACTGCTTCCTTGTATGTAAGAGGATCATCATTGTCAACCAATAACGAGTCACCATCATCGTTGATAAGAAAACCATATCGTTCTGGTTCTCTCACCTCTCTCATGCTCCTACACAGTTCTTATGTTTCTAGAATAGATTGTCCTTCCATGGGGCTTTGTGGAATCTATTCATGTACCAACTACTATGTCTATTGAGCATCAACTTCATCAAAGTCTATCTCGATCCCACTATCTCTTTTGGAGATGTGCTCCCTCTCATGTAATATGGCGTGTCTTGCCACTATAACCTTTTTATCTGAGGGTTTTTATAGGTAATATCTCCTTGTATCCTTGGGATATCATATATAGATACACTTTGTCTGTCGGGGTGCAATTATGTTACCTGAAGAGGCCTTAAAAAATGCTTCGCCACCACACACATGTAAATTTGATAACATAGTTTTGCGTCCACTCCATAACTCATATGAAATACCATTTATCGATTTAGTTGGAACATGGTTTAGTATGTGAGCTTCTGTTTGTAAGGAATATCACCAAAAAGATAATGAAAGGCTCGCATGACTCATCGTTGGTATCACCATGTCCAACAGGGTGTGGTTCCTCCTTTCACTTACACCATTCCACTAATCCGTATAAGGAGGATTGAGTTAAGATAGAATCCCAAACTCCCGTAAGAAATCAATGAAGTCCTGATTAAGATATTCTCCTCCTCAATCTGAGCGGAGTTTCTTAATCTTCTTACCAAGCTGGTTCTCAACTTCAATCTTGTATTCTTTTAAATGATCAAAATAATATGGCTTATACCTCATTAAGTAGATATATCCATATCTACTAAAATCATCATTAAAAGTTATGAAGTACGAGAACCAACCCCTTGGTTCAACTGGAAATGGTCCACACACATCTTTGTGAACTAATTATAGAATCTCTTTAGCCCTTTCACATTTCCCACTAAATGGGGATTTAGTCATTTTTCCTTGTAGACATGCATGACATACACCAAGTGGTTTTAGTTCGAAAGAATCTAAATACCCATCTTGATGTAATTATGTCAATCATTTCACATTGACATGACCTAGCCGGTGTTTCTAAAGTCGGGTGTGGTATGATTCATGTGAATTTACTTTGTCATAAATTTCCATTACTTGGTTTTTGTAGTCTAACACATAAATGTCATATATAAATGTGCCCTAACAAAAAATGCTATCTTTATAAAAGTAGCAACATCCACTTCCAAACATGAAGTTGAATCCATTAGTATCTAATTTGGATACTGAAAAAATATTTTTGGTTACAGAGGGTACATAATAAAATACTTTCCAAACCAAGACAATCCCAGTAGGAAATGTGACGTGGTAGTCTCCGACAGCTACAATATTAAGTCGGGCTCCGTTGAAGCTCTCAGATCCACCTCACCTCGATCAATCTTTCTGAATCTACTTGGTTTCTTTATTTAGATATATATTTGAAAACCACAAGCAGTATCTAATACCCAATTTGTAGAAATAGATATATTGCATTCGATAAAATCGCACGTGAAGCTTCCCCATGCTTCCTTGGATGAGTGTAGTTTTTTCTTCCCGTGGCCCTTCTTTCCACATGCGAAACAAATAGCCTCCAGTTCTCTTGTCTCCCCTTTGATCTTCCTTTTCTTGGAAGTCCTTGAAGAATCTTTGGGATTAAATATCTTCACTATACCTTTTCTTTTATTCATCCTGAGGACAGAAGGCTTTTCACACATCATGTCATTTTCCACTTGGAGAATGAGGATTAGAAGATAAGATAGAGACTTCTCAATGTTTTTCATGTTGAAATTTTCAATAACTTTAGAGAAACTATGTGGGAGTGATGCAAGAATTAGATCGGTACCCTGTTCTTTAGGGAGTTTAAACCCTAGAAACTCAATGCGCTCAATGTAGCCAATGAGCATGACTAAATGAGGCCCGGCTAGAGCGCCCTCTCCATGATTGCTCTGGAATATAGCCTTGGAGATCTCAAACCTTTCCTATAATTGTCTCTCTTGGTATAGACCACAGAGGAGCTGGAGCATGTTGTAGGAATCCATGTCTTCATGAGACTTCAGGATCTCACTAGACATTGGTGATAGCATCAAACATTGAACGTCGAGTTCATCACTCAAATTTTGATCATAGATCAAGAAATATTCATCACTCGCCCCTTGGGCAGGTGAATCAGGAAGTGAGGACTTCTGCATGTGAAACTTTTATTCATGGCGTAGGATAACCCGAAGGCGCCTAAAACATTATGGAATGTTACTGATGGTGAGGACATTGTCTTTATCCAGAATTGATCGTATAGAAAATGTGGTTGATGAGTTTTTCATATTGATTCTACAAATTAAAATAACATATTTATCATTACTTTCTTGATTACATTTTATGAGAAATAATAAATTTTATTAAGTCTCCCACTATTTTATCAAGTCCCAATGGCCCTCACCATTGAACTCGGAATGTCCAGTTCCTTGGACATTCTAGTGGAAAGGATCCATATTCCCCTTCGCATAACCCCAACATGGGTTAGTCAAGCTATTTGAAGGTATTTAGGTAGGCAGGTCTTTTCCATCTGTGAGATTACAGTTCCTTGATCTGTTGAGTGGACTCCCCAATCCTGAAATCCTGACTTCGATTTCCTCAACACTCGCCTCCAATATTACACCAAGTCTAGCAAGGGCTACTCCTCTTGATTTAATATGGTTAGGTCAATCCTAAACCTTTCATAAGGGCTTCCTTTATAAAAGTATGTGTCCCAACAAGGGTTGGTCAAACAAATAGTTTTATTGAGTCTTTCCCTTAATCAAGTAACGGAAGGCTTTGTGTGACTTAATATGGTATTGAGGGATTTTAGTCCTTTATGCGTAGTTTCACATTATCACATGCTTGTTAATATTATTTGATGCTTTCTTAAGTGATTAACCATGTTCTGATAATGTTTACGCATAGCCCAGTTTTCTTTTATTCCATATTTGCATTCTTGTATATTTCATTAATTATGTGATCGCGACAACACATACATACTAAATAAACCATGAAATCAGACTGAAATAAAATAAGATGGCTTGATCATGAGCTTTTATTGGTTAGATTATCTTGAGGTTTTGATAAAATAACCCTGACCTTGGGGAAAACAACTTGAACCTAATGGTTCATGTTTTGCAACTCCCGCCTATCCACCTTTGTATCTTCTTGTGTTGGTTTCACCTCAGTATAAGATTTTGAACCGTCTCCTATGGCTTGGGAGATCATCTATTACATAGTGTTTACATAAAAGAAACCATGGGCATGCATGCCCTACATTTTTTGGAATAAGGCTCGTAGGCCAGCGAATTTAAAATAAATTTAAATGAGACCATACATATAAAAGGGTATTTGGTCTAGCTCATGATCATCCATAGAATTTAATGACATTTACGCATATTTAGAATTCAAATTCTTTCAATTGTTCTTTTATTTAAGATAAGTCGAACTTGAATTCAGTTAATTATGATCTTATAATTAATTTCTTCTTTACCTTAAATTTTTTTCTGAATGTCCTTGTACGGGAATTTTTACTTTGGAGGAAACCTAGTGAAATTCCATTTCTGGAAAGTAAAAAGTGTGTAGTTTATTTTTACACTGCGTGTATTTCTTTTCACCCATTATCCAGAGTACATATTGGGGGCTTTGGAGTGTTTTTTCATCTTTTGAAATTTTAGAGTATATGGCGTGTAGATTAATCTATCATGATGTGTACTTCTTTGTTATGCAGTTACCAGCCTGGAAATCCAGTGTACGCAGTATGTGGCTTCTCCTTGTACACGGTTTCACCTGAGCCGGATCGGACTACACAATGTGTAGATCCAACATACACACCGTGTATTCCTGTTTCCATACACCATTCAGTTCTGGTCAACACAGAGTATTAAATACGTAGGTATACTCAATTCACACAGCATGGTTTGGAGGACCAGTACCGGTTCATTGAACCTAATTAAACGACGTGTAACTTTAACTACATGTCGTGTATTCTTCTGTTGTACAGATAGAAAGAGTGGCTCCTCCGGAAGAGTTCCTCATTTTTAATTTAATCAAAATTAAAATTAAAAGGTCTTTTCTGTGATGTGAATCTAGAAATTAAGGAGGAAGAATAGATCTCATTCATTCAATTTTATAGAACGATTTATGTTGAATTGAATCAAATATAAATGCGTAAATTATCAAAGAAAATTAAATAACAATAATCAAATTTTTAACCTCTCTCTGATACCATTTGAAGGTTCAAGACGCAGCGGATGCTCATGGGTGGATGTGCCCACTTGGATTATTGTCATTAGAAATGATCAATCCAGGATCAATATGATGATAAACACAAGTATCCACAGATCAAATCACTTAAATAGACAAAGAAGAAGGAATACCATGGAACCACAAATGAGGATCGTCACAGGTTGATTACAATTAATTTAATTAATTGAAAAGAAGTAACTTTTGGTGTTATATCTTCGTTGATATTTCTGATCACGTTCTGATGTGATTCATCATTGCGTCACAGAAGCCAAGGGTAGACTTCCTCTAGCAGTGATCCACACGTTCACTGCGTATCTCTGGACGTCGCCAAAGGATTCTCCGGGTGCTAGCGTGGAGAAACTTTGCTTGCGTTGTCTGCCTAAGATCACTTTGATCCGATTGAGGATGATCTCTCTAGGTCTTGAGAGCATTCTTGGAGGATGGACTTCTTTCGGCCTTGAGAGAATTCTCTAGAATTGTTATGCACAATGATTAAGGAAACATGTTGGGGTTATGGGGATATTTATAATCGGTTTTGAGGTTATGGAGTAATGATAATAATTAAACGCGTTATGCATTTTATTTATTTCATAAACTCTTATTGGAAACCCCCATGTTGAATCATAAATCCTTGACATGCGCCCATGCTTATTATAATAAATATAATTTAATAAAACAATATTATTTCCTCAAAATCCTGACTGGAAAAACTACACGGCGTGTAATTATTAATACACTGCATGTACTTGTTTTTTATAAAACTACACGGCGTGTAATCATTAATACACTATGTGTACTTGTTTTTCATTTCCTTTCCAAAATTAAAACTACATGGCATGTAATCATTAATACACGGCATGTACTTGTTTTAAAAATAAAAACTACACGATGTATAATCATTAATACATGGAGTGTATATCTTGTTTTCATTTTATTCAACCTCCAACATTAAAATGATTTAGGCTTCCTTGAATAATTATTAAACCCTGTAGGGGAATAATCTTTATTCTACTTGAGATACATGGATACACTTAGTTTGTGACCCTCTAGGCCTCTTTCTAATTGGAATTAGGCGGGCTTGCCTAATGTCCTAGATTACTGTCTAGCAACAGGTCAAGGAACCTAAGACAAAGAAGTTGACGACGCATTGACGGTTCATCTCATACGAATGCTTATTGTATAATTTAATCCCTTTGTTTTAATATCTCATCAACCAGGTTTTATGGCAGTGTCATAAACCTATATGCTTGATCTATCATTCTTTGACTTCCATAAATAAACTCATCGTTACACCATGGCCATGGATTTTGTGCGACATTTCTATTTCCATAAAAATGCCAGAGATATTTACTTCAATAAATATGGAAGGGACAAATCCTTCCTCGACTTATCCATTAATAACATTTCATTCGTGACGCACCCATTATACACTACTTCCCACCAACTCTCTTCGTGAAGGTTTTCGTCAGAAAATCTAAGTGTGCGAGTCCTAAAATGAGTTAATGATAATTATCTAGTCTAAAGACCATTACACACGCTCGCAGATAGCAATATTCGATGACACGAAGACATGGGGAATTATTATTGGTAGGTCTGTTCTCATAATCTCCAATCGGGGAGATTACCACGTGCGTACTCCATGAGAGAGTGTCTCGTCTTCTTACGAGTACTCGCACATGATGGTCTGTATACTATGTGTCCTATCATAGTATGTCATCCAACAGTAGGACTTTATTTAAGAATATTGTTATCACATTTCAAGGTTCTCATCATAGCGGGGATCTTTCATGGCCTTATTAATGCAACAAATATTCCAAGACATTATTATTCTATAGTCATACAGAATAATTAACAATATATAATATGTGTACATTCATGTAATCAAAGTACAAACAGTTGGTTCTCCAGACACCAACTTTGACATCAGTATGGTGATAAAATTGATAAGCCACTATGTATATTGAGTAAACCACCATCCAAAAAATGGTTAAATCTTATAATGCATATGTAGTGAATGGTTTTTGATTTCACACACGTACATATGGAGAATAAAAAACAATGAATAGTGGATTTTGTTTGAGAGAATCGCATGATAGAGAAACTGAAGTTGACTTTCATGGCATTCTGGATGAAATTATTGATCTTTGTTATCTTGGACAGAATTACATAATGATGTTTAATTGTCAGTGGTTGGATAATGAGAGAGGCTTACGTGTTCATCCAACTCATGGAATCATCGATATTAAATATAAAAGTATTCTTTTAGTAAAAAAACCATTTTTTCTAGCTCAACAGGCACATCAAATTTATTTTGCAAAGTAATGTGCTACTTCAAGAGACCTGAGTGATTGGTGGAGGATAATAAAAATGAAATCTCACAAAAATCAATTTACTCAAACTAAATGTGGTTCCAATTAAGTGGAAGGAATTGAAATTTTTCAAGAGAATACTCAAAATCCATATTTTTCACAATGATATGTGAATATCGATGAGGACACCCCACAATTAAGGGTCGATGGTGATGAAGATGTTAATGATGATACATATGAATTTTAAATGACAGAGATGGTGAAATTAAAACTCATATGGATATTGATGATGCAGAGGAGGAATATGAAGACATTGACATCATCAGATATAAAGATGATGATGAAGGTGAACATTGAAATAGTTAAATGCTGGTTATAACCATAACTAATATATATTTATATATAATAGTTATTTTTAACTATCTGCTAACAACAATAATTTTGTGTTTCAAATGGACCCTGATCTATTTCGTTAGTTACCGGAGGCTGACCTACCTTTGGATGAGTGAGATTAGGGATCATCTGACCCTCGGCCTAGTGGTGGTTCAATAGGTATGCGGAGGCGGTGCGGTCTTGCGCGACTGATGATTCTTGATCCTATCCCTAAGTGACGTACACATCTTGGATTCGATCCTCGCACACTGAGGTATGATAACCTATACATTTAATTTTAATTCATTAATTTATTTATATATATACTAATTGTTTGATTATTTATTCTTTTTTCACAGTTTTGCGCATGTAGCTGTCAGACAGGGGAGCGCTATCTTGCGCAATTATTTTTCTCATACATGGATCACATGGGAACATATTCACGTTGACGTACAGCTTGACATGTTCAATCTTTGGCTGGTATGTAAATAAATAATATTTATTTTGAAATTTATTTTATTAATAACCTGATATAATAAATTATTTGTAGGGTTTATGGTATCCCATTGATGATAGCATGCGTGACGATATCCACACAGCATGGAAGGTGTCTATGAGTGATCGTTTTCATCATTCTTTTCACAATTTGAGAAGGACGACCATGAAGAAAGCAGGAGCGACAATATTTGTTGAGTTGTGTAGAGCCCACCAACTAGAGTACATTTCATCTCACGTTTGGGATGGATTACGTGCACACTGGTTGGGTGGTGGATTTCAGAGGAGTTCTTCATTGGGTTGGTAGAACCAGGGGAGACAGGAGGTGCAACATCGAGCTGGTAGACGTACGTTCAGTACACATAGAGAGCATCTAGTAAGTATTTTTATAATAATTTTATATAAATTCAAATATAAACAGTTTATTTTATATTCATATAGGCATTCGAGCATCCCGATATTATAGAGTACGATGTTTATAAGAGGATGTACAGTGATCCAACCACTAGAGATATTAGAGGTGATCGTCGGCGTCAGATTGTGTTTAGTATTATTATTTTTTCAGTTTGACAATTTACTGCTTATAATATTTTCTCAATTTTAATTTCAAATTGGAATTGAAGGAGTCATATGAGGCTTAGACCTCTCAGACACATGCTAGGAGTTAGGATGAGGTGACTGATCATACCAGTGCCCACCATTTTGACGAGGCAGGATGGATGCAGGCGACTCACTATGGCTTTAAGAAGGTCCGAGTAGTTGGTATCGACTCTCATGTGACTACTGGTACTTATTATGGTACTGCTGCGATGTTGTCATCCAGCTCGAGAGGATCTCATGGAGAGGCATCATCTTCTGCTTCACAGTATCAGGAGGAGTTGTGAGCTAATATTGACCTTATAGAGAGTTTGCAGAAGCAGCAAGAAGAGATGTGCCAGCAGCAGTAGTAGCAGCAGCATGAGGAGGAGATGCGTCGACGGCAGCAGCAGTATCACGAGCAGTTGGAGTACATGCATTGTCTGACTCGTAGTTTATGGATGGAGTTTCCTCCACCATGTCCTTTAGATCCTCCACCTCCTCCAGAAGACGACCCCCCAGTGATTGTTTTATGTTAAAAACATTTGATTTTAACATTGTAATATGAATTATTTACATTTTCTGTCCTTTATATCAGGGCATATATTACATAATTTATTTTTTAATATTTTTTTTATTTTTTTATATTTTTTTGTGAATATTGAGAATTTTAATATTTTTTATTTTATTATTATTTTAATAATGTTAATATTATTTTATTAAATATATTTTTTAAGTATTATATTATTTAATGTTATTTTCTTTACTAATAATAATAATAATAATCATAAATTATGATTTTTTTATTTATTTTTTGTGAATATTGAGAATTTTCATTTTTATTATTTTTTTAATAATATTAACATTATTTTTTCATTAATAATAATTTTATGAAATTTATTTTTTTTTATTTTTTATTTGCGAAGCAACCTTTTGTGACGGGGTCCCATCACAAATAGTCTAAAAAATATTTTTTAAAATGTATTTGCGACGGGACTACGTGCCCATCACAAATACATTTTTGTGATGGGTCTGTTGCAAAACATTATATATATATATATATATCTCTCTCTCTCTATATATATGCGACAAGACAATGGGCCCGTCGCAGAAACTATTTGGGATGGGACGACGGGCCCGTTGCAAAAACTATTTGTGACAGGCCCATCGCAAAAACGTTTTTATATATATAATGTATATAATCAGAGGCTTATTTGTGATGGGCCCGTCGCAATTAATATTATTTGCAACGACATTTTCTACAACGGGCTATTTGCGAAGGGACCTTGTCGCTAAAGCTTATTTGTGATATGATCCTGTCTCAAATAACCCATCGAAAATACCTAGAATTCCAGTAGTGTAGTATGGTGGTGTAAGTAATGATTACATTATTGATAATGATGACACTATAGAGGAAATGTGAAAGGAAAAGGGTATTATATAATTGGATGAGGTATCCTTGTTAATTGCATAAGGATGAAGTTGGATAGTGAATGTATCACATATTTTGATTCAAGAAGTATGTTATATGAATGTTTTAATATATAAGGATTGTTTTGTTTAGTTTTTTTTCTATAGATCTTTGATAAGATATTTAATGGTTATAATGGAATTGAAAATTGATATAATGGAATGGTGATATCCTTGTAAAACACATAATTAAGGGAATAATAACCTTAAATATGTTCCTTATGTTATGATAATGTTGTTTGGATAATATTATGTAGTATATTAATAAGTAAATTAGAAATTACAAACTACTTTGGAACTAATTAAGTACATGTTGAAAAGTAGTTCATATTATCATGCATGAATTTTATTAAAATAATGGATTTATGGAATACATCCAGTAATCTATGGAATAAGGAATCATGAATGTTTTCCAAAAGTGATTTATGGTAATCATGGTTGTTACCATGTTCCAAGATATTTTACTGAAAGGATATTCACATGTTTTAAATGTTACAACCAAGAGATACATTGTGGTATATGGGAGATCAATGGTAACATCATTCTATGACTTTCCTTCAATACTTTTGGATTTTTATATATTCATATGGGATATAAGGTAATCCTTTCATGAAAAGATTATATTAAAATTTATAGGAAGTATTTATGTATTGAGACTGTATTGAAAAACATGGTTAAAAGTCAATTTAGTGATTAACCTTATTTAAAGGATGTCCAGCTGATTTGGGAAATTATATTAGTATTTTTTTATATAAAGGAAATCACGTGTGCTGGATTAAAACCAATCACTTTTTCATGGTTGTGTGTCTTGACCCCATGAGTGAAGGACGATAAGGGTTTTATTCCAACCACTAGCCTATACAATATCCTAGTAAATTTATAATTATTTAAGATAAATGATGATTTAATAGTGTTACTTTTTATACTTACTGATTAATATATTAACCATATTAATTTTTAATAATATCGTTAAATAAAATTTTCTTTTATGAGCCTTAAGATGAGCTAAAAGTGTATTTCATTAATTCAGGTATAATAGTAAATTTTCGGATATCCACTACATGATGTAACTAATGAATTGGTAGTTGATAAAAGAACGACTAAGAATGAATTTTAGTAAGTTCAAAAATTCCAAGTATTTATATTTCCATATATGTTTCCTCAATGTTAGGATAATGATGAAAAGAAGATGTGTTGACCTAATACCTTAATTTTGTTGAACTGATGGCCTTTTAAATCATCACAGATATATGACTTTGTGGTGCTCAACTTTTATTTGGTCATTCTCTTTTTTATGATTGATGAACTCAATAACTCTCTATAAAAATTTATTCTTTTCCTCCATGTTAAATATTCACTCCCAAACTATGTTCTTCAATGTGGAAACCATGTTATATGTTTCTTAGGGTAACCATTATGGATCCATATTTCCCTTTTTAAGGGAAGTTTTATTATTCATTTTTTCGATATGGGTTTCTATGATCTTAATATTAATGTATTAAATATTAGATAACACACATGAATTTCAAGGTTGAAATTTGTTTTATGCGGGGTATTATTTATTACCTGGATATTTCATAAATTATTTTTTTCCAATTAATTTATGCTTTTTTGTATTTTTCATTTCACGCAACATTGAAATTATTTTTTTATATTAAATAACAGTGTTTAGATTTCATTATATGTGACATTAGGTTAATCATTCACTATATGAAACATAATGTTTATCTTACTATACACAAAAAATCGTGGTTAGCTTGAATTACATGCAACAATGACTATCCTCGATGTTTGACATAACACACATGAAATAATTTTTACTAAATAATAGTATAACATTCAAATGTTATTATTTAAAATAATAAGATATAAACTAGCCATTAAATTATAGGGTATTAATACTGTTAACTAATTCATATAAATGTATGGTATATAGAAATATATGATGAATTCCTATGTTACCAATTAATTTGAAATTAATATGAAAGATGATTGAATATAATGAAAAATATTATTATTTTTATTCATAAAGAAATTTTAACATAATGAATTAAATTAAGTATAATTATTAAGTGTTATTAATATAATATATATGTTATATATTCAATAAAATATCTATAATATTTATCCAATAGATGTGATATACATAAGATAAGAACAAACCTAATTTTATGCACAAAAACATATATTTTTATAAAGGTAGTATTATGATATTTTAATAGGGAACCCACATTAAGTCCAATTTTTGGAAATTTTCTATATTTAATATGACAACATAAACATTATAGTCGGAATAAAAACATAAGAACTAGGTTATGGTAATATTTTGGTATTTTTCTGTAAGGTTTCATTTTTAATGAATAGCTAAAAATACTACATTTTAATTCAAAATTGATATTTCATAAAATTTACAAATAAGGTTAAATTAAAAATATAATATGTTCAAAATATTAATTAGAATATATGTTTATCAATTAATATAATTTTAGTCATTGGAATAATTTTCATACTGAAATTTGATATAAGAACATATTAAACATTCGATCGTTTTTTTTACTTTAAACCCCCACAGTATCCTCCCATTAGTGGAATTTATTATAAATTAATTTCTTCCACTACTGTTATTTGAATTTGTAAAAATGGATTCCTTAGTCTGAATAAAAATAATTTATAATGTCAAATAATTTAAACTTAGTTTTTCAATAAAAATATTACTGATACTAATTGACACTAATTGCATTGATTAAGGTGAAATTAATCCTAACAAAGGACTAAACTTTAATGTTGTGACCCAAAATGACATAGAAACATTTCCCACAACTATTTTCTATCCATTCATCTTATATGAAACTTCTAGTATTCATTTTTTTGTTTTTATATCTTATTTAGGTAAATATGTGGGTACAGAGTAGTGAAAAAAGTGTTTTATGTCTGTTATTTTTTACTTTTTACAGTGGTTTTTGGACGACGTTATTAATGGGGACGTTATAAATATTATATTTTACCTCGGTTATTTTAAAACCGACACAAAAAGTAGAAATCCGAAGTGATTTTCACGTCGGTTCCTAAAAACATGATGTGGAAAAGGGTTTAGAGTCTTGATTTATTACATCAGTTTTTAAATTTCAAACATGGTATGTTGTTTATTATGTTGGTTATTATATAACTGACATAATAAATAACCCCTCCTAAGTGTTTATCAGGTCAGTTATTTTAATAACCAACGTGATGAACCAGTCTACGAAGAGGTTTTTCACATCAGTTAAAAAATATCCAATGTGAAAACATATATAATAAAACGGTTATTAAATAACCGACGTAAAAAACCACTCCCATGCATTTATTGCATTGGTTATAAAATAACAGATGTTAAAACCAATTTTTTTTATAAAACCAATCAACCATTACAATGTTCTGCCAAAGAATACCTAAAGCAAGCAGAAAACAGACCAAAAAACAGACCAAAACCACTGGACACCCTCCCAACACCAGGAAACCCCCCAGACATCCCCCCTTATCAAACCCCCCACCCCACACCCCTTAGACACCCCCAACCCCCAGACACCATCCCACCCCCTTGACAACCCTTTCACCCACCTGGAAACCCTCCCACCCCCTAGACACCCTTCCACCTCCCTATACATCCCATTCACCCCACTGGACACCCTCCCACCCCCAGGACACCCTCCCCCCCGGACAACCCCCACCCCATAGACATGACCTACCCACTTGGACACCCCCACCCCCTAGACACCCTACCCCTTGGACACCCACCCACCCCCTTGGACACCATCCTAGACACCCCCACCCCTAGACACCCCCCACTACCAAGAACCCCAGCACCCAACCACCCACCCACCCACCCCCTAGACACCCACCCACCCAATAGACATCCCCCCCCCCACACCTAGACACCCTCCTACCCCCTGAATAGACCCCCTAGACACCCCTATCCCCATGAACACCCCCCTCGGACACCCCCTACCCCCTAGACACCCTCCCATCCCCTTAGACAGCCCTTTCACCCCCTGTACACCCCTTGAACCCCCCCCCCACCTCCTGGAAAACCCTTTCACCCCCTAGACACCCCACCCCGTGGGCACCCTTCCACCCATTGGACACCCCCTGGATTCCCCTACCCCCATGGAACCCCCCCCCCCCCCCCACCACCCATGAACACCTCCCACCCCCTAGACACCCCCACCCATGGACCTCCCTCCCCACCCCAGGGACCCTCCCACCCACCCACTGGACACCACCCCACCCCATTAGAAAACCACCACCCCCTAGACACCACCCCACCCCTACCCCCTTGGACACCCTCCCAACCCCAAAACACCACCCGACCCCCATGGACACCCCCCACCCCCTAGACACCACCCTACCCCCATGGACATACCCCCAAACCATGTACACCCCCACCCCTGGAAACCCCCCACCCCCTGGACACCCTCAGATAGCCCCCCCCCCCCCCCACCCCCCACTACCCTGGACAACCCCCACCCCCTGGACACCCCCCCCCCCATCCCCTGGACCTCCCTCCCCACCCCCTGGACCCTCCTACCCACCCACTAGACACCTCCCCACCCTACTGGACAGCCCCTACCCCCTAGACACCACCTCACCCATACCCCATTGGACACCCTCCCACCTCCGAGACGCCACCCCACCCCCCATGGATAGCCCCCCTAGACACCCCCACCCCCTGGACACCCCCTACCCCTTGGACAGCCACCCCCCAGACACCCCCACCCCATACGAAACTATTACTATGCACTGACAAATTATGAAACAAGCAGAAACCAGACCAAAACAAAACAAAAACCAGACCAAAATCCATAACATAATAACATCAGAACTAGACCAAAATAAGAAGAACTAGAGAATAATTAAACATTCACATATATAATATTTAAAACAAATAATTTCAACTAAAAAACTAAATCCAACCAAAAAAACTACCAAATAAACAATTATAATTACAATATTAAAAATTACACTTTACACAATAAATAAACTAAAATCCAATCAACCGTGTAAAATAATTTGACCATTACACTTGTAAGTGTTTGACCTCTTCAGCACTATAGGGTTGAGGGTCATCAAATAGATACAAATTAAAATGATATTATTTAACATGTATAATGAATAAATCAAATGAAATATTATGGAAACGTTTATAAGGAAATATTTCTAGGTTAAACATAACAAGTGTTCCAATTTTAATTATTTCCTAGATAAATCGTAACATATAATATCTGCATTCAATGACTCTTTATTGTTCATGAAAATTATATTTAAATAATTGTCATTAAAAAAATATAAATTTTATGTAATACTTCAAAAAGTACAAATTATAAATTGAGATTTACCTTTACATTTACATATTTCATCTGGGAACTATTTTTCGTTATGTTTTTTTGAAAGTAAACCCATCCCCTGGTATAAAATAATATGAATGGATAAATTTAAAATTCATTATAGTATAAACAACTATTAAGAAATTGAAACTTACTTTTCCAAAATATTCTTAAAACTTCCCCGCACATCCCCATGGACAGAGCATATCCAATAAATTATTTTATCTCTTAGACAAAAAACACCTAACAACCAATGATCACTAATATAAAAGAAAATTTAAGGTTATTGGTTTTTTATGTCAAAAGATAATGAACACTTTTCCAGATATATGTTTCATACCTCTCACAAAAAGGCATCATCCAACTCTGCATGATTATATTCTGTTCAAGTATTTCAGAAATATAAAGTGTTCTTTGTTCCTCATACAATGCATGTGATTCAAGGGAAATAAAATGTGGGTCTATGAATCCATATACATCTGTCAGCTCATTATTCTCACACATGTTATAAATATACCTAATAAAAAATAGACATAATTATACATTTTTAATATATCTATCACATGGAAAGGTGTCAGGACATACATGGAAAAAATATGCACCACCTTGATTCCCAACATATCTTCCGTAACAAGCACCATAATATCATTTTTTAAAATCCCTGAATTTATTGCATGTCCAAAAACATGAGCTTCCATTGGAAACTCATAATGATCTGCCAACAAATTTGAATATCCTGACAATCAATCAAGACTACTAGAATCTGTATCAGATGTCATAGCCATTTGTCTTGGTTGTTGTCTAGATAATATTTCCATACCTTTGAAGTATTCATGTAAAAATAAATAGAAAAATATAATAGTTTTCCAATGTTAAAACAACTTTAATAAAAAATAAAATAAATGATATAAGATACATACCTCTCTGGTAATGAGTCGCAGAAGTTTGGATGTCCAAACTAAAAAGTGGTCGATACAATGTCCAACTGTCATCACCTCATCTGTAGGTAATGCTAGTCAAGATGATCTATCTATAACATCCTGTAAAGTGACCCTATGATGCTCTACCTCTAACTGTTGATGATGATTTGTATCTCCTATACAATATTCCAGCCCACATGCAACTATATCTTGTTGAGGATCATCAACATACAACTCACAATAAGTAGGAAGATGTGGATGAGGAGTATGATAAAAAATGGGGTCCGAAGGCTATGGTTGGGGAGTGGGAGCTACTAGAGTTGGTTGAGGATAACTAATGGGGTTTTCAAGGGGAGGTGGAGGAGTGGGAGCTATAGTCTAAAATTATCTTTGCATTTTTTCAAACATAGACTGTAACAACTCTCTAATGTTTTTCTCCATCGTCATATTAATATTATAAACATCAGCCTCCAAGGATTATATTTTTTTTTATAAAAACCCTCAATGGAAGAATTTGAAGAACGTGGAAACAATTTTCTTACTGATACACCTGTCAGATATCCTCATACACAACCAGGGTGTTCAGGCTTTCCCAAGGCTATAGATAAAATATTTTGCCTCCCAGTAGCTATAAATACCCCTTGTGAGCTCTGATCCTCAAGAGAATCCTATATTAATTAATTGAACATTTCTGTAATGATTAAAATTATATAAATAATATAATAAACGAAAATAAATAAAATAAATATCTTATAATCATCTCATCTACGATTCTCGATTCTTCTAAAATATATTCCCACTTTTTTCTCATCCGAGATATCTTACATTTTTCATTTCTAGATGGAGGGGATGGAGGGGCAGCCTCTCCAGATCTTGAAGACTCATCTCTCAGTTTTTGTAACTTTTCCACCATCATTTGTCCTTCCAATAATTGATACCCTCCCCAAGATAAACAATGACGGTATACATTTTTAGATTGGATCTCATGATGATTTGTCCTTATTTTCTGTAAATTAAGAATAAGAAATCAATAACAAAACATTAATAAGATCATTTATATAAGAAAGCTTATAAATTTTTACACTGCGCTTACCAAAAATGAATATTTTCTTCGACATTCAACCAATTGTCTCCATGTGTCTTCATCTATGAAAAGATTTATATGACATGGATTATCATGATTTCTATGACAAAAAATGAAATCAGATGTGACGGTTGATTTGAAATCCCTTCATCTCCTAGTAGTCATTGATAAACATTTCTTCCTAACTCCTCCAGTGTCAGGAATATCAAATGTCATCTGATAAAGAGTAGGTAAAACCTATTATACTAGAAACATTTAAAGATTAGTCAAACAATATCAAATGATCTTACCAAAATTGTCTCCAAAAACTGAGATATTATCTCTTTGTACACACTTCTCCAATCATCATACAAAATGCTTACTTTGATTTTACCTTGAGTTGATACAAAGATCTTAAAATCTTTTGCATTTAGACCTCTATGAATATCGTCTTCATAAAACTCAATGAGTATCCTCTGGTCCTAGCTAAGGGCAAGTGATAGTTTTGGTAAACGTTTGATGCCACGTTTAGAAACTCTTGAACTATTCTTTTTCATTATGGGATCATATGAGGAAGATTGGGGAACATCAAGAGGAGTATGTGAATGTTCCTCTCTGGAGGTATGATCATAATGCTCACCTCTAGAATCACGTGGTTGATCAACTAATTGATCTTTCATTATCCTTCAAATCGAAAAAGAAAACATTAGTTCACAAATATAAAAATGCAAATATTATAATACTAATGTAAACAAAAATGGAAAACTAAACTAAGTTACGTAATAGTAAACATGGTAAATTTGGTAAGCATGTTAAACAATGGTAAAGATGGTATACATGGTAAACATGGTAGTGTAATTTTCATTCAAAAAAATCAATTAATAAATACGATATGTAAATGTAATCAATGGTAATATACGGTAAACATGGTTGTTTAATTTTCATTCAATAAAATCAATTAATATATAAGTTACGTAAAGGTAAACTATGTAAATCTATTGTAATCATGGTAAAATGGTAAACATGGTAAGTATGGTAAACATTATAAACATGTTAATGTAATTGTCATTCGACAAAATCAATAGATATAGAAGTTATTTAATGGTAAACATGATAAACTAAACTAAACAAAATTAAAATAAACAAAAATTTATACTTATTTGTTTTAATATCCGTTTTAATAAAGAAAAAAAATTATAATATCTAACATTTTATAACAATAATACATGTAAACAAGAAATAAACACAAATTACCTGTAATATTAAGAATTTAAAAATGGATTGATTTCACAAATTCATTCTTTATGATAAATCTTGTCTTCAACATGATCATCATTATTTTCTTCTAATATTTCCATGGAAGTAGGGATCTCACATAAATCAGCATCTTAATTAAGTTAATCCTCACCAAAATATTGTTATTCCCTTGTAAAACAATAGACCATTGCATATCCTATTGATCAACTACATTAAAAATATGTTTTCATGTGTTTCCATTATAAAATAATCTGATGTGTCTTTCAATATGTTCAGTTTAACAACTGTCATTCCAAATTCATAGTGTCTAACATTGTTGTTACCAATAAACCATTTTCATTTAGAAACAAAAACTTTAATTTATAAGAAATCAACCTCTCATATTTCTTAAATGTCTCCATCATATGCACTTGATTCAGAAATTTGGTTTTTTCTTTAGAACCTGAAAAATGAATTTCTTCTGCAAACACCAATAGAAAACTATTCTGAACATCACTTCTATTGTCCTAAAATATTTTATGAAATGTATAGCCATTAATTTCATACCTGGATCATGTTATCACATTTAAACATGGACTAGACACTAACAATTATAATGTCTCTGATACATCTGATCTACTAAGAAAGGTCTTTTTAAACTATAGAAAAAAATATATTTTACGCTCATTAAAAATCCACATTTCTTTCTTCTTTGGATGATGTTGTTTCAACTCATTAATATAAAATGTGATATACAGTTGAGAATCATCTATGTTAGTCAAGATGTATAATTTTTCCTTCTTTATCTGCTCAGCTGACAACGATTTGACTTTCAAGCCATGAATCCCCTTTCCCTCATTATTAACTTGTTCATGAAGAGATGGAGGCATAACTATGTTCTCCACTACAACCAAGTAGCTCGTACAAAACTCTGCAACCTCCTCAGAAATATAATTTCCAATAATGGAGGCTTCTGGTCGATATGGATTCTTAACATACCCCTTTAATACATTCATATATCTTTCAAAACAATGCATCCAACGAAGATATAATGGTCCAAAAATCTTTATTTCTTGAACCAGATGAACCATTAAATGCACCATTATATCAAAACCTGATGGAGGAAAATACATATCCAATTAAAAAAGATAATAAATTACATCCTTTTCCAAAATGTTCAAAGCATTCACATCAATATCCTTATTATAAATTGAATTGAAAAAATAACGCAACTTCATTATAGTATTTCTAACACGGATGGGTAATATTCCACACAATGAAACTGGTAGAAGTTGTTGCATCATGACATGACAATCATGAGATTTCATTCTTATAAACATTAAATACTTCAATGAGACAAAACTTTTTACATTTGAAGAATAACCTTGAGGCACTTTGATATCATGAAGACACTGACAAAAGCTAATTTTTTCCCTCTTGGATAATGTATGACAAGCCAGGGGAAGAAATGTTCGCCTTCCATTAGGACTGGGAGATAACTCCAAATGTATTCCCATTTATAGTAATTCTAATCTTGAATTCAACCCATGTTTAGTCTTTCCTTTAATATCTAACAATCTTCCAATCAAACATTCACAGATATTCTTCTCCATGTGCATGACAACAATATTATGTTCCACTTCATGATATCTCCAATATGGTAGCTCAAAAAATCCTTACATTTTCTTACAAATATGTCTATTATTACCGGATTTATGTGACTTTCCCAATGTCACATCATGGTTTTTCACCCTCTCAAAATACACATCACGGGAAAAAGGTTTTGGTGCAATATCAAATTTTTATAAGCCATTAAATTCCGTTTTTAGTCTTCTATAAGAGTGATCCAAAAGAAAAAACTTTTGATGACCCATGTATACAATTTTTCTCCCTTGATGAAATTGATAATATGTAGTCTGTTTTTCACAACTTGGACATGCTTTATGCCCCTTAACAATGTATCTATACAAATTTCTATATGCTGGGAAGTCATTTATAGTGAACATAAGCACTACATGCAGTTGAAAATATTCCATTTTATATGAATCATACACCCTAATACCATCATATCATAAAAGTTTCTAATCATCAATCAATGGTGAGAAGAAAACATCAATATCATTTCTGGGTTGCTTCAGACCAGAGATCATTATACTCAACATGACATATTTTAGCTTCATACAAACTTCTGGAGGGAGGTTGTAAATTACTAATAATATAGTCCATGAACTATATATGATACTGAGGGTTCGTTATGGATTCATTCCATATATGCACAACCCAAGTCTGAGATTTTGATTTTCATTTCTAAATGTAGGATACAACGCATTAATTTTCTTCCATTGTGGACAGTTAGCTGGATGACGTACTTTTTCATCACATATCTGCTCATCATTATTCCATCTTAACCTTTTTACATCATGTGAATTAGCAAATAAACATTTCAAATGATGAATTATAGGATGATACCAAAATAACTTGTTTGGGATCTCTGTAATCTCTACATCAGCCTATGATTTTTCTTTCAACTTATACTGCGATGTCCCACATTTAGGACACTTTGACAGAAATTCATATTCCATTCTATATATAATATAGTCATTCGAAAAGGCATGTATTATTATATCCCAATCACATCGGGCATAATATTTTCTTGGCCATAAAATGTGAATCTGGAAGATCATTGCCTATTTGATGAATGTCCTTTAACAATTGAAGCAGCTCTGTAAAACTTATGTCACTCCATCCATGTTTCACATTCAGGTTAATCAATCTTAACACCTTTGAAAAAACCATAAAAGCCGTAGAACTGGGATAAAATTGTTTTTTAGCATCACCATATAGATTCCCAACTTTTGGTTCTATCTCAATTTGTTTTGCTGCAATATCATGAATCATGTCTTCAATTCCATCGTAGTTACCATCTTGAAAATCATCATCAGTAGATCTCACATTCTGTCCAATTTCACCATGTCAAATATAAGGGTTGTAACTCAGATTAAAACCATGAAAAATAAGATGATCTTTGATCTCTCAGACTTTTGGCTAAGATCAAGTGTAGTATCTGTTCTTATATGTTTAACATATGATACATGGCCCAATGGGTCACTTGATATTTAATTAATTTTCTAATGGTGGATTCTACTAGTTGCTTTCTACCACTGTTTCTGTGTGTTGCCTTTGTGCTTCACTACTGTAAAGGCCCGGCGCAACCACCTAGGAAAAAAAAGTCATGGACAGAAAAGCATGTTGCTACTTGGAACATTTCATTTAGAAAATTAGAAAAAGGCATTAACACCTTCCTCATATTCATTACTCATTCAATGTGTCACAATCCAACTTCTACTCAATATTACCTATAACAAGTATCCAAATTAAACATCTTTTTAATATAAGGCAATTTTATATTTATATGAAAAATATCATAATTTAAATGTAAAACAATTTTGTAATATAAAAAAATATATGCGTATTTGAAAAAAGTATGCATGAAAATGATTTCAAAAAGAAAATATAGTTAGATATAAAAGTTTTAAATTCATCATGGATCCTTTCTTCTTAAGGTACACAAAGAATACATCCTAGTGAAACTGGATACCAAATTCACCTTTCCGTAAACAAGAAATATAAAGTATAAATATTAAAATATGTATACATTCACTACTAAAAATTTCACATATCCCAAAAATTTGAAGCCATTGGGATAGCCCCTGAAACCGTTGGGACAGAATATCCCAATGGTTTCACACACAATTAGCATGATGGTCGTTGCAATATCCATATACCAACGGTGATATAGGAACTGCTGGTATAGTCTTATTGAAGTTAATATATTCCAACAGTTTCAATGAAACTATTGGCATATATATATATATATATCAAGGGGGTGTCTAAGCGGGTGGGGGTATCCAGGGGTGGGGGGATTTCAAAGGGGTAGGGGCTATCCACGGGAGTAGGGGGCTGTCTAGGGTGTCCAAGGGGGTGTCCAAGGAGTTAGGGGTGTCCAGGGGGATGGGGGTCTCCATGGGTGGGGGCTGTCTAGGGGAGGGGGTGGGGCGTTTCCAGCGTGGATGTGGTGGTGTCCAGGGGGTGAGGGGGGTTGTCCAAGGGGGTAGGGGGTTGGACATTCCCCACACCCCCTGGACACCACCCACGCACACCTCTAGACACCCCCACCCCCTAGGACACCCTCACCCCTAAACACCGCCTACCCCTTGGACAGCCCCCTCACCCCTGGACACCATCCCCACCCCCTAGACACCCCTACCCCCTTGGATAGCCCCCTCACACCCTGGACACCCCCACCCCCTTGGACACCCCCCTGGACTCCACCACCCCCTTGGACAACCCCCCCTAGACACCCCCACCCCCTGGACACCCCCAACCCCCTTGGACCACCCCCTCACCCCTAGACACCACCACCACCCCTTGGACACCCCTACCCCCTTGGAAAGCCCCCTCACCCCCTAGACACCACCCCCACCCCCATGGACACCCCCTTGGACATCCCCATGCCCCCACCCCTGGAGGCCCCCACCCCAGGAAACCCCCACCCTTGCACACCCCCACCCCTGGACATCCCCTACCCCCTTGGACAACCCACTCACCCCACTAGACACCCCCACCCCATAGACACCCCTACCCCCTTGAAAAGCCCCCTCACCCCCTGGACACCACCCCCACCCCCATGGACAGCCCCCTCACCCCATTAGACACCCCCCCCCCCACCCCCTGGACACCCCTACCCCCTTGTAAAGCCCCCTCACCCCCTGCCCCCCCCCCCTTGGACACCCCCTACACACCACCCCCCGGATAGCCCCCACCCCATGGACAGCCCCCTCCCCTTAGACACCCTCTGTCCCCGTCGACTCCCCCACCCCATGGACACCCCCACCCCCTGGAATCCCCCACCTCCCCACCCCACCACTAGACACCCCTACCCATTAGGAAATCCCCCACCCCCACCCCCTGGACACCCCCACCCCATGGAAACCCCTCACCCCCTCAACACCCCCTACCCCCAACCCCCAGACACACCCACCCCCACCCCCTGGACACCCCCACCCCCACCCCCTGGACACCCCCCACCCCCCGGACACTCCCACCCCCTTGGACACCCCACCCCCTTGGACATCCTCTCACCCCTAGACACCCCCAACCCCCCTGGACTCCCCTACACCCTTGACACCCATATTCCCCTAGACACCCCTACCCCGTGGACACCCATATGCCCCTTGACACCCCTACCCCCTTGGACATCCCCCTCACCCCCTGGACCCCCCACCCACCCCATTGGACACCCCTGGACACCCCCACCCACTTGGATTGCCCCCACCCCCTGAACACCCCCCGCCCCCTGGACACCACCACACACACATGAAAGTACACCCACAAACACATGATAGAACACACTAAAATCGTAAAATTTAATGATATCACATCCATGGTTTATTTTAACATAAATGAATTTATCATGGTATAAAAGAACACTATTACACTTTCCATGATAGCAAGAAAATAGATAGAAAAATAACATCTCAAAATAAAATATTGAGGGCATCGTGAAAGATAAAAAATAAAACTGAACCATGTGATTCTTACCTGAGTGTTGCAATTCAACCTGATAGATCTATAGATAATAAAGATGATGAATGATGTTGTAAAAATGAGGTTGGAGTGAACGACTTCGAAGAATCCTTTCTAGGTTTTCCGTGCAAGAGAGATGAGTCATAGGTCACCCGATCGAAGAAAACATAATGACAGAATACGGGGAACGATAAATCATTTAAAAGCTTTATCAAATCAGTTATTTAATAATTGTCGTGATAAACTATTTTTTAATGTTTTTCACGTCTATTATTTAATAATGGATGTAGAAAATAATTTATCACATTGGTTATTTTATAACTGATGTGATAAATAGCTGGGATTTGATTTCTCAGATCGGTTATTTTATAAACGACATGATAAAGCGCACATGTTTGATCTTTTATGTCGGTTATTCTATAACCGAAGTGATAAATCAAATATATATATTTTTTACGCCAGTTATAAAATAACTAACGTGAAAGATTGAACATGGTAACTTTATCATGTTAGTTATAAAATAGATGATATGATAAATACATTTTTCCAGATTAGAATTTCGGTTATATAGAACTGACATGAAAACTACGACGTTTTAAATGTTTTTTCTACTAGTGACACCTAACTTGTTTTCAAAAATACCAAGTTAATATTTATCTATCCCTATAAATTTCCACTAACTCTCCCTCTTATACACATCTCTAAGACCTCTTATAATTTTCCAAACACTTACCAATACAATTTCAATAAATCCTCCCATCCTCCTAGAATGGTTCCCTTGTGTAGAAGGAAATCAAAGGGAGCCTTCTGGCACAAACCGAAAGGCGTTACCTGATTAATAGGTAAAATTTCTCTCATGTCCATTCTATTACTTTCCTTCTCCATAACCTCCAAATATATTTTTTATATTCTTATATAAAAACACTAGTATACTCAATATACTAGGGTTTTTTAATGTAAATTATTTTATGTATAATTGCACACACCACTATCTAATAAATAATAAAATATTATTTTTGTGTATGGTGATCTTCTGCCTCATGAAATGATGATTGTTAAATTTTTTTGTTACCATCTGTCATGGTAGAAATTATGATCTACACTATGTTTATATATATTTTATACTATATTTAAAATTAATTTATTCTTCAGTAGTTTTTATTTATATCTTACCTTTATACATTTCATTTTATATAAATATAATAATTTCATTTGAGGAAGTGTGGACTACTGTATGCTCAATGGGATATGATTCATTCATACTATACATATATTGTTTTAAGGATAGTTTTAGTTAATATATCAGATATATGTTATATCATAATTCTATTTTAATAATTATATATATATATATATTTTACTTTTTTTCTCTCACGTGACAATTAAACTGAAATAGCGTTCATGCATACATACGGCCTACCATCTGCATGAATGGGGTATTCCATTTCATACATATATATTCTATAGTATTTTATAACACACGTATACTATCAATACATGATATTTATATAATGGTTTATATTCTGGAACCATTATATTAACATAAGGACCATCAATAAAACAAATTAAGAAACATATGAATATTATCAAATATTACCTGAAGTGAAACATTAACATAGGATGGTTAACAAGTGGGAAATATATACTCATTATCAAACCATATGTGGTATTAGATATAATAATATGGTTAGATATAAGATTTATAATAATTTTAAATTTATTATATAGGTGGTATGAATGAGTATGATGAGAGTAAAAGTCACAAGGTAATGGGATTTCATATAACTTTTTATTACAATGAAATATATACCATGTTTTCCACTCTTTCTTTTTGTGTGGTGTATATACTAACCATGATTATATTATATTTATATTATAAAAAAATATGGGTATTAATATATCCATTCTGTGATCTTTATTTCATGGGGTTTTTGTTTAAAATGTTACCAAATTGGTAAAATAGTTTTGTCTCAACTTTCCTTCGTTGACACTTGTGTTTTGTTATGCACCTAAATTATCTTTCAATGTGTATATAATTCAATTTTACATGTAAAATCATGAAATTACATTCATTCATGATTTTTAAGTTTCATGTAATTTCTCTTCCTTACATGGAGTGTATGATTCTATGTTACAAAGTTATAAGATTTTATTGAGATAATCTCATCGCTTTTCGAAATTATTTTATGTTAATTCCTCCTTTGATGAAATCATACAACCCATCTCTCAAGATGTTGATTGATTTAATTACTCATGGTTATTCATGATATACTCATGTATTGGAACCATATTTATACCCTTTGGTACACAAGATAGTTAAGAATGTTTTTTAAGAAAAATAAACTTTACCCTCTAGTCAGTCGAAAAATCACATTTTCTAAAAAGGGTTTCCAAGAATGTTAGACTAATAACCTATTACAATTAAAGGTAATTTATATGATTTTGGTATTTTACCGTTGATTTCCACGGAATATTCTTGTCTCTTTTAGATCAAGGCATTATTATAACTTTTTACCGTGTAAAACGAATATTCCTTTTATCTCGTATTACTTGTTGGATTTACACAACATAATTTCTGTGAAGCTTTGTCTTCATGTTCAAATGGTAAAAATTGAAAAAAAAACTATTTTAATAAAAGTGTTTTTCAACAAATTCTATTCAACAAATTTTATATCTTCTTTCAAAAAATTTCAGTAAAAAAAATTCCCAAACATTTTCTATATTTATTTACAATTATTGAATGTATTTTCAACAAAATAATTTTCTAATCATGTCTAATAATTCTTTATATGTTTTTAAAGTATTTTTAAATAAAAATTATTTTAAAATTTTTTGAAGATTATTTTATATGATTTCTATGAAAAAGGTTTTCAAATGATTTCAATTCTTATTTATATGTTTTAGTTGTATTTTCTAAGTTATTTTCAAATGGTTTTGTGTATAAAAAATCCTACTTTAAATAAGAAAAGGTATTTTCATCAAGAAACTATTTTTAGATATTTAAAAATTATTTTACATCTAAGATGACATTTTTTTATTTTAATCATTCCCTTTTATGAAATTATCTATATTTCTCATTCATATTCTTTCAATGAATTGGTTACGCTAAATGTTATGGTATTCTTGAAACCCATTTATCATCCTTAGGTTATATGCTTTTGAAACCCAGTTCTTTTCACAGGTAATGTTTATGATGAAATGATTGTGAAGCCTATCCATTTTTTTAGGTTATGATATGATTACATGTTTATAATACCCATTTCATTTGATGGTTTATTATATGAGTATTTATGATCTTATGGAACATGTATGTAAGATTTCATTATGAAATTATTGGAACTTATATATCTCTCCAATTAGTTTGGTAAAGATATATATCTCATGAGATACACTAATATGGTCTTGGGAATGAACATTGACTACTATGATGGCCTTGGGAGTGAACCATGACTACCAGGATCATATTAGGAGTGAAAGTATGCTACTAAAAAGTACATGGGATTGAACTATGACTCCCAAGATGGTATTAGGAGTGAACCCATGACACTAATATAGACATGGAAGTGAACAATGGCTACCAATCTGGTACGAGGAGTAAACCAATACTACCAAGATGGTATTGGAAGTGATTCCTTTCCTACTATGGAAATAATATTATTTGATTAATTTATTTCTACAAATCCATGTTTTATGATATGTTATGTTTTCTTGACTTTTGTTCTTTATTTCATTATGATTCATGTTTTTTGAACTGCCATGCTTTATGAAATCATACATGTATATGATCTTTGATCTGTAGGGTCTGGCCTTCTATTTTTATGATCATGTTCTCATATCATTATGCTAATAATTATTCTTACATATCTCCCTTATTTACCCTTATTGACCGTCTAAGATCACCCCTTTCTTATGTTTCCTTTACCTGGATTATGAAGACTCATTTATGTAGAATTACTAGAGGTGTAGATCTTTAGGGGATATGTTGAATATATTTCCATAGGATAGAGGATTTGGTTTCTATGTTTCGAAAGACACTAAACTATTACAATCATCGGACATGTATTTTTTTAATGTACATAATATTCATCTAAAATGATATAATATCCATGTATGTTAAGTCAGGGTCACTATAGTTACCCCTTGGTACATCTATTCTAGTTCCATATCCACTTATAGTATCCAAAAATGAATTTATTTCAAGAAAACCACTCACTCAATCCTTTATCAAAATTACAGGACATTCTCCTATATATATCCTTATCCTTAGACTGGACCTTGAAGAAATCACTAGGAATATGCTTAGAAATATCCATAGGTATTTCACTAATGTTTTCACATCCAGGATCCAAAGGTTAACTACACCTTTCCTTTGATACCAACTATAGTGACCCAGGCTTTAGATACATGGATATTATATCATTTTAGAAGAATATTCATCACATTACATAAATACATGCTCGATGACTATAATAGTTTAGTGTCATCATAAAAATGGAAACATAATCTTCTATATTGGTAAATGATCCTCAAAATCTCCCATAAAAATCTTACCCATTATTAATCATACTTAAAAACTTTCTTCATAACACGGGGAAAGGAAATGTAAGAAAGGGGTGAGCTCGTATTCTTAATAAGGGTAAACAAGAGATATATATAATTATAACACGGTCATAAGGGTATGAGAGAAAGTAAATAACCTTCTATGATCATGCCATGTATATCAAACCTATTATACGAGATTCATGGAATAAATATTTAATTTCATAATAAATGAATCAAAAGTGAAGTAAGAGCATAATATTTCATCACATAACATAGAAATAAGACATAGAATTGTGGAACACATGTAATAATGTAAAATTATTTCTATATTATTCAATTAGTTACATTTGAGGCCATATTAGTAGTATAGTTTCACTCCCCATACCATCTTGGTAGTCATGGTTCACTCCCATGACCATATTAGTAGTCATAGTTCTCTCCAAAGACCATCTTAGAAAAAATAGTCATTTACTTAACTTAGTTCAATCCCCATTCCGAAGATGTTTATTTAATGAGATAAAAATATTTACCCAATTAATTGTATGGAGATATATGACCCATAAATCTTATAATTAAATCATACATTTGTGTTCCACTAGTTCAAAAAAATCACATCATAACCCATGAAAATAAATTTGAATCATCATCATTTAATCATAACATAACCTATAGAAAAAAATAAAAGTGTCAAAATCATTTCATCATATCATAAACCTTGAGAATTATTGTGTTTTATAATAAAATATCCCTTGAACTATAAATGGGTTTCATGAATATATAACCTTTGAAAGATAAATGGGTTTAATAAATATATAACTCGTGAATGGTAAGTGGTTTTCATGCATATCATTCCATCAAAATGTAAACATTTCAGAGAAACAATATAAATGGATCCTTTGGATCATTTTCCCATGAAGGCATGAGTAATACCAATGGATTTCTTCATAGATGAAAAATTATTTGTAGTAATCTTTTAAATACAGTAGTTTTGGAAAATATCCCCTCTCCTATGAAAAATCATTTTTAAAACACAAAAACTTTTAAAAACAATTGTCAATAAAAATACCCTTGAAATATTAAAAATGAAGGTTGAAAACATTTTGAAAACCATTTTAATTTAAAAATTATAAAATAAGAATTAATGGTTTTAAAACAATTGTCCTTGAAAACCTAAAAAATAATGTCAAAAACATATTTCAATGAATTTCCCTTGAAAACATATAAGATAAGTATGAATAAATTTTGAAAACCATTTTCCTTGAAAACTTATAAAATAATATTCAACCAATATTGAAAACCATTTTACTTAAAAACATATAAAAGAAGAATTAATAAATTTTGAAAACAATTTTCCATGAAATTGTACTGGAATATAATTTTAGAGACATTTTTATATCATTTTTTGAAACATGGTTTTTTAAATAAAATATATTTCCGACCAAAAATCGAAATGAGATCTATTTTTTTGAAACAAATTCCTTAATTATCTTGAGTACCAAGGAGTGGAAAAATAGTACTCGTGCATGATTAAATAATGAATAAATATAAGATAACAAAATTTTGGATTTTTCTTGAGATTTGGATCATAATATTTCTTCTATAGAAGCATAATCATAAACAGTCTCGATAAATGATTAGATTTTTTTAATAAACTATTACAACTTGGAAACTTTAAATCATACTCCCCATGTAATAAAATAAAATTAAATTGAGAATAAAATAACATGAAAATAATTATATTCATGTTATAACATTAAAAATGGATGTATATACACTTTGAAAAATAACATAGGTGTATAAAAAACCATGTTTCTAAAAGAAGTCAAATTTATAAAACTTTACTTTACAGATTTGGTAAATTTTGAACTGAAAAAACCCATGAAATAAATATCATCATATGGATATATAAATACTCATATATTTAATTATAATAATCATATTATAAATATATGTGAATTATCTACACCACAAAAAGAAATGAGTGGTGAATAAGTTATGTATCTCATAGAAATAAAAATTGAGATCAAATTCCCTTACCTTATGTCATGACTCTATTAATACTAATATGAAACTCATGTAAAATAAATATAATTTAATATAAATATACCAAAAAATAATATTATTATATAAAATACCATATATAATTTACTTATGACTTCATATTACCTATTCATCAATAACTCCATGTTAAAGTTATATTTTGGGTTACAACTGCCTTGTTTTTCTTATAAGTTTTTACTTATTCTTCATAGTCCTCTAAATTAGATCATGATTTCCTTTTTTATAAAATTTAAAACATGATATAAATATCATATATATTTGTTATAAATTTATTTATCATAATCTATAAAATATATTAATTTTAAATTAAATACATCGTTCATAGAGATGGTAGGTCATACATACACAAGAACGTTGTTTCTATTTTCTTTTCATATTAAAAGAAAATAATTGAAATTTATGTGTATATATATAATATCATTAATTTATTATTATTATTTCATATATATTATATAATTTCACAAAATAATTTCTTAATACATTCCATGTGAAGTGTGAACGAATCATATCGCTTTGAGTATGTGGTAATCCACACGTTCACAAATGAAGTTATTGTATATAAAAAATGGAATGAAAAATGTATGTTTTATCTAAAAATTCATAAGATTAAATACATAAAAAATATCATATATATCTTTTAAAAATATATTGTACATAATAATTACATACCATGAGAGCTAGTAAAGTAAAAAAGAAAAACATCTTTTCGTAAGGTGGTAGTTCGATATACACAAGAATGGTAACTTCATTGCTCATTTTATTTAATTTTGTGTAAGATTAGGTATAAACATTATAATAAAGTCATATCAATATATTTAGGATAATTATTATGTTATGTATTCATGGAATATGAATAATTGATGTGGTGGATAAAAATAATAAATTAAAGGTCCATGAGGAATGATATTACCTATTCTTCAGTTAACTCCATTGGGTTTTCCCAAAAGAGATTCCTTAGATGGATCTATTCAAAAAAGGGATTCTAAAAAAGGAATATGGAGATGTTTGGAGGAACGTTTAGAATATTTTGGTTAATCCAAATGGCATGGTAGGTGTGACTAAGTGTGAGGGGTTAGTTCTTTTTATAGTGGAGGTGGATTGACATTTTTTAAATATAAAAATATAAACATAATAAAGAAGACTCCCTTATATAATGAGAGTCCAATAATATTCCAAAATAGATCCAATAGGGGTATTGTTATAAATATATCCATAAAGTATCTTTTGGACAATGTTCTAGGTCATTTTTCCTCTTAAAATTAATGTTTAACCATTAAGTAAACAAGTTTTTTCCTCAGTAGCTATAATTAATTTTAATTAATTTCAATAATATTTTTTTTGTCAAAAACTTTGTTGAAATTATTATACATTATCAATTTTTCTTATTCGAAATATGGAATAATTTTTTTAATTCTAATCATGTAATTGGAATAAATATATTTAAATTCAATCGCATGGACTCTATGGCCAAGTGGGGTTTTATGTAAAAAGGTCCAACATATTGGAATGTTATTATATACAATTTTAATGTGAAATCTGTTCTAAGGACCTATATTGGGTTAATTGATTTATATTTATTCCAATTAAAATTAATACAAAATTAAAATATAATTTTTTTATATAAATATATTAGATTAAATAGTAGTTTTGAATTATAATTTCATATTTTACACAATTTATCTAAAAATGAATCATCTCATAAAAATAAGAAAAATTACCCAATGTAATTTTTTCCATTATAAATTCAAAATTGAAGATTATTTTCTAAAAATATTATTAAAGATTGAAAACATATTTTTAAAATGGGTTCACCTTCAAAAGGATGTAAAATTACATTTTCAAGAAACACTTATTTTTATTCATATAATTCGAATTTATTCATTATCTTATTAATATAAAATATATTGGATAAGTTTCAAAAAATGATTGAATATAAAATATATGAAATTAACAAAAAATAGTCATAAAAAGTGGTACTTTTAAAAAAATAGATAAAAAATGCTTATACATATAAAAATAGTTTTCTTAGAAAAGAAATTTTAATATTTTCATATAGTAATTACATTCATTTATAACTATTTGATAACCAAAGAATTTATTTTATATACTCGTGAAACCCCTATTTTTAAAATTTAGTTAATATTATTCATTTAATACTTTCAAACTACTAGGTAGTAACAATAATAATATTTTAATAACAATATTAATTATATATATATGTTTGGTAAAACTTGGCTTTATATCGAACACAATTTATCAAACGAACTCGGAATTATGTGTAACACAAGACAAACATACTATTTCTTGTATTGTAATTATATATAAGTGTTTAGTATAGTAAAAGATATACTTTTTGTTATGTATAACATAATCCAAATTTCGTTATTTCATATAAGAAAACATATATTCATTATTTCATGAAATTAAAAATATAGAAAATATTTAATTAATTCAAAATATATTTCATAAAATATTTGGCTATTGAGAAAAATGTGTGATAGATATTAGATGTATAAATTTTATAAACAAATGAATAGTTTTTATGTCATGATATCCCACATTATTATTTATCCCATACATTATTTTCTTAACTAGACACCTCATTTCATCCACACATTGAGAATACACCGTGGTCTTCACCTGGACATAGTATATCCACATGCTGTATTGTGTATACCACCACATTGTGCACTCCCTTAGGAACTCACTTGTATAATAAATTTTCACACTATACTTCTCACACAATCTTTTCATGTGTTATTCATATCCTCATGAACCTAATGATCATTGTGGTGAGGTGACCATCCTCCCACATGGTCGACCCCTTGGTCCGCCATGTTTAGTTGAGGTGGGTCCTTTGGTGGCTAATGGATAGACATATTTTTATTGTATATTCCATAAATCATTGTCCATAAATCTTCACAAAAATTACATGAAATAGTTCTCAACTTCTCCATTATTATAAATTAGTATATTTATTTTTATAAATTGAATATTTCATTTTTAACATGAAAAATACTCAAAAATCCATCATATAAAATATAATTTTTCCTGGTCTTCAAAATTTATCCACAAAAAATGACTATTTTAGCATGAAAATGGGATTTAATACTTATAATTTCATATACATTATTAAACAAAATTTTCTACTATTGAAAATTATTTAAAAATATCATTGATCATTAATACTAGTTTGAAAATTAATAGAATTAATATTTCCCCTATAGATTGAACTTATTCCATCGTGAGAAATATTCAAGATTATATCCCCATAATTTACTCTTCCATATATATTTATAAACATAAAAAACTTATGAAATTACATGGATAATTTATCATTAATTATATATAATTCCTTATGAATTATTATCTAAGCAATTTTTTATTCATCATGTATTGAATTTTTATGATACTTATAAATAATACAAAATAAATTCATCAACCAATAACATATTTTATTTACAAATAACCATTGAAACAATATATTTATTTTCATAATGGAATATTAATTTAAATAAACATCCAAATTTATTGAGATCATGTATTAATTTTGTAGTACCTTTAACTATAGTCAACAAACCCAAAGAGTTCTAATGAAATTACCTAAACATCCCTGGGTCACCTATATAAGAGATAATAATATTTTAAATTAATACCTAAGATAATATATTATCCTTATAAAATTTAATATTGATGAATAAGGTCCAAATGAATATATATTTTTTAATTTAGTTAATTAATCATAAAGTAGATGAAATTTAAAAATCACTTTTAGACATGAGGTATGAGTATCATATCAAAATTTACTTCTCTGGGACACTTTTTCTTTTATTATCCCCAATTATTTTAAATGGTTTCTATACTAATAATTGAATATATAATATCATTGATTATCATTATCCATTGAATTTTTACTTCAAATTGAAATTCTATCTCTTTTAATGTGGATTTATTACAATGTTTCTTAATATGAAAGTGATATCATATACCTCTATAGTCACTTTAAGATTACACGTTCTATAGTTTTCAACCTTTTATGAAATATTCATTTCTTAAACAAATATTTTATATGTAACTAGTTAAATATAATTTGTTTTACTATTTATACATGTTTTTCCCTATTGGAACCCCCAATTTAATACAGTCCCTATTTAAGGGACCCTTCTTATCTCATGTATCATTTCAATAATTTCCCCCCTAAAATGTTTCTAAACAATGAAATGCTTATAAACTGTAAATTAATTTATTGAGATCTATAATGGTTAAATTATGTTTTTAGATAAGATTTTATTCTTGGTACTTATTTACATGTATCCGTACATATTTTATAAATCATCACCCAAGTGGTTTGTTTTTATCTATTCTTCACTGAAATTCCTGTCATATATCTTTCTACACAATAAATAAATATTCAAGAATAATAACTATTATTAAATTAATAAATATATTCCTTCTTTGTTTTGAGAAATCTTATGATTTATGCTTTAGTTTTGTATTAAAATAAAATTATAAAACCCACATCCTTTTCCTGAGATTGATCATGCTTATGTTTTATGTGGGGTTTCATTTCACCATGTTCAACACATATGTATTATTTTCATTATGTGTTGGAAATCTCTATAATTTTAAATCCCTATCATTCATTGTGTATATTTATATATAATGATGTTAAATTAATGGTATTGTGGAGTTAATCAAACATACTATCGAATATTTTCCACTATATATAGTGTACAAGTGTTTAAAATAGGAAAACTATGTTTTGTGATGTGTGGTACCAAAAATATATATTTATCCCATACATTGTGTGATAATTTATATATTATTATATGTTATTAATGGGATTTAAGAGTGAAAGTAATAAACTATTGGGTACTATCATCTATTTATGGTGCATAAGTTGTTAGATTAAGCACAATATATTATGTGATTAGTGGTCTCATAGATAAAAACTTGTCCAATGCATTGGAAAAATATTTATATCATTGAAATTGAAATGTATGGGATTAGGGAGTTATCATAATCCTTTATCATACTTCTTCATTGATGTGATGATTCTATTTGTAGTGATTCTTAATTTGTGTTTATTATAGCATGACTTATGTTTTTTCCAAATATTACATGATTCGATGGCAATATGATTTTATTTCCTTATTCCATATTTTAATTATTTTGATCATTCTAACTATTTTATTGTTTATGAATCCTATATATTAGTTTCATGTCCCTTTCTTACATTATCATTCACATATGGTTATATTTTTCTAACTTTTAAACTTTTATTTAAATCTGATATTCTTAAATTCACTAAGCATTTGAGATAAACCCTTTCTTGTGTTCCCTTAACTAGGTTATGAAGATAAATATAACCTATGAGTATTATATAAGGGGATCAATAAGTGTTTTATTTTTATATATTTTCAAAATAATTATTGAATACGTATCATATGTAATTCATACTCAAATACAATAACTCTTCAATTATTTACTCAAACAAGTTCAGGATCCAGGTGAGCCCATGACAAAATAATTTATTAATAAATAATGAAATATTAATTACAAGGGGGTTAGAAAACATGAGAATAAAAAGTACCAAGTGCATCCCTATGAGAAAAATGGGAACAAAAATCTAAAATGACAAAAGAGAATCTTGAGAAATCTTCCAAAGTTTCCCTATTTGATAGGGAATCTACAACATGGCTGTACTCTCTTTACATATGGTGGGATGTACATATGAATGTTCCTAATCATTTCAAGACATTCAATCCATTAAGAGAGAATTTTCCATGGTACCAATATAGAATGAATCTTGAGGATTTGAATTGCAGTGGTTTAGTTAGATTCTAACCAAAGATAAATTTATCCACAAAGAGTGCCATATTTTATAGCAATGATAATAGCCCACAGTTCCACTTAAATAGTCTTGTTTTATACGATGTATCAATATAGGTACCCTTTAGAAAATCCTTGATAACTGTGGAGGACACCACCAAATCTTGAAGGTCCTGGTGTAGCTAAAGCCTCCCCATCCACATTTACTTTCAGCCATCTTGGAATCGATGGAATCCATGTGATGGATTTAAGGACTATAGGATTCTTAAATATCCATGTGACACCAAATTGTTTCATAATAATCTAATAATATAACTCATTTATCATTGTTCCTGTATGAAACTTGGATTCTATCACTAAATCCTTATGTAGTACCCGCATTCCAACCTATAATGAGGGAAAATGAACCTCAAAAACTCTGGTATATTGTGCCTTAAAAATGAAGAAGATAACAGAAGGAACTATTATAACTAGCATGGACCTGGCCTTCTCACTTAATTGTAATTCTTGGATAGAGGAAATAATAGAAACAATCCCACAGTTGTCTAGTTCAATTCAAAATATAGCTAGAAAGTGTGACCAAAACCTGCATGAGATGCACCAAAATAGTAATAAATGAGAATTAGATTATTCATCCCATATTCATAAGCAGAAAGTAGATGAAAAATGGATTCCAGAACGCTATAGAATACCATATACGTATAGTTTACCTTTCTATAGCCTCCATAATAGAAATCTATGGGAGGGTGAAATGTAGTTGTTTTTGAAAATTTTCAACCACAAGGTTGTGATAAAATTCACTTCACAAATATGTCAATAAAATTATCTAGTGGTGAACTGTCCATTGATATTAGAAGTCCAAACTAAGGTATAAACATTAATGTATATGTAACTTTGAAATTTTATATTGATATAATCAGGTATGAACCTATAAAAGTTAACATATGAGAGAGCATCATAAATAACAAGTTGTTTCAAAGAAGATGGAATAGTCATCACATTGTTAAGTGGTCTTCCAATCTAGGGTGTAGACCAAACATTCAGATTGTACTGCTAACATACCATCCATTATGAGCACCACAGAAACTCTTAATAGGAATGCCTACCTGCTGTCCAGATAGAGGATAAAACATGCATGGAACGACCATTTTGTAACAACCTAATAAGTTTGTTGAATAGGAAAATAAAAGAAATGTCATTATATTTCATTAAGGTCCAGCTGAAGTAGTTGAGAAATGCATCATTAAAGATTCTATTATCATTGGTCCATGTTTCCCCTTTTTCATTGGTTTTTATGCATTATTTAGAAGACACATTGAGTTTCCTCTCATGAATAGACCCAGTCCAAATTAAGTTCTTGATAATCATTTGTATCTCATTGAGATGTCCTCTAAAACATTGAAAAATTAAGAAGACGTAGCCAAACATTGATGTGATAATCGACTTGACAAGGAAAACCCTCCCTGCTTCAGACATTGTTTCCCCTTTCCAGGTCGCCATCTAGGAAATAATCATAAAAAAAATGTTTTTTAAGTTATCTTTTTTTCACCCATCACCAAAATAAGGGTACCACTAGTTAGTTAAATGGTAGAGTCCCTTTCTTAACTCCAATCATCCTGATGATTTTATTCTTCTTGGAGAAAATCATAACTTTTTTAAAAACCACAAACGACATATCTTAGTTGATAACTTGCCCAAAAAACTATTCATAATGAGAAAAAAATAGTTGGACCCAAGAAATGGTTTTATTTTCCTCCAGTCCAAATATGAGTATTTCATCAGCATAAATCCAGTTTGATGGGGAGATAATATTCCTTCCATCTTTCATTTTATTGTAACGACCATCTTGGAAAACCCATTAATAAAAACACATAAATAGTATTCATCAAGGGCAAGGATAAATCCATAGAGGGTATCCCCATTTATAACCCCTTTGGATAATTGAATGTGTCATCTTGGGGACCCATTTACGAGAATGGAGAGCCTAGAACATAGTAAAATGGTGTTTAACAGCTTAATGAAAGAGTTGAGAATCACATTCCCCCTTATCAAATCAAAAATATAGATCCATTTAATAGTTTCAAATTCTATTTAAATATATAACTTAACAATAAATATTCCATCCCTCACATTCTTTCTCATAATGTTAACAATCTCAATGGTAATGAAAAGAATATTTTGGATACATATTCTAGGGACAAATCCAAATTGGTATAAGGTTATAACATTCATGTAAATAAACCCCAATCTGGAGGCATTTATTTTTCTAATGATCTTTGGGATGGTGTTTCCAATGGTTACTGGCTTGAAGTCTATAATATCCAAATCATTATCTTTACTTGGTATTAAGAAAAGGACCTTTCATTAAAAACATGAGTCATCGTAGTATTAATAAAAAATTCCTAGCAGCATTAATACCATCATGTCTCATAATGTCCCAGTTGAACATGAAGAACTTATTCGTAAACACATTAGAACCTTCCACACTATACAAATTCAAAGAGAAGTGGGAAGTATTGATTTCAAACTCAGAAGGTAACTAATCAAACATCTTGTTATGTTGATCATCAATTTTTGGAGTAATATTTCGATGCATTTTGTGATAAAAGGCCTCATATTCACCTAATTATAATCCTTCAAATTGTCTAACTACATAATTCAAGATCTCAAGATCTAAATTAAAAATAACTCCATTAATTTTTAGAAATGTAACACCCTTTTGAATCCTTCTCTCTCTATGAAGGCATTGAAAATATTTAGAGTTCTTATCTCCCTCTTGTAACAATATGACATTATAGTGACCTATGTACAACCGTTCCTAAAGATCCAATAGTACATATAGATTATAAATGGACTTTATCTTGTCCCCAAAGGGAACATCATGTTGCTGGTTATCATTATTTACATTGAATAAGATATTTTTTAGTATCCTTGATGTCATTTTCTAGGATTGATAAGGATGACCTTCACCATACTGGAATCATTTGTTTAGCATGTTTAAGAATTCTATCAAAAATATATAGTGTGTTGCTAAGAAAATCATATTTAAAGTAATTAAAAATTATCTTTCTATATCTATTAAAAACAATCCATGAGTTGTTAAATATAAATGGAAATGGAGAAGACCTAAGAATTCATGCGTATATGTCAACTGGAAGAGGATTATGGATAGAGTGACACTTTCATGAAATGAGACCAAATAAACTCAGAGGTTCATTCCCTTCATCAATGCATACCAAGAACCTATCTTGTTTTATAGCTTGTGTCCGATTAATAATGTACCTTCTTCATGTGTAATCACCTCCCACAATGGGTACTTCATCTAGATTAAATTTATTAATGTAATAAGATAAATTAGAGGCTTCTAGTCTGTTTAATTTATCTCTAATTGTTTCCTCTAGTCGAAGAACTATATTTATTTCTCCTAGGTCCATCCAACTATGGGAAATTTTCTCTGAAATACCAATCATGTCCCACCATATTTCCCTCATTTGGAAATATAATTAGAGGTATAAACAATGGATATGAAAATAGTCATATCTTCAATAATCAAATAAACCAAGACACTGTGATGATCGATAGTGGAAGACAAAATGTGAAAATTTTCATTCTTTAGAACCCAAAGATCTTTTGATGCATTTTTATTTGCATGATATGAGATAGGTTAGTAACCAATTGAAGCCCATTTAAAAGCCTTCCGATTTCCAAATAACATTTTTTGGTTCAGCAATGCCAGTATCCAAATGTTTTTTGTTGTAATAAAATGCATGAGGTCTTTGAATATCGGAGGATTTACAATCCCATAAAAATTCCAAAAGTGAATATCCATTTATTGGTAGTTGATATTACTATAGTTTAAGGCTATCCTTGATTCATGGAATATCACTTATTTGATTTAAGATTCCCTTTATACATTCCCTTAGGGGTATTTCCATCAAGTAACTCACTAACCTTCACAGGATAAATAGGAGGATCTTCAAATGGGAGTATCTCACTGTCATTTGACTAGAAATTACCACTGAGATGTATGAACTTTATTGGAGATTCCATTCCCAAAACTGGGTCTTGATGACCTCTTACCCTAATTGATTTCCTAGGGGGAACTAGAGTGAATGGATCCTCCATGTCATCTCCAGACACTCCCTTGTATTTTGAGTTTGGAACTTCATGAAATGTATCTTGGGGAGGGTGATATTTCGACATGTACATTAAAAAATATATTTCCATCCTAGGGGATAGAGATTCCTCCTCCAATTTATCTATTCTATACTTGAAGGTGGTATAAATTGTCTAGGTCTGGTCATGTTCTCCACCAGTAGTGGGAACTATTGTCTAGCCACCAGTCTCATGGGTGAAATCATGAATGATATAAGATTATATAAGAATGATATATGTCATACTGTAAATTAAATAGGTTAAAAAAATATTAATATAACCTGATCATAAAGAAATACATACAGACATGATTATAATATAATGTTTTAAATAGTTATGTTTATTCTCACTTGGGTTGTTTAGGTTATTTGTCTTATGATGATAATTGTTCATCACTCTAGTTAAAACATTTTGGTCTCATTAATGTTTTTAACTAGATTGATTTTTATTAGAAATATATTTTAGGGAAAATGTCGTGATAGTCTAATTGATCAAAATAATGAAGTGGAATTTAGGGTTATATATATATTTTTTATGAAAAAAACTATAGAAAAATATGATTAACCATGTGGTAATAGTAATAATCCTAAACCTTATTAGGAAGATAAATATGGAGTGTCAAGGTATATCATGTGAAGAGAGCATTGAAGGGAATAAAATTTGACATCCAATTTGCCAATATTGTGGGAATAACCAGTCTGGGAATTTCCTCAATATGACATAAAAATGAATTACTTTTGGTAAATTTGGGAATCATGCAACAAGATAATGATGGATTAAATAAGGATAAATTGTAGGGATATAATGTTTTCCCTGAGGACTGATTATCGATTCGGTGTTTTATATTTGAGGAGTTCAGTAAATATGCAACTAAATGCACAAATAAAAGTGTTATAGAGGAAAACTATCACTAAAAAACCCATAAGGCATTGGAACAAGGAATATACTATGTAATGAAAACTATTGAGGTAGATATTGGATTTTCACTCAATATTGTTTGATGAATTGGGTCATGTTAAGTTTTAAATGTTAAGTATTAAGGTATAAATTAAAAAATCTAGTATAATTATTATATCCATGGTATAAGAAACATATTTATGGTTTTAGTAAATTTTCATCGTATAGATATATCTCTTCCTCACTTTTTATAATTAAATTATGAAAGAACAATCTTTTTTTACAAAGGGAGAATATCAAATTGCATATTGGTAAATCTCACTTTGTTTCCTAAATCAACACATAACCAACTACCAGTATATGGTCAATTAGGATCTCCCTTTATAAATTTCTCCAATCATATAATCTTTAAAATTTTAATGATGAAATTTATTAATGAGGGGTGTAGGTACCTAAGATTTTAATATATTTCTTCCTCTAATTATTAAAAATATTTCCTATATATTTCTCCCCATAAAAATTAATGTAAAATAAAACTATGATATGTTTGGACCCTTAAAACCCATCTATGATATAATAGGTATGAATATGAGTAACATGATTATGAAATATATTCATTTATATATATAATGTTTATTTTATACAAATTTACATAATTATATATTCAATTTATAGATTTTGTTTTTTAGTTCTATTCATTTTATTATCGAAAACTATTTTTACTAATTTTAAATAGTTATTTAAATAAAATATAATATTTAATGAATAATTATAAATTTATTAGTATCTTTTAATAAATTATTAATAATAAAAACTCATATATTAAAATTTTATTTCAATGAATAAATAGTGTTCCTTTATAATTTATAATATTAATTAATAGTTATAACAGAAAATTCATGAATTTTAATTTTTCAAAAATAATAATTCGTTCAAAGATTTTGAATTTCATTACTTGTTTATGATGAACATTAGGGTTATTTTATGAAAATATTTCTTATTAGGTGAATAGTGAAAATATAGTTATTTTAATGACCATGAATGTTATGACATTATTAGTATATAATTTTGAAATTAAAATCAATGAGAAAAATTTCTAAGACAAAATATTTAGTTTTTTCGTGACTTTAAATTTCAAAAATACTAGTGATAATTTATAAACACATAATTTTAAATTTATAACAAATTTCTTATTTTTTCAAATAAAAATTCTTCTTTATAGATTCTAATTTTTAAAATTACATTTAACACAAATAAAAGATTAATTTAAAAAAATAAAAAAAATTCAATTCATTATTTGAATATGAAATTATGATTTATTTATGGTATTTTTATAAAGTAATTGAATTTTATATAAATAGTGTGATATATAGTTTTATGAAAATTATTATCATATATTACGTTATATATATATAAGAGAGGCACAGAATATTATGAAACTATTTATCTGATTTATTAAATAATTTTATTCATTTTGATTTTTTTTCAAAATTTATGAACTAAATATTTAACCTTATATAAACAATGTAAATATTTATTTAAAATAAAGAGACATTTTTTATTATAAAATTTAATTAAAATTTATTTTAGTATAATCTGTTTTTCTGTATATTTTATAACCCAAAAAAAATCCTTAATAATTTTTAATAAAATTTAATAATTTAAAATACTATAAAATGACAATATTATTTAAAATTTATATTTTATTATTAAAATTATCATTTTCTATGAAAGGTTTTTTTACGTGTTATTCGAGATAATAATAAATTAAATTAAATAACTCATTAAATTATATATTATAAAAATATTTTAGTATCTTTAATTTAAATTATCAAATTTTCCATTATTTACAATTTTAATTTTTTCCCATTAAATTAATTTCCAGTTGTGAAATTGGAGTTACAATTTTAAGGTAAAATTTTCATAAAAGTTTTATAAATGGTAAATAATTTTAAAACATGCGAAAAAAATAAAATTTGATAGTGGATGGATTATGGACCATATATCCTTTCCAATGGTATTATTGGCCATCTTTTAGCATTTGTACATGGATAATAGTGTAGTGTTATAGATAAATAATGCATTTATAAAAAATTGTCATTTTCCTCTCTTATAAAAGAATGCCACCTCATCCCAATTTCTCCACTCATTCCAAATCCTTGTTTAAACAAAAACAATACCTTGTTATCTCTTTAAAACCCTCCTCATTACCTTAAAAACATAATCTCACCAAATGATAAAGCTAATGAGCCATAAAGATTTACCTAAGGGAGAACATCTAAGGAAGAGTTAATACTCTCAACCCAACTTCTTTAGTTCTTTTCTTCTTCTACACCACTCAAATAACCTCAATTCATAATGGTATTATATAAAATTGTATTTTGATATTTTATTATACTAATGGAATAAAAAATTTATAATTTAATGAAAAATCATTAATATAAAGGTAATAATTGTCATGTATGTCTGATAACTATCACCTCAATGAAGAACGAGTGAAATTTTCCATCACCAACATAAATGGGAGGTCAAACAATATTTTATAATTAAATTATATGATGTTTTATTAATTAATATCCTATTTTGGAAGACAATATGCATGATTAACAATATACATATCAAGGTACCTCACATAATTTGGATCTATTTTTGGATAATATTTAAAACTACATAATAATTCCTTGAATTGAATAATAAAATACCAAATACCAAAAAATTATGGATATCATGAATTTAAATTACATTAACATTGAATACTATCAATAATGAAAAAGTGTAATGAAATATTTTACATCACAAACCTGAGTAACTGATAGAAAATATTATTTTAAAATTAAGTACCATAAGATAATATATATACCATATAAAATAAAAAATAGATAAATATTGTTCTGGGTGATATATCTAATGAAATCAGTTGAATTATTCTGGAATTTAAGTGAAATCCTAGAGAACTTTCAGACACGGGGTAAATGTCTCATATAAAAATTTCTTTGTTTGAGATATATTTCGTTTTATAAACCTAGTTTATTTTAAATGGAGTTTATACTACAAATTTTATATATAATATCCTTTATAATATTTACTCACAGTATTTTAACATCAAATTAATATTCTCCCTCTTTCAAATAATTTTTATTAGAATGTTTGTTAAGTAATATAGGATATTCTTTAACACCTTCATTATATGAAGATTAGCCCTTCTCATTCTATTTTACCTTTTATAAAATATATTTATAATATCAATATTATATGTATATATATATATTTATAAACATAAATATACATTCCATTTCTAGTTTCATACATGTTTTTATTCCCATGTGAAATTCCCACTTCTAAGTAAACCTAGTTTATGGTAAATTTCCTATATTTTATCTCATTTCCCGAATCACCCCATAAAATTATATTAAACTATGTGTAGCTTATAAAAATCCTATTAATGTTATGTATAACACTAATTTTTTAATTTTATTATTTTGAAAACTAACATACTCATTTGTTCCTTCAAAATATCCTTTCTTATTTTTTGAATCATCACAAAGTGATCATTTTTTATCAATTCTTGTCATAAATCGTTCTCATGAATTTTTACATTGAAATTTCATGATGAAGACCTTTTCCCATTTTAAATTATTAATGGTAAAAAATTATTCCATTCCATTTCCCATGATATTCCTAATGATTTGTCCTTTGGTTATTCCTTGAATCAAAATTATGAAACACTATTCATTCTCGTGGGTTTGGACATTATTATGATTTACAAATGAATTATTTTCTAAATGGGGAAAACATATATATTTATCATTTTATTATTCTTCGGCCCAAAATATATATCCCACTATTAAATTTATTAATATTTTAAATCTTCTTAGAATTCAAAAATGGGTTTAAGGAGTGAACATAATCCAATATGTGACTTTTTCAATATTATAAAGCACATGAGTATATATGAATAAATAAATAATCAGTGTGAAAATAACTCATAAATAGAAAAATTTCCACAATAATATAGGTATATAGAAAAGAAAGACTAATCCAACAAATTTACTCATATAAAAACTATCATTGACAATATTAAAATATAAATTTTTATTATCTCTATCACATAATTCACCAGTCACCAACAATATCCATGTTTTAATAATCACAAACATGACCTTTCTACAAGTGGTTATTTATCATTTTATTTCATATAGAAAGATAAAGACAAAAAATTCCCTAAAGGTAAACCTATAGTTTGAGAAATGATACCCCAATAGGATCTGAAAAAGTATTCAATAAGAAACCGGTATAAATGAAATCAAATATTCTTAAATTTAAATAACACTTTCTTGGAAATATTTTTATAGTAAAAATAAAATCATGTATTTCAATAAAATTAAAAGGATAAAAAAAAGTTATGAAGGAGTTTTTTCAAAAAAATGTATATAAAATCATTATTTTCAGAAAATAAATGATTAATCCTTTCATTAATAAAAAAAGAATGAATAATTTTTTTTCAAACACTATAATGTATATATCATATGAAATCTTGGAACCTTAGTTAAGAGTCCCAAGGTTATGTTAGTATGTGTATTTTAACACAACTCATAGAATTAAAGATCTATGTTTTCACACTTCCCTAGATGCATAATCATATGGAATTAATAGAATATGCCAAGAATGAAATCCACATCTTCAATATATATAATTTTCATTGTGATCATCAATCATTATCTTTGTAGAGCTAATACAAACATAGCATATATTATTCCAACATATCTAATTCGGATCCCATGTTGTTCTATATAATAAATCATTTGTGTTTATATCATTTATTTTAAAGAAAATCAAATAAATTCAACTAATCATTTCAATTGACCACAATTTCATATTTTAAAAAAATCCATTTTATTTTAAAACCCAACATAAAATAGTTATCATGAAAAAGTAATGAATTTAAAATCAAGTTATTTTAACTCCAAATATAAAACCTTTCATGCCTTTTCTTCTCAAAATTTATAAATCCAATCATGCAGAAAATCATATATTTTAATTCAGGATCATTTTCTATAAATCTACACATTATTTAAAATGAAATTTTGAAAGTGTTTTAACCACTTACACCATTAATTTTTAAGAAACCGATATCAAAAGACGTCAAATAATGCATTGGAATTAAATTTAATATTAATTTCATGTCCAGAACAAAAAAAATATTCAATTGAATTGAATGGAATTACCAAACCATCAACATCAATTCACGACCTCAATGAAACCCAATAAGGGTCCCATAATTGGAGGATGTTTTTTATGATCAATTTTGAATCATAAAACCAAAATTCATGAATAATAATATAATATTAATTTTTTTATAACATTAGGAGACAATTTGAGTGATAGAATATGTGCCTTAATGATTCTCAAATAAAAAAATAACTGATAATGATCTAAACATAAAATCCCAATTACCATAAAGATAAATAGTAAATTCAATTATATCAACTAAAAACATATAACTAGAATCAAAAACCATGATCCTTGATTTTGTTCATGATAAGAATTTAAAATATAGAAGAAAAATAAATAATAAACAAAATTTTTAATTGACCATTGAAAATATAGATCAATCACACATTGATCCATAATCATTAATAATCATGAGGAAATTAATCCCTTCAATCAACAAGAGGGTAATCCTTTCTCAAAATCACTTTCCAATAGAAAAATAATGAGGTTTAATTTTGGTGTTTCATGCCCTAAAATAAAAATTAAGAATAATTTATTCACGATGATAAGTTTGGACGTATGGTTTTCAAAACAAAGCATTAGCCATCCACCCTTTTTATGGATTTTGTAAGAGCTACAGTATTTTACTACATATTTTGAAAAATAATAAACCAAACTTGCATGAACCAACTGCATTAATATATACTATCTATGGGGTAGTCATTAATGTTATTACTAACCACAAGCCCTCATCTTGGACTCAAACATGGGTTGCTTGCTTTCCTGGGATATACTATAAAATCTTCTTGGACAATGTTCCAATCAGAAAGAGTCAAAACAAAACTCTGAAATTTTTAAAATATCATCCAAAACAACCCAAGGGATGAACCCAACAATATATGGGGAAAACAGATGTAGGTACATAAAAGTAGGTGTTGGTACATAACTGGTGGTAGAAAAATTATGTATTCCTTTAATTCAATGGGTAATGTTATATATATCACAAGATATTTTGAATGGGATTAGGTATTTTACCTAATCTACTTTAATTATTTTTGAAATATGTATGTTGCACTTGAGATTATCCTAGTAAAAAACTTATATGATTGGTTTAATCATATTTATATAGCCTTTTAATGTATTGGTATGTTCATTATATCTCATTAGAGGTTGTGAAAGGGATTAGAGAGTAACCCCAATCTACCTTGGGAGTTTTCCAAATTATAACGATGGTCTTCAGAGTTATTTATAGAATATGTTAATGATGTCACGTCGTATGTTGGTTCTATATATTCCATTATTCTATGATATAATGTTTTATTTTTCTTATTCAATTTATTAATTCATATTATCATTCTCTTTAATTTATTAGGAATGAATCAAATATTTTCTGCTCATGTATCATGTTATCATTATCATACCCATAAGATTATAATAATCTTACTTTTTATCTTTGTTTTTTATATTTGATGTCTGCACTTAATGAGTATTTGACCTTAACTAATTATTATTTTTCTCATCCCTAGGTTATGATGATATGTATAATAAATGATATGGATATAAGGGGGCCATAAAGTGTTCAATTATATATAAATAATAAAAGGTTTTGTGGAATATGTCTACAATGTAACTAGTACAAAAAACACCTTACCCTCTATTATTTGGGAAATTAGATTTTTTTTGTGATATTTAATGTCTAAATTATTGAAATCATTTTAATATAATGGTTTTTTAGCTTGGATCCTTATATTTGGGTTGAAGTCCTCAAATAAAATTTTTATCCAACAATAAACCTTTTCACCTTTGAGGTAGCCGTAAGATGTCCATTGTGTCATTGTAACATGTTATTTTATATATTACTGTTAAATAATAAAGGATAAAAAAAATTGATTATTAGATTTAAAGAATATATAATCATGAAATAAAAACTATAAATAAATTACATTCACTAATATGCGGTAAATAAAAAATCAAAATTTAATTATGATACTCCTCTAATAAAACATTGATGTATCAAGAACATCCTAAGGGGATAATAGTAATTGAAGACATGGATTATTACTTTAAAAATTTAGTAAATGAAGATATGAATGATAATTAATTTCATGAACATTTGAATTAATAGAAAAAATAATTTAAATATTAACAATAAAACCAATAATTCTAATTATAATATAAAATTTTGAATTAATTTTTAATGATTTTTAAAATTACATCAACGTTTAATTTATTAATCATTAATGAATATATTCTAGAACTCTATTTGTACTGTCAATTATTCATTGGATCAAGTAGAATAAATCCTCTAGAAGTGTCAAAAACATTCTCTAAAATCTCAGAACATCACCATAGAATCATTTCATGGTAGAATAATCTATTAATAACAGATTCTTTATTCATTATTTACTAATGTGAGAATATCTTAATGCATGATTGGTTTTTTATCCTATCAATGAGTGTGAGGGTTTTGGAGGATCAGTGCTCGTAATCATGAGAATGTTCTTGAAATTTATTTATCTATAGGGAATGTGTTAATGAATATATGTTTTTTGTATATAATGAGTGGAATTATGGGGAATGTGATATAACTATATATTTTTAGATCTTTATAGGGATTGGTGATTTCACATAATTCCTTATAAAAATCATTATTCTTTAGCAGACCCCATGTATAGTGATAGTATAAATAATAATATTCTTCTCTTAATACATAATGATTTTGGATAAATATATCATTATTTAAATAAATATAATAATTTTTTATATGATATTCATTATATCACATCTACTCGGACCATTTATCATGGTGAATTTTCCACTCCAGTATTTAGAAAACCTTGAATAATGATTATTTTTTTAATAACTAACTATTAATACATTATTCAATGATAAAAATAATAAATATTATTTTCAATAACTCTTATGGACTAATATTTATTACTATTTAACTTAGATATTTATTATATTGAATATTTCTATTTAATATTTGATGATAAAACAACACTAAATATTTATTAAACCTAAAATTGGGAATAATATATATTATAACCACTAAAATTAATATATTATTTATCTAAGATTAAGTATAGAATTACTATTTGGGACCCTTTATGCCACATTCTATGTGGATTTTGACAAAACTATCTAAAGTACATGGCCAGTATCTTTAAACACATTGGGGGCCCATAGTAGAAGGACATAGTGTTTCAATCATATAATTACTCATTTGATCTCTTACTTTGTAATATAATCTATTTATATTGATATATATACTCAATAATGTTGCATGAGGATGACATCTACCTATCTGGTTTCATTTTTTTCTTTTGACTTTTAAAAATGAACATTACAATAACATTTCTATGGATAGGGAATTAATCAGTAAGTTAAATTGTGATCAAGGGCCTGAGATATTGACGTATGATAAAGTATATGAGGGAAAAGTGATTTTTCACATTTTTCATTAATACAATTGAAATTGTGTTTCATGAAAAATATCCAACATCACCACAAGCATGTGTCCTTATATGTTTTATTAATAAATTAAATCACATGACTCAAGATAGTCAGTAATGATTTTCATAAAGTATAAACATAATTACACACAAACACTGATGGAAATATTCTATGGCAACTATAAACATAGATTTAATACTTGTGGGTCATGTTCTCGTAATCGACCACACTGGAGTTTACAAAAGGCATACACCATGAGAAATTTCCTCAAATAATATTATTCTCCAACCCTGATTGACTATATCATTTGTGTATCACCAAATGATATTATATTATTATAGAAATTATACATAACAGTATTTTATAGGAATATCTATGTTCTCATCATATCGGGGAATATCTAGGACCTTTTAGTGAAAAAAGTATTATTTTACGACATTATCTCAAACTATATATTATAGAAGAAAATATTTGGTGATATATATACTTTATTAATATAAAAAATTTTGAATGTAGGTTATCATGATGTATATTGAAGTTGTACCTATTGAAAAAAAATCTAATATATCACACATAAAAATCCAATGATATTTAAACCATTACTCAATTGATTTTTGGTAATATAGTGCTTTTCTAAACATCTAATCATAAAATCCAAGCATAAATATATCATTAATAATAATTTGATAAAAGGTAATTATAACCGAATAAAATTTAAGACTATGTATTATTGGGCCCAACAATAACATAAATCACTCAAAACAAATACGTGATATTTTATTTCCAAAAATTTAATATCATATCGATACATAGACAACTAATATATAATTATATGTTACTATTTTTTAGTCTCAAAAAAATATTTACTTGGTCAATCGAGTTGCATGATTTTTAAGGTGGATTAACTTTAATAAAAATAATATTATATTTTGTATTTACAAATAATATAATTAAAAAATTATACATATATAATATTTATTATTAATAATAGATGATGATATGTCAAGAAAATGGAATTTATAGATAAATACATTATAGGAGAATTCACATCAGCAAGACTAATGATAAATAATAATTTAGTTAAAGATTAAAATGAAATTTGTCATATAGAAATAGATTATAAATATTATACAATAAGAGAAAATATAAAAGAAAGAAATTTTGGAGAGTTAACTAAAACATTTTACAACCATATATGAGAAAAAATTATAACATATGATATCAAATATTACTTGTTTTAAGAATGTACATCTTTATTTATAATGTAATGTTAATCTATCATTGTTAATGAATATATTATATTAAATAAAATAAAAAACAAAAAATGCCTGGGTAAGAAATTAAGATTAATCGATAAAAAATAATTAAAAATAAATAAATTAAAATAATTATTAATAAATCTTAATATAGAAAATAAGAAATTATAAATATGATTAAATTAAATTTATTTTTCATTTTAGTAGTGTATGATATATCTAAGAATTTAAAGTAGTTGATATTATATAATGATTAATATGGAATCAAATGAAAGAGTATAATATAATATAGAATATTAAAAATTTATATTTATATGTATAATTATATGATAAATAATTGGTTCTTGGTTGAGAAATAACTTTTCAAATAGATATTAATGAAATTTCTCATTAAAAATGTCAAAACAAATGTAGGTATATATTAATTAAAGTAGAATATTTAAAATTATTTTATATTAAAATTATTATTATAAGTGAGGTAATATGGATATTTAATAATTTATATCATTAATATTCAATATTATAATATTATAATTAGAGAATATAAAAATATATGAGTTATTTGGAAAACACTCTTTAGAGACATCATAATATGTAAGGTATTAAAGATCAATAAAAGATAGAATAAGAGATATTGAGATAAGAATCCCCATAAAAAGTTAATAATACATATAAAAGCACCTAAAAATGAATTACCACCTCAAAATAGTGGGAATAATATTTTAATAAACATAAAAAGTATATAAAACAAGGTATATTAGAGAAATTGTAAATAATAATCAATTCAAATACAAAATAGTGAAAATCAATGGAGGGACCCCTTCCCTTTTAGTTTTTTTGTAATGCACTCTAACCAAGAATATAATATCATTGTAGTTATTATTAAATTCTGGAACCATATTTATATATATTTATATCAATATTAAACTGTTATAGTCATTTTTTAATTTTTTATTAGTTTTACTTAGATGTGAGTTAATAAATGGATTTCAAATTATCTTATAAATATGTACCAGTTTTTGTATACTTGTCTTTATCATTATAATTTGTTCATGAGTTAATAAACTATTGAAGAGTCAAGGTAAATAAATAGTAATACCATAATTATATCAAAATTTTCCTCTTTTTTAAATGGAAGTTTATAGTGTAGTTCACAAGGAAAAAATACAAAGATCAATAATTCAGTATAATTTTAAAATAGACAAAGTGTTTTTTATAATGAATGTTAATATTATTATTACTACTATATAACTATAAAAATAAATTTATTTCCTCTTAAAAAAATATTAATTTATAATGTACCACTAAATCCCCATTATAATAATATATATATATTATAGTAACATCATTCATGTTGGTGGTTAAACATAAAAAAAATAAAAAATGTTCAGAAATTATTAAATAATTATAAACACTTAAATATTTCATTAATATATTATTATTATAAAATTAAAATGATTTTAATATTATGTTAATGAAGATATAATTCATAATTGTTAAGAGGTTAAAGTATATGAAGAGGGGAAAATAGGAAACAAAGAATACATTACCTACATTATATAGACTAATCATTTATAAAGGGCCCATCATTATTTTTAACTTCTTGAAACATTGTCTCATGAAGATGGCCTCCAATACAATAAAAAGTGCTCTATGTGATTTAATTTGATCTATGGGTGATTATTAAAAATTATTTTTTGGAATTATTTTTGGTGGGATCTGATTTTGTTTTGAAATTATGTGTATTTCAAAGGGAAAATGAGGTTGGGGAAGGTCGAATTGAGGGTTTGATGATTTGGGTAGGAGAATAATTTAAATAAAAATAAAATTAGTTTTCCAAAATAGAAAAGTTTATTAAAAATATCTAGATTCATTTTTATAGAATCAAAAAATATTCCATATCACATTTTCCTTTTTTAAAATTATTTCATCATATTTAATAATTTATATTAATAATCACATTTTTATATAAAAATAATATGAAACCACATTCCTACAATTATATATTGTTTTGAAATCAAAAAATAATTTTATTAAATTCAAAACCTAAATATGGGAAGTGTTTCTTCAAAATTATAACACATAATACTAGAAAAAATTAATATTTTTAATAAACATATTTCACCTTCAATAAATAATTGTATCTTTATTTATTGTTATTAATTAGTTACTTCATCTACATAAATTATATTTTATTACATTCAGAACTTATTATTACTAAAAAATTATTAAATTATATAAATTTAATACAAGTTAGAAAAAAATTAATATAACCATCACTTCGTCATTGGAAAAGATTATATTTATTTAAAATTACCATTTGATTGTCATATTATTGTTATCTATTATTACATATAATCATAAATACATAAATAGAAATCATTAATCTTATTACTTCACTTATTTAAAAAAATTCAATCACACTTATTATGTTGTTTGTTATTTCTATAGTTATACTCATTGTTATGATTAACTTGGGGGATGGTGAGGATATTTTTTTGATTGTGGTCTAATTATTTATTTGATTTAATTTTTCTAATAACTTTTTCATAAGATATATTTTATATCTTTTTTTAGTGATAATAATAATTTAATTTTGGATTTCTTAACATTCTACAATAATAAATAATTACTCATTTTTGTTTCTTTCTCATGAAAAATATTCCATTTAATATGAAAACATATGGATCATATTTGAGGAATTTTAAAAAAAAATTAATGTAATTTAATTTAAGAATAATGATCATTATATAAATATCTATTTGAGTGACATGTGATGTTCTAAAGAGTCTAATGACATTTAATTTACTAAAACACCATAGATAGTTTTATATTGGAAAATTGAAATTGAATTTTTCAGTATATATAAGATTTAAATGTTCCATATCACTTGATTTTAATCAATTTATATGGAAATGGAGATTCTATGATTCTTCCAGATATATTCAGATATATGAAGGGAACTCATACAAGGAAGCATATATTTTTGGAAAAGTTTATTTATGCTCCATTAATATTTTTTAGCAACAAAAAATTTCAAACGGATTCTATTTTCGTATATTTACGAATTAAGAATTTATAATCACTGAAAATGATATATTTTCCCACAAGTTGTCATAGTATATGTAAATAGTTAATTAATATTTATTTTGAATGTTTTTCCAAAATTAAAAAAAATTATATGATATCCTATCAATAATTTATTTAAGTAAATATAAAAGTTTTTTTATTATGATTTCAAAAGTTGTTACATATGATCAACATATATATATAATATTTATAAAGACATGGTGTTTTTATATCATGTGGATGATTTAGGGAAAATTTACCATAAATTCTATATTTCAATGTAATATATATAAAATATAACTTCATGTTATATGAATGTGTTATATAATATGATAATATTTCATTGATGGAGATACTCTCTATTTGATGTTATATAAGTTATTAAATATTGTTATTTTATATATCACATTCCACAATAATATAATATCTCTAAAGAATTAATCATAAATATAATATTAACCCCCTTATAGTCGAATGCATGGGATAAAATAATTCATGAAGTGAATTATTATGGAGAAATTTTAAAATTTCCAACCCAAGATCATTACTTTGGAACCCAATGTCTATATAAAGGATACAATCCTTGACATTAAATAAGTCATGAAGTGAATTCTTTGGTTAGAGCTCATTTGTTCGTCATTTATTCCTTAAATAGATTGTTCAATCCTGCTACAAAGGAAGATATATCCTATATATTTGATCACTGATTTATTTAATTAATGTTTTATATATATAGGATATAGAAATTCATTATATATGAATGATCATAAAAAATTGGATTAAATTTATTTTTTTAGTACAATCCCCTCTCATATATTTATCATCATTTTAAATTAGATTCAATAATTTCAATAAACAATTTGATCTATAATTGAACTTTTAGAGCCTATTATGTTATTAATATATATGATTTGATCCAATATAAATACAGCCCAAAAAATAAGTAAAATTTTCTATCATTCATGTGAATATGTATGATGAGATTTGTGTAGACAGTAACATTATATTTAATATGAAATTGTTCAGACATTAGAAATGACACATTCTATATTATAGTGTAATGAAACATTGTTTTTAAAATTTTATGACTTTATAGAATATGTGTTTAAAAAACTAACCCAGTACACCATTATTTTTTCTACTACAAGGTATATGTTGTTTAAAATTTACAGAAAATGAAATATATATTTATATGTCATTATGAGAGTTTCCATGTTACATTTCATTATTGTTCCCTAGGCTATAGTTTAATGACCATCAAATAAAAGTATCCCAATTTTATATAATATACAACACAATACATGAAAAATCATTTATAGTCATTCATTTAAAACCATATTTTGATAAAAAACATATTTTTTCAATCATATATGTAGGATATAACTACACTATGATTACCATAAACATAGCTAAATTATTATATTTTATCTCTAGAGATATGGAGTTAAAACACTAAAAATTCGGTAACCATGATGTGAGACATTTGTGAATTTAACACTAATTTTTTATACTTACACCATTATTAGTTTTGTTTCATTATTATCTATAAATTTTTTAAAATACTACAGATAAATTGCTAATTCATGAGTTAATTAATCCATAAATTATTTTTATTTATCATGAAATAGGGCATACAAATATTTCTAGAATGTACCAAGTTAATAAAATATTACTTTGGATGTTCCTTATAAATTAATTATTCTATATGGTCATGCCAATATATTCTTTCATTGATCATCTGGGTCTACATGGAATTTTATATGAAAATAAATTTCTACCTATGATGTCAAATAAAATCATGCAAAAAAATATAAAAAAATTATTATTCAAAAAATTTAATATTAACTAGTCATTTTAGGTCCCCATAATTATATTCTATCTAATATAGTCATATATATCAAAGTGTCACCTTATCAGTTAGGATCAATCATTATAATCTATTATGGACACTGTGATTCATCCATTTTATAGGACAACATGAAGTGGGATAACCCAATAAATATGACAAATGGGGTACACGATTATATTATTGATGAAATTATATATATATTTCCTTCCCAAAATCATTATTATAGTTGAAAAGATTTTTTTTAGTAATCCAATCATTTTGAATAACTATGCTAATAGTTACTTTATAATGAATATAGTTTTGTTAACTTCATGAATGTTATCAATGAACTATAAAATATCGCTTTTGAGACTCCTCTAAAACATTTACATGTTAATTTATTTTTTAAATAAAAGGCCATTGTTAATATTAATATAGATAAATACTCTGATGGAAAAATGAATATAGTAATGTTTTATAGAGTTTCTTAAATTCTAGATATGGTGTTTGGATTTTTAATTAAATAATATCAAAATTTAAATATATGAATATATGTTTTTGTAACCTGACATGCTAGTCATCATAAAAATGACCATATATTGTATTGTTATTGTTTTATTTTATTGTTTATTTTTTAAATCAATATATCATCTTAGGTTTTTATAAGAATTATATTTAAAAAAATTATTTATTCATATAATCCATATACAATATATCAATATAACACCCACCCCCGTATAACTCAATGTTTCATTACCTATATGTTCACAAAGGTAAAGTTCTCATCTAGTAAAAAATCATCATTCCTTATATGAAATCCTTTTCTCGATCCCTTATTTCAAAAAATGTTCCCAAATGAATTATTAACACAAAAAAAATTCTTATGAATATTATATTGAAACTTGAATATTAAATATAAACTTCCCCAGCATCATAATAATGACCCACAAAGATCATCTTAAGTACATCAATAATTGAAAAACTAGTTCTAGTAAACCATGTATTTATATTTTTTGTGTGTATCCTAAATTCTTAAATGGGACCAAGTTAATTAGATTCATTCATTTATAATGTTATAAAATAGTATCATGAAGTTTCATGATTCTATGTTTCATGAAATGAAAAAAACATTGATTCCAAATCAATTGATGATTTATTATATTCATGACAACTAATAACTTTTCAACAAATGAAATCATCCCAAAATCGTCTAACCTCTATTTATTATATAATATTTCATTCAATATTTTTATATATTATATAATAATATTAATTTAATTGTATAATATAATATTTATGTTTTATTATTTTAATTATTTTTATAATATTTTATTTTTTTCATCTATCCTACCCTTTTGAAAATATTTAGGAATTGAATAGGTGGTATTGAAGGATTTAAATCCTATATGTTTCTCAATTTTTATTGATTATTTTTTCCCTTATGTTGTGTTTAAATTTAATCATTTTTAATCCACTACAAATATTATATCACCTATATTTCAAATTCTTTTTCATTGGTTTGTTTTATATTATTTTGATGTTTATTTATATTATTTATCGTTTTATAAAATATATCAATATTTTTTTCTAATATTTACTATTACTTAATTAGATTCCTCTAATGTTTTTTATCAATACTTACTTATATTATTTGATACACTTATGTAATACATTAATTTACATAATTATAGACTCTTGATTTCATTATAAATTACTTTGAACATGTATGATTTATATTTATTGAGTAACAGATTTTATAAAGAAGCATAAATAACATGTTTTTTATGGATGTCCATTATATTGTTTTTTTAAAGATTTGGGATGATACCACTTATTAAAAATAGAAAATAGGCACTGAAAGGATATGGAAGGGGTCATACAAGAATTATGTCTTCATTACAATCTAAACTAGAAATCAAAATTCATAATATTACTGACATGGATCATAGTAATCATCATACCAGACGAAGTCTTCTATGTGACCATGAGACCCAGTGACCCTAGTCCTTTTAATATCACGGTTATTATCATTGATACCCTAGTGGTCCTTTATATATAATAAATAATTCTCATCTAAATTAAAAAAAATTATATATAAAAATAATGAATTGGTCTTTTAATCTAGTTTTCTTATTTTGGATTTAAATTTTTGATCAATTATTGAAACATTGGTTTTTCCAAGGAGTTTATATTCATTGGTGGAATACGTTATTCATGAAATTGATAATCCCATCATCGCAATTCATAAAACAGAGTCAATATAAATAATGTCGTTACCATTTCAACCACTTTAAATTTGTCTATATTAAGATTCAAATCCTTCAATTAGGAAACAAAATCTTTTATCTACTATTTATTATTAATTTGACTTATCTGTGGACCAAAATTACTTTTTTATTGTGAAACATTAAAAAATAGATCATTATGGATTTCTTAGGAATCATTGAGAGTCTTAAACGTTAATTTTACATTATTTATTTATAAACCATATCTTCTAGATGATTTTTAGACTATAAGTAAACACTATTAAATGAATAAAATGATTAAATATGGATGTTTTAACATTATAATAAGGTCATTAAATACAACTGATACATCGTTTAATACTTTTTCTTTTTGATAAGAAGTCATTTTAAAATAATTTTAATAATGTGAAAATGTGTAACACACACGTTTTCATAGAATCCATGATATGGTTTTCACCTAGAAAAAAGTTGTGTTTGAGTGGAAGGAAATATTTCCATTCCCATAGAAGATTAAAATAGTATATCAGTTACTCACATGGTTACACTAACACTGAGAGATATAGATCACTTATAAAAGTTTCCAATTTTAAAGATGTGGTAGTGATAACCCCACACTAAAAGTAGAATATGGATTACACACATTACAGATGAAAAGGGTATCAAAGACATAAAACTTATTTTAGTGTTATTTTTTATTCTTTTTCTTTATCATGATCCTTTTATTGGGTATGAAATATATCAAGGGGAAGAGTCCATTTTTTATGATTTTAATGGACTTATCATAGAACTAAATTTTACTTGTGGATAATAATTTTGACCATTTTAATCTTTCCTTTCATCGTAGAATAAGTCCAATACTTGTACCACACTAGGTGCACTCCACCTTAAAAACCTAACCCCAAATGCTTACCCTAGATTTCCAGCTCCATTTGATCATCCATACACAAAGTTCTATTATCATATTACTATTCAGAACCATGCTCAACTACCCAAGTCTAATATCACATATGTTATTTTTTATGATAAATCATGGTTTATAACTCATCCCCCTTTCGCTTAGTTTTTACAAACAAAATTAGTTAGTGTTAGAGAATGGAGAACTATGAAAATATGTATTAATTAAATGACATTCTATCTTCCATTCCAGGTGACAATTATATCCCACCATAATGGAAATAGTAAACATGACCCCAGGTTCCCATTATTTCTCAGTGCCTCTTCATTAGGGAATCATGTGTTATAGACTTCCCAAACAAATTCCACATTGGATACACCACAGCCATGGATTCAAGAATGGGTGAAACTTCTCCCATGGATACAATAATAGATGAACACTCTGACCGTAGATTCAATTAGGGAGAGCCCTTAACTTGTGAAATCCATTAGGGACAACCTTCTTTCTTGGACATATAATACTACGAACCCCTTTCCCAATACTACCACATGGTTGAATCATTCACTTATTCCTTCTATTAAGGAAAAAATGTCCCTCATTTCCTCTATTTGGATGATCTATTCACATGGTACATCTTTTAGTTTCAAAACATCTCCCAATACACCAATTAGAATAAACATGTTTCTTCGGAATCTCACTAGAGAAATAACATTATCCACACCTTACATTATGTGTATCCCTTCTCCCACAACTATAACAAAGTCTAAAAACTTTCAGAAGCCAAGAAGTATGGTAGATGTTTTTTGGGCCTTTCATTAGGGTGAACCCATCACCCAATCCTTGCATTGGGCGAAAACATTACCCACTCTATCCATTAGGACAAACACCTTTCCCTTGAATTCTATATTGGAAAATCCTTCTCCAAAGACATCATATTGGAAAGACCATTCTCCATGAACTACCATTACATCATACCCTTAAATATGGAATCTATCTTGGGAGATCTATTTTACCTTGGTATATATATGAATTCCTACTTATCACATGCTCCTACATAGGATATTAAATTTCCTTGGTCCCCTACATGGGTGTATGACCCTACTATATACACCCTGAGAAGAGATACTTATCATGGGTTCCTCCTTCCACCTAAAATATAGATACTCTTCATTTTCCTCAATTTCTTATCAAATGGGCCACATATTAGGTGTAAACACCAACCATGTTCTGGTTATTGAACTTATAAAATTGAAAAATAAATTATTCAAACATAAATTATTGGACTCCATTTTAGGTAAGAAACACTATGATCTAATCTATCCTTTTTTCTATTAGATATAATGTATTAGATAAGGGAAAATACATGTCTGATCCCAAACAAGAATACATTTTCAAGTAACTCCTCTTTGGACCCTCATAAAACTTGAGTCAAGAAATACCTCTTGGTTTCAACATGTTACTTATGTTGATGAGTTCATATTCATTCCCTCATACATATTGAGTTGAGATACTCCACTTAGTTTAATAATATTACATGAGTTTAGATCCTCCAAATGATTTCTTAAAAATATAATCAACCTTAGAATCTACCAGATTGAACAAAAAGGACCATTCTAGTGCATCATTCCTTCTAAATGACATGTTTTTTTCCCTGTCGGAAAATGTTTTATCTTCTATTATATCTTGATTCTTATATAGATCATGACCCACATGTTATTAGAGAATTTATTCACTACTACAAATAGTTTTTTATCATCATAGTATTGACATCAATTTTTATAGACTGATTCAAAAAGTATGTGCTTGAGAGTTTGGGTGCCAGTTTTTACTAAAACCGACGCAAAAAAATCTATATATGCCATTTCTGGTGTTGGTTTTTAGTAAAATAACCAAAACAACCGTAGAAGAATGTATTTTTTTCACTTTTTTTGTAAAAAACCAATATAAATAAGTATTTTTCGAATCATTTTCAACAAAAACCAATGTAAATAAAAATTAGTGTTAGTTTTTACAAAACCTGATGCCAGAAATATTTAAAAATCACCAATTATTTGGAAACCCTCATTTTTTTATCTAAAAAACCCTCCTAAAAGCGACAAATCCTTCCCAAATCGCGCTGAATTCAAATGCCACTTGGTGATTTTGAACTCCATTGTTGTTGATTTTCTTCAATTTGCATGATAAGTGGTCTCTATTCTACATCTTCTTCAATTAATTCATCATCTCCACATTATTTTCTTCCCAAAATTATATTTCTGACCTAAAATTTGGTTTTATTTTAGTTTGTTTATCTATAATATTTATTTTTACAATAAATTTCATTTAGATATTTTAGGTATTGATTATTCATGCAATGCATTCAAGGGTCAATGTTTGGATTTAGGATCTTAGATAATTTGATCTCTGAATATTGTAAGTTGTTTTTATTAATTTTGTGTAATGTGTGATCAAGAGTTTTACAAGATCGTTCCAAGGATTTAGAAGCACATTTTAAGTTGTAAACCTCATAAAAATATATATTTCCTAATGTATTTTTTCCTTGATGTTTGTTTGGATTTTTCATATCAATCATTTCATTCACTTTAACAAGTGTTAACAAATTTTGATGTTAAAATTTAAAAGGTATTGAATTTCTCTATTCACCCCCTAAAAAGTATAACTTTTTATTTTGGAACCTTATCACATATATAATTCCATATGATATACTAAAACTAGATAAATTTTATATAAAATTCTATGTGATATATTCATATCACTTTTGTAAAATGATAATTTGTTTTATGACACCCATATTTATGCATGTTAAAACTTTAAAAATGACTAAAAAATCCTTTCAAAAAATATATGAATTATTTATCATTCAGTCATGATATATTTTATCCCATGATATCACTATATAGTAAAGAAAAATATAATATTTTATAGTGGAATATCTTTTTTCACCCTATGTTATATCATTGTTATGTATATACAATTTTATTAAATATAATAATCCTAAAAATCATCAATGTAGTGGATTTAATTATATCTATGGGTTTCGTATATATAAAATATGTCAAAATAAAATTATTTTTAAAAGATAATTAAAAATAATATATGTTAAAATATATTATAAATAGAAATGTAAAACATTCATTATTATTGATACATCATTTCATAGTCACTTTGACATGGTTTCATTAAATATAGTCAAAGTATTATTGTGTCCACTAGTAATCCACCACATATAGAATCAAAATTCAGAATTATAAGAACTCTCTATATTTATGAAGAGTGTTATAAACACTTTTAAATAATACAATAATAGAGAAATATAGATTAATTTATAGATTATAACACTAGTATGTTTGTTTTTATGAGTATTAGATCACTTCATATAGAATTTATTTATTTAATAATGTTAAAAGAGTTCATGAATTTTATAAATTCATTTTTTATTCCTGCCATAATTAATCAATATATTATAATATATAAAAAAATATTACTAGACATTATAAATTAATTTAGTTTTACAAAAAAATAATGAAACATGTCATAATTTCTTACAATAGTGACATGATCTAAAATTTTTAAATATATTATGTGGTATATTAAGATTGGATGTATATGTGATTTATATGTCTAAATAATTATTATAATACAATTCTTCTACAATGACCATCGGTTGAACACCCAAATGGTATGAATGAGTCCGTAACATTATATGTTGAGATAGATTTTATTATTATAGTAATACATCATCTTGATTAGCATCTATATGAGAGTATTAATGATTCTTTTCAATCTATTAGAGGTGTAGTGTTGAGATGTGATACTTCCATATCTATTATGACCAGTTAGTTTCACTTGTAAAATCCCCCACTATATTGTAACAACTATTTAAAATGAACTAATAAATTAATACAATATCCAATACTTTTGACACACGCAACACCGAACTTATATAACAACTATGTAAAATTAACTAATAAATGTTAGATGACTGAAAATAATTAAATTATAATATCAATAAAACACATGTATATAATATGAATATAACAACTTTTCTAGTTGTAATTTTTTTCATACCTGATGTTTTCTATTTTATTATCAATTGTTTTTGTTAAATGTGTTTTGATAAATTGTTTATTAGTTTATATATATATATATATTTAAATGTTATTATGTTTTAATATATTCAAAAGTTGTATTGCGATATTAGGTATTTAATGGATCGTAAGTGAATTAATTTTCTGAGAACCACTGGTTAATATGAAAAAGGAGTTGATGACTACTTGATATTTTCTAAATAAAATCTTCAAAACAGTGATTTTATTTTCTATCCCTGTGTGAAGTGTTTGAATATGAAAAATATACACTCAATAAGAATCAAGTATCATCTAATTTTTTATGGTTTTTTCCTTAATTATACACATTGAATATGGTATGGTTAATGAACTGTAAATTCAACAGATAATGTTGATGAAAATATTCATAATGTGATAGATGATCGTATTAAAGATTTAATTCCTGGTTTATGTTTTAAACTATTGGAATAAAAAAATGTTTAAAAAATGTATATTGATTATGAGAAACCATTATTCCCAGTTTGTTGTAAATATATATTGTTATCATCCGTTTTGAGATTGGTTAACTTGAGATCATGTAATGGTTGGAGTGATAAAAGATTATGTAACTTACTTTCACTTTTAAAAGAGATACATCACGAAAGGAACAAGATTCCATGTTCTAAATATGATGTGATGAAAATATTATGCCCATTGGGATTGGGGTATAAAAAGATACATTTTTCCCCAATTATTGTGTGTTTTATAAGAAAGATTTTAAATTTTTACCAAAGTGACCTATATGGGGGACATCATGCTATAAGATTAATGCCAAAGTCAATTTAGATTTAGTCTTGGGTACTGACATATAACCTCATGTTTAATCAAATAATTTCTTCCAATAATCCCTTTATATAATTCCAATAAATTTACTCTGATTCATTTTCTAGTAATGAAATCAAAGCCCCTGCTAAATAAATTTGGTACCATCTAATAATTCCTTGTTTGAAGCAACAATTTTCAAATTCAGTTGATGAAAAAAGGTTATGATATCATTAAGATGAAGGAATATATGATGGTAAATTACATCACCCTACTAACTCATCAAAATGGAATAGAAGGGGAAGCTCTAGTGGGTTGGGCCTATGGGTCATGTATTGGGTACGGTATGCCTCTGGGCCTTTGGGTCATGTATTACGGGTCATGTCGGGCCTTGTGCCTTGGGCCCTATGGGTCATGTACAGGTTCCCCTTCAACCCTTAAAATGGGGATTATCTATAATAAAATAAAATAAAAGTCTATCAGGCCATTCGGGCAATGGAAGAGATCTGATAATAAATTTCCAAATTCCGAAAGTGAAGTTAGAAATCTCATAATGGTAGTGTGTACAGAGGGAATGAATCCGTATTAAAGATTAAGTAGCCAACATAGTTCATGGCCAATGTTTTTGGTAGTTTAAAACTTATTCCCATAGATATTTATGAAGAAACAATATGTTATGTTGAGATTGATGATTTTTATACGAAAATAGATAGGAAAGGATATTGATGTGTATATTTTACTATTGATTGAAGATTTGAAACATCTATGGGAGGCAGGTGTTAATGTTTTTGATGCATGCTTGAAAGAGTATTTTCTTTTTTGTGCTATGATAATGTTAACTATAAATGAATTTCTTGTATATGAAAAAATATCTCGATATCGTGTTAAGGGAAATAAATCTTTTCCCATTTATGAAGAAGATACTTTATATTTTCAATTACAGAATATAAGAAAGATAGTTTAAATGATATGTCGAATATTTTATCAAATTGATCATACTTATCTTCGATTTAAAAAGAACTTTAATGGTTTACATGAACACAATCATCCCCCACAAACATTTTCAATTGAAGAATATTACAATAGGGTGGAAAATAATGATTCTACATTTAGAAGGAAAAGTAGTTTTGGTCTTAAAAAAAATATCTGTAAGAGACATTAAATTTTTTTGAACAACCTTATTGGTGATTTTTACAGATAAAACATAACATTTATGTTATGCATTTCAAGAAAAATATATGTGACGGTTTGATTTGAACTTTGTTAGACATAAAATGATAAACAAAATAAGGATTTAATTCTAGATTGGACTTGATATAAATGGGAAGATGTTTAGATTTATCTCCCACTATGAAAGAAAATAGAACATATTTACCTCCATCTAGTCAAGCATTATGTAAGATTGAGAACTCTAATATTTGTCAGTGTATTTATAGTTTAAAAGTACCAAACAGATACTCTTCAAATGTGAAGAATTATTTTTCAATTGAGGATTGAAAATTAATATGTATTATATCTCATGAATTTCATGTGTTGATGTTATAACGGATACCTTTTTTCCCTGCATGGAATATTGACGTCAGATGTCAAAAAGACTATCATCAGGTTACGTAATTTTTTCAAATCCATTTCTGTCAAAGTTATTGATCTAAATTTTTTATAGGAATTGGATAATGAAGCTTCTCTAGTTCTTCTTCATCTATAAATGTATTTTCCACCAATATTTGTTGATATAATAGTCAATCTTGTGATTCATCTGGTGTGTGAGATAATTATATAAGGGAATATTTGTTTATGTTAGATGCGTCTTTTTGAAAGGTATATGATAATTTTAAAGTGATATATTAAAAATAATTATCGGAAAAAGGAATATATTGGTCAAAAATATATATCAGAATAGGTTATTGAGTTCTGTACTAAATATTTGTATGATGTTGAGCATATTGGTCACCCCATATCTCGACATTTAATAGTTTATTGTGAAGGTAGAGGGATTTTAGTCTTAATAGTAAATTTCATTCCATGTGATGAAGTGATGAAAGCACATTTATATTTTTAAACAAAACATATGATGTTAAATCATATATATCATCACATATTACTGAATCAAAGAGACTATATCCAAAAAGAAATGAAAATTGGTTAATGATGGAGCATAAAAATACATTTTTTCTAAGTTTAAAGAAAAAGTGAGAATAGATATATCTACATCAAAAATGTTGAAATGGTTGGTAGGGGAACTATATCTTAATGTGATAACAAGGAATAGTTTCTATATTAATGGTTGCACATTTTACACATAAAAGGATGGAAGACAAGATCACCTCTCAATATAGTGGTGTGGTGGTTATCGCTAAAACAGTGCATTTTTCAAGTGAAAATATAAAAACCGAATTTCTGCTTCATCGGCATATTTCCATGTTCTTAAGGATATATGGGAAATTTATTATACAAAATTTCAGGTCATTTTGTTTAAGTGTAATTGGGTTGATAGCAATAGTGGTGTGAAACATGATGATTGTGGATTTATACTTATTGATTTGAAAATATTTATTTACAATGAGAAACCATTTATCATGGAGACAAATGGAAAACAGATATTTTATGTCATTCATACATTGAATGATCTGTGGTAAATCGTTTTTCTTGAAAAAAGATTCCATTTGGTTGATAAGAATGATGTTGAGGATTTTATTTATTTACATGAGTCTTATTCATATATTATGTGATTTTGAGATGATTATAATGATTATAAAGTAGAAATATTTCATTCATTACATAATGATCATGATGAAGGTATATGAGAAAACACTAAATTTGTCTCTTATTTTTTATATTAATTATTTATATTTAGATTCTTTTTTTGATACATAAAAATGTGTTCCTCTTTTTTTTAATTATTTTTTTCATTATTGTTTCTAAATATTCAGTTATATAATAATTTGTAGGTACAAAAAAACTTTATTACACATTCTTGTGTAAATATTACATATATAGAGAGAGGAGTAGTTACAGAGGTGTATCTATTTTTTCATATTGATAAATATTTAGTAATATACTTATTTAATGAAGGAAAACTTTTAATTTAAATTTTTTTTGAAGGACTACTGATACATCCTTAGAAGAGGATAATTCTCCAATTAATATATAGAAATCAAGTTCTCAAGTTGGTAAATAATGTATTATATTCTTACCAAATATATCACCTGATCGTAGAGATAAAATATTACATATTAATTTTGATGATGATAATAATGCATCTGGCTCAAATGCAGCTTAGATTACCAGTTATATATCAATTTAGATTCGTTTTAGGATAAATGTTTTATACCCTGATTGGAAATCAGTGGAAAGGATTGTGAAACAATAGATTTGGTAGGCTGTGATGGTAAAATATCTCAATTGATTTATTTTATCTCATTATTTGAATATTAAATATTTTAAATGACATATTTCATTTATTGAATTACATATGACATTTAGTTATTAGGAAACAAAATAAATTATGAAAAGACATTTCTCTTTAGTGGCAGTTCGATGGAGAGATTTGAAAAAAAAAACTGAGAAAAATAATAAGTTTATTGAAAAAAATAAGTTTGAAAAAAACATGCCTTAAGTATCTATATATAGATGCATATACATGGGGAATAAATTTTTTAGTAGTCGTCATGAAGGAAAATTTCAGGTATGATAATTATTTTATATTATAGAATTTATTATATAATTATCTAATTACTTATTATTTTATTTTTATTTAATAGGGATCTTGGAGATCTTATCAAGAGGTACAATTGAAAAATGTATACCCTCATACTTTATCATGTAGAAGGTATCCATATTTTCAAGAGAAAATGATTTAAGAAAAAATTGAAGCATTAAGAGATCGATCTAGTAGTGGTTTAGAAGTGGTTCAATTTGGTCCTCTCCCTTCTCCCACTTTCCCTAAAAAACTGAAATGAGAGAGAAGGAAAAAATAAAAAGTCTCTTACAGAGGAATCTCAGCAAGTAGATGATAAAATTATAAGTAAATATTTCTTATTTGTCATGAAATTTTATATTTTATAAATTATAATCACTAATATAACTTTTTCATGTTTTATTTTAGGATAAAGGTCAGTAAAAAGTGACACATGGATATTTTATCACTGAGGTTAGGATGGAAGTCCTAACCGCTGCTTTAAGAAAGGTAGAACATCCCGGCCATATTAGAGGATATCAGGAAGGTGTTAGTATTCGAAAAAAATTTGTCAGAGTAATCCATCAAAAGAACTATAAATATAATCCTTACAAGCCGATATAGAAGAGGTGAAATAGACCTTGGGGGATCAAATTCAAGTAGTCATGTTTAGGATTTGTTAGAAAACTTGACAAGATAGTCAAAATCTGCACAACCTTCCCAGCCTACCCAATATACATACTCTGATCCTCCATATACATCTCAGTAACAAAACCCTACATAGTTTTCTTATTTTGATCCTCTACCTCCATCCCAGTCGGACCACCCTACCAAACCTACCAAATTTTATCCTCTACCGCCTCGCTCGGAACAAACCTTATACTGTGAGTTGTTTGTTGTAGATCCTCATATACATATTATTGTGTTAGGAGTCGTGCATATTTTGGGGGAATCCATACATCATCTTATTATGTAAATGGTTCAGTTTAGAGTATCAGTACTTGATATTATTGATCCTAATTCTCTACACCATTTCTACCAATGAGATTTCTATAGTTTGGGATTGACTAGGTGATTTTCTAGTTTGGACAACTGTTCTTCTTCAATATATTTCATATGAGGTCATAATTTTTTAAATATTAATTACATATGATTCAAAATTATTTATAATGATTTATAACATTTAACTAGTATAGGATTATATGAAATCAAAATTAGTTTCACAATTGAAACAAAACTTTCTGAAATAATCGACTGCAGATAGTTCTAATATTCGATATGGTATATAATGATTATATCAGTCTTGTTATTCCTTGAATAATATTTATGAGTTTTTTATTACATCTGATATTTGTGAATTATATTATCCATTATGATTAATTGAAGAATATTTCATGAATCTAGTTTACTTTGAAGATCTCAGCCTTAATGTTTTGCAGTTTTTTTCTATGTACGTAAAATTATTATTGAATTTTTATTTTGTAAATTAATGATAGTTTAAATTCACTCACTATATTTTTTAAAAAATTAGGTATATTCAAATTCTTGATGTATAAAATGACAGCAAATCCATTTAAAGGTTTATAGATCCAGAATACATTTCCATGGAAGTGAAACATGTGAAGAATCCTAGTAGAGTTGCATATATTTGTGATAGATTATCACATACGGAGATTGATTCCTAATTTTTTCCATTTCATGATAAGTAATAATATAAAAATTATTATGAACTTATTTTTATTATAATGTCATCAATTGAAAAAAAAAATTATTTTAGGGGTCATTAGATGTCAGTCATATTTTGACCAAAGGAATGAAATTTATATTGGTTTTGGTCTTTATGAGGAAGTGTTTGTAAAAGTTTTTCCACCTTTTTAGACAGGTAAGTTATTTTGTTTTTCATATGCTCATTATGTTTAATTATTATTGTTTAAACATGTATTATTAGTTCGTATATATGAAATTGCAGTTCCTGGAAAAAAATTAACAATGAATACCTGACGATAAAGAAACCAAATGCAATCAATTATGTGAATTTAAAGGTAATTATTTTTTATATTAGATATTGTTCTAATTTTTTGATATATATATATATATATATATATTAATTTTTATTATCAAGTTATTGTTTTATAACCGAAGTATCACAGTCAACAAGGACATGTTGAGTTTGGGAATTATGTCCTATGGTTCATGTATGAGATAATCACTACTGGGGTAACCATTGAAATTCATAAGGTTAGTTGTATTAATTTTTTTATTTTTTCTGTCATATTATTCTATTTTTAATCTAATATCATTCAATTTTATTGTATACATTCAATGATACATAGTATTATACCCAAAGTGAACTTACCCATCTTCAATCTTTTTTTTCGAACTATTTTTTGAACCTGATTACGATTTGAGGTATGTATATTCTAATGTTTATGAATACTATATTACATTTCTTTTAAAACAAAATATTTATTTATAATATGTGTTTTAACATAATGATATTCAATGAATTCTTCAACAATAATTAATATTGAGAATGCTATAAATTTCATGTATGTATATTTGAAATCGACTTTATAATAAAATGTGTAGATAAATTTTTGGTTAACTAGATTAAAGAATGAAAGTTTTTTTTAGTTTTTTAGTTAATGATTACTACTATTTTGATTGTTGTTTACTTTATTTTTATTATAGGTATTTTGATTATTTGGGAAGTGTAATATTTTTATTTTTCTATAAATGTTTTTGGGAACATTGGGTTTCAGTTTTAATAAAAAAATATTCCAAAACATTACAAATATTACTATAGGATTCGATGTCAAATTTTAGGAAAATTGATGAAAATAACCGACCCTTATGTGGTTTTCGGCATCATTTTTTCACAAACCGACACTAAAACCATACATTTCTTGATTTTAGACATTTTTCTTCATTAAAACAGAAGTTGAAAATTGAGTGTTCGGGTTTTCATCATTTTTTTATAAAAACATGATGTCGAAACAAGTCGGCGCTTGATTTTTTGTGTCATTTTTCATTAAAACTAATGCCAGAATTGAGTACTGGCTTGTTTTGGAGTCAATATTTGAGAAAACAGTGTTGAAAATATTATTTTTTACATATTTATTATAGATGGTCGTTAAAAAATGACATAAAAAATAAAAAAACCAACTTTAACTCTTATTTTTTCACTTGTGATTTATTCATTTTCACAGGCTTATTGAGATGTTAACAACTCAAAAATTCTAATTAATCCGAGATGCATGAGTATAAAATTAATATCAAATATCATTACTACATGAATATAATATATGTATTTTGGTCTTGACATATTACCCTATATTATGAAACTCTAATCATGTAACCATTGATACCTATTAACCATGATACATAGGATACTTCATAGTGGATTGATCCCAATAACCTAAACCCCAACTCTCCTTTTCTATGATGTGTATAATATGATACATATTTCTTGAATATATTAATTCAAGGTAATCTACATGGTTACTCCTTATTCATCATGATTTATAATAGTAATCAATCATTCCTTATATTGAAAAAGTAACAAAACTCTTCTTTGATTACTCAGATATAGGCCTCCTATTAGGAGTAATACCTAGCATATCTAGTCTTCTTAATCTTATATATACTATCATAAATGTGGTTTAATTCAATATATGTTCATTTAAAAAGTTGTAAGACCCATTCAATATCTCCTACATAGTTACTAAAAACCCATATATCCAAAATATTCCAATCATTTTTCTATTCATTAAAACCCATTTCTAGGTATCTTTCACCATGAAACCAAATTTTCATGACATTAATCTACATCATAGTGGTCGTGGATATAAGAATATAAAACTCACCACAGAATTCCTTAACACAAAGACTAAATATTTTGAATATTTCATGAAAAAATGAATCAAAATAAATGAATTAGTATTCCCTTCATATAGAAAAATAAAAAATCAAATTTCCTGGTTTTTATCCCAATACCACAATATTACTCCATTAATGCATTGGATATCATGCCTCCTTGGATGGAAATAAACTTTAGAGTTATTTATTTTATGGGGATACACTATAATGTCATCATATACATGGATTAAATGGTAGAAATTATAATTCCCACTTACTACATCCTCTCAAATCCATATTGAATTTCAATTAATTTACCATGGGTAAAGCATAGTGTTACTAAAGTTATAGGAATGGAATCAAAAAAAATTAATCAAGATTTCAGAGTGTCCTATATTATTAAATAAATGCCCCCACAAAATGATGAGATGATCATAACCTATCATCCTCTCAAAAAATAATAATTATAATTTTTTTCGTGAAATGTTTTAATGTATGCTTCAATTTGAGAAGAAGATCTACATTGACTCAAAACTGAAATGCCCAAAAATTTTGAGAGTTTCTATATAAACCCTTTATTGGAAATAAAAATAGATTTTAATAGTGGAAAATATTTTTATATATACTATATTCAAAATATATCAACTGTATCAATCAATCTTGGTGTTTAGATATTTTCCCACTCATTCGGTCAAAATGGTTATTAAAATTGAAATACCTCAATTAAAATTAAACCTGTAAATATAACCTTAAAATTTTTCTCTTACAAAGTTTCTATATATTTTAATATTAATAATGTGGATATTATTTTACCTAACACTATATTATAGTGTTTTGGATTCTTTGAAATTTTGTTTTTGTTAATTAATCTTTTATTTACGGGAAATTCCATCACATTGTAGTCTTGGTTAAAATAAATAGATGATAATCCATAATTTAAGAAAATCATACTTATTTATTATGGTTTGGGCATTATCACAATATATTATATTTCTATAATTATTATTATATTGTATATGAATCATATATAAATTTCTAAAAGTAATAAATATATCTCAAAATAAACTTATAGGGATATTCCATGACCAATTAAATAAATTTAGTGAAGGATAACATATTCATTAAAACCCCCTTCCCATCATGATATTTTAATACATTAAAAGCATGTTGTGTTTAAATAATGAAAAATAATATATATAAGCATTTTATTTTTTAAATGTAATATAAGTTTTTTTACTATATTATATATCTATGGAGAACGTTTTATTAAATAACTATATTTCATGAACATAGTGTTCCACTATTTATATGTATAATAATAGAACATATGATTTTGTATATATATATATATATATATATTTGAAATTTTCACCCAACTATATAAAAAACACAATAAAATTTTTTACATGTTGCCTTTATTTTTAAATTAATGGATCAATGTTTTTATAGAAAGACTAATATATGTATATTCCTAACATTGATTCTATAATTATTATTCTGTAAGTATATATTGAGTCTATAAATATTATCTACATTACATCCTAATTGAATTGTACTCTATTAAGAAAAATCAATCCTCTCCTAAGCATAAACCCCTAACAGTAAAAAATCAAAACTCATCAATCTTTATTTTAAACCTAAATATACAATGCAACAATGTTTAAACTATTATTTAGATATTATATAATACATTTAGTAACCAATATCATTAAAATGTTATGTTATCATAGAAGAATTATATTTTTAAACATTGGAATAAAATTATTTAATTTTATAAAATTAATAATTCCTGTTCTAGAAAAATATATTTGTCTACTAGAAATATTATTGTCTTTAGAAATATAAATATCTATTTGGAGTAAAATATTGATATATTATCTTTTGAAATAAGGTTGTGTTGTCTTAAAAAATAATTATTTTTCTTGTGATGATAATTTTGATGTATATAAATCAAATTTGAATGATATGATGTTAGTGTTTTTCAATATAAGATTTTATGATTTTATAATATATAAATTATTAACGAATATAACATTTCATGAATATATTATCTGTTTATTATGAATTTTAGGACCCAAAATACTATATATTAAAATTATTAATATAAATAATAATTAAAATAGAATTAAATTAATTTATATATGAATTTTTAGTACTAATAATGTATATTCTTATTGTATTATTCCATGAACAGTTTAATATGACATCGTAATTATTCAATAATTGAATTTATCATTTTTATTTACATGATTCTAATCAATTTTTTAAAAATATGTTTCATTATAAAAATAACTTCGAAACCATGAATAAAAGTAAAAACATTATTCTACAGAGCATGTTTTTTGTATCATTATGTAATAAATTAATGAGATTCATCTAGATGGAGGGTGATATTAAACCACAAAATTTGAGGTATTTTCTTCATAATTATTCATGTCAATCTTTATTTAGTGGAAATGTCTTAAGGATGTAAAGAAGGGGAATGTTTCAAGTATCATGGGTTTTAGTCATGGTGAGAATTCATTTGGGTAGTACACCAACCATTTCCCAATATTTCTATGTTTCTTAAATGAATATATTTTTTATGACTACATTAAGGCTCTCATTTTTAAAGGAGGTCTTCATCCAAACCTTAGAGATGTCATAATAGAAATTTTCCTCACCTCTTAAACATTTGTTCATGAAAGAGATTTATTAGTTCAAGAATATATAGATAACTACCAAAAAGAGGATAATTCCTAATTTAATTTGTATTTAGGTGATGAAGTCATGTTAGGTGGGTCATGGGAGTTTATTGAGAAATTATAATCTATTTACAGAAATAAGAGGATTCTCATTTTCTTCTAGTATTGATAACTATTCATTCAATTAGGGTATTTTTGAAAGGTCTTAGTGTTTTTTATCAATCAACAAAAGTGGTTATTATGTTTTGATAATAAAAGTTGATTATTTTAGTGTAATAGGGTTGTGGGTCTCCTTATTGTTTATGTGATCTTTAGGGTCATATTTATGTATGTTTCTTGTTTAATTCATATAGATCATAGATGTATATTTCAATTAGTTATTTCCATATTTTTGAACTGTTTATTTAATATATCTTTAGTTTCTCTTTGAAGATGTTATATGTGGAATATTAATGGTATTAGACACTAATGGTTTTAATCTATTGACACATTCAAAATTCATGAGATCTTAATGCGTCTATAGCATAGTAAAAGCATTATGAAAATTAGGATCCAACCATTTTCCTTAGAGTGAATAATTTTCATGAGGTGTAAGATCTTCCAATTGAATTCTATGTTGTTCCTCATTTCAAAATGGTTTAAACTACTCAAGGTGTGTTGTAGTCTTGTGTATGGAATGGAATATTGTTTTTAAAAAATATAAATATTATGGGAAATTTTATTTCAATATCATTTTTTGCGCACATGGTATTCATTATATGGTTGTTTCTGTAAACCATTTGGGTATGTTGTTGTTCCTTTGATATCCTCTCATTTTCATATTTTTTGATAGACATCAATCTTGGTGTTTTGGGTGGTATCTTTTTTTGAGATTATTGTGCTCTATTTTTGTGTCAACCCATTTTTTATTATATTTTCATTTAGACTTATATAGACATCATGAATATATTTTTGTATCATGAAATTTTTTTTACTCATGATGGAGTATACACTAGGTGGTTCTAGTGTATATTCAAATAACCCAGTCTATGGGTGAGGCTTTGTGTGGAAAATCCTTGGTTAATATCGAATAATTCATCAATGTAGAAACCATTTTTATTTTTCTTCTAGACTTTTTGATTGTTTAATCAGTGATACATCATTAGGGACTTGTTTAATTTGATATAATTAGGATATTTTGGGATGTTACTTTCCTTTTAGGTTTCAATTTGTTCTCTTTCTAGAACCTCATGGTGACTGGTTGAGGTGTCTTCTTTGGGATGAAGGATCATGTGTTAAAGGATGTAATTATAATTTTACACCACCTATTGAGTAAATAAATGTTGTGGAAAAATATTCATGTTATCTCAACATTATCTATTTCCTTATATTCATAGAGTTGTTGGTTAGTCATATATAGGCTTTTAATGATCTAGTAATATCTGTTTTAAGAACTCATTGGAATGATTATTGTCATCTATATTGGATTAATTCCTTCTATTTTTTGTGGTTATGCCTCCATATATTGATTCTTCTACCTCACATTTTGGGCATATATGTTCATTATTATTGGATTTTAATTCTATGGTACATGATGATTTATATAGATATAAAAGTGATATGGTTGGTAGAATTGTAATGACTCGGTATCAATTTCATCAACGGGACTCTCTTTGAGTTTTTAGGGTGACATCCAGGTTAGGATAGTTAACTAGAAACATTTATAATGTTTGTACCAAAAATTACTAAATTAATAGGTCTATTTGTTCTATTGTCTAACTAGTGGGATAAATAGTTCCCATTGTATTTCGACAGTATCCACCAGATTCTGAGAGGTACTCGAGTGCCCAAGAGGTGGATTCGGTGGACATGGAAAAAGTTATAGGTGGTAAAGTTATTTCAACCATGAACCCCCCCCCCATATTTTATTTACTTTTTCTCTCCCTTGACTATAGATCGATCGAAAAAACCATTGGGATCCCTGTTCTACATCTTTGTCTCTCCCACCCTCTTCTCTTGCTAAATTTATGTGCCACTCAAAGAGGTTACCCTCTTATAGTATTTATTTCTCATCTTTTACTTCATCCTTTATTCTTCCCTTGATTCATTATTTATTGATGATATGGGGGAGTTGGTATTAATGAGATTTAAAATGATAATTTTTTATTGAGGATTCATAGTTCTATACTTTCTTCTCTCTAAATATCGCTTCTTTAATTTGGTAATTTCCATTAGAGGATACACATCTAAATTTCATTGTAGATTCACTATGTATATTTTATTTATGAGATTTGGTGTTCTATAACCAACTTTTTGTACATTGATTACATGGATATTTAATGTATTTAAATATTAAACATATTATTACATATTGTTCATTATTCTGAATAACTATGATGTAATAATGTACTATAGTATTTTTTGCATTGATAATGTCTTGGAAGTTCCCTCTATGAGTAAAACCTTGAAATTATATAACAATATTCTTAAATATAGTTCTATGGTTGGATGACATACTATGATGGGACACATACCATGCAGACCGTCAGGTGTGAGTACTCGTAAGCAGATGAGACTCCCTCTTATGAAGTTAGCACTTAGTAATCTCTAATTAAGGAGATTATTAGAATAGTCCCACTAGTATGAATTCTTCATGTTTTAGTTCCATCATATATTTCTATCTTCCATGTGTCTGTAATGATCCTTAGACTTTAATATTTTCATTAATGATTGTCACAACTTGTGCACTTTGATTTACTGATGAAACGGTCATGTAGATAGTTGGCGGGAAGTAGGGTATGTTGGGTGTGTCAAAAGTGGATATTATTAATGGATATGTCTTAGAAGTATTTTTTCCACCATTTATGGAAGTTTATATCTCATCTCTTTGATTGAAATAAAACTGTCGCGGGAAATTCCATTGTCACGGTGTAAAGACGAGTTTATTTCAGGTAGTCAAAGAAAGATGTATCAAGCAAAAAGGTTGATTACACTGTTATGAAACCTTCATGATGAGATATTATGACAAAGGGATTATATTGAAATGTGACTATTCGTATGTGGATTTAGTTGTTGTGACCTTATCTTCTTTCTCATGGGTGCCTTGACCCATTGATAGACAGTACTCCGAGACTTTAGGAAAGCTCGCCTAATACCAATGAGAATGAATCCTAGAGGGTCACACACAATGTTTTTTTGGTGGTCTCGTTTAAATATTATTTGAATGTAATTAAGAAATATTACTCTCAATATAGAGGAATAATTTTATTCATGTCAAAATGATTTCATAAATTAAATAAATATTTATTCACCAGATTTTGGGTAAAATATATTTATTTAATTTATTAAACATTTAATAAATATTTATTTACTATTTTGTAAATAAAATATTTATTTAAGAGAATAAATTAGTTTTTTATTTATTCGGGTGTTCAATAAATGGAAGTAGAGTTCGAACGGACTAGGTTAGGTTCGGTAGTAAAATAATTGTTTACAAGATAGTAAATAATTATTTAACTAGTTGGAACAAATTAAAATAACACTCTTATTATTTTGTAATGCAGAATTGATGTTATAATTCCATTTTTCTCAATTTTCCGCACCATAAATAATAACGCGGTGTTATTATTAATATCATGGGTTTTCTCTAAGTTTATGAATATATTTAATTACAGTCACACAATTAACTATTATAACTGATGCCCCATGTCTATAAATAGAGACTTACATCTATTGTACCATAAATAGAGTTTCCCACCTAGTGAATTATGAATTTTTGAGCTAAACAATTACTCTCTTAAATCCTCTTCCCATCCATCTCAAGAACGAAGGAATTTCTTCAAGGAAGAAGAACAAGCGATCAAGAACGACCGACACAAGACACTTGATTCACCGCACTAGCACCTGAAGAACGAGTGGTGTCGATCGGATGGCATAGGAGCACGTATGGATCACCGCTATATGGATTATAGTTTGGATCCTGAAAAGCACATTGATATAATCTATAAGGGTCATTCTGGATGATCAACATCATCAATGAATAAAATACCAATGATCCAGGTATTATTTTCTTTATAAAATTAATTAAATTAATTATAAACATGATGTGAAAGATCTTATCTAAAGGTTTTGGTCTTCTTCCTTATTTATATAAATCTTTGATTATATTCCTTGTAGACTGGTTTTCATCATCGTATTGATCTTGGATTAATCATTGATCATGGTAAAAATCAAATTTAGGTCTCGTCCCAACAATTCTTCAACTGCGCTCGAAACCTACAAGGGGTATCATAGGGGTTAGATCATAGTTTCGAATTATTTAAATATTTCGTTGATGATTTATGCATTTAATAATTTATCTGATTCAACTCAAGTTAATCGTTCTGCAAATATGAATCTAGAGATCTGTTCCTCCTATTTCATTTCTCATTCACCTCATAAAAATAGTATTTTATTTTAATTTTGGTTAAAATAAAATATAGTAACTCATTCAGAGGTGCCAAAGGTTCCTAGACGTACAACACCAGAACACATTGTGTGTATTCGGTAGTACATGCTGTGTAGTCAGGGTTCAATTCACTGGGTCTGGTCTTCCAATCCAAGTCGTGTCATTAGAGTTCATCTAAGTCTTAATGAATTTGTGTGTTGTCCAAGAACATGTGGCGCATGGTTTTCAGATTATATGCCCTGTGGCCCACCGGACACGACGTCTAGTCCCTTCGGGTTAGGGTTGGACCATGTACCCCATACATGGCCTACCAAACTAGAGACCATGTAATAATGAACTGCATAGTGTGTGGCCCACTGGATACGCCATGTACTCCTAAGATTTCCGAAGTAAACTCACATGCCATTTCCCCACGCATGTACTTCAGATGGACGATGAAAAATAGTACTCTCCGTGTACTCATCCAAATTACACATATTTATTAAAATTTATTATTATATTATACAAACCCTTGAGAAATGTACAATTGTGCAGGCGTAAAGTCGTGGCACAACACGTGATATGTGTTATATATATATATATATATATATCTATGTGTGTGTGTGTGTGTTTAATTTTACATATGTGTAATGTTCATTTTTACACATTGGGTACTTACGAATAGGAATTCACTGGGTTTCCTCCAAGGTATATGTTTCATACAAATATAATTTTAATTGAATTTATTTGATTAAAATTATGATGAATGAGAATATCAAGGAAATTCAGAAAAGGGTTTCAGATAAAAGGATTGATTAATTAAAGATGGTAATTAATTTATTTGAGCATGATTTATCTTAAACCAGAATGATTAATGAATTAAATGATAGTTTTATTAATGTGTAAATATTGTTGCATGTATATATGATCATGAGATAAATCAAGAACTTTGTATATGGATGGTTTCTTTTAATTCATTAATTTAAACTAAATTTGTTGGTATGTGATCCTTATCTTCATTAATATGTAGGGCTTGTGTGCCCAACATTTCATTTATGTAAAACTGTCTTTTAACCCTCACCTATGTGTGATTTTAAAAGCATATGTAATGGATGGAACTCCCAAGCTAGAGGAGGCGGTTCAAGATGGAGCAGAGACGAAACCAATCCCATGAGATACAAAGGTGGACAGGTGGAAAGCTATAAACATGAACCCAAAAGGTTCAATGTGTTTATCCCCAAGGTCAGGGTAAGATTATCAACCACTAGAAAAACTAACCATTAGAAAATATCATGATCATTCCCTTATCTTTATTTTATTTCTATCAGTTGCATGGTTTATCATTATGGACGTGCTGTCACGATCACATAATTAATGAATTAAACAAGCATGCAAGATAGAACTAAAATAATCCAAACTTATGCTTAAATATTATCAATATATGGTCAACCACCTAATTAAGTTCCACTTAATATTAACAATCATGTGATAATGATAATAATAAATTCACGCATAAGAGATAAAAGTCCTTCAAATTAAATATTAAGTCAGATCAAGCCTTTTGTTACTTGATTAAGGGAATAACTCAAAAAAAATGTGTTTGACCAAAAAATTTTTGGGATACATACTTTTATACAAGAATCCCTTATGAAAGGTTTCGGGTTGATTTAACCATATTACATCAAGCGGAGTAGCCCTTTCTAGAATTGGTGTGATATTGGAGACTAGAGTTGAGGAAATCTAAGGTCATTATTTCAGGATTGGGGAGTCCAATCAATAGATCAAGGAGTTTCAAGACAATGGTTGGAAAAGACATGCATGTCTAAATACCTTCTAATAGATTGACCATCCCTTTTTGTGGTTATGTGAAGGGGAATATGGATCCTTTCCACTAGAATTTCATGGCAAGTGGACATTCAGAGATCAATGGTGAGGGCCATTGGGACTTGTTAAAGTAATGGGAGACTTAATAAAAATTAATTATTTCACATAAAATGTAATCAATAAAGTACTAATGATATTCTCTTTTAATTGTAGAATAAAAATTACAAGATAGTCAACCACACTATCCCTATGATCAATTATCGATAAAGAAAACATCCTCATCAGCATTAAATTACAAGAATGGTTTAACTGGCTATGGGTTATCCTATGCCATGAACTTAAGTCTTACGTGCTAGAGTCAGTATTACTTGATCTTCCTGCTAAATAGGTGAGTGGTGAGGATTTCTTGGTCTATGAGAAACATATGAATGACACGGTCGACGTTCAATGTTTGATGTTGTCATTAATGTCTAGTTAGCTCATGAAGTCTCATGAAAAATGGATTTTTATAGCATTATAAAGAACCTATGTGTTCTTTACTAGGAGAGAGAATGATAAGAAAGGTTTGGGATCTCTAAGACACTCTTTCAGAGTAATCTTGGAGAATGTTCCCCAGCTGTGACTCATGTAGTCATGCTCATTGGCTACATTGGGTGCTTAAACGTTCTAGGGTTTAAACTCCTTGAAGAATTGGGAACCGATCTCATTCTCGCATCACTCCCTCATATAATCTATAAATTTGTTTCAATTTCAATATGAACAACATTGAGTAGTCTCTATCTGATCTCCTTATCTTCGTTCCCCAAGTGGAAAAAGATATGAAGTGCGAAAAGCCTTCTGTCATTATGTAGAATAAGATGAAAGGGAAGGCGAAGAGATTTAAGCCCAAAGCTTCTTCACGACCTTCTATGAAAAGGAAGATCAAAGGGTATTCAAGGGAAAAGAAAGGTATTTGTTTTTCATGTGGAAAGAAGGGCCATTAGAAGAATAGTTGCACCCAACCTAAGAAGTAAGGGGAAGCTTCAGGTTTATTTTTTTCCGAATGAAAACTATCTATTTCTACAAATTCGATATTAGATACAGCTTTTGGTGCTCATATATGTATCCAAATACAAAAACCAAGTAGATTCAGGAAGATTGACCAAGGGGAGGTAGATCTAGAAGCATCCAATGGAGCCAAACTTGTGTTGTAGCTATCAGAGACTACCACCTCACGTTGCCAACTGGGATGGTCTTGGTGTTAAAGGGTTATTATTATGTGACGTCAGTTACTAAAAAAATTATTTTTGTTTCTAGATTAGATACATATGGATTTTTTTCATGTTTGGAAATGAATGTTTCTTCTTTTAAAAATATATTGTTTGTTTTGGTAGGGCACATTTATACTATGGTCTTTACGTGTTAGATTACAAAAACCAAGTAATGGAAATCAATAACAAGTATACTTCACATGACTCATACCAAACCCAACTTTGGAATCACCAGCTTGTTCATGCAAATGAGAAATTCTTACAAACATCAAGATGGATATTTAGATTAGTTCGATCTAAAACCACTTGGTGTATGTCATGCATGTTTACAAGGAAAAATGACAAAATACCTATTTAGTGGGAAATGTGAAAAGAAAAAATATCTTCTTGAATTTGTTCATACCGATGTGTGTAGACCATTTCTAGTTGAAGTAAGGAGAGGGTACTCATACTTCATAACTTTTACTAATGATTTTATTAGATATGGATATATCTACTTAATGAGGTATAAGTCAGATTATGTTGATAAGTTCAAATAATGTAAGAATGAAGTTGAGAATCAGCTTGGTAAAAAGATTAAGAAAATTCGCTCATACCAAGGTGGATAATATCTTAATCCACGGTTCATTGATTACTTATGGGAGTTTGGGATCATATCATAACTCACTCCCCCATACACTCCCTAGTGGAATGGTGTGTGCGAAAGGTGGAACGACACCCTGTTGTACATGGTGAGATCAATGATGAGTCATGTGAGTCTTCCATTATCCTTTTGAGGATATTCGGTATAAAAAAAATTGAACATACTAAACCAAGTACGAACTAAATCGATAAATGGTATTCCATATGAGTTATAGAGTGGAAATAAATCCATATTATCGAATTTTCATATGTGGGGAATCGATGTGCTTGTTAAGGACTCTTTACATAACAAAATTTCACCCCGAGGAACAAAGTGATCCTTTATAGGATAACCCAAGGAAACAATAGGATATTACCTAGAAAACCCATCAGACAAAAAGGTTATAGTGGAAAGGCACGCCATATTCTTTCACAAAGATCACATCTCCAAAAGAGACAGTGGGAGCGAGATAAAATTTGATGAAGATGAGGTTCAAGGTACACAAGAGTTGGTACATGAATAGGTTCCACAAATCCCTGTGAAGGAAAGAAATGTTCCAGAGACACAATAGCTACGTAAGAGTACAAGAGAGGTTATGGAACCAGAATGGTATGGGTTTTCTATTTAACGAGGATTGTGACTCATTATTAGTTGATAATAATGATCCTCTAACCTACAACGATGCAGTAACTGGCACAAATGCGTCCAGGTGGCATGAAGCCATGAATTCAGTAATGGATTCCATGTACTAAAATGAATTTTGGATTTTAGAAGATCCTCCAGTTTATGTAAATCCTATTGGTTGAAAATGGGTATTCAAGAAGAAATTGGACATGGAAGGACAATTCAGTACCTATAAGGCATGACCTATTGCAAAAGGGTTCAAACAATGTCAAGGAATTAACAATGATGAAAACTTTTCACCAGTTGCAATGTTGAAATTCATCATAATTATATTGGCCATTACCACTTACCATGACTATGAGATTTGGAAAATGGATGTCAAAATAGCCTTCCTTATTATGAACCTTCAGAAATATTTCTACATGACACTACCTGAAGGGGTTATGACTCTAAAGGGTGTCAATAAGGTTAGAAAGTTTTAAAAATCCATTTATGGATTAAAGCAAGCATCTTGGTCATTGAACATCTGTTTCGATGAAGCCATAATGAAATTTTTTTATCAAGAATGAATGTGAGCCTTGTTTCTACAAATGGTTTAGTGGGAGTGAAATAATTTTCCTAATTGTATATGTTGATGACATAATACATAATGGAAATGAGATACCAATATTAAAGTCTGTCAAGGCATGGTCCAATCAATTCTTCTCCATAAAGGACTTGGGTGAGGCATCATATATTCTTGGGATATAGATCCATCATTATAGATCCAAGAGATTATTGTGCCTATGTCAAAGTACATACAATGATAAGATACTAAAGAGATTCACTATTGAACAATCCAAGAGGGGATTGTTGCTAGCGTCACATGGCATTCATATTTTCAAGAAAATGTTTCCTCAGTCACATGAGGAATGAATGATAATGTAATGGAATCCATACGCATCAGCGATTGGGTCAATCATATATGACATGCTATGTAATAGGCTGGATGTCGCCTATGCATTGAGTTCAGTAGGAATATATCATGCTGACCCAGGTGACCTCTATTGGATGGCAGTCAAGAGTATCCTAAAGTATATAAGGCTTACTAAGGTTGTGTTCCCGATTTATGGAGGAGATGAGAAACTATTCATCAGAGGATATTCATATGCTAGTTTCCATACAAATCAAGATGACATGAACTCAAAAATGGGATATGTATTCACTTTTAATGGAGGTGCAAGGAGCTGGAAAAGATCAAACCAGAGTGTGATCACAGATTTTATAGCAGATTCCAAGTATATCAATGATTTTGATGTAACTAAATAAGAATTTTAGTTGAAAATATTCAACCTGGTGCTATATGTGATACCTAGAAGTACATATCCCAACACACTATACTATGATAATAATACAACGGTGGCTCTCACAAAAGGCCAAGGTCACATCAGCTGAGAACCACATACATCAGAAGGTCCCCGAACCGCTCTCTCTCGATAGCTTATCCACCTAGGGAATCTTCCTCCTGGCATCGGAGCCTCCGCCTTTGATTGTTGATCCTCTAAGATTTTATTTCCATTGTTGCATGTTTCTTATTGGTCTTCTTCTCTCCAGTCTTCATGTTGAGGGTTTTCTTCTGCTGCTCTTTTGGTTTTCTCCATCATTATTGACCCTATCTTGGTCTGGTGCGATGGTCGGTAAAGGTTCATGGGAGGTGTTTGTGGCTGCTCGCAGCGATGGACCTTCGATCTCCTTGGTTCCAGCTTATTCAGTTCATTCTTTTAGGGTTTCAGCCCTGATTTCCCTTTTCTTGTTACTTAGTGGTTCTTTCAATGGATTTGCTTCAATCCCTTTGTTCTGGTTTCCCTTAGGGTTTCAACCCCAGTTATCCTCTTTCTTGTTTCATAGAGGTCTTTTTTCTTCCTTTCCCCTTCTCTGCGGCTCCTCCTTGCACTAGAATCTGGATCCTTTGCTCCCTTCCAGGTCGCCGGGGTGCAACGGATTCCAAGGAGGCTTTGGGATGTGTTCGGGGAGCGGTAAGAGTTTCTAGGCGGTGCGACCTATGGTGGATTTCTTTAGTTTTAATGTTCTTTTTGATTTCTCCTAAGAATATGGCTCTGATTTTGTTTAGTATTTCTTCCTTAATATTATAAGTAAACCTGTTTGCATCTCTGGTTGTTGGTTTTGTTTGTTTTTGAGTATGACGGCTACCGACCGTGTTGTTCATGATGGTGGCATGACTGTCCGACGGTTGGTGATGGCGATGATGTTGGTGTTTAGTGGTTTTCCGATTGTGGCGGTGGACATTGATGAAGTGGACATCTGTGTGGATAGTCCATCGATGAGGATGACGACGATGAGACTGAAGATGGTGTAAGGTAGTGGCTTGACCGTCTGACGCTTTTTGAGGCCGACGTGTGATGGGTGATGGATGTGGATCACGGTGGGTACGCGACTCGAGGTTCGTCGCTCGAGGTTGATGATAGCGGTTGATTTGAATTCTGAAAGTTGAATTTTGATTTTTGAACTTTTAGGTTTTCAATTTCCTGTGGATCCTATGTATGGTTCCCACTTACCATAAAGCAAATTTTATAAAATACCAAAAAAGATGTTTGGGTAGAAGAAACATGATCATCATGTGAGGTCTAGCAGACTAAAATTTGTAGGAAGTTGGCTCTAGTCCAAGTGATAGTTTGTAAGAGTTGGTGTCCTAAGACCAACTTTTTGTACTTTATTTACTTGGATATTTAATTTATTTAAATATTAAACTTATTATTACATATCGTTCATTGTTTTACATGACTATGATGTAATAATATCCTAGAGTATTTTTTGCATTGATAAGGTCTTGGAAGTTCACCGCTATGATGAGAACCTTGAAATTCTATAAAAATATTTTTAAATAAAGTTCTACATTTGGATGACATACTATGATGGGACACATAACATCCAGACCATCATGTGAGAGTACTCTTAAGCAGATGAGACTTCCTCTCATGAAGTTCGCACTTGGTAATCACTGAGATTAGAGATTATAATAACATACCTGCTAGTTGGAATTCCGCATGTTTTGGTGTCATTAGATATTTCTATATCTGAGTGTGTGTAATGATCCTTATACTTTATGATTATAATTAATATGTGTCATGACTCACGCACTTTGATTTACTAACGAAAATCGTCACACAGACAGTTGGCGGTAAGTAGGGTACGTTGGGTTCATCTCGAGTGGCATGTTATTAATGGATAAGTTGAGGAAGTATTTTTCCTTTCCATTTATTGAAGTTGATATCTCATCCCATTGAATGAAATTGAACCGTTGCATGAAATTAAATGGCCATGGTGTAATAAAGAGTTTATTTCAGGTAGTCAAAGAACGATGTATCAAGAAAAAAGGCTAATCAAACTATCATGAAACCTTCTTAATGAGATATTACAACAAAGGAATTATATTTCAAAGAGAGTTTTCTTATGTGGATTTCGATGTTGCGAATTTATGTTCTTTCTCTTGGGTGCCTTGACCTGTTTCTAGATAGTACTCTTTGACTTTTAGCAAGTCCACCTAATGCCAAGGAGAAAGAATCCTAGAGGGTCACAAACTATGTTTTTTGGGTGGTCTTGGTTAAATTATTTTTAAATTTAATTATTAAATATTTTTCTCAAGAGAGTAGAATAATTTTATTCAAGTTAAAATGATTTCATATATTAAATATATATGTATTCACCAGATTGTGGGTAAAATATTTATTTTTTATTTTATTGAAAATTTAATTAATATTTATTTACTAGTTCGTAAATAAAATATTTATTTAAGAGAATAAATTATTTATTTATTTATTAGGGTGTTCAATAAATGGAAGTGGAGTTCGATCAGACCAAGGCCGATCCGGTAGTAAAATAATAATTTTCAAGATGGTAAATAATTATTTAACTATTTGGCACAAATTAAAATAACGCTGCTATTATTTTGTGATGCGTAATTTGAGTTATAATTCTATTTTGCACAAGTTGGTGCACCATAAATAATAATGAGGTATTATTATTATTAGCATCAGTTTTCTCTAAGGTTATGAATGTATTTAATTTCTATTATGCAATTAAATATTGTAACTGATTCCCCATGTCTATAAATAGAGACGTACGTCCATTGTTCCATAAATAGATATGCAGACCTGGTGAATTGAGATTTGTTGAACTAAACAATTTCTCTCTCGAATCCTCTTCCCACCCCTCTCAAGAACAATATATGTTCTTTAAGGCCAAATAATAAGAGATCAAGAAGGATCGACACAAGACACTTTCCTCACTGAGCTAGCACCCAGAGAACTATTGGAGTCAATCGGAGTTCATCAGAGCACATTTGGATCACTTCTATAGGGATTATAGTTTGGATCCATACAGGCACAATGATATAATCCTAAAGGGTCATTCTAGATGATCAACATAATCAACGAAGAAAATACCGAAGGTCTATGTATTATTTTCTTTATGAAATTAATCAAATTAATTATAAACATGATATGAAAGATCCTCTCTAATGGTTTCAGGCCTCTTCCTTCATTATCTAAATTTTTTATTATATTCTATGGAGACTAGCATTCATCGTTGTATTGATCCCGGAATAATCATTGATCATTGTAAAAATCAATGTTGGGGCATGTCCCAACCGTGCTTTTGTTGTGCCCAGAACCTACCTAATTAAGGTGTTCTTTTTATTTATAATTCATTTTAATCATTTATTTCTTGATTTTCTTTTTATTCTCTTTAAAACTGGTCTTGAATGGTTTAAAAATTATTTACCACAAAATAAAACTTTTGTGAAATTATATTCAACATTGCAAGTTTCATGCTAAGAATTAATAAATTATTGCGAAATTAAATTTACCTGTCGATAATAATGTATTTTTGAATTATTTTAAAAATAATATGTGATGATATTTTTTATAAAAATTTTTTTAAAGGATATTTAAAAATATCCAATGTATTGGTTGGAATTCTCATGTTATTATCTTGAAGGACCAATTAGAACATTCGTGTGAGTTTTAAAATGGAATGGTCATATATGGACCTCTTTAACCTATGGTTCAATGTTATGATTTGTTAAAATGATAAATTCCTATTTTATCAATAAATTTTCCTAATGTCTCATTTGGAACATTATAAAGTAAATTTTCATTATTTGTAATTCATGATTAATCCCATACGTAAATTATTCATTTTTTATGGTTCTAAAATAACATGATGGATGGTGTGGAAACATGGGTTATACTCATTTAGAGAACATGTTGGTGAGAGTGATATGTTATGTGACCAGATTTTTATAGTGCATTCTGATGTCATTGTAGAACCCCATTATGATCCTAGTTTCATGTCATCTCACTCACATGTTAGACTAGTCATGGGAATCTTGGTTAGCTAGATTATTGGTCCTAGATTTATACTATAATTTTTTAAAATCCCAACCTGACTAGATTTTCACTAGAGAATATGTATTTAGGATAGGGATGTAATATTAAGAGGTCTTGTATCATATACTTTACCCTAAAATATGACCTTGAAATTTGGCCTCCATAAATGATATATGACTATAATCATTCGAATGTTTCTCAAAACTAGATTTTCCAAATTTTAATTTCAGTATTGTGTTTGATTTTTTATTATGGTATAATTTCCTTTTCTCAGTATTTTCCTTGGGTATACTGTATTACTCTAAGTTTCAATGTATAAACTCGTATCAAATTTTTTATTATTAACAATGTAATTTAAAACTATTTTAAAATTATTCTTATTAAGATTTCATTTTATTACAAACGGTTTCTTTTATTAATAATATTTTTTGCACTTTTTACTCTTATGTTTTCCTAAATAGATTTTAGAATGGAAATAATGTTGGTTAAGAATATTTATTTCTAATTACACTACTTTTTTATCATTATTTAACTTTTTATAATGTGTCATGTAATTTCATAAATCATTACAATGGATGTTTTTTTTCTAAGACCCATTTTAAAACCCAAATATCTAAATTTCATGGTAGATAAATTTCAAAGATTTCTTAGTGGGATTCTATAGGGATATTTTTTCTCGTTACATTTAAATAACTTTTAGTTTTTTTTGTCTTTCATCAATGTCTAATTGGTGATATGGTTCTCTTCATCTTCCTTTTTGAGTTTTTGTTTTATTATAATAGTGAATGTGACATGGGGCATGGTTGGTGTTCAAGGTCCACTGGGAGATAGACGATCATGTATTTTTTTCGTTTGTGTCGTATGTTTTTTGGTATCTTTAATGTTGGTTGGGTTTTAATAATGTAATATTTATGATTTTCTATATCTTTTTTATTATTCATTTACTATATAAATTTTATATTAGGTTCAATGGTTCCCAAATAATTTTTCATGATTATCATATGCTTGTTGGTATCCTGTGGGGATCAAGAATTCCCTCTAAGCTAGTGAAAATCAGTTCGAAAGCCTATTCCTATGGTATTCCATGTGGTTTTGTTACATGGGATGCATTTGAGCTAAAATATTTGATTTAGAAAAAAATTTAATTGTAATAAATATATGTATATATAATAAAATATAATTTGGGAACTTCATCAATGATAGAGGATATATTTTGATCTGAATTCTCACAAATGATACAGAGAAAAATTTTAAAATTATTCATTTAATTTTATAATAAAATATATCACGGGTATAATATTTTACTTCACATCATAATTATTAGGTATCTCTAAATTAAAATACACATATTTTAAGCTAAATTATTTATGAATTAATAATTATTTTGAAAATTTATATTATGTCCCATTAAATTATATACAATATCTATCCAATACCTATGATTATTAATGATAACATCATTTTCAATTAAATATTTAATATTAGTTTAATATTTTTTTAAAGAACTACAAGTCAATATATTATTTGTGAAAAAAATATTATGTTATTAAAATATCTTCATTCAAACAAAAATAATTATAGAAAAACGAATTCATTTAATTATATAGTAAATAATGAAAATTAAAAATATAGTCAAACACAACCCTAAATGATTACAAAAATTCATAAAATCGTTATGTTTCCAGATAATCTAACTCATATTTAATTCTTAATATAATATTAATATAGATAAAAATAAATAAAGATATGTATAATGTTAATAATTATTAGGGTTTATACCAATAATATTTTCATATTTTTTATGAGAAGATATGAGATTATTTATTATAATATATATATTTTCCCACACTCATCATTAAATTACTGATATTTCTAAATGCACAAATAACATATAAACATAAAAAAATTAAAATTTATATGGGTTTTTGTTGTTGATTTATTGGAGAATCCATTAAAAAACATTCCAACCAAACATTCATAAATATTTGATAATAAAGGAATGATATATAGGGATTAAATTCCAAAATATTGCTTTGAATTAAATGGGATTGAAAACTACGAACAATTTAATTGACCCTAATAATTATATTTTCATGATTCAATGTCTCACATAGATCCTTAAAATCATTTTATATGGTATGGGACACAAAAATATATGTCCTCATCTGAAAAACATGCTAGTTTAATTGTTTACATATATCATATGTGTTGGAAAATAAAAATTTAAATCATCATGAATGTTATATGAATTTTCACTATATATAAATAAAATTATTCAATATCCTCCTAATAAACACATTTATTATTTAATAATATAAATTCCAACACTCGACCCAAATCATCAATGTTGTGGTATTTATATTCATACATTTAATTAAATTTCATATTAATATAATAACTTATTATCACCTTTATTTATATACAGTAATTGTTATCAATAAACCATATTAAAAATGACTAAAATTCATTTATTTTTTGTCATATATTAATCTATCTTTATAAAAATGATATTGATTTTGAATTAACCTTTTATGTGGTGGGTTTGGGAGGAAAATAAAAAGATCATGATAGTGGATGAAAATTTATGTATATGGATGATCTATCATCAATGTTATATTCATATATAATGTATAACATTATTTTTAATACATACCAGAATCACACTAGAATCTATATCTGATAAACATGATGTCATGTGATTGATTCATATCATTTAGGGACAACCAAAAGCATCTCATCTCAACATGTGGTATATCAAACACTATGATCATGATAATATATGAGAGTAATTGAGAACACCAAATAAGTGGAAGAGGATTCTATAAATATATTAATAGTGAACATAGGAAAAGATATCATTGGTTATGGATTTCAAGTATCACCCCTTCCAAATGACAGTGATCATATCCCTTTATATAGGTTCCATAAATTTAATAAATGTCATGGAGAGTTATTTTTCATCAAATGGATATTGAAATTCATTATATTAATACATTACCATCGGTGTAAAAAATAATTTTGGACATTTAATTGATGAATGTATATGTATGAATAACATAATTCACCAATTAAAAATATATAGTAAATTATGTTGAAGTCATTTTCATGGACATACACTCACATAATTATCCCATTATACATTCAGTAAAATTTAATATCATGTTATGCATCATCTTTGATTCAAATTATATTGATAACAAAATAATCACAACCATGTTCTTATGTTTATATTAATACAATAATATCCTTAAGCATGATATAGATCACATGCATATCATTGCATATAATATATTTGATATCATATAATATGATATCCTTATTATAGTTCGCATCCAAACAAATATCTTACATTCACTAAAAACCTATATGTAATTTACGAAAAACAGCATCGCTCTTGGATCATCAATATAATTTTTTTAATACAACTTTTTAAATTCCATTAATTTTAAAAGAAGAAATTTTTCCAAGACATAATAATTTATATAAGTCATAATTATAGAAACCTTTATTTCTTTTATGTTCTAAGAACAAATACAAAATCATGATTTTATAATTGTATACAATGTACAGCCTCTGGAGCGAAGGATCAAATGCCGATTTTCTAATCAACCTTATGTTAAGAGGATTAATAATAACATATACCCCCATTATATATTAATGACCATATTAAATTAAATTTGTTATAATTTAGTGAGTAATAAAGAAACTATTGATCAACTTACTATATGATGAGTTTACTACTCATGATAATCATAATATATTATCATAACCTATAATAAATCACAGTGATAATTGATCAGGGAAACATGAAGTCATAGTTTTAGGGTATATTATCCTTCACCTATTAATTTAATATAATTTATATCATTCATTTATAAACGATAAATAATATTTCATTTATTATAATATCATTATAAATCTAAAACCAATATATCAAAAACTCATATATCTAATACCAGAAGATTAAACCTGATTGGTGTACCTCTTCTATGTTAGTTCCTTCATAAATAAATATATTATTTTTTCCACTATATCCACCCAAGATATTAAAACAGACCCCATATCAAATATCTATCAAATGAGATTATATTTGTCAATGATGTTTTGGTCCTTTTATGAGAACATTGTTCCTTGTTCTAAGGAATGGATTATTTATTGTCACAATAAATTCTAATTACTCATTTATTAATTTGAAACTCATCATTCTTAGTTTTTAACTTAATGATAAAAATATATAAATTCAAACAACATGATATGTCAATGCGAAATTTCTTTAATATCTTGTATTATATAGTGTATTATTATGAAACATTATAATTGGTAACTCTATAATGTTGGGAAAACCCAAAACTACATTGAGATCTAATTTCTTATGTGTCAGATTGGAAAATATAATTTTCATTATCCTTTACTTAGTTATCATCCTATCCTCTAATAAAAATGAAACTATCATTAGTTCATTTTGAGTGCATATGATGTTCTAGAAAATAATCAATTAACTCTCACGAGTATCCGTTTGGTATCTATTACATTTTTTCAGTTCACATGTAACATGTTTTATGAAAAAATAGGTTATACATGACATATAATATAGTGTATATATTTGTAATTCTTTTTATCCTATCATTCCAATTATAATAATCATGAATCATTTGGAGATTCATGACATGAAAAACATGTAATGAACCATTTTTCGGGTTATCAATTATAAAATTCTTCAGTAATTTATCAATATTTGTGTTCTATATCAGTTCAAGAAGCCTCATATATCTATATATATTGATCTATATACCCAATATGTATTATACATAACTTGTGCCATTCCTAGAGAATCAATTTCTCAAACCAAATGATTAATTAGTGTAATGATCGGATGAAAGTTTTGAAATTTTTTTATTTAAACCATATACAATATCAGAAATACAAATAAATTTCTAAAAAATCACTTACATACACAAAACTAAAATAAGTTATTAATGAAAGCACCCTAATTTATTGTATAATAAAACTAAATAGTCCTAATGTTAGAGGCTTTATTGAGTCCCCAAATTGATTTTTGATCCATAATATGCCTAGTAATATCAAAACCTTTATGTTGTATCAAATACATTTCATTAACTACATTTATAATAAGAAAAGAGGTTTTAATAAAAATTTAAAACATTCCATTATCATGTCAATTTTATATGTTTATAAATATCATAATGGACTCTATTCCCACAAAAGGTTAAAAGGCCTCTTAATAGGTGATACTATTTATTTATTTAAAGGCCATTTATATCCTTCATTCTTTATAGGCCGACACTCCACCATCAATTTCAATTTTATTTTAGAAAAACCACATTCCCCTAGTGTGACTCTCCACTTTGGGTTTATCCACTAAGACCCATACATTATTACTACATATAATTTAAAAAAAGTTTATTAGTTTTATCCATTTCATTGAATAAAATCATGGGATGAAATCTTTTTAGGTAGAAGACTCATGTTAAGTAAATAGTACATCATCATCATTCTCTATAAGAAATCAATTTCTCTTGGGATATAATTTAAGTATACATGATCATCAATGTTAATTTTTAAATTATGTTTTATATTATTATGAAACTCATTATGGATCATACTCAAATTACATATTAAGAAAAAACTGAATTTTTTGTTTTATACTTGAAAATATTAACATCTCTCCAACTATCATCATTAATTGTTTATATTTATTATGAAAAACTCATCATTGAGTCACATAGAATTTTTGTTCAAAAGTATTAAAAAAATAATACCACATAATTTCTTTAGGAAAGCCATAAAATATGATATTATTTAAATTAAGGCTAATGTTTTTATAATCCAAATTTATTTTACATTATTCCAGACTCCAAATCCTTATAAATGAAATATTAGGAATTTTTGTCAAAAATATCACAAATAACAGATTTATGAATTTTTTCATGGAAAATGGTTATGTATGAATTTAAAATTCTCTACACTATATCCCTATATTTTAATATCATGTTCACATTGACACATGATCAGTCAAACCATGTAAAATAATGTAAAATTACCACTCTTGGACACACTAATCCATTTTTCTTCTATAAGGGGTAATTTATGGAACAATTCCATGATACCTTAAATGATTAGAAAATTTCCAAATAATGTATTCAGTACACTAATATTATTTATGAATCCTAATAAGTTTTTTGATTTTATTATTCACTACTACATAAAATAATAGAGATTTATTAAGGCACAAATCTTCTATACAATTAAAACAATCCATAATAAATAAGGTCATATGAAATATTTATGTTGTATATAAACCAAACAAATTATTATATACTCATTGGAAAATATAAATTAGTATTTAAAAGTTCCTAAAATATAGTATCCCTTTAAACATTTCTAATAAATGGTTCATGGATAATATTTTATAATAATAAATACTGGTAATTATAAAAAAATAACAATTGAATGATTCTAATAATTCAACTCTAAGAATTATTTAATTTTTTTATTATTTATATGTATATTAGTTTAATTCCAAATATATGTACTATTTGAAGAAACCAAGAGCTTATTATTTTGAAATCTATAAATATGTTTATCCACATTATAAATTTATGAACTCTTTTCAATATTCCTTTAATAATAAAATATTTATTTTATTTATATAAAACAATCTTGTTCAAAATAATTAATTGAATTACCATGTTACCCAAAAAATAATATTTTTTTCTATTTATGAAAATATTATAATAACAATTTTGTAATTCCCTAAATATTTCACTAGTAGGTTTAAATAATAATTAATAGAATAAAATTATATAACATATTCTGTGTTAATAGAATATATTTATACATTACAATTTTCAATCTCCTCTTTTCAATGAGTTTATATTTATAAAAATATAATTTTATGATGCAAATAATTTAGCTAAAACTAATAATTCATAGTTAAAAGTGATGATCTCTATAACATTTACATTATGATAGTTATAATTATTTCTTTTTTACAACACATGTCATCCATATATTCAAATTATGTATTGTTTTATGGGTTATTCCATTACATATCTATAAATGATACAAATGATGTAATCTATAATCTTTTTCAATGACAGATCTTTAGGTGAGTGTCATACTATATATGTTTTTTATAATGGAATTTTATTGAATGTACTCTCACTAAATATTATTATCCCATATATAGTGTCATTTTAGTGATCCAATAACCATATTTCTTCATTACATGCATCAATTTAATCATGTAAATAATCCATGAAAATATGTTGTATAAAAAGATTCAATCATATTATATATATATCTTGGATTGATTTGTAAATAAATATTTATCAAAATCATTCTTCTATATTCACTAAAGTATATTCATTTTGTATCCTAACATAGCAGGTTTCTAAGATAACTGTAATCCAATGAAAATGTATAAATCAAGGCACGTATAGGTTTGGGTCAGCTTATTAATTTATTTCTATAAAAAATATATTCTATTCCCACCTAATGGTAGGGGTAAATTATTAATAATGACTATTTTCTTGAAATGTACAACTTTAGATAGAATTTAACACATATTATTTTAGGGGGTTAGTTTAATATATCACCAATTAAGTATACATCGAATGAATATTAAATATGTAAATATTTCATCACCTGAAATCATTAACATCATGTGTTTTTTCATTTTTTTGATTCATTATAATAATAATTTATTTTGGGAGACCCTATTAAATCCATGAAGTTAAAATTATAAAATTATATTAATGTTTATATCTTTATAAAGAATGAAATATTTTGACCCAACTAATGATAGAAGTTAAATATATTAAAATATATACAAATGAATAACATATATAATTTATATGAACTATTTAAGAAAAAAAATAATGTTATATAATATTTAATATATCAATAATAGTTAGCATAAATCACTAGATAGATAACCTCCACATTAATATAATAATACATAATCTTCTAGGACAATTGAAATTATATTATAAATTTCCTCTAACAAGGGACATATTACATCAGATAAAATCTAATTTTTTACAATGCTAATGATTAGTATGTATAAACTATATTCAAAAACATAATTCCAGAATATAACCTTAATTTAAAACATAGTGAAATTTATATAAAAATGAAATAATATATTGTTATACCTTGCAGGAAATGTGTGGATCAAAAATTTATTAAGAAGTAATTTATCTATAAATATATATATAATATTCATTTTTTATAATGAAATTGTAAAAATGAATATTCATATGGAATAAATATATATAAATAAAAAATTTATCTTTTTTAATGTCATGATATATTAATATCAATAACCTATATTTAAATAAATTAATAGAATCATCCATTTAAAATTCCTAATATATATTACTTATTAATAATTGATAAACTCTAAGTAATACTTTAAAAATATAAAAAACAAAAATATTTTATGCCATATTTTTTTGAATGATAATGGGGTAATATCATTAGTAATATATGATTTATATATCCACCAATGATAAGTTTTTACGTAAGTAGCCAATCATATTTGGTGATATCTTCTATATTGAATTTGTGATTCAGTGATTTTTTAGTGGAATAAATATTTTAAAATGTTATCACATAATGTATAATTTTCTACCTACGTCAAACTATGTTATCAAATAATATATTATTGATATCATATGTCATCCAACATTATCACATAATTTATCATTTGAGACTCTCTAGATATTATGTTATCTTATTACATAGTTTTATGGACTATCCAAAAAAATGTAACCACATGTTACTCTTTAAGGGAATGTCTATCGATATATTATCCAATAATATAATGTGAATAAAATGCACCACACATTGTGTTATTAAAAAATAAATGGTTAGGATATGCCTTGATAATACATTATCACAAAATGAAATGTAATATAGTGGCACCACATATTATTTAATAACAAAATACAATGTCATATAGGGTGATATTGAAAATTATTTAACGATATTGAACCGTGATACATAATATTCTATGATAGAGATCCAAGTATATTATTTTGTACATGATATTTATGAAAACAATAAAACAAATATTTAATTATTAACTAATTTTGATTTGATAACACTACAGGGTTAGTGAGTATTATCCAATGATCATGGAAGTGGAATAAATTCCATATATATGACTAATATGTCATCAATGATAGTATGTTTAAAGAATAACATGACTGTTCTGTGATTCTTGGATTGTTGTAATATCCATCCCTATATATCAGGAAGGAGTACACTTGATTAGTATCAACATGAGGGAAACACTTACCCCTATAAGTGGAACAATGAAAACTATGATCCTAATATTCTATGAAGGGACCCATGAACCCGAATAGAGATATATAACATTTTTGTAGAGATTAATATTTAGCATGTTAGATATGATCACCAACTATAACTTAAAATTATTTTACATACCTAAACATTGGGATTATACCCCTTTATATAGGCTTTGTTCAATTAATAAAAGGAGTAGATAATAGAATACCATCTCATGGAAGATGATTATTGTCATAGTTCACAATCCAATTGTAGTATAAATGATAAAAAACATTTAAATTATTAATGTAAAGATAAAAATGAATCATCTTGTAGATTCATATGAAACTCTAATGAAAGTGAAAGATGTGTTATTGTCCTTCCACTTGATTTGTATTCCAATAATACATTAACACAATGTAATCCAATGATATGAATAATATGAAGACGCATTATGTAGATAGAAAAGTACATTTAACCAATGGAATAATGTTTAGTTAGTGTAAAGGAATCATTAATCATGATATCCATTAAATTCATACTATTGGATATGATATAGTGTACACCAAATAATACAATATCAATATTTCAATAGATATAAAACAATATGAATATATGAAAAATAAGGTGAGATAATTAATTCAAAAAATGTGTTCCTCTGTATGAAAATTTAATTATGATTATATTTATAATTTATATTTAAAGGGTTATGATTATATTTTGTTAATATATCATATTAAATCGAATCGTTTCTACATGATTTTTAAATAAAACTCTATGAATAAATTATTTAGAAAATAATAGCTTTAATATATAATATATTAAAATTTTAGCTAAATATTATTTTATAGAATTTATTATAATGTTAATTACCATGAATAATATGTATCTATCATAAGATGATATTTATTAACATTGATGTTATGTTAAGGAAACATCTATTTTTTTGATAAATGGAGTACCTGACTCATGTGATCAAATCTAAAAAAACTAACTCAATCCATCTATTTATACTTTATTAAAAAATAATCTAGTTTACATTTTTTATAGATAAACATTAATGAAATTTTTTAATTTTTATATAAAATTGAATTCACTACCTTCAAAGGTTTTTTCAATGATGTTTACTTAACTAATTTTGCTATCTAGTTCTGATAGAATAATTCATCTACAATTATATGAAATATTTTAATTTTCTAATCGTTATAAATGATTAAAAATTTTAAATAAATTTTAAACAACTACATTATTTGTTTTTCAAATATAAATAAATCGATATTATTTTATTTATAGAATGTAATTATTCAATTTCCATGATCTATAATGTTAAAATTCAATGGTTTATGTAAAGAATCTCTAAAATATCATCTATTTAATTGATTTATTATTTTACAATATACCAAGGAGATATTTAAATGAGAAATATATCCATGGAAGTAATTTCTTATTATCCTTTTATGATGATAAGGGTTTATTTTTTAAAAATTTTATTTTGTCCTTTATCATTTTTTTATTATTTTTAATATATCCAAATGGAAGATTTTTTTTCATATAAAAATGTTTACATTCCCCAACTCTTATCTTCCTCTTTGATTATGTCCTGGGTATAAGTATTATTTTATGAATTGGTAATATTTGTACTCAATATTATGACCAATAATATCTTTACTTTTAAATATTTTTCTACTTTGAGTTAAAATAAATGATCATTTAATTATATAAATTTGGATATCCTACTATAATATGTTTTAAAATTTCAAGGGATTTTTCATCTTGACCGAATTTTTCATTTTTTTAACTAAATATTTTTTATCATTTAATTTTATATTATAATATAAAAAAAATTTATATATTTCATATTTAATATTTTTTAAATTATATCAAATAATTATGTTTTATATATTAGATTCTACAAAATCCATTTTATAGTCTATTTTATTGTATATATTTCATTATTAATATTTCCTACATTATAATTTTTATTTCATACATAGAGTATATAATGGTTATTTAATATTAACTTAATTTTTTTAACATTCAAAATATTTATTTGTATTTTGGAAATTAAATTTAAAATATTTTAATTTACCACCATACCCTGAATTTTTTTTTCATAAAATTGTAATCATATCCATTTTTTTGATTTATTTAGCTAATTCTAACTGGTCAATGAGATAAAATTATTTTGGTATATTTGAACTATAATGTTTGAATGATAGAAAATAAAAAAACTTTTTAATTCATTATTATATAATAGAAAATGAATATTTTTCTGATTGTTTATATTTATATATAATCATTATTATGTTGCATTTCTCGATGGTATTCTAGAGGTACTAGAATACTATAGAAAAATCATGTAAAAATTTAACAATGTAGGACTCTATAAATTTTGGTTTAAATAAAAAATTAATAAACATTATTTTATAATAAATATCACAGAACATCTATAGTTTCATTTCTTATTTAGAATGATATAAGTTATATTGATGAATATTGACACATTTATTTTTAGTATAATAAATATTCTTAGAGTAAAATATAAAAATATTAAATTCCTACAGGGAGAGTTAGTCACAAAATTTTATCAAATACATTTTATAGTTTTCATTAGAAAATATTTCATTGTTGAAATAATAGTGTATATAATATCTAAGTTGTACAATTTATTATTATACTATAGTGAGTGCGGGAATTAAAACATAATTCTAATTCATACATTCAACATATTATATATATATTGTCAATTATGAAAAATATCAATACAATAATGAATTTTTAACTTTTATTAATTGGATATAATAAAATGTATAAATAAATGAAGGAATGTATGTCATTAAAATCATTAAAATTGTTATATATAATTAATGATAATTAAATAACTATGGTAAAGATAAATTTAACTAGAATTCTTGAATTATGTGTTATATGTTTCAATAATGATAATTAGTAATTTAAATATTTGATTAAATGGTATGTTATATAACTTCTAGAAAAATAATATAAAAAGGATTCAAAGAATGTACTATGTTATGAATATAAGAATATTGTATCATGCACAAATGGATTCCACTAAACCAGTTTTCCGATAAACATTTCCACAATGACTCAAGAAGGCCTCCCTATACCTCAGAGGTTTCCAACATGTATTAAGAGATTAAAGTGTGTTCTTGGAGAGATTATTCAATCATATAATAGTTAAAAACAGAGAAAATAACTAGATATCATTAAAAGAATTAAATAAACAATAGTGTTGAAGAAGAAAATAAATAGAAATAGAAGCATGATTTAATAATAAATTTAATTTTATAAAAGTATAAATATCCATATCATACATACAACACTGGTCACCCACTAGGCTGATCATATATGTAAGAGTAGATAATTAAAATTTAAACAAACTTACAAGTCTCCTCTATGAACTCCATGCTAGACCACATACATTGAATCCAAGACATAATCTAATTGATTCATCCTGATAAAAATATTCCACATGGGTTTCTCTACTTGATCATGAAAACCTTGGTATTATCCCTATTCATCAAGAAATCTATGCTCATCTTGGGAATCAGACATAAGTTCTACACGCAAAATATGAAAACATACAAGGTTGATAAATATTATCAGTAGTCCATCCCAATGATTAACCTATAAATCTGGTGTCATAATTTCATTCTCATGAAATATTCTCATCCTTGAAGGGGTAAAATAAGAATTTATTAACGAAATTAATAATAAAAAATGAAATTTAATCCCTAGGACCATGATATTGATTAACTGAACAACGTTCCATTATATATATAGGTATATATGTATATAAATATATATATACCCATATATATAATCAAGGATAAAGATAACATGAACCAAAACACAGTTTATCCTTGGGTTTATAATCCTAATCGAATGAACATCTTATGACTTCGACACAAATATCTATTCCATACTACTAAATCCATTTGTAATTAAGTTGATCCTTGGTTTTTTAATGTGAATTGAATGTACATACTTTTTAATTTATCATAAATGTCTAAGAATGCTATGGAACTACATGAGGATACATACCCTATCCCTAGGTTTATCCATACTCACTACCAATCACTATAATACAAGATTTCTGGTATTATATGGGCATCTTATAAATATGGTTCAAAGTTGGATTCAATTCCAATAACTCCATGTAAATCCAACCTGATGTCTAATCCCTAGTTCCATGTCTATGGGAGGTCTTCACATTAGATATTAGATGAACCCTGAGTGGGATAACCCTAAGGGGATCATTAAATAAAATTCCCTCCTGATCTGAGTCCAAGATCGATATCCATTCAAAAAAGTGTCTCTAAAACCCAATCTTAGTCATGTCTATAAATATAAATAATGTAATGGTGTGTCCACCCAACCCTAGGGATTATCCTTGGAATCACTTGGGATAGAGTAATTTTTCTCGAGTACATCAATGATGTGTAATTCTGGGTTCAACACAATAGTCAAGTAATCTATTAGTGAGAGTGTAATAATCCCTATCATGAATGATAATGTAATCATCCTTGAGTTCATCAATGATGTGGAGTTCCATGTCTAACACTTTGGTCGGGTAATCAGTAAGGGAGAGCCTAATCATACCTATTGCATAGGAGTGCACAAACTTCCTCGAATATCTCTCATAAGTCGGATACTATCAATTACATTTGGGTATCCCAAAAATTTAACAAATAATAAAAAGTATTAGAAGATTCACTCCAAGAAGTAAAACTAAAAATCCCCTGAATGGAATATGCATATAATATGGATCCCATGAAGTATTTTTGGTAATCTAAAAACATAAAATGTCACCTATCAGGCTCATCCAGAAAACATGGAGAAGATCCTATAAAAATCATGGATACATCAAAAATAATCATGTGAATTCATAAATAAAAGATTGAGGTTGGTTGAATTAATAGAACCACCATTACTACCACATCCTCAAGGATTTCATGTTTACTAAGGGTTATAAGGTGACACTTCCTTCCATCTATACCCAAATACATCATAATATCCTAGGGTTGATAAACCATTTGGGAACCCATTGTGTCCCTCATGTTATATCCCTAAATATGTATCCAACTTTAGATCCTCAGAATCTATACATAATCAAAGGAATATATCTATAGATCCTTAGAATTAGTAACTATTTAAATAATCCTTCATTGGATCATCGAAAGAACTAATTAAATAGAGGCATCATATGTGGTGTCTTCCAAGTTAGACATAAGAATATGAATCCTATATGGGATCTTATAATGTAAAATATAGTTAACGTAACACTATAAGTGGTCCTTGGAAATTGTAATTAGGTTTATGGATCCTACATGGTATTATTTAGGTTAGCATGTAAGATAAGGAATACTATAAGGGACCCTTAGTAGCATTAATATTGTATATATATCCTATATTAGATATTATCGTTTAAATGATAATATGGGATCTTAGTCTAAAAGAAAACATCTTTGAGAATCATACTATAGATACAGCTCGTAGCCCATGTCAGATCAAGGGTCTCACTCTAGGATGGTCCAAAAACCCAATCAATCTATCTTACTCTCAATAGATAATGAAATACAATTAAATGAGTAAGTACCTCTATATTATATCTCATTCACCCCTAAAAATATTTTTTGGAGTCCTCAAATAACCATAAGGGTTCCACCATCATGATGTATGTCAAAATAACTCATGATTGACTCATGTTTTCAATTCTACCTCATGGTCATGAAGATACAAATAACCCTTAAATGTGTATTCAGGTAGATGTACACTGTGTGTATACCTAGGTACATAGTGTGTACCCTTAAATCCCTACATGTTCATGTACTTCTATTGGAAATGGATTGTAAATCCCATGTACACGAAATTTCTATCATGTATACTATATATACCCTACATGGGATACATTCCTTTGTACCTCTCATGGCCTATCCATGTACTCTTCATAGTCAAGTACTTCTGCACTGTGTGTAGCCCACCGGAGATATGGCCCTCCACTTTAGACCACCATGTACCTCTATATAGGTTTTCTGTCCAAGTAATCTGTTACATGATGAGTACATATAATTTAATTTTATACCTTATATATGGAGTGTAATTTTAAAACGGTCATCTTCCCAAAACTTGAAGAACACATGACATGTTTTCCCAAAGTACACGTTGTGTGATCGGGATTTCCAAATGGGAAATTTCATGAACCAAACTAGGTTGACCATAAACCATACACCAGAGTAGATCTGTGGTAGGTCCCGATAGGCATTCTCGATCCTCATGGGATTGAAATTAGTGTTCGGGCATCAATAGATAGACAATGTGATGATATACCCCAATATAAATATAAACAAAAAAATAGAGAAAACAAAATAGATCCACCATGTATAACTAATAAAATATAAAATTGAACAACATATTTTCATTAACTACAATTAAAACAAATGATTAAAAACCCCAAACTAAAACAAATGACCAAAATATCTCCTTGTGACCATTAGGCCCGCTCTCTAATACCAAGAACAACCATATCCCTTGGAAATTGGTACCAAGTTGTAACCTACACCACAAACTAAAAACAAAAAGAGATTATAGCTGTGCATATTAAAAATCAGTAGGCATCGTCAAAACAATATATTCTCAAGGAACCTCCATTAAATAAAAGAAACATCAAATTCATGTTTGAAATAAAATTAATTAATGTAATAATTTCTACACATTTTACACTTTAAAAGGAAACACATTCCATTTCCCTTATTCAATGAAAATAACATTATCTTACAATATAGAGATATATGTATTTCAATGAATAATGATGGAATTTAATTGTGATGAAGAGTAATGGATTGAAAAAAAATACAAAACATTTTTCATAGAACATTGAAGACTGAATCATTACATTATAAAGAAATACAACACACATGAGTGTGCCAAAATATCGTATAAAAATGGATATGTAAATACGAATACAAGGGTAACTGATCAAAAATTATCTCAATTAAACACCATAATCAAATAAATTTCAATAAAAATGCAGAATCCTTGGGGCACATGAAATAATCTATAACATATTACATGTCATGACTCATCCCAGAATGCATTCCTCACTTGATGAAATAATATTTCACTCACATGCTCAATCGTACACTAAATTTCCTGATTGAGGAGAACTATACCATATAAATAATAATCAAAATATATCCCCCATCTATGGGCCACTATCCAAATCATAATCCTAACTTGTGGAGAAGTTGTGCTAATAAAAATCTATAGCTATACCAGGGTCCCATGTCTATAGTATAAAAGGGGTGATCCAACTGATGCCAAAATAGAATCTAATCACATTTAAAAATAACATATATAATTAATTAAAATATAATTCATCACCCTAAGTCACCCAAAGGATCAATCTCTCTCTATAAACAAATATATCTCAAATAAGTCAACACTAAGGATCTCTAATTCCACTCAATGTAAATTGGTTTTGAGGATTCCACAATAAAGAAATCACACCCATTAGCATAAGGGGATCATGATTATTCCACGACAATGAAATCTCATACATTAAATATAAATAAGGCATGAATATTATCCTATGAGGCTTTTCCGTATAAACATTCCCCCAAATTTCACAAAAGTCCCAAACATGCCTCAAGTATCTATTTTCAATTGATCAAAACAAACTTTCAAAAATGGTGAAAACACACCATTTTCAATGTCAAAATCATTTAGAGAAATCCAATTTAAGATCATTCATCAAATGTACAAAACACATCTACTTTAATTAAAATTCCAAACAGACCACATATCATCATCAAATTCCATACCATTTTAAAATAAAAAACTCCACACCACTTTATGGTTTATAAAAGATTAAAAATACATTTTCTAAATCCAGAACCACCATTTTTATGTCAAGATAACATCAAAAAAATAAAAATATTCTATATAATCCATGAATCATATGAAAAAGTCTTCTGGGTATTTTATCAAACACTTTGTTTGAAATATTTAAAAAACCAATTCTATTCACTTCATAACATGGAAGAAATCAACACTGTACAGACCATGAATTATTCCAAATATCAAACATCAATACTTAACATATACAAAAGGTGTAAAAATAATGAAACCAATTATTCTTAAATTAAAAAGGCTAGTGTAAAGGGAAACCGAAATCAAACTCATTTTGTTTCAATAAATCACACCAGAAACAACCATTTCAAGGTTCTAGGAGAAATGATCATCTATGAGAAACTCAAACCACGAAAAGAATCTAACATAAACCAAGGGGAACATTAACCCCAGATCCACATGACAAAGCGATAAGAGTAAATCAATTGAAAATTTTAGAAATATTCATAGGAGGAAGAGAGGAGATGATCACCTTTAAGATTCACACCAAAAACATGAATAATTTCCTTAGATATACACATGGGAGGGAGGAGTAATCCTATAGGAGGAGGGAAAGCCTAATTTGGGTAACAAAAACTAGGAAGAGAAGAAAATGGCTATTTTGGAATTAAAATACCAAAATGGAAGAAAATTAATTTGAACATTTTAATGACCAGTGCATTATGCATGGTTTTGACTCACATTTTAAAAAATTGTGTGCCAAATTTGTACCACTCACTAGACATAGTATGAACCTTCATAGTTTGTAGAATGGTTTCCCTAACTCTGATCTAACCATGCCAAAAATTCTATCCAAAACAAGAACCCCACTACACTCTTGTCATTCTATTTCCCAAACCATGTAAATTCATGTGGCATGCTCCAAACACCAAATCAATGCTACACAGTTTCCTTGGCTAATCCGAATGATTTCATAAAATTGGGTACCAACTGTGTGCTAGTTTCTTCTACACTAAGAAAATCTACTTTTCCATAAAATATCCTAGAGGAAACTAACAAATGACATAAAGACCAAATATTATCAAAATATCACTTCAAAATTCAAACTCATCATTCCCAGAATGAAAAGAAAAACTAAGATCCAGAAATTAACTAGAATAAAGGGTTGAATGTAAAATATTGGTGTGATAGGAAACCCCTAAAATCAACCCAAAATAACATTTCTTCCCAAGACCTAAATTTCAGCCTTTAAGGGGTCCTAATAGGTGATATTGGGGTACTAAAGAAATACATAGGTAAAAATAAAATGATATATGGTCAAAAATTAAAAAATGCTACATTTGGGTTCAATGTTCCAAAGCAATCCTCATTTCCTCAATACACTGTTGGAGTATAATGATCCTGCTCCTCACGATATCTAAAGTGACACCTCCATTCATCTTCTCTCTCTATATCTCTCTCTACCTCCCTATTATCCCCTGTTTAGGTGATATAGGAGTCCCAATGTGGGAGTATATAAGAATCCTAGTATAGAAATGAAATAAAATAAGGATAGTAATAGGAAACAAATAAATGAAAAAAAAGAAAAGGAGGCTCAGTCGTGCCCCTAGAACCCGACATGAGTTTATTCATCACCAAGGAAAACCCCCCATTCCTGAATTAATAGAGGATATAGAATCTCATCCTGGGACTCCATTCAAAAGATATAGCCAAATGAATGTGCCTAAATAAATTAATTTTTAATTAAATATTTATATAAAAATATTCTAAAAAAAATTAAATAGCCTAGAATTCTACCAACTCCTATCATATCATAAACACCCTATTTAAAGAAAAACACAGTGGTTAATATAGTTATTCAAGATCATATTCTATGGGGTGGCCATTTCATGCCTTAAAGTTATCTTAAATAAAAAATTCATATTTCTTATCACACATCATGTTAGAAAAAAAACAGGTCTTTAAAATATCCCTACCATAAATCATATAATCCCCGTGAATCATTGGTGGTCAAACCCATTCCATATCTCATTACAAGAATCTTATCAAATTTGTTATCTTTACCGTTCAATGACCATACTCTCAGAATTAAAAACTCTTTTGTCATAAAATATGTCTTACCATGAAAATTTCGATACTACCCCTATAAGAGTATCAAAATAATCATCTCATAAATAAGACTTGGGATAGAAGGACCAAACTCCAACCATTACCAAGAAATAGGATTTGAACTACCAAAACTGCTCATAAAAAAATGATAAACTAAAACCTCACATGTTTCTGCTTCTCATGAATAGTTTCTGTGGAACCCAACAAATTTCAACAAAAATGAGGGTCAAAACCCTCAAACATCTAATTGTCCACTCCCAAACAATATGGATTAAATTATACATAAATAGGTGATTAACCTAAATATAGACCTTCAACAAATAAAGAAATATATTTAGAATGAAAATAATCATGGATTATAGCTTACGCGTTCAAAACATACTCAATACGATGTAATGATAGATCATGATCATATGTGAGTAGGTTTACACTAGGATTCCAACGATAGGTGTGTATAGATCTCTCTGATCAACACCTATATAAAACCAAGATATACCTACCTTTAACTAACTAAATACATCACATCTCTTGGAAATGTTTTCCCCGATCCAACCACTGGTCATCCATCTTATGGAACCCATTCCATTATCAATGTCTCTATTACTAGACAAGGAACATTCACGTTTTATCATAGCACATGACATCTATGCTTGTAACATTCCATTAAGACCATTGGTCCTTGACTAACACAAGAACACAAACTAATTAGTTATTTTAATGGTACCATAAAAAACTGATTTGTGTCATTATAATCCAAATTATGTTCCATTGACTCTTCCATCATATGGATAATCTAACCATGCTATAAGATAGGTCAGTATCATCCATCTAAAATGTCACGACCCCCTCCCCACAAAGTGTACCCCTCCTGGGCCAGCAATGTTATAAGGGAGATAATGACCCCCGAGTCCCGCCTCCAGTAGGCCCCAGGTTGGCGACTAGCACCAAGGGTATAATACACACACAAATGGGAGGCATTACCCTCTAAGAGAACACATGCAGAAGAGAGAGATAGAATAGACTCCAACAAACTCCAAATCATAACAGAAAAATAAAAGAAACCCAAGTACATATAAGAAATTTCATGCAAAAGTACTAAAAATGAAAGGGAAAACGAAAAGTACCCAAAAGAAAGTAAAACGGCAGCGACCACAAGCCCGAACAGCTCCTCCTCCAACCGCAAGCTAGTAGTAACCAGCTTGATCTCCAACCATCTCCAAGTGACCTGAAAAATAGTTTATATATATACATAGGGTGAGTATAACAGTATACTCAGTAGGATCCTCCCCAAGCCTCTCGTGCAAAAGTAAAGAAAGCATGCTAAAGCCCAGTGAACAACAAGTGAAACTAACTCGTTATCTAAACAGGTATACTAAGTTCCCAACCTCACCATGGCTACTCTCACCAAGTAATGCATACAAGAATATGGAATATAGTAATGAATATCAAGTGTACCCCGCTACTACTTCCCCACTAGTTTGCCGCTTTGCCCCAACGACATACGTCCTATGCATCTCTCTCCAAGGCTTGCCCGCAGACACCTGGGCTAAGCTCCACAATCTGCATCTCGTGCACCACATAGGCTTGCCCGCAGACACCTGGGCGAAGCACCACACAGTCCTCACAACCAAATGTAACCAGGTAGTTTTCGGGAGCCACCACCGGCCGCATAACCTGTATCATACATCAAGTATAATACCTCAAGCCATTACAGCCCATACTCCGAGTAAGGATCCTCAAGCCATTATAGCCTATACACATTACACCTATAGTAGTCCATAGGATACTATATCCAGAATATATGTGTGGGAAATAACCACAAGCCATCACAGCCCTCTACACACATATATGGGTAAAACTAACCACTGTGCCTACCAGCACAAAGATCTACCAAGATAAGAGAGCGGGGCCAATGGGGGTAGTCAGCCATTCAACCTCCCATCAGAATGTTGGGGAAACCCCTCCCCCCCCAGTGCTCAGAATCCTCGGGGTGTCAGTTGCCCTTACCGACAGGGTGGAGTAGCGTATAGAAACACAAAAGTACAGAATATATAAGTAACTCACATCCACACTATGGGCATTACCTAGTCTTAGATACAACTACAGCTAATGTCTCTCAGACTCCAGGTTGCTACTTCTAAGACTAGGTATCCTATAATCACACAACCAATTGAAGAGCTTTATTAGATTAATCCATTACAAATTTATCAGTTCCACTGTATGTTTAATTAATTCTTTAAATATTAATTAAGAATGAACAATTCCACATTAAACTGAATTAGCATCACATTCAAAAATGCTCCTTTTTAGGATTCACATCACCTTTAAATTCCAGCATCTCCATCCCCGTGGATTTCACCATTTAATCACACATTCATTACAGAATTACTTTTCCACATTCTCAGGCATTCTATAAAAACATCTTATGTTTCTAAACACAAAGGAGGCTCAACACGGTGGATAGACATACTACCCGTCGAGTCTTTGCCGCCTCTAGAAAGAGCATATACCCATTCTCCCTCGAGAGGCTAAACACGGAAAGCACGTGGCATACCCCGCACATCTTCACCTCCTTCGGAAGAATGGTAGCAAGACCAGCTGCCTTGAGCAGTGGGGAAAAGCAAAGAAGATTGTCATTCCAAGAAAACCACAAGAAACCAGTAACCGCATCCATCCCATTCCATCACCCCTGGTGTCCTCCCCGACACCCACATGTATAAACCGATGCATCTCGCCACACCAGGCGTCATCCGCTGCCACAACCACAAGGCCTCCATGCCTCTAAATATCACAACAACCATCCAGGCTCACATCACAGCACACGCGGCAGGAAAACAAACATCACATCATGGGCTCTTGACCCTTTAACAAACAAGAGGTAACTCAAAACCCTTTTAGAAATTCTCACAAAAACTGTTCTCTAATCCATATTGAATTAACCGATTTTTTATTCATAGGTTCCAATCACGGAAACCTAATTAGAAATCTATCATAATTAAATAACCATGATTACTTCCCTAATTTGATTATCCTCAAACTAGAACAACTACAACAACAGTAATAACCAGATTAATTTACATGCCTCTTTATCTTTAGCCAATTAATTAACAATTAATTCCGGCTTTACGTTAATTATCAATTTAAATCATGAACGAACAATAAATCAAAAAAACATAGATGTCACTATATCTAGGAAAACATGAGGCAAACCATTATCACGGTATAAAGCAACAACATGCGATCAACCAATTCTTTTAATCCGGTCCAAGTATTTAATTAGGTCAATTTCATTGTGATCCAAAGGAATAAATCATGCTAATTCCACGATTGCACATACACAATTATAGAAGCCATGAATCCCCTACCTCGAAGAGTTCTTGACGTCCTTTATCCACACAACCGGCCACAATCCTTCTCTTGCGACAACTTATGTGGAAGAATGATCGACACAGCTTGGTTGCATCAAAAACAGAGCAGAACCAATCCTAGGAGTAAATATTGATTGTGCAACTCCTACGGAAAGGATTGAATGGTTCTAGCGCCTCTTAGTTGAGAACAAAGGGAAAGAACAAGGGAGAATGAGATCTCGTCCCTTTTTATGATTTAACGAGGTGACGGTTTAAGATCCGGTTAATTCTCCATTAAAAACGGATCGCATTAAACCACGCGGTTTGACCAAGTAAAACATTCCAAGCCTTAGGAATAATTAATATAGGATTTATGGCATTTGAGTCGGCCTTAAGAGCCCTTAAAATAAGGCTTTAAATGTATTTTACGTCAAAGGAAACGTAAAAAGGGGAAAAACTGTAGGAGTCTGGAAACACTGTTCCCCACCGTTACTGTACATGAAACCGATCTGTGAAACCGATCTGTGAAACTGATCTGTCACACAGATCTGTGAAACCGATCTATGAAACCGATCTGTGAAACCGATCTGTGAAACCAATCTGCCAGACCGATCTGTGAAACCGATCTGTGAAACCGATCTGTCAAACCGATCTGTGAAACTGATCTGTCACACCGATCTGTGAAACCGATCTGTGAAACCGATCTGTGAAACCGATCTGTCAGACCGATCTGTGAAACCGATCTGTGAAACTGATCTTTGAGACTGATCTGTCATACCGATCGGTGAAACCGATCTGTTTGACCGATCCGTGAAACTGATATGCCACACTGATCTGTGAAACTGATCTGTGAGACCGATCTGTCAGACCGATCGGTGAAACCGATCTGTCAGACCGATCTGTGAAACCGATCTGTCACACCGATCTGTGAAACTGATCTGTGAGACTGATCTGTCAGACCGATCGACGAAACCGATCTGTCAGACCGATCTGTGAAACTGATCTGTGAGACCGATCTATCAGACCGATCAGTGAGACCGATCTGTTACTGTTCATAAAACTGGAAACATTGTTCACAGAATTGGAAAATTGGCAAAGTGTTGGGGATAAGTCCCTTTGACCTCCCAGAACACCTCCAACACCAACATTTCACAAAGTAATGGACTAGAGAGGTCTGGGCCATTACATTAGATACCTCTCAAAACATTCTCGTCCTCGAGAATTAAAACCAACCCAGAAGAAAAGAGGGGTCCGAACAACCACCCCATAAGATACCTCTCAGGGGGAAACCACCATGAGTTGTTAAAAAGCTGGAACAAAACTACGACATCTGAGAGTATGGAAACAAACAATTCATAACCAAACAATTCAAACATAACATCACATCAAAGGTACATAAATAAAACATGAAAGGTCCAACCACAAAGAAAACATCATTAAATGAATGGAGTTAAACATTAAACAACTCTGGGTACTGAGCATGTATCTGTGACTCACGCTGTCAGGTACTCTCCTCCATGGCACCGTGTCGCCACAAGACACGAATTAAGGGGATAGAACGCCCACACAACACCTTCTCCTTGCAGTCTTGGATCCCCACAGGTCACTACTCGAAGGTTGAATCATCATCAATATCGATCTCTCCCCAATCGATAACACGAGATTCATCATGAAGGTAACGACGGAGCTGTGATACATGGAAAACATCATGTATCTGACTCATATGAGGGGGAAGTGCTACTCGATATGCCACACCTCCAACACGAGATAACACCTCGAAAGGCCCAACAAAACGGGGAGAAAGCTTACTTCCGCGACCAAGCCTTCACTGCCCATGACGGGGAGCCACCTTTAGAAACACATGATCCCCAACATTAAACTCTAAGGGTCTCCTTCTTTGATCAGCATAAGATTTCTAACGATCTTGTGTTGTCTTCATCCTCTCATGAATCACCTGAACCATCTCTGTTGTATTCTGCACTAGTTCTGGTCCGAGAATTGCGGACTCTCCGACCCCAGTCCAGCACAACGGAGAACGGCATGGCCGGCCATACAAGGCTTCAAACGGCGCCATGTCGATGGTAGAGTGAAAACTATTATTGTAAGAAAACTCTACCAAGGGTAAGTGCTTTGTCCATGAACCTCCAAAATCAAGAACACAAGAGCGCAACATGTCTTCAAGAGTCTGGATGGTTCGCTCTGTCTGACCATCCGTTTGAGGATGAAAAGCAGTGCTAAGGCACAGTTGAGAGCCAAAAGCATGCCGGAGACCTCTCCACGCCCTAGAGGTAAAACGAGGATCTCGATCAGAAATGATCATCTTAGGAACTCCGTGAAGCCTCACCACCTCCTCCAGATACTGCCTCGACAAAACCTCCACTGAGCTCAACTCCTTGATTGCTATGAAGTGGGCCGATTTTGTTAAACGATCCACTACCACACATATAGCATCATGTCCTCCCGGAGCCCGAGGTAAACCTGTAACAAAGTCCATTGAGATGTCCTCCCACTTCCACTGAGGAATCTCTAAGTGCTGGAGAAGACCACCAGGAACACGGTGTTCGGCCTTCACCTTCTGGCAGACTAAACATCGAGACACACATTCTGCAACTGTACGCTTCAGCCCAGGCCACCAAAACTGACTCCTCAAGGATCGGTACATCTTCATCACACCAGGATGTACCGCCAAGGGTGAACTATGGAACTCTTGGAGAACCTTCTCGCGCATCCCCAAGGGAACAAAAAGCCTGCCATGATACAACACTCGGTGTTGTTCATCCTCCGACCAACCACCAGGGGCCTCACCACATACAACTCTGTCTCTCCAAACTTCCACCTCTAGATCACCCAACTGAGACTCTTCCACCTTCTGCATCAGGGATGACTGCACCGTCATCTGGAAAAGACAACCTCTACCCCCAACTTCTCCCATATCAAGATGTAATGCTGACAGTTCCTCCATTACTCTCCAAGAATCACCGGATTCACGCACAGCATCACTACGTGACTTTCGGCTCAGCGCATCAACAACAACATTTCCCTTTCCAGGTGTATACGATATTTCGAAGTCGTATTCCTGCAAGAACTCCATCCACCGACGCTGCCGCAAGTTCAAATCCCGCTGAGAGAAAACATACCTCAAACTCTTATGATCGGTGAAAACCACAAAGCGCTCACCAATGAGGTAATGTCTCCACAACTTCAGCGCAAACACTACGGCTGCCAACTCAAGATCATGGGTGGCATAGTTGCATTCATGGGGACACAACTGCCGAGACCCATACGAAACAACTGACCTCTGCTGCATGAGAACACAGCCTAGCCTCAGATGTTAAGCATCACAGAAAACATCAAACTGGACTCCCTCCGCTGGAAGACAAAGGACTGGAGCACTTACCAAATTCTCCTTTAGGTACTCGAAAGTTGTCTGACACTGATCAGTCCATATGAACGCTTGATCCTTCCTGGTCAAAGCTGTCAGAGGAGTCGCAACTCGGGAGAAATTAGCCACAAACCTCCTATAATAGCCTGCGAGACCAAGGAAACTTCGCACCTCTGACACGGTCTTAGGGGCTGGCCAAGACACCACTGCTTCTATCTTTGAAGGATCCACAGCTACTCCCTGTTGGGACACAACATGTCCAAAGAAACGAACTTCTCGAGCCCAGAACTCACACTTGGACAACTTCCCAAACAACCGATGTTGGCGAAGAACTCCCAAAACGGCTCGTAGATGCTCTGCATGCTCCTCTTCAGATGTGGAGTACACAAGGATGTCGTCGATGAAAACCACAACAAACTTTTCTAGGAATTCACGGAACACAACATTCATCATCCCCATGAAAACAGTTGGAGAATTTGTCACGCCGAATGGCATTACAACAAACTCATAATGTCCATGACGACAGCGGAAAGCAGTCTTCGGGATATCCTCATCCTTTACACGCATCTGATGATATCCTGACCGCAAGTCTATCTTTGAGAACCAACTTGCACCCTTCAGTTGATCGAATAGGTCATCAATCCGCGGGAGAGGATAGCGGTTCTTTATTGTCACTTTGTTTAACCAATGATAATCGACGCACAACCGCAAACTGCCATCAGCCTTTTTCACAAACAAAACTGGTGCACCCCAAGGTGACACACTTGGCCGAACAAAACCACACTGCAATAGACCATCGAGTTGAATACGTAGCTCTCGTAACTCAGAAGGGGCCATCCTATACGGAGACATAGATATAGGAGATGCTCCTGGCTGTAGCTCGATCCCAAACTCGATTTCTCGTCGAGGGGGTAAGGATATAACCTCTTCTGGAAAGACGTCAGGGTACTCCTCTACGACCCTAGGAAACTCCAGCTGTTGAACCTCTGAAGAACTCAACGTCATCCCAGCCATCATGGATGATAAGGATGGAACTCGTCTATGACTCATCCGAGGATCTCTCTCACCAGCAAACACTACTTTCTCTGCATCTTCATCAAAGAAAACGACCTTCTTCCTGTAGCAATCCACAATAGCCTGCACTGAATACAACCAATCCATGTCGAGGATGACATCATATGGTTGTATTCGTAAACATAGGAAATCTCCCCAAGAGCGGTGCTTCCCCAACACTAGCTCACAGTCTCTACATACTTCAAACAAGCTAGCTCGACCTCCAACTGGCGTAGTCAACGCCAAGGGCACTGGAAGCCTCTCTACCTCAAGTCCCAAAGTGTGGACAAGGGTAGGGGATATGAAGGAGTGTGTTGCTCCTGAATCAAACAAGGCATACACCAAGGTAGAAAACAAGCAAAGGGTACTTCGAAAGACATCTGGCTCGCCTGGGGCTGGCAACGCTAGAGCATGAAGCTGACCACGACCACCTCCACAGCCTCTCTGACCCTGATGACGACCACCACCACGGCCGTGCTCTGCTCTCTGAGGACGGGGAGCGTCATGGGGCTGTCCTCTGCCTGCTCCATCTACCCTCTGGTGATCTAAAGCTGGTGCAACCTGCTGCTGCTGCCTCGGCTGGAACTGCCTCAACGGAGGAACCTAGAGTGGAGCGCCTGGTGAACGATGACTGCTCTGAAAATTTGGGCACTCCCGCTGCTGATGACCACGACCACCACAAGAAAAACAAGCTCCTGATCCCTTGGCATAGGCCTGAGAGTTGCTGCCTCTGGAGAAACGAGATGGGAAGGGATGGGACCTACCCCCAGGTGAACGGAAACTCTTCTGTCCTGAAAACCGGGAACCCCGGACCACAGCTCTTCTTTGTGAGGAATCATGACGATTCCCCTCTCGTGAAGATCCGGTCCTGGCCAAAGTCCTCTCAACAACCACTGCCCTCGCCAGCACCTCAAGATATGTCTTCAGCATAAATGGGGTGACCTGGCGCTGGATCTCTGGAGGCAAAGCCTCCTCGAAATGCCTCGCCCTGGCCTCATCATCTGGTAACAGGTCTGAAGCATATCGTAGAAGGTTCCGGAAACGGATTCCAAACTCCCGAACACTGGAGCTCCCCTGTCGAAGGATAAGAAGCTCATGGCGACTGGACGCCTTCGCAGTCGATGAAAGAAACTTGACTCTAAACCTGTCTCGAAACTCCTCCCATGAGATTGCTGACTCCTCACGATCACCGAGGAACAAGAACCACCACTTCCTCGCTGCTCCACGTAGCATCGTCACAACCAAGGACACCCAGTGTTCCTTCCCAGAACGAATCGAACTGAATCCTATCTCGACCTCCTCCAACCAGTCTTCTGTGACTGCATCTGAAATAGAGCCCTCGTACTTCTGTAGACTCTGGCGCTGGAACTCTCGGAGTGTCTTCCTCCAAGTGTCATCATTGTCAACCTCTACCCGACAGCGATCTGCTGGAGCAGCCTGCTGGGCATCTTCTGCGCAAACCTAACGAGGACGTCGACCTAGAGCCATACTTGTAAAATAACAACTGTTAGAGCTCCTAAGCCTGGAATATGGAAGACTCAACATTAATTAATTAATTTTTTTTTGTTTTATTAATTTTTAGGTTACCTATCCCAAGGTCTACCCAGTCAAACACAAGCGCCAAGAATAATGTTGCATGATCCTTTCCTAGGTCTCTACCCTACTACCAGTATCACTTTGTTTAGTAGTCATCATAAACATAAAGGTCCGTGCAACAGATCATAGGGGACCCTGAACGCCTATGTCTTTGCCGGTCTCCAGTGTTTACCCCACTTGCTAAACATGAATGACACTGTTGCCCTACCATCCCATGCATCCTCACCTGTGCCTAACTCCAAACTCCATCCTATCCCTCAACCAGAGCTCTGATACCACTCTGTCACGACCCCCTCCCCACAAAGTGTACCCCTCCTGGGCCGGCAATGTGAGAAGGGAGATAATGACCCCCGAGTCCCACCTCTAGTAGGCCCCGGGTTCGCGACTAGCACTGAGGGTATAATACACACACAAATGCGAGGCATTACCCTCTAAGAGAACACATGCAGAAGAGAGAGATAGAATAGACTCCAACCAACTCCAACTCATAACAGAAAAATAAAAGAAACCCAATTACATATATGAAATTTCATGCAAAAGTACTATAACTAAAAGGGAAAACTAAAAGTACCCAAAAGAAAGTAAAATGGCAGCGACCACAAGCCCGAACAGCTCCTCCTCCAACCACAAGCTAGTAGTAACCAACTTGATCTCTAACCTTCTCCAAGTGACCTGAAAAATAGTTTATATATATACATAGGGTTAGTATAACAGTATACTTAGTAGGATCCTCCCCAAGCCTCTTGTGTAAAAGTAAAGAAAGCATGCTAAAGCCCAGTGAACAACAAGTGAAACTAACTCGTTATCTAAACAGGTATACTAAGTTCCCAACCTCACCATGGCTACTCTCACCAAGTAATGCATACAAGAATATGGAATATAGTAATGAATATCAAGGGTAACCCGCTACTACTTCCCCACTGTTTTGCCGCTTTTCCCCAACGACATACGTCCTGTGCATCTCTCTCCAAGGCTTGCCTGTAGACACCTGGGCTAAGCTCCACAATCTGCACCTCGTGAACCACATAGGCTTGCCCGCAGACACCTGGGCGAAGCACCACACCGTCCTCACAACCAAAAGTAACCAGGTAGTTTCCGGGAGCCACCACAGCCCGCATAACGTGTATCATACGTCGGGTATAATACCTCAAGCCATTACAGCCCATACTCCGAGTAAGGATCCTCAAGCCATTATAGCTTATACACGTTACACCTATAGTAGTCCATAGGATACTATATCCAGAATATATGTGTGGGAAATAACCATAAGCCATCACAGCCCTCTACACACATATATGGGTAAAACTAACCACTGTGCCTACCAGCACAAAGATCTACCAAGAGAAGAGAGCGGGGCCAAAGCGGGTAGTCAGCCATTCAACCTCCCATCAGAATGTTGGGGAAAACACCCCCCCCCCCCAGGGCTCAGAATCCCCGGGGTGTCAGTTTCCGTTACCAACAGGGTGGAGTAGCGTATAGAAACACAAAAGTACAGAATATATAAGTAACTCACATCCACACTATTGGCATTACCTAGTCTTAGATACAACTGCATCTAACGTCTCTCAGACTCCAGGCTGCTACTTCTAAGACTAGATATCCTATAAGCACACAACCAATTGAAGAGCTTTATTAGATTACTCTATTCTAAATTTATCAGTTCCACTGTACGTTTAATTAATTCTTTAAACATTAATTAAGAATGAACAATTCCACATTAAACTGAATTAGCATCACATTCTAAAACTGCTCCTTTTTAGGATTCACATCACCTTTAAATTCCAGCATCTCCATCCCCATGGATTTCACCATTTAATCAAACATTCATTATAGAATTACTTTTCCACATTCCCAGGCATTCTAGAAAAACATCCTTTGCTTCTAAACACAAAGGAGGCTCAACACGGTGGATAGACATACTACTCGTCGAGTCTTTGCCGCCTATAGAAAGAGCATATACCCATTCTCCCTCGAGAGGCTAAACACGGAAAGCACGTGGCATACCCCGCACGTCTTCACCTCCTTCGGAAGAATTGTAGCAATACCAGCTTCCTTGAGCAGTGGGGAAAAGCAAGGCAGATTATCATTCCAAGAAAACCACAAGCAACCAGCAACCGCATCCATCCCATTCCATCACCCCTGGTGTCCTCCCCGACACCCACATGCATAAACCGATGCATCTCGCCACACCAGGCGTCATCCGCTACCACAACCACAAGGCCTCCATGCCTCCGCATATCACAACAACCATCCAGGCTCACATCACAGCACACACAGCAGGAAAACAAACATCACATCATGGGATCTTGACCCTTTAACAAACAAGAGGTAACTCAAAACCCTTTTAGAAATTCTCACAAAAACTGTTCTCTAATCCATATTGAATTAACAGATTTGTTATTCATAGGTTCCAATCACAGATACCTAATCAGTAAGCTATCACATTTAAATAACCATGCTTACTTCCCTAATTTGATTATCCTCAAACTAGAACAACTACAACAATGGTAATAACCAGATTAATTTACATGCCACTTTATCTTTATCCAATTAATTAACAATTAATTCTGGCTTTACGTTCATTATCAATTTAAATCATGAACGAACAATAAATCAAAGAAAACATAGATATCACTATATCTAGGAAAACATGAGGCAAAACGTTATCACGGTATAAAGCAACAACATGCGATCAACCAATTCTTTTAATCCGGTTCAAGTATTTAATTAGGTCAACTTCATTGTGATCCAAAGGAATAAATAATGCTAATTCCACGATTGAACATACACAATTAGAGAAGCCATGAATCCCCTACCTCGAAGAGTTCTTGACGTCCTTTATCCACACAGCGGGCCACAATCCTTCTCTCGCGACAACTTTTGTGGAAGAATGATCGACACAGCTTGGTTGCATCAAAAACAAAGCAGAACCAATCCTAGGAGTAAAGATTGATTGTGAAACTCCTACGGAAAGGATTGAATGGTTATAGCGCCTCCTAGTTGAGAACAAAGGGAAAGAACAAGGGAGAATGAGATCTCGTCCCTTTTAAAGATTTAACGAGGTGATGGTTTAAGATCCGGTTAATTCTCCATTAAAAACGGATCGCATTAACCCACGCGGTTTGACCAAGTTAAACATTCCAAGCCTTAGGAATAATTAATATAGAATTTATGGCATTTGAATCGGCCTTAATAGCCCTTAAAATAAGGCTTTAAATGTATTTTACGTCAAAGGAAACGTAAAAAGGGGCAAAACTGTAGGAGTCTGGAAACACTGTTCACCCACCGTTACTGTACATGAAACCGATCTGTGAAACTGATCTGTGAAACTGATCCGTGAAACTGATCTGTCACACCGATCTATGAAACCGATCTGTGAAACCGATCTGTGAAACCGATCTGTGAAACTGATCTGTCAGACCGATCTGTGAAACCGATCTGTCAAACCAATCTATGAAACTGATCTGTCACACTGATCTGTGAAACCGATCTGTGAAACCGATCTGTGAAACTGATCTGTCAGACCGATCTGTGAAACCGATCTGTGAAACTGATCTGTCACACCAATCTGTGAAACTGATCTGTGAGACCGATCTGTCATACCGATCGGTGAAACCGATCTGTCAGACCGATCCGTGAAACCGATCTGTCACCCCGATCTGTGAAACTGATCTGTGAGACCGATCTGTCAGACCGATCGGTGAAACCAATCTGTCATACCGATCTGTGAAACCGATCTGTCACACCGATCTGTGAAACTGATCTGTGAGACCGATCGGCGAAACCGATCTGTCAGACCGATCTTTGAAACCGATCTGTGAGACCGATCTGTCAGACCGATCGGTGAGACCGATCTGTTACTTTCATAAAACTGGAAACACTGTTCACAGAACTGGAAAATTGGAAAAGTGTTGGGGATAAGTCCCCTTGACCTCCCATAACACCTCCAACACCAACATTTCACAAAGTAATGGACTAGAGAGGTCTGGGCCATTACATAAAATCTTTCATGGAACTCCTTCTCAAAATAGAGAAACTCTCTTATACCATGATTTACTACCATGACTGTTTTCCACTCGGTGTCATCTATTTCTAAAATTTAATAATCAAATATACAACTATAGTATAATAGGTTAGGCACATTAATATTTCATCCCATTAAAGCTAGTATCAAAATAAGAGAACCCATGGTGCTTCCACGGAAACTAAAGGCATCATTATTCCTACATCACAGTACCCAAGGACCTATCATGCATCTATTTCAAAGGATCATATAAAATATCTCATTACATAAAAACGAATCTTCAATCCTAGGATAAAATCTCTATTATGTTTTTAATTATTAATCTTAAACTAACATACAATGTCCTATGTCTCATATAAGGGCCTATGAGTCTCCAACCTATCCCCAATGATCAAGCCTCAAATGAGGGTGACGTGTTCTAACCATCTATCAAAAAGGTCAAACCACTCAACAAGGACACATATCACATAGTATCTTCTATATATCCATCTTGGAATAATGAATCTTACACATAGATTGACTCTCTATCTAAAATATTTAAAAAAAACATAAACCAACCAAGGTCAAAACTATCAATAATCTGCTTATATGGGATTTGATCATCTATGAGAATCATCATATGGTACTTCAACCTAGAGTATCATGATATGAATGTACTAATAAATATTATTTGGAACTCATTAGGCACCATTATATGTTAATACCCCATCAAGGTTAAATTTCTCTATAAATGATAAGCGGTCTATTGGAATCCCACAATATAACTTGACTAGATCACCGAAAAGTGTATAAAATACTGATGTTGACCTAAAAGGGTCTACAATATGTACACAACACCATCTAGATCACCTATTTCATATCATAAGTATAAAGTTTGGTGATGTATAATTCCACTCCAATCTATGAAAGGAAAACCTATATAGGTTTTTACTGACAATTTAAATAACTGAACCTATGTTACAATAGAATATGAGGGGTTCAGTACATGAAAATAATATTTACTATTGAAATACTAGGTTAAATGTACCTCTTATGAATGAGGAAAGAGTCATAAAGCCCATCATAAAATGTCTCACCATATATCCACACAAAATTCCATTTGAAGGAAATATATATAAAGGTTGGCCCAATTGAGAAGAAATTTTCCATGAACCAATATGGGAAAACCCCGTTTAGGTTGTTGCTTACCTTTTAAAAAATTATCTTGTGTCATCAATAGTAGTCACTCACTGGAAGTCCTATAACATGTCAATACTGCATTCCAAATAAGATGCATGATATTCCCCATTCCTTTTTTAATACATGATTCAAAATCAATAATTGGCCTCTTAACGATGAGTCAAGTGCCAAAAATCAATCAATGGCCCTCCTCCATGGGTTGATACCCATAAATCTATAATAATTAATCACTACACAAAACTAGTGATTCTCATAAAGTTAAATTAATTTATACTTATAGCATCACATATCAACAACACAAATACTAAATCCTAGGAAACTATGACTTTCTATCAGAATAACTATTGTTGGTGTACCAGTATGATTTCTATCATAGTTTATGAAACATTCATAATAATCCAACCAACCATATCACCAAATATTAACATAATAGTAAAGTAACAAGCCTTAAATCTAGTTTCCCACAAGGCCTCAAGCCCAAATCTCCAAATTCAAAAGGATTTTGACAAGAAGAAAGGGAATGTTGTTTATCTATGGAGAGACTATGCCCCCATATTAGAGTAAAAATAGAGAAAATAACATCATATAATATAAAAGATTAAATTAACCATGATCAGAAGTATTATATAATCTCAAGTAGAAGTATGTTTTAATAATACCCGAAAGGATATAAAACTATGAACACAAGGGTCATACATACAACACTAGTCACCCACTTGGTCAACCATACATATGGAGTATATTTTGGAAACTGAAATAAATGTAGAGGGATCTAAACCTAAATATGAGAAAGACAAGATACCAATTCCTTAACACACTATCGAGATACACCAACCAAATCACAACAATCTACATGAGTAGCTCTTCTTGATCATGAAACCATTGACCTCAACCCCATCCATCATTCAATATATGATCAACATGATAATAAAATATAAGGATTAAGAAAAAACATCATGGTGCATGTATAGGTGTGAGAAATAATATCATCATACCACCCCAATGATAAACCTATAAATATACTATCATAACATCATGTTCATGCAATATGCTCAGTCAAACTGATAAACAACTAAAATTGATAAATTGAATAAATAAAGTAAAACCATAGTAGATCCAAGGGTTCATGGTCTTGATTTAATTGAAATAGTTCCATAACATATAAAATTATATATATATATATATATATATATCATTATATATGTATTTATCTATATATATATTCAAGGAGATGGGTAACATGAACCAAAACAAAGTAGCTCCTCAGGTTTGCAATCTTGTTCCCCTAGATACCTTGTGACTTGAGAATTTAGCTAGATGTCATACAAATCAATCCTTGTATAATTAAGTTGATCCCTAGGTCTGTAATCCTTATCGAAAACACTTACATTATCTAAACTAGAAATGTGACTATGCAAACTACATCACTATAGGGGGATACATGTTCGAGCAATAGGTTCCCCCATACTCATCTCCAATTACTATAATAAAGGATTATGGGTAAAATATGGAAATCATATATATCTGGAACTTATATGGATATAATAACACTCATTCTATATAAATCCATCCCAATTTATTATCCCTAGGAATGGTGTGTAGTCTTACTTAACATTGGATCCCGATTAAACACTAAGGGGGTGACCCTTATGAGTTCTATAAATCGAATGCTCATTGGATCCAACTAAAATCTCGAAAACCATTCATATGAACTAATCAACAGTATAGTCCATGTAATATCTACAGTGTTTATTAATTTAATGGTGTGTCCACTAAACCTTAGGGATCATCCTATCCATTTCTCAGAAGATAGAATTATTCCTTGAGTTCATCTATGATTTGGAGTGAAATTTCCAAACACGTGGTCAATTAATTGATCTGATATAGCATAATCATATTCATTGGTTAGTAGAGAATAATATTCATTGAGTGAATCAATTGTGTGGTCCATTATATCTAGGACTAAGGTTATGAAATCGATCGAGGAGAGCATAATCATCCACATATCTTGTGAGAGTGTAATCATCCTCTATTATATCTCACAATGTAGATACTAGGATGTACATGTAGGTATCCCAATAATATAACTAAACAAAAAAAATATCTTTATCCAGACCCTAGTAAGTGTGTTTTGGAATCCAAAGAAACTAATAAATGCAAAATATATATCCCATGAAATACGTTTGGGCATCTAAATACATAAATTGTCTTTTGTCAAACTCATTATCCAAAATCCACAAATTTACTAAAGAAATAACATCTAAATCAATAATAATCATGAGAATTCATTAATAAAAGATTTAAGGGGTCCAAAAATCTAGAAACATCTCTAATTCCAAAACCTTATGTATGGGATGTTTGTTGAGGGTTCTATGATGATACTCACTACCATATCTACTCCAACAAAACATAATATCTAAGGAGTAGTAAAACACAAGGGAAACTACTATGTCCATCAGCACATATCACTGGAGAGGAATCTTACATAGTATCCTCATTGTCAATAAATAAGTGAATTCATAAATCTAGGGAACCTTGGATATAGTTGTAACATCCTCAACCATAACACCCCATAGCTGGTTCCTAAAATTATTACATTGGAATAGATACAATAATCAAATCCTAATAGACCAAATATTTTAGCAGTATGGGAAAGAAGATTATATAGTTGAAATTTACATTATAATTGAAATTGTAAAATACATCATATTAAATACTTTTAGAGAACCACTATTCTCCTAGCCTAACCCTACATATCATTCATAACATACTTCTTGGAATCCTTGGGAAAATTAAAAATATAAAAAAGGTGAGATCAGAATTTGTATACATATTGTGAAAGTTGTCACAAGCACGCCTAAATGATTATGGAATGTTGATAAACCAAAACACATTCCATTTAATCAATAACCTAATATTAATATGGAATGAATGTAAGATGATCAAATAATTATATATAAATAATAACATGCTAATGAAACATAACCATGGATATTCTATTAGTCTAATAATAACATGGTATATCAATAACTAATCTCATAATAAGGGAAATCATAATCTCATGAATCATAAACATACCTTCAAGGAATGTCCCATGAAACCATACATAAATGGGAAATGCCTCAACCAATATCCAAACAAGTTTGTCTCATGAGACCTACTAATGCATTGAGTGGTAATATAGGTCCTATATTGTAACATACTAAGTCAAATTCATTCCTTATGTGAAAGGGGGATGAAATAAAATCAATGTAAACATTATTATTAAAAATAGCATATGAAATATGAATATTGTAACCATAAACCATGAATGGTACTTAAATAACCCATCCATAGTCCTGCTAAATCATAAAACATTCAATAGAATATGGTAAATGATATCATAATATGTCATCCTCAATTAAGAATATGATTAAATAGAGGAAATTAACATATATTAAATACTCTAATAAAATCATTGAATTTCTTCTCACACAAATACACATTTAAATTGAGATCATTTATTTATAAAAGACAATCAATTATAAAAAACAATTTATTTGAAGAAAACCTTGTTTGAATGTAAAATAATATTCAAAATGTTAAGGGGCCATGATGGAATGAAATGCCTCTGGTGCTATATAAGTTAAAAATATTCCTTTCATCGAAAAACTCACAGACTACATCATTTTGAAAATAATAAAAAGATTATTTTCAAAAAAAATTATAAAATGTAAAACATTGGTAATAAGACTATAAAAATTATTACAATAAAAGTGAAAAAAAATTTGAAAACATTTTTATAAAACTTAGATATTGGATAAAAATGTTCTATAGTGGAGTCTTAAAGATAAACAATCCTAAATAATAAATAGATTGTGAAATAACACTTACCTATTACATTACTTAAGTTGAATGTTCGTTAATCTTTTGTATAGTTGTTTAGATCATGTTATTAAATTATACGAGAATAATATCCATATTTATGATATCATATATTATCTTCTATATATCGTTTTGTTAATAATTGTTTTGTTATTACCTTTTATTCATTTGTTAAGTGATTTATTTTAACATGCATGTTTTTTCATGTAAGTATTGTTTCTCATGAATATGATATATTTAATATATCTCTACAATGATAAGAAGTTCATCTAAATTATATTAACTCATTATATACATTTTTATAATCATTTTGTGAATGTTTAACATTGGAAATGAATCACATTGCATCATGGAGACAGTAGGTCGTACGTACGCATGAGCAATGGTATCATTACATTAATGGTGAAAGAGTAAGGAAGTGGTTGATATAGTAATTTTTAATGAGTCAATATCATGTCATAATTATTATATATATCCATTATTTCTATCATTATACCCATTCAAGTAAATTTTTTGGTAAAAACATATGACACCATGATGTGGATACGGTAAGCCATACGTACGCATGCATGGTGTTTTTGTTTTTCATATGATGGATAAATAATAAAATATGGTTTTACCGTTATCATAATAACATATAATTATATATATGATCCTATATTTGTTACATTATCATGGAAAAAACTCATGAAGAGGAAGTATAAGAAGAAATAAAAATGGATCAGTTTCTAAAAATGATTACCTCTTTATCAAAAGTCTCACATTATATTTCTTCTCAAGGGATATAGGAATGGTATTTTGAAATACAAATAACTCCATAACTTGTATGATGATTTCATGAGATGAAATGGATGGTTTTGGTAAATTTATAAGGCTCAATGTATTGTGAGTAAGTGAATGACGAGGGGGGCTTTTATAATAGGGGTGAGGGTCACTTTTGGAAACTATGAAAATGATAAATTAATATAAAATAATTTATATTTAAAAATGAGTAAAAACTGATTTATTTATAAAATAATATTGGGATTGGTGTAAATCCTCTCAACCAATAGTTGCTAAACAAGTTTATGTAACATTACTACCCTTATCTTTTTGCATTAACCCTTATTTAATCTCTTTAACTCTTTGCATAACAACATCAGTTTTTACTAGATAGGGGTTAATATTGTTAATAAAATTTTTGAAAAGTAACTTAAATGCGAAATTTAGGAAATTTTTAACATTATCCTAATAATTTATATTCGTTTTATACTTTTATAATCTTTATATCTTTTAATAAAATATTATTCATTTTAAGATATCATTAGTGTCATTTTGACATTATTCATTACATGACTTCCTAAAAATATCATAGAAACCTGATAACATCAAAAAATTAATACATCCATAATATGTCTAGTTCATGCATAAAATTCTTGGATGACATTAATTATATAAAATTATAATTATTTTAATATTTTTAATAAAATTCAATATATATTCCCATTTATTAAAAAATTATTATATCATCATTGTGAATGACATAAATTTAATTTTTAATTACCTAAAAATTTAAAATAAATTATCATGAAAAATTTAATAAGTTTACATTTCAAATTAATATTTATGCTTGAATTTATACTCTAAATAATCATATATAAAAAATTTACCACTTATTGAAAACATCAGCTTGATCTATGTGGATTTCCTTAAAAAACTATATAAATTTATTAAAGTCATATAATTGACTACAGGGGGCTTTAAAATTGACCCAATGAGGATTTCAGTCAACTATAACTCATTCAATATAATTAGTTCAAGTGTTAGTGTAATTTTATAATACTTATAGTATTATTTTTAACCTTAATTACCTGATTCACCCTTAACTGGGGTAATTTAAAAAAAATATAACATTCTTATTCGTATGATGTTGGATTATAAAAACATAGAAAACGTAAATCCAATACTCCCATAAATTTTACAAGGAAAAATACTTAAGTTCGATTGATAATTTTTAGGAGACATGTCGATGAAAAAAAAAATTTAAAATGGAAAAAGGGCACTGCAAATTGAGATCCCATTTGTGGACTGCTTTCCCAATAGAAGTATACTTTGAAAAAAATTTGTAAATGAAGTAGTTCATGGGATGAGAATTAGGTATCCATCTCCGCTACTATTTGAGTCATTGGCAGAATAGAGGGGGATAATTATTCTTCCGTATATATACCTTATGGGACATGTTATTAGAAAAAGGGAGGTGGAGAAATCCTCCCCGCATATCATCCCCATGAAATAAAATAGATCAAGGGAGAGAAAATTTTGGTGTCATCCAACAAACCAGATGAATACATTCACAAGATTGAGGTGGTGATTTTCACAACTGCGAACTATAACCCCATAGGCCTATGTTGACTGATTTATTTACATGACAAGTTATTTCCTTGTTTGATTCTGCAAAATGTGTCATGCGTCCCATAGATCCCACTTCCCAATCACTCTATAAAAGTATATTAAGGTAGAATGAGATAAAATAGAAAAAAGAGATAATGTAAGCCTAATGGAAGAAAGACTTTAGAGATAAATGATCATTGAAGTGAGGAACCACAAATGATTCCTAGCAGGTATAGGCCCTCCAGATGGCATTAAATGAGTTCGTGTAATAATTATTGGCATACCATGAATATAATTGTTAAACCTTTAAATATATGTCATTTATGGATGAACTTCCTACTAACTACACAATTAATTCCCCTTCTTCAATCCATTTTCTCACATAGACAATGGTTGTGCGGATAAACCCATGTGATTCATATTGTACTGCTACATGGATGGAACCTGGTGAAACATAGAAATGTGTTATGCAGACCAAATCTAGGTGTGTGTACCATCACGGTATGCAGATGGTCCTCCCATATTCATAGAAACAAGATATGAGTGGAAGTCTCCATCTTTCATGAAGAAACGATATGCGGAATGGGGTACTGTCTAATGTTACACCCTCTGGCTTTGATAATCTTTTTCCATTTCCATCACATTTTTAATAGACTCTCTGCAAGATAGTCCAACAGTATTATGCCAAATCCTCTTCCAAATTCACATGACCCATTTGATATAACCACCAGTTTCATATGCATTCCATTTTGAGGTTCCATACCCTGGTAAGTGGAGACATATGGGTAACCCCCACAATGGCATGGATCCCCAGAATATCCCTAAGTTTACATTCCCATGGAAACCTGGGGTTTGACCTTGTGATACTCAAATATACCTCCCCATTCAAGATATTAAGGGTAATTAATGGATTTTCCATTCCATGAGAGCTAGTGATAAATTAAAGAGATTGAACATGCATTTCCTTTTGACAATGAATGGAACCTCTCCTCTTTCCCTAAGAACCAAAAGGAAAATCTTCCTAATGTAAGACCATATCCTTTATTGCATGAGGTGGTGCTCTTCCCCCTATTTTTCCATACTTAGTATGTGCCCATATATATCAATAAACAAGACTTTCATGGATATCAAAACAAGTGATGAAATTGATAAATTCAAATCCCCTCGCTCTCTCTATTCATGCCCATTACCCAACCTCTTTTGTTGCCCCCCTACCACATTTCCACAACCTCTTTTTCATCCTCCTACTTCTCCACTAGTAATGAAAGGAAACTATGTGACTTTCTGGATTTAAATAATCCTCTTGTTTATCACACTAACCATGACTCATATGGGCTTAGATATTAGGGTAAATCAAAGAAGCTACATGGTAATCCCTAGAAATGAACTACAATAACTACGATTCCTAATCCAACTAGGATATATAGGACTACTATCTGAAGGCCCAAACTCAATGGGAATCCACATTAAGAGTAATCCAAATTCATACCAACCCAAAATACATTGGGAAACCTTAATTTATAAGCCCCATAAATGAACTATGAGAAATATGATTCCTTCTCCAAGAAAGATATGAAGGACATCTATCTAAATTTCTGAGCTCAATGGGCCTCCTCTATAGTATTAGCCCTGATGTCAGATTTAATTGGCCTAATATAGAGTGTAAATCCCAAATCAAACATAACTACGAGGTATTTGATACCCAAATAATTATAATTCATAGGAATCCTCCCTCGAGATCCAAACCCAACACCTAAATCACCCTAATGTTATCCAGTCCATAACCCCGATATGGGACCTATCTGCCTCAAAGATCATAGCTCCTATGGGAATTTTGGGATACTTAAACATAAATACCACACCAAACAAGACTAGGTATAATCTTCCTATATGTCCATGTTTCATTACATTAAACTGCCTGGATGGGACCTTGTCACATGACCTTAAAAGGTGAAATATCTAGAAAATTGATACCAAACTATTTGGAATCTGATTCCTCTCATGAGGATATGTAGGAATACCATATTATGGATTAGATCCCTATATTAAAATGATCTTCCTCCCCCTTGGATTATGATAAAATCTAGATCGCCATCACATATGTCTCGAACACCGCATTTCCATAGAGAATGACCTAATCGTATTTGTTCTATCTCTAAAAGGGTAACCTCAATGAAGAACCTCAGATAAATAATGTTTTCTTCGTTGATGGAGAATCTATTATATATATATATATATATATAATTTTGAACCCATGAATACCTATAACTAATCTTTCTACACTAGGATTAACCTACGAACACATGCTTGGGTTTGAACCAATGATTCACGAACATATGAACATTGCTTAAATCTATAAGAGAGTCCCAAAACAGGAAATAATTCCCCCCAAAAGGGTTTGATGATCCTAAAATACCATCCTCTTGACCAATGTGATTCTTCAAGTGTTGTTTTCCAAATCATCCAATGATTGTATGCCTTTGGAATATATGTCCATGAATAATGGATAAGAGGGCCATTGGGTGGTTCTGGTTCCATGAATAAACCTATTTGAGACCATCTTAGGACATCATACCCATCGTGGGTTGATTGTATGAACACTACCCACCTACAATCACTCTCTTAGACCACTCATCTATGGAACCTCCTTTATAGAAAAAAATAATATAATTCCCAGTTCTTGTGTGACCATTTCTCCCACCATTAAGGGTCACGATAGGAATCAGGTTGAAACGAAAATGGTGAACTCGACGTGAATACTTAACCAAGGTGGCGAAATTACCCCACATAAAGACCCTTTAGTATCAAAAATTAATAAGGACAAGAAAAATAGTCCATTTTTCATGTGATTATGAGATAGTAATGTGATAGAGTTTTTTTATTTCTTCCCATTACATATATTGTAGGTCTCCAGAGAAACCTTTATCCAAATTCTATCATCAAAGTTATCATGAACACACATGATGATTAATGTGTCGACTGAGTCTTCCATAAAGAAGAGGACTCTATCACCTAACCAGCATTTTCAACAGTGGGTTTTAAATGCATTAATACTGGATTACCACCATATGGGTTCTCTCCCTATGATGGAGACTGGAAGACTATCCCTCCAATTGGGAAAATCTCACCAACTGCATCTTCAGCTGTGGATGGCCCACAAGCATTGAGTGTCCCCACTAGTCTTCTCCAATCACTCCAGAATATTTTCCCTAGAGTTTGACAACAAGTACCTTTCGTACCATTGGGAGGAAGATGAGGACGTCCTTAATAACTTCATCCTTACTGTATTGGATCCCCGATCGAGTTCCCCTACAAGAGAATTTCATTTATGGTGTCGTGCGACCCAATATCATCACTCAAAAGAGGATTTCATACTAAGGGATCCTTCTAAATTCCAATAGACATAGGCCCCTTTCACAACCCGTCGAGGGTGAAAAAAATATCACTGGGATGATGTCATCACCATTGTTCTCGATGAGGAGATCTACTAAACAAACTCAAAGGCATACTATGAGAAAGCATACACCCATTATCCCTCTATTAATGCATGTCATGCATATACGGTGGAAGATTACAAGAAAACTCATATTCCTACTCATGATCTCTATTCCCACCATGCAATCAGGGTGGAAAAGTTTTGGAAAATGAAAATATATGCTTACACGCAAGAAGCCAGCCATCCATATAGGTTGGAAACCAGCTACAAAAAGGTAAAAATTCATACTAATTCACATCAATCCTACAATATAAATAGTGCTGGAAACTCTTGGTAGTCATACAAAATTTTCAATGCATATGAATATCACCAGTCAAATATAATGTCAATCAATAAGCAGATGAAAATTCCTTCCAACCAATATCAATCCCACTAGTCATATATAGTAGAATGAAAATATATGCAGAGTAAAATTCTTGTAGATTCATATCATTATCATGAGAAAAATACAATATAAAATGAGTATACATAAATTCATGCTCTCAAATATAAATCTCACAAGTCAAATAAAGTGGCAACCAAAGAATGTAGCCAGCGTATCCTACCTACAAGTTGAAGAAGACTCATTCCTCTACCCCAATATAGGAGAACTAGTAGTACCTACTAGCAATTCATGGAGGACTAGATAAAGAAAAATCTCCTTCTCCGACATTGGAATGGGGATTTATACTCATTCTAGCCAAATGTTTATCTCGTCACATCCTGAAAATGATGGTGTATCAAAAAGTAATTCCAATCCATATCCTCCAAACCTATTAATATTTCATCACGTCTGCTAAAAAAGTGTGCATTCAAGCCCACGATCTCATCTCCCAAGGTGGGGTGATTTTTCCAAAAAATAATATGGTCACTCAATAGCATAATTGTATCTCTTCTCCAGTACAAAAGGTTCAATAGCTATATTCTTCATTACATGGACAATTGGATCTGGAACAAACACATATTCCAACAAGGGGGCACCATTCCCATGTGGCAGCTGCTCCAGGGATAGAGTATATCCCTAACAGAATTCAATATGCTTTTCAGATTATCTCAACGACAACATGGTAATGAACTAAATAGGTACCCATATTTGAAGATTGTTACCAATAGTAGGTAGCCCCAATTTACCGCAAGAGAGAATCTAATAATAAAACATGCCAAAGGAAACTGTAAAATGATGAAATCAGTCATGATTACACTATGTTGGAAGCTGGAGTTATTAAAACCATAAATTATCTATCAATATAGGATCAAGATATTGTTATTCCAATACCAAAATATGGAATTTGTAGTAGCAGTTGTTAAGGTTCTCCTAGCAATATTGTTACTAGTAACTCTGAAGGTCCTCCCAAGAGCACCCATGGGGCCTTACTCCTTGGGAAAGAAACAATTGGTCACAAAAGAATATATATTTATGAGCATCATGGTATCCCTACCCTTGAATAGAAGATCAAATATAAAAAAGGTCCTTCCCTTACTAGCATCCTCCATGGTGGTCCCCGTTAGGGTGTATTCCATAGATACTATTCTCATTATTGTCGTACATCAAGACATGATTGTAGTCCCATCCACGATGGTAGTTGATTCAATGTTCTTCCTTATAGTGAAAATGAGAAATTAGAAGGCCTTAACTTTGTTGAAGTACATCCTAAATTTCTTCCCTGGGATGCACATTGCAGAAATTCTCCATGTAGTTGGATATCAGGTCATGATGTTAGTTGTTGCGAAGTTCATCCCCATAATAGCATCAAATAGCACAAAGGTCCTCTCCTTGATATGGTATTCCCTTAAGTTCCAACCCAAAGTATATTCTATATAAAATCTCAATGTAGTCAAACACTAAGTTGTGATGGTAGTCCTCTCCACTACAACATTGACTATGAAGGTCCACCGCACAGTCAAAATTTGCACCGGTAAGAAGCACCTCCCCTAATCATGTCAAATATAAGAAAGTACTTGCATTCTATTATGATTGGAATGATGTGGTTAGATATTCTATAAATCCTTTAAATGAAAAGTAACCTCATTTCTAATCTTGGATTTTCAATGGGTCCACACTCAACCTCTGAGCCACCCCTGTACCATTAATACATCAATGAAATCCCTACTAGCCATGCTAATCTGGATGAAATAATTATAAAGCATCCAAGTTGGGCATTCCAACTAGAGGAAGCTCTGGAAGAAGAACAATACAATATATATTCATGAGAATCCAACTCGCTAAGGATAACATGCCAGTTATGTTTTGGCCCACCACCACTTCTCAATTAAGTATTCCGAAAGATTTGATAGAATATGGTATGCATAAAATTTATCTTTACATCTGGACAACTATCTGCCAGTTGAAAATAAAATTCGTGTTCGATGATGGGTATGAAGACTATGTCAGTATATTGGGGGATATTCATTGGAAATTTGACCTAGAATCCCATTCATCTGCACAACAGCCGCAATTAGGGAGTAAATAAAGAAAAACCATTAACTAGCATGCCTAGATGTGATCCACAAGTTTCATTACCTCATTGGTGACACCTCATCTGGTGTACACATTCGAGGGTGGGGATAAAATGGAGCTATAAACTTCACACCATGTCTCATCCAAAAAAACCCACTAGAAGTGACATCTTGTAATGTCATTGTTTCATCTTCCTCAGAACGTGTGTTCTAGTTAGGAATCAATACTTCTGGGAAATTTTTATTGGATTTATTTATGGGAATGGAAACATCCAATGGTTCTTATCCAAAGGGACCTACTTTCCAAAGGTAGATGATCATTTTGTTTCGGACTATGATACTTAAGAATGTTCATTGGTTGAGAGGATGAGAGGTCATACTCATCAATCCCTTTTGGGGGGGAATTATTCCCTACTCTAGGACACTATTATAGATTTAAGATATTTCATGTGAATCCTTATTAATTTACCAAGTATAACATAGATTTCCCTTTAAATATGATATCCATTATTAGCATGTGAAAAATTTAGAATCACTTATATATATTTGAGGTTCTTCATAAATAAAGACATTCATATGTATCTAAGATTCCCCATCAATGGTATCCTCTCATATAATATTTAGAGATTCTATTAACTATAATTATAATAATACTAGTTTTTAAGCCACTCAGTGGGGAAATCTGTAATTTATTGTCATCCATGTAGACTATAGAGTCACTTTGGAGTTTATATTCATCCATGGAGATGGAAGGTGTTTTGATGCTTGAATCATACCCATAAATGAGCTACCTATATATCCTTGTGAAAGGTATCATAACCCTCGTAGTTTTGTTCCACTTAATGGGACACATCATAACTTTTAAGATCCTGTGATAAGGACCTAACCATACATTTTAATGTCATGTGGTAAGGATGTCTAAGCGTAAGATTGTTAGTCCAAGCGTGGTGTAGGACTTATGACTAGGCAGCCCAAGGAACTTAGAAAAGATATGAGTTTCCAAGTTGGATTAAACCCTGTTGGGAATATGGACCTGGAAGAATAGGTTTGATTTGAAATGGTGGGCTTGAACATCAAGGAGAATCTCCCTACGTACCGTACCTAGGAGGCAGGGATCAAATTCCATGTAGTTCAGAAATATGGGGATCGTTTGGATTTTATCATCATCACAAATCTCTAAGACAACATGACTCATTCCCTATGTGAGAAAAAAGAGGATGTGAAATATTCCAAAAACCACCAATACTTTTCCTCTCGAAGAAGGGATAGGTGAGAAAGCCTAAAGGGAAAGAAAAAAAGGTGTTGATCATACCCATCACTTCACTGCACTTTTCTTCCACTAGTGGAAGAGGGTGGTTCATGGATGTGAGTTTTTATGAGGATGTTTTGATGTATGAGGAGGATATGGCCTCCGTATAGGAAAGCCTATGGAGAAATAAGCTGAGGTGATGATGGGAGAGGGTGAAAATCAATAAAATTTGTACATGGGATGACATTAGAGGTCATCTGGCCTAGATCTTAGAAGATTAAGGACTTAACTCAGTGGGAGTGCCCTGAAAATTGTTTCCCAGTGGTATGAGGGAGACTTTTCCTTTGTTTGGATGGAAAATCAAGTGTGATACTCACTCTTCCTACTAGGAAAATGAGGTTCTGGGTATCAAAGATAATAAGGGTAGAACATTACCCTCTTCCTGAATTCAAGAGACCCGGAACTTCCCAACACTTCCCTATGGTAGGGTGTATGTGACTATTGGAATCCATTCTCACATAGACCTTGGGGACATTGATCGGACAACTGAACAAGTGTGGGAAACCTCTGACTATTGGAATCCATACTAAATTGAGTAACATGATGATTCCATAAGTCAAGAGGACATGGAGGAGGCTTCAACTTAGTCCCTTTCAGATAAGGGAACCAAGGAAGGAGATACCATTCCATGAGTGGATTTGAAGAGGGTATCTAAGATGATACACATTTTCCATGAACGCAACTATGAAGTGTATCTACATTGCGTATGTGTGTCGCGTACGCATAGGTATGTCGCATAGGTGCCTTGCGTAGGTGTGCATCGTAGTCCTAGCGATGACTAAAAAAGGAGATCAACATAGGGGAAACAAGCCTATGAAATCTTCAAAACATTGAAAGGATTTTAAAGAATATATATCCCAATATAATTCCATATTCTCTAATGTTTAATGGTTCTAGCTGAATGAATTTGAGGGATCTCGATGAAAGAGATATGTAATGGGAGCTTCAAGAGTTCTTTCAACTTTTTTAGTTGTCAAATGATGAGCCCAAAGGTCCTATTTATAGGTAGGGAGGGGGGATAGTCGAAAACAATTTATGGGCATCGGTTATATGCATAGCTCATTCATGTAGCTCCGCCATATAGGTTCACATAAAACCTCGTCTCATGTATCTCCATCGTGTATGTCCTCAGCGTAGGTTTTTCATGCAGTTCCAAGGCTATTTCATGACTTTTACTCCATTAAATATTGTCTTGAGACATTGAAATATTCTGAGTATGGCTTCATAATATTTTTTTACTAAGGAGTGTCAATAAAATCCCCCCCTCAGGATTGTCTCTAATTGAAAATAGGGTTGATACTTGAGGAAATACCATGGGAAAAAGTTTATGGAGTAATTTCAGAATCACACAGCTCTTTCTTGGAGATTTTTTACATAGGTACATTGCGTAGGTTTTCGGCATAGAAACATCTCATAGGTTAGCAGTGCCTATAAATATCTCTACTCCTTTGCGGTATTCTTCACCCAGGATTTATAATTTTTTTCTCTCATTGCATAGCTTTCTCATCCAGCCTTGCCTCATTGTTCTCTTGCATAGGCCCCTTGAAATTTTCTCAAGGAGAAACCATTTGAGAGATGGAGCTACGCGGAAGTATTTCGTCAAAGGATCTATGCTAGGACCCTTATCGAAGGACCTACATGGATGACCTCATTGAAAGACATATGCAGAACATTTCCTTTTCCAAATTTTTAACCTCTTTAAGTATGAACTTTGAAAATTTTTAAGTCATAATTCCATCCTAATAGGAAAACATGGTAACTCTTTTGTAGTAAATGGCTCACTCGATGACTAGGACTAAGGTAGCTAATGATTTCCAAAAAATACATGAGGTAATTTTTTTGTCCAAAATATTATGAAGTTTTTGAAAGCACAATTATTGGACTAATGATAGGCTTGATCCCATACCAACAATAATATCCACGAATTCATTATTAGCCACTATACCGACATGGGGTTTTATAATATGCCCACATTCCAACTTCTTAGAAATATTTTCCAAATAATTTGTTTCTTAAATATTCTAACTCCCCCTACATTAATATTACTGTGAATAATATTATTTTTTAGGATGGGCAATTCCTATTGTATGAATCTTGATTCATATTTGTTGTAATATTGATATGAAAGACCATGTTGTAGAGCCAATTACAAATTGTTACGATTCAACATTTTGTGCTTCTCAAACTGATCTTTATAATGGTTGTAAGGGAGAATGGGATCTCCGTTAAGGAGGAGGAGTTAAACCTGAATGGTTGTGGATGTTTTGGATACATAGGACTTGTATATAATTCAGAAAAGATCTATTAGGTGTTCATATTTATGAATCTGTATGGATGTGGGAAAATTATGTTTACAAAAATGACTTCATTCCTAAATTGTAGAACTGATGGTGTTCACAAATGAATTCTTTTCACTTGACACACGGTGAGGTTGGCATCATTTTATGGGATATCTATCATATATCTAGAGTACGTATTCTCAGGTAGATGTATGATGATTTCATTCTTCTAGTGACAACATGGGATGATGTTACCAGAACAACACCATTGGATCATGAATTATTCAAAATAGAAAAGTAACACCCAAAAGATGAGAAAAATATTCATGACATGGTGTTGATGGAAGATTTTTTAGAATTGAAAAAATAGAAAGGGATGACCTTTGGATGTCATTCTATTTGTCCTTCTACAAATAATTGTGGAATATCAGGCACATATTTTCCCACATTGGAGAGAGGTTACTACAACCAATAACACTATAAAGTGAAATCTTGGATTGATGAAATGGTACTCTTAGCTAGATTCCTTGACACATGGTTAATCATTTATTTTATTCTAGTCCAGGAGTCTGGTGGTGGCATAAGGTTAGGGACTTTTGTTATTGCATCCAAACTAGTAGATGAAAAATATATCAGGTTAGAAACTCCCGTATTGGAAAGAATTTATTATTCTTTGTTGCACTTATACAATGGGAAGGCTCCATTTAAACTTGCAGGTCCATTCCAAGTGTTTCGGGGCTGGATTGTGGAACACTTTTCTAAATATTTAGTATTAATTTCCGTTAGAGTCCTTGATTGTTGATTTACCCCATTTTTATGAAAAATCTCTAGTATTCATCCTTTGAATTTAATACATGTTGTAGTACTGAGGAAATTGATTGTGTTACGAGAATTAATCTTTTTCCCTTTTGGTAACCCACCAACAGGAGCATTCACCAATGATGGTAAAGAAGAAAATAATGAAATGAGGGACTATATGATGGCATTCAAGGATAGAGAGTTATTGACCAAAATTGATGGTGAAATTATCTTCAAGGATTATTTACGTTATAGGTTTTCTTGTTAATTCAGATGTCTTCAACAATTGATCACCTTCCCACCCATGTTTGTTAGATATGAGAAGCACCCAATAGCGGAGAGACCATTTTCGGATTTTTATGACCATAGAGACATCCAAATTATCATTTACATTACCTCCATCAGATGCCTCGATTGGTTTGGAAGCTTATTATTCTAAGGCTTGTGCTTCTTCATACCATCAAGGGGATTTGATAAATGGAATATATCGGGTACCAGACATGAAAAGTTGTGTACATCGCAATCGTGGGAAAATGTATAAATCCAAAGATAATGCAAAGTCTTCAGAAGCTTCAGAACCTTTGAGACATCTTCATAGAAAATATTCCAAGAAGACTAAGTCTACCGAAAAAATTCCTCCAGTACCGAGGAAATCTAGCTTCTTCCATCAGAGAGAGATTCTGATCCCATCTATGGATTCTTCTAAATAAGGGAGGCCTGAAGCGGACCTCCAAACAAAGGGTGTTAATATTCCCCCACACTAATCGAAACCAATTTATATTTGGCCTTTAGCTATTCAATATTGGAAAATCTTGACTCGTGAACTCAGGGATGCATGTTCATTACTCCAAAGTGGTATTTGAATTCCAAAAGAGGGTGATATTAAAGAACCTTCTAATTTTCATCTAGATTATAATCTGGCTAAAGAAAGAGATTTTATGGTGGATCTAAAGACCTACATATATTAAATTGATGAAAAATCGTTAGCCTCTAAATGAGTATTTGATATGATAAAACTCGGGATACGTGATGGGGTAATTGTTCACCTTGGAGAGGAATGGGAAATTTATGTTAATACTTAGAATTTACATTCATTTTTATTCATTTTAATTATTATTTGCTGTTCACCATCATTAATCTTGATAAGATTTTATTTTTCAGCCTGAATTTAGGGAAGGATCCTCAGGACAGGTTCTTAGGTCACCAAAGTATGGACCAACAGGTTCTCATATTGACACAATAAATGATCCTCTGAAGTCTTTATAACTTTATCCTAAAGTGAGGATTATGACTGGGGTAATGGAAACAGACAATCCCCAATCACTACCTCAGGTTTCTACTACCAATATGAGTATTTCAATTTCTCCTCAATCTTATGAAAAGAAATGTATGAGATCATTGAGATTGATCCAATGTGTGCATCAAATAAGTAAGTTTTCTTTTCTTACTGCCTTCTAGTATTATGAAATTTTGATACACCTTGGTGACCACGTTCATCCTCTTGCAGAATCTATATATCTTTCATCTCTTAAAGGAATAATAGATAATTCTTCAGGAATGAAGAAGGAAACTTCAGGAGAAACATAAGTTTATGTTGATGAATCAGTTACATTAATAGATAAAGGTGTAGTTGTATATGCTCCGTATTCTACTGAGGGAGAGAAAATTCATGGTAATGTCAAGTACATTTCTCTTGAATATGAAATATTTTGTTGATACTCTTTTCTTCATAATATCTCAGATCAATTTCCATTCCCAACAGATCCTCTGATAATCAATGATGATATTCCTATTTCTCCAAAAGTAAGGAACGAGGATCTTAGGCAACCTGAAGTAGATATTGGTGTTGATCCCAACTTGGAAGGATATTATGTTATTATACCAGTTGAATATGTAATTGAACAAAATGTAATTGGATCTAATTTGGGAATCAACCAACATTTGTTGGATACATTAATTGGTGAGGATGGTATAACATTCCAAGCCGTATACACTGAAATTATGGGCTCCCTTAATCTAAACATTGATATTCTTGGTTCCATCAAGGAGTTTGGGGATTTCCATAAAAATTTGAATGGAAGTAAGTTCTCATCCTTGAATTTTCCATACATATTTGTTACTCTATTATTTGGTAATTCTCATCGGATTTAAAAATATGCAGCTGTCTGCAGAGAATGTTGTGAAGGATCTTCAAGAATAGGGGCACTATATACCTCTTCTGGTGAATTTGTAGAAAACCCTATAGGGGACCCTATGTTGGGATATGATTCAGAGCCTTTGACCATAGAAATTGAGAAAACATGGGAAATGATAATCCTCAAGAAATACTAGCTCAAACTATTGAAGTTGAGAAGACTGGGGATGAATCTAACCAAGAAGCTGATTTATTATTTAGTAAGTGTTATCAATTGTCTGAATCAACCATCGTTTCCTCTATTGTTCTAAAACTGATAGTGATTTTGACTCTTCATTTTGGGATATTATCCCTCATGACTAGATCAGAAGCAGAAACCTATGGGTTGTCTCAAACATCAGTATAAGGTGAAGTGGATAAAGGCACCTCTTTGTGTGATGAGTCTCTAGAGTACATTTTTCCTCTCGGTAGGGATTCATATTGAGATTCCGATATGACATTTTCTCTCGACATGGAATGTAAAAAGACATGGCTACAAATTTGGAGGATCATTGCTGAGAAACCTTTATATGAGCTGCTATACCATTTTGGAAAACTCCCAACATTATTTTGCAAATTGGGATTTGGTGGAATCAATTATCGCCCAATATATAATGTAATGAAGGATATAATTCGCCGACGAGAGAGAAATCATACACAACAAAAAGATCTTGAAGTGGTGAAACAACTTATTAATGTTGATAGCTTCAAAGATACAGTTGATGTTGCATAGGCTCATCATAACAAGAGGTGAAAATAAATTGTTCTACAAATAAAAAAAGTGATGAAGGAGATGATATATCTGCAACATAAACTGGATTCTTTCATCAAAAACTAGAGAAATTGAATCAAACATTAGGAGAAACCCAGTTTGAAGGGATAATCGTTATTTCAACTGCCAAAGAATCACTTCATCATGCCAAGGAGGCCGAAGTTTCTCAACTATCTCAACTTCAATAAGCATTCCATAGGGCTCATGAGGACACTCAACAAATAAAGAACCATACTGAGAGTTTCTTTTGAACACATGACATAGAGGCTCCATTCTTGTGGACATCCCTCTGATTTGATCGTATGAATGAAAGGAATTTTGTCTCAAATATTTTATGTATCCATTATTTCATTCTATAATTATAATTTCAAAGTTAATGATAATGATATTATAATTAAAATAAAAGAAATATGGGTGATCAAAATCTTATATTTAAACTAATGGTCCTAATGAACATTGTTTGATTTTTAATAGGGTTATAATGAAAAAACAGACAAACATTGTATCTTTTGACTTTTTATTTCTCAAAATTACCTAAAACATAAAAATTGTATGTTTAGTGATCTCAGGCTCATCTTTTGTCTAGAGTTCCTTTTGTGGGTTTTCAATCTAGTGAGTATCATGTCTCTTTTTATTGAAAGTTTAGACACATTCATGTTGTACTAATATGGTCAGTGTTTAAGGTCTAGTAGCTTTGACCATAAATTTTTAAATTAAATCACAAACAAGGCTCAGTGTCTAGGAATTGTTCAATATTCTTTTAATACTTCCAAGGGGAATGTTTATTCATGGTTTCTCTATGTTCAGTAAATCTAAAACTTGATGTATAAACATAGAAGATGTCTTTTCCATGAACGATGTTACCATTATTTGACCAAACTGTTATGGGGGTTATATTATGTAGGGACAACTGGGGTATATGTTGCATATCCAAATAGTGGAATATTTTGATTTATAGGCCTGTTATGTAGGCAATATATGCAAGGTCACATAAGGGGACGTACTATATAGTCATGCAAAAGCGATCTCAGGAATTAAACATTTTATTGTTCATAGACAAGGGAAAATAAGATTTGTGTGACTCAAGACCATATTGGGTGGTTTTTTCAATGAAATAGATTTTAAGAATAAATGGGAACCTATACCAATATATGTCATGAATGGGGAACCACACCTACACAAATTTTTCATGCATTGAATGATTAATTATTTTTAGAGAAAGAAGTTTCCTGATATCATGCTATGAAGGTTCAAGTCATGTAGTGAGGACATTAAGTGGATTTTAGTTTAAGGTATTTAGCTTTGACCATAGTTTTATGAGTCATAAATTTCTTGAAATGTTTTTTGGAAACATACTACTATATTCAGGAATGGAAAAAAAAAGAATGGTAAGCTATGATTTAGGAATTTCTGGATCTGAGGAATTGTATAGGGAAAGGGATAAATGTACTAGATGAAGTATTTTCCAATAAAAAAGTTTCCATTAGTTGATGAACCTATTATGGGGGATGTATTATGCAGGGCCAACTGGGGAATATGATTCATATCCAAATAGTGGCATCTTTTGACTAATAGGCCCATTATGTAGGCAACATATGCAAGGCCGCATGGGGGAACTTACTAAATGGTCAAGAAAAAGAGTACTAAAAAATTTGGCTTTCTATTACTAAAAGCCGAAGAATGTTTATGGAGATTCATATCTTCCACAACACAGATTTTGGTTAATGGAGAAAGGTTCCTTAATATAGAATGATTATTTCCAATCATGAATTCCAAAGAATTGGAGGAATATTATTTCTATAAAGGTATGGCCCAAATGTTGGATGTATTATGTATGTAGTTCTAGGTCATATGACTAGGACCATAATATTACCGAAACAATATATAATATATAGTCAAATGATCTAAGGTTATTTCAATATTCATTGAACATGTGGAGAGGGAAATTTGTAAACCGTGGTCTTGAAGACTTTCAAATTTAGATATGGTTAATGGGACAAGTACACTTGGATAATTGCTTTAAAATACAGATTCTTATATATTTTCATCGAAATATGAAGAGGAGAAAGACACTTTAAACAAGAACAAAATTAACATCATTTGAAAAACTTATTATGGGGTTTATATTATGCAGATCCAACAGGGGAATATGCTGCATAGTCAAAAATAGCATCTTTTGAATGACATACATGTTATGGAAGCACCTTATGCAATGCCATCTAAGGGCATGCACTGCATATCTAGGAAAAAGAGTTCTCAAATATTAGAAACTCCACCACTATAAACTGAAAGAGTGATTATGAATATCTAAAGATATTCAATATTTAGAGTGTGAAATATGAATGGTGGAAAATTCCCAATGCATAGGAGAAATATTTGAATTAATATTGGTCATGAATTTGGAATCCCTTACATAGACTTGACTCATATGGATAATGGGGACATTTCTTGTTTCCTTGGTGGGCTCTCTAATGGGGTACACTGGGACAAGGAACTAAGGCCAATTTTTCACTAAATATCTCAATTGATGGGAATCAATCCACACATAGTTCATGAAAATTTTCCTATAAAATATTGATTCATACACATAGGGAATAAAAAAGGAATTTTTTATCCTAGATGGACCAAAGAATGGAGATCCAGGAGCCTCTGTATATCCCATTGAAATGAGAATAAAGTCAAACATAGATCTTGAAACAATCATTTCCCACACCAATTGAGCTAGATGTGAGAGATGGAGGATTTAACACATTTGAAAAGAATAGATAAACTTAAGAGACGAAAAATGGTATGAAAATTAAACCATGTATCTTGAAAGAGTACTGTGTATAGATCTGATTCCTATACTTGAGGGTAAATGGAAAAATAATTTATTTATGGTTGTGGTTGGGCCAAATAATGGAGATTCAGGCATCTCTACATATCCCATTGAAAATGAGAATCAATCCATACATAGTTCTTGAATAAAGATCACTATAAAAACTTGATTCAAACATAGGTGATATGGAACTCATGTGACCTTAAGGAAGGGAAATGGTGAATTATGTTATGAATTTTAATGTTGTACATCATGGATGTAATTTTTTGTTATGTAATTTAATGTCTTGCCATGAAGACATCATTCTGTGAAGTTTAGAGCCATGCAGTTAGGACTACTGATGTATAATTACACAAAGAACTTCTTCAAAAATATCTCATTGGTTGGAGTTGTAATAAGTTCTCAATTCATTAACATTAGTCAATAAGATCCATTAGAGTAAACCTTATGTATAAAGTAAGGTTCATACAACTTTGGTTCAAGTTTTGGAGGCTTTATTTTTAGTATCGTTGGAGTTATAAGGACTAATACCAATTATCCTTGGAGAAATTAGTGTAGGAAAACCTTCTTGTTAAAATCTCAAGGTATTCTATTTGGATCGACTTCAAAATGATGCAATGTATGCAATATATTTTCGTCTAATTGTTCCAGCTCATCAAATCGCTTCTAAGACAGTTCATCTATGGATAAATGATCACATACTTCCACTCAGAGTGAAGGAAATTGAATTTCAATTAGAAAACTACTTCTGTTCCATACACCAATGAATATAGAGTTTCTTGAGTAGCTGTATGGGTAGTATTACGATAATCTCATAAAGTATGAAAAAGTTTATCCGGCCAAAATTTATTATATTCATCAACCATTTTATGGAGTATATTTGATAGGTTCCTGTTGAAAGACTTTATCTATCCATTGGCCACCACATGATAGTGAGATGAATGGATGGATTTGATATTGTTCTCTTGATATAACTTTATTACCTCAATAGAATAGAAATTGGTGATGTTGTTTGTTAATATGGTTAGAGGGACACCAAATCTGGTAATGATTTTAGTTTTGAAAAATATTACAATGATTTTGGACCCTACGTCATTGAGAGGTATTGCCTCATCCCATTTGGAGAAGAAATCAGCAGTAGTAAGGATATACTTGAATTGCATAGATGTAGTTGGTGGATAAGGACCTACTACATCCATTCCCCATGTATAAAATGGCCAAGAGTATTTAGCGGTATGTAGAAACTCTATGGGTTGATTAATGAAGTTGGAATGCACATGGAAAGGGTGAAATTTCATGGTGAAATCTGTGAAATCCTACGTCATTGAGGGCCATAAATATCCAAGCCTCCATATTTTATTAGAAAGCCTATGCCTAGACTGATGATAACCACAAGCTCTTATATGTACTTCTTTAATGATAGTTGTAGTATCTTCTCCATCGATACATCTGAATAGGATTCTATCAAACCCTTGTTTTTAGAGGATCTTATGGTGATTTGGACTATCATAAAGAGTGAACTTCCCACTCGTCATCAGATATGTTATTTTTCAACTCTATTTGGAGGAATTACTCCACTTTGAAGTTATTCCATAATAGGTGTCATACATCCTATAGTATGAACATACGTCTCAGAAGTAGGGATGATTTCATTAATTTCCTTGATTCTAGTTTGAACGAAAGGTGATATCACACGACGATGGAAAATGCTGATGATTGTATCATCTCGGATTGGATCTACCAAGGCTATGGATACGTTTTTCAGTGCGTCCTGTTGGGAATTTTGTGATCATGGGACATAAGAAAATGTTTGATCTAAGGGAAATTCATCAATTAATCCTCTTCCATAATCACACAAAGGGATTAAATATTATTTTCTAATAGAATAATCCCTATTGATTTATTTGATAACCAATTTTGAATCACATTTCACGTTCATGTGGTTCACTTGTACCTGTAGTGTCAATTCTAGGCCTGAAATGATATCTTGATATTATACCTCATTATTGGTACCACCATCTAATAGCAGAAAAGAATATGGAAACACTACCTTTTCTTGGGAGATAAGTACTATTCTTAACCCAACTTTTTTTTGTTTAGGGTTCTCCATTATATTCCTCATTGGACTTCTAGAAGCACCATCGATGTAAATTTTCTATGTTCGAGGGGTTATCTTGAATAGATAATATTTCTTCATCAGGAAGTTCAGTATTCAAAGATGTTTCGTCTACAGATGGGAGTTCTTCAAGGAAACTTTCCAAGGTTTGGCCTTTTATTGGTTTACGATGCACAAAAAATATATCAAACTATTGAAAAATAACTACTCACCATGCCAAACATCCTATAAGAATAGGATGACTAAGGATAAGTTTGACTGGGTTACTGTGAGATATCTACTACACCTCATGATGTTGGAGGTAGTGCCTCAACTTCTGAACTACAAAGATTAATTCTAGGTAGCTCTTCTAGACTCTGTAATATCGAGTCTTTGTGTAAAGCATAGTTCAACTAAGATAATAAGGGATATTTTCATTCTCAACATCATTCTTTTGTGAAAGAAAGGAACCCAGTAATCACTCTAAAGCTTCCACATAAAGAATATGTGGATTTATATCCATATGTGGCATTAATATTGGTGGAATCAATAGATATTTCATCAGGGTATCAAATGCCTCTTGGCATTCTTTAGTCCATTGATATGTAACTCCCTTCTTCATTAATAGGTTTAAATGTAAACACTTTCCAGACAAATTTTCAATAAAGTGCTGAATATAATCCAAGTGTCCTAGAAGTCCTCTTAATTCATTCAAATTTAGAGGGGATGATATACCAAGGATTTATTTTGTTTTCTCTACATCAACTTAGATTCCATGATATCATATAGTGAATTAAAGGAATTTTCCTGAGGTTACCCCAAAGGAACATTTTAAGGGATTCGTCTCCAGAGTATGTTGTTGAAGTTTATTGAATATGGTCTCCAGATCAGTCAAGTGATTAGAAAGTTGTCAAGATTTAACACCTAGATCATCCTAATAACATTCAACAAATTTTCTTAAAAATGGTTTGAAAATATGGTGAATGGCTTGGTGATACGTTGCACCTGCATTCATTAATCCAAAAGACATTACCTGATAAAAAAATAACCCTTGAGGGGATTTAAAGGTTGTAGACTCCACATCCAATGGGGCCATTCTAATTTTATTGTACTCAGAGTAACCATCCATGAAGGAGAGAGCTTCATAGTCAGTTTTTGCATTAATCAATAGGTTTATGATTGTAACTGGAAAGTCGTCTTTGGGGAAATTTTGGATAAGATCTCCAAAGTCAATGCACACTCTTATTTTCCCATTCTTCTTTTTCACTAGGAAAATATTGTCCAACCATTTTGGATATTACACCTCCATGAAAATGTTAGTTTTTATAATATTATCAACATCAACTTCAATTTTAGAAGCATGAGTTGGGTGTGTTATTCATACTATCTTCTAAAACCCTCAATACTCTTCTATAAACCCAAACAATGAGTAGCCACATCAGGATTATGGATTCAAATTTCTGTATAGTTCCAAGAAAATATATATCAATATTCTTTAGAAATGAAGTATAAATCTCTTTCTGTTCATAATACATGGCAGCACTTATTAGAGTTGGGTGTGGATCTTCTTGTGTATGCATATTTATTTCTCTGAGCTCATATATAGTGGTAGAGACTCCTTCCTTAAATGCTGGAGGAGCATACTTGAGATTTTACTCTTCCTCTTCATTATGTGTCAGTTCTCCTATTTCTACTCGCAGATTAGGTGATGAAGCAAATCTCTCAGAACTAGGGGAAGAGTCATTATTTGAACATTCTAAAGAAGAGGCAATCATTTCTAACCCTACTGATAATTAAGGGTCTTACTTGAACATTTAAGAGAAGATGATGGGTTGTGAACCAACATCCTTGCATTCCTTTATCATTGTGACAACTTATTATAGCCTGATTGATGAAGTAAACCATGATGAAGTTTGGTGGATGAAATAAAAACATCTCAATTTATGTTTTCATTATCAACAACATCTCCCCTATTGTCAGTATCGACTATCACAGTTGAACTTATAGATATCACCATATGAGTGTTTGGATTCGGTTATATACTTTCAATTTGTTTTATAGGAAACCCATAATATATACAGTGATGTTTGAATGGATTATCTAGAATCTTTTCCATGCCATTTTGGAGCATTGATTCTCATTACATCTTTTCCCATGGACCACATTCCCTTTATGTGATATAATTCTGCTTCATTATACTGATATTCACATTTTTTTAATGGATATATGTCACCATAAAATGTACCAATTTGACCATTGAAGAAATATTTTAGACATTAGTGATACGATGAAGGAATAGAATCATGTTGATGAAGACAAGTCCTTCCTAGCAGAATGTTGGAGGTTGTGTCTTATCAGAAATCCATGAAATTTATAGTAAAAACAAGATCCCAAAACGTAGTTCTAAGTGTAATATCACCTAGAGGTTCTTGTTCATTCTTATCATAACCTTTAAAAAAAATTGGAAGGAGACAAGTAAGATTTAGTGAGACCCAATCAACGGAGTGTACAGATTGTAATGAGTTTGAATCCTGATCCATTATCAATGAAGGCTCATCATATGTTTGTATAACCCTGCCAGATTGATACAGGGGCCAAATGTGTCCATGTAAAACATCATCTTCATCATTATTCATAAAAGATATAACTGGATGATATTCTTTAGGATCATTATCTATATGGTAAACCTCAACAGTAGAAACGACGTAATAAAACTCTTGAGGACTTGACAAGTCCTCAATAAGTGCTTCTCGAAGATCTATTGAAAGGTTTAAGGAATCTAGGATTGACAACATGGCTGGTACATAGGCTAGATATTTCAAAACATCATACTTTTTTTCCGAAGGTCTGTATTTTCCAGCATGTAGATATAGTTTTCCAGGTGCCTTGGAAGTTGATTCTCCCAATGTACCGCGTGTTAGGGAAGAAGCTAAAAATACAATTGCTTTTGGTAGATTAAACTGATTAGATCTATCTACTTTTTAAGATAATGATGGTTTAACTTCTAATAATTCCTCCAAGATAATTATGCTAGGGCCAATAATGTCCTGTGTGGGAGAATTTCCTTCTTCTTGTTGAGCCTACTGAATAGCTCTCCCATGAGTTTCTACCGCATAAATAGTTCGAGCAGGGGTATAATTAAAACAGTGGTTTCTAGAATATCCAATGATTCCCATGTATCTTTAAACTTGGATTCTTATTTTAGTTCCCCATTTCGGTATAGGTAATTCAGGCTCATCATATGCAAAATCCTCATTTTCATATGGTTCCGTTATATGGATAACGTTGATGGAATCGAAGACCAACTCTTCATCAAATGAAGAATCTACATGACATGTTGGTTCTGGTTGTTCCATTTGGGGGGGCAGTGCCCATGTGTTCAAAACTAATGGAATGAAATCTACCAAAGTCTATGACAACTTTGGCCTTGACACGAGCTCATATTCTTCTGACTTCTCTTTATCTTTATGATCTTGTCGCTTCTTTGAGGATTGACCTTGTGAGGAATTATCTTTTGATAAAGATGGATTTGTTGTAGTTGAAGTGGAAAAACTCATAGTTGGTTGTTTCAACTATGTTCTTATAATGTAATGAGATCAATTGATCATTTTCCTAACCATACAATCATCGTACTTTTATGCATTTTTTATTTTAACTTTGTGTCATTCTCCTTCTTTCTTTCTATCAGTAGCAGTAACACATGCTACTTGGGCTGATGAAATTTTTAGATTCACTTGACCCGAGTCAACCATTTTTTATAGGAGAAATTTGAACATGAAACACTCTTGAATAGGATTACCCATAATATTATGAATGGGGAAATAATTTTTGAGAACTTCATCTTCCTCTTTATTATCTTTCTCCAGCCTTGGAAACTAAACCAAATTATTTTCCAAATCTGAAATGAAGTAGTCGAGAACCTCTTCTTTCTGAATAGAATAAATTTTATTCATTAACTCCTAAAATTGTTTATATCATTGATATTTTTTATCATCTTGATGATGCAGTCATTGCTGTTGACACTCAGGGGTGGATCCCTTCAATATTCTGAAGGTTTTTATATAGAAGCATGTACTAGTGCTGGTTTGAGTGTCACTGTAGCAGCTTTTTCATTCCCTATTATCCTTCCCAGAGTTGATGGAATTACATGAGATTTATCTTTATTTTCTACAATTGAATCTTCCACATGTTGGTAATTTGAATAAAGATCTAGAAACCCTCCTCTGTATTTCATAGGGATTAATGTTGTGCACAATTCATCGCGTAGATTTTCCACAAAAATTGGAAGAAAATATTCTTGAGGGAGTAACAGATTTAAGGATTATGTAAATCCTTTCCATAAAAAATGACATCTTAAACTCTTTAATTATCTATTTTTTTCAATTTCTAAGATCAAAAACTATTTTATTTGGTAGTGCTGAGCTGAATTGGAGAAGGAATTTCTGACTGAGGTCTTCTCATCTAATAATTCATCAAGACTGTAAACTCGTATACAAGAAGAAGGATAGACCCTATAATGATTCCACAAATCATGTGATAATTATTGGTTCTTGTTATTGATGGGTTCCCATCATGGGATCACAAAGAGAAACAAAATTTGTTATGTGCTGCTCTGGATCCCTTGAGACATTAAATATTATAAATGTGGTATTCACAAAGTTTGGTGGTGGAGTGATCAGATCTACCCATTCAGGGTATGCTTTCTTTTCTGGTTGTACCGGTGCATGTTGTTCTTCCAAATTTACCAATCGAGTTGTTAAGACTTCAATTGCATTCATAATCATTTGGGTAGTATTTGGATGGGTTGGGAACTGTATAGGTACAGTAGCTGGAACTTTAACTGGCGCGATGACTGAAAAAACCACTGGTGTTAGTGCTTCCAATATTTCTCTTGGATAAGCCATGGGGACATACCTATAAGGATGTGTTTCATCCTTCCTTGGATACATACCCAATGGAGGGAATTCATTATCTGTATCTATAGTTGCAACAAACCCTTGTTATTGAGGAGTTCTTACAAGATATGCAAGTTAAGGATCTTCTTGGGGAACATGTCTGGAAGAAATGTTACTTCAAAGTAATTCTGTATTGATTATTTTTAACTCATTCATCTCTTCTTCTTATTGGGAAAATATTTCTTCAAGATAAATAGATTGAACTTCTCCACTGGAAAAGTAACATATGATCTGACTTTTACTTTTCCCCTAGTTACATGCCTTTCAAGGGGGTGGGAGTTGGTTACATGAAGGAATACCTAGATTTTGGGTAAGCCTCTAATTTCGGGAATGCACACCTCCTTCATTTTGTTTAGTGTGTATCACCTCATGAATAAGTACTTCATATTATGACTCCCCTAAACTGGTCCAATTTTCTAAAGGAGCTTCCACAATGGTATTAATGGAATTTACTAAGGCATAATGCGTTGGTGGAATTCCATTAGTATTTTTATAAGAATTTTTCCTTCTGTGTCCTTCATGAGACTTTGTTCTCCGATATGATGAATTCCCAGGAACTGTTTGTTGGAGAGTAACCTGAAAGGAACCCTTGGATATTTTAGTTTTGCATTCACTTTGTTTCTTCTTCCCTAATCGGGAGAAAACTAACTTTTGTTGAGGAGGGGATTGTAGATGTGAAAAATCCATCAGCCCTGTGGGCTGGGGCTGTCCCTACACCTATTCTTCAAAACATTGAATTTGTTTTATTGAATTAGAAGGTTTATTTAAATAAACCTCTATCCCTGCAAACTAGGGTGGCTCTTGAACTACTATAGAAGAGATCCACGCATCTTATCTCTTGATTTTACAAATTCTAGTCGAAACATTGGATGGGTGCATTATATGAAAACCACATAAATTTCCTTTTTTAAAATATCATTATGTTATTTCAAACATTTTCATAATATGATGACTGAAATCTTCTAAGTGAGAGGCCTGCTTAATGTTCTCATACGCTTGATGCAACAATATCTCAAATGCCTGTTCTCATTGGGCCTGACTTTGATTAGAAATAGTCAAGGCCTATTCTTTAGAGTATCATTGATAAAACAAAAAATCTATTAATTATAGTCGGAAATGGTCAATAACCTATCATGAAACCACCTTCTAAAGACTTTTTTGATTTTGGAGCACAAGAAAATACAATGCTCTGTGTGCATCCCATCCTCTGATACGAACACCATACATGGTATCAGTAATTAACTAGTGTATCCTGTTTGTTGCATCAAGGCGTGCATTCTAATGGTTTCCCTATTACTTCTAAACCTTTGGATGTCGGGAATCATAAAATGATACCAAGTCAATTTGGCATTGTAACCCTTCTATTACATTTACATGACTTTGATATTCATAATATGGTAATAACTTGGTTTTTAAATGATGACAAGTTTTCCATATGTTGAGGTGAATATCATGAATGAAATCATCTACTATCAATTATAGAATGTTATGTTGATAGGTTTCCAAAGGCCAGAACATGACTGGTATTTCACCATTAGACAATAGTATTCTCATTTTTTACATATCTTTATCATCTTTTGCTAGAGGTTTCTACACTTGGTATGACCAGTTTGGAAGATTGTCAATTGTTTTACTAAAAAAATGGAATCAGTTGCTTTTTACTCTACTATATTGGAAGGAAAATGACCAAAAGGAGGTTTAGAGAATGATCTTCACCTTAGGATATCTTCTGGTTGAGAAAGTATTTCACCAGTTAATAATAAGGCATTAGACATGACTCGCCTTATCATAGAAAGTTCCTTGAAATAAGAGGGCTTTCAAATTACTACACGATCAATTAGAGAATCATATTGACAATGAGAAATACTAATGCGGAGAGATCTTTCACAGCAAATGCCATTATGGGGAGGACCACCATGGTGGATTACAGCATGGGTTAAATCCTCTTACTCAATGGTCTTCTGTCCATGTATAGGGTTGTCGTGTCTCTCATCTGGAGATAAATTCTATAGATTGACCAAATTTTCATGAAGGAATCCTTCATGATGAAGTGTTTGATGAGGAACTTCATAATTATTACTACTACTCCCATAATTTGGTAATGGGAGGGTAGGATATTGAGTTCAATTGATAATTGAATGAGGTATTTAAGAACTCTAGATTTAAGAGGATCCAGATCATATATTGGATCATGACTTTGTAACTGTGTTGGGTGAGACTTCTTCTTAGATGATATTTTACACGTAGTTGGGGCCACTTTCTTGGATAAGTGTTTATCATGGGAAGGTGTATGTTCCTTCTATCGAGTGGTCATCAAAATGGGCTGATTAACTCTGATTGGAATGATTGTATGTTCCTGATCCAGTTGTCAATATGATATGGGGGAGTATTCCTTATAACCCTCTGGGACTAGAAGATAAGATTGTCTCTGCTTTGGGATGGCATGTCTATGAGTCATCCCGGGTGTGGGGATAGAATTATTTTTCCCCTTTTACTACTGAAGTTTTTTGTTATGATATTTTGGAAGGCTTCCAAAATAGGGGAAGGAATTTTTGTCTTCCCTTTCACCATTGACAAAATATTTTTGGTTACTTTAGCAGTTATAATGGGAATATATGTCCAGTATGAATCTAGAGCTGGTTCATATACCTGCTCTTGACCTCCCTTTCCTGTCATTAGATGCTGACAATACTCATGTATGGGGGAATAGAGTTGATTATGCCCTAGTTTCATCATCATAGCTTTCCGACTAACATCTCTAGGCGCTTCCAAACAAGACTATTTTCAGGTTTGATGGATTTTGTGAGGTGTATATTCATGTTGGTTGTTTTCTACCAAGCATGGTCAATGGAATTATTTCAATTCTGAAAGACTAGACTACTAGTAGAATTGGTGAGTGTAAGTAGGTGTATGTTCCTTCTTACTAGTTGTCGCCATATTTAGTCAGTGAGCTTCCTTGGATGCAGTCAAACAAGTCTTCTGACTGAATGATAGTTTGTAAACAAGTGTATGTGCCTACCCATGGTACTCCAATAGATTTAACTAGTAGGGTTATTTGGTCACTGCCAAATGATCCTATGAGCCATCAAAATTGGGATGGAAGGGTGTATGTTTTCATTCATTGTTTTCCACCAAGTTAAGTTGATGGACTTCTCTATAAATGGAATAAGTAAGAACCTTCTCCCTATTTGTTGGACATTTTCCCTGATGGTTCTTCTTACATTCCTGAGTATGAGGGACTTGGGTTGAACAACCGAATAAACACCCCCATCATGTTGGTGGTTCACTACCGCACGTTTTTTCTAGTGGGTATTGTTGGTGAGAGCCCTTGGGAAGGACCCTTGCATCTTTAAGTAGATTCCATGAGTGACCACTTGATATTCCTCCTTATAGTATTGGAGGGATTAATTATTACATTCTAAGGATATGGACCCAAAATGGGAGAAGAGGATGGTTGGGACCGTCTTCTTCTTGATCACCTGTTGTTGTTAAACAGACGATCGAGGATTATTGTTAACTTGGATAGCATGTTGGATAGCCTCCATAGTTGGGATAGTACTATGTTGATGGTATTCTGATACCAATATATTTGAGACCCAGGGTTGAAGATGCTGATTTGGTGATGAAAGCCTTCTAGTAGATGAGGATCCATCTTTAGAAATGACCACGACATTCACGGGTGCATGTTTGAAGGAAGCCATTTAGAGTGAAGATAGTTCTGAGAAAACTAAGAACCAGTGAACTCCGCTAAAGCAATATTTCTAGATGGAAACATGCATGATTGAATCCTTAATCTGGGCTTCCTTTATCAATTGATAGGGCCCAGAAAAATGGGTAATACTATTATCTTGGTTAAGGATTCATTTCGGGTTAATCATTTTTGTTTTTTCTCCCTCAGAACGTGTGTTCTCATTTGGAATCACTACTTATAGGTAGTTTATATTGTGTTTATTTATGGAACTGGAAACATCCAATGGTTCTTTATCCAAAGGGTTCATCTTTCCAAAAGCATGTGTTTGTTAGGTTTGGGCCTACGATACTTAAGAACATGAATTGGTCGAGAGGATGGGATGTCAAACTCATCACACCCTTTTTGGGGGGAATTATTTCCTACTTTGGGACTCTCTTATAGATTTAATAAATTTATTGTGAATCCTTATTAATTTACCAAGTATAACATAGATTTCCCTTGAAATTTGAAATCAATTATTAGCATGTGCAAAATTTAGAATCATCTATATATATTTGAGGTTCCTCATAAATGGATATATTAATATATATTTGAGATTCTTGATCAATGGTATCTTCTTGTATAATATTTAGATATTATTTTAACTATAGATATAATAATACTAGTTTCTAAGCCACTCAGTGGGTAACTTTGGAATTTATTATCTTCCAGGTAGACTAAAAAGTCACTATGAAGTTTATCGTTGTCCATGTAGACAGAAGGTGTTTTTATTTTGGGATCAAACCTATAAATGGGCTACCTATATATCCTTGTGAAAGGAATCATAAACCTCCTAGTTCAGTTCCACATAATGGGACACCTCATATCTTTTAAGGTCGTGTGATAAGGACCTAACCATGTAGTTTAACTTCATTTGGTAAGGACGTCTAAGAGGAAAATGTTTGTAAAAGCTTGGTGTGGGACTTATGCCTATGAATCCCAAGTAACATAGAAATGATATTATTTTCCAAGTGTGATTATACCCTATTGGGAATACAGCCCAAGAATAACATGATTGATTTGAAACAGTGGCCTTGAACCTCAAAGAGAGGCTTCCTACATACCCTAACTTGGAGGTAGGGGTCAAAGTCCACATAGTTCGGAAATCTAGGGATTCTGAATATGTTTTGATCATTAAAAATATTTAATCCCATGTGAGTCATGATCTGTGTGAGAAACAAGAGGATTTGAATGATTCCAAAAAACAACACACACTTTTCCTTTCAAAGAAGGGAGTGGTTCCAAATCCCAAAGGAAAAAAAGGTGTTGAGCATACCCATCTCTTCCCTTAACTTTTATTTCATTCTTTGAAGAGGTAGGTCTATTGAGATGAGTTCCCTAGAGGATTTCCCGAGGTACGATGAGGATATTTACCCCATACATGAAACCATATGGTGAAAGAAGCTAAGGCGACGGTGGGAGAGGGCGCTGAGAAATGAACAATTCCACGAGGGATCACATTGGAGGTCATGCGGCCCGAATCTCAGAAGATTAGGGACTTGACTCAGTGGGAGTGCCCTAAAAGTGGTTACCCAATAAGAGGATGGAGAATTTTCATTTTGTTGGATGGAAAATCAAGTGTGATCCTCAATATTACTAATGGGAAACTGAGGTTCTAGGTCTCGGAGATAAGAAGGGTAGAACATTACCCTCTTTCTAAATTCATGAGACCATGAACTTCCCAACACTACCCTAAGGTAGTGGTCCATGTGAATGTTATAATCCATACTCACAAGGACCCTGAGGACATTGAATGGCCAACCGGACCAGTGTTGGAAACCTCCAGCTGTTGGAATCCATACTCATATGAGTGACATGATGATTTCATAAGTTACGAGGCCTTGAAGGAGGCTTCAATATAGTCCCATTCAGATATGGGTACCAAGGAATGATATACCCTACCATGAGTGGCTTTGAAGAGTGTTTCTAAGAGGATGCACGTAGGGCCTAGGCACAACTATGTAGATTAGCTACACTGCGTAGGTGTGTCGCGTAGGTACCTCACGTAGGTATGTCGCATAGGTGCCTTGTGTAGGTTTACTGCATATGCCTAGTGATGACTGAAAAAGGTGCTCAACATAGGGGAACCAAGACTATTCAAGATTCAAAACATTGAATGGATTTCAAAGTGTACTAATCCCTATCTATTTCTCTTTTCTCTTGTATGTAGGAGAGCTACTTGAAAAAATTTGAGGGATTTGGGAGAAAGAGCTACGCAATTGGATCATCAAGAGTTCTTACAACTTTTTTAGTTGTAAAATGAAGAGCCCAGCGATTCTATTTATAGGAAAGTAGGTGCTGGTCGAAAACAATTTATCAGAATAGGTCTTCTGTGTAGCTCATTCACATAGCTCCTCTGCGTAGGTTCACAGAAAACCTTATGTCATGTATCTCTATCGCGTAGGTCCTCCACATAGCCCTATCACGTATGTCCATCATGAAACTCCCTGGATATTTCAATACATTTAATCCTTTTAATTTTTTCTTCAGAATTAGAAATATTATGAGGATGTCTTCATAATATTTTGCTTTTACTAAGGAGTGGAAAAAGTCATCATCAAATAAAGAATTCAAATAAAGTCCCTCATTAGGAAAGGTGTAATTCTCAACATGAACTGACCATGAGTAAGTCCCAAAATAATTAGGTATGATTAGAGAAATCTAATAAAAAACTCATGAACTAGGACACTAAGAACATTCAACAAGTTTCTCGCCTAAGGGAATCTAACCAATGAGCACTAATCATGTCCCTATAAGAACGTAATTCATGTATATATCCAGCACCATAGCCAGCTCATGCCCACATAAGAAATGCATGAGATCTAGAAGGTGACAATAGCAGCAGCAACTACTATATTATGGGATCAATCCCATCCCATAAGGATGGGGGAATTTTTAACACAAAATTCCATTATAAGACCATTAAATCTGGGCCAGGGCATAACAACAAGAGAGAGGGAGCAAACCCAACCTATAAGGATGGGGGAATTTTTACCTCAACCACCTGCCCAATGAAAGTTAGTCTTTTCTAGCCTAGGGAGGATAGTGAATAGAGTTTTCATTCATTCTATCCCATCCCAAGAATCATGTCCCCCCGGATGTAGGCGTAATATTAGGTTACATCAAGGATCCCTTTGAGTCACTCTTCACCACAAAACTCGATGAGTATCTGAAAATGGATGTAGAAGATCCAAAAAGGGATGTGAGAATCCCTCCTACCATTCTGTACTATGTATGACTCCAATAATGAGGTATGTATAGGTGAATGTCATGAAATTCAATCACATAGATCTCATTGAAAATGATTAAAATGATGAGGATGAAATATAAGATGGTTCCCTCCCAAAGGTGGCCCACACCAAGCCTGAAGTTGTGTGCACCAGAAACCAAAGAGCCACCAAATATTCAGGTTCTCCCACATCCCATCCATTATTACCTCATATGAGAATCACCAACAACTAGAATAATAAGAGAAAATTCATATATAACTCACATTTTACTCTAAATGAAAATTACTCCCCCACACTTGAGGAGATATTTTCTCAGCAGGAGGAAGAAACGAATGAGTTATGAAAAATAAATGTTGAGCTTCTCTGAGGAAGTCATCCTACCAGGTATATTCCCTAACTAGAGCTTCAATATACCTATCCAGTAGATGTACATCTTGGAAATGGGGTCTTCCAAATAAGTTATTCAAGACCTTATTTCGCATCCAAGATAGTTTTGGGACCATCAATATACTTGAATATGATAATGGTAGGATATTAATATTTCCCACCATTGAGGAAAAACTCAGAGCATATCCAGGAAAATCTATAAAGGATGCCCCTGATAGGGTATAAAACTCATGTTCCAACAAATACAACACATCTAATATTTCCCCCTTCTATACATTCCCCTGATCAAGTCTAACATGACATGAATTAAGGCCTCATTAGTACCATAGAGTAATTAACATCACGGTTGGAATCCATGGAAGGGTGTCACACTCCGATACAACCAAAACAGAAAGCATATCACGACAATGTATGAAATGTCCCACTACCACAAAATTTTTGGAACCCTGTATTCCCAGTATTCAGCTGATCAAGTGACTCGGAGCAACATATGATGCACTACTCATATTACTATGATCCCATAATGGGATCCCTAGCTCAAAATGGGGTAGTAAATCTTAGATGATTTGTGAAAAATTTTCAATGTTCATCCTTTGTGTAATACACTAGTTTTTAAGATAACTCAGTAATTGGGTGGTAGGATCTCTGATTCTAGATCATGTTCCAGTACATCTCGATGTTGTGAAAAACAAAAGTCATTGGCCACTTGAACTTGAAATAGTGAGATAATTATAGAGTTTTAGATTTTATTTTTATAAGAAAGGGTCTGAATTACTACATTAATATTCCACTCCCCCAAGATGAGATGCTTTCCACATGCATCAAAAACCTATGTGATGATATGATAACACTGCTCATTCTAGTGAAATATATAATGGGGATCTAAAACTTTTATTCCATTTATCAAATGGATAGAATATTATTTCCAAAAAACTAATAAAAATACCTGGAAGCCCTATCATCCCTAGTAAAAAGAGCGGTAAGAGCTAAAGAGTCTTCTTTTACACTTAATCCTCCACCTGCAATGGCTCCAACTCTATGGATCACACCAAATCGTGTGGGGTCCCCTCTATATTAGGATCTACACCCACCTCATCATGAAGAGTAAAGGGGGTCTAAGAGAATCAATTTCAGGAATTGAGGAACTATGGATACTCATTCCTATATAACTGATTCCATGGATACTTCATCACAACCATGAATTTAAAATTTCTCCTACTTCAAGATCCAAAACGGGATAATGAAGTTGGTCTTGATGACCAGACAAATTACTTCCCTTTATACTGAATATTGGGGGCACAATATCCATTATTTATTTTCCTTCAAGGATCTCCTACAAAAGATGATAGATTCTAGCTATGTCATGCTCAGACCACTACCATCACAAGTGGTGTGTGTTTCCACCACTAACTAGGATCAATAAACAGGGTATAAAATGGATGTTAACAAAAAGAAGAAAAATTTTGATAGTTGGATAACTAAAGAGATAGTCAGTCGACCCCATTTAATACTCCAATCATAGTTGAAACAACCAAATGTTCCCCTATTATCTCCTGATACAACACGTCTGACATCCTCATCCCTACAATCCTCCAAGGTTTAGGCATCAAAAAAAGCATTTCTTCCCAAAAGGAAAAGAGCATGTGCCCTAAAATGAATCAGAACTAAGGACAAAGTTTACCTGCACACTCTCAGATTGTATTCCATTGGATCTAAAATCATAGGAACCACCTCACTATATGGCACCACTAGTGGTAGATAATGAGGAAGAGTTATTATCAAAATGTGAGTTGATATTTTCCCCCATTAATTCCATCCACTTAATGGATCCCTTCTTTGATGATGAGTATGGTTATCAACCTAAATTCACCTCACCTAATTGTGGGTCAGAGGAAGAAGCAATAGAATCCAGTGATATCAATGGAAATGAATCCATGAAGAAAATCAATCTTATGCCTGCACTCCTACTAAAAGCGTTAATGTCACAGATTCCTACAGAATAGTTCTCCAGCTGACCCAATAGGAATGTAGAAATTCCCCCGCACTTGTGAGAATCCACCCTAGTCCAATACTTCTAGAATTTCCATTATAAAAAGAACATGTGACTAATTTTGCTCAGAATGTGGGAAAACCTACTCTACCATTCATGGGTCAAACCAACATAATTAAATGAAGAATCTCCTAAAGTTTTTGTGAAAGAGTCTTCCCCATCTAGGATGCTCCATCCTTTAGATCATATTGAAGATATTCTAATGTATTTTGGCTTGGTATGAGTAAATATATCAATCCTGGATGCACTAAATCTATCAAAAGATCTCATGGAAGCACTCATTAATGCTTTGTTGAGTTCTTGACAGTTTTAAGTCGTTGTAGTAGCTGCTAACGTCTACTCAATAGAGAAAAATCAGGCAGAATATCATGCGGTTATCTCTATAAAAAATCATGATCAATACACCATAATGAAAGGTCACATAAAACCCTTATATGTATCTCAAAGGATAAATGGTTTTGATATAGGAAAATTATATATTGACAATGGCTCTAGAGTTAATCTCCTACCACTGTAGACTCTTCTTCAGTTGGACTACAACGATGGTGTTTTGATGCACTGCACCATAACTCTATTGGGCTATGACATAAGTGTGAAGAAGTAATTAGGAAAAATAAATCTCCATAACCAATTCAGTGATCTCATATTCCCCTCATAATTTTGGGTGGTTCGTCTAAACATGATCTTCAACTTCCTATTGGGAAGGCCCTGTCAACATCATCAAAAAGTAATTCCCTTCTCTTACCATTAGGGCAAAAAATATTTCTTTAATGGACAGAGTGGGATATTTCATGATGATAAGGCCTCATTCTACTTTTGAAGGTCACACTATATTGATATAGGGTTATATGAGCGAAAGGGGAAGTGATATTTGATCAATGGAATTGATTGGGTTACCACCCCAAATGGTTTAGAAGTAGCTGATGTTGATCCCCTCAAACAACTCAGTGAATAATATATACTCCCCATTAGTCGTATTTAGTGAACAAGTCCAAATACAGACCCGTATTCTATAGTCCTCGTGATTTCGGTCAGGACTGTTGAGCCCAACTATGCTAAAACTCCAACTAGTTCCAAATATGTGGGTGAATTCTTGAATAAATATTCCATTGATCCATCATCATAGATCCATAGAATCCATTCCTTGTCCACTGGGGAAGAAAATGAACAAATAAACCATCCAACCCTCTCTCCATCGTCTTTAGGAGATTCCCCCATATCAATCGTATTTGAAGCATTTGTGTCATCTCTTAGACACCAAAATCACAACTATCCTATCAACCATGGGGATATCATCTCATTTATTATTTCCCCATCATAGGATGAGGAAGTGGAAGGTGATGATTATTCAATAGAGGAACAAGAAGAATAAAAAAGAGATTCCACTCCATTATTTGAGGAATGCATCTCTACCACCATTGATGAGCTCAATGAAATAAACTTGGGTACCGAAGAAGACTTGTGGCCCAATATGATTAGTTTGGACATGTCTTCTGAAGAGTAGGAGGCATATACCTCCTTCCTAAACTAGAATCAAGATATTCTCAAAAGGAACTATACAGAGATGCCAAACCACAGTCCCAAGGTTTCCACTCACCACATAGGTCTTTAAAAAGACCACCATGGCTACAAGTCAGCTGCCAAAAGGATACAACTGACACATGCCTACAAAGTAGAGGCTAAAGTAGACAAGATCATCAGAGAAAACATTTTTTACAATGTCCAATATCCCATACTACTATAAAATATTTTTCCCATAAAAAAGATGAATGGTATTATTAGAGTCTGCATCAATTTAAGGACCTCAATCGGCATTGCCCCAAAAATGACTTCCTTGTCCTAATCACAGAATTAAAGATCAATTAAACTACCAGATATTAGCCTCTCTATTTCATTGAAGGATATTAAAGTTATAATAAAATCCTAATGGCCCAGGAAGGTGTGGAATCCACCACCTTCATGGGTCCCTATGGAGTATTTTACTATAAGGTGATGCCTCTTGGTCAGGAAAATGAAGGCATCACATATCAGTGTGTCATTCATCACATTTTAAAAGCTTTCTTGGGAAGTATTTTTGAATTCTTTGTTGATGATATTGTTCTAAAATTATGAAAATTATTGTTCCACCAAGAATATCTTGAAATTATATTCAATAAAATATGGCTGTAGAGTCTAAAAATGAACCCCTTAAAATGTTCTTTCAGTGCATCCAAAGAAAAATTCATCGTCTTCATCGTATGCCATCGTGGCATCGAAGTCAACACTAAGAAGAAAAATTCCATACATGGAATGCTTACTCCTGAAAATCTCACTAAGTTGAGAGGACTTCATGGGAACCTGGACTACATTTGACACTTTATAGCCAACTAACCAGGTAAATGTTTTCCTTTCACATGGTTAATGAAAAAAGGGGTCGCATATCAAACAATAATGATTGTTAGGAAGCATTAAAAAGTATCAAGAAGTATCTTTTTATCCCTCCAATTCTAATTCCAACTACTGAAGGAAGAATACTCATCAAGTACATGACTTCCTTAGATCAGTCACGTGGTGCCTTCTTTGCATAGAAGAAAGATGTTGGCAGTGAGAATAGAATAAATATTCTCTTTCAAACCATTATTGATGATGATACTCATGATTTAAATATCAAGAAGAGCTTATTAGCCCTAATATTTGTGGTCTAAAATATAAGACACTATCTGCATCACCAGAAAGTCCATTTAGTCTATCTTACCAACCCGATCAAGTATATTCTCAGCCATCCCATGTTGATGGAATACTTATCATGGTGGGTTTTCATCATGTAGAAGTTCGATATATGGTTAATTCCCCAGAAATACATTAAAGGCTAGGCATTAGAATATTGTTTGGTAGAGAACCCCTTAGAAAGCATGACCTCATTGGATTTCAAACTAACAGATGATGTAGTGTTATTTGTTCAAGAGGGTTCCAGAAAAGGGAGATGTATTTCAATGGTGCACCCAGAAGCCCAATAGAAAAAAGGATGGAAGACCCCATGTTCAACAATATTGGTCTAGTAGAAATACTCATATATCTAGAAAAGGTGTTTCTTCCTTTCTCCTTCTTACTATCAGAAGGATTCACAAACAACAAGGTAAAGGTATCATGCTCCTATTGCAAGACTATAATTGGTACTTAAATCACAAGATGAACACTTGAAGGTAATAGGTGACTCGGGGATAGTCATCAAGAAATTTAATGGTGACTATTCCATCAAGATGGAGGATCTAATCCCTTGTATATACCTCATCTAAGAATTTATTACAGGATTTACATAAGATATTACCTTACCTCTTGTTCCCTGGTTGCAAAATGCACAAGCCGATGCATTAGAAAATGAAACCAGAACTTTGCCTGATCTAGACCTAGATGAAACAGTTATCAGCATTTTCCACCATCTAAATGTCCTACTATTCATTCAGACCAAGATGGGGAAATAAATGAGATTAGTACCATCACTGAACCTTATGGTCACACCACCAGTTAGATGACTCTAATTTAAAATTACCTCAAAAAAGGGTGAACTCCTCCTAGATAAGGCTAGAAGGAAGAAAATCTAAAGGCGAACAATAAACATCATGATGTATGATGGGATAAACTAGTAAAAGGTTCTTTATAAGCAACTAATTGACGTGATCCACCTTAGGTGAATCGATGGTGAAGGGACCACTACCCTCATGAAGGAAGTACATGCTGGAACTTGTGGAGCACATCAATCAGCATCCAAAATATCTCATCAAATTCAGAGGGTTGGATACTATTGGCCCACTATGACATTGGATTTTGCAGACTTCGCCAAGAAATTCCATTTCTATATGGTTCATGCTTATTTCATCCACCAACCCCTGGACATTTTCCATGTATGTAATGGGTTTCATGGGACCATATCCTATTTCTAAATCTAAATAGTTCATGTTTATTCTCATAGCAGCTGACTTCATTTCCAAATAAGAATAAGTCTTACCCCTCAAAGAGGCTAGGGTTAGAAGAATTTCTAGATTTTTGAAATCCAATGTCACCTTCATATTTTATGTTCCTCATATTGTAATTAAATCCAATGGCCCCAATTTCTTCTCTGTAAAATTAGATAATTTATACAAGGAGTATTTCATCAAGGCCAACCATTCATCCTGCTATCACACAGTGGAAAACAGATAGATAGTGGCCTTAAACAATACCCTATCTAATATACTACAGATGATTGTAGAGAAGAATTCGAAATAGTGGTCGGATAAGATCCTCTAGGAATTGTGGGCTTACTGGACCATGACCCACACCACCACTCAAGAAACATCGTACTCATTAGTATATGAGATAAAGGAGGTTTTATCAATAGGTGTTCAACTACCATAGATCAGTGTTTTCATATGTGATCAAATATCCACAGATGAGAATTCCCAAAAATGGTTTTATGAGATGTAGTAGTTGGATGATAAATTATTGCACACATTCCACCATTTTGATGTTTACCAGAACTGAATTACACGAGCCTTCAATAAAAATGTTCACCTACAGTATTTATATGAAGGTTAATTGGTGATGGTTTGAAGGACCCTGGAACACCCTGAGAGGGGATGGGTGAATCAACGTGTCAACTTTTTCTTTTTAAAGTTGTGTATATTGTTCCCATGTTGGTAGGAACTTATTTAAATCTGTCAAACAACTGAAATTAGGGAGATGACACATCACTTTTTACTTGGTTCACTGAAAAAGGGATACATCCAAGGAGTATACGCCGACAGTGTGTTGGTCGTACCTAATTCTAATACTCCTCACTATTTTGTGGATTACAAGGGTTCGGGCACAGTCACTCTGTCCCAGGCTCACTTCCTTTAAAAAGGTTCACATACAGCTCAATTTTTCCCTTGGGTCACCCCCATTGACTCCCCATGGCTCACTGCCTTTGGTAAAGTCTCACTCATTTTATAGATGTGAATGACTCTTCAATAGATTTGCATTGAAGTCTTTCCATCTACTCAGAACGAGACTCTGCTTGCATCAAATTCTAGAATTGATGCACTTGAACACACAGAACAACTGAAACAGATAATCAGAATGTGCAAATAGGGTACACAGAATATTTTGTGCAGCACCTACCCTTTGTGTTCAAGTTCGCACTTTTGCGTGCAATACATGATTTTCATGTGGAAAAATATTTCACGCAATGTAATCTTTTTACGCGCAATCTCTCCTTTTTCGTGCAGCTCTGAATTTTTCACGCAAGACCTTTTTCACATACCTTTTATGCGTATTAGAACTCAGATCGCCTCTAAGTATTCAACCGTCTGGAATGAGGGGGGGTCACCTCTTATTTATATGCGTCTCATACCCCCACGCGCAAAACCCCCTATGGCGTGAAAAACCTCTCATTCGGCACGTAATATTTCGTGCAGGTATCGTTTTTCGTGCACATCTCTAGATTTTTTTCACATCCCATGCCTTTTCCATTTTCAACATTCTCATTTCGAAACACAATTTGCATGAAAAATCTCGCTCCACTATTTCGCGCACCATGCTGTTTTTCGCGCCCAACTCAAATATTTCGCACACAACCCTCCTTTTTTGTGTGCCACTTCCTCTTTTCATGCGCCTTCTTTTACCAACAACCAGTGTCTTCATTTTCGCATTTTGAGGCCCAAAAATTTGGTAAACACTAGAAAATGGCACCACCTTCAATAATGTTGTCTGCTTGAACTATATGATCACTTTACTGGGACACATTCTGAACATTCATAGAGGATTGACAACAAACACAATCCATACTCCAATTAATGCATAGAATAGCCATGGTTCTAACATGGTTCTCATCACCCCAATGATAGTTGGAAGAAGCCCCAAAATTGGATCCAAAATGGGAAGGATTATGTGTCATACATAAGGTTTACTCCAATAGAGCATATTCCTTAACCTCAATGGATGGACGGCTCGGTACAGCTCCCACCAATGCATGGACTCTTGATGAATTACTATTTGTAATCACATAATATTCATCTTAGATACACGAAGTTAAAATACATAGTGTAGTATGAATCTATATTGTATGACATTAAACTGCTTAACATCATTTTCCTGATCACAACACATTAAACTACATGATAAAATTTCCTATTTATATGACATTAAACTACAAGTCTAAAAGGGTCTTAATCGTAATTATTTAAATTGTAGGATGTAAGTTCCTTTCCATTCACATAAGGTGATGTTTTTCTTGTCTATATGATGTTAAAATTCATAAATCCATATTCTTCCATGTTTCACAACATTAAACTGGTTGGCATAATCATCCTAACAGTATGACATTAAAATCCATGATAATGTTGTCCTCGCAGCCTTACATTAAACATCGTGTCCATATCATCCTAATCATATGACATTAAACTATATGGGGATCATTATAATCCAATAAATGTTTCATCACACGTATGATATATTTTGTGTGGGAAAAGACCAAATACCCATGTTTCCACATGAGAGTCAGATCCACATAGAACTACTTTTTTTCAAAACTATGTGTTTCTTGATTTCTTACCATGTATGATACGTAGTGATGCCCAGAATCTCATCTGAGTCCATATACTATATAAAAAAAATTCCCCCCTCCTTTTGTATGGCCCATGCCTATATAGGGAGGTCCATAGAACTTCATACAGCTTGATTCCTACTCTTGCCGGATATGTAGTGACTCCTCAATTCTGGGACTTAGTCCAGCCTCTATATGGCATAAATTACACTAAAATACCTTTAATTTCACATAGATTATTATTAAACCACTATTATTCCTCATTTCCACACTGATATTGGCTCACTTGAGCTTAGGAATTGTAGTTAGAATTTTCCCATGTACGAATAGAGTGTAATGGTACATAACAGTTCCATTTCTCCAAAAGAACGAGTAAAGATTGCCCCTATCTATAGACATCATAGTCTATCATGAAGAGTCTTCTAAAAATATGTGTGTCTTGATTCTTTCCCTTATATGATACATAGTGATTCCTGTTTCATATGTCTTGTCCCAGTAACCATTTGAAAAAATAAAAAAATGAAAAACTTCCCTCTTCTTATACATGGGTCTGACTAGTACCGGGAACATGTTTTTAGAACTACACAGAATTTGATTCCTAACTAGCTATGATACCTAGGAAACATCCCTGATGTTCATGCCTGAAACATCATCGATCTCATCCTTTTTAAATCATTCCACTCTTGACATTACCATATGACACTAAACTGCATGGGATAAAAGAACTACATGTAGCTTTCTTTCTACCCTTAGAGGATATGTAGTGAATACTAGATTCTATATCTTGTCCCTACCACCATTCAAAAATAAAATCCCCCTCCCCCTCATACACTGGAATGAATGGTACAAGGAGGATGTTTTTATAACTATGTGTGTCTTGATTTATACCCTTGTATGATATGTAGTGACACCAAGATTCTATATCTCAGTCAAAGAACCCTCTAAAACAAATTCCACCCCCCCCTTCATATGGGCTATAAATGCATAGGTAAATTCATAGCATTACGTCAGGATTAGTTCTCACTAACACAAGGTACATAATAATTTCTATTTTCCCAATCTTGGGCCCGACTACATGAAGGAACAAAAGTGAAATGTCCCCATCTATCATTGTTTTAACCCAATGTGGAAGATTTTTCCATTGTTGTCCCTCGTTTCTCAGACTAAGTACATCTCACATGGGATTATGAGCATTTTCAAGTGATTCCCCGCAGAAACATCAACCCACCATAGGCATTGGTCCTTACCACTAGAAGATAAGCTGCAAGGCTAGGGTCCTTACCATTTGACATTAAACTACAATGTACCATAAATATTGTGTGTGGATCCATTACTATCATCATAGGATATATAGTGATTCTTGAACCATGTGCCCACGTCTATCCACAAGCCCAAAAAATAAAAATAAAAAATGGATCTAATTTCTTGCACATAATATGCAAGCCTATTCAAGAGATTCCAAATATTTCTTTCCCAAAAAAAGGGATTGTAAAATGATCACACACCCCCTACATATGATTTTGATCTGGGTAGTGGATTCAATACTTCACCGTTAATCATGATGGGATAGTTCTTACATACTTGGACATACCTTTTCCCCTGATCAAACTCCATATCATACAAAATCATGGATCTCTATAATAATTTATGCCCATTATAAATGGATGATAAGTTTCTTTAAAATATCTTTTTTGACCATGCACATAATGCGTGAGCGGCTTAGCATAAGTTTCCCACAAAAACAACCATTCAACCAATAGAAAATTTGTCCCCAAGATAGGCTTCTCTTACCTCTATATGCCTATCATCTCCCAATCCTCACACCATTCCTTCAAATATAAGGGACTCTGGGACTATGTTTTACACTTTACTCCCACCTCTCACACCTGAGACATTCCATAATGTCCCAGCCAGATTAACCCATAAAAACTCGTGATCCCACTAACATTTAGTCCTCACAACACGACGTTAAACTATTCTTCCAATGTCCATGACAAAATACATTAAAATACATGGATCCATAACATCTATATTAATTCACGTCGAGTCACCAATGTCCTTACCAAGTGATTTTAAACTTCGTGGTCAATTTAGAACTATGTTTGGCTTTATTTTTGCTCCCACGAGATACATAGGGGCACTTGAACCATCATCCTGGTTTAGCCTTTCCAGAAGAAAAAACATTCCTCCCCCCCCCCCATGTGTATGTGATAGAAATATATAGGGGGAAATACATAAATATCTATATTCAATGTGATTACCCACCCATAGGATACATGGTGACGCCTATGTTTTGTAACCAAATCCAAGCCCCAAAATACATAAAAATTTCATTTCCACTAGACGCAGACTAAGTCAATGTCAAGGACTCCCAAACATGTCCTATATGCGGGACTATCTTAAAAACACAACACATACCCTCTCTTACGTAGGGGTATCTACTCCCTCACCGCATGATGATACACTTCATGGAACCTACGTCATTTCCACAGGATGTTAAAATTCATGGTAAAATGTACTTATTTTATGATGTTAAAATATATGACACTATCCATAGTATAAAATTCTCCCTTCCTTGATTATACCATCCCTATGTGGTGGATTGAAAAACCTGTTTCTTCCCTTTGTTTCTCACACCATGAATTTCTCGCATGGGATTAGGGATTTTGGCCCAGGATTTCCCATAGAGCCTTTGGAAATCAATTTCAAATAACTGGTTCAGGTGGAAAGACATTAACATACACATTATGGTTCTTTTTCCCTGATAATAGGGAGTCGACAGACCTTACCATATGAAATTAAACCTTAATGTACCACAAAAAACGGCTCAAATTCTCCTTCCCTTGTGTATGGATCAGGCCTATGTAGGGAGTCTTATTTTTGGATACCCAGGTCTTCAAACTCGGATCCAACAACCACAAACTTCCCTACCCTGCATATGATTCAGATCTATGTAGGGGAGTCTCCATTTCCCTAGGTTATCATGTCCGAACACAACCTTTCTAGCTATCAAACATAGTGCTTTGAGGGATTATGGATCACTATAATCATTAATGGCCATCATAAATGGATAGTAGTGTCTTATGGACACCTTTTTCTGACTATGAACACAATTCCCCAGCAGCTCTGCATACATTGCCCAAAAAAATGGCCTTTCAACTAAAAGAAAATTCATCCTCAAGAGAGTCTTTTCCTACCATCGTATTCCCATTGTATTCTAAGCCTCATGTCATTTCTCCTGATCCAATATCCCTTAGAGACTTGTTTTATGTTTCTCTCACTGCCCACATCCTAGGCATTTCGTAACATCCTGGCCCAGTTATCCTACAGTTAATTGGCCTCTACGTTAATTTCATAATCACATGAAATTAAATTTGTATGATTATTGATAATCAAAATTTCTTATGGGCCCTTGATATGATGAATATTGTATTCCCCCATGTTCTCATGCATGAACAAAATCCTTAGAGGAATGTCCAACACAAGTCCCACCTCATTGATGACCCTATGTACAAACAAAAAGATCCCCATTCATATGCACAAACCACATCTATATATGGATAAAACTTAAAAGAAATATGTTTGTCCTAATTCTTATCATCATTGGATATATAGTGACACTCGAATCATATATCTAAGGCCCCACCAAGATACAGATTTTTTCCATATGTTCATGTGCAAGGGTCAGACCTGCATAGGGAAAACCCTCTCCCCAATGTGGGGAAAATATCTCTGTCCATTTTCAAGAAGTTGTTGATTTAAATGTCCCCTTTCACACTCAAGCACCCCCCCCCCCCCATTACACACCATACACTATGTCCATAAAGGTCTGAATCCCCATAATCATCCATGGACATTGAAAATGGGTGGTTAGTGTCATGCAGACACCTTTTTTTGACTATGTACACAATTCCCTAGTGGCTATTAATAAGTTTCATACTTATATGGCATGTTAATAAAATGAATAGACATATTATGGAGAGGATTTTTCTACCTTCATATTCCACTATGACGTTTACTTTAAAACTCACTCACTAGTTTTAAATACCCCCTAGAATATAGTTTACATCCCTTCTCCCTACTCATGCATGAATATGATAGAACATTTCTAGTCAAACTATCATGAAAAAGGGAAAAACATGTATCCCCCTGTTTAGAGTGAAATGACATTAAATTAGGAGTCTTGAAGGTTTAGGTTTTACGATGTTAAATTGCACTATGATTTAGACCTCCTTCACCCAAGCCAAATTTGTGTTGTAGTGGTTTCTATACCAAAACTGGTATAAATAAACCCTATTAATTCTACACATAGTTACCCCAACAGTATTCCCACTATGATATTACAAACACAAAATAAATCCAAAATTACAATAAAATTTCTTAGCCAATAGGAATGGGGTCCTGTGTCCTGTGAACATCTTTTTTTGACTATGCACACAATGCCCCAATGTCTCTACAAACGTTGCCCAAAAAACAGCATATTAATAAAAGGAAAATTTGTCTTCATGAGAGGCTTTCCCTTTCTTGGTATTTCATATGGATCCTATGACCCGTGTAATATCCCATAGACAAAACCACAAAACTGAGTCTAGAAAAATCCCTCATCCATGTATGAAAAGTATTGGGACCTCCTTGGTAAATAAATTCTAATTGGGGCCCTCACACTATAATAAAAAATAAAAGTTGTTCCACCTAATACATCATCAATGATAGTCTAGGTTTGAAAGACATTAAAATCCCCAAAAAATTATAGAACTCGTCATGATTAAAACTTAGAAAGGGAACCCTATCCAAAAGTCATGTACTATATTGCTAAACCTATGAATTGTATGGTTTATGCAAAATATCAAATAGGGAAACAATTTAAAAAGGCACAAAACGTTTTTGGGTGAAAACCTACAAAGGCAGGCCTAAGAAAAATTCAAGTTACACCTACTGAGACCATACAAAATTGGGCTTAACAAAAAAATAGGGCATGATTTGATTATTTCGTTGATCCCAGATTCTAATTCAAATAGGGATCTGGTTGTGATTAATATTTAAATAAAATAAATTGTATATGATTGGAATTGCATGAAAGGATGAAGGAGAAGAACTGGAGATGAAAAATATTTTCATTCTATTATATACAGATATGGAGGATATCCACAACTAGGAGCTTCTTAATATGGGTAGGGAATTATTATTACAGGAGTTGTTTAGCAGATTCACATATCTATATCAACACCTGGTTTGAATCTTTAGTTTCTTGGCGTAGCTCCAACAAAGTCATAGCATCGGCCTCTGCACTCGACAGCAATGTCTCTTCCTCCTTTTTGGTTTCAAGATAGACCATTTCCCACACTTCCACTGGTCATTTCCCCTCAACAACTGCCACCATGGAATTTCCCCATTCCTATTTGAGTTACTCATGTTCTTTTCTCTGTCACTCCACTTCTTGACCAAGCAACTCTTCTAGGGGCCTTTAATTTTTTATTTTTTTCTATAGCCTCATGACTACCCTAACTTTATTAGAAGCTCCTTTCATAAATGTTTTTCTATCAGTGGTGAGATAAACCATAGAATCTATAGTAGAAAGACGAGATTCAAGCACACCAGTTTTCCCTCTAGATACAACTACCATCATCACGATTCCCTAAATACCATGATAGTCAAAGCCTTTGAATTCTTGGACCAAAAATAGATCATGTAATCATGGAATATTTTCCAACACATCTACATGATGTGTTTGAGAAATAAACCCCCAGATGCTTCCCATGCTTTTTGGTGGTTAGGATGAAGGCTGGCCAAACCTTCTCAGTTTTCCTTAGAGTCACTCTCTAATGAAAAAACATATTTAGGAACAAATTTCATGAGGTAAGGCCGTTATTCAATAACTGAAGTTTGAATCGACCCCTCTATAGCCACATTTAATTCAGTTTTGATAGAAGGAATGTTTTATGGATCAACTGCAGTCATAAGGGTTTGAGGCTGTGATCCCGATATCAAGTTGGAGAAAAGTCATCTCTATAAATTTTTAAAGATACTAAAAATATTAAGGGACAATAATGAAAAAATAATGGTTAGATGGGTGGACAACTAAACTTCACCTATTGAGGAATCCATGCCTTTAACTTACATTATGGAATCTCCACCCTCTAGATATAGTGTTGCATCATTAATAGGAGGTTGAGTTTTAGGTATGTCCAAGGGAAACCATGGCTCAAGTCCATGCTTAGATAACTCAGCATCCTCTAGAAGTTCACTTATAGAAATTATTCCCATAATGATAACCATTATGATAAAAGGCATGATGTCCAGTTCCAAACCTCCTCAAGCTGGTTCCAACACATATTCTGTTATTATACTGCCTAAAATTGATGGATTGGAATGCTCAATGGGAGGTATTAACTGCCAAATACACCCCTCATATGGGGGTAGGATCCATTTGGTTCAAATATAGTACTTACTCGAGACTTAGGACCTCTCCAATGTCCTCTGACAATTGAGGGTCCCTATCCAACTCAATCATTGCCAATAATGTTTCCCCAAGAATCTCTATGAGGGAAGGATCACAAGATGAAACTAAAGTCACCACCCAAAAATATTATCTCTCTAATGGGATAGTGATTGTCTTATCCTGAATAGGTTCCCTTCAAGGGCTTGGGATGCATTCAACACCCTCAGTGGTCCCAACCTCTCTGATCTGTTTGATCGCAACCACTAGGGTATTTCCTATACTACATGTTACATAGAAGGGAAAGGTACCACAATTGTTCAGCTTCTTGCTTCCTTGTTATTTATTAGGCCCACATCAAAACAAATGTATGATTAGATATTGTATGGGAACATATAGTATGACAACCAATAGACATTGGTGTGGAAGTCACATGTAATTTTCAATTCTATGTGTATCAAAAAATGTTTTCCCTATCGATGCTTTGTGGTGCACTAGGGAGATGACCCCCACGATGGAAGTAGCATGAAAATATAAAGGATTGAATTCCCTAGTATGATTTGAAATAACTACCTCCATATTCTTAGTGGTGCCGAGAGAACCTTCTATAGAGACCCCTATGTCTGAAGGGGCACATTCTCCAGCTGCAATACCCCTGGGGGTGTACAATAGAGAAGGTACCATCTCCTGGGACTCCTCTAGCTCATACAATAGTAAGGAATAAATTGAGACTCCTTAAAAAAGGAAATTAAATGTTTGGGTCAACAAATAAAATTACTTATTCTTCTTTTTCATCCAAATACAAGAATATCACTATCTATGCTACTTGATAAGAAAATTATAGCAAGTGTTTGGAAGAATAGAAGCACATGTCTATATCATTTAGATATATGGTTACTTAATCTTGATATTCATGAATAAAAATACATGATGGGCGATAGTAGCTCCAAAACACTGAAGATATAAGAATTATTATTGTAGTGGCTCCCAAATTTCTTCATTAGAATCATTCACCCTTAAATAATCCCAGGCCTCCCAGGACCTTGGAATGGTAGCTATAATGGGAATAGCTAATGATGAAGGGTTTTTATGAGGAAATAAAGTAGGTTCCACTGATTAATACTACATCTTGGGTGCCTCCACATCCCTAAAACCCCAAGGGTTTGACATTTTTGAGGCTCTGGGAAAAAAATGAGGAATCTCTCTAACTCCATTTTCAGTCATAAAATTAGAAATGTTGTCACCCCCAGAGGCATTATAGTCATCATTTACCTCATGATTTATCATAGACACCACTCTCTAATAATATTTACATTGGCCCTATCGAGTATGGATCAAGGTCTCGATCTCCTGTACGTAAAGATCAGCCTTTATAGGATCTTAATTATAAGATATGTCAGCATGTGCTAACACATAGTTGATTCCTGTAAGGGAAACATCATTCCCATGGAGAAAGTTCCACAAATCATGTGGGGATTAATCCTGAAATGATTGGTGAATCCTCAAAGTATCACATTACCTCCTGGACACTATAAAGGAAGCATCCGGAGGGATAAATTTCTTGTGCTCGGTGGCAGCACCAGTAGCCACAAGTACATGAGAGGTCACACCCTAGGCTCTCAAGACATTCCTTAGGGGTTTAGAATCGAGATACCTCTAATGATATTTCTTTGTTCCGGAATTCCTAGCAGTTTCCTTTTTCTTCCCCTTATCTCCATATGCCTTAGGGATCATAATAGTAGAAACCAGATCCACTAGCTGGTCATTTGGGTATGATCGAACCTAATCATGAGGGTAACCTCTTGTGAGAGCATGTACAAAACCTCATAATCAGGAAGATTGATCAGGAAATATGTATATTCTTAGGTGAAAATTATCCACAACTTTCATTCTATCATGAAATATTTTTCATGTCGTGCACCATTGAGAGAAAGGGTACAAAGCATCTAGACATAGTTAAATTGATGGCCAAATCATCAAGGTGCATACCCATCGTAGATATGTTCCCCATCAATATATGAAAATAAAATACCTTCTCTTAATGAAAAGTGATATCCTCCATTGTTAAAGTCATATGATTTAGAATTCACTATTTTACCAATAGGGGAAGCATAAGGATTATTATTAATGTGGTCATGATAGTAGATTCAAGTCATTACTTATCATTCATTCATTTAATTTTCTCTTCCTGGTTATCATGTGTACCCATTCCCTCTGTTGTAACCCCACTGGTGCTTTTAAGATAGGGACGAATAATAGAGTATAGAATTGGAAAAGGGTTGATAAATGTGTAACACCCAATATGGTCTCCAATCTATCCCCAAATGATTTTGAAAGAGAAAACTAGCCATTATAGGGGTTTCCCTTCACCGATTTGGCCCAAAGAGCGGTATATTGTTTCCAATACTAGAATGGAAAAATTGATGCTTTTATTGATGGCTAGTTAAGACGTCATAATGAAGGTTGCGACTCTCAAGACACTAGAGTTGTGCACCAAAAAGAGACAAAAACTAAGAAACATGGCCAATTAGGCAGCGATCCAAAATAGCAGGTCAACATTTGGAACAAGTCCCTATCTGCATTCACAAAACCATCCATCTTCCATGATTGGATAATAAGATATTTCCTTCTGTCGGGTGAAGGTAGTTGGGATGATCGTGGTCTACATGTGCAGGGATCGTGAACACTCCAACTAGAAAAGGAATTAATCCTGTTAGAGAATGGAATGTCTTTTTTTGGTCAAGGGTCGATGACCTTTGAAGGAGCTTTCAATTAGGTAGTAATTTTGTTTTCCAAAGAAGGATTCCTCTCATCATTCCATGTATAATAAGGGGTTAAACATTCATCATACATATCTCTGATGATAGAAACCCTAGAAAGCTTCTAAATATACCATAGGAAAATTCTAATATCCATATAGAATAGATTAATTTCTTTGGTGTCTAGACTTCATCTACTCAGAAGCTATGAAATGAGGGTGCTGGTTTGATGATTAGGGGATTCGGATACCCTAACTACTTCATACAGCCCGACCGTCATCAATTTAGCCTATAATTCCTCATGTAATTGACGAACCTAGAAAGGCCACCCCCATTCCAAATTAAATAAACCTCCAGAATGATGGTCTTAGTTTGATGACCAACCATTCTATTTGTTTGATGTGGTCTTATATGAAATGTCATGTTAGTAATGGGACATGTCATCTAGATTTCATCATGCATCCTTCAGAGATCAAGGGGTGTAGTTCAATAAGGTTCCAACAGTAGTATCATCCTGTATGAATCATTCTAAATATGAAATTAGTTCCTTAGGAATGGTTTTATTTATTATCTAAGTAGTAGGTTAGTTGACCCGATCGAGTTCCAGAATCAATGTATCAGACTATAGACCAAATCCATAAATGGGAAGCCTTTTTGAAATCGGATACTCCCTATAACCCACGGTAAGAATATTAACTATGGATTGATATAATGGTATGGAAGGGACCTTTTTGTTAACAAAGTCTGTAATATTCTTCTTCCTTTCATTAGAAACATAAAGGGGAGAAGTAGAAGGATGAGCAAAAATAAGAGCATTGGTAGCAGCATGTGGAAGATCCATTGTTTTAAATGCATCAAATGATAACAAAAAAGGTTAGTCAAACAAAATTTTGTAATTTACTTGAATTTGGTCTACATACTGAAGTTCATGAATGGTTCACAAAAGATACCCCCACAAACCAATAGTTTGCAGAAACCCATGAGGTGTTGTCCCATGGGTCGTTGGCCAGTGAACTGAATATTTTCTAGAACAAGAACCTATCAAACTAAACCATGGTACATCTGATTTCAAACTCACCATTAAAAAATTCAATGTCTATTTCTCAAATTATAAATTTATTATATAGATGAAGGCACATGTGAGTGGTTTGAAGTTGGTGGGATAAAAGGATCAGTTCGCGGACAACGACGACTATAATGTGAGATAGTTTGAGGAAGAAGAATGGGAAACAATTATCTACAGAATTATAAGTTCTCTGAAAAATAAGTAAATGAAAAATGGCCAAGCCCCATATATATATATGTGAGGTCCCCCTATGGGTCCACCTTTATACAATAAACCATTTTATGTGAGGACTAATTTTTACATTAGAATATCCTCCTCTTTGTCCAGGTTGGAACCCATTCTGATGGGGGAATATGTTAAGTCCTAAAAACTATAAAAAGGGAAATAAAATACTCAAACAATTTTGACGAAGTTATTTACATATGTTTGACTAAAGGTTTTAAGGGGTCATGTCTATGGATCCAATTTTGGTAAAGGTAAATAGCACATCACACAACGAGTTCCCCCTATAGATCATTGCTCCTATTGGTGGTACAATTCGCAAACCATTTATGATCTAAGTGGTTATCATGAAGAGAATGAAATAACAAGATCCTCTACGAACTGCGTCATTGGAATAATGGAGGCAAAGATTTTATTATTCCCATACAACCCCTATAGATAATGTAATAGCTGAAAGGGAGGAAGAGAAATCCACCCTTCATACCATCCCCATGAACTAAAATGATTTATGTGTGAGGAAATAATGAATCTGTCTAGGAAATGAGATGAAGTCGTTATAAGGATTGAGGTGATGATTTTAACCACTACAAAGCACAGCCCCACAGGCCTCTGTTGACCATGTCATCCATGATCCAGGTAATTTCCCAGTGGGCTTCTACAAAAGGTGTTATGTGACCAATAGATCCAGCTTTCCCAAAACTCTATTAAAGGATTTCAAGGGATACTGGGATATGATGAAAAAAAAGAGATCTTGGAATCCTATATGATGAAATACATTTAAGATGTATGATCAATGAAGTGCATAACCCCAAACTATTCCCAAAATTTATAATCTGGATGCATGATATTAAAGAAAAAAACAAAATAATAATTGGAATACTGAAAACCTAAATGGTGAACCATGAACTATATGTCCTTCAAGGATGAAATTATTGATAACTATAGAATTAATAACCCTTCTTCAATCTGGTGTATAACATAACCAATGGTTTTGTGGAAGAACCCAATGATATGTAGTGTAACTCTATGTGGACGGAACCTGGAGCCATGTAGAAATGAACTATGTGGACAACATCTAATTCCACATACCATCATGGTACATGGATGTACTCCCACCCAAATATCAACATGCTACATGGAAAAGTCCCCATCCTTCATGAATAAATAAAATGCATAATGAGGTACCCTTTGATGTTCAATCCTCTAGATTCGATCATCTCTTTCAATTTTCGTCACATCTGTTGTAGTCCCTATACAATGCAGTCCAATGAAATTATTAAAAATCCTCCTACAAATCCAACATATCCATATGATAAAACCACTGGGCACATAAGAACACCCTTTTGAGTTTAATTACCCATGTAAAGAAGAGACATGTGGGTAATCTCCACAATGGTACAGACCCACAGAATGTCCCTAAATTTACATTCTCATGGTAACCTAGGGTTTGACCTTGGGATACTAACATGTAACTCTTGGTTCTAGAGATTTGGGGTAATCTATATCTTTTCCCTTCCTTGAGATCCAGTGATAAATAAAAAATATCACACTTGCATTTCATTTTGACAAGGGATGTCACATCTCTCCTTTCCCCAAGAAGCAAAAGTGCACTCCTCTTATGGTACACCACTAGCCTTTCTTAAATGAGGTGGCGCTATTCACACTCTTCAACTCACCCAATCACATGATCAGATAGACCACTAATCATGAAAATATTGGATATCAAAACAACGGAGGAAATTAGAACATTCAAATCCCCCCACTTTCTCACTTTATGATCATTCCCCAGCCTCCTATTTCGTCCCCCCATCTCTGCCTCGTCACCCCAACATCTTCCATCATCATCCTCCTCCTTCTTCGCCAATGGAGAGAGAAAAGTTTATCACTCTCCAAATCTACTGCTTCCTCTTGTTTATCACACCAGGAATAACTTTTTTGGTCAAATAGATTAGTGGAGATCATAGAATCTCCATGGTAAACCCCAGAAATGAACTATGAGAACTTTGTTTCCTACTCAAACCAGGATATGTAAGAAACCCATCTAAAATCTTGAGCTGATTAAGAATCCTCCTCATGATTAATACCCAGTTATACCATAAAAAACTACATAGGGAATAATTAATACATAAGACCCACAAAAGAACCACGAGAGATCTGATTCCTAATCCAACCATTAAACATAGGATACATGTCTAAAGGTACAGGCCCAATGGGCCTCATCAATGGTATAAGACTCTATTTCAGATCGAATGGCCTCATATACAGTGTATGTTCCAACTGAAACGAAACTTTGATGTATTTTATTCTCAACTAACATGGATATATAGGAAGCCTCCCTCAAGGTAGAAACTGAAGGACCTCAGAACACCATGAGAGGGGAGGGGTGAATCAGGGTGTCAACCTTTTCTTTTAAACTAATGGATATTGTTCCCATATTGGTAGGAACCTGTTAAACCTATCAGATAAATCATGAAAAGAGAAGATACAACAGTTTTACTTGGTTCACCAAAAAGGGCTATGTCCAAGTTATATAGGCCGATAGTGTGTCAGTTTTATCAAAGCCCACTAATCTTCACTAGATGTGGAATACAAAGGTTCGGTCACAGTCACTCTGTACAAGGTGAACTTACTTTACAATGGTTTAGGGATAGCTCACTACGTCCCTCAGATTACTTCTATCGAATCCCCATAAATAACTACTTTGAGAGAATTCTAACTCAGTTTATCGACTTGAAGTTCTCATCAATAGATTGGAATTGAAGTCTTTATCTTCGTTCAGCACGATACATGCCTTTCATCAAACACCTAAGTTGATTCACTATGAAAGCCTACTCTGCTTAAAAATAATATAAAAAATTGTCCTTTGTGAACCCCCTTTGCGAAGCTCAACCCTTACCAAAGCACACACGTTTGGAAAACATATTTCTTCATGGAGAACAATTCTTTTCAGAACACACTGCTTAGTAGAGCACACTGCTTCCCAAGTCACACTACTTCACAGAACAACTTACATCATGAATCTCACTAAGCCAACATAGAACACCTCATCTTCGTGAAGCACTCAATACATATAATCATTAACATCGGTCAAAACTAGACTAGTTCTTTCATGAATCTCAAGATATTGTTGAAACCTTGCTTCGTGGAGAACCTCTTGATTCTATAAATCAAAGTGATTCCATATTTTCTATCTTAGGTTCCTACAGAATGAAGTGGGGTGGACTCTTATTTATAGGTTTGGTTGAATGTGAAGCTCTGCTTCTTTATGTGTGATTTCTAGATCATTCAAAAACTTCTTCGTGAAACATCTCCCTTCACGAATAACCCCTAAAAATTTTCATTTTCCACAATTCTCTCCGTCAAACCCTTCACGATGCCACATTTCTCCACTTTTCAAATCCTTTTATCTAAATTTTTCACTTCTGTAATGATCCAATTCTCTTAAATGCGAAGGAAGACTGTCTCAAAATTCAATGCTTCATTTCTTAAAAATCCTCATACTAGTGTTCACAAAATCCATGCCTCTTCTATATTTATGAAAAGTTCATTCTAGAAGAGTACCTTTCATGGAGTTTAGATTCTTGTAAATGTAGAGCACACCATCAAAATATTCTTATCTTTGAAAAAACACTTCAAGAAGCCCATCTGTATGAAATTCATGCATTTTCCATATTTTAATGATACCTTTGGGAAGAAACACATATGAAAATTATTTTCATTATCCAAATTTTGGAACACAAAAATTTTGCAAAAACTTGGAAACTGAACCACCATTAACATTGCTTTTGTTTTGAACTGTATAATCCTTTATTTTAAAGCTCCATTGTCTTCTATGTAAGTATTGAACAAAACACAAATTGATCAACATTTTGAGCCATGAATAGTCTTGGTTACAATAATATCCCCCTTTGGGTTTGCTGGCAATCTATACATAAATTCAATCAAGAACCATCCACTAGAAAAACCTAATACACAAGAATCAACTCATCTAAAAATATAAGTATACGTTATAAATTCTTGGTATATAAAACAATAGGGGAAACATGAATTGGATTTTCATGTTTGTGAATGCTTAAAGATGTAAAATCTATGATCTGAATGAACCATTCTCACCCATTGAATAGAAAAAATTATTACCAATCATTCACCATTTGAAGCATTCTTTCTTAAAACACTTTCACATTTATTTTTTCTCCTGCAACCTTAGATAATGACTTTATCCATTATCCCCCATTAGTAATAAATCCAAAGTTCATATTTATGAATTGTAGAGCTCAAGAAATACTCCCCATGGATTGTATCTCCCCCATAAACCTGCATAACTTCCACAAACATATTAAAGTAGTTAATACAAAATGGGAGAGTGGAACTATCATAACCTCCTCATGAACTGAAAGGTTATTGAACACTAAAGTTCAACTGATGATTCTCGAACATAGCTGCTGATAGTCACTTGGTTAGAATATCAACCAATTTCTTATCATTTCCCACATGATATATTTTAATCATGCATTGTTCAACTTTTTCTTTGATGAAGTGATATATGATTTCAATGTGTTTCATACGATAATGTTCAACTGGATTATTTGTGAGATCGATCGCACTCTTGTTATCATAGTAAATCATCATTGGTTGTTTCACCTCATCACCTATGTCCGTCAGTTGCTACTTAATCCAAATTAATTGAGTGCACACCTTGGTGGAGGATATATATTCAGCTTCAGAAGTACTAAGTAATGTGATTTCCTAATTCTTAATCAACCAGTCCACAAATTTCTTCCCAATATAGAATGACCCACCACTAGTGGACTTTTTTTCCACTACATACCTATCCCACTAAGCATCATAATATGATGATAGTTAAATGTCTCTTCTTTTAGCTAGTTATAACTCATAATTATGAGTACCTTGAAGGAACCTTGTTATTCATTACACTACAGCCATATGTTCTTCCTTTGGATTACTCTGAAAGAGAGACATTTAGAATACTGTAAAGGCAATATTTTTTATGGTTTCGGTTAGGTACAGTAAGCTTCCAATAATTCTTTTATACATTGTGGGATCCACATACATTCCATCCTCGTGATTTTCCAATTTTGGTTCCAACCAAAATCAGAGTCTCCATTGGTTTGGAATCGTGCATATAAAATTTCTTCAGCATCTCTTTTGAATACTTTACCTGAGAAACAAATGTGTAATCCTTCTTCTGAATCACCTACAGCCCTAAAAAGTTTGTGAGTTTTCCAATCATCAACATTTCAAATTATGATTTCATGTGATTGGAAGATTCTTCCAATGATCCATGTCTTCTTCCAAGGAAAATAATATCATAAATGTATACCAATACCATGAATTGATCATTCTGATAATTATTGACATAGAGATTGTGATCCACTCCTCTTTTGAATTACATATTTTTCAAATAATAATCCAGTTGAGAGTAGCGTTCTTGTGGTGCCTGCTTCATTTCATAGAGTGTTTTCATTAATACTCATACCTTAATTTCATTATTTCCAAGAAAGAAACCCATCGGTAGTTCAGTATAGACTTCTTATTCAAGAACATAATTTAAGATTGTTGTCTTAACATCCTTATGAAACACTCTATACCCTCTTTGGATTTCCATGGCAAGAAAAACCATGATTGACTCCAGTTTAGCCACCAGAGAAATGTTTTCCTCAACATAGACACCTTCAATATATAAATATCCCTTTCATACTAGTAATTACATATTTCATATCACATTACCATGCTCTTCATATTTGTTCTCATTGATCTACTTTGTACCAATCACATTGTGACCTTCTAGTCTCTTGAGTATATCCCATGTCTGATTCTTTTCAATATTATCTAATTCTCAATTCCTGTCTTTCACCCATGATTAATCTTTTGCAACCTCTTCAACTGAGGATGGTTCCAACACTGATAAGAATTCATATTTTGCATTATTCCTCCTTCTCTCTATTTGTGAGGGTGCATTCCTATCCCTAATGATGGTGGAAGGATCAATTTTTGCTCTTCAATTTATCATCTAAGGTTCAGTTGAATTTTATTCAATGATGGTTTCCTATTTTGATTCCTATTCTAAGTCAACATCATTAAGTGACTCCTCAAAGTTTTATACTCCTTCCAATACTTCTATATTTCCATTTTTTCTATGTTCACATACTTCCTCATATTCTATATCATTCGTATAGGAATTCCTTGAAGCATTTTTGGTTCTCTCTTCAAGGATATTAACATCTTGCTTTCCACAATCCTTCCCAAGAGCTTATTTAAACACTTGTAGGCTTTGTTTTTCATTTGATATCCGAGGAATATTCCTTCATCTTCATTTTCACCATATTTACACTACTTTTATTATTTTTTTGGAATGAAACATTTACTTCTAAAAACACAAAAATAATTCAAAGAATGATTCATTTCATGCCACAACTCATATGGTGTCTTTGTCTCACCTATATAGAGCCCCTTTCAATTTTGAATGTGGAAAACAGCTTCAAAATCTTCTTTCCAGTAATGGAACGAGATACGACTCTTAATCATCATAGTTCTGGACATGTTGTTCACCTGTTGATTCTATCACTCAACAACTCCATTTTTCTATGGAGTTCTCACAACAGCCACCTCATGACATATTCCATGTTTCTATATTTAATTTTCATACTCAATATATGTGTATCCCTCTCCATTATCATATTTAATAAATTTTATTATCCATCTAGTATCATTCTCAGTGATTTAGTGATAATTTTTCATGCAATCAAGCAATTGTTGTTTCCTATGTATAACCATCACACATGCTATCCTACTGTAATCATCTATGAAAAGGACAACGTACCATTCTCCATGAATTTTGGAAGAAATTATCTTTATACATAAATCTATATGAATGAGGTCAAGAAGATTAGATTATATATTCTTCTTTTTTCGATAGGAACTACAGACCAGCTTCCATCGTATGCAAGTATCACAGGCCTTTTCGCATTCACGCTTTAGGTTGGGGTTATCCATGACTATTTTCAGATTATATATCTTTTCCATGTATTTTTTATTAATATAACCCAATCTATGAGTCCACATGTTGTTTTCTTCTTCAACTATTAGATACAAAATGTTTTCTTTACTGTCAACCTGATATAAGTTTCCATATGTTATATAGAATTTTATGAGGTAATTCTATGTCTTTACCTTTATAGTTGATCACTTTTGATTTAAAGTCACTATAAGTATTGAGTCATAGAGTTTACTCACACTAAGAAGAGTGTGACGCCAACCATCCACACAAAGGACTTCAGTTTTATTTGGTTCTCTATTATCTGGCTCATTACTTCCACTACCTCTGATCTTCAAAGAACCATCATTATCGATCCTCACTGTACCATTGACCCTTTCTTGATATTTCTTAATAGGTCAGTATTACCCATCATGTGGTACAAAAATACACTATCAAGAATCCAGTTATTGTTGTTCTTTGTAGCTTTAAGGGCTACTTTTGTAAGATTGGTGTTTACAATTTTCCTTTATTCTTTCCATAAAATATTGGATTGAGTGTGGGATGCTAATGGCCTGTCAACTCTCTCTTACACATAAGTAAGTTATTCATACTCATACTCTTACTCAAAAGGAGAAAAGCTATTTGTATCTTCATCACTATCTAGTTTATGAGAATTGAATTGTCTTTGATTTATATATAAAATTTCCATGTCTCTCCTCTTCCTGCAATAAACAGCTTTATGACCAATGTTAGAATAGTAAAAAGAATATTTGTAGAAATGTTTCTACTATAAGGAGTAGGATAAATAATTTTTCTCCATTATTGACTACCTAGATCATCCCCATTAAAGTATCTCCTTTCTTCTTTGCATTAAGACATGGTTTGGCCCAGATAACCACAGAATTGACATTTCATAAGTGGATATTTCTTCTCATTTCTATTCCACTTAATCTTTACTTTAATGGGAAGGTAGTTTTTTTACCTATCACTTCTATATTCCTGAGGATAATTTTCAATTCTCATTTCAGTTTGGATTGATGGTTTATTTTTCATCACTTTAGGAAATTTTCAATGTGTCCAACTTTCATCTTTTCATTATTTTGGATGAAATTATTTCCAGCAATTGATGTCTTGTCATCACAATTGATTCCATTTTTTTCATGTAGTAATGTATCTTATCACTAAATATCTTTTCAACACCATATGAACTATGCTTAGATCTCACTAGCAACTCATCATCTAAGAATTTTGAAAATTTTATTTTCTTCCTTCCTTCTTTTAAGTTTGATTCACACTCTAGTTTTATCTTAAGAGTAACAAATTACTCTTATATTCCCTCTATAGTCATGGAATTATACTCTATTATGGAGGTGAGTTCATTGATGACCTTTACTTGTTGAGATTTAGATCCACTACATCATCAGTCCCTTCAAGGATTAGTGATTGTACCATCACCGGTTCTTCTAGACATTCAATTTTTTATTCAATATGATCAATATATTATGATGATTATTCCACCATTTCATTCCTATTATTTCATATCTTACACTTATTATCAAGATTAAAAAATAATACTTAGGTTTCAACTTGGGATTGGAATTAGTTATCAACTGGTTATCTTTAGATTTACCTGTCAATGGTTCTGAATTTTCAATGGTATCCATCAAGGAAGCATGACTTACAATTTTAAATTCCAGTACTTATTCTTCACAAAATTCATTATCATAATCTTCATCTTTACAAAAAAAACTATTATTCTATATTTCCATTTCATATTTGAATTATCCCTTATTGAAAAACCTTTCTACAGGCTTCTCGATGTTTCCATCATTTCTCTCTTCATCATTGAACTTTCTCGAGCACTGATATTAAATGTTCCCAACTCTGCCACAAAAAAACATCAAGTCGTAGGTAACTTACCTCCAAATTTCCCTCCTCACTTCTTGAACTTCTTGGAAATGAGAGAAATAATTTCTTCTTCATCATCATCTTCACCACTAATATCTCTGGAAATTTTCAGTTTGTCCATGGATTTGAATGCCATTTCCTTTCTCACATGAGTTGTAGAATCTTATGGTTTGACTCTAATTTAATATGACACCAAGAAGATCAGAAGATAATACTGAGAAATTTTGAAAATATATATTTCCTCAATAGATGACACCTTTGAATTGTAAAGTGATGGAAGTATTCCAGATATTTTCTTTACTATATCAATATCTTTTATTTCTTCTCCCAGACCTTCAATTTCTCCTACCACTTTAGTAATATGATTGAAGAAGGAATCTGAATTCTCATCAGGATGCTTCTTCGTATCATCAAACCTATTGTGCAAGACTTGAATTTTTTCCTCCTTCACTTTTCTATCTCCTTCATATAAATTTAAATTTTATCCTACATAGTCTTTTCTAAGGTGTAACTCATCACCTTTAGATAGATCTGATTGGAAAGATCTGCGGTGAGAGCATTCTGCACTTTAGGATCAACATCAATAATTTTCTTGTATATATCATCCATAGTCATACTTATTAGATCAGTAACTTGTATTACATACATAGTAGCAAATAGTACTTCCCTTCAAATAGAACATAGATTATATCTCATTCTGTTATTTAAAATCTAAAAGTTACTTCCATTGAAGAGAGGTATTCTCTGAACATTGGATAAATTATCCATAACATAAAAGGATAGATATAACACCGGAAACCTTTATGCTATAATACAACTTGAAAGATCCCAGAATACCCTGAGAGGGGAGGGGTAAATCAAGGTGTCAACTTTTTCATTTATACTGATATATCTTGTTCCCATGTTGGTAGGAACCTACTAAACCTATAAACAAAAAGAATGCAAAGATAAAACACAATAGTTTTATTTGGTTCACCAAAAAAGGCTATATATAAGGAGGATACACCAACTATGTTTCATTTGTAACAAAGTCCACTAATCTTTTCTAGATGTAGAATAAAAATGTTCAATCACAGCCACTCTATTCCAGGTGAACATCCTTTGCAATGGTTTAGGGATAGCTCAATGTGTCCCTTGGATCATTGCTATTGACACCCCCTATATCACTACTTTGATAGAATTCTAAATCAGTTTATCGACATAAAGGTCACTTCAATAGATTTGAATTCAATTCATTATATTTGTTCATAACAAGACACTAGTTGCATCAAATACCTGAGTAGATGAACTCTGAAATCACATCCCACTTAAACCTAATATTCAAAATTGTCCTTTTTGAACCCATTTTGAAAAGGGAAACCCTTCACAGAGCACACAACTTCATAGATAACACTTCTTCATAAAGCATACTACTTCGTAGATTACACTACATCCCATAGAACACTACTTCGCTGATTAACTTACTTCACAAATCACAATTAAACAATGCAGAACACCTCATCTTCATGAATAAATCAATACATAGAATCTTTGACTTTGGTCAAGACTGCACTAGTCATTTAATTAATACCAAGATCTCTTTGAAACCTTGCTTTATAGATAACCCTTTACTTTTTGAAATCGGAGAGATTCTAAATTTTCTCTCTTAGGTTTGAAAGGAATGAAGAGGGGTGGCCTCTTATTTATAATTTCGGTCAAACATGAAGCTCTTCTTCTTCATGAGTGATTTCTAGATCATTCAAAAATGTCTTCACAGTGCATCTCCCTTCGCAGAGAACCACTGAAATTTGTTGTTTCCATAATTCTATCTATCAAATGCTTCACACTACCACATTTCTGTACTTCACAAATCCTTATTATTGATTATAGACTTTATTAATAAGTCTAGTCTTATTTCTTTAAATTATTCTATTTTCATTGCATTTGTTCCTAAAACCCCATTTACACCAATTATAGATGTTTCCTTAGGTTTTTAAACCAATTTCCTAACATTATTCCTTTCAAATTCATTTATCTAATCTTTCATTACTTTAATCTAATCCTCATCACTTAAAGCTTCACATAAAGTTTTATATCCAAATTGAGATAGAAAAGACTCTGTTATACTTAATTTATTAAGGAACTTATAGTCCTTACATTTTTATTTACATCACCAGTGATATTAGGACTAGGATGATTCCTTAGTAATAACTGATTTGGGTTTTGAAAAATTTGTTCATCAATATAAGGTAGAAAATCATTAGGGGTAAATGTCTCAGAAATAATTTCCTATGTATTTTTCTTGTTTTAAGAATCCTCTAACAAAGATTCGTAATATGTTTTGGAAAACACTTCTAAAGAATTAGGTTGATGTTGTTCCAAAACAAAAGGATTTGATTCATCAAATTTAACATGAACTATTTATTCAACTGTATAAGAGTTTTTATTTAGAACTCTATAATCGTTAGAAGTAGTGGAATAACATAAAAATAATCTTTCATTGTATTTGGGTGAAAATTTTTGTAATTTATATTTTTTATTCAAGATGAATAATTTGCATCCAAAAACATTGATGTAACAAATTTTTAGTTTTCATCATGTCCACAACTCAAAAAAATATTTCTTAATAAAATCTTGAATTAAAACTCAATTTATATTATAGAAAGTAGAAATTACAGATTTAGCCCAAAAATTCTTAGAAATTGAGTATTCACTCAACATGGTTATTTTTATTTCTTGAAGAATTGTGTTTCTTATTTCAATAACACCATTTTTTTGGGAGTTCTTGCTGGAAAAAATTTGTGAGAAATACCATTTTTACTACAAAAAGTTTCAAAATATGAATTTACAAATTCTCCACCATGATCGATATGAATTGTTATCAGTGGTAGGTTTTTCTCATTTTTAACTTTATCTATAAAGGTTTTAAATAAACAAAAATCTTCATATTTAATTACAAGATAATACACCCAAGTAAATCTTGTTTAGTCATAAACTAAAAAAAATACATAGTATTTTTCTCGAATACTTCCAGATTGTGTTGGAAAAAAAAGATCTATGTGCACTAACTGTAATGCATGAGAAGTTGTAACTTCACTAATTTATTTAAAGCTTGACTTATGATGTTTTCCATATTGACAAGGGTCACATACTTTATAATAATCAAACCTAAGTTCTAATAGATCTTTAACAATTATGTTCTTAAATAGTTTTTATAAGTTTTTAAGATTACAATGTCCTAGTATTCTATTCCATAACCATGATTGTTATTTTTTTACAGAGAGATAAAGTAAGTATTATCTCTTAAGGTCTTATATGTTCAATGTGTATACATTCTCATGCCTTTGGGAATAAATAATACAATCGTCCTTAGAACTGGATGTTATACAGTTATCATTCTTAATATTAAAAAGGTATCCTTCATCACATAAATGAATTATGCTGATAAGTTTGTGCTTAAGAAATTCAATAAATCAAACATTAGAAATTAAAACATTTACAAGAAAAGAAATATTACCTATGTCACCAATCTTCCCTTTAGAATTATCCCCAAGGTTAAATTTTCCACCTTTCATATTGATAACCTTTTCAAAGAATATTTTTTTACCAGTCATTTTTTGAAACATACATTATCCTTGTACCAAGTACTGTTGTTTATATTTCCTTTATTTTCCTAAATATATAATATTTGTGTATTTGGAATCCAAACCTATTTAGATCCTGAAATATTAGAAAGTGGAATCCTAAGGATCAACATTTTTTTGGGAAAATTATATTTAAGAAATCCAATGGATATAACTTTATTAAAAGAATAATTTTTCTCCCAATGTCCACCACTTTAACACTTGATGAATAATGGGTCTCATTTGGGGACAAAATATTTATTATTAAAAACTGGTTTTGTATGAGAATTTCTCACTCCTTGACTATTACCATAAGGATGCATTTTAGAATAAATATTAAAAAATCCATTTTAATAAGTGAAATTCTATAAGAGTTTATTTACGAAAAGTATTTTAAATTTTAGTCCTACGACCAAATTCTTTTCCTCACATGTATTAGATTTATAATTGAGTTTTTCTTATAAATTTTCTTTCTCAAAAATCATATTTTCAAGATCCTTAATAATTTTATCATTTTCATAATTTACTTCGATATGGTTTTTAAGAATATTTTCTAAATCCGAAACCTTTTCATCAAGATATTCAGTAAGATCTGATATTTCATTTATTAAGGTATGTATTCTAGAATTTTCATTCTCATGTTCCTTAAAAACATTGAAATTTTCATTTTCCAGTAACATAGAAAATCTTGACACTTACTCATAGGAAGGTAAAGTATTCTCATTATTAGATGAGGAGGTTTCTTCTTTAGAAGAAAAAACTTCCTCTGGATAATTATTACTCAAAGAAATATTGGTTAAACAGTCATCAGTGTGTACCTTATCCATAAAGAAATAATTTTGAGTTAGAATTTTGGCTCTAAGTCCAAGATTATTTTATCCAATAGATTCATAATCAGAAGATTCATCGAATCAATCACCACCACTGGAAATATAGGTGTCATTGTATTTGAGAACATTTTATCCCTTATACTTCCATAATTTCATCATGTCCCTCTCAGAATGCCTTTCTTTTGTATACATTTCTTTTAATGTATAAAAAATCAGGTCTAATATGTACATCTCTTTTTCATTCATAACAGGTCAACTCTCCATCCTTCTTATATTTTTTATCCTTCTTCTTATATCTATATTGAAATTCCTACTTTCCAATAATCATGTTCATACTCCGATCAATATTGGATAGCTTATTCTCTAACTATTAAGATTCACTGGATTCTGAATCAACTATAACATTCATCTTATTTGTATACATAACAACTTTATTAGGAGTCTGATTTTTCCTCTGATGTGATGTTTTATTAAAATCAACATTACCATTATTCTTTTTCACATTCTCATAATCTATCTTTAATTCACTCTCATGTTGTAAGAGAGTTCCAAAAATCTTGTCAAGAGTAACAATTGTAACTTTCATTAACTCATCAATAGTTGTTCTATTCGATTCCCATTCAGTTAGTATAATTTCAATGATCTTATCAACAATAACCTCATCATTTAAGTATTTTTCTCCCATTTATTATAGAATGTTCACGATAGTCATGAAACATTGTTGGAATTTTATAGTTGGTTCTATATAGTGACAAACAAATCTATGATAATATGCTCTCCACATAGCTCTCCTGGTTTCAAAAAACAAGGATGTTCCAAAATGTGTAACTTTATGTTCTTCCAAATACTATTTGTAGCTTCACATGATGAAATATGTCTATAGATGTTCTTGGTTATAGAACACACCAATGTATTTTATACCTTAAAGTTAAGTTGATATTATTGTCTTTCTTGATGTGTAAATTCTTTAAGTTACTTGGCTGAATCTTATAGTCTCTATTAATCATAATGAAGTTATCAACACCAAAATTGATAACAAAAGTCTTAATTTTATCTCTCTAGTATTCATAATCATTACCATTGAATAGTAGTGGTATAGTAAGATTTAATTTTTCTATAGAACAAATATTCATGTCTTCCATATAAGATAAAAACAAAAACTTTTCCACTCTACAAGGTTAGTGTTGTATGTATTTAAAAATGTATAATTAATAAAAAACAAATCAATGTAAATAAAAGTTAGATAAAGATCAAAACTCTAAGAAAAGTTGATAAATAATACTTATATGTTATTATAAGTATCTCATAGACCTACTTTGATACCAATTGTAGGATCTAAATGTATATGTAGATTCTCAATTACAAGAGGGGGTGAATTGTATATTCTTAGAATTCATTAGCCTTAAGAAAAACTAGTTCTTATGGTTATATGTAAAACTTAAGGAAACCTAAGTATAAAAATGTGAAATAGGTTATATTCAAAAAGCCTCTTTAAGAAATTTTTTTAAACATAACAACCTTAAGAAAACTTAAGAAAAGCTTTCGTAAATAAATATTTTACCTTGTAGTGTATATAAACTTATTATAATCAGGGTAAAAGTATCAGAAAGTATAATAAGGTTATACTTTCTAACTTTTACAAATTTTAAAGAATAAGAAATAAAACATTTAAAATACACAAGTAAATAATTATAATATTTCTCTTAACCCAAAGAGAATTTTATCCAACAACCTTGGATAAAGGTCCTTTGATTTATACTTTCAAGAAGGTTTTTCTTACCCACACTTGGGTAATCCCTCGATACAAATATTGTTATCTATCTTGATATCCTTGAAATCCCTTAATTAAGTAGGTAATTTGAACATCTGACTTCCAATACCCAGAATCCCTTGATCAACAACAATCAGAATCACACTAGGCAAGGCTGAACAAGTTGTTCACAGCTTGAACAAAATGTTCACAATAATCTCACAAAGAAATAGATTCTCCCTATTTAGAAATCACTACACAGTATCACAAAATCAAGTGTTGTAACTTTTTTTTCTCAATAAAATCGATGGTATTTTTAGGTGAAATGACTAATGGTAAACTCCCCCTCCCACAACCATATTTTTCCTTTAATTTTGGAGGGACCTGCACTGGTCACACTCAGCCAACAGTTATTAGAAAATTAGTATCACAATTTTAAAATTGTGAGAATTTTTATGAGAAAATAATTATTAGAAAATTAGTATCACAATTTTAAGAAAATTAGTACCTGATTTCAAGAGAAATCATGTCTAATTTCTTATGAAATCGGATTATGATTTTTGAGGAAATTAGATTATAAAATCAGTAAGGTTCCAAGTCTTAGATAAGGAATTGATTATCCTTAAAGAATTTTTTTATTAAGAAACGTATAATTTTCCTTATATAGAAATGTTAGTCATGATAAAGAAAGGAATGTTAACGGTTTTCCTTATTCAAGCATATAGACTTTTCTTAATAAAATACAATAATATTTAAGGAATGTGTTTATGATTTTCAAAACATTAAGTCATAATGGAATAAATTGTTCATAAATAAATTTATTGACTCAACAGTGAGAAATGGGTAGAGGTGGTGGCCTTTTATTGGGAAGGAAAAGGACTCACATGGATTTTTTAGAAACATGTTAGGTATACACATTTCCTTACCTATAAAAATTACACCAAACCAAAAAAACTCAAGAATGTAAGTTTTATGGCCTAACTATATATTGAAAATGGGTGTTAGACATGTGGCTAGGTTATTTGGTCCCTTGATAATAAGGTTTAGCCCTAAATTAAGCTTAATCGTTGTGATTGATTTTAATCACTTTTGCTCGAAATTGAAGTTGTTATTATTTTACAAGAAATAAAATACTAATAACAATGTCGTATGTTTTATTTTACAAATTCAAAAAATATAAGATAGAAAATTAAGGTTAATGTTATTACCACAAAGGATATGAAATAATAGGTTTTTTAATAGAAAAATGATCAAAAGTTTGTTGAGATTTTATATTCAATTTAAAAGTGAAATTGATTATAATAAACTAAATTTAATTAACTGATTTAATATTGATCTAATGTTACATTAAAATATATTTAAAATATAATTTAATATTAATAATTATATAAATGAATATTTATTTTTTAACTAAAAAGCAGTACATTACACTATTCATCAAAACTGTAGTTTCTCAGAAAAAGCCCCAAAATTCACTCTAGGGTAGTTTCAACATTATGAATTAAAAAATGAATTTTTTTTAAACTAATTATATTTATAACATTGTCTAAAATTAATTCGGTAATTTTTCATATAAGAACATTAAATGCTATCCATTTGAGAAAATGGTATTTTAAAATATATGAGGACTTTAACAATAAATATATATTTCCCAATCAATATTTTTAATTTATATAAAACCATTATAAAAAATATTTTAAAAGTATTTATTACTATTTATATAGCTATGTTTCAGTACTAGGGTTTAATTATCTCATTTAAATAATTATAACAACAAAATTATGTTTCATAGAAACTCATTGTTGTGTGGAACTTATGCCAAGTGGGTATTTCATGTAGTGAAAGATAATTTGGTGTTAGTATATTGGAATCTAAGTCGGATCCATGTGAAATGAATGTTTTAATTTTTGTAATTTTATATTATAATATTGATCAAGTGATGCAAAATATTAAAAAGCCTAAATTAATTCCAAAAAAATCGTAAAATCTTGGGTTGTTACATTCTACCACCCTTAAAATGAATTTGTGCCTCTAAATTCATATAAGTTATAAAATGTTTAAAATGTGAAATTTTTATTCATATAAACCCACATCATAAAAATGAAAACTAAAACTCAACATTAAAAAAGAATGAAGTTGGAACCATAATATTACCAAAAGTAGCATATAACTAGGTTTCCACATAAGAGAACATAGGTTCCGGGTGAGGAATTGAAATGAAAGAAAAATATAACCATCATGTTCTGGTGGATAGTGAAAGAGAAAAAGGATAAAGTGAAAATTCACAAACCCATAAATTTGTGATGACCTAAGGGACCATCTGATTCATTTCAAATAAAGGTAATAGGATAAATTTTTTGGTTTCAAGATCCTTTTTCCTAAAGTTAAATAATTTTCATGAAATGATATAATTTCATGATTTTAGGACAACCTCACCCTTTATTATTCCATGATTAACTTTCAAATCTCATTCCAATAAATGACAGTGAATTTTTAATTTATGATGTATTAACACATCATGAGATCTATGATTAGTCATAAATTTTTTCGTTGGTTATCATCAACACAGAGTCATAATAGTAGGTTATCCAATATGAATAAATTCTCATGTTGTGAGATAATACTTTAATCTCAAAAACATCATCCAAAGTGCTACTTAATATTTCCATAAATGGTTAACCTTATAACCCTTCCAAAATATAATTCACCATTTCTTCTTTAAATATGATTTTACCTAATACCAATAAAATTTGTATTAGATACTTGGGTTCATCATTACCCCAATAGTACAATAACAGTTATTTTACTTGTCCAACATCTATGTAGAGGGATTTAATAACATGAAACATCAAAAAAGGATTAATAATAAAATATTCATAGGGATTACTTATAAAAAATCAAACATTAAATTCCAAATGAAGGAGGGAGGTATAAGATCTTATTAATTATACAATTTTACTTCATCCATTATGATTTCATGGGCTTTATCTTTATCTACCAACATAAGTGATTTTTCATATTGATCGTCATCATTAATCATTGGTTATCTGAAATTCCTAGAATAATGACCATACTTGTTACATTGGAAACATTGTATTATGGATGGTGCATTCTTTGGACCCTTTTTTCCCATTGACTATACATTAATCTACTTGATGATCTTCATTTCCACAATTAAAACCCGTTAAGGAAATTTCCTCCATGTTTCCTTCCACATTTTTTTAATAATGTGAATATAATTTTTTCCCTCTATATTATTTTGAGTTTCCTTTTAATTCTATGATTATTTTCTCATCCTAACCATGAGATTGATGATATAATTCAATATCCCTTTCTGTATAAAGACTGTGAGGAAGGTACATACTGAAAAATATATTTTTGAACTCATCCCACTCAATGGATTTAGTTTTATCTCTTTTCCTCGTATTCTTGATGAAGTTCCACCACACTTTTGATTTATCTTAAAAGTGATAAGTTCCCAACATAAAATTTCATGTATTGAATAACATAGAATGAAAATATCATTTCACTAGAACATATTCATTTCTCAACAACTAGTGGATCATTCATTCCACTAAAATAATTTGGGGGTTTCCTTGTACAAGATTTAAGAAAACTTTTCCCCTTATTTGGTTTTTTGAAAATTCATCAATGTTGATGGCTTGATAAGGTAGTCTAGTCATAAAAATGATGTTTTTAACTCCATATTCTATTAAATTTGGTTTCTTAGGGGGGTGTGGTATCATTTCATTTTCCATTTAATTCTTCATTGTTATATTTCCATTGGGTTCTTTCCATTTACTAAAACCAGATAGCATAGAGTAAGAAACAATTATCATTGAGAGGAACCACATAATCCTGAAAACCACTCATATGATTTCTAAATTATGAAAATTTCATAAACTATGAAACTTTAGAATTATCATAATTTATTCAGAGATAGTATCTATTTAAATCCTTTATGATGGTTTCTGAAGATTTTTTGAATTCCCAAAGAATACCCCCAAGGATTGTCAAACTAGGTGTGTCGAATTGCTCATTTTCGTGTACTAGTTTACCCTGCATCAGGATCAGAATATCTTGTTGAATTTTTTACTCCTAGGTATAAATTTTATAGAACCACATCCACTTATAGTATTTATACTGGTATGTATTGTAAATAAAAAAAAATCACTATATCCTTTTCCAAAAAATTAGGACCTTTTCCAAAGCATTAACTCATCCTTATACTTATCATTACAGACAACCAAATACATATACATATAAATATACCTAGGTATCCCCCTAATGTTTTCTCATCCTTGTTTATAAAGGATTAATAAACCTTTATATTGATACCAAAAATAGAAACCCAAGCTTAACATGCATGGATATTACATCATTTTTTATGAATATTAATCACATTACAAAATTGCATGCCTGAGGACCATAAAAATTTATTGTATTTGGAGACATAGAACAAAAAACATATATCCTGTTGAATGATATTAAATATGTACAGTAAATATCTACACCTTAGTACTTCTATCTAAAAACAATTTCATAACCTAGAGAAAGGAAACATAAGAAATATGTGAACTCATATTCTCAGTAAGGGTAAATAAAGAAAATTTATAAGAATAACATGATCAAATGGGTATGGAACTTGAGAATAAAATTTACATATTATAAATCATGATAAATACTAGAATTTTATATTACATGAATCATAACAAAAATATGGAAACTATTCCTTGATATATTAATATAAGAATAAAACATGGAATTGTGGAAAACATGTATTCACATAAAACCCATATGTAAAGGTAGCCTAACAAGGCCACTATAACTTGTTAGTCATGGATTAATCTCCTTTGTACCTAATTTGGTCATGGTATTCCCTCTTGTGTACCCTCTTGTTTTGGGATTGGTATGTCCTCCCATGTACCCTCTTTTGTTTGGGCTTGGGATGTCCTCATGTTTACCCTCTTATTGGAAGATTGGGATCTCCTACCATGTACCCTTTAAACTCATAAACAATTTATCATTAATAGATTAATTGAAGGTAGATATATGTACCACTAGTCACATAATGAAATCATACATTCATATTTCAAAATAACATTCATCATATCATGACCCGTGAAAAGAGATTAGTTCTATAAAAATAAAATAGTAACCCATGAAATGAAATGGGAATCATTAAAATAGCCTCAAATCATAACCTATGGAAAATATATAGGTTTTATAATCATTTAATCTAAGAAAAACTTGTGAAAATAATCATTTTTAAATTGAATATAACTTGTGGAAAATAAACATATTTCATAAAGACCATTATATTATGAATAAATGATTAATAGAAAGAATATGAGTAGATCTTTTAGATCATATCTTTGAAGTGTGTGAGTAACATAAATAGATTTCATCTTAGAGAGAAAATAACTTTCAAATATCTTTCAAAAAAAATTTCTTGAGTAAAATATCCTTTCTTCTTTGAAAATTTGTTTTTAACACATCAATCAATTTAAAAATTATTTTCTTATAATTTACCATGAATACATATAAAGAAGAGTTGAAATATTTTTTGAAAACATTTTCATTGAAAATAAATTTTAAAAAAATTAATAAAGATTAACCATTTAAAAATTCAATGTAACCTATAATTATTTAAATTATATAGTATACTTGTATAATATTCTAGGAAACCCTTTTTAGTAAACAAATATTTCTGACTAAAGGGATGGTAATGTCAGGATTTATTCAAAACTACTTTTTAACTATCTTTTAGACCCAAGAGTATAAAAAATGTTAAAAATACATTAGAATATAATTGATAACCAGATTATAAGAAAACTCAGGAATATCCTTGAAATATAGAATATAATATTTCATCCAGGGAAGCATAAACATAAATAATCTCAAAAAGAGATGATATTGTCTCAAAAAACTCTTATAACTTGGAAACTTGGGATCATAATCTCTGTGTAAGAAATTAAATTACATGAAGCTTAAAAAATAAATTAAATATGTACATTAATGATATAAAATATAAAATTAAAGTATATACACCTTGAAAAAAGAGTTTACGTGCATAACAAAACATGAGTCTCAATGTAGAAAAATGGAGACTAAACTATTTTATTGATTTTGTATCTTATGGAACATACACCCCATGAAATAAGGATCATAAAATAGTCATGTTAATAACAATAAATTTCATTATAGGATTCATATAATATAATCATGTTTAGTACATACACCAAAAAAAATGAAAGAGTGGCAATCATAACATGTATCTCATAGAAATTAAGTGAGATGAAATCCCATTACCTTGGGTCTTGACTCTTGTCGCACTCATTAAAACCACCTGTAAAATAAATATAAATTTATTATATGTCATTAATATAACCATATTATTGTATATAATACCATATATGGTTTTATTATGACCTTAAATTAACCATGTGTTAACAATCCTAGGTTAATGTTTCACTTTTGGTAATATTAACGTCTTTTCTGCATGCATATTAATTTGTTATATCATTGTTCCTTAACTTATATCATGATTAAATTATTTAAATTAATATATAAATATAATTTATATCATGTAAAATTATATTATAAAAATTTATCTCATAATTAACAACAAAATGGAATACACCATTCATGGAGATGGAAAGTCATATGTACACATGAACATTGAATCCGTTTTTATTGTCGTAATGAAAGAAATAAATAAAATTACATATATGTATATATGTATAAAATATCATTAAATTTGACGCATAGTGTAATAAATATCATATTGGTTCACTAAACTCATACTTAATACATTCCATGTAGTGTGTGAACAAATCACATCGCTTTGAGGGGTGGTAGTCCACACTTCCTCAAACGAAATTATCATATTTACCCCAAATGGAATGTAAAAATATGTGTGTTAAACAACTAATATATAATATTAAATACATAATAAATATAATACAAGAAATATATAAATACATTTTCCATCATAATTTCCACAATGAGAGGTTCTAAGGAATAATGAACAGTTATCCTTATGTGAAGCGGTAGTTCTCCGTTAACATAAACAATATGTTCATTACCCATTAGATGGAGGTGTGTATAATTGTAACTAGAATATATAGAATAAAAACATATTATTATATTGAGTATATTTTTTTGTTATAAAAAAAATTAATGAAGATTTTGGATGGAGTGGAGAAACTAAAACGAAAGAAGGGATCTTGAAAGAAGACATTGCCTCTAAATCGAGTAACTCCTTTTGGTTTGTGCCAAACATATTCTTTAAGAATATGTCTTCCAAAAATGAGGATTATTGGTCTAAGGGAAGTTTTTTGGGATGTTTATTGGGAATTTAGTTGATAAAAGGTATATTTTTGAGAGTTGTGTGGAATGGGAAGAGGTGGTTTCCATTTATAGGGAAAGAAAAATACTCACATAGAATTTTTAGAAACATGTTAGATATACACATGTTATTAGCTAAACAAAGTCATAAAACATACAATAATTATATAAGTTTTATGGAAGACCTATTTACATCCAAATGGTTTTGGACAATTATCTAGGTCATTTGGTCCATTTATGATAAGGTATAGTCTCTAATTCAGTATAATCGTTGTGATTAATTTTAATCACTTTCACTAATCACTTTTGGTCAAACAATACGTTTTTCTTATTATAAAAAAACTGAAATACTAATTAAAATGGTTTGTGTAAGATATTAAAATTTTACAAAAAAAATTTGGTAAAATTAATATTAATGATAATCTTACAGACAGGATGAAATAACTGTTTTTTAGTATAAATTTTATAAAACTTTTTATTGAGATTTTATATTCAATTTCAAAGTGAAATTTATTATAATGAACTACATTATATTAATACATTTAATACATATCTAATGTTATGTTATAATATATTTCAAATAAAATTTAATATTAATAATTTTTTAAACAATTGTATGGCTTTTAACTAAAAAGTAGTAAATTTCACTATTCACCCAAAAAGGATGGTTATTAGAAAAATCCCAAAACATTAACCTAGGGTAATTTCGACGTTAAGAATTAAAAAATGAATTTTATTTCATATAATTAAATTTAAAAAAGTTTCTAAAATTAATTCTATTATTTTTCATATAAGGACATCAAAAACAGTTGATTTGAGAAAATAATATTTTAAAACATATAAGCACTTTAACAAAAATTATATCTTTCCCTTTCAATATTTTTAATTTATATTAAAATACTATGAAAATTATTTCAAAATTATTTTTTATTATATATATTGTTATGTCTAATGAATACGTTTTAGTTATCTTATTTAAATAATTATAACAAAAAAACGATGTTTCGTAGAAACTCAGTGTTGCGTGTAACATACACCAAGTCAATATTGAATATAGCGCAAGCCAATTTGGTGTTGTGTATAGTGAAATACAGGTCAGTTCCATGTGAAAGGAATGTCTTACATTTTTCATTTTCATAAAATAATAAATATTCATTATTGTAAAATATTAAAATGATTAAATTAATTAAAAAAACTTCACAAAATCATGGAGTGTTACACTCTCCCCATCTCCCTATTCACTGTTGGTTATGCGACACAGAAGTCCCAATGGGGAATACATGAGAAGCTACAAAAGGGAAAAATTCAAATGATGGAAAATGAAATTTAAAAAAGAGTATAAAAGAAATATTACATGATATTATGCCTTGGTTAGGAAAAACCCTCATTTTAGACTCAATGGAAGAGACAAAATCTCAATCCAATGTTGTACCATTTCGTATTTTAGACCAGGTTAGAATTTCATTATTATTTTTACTTTTTAATTTGGTTTATGATTTTGATTATAAAATGTTCCTCATAATGTAAATCCAAGAATCATATCACTTAAAATTAATGTTTTTAGATGTGTCTCAAGGCTCAAGAAATGCCTTAGAGGTTTTGGGTAAGATTTGGGAGCGTTGGGCTCCAAAAGCCTTCTTTTTAGGGGATATAAATAGGGTACACTATTAGATCGAACCCTATGCCTCTTTAGGAGAATCAATTAATGTTATTCAATTGGATCATATGGTATCTCCATGTTTGATTTAACCATGGGAGTTGAGGCTCATGGACATGTGGGGTGTCTAAAATTTAGTGTAGAGGTGTACAACAGGTTGTGCATGATTTTCCATAACATAAAGACTAATATTGTGGCTCATTAACAAGGGATAAATTGATCATTTTTTCCTTACTATATATTATTATTCCCTCTCCCTTTATTTCTCTTTCATGCAGTCAAGGGGAAGCCACTTGAGCACATATCATACTCCTCTCCTATTATTTGATTTCATCTCTTCTTTCAAACTCTTCTTTTACTATCGATTGCATTGGATCTGCAACGGTATTCTCTCTTTTAATATACCTCACTTCAATAGATTTGATCACCATCTTCTACTCTATTTTAGTGTGAGCTCACTTGATCTATTTTCAGAGAATTTTATCATTCTTCCATTCTCTTCCATTTTTGATCAAAAAAATGTAGATAAGTCCGAGTAGATCATCTTAAGAATGAAGTAAGTAGTATTTATGATTTTTTTATTAAATTAATATAATTTATATAATATTTACATTGTGTCAAGTGTTGGAATTTTTGGGTGTCACTTAAAAATTATGAAATGCCTTAAATTAAATGCCTAACCAACCTTGAACTGTGTTTTGTACCCTCTTAATATGGTAGAAGGTTATAACCTCAAACCGAACCACCCATTTATGATGGGATCACATATACATGAATATTAATTATGGTTACCATATGACTAAAACATCATTAAGTTGAGTTAATTGAAATGGTTATGCTTACATTCAACAACTCATGTTTAGCTTGCATTCTAAATCACCGTGTTTTGGGGTATTAAATCATTCCACTTGATTGAGATTTGTAAATTTATTTAAGTGAGTTTTTTGTTATAAATGTCATATTTTCAAATAAATACACATTTTGAGGTGTTTATATTATAATTAAAAATTTAATTGATTGATGATTTGTATAGATATTGGTATTATTAAATATTATCTTATGTTTCCCTTCATAGTTATTATTATATTAAATATCCCTCTCCTGAGTTATAAATAAAATGTACTAGTGATTTAAATTGAACTGATTATGGAATGGATGGTATTATAGCATGTATTTTAAAATGACTATGTGGATTATAGAAAATTGATCCATTGTGCCTTGAGATATATTGGTTTCCTCTTTATGGAACATAAGGATAAGGGATAAAAGGTAATTTGGGATGAACATACGTATATATTATGACTGGAGGACCTCAGTTAGGGTTGTTTATAATAACATCTCACACCCCGAGGTTGAGGATGATGAGCATGGTTTCTCATTTCTCTTGGGTTATTGGGAATGGAATCTCACTCCCCCTAGATTATGACGTAGAGAATGGAGGTCTCATCTATGAGAAGGATAATGGATATGAATTCTATATATAAATCATAAATATTGGTCTTATAACCATTTTACCATAAGACCCTACATTATTGTTATTCATTCTCCTAAAGACTATTGGACTGGTTATACTTACTTATTCACTAATTTATTATGGGCATGATGTCCCTTACATAGTATGACACTCGTATAATTATATAAGGACACATGTGACATGTATTAGGTCTTAACTAGTATGAAGTATTTATATATATATTTATATGTATATTTGTGCTTGTATGTATATAATACATATATATGAATAAACACTTATATATATGACAACCATACTAATTATTACACATTAATTCATTATTTTTTATATAATATTACATATAATGAAACTTGGAATATTGATAAGTATAGTGTGTATGGTAATTAGGTACATTACATAACAATATAAAACATGGAATGAATCATCTTTATTAACAAAATTCCTTGTCTTTACCGTATTATTCTTTTTTTTAAAACTACATAGGATTACCTAGGGACATACATAAGAAAGGCGGGAAATAATTATCAATAAAGGAACCAACATTAAATAACATGAATAAAGTATTACATGTTATAAAATAGGAATATCAATAAAAAATAAAATGGGTGAGAATCATAAACATGAAAAATGAGTCATGATATGGAATTATAACATAAATGTGAGATAAGAAATGTGGAAACAAATTAAAACACTATATCATAAACATAGTTCAAGTATAGATACCACAAAATCATGATGGAAAAATTCCCTTAATGGATTAGTTTCAATCTCTGATCACTTGAATGATGTCTCATGAGACTAAAACATTACCCAATGTATTTGATAACTATATAATTCCTAGCAAACCCATTAATTTCATTTAATTCTAATGCTTAATTGTTCCACATAGATCATAAAATATGGAATCATTCAACATCACATTTTATTCCATGATCTTATAGTGTAGAATAAATACATTCAATTCCTCAGTCATTGAATTATAAGTTCATTAAGGTGAACACATAAGATAGTAAGTGGGTATAGATAATAACTACACAATTGTTTGTCATGTAAAATCATTATGAAATATTGGTGGCATAAAAGGGGTGTACAAAGTTTCATTGAAGGTATTAATAAGAGTGAAAGGGGTATATCATCATGTAGACATAAAGTGGACTATAATGGGTATATGTAATAACATATCCCATCATTTTTATTTATATATAGAAGAAATAATATATTGATGAAAATTAAATAAAGAGGATAATGAGAGGATCCCATACCTTGAGAGGGTTATTCCAAATGCTTGTAAGGATCTTCTTGAGATATTAGAGGCACCATGGGAGGACTCTAGGGAGGGTATGGAAGAGAAAGGAATTTATACAATGTTTTGAGTGAAGATAAATGGGATATTTGGGGGGTTTATATATGGAAGTTTGTCATGTTTTTTAATAAATGATTTTAAATCATTAAAATATATTATATGTTTTTGAGTACTCAAGAAGACTTTATAAAATTAATCAAATAAAATTAATATTACATTATTTTGAAGTGGAAAATATATTTTATTACTGATACACTTTATAGAATTTATTATATATTTTTAGGGTCATTATGATGTCATAATACACACTGTATATTTATAATGTATTTAAAATTGGACCAAAAAAATTGATTGTTAAGTATAATTATACAGAATTCATTATTGGATAATTTTGAAATTATAATTCCAAAAATATTATCTATTTTCTCCAAATAAATTTATTAAATATATGAATTTTATCTATTGAAATAATCATTGACATTTATTGTGAAATCTTGGATTTTTTAACAATAATAGTTTTTGAACCATTATTAAATTTATATGATCCTTTTTCTTTAATAAAAATATTTTTATAAAATATTTTCTATTTCAAAAATATATTAATTAATAAGTTCATTAATTTAATTTTAATATTACACAAAAATTATAATATATGATTTCTTGTATAAAAATCAAAAAACAGTTATAAAGTAATAATAATAAAAAGAAATTATATTCATTATTCTATAAAATATACATATTCATATTATTAGGGTCTTGATAGAAATATCTTTAATACACAAAAAACTTCCCTAAGAGTGAGGTTCACAGTGGTGAGATGTTCATTTTGTTGTTCGGTATAGAAGGTTTGGTTCATGATCTCGATGAAATTTAATATCTCCTATAAATGGTTTTTCTCATGATTATGTTGTTGGATATTATCTTTTTATGGGTCAAGGGTAAAGGATGGTTATTTTATTACCCTTGAAGCTTCGATAAATGGGATTCATATGGTTTGACCCTACTGGTTGAGGTCATCACTTCATTTTTCTATGTTAATTGGATTTGTTAAAACCCATTATTTAAAATAATTATATGATCACTATCCAATAGTTATATTATCATTAGTAATAATTCTTAACGGTGTTTTAAATATGATAATATATAATTAAACAAAATAAATTCATGTGTTTTATATAACCATTACACATAATAAGACAATTAATTCACCCACAAAGGGAATTTTATTTATAATAGTTTGTGTCCTTATATTATATATATATATGGTGATATGTTTAGAGATTCCATCTTAGGCCAAAGTAGGTATGATATCGTCAGTTATCTATGAAGAACCTGGTCACAACTTAATTATATTTATTATTTAAACATTTTTATAATTTTGACAAACATGCAAACCACATTATTTTTTATTCATGGACTAGATAGCTTTAGACACAATTAGTGGTGGCCTACTTAGTATATCTCTCACCCATTTTGGGTATCCAACACATTGGGGTAGCCAAATAAATCTCATGTTTATAGGATTAGGTTCCTAGATTATTCTTTCTTGCTATTATCTTTCTTGGATAACGCAGAGTATCGGAGAAGAGGACCAAGTAAGGGCACATTATGATATAAGATATAGCTACAGTTTCTTTTATTTATTTATTTATTTTATCATACTTGTTGTGAACTATTTCTACATACCAATATTTTATGTCTAAGAATTTTTATTCGTGATTATAATTCATTTATCATGTATTTTTAATTGTCATTATATTTAACTTACATTGTTTATTATTTCCTTAACTATTTTTATTTCTGATTGAGTGGTTATAGTCTCCCCACACTAACTTCTTAGACACCCTACTTTTAGATAGTATCCACTCGGATATGTTGAGTTGAGATTTAGCCCTAGTGGCCAACTAAATATGGACACCATTCTAAGTGGATTTCAGTTTCTTCTTCTAAAAATGGTATACAAATCCATTTTTCCTTTTTTTATTATTAATTATAATAGTATAAAGGAGACTAGGAATGTGTTAGAACTTGGTAAATACCATCTTCCTGGCTTCAGAAAACCGACACATGATAGAAATATCAAGTTTCTAGGAAATGGGACTGTTATTAATGATTCTTTTACAATTGATTATTATTTCACCTATAGTGATTTTCATAATTTTGTTTCTTATTAATTCATGGATTATGATTTTACCTCTTATCCTAATATAGAAAAAGGTGAGGTGTGATACATTCATCATTTTAGTCACACAGTGAATCAAATTCCATGCATATCCCATTCCTTTTATATTTCATAATATTTTTATGGACGAATTATGTTTTTTATTACCTTTTTGGTGATTGTTTAGCATTCTTATTTGAATACCATGTAAGATAACTTTTAGCATACATATATATGTTTGTCATGATTGAGTTTTTTCCACTTATGTAGTGACATACCATGTTTTCTTCCATGAATTCCTATATTTAATACCTTATGATATCATTCCTAGTGATAATTATGATATATAGTTGATTAAATGAAATTATATCATCAACCAAAATGGCTTTTTACCATATAGATTGATGGTGGAATTCTATTTAATCATCTAATTTTAGGTGTTTGATCCATGAACCATTATTTTTATAGATGAAGCATTAATGGTTTTGATTTAATGGTCGGAAGCTCGCAATTTATAAATTGTATGATAACCTTTTAATTTTGTAAATAATGTCCCATATAGTTTAACTATCTCATAGTGAATCTATATAGTTTTAAATTAAATGAGATAATATAATTTCAATTAAATGGGACCAAATTTTCCAATTTATAAAATTTATGTCATGTTATAAATTGGATAATGGTAACCCATATAATTTTATTATTATAAATATAATTTTTTATTCTGAACAAATATGAAAATCGGGTTTTAGTAACATGAATTTCATTTGAAATGTATAAATGAATGTACCTTTATAACTTGGGAATCATTGATAATCTAACTGAACTATGATTATTTTAGTTATATTTTAGATTCTAATGGAAAATAACTAACATGCATACTTTTTTACATCAATCATTTTGGAATTTCAATGCATGTGACTAAATTATTGAAATGCATGATTGTAACCCAAATAGTTCAATTTTGGCATGTTTCTTATTATATAACTGGACTTGACCATAGTCAGTCAATCATGGTATTATATTCTTATGAATTATTCCAATAAAGGGTGTTTGAAATATCAGAAATATTTTGTAAAAGGGTTTCTTTTTAATGATCCCAATTTGGTTAAATGGGACTCGCATATGTCACCATATTTTATTTACATGCTTTAGTACTTAACCCATGGTGGTATGTTTATGTTTATCGAATGGTTATTTAAGGTGTATGTATCTGCTTATATGGTGTTACATATAAAAAATTGTTGCATATTACTTGACCAATTCCCTTAATTAATAAAATCCTTAGTATATGGTTTTGAGATTTATTATTACGAGGAATTTTTTAATTAAAATTGAAATTAGAAAATAAAGAGTTTTTTCCTCTATAGATTGGAAATTGAAATTTTCATTAACTAGTAAATTTTTGAAAACACTTGAATCAAAAAATGGTTAAATGGGAAATTATAAGATAATTTATCAAAATTATTTATGATATAACAAAAATTAATTTCTTAGTATATTTTTTTTAATTGGCACATAAATTCCCTTACACGAAATAAATTTAAATGTTTAATAAATAAGATTCATTTAAATTCAATAAAAGTGAAACCTGTTATAGGATTTTATAGTGGGAACCATCATTAAAGGGTATGTTTTTTTTTGATTCCTTGGAGTGAGAATATAGATGATTCATGTAGATCCCATTCTACATGTTCTTAGGTTTTGTTTTACCTAGATTTTAGGAAGTAAGGCCTAGTGGTATTTTCAAGTGTTACAATGTTTTAGGATCAATGCACTATTTTTTATTATAGGGTTATCCATGTAGGGGTAGTCCTCTCAGAACCTTCACACATTTCTAAATTATTGTGAAAATATTTCCAATGATAGGTATCTTTTTGGAGCCTTTTCTATTGAGTTGGACTCCTATTAATGAAGTGAAAACCCCAAATAAATGGTTAATTAACCAAAAGGTTAATATTTTTTAAATGAGGGAGTATTGTGTATTTATATATTTTATAAAGTTATAAATTCATTGGGAAATTGCATCCCCTTCATAGGTCATGTGACCTTCCATCTTTTCAAATGGTCTCTCACAGAACTAGAATGTGTAGTGCTAGTTATGATATTTTACAATCATTGTGTCATGAATTGTTACATGGGGTTCCTATTGAGTTAAAATTGTTTTGTTATCTCTTTTCTTGTTGATTGAAATTGTTTCATAATGATTTAAATTGTATGGTTATTCAATAACTTGAATGAAGGGTCATGGGTCCCTAAAGGATGTGTTTATTGGTCATCTGCATATTATAGTGATTTTGGCATTGTGATCTCTGTATGATCATTGTAACATTGAGTTGTAATATGGAGTTTAGTTTTCCTAGTGATCCAAGATTACGTTGTGCAATAGATTGTGTGCTTTTTCATAACCAATCTATATTGGTTTTTTATTTTACTCATGATTCTCATGAATCACATATACTTGACCTAGTGGGAGTGTCACATGAATGTCTAAAAGTTAATATGGCCTAATTATTTTATGAGATATAGGTTTTTCCTCTTAATTTTACCTTCTTGTGAAAATAAATTTGGCCACGTCCCGGAAATTGGGTTGGTGGTCATAGAGCATGTGATGTTGGGTGTTTTTTGGTTATCAGTGACATGAGGACTAGAAAACACCAATAGTGGGGAGCATCACCTTGTTCATGAAGAGTGTACACTTCAAATTAGAAGGAATGGGATCATAAGAGACCATTTAAATGTTTTAAAAATAGGATTATCATATTAATGATATAGGTGGATTCATGTTTTCAATGTCATCTCCAAGGGAGATACATACATAATGATACCTTTGTACCAAGTATCTCAGTCATCTTAGACTTGATAAAGAAGAACATGTGGGAGTGTGTGTCATTTCCTGAACTGGCTGGCATGGAATTGCGCACCCACTATGTAAGATAGTTTTGGTACATTCCAGTTTTATTGGGTTTCATTTGGATAACCATTAGGTGTGTGTGTGTGTGTCCAAGTGCGATCCAAGGATCAATGGTTTCCTCTGGATGATGGTGATCCAAATATTGAGTAAATAGATAGTAGTTTCCTTATTAATGGCTACATTAAAATTAAATTTTATCATAATGAGATGGTTGAATCATGTTTGAACCTCTATACACATGTTCTAGAGATGTGGGACCAACTATTTGATAAGGATGTTATATCCTATTAAAAAATTGAGTGTGTCTTGAAAGGGCATGTGTAAATTGATAAAATATTAGTTTACATTCTATTAGAGGTGATCATGAATATTATATTAGAATCATCTTAATTATTTAGAGAGAGATTCGGTTATATGCTATGATTAATAAAATAAAATATCTTTTGTTTTAATGAATGTGATACATGGAAGTGGTCTTAAGGATATTTTTAAAGTAAACCTTATGGTGTGAATTACACCATACATGGTGGGTTGATGAACCTATTGAGAGAAGGGTTATTAAAGTGTAGTACTAGATGTTGGACGGTAATTTTGGTACTCATATTTCATTTTATAGAATGAACCATATATGCTTTTATTTTTCAACTTGACTAGATGCCGATTAAATTCTTTGGTGAACGTATTCAATGAGATCTCAAGATAACTCCTCTTAATTACATTGGGACCTATCTTTTGGAGGGCACTAGATATCTAAGCTAGACATTTTTTGATAATATTTAACTAAAGGTGTTCCAAATATATATTATTTTAATTGAGATATAAAGTTATTGTGAAACCATTTTTTACACACCATGAGTCTAAGAGGGTTATCTAGAAAGGCACTTCTTGGATTTTCAATGAATACAGGGTGGCCATTTTTCCCTAGGTCAATCGAAATTTACCATTGAGATCAAAGTGGGGGTTAGATAAATTTATTCTTATGATCTGATTTACCTTTTTTTAATTTTTTCTAATAATCATTATAATTCTAATGAAGTGGTTCGGTAGGCAATTCCAATAGTTTTAGTGGCATGGCCAAGAATTTTCCATTAAAAGGTTATTACCTAAGGTCGGTAGTGCCATAAGATTCTTGTTAATGGAGATGGATACAAGATCATGTCTCAAGTTGGATAGGCTTCAGTTATCCCATATGATAGTTTTTTATTTTTACTGGAATTAGATAGGATTAAGTGGTTAAATTGTAGTTTCATTTAAGTGACTCTTGGAGTTGTGTTCGGAATCTTAGATGTGACACAACCATTTTAGTGGAAATTCTTGACCCAAGTAGGTTGGGTGACGCATTCTTTATTTTCCATAAGGCTATATGGGGATTAGAAGTTATATGGTGGGGAGGATGTAACATCCTATATTTTGGACTGTGTTGAAAAGTATTGGATTTTTTAACTTTTCATTTGGTGGGTGGGATATATTCTAAACCATACATAAAAATGTAAATTTGAGAATTAAGTCACTTAAAAGTGATGTATTAGATGTGGGTCAAGTCCCAATAAGTTTATTGGATGTTTTGGGTGATTTTTGGAAGCACCATGCACTAAAAAATCACTTTCCAAGTGAGACATACATGGAACATGGTTAGATCAAACTGTATGGCCCTTCAAGAGAACATGTGTGGCTTAGTCCTATGGAGCAGGAGGTGTTGTATAGATTTATTTAACCATGTGTGTTGTGGAACATGACCATGTGGTGTTTCTGCAATTAATTACAGCGGTGGCACATAGGCTATGCATGGTTTTCTCAAACTATGTGCCAACCTATCATGGTTAGTTCCACTTAACGAGTATCAATTCATGGTTAGGGAACATGTTTTCCCAAACCATGTGAGCTAACCATGTGGTTTGTGGCTTTGGGTAGTGAATCCATCATGATTGGTGCATGGTTACCCAAACCATGTGGCTCATTAAAGTTGGATAAAATAACCATTTTTGCTTTTCCCCAACTTCCTTCCTCCCTCACTCTTTCTTTCTCCTTCATGCTTGCCTAGGGTAGGTGATCAATCTCCCATATTCCTCTCTTCGTGTCTTTGAAGCCATATCCTAATCTGATCTCTATTTTCATCGTCATTGTGTGTGTTGGATATGCAATGGTATTGTATCTTTTCCTTTACCTTACATCTATAGTTTCTCTTACCATCCACTGCACTATTTTTGTGAGATATCATTTCACCTATTTTCAGGGTTTTTGTCAATTCTTCAATTCTATAATATTTTAGATCAATATAAAGGTTGATAATGGAAATGTATACCACCCTAATCAGATGGTATGTCTTTTATATTCTTTTCCCTTAAATTTTCATCCTTTATAAAATCTTTCTATTCTGTCACGTGCCATACATTATGGGCGTCACTTAAAAATTCTAAAATTCTATGAATTTAATTCCTAAACCACCTTGAACAATATTTTGGACCCTATTTATGTGGTTGGAGTTTATTGGCTGAAAATAAACCACTACTTTAGGGTGGGTTCACTTAAACATACATATTAATTTTGGTTTCCAAATGACTAAACCACACTTGAGGGGTCTTAATTTAAATGGTTATTATTACATTCAACTGCTCATGTGTGGAATGTATTATAAGTCACCATATTTTTGTGTATTAAATAATTATACAAGATTGAAATGTTTAACATGAATTATATTAATTAGTTGTTTTAAATTTCATATTTTCTAAAAAACCACAATTTCTTATTGTGGTCTCTTATAATTGAGAAGTGAATATATTGATTATGTGAATTGTGATTGGTATTATTACATGTTTGATTCCCATGACCTTGATAGTTATTGTAAAATGAAATATCACTCTCATTACATATAAATAAAATTGACTAGGGATTTAAAATGAACTTATTTTTGCATGGAAGAACTTATAACTTTTATTTTAAAATGTAATAGTGGATAATACAAAAATGAAACCACTACTTCTTGAGTGGTGAATGTTTACTCTTTATGGAACATTAGACTAAGTTCTCAAAGTGTAAGTTTGATGGCCATAAATTTATATTTTTACTTGAGGGACATCAGTTAGGGTTGTTGAGCATAAAATCTCACACCTCTAGTTTGAGGATGAGGGGAATGGTGTCTCATGTAACAAAGATTTTTCAGAATGGTGTCTCACACCACCTCAATTATGATGTTTAAAAATGGAGGTTTCATCCATGAGCAAGATGATAGACATGATTCACTGTATCATTCTTAGATATTGGTCAATAACTCATTTACTATAAGAACCTGGTTCATTATTATTCTATTTCACTTGAGTTTATTTTATGGGATTTACTTATTTATTTATTAAGTTATTATGGGAATGATGTCCCTCAAAAAGTAATACATTCTTATAATTATATAAGGACGCCTAGGTATTCCTCAGGTCCTTACTAGTATGACGTATTTATATATATCTCTATATATGTATGAATATATATATATAGTATATAAATATAAATAAATTCTTATATATATATAAAAGGTGATATATCTTGAGATATTCCATCTTATACCAAAGCAGGTATTGCCTATCCAGGTTTCCCTATGGAACCTAAGCCTGACCTGTTTAAATTATTATTATAGCACTACTTTACTTTTGAAATACTTCACACTGCTTGTTTTATATTCACTAAATGGGTAGCATTATACATTATTTGTAGTGTCCAAATAAGTATATCTAACATGTTTTTCAGGACAGAAGTACACTTGGGTACCCAAAAATATCTCTTATTTAGAGGATTGGGTTTGTGGATTGTGCTTTCTTTGTTGTTATACTTCTTGGATAGGTTGGAGTACAAGATAAGATAACTGATATCATTCTTGTGATGATATTGGAGATAGTTGCAGTTTTGTGTTTATTTATTTAAATTTTCTGGAATTATATTTAGTATGAATACATGCCTACATTTAATTTCAGATCATACTAATCCATGATTATAAATAATTTATATTGTATTTTTAGTTTTAATTATATTCCACTGCATTTATTTATTATTTATTCCAGTATTTTTATTTTGGATCCAAGGAGTATAATATCCCCATTGTACCTCCTTAGACCATCATTGTTATTCATAAATATCTTCCATGTGGGGAGGCATAATTGAGTCCCAGTGGCCAACTAACTCGGTGTACCATTCTAAGTTTTTTTTTGATCAGGACACTAGAGACGCTTCATTCAAAATATATATCAAAGCAAACATATGATGATAAATTATTATTTAATTAATATATTACATATTAATTTTTCCATGAAAATATTTAATCAGTCAGAATTCTACCAAACTTCTAAACTAGGATAAACATCATATTCTAAAACCAACAAAGGGATCAGAAAAATTATCCAAGATCATCTACCAGAGTAAAATGAAAATTTTAACCCTTACAAGCATATGATAGAAAAAATTAAAATTTCAGCTCAAATTTGTAATCATGAAAAACATGAGTCCTTACAGAAATAAATACATAAATAAAAATCATAAAACAAAAATAAGTAGGGTTGGAGAAAGTTAATAAACTCTAAGGAAAAATATACAAATTGTGTTTAACACATGGGGTGACTATGAAGACACATTTTTTGAAAGTGATTTTTGATGTGATAATTCATGGATCATTACATTATTCTATGATTAAATATTAGTGATTTATATTAAATATCTAATTTATAATTATAAAGATATAAAAATTATTTAATATATTGTTTATGCCTCACTTATACATAAAGGGATCTAAAATCCATATTTAATATTATAGTTATACTAATGAACTAGAGTATACTAATAAAATACAAGAAAGTATATACTAATAGGATAATGGTATAATATTATTATTTAATGACAATGATAATTTATTTATAAATTAAATTATATAATACCTTATAGTCTCAAAAGATTATATTAACCAAAATGTTTTGGTCCATCGTTTATTAAAAAAAATTAATGACTCAATATTAGCCTTTTGAAATACATTAATGGGGGAAAATTCATTGTTGGATTCTTGATAAATAAATACCATATAAAATATAGAATCTAATACACAAAACTAATTTGATATATGTTTTACAATAACTAAATTCTTCTTTTTAATCATTAAAACCATATATCTATGAAATAAATCATGAAAAAGTATCAAAAATATGAATTATTAGAACAAATATTATATGATATAGTGTTAACAATAGTTTATAATAAAATGAGAATTTATTCATAATAACTCACTACTATATAACATCGGGGGTGAAGTATGGGTTCTCAAAGTTTTACATAATAACTATTTGAAACCCAGGAAAATTAAGTTACAAAAATATATGATACGTGATATACTTGAAAGAATTTTTTGTCAATAAATTGATAATGGAAACTCCTATGATTTGTTTTGTTATAGTAAAATTTAATCTATTAGAGGTTTTAGTTTATTCTCATGTGAGAATAAATATGATGCCTAATTGATGGTGGGTTTATCTATGAATCCAATGCAATCACTAAAAACCACCCATGGGAAAACCTAGAGCCCCACCACAAACCACTAGAAACAAAATCCATTGGACTGCTTTCTTAACACCAAACCACATAATTGTCCCATCATCGGTCATGTGAACTCATAGTGATAATAATTATTAAAAATAAATATAAATTTTCTAAGATACCAAAAAAATTATTTTTGATGATGGAGAATCCTAAAAAAGGGTAGGGAAATTCTGGGCGCAATAAGACATACATTGAGAAGAAGAGGTAATGAGGGAGATTCTGAAGTCTGTAGCAGATAAGAAAGTGAGGAGGCCAAGAAAGATAACACCAAGAAAAAACATTTATATATGGATTGAGGGAATGAATATCTAGCATGGATACTCTGTTAATATTAAAATTATAAATTTATTATAAATTGTTCATAATGAAATAAAAACCATGTCTTACTAAAAACATTCTATCTCTTGTAAAATAGATAATAATTAAAAATATTATACTATATTATTATTACTTTTTATTCACTAAACTGTGACTAAATATTAAAAAATATACTATTAGTGGACCCAAAAAATATAATTTTTTATTTCTCTAAATTATTATTCTCTTTCAAATATAACTAACAATAAATAGATAGGATGAAAAATGAAAATAATGACATAAATAAAATTTGTCAACATAATGTTTAAATTGACTAATTGAAACCTTCCCAAACTATAACTATCATGGGTAATAACATATTGGTTTCTAGAGGTTAAAAAAATATTTATTTACTGGTTATAAAAAAATTATAATCCACAACACCCAAAATCAATATACTATAAAAAACCAAAAAAACATGTATATTGTAAGTGAATAAAATATAAATTTAATTTTATATGGTTAATTCTTACTTATTAATCATTATGGTTGATTAATATAATTGAGGAATAACTAAATGAATCTTTTATATGAGGATTATCCACATATCATGTATATTACCAATTTATTTTATTGGATCCTCCTCAAACCCACATTATACTTATATAAGTCATAAACTAAGGAAGTGTAATGAAGATATATTCAGTATTGAAAATTGAAAAAAAGGGAGCTCCAATCTCACTATCTCTGAACTATTTACATAATCCTTGATAATTTTATGAGGTATGAATTGAATTTACAAGAATTTTATAAAATATTTTAATAATTATGTCCATTCACAATGTTTTTAAACGTTTGACCATTCATTTGATACTTATTTGTGTTTGTTCTTAAATGAATTTTGTTTAATCAATGATAGTAACATAGGAATGATTAATAAATGTTACCATTTTTTTTAGAATTAAAATAGTAGATATAGATACTTTTTCTCAATCATAGAATACAATTTTACTGATAACACTACCATATAACATAACATATTCATATATTATGATAATATTAGTATATCTTGGCATTTTCATATTCATGATTTCGTATATTCCCCTAAACGACCTAAGATATTTGTGGTTTTCCATGTATCATAACTTAAGAAATATATATATATCATAAAAACCAATATATCTAAAACATATTATGACTATTTTTGTAAGGGAATATATATAAAAAACTCACTTACACTAAAGTCTAAAATACATTTTTCAATTTGACCATATGTCGGATTATAAAAAATTACATGTGAAACCATATCCAAAACTCATTTTAAATATCTTCTAAAAAATTGGAATGTTTTCATTAAAATCACATTGTATAAGATCATATGTAATACCTCTTGAATACATATCCAATAATCCATTTAGATTAAACCCAAAAAAAATTGTGGAAATTTTGTCTGTGTTTTATAAAACTCAATTCCTATAAAATATTGCTCAATTTTTGAACTTTTGGGGCTTTTTAGAATTATAAAAATATATTAATTTTCAAATTCATAAATGTTATAAAATAATGGCCTCTACAAAATAATGATTGATACTTAAGGTACAAGGGGATATGGTGTGATCTCCATCAAACACGATTATCTTTATAAATTTTTCCACTAACTATATCATATATAGATAATCATATTCATAAGATTCCTTTTTTAAAGACATAAAGTATTATAAATAAATAGAGTCTGTTAATCTTTTATAATTAAAAAACTTTATTTATTCTTAGAGTTTAAACTAAACAGATTAATGAATAAATCACATGTTATATGCCTTTATGGATAAGAACATCACATAACCTTCAGGCAATTGATATTTGAATTTGATAAGTTATCTTAAAATGATTGAATAAAATGTCTATGTTAATTGATTTCCCAAAGTTCATTCAAGGAATATAAGATCTCATATAACATAAAATTTTATCCTTAACTAATTACTTGATTAATAACATACCCAAACACACCAAATTAACTAACCCACATGAATAAGGAATTATTTATTACAATTTTTAAAGGTTTAACTTTTTGATTTATTTCCATACTTAGGTATAGGGAAATTCCAATATAAAACATATATTCATAGAATAAATAATATGAAATATATCATAATCCACAATATATAATCCAGGTAATATCACCATATCTTAATGTATATAAATATTCTATCATTTAAAATGAATATTCGTTACATTATAAAATAAATTACACCCTAAAACCTATAGGTTTAGTGTATCTAAGGATTGAGAATATAACAAGATTATTTTCCTATCATACATCATAATCTCCCAAAATATTCATCATAAATGATAATTTTAATGAAACTTCATATAAAATATTATTATTCAATACATAGGTATTAGATACATAACATAGGGCTATCATAGACACTCATTAACGGTTAATATAATAGATATCATGGGAATTCTATAATTGAGTATAATATAACCATGTTCTATATGAACATAATCAGATTACATGAACATTTCATTAATAAATAAAACATAATGAAACATATATCATAAATAAAAATCATAACATATTGATTTAATTAAAACATATGAAATGATTAAAATTAATATAGAAAAACTAGTCATTAATTATGTGCCTTGAAAAAATAACTTATTGTTATGGTGTGAAACCCACTTATTTTTTAGTTAGTTTTTTTCAATAATCATGATGTCAAAAACATATGATTCTGATATATGTGGAGGAAAAAACATAAATTATGAATCATATAAACATAAAATGAAATGGATAATCTTGGATGAAGAGATTTATTTAATTTAAAATGAATCATTTTATTAGGTTTTTAATGGAATAAAATTAAATAATTTCAATAATCTTTTACTTAAATGTACACTTATATTATATTTTTGTTAATTGTGCAGGATTATCTATTAGGGGGAATTTTATGTGATAAGTTTCAAATTATTATTCCATTTGGAAATTTTACATTTTTTCAAAGATTGAAATAATTATTTAAGTAATATATTTTATGCCATGAGATACACATTCATATCCATTCATATGGAAAACATATTATTTTTTATAGAAAATTTCATAGAGATAAATTTCTTAAAAATTATTGAATACACAATTTGGGAGAATAAATAATATTTTTAAATTTATATATATATATAATTATTTTCAATTGAATTAAAGAAGTTTATGTGTTGACAAGAGTTCCACGGACTACAGTGATTTATTATTGAATATTATCCCTATTTGATGAATCTGGGAAATCTAGTTGTGAAGTTCCATCCTGGATGACATCTTACATCAAGAGATCAATATCATATGGAAATTTACATAGAATATTTTAAAGGAATATGTATATATAATTGATGTTGTGATGGTCTAGTTAATTACTTTTATTAGTATTTATATATCCCATAAACTTTTTAATGATTCTAGTGATGTTTAAGAATGATTTTATTTTATTAAAATGTTACTTGAACAATTTTTAATGTTTTTATGAATAACTTATAATTTTTTAGGGGTAAATTTTATTGAAGTTATGATAAAGTAAAAAATAATAAAAACGACACTATGATCTACACTATAATACATTATGGTTTTATTTCATCATACATATCAGTTATACATAATGGATAATATATAAGTTTAAAAATATAAAATAAATGGGAATCATATGATATGATATATTAGTGTCATAATAAAAAATATTATCCTATGAAACAAAAATTTACTACTCTCTAGGACTGATTCAAATTAATATTTATTTATTAATCATTGATTAAAATATCATTAATATAGTCATAATTAGGAATGACATGACTGGTGATGAAGATGAATACTAGAGATGTTTAATTGGATATGTTCTTTATATTTGATGATAGTATTTAGTGGAAGTATAAGGAGGATAGAAAATCCAAATATGGTATTAAAAATTGATATGAAATAAAATTGAAAGGAGAATTTAATGTATTCGTGTGTGAAAAATAGATTTTTGTTAAGAGAGATTCATAGTGTAGTGTTATGTTGTGAATTCTGAGAAAATGGAATGAGATATTGGACTATTCCATATCAAAATATGATATTCCATGTTACAAAAATGTTAATAACAAGGAAGTATTGAATTCATATAGGTTTTGAAGGTCGTTTTGCATCATAATGATATTCTTATGTATGAAAACCTTCATTCCAATGTTGATTATAATGATATGAGTTTTTTATTGAATTTTAATATATGGAAAAAGGGTTTAAAATACAATTAATATATTTATAATGAAATTTTGATACTATAGAAGTTAAATGTGGATATAATGACGATATGTAATGAATAAAATAGGAATGAGATAAATACTGTAATATATATGGAAATATTATATCAAAATTAAATATTAAGTACAGTTAATGAAATAAAATTAAAGAATCAAGACATATGTGTTCTCATAATCATTTTTTAAACAATATCAATTGGAATGGTTCATTATATATAAATATAATAAAGAGAATAATATATTATCAAGAAGATAGAGAACTAAAACTACTATTATTTGGAATATTCTATGTGTTGAATCTAGATTGAGATAACATAATGTTTGTGATTTTTTTCATATTATTTGAAATAAAAAATAGAGATACTGAAATTATTTTATTCATGACATACAAGAAGAATAATAGGAAGTGAGAAGATTAGTGTGAAAATTAATTCTTTCTGGAGTTATAAATAATTTTATGGAATCCTAGAGATTTTTTTTATTTATGAAGAAGATCAGATCGTGTTTAGTGCATAACTCACTTGTGTTTTTCTGATAATAATTATTCAGTAGGAGTCATATATATATTTTATTCTTATAGGGAGTCTTAGTTAGTAATAGATCATGAATAAAACATGTTCGGGGTTTCATGTATCTTTAATTGTTTTTAGGGATTATATTTGTTCCAGGGAATACCCTTGTATTTTCTTCATCATGATAATAAAAGAGAGGATGTGTGTTATTTGAATGAAACCCAATTTACATTAGTGATTTATTCATCAATATATAATGTCAATCTTATTATGACACTCTTATTTTCTTATTGTTTTAACACTACTTATATTGCTAGTATGTATTATGAATGTGAGGAATGAATTGGTGATCCATTTCATTAATAGGTATAGAATAGAAGTCTAGAAAAATATTTTTATTTAGTAAATAATCACTCACACTTATTCAAAAATATATTGGTGTGGTTTTTATAATATTAAGGAAATAAAATGTTTCAAAACAAAAAATAATGTGCATATAAAATCATAGAAAATAAATTCTTATATTAAGGTTCGTTTATAATACCAACATCACATAATTGATATAGTCATATTAAATAGTTTATAGGGTTCACTCTAAATTACAAAACATAGAGTGTATTGGGATTTTTCCTAGTCCATTACATGACACCTCATGATATATAAATCATCTCCCAATTAAATTGAGTGATATATAGTTTCTACCCCATAAATCATAGAATAGAATACCATATATATGAATTCCAATGAACATGAAATGACTCATAATTACATTATTTTATATGTAAGATATTATAATGAAATTCGGTTAATAATAATTATAAAAATTTATAAAAATATATCATTTGATAAATATATTGGATGATTTTTTTGAATAAAATACCTAGAGAAAAAAAGAGTCGCTAAATGATTTTGATATGTGTGATTCCATAATAAAAATCACCAGGTTTGGGATAGAGTTTCACATGACCTTATGTGAACCTCCCCATATGAAAATGGTTTTTGAGTAGTGTTAAGGGAATAAATTGTTTCATGGGGAGGTTATTCTATTAGTGGCATTATCCAAACATCAAAATCATTATAAAGTATAAATAAGTAATCACACAACTATATAATTTAACTAAAATAACATTATAACATAGTAACAAATTGCATACATTCATACCTAAAACCCCAAAGTAATCCTAATGATGTGGGATATAATAAATATTATAACTTTATAAAATAATCAAAAAAGAAAAAAAAAATTTCCTATTCTATCTAGAGATTGACCATATCCTCTATACTCCACCTACTCAAATACCTTATGAAGGTCCCTTTCCCTTAGCTGGATCGCCGACCATAAATTCTACATGTGTATCAGTATTTCCATGTGGTGTGAGTATAAACCCATTAAGAAACCTATAATACATCCATAATATAAGTGAATCAATTTAAAAAAAATATTGCATGAAAATAATGTAAACATGTATATAGACAATCAAGTGTTGATTTACAATGTAATGACCAATGTACTATGAATCGTAGATCCCCCTACATGAGAATCGTGATAGAAGATATGTGTTGACTGATTTTATGAATTTATGAATAATTCAAAAATCCACTATATGTATTATAATTGGACATAAGTATATCAATACTTAAGGTAAATATACATGGAATTCATACCCCTCCAACTATCTTATGTAGGGACTCAAGCCCATCATACCCCATTATTCAATCCTAGGTTAAGTATCACGGCCATAATTTATTTACTTATATTATTCAAGAACCCTATATATTAAACCTGAATCACATCACACATGCTTCACATCAACAAGATTAATCGGGCCATGAAGGGTCAGCAAGTCACTTGTTACCATGTTATAGAAACAACGTTTTCACAAATAATGCACACATATACATACAAGTAATAAGATAATAAGGTAAAATAATAATGTATCAAGTAATGTTACATGGGATAAATACACAACCACACATTAATAATATCAACCAATGGTCACATGGGATACAAATGAACCCATGTGAATCCTAACCTATAATTTCATACACTATCCCTAAAAGGTTGGGACTTACTACCTCAAGTGTGTAGATCTAAATTTCAAAGAGACATCATGGAATCCATACTTAAAACTAACAATCAATAGATCTAATGAAAATAAATCCAAAATGGGATTATGGAATCATGATTAAAGAATAGAAATATAAGCTAGTCTTAGATATATATCTACATACCCTAAAAGATCTATCTCTAATGGTACACCTATTTAAAACTGATAGAAGAATGAATATTCTATAAAACTATTTTTTTCAAAAATAAACTAAAAATTATACATGATGGAATCTATAAATATATATAAATATATTTTATCTATGCAAAATCGCATAATAAGAAGATGATTAAAACTACAAGGAATTATGCACAACATTTGGGATCCAACAAATCAATCGAATCTTATTGATCTAAAAAGAGTGTAAGGGATAACTAATTCAACTAAAGGGGAGATACTAGGATCATTAAATTCAAAAGAGGTTGGAAGATATAGATAGTAGTATAAATAAGAATGTAAAAAAATTATGAGATTTCCCTTGATGAAAAGATCATTTGGTCACCCATGTCAATGTGGTAGGCCCCACCATTGGGAACATGTCTCCAGTTGGAGAGAAGGTGGTGACTGGTTGGATGATTGATTCCACTTGGTATATCCTAGAGCCTTTACCGATACTAAATATTTCCCATGGAAGCCACATTCTTTCTAATCCTCTTACACATCGTCTATCTAGTTGATGGAATTGAAATGGATAATAGATAGAACATCATTAAATTCAGGAAGATGGTTTGTTTTCCTATATCCATTTCATTTGATTCCTAACTTCAAAAAAATGTTATCATTACTCAAAATTCTAAAAAATTCAACTAAATTATGAAATAACATAAAATTATTATATTTATTAATTTAAGTGACATTATAAATCCACCAATAATGACTTATCATCCCATAGAACTCCCTCTGCTGGTCTTTCCCAAACAACTCGAATCCTTACACAAGAATAACTAGATCTCAATCACAACTTCCCAATTTTATTTCTCCATACTACAACAATAAAATGGGATAGTGGTATTTTATTTTTGATTAACACTTTATCACTTTGTTCTATAATCTATACTAACCACATCATAAATATTACATTGTGTTCCAACTCAACACCCTTACTATTTATTGCATGGGTAGTGTTAGGATCAAACTTATGAATTCGAAAAACTTGGAATATAATATGAACTCCATGATAACATTGAGGAAGATCAATTTTGTAGGCCACTTTTTTGATACAATAAATGGTTTCAAATCATCCCACAAACCGTGACACAAAATTTCTTATCTTTTATAATCATTGATTCCCCAACTAATGTTACACCCATAATAAAACATATCCAACCATATGAATATACAATTTTTATCTTCTCTTGTTGGTATATGATCATTTAATGCTTTAAGTAATACCCAAATAGTGCTGAATCTACTGAACCCACTCATAGGTCTGTTAAACCAGTATCGTCCTAGTGATAGTTGACTCACCTAACTCATGCCAAAACAATGTTGAATTATAATGTTGACCATGGAGAGCCTTAAATAGCCCCATCTGAATTGAAGACTGGAAATAATTATTAAACCTGGACTCCTCTAAGGCTTGATGACTTTCTCATGTTCCAATAGAAACTAGAACACATTCCTCAATCATATTCTCTAAAATAATATCATTCTAAAAAATTTACTATTAGTATGTGGAATATGTGTTTTACTCATATTCAACTGATTCCCTGTTACCATTTTCAAAAAATGACCAAATAGTTATGTTTTTAAAGAGTTTTGGAAAAATTATATGTTCTTATGCAGCACATGATATCGCACTATATCCCACATGATGTTTTTCTCAAATTCATACAATCAATGGGACTATCAAATTAACATGAACTGAGGAACATTCATTATCCTCTCAACCACAAAAAATAATGCTTCTTCGCCTATATATGTCCTACGAAACCCTATAAAAAATTCCATAATCACTTCATCCCACTTAAAAACTGGTACTGAAAAAAGATATCATAATTCACCTTATTATTGATTCTTGGCCTCATTCTTATAATAGGTAATATGAATAAAGAAAATCATATAATATTATTTTCTATTCCAAGCAACCAAAAAATCCATCTGATATCATAACACGTATTAATTTATCATAGGTTAACTTCCTACTATTATTATTATCAATAGTCATTCATCATCTCTTCTCCTATATAAGTATGAAACAGGACCATTTCATGAATATAGAACACATAATCCACTTCCAATGACCATATGAGGATGGGGAAATTCCCCTTTAACAATTACTTTTTAGGATAAACCCTTGGATAGATTTTCCTTGGGTTTGGGAAATAGGAAATGGTGATTTAAGGTGGAAAATTCATCATAGTATGATCATTTGATTTACCTATCCACTAATCGATTCATATGAAAATAATCCTCTTCCATTCTTCATAAAATTACACTATAACCTCTAATTTTATCTTATTTATATCATCAAAATTAATATTTCTTTTCAAAGGATAATTATCCATATCAATGTCATTCATATGTCAGTCCCAAACCTAATGCATCTAAAGAATAACCTGGTATCTCTAAGAGAAGATATATAAGTATTCTCTACTGGTATGCATAAATGATAAATATCTTCATGAAATTATATAGTTTCCAAAATTTTAGTGCACAATCCTTCACACCTATACATGATCTTTTGTTGGGTATTTCTTATCATCTTTTGATAAATAATGATACACATAACTTACAACGTAATCCTTCTTGGTCAAATAGAACTGAATCCAACAAATGAAGAATCGTAGTAAACTAAATAACCAATACTATATATGGAAGAAAATCATAATAAAATTAGATATAAATATTCACATCATTTATATTAATTAATAAAATATTATTCTATCCACTCAAACTTTTCCTTATTTATGGTTATCCCACTCATGGGTTCTACCATGGTAGAGATATCCTAGGTAAACATCTTATAATCAAAACCTAAACCATTTAAACTCCAAATATTGAACTCATTAATTGGTCTTTACTATTCTGAAATGTCATCCACCATCTCTAGATCATGAAAAATACCTATCTTATAGACAGAATTCATGAGTATGTGCGCCTATTTAATCCAAAAGTTATACTAAGATGTTTAGAATATATATTCTATGCATGATGAATATGGAATAGGATATTCTGATGTAAATCATATAACATTATGTTCTATGAAATTATTATAAATTAATTAAATATTCTAATGATGAAAGAGTCCAGTTATAGATAAATATTCATTTTCATGATAGAAATGAGCACTATTCGGGAATTCATTAACCAAAAAAGCATCATAGGATACACATTCATCCCATATATGTTCCTAAAAATAATTATATATGTCCTTTTTATAACACATTATTATTGCTGGGAAGAAAACACGTCAATCATGGAGAACTATTAGGACCGCCTTAATGTATTTAAAAAATCCTCAACCTATGGAAGCAGATACATGTCCTTTGTAATTACTATATTTAGTATCCGATATTTCATGAACAACTACATGATCGTATCTGAATTTCTATAGAATAAAATTAGAGAACCAAATAGAGATGTTATAGGTTGAATAAATCCATTTTCCTTTATATTAGCAAGCCATACATTTTGTTCTTATAACTGATGTGTTTCTATACAATAAGACGAATTGATATTGGATGATCACATAGAATGGGTTCAATATCAAACTAAATTCCCATGTTAGGAGGATTCATAATATGTAATGTTGAAAAAAATTGATAATTATATACTATGAGATAAAGATAGGATGAAACTATTACATAATCTTTTAATGAACCATGCTCACCACTACCATTATAATGGATCTATCATTTCTAAGATCTATTCCCACACTAACATTGTTCTGAATCCCATTCTTTATTCAATATATGTTTTTATCCCATAGAGAACCTAATAGTTACATGTATTAGGGATCCATATAGAGAATAACATTAAATATATTTTTTTTCTAAGATTACTAATTTATATATATGTTTATAGTTTTCATCCACCTTGGAACACTATGGAAAATAATGGAGATAATCTATAAAGATTCACTAACATCTAAAAAGATATAAAAATTTGTAGGAAAACATAATAGTTAAATCTAACCAAATAAATAATTGGTAGAAATTTATGAATGGAAATTTCATGTATCAAAAAAAGTAATAGATTGTATATATATAATAAAAATCATACCTCAAATATTTAATGGACCCTATACAACATCATTGAAAATATGACCCACTTTCTATAATAGAACATCATGAGATTCATGACCATATCCCTATGTTACCATGATCACTTGATTCATCTAACCTGGTGGAGTTTATAACTAATGATGAGATTCCTTGTCTTCTCAATGGCTTTGTGCCTTCTAAATATTATGACAAAAAATCAAGCATGATCTCTCTAAAATTAACATTGTATATATCTGATCATATCACACTGATGATAGTTATGATTATTTTACTAAATTTTTTAGAGGTTTATAATCTATCGTTAGATAAATCACTAGGTAGTACCCTCTTACATAGAGGGATGTGAATATCCTATACAATTTTCCAGATATCTCTCCATACACTAACATATTTCATATAACTTACTCTTCATTATAAAATATAAGGAACACATAAAACTATAATCAATACCACTCGTCAATCTACTGATATCTAGAAGAATACTTAAACCATATCCTCCTCTAGTCTCTTATCGATAATGATAGCTTTAACAATCATACCTGGGGAAGTATTCATATTCAAATTTTTCACTAGGAAACTTAGATCTGGTAAATGTTTTATAATGAACATATGCCTCTTTAATAAAACAATTCCTAAAAAAATATGTGCAGTGTGAAGGAACACTACAAAAAGATGAATAATTATCTACTGACATCATCTCCTACTAAATCTCTATATACTCATGGGTTTGGTATAGAAGAAATTTATTAAGGAAAAACTCCTTAAAGAATAGGTTCTTGATTTCCATACATGTCAGACCCACTTTCCTCCCATATTGGTTCATAATTATTCACTTTTACATATCAAATCCCCAAACCACATATATATCCAACATCATCAACCATTTTTCTAGATACTCTAATAGATTGATGTTTCCATCAGTTATTTTAAACAAATCCTCAGTATCCCAGGCACCTCTAATGCCCTAGAAATATAGGGGATGATGAATCTAAAAATGTATATTTTAATCCAACATCATGATTTGAGATCATTTTCCTTGAATAGTAAATATTTATATGTCTCTATGCTAAATTATTTTGAATGCTTATGTGGTAGGAAAAAACCCTAGAGTGTTCTTTGCTTAATTCTATTACATTTTAAGAAGCAGAACAAGTGAGTCCTCCCCCTTAGTAGAATATTGATCTTCTACCTAGGTGGACCCCTTATAATTATTTAAGGTATAATTATTTCAAAATATATAATAAATTCATATAAAATTTTAATATTTTCATGCTAAGATGACTACTCATGTAGTTTATAGGGACACTAAAGAGATCACTATGAGATTACTCATTCTAAGAGGATACCAACATCTACAAGTTGTAAACCCCTTATAACTACACATAATCTAATATAATCTATCTTCTTCTACACATTAGGTTTATTCATATAAACATAAAAACCCTAGAATTATCATGTTCAATTAATTTAAATGTTAGTATATATATCACATAAAAACAAATAAATTCATTAAATTAATTGAACAAAAATATATAATAAGAAAAAATGAATATCAAATGTGAACCAAAATTCCTACCAATGATGAATGAATGAAGAAAATGGTATAAAATTGAACAAAAAAATAAAAAAAATAATGATCATAAAACTTCAATAAGGTAAACGATAAATAAAATTTCATCCTTAGAACCTCATAGTTCCATTAAACATGATCTACCCAAGTTCTCATTTAACAATCCTCCAAGAGTTACATATATCCAATATAAGTTTTATAATTATTAGATATAATTGAGAATAATGGAAAATGAAAAAATGAAACCACTATTATTACCACACTGTGTCCCCCAAACATGAATCCCCTGGTTGAGGCTAGAGTGCCACAGGACCTTATGCATACCTCCTAGTAAGCATGAGGTTGTTTTCTAGCAGTGAGAGCCTAAATGGTGTATCATGGAGGATATTACCTTAGAGACAATATTTATACATCAATGACATAATAATAGAGAGATAATTAAGAATAAAGCAACATGATAATAAAACACTACTTTTATGAAGTAATCAATGATGTAATTTAATACAATATAAACTAAATGAACCATAAGGGGGTAGGTCAGTGCATGTGTAAAAATTAGAGAAAATAAAATATTAACTATATAAAAATGGTCTACAATCTTTTCAAACATCACCTCTATATTATGATATTTAACTGATTAGTAAGCTAATATAGTTCCCTTTCCTTATCCAAATCCCCAATCATTAAATCTAAATGCTAATCGAGATACCCATACAAGATGTGAGTATATAAAATGTAGGAAAAAAATAATTCATCCATAGAATATATTCAGTAATGTAATAAAATATATTCCATTACAGTAAATTAAATTTGCAAGTTGTAAATATAGTGTCGATTTATCATGTCATATCCTAAATTCCATGAAACGCCTCTTTACCTGCTCGAACAATATAATGAAAGAGAAGTTATTACTAATTTTATAAATTTTAAAATAGTTCATATGTCCAATGTAACTACCATAATGATCCATAAGAACATCGTGCATATGGTCATCTCCATGTCCATCATGGCTCATCAACTATCTCATGTTAGTATTTAGGGATATTATTACTCGCTTACTAATATCATTCGAGGTGTCAAGGATATCATAACCTACCACCTTCATTTAATAACCCACCATATTCTTCATTCATCACGTATCACATGTTACCCATATAAAGTATTATTAAATCCACTAAGTGTGTAGCTATCACTTTTTACCAGATACTAGAAGAAAAGTTTTTATTGTAAATACAGACATCCAAATTCAAAAAAAAATATAAATGAACAAGACATTCATATCAATAAAAAAATCATGACCTTCAAACAGACACAAACCATAACATCTTGACATTTTACATTGTATATCATTTAAAATAAATTTAATATTTTTGATAGATTGAGATACATGAAACCCTAAGTCTAAGTGAACCATACTATATACTAAAAATACAACCTACTTGTTAAAATGGTGGATATCAGTTGGAATAACAATATTTATAAAATTATATGGTTTAAAAATGTATAAAATCAATTCATTATTTATCAATAGATTGGAAATAAAAATAAAAAACATTTGAAATTAAAAGAAGTGTTTTTTCTAAAAAATTATTTTCATGCACACAATGCATTTTTATTAATCAATATTGGTTAATTTTTTTAATGAGGTTTAAATATTATATATTAAATTAAATATTTTAACATTCAGATAATATTTTTTATATACAAAGGATAAGAATAAATTCATTTTAATGACAAAAATGCATTTTACTAAAAAAAATTGTCATGTTTTTCATGAAAATATTGAAATTGATATCTATATCTTATAGAAATTGAATGTCATAAATTTTATTCAATATTTTTAATCAGGAGATTAAAATCTTTTAAAAAGTCCCCTTTTATTTTTGGTAAATATTAACAGTAACCATAGTAAAATTTATCATCTTTGTAAAGGGTGTATCAGGTTAAACTAGGTTAAAAAATGTTAAGGTCACCATTTCACATCTAAATTGTTTCTAGATTAATTGGATTATACCATCATATTTTTATATTTGAAATATTTTTTTTAAGAGACAGGTGTTTACCTAAATGACCAATATAAACTTTAATGAAAATAATGTTACAATGTGTCCCTCCCATAGTTTAATATATATATTATGTATCCTCATAGGAAAAAATTATGTTATTAACAAATATAAATTTTTATTTTGAGAATCGTTATATTATATTCATTTTGGATATTTACTTATTATTTTTAGTAAATTTTCTATTATCCCATATATATATGCAATGTTCATGCATTATTTCTTCAATTAATAGAAAAATAAAATAATTGATTATAAAAAAAACTTTAATTATATATAATTTCAGTGATTTATAGTGTTACATACAATTTTTAGATAAATACAAGCTATTATTTAGGCATAAAAGTATTGAATTTTAATTAAATTGTTTTTGATTTATTGGAAGTCAAAATAATTGAATAGTGTTAGAAATTACAATAATGATATTTTATGAAAATAATATTTTATTAGATAATATTAAAATCAATAAAATAATGAAATAATACAAGTTGAATAAGATATGGTATAAAATCGCATTAATTTTATATTTAGGATGCAACTTTTTCCTTTTATGAAATATTATAATACTTTAAAAGTAAAAAATATGTTACCACTGTTAAGGTGAAAATATATTAACTATGGGGTAGAACAAAAATATAAGAGTTAAAAAACACATGATCCTACCAAAATTTTATTTTTTGATGATACTTAAACCTAATACAATCATATATTCTAATACCTAGCCTTAGGTTGTTACTTATACTATATAATGACTTTATTATATTTTATTCATTTATGAAATCCCAAATGTGTGATCTCCCTCCCTTATAAAAGGACACACATCCCTTCACTTATTGAAACCACATTGAGAATAATATATCGACCTATACCTACCCATTAAAATTCTCAAAATACATATCCACATTTCATAGGTTTTTATATTCCCAAAATACTAACCCTAAGATCATGAAGTGGTGATCTAAAGGAGTTCTTTCAAAGAAGTCGTATTAACCTTAACTGGTCACTTTATTTTTTTTACTTATTATTTAACACCTCTTAATATATATTATTTTTCAAAAACTAATACATTAATTATCCAACAAATTATTAATTTTATTATGATTATAAAATCACCATTATCCACCTTCTTCCAACAAATAGTCAGTGGACGTATCATGCATGCATGTGTATGGCATACCGTCTCGACGTAGCTGTACAATTCATTTTCCACCACCATAATTCATAGATGGTTATTATGATGGTTTTAGTATTTGTATCTCATAATAAATTCATAATTATACTTATGTACATATACTATCACATATATATTCTTACCTTCCAATCTGATGGAAACCAATAATGTATCTCGTGTATACCTGTGGATTATCACCTCTAAGAAATGATGTGATTTATTTTTAATTTCTGTTTTAATTGGATGGTGATAAGGATAAATTTAATTGATATAAATTATTTAATGTATATAATATTTAATATTTAATCTTTAATTATTTTTTACCCTTCTTTCATTCAATCCATGAAAAAATGAAATCAATATTCATGCGTGCATACGACCTACCGACTCCATGAATGTTATGATTCATTTTTCTATATATAAATATTATGGTTGATAATAAATATGAATATAATGAATATATATTATATTTATACCATGAATAAAATTCATTATATGATATAACCATGATCTCTATATAAGTGACGAAACCAAATAACAAAATGATTCTTGAAAACAAAGCAGTTATAATACAAAATAGAGTTTTTAACTAATAATGTTTAATAAAAGGTTAATAAAGGATTATAATAATAAATTATATGTATTTATATATATGATTGTGGTTCTAAAATTTATATATAATGAATCTATATATATTATATTGGAGTTTTATAAAAATATGAAGGAAGTCCAACCTGGGGTAGGAACTATTTCACAATCTCATCATTATTTAGGATTGTTTAGGTTTATGTATCCATTGGAGAAATTATTTTATATGTATATATTAAACCCAATATAATTTATTCCCCAATGGTTATTTTTTACTGAAAATTTATTTTTTATTATAGACCCAAATAATGTTCATAAACACTACCCAACCAAGAGTCTTCAAGAAGGAAGAAAATGATTTAAACCCCAGGCATCCCCTCGGACAAAATCCTTACATTTCAAGGGAAGAGAACCTAAGATATCATAATTAACAAGGTCATCATCTGGTCTTCCAACATATAAAAGTGCATCATCCAAAAATTTGGCCTCCCTCCAAATGTTTTTAATAATATTCCCAAATTCAGTTGCAATTCCACATCTACGGATCAAATACACCAGGTCCCATGTTGGTGAGTAAACTCCTTGAACCGATCTAACCAGGATTTTAGAATCCAACTCCACCTCATCCACATGGAAATAGACCCTTAGAAAAACCATGATTCCTTTGTAATGTTTCCAATCCTCTTCACATATTGAACTTTCTAGACCAAAGAACACACTGAATGCCACCAGCACCGAACCACCTGAGTCTCACAGCACCCCGCCACCTCTTATGATCCCATTCATTAGATAATTGTCCACATTACGTTTTAAAAAATTGATAGGTTGGAACCACCTGACCCATCGGCCTCCCTGAAAACCATGTAGAAGTAGGAAAGATGGTAATTTTTTAAAATTATATGTTTTACCAATGTTTAATTTCTTATAAAAATGAATCAAGGAAATCTTCTTCACATTTTCTAAAAGCGGTTCTTTTTGACTTTTTTTAAAAGATTCAAAATAATGTTTTATTTTAATTACTAAAACATGAATGGAATTTCCTTAAATAATTATTGATAAATTAATTTATTATTAACTTAATTATAACATGGATCCATTTAGATAATATTTTTTCCGTAAAATTTTAGAAATCATTAGATTTTGAATAAGTAATTTTAAAATGAAATTGGTATTTTCATAAAGAAATATTATAGTGATATTTTTAAATTATATTTATCTATTACAATGATTTTTTTTGAATATTATACATTTTTAGGATGTATTATTATGATACTATTCACCATATCAATAATTATATAATATGATTATGTTTATTTATTTATTGTATTATTAACATTGCATATGCTAGATTTAAATATGATTGTATATGTTGATTATGTATCACCCCTTTCATATGATGAATGCATTAGAAATAGTAAGTGATCGGTGGGGATTTCTATACCCCTTATTTCATTAGTATGTCTAATAATATAAACTAGTCTAGGTATTTTTATGCAGCCTTACCCATTTATGTTGGATGTCTTGGCACGAGGCCTTGAATGTAAGTTTATAATGTCTAGTGTTATAAATTCTATTATAATGAAACTAGTTATTATTATTCATATTAATATTTATGTTACTTTATTTTTTCACCAATTTATGGAATTAGTTATATAAACTATTTCATTATGTTCTATATTGAACATATTATTCATGTTTAATTTAATTTGTGTTAGCTTCCTCTATATGCATACACATACAAATAATCTAAGATTACCGCTTTATTATATTTTCTTTCCCTAGGATCACAAATTGAGTATTATGATTTATGTATTGGAATATAATAAAGGTAATAACGGTGTTCTCAATGAAAATACAATGTTAAATTTTATGTTTTCAAATTTAATGTTTGATTGTATTATGTATCTTTTTTCTTTGAATGCTAAACTATTCATTCCTTTGGGATGTGATCAATTGTATATGGTGACAAATTAATAAGGTTACCATTATACTAATTACACTAGGGATGAATTATTTATAGTTATTTTAAGATTAATTTTATAGAAACCATGGTGACAATATTTAGAAAACATAGATTATTTAATTTAACCGAATGATGTTCATTGATAATATTACAAAAGAAATAAATAGTTTGATTTCAATATTAGTTATACATAAATTTTAATTTACTATTATTTGTTTCAGTAGTATTTAAATTATACATTATGATTCATAAACTTATAATCTAATATTTTTCATTTCATTGAGTTGATATGGAATATAGTTAAATGAAATTAAAACTGTACAAATACATATAATCCAAGTAGTGATTTCAATCATGTGAAAGATAATGAAGTTGGAGGCATGGTTGTGTATGGAGTTTAATAAATTATAACTATTTTCATATAGTTGGACTAGGTTTTGATCAAAAACATTTCTGGTATGGATAATCCAACTATTACACAATGTGGTGTAACAATGTTAAACAACTTCATTCACCATCCTCCTCCACCGTTTAATGGGAAAAAAATCCATTTGTTGATTAGAAATGGATATGTTCCTTGGAAAATATATTTACTGCTTTTGGAAGTAATGAAAGGGAAATGTTTTCATGTATTTTTATTGCATCTTAGGTGATGTGGATCAATTTAGGTCATTTTATCTAAACACTAAGGATGATCTGGAAAATAAAGTCAAGGAAGGGAATGATTTTATGGAACTTTTTTGAAAAAGTATTTTTCCCTCAAACAATTAGGATTATCGAGAGATAATTCAGAATTCTGAGAAAAATAGAAGATTGAGATGTTTCTATGATTAAATAAAAATTGACATGGTTATCAAGTAATTATATGTACAATGTATATAATCTAAAGATGATGATTCTCTATTTTTTTAAGGGATAAAGATGATACATTGAAAGAAAATAGTCTCCCTAATCTTATCATCGTATGAGGACATAGCATCATGTTCTATGAAGACAAAGAAATAATTATCCATGTCTAATTACATTGAAGGAATGAAAGATAAGAAATGGGTAGCTAATATTTCTAAAAATTTAAACATGGAGAAAGTGAAAAATATAAATTTAGAATTTCAATATTTTAATAAGTGTGTGAAGAAACACCATGGAATATTCATTCTAGTAGTGGGATATTTATTCAAATATGGATAGATAGACCATTAGGCTCATGATTTCATGGAAAATAAAATGTATTCCAATGTTAAATTATTCAACTATAAGGATACATTTCACTATGTAAATGATTGACCTTGGAATCTTGGGAATTTTCCCCAAAAAATATCATGGGAGAATGGATAAGCTTATATGATCACAACAACTTATGTGGATGTTCCTTAAGATGTGGTGGTAGGGAATTTACACATACCCTTAATTTTAGATAATTATTTATACAGTTCTAGATCTTCAAACTCATTTATATATTATACATTTCCCAGGATAATTATATATTTCCATAGAACCTTAATAAGGGAGTTCCCTATCAAGGCTCATAGTGAATTCCTCGATGCTGCAAGTATCAGCCACTCAGTTTGCAATATGACGCATAAATATTTCCTATTGGATGGATTTATAATTATTACTATGGTGTATTTTTATATAATTCTTTTTATGTAATAGAATTTAGAATATGTTAAAAAAAATATTTCATAGAGGATGAAATTATGATTCATGATGAAGATATAGAAATAACTATCTTTAGAGTAGAGGAATCATCTTCCGATTCATTACTAGATCCACCCCCAATATCTCTTCTATATTAGATCATTAAGGACGATGATAAGAAATAATCAAAGTATGGAAAATTTAATCCTAAAATTGATGTTTTACCTATTTTATAAGAATATATTGATGCATTTCGTGTGGAATTACATATAAATCCACCAGAGCATGAAGTTAAGTTTTAAATATATTTATTCCCTTATTTGAGACCTAAATCAATGTATCGATATATAATAGATATAGTGATATTTTATAAATAACTATAAGATTTTATTAATAAGGGACTTATCCCTGCTATTGTTTTATCAAGGGGATCCCCTATTATGTTATTTAAGAAGAAAGATGTATATATGGGGATATGAATAGATTATTGGGAAATAATTGCAATTATTAAAAATAATGAGTATATTCTACCTCACATTGATGAATTATTTCATCAACATCACAGATGTCAATATTTTTCAATGATTAACCTTCATTCTCAATGTCACCAATTGTGAATAACGAATGAAGATATTCCAAAGAAACTATTTTGAATGAGTTATTGACATTAACTATTTATAGTATTTCTATAGGGATTGACTAATGCCCCTTGTTTTTTTACAGATCTTATGAAAATATAATTCAAGTAATTTCTTTCTGATTTCCTTATTGAATTTAATAATGATATATCGGTGTATTCTAAAATCTATAAGGACTATGAGAGTCTCTTTTGAATAATTATTGAGACTCTTATAAGAATATAGTTATATAAGAGATTTGTCATCTTTCAACTATACATTTATAAATTTTATCTTCACGTAAATATTTTCTCTATTAATTGAATCTCAAATGATCATGTGAGGAAAAAAGTAGTCCAAGAATAGTCAACACCAAGTAACATAATAGAGGTACGTAGTTTCATTGTTTTAGCAAGTTACTATGTGTGATATGTCCAAAATATTCCTTCATTGATAGAAATGATAAAAAAGGTTAATTATAAGGGGATTATGTTTATGTGGGAAAATGAATGTGAAGAATGTTTTTGAATTATTTAATACAAGATAGGTTAATGATCTGATTTGAACTATACTATCCAGAAATGATATATTTTTATTATATTATGACCCATTAAAGAAGGGACTTGGTTGTTTCCTTATTAATAATGATAAAAGTATTTACTATGATATAGGGTAGTCAAATATTCATGATGAAAACTACCCAACTAGTGACCATCAGTTTAATGTTTTATTCATTTCTCTAATAATATAGATACATTATCTATATGGTGAAAGATGTGAAATGTAAACTGATCATAAAAGTCTAAAATACATATTTTATTATGAACAGTTAAAAATGATGTAATGATGATGACTTGATCTGTATAATTATTATGATTTGTCAATACACTACTATTCATGAATGGAAAGTATGGTATAATATGAAATTTGATGTAAATATCAAGTTTTACTGGACAAAATGATGATATATTAGGATGATATGTTCATATATTTTGTAATGATGATTCTGGGAATTTTCAAGGAAGGGGAAACATCACTAAATTTTTTAATTATTATCAAACCATATTTATTTGAAAACATAATATGATTTTAGCATGATGATGATAATTTCCAAAAGAAAAATCTATGAATGCCAAGAAATTGGAAGAATTTGTATACAAAGATTTCATTATGAATTTTGGAAAGATGATATTTGTTCCATATATATGTGATCTAAAAAGGTAAAAATTATATAATGATCATAGATAAAAAAATTCAATACATCATGTTAACACCATGATGTATGGAGTTTTGAAGGAACATTTCTAGTGGAATAATATAGAGTGGGAAATTATGGAATTTGTGTCAATATGTATGTTATCTAAATGGTTGAAGGTTGATAGAAACCATCATATAAGATCTATTTTAACTATAAATATTCCTAAATTTAATTGGGATGACCTTATTATGGGAATTGTCACTGTACTAAAAAAATACTCCTAGAATGAATATTGTGATATCAGATATTTTTTATCTCCTTCTAAAATATTTATATCTCATAACTATAAGATAAAATTTACCTTTCGTGAACCTTTAATAATTCAATATTAATGATATTTTAAGAATATATGGTATATCTATTTCAATTGATTGTCATTTTGATCCATGATTTACATTTAAATTCATGAAAATTAATTATAATATTCTTGATATAAAGATTTATTTAAACACTTTATATCATAATCAAACATATGGGTAGTCTTAAAGGATTATCCAAATATTATAAGACTTTTTTAGGTAATCCTAAATTACTTTTTATTTTTTTGTAATAAGTATTTACCTTGGGTAGAGTTCACTAATAATAATTGCTTTCATTCAAGAATTTAAATGGCATTGTATGATGTATTATAAGGAATGATTTTTTGTACTCCAACATGTTGGAATAATGTTGTTGGACGGAATCTTGTATTCCCATAACATGGTGGGGAGATATTGAAAAATATTTATTCTATCCAGTCTCTGATTAGATAATATCAAAGTAAGAAATCGTTTTATGTCCAAAACCAATGGAAATATATTCAATTTATTGTGGGATACCACATTTTAATGAATTTATATTAATGGAAGGGTGTTATGTGGTTTAGTAATAAAGGTAAGTTGAGTCTTAGGTACATCAGAAAACTTTCAATCCTGGAAATAATAGGAGTTGTGGTTACAATTTTAAAATTCCACCATGTATGTATGAAGTTAATGGTGTGTTAAATATATCTTTATTAAGGAGGTTTATCATAGAACCAATGTGTGATATCAAATATAATGAAATATATTCTGATCCTAATTATCATACTATGATGACCCTTTTTCGATTTCAAATACTAGAGATCAAGTTTGTGGGAATCAAGTGACTTGGCTGGTAAAGTTACTTTGGAGAAATTATAATATAGAAGAGGTGATATGGGAACCTTAATAAATTAAGATGAAGATAAATTGAAATATAATTATAAGGTGACATTATTGAAATTTCAAGGATAAAATATTTTTAAGGATGGAAGAACGTGACACCCATTGATTTTATGATATTTTTCTCTTAAAATAAATTTAATCCCTTTGGTAGCATGTGATACATATAACCCCTATTCTAAAAGAATCGTAATATAGTATATCAATATAACATAGACATTAACTATAAGGGTATGAATAGGAATAACTAAAATTTATATATTTTCATTATTGGATAATAAATACATTTAATTAAATATTGTAATCCAAATTTAAATAAATTTTTTTTGTATAACATATAATAAAAAAGGTTTTAAAATAAAATACTCCACATTAGCAAGGAATCATTTAATTCTCATTATTTATAACAACACAAATATATATTAAATGTTCTTTAATTTTTTTCCAATAACCTCTATTATTTTCAAGATATTTTTTTAATATCATTTTTTATAAGAAATATATGTGATTTAAAATATTGTATGTAAAAAACATTCATTTAAATTATATATATTCCAAAATAAATTCGTCCCTTTTTTTATTTAATTTTTTTATATTTATAACTTGTAAAAAATTTTATATGTAATAGATTAAAATAATTATACTATAAAATGTTTTTTATATATATTAGATATATGTATTCACAATGACCACATTTGAAATGACTATATATCAAACCTTCATATGTATATCAGTCTTATTACATTCATATATATATATAACATTACATAATTCTCTTAAATAATTTTTCTTATTCTATAATTGTTTATGATTTTTATCATATATATGACATTTTAAATTCTATATATAGTTACCATAAATTACATGATCTTCATGGTAAATCATGATGATGTAAGTTTCAACCTTTTATAATTTTTATTTATGTTGGGTTTCAGTCTATTAGTATTTTTATAATTTTTATTCACTTATTTATATTTTGTGGTATTTAATTTTATGTTCTTATATTATAACATAATTAAATATGGTGTCATTCATTTTATTTCAGTGTTTCGACTTTAACAATCTATCAAATTAACAATATTTATTTAATGGATATACCTCAAAACAATAATAGGGTGATAAATTATGAAAACATAAAATAATTTCACACTCTAAGTTGAATTACTCAAATTAAATAATTATGTTAATTTTGTCATCTTATATCTTGATGTTCCAGTATTACGTCCCCAAACATATCAATCCACTAGAAAAAGAAAACCTAGTGAACAGTTTTTTTCATAGAAAATTATATATATAATGGAAGATCTCTATCATTTTTTCCTCAAATGATAGATTAAATTCTTTTTATTCCATATATAGGTTTACTACATTTGATATATCATGAATATAACACCTCAAAAGTTATACATGGAACACAATTTGTACTTGCGAGATGATTTGTGGAAGTGCAAGATGATAATATTTCATCCCCAATCATTCAAGGATATTTAAGGAGCCATTATATCTAGGGATCAACATTAGTTTCTTAAAATAACTTATAAGACTCATCTATGTTGATATTAAAAGGAATACCATGCCCCATACATAAATCTATAAATATTCCATATGATTATCATAATAGTTCTTCAGTTAACATTGTGTTTTTTTCATATGACACTGAATAGTTTGAATCTTTTCTAATGTATCATGGGCATTATACCAACCCAGTAAATTCCATAATCCAAAATCTTCCATGGATCTTCGATTTCTTCACCTTTTCAAATGCATTTCCTCATATGGTTTCATTTTAACTCTATAATTTATATCGTTTCAACAATAAAACACTTCCTAATGATGGTATTGATACAAAACTCTTTTGAAATCTTTTGAGAAAGATCTCTATATACTCTCTAGAGTTTCAATGTACTTTTGATATTGACCTTTAGTTTGAGAATGATAAGTAGTCTTAAGGAACATCTTTGTATTTAATAATTGTTAATATTTCTCTATAACATCAGGGTAAACCTTAGCTCTTGATCTGATATAATTTGTGTTTCTTCATTTAATTATTTCACATTCACTATGTATGTCATGTAATGTTGATCAAGATATAAATCCACTACTAAAGTGGTGAAATGTGCAGAATTTAAAATATTATAAACAAAGAGGATTTATAACCTTTATATGTCTTATGTTGTATCCGGATGAAAACCACGATGATTATCTATAATTTCATTATAGGTAAGGGTAATATTTGAGTTATTAAATTAGATTTTGTATATTCAAACATGAATTTATCCTAGATGATGAATCTATATATATAATTTATAATATCCCTATCCATAGTTTCATACAAGATGTTCCCCTTGATACTTCTGTATGAATTTGTGCTTTCATAATTGATGGAGAAACATAAGCTATGCAAATTACCATACAAATCCTTAAATTATAGTATTGAAGGGAAATAATTCATTTCCAAAATATTTTAAATAAATTATTGAAAATTATGAATATATAATTTTCCTAACATTCTTCAAAACCTAAAAATCCTTATATTGTTCCCCATGACCATCTCATAAATAGAAGTTTGAGAATGTACATGTGAAATATAGTACTTCTCCCATTACCTATATATTTTCTCTTTAGATTCTAGTAATTGATAAAGTGGGATGATCCTTCCTTCCTAGTTAATCATACACTTTTTTTCCTTCCTATGTTAATAATTGATTAAACAGTAATAATATATGATATCAACTCCAACAATCTCTATTCACACATGTTAAACCACTTTTCAATTATATAAACAATTTATACTTGTGATTGTAATATATATATAATACATTTATCCATATGTATAATTCCTCAATATCATCAATACCAATATAATATGTCCTTGGTCAAAATAATAGTAATTTTTATCATTTACCATTAATTGACATGAGGTGTAATCACCCACAATTTCATTTTGTATATGGATATAGCCGAATATTTTTATTTAAAAAAAATTAATATAATAAAATTCTCCACCATGAGTCAGTGTGAGTATCTCTGTATTGATTACTAATCTCCTCAACTCCTTTAAATATTCTTAAAATTTACCATTCCAGTATAAATTATCTCACTTGGATTTTAAAAGGGTTATTTTATCTGAGAGTTGTGATAATTTTAACAAAATATTTGATAATATCACACCATTAAATGAAAAATATAGACCTCTATTATATTGGTTGGTTTGGTACATTCTTTAATCACTAATTGCATTGATGTATCAAATGATGTAACCTTATATAGGATTATATAACATATTTAATATATATTCCATATCAAGAATTTATATATTCTAAATTTGGAATACAGTTTATCTTTCATTAAGCTCTTTGGAACAATCTATAAATATTCTTCTTGGATATCATTTTTATTTATAGTATATAAAAAATTTAAAAAAACTACTATAAAATTATTTTTGCGGTTTCTAAATACATTATTCATTTAATCCATGCATATAGTATGTGAATTTTTAATTCCAAAAGGCATAATTATGAACTCATAATATACATATATTATATAAAACATTGTCGTAGGTGATTTCACTCCATGACCCCATAAATGATGATATACATATCAATGTTATATCATTGAGAAATATTATTCCCCTGTATTTGATTGTGAATGTCATCAATATGATGTAGTGGATACTTAAAAATTATCATACTCTTGTTTAGTTAATGATAGACAATAAAATTATATAATTATCTATCCTCATTCTCAACAAGAGTTCTAGTTCACCCTAAAGTAATGTACTTGGAAAAATTTAACCCCTATCTTGATTCTCTTAAGGATTCATTTTCACTTCCACTAATTCAGAGAGTTCCATCCAATAAGGATTCAATAATATCAGCACATCACCATGTATGAGATCTATTAAAAACAAAACTTGATAAACAATGTGAGGATCATGAATCAATTGTGTAAGTATGATGTTATATTCTTTTACAATTGGGATAAATTAAATATTGTGTTTCTCCTCAAATAACTATACAAAATACCAACACATGATTTTACAGTAGTACGTATATAGCATAAGTAACATCCATAGAGGTTTCACAATCATCCTTAAATTGATTTATGATTATATTTTTAATTTGGATATAAACATTCATTTCTCAATTTTAAAAAATATATATGCTTCATTAATAGGAAAAAATATATTCCAAAAATAATATTAAATTCACTAAAATCGATAATAACACTATTTGAAGGAACCATTTTACCATATTCCTCTAGCTGATTAGGGTTGAATATAGGGGATAAAATAATATCATGACTAGGATTTATCATTTATAATTAAATATGTATTTGTTGTGGTGGAGAAATAATGATTTTGTTAGACATTTTTGATATAAATGATTTAATTAAAAAACAATCATTTTTTACATTTTTAGTTATTGATTGGATGATAATTGTATTGTTCACCACTTCATTTTTATTACCCACTGTTATAGTCTGAATTCTATTATAATTCGAATTCCCTTTATTAATTAGATTTCATTGAAATGATTTGTAATCATTAACCATTAGATTGGTGTATTTATTAGAAAAATTAAAAATATTTATCAAGTTATAAGAATAGTGTGTGGGTTTTTCCTTATGTGGTACATGAATATCATATATATTTTTGGTTATCCTCATTATATTTCATTAATACGCATGTGCATGATAGGCTATTGTTTTTACTCCTGATTAATTTTCACATTATTTTGTTATAATTCATCACATGTTTCTTTATACATTTTCTTCATATATGAAGATGAATAATAATTAATCAATGGGTTTTACCATTTTAGTGTCTATGAAACTTCATTTTACACATTCCATGCCATAAACCATGACCTTAATAGGGGTGTCCAATTTCCATTTCCACTATGACAAGACATTAAAAAACTTCATCATATATTCTATTGTCTATTATATGAGAAGATTTTTAAAGAACTGGTTTTATTCAAATAATAAAACACTCAATTTTTATTTCATCCTCAATTATAAAAACTTTAAGAGTACTATTCAATTATTTAAATTTTTCATAACTAGTTCCAATTAATTCGTACATATTTTACTTTAGGTCATGTAATTATGATAATATTTTAATAAAATGTTTTTAGGGAAAATATTTTACAAAAATTACTTTCATAAAATTTTCCCCTTCCATTTTTTTATTTTTATAATTTTCATTAAATAATTTATGGAATTTAACTTTTGGTCAATATTAGCTTCCAAATGATAAATTTGTAAAATAACTATTTTAGGATCTAATAAATAGAGAATATAAATAATCTACTCTATTTTTTTGATAAATTTTAGGAAAATTAGAAAATTAGAAGTCCCACTAAGGGATTAGGGATGTTTCTATATGATACAACTAATTGATATACATACCTTCATTGGGTTTTGGGGAGATAAACAGTAATTATATTATAGTATAAATTAATGAGATTTAGGTGATAATTTATATGAAATTATGTACTCTATATTCAATCTATTTTGGTTTATCATTATGATAATCATTTCATTATCCTTCATGATCCATATTGGTTCAATTCCTACTATTTATAGATATTAAATAAAATAAAAATGGTCAATGTGAACAATAATATCCTTATCAAATAATAATATTAAAATTATAATAAAACTTATGATTTCATAGATTTTGGCACATCCTATTAATCTATTTCATATTATGATTATATTATGACACTCTGTTTTCGACACATAACACTTTTCATTCAACCTATGACAGTAACTCTAGGTTAAACCTAAATTTATTTTTTCTCAAATGATATTCTTTATTAACAACCATATTCATCATTACTTAATCCCATATATAAAAAACATTTATATCGATAATGATATACTTATCATAACAAACATACATATAAGAACATTTGACAAGAATGTTTATTACCTATCAAAATGAATCACACACTGGAACATTCAATTTATAATACTCTTATTTATTACCTTTGGAATAGATTTGTAAGAATGGGTGAGCTTAGATACTCATTGAGGGTATACATTAGATATATAGTTCAACAATCATAAGTTAGTATATGATGAAAATGAGGTTATGATAAAATAATATAGGTGAATGAATGTATTATAATGAAATGATACCTTATTAAAATGTATCATCAACAATGAATCATGGGGTATGAATTTTGGAATAACATAAGGAATGAGTATCAGGTACTTGGAAGCATGACTTAGTAGTAATGATTAATGAAAAAATAATATAGCAATTTGAAAGAATTATAATAATGGAAAATATTTTCTTATATAAATTGTCACTATAAAAACAACCATCATAGAGAGGATAGAGCCCCATGACATAGTTTATTGGGTTCACTCACCATTCCCATAATAATCATATATTGGGTTCATTCCCCAATTAGTTACATGAAGTCATATATGATATAAATCATTACCTAACACATTATATGGATATATAATTCAGGTTCCACCCATTAAAAAATATAAAACCATATATAAATATTTGTGTGGGTGTGTGTGTGTGCCACATGAAAATGAAAACATTCATAATTTCATTTTACCATAACAATCTAAGGGGAATTAAATTGGTTTCATAATATTCATCAAAAAAAATAAAAATTAATAATTATGATATATAATATTAGATAAACAATTGAAATAAATCCCTAGTAAAACATTTGTATCATTAAAATACATTTATATATATATAGAACACTTTATATGTGAAATTTATTAAAATATAATAAATATTTTCCATTATACTTTGATAAAAAAATGTGATAATTTTTTAAATCAATTTAATTAAAAATAATTATCATTCAAGTATATATACCATTGATGAATCATAAAATCATAGTATTTTTATTTATAATGATAATACAAGAAAAGGTATGAGGAAGGGATCCTTTAGAAATTAATAAAAAATACCATTCACACTTTTTTATATAAAATAATTATAAATATAAAATGAAAAATAGATTTTATAGTTTTATGGATAATCAAATACCTTAAAGACTAAGGGAAACATAGACTTGTAAGAAGAATAATCAAGACTAAAAAGAATTTATATTGTTTTTTACTAATAGTCATCTCTTAAAATGATTTATCAACCAAATTAGAAACGGTAAAAAGAAATGTAAAAAATCTATCAACATAGGGGGATAATATATATATATATATATATAGGTTTTTAGAGAGAAATAAAATAAAAAATTTCCCAATTGAGATTTATTCATATGAAATATAAATTTCAATATGATATTAGAAAAAACCCTCCACTTTTTTAATGTAAAACACACATTTTCATTACGAAGTATATTTTCAACTATTTATTTCTTTTTATTTCTCTTTAATATTCCTATGTATTATTTAAATTTTTGTATAAATTGGAAAAACTATTCCAATCAAATGGTTTACTAATTATTAATGAAAATCATTCCACATACCAGTGCATGGTTTTAAAGAACATATGAAGGGTTATCTTTTAATTGATACATAGTTTTCAAAAATTTGTGGCCAAACCATGCGACTATTATAGGGGTTTTTATTATTATACACAATTATGGTTCATGGTTTTTAACATCAATTTGAAAAACTATAAAATCATCCTTATATCATTAAAATGAGAAATTGTTTTATTAACCACACTTTATGTAAGTTCTATAAACCTCCTTTTAATCTTATTCTAAAACCCTACATACCCTCACTTTTCAATCGATACTCTATCCTTCATTTTGGATTGAATTAAAATCAATGTTTTAAAAAAATTATTTCTATAATCCTATTACGTGATTTTCTTCCTTAACATTGATACTACTATTTTTTATTCCATTATTATAATCTTTCCATATATACATCAAATTATTTAATTCAAGTAACTCATTTTTAATAGTTCTAAAATTGATATTTATGGACTTATACTACCTTATAATGACCAATTCATCTTTCATACTATATTCAGATCATTTATAAATTTTTTATTTATTTTTGGAGGTGGTATCAAGTTTGATCATTATTTGAAAAACCTTATGTTTTGTTATAATTTCAAAAGGGCTCATTTAATTTTTTTGAGTAATGTTATACAATATTTGAATTTTTATATATGTTATATAATTTCTTTAAAAAATTCATTTTTGATATTAATAAACAAATGTATTTCAAAAATAAGATTTTTTAAATAAAATTATGTGCATGATGTATTTTTTTGATGAAGTGAAACATAGAATTGAAATTGATTTAAATTTTTAAATTTTCATTCTCTTACATAGAATAGAACATGGGAACCTAGGTTCCAAGTGGTAATACTATGAGAAGTTACAATAGTAATTTTAATGGCCTACAATGCCATATATTGTGACACACTAACAAAATAACACATTAATATGAATATAGAATACATTAATGTGAAAAAATAGTTCAAAAAACTACTATTAATATAGATAAGGCTAGTTAAATAACTAAAATATTACATGTATAATATAGTACCTTTACCATATCATCCTTTTGGATATTTCCATGATGCTTTTTTATATATTTATTTTATACTAAATTTACACGCATATTGAATCTATTATAATGTTTGTCATGTTAATTTTTTTTTACAATTATACGACAATATATTATATGCTTTATTTTTTATAATAGAAATAATGGATCATGAGTAATTGGTTTCTATTAAAACAATATGTGGGATCTAGAATATAGAATCATGATAAAACTATATGTATATAGAATGTGTATATGAATACATTGTTTTTGATAATAAAGGTAAATGAAATATGACTTTTGGAGGTTGTGGGTATTATTATTATAGGTTCATTTGTTTATCATCATAAAATTGTTGGAGTTTATCCTCATATTATATAGATATAGGTAGTGGTTTTTTGTTATATTTTGGTTTTACATCGTGTTCTATACACTTTTATCTCCTATTCATCTTGTTATTTTTTTCCTTTTCTATATGTGTGACTGCTACCTATATTTTATAACATAGATGATACATTATATTATTAATTTTGGTTAATACATTTTCCTTTATATTTTTTTTAAATAATTTAATTATGAGGATTTGTTATTTTGGTAACACTTATTTAAGTACACGACTTTGAAAATTATAGAAGAACTCGTGAAGGGTTCTCGGTTAAGACCATCTTTATAGAATTTTTTGGAAGACCATTCTTAAGGTATAGTATTATACACATGTTAAATTTTCTATCTTTGCGGGATCAATAATACCCTTTGGTCCATTCCATATCTCTATTTGGTTATATATGTTAGGGATATTGATTGAAGGTTTGTTAATAAATGGTATCAAATTATGGTTTTATAACTATGATGTTTTGAAATTTATAAGGGAAATAAGGTAGGTCTATTATGACTTGCGGGGTAGGTTGTGTGAGATTTTTTTACAAATCACATTATAATAATCCTTGAGTATCCATGGAATGTTGAGAGATATATATTTTTTTATTTATCCATAATGTTTTTGGATATTTAGAAATATTTCATCCAAAATAGTGCGTTGGAGGAATATTATATGGTGTATGACAAAAGGAAATTAGATGTGAACTATATGAAATTATTGGATCAGTTTATTTTAACCTTATTATTTAAAGAATGATTTTTCAAATCATATATCCAAATTATGTTCCTCACTCCACCAACCCAATGAGAAATTCATGGTCGATGGATAATATAGAAATTCATGTAGCTAATTCTTGACTAGTATAAATTTCTTGATTTTATATATTTTACCAATATTAAATGATGTCATATGGTGATTATAGTAGTTTAAAATAAAATTATAATCATAATTTTTATTATATTTCACTGATCATTTTTCAATTTATTAAATTTTACATATTTTTATTACCCCTCAAATTTTCCAAGTGAACCGTCTTGTAGATATTATAAAAAAAATTCATGGGGACCTCCTCCTGTATATGAGAACCTTATCAATGTTGTGGTGGTCTCTATGAAATCTATGAAACAAATATTCAGAACTCGTCTTATATATTATAATTGGGTAGGCCAAGGTCTCCTTCACAATATAGAAGGAGCTCATGAATTTCATAATCATTAACCCTCGTCTATTAAAGGAAGTAAATATCATGAAATGGTACAAGATTTTATGGAGTATATTTCGAGAATAATTTATTTTCCAACCACTTTCTAGGTCAATAAGTTGTATTTTTAATCTTTAATTCATGATGGTCCCCACCAAAAAATGTGGTAATATTTTTTTTATTCCAATAAGAATGAAAACTTATAGTGGAAAGGTTACATGGTGATGTTCTATTACAAGTGACTCATTGATGCTAAAATCTTTTTGTTTTTTATATTGTGTGTGTTCCAATTGTAGGGAAACCATTTATTCATAGATTTTTATGAAAAGTTCAATATGATATTTTATTTTTATCCAATGATAGATCAGAAATATTAATTTTGAACTTGAAATTTTGAGATTGTATTGTGACTAGAAATTTTTTCAATGTTATTCCTCTTGATTCTACCCACTTATATAATTGTAGAGGACTGATCCTTTAGTAAAAATTCTACAATAAAGGATTTCATAAATGCGTGATTTTACTTTAATTACTACTTTATGTAGAGGAATTAAATCATATAACTGTAAATGTGGTTTAAACCAATATTTAGAATTCCATTTGCTATAGGTACCCATACCAGTTAGTACCATAGGTTTTAATGGGTAGTGGACCTCTTTCAGATAATCAATATGAAAATATTTGATTGAAAAAGAATACAATACAATTATCCCCCAAGTTAATCCATTTATTTTAGGGGTCGTTCCATATATAAATAATTTTAGTAACTATCCTCTTTACCGGAAGAGGTGCAGGGACATCAGCTTCTAGATGGTCTATACTGCATTGTGATTCTTCCAAGGTAGTGGGCCACTAATTTCATTGTGAAGATGAAATCGTGGTATTTATTATAGGTAGATTAAACTATATAATAAGCCATATGATCAAGGTATAAATCATTACCATTTAGTGGAGATACAATTACATGGTATATATCATGTAATTATTGTATCTGATCCATTACTGGTGACTATGATGGGTATAATTCATAATACCATGTATGTAGATACTACACTACTTTATATAACTTTCTCTAACTCTTTAATACATATAATATCATGGATTTTTTAAATATCACCACTAATATTATATCTTATGTTATGTACATTTCAACACCTCACATGAATAGTAACTAATGATTATTTTGATTGCTTTAGTGTATGGTATATGTAGTAGATATGTAACTATTATGAGATTTTCTTATACTTGATATGAATATCCTATAAAAATTTATCTGGATGGATTGGAATCCCACTATCAAATCATACATGGACCATTATAATTTTTGGATGATATTCACTTCCCCTGATTGGATTTCATCTGTATTTCAATGGTATTGGGAACCATATTCTTGACCTTCAAGAACTCATATACCATCCTATTGAAGATTGAAATATCCTCTTATAGAGAATACCACTAACAATAATATTTTTAGTGATATTTCTCAAGTTTCTAGAGATTTTACCTATAGGTTTTGTATGAATTCATTAGTTTACCCTTGAGGAAGAAAATAATGTTACTGATTGATTTTTTACTTTAAACACATCATGCATTATTAACTTCTTATCATATAGCTCTAATAAATATGAATAAATGAAATGTATAGATACATTACATGGAAGAGAATGGATTTATTATTCCAAGTATATCAATAATGGATTTCTTGGTCCTATTTTCAAATAATGTTTATCGGACTATATACTTATGGACAAAATATTGAAATATTAACAAATTGACCAGGAAGAAAAAAAAACATTTATTACACTGCATTAATGACCTATTTCATTTGTTGATAGGGGCATGATTTTTTCTAATATAGATCTATGGTAAGGTTATAATTAACTAAGAGTAAAGGAGTATGAAATTTCTATGAAATGTTTTTGATGAATTAATGTTCAATTTGATTCACTAGTGAACAATTATAATTTATCAAATTCTTTGTAATATTTAATTGTTCTTAAGAAATTTATTTTCATAGATACCATTACATATTTATAATATTATTTGTGAATGATATTTTTATTGATTTAAAAATTAATAAAAATCTTGAGAATCATTTTGGGAACTCTAAATTATCAAAATGTTGATGATAAATCATTTAGATCAAACATTTAGATCTATAAAATAAATTTCATAGGATATGTAATGTCAGAAAAATGCATATTTGATGGTCAAAAAAGTTGATATTTTCAAAAAAAACAAAGGAAAATCAAAGAGCAGTCATTGATATAGAAATATTCTTAATTATATCAAGATATGATGGAAAATATTTTGTTGATTTATCTAATTTTTTGTCTCTCTTGGCTTTTATCACATGGAATGGGGTAAAAGTATTATATATCTCTAGGTATTAAGTTTAAATTGATGAGAAGAAGAGGTAGTTTACCTCATCAAATGTCTAGATTATATATTAGGTGGACAAGGGATTTTTCATTTATTTTGATTAATCATGTATAGTTCTTGGTTTTTTGAAATTAATTCTTATCACCATGTGGGGTATAGTTATCTAAAACATTGAAAAACTGAGTATAATTATCCAAACTCGGAACATGATTTGGTAAATTTCATTCATACTATCGAATACATGAGGTAGTACCTTTTAGGGGAGAGATTCATGCATTATTATAATCACAAGAGTTCAAGATACTTAATTTATAATAAATATTTGAATATATTTTATGTAAAATGGGTTTAAAACCATCACGATTTCAATCTGATGATTGTCTATAAGACAAGAAAATTAAGTGTTTTTCCTAACCCTAATAGTAGGAAATTTCATTCCCGTGAATTTTAAGGAATACAATGATGAATGTAAAGTCATGGGACTCTTTATATAGAAGCATATAAACATGAGGGAAGATAATGATGTTATTTTGTTTTCTATCATTATGTTATGGCTTTCCTTTTATAAGCTTTTACATTATGATATTCTAAGAGATGCAGTTTTCCATCCAATCATGTAGATTTTAAATGATGGGGAGACCACTATTGAGTGGTCTCAATCTGATAAATTAATTATTATTTTTAGTATATTTTTTATCCATATATCCATAATGATATTGGGGATGAATAATTTATGACACTCATAGTACAAAACATACCCCATAGAAACCAATATATACAATGACATGAGTGACTGATACTGGTGGAAAGGTATGAGACATGGCATAATAGAATTTTCATCATGATGTTATAAATTTTAATAAGTTATTGTTGAGAACTAGAAGTTATTTATTAAAAATTATCCCCTTAATGTCACAACCTATATTTTAGATTAAATATACATTTACTTCATTATTGAATTTTCATATACACCTTGGTGGATGAATACTATTTGTGTTGGGATTGATCAATTGGGAATATCTGCACTTTTTATTCTGATTAGGGATACCATTAGGATAGATAAACATGGTATGTTATATATGAAATTGATCATGAAGATTCCTGTAATGGTGTAATATCCCTCTACCTGATTTTAGTTAATTATTGACACTTATTTATTCCATGGTTTTTTTTTTGTTTCGGGTCTTTCAGGGATACATATCCTTGGTTTGGGTTAAATGTCCTAAATTCTAGGGATGTATGTTTTATTGAATTAGTGGAGTCGACTTATAAATGCTTCAAACTATGTGGAGGGTATAATATTCTTATATTAGCTTTCTATAATTTTATCTATTTGTTACTACATGATATAGATATTTTCATTGAAAATGAATGAATTTTGGTGTATGTTAAATTCTAGGACCATGTTTCTGAAGTGGAGTAAGCAATAGAAACTTTTAATATATAAGATTTTTTAAACCATAAATACATTTATCATGAACTAAAATATTCACATGGTATAATTTAAGCTGATGCATCAAATGTTTTAGTATACAAAATTTATGGAAAATTTACTACATGATAATTATATAAACAACTTGAAAACACCATCCTTGTTAAGTTATATTGGGAACTCACATAATATATTTTTCTATTTTCATGATTATCTATCTCAATAAATACCTCATATTCTCTCATGTTTGTTTTAGATGATTCTTCCTCATCTTGATAATTTTTCATTGTGTGGTTAATTATCAGTACATTTGGTTTCCTTTCATCGTGTATATATAGACTTCCTCTCAATGTGTAGCTTTGTTGATCTAATTTTAGAAGTAAGTTATGATATGTTTTAAATGGTATAATAACAGTTATTCAATATTTATTGATCCTTCATATTACTCCTTTTTTCCTAGTCTATTCATGGCTAATATTCTCATTTCTAGTCTCCATTATCAATGGTTTTTGGGTTTCTTCTATTCTTGTGGTGATTATGTAACAATCCCAACCCCATTATCCCAGAGTAGGTGCCTTACTTTATTACATTTTTATAAATACAAGACATGAATCTGAATGGAATGGTCAGTTTAATAGTTTAGGAAAATAGATTACACACTTGAAACATACATTAAAACTCAACTATTAAATACAATATAGTAAATACTTTGATATAACCATTATTAAACTAGCTTAAACCTTCATATCAATCATAATATAATTCTTGGAATATTTTGGAAAATTAAACATATTAAATGGGTGAGATCAGATTATCAGTAAGGGTATACATACAATGAAATCTATTATTAACAATCATAAATAATTATGGTAAGGTGATTAACTGAAAAATGTGCCATTTATTCAATAACCTGAGAATAATATGGTAGGAATGGAAGATAATCAAATAATTACATATAAATAATCAAATGAGAATGGACTTACCCATTTATATTCTTCATGTCAAATAATCACATGGAATATCAATAATTGTTCTCAGAATAAGTCAATGCACAATTCCATACATCATAAACATACTGTCAAAGCTTTATCCAATATACTATACATAAACATGTAAGGTATTTGCCAATACCCAAACTAGTTTTTCTCATGAGATCTATCATTGTATCGAGGGGCTATAGTAGGCCCCTCCTATCACTTACTAGTTCTAATACATTTCTTCATATGAAAGGGTTTTTGAAATATAATCGATATAAACATTCGTATTAAAAATAGCATATGAAATTTGAATAAATTAACCATAAACCATGAATTCTACCAAAATAGGACATCCACAGTTAGTCTAAATCATAAAAAAATCAATTAAATATGCTAAATTATATTATTAAATATAAACCTAAATTAATCATAATACTTAATAGATGATTTAAAATAGATTAAAATACTATAACAAAATCATTTAATTTTATTAAGAGAAATTCCCTTTTTCTTTGAAATCATTTATTTAAAAAGATATGATATTATAAATTAAGAAATATTATTTGAAAATAACCATATAAACTCTTAAATTAAGAATCAAAATTTTAAGGTTTCATGATGGTGAAAAAATTTTCTCAAGCCACATAAGTTAAACATTTATTCCTTTCTTCGAAACAGTCATAATGAACCTCATGTGGTAAATGATAAAAAGATCATTTTCAAAACATTCTATAAAATGTAAAACATGGATAAAAAATAATTTAACCATTCTTGTTATAATAGTGAAAAAAAAATTGAAATTTGTTTTTGGAAAACATATATATGGATGAAATATTTCCTCCTATGGAGACTTAAACTTAAACAATATTGAATAATAATGAGATTGTGAAATAACCCTTACATTATAAATTCACCAAGGTAAATATGATTAAATATCATATATAGTGATTTAATGAATTTTATTAAATTATATCATAATAATATACATATTTATTATATCATATATTATCTTATTATATTGTTTTGTTAAAAATGTTCCATTATTACCCTTGTTTTTTGTCAATATCTTAATTTTCCCATGCATGTTTTGTCATGTAAGTCATGTTTCTTATGAATAATATATGTTTATTTCATCTCCAAGATGATAATAAGTTTATATTTATTATATTTACTGATTAAATACATGTTTATAATCATTTGTTAATTTTTAACATTTGAAATTAAACATATCATGTCATGGAGAATGTAGGTCGTACATACGCTCGAGCAACAGTATCATTCCATTAATGGTTAAAGAGTAAAGAAACATATGGTATATTAATTTTGAAAAATTAAAAATATAATATCATAATTATCAAATATATCAATTATTTACATAATTATACATATCCAAGTAAATTGGTGATGAAAACAACATTATATCGTAGCATAGAGACCGTAAATCATGTGTACGTACAACCGGTGTTTTGATTTTTTGTAGGATGGATAAATAATGGAATATGTTTCTACCTGTAATGAACTAAAGTTTTATAAAAGAAAATTTTTTCTCGATCTAATCATATGTATTATTCTATAATATGGTCATATAAAACACATTCACTTCCATGTTTTTATGTTTTGGATTTAAAAGACCGTTAATAATTGATACCATTGCTAATGTAGCTATTTAGTAGTGATCACATGATTATTATAAATATAGGGATTTAAAAAATCTAATTTACTCAGAAAAAGGAAGTGATGGCCTCATCCAGTATAATTTCTCTATACAAATCCCATTTTTCGTAGCTCGTGTAGGAGGTAGTGTCACTGTGCTTTGCTCTGGACCAATCCAAAGCCGATCTTCAACATGTTAAGATTGAATGAAACTGCGTATGGGAGAAGTTCAAGTTACTTGAAATCACCACTTAAGTGATGTTATCTGGGATTCCCCAAGAGTCTACCACCATCACACACCTTACCCTTAGGTCATATAAGAGTTTTATAAGGGTTTATGTAACAAGTTATTACTGACTTATTGTGTAATCCCTTTTTATAAATAAAATCCATGTTCTATCGATTCTATTCTATGAAATGTTTTCTTAGATATGATTGCTCAGGAAAGTAAGGTTTTAATTTTGATTAATTAATTTATTTTTTGTAATAAATAGTATTTTAATAAAATAATATTATTATTTAAGGATTTTTAATTATAAAATTTTATATATTTTTTATGAAGTAAAATGATGTTTTTATAAGGTTTTAAAAACTGTTATTGTCAAAAACCCAACATTTTTCTCAATAAATGTCAAATATTATTCTAAAAGTGAAAATTCACATATTTAGAAAAAAATTTAGGTGGAATTACTATTATTTATGTAATTATAATTTTGAAATTATCTAATAGTAAATGTTTAATAATTTTCTGAGACAATCAAATTTTTGGATAAATAATTAAATACCGAATAATTTTAATATCTGTTTTAAGATATTATAATGACTAAAACATAATGTATTAAATACTATAATGGGTGTGTTATGCTCAATATATGCTTTCCCATTAAAATAATTTTATTTCAAGTTTATTTTAATTATTTTATAAATCCTTATTGAATCCTCCAAAACATATAATATATTATTATATTTTAAAACCATTTCCTTAAGATTGTGACTCACATCCATATAACCATGAAATAATTTTATTATTTTATGACCTTACCCTTATAAAATAATGTAAAACACTCCCCCATTCCAAAAACCATGGGCAAAAACCATGGTATAGTTTCTGTTTTAGAGTATTTTATTATGTAGTGTCCAAAACCTAAATAATAAAGAAATCTTTATCCTCTCCAATATAAACCCACCCAAGATCCCATTTCTATTCACTAGAACTCCTTGTATCTCGTCCAAACCCTACTCTATACTCTCTAAATGCCTCCCAAGGTTCTCCCAAGCTCCCAATAAGCCTCTACCAATCCTTTGGTTCCACACATCCAAGTAAGGGTTTATTTCGTTTCTCATTTTTATCCACGTTCCATTATCTTATTATTACCTTTTAATTTCAATTAAAAATGATGGGGTATGATTTATCACCTCCACCATACTGCCATTATTATGTTTGATTCATGATATACCCCTTTCTCTCTCATTAATCTCTACCAGGTACACATGTTACTATGATGGAATTCTATAAAGGATTTCTCTCACTCCTCTTTTTATCAAGAACTTCTTTCATGATATTCCATTTAATTTCCAATTTCATGAGTTGGAATAAATTATCACATATACCACTTATGATAAATTTCATGTATAAATTAGGATATACCCATTTCTCTCTCATCAACCCATTTTATGAAATTCCATTTCACGACATTATGATGCCAAAATTGCACTACGATTTTCCAAGCCAAAATAATTGTGTAGTAAATACCATATCAATTTCTCTATCGAGGATATCCTTCTTTATGAACATATACATATTGATTGGGTAATTACATTTTTTTATTCCAAATTCCATGATCATGGAATAACTTATGATGTTGAATGAATCTATGTTATTCGATCTATGTGGCACACTAGTGCATGAAATGAAAGGATTGAGAAGGGTTTTCCCTAATAGCACTTCAATGCATTGAGTAATGTGTAGTATCATGATACATCATGTGAAATGATAATTGAATAATGATAATTCATGTCAAATGGGTGTTTAATCATGGTAATTCATGTGAAATGATCTTTAACTCAGGCTCCTCTACGTGAAATGAGGCTTGTCTCATGCTAATATCATGTTGTTTGTTGTTGCCACATTTCTATGTGATTATTATCATGCTTTACCATGCCTTTATATTCATGTTCCTTTATTATCCATTGAAATTTCTATTGTCTAAAATTTATTATATTATTCATGTTAGGACTTGTTTTTAGCCTTATTGGGATTTATAGCTCATGCATTTTTATGTACTTTTCCCCATGATACCCCATGTAGTTTTAAGCTCATTGGGATTTTACGATTATTTCAAGAAGGTTTTAAATAATGTGTCCTAACCCATGGTTATAATTTGTTATGTAATGTACCTAATTCCAAAATACACAATAAATCTCGATCCTTTGGGTTGTATTATGTGTACTTTTAGGTAATAAATAATGTGTTAATATTAAATGAAATGTCAGGTTTTTATAGTTGGTATCAGAGGGTAGGTTTAGTTATTTTTGGGATTAGGAGAAGAAAACTATAGTGAAAGCCTTAGGAATAATACTAAGTATAATAAAAACATCCCTAAATTTTAGTGAGTATAGATTAAGTGGTTTATCAAGAAAATATATCTATGTTTAGATATGAACAAGTAGAGGTGGATCTTGCATAGATATATCTAGGGGTAAAACGTTAAAACATTGTGTTGGTCTGGACTAGAATGTGAACTGATGCATGATAATGGGCCTTTCTACACTCTTGGTTCGACACTCCGAAAAATATTCTTTGGTAAATTCGTAAGATTATTAAAAAACATTATAATGGGAACAAAAAAGAAGTTCCCACATGATTGCACATTAAGAAATAGATCATGGATAACATAGATTGAATCATAGAAATTTATAAGCTAATGAAATTAATGGAATTTATATTTTATCCATTTAATGTAATTGAATTCCCATTTATGTGTTTAATAGTTGAAAATACTAATCCCTAACTCTATATTAGATAAAGTAAAACCGAAATCAAAAAGTAAAAGGTAGGGTTATCATCCATATTTTTACGCATTCTTTTATATCATCTTAGAGTAGTAGAACTATCCAAACACCACCATAAGAGATGGAAGTAGAGATGTTACTGAAAATAGAAAATGGGGCAATTATTGCATCCCAAGTATATAAATCCTCCTAAGCTAATGTTTGTTAAATTAACTACCCAGTAAACCTTTTTATACTCCCTTTAGTGTAATTTGATGCAATTTAGGTCATGAATTGTCTTTATCAATATAGAGCCAACATAAATTTCCAAGAGAAAGAAATTACTATCTATATTGTGAATCATCCATCAATTCAGTAAAAATTCAAGTATACTGATCAATATTCTTTAGAACCATCATCTCAAGAATGGATATTATTTCCCTATTATAAATAATATCTATCTCAAATGATTGAGTCTATGGAAAGAATCATCCCTGAAGACATGCCCACTATAAGGGAATACACTAATGTCTTTCCCAAGAAATTTCATGGTCTTCCTCCTATCCAAGAGGTTGAATTTTCAATCAATCTCATACCTAGGGTATTAAAATTATCCAATACTCTATATATAATGACTGCTTTCAAAATTGAAGAGTTGAAGAAACAACTACAAGAAATTCTAGATAATGGATTCATATACCCAAGTGCTTCACCATGGAGTGCACCAGTCCTATTATTTAAGAGGAAGGATGGGACAATGACCCTTTCCATTGATTATCATGAGCTCAATAAGATCATGATAAAGAAAAAGTATCACCTACCTCGGATTGATGAGTTGTCTGAACAGCTTTGTGGAGCACAATTCTTTTCCAAGGTGGATCTACGATAGGGATGTTACTAAGTTAGTGTGAATAAGGAAGATATTCACAAGACTTCTTTTCATACAAGGTATTAGCACTAAGAATTCATAGTAATAACTTTTAGACTCACTAATTCTCCATCAATATTCATGGACATAATGAATAGATTCTTTAGAGATTGCCTTGAAAAAATTTTTGTAGTATTTATTGATGATATTCTAATATACTCTAAAACAAAGAAGGACTGTGAGGAGTATTTATTAACTATTCTAAAGACCTTGTTAAAGGAAATGCTTTATGTCATATACATATAATATGAGTTCTAGTTGAAGGAAGTATCTTTATTGGGAAATATCAACACCATAAATGGGATATCTATGGACCCTTAAAATACTGAAGCAATTGAAGGATGAAAGAGTCCAACATCTATGATTGATATCTGTAGTTTCCTTGTATTATCTAGGCCATATCATCAATTTATGAGAAATTTATCACAATTATCAAACCCTCTAACCAAGAAAAATCATAAGGTGGTAATGTTTCTTGGAATTATGAATGTAAAGTGAGCTTCAAGGAGTTGAAAAGATGGTTTATTACTGCACCTGTGCTCACACTACCCACATGTGGAGAGATTTTTGTGGTATTCAGTGATTCTTTAATGAAGAGAATGGGTTGTGTGTTGATTAAAGTGAAAAAGTCATTTACTGTGATTCAAGTAAGTCGGATGTTAATTGAGAAAACAATCCAACAAATGATCTTGAGTTGGATGCAGTAATTTTAGCTTTGAAAATTTGGAAACATTATCTCTTTGGGGAGAAGTGTAAAATATATACAGCTCATAAAAGCCTCAAGTATATATTCACACAGAAAGAGCTTAATATTCACTAACAAAGCTGGTTAGAGCTAAAAAAAGACTATGAATTCTTAATTCACTACCATCTGGGGAAGGATAATAAAGTAGAAGATACTATAAGTAGAAAGGATCCAGCAACTCTATCATTTCTGATAATTGAGAAGGATATAATCTTCATAGACTTGAAGAAGATGGACATGGAAATCATAAATGAAGGAATATAATCAATCCTTTCACAAATTATTTCTCAACTGTCTCTTCTAGAGAGGTTAAAGGATGCTCAAAGAGATGATGTGGGGATTTAGAAGAAAGTGGAAACTATAAGAAACGATAAATCCTAAGAGTTCAATGTTAATAAAGAAGGTGTTGTAAGGTTTGGGACCAGACTATGTGTACCATAGAATGCTCACGGGTCATGGGTGAGTTAGTTAAAGGTGGTGTCATCCTGACCCCGAGGTTTCGGGTTTGAGTCCTCGCAAGGCAACATGCACTATATTCTAACAAACCTCTCATGGGCCCCTCTACCCTGATGGGAATTGGCCCAAGCCCAAGGTTAGCCACATTGGGCCTCACTGGGGATGTGTGGTGCACTGGTGATGTAAGGCCACACCTATACACGCGTTAACCGTTAACACATTTTTCACTTGAGCCTTAGCTCAGTTGGTAAGGACTCCGTAAGTGCATCCAGGTGACCCAGGATCAAATCCAAGCAGAGGCATAATTCTCGGGCACTATAGTAGTGTTGTAGCAGGTATTGTAGCAGGTAATGTAGCGGGAACTATGCAGTACTATAACAGATACTGTTTGGCACTGTAGCAGTTGAGAATATTCCCTCGTTTGGGCCTTCGATCCACCGATTTGGTCCCTGAGTCCTTTAAGGCCTTTGGTCCACCCATGCCTTTAGGTCAGTAAGGCCTTCAGGCCACCTCAAGGCCTTCAGGCCACCTTAAGTGCAGATGAAAACTAGACAACCTACAATGAACAAGATCTACAAAGAGGATGAGCAAGGAGCTTTCATCACAGTATAAGCTAAAGGGATATCAAGAATGAGAGGGAATGGCACCTTTCATCGGTACAATCTTGTGCATGCATGGGAATGCCTAGCCAAATAGCCATACGAATGTGGAGAGTTGATTTCACAATGAAGATGCTGGGGAGGAGCAGTTCCAAGTAATTAGTCTGGTTTGTATGTAATGTTTGAAGCCTACGAGAAATGAATTACTCTAAGACCTACAAGCCATGTAATAATTACACCTACGGGCCTTGTAAGGGTTCCACCTCACCCCTTGAAAGGTGGATTATAAAAAATCAATAAAAAATGAAGGCCTCCGGGCCATTGGATGGTGTACCATAGAATAATGATTTAAAGGAGTTGTTGGATGATGCACATAGCTCAACCTTCTCTATCCACCCTGGAATCAAAAAGATGTATCGAGATCTCTGATAACACTATTGGTGAGACAATATAAAGAGGTAGATCACAGAATATACATCAAGATGTCTTGTATTTAAGAAAGTGAAGGTGTAAAGGTAAAAACTAAGGGTATGACGCAACCATTAACCATACCTACATAGAAATGGAAAAACATCACCATGGACATTGTCAATGGGCATCTTATGACATCTAGAGTAAACAATTATATTTGGGTTATGGTGGATCATCTTACAAATACGGCACACATCATTGCAATATGAGAGGAATTTTCATTGGATCTACTTGCACAGATATACATCAAGTAAGTGGTGAGACTGCATGTTGTACCACTATTGATTGTATCTGATCGAGATCCATGATTCACTGCTAAGTTCGGGAAGAGTCTCCAACCTGATCTCAATACGAAGTTGAAATTCATAAAGTCCTATCACCCTCAAATGTATTGACAATATGATCAGGCTATCCGAACACTTGAGTACATGTTGAGAGCATTATCAATGGACTTCAAAGGAGGATGGGATCGACATATTCCTTTGGTTGATTTCTCTTACAACAACAGTTTCTACTCGAGCATCCAAATGGATTCTGATGAATCACTTTATGGGAAAAGGTTTAGAAAACCTTAATGTTGGGATGATGTTTGGGAATAAAAACTGATAGGTCCAGAAATAGTGAAGGAAATGGTGGAGAAGGTTCAGACCATTCAACAGCACATAAAAGCTACTCAAGTTCAATAAAAAGTGCTATGTTGACAATTGTTGATGAAACCTGGAGTTTGATTTTGGAGACATGGTTTTCTTCTTTATATCTCCATGTAATAATGTGATGAGATTTGAGAGGAAGGGAAATTTTAGTCCAAGGGACATCAATACCTTTTAGATCCTTGATCACATCATTGCAGTGGACTACTGACAAACACTCCCATAAAACATATCCCAAGTACATCATATATTCCATGTATCCCCCTTGAGATGTTACGTACAATACCAATCACATGTACTCAACCAAAAGTTGGTACCCTTGAATAAGGACCTCTCATGTGAGGAACAACTAGTGAAGATCTTAGATCATAAAGACAATGTTCCACAGAATATGACTATTCACCTGGTCAAAGTGTTTTAGAGAAACCAATTGTTTGAAGAATAAACATGGGAAATAGAGGAGGCTATGAAACAAATCTACCCTCATCTATTTTAGTGAGGTATATGAAAATTTAAAGGGTGAAATTTCTTAAGGGGTGAAGATTGTAACGACCTAAAATTTTATAAATTAAAATTTCTTCTTGATCTAATTAAGTTTATTATTCTATAATATATCAATATAAATTACATTCAATTCCTTGGTTTTAAGTTCTAGGATTTAAAATACCATTAATAATTGTTACCATTTCTAATATAGTCTTTGAACAGTGATCACAAAATTACTGTCAACAAACGGCTTTAATAAATCCAATTTACTCATACAAAGGAAGTGATTGGCTCATCCAGAAGAATTTCTCCATACTAATCCCATTCTTTGGATCTTGATAATGAGGTATCATCACTGGTCTTCTCTCTAGACCAAGCCTAAGTCTAGTTTCAACATGTTAAGCTTGAATGAAACTGTCTACGGGAGAAGTTCAAGTTGGTGGAAATCACCACTCACGCGATATAGTATGAGTCGCCCCAAGAGTCTACCACAACTACACACCTTACCCTTAGTTAATATTTCATTGATATAAGGGGTTATATAATAGGGTATTAGATACTTATTGTGTAATTCCTTTTATAAGTAAAATTCATGTTCTATTGATTCAGTTCTAAGAATTGTTTTCATAAATATAATTGTTCTGGAAATTAGGGGGTTTATTTTAATGAATAAATGTATTTTTTGAAATAAATATTATTTTAATAAAATATTATTATTATGTAATTATTATTAATTATATGTGGTTATATATTTTTTATGAAGTAAAATATACATTTTATAAGGGTTAAAAAATAGTTTTTTAAAAAAACCCACCATTTTTTAATAAATTTCGAATATTATATTAAAATTAAAAATTCACATATTTTGGTAAAATGAATATTATTTTATGAATTGGGATGTTGAAATTATCCAATAGTGAATTTTTCATAATTTTCAGAGAGAGTCAAATGTTTGGGTAAAAAAATTAAATACCGAAAAATTATAATATGTGTTTTATGACATCATAATGACTCAAAAATGATGTAATAAATACTATAATGTGTGTTTTCGGACCAATATATGTTTTCCCATTAAAATAATTTTATTTCAAGTTTATTTTATTTTATTTATTTTATAAAGCCTTAATGAATCCTCAAAAAATATAATATATTTTAAGATTTTAAAACCGTTTCCTTAAGAGTGTGACTCACCTTCACATAAGAAAGGGCATTATTTTATTATTTTAGTATTTTAACCATATAAAATTATATAAAATACTCCCTTTTTACAAAAACCATTAGCAAAAACCAAGGGATGGTTTTTGGTTTTTTAGTATTTTATTATGTAGTTTCCAAAACCTAAATAATATTGAAATCCCTCTCCTTTCCTATAGGAACCCATCCAAGATCCCATTTCTCTTAACTTAAACTAATTAAAGCTCTTCCAAACCCTTCCCCCAACTATCTAGATTCCTCCAAAGGTTATCCCAATCTCCCAAGAAGCCTCTCTAAAGCCTTTTGTGTCACACATCCAAGTAAGGGTTTCTTTCCATCCTCATTATAATCCAAGTTCCATTATATTCTTATTCTATTTTAATTTCAATTAAAAATGATGGGGTATGATATCAAACCTCCTCCATACTATTCTTATTGTGTTTGAATTATGAGATCCCCCTTTCTCTCTCACTAATCACTCACATGTACACTCATTACTATGAAGAAATTCTGTAAAGGATTTCTATCTCTCCTATTTTTATCAAGCACCTTATTCATGATATGACCTTTAATTTCAAATTTCATGAGTTGGTATACATTCATAAATATAACACATACTTTCCATTTTATGCATGAATTATGGGAGACCCCTTTCTCTCTCATCAACCCATTTTATGAAATTCCATTTGATGTCCTTATGCTGCCAAAATTGCCCTATGATTTTCCATGCCAAAATCATCATGTAGGGAATGCCATATCCATTTCTCTATAAATTTTATTCACCTTAATGCATATATACATATTTATTGTGGAATTAAATTTTTTTATTAAATTTTTCACGATTTTGGAATAACTTATGATTTTTAATGAATCTATCTTATATGATCTATGTGGCACACTTGTGCATGAAATGAAAGGATTAAGAAGGGTGAAGCCTGATAGCGCTTCAATGCATTAGGTAATGTGTAGTATCATGATATGTCAAGTTCAATGAGTTTTCACTCATGATTATTCAAGTGAAATGGGTGTTGACTCATGTTACTTCATGTTCAATGAGCTTTGACTCAGGCTCCTCTGCGTGCAATGAGGCTGGTCTCATGCTAATATCATGTTGTATGTTGTTTCCTCATTTCTGGGTTATTATTATCATTATTTATAATGACTTTATATTCTTGTTCGTTTATATTTCATTGATATTTTTATTTTCTAACATGTATTATATTATTCATGTTATGCCTTGTTTATACCCTTACTGGGCTTTATGGCTCACCACTTTTTATGTACTATTCCACACAATACCCCCATGCAGTTATAAGATTGTTGGAATTTTAATATTATTTAAATAAAGTTTCAATAATGTATTTTAAACTATTGTAATAAGTTGTTATTTAATGTACCTAAATCCCAAATACACTAGACCTCTTAATCATATGGGTTCTATTATGTGTAAATTTATGTAATAAATCATGTGTTAATATGAAATGAAGGGTTGGGATGTTATAATACCATTATCATAATAACATATCATCGTATATATGATACTTATTATATTACCTTATCATGTAAAAAACTAATGAAGTGTAGTTATAAGAATAAATAAACTTGGATGTGATGGAAAAAATGATTATGTCTTCTTCCACATACTCCCTATATATCTATTCTCAAGGGATATAGGGTTGGTATTTTTTGAAGAAAAGGACCTCCATAACTTGTATAAGTATGTTATTAGGATAAATGAGAATTTTTTGGTCAAAATAAATTTCTCAAAGTGGTGTGAGTAACTGAGGGAGGAGGATCCCTTTTATAATTGAGGAGAGGGTCACTTTTGGAAACTCTCAAAATATTAAATTAATATAAATTAATTTCCAATTCTAATCAGTTCATAACTGATTAATTTCTATTATAATATTTTTTTGGGTCTCAATCATCTCAAATAATAGTTTTTATTCATGTTTAGGTCACATTATTAATTTTATCATATTACATTAACCCTTATTTGATCTCTTTAACTCTTAGCATGACAACATGGGTTTTTACTACATAAGGGTTAAAAATGTTACAATAAAATGGGAAACAAACCATAAGTGAGTAATGTATGATATTTGAAACATTATATCAATAATATGGTCTAGTTTTAGATATTTCAAAATTTTATATCATTTAATAAAATATTATTTATATTAAAATATCATTAGTGTCAATTTTGACACTATTCATTGCATGACTTTTTAAAAATATCATTCAAACCCAATAACATCAAATGAAAATGTATTAAACATCCATAATATTTATAGATAATATATAATATTCATGTATGACATTAAATATATAAAATTATATTTATTTTAATATTTTTAACAACATTTATTTGATATGTCCATCAATTAAACAATTACTGCATCATTATTGTGAAAGGCTTTGATTTAATTATTTATTCCCTAAAAATTAAAAATAAATTATCATGATAAAGATAAAACTTTTCTCTTTAAATTTAATATTTATTGTATAATTTATCTTCCGAATAACTATATATAAAAAAATATAACACTATTAAAAACATGAGTGTGGCATATTTAACATTCCTTATAATAAAATACTATAAAATGTATAAAGTCATCCATGTGGCTTCAAGATGCCATAAATAGGTTAAATTATTATTTAAGTTGAAAATGGCTCATAAAATAAAATTATGAAAAGTTTTACTATTATTTTCGAATACTTATAATATTATTTTTACCCTTAATTACTTGATTTACACATTACCGTGGTAATTTAAAAAAAATTACTAAAGTTACTATTCATATTCCAAAAAATAAAAGAAACCTATTTAAATAATTTGGTACCACTGAGTATAAATAAGGAATGAATTTTTAAAAATTTAAAACAAAGAATATTTAGTAATTAATTTAAAATAAATCTCATTGAGGGAATGAGAGAACGAGTTTTAAATATGAAAACGTTCAAAACATTGAAATGTTTCATTATCCAAATTTATTGTGGAATTGATCCTAATGACAAAAATTACATTCGATGATAAAAAATTGATCAATTTATTCTTTAAAACCAATCAAAGGTATAATTTAACACTATAAATTATTTATAAGAAAATTTTGTTTTCAATTAAAATACAATATTGTATTACTATTCAAAAAATCATGAAACTTATCAGAAAATTACCAAAATCTAAAGCAATAAAAAAATTTATATTTTGGAATTAAATAAGAAGAATATTTCTCCAAATTTTATATATAAGTGTTTCAAAAATTGAATATAAATTAGGTTCCCTATTAAATGGTCATAAAACAACCTTTAGAAAAATATAGGTTTTATGCATAAAATTGGGTTTTTATTATTTTATTCCTAAAAATTTTATTTTATGAATATCCAAAATATTTTATTGAATATATAAAAAATATATTTCATTAATATAATTTAATAATTATAATTAATTTAATATATTATAAAAAACACCCTTGGGCGAATAAAAATAAAAAAACCATTATATTTTATTGGTTTATATTTTCATTATTAATTAATTGGAAACCAATGAATTAATCTTATACATTAATAAACCATATATTTTCTTAAGTAATTTAATAATATATATAACTTATAATTTAATGATTTTGTTATAATAATAACATTTAAATAATAATATTTAGTTTTTTTGTTTAAGTACAATGTCGCATGAAATGAAAGCTACCAAATATATTAAATTTAAAAATACATAACATAAAAATATTGGGGTATTTCATTCTCCCATCTTTCAATAAATTTCATCCTCGTAATATGAAATTGGACATTTAAAATCAAATTTTGATACTTGAAAAAAAATTGTTGAAAACCCACATCAAAAATAGGGTTAATAAAACATCCTCTTAATAAGAGGGAAATGGAAATGTGAGTGTCACCAAAAAAATAGTCTTTTGAATAGGATAACATTAGTGTGAAGGGAAAACTGGTACATGGAAGAAAAATATAACCATAAAATTATTATGCATAGTGTTAGAGAACATGGTCATCAAAATTTCTACCATCACAAAATTGTAAATTTGTGATGGGTTAAATAGGACATTGTTTTATCAAGAAAAAAATTAAATAAATAGTGTTTTTCATTCCAATTTCCAATCCTAGAGTTAATGGATTTCTTTAATAACTAGATAATCTCTTGAGAAAAAAATAACTGATTTTTTTCTATTTCATAAGTATAATATCATCCATTGGTTGTGCTTCAACCTATTTTAACATCATCCCAAACACCTATAAATGAATGTTCAAGGTGAAATTTTCACGCCTAAAGAACATTTATGAGTCGTAAGATCCATGAACCATTTCTTCATACTTTAAATGTTATTAAAACAAAAATTATTAGAACTAGTAATCTAATATGATAAATTATAATTTAACCACAAGAAATAATATCAAATGTTAAACTCAATCCATTCCAACCTTAAGACTCATCCAAAATACATCTGTTCAAATTCGTAGTCCAAAAATTTATAAGGTCATGAAATTTCCAAAATCAATATGTCATCATATTTTCCCAGGAAAATATCATAAATATATTGTTTTCACATACCAAATATAGGAATACCTTTATCACTTTAAAACATTAATGAAAATATTCTTGATTCTAAATTAGTAAAGAAGAAGTATTTTAGTACAATCCTTATATATCTCATGATTCCTATAACTCTAATATAATAACATAATTGTGGACTCCAAAAATATAAATACATTATTTATTCAAATTATAATATAGTAGCATCATAATATTTACAATGGTCCCTTTTCATTTTATGGTGAATATCTTCTCGATTATTGGGACACTCATTTGTGTATTTCCCCATCTCTATATAGTTGAAACATTGCACATGAAAGCTCATTGATTTCCATTACAATCATGAGCCTAGTGACCATTCTCTCTATACTTGTAACAAACTCCCATTACCATTAGTAATGTACTGGGGTGTTTCTTCCCACAATTATCACATGTGGGAAAATCCTTCTTTCCCCTTTTACCTTTATCCATCTCTTAATCCATTTTTTTATTCTCTTGATTTCCCTTAAAGTCATAAAACATAGAAAATTCTTTATCTATATTGATATCACATTATAATATATATTTTAATGATGATAAATTATAGGAATAACAATACCTTTTGGATGAATGGATTGAACCCATCAAATAAATGATCAATCTTACACCTTGGTTTACTTGTGTAGTCCATACAATTCCTTTATAACCATGTAAAGTTATATTCATAGGGAGAAACAATATCATCCTCCTTTTGCTTTAGAATCAAAAATTTCCTCTCCATATCTTCTCTTGATTCTCGGGGAAAATATTTTTATAATAAAATTTCCTTAAAATCCATCCATTCCATGTTTTCTATTTCCACATCCTCCTTAGTGTTTTGGATTAATTTTCTCAGTGTTTTGGATAAATATAACCCATTGATACCTATCTACAGAAAGATGATAAACTAACTTGATAAATTTCTCAAATTCCTTACATCCTAAAGAGAGAAATATATTTTCTAAGGAACATATCCATTTCCCAACAATAAATGAATTTGTATAACCATTTAATTTTAAATTTTTTTGTCTCATGAAATAGTATGATGTTTTTCCTATACGTTGTGGGGAAGGCTTCTCTATAAGAATAATTTTATGGTTCATAACCTGGGTCAGCTATCCTAATACGATTATAAGTTGGTCTACACCAGTTGAAGCTCTAACTCCAACATCATTATCTTGAATTGGAGGTAAATTGCTACATGGATTGCATGAATTGATATAGGTTACATTTCTTATACAAGGATCCATTTCTAAGTTATGGAATGAACTATATTAGGTTATGAATCATAATTCATAATTTTTAACTAGTAAAACACTTAACATTAATTGATAATTCATGTATATCTAATCTCATAATCATAGATAAGGTTTATTTGGGAGAATATTTAATTTTAAATTTTTCATAGTAGTTTGCAATTAAAATTTGAATTATCCTATGAATTTCTCAAAGGAGTTTCAAACTAGGTGTGAAGTAAGGCCTATTGTTACATACCAGACTACGCAAAATCAATCCCAACACACCTTGTCAATGTTTTCACCCCTAGGTATATTTGTTTCAAAACCACATCCACCTGTATTATTCAGACAAAAAAGTATATCTAGGAAGATCCACATAATATATACCTTACCAAAATTAGAGGATGTTATTCTATGCTTGTAATAAAAGTATATCTTAGGGTTATGCTCCCTAATCTATGTTTTCTGAATCTAGTTTCTAAGGTATTCACTAAACATTATCTGATTATAATTGTAACAACCCTAACCTCAACACCCTAAAGTCGGTTCCTTACATTATTACCTTAGAAAAGATGAAAGACATGAATCCCAATAGTCTGGTCTATTTATTAGTTTTGGAAACCATATTACATACATGTAATAGAAGTTTGAATTAAAACTATAAAATAAAATATAGTCAATCATTTGAGATAACCACTATTCTCTTAGCTTAACCCTGCATATCAGTCATAATATACTTATTAGATTCCACTATAAAATGAAACTTATGAAAGGGGTGATATGAGATGTTATGTAAGGGTATACATACAGTGGAAGCTATCATAAACAAGCATAAACAATTATGCAAAGTTTGTTAACCAAAACATATTCAATTAAATTAATAACCTAGGCATAATATGGTTGGAATGAAATATAATAAAATAATTCCATATAAATAATCACATGAGAATAAAATATAACTATTTATATCTTACTATTAAAATAATAACATGGAATAACACTAATTAATATCATAATTATGGAATTCATAATTTCAAACATAATAAGAATACCATTAAGGATTCAGACAATACACCATACATAAATGGGTATCGTCTCTTCCAAAACACACTATAGTTTGTCTAATGAGACCTACCAATGAATCTAGGGGCTATAGGGAGCATCACTCATCACTTATTAAGTCTAATTCATTCCTCATATGAAAGGGGTTTTGAATTATAATCAAAATAAACATTTGTATTAAAACTAGCATATGAACTATGAATAATTTAATCATAAACCATAAATGGTATCAAAATAGAACATCCACACTATGAATAAATCATAAACCATTCAATGAAATACGGTTAATGATATCATAAAATATCATCCTAAATTAAGTATAAGATTCAACAGAGAATGTTGACATAGATGAAAATAATATAATAAAATCATCGAAATATTTTGATGAAAATACCATTTTTACGTTGAAATAATTTATTTTAAAATCCTTGTAATTATAAATGAGAAAATTTTATTTGAAAATATTATTATATAAATTTAAAGGAATATTAGAAATTTTAAGGTTTCATGATGGTGTAAAATGTCTCCCATTCCATATAAGATAAAAAAACTATTCATTTTCTCGAAAAATTCAAAAAGTAACTTATTTGGAAAATGACAAAAAGATTATTTTAAAACCATTTTATAAAATGTAAAATGTGGTTAAATATAATTTAAACATTATTAGGATAATATTCAAAAGCATTTTGAATTTTTTATTTCAAATCATAGATATTGGAGAACAAATTTCCCCAGTGGAGACTTGAACTTAAACAATCCCAAATAATAATGTGATTGTGAAATAACTCTTATATTGTTATTTCCGTATGTTGAATGTGCTTTATCCTCATATATAATAGATTAAATCATGTTATTAAATTAAACCATATTCATATTCATATTTATGATATCATATATGATATTTTTATGTGGTTTAGTTAATAATGTTTTGTTATTACCCTTATTTCGGGTGTTAACTGCTTCATTTTCTGATGCATGTTTTTCCCTGTAAGTTTTATTTATTATTCATTGTATATATTTATTTCATCTTACTAATGATAATAAGTTCATAAATATTATATTTTCTCATCATATACATTTTTATAATCATTCTTGAATGGTTAATATGGGAAATGAATCACATCACGTCGTGGAGATGGTAGGTTGTATGTATGCACAAGCGATGGTATCATTCCCTTAATTGTGAAAGAGTAAGGAAGTAGGTGGTATATTAATTTTTTAAGAATAAATATCATATCATAATTATCATATAGATCCATTATTTACATCATTATAACTATCCAAGTAATGTGGTGATGAAAAATATGTTGCACCATGTTGAGGAGATAGTAAGTCGTACGTATGCACGCGCAGTATTTTCATTTTTCATAGTATGGATAAATCATAGAATATAGTTTTCCCAAAACCATATTAACATCTAATAATATATTTTATACTATATTATTTACATTATCAGGAATAAATCTCATGAATATGATGTATATGAAGAAATGAACATGGATTAGTTGGTAAAAATGATTACCTCTTCTTCTAAGGACTCCCTTTAGATCTCTTCTAAAGTGATATATGGTTAGTAATTTTAGAATACCATGAAATCAATAATACGTATAAGGATTTTAGGAATATAAATGGTAATATATTTTAGTATCTATAAGGCAAATAGTGGTGTGATAAAGTGAGGGACAAGGTACCCTTTTATAATTGAGGTGGGGGTCACTTTTGGAAAATCTCAAAATATTAAATTAATATAAATTAATGTCCAATTAGAAATTGTTAAAAAGTGGATTATTTATAAGAAAATATGTGAATGGTTTGAACTCCCCTCAACCAATAAATTTTAGACAATTTTATATCAAATTATTACCCTTATCGTTTTTCTTTAACCCTTCTTTAATCTATTTAACTCTTAGTGTAACAACATGTGTTTTTGCTACTTAAAAGTTATTATATTTACTATAAAATTTCAAAATGATCTTAAATGAGTAATTTATCAAATTTTTAACATTATAAAAATAATTTGGAGTATTTTTATTTTTTTATGAATTTTAAATCATTTAATTAAATAATTATTTTTTTAAAATTCATTTGTGTCAATTTTGATACTATTAATTATGTTGATTTTTAAAAATATCATATAAACCTAAAAACATCAAACAAAAACTTTTATTAAATCCATAATCTTTCTATATAATCAATAAAATTAGTGTATTACATTAATTATATTAAATTATATTTATTTCAATATTTATAATAACATTTATTTGATATGTCTACAAATTAAACAATTATTACATCATCACTGTACAATTCATTAATTTAATTATTTATTACCTAAAAACTAATAATAAATTTACTTGAAAAAGATAAAAAAAATTATATTTCAAATTACTATTTTTAGTATAATTTATCTTCTGAATAACCATGTATATAAAATTTAACACTAATTAAAAACATGAGTGTAACGAATTTAACTACCCTTATAATAAAATACTATAAAGGACATAATGTCATCCAAGTGTCTCCAAGAGGCCATATAATATGTTTAAGTATGAGTTTTGTCAAACATAATTCAAACAATAAAATTAGAAGATGCTTTAGGTTATTTTTATAATACTTATAATATTATTTTTGCCCTTAATTACCTGATTTACCCTTAACCATGGTCATTTAAAAAAACTACTAAAGTTATTATTCACATAAAAAATAAAATAAAACTATTACATAACTTGGAACCACTATGTTCAAATATGGAATCCATTTTTCAAAATTCAAAACAAGAAGTTTTATTAGTTAATTTAAAATTAAAGTCATTGATGGAATGATAAAATGGGTTTTCAAAGTTAAAATGTTCAAAATATTGAAATTTTTTTATATCCAAATTTAATGTGGAATTGATTATAATTAACTAAATTGGATTAAATGATAAAAAATTGATCTATTTTTCATTTAAAACCAATCAAAAATGTATTTTAACACTATAAATTATTTATACGGAAAAAAAATCAATTAAAATAAATTTTTTTATTATTATACATCAAAACATGAAACAAATCAAACAAATACCCAAAATTAAGAAGATATAAATTTATATATTCTAAATTAAAATAATAAGTTTATTTTGTCAAATATAATTTATAAAAATTTTAAAATTGGATATAAAATAGGTTCTCTATTAAATGGTCATAAAAATACCTTTATAAAAATATAGGTTTTATATATATAATTGGGAATGTTATTTTTTTATAAATATAAAATATATTGTATGAATATAAAAAATATTTTATGGAATATATAACAAATATAGTTCATTAATATCATTTAAAAATTATAATTAATTTAATTTATTATAAAAGAACACTTTTGGGGCATAAACAAATATCCATTATATTCAATTAGTTTAATTTTTAGTTTCTAATTAATTAGAAACCAATGAATTCATATTATATTAAAATAAACCATATATTTTCATAAGTTAGTTAACACTATCAATAATTTCTAATTTAATGGCTATGTTATAATCATAACATTAAAATAATAATATTTGGTTGTTTTTTAAGCTAGATGGTGTGTGAAGTGTAATCTATAAAAAATATTATATTTTAAAAGATACATACCATAAAAATTTTGGGGTGTTACATTATTACCTCCTTCAATAAATTGAATCCTTATTATATGAAATTGGACTTTGAAACAACAATGTCGACAATTGAAAATTTTTTTGTGGGAAACCCCCATCAAAAAAGTGTTAATAAAACATCCTCTTAAAAATACAGAAATGGAAATGCGAAGTTCAGAAAAAACATTAGTCTTTAAAATAGGATAACATTTGTGTTAAGGGAAAATCTAGTCATGGAAGCAAAATCTAACCATAAAATTATAAATGAGAGTGTTAGAAAACCTAATAATCAGAATGTATACCATCGCAAAATCATAAATTTGTGATGGGATAAAGAGGCTATTGATTTCTCAATATTAAAATTAAATGAATAATTCTTGTCATTCCAATTTCCGTTCCCAGAGTTGATGCATTATTTTACTATCCAAATAATCATTTGAGAAAATATAATTGATTTATTTATTTCTATTTCATAAGTAAAATATCAACCTTTGGTTGTGCTTCGATCTATTTTTACTTCATCCCATAACCTGGAAATGAATATTCAAGATAGATTTTTCATTCTTGAAAAACTTTAATGAACCATAAGATCCATGATTCATTCCTTCATCCATTAAATTTTATCAAAACTAAAATGTTTAGAACTAGTTTTCCAATATTATAAATTATACTTTAACCACAATGAATAATATCTAATGTTCCACTTAATCCATTCCATCCTTAAGACTCGTCTAAAATACACCTATTCAAATTCACAGTCCAAAAATTTATATGGTTGCTAAATTTACAAAATTAACATGAAATTAGATTTTCCCCAAACAACATAATGAAGATATTTTTTCAAATAACAAAAATAAGAATACCTAGATCACTTTAAAACATTAATGAAAATATCCATGCTTCCAAATACATAAAGAAGATGTAATTCATTACAATCTTTATATATCTCATGATTCTTATAACTATAATATAATAACACAATTATTAAATCCAAAAATAAAAATTTATTATTTATTTAACATTAACTATAGTAACATCATAAGATTTACATTGATCTCTTTTAATTTTGTGAAAAATATCTCCTTGATTTTTGGGACATTAATTTATGTAGTAACCCATATCCTTACACTTAAAACCTTGCACATTGAAAACATCATACTTTCAATTACAATCAAGATCCTGGTGACCATTCTCTTCATACTTGTTAATATCTCTCATTACCTTCTAGAAATTATTGGGGTGTTTCTTCCCACAATTATCACATGTGGTAAAATTATTCATTCCCTTGTTCCCTTAATATTCCTCTTTCTCATCCGTTATATTCTTCTCTTGCTTCCCCTTAAAGTCATAAGACATACAGAATTATTATCTATCCTGATAGCACATTATATAATATCTTTTTATGATTAGAAATTACAAGAGAACAATGCCTTTCAGAGAAATTTACATAAACCATCAAAAAAATGATCAGTCCTACTCTTTGGTTTACTTTATTTTCATAAAAGTCCTTTATGACCAGGTAAATTAGGTTTCATATTAAGTAACATTCCCATACTCCTTTTTCTCCAACTCAGAAATTTCCTCTCCATATCTGCTATTTGTTCATGAGGAAAATAGTTTTCTAATATAAGTTCTTTAAAATCCATCAATTACATGTTTTCTATTTCCTCATAATCCTTAGTGTTTTAAATTAATGGATACCATTGATCCTTATCTCTAGAAATATGATAGAATACTAAGATAACATTCTCTCATTCCTTACTTCCCAAAGTGATAAATATCTTTTCTATGTAACTTATCCATTGCCTAACCTGAAATAAGTTTATATTCCCATTTAATTTTCATGGTTCTTATCTCATGAAGCGGTCTAACATTTGTCATACATGTTATGGGTCAAACTACTTCATACGAATGAGATTGTGGTTCATAACCTAGGTCAACTATTCAAGTATGGTTGTATATTGTTCATCACCAGTTGTAGCTCCAACTCCAACATCATTATCATGCATTGGATGGAAATCCCTACTTGGATTGTGTTCAATGATATAGTTTACATTCCTTCCACTATGATTCATTTCTAAATAATGGAATACACTAGATTAGTTTATGAATCATAATACTAAATTTTCATCTTGTAAAACACTTAACGTTAATTTATAATTCATGTATAGCTAATATCATAATCATAAACATGGTTTATTTGGGGACATATTTACTTTTAAATATTTCATAATGGGTTTTAATGAAAATATTAATTATCCTAATCATTTACTCTGGGATTTTCAAACCAGGTGTGTAGTAAGTCCCATTTTCATGTACCAGGTAACACTGAGTTAGACCCGATTTACCTTGTCATAGTTGTTACACCTTGGTATATTTGTTTCAGAACCACATCCCCTTCTAATATCCTGACAGGGATTTATTTCTAGGAAGACCCACATAATATCTACCTTACCAAAATTCTAGGATTTTTTTCTATACTTATCCTCAAAGTCTATCTTAGGGTTATTTTCCATAATATATGTTTTTTTAATCTAGTTACCAATGTTTCTACTAAATTTTTCCTGATTATAACTATAACAACCATGACCCATATAGCCTAGAGTCAATTGCATGCTTTATTACATTGGTATAGATGTAAGAATCATATACCAATGGACTTATCAATTTATCACTTTTGGAAACTAGATTACATAAATAAAACATACATTTTAATTGAAACTATAAAATAAAACATGTTCAGTCCTTTGATAGAACCATTATTCTTCTATCTTTAACCTACATATCACTCATGATATACTTCTTAGAATCCTGAGGAGTATGAAACATATTAATTGGGTGAGCTTATATGTTCTATAAGGGTATGCATACAATGAAATCTATCCTAAATAAGAATAAACCATTATGGAAAGTTGATTATAAAAAACATAATTCATTTAATTAGTAACCTAAGCATAATATGGATGGAATAGAATATTATCAAATAATTCTATATAAATAATAACATGAGGATGAAACATAACCATTGATATTCTACTAGATGAATAATTATAGGGAATAACAATAACTAATATCATAATGATTGAATTCATAATTTTTACAATTATATTCATATCATCAAGGCTTTAGACAAGACATCATACATAAAAAATTAATCCCTCATCCAATTCCTAAAATAGTTTGTCTCATGAGACCTATCAAGGCATCGAGGGGTTGTAGTGGGCCTCACTCGTCACTAACTAAGTCCAATGCATTTTTCTTATGAAATGTTTTATAAATCGTAATCAATATTAACAATAATTTTAAAACTAGCATAACATCCATAATCACAATAAATCATAAACCATTCAATGAAAAATTTTAAATTATATCATAATAGATCCACCTCAATTTAGTATAGGATTCAATATAGTATGTTGACATAGATGAAAATAATATAATAAAATCATTGAATGTTTTTTAGAGAAATACCCTTTTAAATTTGAAAAAATTTATTTAAAATAAGTGAAATTTTAAAAGAGAAAATTTTATTTGAAAATAATTTTTTAAAATTTTAAAGTAATCTTAAAATGTTAAGGAGTCATGATGGCATAAAATGTCACTCACACTATATAAGTTAAAAAAATATTCCATTTGTAGAAAAATTCATAAATTACATCAATTGTAAAATGACAAAAATATTCTTTTGAAACCATTTTATAATATTTAAAACAATGGTATTAATAATTTTAACATTATTGGGATTATAGTGAAAATAATTTTGACAAAATTTTTATAAAACTTATATATTAGATAAATATTTTTAGAGGTGACATAAACTTAAACAATCTTGAATAATAAAGAGATTGTGAAATAACTCTTACATTATAATTTACATAAGATGGATGTTCTTTAACCTCATCTATAATGGTTTAATTCATGTTACTAAATTATACTAGAGTCATATTGATAGCATTGCGATTCACTCTTTCATTTTCACCCTTACACCACTATGCTAAACATGTTTTATATTAAAAATTATAAAAATAATAACAAATTTCATTCCATGTTTGGATAATTTATTTTCTGTTTATCAATTTTAAAAATGGAAATTTTACTTGTTTTGATGATTCCATTGCAATAGGAGGTGATTTTAAGGCCTCAGAGATGATCCATAAGAAAAATGGGCCAAAACTACATGGGTTTCATCAATACATGTCCACTGTTGGGTATAGTATGAAAACTCTGTACATCCAAATGGGCTGAGATTTATTTGTCTGGTCCAACATTCAATTTTTCACAACTCTTATGAAGACACCCAAGCCTCAAGAACAACCTATGTGGTCTGTTTGTGCTACCGAATAAGCATAGAGTCAAAATTTATGTGCTATTTCCTGTATATATATCGAGTTTTAGGTATCCAAATGAATCCAAAAATTTGGTGGAGATATCCAAGACGTGGGGAAATAACTTTCTAGTTTTTTAAAAAGATATTGAAGACTGTATGGATGCCAAAGACAATGGTACAAGTGGTTTTACAAAATTTATCTTCCCAAAACCACTTCAGATTTTTTCTATAAAAGACCACCAAGGGTACCTCATTTGGATAGTTCGAACTAGGAGCCAAGCTATGCCATTTTGGAGTTCCAACTGTGCATCCTCCTCCTCTCGATGGTGAGCTAAATGGTGTATGATCATTTCGAGGGAGTTACACTAAATTGGGAGGGAGTTCTGGCACTTGAACTTCTACTAGTTTTCTATAATTTGTGTGATAATTAGTTCACTTATGTATAAAATTGATTTATTTCTCCTCTGAATACATTTCATTTTTTATAATTAAGTGGAACAATTTTTATCTCAACACTTTTTGGGTTGAGATTTCAAGTGGGAATCTTGTATTGTTCTGATTGGACAAGAAAAGATTCATATTTATCTCACACATACATAAGATTTGAGTATTCATTGGTAGCCTTTATTTTCTATGTTTGATACCCAAAACTTGACAACATTATTGTTGTGTCAAGGGGTGGTTCATTGAGCATTGTTTTAGGAGGCAAGATGAAAGTTGTGATCTTGAAAACCCTCAACCAAAGGATTCCATTAAACCATGTGTATTTTCAGAATGATGAACTCAACAAGATGTGTAGTGAACTTGAAATGATCTCTTAATCTCATAATTATAAAACACCACTTTTATTTATCAACTATAAAACTCTTTAATTAAGTCATTTTATTTTTAAAACTATTTTCAAAACAACCCCCCCCCCCTCTTTTGGTAATTTTTATTAAAAATACACACTCAAAACCTATCAATTCTCCTTGAGAGATTATCTAGGGTCTTCCCTAGACTATAAATAAATCTTAAAATCATAATAAATTTGACATGTCATGAAAATGCATTCAAATATTGGTGTTGTTGAAGGGGATAACTTTGGTTTTTAGTGAGTTTTGTTTTATATTAATTTTGTAAAAAAAATAAATATTTATTTGTTTTATCTTATACCTTTACCTATATTTTTGTGTTCTGATTTATTTATTGTGTAGGTTTAGTGTATGATGCATTCTAATCTAAGATATTTACCACATTTTGAACCCACCTCGGAGAGGATCTTACGTCAGTGACCCTGAGATGCAGAAGATAACCCTTTGAAAGAGGACACACAGGACAACAACACTATTCTTTATCCTTCATCTTCTTCTTCTTGAACCAACATAAAAACTAAAATAAAATAGTATAACATGGCTGAAAACAATAGAACACTAAAATAACTAGCCTCACCTGATATCGATTTCCAACCCACATGCATTCAATTTCAAGGCGAGGCACCAAATATTGAACTAAAATATGGATTAATTCATCAATTACCAAGATTCCATAGACTTCCTGGAGAGGATCCACATAATCATTTAAAATAATTTCACACTATTTGTTCAACATTAAAACCTACTAATGTCGATTTGGAACAATTAAATCATAGTGAATTCTTCTTTTATTTAAAAGATACGTCAAAAGACATGATTTTTATGTTAATTCCCCAATAAGAGGTTGGGTGGACATGAAATGATTTTTTCTTGAAACATATTTCTCAGTCTCTAGAATTGTAAAAATAAGGAAAGAAATATGTGGTATAAGACAATATCAAGGGGAAAAACTTAAAAAATATTTGGAAATATTTAAAATATTGTGTTCAAGTTTTCCACACCACCAAATAAGTCGTAAAATTTTAATACATTATTTTTATAAATTCTTAATACCAATTGATCATAACATGATTGATGTTGTTGTAGGTTGTGCACTAGTGGATAAAACCCCAATCGCTGCAAGGACCCTAATTGATTACATGGTGTAAAACACTCAACAAGTTTGTTCATGGTGCAGTGTACCCATTCGAGGTGTTCATTAGGTGAAAAGTAATGAATTTGAGATGAAGTTGGACATAAACTTTGAAGAGGTATGTACCCTTCTTCTACAATAAGCTCTTTCCCAAGGGAAATATCAATCTCCTCCTCCCATACATTGTGGTATATGATCTTTTGATACCCACTACTCTTACTAATGCCCTCAATTGATAAGAAATTTATAAGAGTTGTGAGGAGATCATTACAGGCCACCCTTATAACCAACCCATTAGGCAAGAACCTTACTATCCATCTAACCCTGGTTGGGAAGAAAACCAAGCCTAAAGGTAATGGGGTATTCAAAACAACCTTAAAAATAATGAAACCAATATGGTTAGAGTAGTAATCCACCACAACCACCCAGAAATCCTCATACACCACAAAGGCCTTTCCAACAACCCCCTTCGAAACCTGAGCCTAGCCTAGAAGATATGATGAAACAAATGGTTGTCAAAAATATCCAATTTTATCAAACCACCCAGGGAGCCATTCAAGACCTCAATACCTAATAAGGCCAATTAGATAACTTGGTGTGGGAAATTCAACGTCATCATTTAGGTAAACTACCATATCAACCATTAGTCAACCCTAGAGATAAAGGAAATTTTAGTTCCATCACCCTTAGGAGGGGAAAACAACTGGAAAGTCAAATGAATCCTCCATTAAAGTCATCCCCTCCTGAGGAAACCTCTATCCCAACCATTAAAAATGGTCCAAATAATGAAAAACCATGTCTTGAGAGAACCCCTTACAAAAGAAATTGTGTGTATGTCGATGATTCGTATGGACAATCCATTCCTCTAACAATTCCCAAAAGGACCACCCAACCTAGGAAACAAAAGGAAACAGAAATAAATAAGGAAATATTGTAAATTTATAAAAAAAAAGTGCAGGTAAACATCCCATTGATTGATGTTGTGAAACAAATTCAAAGATATGAAATGCTTCTAAAGGAGATGTGTACACACTAAAGGTGACATCGTGGAGATGAAAAGGTGATTTTGGGAGGAACGTATCTGTATTAATATATCTATCCCTTCCCACCAAGTGCAACAATCTTCGGATATTCTATATTCCATGCACTATATAGGAGTATTCATTTTTCATTGCTATGATTGATTTAGGTGCTTATATAAATGTTATGTCTCACTCCATTTACTCTACATTGTCGGTTAGAGAACTAAATCCCACTAGAATTTTTTTCAACTAGCCAACCGAAGTACTGTGCTCCCTTATATTGTGTTATAGGATGATCTTGTGAGGGTGAAAATTTTAATTTTTCCTGGTAATTTTTATGTGTTAAAAATAGAAGATGATAGGATGAATGGAAATTCCCCAATTATATTGGGGATACCCTTCTTGAAAACTTCCAAAACTATAATTAATGTCCATAATGGAACATTATTTATTGAATTTGGTGGTGAAATAGTATATTTCAACATCCTTGATTCCAAAAAGCATCCCTTAGAATAACATTCTTCTCTCTCTATTAATTCAATTGATGTACTCCCTACCCCTGAAAAAAAATTTCTTCCCTTGATCCCCTTTTTGAGTTTTCTTCATTGATTGAAATTATGATAAATTATTCATGTAATGATTGTTATAATGGATTAGAAAAATTTCATGCATGTTTATTAATTGACAATTTCTTGAACACTGAGGATCACTTAACCATCAATGATATTGTTAATCTTGTAAAATCTCATTCCTATATTGAGGATGATATCATTGAGCAGTTAGATGAGATTAGTGACCTCTCACTTTCACATACACTCCCATAAATCCAAAATCCATCTTTATTAGACCTAAAACAACAGCCTAAAGATATAAAATATTAATATCTTGAGAATGAAAACAAGTTTCCCATAATCATTGCTAGTACACTCCCTACTTATCATGAATAAAGAATACTTGAACTTTTGAGGGAGTATAGACAAGCTTTGGGATGGACACTTGCTGACATTCCTGGTATTATCCCATCAATTAGCAGACATCATATTTTATTAAACAATGAGGTTAGACCAGTGAGGAAGGCACAATGTCGACTAAACCCAAACCTCATAGATGTTTTGAAAAATTAGGTACCAACATTATTGGCTACTAGAATCATTTACCCCATCTCTTACAGCCAATGGGTCAGTCTTATTCAAGTAGTTCTTAAAAAACTATCCTTACAGTAATCAAAAATGAAAACAATGAATTGGTTCAAACTCATGTGTGGAATAGTTAGTGTGTATTTATAGACTATCATCGACTAAACCAAAACACTAGGAAGTACTATTTCCTTATTCAATTCATTGATGAATTTTTAGAGAGGCTAACGGTTAAGTCCCACTACTATTTCCTTGATGGGTATCCTGGATACTTTCATAACCATATTTCCTTAAGGACCAGGAAAAGATGACCTTCACTTACCCCTTTGGCACATTTTCATATAGGTGGATGACATTTGGTCTGTGAAATACTCTGGGTACATTCTAACGATGCATGGTTAGTAATTTTTTAGATTACCTAGAGAATTTCATGGAAGTATTCATGGATGATTTCAGTGTTTATGGATCCTATTTTGATGAATGTTTGAGTAGTATTTATTTAGTGTTATGTCACTAAATTGAAAATAATCTCATATTAAATTATGATAAATACCATTTCATAGTGTGATAAGGTATAATTTTGGGACATTTCATTTCTGTAAATGGTATCTAAGTAGATAAATCAAAATTTGATTTCATATCTTCCCTTTCATTCTATAAAAATGTACGGGATGTGCGGTCTTTCCTTGGTCATGTTGAATTTTACCATCGTTTCATTTGTGACTTTACTAAAATTTCACTCTCCCTATCCCTATTACACTAAAAAGAAAAAGATTTTTTTTGATAATGAATGTGAGGATGCTTTTAATAAGATAAAATGTAGTCTCACTTCACCCCCTTTAATCCAACCACCTCAATGGGATTTTCCATTTTTTCTCATGTGTGATTACTCTAACTATGCAGGTTGGGTAGTCTTGTCATAAAGGGTCGATCGATCTCCATATGTCATTGTCTATGCCGCACCTAATTTGGACCCTCCCCAAGAAAACTACACCATAACTGAAAAGGAATTCTTTTCCATTATGTTTCCCTTGGACAAATTTAGGTCATTTCTTTTGGGGTCCAAAGTCATTATGTTCTCAAACCATGTAGCCCTCTGGTATCTCCTTGAGAAACTAGAATCCAAACCACATCTCATTCTCTAGATTCTCCTTCTTTAGGAATTCAATTTAAAAATTAGAGATACAAAGGGGGCAGAGAATGTGGTGGCTAACCATATCATTAGGATTCCTCCATCCCAGGACATTGACTCATCCACATGTATTCCTATAAATGACATGTTTCTTGATGAGAAATTGTACCAAGTGAAAGATTTTATTCCTTAGTATGCCAAAATTTAAAATTATTTGGTAGCGTATTTCATTTCTATTGATTTCAACAAAAACCAAACTAGTCATCTAAAACATGAGTCTCGTTTGTACATTTGAGATGACCCCTACCTATAGTGAACATGTAGTGATCATGTCCTTGGGCGTTGTTTCCTCGATAGCAAGTTCCAGTCAGTCCTTAGATTATGTCACACTCTTGCTTGTGGTGGTCACTTTGGTCCCCAATGGACTGCTCATAAAATCCGTGATTCTGGTCTCTTTTTTCTAACACTTTTTTCGGGATTCCCGTGATTTTTTTAAATCTTGTTCTCTTTGTAAAAGAATGGGTAATGTCTCTAATAGAAATGAAATGCCACAACAACGATTTCTCTTTCATAACATTTTTTATTTTTTGTGTATTGACTTTATGGGTCCATTTCCCAATTCCTTTAGAAACTTATGAATTCTTTTGGTAGTTGATTATGTGTCAAAATCGGTAGAGGCACAAGCTACAAGGATTGATTATTTTAATGTAGTTATAGAATTTTTGAGAACCCAATTCTTCTTTAGGTTTGGCTTAACTAGGATCATCATCAGTGACCAGGGTTCTAATTTCTGCAACCAAACAATAAAATCACCTTTGCATCGGTATTGGGTCGGTCATCGAGTGTCTACTGCATATCACCCATAGACCAATGGTCAAGATGAGGTGTCAAATAGAGAGGTAAAATAAATTCTTAAAAATAGTTTAACCAAATATAAAAAATTGGATTCTTATACTCGATGATTCATTATGGGCTTATCATACTTTTTTTTAAAACCTTAATTTTAATTTGTCCTTATAGGATTGTTTTAGGAAAGAGTTGCCACCTCCCTGTTGAGATTGAGCTATGGGCCTACTAGGATATCAAACAATGAAATTTTAATCTTTTTGGTGCATGTGCTCAATAGATTCTTCAAATTCATGAGTTTGAGGAAATGAGAAGACATGCATATAAGAACTCTAGGATTTCTAAGGAGCAAACCAATGTTACCCATGATCGTCTCATCCTTCATCGTCAATTCTACATTGGGCAGAAGGTCCTCCTCTACAATGCAAGGATGGAGGTTCATTCAAGGTAAGATTCATTCCCATTGGTTTAGACAATACATTGTTACTAATGTATCTTCATTTGTTGTTGTTCAGGTTCAGAATTAAGAAACTAAGAAAACCTTCACTGTCAATGGACAGCTGCAAAAGCAATTCCACGAAGCCCTTCCAGAGTTCCCGATGGAGGAACTCCATGTTCAAGAAGCAACATACCAATGACACCCACCAGGTTTTATCTTTCCTTCCCACATTTTATTTTATTATAATGAGTACACCACACATTCTAGGTGTGTTGGGGGTGGATACATTCCGTAGTTCATTAGTATTTTCATCATCTTTTTTCTTTATTCTCTTTTTCACCTTTTTTGTGGTGTTTTTTCTTTTCCTAATCTTCCTGAGTTCATTATGATTGTCATCGTATTTATTATTTCGTATATTTTTCACCTTCTTTATGTTATTTTTACTCCCTCATCCCTTATGGTCACCAAATCATGGAACTTACTAGAAATGCATGTTGAAATTTTTTATTCGATGTTGATTTAACATTTGATGAACACTTGAATTTGTTATGGAATGAATGTTTGTATGAATTTAACATCAGGGGTGATTTTTTTAGTGAATTGGTTTTCTTTAAATGATTTATTATTTTTATCTCTGTGAAACTATTGAGATGATTGATTTCCATTGTGTGATTAGATCTTGGGAAAACCGTGTCACTAATATCTCCACACATTTTTGGACCAAACCACAAAGTGTGAATATTTCTTACTTAATAGAAGGTAAATATATGTCAAGTTATTATTTTTCATCTTAAAATGATATTTCCATATGTTCATTCCTTATCCGATCTATTTCATTACTGTACCAGATTGGCCTATGTGTGTCTACCTGATATCTGACTGTTGTACGCCCTAAAAAATCAAAAAAAAATTGGGTTGTGTCTTGGGTAGGTCAAAAACCACTCCTCCTCAACCTTTGATCTTATTATAACTATTTCAATTAGTGTCGTGAGGAGATTAAACAATGGTTGAGAGATAGGTGCGTGATTTTTTCCATATGAAACTTCTAAAAAATAATTAATGAGGGGAGTGATAAAATATGAAACATATAGCGGATATCTAGGTGAGTAGATTATGGTTTGACTTCCTAGAATGCTTATGTGAGTGGGTCTTGAAATATGATTACAAAGGATGTAGGGAAGTTTCAGTGGAAAAAATCATTTAACATGAAAAAGTTTACAATAACCTATATTTATAAGATAGAAAGTGGAAAGAATGTCATGGAATTGTTTTCACACACACACATGGAGAGTTAGTGTCATGGTTGACTTCTGAATTCCTTTCTCAATTTGGTATCATGAATCTCTTTGAATTTCACTGTGATATGATTTATGAGACATCTTTTTCAATTTTCACTAGGAAGAACTCCTTGGTGAGGTTTGTTCATTGATCACATTACTGTAATGAATTAAAATTTCCACAAATGTTAAATATTCATGATGTTGGTAATATCTACATGCATAATTTTTTAAAATGTAACTTTTCCTAAGAGTGAAAATTTTTAGGTGTGGGGGTGTGATCGCACCGTGATTTAGTGTTTCATTTTCAACCTTACATCATTGTACTAAACGTTTTTTATATTAAAAAGTATTAAAAAAATCTTCCATGTTTGAATCATTTATTTTTTTTATCACTATCAAAAAGGTAAATGTTACTTTTTTTGTTATTCCATTGTAGTAGAAGGTGATTTGGAGGCCCCAGAGATGATCCAGAAGGAAAATACGCCAAAACTGCATGGGTTCCATGAACACTTTTACATTGTTGGGTATATTATGAAAACTATGTGCATCCAAATGGGGTAAATTTTGTGTGCTGGTCCAATGTTAAATTGTATACAACTATTATGAAGACACCCAAGCCTCATTTAGAAATTAAGGGGCTCAACCGAAGTGATCTGTCCGGGCCACCGAATCCGCACAAAGTCAAAATTTGTGTGTTGTTTTATATCTATATATCAAGCTTTAGGTGTCCAAATAAATCCAAACTCTCTTTTGAGATATCCAATATGTGGGGAAACTACTAGAGATTTTTTTATAAATCGATTGAAGACTTTATGGAGGCTGAAAACAATGGGATAGGTCGTTTTACATAATATTTGTGCCCAAAACCACTTCCCATTTTTGCTATAAAAGAGCACCATGGGTACCTCATTTGGAGATTTCAAACTAGGATCCAAGCTCTGCCATTTTGGAGCTCCACCCGAGAATCCTCTTCCTCTTGATGGAGAGCTAAATGGTGGTTGATCATTTTGAGGGAGCTACAAAAACTCGGGAGGGAGTTCTGGTACTTTAGCTTCTAATGGATTTCTATAATTTGTGTGATAAATATTTCAATTATTTTTAAATTTGATTTTATTCTCCTATGAATACATTTATTTTTTTATATTTAAGTGGAATAATATTTATCACAACACCGATTAGGTTGATATTTCAAGTGGGAATCTTGTATTTTTCCGATTGGAAAAGACAAGAGTTCTATTTATATCACACATATATAAGATTAAAGTATGCTTTAGTAGCCTTTATGTTATATACTTGATACCCAAACCTTGACAACATGATTTTTGTGTCAAGGGGTTGTTCTTTGAGCATCAGTTTAAGAGTCAAGAGGAAAGTTGAGATCTTGACAACCCTCAACCAAAGGATTCCATTAAACCACGTGTATTTTACAGAATGATGAACTCAATAAGATGTGTTGTTAACTTAAAATTATCTCCTTATCTCATAATTCTAAAACACCACTTCTATTTATCAATTGTTAAACTCTTAAAATTAAGTCATTTTATTTTTAAAAATATTTTCAAAACCACCCCCCTCTTTCAGTAATTTTTATTAAAAATACACACTCAAAACCTATTAACACTTTTTGAGAGATGACCTAGGGTCTTCCCTAGACTATAAAATAATCTTAAAATCATTATCAATTTTACATTTCATGAAAACGCATTAAAATTTGGGCATTATTATCGGAGAGAACTTTGGTTTTTAAAGAGTCTTTTTATAAGATTATTTTATATTATTTTTAAATATTTATTTGATTTATCTTATAACTTTTTCTATATTTTTTGTTCTGATTTATTTATTGTGTAGGTTTTGTGTATTACGTGTTCTAATTTTGGAGATTTTCCACGTTTTGAACCCGAACCGAAGAGTATCTTACGTTAGTGACCCCGAGATGCACAAGAGAACCCTTTGAAGGAGGACACACAAGACAACAACACTCTTCTGGATCCTTTATCTTCTTCTTTTGGAACCAACATCAAAACTTAAATAAACGTGTATAACATGGCTGAAAACAATAGAACACTAAAAGAACCAACCTCACCTAATGTTGATATCCAACCCACATACATTCAATTACAAGGTGGGGCACCCAATTTTGAACTAAAATATAGTTTAATTCATCTATTACCAAGATTCCATGGACTTAATTGAGAGGATCCACATATGAATTTAAAATAATTTCAAACAATTTGTTCAACTTTAAAACCTGCTAATGTAGATTAGGAACAATTAATGCTTAGAGAATTCGCCTTTTCTTTAGAAGATACTACAAAATACTGACTTTATTATGTTAATTCCCTAATAAGAGGTTGGGCAGACATGAAACAACTTTTTCTTGAAAAATATTTCCTATCCTCTCGAACTGCAACAATAGTGAAAGAAATATGTGGCATAAGACAATATCAAGTGGAAACACTTCATGAATTTTGGGAAAGATTTAAAAGATTATGTTTAAGTTATCCACACCACCAAATAAGTGATCAACTTTTAATATAATATTTTCATGAATGTTTAATTCCAATTGATTGTAACATGATTGATGCTACTACAGGTGGTTCACTAGTGGATAAAACCAAAATCTCTACATGGACCCTAATTGAGAACATGGTGCAAAACACTCAACAATTTGGTTCATGGTCTAGTGTACCCATTCGAGGTGTCCATGTGGTGAAAACTACTGAATTTGAGAAGAAGGTGGATACAAAGTTTGAAGAGGTAAGTGTTAGGTCGGAGAAAACACCCCAAGGAGGGAATGATGGCAAGAGGGGGGTGAATTGCCTTTAAAAAATTGATAGACAAATTAAAATCAAAGTAAAGAAATGCAGCGGAAATAAAGAAGGCAAGACACACAAAATTGATAACGGAGTTCGGCCAAAACCCGGCCTACGTCTCCGCTCCCAACTCAACCGTTGAGAGATTCCTACCGCTTGCTTTTCAATGGTTTTAGCAAGAAACCCACTAGGCTTTGAGGTAGCACTAGGACCTATTACAGCTTGCTTTTATTGGTTGAGCAAGAACCCACTTACTTTTAATGGTTAAGTAAGAACCCACTAGCCTTTTTAACGGGTGAAGGCTAGCTCACCGACAACTCAAGCCCTTTAAAAGGAAAGGCTTGAAAAACCTCTTCACACCTTAATGGTGGTGTGAGAACCCAAAGAAAGAGGGGATGAAGAAAGGGTTGGGGTTTGTAGGCACAAACCCAAAATTAAAGCTCAAAAAGAAATAAACAATAAAACCCGTATTGGAGGAAGACTTGGGCGCCAATTGGATGATAGAGTTGATGTAGCGTGCTCTCCCAAGCTTCTTGAAGTGCTCCTTGGATGTGGAAGTTGTTGGAGCTATTGGGGTTCCTTTGAAGGAAGTCGCCGGAGGTTGGCCAATTGATCCACAATATGTCCGTTGGCTTCGTATATGTTCCGGTTAGGTTCCGGGGCTTCCTGGTCCTTTATTTATAGAGGGGGAACCCTCATATGGCCGTTGGAGGCCTTTGGAGCCGTTGGAAAGGCTTTCGGAGCCGTTGGGAGGCAAGTGGAGCAGCCTGGTCAAAGCTCCAACGGCTAGTTTGACTGGATCCACCGGCTGGCCGGTACAGTCCCACCGGCTGGCCGGTGCCTTGACAGAGGCTGAGTCTTCTTTTCCAGGCACCACCGGTCGACCGGTGCTAGAGCCACCGGCTGGCCGGTGGTGAGGCAGTAGCCTTCACTATTGGGGCTGGGTGCCACCGGCTGGCCGGTACAAGGCCACCGGTTGGCCGGTGTGAAAGCAGTGGCTTCCCTTCGAGTGCAGGTGCCACCGGCTGGCCGGTGGTGTGCCACCGGCTGGCCGGTGGACTGATTTGTAGTCCACTTCTTGATTCTTTCTTGGGCCATTTTCTTGGCAACCTTGTGCCTATCATTCACAAACACTTAAAACAATATTAGACAAAGATGAGAGTGATTGTGATCATGAAAATTAAACCTTGAGGGGTTCGAGAGGTACAACAATCTCCCCCTATTTTGATGATCACAATCACCGAAACAATCAAAGTAAAATACTAAAATTGAGAGGAAATGCTAAGCATGATGAAAATGATTCTCCCCCAATCAATCAAGAAATTTCTCCCCCTTTGTGATTATCAAAATAGAATGGGGCATAAAACTTGATTGAGGGAAGCAATTGAAAACCAAGATTTGAAATTGAAAGTTTGAATCGAAAAATTTTGAAATTACAAAAAAGCTTAAAAGATCCTAACTCCCCCTAAATAAAAACAATGAATCACCGGGGAGAGGGATTTTGAAAAGAGACAATCTTAGGCCCGGAGAGACTCGCAAGAAGGGATTTTTGAAATTGAGAGTTTTGAAAAATCGATACCAACTGTTGGATATTTAAAAATAAAAATTTAATAGAAAATAGAGAATTTTGAAGCCAAGTGTTGAGTTTGAAATGAAAACTTTGAATACACAAAAAGGCTTAAAAGATCCTAACTCCCCCTAAATAAAACAATAAATCACCGGGGAGAGGGATTTTGAAAAGAAACAATTTTAGGCCCGGAGAGACTCGCTAAGAGGGATTTTTCAATCCACACTTGCCTTGTAGCGGGTCTTCTCCTATAAAATTCATCGGAATAGAAAATCGATTTGGGTTGGCCGTACCGGGCGTTTTTACAATTACATTCATAAATGAGATGCCCGGGTTTTTTACAATAATTACAAAATTTAAATTCGGAGCTCCCCCTTACAAAAATAGTGGGTGCATGGGAGGAGGAGGCTTGGTTGGTATAGCCAAGCCCTTGGGTGGTTCTAGAAATTCGTTGGGAACCAAGTATATTGTTCAAGTTTTGTTCCCCTTGGGTGAACTTGGTTAGGGTCTCTCTAAGGTCTTTGATGGTTGATTCCATGGAATCAACATTTGGAAAATTTTGGATTTTAAGGGTGAGTTCCTCCTTCTCTTTGAGAAGTTGGTCTTTTTCGGAGGAAAGTTTTTTGAAAGACTTTTTCAACGCGACAAATTTCGAAGATAATTCATGAAAACCTTTTTCAAGTTGGTCTCTAGCAAAAGAGAGTTCTTCATAAGATAAATGATTTAAAGAATTGGAATTTGATGAACAAGAAGAGGAGGAAGAGGAGGAAGATACCTCATGTTTTGCCATTAGGCAATTTGTACCTTGGTCGCTTGAGGAGGAGGAGAAGAATGAAGAGGTGGAGCTATCACTCCAAGTTTTCTTTAAAGCCTTCTTCTTCTTCTTCGTGGCCCTTTTCTTGTGAGGTGGTCAAATGGGTGTGAGCTTTTCGTCGGGTTGTTGCTCTTGAGCGGGTTCTTGCTTTTGAGCGGGTTCTTGCTTTTGAGCCTTGCTAGTACCTTCATAGGTTAGTTCTAAAAGCATCCAAATATCATGAGAGGAAGTGCAAGAAGAAATGGAATCAAAAACATGTCGGTCAAGGCCACAATGTAGAGCATTCATGGCTTTGCCATCAAGCTCAAAATTTGCAATGTCTACGGTGGTCCATTTAGATTCGTCGGGAGAGGAGAGGGAAAAACCTTGCATAACAATTTTAAAAATTGGATAACCAATACTTTTTAAAAACGTGCTCATGCGGGTTTTCCAAAAAGAATAATCGGCTCCATCAAATAATGGAGCACGATCCAAAGAATGTCCTTCGGGGGATTGAGAGGAAGAAGCGGTAGAAGCCATCAAAAAGGATCTTTCGTTTGTAACCGGTTAAGGTATTACACAAATTTTCCCTCTGATACCAATTGTTAGGTCGGAGAAAACACCCCAAGGAGGGAATGATGGCAAGAGGGGGGTGAATTGCCTTTAAAAAATTGATAGACAAATTAAAATCAAAGTAAAGAAATGCAGCGGAAATAAAGAAAGCAAGACACACAAAATTGATAACGGAGTTCGGCCAAAACTCGGCCTACGTCTCCGCTCCCAACTCAACCGTTGAGAGATTCCTACCGCTTGCTTTTCAATGGTTTTAGCAAGAAACCCACTAGGCTTTGAGGTAGCACTAGGACCTATTACAGCTTGCTTTTATTGGTTGAGCAAGAACCCACTTACTTTTAATGGTTAAGTAAGAACCCACTAGCCTTTTTAACGGGTGAAGGCTAGCTCACCGACAACTCAAGCCCTTTAAAAGGAAAGGCTTGAAAAACCTCTTCACACCTTAATGGTGGTGTGAGAACCCAAAGAAAGAGGGGATGAAGAAAGGGTTGGGGTTTGTAGGCACAAACCCAAAATTAAAGCTCAAAAAGAAATAAACAATAAAACCCGTATTGGAGGAAGACTTGGGCGCCAATTGGATGATAGATTTGATGTAGCGTGCTCTCCCAAGCTTCTTGAAGTGCTCCTTGGATGTGGAAGTTGTTGGAGCTATTGGGGTTCCTTTGAAGGAAGTCGCCGGAGGTTGGCCAATTGATCCACAATATGTCCGTTGGCTTCGTATATGTTCCGGTTAGGTTCCGGGGCTTCCTGGTCCTTTATTTATAGAGGGGGAACCCTCATATGGCCGTTGGAGGCCTTTGGAGCCGTTGGAAAGGCTTTCGGAGCCGTTGGGAGGCAAGTGGAGCAGCCTGGTCAAAGCTCCAACGGCTAGTTTGACTGGATCCACCGGCTGGCCGGTACAGTCCCACCGGCTGGCCGGTGCCTTGACAGAGGCTGAGTCTTCTTTTCCAGGCACCACCGGTCGACCGATGCTAGAGCCACCGGCTGGCCGGTGGTGAGGCAGTAGCCTTCACTATTGGGGCTGGGTGCCACCGGCTGGCCGGTACAAGGCCACCGGTTGGCCGGTGTGAAAGCAGTGGCTTCCCTTCGAGTGCAGGTGCCACCGGCTGGCCGGTGGTGTGCCACCGGCTGGCCGGTGGACTGATTTGTAGTCCACTTCTTGATTCTTTCTTGGGCCATTTTCTTGGCAACCTTGTGCCTATCATTCACAAACACTTAAAACAATATTAGACAAAGATGAGAGTGATTGTGATCATGAAAATTAAACCTTGAGGGGTTCGAGAGGTACAACAGTAAGTACCCTTCTTCGACAACTCACTCTTTCCCAAGGAAAATCTCAATCTCATCCTCCCATAAATTGTTGTATATTCTCTTATGACACCCACTACTCTTACCAATGACTTCTATTGAGAGAAACTTCTTAGAGTTGTGAGGAAATATTTTCAGGCCTCCCCTATAACCATCCCTTTAGGAAAGAACCTTACTATACATCAAACCCTAGGTGGAAAGAACACCAAGCCTATAGACAAGGGGGTATTCAAACCAACCTCAACAACAATAGAACCAATAGGGTTAGAGTAGTCATCCACCACCACCACCCAAAAATCTTCATCCACCCCAAAGACCATTCCAACATCCCCATCCAAAATCTGATCCTATACTTAAAGATATGATGAAAAAAATGGTTGTAAATAATCTCCAATTCCATCAAACCATCCAGACATCCATTTGATACCTCAAAACCCGATAAGGATAATTATCTAACTCAGTGGAGGAAATTCAAAGTCAAGGGTCTGGTAAACTACCATCTCAACCATTAGTCAACACAAGATAAAAAAGACATGTTAGTTCCATAACCCTTATGACTGTAAAACAACTATAAATTCCAATTAATCCTCTATTAGGTTTATACACTCCTAAGGAAACCTCCATCTTAACCATTAAAAATGTTCCAAATATTAAAAAACCATGTCTTGAGAGAAGCCCATCCAAATGAAGGAGTGGGTATGACAATAAATCTCCTAGACAACCCATTCCACTTCCATTTCCCCAAAGTACCACCCAGCCTAGGCAAAAAAGGAAACTGAACTACATAAGGAAATATTAGAAACATTCAAAAAATTGTTTATAAACATCCCCTTGATTGATGTTGTTAATCAAATTCCAAGATATGCAAAGTTTCTAAAAAGAATGTGTACACACTAAAGGAGACTTCGTGGAGATGAAAAGGTGAGCTTGAATAGGATTGTATCATCATTAATAGAGTCATCACTTCCCACCAAGTGAAACGATACTGGTACATTCTCTATTCCATACACCATAGGGGAGTATTAATTTTCCAATTATATGCTTGATTTAGGTTCTTCTATAATTGTGATGCCTCACTCTATTTACTCTACATTGTAGGTTGGGGAACTGAAGCCCACTAGAATTTTCTTCAAATGGCCAACCGAAGTGCCACAAACCCTTATGGTGTGTTAGAGTGTGTTCTTGTGGGGGTGAAAATTTTAATTTTTCATGCTGATTTTTATGGGTTAAAAATGGAAGATGATAGGATTAATGAACATGTCCCAATTATATTGGGGATGCCCTTCTTGAAAACCTCCAAAACAATAATTAATGTCCATATTGGTACATTATATATTGAATTTGTCGGTGACATAGTCTATTTCAATATCCTTCATTCCATGAAGCATCCCTTAGAAGAAGATTCCTCTCTCTATGTTAATTTAGTTGATGTACTCCCTACTCTTAAAAAAACAAGTTTTCCTTCCCCTGATCCCATTTATGAGTTTTCTTTATTGATTGAAATTCTAGGAAATTGTCAATGAAATGATTGTTTTTGGGTATTAGAAAAATGTCATGCATTTTTATTAATTGATGATTTCTTGAACATTGACAATCACTTAACCATCAATGATACTGCTAAGCCTGTAAAATCTCATTCCTCTATTGAGGATGATACCATTGAGCAGTTATATGAGATTTTTGACATCTCACTTTTATATAAACTCCCATCAATCCAAAATCTACATAAATTAGAACTGAAGAAACCACCTCAAGATTTAAAATATTCATATCTTGAGAATAGAAACAGGTTTCCCATCATCATTTCTAGTTCACTCTCTCCTAGTATGAATTGCAACTACTTGAAATTTTTAGGGAGTATAAAAAAGCTTTAGGATGGACACTTGCTGACATTCCTGGTATTATGTCATCAATTTACACACATCATATTTTATTAAATGATGAGGATAAACCAGTGAGCCAGGAACAATGTCGACTGAACCCAAACCTCCTAGAAGTTGTGAAAAAGGAGGTAACAAAATTATTGGCTACTAGAATCATTTACCGCATCTATGACAGCCAATGGGTCAGTCCCGTTCAAGTATTTCCAAAAACATTCCTTATAGTAATAAAAAATGAAAACAATGAATTGGTTCCAACTCATGTGCAGAATAATTGGTGTGTATATAAACTATCTCGGACTAAACCAACTCACTAGGAAGGACCACCTTTGACATTCATTTACCAAATGCTAGAGATTCTAACGTGTAATTACCACTACTATTCCCTTGATAGTTATTCTGGATACTTTCATATCCATATTTCCCCCAAGGACTAGGAAAAGATGACCTTCAATTTCCCCTTTGGCACATTTGCATATAAAAGGATTCCATTTGGTCTGTGTAAAGCCCCAGGTACCTTTCAGCGATGCATGGTTAGTATTTTTTTGGATTAACTGGAGAATTGCATGGAAGTATTCATGTATGATTTCACTATTTATGGATTCTCTTTTGATGAATGCTTGAGTAGTCTTGCTTTAGTCCTACATCATTGTATTGAAAATAATCTCATATTAAATTATGAGATATGCCATTTCATGGTGCGACAAGGTATAGTTTTGGGACATTTCATTTCTGAGGATGGTATCCAAACCAATAAATCAAAAGTGTATGTTATTACTTCCCTTCCATTACCAAAAAATGTATGAGATGTGTGGTCTTTCCTAGGTCATGTTGGATTTTACCATCATTTCATTCATGAAATTAGTAACATTTCACCCCCCCCCCCACCCTCTCTCGATTACTCCAAAAAAATTGTTTTTTATAATGATTTTGAGGAAGCTTTTAATAAGTTAAAATGGAGTTTCATGTCACCCCCGGTAATCCAACCACCTAGGTGGGATTTAACATTTGAGCTCATGTGTGGTAACTCTAAATATGCAGTTAGGGAAGTCTTGTCACAAATAGTCGATCAAGCTCCACATGTCATTACATATGCCTCGCATACTTTGGACCCTTCCCAAGTAAACTAGACCACATCTGAAAAATAATTCCTTTCCATTGTGTTTTCCTTGGACAAGATGAAGTCATACATTTTGGGGTCCAAAGACATTGTATTCTCATACCATATAGCCATCCGGTATCTCTTTAAGAAACCTGTAGCCAAACCATTTCTCATTCTCTAGATTCTCCATCTTCGAGAATCTAATTTAGAAATTAGAGATAAAAAATGAGCAAATAATGTGGTTTCTAGCCATATCAGTATGATTTCCCCATCCTCAGACATTGACTCATCCCCCTATATTCCTATAAATGACTTGTTTCTCGATGAGAAATTGTACTGAGTACAAGATGTTATTCGTTGGAATACTGAAATTGTAAATTAGTTGGTGGAATCTTGCATTCCTACTAATTTCAACAGAAAACAAACCATTCATCTAAAACATGAGTCTCATTGTTATATTTCGGATGACCCCTACCTCTAGCGCACATGTAGTGATCAAGTCCTTAGGCATTGTGTCCTAGATAGTGAGTTTCAGTCTGTTTTTAGATTCTACCACACTCTTGATTGTGGTGTCCACTTTGGTCCCCAACAGACTACTCTCAAAATCCTTGATTATGGTCTCTTTTGGCCAACACTTTTTTCAGATGCCCGTGATTTTTTTAAATGTTTTACTAATTATCAAAGAATGGGTAATGTATCTAAAAGAAATGAAATTCCACAACAACCATTTCTCTTTCATGAAATTTTTTATGTTTGGGGTATTGAATTTATGGGTCCATTTCCCAATTCCTTTGGAAACTTATACATTATTCTAGTAGTTGATTACGCATCAAAATGGGTAGAGGCACGAGCTATAGGGATTAAAGATTATAAGGTAGTCGTAGAATTTTTGAGAACCCAAATCTTCTATAGGTTTGGCTTACCAAGGTGCATCATCTGTGACAAGGGTTATCATTTCTACATCCAAATAATGCAATCACTTTTGTGTCGGTATGGGGTCGGTCATCGAGTGTCTACTACATATCACCCACATACCAATGGTCAAGCCTAGGTGTCAAATATAGAGGTAAAACAAATTCTCAAAAAAACGGTTCAACCCAATAGAAAATATTGGAGTCATAGACTCGATGATTAAATATGGGCTGACAATACTTATTTTAAAACCCCAATTAGAATTTATCCTTATATTATTGTTTGTTTGAAAGATTTGTCACCTCCTTGTTGAGATTGAGAACTAGGCCTACTGAGCCATCAAACAATGCAATTCTAATCTTTCTGGTGAAGGTACTCAATGAAAGCTACAAATTCAAGAGTTGGAGGAAATGAGAAGATATAAATATGAGAACTCTGGGATTTATAAGGAGCGAACCAATGCTTCCCATGACCGTCTCATCCTTCATCGTCAATTCCACATTGGGAAGAAGGTCCTCCTCAACAACACTAGGATGAAGTTGCATATAGGTAAGCTTCATTCCCATTGGTTTGTACCATACACTTTTACTAATGTATCTCCATGTGATGTTGTTCGGGTTCAAAAGGAAGAAACTAAGAAAACCATCACTTTCAATGGGCAGCGGCTAAAGCGCTTCCACAAAGCCCTTCTAGAGTTCCCGATGGAGGAAATCCATGATCAAGAAGCAATATACCAATGACACCCATCAGGTTTTATCCTTCCTTACCACATTATATTTTATTATAGTGAGGTCACTGCACATTCTAACTGTGGGGGTGTATACATTCCTAATTTCGTTATGATTTTGACTGTCTTTCTTATTTCTTATCTTTTTCACCTTATTTATGGAATTTTTTCTTTTCCTAATCTTCCTGAGTTCATTAAGATTTTCATCATCTTTATTATTTATTCTCTTTTTCACCTTCTTTATGGTATTTTTACTCCCCCCTTGTGGTGACCGAATCATGGAACTTACTAAAAATTCATGTTGATGTTTTTGATTCCATGTTGATTTAACATTTGATGAAAACATGAATCTGTTGTGGAATAAATGTTTGTATGAATTTAACAACAGGGGTTATTTTTTTAGTGAATTGGTTTTCTATCAATGATATAAAGATTTTTATCTCTGTGAAACCATTGAAATGACTGATTCCCATTATGTGACTAGTTTTTGGGAAACCTGTGTCACTAATATCTCCACACATTTTTGCACCAAACCATAAAGTGTGAATATTTATTACTTAATATATGGTAAATATATGTTAGGTTAATATTTTTCATCAAAAAATAATATTTCCAAAAGTTCATTCCTTATCTGATCGATTTCATTACTGTGCCAGGTTGACCTATATGTGTGTACCTGATATAATACTATTATACGCCCTCGAAAAAAATAAAAACAAAATTGGGTTATGTCTTGGGTAGGTCAAAAACCACTCCTCCTCAACCTTAAAATTATCATAATTATTACAATTAGTGTCATGAGGTGATGAAACAATGGTTGAGATATGAGTGTGAGATTTGATCCAAATGCAAATTTTGAAAAAAAAACAAAAATAATAAATGAGAGGATTGATGAAATGTGAAACATATGGTGATATCTATGTCATGAGTTTATGGTTGGACTTATGGGAATGCTTATGTGAGTGGGTCTTGAAATATGATTTCAAAGGATGTACAACAAGTTCGTTGGACAAAATAATTTAAGCTATAAAAAGTTAAATTGACCTATATTTATTGGATAGAAAGTTGAAATAATGTAATGGAATGGTTTTTACACAGAGAGAGGGAGATTTAGTGTCATGGTTGACTTATGGATTCTATTCTCAATTTTGTATCATGAATCTCTTTGAATTTAACTGTGATATGATTTATGAGACATATTTTTCCATTTTAACTAGGAATAAATCCTTGGTGTGGTTTTTTCATTGATCACATTACTTTAATGAATTAAAATTTCATAAAATGTTAAATCTTCATGATGTTGGTAATATCTACATGAATAATTTCTGAAAATATAAATTTTCCAAGGATTTCAAATGTTTATGTGTGGGGGTGTGTTCGTACCATGATTCAGTGTTTCATTTTCACCCTTACACCATTGTGCTAAACTTGTTTTATATAAAAAATTAGGAAAACAATAAAAAAATCATTCCATGTTTGAATATTTTATTTTGTTTTTATCACTATCAAAAAAGGAATGTTGCTTTTTTAATGATTCCATTGCAAGAGGAGGTGATTTGGAGGCCCCCTAGATGATCCTGAAGAAAAATGGGCCAAAACTACATGGGTTCCATGAACACTTATCCACGGTTTGGTATAGTATGAAATATCTGTGCATCCAAATAGGTTTTGATTTTGTGGGTTGGTCCAGTATTCAATTTTCTATAACTCTTAGGAAGACACCCAAGCCCCGTTTTATAATTAAAGGGCCAAAAAAAGTGATATGTCCGGGCCACCAAATCTGTACTGAGTCAAAAGTTTTGTGTTGTGTAATATCTATATATCTAGATGTAGGTGTCCAAATGAAGCCAAAAGCTTGGTAGAGATATCCAAGATTTGGGGAAACAACTTTAGAGTTTTGTAAAAAGTGATTGAAGACTGTATGGAGGCTGAAGACAATGGGAAAAGTGGTTTTATACAATTTGTGTGCCCAAACACACTTCCGATTTGTTGATATAAAAGAGAACTGTGGGTACCTCATTTGTATAGTTCATACTAGGAGCCAAGATCTACCATTTTGGAGTTCCACCTGAGCCTCCTCCTCCTCTCGATGGCGAGATAAATGGTGTATGATCATTTCGAGGGAGCTACACAAACATGGGAGGGAGTTCCGGCACTTGAACCTCTACTGGTTTTCTATAATTTTTGTGATAATTATTTCAATTATGTTTAACTTTGATGTGATTGTCCTATGAATACATTCTTTTGTTATAATTAAGTGGACCACTTTTTATCTCAACAATGATTGGGTTGAGATTTCAAGTGGGAATCTTGTATTGTTCTGATTAGACATGATAAGAGTCTTATTTATCTCACACATACATAAGATTTAAGTATGCTTTGGTAGCTTTTATTTTCTATGTTTGTTACCCAAACATTAACAACATGAGTTTTGTGTCAAGGATGTTTCTTTGAGCATCTTTTTAAGTGGCAAGAGGAAATTTGAGATCCTAACAACCCTCAACCAAAGGATTTCATTAAACCATGTGTCTTTTTCAGAATGATGAACTCAATAAGATGTGTGGTGAAATTTAAAAGATCTACTTATCTCATTTTTCTAAAACACCACTTTTTTTATTAAATATTAAACTCTTTAGTTAATTCATTTTATTTTTAAAACTATTTTCAAAACCACCCCCTGTTTTAGTAATTGTTATTAAAAATACACACTCAAAACCTATCAAATCTCTTTAAGAGATGATCTAGGGTCTTCCCTGGAATATAAATAAATCATAAAATCATAATAAATTTGACGTTACATGATATGAAATTCACATATCTATATTTTTAATATCATATATGATCTTCTTATATTTCTTTCAATAATTTTTTTTATTACCCTTGTTTTGGGTGTTAACTGCTTCATTTTCCCATGCACGTTTTTTCATGTATGTCCTTTTTATTATGCATTGTATATAATTATTTCATATTAATAATTTTAATAAGTACATAAATATTATATTTCTCATCATATCCATTTTTATAATCATTCGTGAATGTTTAACATGGGAAATGAATCACATTGTGTCGTGGAGACGGTAGGTCGTATGTACGCGTGAATGACAGTATCATTGCCTAATGGTTAAAGAGTAAGGAATTATATGGTATATTAATTTTTCCAGAGTAAATATAATATCATATATATCATATATATCCTTTATTTTTTTCATTATACCCATCCAAGTAAATTGGTGAAGAGAAATAGATTACACCGTAACGTGGAGACGGTAAATTGTACGTACGCACGCGCATTATTTTCATTCTTTATATGATGGATAAATCATGGAATATGTGTGAACCATTATCATAATAACTTCTAATAATATATTTTATTCTATATTTATTACATTATCATGTAAAATTATCATATATAGAAGGTATATGAAGAATTCAACTTCGATGAGTTGGTAAAAATGATTACCTCTTCTTCGGCAGACTCCATTTATATCTCTTCTAAAAGGATATAGGGTTGATAATATTGAAATAAAAAGATATCAATAACATTTATATGTAATTTAGGAGGATAAATATTCAGGTTTTGGTGGATCTATAAGGCTCCAAGAGGTGTGAGAAAGTGACGGAGGAAGTTTCATTTTATAATTGAGGTGGGGCTCACTTTTAGAATCACTCAAAATATAAAATTAATATAAATTAATTTCCAATTAGAAAAGGTTAAAAAGTGAGTTATTTATCAAAAAATATGGTTATGGGTTTAAATCAACCAAAAAATAATTTTTAGGAAATTTTAGGTCACATTATTACCCTTATCGTTTTTCTTTAATGATTATTTAATCTATTTAACTCTTAGTGTGACAAAATGTGTTTTTACTACTTAAGAGTTAATATAGTAACTATAAAATTTCTATATGATCTTAAATAATTAATTTATAAAATTTGTAACATTATAAATATTACTTGGATGACTTTTATATTTTTATGGATTTTATATAATTTAATAAAATTTTAGTTTTTTTAAAAATATCACTAATGTAAATTTTCATACTATTCAATACATGACTTTTTAAAAATATCATATAAACCTATTAACTTCAAACCAATACTTTGTATACATTAATAATATATCTAGGTAATCAATAAAATTAGTGTATGAAAATAATTGTATCTAATTATATTTATTTTGATATTTTTAATATTATTCATTTTATATGTCCATTAATTAAACAATTACTACATCATCAGTGTGATATACATTAATTTAATTTTTTCTAACATGAAAATTCAAATTAAATTAAAATGATAAAGATCAAAAAAATTATCTTTCAAAATACTATTTTTAGTAGAATTTATCTTCTAAATAACCATATATAAAAATGCAACACTTATTAAAAACACAAGTGTGACATATTTAACTACCCTTAGAATTAAATACTATAAAAGGTATAAAGTCATCCATATGAATCAATGAGGCCATAAAATAGGTTTAAGGATTATTTGGATTTAAAATTACTCATTAAATAAAATCAGGTAAAAATTTTTTTAGAGACCCATTGTTTGACTCATAATACATTGGAATATTTCTAGGAATATTTTCAGAGCTAGCCTCAAAGACGGTGTGCAATTCTGAGGCTCAGTGCACCCATAATTAATTTTATAAAAATGTTAAGAATTTTTATACTATTAACACATCGAGAATGGGATATATCTTAAATTATAGCTCGGATCATAAATATAAAGGCACAGTTGAGTCGTGAACATGCCATTTATCCAAGGATGGGTATAACTTTTGTCAGTGCAGGGCTGCTGTGAGAAAAGTCACCTAGGGGAAAATCGTCATTTTTGAATAATGACAGTGATTTTTATCACTGAAGTCATTGAAAATAACTATCAAAATAATACTCATAATTGAAATATGATACTTTCATTGAGTTTTAAATGAGTTTTTTTTTCATAAGGGAAACATAAAATGAAAGGGCACGACAATTTTAGATTCTGCGCTAAGCGGGTTTTTCTATAAAAACAAAAACAGTGTTTTTGGGATTTTGTTTGGAACAAATACCTTATCTATCCTATCTCTCTCTCTCTACATAACTCTAATGTTGTTTTTATTTCTTCACCATTCCTCACCGGATCGAGGAGCAACCTCCGCCGGATCAAAGCGGGATCGCAGCGAACACGTCGCCAATGGCGGAACACCGGATCAAGGTAGGATTCTAGTTAAATTTTCACATCTTCGATTGAATTTATAGTTTTCTTAAATTAGTCATTTCAAATTGTTTATTTGAAAATTGTTTCAATGTCCAGACTAACATGTTCATTGCATGATCATTGAATCGAAGTTGTGTTCTTAATCATTCTTGAGCATTATTCATCCCAAATTTTAGGACGCATTGATCGATCATCAGGTCATTGATTAGAAGTAGGTGTTGTGAAGGTCTCGTAGTAGGGATCATCGGTCCATTTTCATATCTAAAATTGAGCCTCTATTGTGTTCTAATCTTCCAGTGAAAGTCTCGGCTTCGGCAAGGGTGGCGGCCGGATGTCAAGTCGGTGCGACGGAGCACGATGGATCTCAGCAGCCACGGTGTGTCACACGGTGGAGCGGCCACGAGGCTAGCTGCGATGGTGTATCATGAGTCTTAAGAGGTGCAGGTCAGCGAGAAAATAATAGGGATGGTGAGGCTTCAAAGTCAGTGTGGGCACATGGTTCTGAACGGTGGACGGTAGCGAGTGCTTCGGAGGCACTAGGGTGCATGGCTGATGCAAAGGAGGCACGACTCAAGGCCCGACTAGAGGCACGATCCAGCAGATCATCGGGTGCTGGAAGGTGTAGATTAGGGAGCACGGAGGAGCCGGAGCTAGTGGGCTCGGGCCGCTAGTGTCGCGGAAGAGACCCCGACGTGAGAGGAGCCCTGAGGCACTGACCTGGAGGGAGGCAGAAAATATAGGACCTGCGAATCATGGGTCCTCATCATGGAAAATAAGACTGGCTAGTTGGTCGGTCTGTCGAGTTGGATTGGGCTGTGCAAACTCGTGCTGTCAAAATGGGTTGTGACTGGAGAGGCTGGACCCGCAGCTGGGCCGCAGGCTGGATCGGGAAAAACTGGCCCAATTAGGGCATGAAACCTTGAAAACCTTGTATATTTTGATACAGGGCTCTAAACTGCACGTCGTCTATGGCAGCGTGATCTATGGGTGGATCCGGACTTTTTTGTTGTTTTTTATAAATGTTAAATCCTTTGTGTGTGGGAAGGAGACCTAAAATGCTTTAGGTTAATAATAATAAATTGTTATTAAATCTTGAATCAGATGTAACTGTTAAACCAGATGTTTTTTTAGTGCGCCGTTAGAGGTGTTGTGACCCTGGAGTTAAGACGGTGCCTCTAAAGTTTGTTCAAAGATTTTTTGGGTTGTTTTTGTTGCCTGGTTTCATGAAACTCCTAATATCGAATATTTAATTAATTAATTATTCTTACATCGGACCTAACTCTTTCTTGGGATATCCGATTGATGCACCGTCAGCGGCAGTGTGACCCTTGTTCTTGTGTGGAATTTTTGATACATTCTCCTAAACGTTTGATCTAAACAGAATATATATGGCCCAAAGGTCCCATTTTGAATGTTTTATATGGAAATTCCACATTTTCATATGGCATCTGTTTGGGGTGTTTGAGCACTCTTTTGTGTGTGTTTTTTCGAGGGAATCGGAACGGTGAACTCCTCCCACCTAAATTTAAGGTTGTGATGTGGTCCCTACAAGGAAAATTTTAGGCATGTATTTTACCCCTTTTTCCTTTCAGTTTACTTCATAGCTCTTTTCCCTTGTACTATTTAGAGGTCAATTCATATTGTGTTTTATAAAGCAGGGTTGTTATTTCACTTTATTTTTTTTTTCTCTGTGCTTTTTCATTGAGATAGATATGTGTGTGTACAGGTACTTAGGAAAAGTCCTCCCTGAGTTGTTGTGCCTTTTAATATTTTCATCACCCCCTGACCTATGGAGGCGGGCTTGGGGTATTTTCGTCTCAAGCCTCGGCTTGGGTCCGATCGTGAAAAAGTGGTATTATAGGTGGTTCATTTTTTTGTTCCTTGTTAAAACATGCCCTAAAAAGAAAATGGTTGGGTTTATGGAATAAATTTCAATGTGTCTCAAGAGTGTCTCTCAGGCTAGGGAGTCTAGTGATGGTGCGGTGGACGACGTAGCCATTCACCAGGACCCTAATTACCCCCTTTTTGACTCGGTGTGCTGAGAAAGATTTTGCAAGGAACTTTGGTATGTGAATTATATAGAATTGATTCTTTGAATGTCCTTTCAGAGTTAGATCCTATTGTTTTTTATATACATATATATGTTTAGATGATTTTCATACTCCCTGATGACATTTGGGATGTCTCTACGATGAAAACAATCCAGGATACCCTCTTGGTTCGTGACGACAATCTTGTGAGCTATGAGGCCTCGGTTCAGGAACCAAAATGTGATCACTTTTCTCCTGGGGGGTGGGTATCATCACCTCCACTTATGCAGCAACATACTTTCCAAGAAGAGTAGGTTGAGGGCTGCGTGGACTGAGCGCACTCCACGAGTCCCAGCACCAGAGACCACTGAGTCTTCATGGTGAGGTAGACCCTCAGGAAGCAGAGGCTTGGCTAGATTCGGTGGTCTACCTCTTCAGGATTGTAAGGACACCGACAGACCAGATGGTGGATTTGGAAAACAACCTTTTTCATAGAGAAGCTTGGTATTGGTGGAGCTTGGTTACTCAGTTACACAATGAGTCTTCTTTCTCATAGGATGAAATCCAACAGTTGTTTCGTGAGGAGTTATATCCCTCCTATTTGTGCTTTGTTTGACTTCAAAAGCTCCTATAGTATCAGAAAAGAGGGATGACGGTGACTGAGTACATGACTAAGTTCTTAGACCTTATGCATTACTCTTTGGACATGACTCATGATTACTACTTCTAAGAACGAACGTTTGAGCAGGGACTCCGTATAGGGGATCGTTCTGTCATAGTACCCTTGTGCATCTCCACTCATGTCAGGGTACTGTAGTAAGCACTTTTGGAAGAGATACTTCTTTCAGAGAGGCGAAAGGAAGCTGGTTTTGGTAGTGGGTGCAATAGAGTTGAAACATCTATGGTATCTAGTGGGAATCAGGAAACGAAATGTTAATGTCGGATGCCTCCCCATAATCTGTTTCAGAAACGTTGTTGTATGGGGATGAGGGAGTGCAGAGCATGAGATCTATCTGGGGACAGATAGTGTTATTCTTATGACAGGCGAGGTCAGATAGGTCCATGGACAACCCCGAGCATTGGATGTGTATGATCCAGAAAAGTGCAAGAAACTTAAAGGTACACCTTGTGTCTTTTATACCATCAGTAGTAGAACCTATTAGGCACTATGTGGGTACTTTATCCTCATTTCTCCCTGCTTGAGGTTTTAATAGGGTGATGTGGGGAATTGGTGAACCTTGTTTTTTTTCTGGTCAACATGGCATAGAATACATGAGAAATAGGGTCCTTCCCCTAATGAGATGTGTTTTTTTGATGCGAGAAAACCCATGAGGGAAAGTCAGTTCCGCTCAAAGTTGATAATATTGAGGTGTGGTGGATGAGTCCCTCTAACTTCTGCATTCAGGGCAAGGTTTTGGAAAGGAGTGTCAAAAGAAGTCCTAGCTTTGAAAGTTAATTTTTCTTCATGATCTCCCTTTTTTCGAGTGCCACTAGTGGGTTCGGTTGAGTGTCCAGTATGGGATTACTCTCCTTCCAATAGGGGAAAAGACGTATGGGGTATACCACGTGCTTTTTGTGTCTAACCTCTTGTGAATGGATGAGTTTGAACACCTACCCAATTTTTGGTTACCTTGTGTTCTCAACATCAAGACTTGATATTATATATATCAAGTACATGTTGAGGTGATAGAGAGCCCATGAATGGAGCTACGCGACTCACTGTGTGGTACCAGTGACAATAGTATTTTCTATTGATGATGTGGAGAGACATCGATTGTAAAATCTTGTGTGACCAGATATCCTTAGGTGTTTTACTGCATGGATATTATGAAGGAGGTAATCATGAGACCATATTCTATGGATGAGTGGTGATTCTAGTCATGATGTGGGATGTAGAGGTTCAGCCGAGGAAGTTCCCTGGAGTCCCTTTGGGTCGTTTGAGACCGTGCAAGTAGATGGATAGGTTTTATATTGTCTTTAACTACTCCAATATCTATAGTGAGTGCATGATGTCTCATACATGTCACAGCCGAGGGAGGACCAACCCTTTTGTTCACTTGTTGTACCATCACTGAAAACATGTCGGTTTTCCCTAGGAATGGGAGAGCTAGGTGTGGGCTAAGTATTTCAAACAATCTTCCCTCTTTATTATTTTAGAGGAAAAAAATCATGAAGAGGGAATGATGTAGAGACTTGTTTTTTGGCTCATAAAACATTTCAATATTTCTAGGAATATTTTCAAATCTAGAATCTGATACAGTGTGAAATTTAGAGGCCCAGTAGGCCATGAATTAATTCTATAAAAATGTTAAGCATTTTTATACTCTTCAGATGTCGAGAATGGAATATATCTTAAATGGTAGCTCAGATCATAAATATTAGGGTGGTTTTGAGTCCAGAATGTGTCATTCCCCCTCGGATGGGTATAACTATTGTAGAAACAGGGCCACTATGAGAAAATTCACCCTAGGGAAAATCATCATTTTTTAATAATGACAGGGATTTTTATCACTGACGTCTTTGCAAATAACTTTTGAAAAAATCCTCGAAATGGAAATCTAAGACTTCTGTTGAGTTTGAAATGGGGAGTTTTTCCTAGGGGCGACATAAAATGATAGGGTACGATGGTTTCAAATTCTGTGCTCAGTGGTTTTTTCTATAAAAAGAAAAAATGGTTTTTTGGGATTTTCTTTCGAATAAATCCTTTCTCTCTCTTATCTCTCTCTCTCTCTCTACCGTTATTTGGAATTCTTCATCATTCTTCACCGAATCGGGGAGAAACCTCCTCTGGATCAAAGTGGGATTGAATAAAACGCACCACCAATGACAGAACACCGGATCAAGGTAATATTCTGGTTATATTTTCTCACCTTTGATTAAATTTCTAGTTTTCGTCAATTTGTCATTTCAAATTCATTATTTCAAACTCAATGTGATGGAAAAATTAAAATGGAGAATGCCTAAACATTGAATCGAAGTTTAATTCTTGATTGTTATTGAGTGTTCTTCATCCCAAATTTTCAGACGCGTCGATCGACTGTCGGATCGTCAATCGGAGGTAGGCACTGTGAAGGTCTCGTCGTAGAGATCGTTGATCTGTTTTCAGATATGAAATTGGGCCAACAGAGTGTTCGCGGTGGCTGGAAAAATTCTAGGCTTTAGCAAGGGTAGTGGTTAGAGGTCAAGCTAGTTCGATAGAGCATTGTGGAGTGTGGCAGCTGCTGTGTGTCATGTGGTGGAGCGGCCACGAGGCTAGTGGGGGTGGTGTATCGTGGGTCTCTTGTGGTGGATTCCAGCGAGCGGACAACCGGGATGGCGGGGCTTTGGAGTTGGTGTAGGCCTGCAGTTCTGGATGGATGACGGCAGTGAGTAAGTCAAAGGCACCAGAGTGCATGGCTGGTGTAGAGGGGGTGTGGCCAGAGGCGCAGTCCGGTGGATCTTTGGGCGCTGGCAGGTGCGGATCAGGGAGCATGGAGGAGCCGGAACCAGTGGGCTCGGGCAATCAGTGTCGCGGCAATGATCCCGAGGCCGGAGGACCCCCAAGGCTCTGACCTCAGGAGAGGAGGAGGATAAAGGACATGTGAATCATGGGTCCTTGGCGTAGTGAATGAGACCGTCCAGTTAGCTAGTTTGTCTCAGTGGATGGGGTCGTGCAACCCTGTGGTGTCGGCGCGGGCCACGGCCGATGGTCCACGGCAATACGAGACGGACCCACGGTTGGGATGTGGGTCAGCAGATCGGACCAGTCCGGCTGGGACGGGCTGGCTCAGTAGAGGATAGGTTCAGATGGATTGGGTCGGACCGGCCCAATAATGGCCCAAAACCTTTAAAACCCAGTATCTTTTGACGTAGGGATCTGAATCGTGCATCGTCTGCAGCAGCACGATCCTTGGGTTGATCCGGGCCATTTGAGATTATTTTTATCAAATTTTAAATCATATTCCTGAGGTAGGGTGACCCTAAATGCTTTAGGTTAATAATAATAAATTTTTATTAAATCTTGTATCAGACGTAACTATCAAACCAGAAGTCTGTTTAACGCGCCATCAGAGGCGTTGTGACCATGGAGTTTAGGCGGTCCCACTAAAGTTGGTTAAGAGATTTTTCGGGTTAGTTTTGTTGCTCGATGGAATGAAACACTTAATGTTGAATAATTTATTAGTTAATTATTCTTTCATGGGACCTAACTCCTGCTTGGGATGTCCGATTGACGCGCCATCAGTGGAAGCATGACCCTGGTTCTTGTGAAGACTATTTTAGACATTCTCCTGATTATTTGAGATAAAGACAAGATGTGGGCCCCATAGGGCCTGGTTATCACATTTGACAAGGTGATTCCACTTTTTTATTTTCCATCAGTTTGTGGTGTTTGAGTACTCATTTTTGTGTGTTTTTTTGAGGGGATTGCAACGGCGCAATCTGGACGCCTAAATTTGGTGCAGAGGTGTGGGCCCATTGAGGAAAATTTTGGGCATGTATTTTTTTCCTTTTTCTTTTCAGTGTACTTTAAATCTCTTTTGCCTTGTACTGTTTAGAGGTTGATGCATGTTTTGGTTTTATACTATAGGGTTGTTCCTTCACTTTATTTTCTTTTCATCTGCACTTTTCCATTGATAAAGTTGTGTGTGTGTACTGGTACTTACGCAAAGGCATCCCTGAGTTGATGTGCCTTCGATTCCTATCGACACTACCTGTCCTATGAAGGTATTCATGGGGTAGTTACGACTCAAGCCCCAGCTTAGGTTGGTTCGTGAAATTTTTTGGGTAATTTTATAATACTTATATTATTATTTTTACCCTTAATTAGTTGATTTACCCTTAACAGTGGTAATTTAAAAAACTACTAAGGTTACTACTCATATGCCCAAAAATTAAAAAAAACTATTTACATAATTTCGACCCACTGAGTCCAAAAATGGAATCTATTTTTCAAAATCCAAAACACAGAATTCTAGTTAATTAATTTAAAATGAATCTTATTAATGGAATGAGATAATGTGTTTTTATACTGAAACCATTCATAAGATTGAAATGTTTTTATATCCAAATTCAATGTGGAATTTATTCTAATGATCCAAATTGGATTAAATGATGAATAATTTATCTATTTATACTTAAAACCCAATCAAAAATGTCAATTAACCCAATAAATTATTTATACAAAAAAGTTTTTTCAATTAAAGTACAATATTGTATTACTATTCATCAAAACATGAAACATAACAGAAAATTACCGAAAATTAAACTGATTTAAATTTATATAATATGAATTAAAATAAGATGTTTATTTTTTCAAATATAATTTATAAAGTTATCAAAAATTATTTTTAAAATAGGTTATCTATTAAAATGCGGTAAAACTGCCATTAGAAAAATATAGGTTTTTATGCGTAAAATTTGGTCTGATCTTACTTTATACCTTTAAAATATATTAGATGAATATAAAAATATTTTTTTGAATATATAATAATCATATTTCATTAATATCATTTAAAAATTAAAATTAATTTAATTTATTAAGACAAAACACCTTTGGGAGCATAAAAATAAAAATATTTTCATTATATTGAATTGGTTTGTATTTCCATTTCTAATTAATTGGAAACTAATAAATTCATATTATATTTTAATAAACCATAAATTTTCATAAGTTATCTAATATTATTCATACCTTCTAATTTAATGGCTAGGTTATAACGGTAACATTTAAATAATAATATTTGGTTGTGTTTTTAGGATCATTGTTGTGTGTAGTGTAAGCTATCAAATAGATTTAATTTAAAAGGATACATACAATAAAAATATTGCAGTGTTATTGTGTGTATCTAAAAAATGGTACTAATTCAAGAATTTCTCTCATTTATTATAAATTACCTTTGTTTTTTCATTGAAATATGATGATTTTTCATTTGTATGGAGTTTTTTGGAAATGATACATATTTTTGTAGTGTTTTTATTTAAAATAATATTTATGAACAATACGTGTTTGGTTAAATAATTTTAATATTGATTTAGGTTTTGAAATGCATTTTGAATCCCTGAAGCATAATGAATTTTATGTGATAATGGTTTATTAAATGTGACCATGGTTTTTAATGGTTTTTGAAAAATATAGAAATATTTAAATCCTTCGGTCTATTATGTCACACCCCAACCGTGGATGCTCTTGTTTTTAATCTTTTCTTGGTCCTGGTTTGAATTCTTCTATGTTTAACTGTGCTGGCGGGTTTCGCGCCGGTGCGCAGTCACCACATCGCTAGCGGTGACGGTGCGTTCCGCACGGGTGACCACATGTTCGCCCGACGTTTAAATATTAATCACTTTTTTATGTTCACAATTAATATAATTATTAGTATTAAATAGTTATAAATGTTATTATTTTTATAAATTTTTATTTCTATGATGTTTTTATTATTATTAAGATTTGATTTTTTATTTATTTACTTATTCAATCTTATTACTATTATTATTATTATTATTATGAAAAAAATTAAAACCCTAACACCCCCCCCCTTCCGTTTTTCCCTCTCCATGCGAGCAGAACCCCCCCCCCCCCCTTCTGCCCTAGTGTCGCCGCACGGCCTCCCCGTCCCAGCTCCCCCCGCCATCCCGGCTCCCTCCGCCGTCTCAGCCTCCCTCCGCCGTCTCGGCTCCCTCCGCCGTCCCGGCCTCCCTCCGTCATCCCGGCTCCCGCTGCCGTCCCGGCTCCCGCCGCCGTCACGGCCTACCTCTGTCGTCCCGGCTCCCTCCACTGTCTCGGCCTCCCTCCATCGTCCCAACTCCCCACATCGTCCCGACCTCCCCAGTTTTCCCTTCCTCCTGCTCAGCCGCCTCCACTCCAGCCAGACCTCCTCTCTAGTGCGGCCTCATCCGGCGGTTTCCTTCACTGCCGACACAGCCCCATCCGGAAACCCCCCTTTCCTTCCGGCAACGAATTCCCCCCCTAGCAGTAGTTTTTTTATCTCCCTCTTTTTTTTATGTTGTTATGCTACTAAGGATTTATTTTTTAGGGGTGATCCCATTGTTTTGGGTTTAACCTTACTTATTAGTGTTGTTTTAACAGTCTTTGGGGTGCGAACGATGTGAGATTGATGTTCGCACCAAAATTTCAAAAGATTATTTATTCATGAAGTTGGATTCCATTTCTTATTCCACTTTAAATTATGTTTACCTTGTTTACCTGATGTTCACTTCTCTTAGATTGCTTGCTATGTGTTTTTGATGTTAAATTAATCATATCATGTGGAAATTGTCGGTTCTTCTTTGTTTGGATAATTGTTTCACCAGGTTATTTGAGTTGATGTGTTTTGTGGTAGGTTAACTTGGTGTGAATTTAGTTTTAAAAAAATATATAATTGAGGTTGTGTTTGATATTCTGTGTGTGTCAGGTATATGTGAAGTAGCACATGTTTCGCAGGAAAACCAACTTTTGTGATGTTTAATATCTTTTCATGGGAATGTGTATTTAGTTTGTTTCGTTTATGTGTGTCTTGCGTATTCTATTATAGTATGCTGGGGTTGTGCGTTGATTAAATATGTGTTCTTGAATGAGTTTTGGGTGTGCAAGGCTCTGGGTTTCTCTTTGGTTTTTTTTTTTATAAATTTGAAAGTGGTGTAGTCAATAGTGTCGAAGGTGTGAGTCGTGTTTTGAAAACGTTTCAAGGTGGTTATTTCATGTTGTTTTCTTTTTTGTTTTGTTTTAAGTTTGTGTTTGTGTAATTTTAGTTGTTGTTCATTGTTGCAGCGTGTTTTCTAGGTAACCTCGCGATACTGTGATCGTTGACTTGCGTGCACTTGGGCGCTGGTGCGAGGCGTGTCGGGTGGTCATGTCTGATTTGCATCTTAAGGTAGTTCTCCCACTACACATGCATTTAAATTTATAAATTTATTTATTCCTTATCATTTCATTATTTTTCAATAAATTATAGTAGCACTAGATAGCTATTACTAGATTCGGGACTTGTTTAAATTGAAAACTGTTTTTCCTTGCATCGCACTGAAAATATATTCATGGATTTAATTGTGTGACTTTCTTGTGATGTTGCTAAATGAGTACTTTATGAAATGTGCAAGTCCTATTGAATAGTGTTTGGAAATGGTCGGTGTGTGTGAAATGGCGAGTGTATCATTTATAAAAAGTGGTGATTTCTTGAAAACATGGATAGAAGAAATGCCCATTTTTCCTTTAAATTGGATTTTGGGAACTTTCCAATGGTTGTTCAGTTTTCCTTAAATGAGTTTCAAAGAATGTTTTTTTCTTGTTTTCAACGTGATGGTGTGTGTCATATCTTTTGAAAATGCTTTGGTATTAAATGGTATAAATGTAAATGATGTGGGGGCCCGGTTGTCACTTTCTTGATTGTGAACTGACTATATATATATATACGTACTTATGGGGCATCTCTACATGGGGACTTCCCTTCGAGGATTGTCGTGTAGCGGTGTTCGTGTAAGGGGTTGGCAAGTGCGGTGAGGTGAGTCACACATGCGAGGGCCTACCACTTACACAGTATTATTAAAAACACCATGGTTTCCTGAGCATCTTTTAGAGAATCGAGTGACGGTTGCTGGCTAACCCCGATTAGACGGGTTAGTCCCCCTTTGGTAGGTAAGGCATTGTGGGGCGTGTCACTAGTTGGATTTTAGGGCGGCCAGTTTCTTATTGACTATGGAGTACCATTCCGGAAGGTAGTCTGAACCAGAGTACGTCCAGGGGTTTTCTAGGGGTGTTTAGGATCACCCATGGTTACTTGATGTTCCATGCTTGTTTACTTTCATTTGTTCTTCACAGATCATACTGATATAATTGTGAAAATAGTTTTCTAATGAAGTTGTATTATTATCTTTGTGAAAAAATTTGAAAAAAATGACACTTCGTTCTCTTTTAGAATGAATTTGGCACCATTGAAAGGAATTCCACTTTTGAAAAAGATTAAAAGTAATGTCTCGTGTTTGACCTTCAAGTGAAACTTTATGAAAGCTTACTTTTATACACTGTAGTTCAAACTTGGAATTTATACCAGGAAATTCAGTCAAAGGTAGGCCCCTGACTATTTATTAAATAAAAGAAAAGTACAACAAGTACATAGAAGCACAATAACCTATCATAAACTTCATAACCATCATATCCCCCATACGAACCTCCTTCCGCAGTGGTCGTCTCCCATTCCGAGCTTTCATAGTGATTTAGTATCTTGGCGTACTTCCTTCTAAGGTTCAATTTCTCCAAAGATACCATGTCGTGTAGAGATTGTTTGAAAGAGGATCTAGTGGATAGCGGCTTTGGAAGATCAGAATAGTCTTTCCTCATCCCTCTTTTTGCTATGATGTTCACCTCCTGTCCAGATTTCTCCTTCCCGTCCTTGAGAACCTCACAATAGGAAGGGCTGACCATCACACCATGATTTTCCTTGTCACTGTCTGAGACGTCCCCCCCAATTTCTAGCTACCATTCCGTCATTGAAACCATCATCCACCCCTTGATCCCATTCATTACATCTGTTACTGTCAATTACATCCATACATGTAGGATGCCCTTCCATCACTTGGCTGGCATCCACCACATTCACTGCATTGCCTGGACTAATCCCTTCATATTTCCCTTCAATCTCCTGTAAATCATCCACATCCTCTTCGGATTCCAAGACTTTTAACTGGTTGCAGGTAGTATCATTAGTCCCTAAGGTAGTAGGTTGCAGCTGCATCTTCTTCCTCTCACTATTCAGATTAGGACTGACATCTATCATTTTCCCACAACCCTCTGCAATCGATGGCATCCCCCCACTCATTCGGACCAGCACAATTGAACCCAAAATCGGCAATGACGACAGAAAGCCTGCTATCCTCAGCTTCCATTAAAGGCCCCTGCTTCCCACTGCTCACCTTGTCACTGCCACACCCCATCACAGCAGCATCCCTCACAAGCAAGCCACCTTCTATCATGCAGTGATCAAGAGGAGACCTTCCAGCACTAATGATCCCTGAAGCTTCTTTCCTCTGCTCTATAGCCACCGGTGTGCATGCAATCATACCAACAGCATCACCCCTTCTTTACATAGCTCCCTTGGAAATATTCCTCTGATGAAAGTCCATCTTCAGTCTGTTCATCACCACAGACACCAGAGGATTTGCAGAATCAACTGGCCTTTCTAAAATAGGTGCAGCATAGGAACCACGTCCAGATGCATTACCCACCGGATCATCACCAGTAGACTTCCCCACTCCTATCAATAGATTTACCTATCCTTTTCTCCGGACTAAGAGACCTCCTTCTACCAAGTCGATCTTGACAGCTACCATCTAAATTCCCCATCCTATTGCAGGTATTGCAATAATCGATCCACAATTCGTAAACCACTGCCTGTTTTCATCTAAACTCATGGCCCATAGAAATCCAGACCCATTCAACCAGAGGTCTCGAGATATCCACCTCCACAAAGAGTTGAGTATTGACCGGGTGACTCGCCATGGTTGTTCGAGCATCAGAGCACAATAATCTACCAACCAAGTTCCCAAGAAAGTGCATAATCGCTAGGTTTTGGAAAGGTAAAGGCAAAGGAGGGAAACTTACCCAAATCGGGACAGAGGCGAGATCACGACCCATACAGAGATCAAAATCCCATCGAAGCAGAAGAAATTTACACTCGTTGCATTGCCTTGGAGCATTAGCCCATGCCCGAATCAGGTCTTCCTCCGAGGCGAAGTGTATCATCAAATACAAGCTATCCAAAAGACCAACGACTGCACGAGGTCACGTAGAGGTATGTTTGGCGTGTAGTTATTGTTTCTTTTTGTTGTTAGTTTTGTTTGCTTTGTTTAGTTTGCTTTCTTTTTTTTTACCCTAGTTTTGTTCGGGCTAAAATAGTTCCCAAAAATTAAACTTTTTTTATGCCCGATACTAGTTGCCTTCCCAGGGGGATCGGGAATGCCCCTCGGGACTTTCCACGGACTGGCTCGGGTGACCGGTTCAGGGTCGACCCGGGCTGGTTCATGACAAAATGGTATCAGAGGAGGTTCATGTTATTTGGGTTGTCCGGTATAAGGAGATTAAGACTGTTGGAACTCGAGAGGTAGGTGCGGGAAGAGCGTCGTGAACTCTTGCTCGCGTTGATCCTCGAGTTACCAGGGGTAGTCTGAATGTTGTTTCTTTTGACCTCGTTTTGGATTGAGTAATGAAAAAAGAGACGAGCCAATGTCATTTCGCAATTTCACATAGAGTAGTGACCCATGTGGAGTCTGAGTACATGGTTTAAGTTCCTCCTAGCTATTGATGCCTACTTGGGGCGTGGCTCACTACCATGTCGTCGAGTTAAGCGTATCTGTTAGTTCCTCATTTGGGTGATTCTTTGTAAGTTGTACTATGTTTGGTTCTGGATGGTTTGATCGTGTTTTTTAAAATTATAGTTGAATTTTGAAATTGAGGTGTTTTATTTAAAATGGGTTTAAATTGGTAAAGGGGGTTTTTGAAATTTAAAGTGTTCTTGTTTCAAAACCGGGTGTTTGCTTGGAATTGGTAGGGAAATGATTTTGGTGCGACCCTTGGTTTTCCTTATGAATGATCACATGTGTGCGGGTTTGTGCGAAAAGTGTATGAGAGGCACTTGTTCGTGGATGACGTGAGCGGAATGGATGGACACACATGCGATGATTCATGAGATTCTATGGGTGTTTAATTGAAACCAAAGGTTTGAACTTGTCTTTCTAAGATGATTTTGGAAAGAGGAAAATGATTTTGGAAATTGGATTTTGTTTTGGAAAGTGGGTTTTGTGTTTGGAAGTAGTCTTGAAATGAAATGGTGATTTTTGGAAAGTGGATTTTTGGCGTGCGAGCCAGTTGTTGGTATGCAAGTGTCCTTTTGATTAAGATTTGATCGGATGCTGATTTTTTTGTCTTTGTGTTTTTATGTTGTTCAGAGAATGTCGTCCAGAAATATCCCCAAAGTTTCTAATGAGTCATGCCTAGTTTTTGGTCTTTCTCAGACATTGCATATTCTTCGTGGTGATCGAGGCCCGTTAGAAGCAGTAGAGTGGGTTGAAGAAGTGGAGAGTATCTTTAGAACATTGGGAACTCCCGAGACTGTTAGGGTTCGTGCTGTTATGGGATTTTTTGAAGGTCCGGCTCTGGACCAGTGGAAGGTGGTTGCCCCACCGTCAACGCAAGTCGGAATGACATGGGATGTCTTTAAAACCATCTTCGTCCAAGGATTTATACCTAAAGAAGTGAAGGAAAAGAAAAAGGGAGAGCTTGGGCATATTCAACAAGGTCAACAGACAGTGAAAGCATATGTTGACCATTTCAAGGAACTTATTGCATTTTCCCCTGAGGTGGAATCGCATGAGATCATGAAGGCCTCTCTTTTTACCGAGGGTCTCTGTCCAGAAATCAAGGAGAGGGTCCTCCCTCCTAAAGACCATCGTTTCGAGAAGCTGGTAGAGGAAGCATTTTTAGCCGAGTTGATGCCCGGAGCGCGGGTGGTTGGCAGTCTAGTGTACCCAGTTGTTCATGGGGTTTATCCATCTAGCGAGGAGAGGATGCCAGAGAAACCTATTCCTAAGGAGTTATCTCCTTTGATCCCATCTCCCGGTTCGTCAGATCGTTCAGTGGTATGCTATCAGTGTGGTCGTTTCGGACATTTGAAGACATCCTGCCTCACCCCTTCGAAGACGTGTCATTGTTACGGCTGTTTGGGTCATTTAGAGAAGTTTTTCAAGAAGCGTTTCCTGGGGAAGACACTGTGACTAGAAGATTTCAGTACCTGACTATGAGGCCGGAGATGCTTCAGCAATCAGAGCCCCAGCCACATGTCTCGAGGTGAATCTCGCGCACAGTTAGGAGTCCCTGGGGGTGTGAAGCCTTGGTCTAAGTTTTGTGTTCCATGTTGCCGGTGGAACAATTAAGATCTTTTTATACTTTTTTTGCTGTTAATGTTTTGACATTATTGTAAGTTCATTGTTTCACCATGGGGTTATCATGGACTAATTCTATTCTGATCTAAGTAGTCCCGTTTGTGTGGATGTGGTTAGGTTTTTTCGATTTCAATGGGTCATGTTTTCAAATCGATGTCTGGTTAAGTCTTTTCCATGGTTTCCCCCCACCCTTTTCCTAGGGTTGTCTATTTAGATGGTTATATGTTTCTGCAAAAGTTGAGCTATTGTGGTGGGGAGAACCCCTTCGTGTTCTCCCCACAACCTCGAACTTTCGTTCTCTCTTGAATCGGTCGGGTGTGACCTGTGTTGAGTAAGGTCATCTTGAGATTCACAGTTCTCTTCGGTTCCTTTAGTTCTGTTTGGTCATAGACTTGAATCTTGGTCGACTTTTTCCTTGGTGACTTTCTGGGGGTAGAAAGTGTCTGTGGTGGAGAGAATTGTCACACCCCAACCGCGGATGCTCTTATTTTTAATCTTTTCTTGGTCCCGATTTGAATTCTTCTAAGTTTAACTGTGCTGGCGGGTTTCGCGCCGTTGCGCAGTCACCGCATCGCTAGCTGTGACAGTGCGTTCGTCCCGGGTGACCACGTGTTCGCCCGACGTTTAAATATTAAATTTTTTTTATGCTCACAATTAATATAATTATTAGTATTAAATAGTTATAAATTTTATTATTTTTATAAAGTTTTATTTCTATGATGTTTTATTTTAATTATTAAGATTTTATTTTTTTTATTTATTTACTTATTCAATCTTATTACTATTATTATTATTATTATTATTATTATTATGAAAAACAATTAAAACCCTAACACCCCCCCCCCCTTCCCTTTTTTCCTCTCCACGCGAGCAGAACCCCCCCCCCTTTCACTAGTGTCTCGGGCTCCCTCCTTCGTCCCAGCTCCCGCCACTATCCCGGCCTCCCTCCGCCGTCTCAGCTCCCCCCGCTGTCCCAGCTCCCCCCGCCGCTCTGGCCTCCCTCCGCCATCCCGGCCTCCCTCCGCCGTCCCGACTCCCCCAGCCATCCCGGCCTCCCCCGTTTTCCCTTCCTCCTGCTCGGCCGCCTCCACTCCGGCCATACCTCCTCTCCAGTGCGGCCTCGTCCGATGGTTTCCTTCACTGCCGACATAGCCCCATCCGGTAACCCCCCTTTCCATCCGGCAACGAATTCCCCCCTAGTGGTAGTTTTTTTATCTCCCTCTGTTTTTTATGTTGTTATGCTACTATGTATTTCTTTTTTAGGGGTGATCCCATTGTTTTGGTTTTAACCTTACTTATTAGTGTTGTTTTAACAGTCTTTGGGGTGCGAACGATGTGCGCTTGATGTTCGCACCTAAATATCGAAATCTTATTTATTCATGAAGTTGGATTACATTTCTTATGCCACTTTAAATTATGTTTACCTTTTTTACCTGATGTTCACTTCTCTTAGGTTTTTGGCTATGTGTTTTTGTTGTTAAATTAATCATATCATGTGAAAATTGTCGGTTCTTCTTTGTTTGGATAATTGTTTCACCAGGTTATTTGAGTTGATGTGTTTTGTGGCGGGTTAACTTGGTGTGAATATAGTTTTTTTTTTAAATATAATTGGGGTTGTGTTTGATATTGTGTGTGTGTCACGTATATGTGAAGTAGCGCATGTTTCGCGGGAAAACCAGCTTTTGTAATGTTTAATATCTTTTCATGGGAATGTGTATTTAGTTTGTTTCGTCTATGTGTGTCTTGCGTCTTTTATTCTAGTATTTTGGGGTTGTGCATTGATCAAATATGTGTTCTTGAATGAGTTTTGGGTGTGCAAGGCTCTAGGTTTCTCTTTGGTTTTTTTTATAAATTTTAAAGTGGTGTAGTCAATAGTGTTGAAGGTGCGAGTCGTGTTTTGAAAACGTTTCAAGGTGGTTTTTTCACATTCTTTGCTTGTTTGTTTTGTTTTAAGTTTGTGTTTGTGTAATTTTAGTTATTGTGCGTTGTTTCAGCGTGTTTACTAGGTAACCTCGCGATACTGTGGTCATTGACTTGCGTGCACTTGGGCGCTGGTGCGAGGTGCGTCGCGTGGTCATGTCTAAGTTGTATCTTGAGGTAGGTCTCCCACTTCACTAGCTTTTAAATTTAGAAATTTATTTATTCCCTGTCATTTCATTATTTTTCAATAAATTATTGTATCACTGGATAGATATTACTAGATTTGTGACTTGTTTAAATTTAAAATTGTTTTCTCCTTGCATCACACTGAAAATATTTTCATGGATTGAATTGTGTGACTTTCTTGTGATGTTACTAAATGAGTAATTTATGAAATGTGCAAGTCCTATTGATTAGTGTTTGGAAATGTTCGGTGTGTGTGAAATGGCGAGTGTATCGTTTATGGAAAGTGGTGATTTCTTGAAAACATGGATAGAAGAAATGCCCATATGGCCTTTAAATTGGATTTTGGGAACTTCCAATGGTGGTTTGGTTTTCCTTAAATGTGTTTCAAAGTATGTTTTTTCTTGTTTTCAACATGATGGTGTGTGTCATGTCTTTTGGAAACTCTTTGGTATTAAATGGTTTAAATGTAAATGATGTGGCGTCCCGGTTGGTACTTTCTTGATTGTGAACTGACTATATATATATACGTACTTATGGGGAATCTATATAGGGGGACTTCCCTTCGAGGATTGTCATGTAGTGGTGTCTGTGTAAGGGGTTGGCAAGTGCGGTGAGGTGAGTCACACGTGCGAGGGCCTCCCACTTACACAGTATTATTAAAACCACCATGGGTTCCTGGGCGTCTTTTAGAGAATCGAGTGACGGTTGCTGGCTAACACCAATTAGACGGGTTAGTCCCCCTTAGTAGGTAAGGCCTTGTAGGGTGTTCCACTGGTTGGATGTTAGGGCGTCCAGTTGGTTATTGACTATGGAGTACCATGCCGGTAGTTAGTCTGAACCTGAGTACGTCTAGGGGTTTTCTAGGGATGTTTAGGATCACCCATGGTTACTTGATGCTCCTTGCTTTTTTAATTTCAGTTTTTCTTCACATCTCATACTGATATACTTGTGAAAATGATTTTCAAATGAAGATTCATTATTCTCTTTGTGCAAAAATTTGAAAAAAATGACACTTCCTTCTCTTTTAGAATGAATTTGGCACCAATTAAAGGAATTCCACTTTTGAAAAAGAATAAGAGTAATGTCTCGTGTTTTGACCATCAAGTGAAAAATTATGAAAGCTTACTTTTATAAATTGTAGTTCAAACCTGGAATTTATAGATTATTTATTTACTGGCAGTTCTTTGGGAATTGTTGTTGGGCTCACCTACTGAGTACTTTTTGTGCTCACGCCTATATTTTACAATTCCAGTTGCAGGTTCCCTGTGTTCAGGTTTTTCCTGGTTTGAGTCGCTCAGTGATGGAGCGATGCTGGTGTTTAGTTGGGTGGTGACCATGAGGTCACATGGAGGTATGTTTGTCGTGTAGTTTTTTGTTTCTTTTTGTTGTTAGTATTTTTTGCATTGTTTAGTTTGCTTTCTTTCTTTTGACCCTGGTTTTGTTCAGGCTGAAATTGTTCCCAATGATTAAACTTTTTTTTATGCCCGGCACTAGTTTCCATCCTAGGTTGATCGGGAACGCCCCTTGGGACTTGCCACGGACCGGCTCTGGTGACCGGTTCAGGGTCGACCCTGGCTGTTTCGTGAAATATTAAGAAATAAGCTTGAAATTATTTGTTTGTGTAATGCCACAGTTCATTTCATCTAATTTTAATGTGTGTAATTTTACTATATTATATATTTGTTGGTTGAACTATATGCCTTAATTGGTATTTTGTTTTATTTCTATAATGTATTCACATTGGTTAAAGACCAAAATGGTGTTCTTTTTCATTTATAATTGGTTTGTATAATGATGGTATATTCATGGTTATTCACTCACATTCATACTTAGGTCTATCTGTGGTTGTTTTGATTATTTGTTTTACACTATATTGTATGTACAATACATATTCATGGATTTATTGAATATGGTATGATTTTCTGAAAACCAAAGGTTGATTTAAAAAATATGTATTTTTTTATAAAAATTATTTGAAAACTGGGTATGTTTTAAAGCTAGAGATAATGTATTAATGATATTATATCTTTCATAGATTCTTTGGTTTTATATTATTGGTATTTATTATCACACCCTACTTTTACCTTTTGGAGGTTATAGATTCTTTCATGAAGGATAAACGTAACGGGATTAGAAATGTGTAGTATTTTTGATACACTTTTTTTTCATCATCTTTATAGAAAGAGTTTTTAGTGGTGATGGATGGTTAAACATGGACATGTATTTTTAGGTCAATTTTATATTTCTAGTTTGACCTACATGGCTTTAAATTGTATGTATCATGGATATGTACTCTATATTACACTTTTTACATTGACCATTATTTTATTATCCATGAGATATTTTTTATATCTCATTTACCTCACCATGTGGGAAACCATTTGGGGTGACTTGTCTTGTTTACCTGGAATAGTTTGTTACCAATTTGTATCAAAGGGAATACCCAGCCTAAATTTTTATAAATCTAATTTTTATTGGGTTTGGTTTCTTTGTAGACTGATCTTAGAACCATCAGAACTCAAATAGTAATAGCGGAAATAAGTCTTGGCCAGCTCACTTATGTGGATGAATTTGAGTTACCATGGGTTTTTAGGGATTTTTTCAAAGCATGAGACTTAGTGGTTGAGGTTATTTAATTAAACTAGAAATGTGGTTTATTTAATTGTAAATGTTCCATATATTTTTCAGCAATTTGTACATAAAATATATAACTACATTAAATTCTTATAATTTAATGGAATTGATATGGATACCTAAAGATAGTCTTGTAATTTTGGAATCTTCTCATGACAGCTTGGTTTTTTGTCTTGTAATTATTAGGCAATTATTCATATAAGAGTTATTGTAAATCTGAGTGAGGATGTAGTGAGACGTGTTTTATCGGAAAATGCTTATATGGAATCTTATTGGTAGAAGCTATACTCCACACTATTAAAACTCTAGGTTAAGTGGGTATCGGAATCACAGGATGGGTGGTGGACTATGGATAAGAATTTACTACAAAGAATACACTCATAATCCATGGTTAAAAAGAACCCTATGAATTATAGGAATATATTGAAGTGGTTGATAGTATATTCAAAATATTAAATACTCATGAGGAATATAAGTTTGGTTTATATACACATGTGATTAGTGGACCAAGAATGAGATGGTGGGACTCAATTTTTTTGAGCTATGTTTCACAATGATATTTCAATGGTATCATTCAATATAATATTTAACCGGCTATTTTTTCATGAAAATTTACTTGTGGAATAGACCTTAGAGTTTTTTCCCCTTGAGAAACGGGAGCATACCATTCTTGAGTATTCTACTCACATTACTGAGTTGGTGTACCTGAAACTGGAACTTGTTACCAATAACTACACAAATGAATGAAGGTTTGATATGTGGATGAGGAATCATATTCGATCAATGATTGTTCACATAATCCTTCCAAAATTTATGGAGGTGTTTCATAAAGAAGTCGTGGAAGAGTCATTCATAGTTGGTAGAATTGGTTTGGGGGGATCTTTGGTTTGTGAAATTTTTGTTTAGGGTGTTTCTTATAGGAAGAAAAGGAAGCACAATGACATCTAGTTTTCTTTTGGACCAGTTTTAGGAATATAGAAATGATAGGAGCTGGTTTTCAACTATCAATGAGGGTTTCATGGTCATAACAATCCTAACTATATTGAGGCACCAAATAAATTCCATCAGTGTGGTTAATCTATCCACATGCGGAATTTTTTGGAATGATTTCCAAATCAGTAAGGTTGAATCCACACCCACCAAGTGTTGATAGGTTCATTCTGATGCTTCCAAGGAAGGTGTGTTTTATCCTATGGCCAAGGTGGGTATTAAAATTTATAGGAAAGACTATGGGGTAGCTATGTCTAGAAATTTTTATGTGTAATAGTTTTCTCCATTGGAATATGAAGCAAGGATATCTACTATTAAAGGTACAAAACATATTTCATCTTCAATAGTTCTAGCTTTGTTTGATTCATGTTATGATATTTTATTTATATCATTAATTTTTTCATGAAATTTTTGGATCTCGTTCAAATATTATGGTTTTTTATCTTCCCATGACTTTGGGGAAGAGGAACGAACAAGGTTTCAAGTGGACCACATCTCGGTTGATGATAGTCAAATTCAAAGTGGTGTGGGATTTCTCAATTCTCAGTCTTGATATTCTAAACATGATCATTTGCATAGATTGGATGCTAAGTGTGTTGAGATATAATGAATATTATCATCATAAATTTAACTTTTTAACTACGAATGTAGACACACATTTCTTTCAGGGTGAGTGGGATTCAAGGTCTTGGAGTGTGGGGACAGTTGTTCTATATGCATGAAGTAATCTTAGGTCAGTTGTTGAGGATGTTTCTTGATATAGTTGTCCCATGATTGAGGACTCCAATTACTATAATGGTGTATATACCATGAGGCCTTTTCAGATTATTTTTTTTACCACTATAGAGAGAGGTTATAATTTTGTTATACTTTTATGCATATTATTCCATGATTTTAAGATTAATTAACCATTAATTAAAAACCAAGGATAATAATGTCTAGTGTATTTGTAATATTATTTACATAAAACTAAAAAAATGGTAATATAATAAAACATATTTATATTAATCGTCTATAATAATCTATTAAATTACTTTGATATCATACATATGAATAGGATAACCTAGAAAATACATAAAAATTGATGATCTAAAAAAATAGTAGGGGAATAATCATAGAAATAAATCATAGAACAAGGGTTATAAAGAATAACATGATGACATAAAAATTCAGGGAACATGAATAAACATATGTAAGATTAACATATATAACATTGGATCTTGTAAACAAGGAAACATAGTAGTTTTAAGAAGCATATAACATGACATAGTCAAGGATAGCTGTGAAGACTATATCACATGGTGGACAAAATCTCATAAATTAATTAGGGTTTCTCTATGTCCCAACATGATGTTTCATTAGAATAAACATTACCCAATTAATCGGAGTGCTATCTAGTTTTAAAATCATAACATGTTCATGAATATCTTTATCACGTGAATAATCAAGCATAATGGTTACTCATGGATAAAATTTTGTATTGTAAAAATGACATAAGGCATAACCAATTGGTGTATCATAATGGTGTACAAGAAATAATGTTTTTAATTTATAATTTCCAAGAAAGTTAAGGATCCGATCATACTCATTCCAAAATATTTATTATGAAATGTAAAGAAGATAAAATGATATAGGAATGTGGAACAAGCACAAAAAAACACAGTGGTGAGCCAACACCGCTCACAAGAAAACCAGAGAAAATTCCCAACAAAAAAATAAAATAGTTTGAAAGCACCAAAATATAAGAGTCCCAAAGACCCAAGTGGCCCAAAGCACCTTCCACATTAATTCCTCTATAAAAAAGGATCCTTGTACATTGAAAACTTAAAATATCCATATATAATGACAAATTATGTCCAATAGTAGTGAAAACATGTAAAAAGTGTGTTTAAGAAACATTAGAAATGAGCCACTTTAGTATTCCTTATGGTAAAATGTTAAAGAGACTTTAAAAAAGAAAAAGGAATAATTTTCTATAATAAACTAGAAATGAAAAAAGATATTTTTTAATAATAAAATGAGTGATTTAATAAAAATAATAGTGGGTTAATACATTTTATGGAGTTAACTTTAAAATGGGTATGAAATTGGGATGTTCCCTTTAATCGAGCATGCTTATTGGGAGGAATTGAAAATAGAACCTTATAAAACATGTATTTTCCCAAAAAATAAAGAATAATTGAGCTAGTGAAATATTTTTTGGATAATAAACACAGAAATTATTAATAGTATATAAGAGTAATTAAGATTTACATTGCATTAAATGGAGATAAAGTGTAACCTGATGGGAAAAATGGGGGTTCCGAGAGAATCCCTTACCTTATGTTGAAAAAATAATCTGCACTTGTACATAATTTCCAGGATAATTAAAATTATATTCTTAAATAATTTAATTAAGAACATATTAAACATATATTTTATTTATAATAATTTTTATTAGGTTTATTTATGTCAATTTTTATGAGCTATAGTGTTTAATTTTGTCGTTCTGGGAGTGTCCATTTTATATATTTCATGATCGATTCCCTTGAATTTAATTATGGGAGTTCCTATAAAATGTAAGAAAAACTTTAGAAGTGGGATTATATGATATTGATTCACCGATATAATTTTAAATGGTCATGCATATAATTTTTTCATATATGATGATGATTTATTAGATAAAATGTTAATGATGAACGTTACTTTATTTTGGTGAATTTTTTATCATCACGAACTAGTTTCATTTTTTTATTTAATATTATATAAATATATTAGTTCCATACCATAAGAATGTTTATAATATAAATTTTAAAATATTTTTTAAAAATTGTAATGTTTTTAAGATCATCCGTGAATGCATTAATAGAAAACCAAAAAACATCAGCCACGAAAGTGGTAGATCGACACTTCACGGACGATGTTTTAGTTTTTCAGATTTAATGAGATGAGAAGAGATTTGATTATGGATATCCCATTAACATAATAAAATTACAATAAATTTATAATATTTTAATTTTCATGTGACTTTGGATCATGGAGGAAAGGATGAGATAGAAGAAGCAAATAATTTAAAAGGGAAAGGTGGAGGATTTTACATCATGAATAACATCACCTTGAGAACTTCCTTAAGGAACTTCATAATAGACTTTTGGTGATATAATAAATACCTTAACATGTAAAATATTCTTGGGGGGTAATTGGGATGAATATAAAAATTATAAAAACCATAGAAGGTGTGAGGGGAAGATATGGTGTGGTTGGTATTTATAAGGGGGGAGAGGGATGTTTTTTATTATTTTACTCAATTATTTATTATTTTGGCTCATGACTATCAATATTGTTGATTATTATGATTACGTATAGTAAATGGATCAGAAAATTTTGAACCTATGGGTTCTTACTTCAACCACGCATCTGTGATTACTAAAAAAATCATGTATTTGGATTAAAATGTTAAATACTGTAAATTATCATATTTCGCTATTCACCAAAACATCAACTATTTAAAAAAAATTCCTAAAACTTTACCCCAACCATTTTTCAATTTGTAGATTTAAAAAATTGAATTCATTTTATTAAAATAATTTTATAAATATGAGAAATTTAATTTTAAATTAAAATCATTATTTATTTGAAAAATATAGATTTTAAATTTATAACCAATTTTATGAAACTTTTGAAAAATTAATTAATTTCTCATAAAATTATATTATAATCACAATACAATAAAATATTAATTTATGAATATATTTATGAAAATAAATTTTCTTTTAAATCGTTATGTTAATTATAAAATTATAAATAACCATTTATATTTCACAAAAACACCAACACTTAATTTATAAATTTTTAAAACCTTTATTTACTTATTTATATATATATAAATATATCATATTTATATTTATATGTTCAAAAATTTTATTTATACTTTCATAGGTGAGGTTATTATTCTATTAGTCGAGTTAATATTCCTAACTATCATGTTATTATTCCAACAGCGAAGTTAATATTCCATTGGTATAGTTTTCATAATATCAATAAATACCACTTATTTCATTTTTTATTTATGAGAAAATAGTTTTCATTGGGATCTATATATGATATATGAGCTTTATACTATATGAAATAAATATATAAATAGAAATTTTATTGACAAAATTATGGATTTTTACATTCTTTCCAACTTATTAAATTTCTCCCTCAAAATTTCATTTTTTCTTACCTGAGAAATCCATAAAGATCACTTTCGAAACATCATTCCTTTACTTTAATGAGGTCTTCAATTTTTCATATTGGGATTTCCTTCAAGGAGAAAGGGATCTTGTTTCATAATGGTACCTCATGATATTTTTAAAATCATCTATGTAATTTATCAAAAAACAACTAATGTGTCTTAGATTATATCAATGGAAGCATTGATAAATGATTGAAAAAGTGATTATAATATATAATTTTTAAACAACTTCTTGAACTAGTTTTTTATAAAACCATCTTAATAATTCATCTTCAAATATGTCAAATTAAAGTTTTGGTGAATCAATTTTTATATTTCCCTAATGATTAAAATCTATAATTAGATACATATAGGCTACTCATAGGTCTCCCTCTTCTACAACATCAATAAATCTTTGAGTGCTTCAAGTGATTAAAATAATGAGAAGAATTTGAAAAGACCCTGATGGTAATTCCTACGCTTATCAAGGTAAGAAATTTTAGAGTGAATGATTCTCTAGTATATAATACTTGATACATGAAATAATCATGTGATGGTAGACGTATTAGATGCCACATAATGTTTTTTCCATGTCACTTGGATATTTTAAAACGTTTGAAAGGCATATGAGCAAGAATTCAGGATAATCCTTACAATTTTTTATTCATGAAGATAGAAAATAGTTGTCTGTGATCTTTCCCCTTACAAATTTTAACATATAAAAAATAATATATAATTATTGAGATTGAATACTTAGCTAATAATCATAAAATAATAAACTATGATCAAATAAGGATAAACTTAAAAATGGAATGTATATCTTATCTTGTGATTCCCTATGTTTCAATATAAGTTATGCATTGTGACAGAATTATCCATAAAGTTATTACTAAAGTTTTCTATTCCTAATCTCCAAAAAACTAAAAAGTGATTTGATACCAAATATAATGGCTCTATCCTTTTACACATATTATTACATGATTTTAAGCTTAATTAGCCATCAAATGCAAACCAAGGATCATAATGTTTTGTCTCTTTGGAAGATTATGTACATAAAACAAAAAACATGGAAGTAGAATAAAAAACATTATATTAATAATCCATAATGACCTCGTAACTTCATTTTACCTCTTACATCTACATTGGATAACATAGGTAATATATAGATAAAAGTGATGACCTAGAAATCCCATTAAGGGAATAAATATATAAATAATGAAAAGCACATGGGTTCGAAGGCATAACATGATAAAATAAAAATGAATTAAACATGAATAAACATATTTAATCATAACATATAGAATATGGTATCATGTAATAATGGAAACATAAAAATTTCACACCAACATATAACATGACAAAAACATGAGTCGTCTCTAACTACAAAGACTATATAACATGGTGGACAAAGTTACATAAAGTAATCAGGTTTACTCTATGTATTGACAAAATGTATCATGATACTAAACATTACCCTATTCATTAGACAATTATCTATGATCACACATCATAACATTTTCATTAATATGTGTGCCACATTAATAATCAAGCATAAGTGTTACCCATGGAAGAAATTGTGTATTCTAAACATATCATAAGGAATAACCAAAGGTCGTGTCATAATGGTGTAAAATATAGAATTTTATTAAGTCATACTTGTACATTAATAAATTAAAATAGGAATATATCATGATAAATGATGTTAAAATTAATTCAAAACATATAAAACTTGTGATTAAGAAACTTTAGAAATGATCAACTTTAGTGTGCTTCAAGGGAGAATATTAAAGATACTTTAAAATAGAAAAAAATACTTGTTTCTAAAAATCCAATAATAAAAAAATATAGTTTTTCATGATAAAATTTATGATTTTAGACCAATATTTTTGGCTTAAAATATTTTATGGAGTTTATATGAAAATGTGTAAGAAATTGGGAAGTTCATTTTAATCAGGCTAGCTTATTTAGAGGAATTTAAAAGGGAACCTTATAAAACATGTATTTACCTATAAAATAAACATTAATTTATCTATGTAAATAGTTTTTTATAATAAACATATAATTTATTCATATAAAATAATAATAATTAATAATTACATTGGGATAAATAGAGAGAAATCGTAACCAAAAGAAAAAATGCGGGTTTAGAGAGAATCTCTTACCTTGTGTCTGAAAGTGTTATGAACTTTTACATAATATCCTGGATAATAAAATTATTTTCATTAATAATTTAAATCATAACCTCTTAAAAATATATTTTATTTATTATAATTTAATTTGGATTTTTTATGGACATTTTGTTGAGTTATACTATTTAATTCTGTTGTTCCTAGAGTGTTTATTTCATGGATTTCATGATTGATTACCTTGAGTTTAATTATGGGAGTTCTTTTTAAATGGAATAAAAACTCCAAAAGTGAATTAATATGATATTGATGCACCCCCATAATTTTAAATGGTCTCATATATCATTTATTTTTTTAGATATGAGGACGATTCCTTAGATAAAATGTTAATGATGAACGTTTGATTATTTTGATGAATTTTTTAACTTCCCAAACTATTTTTGATTTATTATTTAATATTATTAATATATATTGGTTATAGAACATAAAGAAGTTGTAATATATATTTTTAAATCTATTTTAAAATTTATAATGGTTTTACTACCATCTAAAAAGGTAGTAATAGAAACCAAAAACCATCATCTACAAAGGCGGTTAATCGACACAACATGGATGATGGATTCTTTTTAAAGATAAAAAAGATAAGAGAATAGATTTTATGTTGGATAAAACATTAACATGATAATTTTAAATTATATGTATTATAATGGAGTTATAATGTCACTTTGGATGGTGTATGAAAGTATGAGGTATAGGAAAGAAAGAATTTAAAAGGAAAAGGTGGAGGATTTTACCTCTTCAATAACATCTCCTGGAGAACCTCCTTAAGGAACTTGTAAATGATATTATGATGATAAAATAATGAAAAAAACATGGGGAAGAGTATTGTGAGATACATTTGGTATAATATAATAAATCTTATAATCTTAAAATGTCTGAGGAGAAGAGGTGGCGAGGGGTGGTATTTATAGGGGGTGGAGAGGGGTGTTTTTTATTATTTTATTAATTTCTTTATTATTTTCGCTCAATACTAGGAATATTTTTTATTATGATTACTAATTAAATTAACTACTTTAGGATATTTTGGACCAATGGGTTCTTACATCATCCATATATCATCCATGAATAAAAATTCATGTATTTGGATTAAATTGTTAAATACCATAAATTACGATATTTCAATGTTCACCAAAAAATAAACTATTTTAGAAAAATCCAAAACATTCACCCCAACAATTTTTCAATGTGTAGGTTTCAAAAATGGACTCCATTTTATGAAAATATTTTTCTAAATATGATAAACATAATTTTAAATCAAAATCACCATTTATTAAAAAAATACAGATTTTATGACACTTTGAAAAATTAATTAATGTCTCATAAAATTTACATATAATAATAAGACAAAAAATATTAATTTTAGAATATATTTATGAAAATAAATTTTCTTTTAAATCATTATATTAAATATAATATTGTAAATAAAAATTGACATTTCACAAAAATAACAATAATTAATTCATCATTTTGAAGCATTTATTTACTTATTCCAATATATAAATATATCATATTTTCATTTATAAGATTCTTAAATTTTATTTATACATTCCTAGGTGGGGTTACTATTATATTATCTAGGTTATTATTCCTAACGGCCACCTTACTATTCCAACAGTTAAGTTACTATTACATTGGTATATGTTCCTTAATTTCTATAAATACAAGTTATTTCATTATATATTTATGATAAAATATTTTTAATTGATTTCTCTATGTGTATATAATATTTATAATATATAACATAATTATAAGAAGGTAAATTTCATTGATAAAATTATAGGTTGTTATAGAGTCTGCATTTAACACTCATCAACTACTTGGTATTATTCCCATTACTAACCTTATGTATAAGTGATTTATACATCCCAGTGCGTCACTATGGGCTTCACATATCCTATTTTCAATGAAGGTGGATAGGAGCCTTAGATTTTGTGTGGATTATCCAAAGATAAATCAAGTGATAGATATGAAAAAATATCTCATGTTGGGGACTGATGATCTCAATGATCAACTTAGAAGGAACACTAATTATTAAATATTGAACATCAATATGTGTACCATCTATTGATATTTTGAGAAGAGTATATACTTAAGATGATGTTTATGATCTGGTATGGGAATTTTTAGAGTATAGTTATGCCATTATGTCTCCCTAACGTTCCTTTCATGTTTATGGATTTGATAAAACATATTTTCTATTAGTTCATGGACTATTATATTATTTTGTTCATGGATGATATTTCTATGTAGTCTAATTCAATAAATTACTACATAGACCATTTGGATATCAGCCAAATAACCTTGAAGGGACATCTCTTTTATGGTAATATTTTCACATTTGAATTATGGATTAAATAATAAATGTTTCTTGAGTATGTTATATTGTTGAGGAGAGTATCATTGGATCCTAAAAGGATATAAGTGATTATGTCCTAGGAGTATCCCGATTTTTTATTGAGATCTGATGTTTCTAGGGGTGTTTTGGTTATTACAAATAGTTTGTTTAGGAATTTTCCAATCTTGCATCTCTGATGATAGCTTTAAACCATAAGGGTGTAAATTTAGAGTGGAATTAAAAACGAGAAAGGTATTTGATGGAACTTAATGTGAGGTTTAATTCAACTCAAGGTTTGATATTCCAAGAACCATGTTTAAGATATGAAGTTTTCAATGATGGTTTTGGTATGTGTTTATGGTGTATCTTGATATAGTGGTAACATTTTGTGGACTATGGTTCTTTTCTTATAGGCCCTCATGAGAATAACTACCCTACCCATGATCTTTGTCTTGGGGCACTTTTCATGAACTCATAATTTCGTGTAAGTACCTCATCAGGGAGAGGTTTATGATATTTTATGATCCTAAGAGCATGATGTATATTTTCACTTAAAGGGATATGAACTTATAACAAAGTTGATTGGGTAAGTATATTTTTACTTTTTATTTTTTCATTTCATATACTCTAGTAAAAGGTAATGCAGTCACTGATTCACAGAGAAGAAATATACAAATAAAATTCTTGAAGGAATTATTGAAATATTGGTCTTTAAAGACATTGTTTGTTAGGATGATATATGGAGTTGATATCGGTGGTTGGAAGGTGTACATGGAATCAATAATGGATTAATCATTATTTGATGAGTGGGTTCATTTGGAGTAGGTTCAGGTTGAGTATGTACCTCAATGTGAGTGTTAGAAATTTATTAAAATCTAAAAAGGTGTGAAGACTGGAGAAGAGTAGTCTGAGTCTCCTAGTAACACTTTGTGTTACCAAATCCAATTGGTTTTTCTTTTTTCTCTGAGACATAATTTATTGGATGGTGTTCACCAGTCATTTTGGTCCATACTTCCTTAGAATAATAAGAAGTATCATAATTTGAGGCAATAGTATCAGTGTCCAATTATGATATGGCCAATCGAATATTTGGTATCATAGTGTATCATGTTTTATAGAATTAATAAAGATCACCAATGACATTTTGGGTTATTGAATCCCTTATACATTATGATATGGAAGTGGTATCTGATTTCCATAAACTTCATCATTGGTTTACCACAGAATCATCATGGTAAGGATGTGAGTTGGGTGATCATTGATAAACTCTTGATATTGGTGATTTTTCTCCCTATCAAAGAGATGATAAAAGTGGAATAGCTTGTATACTTGTACATCCATGTGGTTTTGAGAATTAATGGGGGTCCCTCTGTGATTATTTCGAATAGGGACCATATATTAACATCTATGTTCATAAATTTTTTAATGAGGTGATGGAATCCCAGTTTAAATTTGAAATGACATATGATCCATAGATGTATGGATAGATAGATAGATTCATCTAGGTTCTTGAAGATATTCTCCAGGCATGTGTTCTTAATATTTTTTTTTTCTTGGGAAAAGAATCTTCCCATTTTTAAGTTTTCATATAACAATTGTTATCAGGATTTGATTTTTATGGTCAATTTTGCAGTGTTTTATTGTTAGTTGTATAGATATCACATGTATTGGGAAGACGTGGGAGAGGGGTACTTGGTTGGGATGAGTATTATTTAGAAAACATCAAACAATTGGGCAATTGATATTGATAATTTTGGTCACATCATAGAGTGGTGATAATTCTTATATTGACTATCTTCATTGGTAGATATATTTTTATGTTTGGTATTGGTTTTTTCTTAGATTTTCACCTCCCTTGGGGAATAATTTGTTGGTTAAATAGGGTAATCTTTCATTGAGGTTTACTAGCCCGTTATTGATTATGGTTAACCTTGTATAGGTGGCATATTGGTTGGAAATTCCCTCTCATTTGGCTTTGATTCATGAAACGTTTGATGTTTCCAGCTAAGGAAGTATTAACCAAATCCTTCCCATGTGACTCAAATGGAGGATGTTAATTTTGAACCTAAAACCACTATAGTTGAGAAACCATTTCAGATTATGGATCATCAATATAAGGTATTTCTTGGAAAATATTTTCCCTAGGTATCTGTACTTTTTCATTGAGGGTAAGATATCTTTGAGAAATGTGATCATGAATTATTAATGATATAGTATTTTCCTAACCTTTTTTATAGTCCAGTATATTAAAGACATTTTTTAGAAATAATTTTTTTATTTTTGGGAGATTAAAACATCATGTAACCTACTATCAAGTATATCATAAATCTTCTAATTTTTTGTGTTTTGTGACATTTGGGGATGGAGATATTTTTGGGGGAGAATGAGATAAAGTATTGGTATGTATTTATTTATAATTAGTGTATTTTGGGTATAAATGTGTTAATGGATTTGGAGGGTTTCAAATGTTTCTAAGAATTTTTTTCAAGTTTATTTATTTGACACAACCTATATGAGATATTTATTCCATGAATTTATGAATTATGGTGTAATTTTAATACTATGAACAATCCCTGGAGATATTTAGGCTCTAAAACCTATTATTATATAAAATGGATTTTTTCTATAAAACCCATTCTCATGATGTAAAATCTTCTCACACGATGACTTAACCTGAGGCAACATATTTTTCTATGTATCATAGTTTTGAAAAAAAATAGTATAATATTGTTATTTACACCACTAACCCATTATTCTTGGTGATTTTTCTTCACCACTTACATAACTCATTTTTTTCATGCACATCCATATCCATTAAGACCTAGTCTTCACACATGTGTGTTTTTGGTGATTTTCCCTCCTATAGATCACTTTTCATGGTGCAGTTAATCATCAATGTAGTAAGCTGCATTCCATTAGGTATGTGTATCCTTCATATTTCTATGTCACTTTTTTATATCAGTTTTTAGTGTGATTTTCTTCATTTTTTTAGGTCTAATAACTGGGATGTGATCTTGATCAATCCATTGATTTTTTCCTTCATACACTGTTTTTTGGGGACTTATTTTCTTGTTTCCAATCTTTCTTTTTGAAGGAGTTTAGGTTTCCCCCTTTATTAAGGTAGGTGTATATATAAATTTTTTTATATTTAATGAATTTTTATATGTTATTATAGATTTATTTTTATTTTTAATTTTAATTTATTCATTTTACATTTTAATAGATTTTTGGAAAAGAAAATTTTTTTAAAATTTTTTTTATTTAAAATTTAATTGTTCACACCATGTGTTTGATTAAATTATTTGAATACTTTTTTTGAAATTGAAATAAATTTTCAATATTTGAATTAGAAATAATTTGATGTAAAAATTTTTTTTAAATATTATAATGGTTTTAAATGGATTCATTCTAACTTAGAAAATTGGGTAACCTTGGCTTCATCGGGAAATAGACTTGTTATTCATTGTGTGTGTATATCAACAAGTGGTTTTAGGGCACTTTAGTGTGTCTTATGATAGTAGAGTTTATATTTTTTGGATCCATAAAAGCCATATATAGGGTATTTTCTTTTATGTATATCACATATTCCCATAGTCTATATCCCATAATTGAGTGCTTTTTCATTTTCTATTTGTTTAACACATTATGGTATTTTCATAGTTATTTAATCAGATGATTACTTATGGTATATGCATGGTTGGTTTGATTATGGTTTCATAAAATATTTCCAATAATTTAAATATTCATGGATTTAGTGAATATGGTATGGTTTTATGAAAACCAAAGGATAATTTACAAAATGGGTTTTTATGAAAATGCATCGTAAAATGGATTACTTCTAAAGATAGAGATAATGAATTCATTATATTGTAAATATTATAGATTCTTTGGTTGTATAATATTTGGATTTTTTCTCACACCCTAATTTTTCATTTGGGTGGTTATAGATGTTGTTCTTCATGAATCATGTAAAGGGAATTATATTTTTTAGCATGTTTGTTTTCATTATTGGTATTCAAATTTATAGTAGGATGGTTTGGTGGTGATGGGTGTTAATAAAGGGACACGTTCTTTTGTAGTCCGTTTTATATTTTTGGTTTTCTATATGGTCTAACAATGTATTTTTCGTATATTTTTACCCATTCATCTACCTTCTACTTTGATCTTTCTATGTCTATATAGTAGACTTATATTTTATTTTCTTTACATCAACATGTGGAGAAGAATTTTGGTGACTTGTCTAATTAACCTGGGATGGCTCATTAGATATGAATTCTATTATCATTTTTGATAAATTATCCTAATTCACCTACTAAATTTTTAATATTATTCAATATGTTATGGGTTCCCTGATGAAGTTTAACATGATCAATCATACGTATAAGGATGGCCATAGGTAGTTGGTATTATAGATTTTGGTGGATAAATATTTTGTTTAGATCAAAAATTCTTAATTATTTTGGCATATTAATTTGGAAAAAATTGAGTTTTCTTATAATAAATATGATACCTCAATATATTTAAAATTACATAAATATTCAGTAGTGTAAATGACACATAACACTAATCCAAAACAAACTAAAAAATATTGTTATTTATATGTTATAAATATATCATAGTCATTAAACCAGTAGAGATAAATATGATAAAATAAATTATAAAAAATAAATATATTGGTCCTATCAAATAAAAAAATTTCAATTTCTTTATACTAAATAACCACACAATTTTCAGTAATTTTATTTTATGCTTCAAAAACACATTTTCATTAAAAATTATCATTAATAATTTATTAGAGAAAATAAAATATTTATTTTACGAAAAGTTTAGAAATATAATTTTTAGAAAAAGGATATAATTATTAAAATAACCACATCAAAACTAAATTAGGGTTAAATTTGTTAATTTTCCTGAAAAGAACAATTTCTCAATGAATAGTTGAAAATAAAAATGTTTGTAAGACTATCATTTATTTTCATTTAATAAAGAAATTTAAAATTCTCATTATTCTTTGAATATGATTTAAAATTAATATAATTATCATTTATTTAGATATAAATTAATTATATACATATGAATCATCTTTATATATGATTTTTTATGAGTATATTTTGGGGTTTCAAAACGCATCTTTCTGAAAACCTAATTTTCATCACATTTTTTTGGGTTTAATTTTAATTTAAAATATTCAATTTATATTAATTTAATTTTAAAAAAATATATTCCATATTTTTAATCATAATAATTATTATTATGTAATATGTTCGACATAATATTTTCTCTCAATGACTAGTAAGAATAGTAAAACATGTGTACATTGGTTAAGGTTTAAATTGGCTTACGGTGGGTTAAATTAAAATTGATAAATCTTAAAATTATCTAAAATATTATATAAATTATATATTATAGAAATATTTATACCCATTACCTTTTAATATTATTTAAAGGCCCATTATGGATCCATTTTGTATGAATAATACATTTATATATTTTATTCTTTTCAAAAATTCCATGTGGGTCCTCTCCACCACTTATAAATGGAAACTTCATCTCATATCCTCTCGAAACATGAATATCCTTATGGTCAAGAAAAATGCAACCCAAATAAATTAAAAACATACCTCCCTACATCGTATAGGCTCTGTTTTAAATACAAATCCAATCTGGGAAGGATTTAGGTATAATCCTAATGATGTTTTCTAGATAATAAGCATCGTTACTAAATAAGGGTTTTTGTTTTATTTCATATTACACATATTGAAAATATTATTCAACCATAATGATAAAATAACATAATTATGTACCATTTACTGAGATGTTATTATATAAATTTAATAAGCTACATTCATCTCTGTATCCATCAAATGTGAACAAAACCATCATTCATTTTTTCAAAGGACTACCGCCTTACGAACCGATGTAATTAGTTTTCCTCATAACTACCCATTGATATTTATGGTGATGAATTTTATGAATATATATGATATTTATGAAATTTTTATCATTATGATAATTTAATATCTCATATATTTTGTTACCTATCAATTCATTTAATGATGAAAATGTCATTTGTGCGTATGTGTGGATTATCACCTCCACTAAGCGATGTGATTCTTTTTTATTAAAAAATAACATGAAAGGTATATATAAGTGTATTTAAAGAAATTATATGATAAATAGTATATAATTATTACTATTTATTTATATAATAACACCTTCAATCTTTCCATTATTATCATTGAAAAATGGAAATGTTACTCTTGTGTATATATGGTCAATCGTCACTATGATTATAATGTTGTTCATTTTTCATATAATAGTTTTATGTATTGTATTAAAATTATAAGTAATTTATAAAATTTATAATTATTTCATGATTATATATATTATGTAATAATGACCTCATGGGAAATATCATCCTTCGAAGTTATTTTGTACTTATGAGCTGAATATCATCGAAACATTTGATATGAAATTAAATTATTATGTAAATGAATACGACAGGGTTAAAAATAAGATAAATTCAATAAAAACATTCAATATGGTTTTTAAAAAATCAAATAATTAACATGGGTTTATTATCCTAGAATATGAGGAATTAATATGATGATTTGTCTCGAGGTAAGGGATCATTATAAACCACCATTTTTCCATGTGTTATAACCTATCTCTATAAAACATTCTTTATATATATATCTATGTCTATCATTTATATTATGGAATGATTATATATTATATATAAATAGGTATCTCACATATATACCAATATTATTCTTCCCTCCTTGGATGGGGTAAGACATACCTTGTGTTTATTTCTCAAATTTCTTTATTCAAGAAATTTCCCTTGATTATGATATGAGACAAGATTACATAACCAATTTATTTTTATAGAAAATTAATATGTTCACACTATATGATTAATTTTTTTCAAACATATATTCACTATCATTTTATGATGGTTTTTACCTAATAGATCTATAATTCATTGGGTAAAGCATTGGTCTCATGAAAAGTTTTGTATGGGATTAGGGAGTAAACCTAATCCAATATGAGAATTGTTTCACCATGTGATATTGTATTGGATGTTATCCTTGACGTATTCTTTTTTCATGATTTGTTTTGATGTTATATTTATATGTTTCCATGATCTTATAATACGATTTTATTTATGTTATTCTCACATGTGATCACTCATGATCCTTATCATTTATGATATCATGTTAAACCATTACATCACACATTATATTTAATTTACTTGTTTAGTCCCTTATTGGTATTTTTTTCTCACACATTTTTTTCACTATATTCCATAGGTTATTCCCTAAATTTTAAGAAATTCTAAGTGATTTTGGAGCTCATTATACAGATTAAAATAATGTTATTTTATTTTAGTCTAACATTGATTTATTATGTAACTATTCTTCCAAAGACACTATTGTTTTTGGTGATCTATTTATATTATTTGATATTTATATTAAAATCAAGTAATAAATGTGTAAAATGGTTTCATTTGTCGCAGTTCATACCAAATCATTATATATATATTTTTGGGTATTAAAACTTGAGTAGTTTGATGAGAACCCAAGATATGTATAACTATTAGAAAATATCCTAGAATTTTGGTGATTCATATAGAGAGTGGATTATAAGAAACTAAATCCATTTCTGGATAATATAAGTGTAAGTGGATCAAGTAGAGTTTAACTTTTGGGTAATCACCTCAAAAGGGTTAATTGGTCATTAACTTGATCATCACCTAGTAAATATAAAAAAAATCCTTTTTTCTCACCTACTTTGACATTCTAGAGGGATATTCTAAGTAAAGTCAAAAACTCTTTATGAGCCATTATTAAGGAGTTAAACAAATTTTTAGGTTAGAAAACCTAATGGAAAATATTACAATGTATAACCTAGTTTGTATCCTATAGAATTATAATATAGAATATAAATGTCATTTATAAGATATTCCATCTATTTTTATATGTCTCCCTTATCTATTCTTATTAGTTGATGTATTCTCTCTTTTTTCTTCTATAGTTAATTGCGGGAAATATGAGAAATTGTTTCAACAACCAATGTAACAGTAATTTTGGTTATTTTCCCTAATGATATACCTAAAATTATGGGTGTAGGATATAAGAAAATCATGTAAGAACTTGATTAACTATATCAAGTTAAGAATAATAACATAAATCATACAGACCACCATCATACTCATAAGTAAGAGAAAGATATAGTCGAGTCTTTTATCTAATAACAGTCTCTAATCTTTGTGGATATTATGATTCCCTCATCATGGAATAATGGATTAACATCATTTATAAAATATTATCTTTCCTTCAATGTTTAAAACATTAGAAATTGTTTTCTGTCTATTTATCTCTTGAACCAAGAATTTAATAATTGGTGGATTTTAATCAATAACACAAAGTCTACAGGGGAAATTGATTCCATGGAATGGGATGAAATCAAGAAAATATTTTTTGGTATTTGTTTTTTGAACTCTTCATCATAAAATATAGAGAGAGTTCCCCAGACTGAAAAAAAGGGTGATGATTTTATTTGGTCATATGAGGGAAACTCCAACAGGATGTAACGGTACACCTATTGTATTTTCATCAACTCTATATGTAATATGGACAATCATTTTAATGATATAAAGATGATTCTAAAAAATCATGAGATATTAAGGACATATAAAGATATAAACAGATTGTAAATTATTCCCTCAATGTTGAGGGGGGGATTGGTGACACTTATTAGTATCATGGGACTAAAGATAAAATATTAAAAATGGATTTTCCTTTGGGGGAACCAATATATAATTAAAATTTCTGAAATAAAACCCAACATCCCATGTTTCAAAAGTGTGGAACAAGAATCGCAGAAAATGTCTCAAATGAACTGGGATATGTTTCAAGTGTGAAAAGAAGAGTCATAAAACCAATATATACGAAATGGAAATGAAGAATCTGACTAATGTGAAATAAGAAAATAAGGCTCAGATCAATGATATTCCTACAGTATAGTGTGTTATGTTCAAGGAACATTGGTTTAATGCATTAAAATTTTCTAACACAAGGGTTATTGGAGAAAACCAATGACAACAACTTACAAGGCAACAATAAAGGGAATATTTAACAACTAAAATAGAAGGAGTTGTATTATTTTGTTCATTACTAATTGTATCATAATATCTTGAGGATAAAAAATAGTTTTTGAATGTTTAACATAGCTTGACCTAATCTATCCACCCATAGAGTGTGAAGTTGTATCAATATATCAAAGAGCACTACTGGTGGGACAATATATATAAAATGATCATAGAGTATACATCAAAGTTTGTAGTATGTATGTAAGTAATTTTTGAAATTCAATAGTTTAATAGAAAAATTGAATATACTATTCATACACCATAATACATTTTGAGAGCATGATCGATGGAATTTAATGGATGATGGGATCAATATCTTCATTTTTTTGAGTGCCCATACAATAAGAGCTTTAACTCAAGTATCCAAATGGGTCCTTATGAATCCCTTTATGGGAATATATGTAGAAAGACAATTTTTTAGGATGAATTTCGTAAAATAAATCTAATGGGACCTAAAATGGATGATGAAATGGTATAAAAAGTTTAAAGAATTATATAACTCATCAATACTACTCAGAGTCAACAGAATAGCTATGCAGACTATCGTGGAAGGGACGTAGAGTTTGAGGTCAGTGATAATGTGTTTAACTATATATCTCAATGGATTAGAGCCGTTATATTTGGTAATAAGTGAAGGATAAGCATTAGGTATATCAAACCCTTTGAGATTCTTGATTTCATCAATATTGTGGATTATCAACTAGAACACCCAAAACCCTTTTCCTAAGTTCATGATGTTTTCCTTGTATCCCTCTCAAAGAAGTACATACCATATTCCTAAATGTTTTGAATCATAGGTGGTATATATGAAAACTTATATTTCTTATGAGGAGTTTCTGATTAAGATCTTCAAACACATAAGTAAAACTCTATGCAATAATATAACTAACATAGTCAATGTACTATGATAGAACCATAAATATGAAGTGGCATCATAGGAATCAAAAAATGTTATGAAGCAGAAGTATCATCACCTATTTCTACATTATTATGTAATAAAAAATCTTGAGGCTGAAATATCTTAAGGGGTAAGAATGTGAAACCCCTATATTTTAAAAAATATAACTATGGTTGATAGTGTATACGATTCAAAACACTAAGCCTAAATGAATAATGTAATATTACTATTAAAATATTATAAATATAACTAACTTTTTATATTGGAAGGAATGAATTGGATTACACACATAATGAAATATATATAAATATATATATATATATATGTTTTATATGAAATAAAATCATATTGATAAATTCATAGTAAATAATAAACCAATTCTTAGTAAATAAATTTTATACTTCAGAAACAAATTTTCATCCAAAATTACATTCCTCAATTTTTGAAAAAAAATAATATAATTAATTTATTGAACTTTTAGAAATATAATATTATAAAAAAATATCATTTTAATAATAAGTACATCCAAACTATCTTAGGGTGAAATTTGGGAATTTTTCATTGAAGTTAATTTTTTGGTGAATAGCAGAAAATAGTGATTTATGTAAAATCTCATTACATTTCATTAAAGGAAGTAATTTAAAAGTACCCTTATGATTTTATTATGTTTTAAAAAATAATTATTATTTATTTAGATATAATATAATTAATTTTATTTCATTCATCGTTGTATCAGATTTTGGTATAAATACATTTTTTGGTTTTAAAGAATCATTTTTTTGAAAGAATTGTTTTTCCTAGCATTTCTAGGGTTTAATTTTAAATTACATTCAACCACTACTATGAATGGAATATTTAAAATGGATTTAATATTTTTAATCATCATAATTAATATAAATTAATAGTGTTAACTTAATTTTTTTCATAATGAATGATAAAAATATGAAATATTTTTTACAACAATTAAGGTTAAAACAGGTCAACCTATGGTTAAAATAAAGAGATAAGTGTATATTTGTTATAATAACATGTATAATTTCTATTAGATAACATATTTTGACCATATATCATCTATGAATCATTATTGTCCCATTTTTATCCATTTTTTTGTTAATAAGGCATATATATATTTTATTCTTTTCAATATTAACAAGTGGGTCCACTCCCCCACTTATAAAAAGACACCTTACATCCTCTCCTCTTCACACATAAAGAGCTATTTGTATCATCTAATAACTAACAAAATAACATAAATACATCTATCCTCACATATTAGAGGCATTTTTATGATCATTAATCCAATCTTGGAAGGGTTTTGGAATAATTTTAATGAAGTTGTCTGAAGGAGAGGTATCATTCTTAACCAATCAATTTTTATTTATTTCTACTTCCACCTTATTCATGTATTATTAAATAGTTATTATCTAATAAAATTAGTATAATTAATATACATATATATTATTATTTAAATATAATAATCTATATTTATCTCATCTTTCATCAAATAGGAAACAAAATTGTTTTTTGTGGGTACTGCGGACTACAGCCTTACAAATTGATGTAATTAGTTTTACATCATCACCTCTCATAAAAATTTATATTTATGTATTTAATTTTTATATATAATATTAATTACATATTTATCATTTTTTTAGTTTAATATATCATATAGTTTCTAACATTTTCATTCATTGAAATTGATAACAATGTTCATGTGTATATGTGGATTACCACCTCCACGAAGTGATGTGATTCATATTTTTATTACCAAAACACATGGATGGTAGATATAAAAATATATAAATGAATAATATTATATATTTTATATATTTCTATTTCTATAAATATAATATATCACTTACCTTCTTTCCATTAGGATTATTGGTAAATTGAAACATTACTTATGCGTACGTAGACGCACTGTCTCCATGATTGTAACATAGTTCATATTTCAAACACATATTTCATGGTATAATTTAAAATATTAATTTATGTATACAAATTATAATTATTTAATTATTTAGGATATCATTTAATAATGAACCTACTTTCCATAGTCAACCTTACGAAGAAATTTTTGACAAGTGAGTCGAATATCATCAAGAAATCCAATATAAAAATAATTGATTAAGTAATTTAATATGGAATGATAACAAATAAATTAAAAGGAATAAATAGAATTAAAAATGGTTATTAATAAATTAAATAATTAATATGAGTTTAATATTTAGGATTAAAAGGATATCACATGATGAATCGGGCTTGAGGTAGGGGATCTTTCTAAGCCACCTTTTCTTTCGGTTATGACCTTTAACTCTATAAATTGTATTCAATATCAATTTAATTTTATGAAATAATTTTAAATTATATATATATATATTTATTTATTTATTTATATCACATATATAAATAGATTATTATACCCTCATTTGATTGTTAACACAAGAATTCTATTCATATCTCAACTGCCTTCTTTATGAAATTTAATTCAGTTATTATATGAGACAAGATTATGTAACCATTAAGTTTCAATGGGTAACTCATATGTTGATATATTATGATTGATTTAAATTTTCTATAACATATATTCATGAACATATTTTTATTGGTGGACCTAAATAGCGCTCTAATGCATTGGGTAAGGCATTATTCTCATGAGATGTTATGTATGGTATTCAGGGGTAAACCTAATCGACTATGGGACTATGTCCACCATAATATGTTGTATTGTATGCTATTCTTGAAATATCCTTATGTAATTTATTATGATTTTTTCACATTTCCTATATTTCCATGATCTTATGATATAATATACATTATGTTATCCTCCAACTTGGTTTCTCATTACCCGTCTCTTTTATGATATCAAGTTTTACCTTTGACTGACATGACATGATTCTTTATCAAGTTTATTTCCTTTTGAGTATTTTTATCTAAAATAATGTTTTTGTATTACCTTGGTTATAACATGATATTATAGGATCTATATGGTATTTAGGATATCATTATATAGATTAAAATAAAATTACTTTAATTTAGTCTTAAATTGATGTATTATGAATCTAGTCATTCAGAAACTATATTTTTTATCCATGATTTATATTAATGGATGTTTACATAAAAGTTGTGTAATTATAAATGAAAAAAATTTTGGGTCTCTATAATAAAATTTACCCATCTTTTATCTGGATGGCTCCTTTTGGGGCTCGATAAGGTTTGTTATGCAAGTCTCCCTCTATTAGATTGGGGTCTATGACACTTCTATAGGGTGCCAATAATCTTCCAAGGGATAATGCATAAAATTAATGTGATATAAAAACAATTGATAATTTATTGGATTCACCCTATCTATTTCTAGATCATTGAAATCAAATTTTAAAATTTTTGTTTGTTGAATTCAAGTTCATAATGGTGTCTCCTTGATTGGGTCACCAACGGCTGGGGAACCAATGAAATCTCATCCAAAGTCATGTTGGAACCTTTTTATCATTAAAATAATCAATAATTTAACATATCAATTTTATTAACATCTTATATGTTATAAATACATAATGTATTAAAAATCATCTAGTTTAAATTTTATCACCTTCATCCGTCCAATGTTTTAATATCGGGAAAACTGGATTTGTATAATGATATTTCATTTAAAAAATAATTGATTCCTATTATTTACACTAGTTATGTATTTTTATTTTGTAATTTTATTCTTTTTGATAGTATTTTATTATAATATGATAATTATCCTAATGATATTTGTGGGTAGTAATATTTCATTAGGGAGTAAAATACTAATAAATAACCTTATATCATTATGTTTCCCTCTAGGTTATAATGTAAGAAGGTGGGTTTGATTTTCACTCATATGGGGGTTCTTATATGAATTTATTATTTAGTTTTTTTATATGGATATTATGGGACTTTTTCATTGGTTTTCTAGGAAAAATTTTTAAAACTATGTGTGTTTCATTGTGTGTACAAACCATGTGATATGCATTTTTTGGGTCTACATAACACAAATAGTGGTTTATTTTTCATCACATTATTTTCAAAAATATTTGGTAAGACCAATAAATACCTATAGTATTTTGTACTTATAACTACGTGGTTGGAATATGGTGTTCCAAATAGTGTGTCCAAACCTTGTGGCCTCCTATGTTTCATTATAATTTTAAATTTATACTTTACATACACTTGATTTAATTTTCATAGAACTCATTTTTCACCCATTATAGATCCATCCATGCCATTTTTCATCACGGTACCACTCCCCATCATTTTTTCTAGTATTAAAAGTGAGTTTCAACCAAGAATCTTTAGGGAAAATATACTAATTTTATTCTTCTCTACTCTTTAATTTTATTCCCTTAATTCTGATGGTTTTCAAGTTCCCTATATCCATGGTGGCCTAGGGTTCATTTGTTATAATTTTAATTCTGTTTTAATTTTTATTCAGTTTATTCTGTTAAATTATAATGGTCTCCCCTATTCACTAGAATACACAACTAATTTATCAACTTTTTTTTGAAATATAGTAGGAGAATTTATGTGTTATCATTATTTAAGAAATATTATTTTCTTAATTATATTTAAAAGGGTGTATTAAATTTTATAAAGGATGTTATATAATATTTAAAAGTAGATATATGTCAAACATTAATTTGTAATTGATCTGTTTTGATATTAGTAATCAAATGATTTGAAAAAGAATGTTTTGTATATGAAATTAATGGTTTCATGTATTGTGTCTAATGAAATTAACCACTAAAAAAAATAGTTCAATAGAATAAACATTAATTCATAAGAAATGGATTATCACATGGAAACATGGGTTCTCAAGGGGAAGTATATGAAATGTACATTAAGGAATTTCCACGATATATGTAGTCTTAAATTATACAATACGAACTAAATATTTCTCTAATCTGGATGTGACTTACTTCTAGAACATGATGTAGGTCTATATATAATAGCTTTTACACTTATAGATATGAATTATTTTAACCCTTATGATAGTAAAAAATTATAGTTTTTGTTTATATTAGCTATTTAATGGATTTTACCATTGTGTTTTATTTGAATATTTACTTTACATAGAATTCACTCTCATGTTGATACCATTATAGATAATTTATATATACTTATTTTAAATATATAAAACATAGCTTCATATAGTTTATATTCTAAAGTAGATTTCATATACTATCTAGAAATGGAACCTCGTGAAACATGTGGTGTGAAACTATAAGGATAGTAATTCATACACCATAAAAACAACCAATTAGTATATGTAGAACATTATTCAGTAGATATAGGTAATGTAAAGTTTTTTCCTGGTGGAGTTCGATATTCCATTTGGTTAATTTTTTGATATAGGTATTAATATGGTGGGATTTATCCCTCATATCAAACTTAAATGTGCATATATGTTATGTTATTTTGTTTATAGTTAATGTTATATACTCCTGTATCCCACATTTAGCATCCCATATCACTCCATTAATTTATCTACGCTTGAAACCACTATTGGTTATGTTATGGATGATAATTTCAATTTATATTTTTTTTGTAATTTATTAATTGATATTTTATTTATACCATATAATAATAATGAGTTATTATTTTTGATATACTTATTTGATTACATGACTCGCTAAATTATTTAGAGGTTATTTTGGGTTATAGATTACTAACTCCATGATGTAATTTTTTGGGGAAACATTTTCATGTATGGTTTTTACACCTATGAACTATTTTTAAAACCATGGGGATCAATAATTCCTTCCATTCCTTGCCATATATCCACATGGGTGCCTAGGTTAGGGGAAGCCCTTGTTACTTCTTAACATTTTCACTTGGTCAAACACACTTTAACTGTGTATAATATAAATTAAGGTATGTTATTCGTATATATAAACCTTATTCATAGTTATTTTCATTAATTAAATTAATAAAAATTTTAAAATTACATAAATATTATATTTTATTATAAAAATCAATATTCTAATTTTAACTGTACAATTTTACCGTATATTATTTAGTTTATAGGATACATTCCTTTCTCATTGATCATGGGTTAATCTCCACAAAAATGATCATAATGGTGTAATATATTAGAATTATATAGTTTTGTAGTTATATATGAATTTCATGGATGTTACTATGAGGGTCTACAAGGAATTATTATAGACCTCATTTTAAAATTATTTAATTAACAACTAAATTTAATTTATTAATGAATAATTTTTTTAACAAATAAATTATTAAATTAAAAAAAATAATTTAATTATTATTATAATGTATTACTATTATTTAATTTTTTATTTTCATTAATTTTTTAAACATCATAACACATTTCATATATGGTGGTAAAATTGACCCAATCAATGATGTGTTATAATGATAGAAATAGTAAAACCATGATATTATATATTTATAATATAAATTTTTAGAAAACAATACATGATTTCAAAAATAACTATTAATGTATTAAATTATATTTAATTATTGTTAGATAAAGATATTAATCAGTAATTATTCTATAGAAGATAACACTTATGTGGAAGGATTTAATCTTCCATTATAGATCCACCTGAAAATGAAAGATTTGGGACACATAATCTTGACTAGAGGTTTATAAAAATACCATAGTATATGTTATGGGGTGAATTCTAATTCATATTCAAGATAAAACCAAATGGATGATGTGTTTTGATGTTTGGTAGATGAAGCGTCAATTTTTAAGTGGCCTTTTTTTTGTTATTTTCACAAATACATTGTAACATCCCAAGTAATGAATTATGGATTTTCATATCTATGTCTATTTATGAATTAGATAGTGTTTTAGAGGCTTAAAAGGATAATAAATCCAACCTTAAGCATAGAATACTCTAATATTTTTAAAAGATCGTTTTACCACCTTTTGATGGAAAACCTTTTTTAAATCAAACCTTTGAAAATTTTATAAGCTCTATTTTCCAAAATAAACTTATTCTTTAGGATTGGGACATTTAAATTTACTATGGATAAATTTTTGGTATTTTTCTGAAAATGTTCATTTTTTTAATGAATAATGAAAAATACTGCATTTCACTTCAAAATTTCTTTTTCATCTAATTTAATTATATGGATAGATTATCTTTTTAATTGGTTTTAAAGTTTAATTAGAATATATTTTTACCATTTAATCCAATTTTGGTAATTTTAATTAGTTTCACTTTGTAATTGAGCATAAACAAGTGCAAAACTTTTGATAGATATTGTTTCTAAAAAAACCGGTATTTGTTTTAACAACGTGAATTATTTTTAAATTAAGTACTGCAATTTTTGTGTTTTTAATTTGGTAAAATGGATTCCATATTTGGAATCATAAGGTCTAAATTTTGTATTTAATACACTTTTGTTTTTGGACATTATGAATAGTAACGACGGTAATTATCTTTAATTATCGTTATTAATTAGAAATCGGGTAGTTAAGGGTAATAAAACAATATCATAATAATATAAAACGACCCCAATATGTGTCCTAATGCTATTTTTTGCATCATTTATGACCATGGTATGACTTTTTCCAACTTAGGGACCCCATGGAATCACTTTAGTAACCTTTTATTATATTATTTTTTTTAAAGGAAAGTATAACTGAAGTATGTATCACCCAAGTAAAACAATTTTATTTTTGTCTGTGTAAACGATATCTTAAACTATAAATATTTATTGGAAAGCTAAAAAGATTTCCTAAATCATAGTATTTGTTTCATAATTTTTAGAAATTAAATAAATTAATTTATTTATGACACCATGATGATGCAGCGATTACCCCAGTAATGGATGATTTAAATAAAATGAAAAGATAATGTAACATCTAAGACTTAAACTTGTCAAAAACCTATTGTATGGGTGGATTTATAACTCTTATCACCTTTTCCTCTAAATATATCATTTTGGGACCTTTAAAATTCGAAAATCATTTTATAATAAATTAACATTTCAATAATTTCCAAGAGTGCCCCTCCTCCCTCTTATAAAAGGCCCCAACCTCTACCCCCTTACCCACACCTATAAAGCCATTGGATCAAACAAAATCTACTCATTTTATCTCTCCACATCCCTCTCTTCAACATAGTAGCCTTACCATAGGCAGAAAGCTCTTCAATAACCCTTTTTGGTTCAAACCAAGGGGAGTTACCTGATTCAAAGGTAATGTCTTATTTAATATTCTTTTGTTTTATTTTGCTTCCCCAACCCCCTAAACTCTTTTTATTCCTTTATTTTGTAACAAAACAAATATCTTTAATATACAAGGGCATTTTTATGAGATTTATTCGAGCTACACTTACACACACCTCTGTCTAATGGTTAAAGAACATACTATTTCTGTGGATGGAAAATTACTGCCTCACGAAACGATGATTGTTCAATATTCTCCTAACACCTGTCATGGTGGCCATTAAGATGTCACTATATTTATGTATGATATATATTATTTTTATTTTTTCCTTATGATTCTGTATTTTTCATTTATGTAATATCTTTATGGTTTCCATTATGGGTAAACATGATAATTTCATTTTAGGAAGTGCAGACTACCGCCCCCTCAAAGTGATTTGAATCGTTAATGCCATATGTGGGATGTATAAAGGATAGAGTTTATGATATTATATATGATATTATACTGGAATTATAATATACCTTTAAATCATTATGATTTCATTCCATTAAATACGAAATAGAAATGAAATTGGCATTCATGTGTACGTACGGCTTACCGTCTCCATGAATGGTGCATTTCATTTCTTACCTCTAAATGTTATGTAATATTATAAATGCATGTATATAATAGATATATATGATATATATGATATCTACCTCATGAAACTAATGCTGGATATAATGGATATTTTACCACATGAACAACTTGTAATTATAAGAAGTTTATTTTTGGCTCAGGTACCAAAGATCGACAAAACGATCGTTATTAACTTAAATAATTACATAATGTTCATAACATGGTAATAAGTGATATAAAAGGAATAATGAACTTGAAAAGGGTTCTCAAGAAAGTAGAAATTAACTCTAGTTTATTATTCAGGAGATTAAAGAATGATTGAGTCAAGTTGGACATGAGGTAAGGGACTTCGTCTCAATCTCCTTTCATTGAGGCATATTTTGTTTTATACAAAACTTTCTTCTATACGGTGTATAAACCCCTTTTACTTTGAATTGTATTCAAAAGTAATATTTTTTATATGAAGCGTTTTAATAAATGACAAAAGGGAATGTTTTTGTATTACGTATGCGGTGACAATGAATTCTCTACTGCCGTGACCATTATTTGAGTTTTGGCTTCCTCTACAAGCCATAACATTTTTTTTAAAAGAAAAATAAATACCATGTTTTAATTTTCTTTTATTTTTGTATTGAAAATGGTATTGATAATGTTTTTAATATATTAATGTGTTTTTGATATCTTGTGATTAAAATGTGGAAATGTTATGTTTCCTTTATGCATGTTTTATGTGATATGATTATGTTATGGTTCTTGGGCATTTTTTATGAAGATGGGTGGTTCTGTGATAAAAAAAGGGTGGGTGAGCCCGTGATAGCTCTCCAATGAATTGGGTAATGTGAAGGAGTTAAATACTAAGGTTTCTCCAAAGATATTTAGGGAATATACTTTGATGGGTAGTCCAAACGTAACCATGGGGGTTACTCCCTACGTAAGAATGTTATGAATGCCTCAGGTCACCTTTATGTCTTATGATTTCAATGAGTTGTTCATAAATCTTATGATTTCATAAGGTATGTTAAAGGGATTATGTTTTATGAGTAAAGTATGATTTCATTGATTCTTAGTTATACATGGACTAATATTTTCATTCCGTATTTTTATATCCCTTACTGAGATTTTTAAACTCATCCCAAGTTTTTGAAATGTTTTTCACAGGTCATGGGAAAAGTACATGATGTGATGATAGTGTCGAGGAAGTGTCAAGAAATAATCCATGTTTTATTTTAAATATGTCTTCTTTGATGGGAAAAATGAATATTGTCTTTTCTGTAACCCACCTTTTTTAAATGTGGAATGTAATGCATGATTTATGATCTAATTCTCTAAAAATATAAACCTGAAAAGATCCTCAATGTGTATTCTTGTAATAACTCATGATTAAGTAATGTTTAAGGATGGGGACTTATAGATTGTATCAGAGGTCGGTTTAGATAACTTTAGGTGTTAGAATTCTATTAAATGATTATCCAAAAATATTTTTTTATGGTCAAATTGAAATGATATAGCATTTGAATATTACCATGTTTCTTCATCTAAGAAATGTTTGTTCAGAATGTTATTCCACAGAGGAAACAGGGAAGCATTGCTAGGAAGGAATACAGAAGGAAATGACCTTCTAAATCAGCATCCTGAGGTGGTCAGAAATGGAACTGAATAGTTTGTTGTAGTAATGGCGCAGTTGACTCAAGCAATAAATGGTGGTGGTATCAATGCACGAGATCATCTAGATTAACCATAGAGGAACATGTCAGTTGTGGAACATTTCATGATGTAATATCTCCCATCATTCAGAGGATCATCTGACCCTGTGCTAGCTAAAGGGTGGATTAAAGCACTGGAGAAGATTTTCGATGTCATGGGGTGTTCAGACAATCAAAAGGTTAGTCTTTCTATTTACTGTTTGGAGGGTGAAGCAGATTAGTGGTGGTCAATGGTTAAAAATATCAGGGACATTGAGGAGATTGACGCTCTTGACTTGGATGAATTAAAAGGTATGTTTCTTAAGAAGTATTTTCCTAAGGATGTTCAACTTAGGATGGGAAAAAATTCTTGGAATTGAGTAAAGAGGACGACTCAGTGGCAGCTTATGAAGAAAAGTTCACTCGATTGGCAAGGTATGCTCCAAATTTTATCTGAGACCTTGATAGTAAAATTAATCGTTTTTACTTAGGATTAAATCCAAAATATCGAAGGGCATTAGATTCATGTGAGTTCAAAAGTTATGAAAATCTTGTTCTATGTGCTGAGAATATGGAAATAGAGTTTTTCTATGATCAATTGTTATATAACGACCAATAGAAGAAGAGACTGAGGTGGTAGGAGAAATGGCAGAATCCTTCAAAAAGGTCTGATGGTAAGAAAACTAAGTTTTCAGTTTGTAATAAATGTGGTAAAAAGCATGTTGGGGAATGTCTTTTGAATTCTGGAAAGTGCTACTGATGTGGTAATATGGGACATAAGGCTCGTGATTGCACTAAAGAAGATCAGGGTAATGGTAAGACCAAATTTGATTTACAGTTAGTGAAATGTTTCAAGTGCAATGAGATGGGTCATTAAGCAAACGAGTGTTCGACAAAGAGCTCGAATGATGGAAAGAAGTCAAAATACAAGAAAAAAGTTGTGGTGAAATCCTTTGCAACTACTTCATAAAATGTTGGGCCATCAAATGAGGTGGTATCAGGTACTTTGTTTGTTTTTTTAGATTATGCCAATGTGTTGTTTGATTCAGGGTCTACACATTCTTTCATCTCTGAAAAATTTTCATGTAAATTGGGAATACCATCTCAAGAAATGACTCCTGAACTTTTGGTAAAAACTCCTGGGGGAAATTTTGAGGCAAAAAAGAATTTATAATAATATCTCTATCCTTATCCGTGGAAGGAACCTACTTGCAAACCTTATTATTTTACCTCTAGTAGAGTTTGATGTTATCCTGGGCATGGATTGGCTCTCTGTTTACCATGCTAATATTGACTGTAGAGATAAAGAATTTTCCTTTCAAAAATACTTTCAGTTTGTGTACAAGAATAAACCCTTACTATTGATAACTTATCTAGAGGCTGAGAAACTTGTAAAAGATGGAAATGAAGGTTACCTTGCACATATTGTTGAAAACAAAGGAACCGTTCATATTAATGACATGCCAGTGGTAAATGATTATCTGGATGTTTTTCCTGACTAGTTTCCTATAATAATACCATATCGGGAAGTTGAATTTACTGTTGACTCAGTTCTAGATGCTAAGACAATTTCAAAACCCCCTTATCGAATAGCTCAAATTGAACTTTTAGAGTTGAAGGAACAATTGGAAGATTTATTAGAGAAAGGTTTTATTCAACCTAGCACATCACCATGGGTGCTCCTGTCTTATCTGTTAAAAAGAAAGATGGTTCAATGAGACTTTTCATTGATTATAGAGCCTTGAATAACATCACTGTTAAGAACAAATATCTTTTGCCTCATATCGATGATTTGTTTGATCAACTCCAGGGAGCTTAGTATTTTTCAAATATTGACCTGATATCAGGGTACCATAAGTTGAAGGTAAAGGAAGAAGAAATTCCGAAGACTATGTTTTGTACAAGATATGGCCATTATGAATATTTAGTAATGCCTTTTGGGTTAACCAATGCACCTGCTGTATTCATCGACCTTATGAATAGAATTTTCCATGAGTTCTTGGATAATTTTGTGGTTGTTTTCATAGATGATATTTTTGTGTTTTATAAAAGTACAGAGGAGCATGAAAGTCATTTAAGGGTTATTTTTCAAACCTTAATGGAAAATAAATTGTATGGGAAATTCAGCAAGTGTGAATTTTTGTTGCAAAAAAATTCTTTCCTTGGTCACATTTTTTCTAAAGATGGAAGAATTATTGATCCTGCAAAAACAAAAGTTGTTGATGAATGGCCAAGACCCACAAATGTAACCGAGATTCATAGTTTTCTTGGTTTGGAAGGCTATTACCGAAGGTTTCTTAAACAAATTTCTTGTTTATCTAGTCCAATGACTAAGCTAACTCAGAAGGGTGTTAAGTTATCTGGACAAAAAAATGTGATGATTGTTTTTAGTAATTGAGAAGAAATTGGTGAATGCTCCAGTTTTGGAACTACCTTCCAGGAATGGTGAGTTTGTTATCTATAGTGATGCTTCATAAAAAGGACTTGGTTGTTTCCTAATGCGGAATGATTAGGTAATTGATTATGCTTCATGTCAGTTGAAAACTCATGAGGTAAATTACCCTACACGTGATTTGGAATTAGTTGTTGCTGTTTTCGCTTTAAAAATTTGGAGGCATAATTTGTATGGTGTAAAGTGTGAAATATATACTGATCACAAAATTTTAAAGTATATATTCACTCATAAAGAATTGAACATGAGACGGAGGATATGGCTAGAATTAATCAAGGATTATGATTTTACAATTCATTACCATACGGGAAAAGTAAATAAAGTGGCTGATTCTTTGAGTTGAAAAAGTAATGCTTCATTAACCCTGTTACGTTTGGAACGTGATCCTTTGGTTAAGGATTAGATGAACTTTAGAATAAAAGTTGTTTGTGCAGGATGTTCTTCTGTTTTGTTTCTGGTATCAGTGAAATTTTCTCTATCAGACAGAATTAAGCAAGCACAGAAGCAAGACAATGAGTTGCAGAAAAAGGTAGAGGTGGTTCAGAAGGGTACGTTATCTGAATTCAACATTGATAATGCTTGTGTTTTGATATTTGGGAAGATATTGTGTGTGACTTGTGATTAATAGTTGAAGAGAGAGTTGTTATGTGAAGCTCATAGTTCTCCGTTTTCAGTTCATCCTAGAAGTACTAAGATGTCTAGAGATCTTCAGGAGTATTACTGGTGGGACAGAATGAAAATAGATATTCCTGATTTTTCTGTGAAGTGTTTGACTTGTCAACAAGTTAAAGTAGATCAGCAGTTACCGAAAGGGATGCTTCATCCATTACCAGTGCCAGAGTGGAAATGGGAGAATATATCCCTGGACTTCGTTGTGGGGTTACCGAAGACACCTCGAGGTAATAATACAATCTAGGTTATTGTTGATCGCTTGACTAAATCTGCTCATTTCCTTGATATACGAGGTAATTTTTTCCTAGATCAACTTTCTCGTTTGTATATTAAAGAGATAGTCAGGTTATATGGAGTTCCTCTCTCCATTGTATCTGATTGTGATCACAGGTTTACTTATAACTTTTGGGAAGGCCTTCAGAAGTCATTGGGTACTGAATTAAAGTTTAGTACATCTTTTCATCCTCAATCAGATGGGAAGTCCAGATGGGAAGTCAGAACGAACAATTCAGACTTTGGAGGATATGCTACGTGCTTGTTTGATGGATTGTCTGGGAATTTGGTACCAACATCTTTCTTTGGTTTATTTTTCTTATAATAACAGTTTTCATTCCAATAAACAGATGGCACCATTTGAGGCATTATATGGGAAGCGTTGTCGAACTCTTGCTTTTTTGGGATGAAGTGGGTGAAAGGAAGTTGATGGGACCAGAATTGGTATAAGAGTTGGTAGAAAACGTTCATATGATATAGAAACACATGAGAATAGCTCAGATCAAGTAAAAACGTTATGCGGACAATAGGAGGAAGGATCTCTCTTTTGGTAGGTGATCATGTATTCCTCAAAGTTTCACCATTGAAAGGTGTGATGCGATTTGGTAAGAAAGGAAATATGAGTCCAAAGTTCATTGTACCATATGAAATTCTGGAAAGAGTTGGATCAATTGCATACTGAGTGGATTTGCCTCTGATTTTATCTCAGGTACACAATGTTTTTATGATTCAATGATAAGTAAGTACATGCTAGATCCATCTCATGTTTTGAGTCCCGAGGTAGTTCACCTAGAAGAGAATATCTCTTATGAGGAACGATCGGTCCAGATTCTTGACCACGGGGAGCAAGTATTACGGGATAATGTTATTCATCAAGTAAAGGTTTTTCGGGAAAACCACATGATTGTAGAGGCAACATTGGAATCTGAAAATACAATGAGGGATAAATTCCTCCACTTATTCGATAAGTAAATAAATTGTGGGGATGGATTTTTCTAAAGGGGGGAAGGATGTAACATCCCAAGTAATTAAAGAATTATTTATTTTCATATCTATGTCTATTTATGAATTAGATAGTGTCTTAGAGGCTTAAAATGAGAATAAATCCAATCTTAAGCATAGAATACTCTAATATTTTTAAAAGATCATTTTACTGCCTTTTAATGGAAAAACTTTTTTAAATCAAACTTTTCACAATTTTATAAAGCTCTATTTTCCAAAATAAACTTATTCTTTATTATTGGGACATTGGAATTTACTTTGGATAAATTTTTGGTATTTTTCTGACAATGATCATTTTTTAATGAATAGTGAAAAATACTGCATTTCACTTCAAAACTGCTTTTTCATCTAATTTAATTATATAGATAGATTATCTTTTTAATTGGTTTTAAAGATTAATTAGAATATATTTTTACCATTTAATAAAATTTTGGTCATTTTAATTAGTTTCACTTTGTAATTGGTCATAAACAAGTGCCAAACTATTGATAGATATTGTTTCTAAAAAACCCGTTATTTGTTTTTACAACAAAAATTATTTTTAAATTAATTACTGCAATTTTTGTGTCTGTAATTTGGTAAAATGGATTCCATATTTGTAATCATAAGGTCCAAATTATGTAATTAATACACTTTTGTTTTTGGACATTATGAATAGTAATGACGGTAATTATCTTCAATTATCGTGATTAATTATTAATCGGGTAGTTAAGGGTAATAAAATAATATCATAATAATATAAAATGACCCAAAAATGTGTCCAACTTCTACTTTTTGTGTCATGGACGACCATGTTATGCCTTGTAGAAACTTAGGGTCCCCATGGAATCACTTTAGTGTGATAGTGACCTTTTATTATATTATTTTTTTTAAAGGAAAGTATAACCAAAGTATGTATCACCCAAGTAAAACAATTTTAGTTTTGTTTGTGTAAATGATCTCTTAGACTATAAATATTCATTGGAAATCTAAAAATATTTACTACATCATATAATTTTTGTTATAATTTTTATAAATTAAATAAATTAATTTATTTATGACACAATGATGATGCAGGGACTACCTCATTAATGGATGATTTAAATAAAATGAAAATATAATGTAACATATAAGACTTAAACTTGTCAAAAACCTATTGTATGGGTGGATTTAGAACCCTTATTACCTTATCCTCAAAATATATCATTATGGGACTTTTAAAATTCGAAAATCATTTTATAATAAAGTAACATTTCAACAATTTCCAAGAGTGCCCCTCCTCCCTCTTATAAAAGGCCCCCCTATACCCATTTACAAACACCTATAAATCTATTGGCTCTAACAAACTGTGCTCATTTTATCTCTCCAAATCCCTCTATTCATCATAGAAGCCTTACCTTAGGCAGAAATCACTTCAAGAACCCTTTTTGGTTCCAACCAAGGGGAGTTACCAGATTTAAAGGTAATGTCTTCTTTAATGTTATTTTGTTTTATTTTTCTTCTTCAACCCCCTGAACACTTTTTATTCCTTTCCTTTGTAACAACACCAGTATATTCAGTATACTAGGATGTTTTTATGAGAAGGATTCGAGCTAAACTTATACACACCTCCGTATAATGGTTAAAGAATATATTGTTTCTGTGGATGGTGAATTACTGCCTCACAAAACGATGATTGTTCAATATTCTCCTAACACCTTTCATGGTGGCTATTAAGATGTCACTCTATTTATATATGATATATATTATGTTTATGTTTTCTTTATGATTCTTTATTTTTCATTTATGTAATACTTTTATGGTTTCCATTATGGGTAAAAGCGATAATTTAATTTTAGGAAGTGTGGACTACCGCCCCCTCAAAGTGATTTGAATCGTTAATTCCATATGTGGGATATATAAAGGATAGAGTTTATGATATTATATATGATATTATACTGGAATTATAATATACCTTTATATCATTAAGTTTTCATTCCATTAAATATGAAATATAAATGAAAGTGGCATTCATGCGTACGTACGGCTTACCATCTCCATGAACGGTGCATTTCATTTCTTACCTCTAAATGTTATGTAATATTATAAATGCATTTATATATACTAGATATATATGATATATATGATATCTAACTCATGAATATAATTCTTGATATAATGGATGTTTTACCACATGAACAACTTGTAATTATAAGAAGTTTATTTTTGGCTCAAGTACCAAAGATCGACAAAATGACCGTTATTAACTTAAATAATTACATAATGTTCATAACATAGTAATAAGTGATATAAAATGAATAATGAACTTGAAAAGGGTTCTCAATCAAGTAGAAATTAACTCTAGTTTATTATTCATTAGATTAAAGAATGATCGAGTCAAGTCAGACACGAGGTAATGGACTTCATCTCAATCTCCTTTCATTGAGGCATATTTTGTTTTATGCACAACTTTCTTTTATACGATGTATAAACACATTTGACTTTTAATTTTATTCAAAATCAATTCTTTTTTATACGAATTTTTTTACTAAACGACAAAAGGGAATGTTTTTGTCTTACGTATGCGGTGATAACGACTTCTCCGCCGCCATGACCATTATTTGAGTTTCGGCTTCCTCTACAAGCAATAATAATTTTTTTAAAAGAAAAATAAATACAATGTTTTAATTTTGATTTATTTTGGTATTGATAATGGTATTGATAGTTTTTTTATTATATCAATTTGTTTATGATATCTTGTGATTAAAATTTGGAAATGTTATGTTTTCATTATGCATGTTTTATGTGATACGATTATGTTATGGTTCTTGGGCATTGTTTATGAAGACGGGTGGTTCCGTGATAAACTAAGGTCAGGTGAGCCCATGATAGCTCTCCAATGCATTGGGTAACACGAAGGAGTTAAACACTAAGGTTTATCCGAAGAGATTTAGGGAATATACTGTGATGGGTATTCCAAACGTAACCATGAGGGTTACTCCCTACGTAAGAATGTTATGAATGCCTCAAGTTACCTTTATGTCTTATGATTTCTATGAGTTATTCATAAATCTTATGATTTAATGAGGTATATTAAATTTATTATGTTTTATGAGTAAAGTATGATTTCATTTATTCTTAGGTATACATGTCCGAAAGTTTTTATTCTGTATTTTTATATCCCTTACTGAGCTTTTTATGCTCATCCCAAGTTTTTGAAATGTTTTTCACAAGTCAAGGGAAAAGTACGTGATCTGATGATAGTGTCGAGGAAGTGTCAAGAAAAATACAAGTTTTATTTTAAATATATATTCTTTGATGGGAAAAATGAATACTTTCTTTTATGTAACCACCTTGTTTAAATGTGGAATGTAATGCATGATTTATGATCTAATTCTCTAAAACTCTATACCTGAAAAGATCCTCAATATGTATTCTTGTAATAACTCATGATTAAGTAATGTTTAAGGCTTGGGCCTAATATACATATTCCATAATTTACAAAGAGTGTATTTTTTCATGGAAAGTGGCCTAAGAATGCACAATTGATTTGCTAGGTCTATAATTCCATGATCTAATCATTTAGAGATATTTTTCTGGTACATTTAACGATTGTGTCCCATATTTTAACACTTTTACATTATTTTAATATTTACCATGAACACTAACATTTTCCTTGAAAAGATTTAAATTTTACATAAAATGTAATTGTCCATGTAGCCTAACCTCATTGACATGATTCCAAAAATAAATTCTAATTTATTAAAAAAATATTTAAATTTGTTTATAATTAATTTTATAAAATATATACAATGTATATAAGTTTCTTGAAGGCTACATTTTAAGTATAAAAGTGACATTATTCTAATTATGTTACAGGTAATAATTATTAAATTAATTTTGATTAAATGTTTTATATATAAGGAATATATTTTATAAAATTGTATACTTAAAAAATGGGAAATATATCATTTAAAAGAAACATAATAATATAATCTTATAGAAATAATAAAATTTTTATTTACCATGAATAATTATATTCTTATTCCATATAACTTCTTAATTATATATTAAATTCCACACACATATTTTATAAGTATTAACATAACATTTTACAATGAATTTTATTAATATGATTTTTTAAAATGAATTTATTTAATCTCAAATAAGTTATGTGAAAGAAAAATTAATTAATATAATTTATATTTACCAAAATCATTTTTTATTTTTTATTCATAAATTATTTATGTTACTTACACATGAAATATTTTATCTATAACAAAATATTTTCTAGTAAATATAAAATAAATAATCTACATATTATATACATGTATATAAAACAGCCCTACTTCCATTGACAGTATATCTAATGACAATATATCTAATGACAATATATCCAATGACAATTTGAGTAATGATCGTAACACTTTACAACATATAGACTTACATACATATTTAAAATAATTTAATTTGAAGTTGTAGTTTCATTTATATTAATAGAAACTATTATTTTCATTAAACTATAGTATAAAGAAAATTTTAAAATTTCATGGAACAAAAAATCAAATTTGGTTCGATGAATATCGATTTTTAACATACTATGTCAATATAAGCCCCAAATGATTTACAGAAATTTTACCTTACAAATAAGCTTCTATGAATAACTAAAAATTAAATATTTAACTAATCATACTTTTTATAATACAGTATTATAATATGTTTAATTCACTGTGGTCTAATTAAAAATTTGATATAAATAATGAAAAGGCCATTTATAGGTAAAAAGGGATATTTTTTAGAAACGTTTTTTTAAGTTTATAATGTCTTTCAAATTTAATTAATTAAAATAATCTCTAATAATGATATATTTTAATGAAATTTATAGATTATATATCTAAATTTATAGATTAAAATTCATATAATGGTGATTTATAGTCATATAGTTAATATAATATTATCTTATTGTTAAAAAATGCATTTTAAGGAAAAAACTGTTTTCATCACGTTTTACTAGATATTTTTAAAATTAACTTATGCCACTTATTAGAATAGAATTTAATAAAATGGATTTCATATTTTTTATAATATTTTCATAATTTTTTATTCATTTAATATTAAATTTTTTCCATTATGAATAGTACAAATAGTAAAAATGGTAAACACTTTTAAGTTTAATACATGTTTACTGGGGGTTAAACTCAATTAATAAGAGTTTAATTGGACATAAAATATTTCAGAATCCTATTGGATGAATATATTTATATCATATGTTATCTCACCTTTGAAATAGACTCAATATAGAGAAACAATTCCATAATGGTGACTTAATAATATTTTAAAATATTGATAAATTACAATTGTGCCACCCACCTCACATATAAGAGGAACCTCTTCCCCTGTCATATTTAAAGCATTGAGACGTATAGATCAAAACAACCTATAAATTATCTCCTAAACATCATTATCCATGTTATAGAGGTGATTTATTCCCAGACGATTAACCCTAGGGTCAAAATTAGGAGATTAAATGGCTCTCTTTCAAATAATAGTTAATCAACTTAACCAATCATTTTAATTTTTATTATTTTTTTATTGTATTCAATTGTGTAGTAAGTATTAAAATATAATAACACAATTAAATATTATACTCTGGTTTGTTATTATTTTTATTAAAAAATATTTTTCAATCTCCTTCTCCATCAAATGGGAGAAAAAACGATCACTCATGTGAAAGGCAGACTACAACTTCATAAACTAATGTAATTTTTTTCATCACCACCTAAAATGGATTTTCCATATAGATGGATTTAAAAAAATTACATTATTTTAATTATATGTTTTTAATTTTAAAATTATAATATAATTCATAATTATTTTCCCACATATTCATTTGAAAATGATAATGATGTTCATGCGTACATGTGGACTACCACATTCACAAAGTATTCTATTTAGTTTTTATTACTACCTTATATAGATGATTATAAAAATATATAAATTACATAAATTATAAGTTATTATCCTAAAAATTATTATATATATGACTGAACTATAACCTATTCATAGGAACTGGAATATCTATGATGAAACATGCCTATTAAAATAAAGCAGTTAACACCTGAAGTAGTTATAGTAATGAACAATTTTTAACAAATGAATGATAAAACATCATAATTGGATTATGTATGATATTATATATATATATATATATGGAACCAGTATGAATATAAATAAATAAAAATTGATTGTAAAGTATGTTAAATCATTTCCAACTAAGTTAAATCTTGAGGTAACTGATTTTGTCTCAATTACCACTCTATTGAGAGATATATTTAAATACACCTATTTCCTTCCGTATGACACATATACACTCCATTTTATATATTTAACCTGAATTTTAATTTATTTATGGTATTTAATATTTCAATTATTTTTAAATCAGTAAAGAAGTCATTATTTACAATTAACCAAATAGGTAATAATTTATTTTATATTCTCAATTGTTTTGATTTTATATATTTACTTTAAAATAATCATACAATATGTCCTTATAAAAACCACTATATATTATTATCCTATAGAAATTTAATTATTTCACATGTTTTATTCAAAATTTTCCTCCATTTGGAACATCAATCAAGTAGTTAAATAAATAAAGGAAAAACTTATCATATTTCTCTTTTTGATTATGAATATTTTTCATCCATATTAATATTTTTTCCAAAATGGATTTTTAAATGCCGATTTTATTAACTTAAATGATTTATTAAGGATACTTTAAATTAACATTAACTTTTTGTATGTTTTTTAAAATAATAATACTAATTGTTTTGAGAAGGTCATTTTTTGAAATTGTTAACAAAAGAATAAAAATGAGTTTTTCTTTTTTACCTGAAAATTAACTTTTTTGAAGGAAAAATTTTTTTAGGAAAAGTGTTGAACCACACTAGTTCAACACAAATGATCATTAAACACGGTAAGGAATCAATGAATTAGTAAATACAATTTTAAAATTATTATAATCACTTCCCTTATATAACCCCTATTGAAGTGCATTTATCTTCATACATAGACCATCTTGATTGAGTCTTTAAATTTATTGGCCAACTTGTCCCATGTTTAGATATATTCCTACACATTTATATTCTTTTCATTGAATCCACAAGAAAAAATTAGATCTTAGTTTTTTATCTAGATCCTTTTTTTCCTCATTAACATCAATTCAAACCACTCTTTATAATATTCTTTCCACATCTTATTTTGGGTCATTGATATGCAAATAAAATTCATTTATTTCTTCCTTATAATCGAGAATGAGATCAATGAATTTTTATTTTTCCCTATCCACCTTTCTTACCACACCACCCATCCCATATTCCTTAGCATATCCAAATATGACCTTTTTCTTTCCACTTCATATATCTGATCCCTTATTTCATTTTTAGTCTTGAACTGTTGGTTCACATCCCATCACCTTGGTCATTCTAGTTTACCTTGTTTCCATTATCTTAGGTAAATGATAATAATCCTTTTGAAATTTACCATTATTTATCTTAAATATAATATATCCCACCAAATCTTGGTTCCCCTTTCATCCCTTATTCTTCCTTAGACTATGAATTATTATACCTCTCATTCCCTCCAAACTATAAATTGAGAATTGAATAGAGATCTCCTCATCATATTTAACCATAGAGAATACTTGGGCGATATTGCGTTTATCCTATAGTAATGGAATATGCACGACCAATATAGTTTTTTCTAATTCCTCTTGTTCCTACAATGGTAATGTAACCTCTATACCTCCAATGTGATTGGAATGTTTTGTAGTTGAGGGATATCGTATAGGGATCGACATGCTCGTTTCCTTCACCCATCCCCTACAATTAGTTAGTTTTGTATTGATCTTGACCTATTAGTTACATTCCTAGATCACCTAATTAAATTAGTGTTTCCTAGAATAATTATTCATATTATTTTATCATGGATAGACCTCCCTCGCCTGCCTCCGGAAGCACCACCTCATAGCTAGGTTTTCATCCAGGTTTCCCTGACTTTTCATATGATAAAGTTTTTATTACATTACAGTTTGAATCCAAAGAATCATCTTCATGAAACCCTACCCCCAACCCCACCCCAATATTAGAAGTTTCCTACACATAATTCTTGTGATAGGAAAAATCACTCTTTAAATGATCAAATAAGACAATAATCTTTACATAAGAATTTTGAATGGGATTATCTTGAACTACTTTATTGATATCTAACTCAACTACAAGACCAATGAGATTATTTGGGCTTAGTTACTCTTCTTTAATTGATCCAATTACAATTTTAATGTCTCCATGATAGAAATTTGAAACCAGATAGACCATACATCTACACAATGAGCAATAGTCAGTCCATGACTTAAACAATATATCTTTTTTACAATGAAGTTCTTCTCCTCCGGCAATCCAAACCCATTAAACTGGAGGATTGAAAACATCCACTTCAACCAAAATGAAAGGATTAATTGGATGGAAAATGTAATTATTTCTATAATCATAATATAGATAGCGACTTACTAAATTTCCCAGCATATGTATAATAGAAGTATTTTGGAAAGGCAGTTGGAGTTTGGAGAAGCTTACCCAAATCACTATGGTGGGAGTATCACGCTTCAAGTGAAATTTGTATGAACCTTTAAAAAGGTAGTATCCACACCTTTTTCAATTAATTACATCTTTAAATCATTCAATAATTAATTAATTTGTCAATGAAAACCGAATCATCATATGTATTTTATCAAGAAGACTAACAATCACCAATTCTTATAATCACCATGTTCTAAAAAAGAACCTGTCAAAAGCATCCACATATGGATGATGATGCCTAAATTAAGCCACCAATGATAGATTTATAAGACTCAAAGATTCTATAAATTATATAATTGATATTGAAAGTTGAGGGAATCTATCAAACATATCTAGAACCATTGGGTTTAAAAATATATGGAAATTTTAGAAGGTACTCATGGTAAGAAAATAGATGAAATGTATGTAGATACATATCTATATAAGATAATGACATAGTACCCCCCCCCATAATGAAGAAGGGTGGTATATGTTTAATCCATAATTATCTTTTGAATCTTGTTAAAGAAGAGAACACTACTATGTAGATTTATTATGATAGACTTCATTTTTATATATACAGCCTAAAATAATTTTCTAGCATATGTAACCATTTATTTATATTTATATTCTTTAATAATTTTCCCATGGTTTTAAAAATATAACTCTTTTTTGAAAACATAATTTAACATTTCACTTATATTTTCTTTTATTCTGCAAATATCCTGATTTTATTATAAAACATATATTCTTTATTAATCAATGTTCATTTGTTATCTCTTATTAATTTTTTCCATAATTAACTTTATATTGAAACATTCACTTTTTATGATCATATTTCAATATAATATACATTACTATTACATATTTATATTCATTGTATCAGGGATATGTTTATTCCCTAAATTTTATAACATTTCTAAATGTAGTGTTTTACTATGTATACTAATTGAATGACTAGGGAAATATAGAAATTATATATTCTATACTCAATATGGATATATGTATAGAAGGTATATTGTTTATGTTTATTATTTAATATATGATTAGTTCATTGGATATGTAGTATTTAGGGGGGGGATTTATAAATAAACCATTAATTCTTCAACATGTATCATGAGTCAAACCAGTTGGATAGCATTATTAATTCGGTTTTTAGTGTATAACTACCCATGTCTGGATATAAATTGCCATAGTGCCTTGAACAAAACATCCAAGATTATGTATTTCTATTATTGATAATTCATTTAATATTATCCATGAGATTATTAGATAGATATTTTCCATTGATTCATTTCATGATGAAGTTATTAATTAAATTAAATGTGTTTTCAGTTATTTAAAAGTTTATATCTATTATTACAAATTTAATGATGATTTTATCAACTCTATGTAACCATTAATTATCATTTTATCTCTAACTTATTTTATTTTATTATCCCTAAAATGTGAATAATGAATCTTTGAATGAGTTTCATGGATGTAGAATATTATCTTTTGTTATGTTCTATATTTTATTTCCCATATAGATTTTTAATCATATACATATCTAGTTCATTAAGACTACAAAATTATTTGATCCTTGGTGTTTTAATCCACTTTATTATTCAAATTTAATAAATTAGACATCATATCTAGGTTACTAGAGTTAGAGTTTTTACAGTCTTACTATAATAGGTTTACTAGAAACCTTAGGAACTAATTTTACAAAAATATAGATTATAGAATATAACCTTATGAAAAACATTAAGGATGTGTAAAATTGTGGAATATTATCATAAAAATTGTAATTTATATATTATGTCATGTTTCTAGAAAAACATCCATGAAAGGATACTATAAGTGGAAGTGGTTTTAGAATAGATTCATCTTGGGGTGATAACCCTGAAAATATTTGGTCGAGTATATCTCAACCATGGGGGGAGAGGGGGTGCTCTCCGCACTCTCCATGGAGGGCGCTCTCTGCGATCTTCTCCTCCATTCCTCTAGGGTTTCAGATTTCACCCTCGGCATTCCCCTTCACTCTCGGCTCCGTCCGGTCTTGGTCTTCCCTCTCTTCGGGTGTTTGCTGTTGTGGGATTTCTCTGTGGTTTTCTTGTTTCTTCCATCGCAGTTATGTGTTTTGGACACCCTCCGTTGCCTTAGCCTACTCTGGCCTTAAGGTCCTTCGCACCTCTCTGGGTCGGGGATGGTGTGGAGTTATCTTGAGGCTTTGGGATTGTGGTTTGATGGATGTTGGGTTTCCAGATACTACCCGAGTCGGTCTTCTCCTCAGCTGCCCAAACCGGCTTGGACCTAGGGTTCCATCACTTTTCTCCAGGTTGTATTTTTTCATAACCCGACCCAACGCTTTATTTTATTTTAATTATTATGGATCTCATTTTTGAGCATCAGGTTTAGGAATTTTTTTCGTTAGTGTTTTGGGTTCATATACGGTGCACAACCATATGTGTGACCATGCATAGTGCCCAAATTAAATAACAAAACGTTTTATTCTTAGATTTATTATTACACAGGCGCGCAACCAGGCGTGCGATCGCACATGCAATCGGGCACGCGCCACGCACGCGATCAGGCGCGTGACCGCGCACGCAACCTTACAGTGTACAACCTCAATTAAAAATGATGTTATTATTTTGGTTGGTTTTATTATTTTAGTTTTATTATTAATATTAATATTAATTAAGTTAATATTTTAATTTGGTTATAATTATAATTATTATTTTTCAGATAATATTTTGATTTGGTCGTTAATATTAAAATTAATCTTATAATTCTAAAATAATTAACTTACATTTAGATTACCATTATTTTTGTGATTATGAATAGGTTAGTTTGAGTTTATTTTTTTTAAGTTTAATTTCATTATTATTATTATTGTTATTTATTATTATTATTATTATTATTATTATCCCCATTTATTCTCTCTCTTTTTTCCTCATTTGTTTTCTTCCCCCTTCTTTATCTACCCTCTCTCCCGCACGGACACTTCTTATTCCCCTTTTTTTTTGTTTTTGCGTAGCAATACCTAACCCTACCTGCACCAAAACCCCCTACCCCTTGCTCTCCTACTCTGGAGTCACTGCTGTCCAGCATCTCTCCACGTCATGGAAGTCCCTCTGGCCTCCTCTCCTACGGACAGCAGTGCACCGCCGGATCCCATGCTCCCTTCGGCCGACACCCTCTCCTCCAGCCTACTCGTCCAGCACCTAGCACCTTCTGGCTCGCCGCGCACCAGATTGCCTAACCTAGGCCTTCCTCGCATCAGCTTCCCTCTAGCAACCAACCGCTCCTCCTCCTTCCAACCACCTTGAGCCGACGCTGCCCTCCTACCTCACCCGGCCACGCCATGCACACCAATCGCGCCTCCCCTGTCCAGCAGTCCACCGACCACCTCTGCAATCCCTCATCCCCTTTCGGACATCCGCGACACCCCCTATCGTCTTTCACCAAGCCACACCATCCTCATGTTTTGTCCAGCCGTGTGCACACCACTCCCTTTGTTGCATTTTTTTCCAGCAGCTTCCTTTTTAATTTTCCGGCACCGCGCAAGCTCAGACGGCATATCAGACCTCTTTCCATAAGTGTGATATACCTTAGTTGATAGTTATTTTAATTTTATTGAGTTATAATTTGGTTTTTGGTTTGGCGTTTGGTTCATTTATTGTGTCATTGATCTGATTGCTTGTTTTTAAGGATTAATTACGTTGTTTGTGGTGTGGTTGTCATGTGGCAGAGTTTGCGCACCCCATTTGCAAAGTTACGATACCGAAGGTATGTTTTTCCGATATATGTGTTGTTTGACGAATTAATTTTCTTATTTAATTAACATTGATTAGTTTTCTTGGTGTGAATATAGTTTCACATAAGGTTTAATATGATTTCGATGTGTTTCGTAGTGTGTTTATATAATATGAATTTTTTTATTTTGTAAAAACCCATGCTGAGATTTTCGTAGTGTTTTATAAACTTTTTTGTGGGTTTATTATGTCGTGAAAGTGCTGAAATTTTTGTTGTATCATCTTTTTGGTGTTGCGTCATGGTGCTCTTGGTATTAGAAAGGATATTTGAGTGAGTTATTGGTATAAACCTTTAATGTGATATTTCAAATGCTTTATAAATTGTTTAATTGTTTAATTGTTTAATTATTTTATTAAATTATATGTATAGTGAGTGGTCCCTTCCTCGGGGGTTTGAGTCGTCGGCAGTACGGACCTGTGTATATGCATATGCATGAAAATGTATTTTCATGGGGGTGAAGCGGTCTCGGGTTACCCTTGTCAAAATCTACGTGTTTTGAGGTAGGTTCCCTATACCTTTACCTTTAATTAGAGTTCCAACTTTGCTTGATGTTTATTTATAATTATTTCCTTGGGTTTATATGAAATTCGTATGCACTATACATATATATGGTTATGGTTATTAAAAAGTGGTCTCTTGTTTATTTGAACATGAAATGGGTATTTCCAAAAGGTGTGTGGTCTTCTGTTTGAATCAATTATGAAAGTGAAATGACTTGTTTTACTTTCGAAGGGATTCAAAAGAGATTTTCAAAATGGGTTTTGGTGTGAGCACAGGATTAAAATATGATTTGATTTCCCAAAAAATGATTACTTCATTGTAAGTGTGGTTCTATGTTTGTTTTAAAAATACACTGCCTTCATGTGTTTCAAAATGATTAATACTCCTTGTAAAGTGATGAGTCCCATTTGGCACTTTGAGTTTGGTTTGTGAAAATGGAAAACCCCACTTGAGACATTCCCCTAGTTTGAGAAATGCGTTGTAAGTGTTTATGTGTGGTTTGTGATATGTGCCTAGTAAAGAGGCTTGTGCATTTTTGTGTGACGGATAGAAAAAGGGGGATGAGCCCAAGGGGGAGATCGGTGGTGAGAGGGGTGGGTGTGTTTTTGAATAAAGAGAAAGATGTGTTCATGTATGTTAGTTTTATGAAAACTCACCACCACTTGAAACAGAGCACAACGGGAAACCTGGGTATCTAGGTGGGTGAACTAGGACTTGTGGGCTAGTGTTCCGGAGGTGAGTTGACCCGGTTTCACTGTAGGTTTGAGGATTGCAACACTAACTAAACATATGAATGACTGAGGTCCATGGCCTTCTAAGCCACATTTTCTGAGAGTCGTGGCCTTTTAAGCCACATTTTCTGAGGGTCGTGGTCTTCTAAGCCACGTTTCACCGAGACACGGAGATCCTAGGTCCCCAACAAACACTAGCTGCTTAGGGACTTCCCATGGTTCTTGTGATACGATATTAAATTCAATTGTTTCATTCTTTTCCCCTCTTTTTTGAAAACCATAATTGATTCTAAATTGGTCTCCTTAAATTTTGAAATGATAATTCATGCTCAAAACTTATTTCGAAAAGGGAAGAGAAATGTTTTTCTTGGAAATGAAAGATTCTTATTTTAATTTGAAGAGTGAACAACACTATTTTATTATTCCATATTTTCAAACTAGCATGATTTGGATTTCTTATTAAAGACAGTGGCATAGGGCGTTGTTGTATTTTGGATTTCCTACTGAGCATATCGGTGCTCACACCTACTTTAAATTTTCAGTTTTAGGTTCCTGTTATGGAATTCTCTTGTAGTAAGCGTGTTTCTGTGTTTGGTGGTGACCCATGACAGGAATGTTTAACTTTATATTATTGTTTTTTTTCAATTGCAAGTATTTAACTACCTTGATTAGTTTTTGTCGATTTTTTATATTTCTTTTCCGAGCTAAATCATTCCCAACTGCCTCATTGTAGTGTCTGGCACTAGTTTCCAGCCCGTGGGGATTGGGAACGCCCTTCGGGCCATGTCGTGGACCAGGTCGGGCACCGGGTCGAATGAAGACCTGGCCTGGTTCATGACAAAATGGTATCAAAGGGGAGGTTTGTGTTCTTGTCACTTGGGATGCCAGGTAGATCGGAGATAGGACTGTCGGTACTCGAGGGATAGGTGCGAGAAGATTGTCTCGAACTCTTACTCATTCTGATTCTCGAGTAACCAGGGTAGTTTGGGATTTATGTTTTGGTTTTGCTTTGTGTGGATGGGGGGATGACAATAAGAGTAAACTGGTACTGTGCATAGCCTCACATAGAGTAGCAACCCATGTGATGCCCGAGAGTACGGTTCGACACTCCTAGTGGTTGGCACTCGCCTTGGGCATGGTCTGCTAAACCATGTAGCTGGGTCAGGCATGACCACTAGTTCTCCATCTAGGTTCTTTAGTGTTTATGATGTCTTGCTTCAGTTTTGGGATTGGGGAGAAATTGTTTTCCTCTAAAAAGGGGAGAATACTTTAGTGCTGCTCTTATTTTATTTTGGTGTGCGGTTGGCATGATTTTTGGAGTGCGTTCTCTAAGACCTTCTTTTTGGAATTTTGTGTTTGATTTATTGAAATTAAATTACTAAAATAATGTCTTGGGTTATCTGAAATTGAAGTGGGTTGTTTTAGAAATGAAAAGCATTCTGGAAATTTTCCTTGAATTTTTGAAATGGTTTTGGAAAAAAATGCACATTTTCAAGGCATCGTAGAATATTAGTGGTGGATGATTTCTTTATAAGGCTTCTTCTTGTTTCATGAAAAGTGTGTTTTTTTCTCAAAAATGGGTTTTTGTGCTTAAATGGTTTTGGAAAATGGAAAATTATTTTGAATCTGGAGTGAAGTCGATGAATTCATAAGAGTTGTTGGATTTTATTGTATTGTGTTTGGTTTCTCAAGTGGGTGTTTTTATTTAAGGATGAATTGGTGTTTTAAATTGAAATTGTTTGATTTGTGTCTGATATATGGATGTTTTATTGGTGATGTGTTTGGTATTGTGGAAGGCTGTTTTTTATTTCTTGTTTGGGATATGCCCCCTAGAAATGTCCCATGGGTTTCTAGTAAGTCTCTCAGTTCTTGGCTCAGCATAGACTCCCAGTGGAATGGCAAAGTCAGGTTTCGCTCGGTGGTGTCGATTGTTCATAGACGTCGAGGTCAGTTGGATGTCGTTGAGTGCTTTGGGAAAGTTTGAAGTGTCTCAGGTTTTGGAGGAACCCTAGATGTTTTGTATGCGTATGTTGTCTCGAGTATGTTTGGAGGAGCGAGACAAAACCAACAAATGGTGATAGTTCCATTTTCGTTGTGAATGGCGATGTCGTGAGTGACCCTCAAGACTAGCCTCATTCTGTGGTGGTACCTAAGTGAAGGCAGAGGAAAGTGGTGGATCTCGTAGGTGCTCGACCAGTCAACAAAGGGTGAAGGAGGTATGTTGACCTTTCTGAGGAACTAGTTTCTTATCCCCCATAGGTTGTGTGGAACGATCAGTTTAAAGTTTGTAATAGTTGTTGGTCCTATTTATATTGTGGTAAGTGAATGTTCCTCATCCAATGAGGAGTGTGAACCAATAGGACTTGTTCTTGGAGTTCTACTCTAGTAAGTTTGTGTTGCATGTTTGACAGACTGCTCAATCTTCTACCTTTAGTGTGGTCAATCAGACACCCTAAGTCATTCACTGAAATTATTAGTTGGTATGTTGATGGAGTTTCTGCTTGGGGGGTGAGGGTAGTATGCAGGGTGCTTTTTCAGCGGAGGAAGTTCTAGTCAGAGGTGGTCATCTTATGACTGCGAGGTGGTAGATGCTTCAGACATCAGGGCCCCATCCATAGGTCTCGGGGTGAAGCTTGCGCGTAGTCAAAACTCGTCAGATGTGGTACAAGTTTGGTCCGACTTAAGTCCGCAATGAAGGATGGAGACAACTTAAATTTATTAATTGCAGTATCGCCTTGGAAGGATTCATTTTTTTGTGATAGGTATGAAGGTCATGTATCCTTGTTGCAGTCGTAGTTTATGAGAGTTCCTCTTGAGCCTTAAAGAGGTTTGGAAAATCCATATTCTTGTAAAGCTGGTGTGCGTGCTCCGTGAACATTCTTGTGGTCGGTTATGGATCGAAATCATACTCGTTTTAGAGATGATCATGTATTGTGGGATTAACGTGCGTCTGTCCAGTTTGTCGCTAGGTAAAGGGTTTCTTCTATCAAAACCATCTCATGTGATAGAATATTGTCCAGTGTAGAAATCATCCTTGTAGGTCGACCCGTGTTGGTAGGTTCATGATGAAGAGTTTAGTCTGTATCACTCAAAGTAAACTGGGAATGCCCGCGCTGGTTCCGTGGTGTTAGGAAATTTTAAAATGGTGGAGAGACCCGCCTTGGGTCTCGCCGACGTCCCCTCTTGTGTTGGTTGGCTAAACCTAGGGATCTTGGATGATTAACCTAGTGTTAGATGTTTGTATGGGTTAGTGAGTTGTTTTGATCTGAAGAGCCAATGTTTGATGAGAACCCTAATATGGTGGGGAGAACACCATAGGATGAGCTTGTGGAAGACTCTGTTTTCAAAGTGCACTTGGTGGTGCAACCCCTTGCTTTTTCTCCACCCAACCTCGACCATGCTAATTGGTTAGCTCATATAATGGGTCGCTTGACGAGTGTTCTTGGAGATCTTGAGTGGCCAAGGTGATCCCTAAGTCAGGGGTCGGGGTGTTCTATATTGTAGTTCTATTTCGAGGTAAATTCCTTGTTGGTCATTTTTCTTGGTGATTCTGGTTTTGAAAAATTGGAGTTTCAGGTCATGGTCTTTTTGAATGCCGGGTATCCAGGCGATTGAGGTTTGGTTTTAAGTATCTTCGTGTTCTTGAGTGGAATCTTGGGTTGACCCAGTCTTTGGGGACTTTCTGGGGGCAGAAAGTGTCATGGTGGGGAGAACTGTCACAACCCGACTCGATGCTTTATTTTATTTTAATTATTCTGGATCTCATTTTTGAGCCGCAGGTTTATCCGAGTTTTTCTTCAGTTTTTTGGGTTCATATACGGTGCACGACCATATGCGTGACCGTGCGTAGTGCCCAAACTAAATAACAAAATGTTTTATTCTTAGATTTATTATTACACGGGTGCGCAACCAGGCGTGTGACCGCGCATGCAACCGGGCACACACCGTGCATGCGACCAGGCGCGCGACCGCACACGCAACCTTACAATGTCCAACCTCATTTAAAAATTATGTTCTTATTTTGGTTGGTTTTATTATTTGAGTTTTATTATTAGTATTAATATTAATTAAGTTAATATTATAATATGGTTATAATTATAATTATTATTTTTCAGCTAATATTTTTATTTGGTCATTAATATTAAAATTAATCTTACAATTATGAAATAATTAACTTACATTTAGATTACCATTATTTTTGTGATTATGAATAGGTTAGTTTGAGTTTCATTTTTTTTAAGTTTCATTTCATTATTATTATTGTTGTTATTATTTATTTTTTATTATTATTATTATTTTCCCCATTTCTTCTCTCTATTTTTTCCTCTTTTTTTCCTTCCCCCTTCTTTCTCTCCCCTCTCTCCTACACGAACACTTATCCCTCCCCTTTCTTTTGTTTTTGCGTAGCAATCCCTAACCCTACCTGCGCCGAAACACCCTACCCCTTGCTCTCCTTCTTCGGCGTCGCTGTTGTCCAGCTTCTCTCCCCATCGCAGAAGTCCGTCCGGCCTCCTCTCCTATAGATAGCAGTGTGTTGTCGGATCCCCTGCTCCCTTCGGCCGACACCCTCTCTCCAGCACGCTCGTCCAGCACCTAGCACCTTCCAGCTCGTCGCGCACCATCTTGCCTCGCCTCGACCTTCCTCGCATCGGCTTCCCTCTTGCACCCAACCACTCCTCCTCCTCCCTACCACCTTGAGCCGATGCCACCCCCTAGGCTCGCCCGGCCACGCTGTGCCACACCGATCGCGCCTCCCTGTCCAGAAGGCTGCCGACCGCACCCTCCTCCTGCTGCCCTCCCACTCGGCTGAACTCCCTTATTGCCTTCTATTCGGCCCGACCACCTCTGCTACCCCTCATCCCCTTTTGGACAGCCATGACACCCCCCTGTAGTCTTTCACCAAGCCACACCATCCTCCTATTTTTTCCAGCCGTGTGCACACCACTCCCTTTGTTGCGTTTTTTTTTCAGCAGCTTCCTTTTTAATTTTCCGGCACCGCACAAGCTCGGACAGCATCTCGGACCCCTTGCCGTAAGTGTGATATACATTGGTTGATAGTTATTTTAATTTTATTGAGTTGAAATTTGGGTTTTGGTTTGGTTTTTGGTTCATTTATTGTGTCATTGATCCGATTACTTGTTTTTAAGGATTAATTGTGTCATTTGTGGTGTGGTTGTCAGGCTGTGGAGTTTGCGCACCCCATTTGCGATGTTACGATACTGAAGGTATGTGTTTCCGCATATATGTGTTGTTTGAAGAATTATTTTTCTTATTTAATTAATTTATTATACTCATTGATTAGTTTTCTCGGTGCGAATATAGTTTCACTTAAGGTTTAATATGATTTCGATGTGTTTCATAGTGTGTTTACTTAATATAAATGTTTTTATTTTGTGAAAACCTGTGATGAGATTTTCGTAGTGTTTTATAAACTTTTTTGTGGGTTTATTATGTCGTGAAAGTGTTGAAAATTTTGTTTTATCATGTTTTTGGTGTTGCGTCATGGTGCTCTTGGTATTAGAAAGGATGTTTCAGTGCGTTGTTGGTATAAACCTTTGATGTGATATTTCAAATTCTTTATAAATTGTTTAATTTCTTAATTCCTTTATTAAATTATATTTATAGTGAGTGGTCCCTTCATCGGGGGTTTGAGTCATTGGTAGTAAGGACCTGTGTATATGCATATGCATGAAAATGTATATGCATGGCGGTGAAGCGGTCTCGGGTTACCCTTGTCAAAAGCTAAGTGTTTTGAGGTAGGTTCCCTATGCCTTTACGTTTAATTATAGTTACAACTTTGCTTGATGTTTATTTATAATTATTTCCTTGGGTTTATATGAAATTCATATGCACGATACATATATATGGTTATGGTTATTAAAAAGTGGTCTCCTGTGTATTTGAACATGAAATGGTTATTTCCAAAAGGTGTGTGGTCTTCTGTTTGAATTTGTTATGAAAGTGCAACGACATGTTTGACTTTAGAAGGGATTCAAAAGTGATTTTCAAAATGGGTTTTGGTGTGAGCACAGGATTAAAATATGATTAGATTTCCCAAAAAAATGATTACTTCATTGTAAGTGTGGTTTTATGTTTGTTTTAAAAATACACTGCCTTCATGTGTTTCAAAATGATGAATACTCCTTATAAAGTGATGAGGCCCGTTTGGCACTTTGAGTTTGGTTTGCGAAAATAGAAAACCCCACTTGAGACAATCTCCTGGTTTAAGAAATGTGATGTTAGTGTTTATGTGTGGTTTGTGATATGTGCATAGTAATGAGGCTTGTGCATTTTTTGTGATGGATAGAAAAAGGGGGATGAGCCCAAGGGGGGAGATCGGTGGTGAGAGGAGTGGGTGTGTTTTTAAATAAAGAGAAAGATGTGTTCATGTATGTTAGTTTTATGAAAACACACCACCACTTCAAATAGAGAACAATGGGAAACCTGGGTATCTAAGTGGGTGAACTAGGACTTGTGGGCTAGTGTTCCGGAGGTGAATTGACCCAGTTTCACTGCAGGTTTGACGATTGCAACACTAAATAAAAATATGAATGACTGAGGGTCGTGGCCTTCTAAGCCATGTTTTCTAAGGGTTGTGGTCTTATAAGCCATGTTTCACTGAGACATGAAGATCCTAGGTCCCCAACTAACACTAGCTGCTTAGGGACTTCCCATGGTGATTGTGATATGATTTTGGATTCAATTGTTTCATGCTATTCCCCTCTTTTGTAAAAACCATAATTATATCTAAATTGGTCTCCTTAAATTTTGAAATGTTAATGCATGCTCAAAACCTATTTCTAAAATGGAAGAGAACTGTTTTTCTTGGAAATTCAAACTTGTTATTTGAATTTGAAGATTGAACAACACTATTTTATTATGCCTTATTTTCAAACTAGCATGATTTGGATTTCTTATTAAAGGCAGTGGCATAGGGCATTGTTGTATTTTGGATTTCCTTCTAAGCATCTCGGTGCTCACGCCTAATTTATATTTTTAGTTCCAGGTTCTTGTTTTGGATCTCTCCTGTAGTAAGCTTGTTTCTGTGTTTGGTGGTGATCCATGACATGTATGTTTAACTTTCCATTCTTGTTTTGTTTTTCAATTGAAAGTATTTAACTACATTGCTTAGTTTATGTCGATTGTTTATATGTATTTTTTGGGCTAAATCATTTCCAACTGCCTCATTGTGGTGCCCGACACTAGTTGCCAGCCCGTGGGGATCGGGAACGCCCTTCGACCCATGTCATGGACCAGGTCGGGCTCCAGGTTGGATGACAACTCGGCCTGGTTCATGACAGAGTTGGAGTGATGGGTATTCAAGGTTTTGGGCATACTTTTTGTCATTGTCGAGGTTCTCCAACCTTATTCAGGGTTTCTTTCCCAGCATTTTCTAGGGTTTTACCCAGTTTCGTGTTGGTCTTATTTCTCGATGGCGGTTTTTCTTTTCGTCAGTAGTCTCTTTTTCTGGTGCTGGTTGTTTGTGGAGAGATTTTGTGTTTGTGGTTTCTGTTTATTTCGTCGCTCTGGTGGGTTATGTGTTTGAGGATGATGGTGTTTTGCGGTAGAGTGGCTGTCGTTGATGACTTCAAGTCGGAGATGGCATCGAAGGTCCAGTCGATGTCTGTGCAGGCGGTCGACGTAGTGGCCGAGACTGGCGGTGTTGACGCGTAGAGGAAGAAAACCTTATTAACCTGTCGACATGAAGACGGTGAATGGTTATACTATCTGGTCATGTTTCTGGAGGCAACGGTGTGTGTTGGATGAGTTGCAGGTAGATAATATTGATGGGATTGGGACACTCAGATTGACGGATTTTGTTTCTCGGTTGGCTCATGTTTTTCCGGCGGCGAGTGTTTCTTGGACAAAGGGATTGGAGTTCGATGAGGTTTAGTTTGACGGAAGGTGATGGTGATGAAGATGAAGCTTGGAGTGAATGGCAGTGATGTTTTTGTGATGACGATGATGTGATGATGGTGAGGATGTAGAATTTGATACAGTGGTCTCCTCATGATATCTTCGATGCAATGTTTCTTTGGCAGCTCGCGTGATTTGCTGGGATAGTCTTTGATGCGAGTTCCGGTGAAATTCTTTCTGATTTACTTTTTTGCATTTTGAATATGTGTTCAATTTTCCCACTAGTCTTTGTGGTTCTGTTTTTGAATTTGGAATCTTTATGGTTTGGCCCACTGGAATGTGGAATTGGACTGTGAGGTTTCCCACTATTCCCCTAAAAGTGGTTTAATGAAATAAAAAAAATTATTTGGAGTATATCTCAACCATTATTCGGGTGCACTATGAATAATACCTTAGTACACACTTTTTTTCACTCCTGGGGGATATGTTTTTGTTAATTCACAATTTCATTATAAACCATTATGAATGATTCAAAAATAGGATATTTATTTTAAGGATGTTAACAAAGAATACTTGTTTATGATTCATATATTAGGAATGCATAATTTTTTAGGTTATGTTAAATGTTCCAATGGCCATAGAATTATATAATATGTTTTAAAAATCATTATGTTATGATCTAATTCTTTATATTCCATCATATAGAATTGGATCCTAGAAGAATGGTTCATATGAATACTCATGGGTGACATATAGATTACCCTTCAGTGTAATATAATACAACTAGTCTGGGTTTCAAGCATATTATACACATATTAGGCCAGTTGACCTAGGTAAATACTAATATTCCTGTGCTTATGGTTCAAAAATTTGTTCCATGACATGATACACATATATTGGGTCATTTATTTCTAAAAAAATACTTTTTCTTTTAGAATAAACTCTATTCTACTAGTAGCTAATAAATTCATTAAGTCCCTTTAATGATATTCCTAGAAAATGGCTACAGTGAAAGGGAAGGGGTTATATTTGAAGTGTTTTTTCTTAATGTAGATTCTAATCAATGGTGGACGTTAATATAAAATAATTGGGTGGAAAAATAAATATGAAATATATAATATAGTGATTAATGTATAGTTCATTGATGTATATTTCTCTCATGATAAATGAATTGAAATGAATATAATGATCCCTATCTTAAGAAAAAGAAATATGAAAGTATTACAGAGTATGAGTATACCTTTACATGACTATCCAAGTTTTTTTGGATTACATTCATATTTTGGAAATAAATACTGACCATTTATTTGAAGGGATTATGTGAATCCTATAATGGACATTGGTTTCTCAATATTTATCATTATATAAAAAATAGTAATAAGTGACATCAAAAAAAGAACTAATTTTCTAGATCACATGTCATCAATGGGAATCATGAGAAAAAGTGGTAAGATGAGAACAATGAAAAATGTAATATATCAAAGAATAATAATGGAATGAAGCAATATGTATAATCTAAAATTTAATTAAAGAAACATACAAGAAATTTTATTAAGGGCATGGGAGTTTTTATCAATTTTTTATATATGGTTAATCTAGATAATTAATTAAAAGTAAAGAAAGAAACAAATGTTAACCAATGCATTAACTATAGAGAACTGGGGAATTATTCAAAATAGTTTCCACTATATCATGGGAACCTACCACGTAAGAGGCTATAGGGGTAGGATAATCTTTTATAATCACTATATATAAGTTTTCTATTACTAATGACATGGTAGAAGGTACTTCAGTAATATACTCAAATTTAGAAAATTGCTTATTTTATTATGGATCTTACCACTCTTTTTTATCATCCATATTTTCAATAAAAAATATATATTTCCTTAGAATAATAATAAGAGAGTTCTCTATCAATACTCCTAGTGGAGATATTACCACAACTATGATGTGTCGGTTAGATCCCATAATTACACATAGATTCGCCTGATCTATGGACATGATTATTATACCTATAATTTAATTTTAAATAATACTTAGTATGGATTTTATTTTAAAGAATAAAAGAAAAATTTAATTCAATGATAAGTAAATTATAATTCATGATGAAAATTTATAACCCCTTATTTATTGATGGAAGGCATCATCATATGGGTATGTCTAGATCCACATCCAATATCTCCATTAAATGAGATTTTTGGGGAAGAATTAAATTTTCATTATTCATATCGAATACTTAATGTAAAAAATTAAGATCTACATATTTTATAAGAATATTGTTATGTATGTCATGAGGATAGACCTTAAAATCCACTAGAGCATGATAATCTATTTTCCCTTTATTTAATATGTATCAACCATTGTATTTAAAATGTATTTTATTGTTGTAAATTAAATAAATAATCTAAATTTTAAACATTAAAATTATATTATATTCAATAAAAAATTATAAATTATTTGTTATTTATTTTATTTGATACTAAGTAATTTATTAAGAAACTATAAGTATTACATTAATAAAATTAATTCATATCCATTAATTAAAAAAATCAATTCTATCCTCTGGAGTTTTATGAATTTTTGGGCAATTAAATTGTTAAATCTAGATATGTTACCTTAGGGAAATTTTTCCACACATTAATTATATTTTCTTTAATGATATATCAATATATTTATCCCTTTATTGAATATTTTTCAGTTGAATCATTATAGAAACTAATTCTATCCTAACAAAATTTTGAGCTTCAATGTACAAAATGTCCATGCATTCTAGATTTTGTAATGTTAGAATATTTGAATGTGGTCTTTCTTTTCCATTATACATTATTTCTTATGCATCCATCATCTAACTTTCAGCCTCTTATGTGTTGTGTTGTACGAGTTATGGTCGAAACATTTATAAAAATATTTCCAACGTATAAAATTCATTGAATCTCGATGCATTTATTTACATGTGATTTTTACCATGATATATTTCAGAATAGATATTCCTAATGTTTTATAAAATTATGAAAATAAACTCATAAAGAATCTATCAAAATTTCAGGATGATCCAATAATGGAAGAAATGTTATTACCAAATTATTATGATGTGACCCATATAATTGGATCCACATTAATGTTGACTTCATGAACACTTATCACCTATCGAAATGTAGATCTATATTTTATTATATAAATGAAAACTAAATAATATTAATTTAAACCCATGTAGAAATTAAAATATAATTGGAACTTAATTTTGGAATAATAAAGTTCAATTGAAGTTAAAAAAATGGAATTCCCATGCAATTTTAAAATTAACACCACAATTAAAAAAAATTAAAATAATCCATTAAAATTCAATGATGGAGATAATAAAATTTAAATTATGATCATGAAAAAATGGTTTATAAAATGTTATTTAATAATTATTTATATATTTTTGTTAATGCATAGTATATATAAATATATACATTAAACTATTATGTATATGTGTATGTTTATATATATGAGATTTGTTGAAAAAAATTATTAAAATCAAAAAATAAGAATATATATTTGTGTGTGTATGTGTATTTTATATATATATGAATGTTAAAATATATATATATATATGTTAAAAATAAGTTAAAAATATTTTTTATATAGGTAATATATATATATGTTGTAATGAAAAATAATTTTATTTTTTATAAATTTATATTATTTTTATATCAAGAGTAATGTTTTTTAATATATAAGAAAAACTAAAATAAAAAAAACTCCTTTAGATAATAATATAAATTTATTAAGTACTATGTAATTTTTATAATGGTTTGAAAATTATTTATCTTAAAAAAATATTTATTTACAATAAATATGTAATTTTATTTAAAATCTATTATTCGCATATTTAGAGTATTAATTTGATAATATAAGTACAATTTATAGACTAGAAACATAGAAATTATCATAGCATGGTTTTTTTATAATTTTATGGAAATGATTATTTTGTGGGTTAATAGTGGAAATACCATTTTTACAAAATACCAAAACTCCTATGACATTATCACGATATGAACATGATTTCAAAATTATTAATCATTATTCTTTAAAAAATAATATTTTACAAAACACAAAATTAAATCTTTGATTGATGTATTGGATGACCTAAATCACCAATGAAAGCATTAATTGTTAACCTAAAATATTTAAATTAATGCCAACCAAAATTGGTTAGACATAATGTAAAAATAATAATTATTTAAATCCTTAATACCTCCCCACATCATGTATAGATAGCCAACACTCTTCCCATTCTCCCACACCAAATTTTATGTTCTCTAACTAAATACCTTCTAAAGAGTCTCTTCCATTGTTCTTCCTTCAATATTGAAGATTGTTGTAGTTTTAAAGGTTTGTCTCTAAGTTAAGAAATTCAAGAGTGGTAAGGGATAATTATGGACAAGAAATAGACTAATGTTATGTTTTTTTATTCTCTTTATTTATCATTATAGTATAGATACATGTATTATGTTGTAACATTATTTGTGAGAGGTGGTGTGATTAAAAAATGGAATACAATGATTATTGAGATTCAGAATGAAATTACAATTAAGATATTGATATTAGATAATTGGTCTTATTTTAACAATAATAATGAGGAGAAATACCGTGAATACATATAATAAATAATTTTGGGTCATCAAAAACACTATTTAAAAAATATTATTATTGAATTATCAAATATAATTTTCAATACTGTGGAAAATACCATATTGATTGGCTATGGGCTATTGTGTAATTGTTGTTAGAAAACTGTATATGTGGTTTTTTATATTTAAAATTGAACCATAATTGTCCTTAAAGAGAATTTAACTCCATATAATATATTCTATTGAAGGAAATTATCTCTAAGTTTTTTTTTTTGAACTTTTGGTATCAAGTGTGTTATTACAAATATAATGGGAACTCAAATAAAAGTTGATGATAAAGAAGATAAATTATTTATTTTATGGTTTTAAAAAAAATATTTGTTATAATTTTTTAACAAGTGTACTAATAATATTATTCAATGTTATTATTTTTAAATTGTTGAATGGGAATCTAAAATCAAATTCAATAGGTTTATATGAAGATAAATCCAGCAATATTGAATAGTGTATGAATGTAATTTTTATGAACAGAATGCATTCAAGTCAAAAAAAATTAATTTTATTTAGAGTATAAATATGATGTGAATTAATAACCAATATTGAAATTGAATTAACAATAGGGAGATTAGGTATCTTTTAATGACTTTGAAAGTGAAAATTAAGCACTTACTAAAACTAAAATAATAAATAATATTTCATGGAATGTTATATTATCACATATATGGCCTTGGTAATTTGAATATTCATTAATTAATGAATCATGGAATACAATAATAAATTAAGTTTGAGACCAAATATTTAATAATTAACCACATGTACCTAATAAAATACCACTTGGAAAAGATAATAGTTAAATAAGGTGGTTATATAAAAATAATCATTATTAGAATTGAAATATGGTAAGAAATAATTCTTATCTTGTGTGAAAAATATATTAAAAGTTAATAGTGTTTATATAGATGATACTTTTAAACTGGTTTAATGATTTTTAAGTATCCATGTTTTTCATGTATATAGAAATATATGGGATATATAAAATTAACCAAATTGGTGTAAAAAAATTTTCTTATTTAGTTTCGACCAAAATACCACATCCTTTTAAGTGATATGTTGTGGATAACATATAATATTTGATAGGACACTACTCTTATAATCAAAAAAAATTAGGAGGTAATCATAATTTAGATTTAATATTAGGACTAAATTTTTTGGAATTATAGGAATGATCCTTATAAGTGGAATTATATCCATGTCTTAGCATAGGTCAGATGTGTATGGAATACACTATGATTTACCTTGAAATGATAATGAAGATTTAATAGGGTTTTGAGAAACCATGATTTTACCATGTGTCAAATGTCTTCTTGATAGTAGTTATTAGGGAGAATGTTTTAAACGAAAAATGGTTTTACAAGATGTTAGAATGAGGTGAATTAATGTTGTAGGAATGTTTATGATATATAGAGATTTGTTTAAGGGTTAGATTCTTATGGTTCAAACCCAAATTCCACACCTATAAGAGTGAAAAACGGTGGAAAATATATATTTTTTGATATAAACCTACTCCTTCCATAAAATAGTTTTACAATGGAACCCCTTTTGGGATTATGTGTTGGGATGAGAAGGTGTGGTCAAAGAGGAATACTACTAACATGGTTTTGTTTCATGATCTTAAATGGATGGTTTTTATTGTATAAATGTTATTATTTCTTCTATGTAATGATGAAGGAATATTTTTTCACATGAAGATCATGTTATATATGTTAAAATAAAATCATTAATCACAGTATAGTATAGTCTTATCGATGAATAAAATAAAAAAATAATGAATACAAATTTATGATATTTATATTTTTTAATGATATCATGTTTTCTTTGAGAATGGTTGAAACTTTTTAGTAGTTTTAAAATAATTTGAAGTCTACATCTGGTATCTCCCTTATTTAATAACCCATATATGTTATTAGATTACAATTTAATCAAAATTATGTGAATACATTTATGTAATAAATAATATATTTTAATAAACATTACAATTCATAGTATCAAACATATGTAAAAAATTATAACAATTGGTGTGATAATATATAGAAGAATTATAGAATGGTATTGGATTATAAATCATAAAAAATAATGAATGTTAGTTTACACTACTTGATATAAAAATGACCAAACATTATGTAACAAACATTATTTATTGCACATTTTATGAATGATCCTAAATATGAAAATCTTCTGGTTTTAAAAAATAGTAATACGGTATGAGAATATCATTGTTTACTATAAACTATTGTATTAAATGGGTTGATGAAAGGCATAAAAGAGTATAATTATGCAAATTAGGTTGTAAATTTTATGGATAAGAATATTTTTTATGGGTGAAGTTTTAATATTAGAGATAAATGAATTACCTAGTTAAGAAAAAATCTAGAAAAAATTCATTCAAAATATTGGAATTGTTAAATTATCAGATACTAATGCTTTCATCGGAATTATTGGAAAGTATATATAATATTATTATTATTCTGAAAATGTGATGTTTCAAATCATTTATTTTTTATCTTTAAGAGTATAGTTGTACTTGAAAATATTCTATAGTAGTACTCAAGAACTAGAAATTTTAAAATCATATATAGTTATATTATAAAGAGAAATGAATCATAATGATTCAAGCTTGAAAATAATTGAACCAATGATTAAGAGGATGTTTTTTTATTAAACCATTATAGAAAATATTATATTTGAAAATTTATTTAAATCGTAGTGATAAATAATCTATATCAATTTGAGGATATTTAGAAGGTACCTATTACAACATATTCATTTTTTTACCTCATGTTTTCATATTATAGATGATCCATAGGGAGATATTTTACAATTTCTTTCTTACAAAGATATATATGGAAAATATGAAATTATGTGGAATATTCTTTGGAAAATTTTGATCATTAATACAATATATATAGAAAAGGGTGTTGTGTTTTTTAGAATAAAAATTGTGAATATAGGTATGATTTTAGAGATATTATACTATTATTTATCCCATAAATATTTCACAGATGAAATTTTATATTGTATGATAATGATATTGTGTATTTGAATGAATCGCAACATCACATGGTTCAATTAAATTTATGAAAAAAAAATCTCTTATTCTAAATAATGTTTTTATATTGTTTTAAAAGAAATAAAATTGATTAATAAATAATTCATATATGATATTGATAAAAATAAAAAAACTATTCATTTTTGTTGGAACATTACAGTAAATGGACATGCAACCATGTAGTACATTCAATAGATTATTACATAAAATTTATTATGACATACATTAAGTTTCAATAATATAAAAGCTATCTATAACTAGAAAAGAATAATATCTTCATAACTAGGAAATCTATTGGATCATATTCACCCATGAGCATCAATATTACTGAATTAAAACCTACAACGAGGGAAAAAAACCTTGAATGTTAACATCAATATCTAAATTGTGAAATGGGGAGTGTAACCTTATAAGTGATAATGTAATGATTTATTTTAGTAAATTTATATTTATTGATGAAATTGAACCATTATAAATATGGTTATTAGAAATTTTTTGATTAAAAAATGGACATTCATGATAATGATGTTTGATATAAATTTATCAAATAGTTATACATAATTTGTCAATTATTGTGAATAAATTAAAATTTCATTTATGAAATTATCAAAAAAATTGCAAAATAGAATAGGTATTGAAAATATTTAATTATAAAAATATTTTTATGTGATTATTTATTATTATAAAATAATAATATGATAATATTAAATGAAATATTTAATATCAATATATTGATAAAATTTAATTTATATAATAAATATAATGAAATTTAATTGTATTTGGGTTAAGATCATATTATATAAAAATGATATTATTAAATGAACTCTTTTTTTAAATGTGTTGTATATTTTTATATTAATAAAATTAATCCCTAATAATGAAATATTTTAAAGAAACATATTTGTAATGTAGACAAGAAATAAATTAAAAATAATCATATTTTTATTTCTAGTTTAGTAATGAGAATTGATTGATTTTATGGTTAAAAATACTGTTTTCTAAATATATATTTGTATGCATTATGTTAGAATTTAGGAAAATTAATTTTTATCACTTATATAATTTTAATCTATGAAAATAGTTTTGATATATTAAATTATAATATTAAGAAATTTATAATAAGGGTAATTTTAGTTTTAGGAATAAAAATTAGATACCAAAGTTAAAGTTAATTAATATGATAATAAAAAAATAGAACTTTTCAATGAATTTCTTTTATAAAAATTCTTCATTTTTTCTATAAATTAATTTTTTTTGATCTCTTATAAATAATGGCTCAATATTTAGAAAGACTCGCCCTTAAATAATTACTTTTTATTGATTTTTCAATTAAGAATTCATTTTCTTACTTTCATAATGATCTTTTCAGGTTTATATATTTAAAAAATTAGTTCATAACTATTATTTAACAAACCCATACATTTTATGTTGGACATATCCACTTAGTATCTATTTTTTCACAATATAAATCATTTAAAATGAAACATGTTTTAATTTCCCAAAAAAACTTCAGTAATTTCAAAATGAATTTTCCTTTTTTATTACTCATCCTTATATAATATGAAAAACATTTGAAGATGTGGGATGATCACAAAAATCATATTAAAGGATATATAAAAATAATAAATATACATTTTAGTCCATTTCAAAAACAAATGAGATCATAATTGTTAAGATCAAATATCATTTACATACACATAAAATTAGCATAATTGAAAAATAATATTCATGGTGACTTCTAATAAGACATGATAACCCATGAAAACTATAGTCTTAAATAAAATCTTTTTAACCTTAAAGGGAATAATATTTTCTTCAAATTAATGATCTTAAGTTATGAAATTCAACTATTTCCATGAAAAATCATTAGAAAGAATATAAAATTCATGATTTTTCCATGGTAAAAGAAATTCAAATATCCCTTACAAATGTCATAACCTACTAGGTAAAATTCTGACATATTTCTCCAAAAAAACTTAATCATTACCCAATTCATTGGAGAGATCTATCAAACTCACCCATCCTTAGATTCTGGCTCACCTATCATCCATAAATAATTTTAAGAACCATACCATACATTAAATGCTTAAAATCTTTCATTTTAATCATAAAAATCATAATAATATCATTTTGATCATGTAAGTGAAACATTTTCATATATTGATATAGCTGATTCCCTTAATACCTAATTTTTAAAAATATAATTCCTAGAAAAAAGCGACAAATGGTTTTTATTTTAAAAAAACATGGAATCTTATAATATAATACAAACATAAAATACTATTTAAAATTTTGGGAAAATTATTTTAAGCGATATATTTTTAAGTAAAACATTTTCTTTTACATTTTAATGAAAGTGAAAACATTCCATATAAAATGAATAGAAATATTATTTTTGAAAAAAATGAATTAATGTCAAAGAGACATAAAATGATCATTATAATTTTTTTATATCATTATATATACATCCACAAATTATTTATATGAAATAAAATGATTTAGAAAATAAATATTTAACAAATTTTAAAATGTGGTTTTATTTCAATGTGTCATTTATATTGAGTTTAATTCATTAAATTCATTCATTATATTCCAAAATAATAAACTTCAATTAATTATTTAATTTATTATGAAACTTCTTAATGATCATTAAACTATATTTATTTATTTTTATTTCACCTATGACATGTTTTATTTAGTTTCTTAATCGGTAAAATTTATCCAAGATGCTTTGATGAAATTTGGATCACATGTCAAAAATGTATTTGGATTGTTGACCATGGTCAAATAGGTAATTATTACATAATCTCTAGAATGATAATCAGAAAATATTTTGGATTTTTATAAATTTATTATAATTTTTAAACAGATCATGGAATATGGTTATAAATAATTGAATATGTTACATTGATGGAGATGGTAGGTTGTACATAAACATGATTAGCGTTACAATTTTTTAATGAACATAAGGGGAAAAGGTAAGAATTATTTTTTAATTATTAAATTATTATTATATCAAAAATATCATATCATATGTTTAAATATAGCCATATATACCATCCATGTGATGAGGTAAATAAAAAGATTCACATCGCTTCATGGGGGTGGTAATCCACACATATGCAAGAATGTAATTATAATATTTTAATGGATTGAAAGGTGAGAAAAGTGATGATATACCTAATTTATATAATGGTATTTATGTCATTAATTTAATACACAATAAATATTTATATTATGATAACCATATTTATAAGGTTGTGATGAAAAATGATACACGTCGCCTCATGGTTATGGTAATCTACACGTACCCATGAGTGATGTTTTCATTTTCTATGGGGTTTAAAGAGAGATGAAAAAGGTTTTAACGAAAATCATAATTAAATTTACGTATATCTAATATAATTTTTATTTTATTTTAATGTGGTTAAATATAATTTTAAAACACTATAAGAAGAAATAAACATCAAATAGTTTGGTTAGAACTCATTCATTTTTCTCAGATAACCTCTATGTATTACACCATATCCTTATAGTTTTAGTAAGTTGTTGATAAAATAACCTCCGTAATGTGGGGATTAATATTTTGGAGATAAATGTGTAGGTACTAGATGGACTAGGGTGTCAAAATGTGTGAGGAAGATAGAAAAGGAGGTGTCTTTTTTTATGTGAGGGGAGGGGCAGTCTAGGAATTACATAGAGAGTTAAATTATTATAAATTAATTTTCTAGGAAAAATTGTAACACATTGATATATTTTGAATATTTGATGAGTATGAGTTGGAATCATATCATATAATAATGTTTGGAAAATTTTATGTTATTTTTTCACCATTATCTCTTATTTTAACTCTTTGTTGACCCCTTTTATGATTATGAGGACATCCATGTTTTTTGAAATATGGGATACTAGAATGCTACTATAAAATTAAGAGTTTATTATAAATTCTCCATTGTTGATATACACAGAAATATAAAATTCACTTGGAAGATGATATGAGTTTTATTAATTTTGAATAATTTAATAAAATATTTTTGTTTTAAAATATCATTAATGTAAATTTTTGAACCATTTAATAAATTTGACATTAAATTCATCAAGATAACAATGTAATTTTCTTCTAAACCTATAACACATCCCTAATATATTATATATATTATTCTATAATATTAGTGGGATATAATAATTAATCAAAATTATATTACAATTAATGTTATTAAAATAATATTCTTCATTGTTCCATTACTCAAACAACAATTATGCCAGTGTTTCATAACCATTGATGACAAATATTTCACCATGAATAATTTTTTTAAAAAAAATTAACCTACTAAAAAAATCTTTCAGTATTTAAATAAAGCATTATAACTTAATTTTTCTTCTTTTTAACCCTATGAAATAATATTATATGCTTTAAATGTAAGATAGTAACATATTTTAAATTATATGTTACATAAAATAATATGAATGTTATAATCAAAGGTATTTATAATTGATTCGAAATTTTAAAATCATGAATGGTATTAGAAGAAACACACTCACTAAATAAATCAAATTCCACTATTAGTGATATTTTTTGGCCTTATCACATTATTTTTAACCTTAATTAACTTATTTACCCACACGAAGGTGGAACATATTTACTGTGGTTAATATTCATAATGGAAAAAAATAAAATGCAACTATTTAAAAAATTTGAACCTCATAAATCCAAAAATTCAATCCATTTTTTATGAATCAATATATATAATTTTAAGATGTCAATTTTAAATTAAATATATAAAACTAAGAAAACACATTTTAAGAAAATGTGTCTTTAAGAAAAAAATAGATTTATTCCAAAAATAACGTATAATGAATCCAATATAATTAATTAGATAATTTTAAAATAATGGATTTTATTTATTTATGATTAAATGGAGTAACACCTCAAGATTTTGACATGAATTTTATGCTCTATAGCATGAAAAACATGAAAGACCATTCCTAAATGAATCATGATATACTATTTAAACAAGGCCATTATGACATAGACAATGCAATCAACTGTATGAATAAGAAAAAAACTTTTATAAAATTATTTATAAGTATTTTAGATAAATATTTTATATTATTAAATAACGACTCAATTTTTAGTAAATAATTTACACAAATCAAAAATATATATTTCATCAAATATGAATTTATTACTTTTCGTGAACAAATAATTTGAAATATTTATGAATAATATAGTAATTTTATTTTTAACAAATAGAATAATTTTTTAATTCATCATGTAATAATTAACTTAGTTTGATAATTTAGGATTGTTCGGATAATATTAATTTTCCAGTGAATAAGGAACAATACATACTTTTGTAAAACTCTCATTTTTATTCATTGAAAAAGAAATGTAATATTTTTAATTTGATCAAAAAAATTATAAGTTTCCTTTATTGAGAAATATTTTAATTAATTTCATAATAATCTACCTTATACATTGTATTGGAATAAAAATAATTTTAGACTTAAATCAATCTTTTTTTTGGAAAACCATTTTTTGTCACGAATTGTGGGATACATATGAAATGAATTCCTACCACATATAGATATTGATTTTGATAAAATGGATTAAAAATTTATAATCATAATAATTATTATAATTTGACAATTTTTAATTAATTTTTTTTCATAATGAATTGTAAAATCTAAATAAAATCTCCACAATGGTAAATGGGTAAAATCATGTTATCTTCGATTAAAACTAAGTGATAAGGCCACCATATTGCATATTATAACTTATTGGATGAAACTATATGGAAATGTATCATCTTATTATTGATAATCATTTGTTAATGGGACATTTTTCAAATAATGTGATATATATAATAATTTTAGTAAAGAATAATACAAAATGATAGCCTCTTACTTTAAAATTTCAATAATGCATTCATATAGGGACAATAGGAAGTACTTCTTGAATGTTTATATTAATTTTTAGAATAATTAAATTACTATCATGATGGCAATTTATTGATAATTTTTAGTATTTATATAATTAGCCTAAATACTTACAGAATGCTGATATACTATTTGTTTAATTAAAATAAAAATATCATAAATGATTTTAAAATAATTTAATGTAATATAATTTTAATTATTTATTGTTTTCTACAGTTTTTTTAGATAATTATAACATATTTTTGGTGTCTATAATGTTTGTATTCAAATTCCATCATTTTATTGGTGTTTTTAATGTAAAATTAAATGAATAGTGTCAAAATTGATATTAGTGATATTTTAAAATAAACAATGTTTTATTAAATGATTTAAGATTCCTAAAAAAAATTATTTAGAATCGTTATTTTAATATAGTATTACATATCACCCATGATCCATTTATTTGATAATTTACCTTTTATAGTATCTATCTTTACACCGGAATACTAAAAATAATGTTATCATGATAATTGTCAAAAAAATGTTAGGATGGGTTAATAAAATATAAGTGTGATAACTTCACCTAAACATTTCCAATTTTTATTGAATAATTATATTTTTTCACATCTCCATCTTATCTTTGAAATTTTTCATTTTGGATCCATTTTTCCTTGAGAAATAATTTATATTCCAAAAGTGACCCTCCCCTCACTTCTAAAAGGTCACATCATATCCCCTTTTCTTCATACATGAAGAACCATTTTTTTAAACCAATACATACCCAAATCCACCCCTTACTTATCTCTACCTATCCTAGAGGCCTTTTTTATCTCAAATCCAATCTATGAATTCTTTTTCTATAATCCTAATGATGTTGTCTAAAGAATAGGTATCGTTCTTAACCCATCATTTTTTTATTTCTTATTCAAAATATTTTATATGTTTTTCAAACATGAAATTATAATAAATTTTTTCCCTCTAATATAATATGATGTTTTTATATTAATGGAATACCCTATGTACATCTCTTCTTCTTGAAGTGAGAAATGATATCGGTGTTTATATGTAAGGATGACTACTACCTCAGGAAGAAATGAAATTTGTTTCCCTTAGCCTAATCTTACAGATATTTTTAATGATGTGTTTAATGTATATATATGATATTAATGAAATTTGTATCATTATTAAATGATAATATAATATTTAATTTCTTACCATTCAATCCACATAAAAATGATAATGTTGGTTGTGCGACCTTGTGGACCAATGCCTCCACGAGGTGATGTGATACACTTTTCATCGCTACATCGCATAGATAATATATAAATTATATTTAAAGAAATAAAATGATATCTATGATATAATTATCATTCTATAATTATAAAATAATATGTAGTTTTTTTTCATCACGATCATTGAAAATTGAAACATTACTCATGCGTATGTGTGGTCTACCTTCCTCGTGGTTGTAACATCATTCATTTTTCATAACCACCATTAATGATTAGTTTTAAAAATAAAATTGATGACAGAAAATGATAATTATGTCCTGGTTATTTTTTTGTAAATGATAGAATAATTACCTCATTGTCTATAGTAAAACTAAAAAAAGTTATTTTCCACGTACAAACTTAATATCATCAAGACGTCGGACATGAACTTAATTAATTATGTAATTTTATATAACATATAAGTAAATTAAATAAAATGAATAATAAATATAAAATTTTTTATTAATCAATTAAATAATTTACATAAGTTTATTATTCAAGAATTTAATGATCGAACGTGTCGAGTTGGAACTAAGGGAGGATACATCATCTCAATTTCTTTTCATTGAGGTATCTTTTGATATTATGAACATAATTTAATTTTTTGGAATATAAAATTATATTTTAAATGTTATATCATGAATACTTAATATTTCATATTATTTTATGTTTCAATTCCAATTATTTCATTTAAGGATATTTGACTTGAAAGTCACCAAGTTCTAATGGGTTTCATAACTCAATTTCATTTCATTGGGTTATATTACATATTTATTTCCTTTTATATGTTATGACTATGTGTGTGATGACCTATTACTATTTTAGAATTTATTTACACTTGTTTTATATGGATTTACAATTGTTACACATAATCACTTTATTTTTTAACATTCACTTGAGTGTTATGATTTTTGTAAGGGTTCTTCATCTCAAATTGTCTTTGTTAAAACACATGTTATGTTATATGTCTATCTTCATTTTTGAGGTGTATCTACTACCCTTTTGATATGATATATAATGAAAAACATTATATTGATGCTATTTAATTTAAAATTTTAATTTATTTCATTTGGGGGGGTTTTGATACAAATTTTACCAAAGTCTTGATGGTTTATATCACAATCTTATCATTATTTGGGATTGTTCATATTTGACTGAAAATTAATTTTTTTTATTATCATAATCCCCCTCGAATTTTTTATATTTAAGTCTCCATTGAGAAAATTATATAATCTCTCTATGTTAAACACTAAATATTTTCTTCACCTCTAGTAATTTTGAAATATTATAATTCTACCATTCATTTTCCTCTTTTACATACACAGGATACCATATTAATAGTATTAAGGAAAAACTAACTTTGTTTTCTACTCAGTCATGAATATTTTTCTTCCATGTCAATATTTTTCTTAAAACTTTTTCATATATATTTATATTATTCCACCAATTATTTATTAAAGACATTTTACCCATGTTTAAAAAATGTTTTTAAATAAATCATCATGTCACGTTTTGAACATGTTACTTTTAGAATTTTACAAAAAATGTGGAAAAAACATTGTTTTTAATGTACTCGACATGAATGGAATTCAAAGTCGTCATGAATTATAAATGGTTTAATGCTTCCTTAATATGATTAAATGATTTTTTAATAATATTTTTCCCTTATCTTTTTGAAATTTTTAGTTTTGAATATATATTTTCAAATTTATAAATGTATTTTCCTCAATAATGTTTTTAATGATTTTCTTATGGTATTTCTATTCATCAATGATAAAACTATTTATTTTTCTTATAATCTACTGGGTATATTGATGAGAGGTCTTTTGAATCTTTTAACCATTCATCGATATTTTATACCCTAACTACTATAATATAGAAGCAACTAGGGTTGTCTCCCAACGCGGCTGCATTTATAGAACTCATCTGTCATGGTATTTATTATTATTAACAAACTATTCTATTTTTAAGGGGTTATAAGACAATAATTGAACCTATCCTAATTTTAAAATCTATTAGTAAAGTAAACATAAGAAAATATGCAGTATATTAAAAGATGTAGAGAAGTCAGAAAATAATTGGTGTCTTTTACTAGTGATTGTAACATCCCAAATAAATAGAGAAATATGCAATTTTCATATTTATTAATATTTTTTAATTAAATATAAATTTTACTTTAAAGGGGATTCTATGTTCGATGGCGTACCCAATATGCAATAATGGGTTTCTTTGAAATCTTACATTGCACACTAATAATATAATATTATTATTTTAAATGGTAGTTAACGCCTAGACGTTGTATTGGCAAGAATGAATAGAACTAACTACAATATGATTATGCATGTTTGTTAAATTTTTTTCATTTATCCAATAAAATATTGAGGCTTAAAATAAGAAAAAAACTTGATTTTAAGCATAAATACTCTAATATTCATTAAAAGGACGATTTATCGCCTTTTAATGGAGAACCCTTCTTTAAATCTAGTTTTGGTCACTTTTATATGTTCTATTTGACCAAATTAAATTCTTCTTTAGAATTGGGACATTAAAATTTACTTTGGGTAAAAGTTTGGTATTTTTCTGATAAAATTCATTTTTTAATGAATAGTGAAAAATATTGTATTTTAATTCAAATATACCTTTTAATATAATTTATTTATATAGTTATATTATCTTTTTAATTGGTTTTAAAGTGTAATTAGAATATATTTTTACAATTTAATCTAATTTTGGTCATTAGATGTAATTTTATTTTAAAATTGGACATAAACAAGTGTCAATCTTTTGATAGTCATTATTTCTTAAAAACACGCTTTTTGTTTTGACAGTGGGAATTAATTTTAAATTAATTTTTTCTTCCACTTCTATGTTTTTAATTTGGAAAAATGGATTCCATATTTGGAATTAGTAGGTCCAAATTATGTAAATAGGTAACTTTTATTTTTAGACATTTTAAATATTTACATCAGTAAATATTTTATTTACCGTGGTTAAAGGGTAAATCATGTAAATAAGGGTAAAACAAATAATATTATAATAACATAAAATTACCCTTAAACATGTCCTAATCCTATTGGATGAGTCATGGCTGACCATGGGCATTCTTAGGTCGATTTTGGGACCCCATGGAGCCACTTGGGTGTGATAATAACACATTAGATTATTTATTTAAAGTAAAGACAAAAATGACATAAACAAATATATTTTAGTAAATTAATATTTACATAGGGTTATATAAGTTATATTTTCGACTATAAATATTCATTGAAAAGATAAAAAGATTTCCTACATAATGGTAATTTTTTTATAATTTTTAGACATGAAATAAATTAAATTATTTATGACACAATAATAATGTAGTGTTTACCTCATTAATAAATGATTTAAATAAATAAGAATATAATGATTAAAATATAATCCAAAACATGTCCAATTCTTATTGGATAATTTTATTTTGAAAATGAGTAATCTTATCTTTGACTTTAATGAATTTTTAACCTTTTGAAACCGAAGATAATTTTATAGTAAAATAATATTTTCACAATTTCCTAAAGAGCCCCTCCTCTCCCTTATAAAAGGAGATCACTTATAACCAATTCCTCACACCTCTCAAGCCCCTTGGCACATCCAACCTCAGCGAAATTAATCTCCCTACATCCCTCTCCTCCTCCTAGAAGCCTTAACTTAGGTAGAAGGCACTTCAAGAAGTCTTTTTGGTTCAAACCAAAGGTTGTTACCCAAATTAAAGGTAACGATTTCTCTTAAATTGTTTTCTTTTATTTTACTTCTCCAACCACTAAAATATTTTTATTCCATTCTTTTATAACAACACCAGTATCCTCAATATACTAGTATGTTGTTATGAGAAGGATTTTAACTACACTTACACACACCTCCATCTAATGGATGAAGAATATAATGTTTCTGTGGATGGAAAACAAACGCCTCATGAAACGATGATTGTTCAATTATGTCCTACTGCCTTTCATGGCGGCCATTATGATGGTACTATATTTATATATGATATATATTATGTTTATGTTTTCTTTATGATTCTATATTTTCCATTTATATAATTCCTTTTATGGTTTCCATAGTGGGTAAATACGATAATCTCATTAGAGGAAGTGCGGACTACCGCCCCCTTAAAGTGATATACTTGTTAATGCCTTATGTGGGAAGTATAAAGAATGGAGTTAATAATATTATATACAATATTATACTGTAATTATAATATAACTATGTATAATTATGTTTTAATTCCATTAAAATAAGAAATATAAATGGAAGTAGCATTCATGCGTACGTACGACTTACCGTCTCCATGAACGGTGCATTTCATTTCATACCTCTAAATGTTATGTACTATTATAAATACATGTATATACTGGATATATATGAAATTTATGATATCTAAATCATGAATATCATTCTGGATATAATGGACTTTTGACCACATTAACAACATGTAATTATAAGAATTCCATTTTCAACTCAAGTACCAAATATCGACAAAACGACCGTTATTAATATAAATGATTGTGTAATGTTTATAACATGATAATAAGTGATATAAGAGGAATAATAAATTTGAAAAAGTTACTTAAACAAGTAGAAATTAACTTTAGTTTATTATTTAGGAGATTAAATAACGAACGGATTAAGTCGGACACAAGGTAAGGGACTTCGTCTCAATCTCCTTTCATTGAGGCATATTTTGTTTTAATACATGATTTTCTTTTATACGCTGTATAAACACCATTGAATTTTCATTTCATTCAAAGCGAATCTTTTTCTACGAAGTGTTTTACTAAAATACAAATAAAAAATGTTTCTTTTAATGTACACGGTGATAACGACCTTTCCACCGCCGCGAGTATTATCTGATCTTTGGCTTCTTTAACAAGCCAAAATGTTTTTAAAAGGAAAAATAAATACCATATACTCTTTTTATATATTTTGGTATTGAAAATGGATTTGATAATGGATTTGTTATGTTAATATATATAAATGAAATATTGTGATTGAAATATGGAAATGTTATCTTTCTTTTATGTTTGTTTTATGTGTTATGAATATGTTATGGTTCTTGGAAATTGTTACATAAACGGGTGGATCCGTGATAAACCTAGGGCGGGTGAGCCCGAGATAGCTCTCCAATGCATTATGTAACGTGATGGAGGTAAACGTGAATGTTTCTCTTAATAGATTTATGGAATATACTGTGATGGGTATTCCAAATGTAACTCCCTATATAGTTGTGAAAGCTACAACGTAAGTATGTTATGGATGCCACAAGTCACCTTTATGATTTAGGATTTCTATGTGTTATTCATAAATCTTATGATTTAATGAGGTAAGTAAAAGAGTTTATGTTTCATATGTATTTTATGAACTAATGTTTTCTTTCGTTGTTTTATAACCCTCACTGAGCTTTTTATGCCAATCCCATGTTTTGAAATGTTTTTCACGGGACATAAAGTGGAATAGGGTCAAGGATGGGATCAAGGGGATCATCGAGGGGGTCCCAACTCCGCAAACAAATCGACAATCGCTGGATCCTCCCTCCGGTAACGATGAAGGCCTCCTCGCCGGCTCCTCCCCCCTTGGTGGGGGAGGAGGAATCGTCGTTGCATGACCGAGCAAGGTTATTTCGGCCGTTCTCTAACCCAGAGTTTCTCCCTCCCTTTCCGAAAGCGGTGCTAAACCCTAAGGTTCCTGATTTAGTTGACGGGGTGCCAAATCTCAATCTTTCCACTTCCGAGTTTTCCGAAGCTTCAGGTCTATTGAATCTCACATTAGTGGCCCAATTCAAGCAGAAGAGGCCCTCCGTTGATGCCTTCGACCGTTTTGTCTTCGGATCTTGGGATTTGCAAGAACGAGTGGTGGTCGGATTGTTCGATAGCAAACAAATCATGATCCGGTTTGAAACAGAATCTGGTCTCATTCAAGCGTGGTCGAGGGCTCCGCGTGTCTTCAATGGTTCTCATTTTTTGCTTCTTCGGTGGTCTTTCGACCTTCATATGAATCGCGAATCGCCCTCTACAGCGGTTTGGGTATGTTTTCCTAAGCTTTCGTTGCCGTTTCAAAATCCGTCAATTATCCGAATGTTGGGGAATTTGGTGGGTCGATTTCTGTGTTCTGATAGCCGCACTACGGCAGTTTGTCACCCGGTGAATCCACGGATATGTGTCGAAGTTGATGCTTCTCGCTTCCCATTCGATTTTGTTTGGATCACGATTGGAGAAGAATATCGTTGCAAGCAAAGGGTTATATATGAGACCTGGAACGAATTTTGTGGTTCGTGCGGGGGACAGGGTCACTCGATTGAGCTGTGTAGAAGAGAACATACAACACGGTTGAGGGAGGATCACAGGAAGGGAAAAGGCATTCAAGTGATCACTGGTGATGGGGATAGAGGCAAGACATTAGGGGAAAGCGTCGAGATGGGCAGGGACTCGATTTTGGCAAGGCCTGCTATTAGAGGGAGGACCTCATGTGTGTCGGGTTTGGCTATGGAGTGTAAAACAAATGGGACTAGCAAGCCTTCCTTGCAAGAGGTTGGAAATCCTTCCAGTTCAATGGGTGGGATGAGTTCTGAACAGGCTAGGACTGAAAGGGCTGTGAGCATAGAAGAGTTGGTTGTCAAGAATGGTGATAGGAATTCTAAAGGTCCGGATCCGTTGGCTATGCCATTTATTGCTTTGAGTCACAGGTTTAACGGACTTTCAGAGGACATGTTGGCTGAAGAAATGGAGGTGGAGGATGCAGGGAGAGGGGGTGAGGTGGTGGTCCTGGATAATCAGCAGGCGGAAGATAGAGTGTTTGAGCAACCTAGGAATTGAAGGGAGTTTGTGGTGGCTCAATCAGCTGAACGTGTGGGGCAGGACTTAGCTGTTATGAATCTGGAAGGCGACCCCCTTATGGACAGGAGCTCTGCTTTGGTGGAAGGCTCTGATCCAGTGGCTTTGAATATTGAAGGCTTGAATTATGGGAACATGGGGCAGGATCCAGATGTCCCATGCAGGATTTCTAGGCATGGAGGCACATGCCACGGTTGGGGAGAGTATATCGATAGAGGTTGAGCGCCTACCTTTGAGGGAGAATTGCACGCCAGTTCATAGGGGGGGAAGCAACGGTGAACAGCCTGGGGAGGGAAGGAGAACTCCAGGGGAGGAAATGTGATACTGAATACACCGGTTGGCCGCTCCTTCAGTGATAGTGTTCAAAATGGGACTTAGAGAGAGGTTGTAGGTGAAGGATCCTTGGCTGCAACCTCATCAAAAAGACCAAGGAAAGACTGTTCATATCTCCCGCATCCAATGCGGACCAGGTCCGCTTCAAAAAAAGAGGCGGTTCTAGCAGTCAAGAAGGGCAGCGGGATTAAGAAGTCTTCTCCAGATACGGCTGTTCTAGACAAGCTTAGGAATCGCGTTCAAAGTGTGGGCTTTTGGAAAAACCCAGAGTGGGAATCAGCTACTGGAGAAGAGGGATCCAGTCTGGGGTATGGTGATGACGTCAGTTATTATGATGTTTACGTGTTGTTTTGCTTCCTTTTGGTTTTGTTTTTCTGTGGCGCTGTATGTTGGGCACCGGACACCCCTAAGCCGGCTATCATAAAATGAAAAAATGATTAGCAGCAATGATGGGATCAAGGGAAAGTCATGTTGTCTAAAACATGGAACTGGAAATGACACTTTTTTCAAGAGTTTTTATTTTATGAAAAAAATGGAAACTGAGTAGAAGTGTCTACTTGGTAATTTTTTGAGATGTAAGGTAATAGTTATGGACTAACTCTCTAAAACTCTAAAACTGAAAAGATCCTCAATGTGAATTATTCATTTAATTCAAGATTATATAATGTTTCAAGGTCGGGTTCTTATAGTGATTCTACTGGTTCATCAATTCTTCATTACTATGAAAGATTTCACTATATAAATTCTCTCAACACACAATATGAGGTCTCTTAATTTGGTGTCTCATTATGTTTTAGAATTTGAATCCAATAAACGAGATTTCAGTAATCAAACTCCTTTTGCTATGAACCAGTTAAAATATTCAATGATCATCAAATTCCACAATAGAATCAAACCGCTATTCTCAGAATTCTCGATCGAGAATTGAGAAGCTTCAACAATGAGAATGAACAACCAAACACTTTACCAAACTGACCTAACAGTCTGCACCTGATGAAAAATGCACATTGATCAGTAATGAAATGATCAATGAATGGAAGAGAAAATGAAATGAAATGATGAAAAAAACAATTATCAAACATCAATCGATTACTCAACAGTCGCAATTCCATAGAAAAATTCCAATATGAAAGAAATTAAAAGGTCGTAATGAAATCACCGTAGGAAAGCACAAGGTACAACTGCAAGAATATTCAGCCAATCATGTCCATAAAACAATAAATACATGTGATCCTCAACTCCATGATCAAAATAAGAACATCTTCAAGATCATCCGAAGATCTTCTTATTCCTACCCTCTGTCGCTCTACTTTGGTGTTGTGAAAAATGAGTTGTTATCTGTCCACTCCCTATATGCTCCTCGCTCACTTGTTTCTCTCATATGGACTATCCAAACTCGTTAATAAACCTATAAATTGTCTTATTTTCCACCACCTAGTCATATACAGTACACCACCTATGCACACAGATAGTCAAATTGGAGGGAAAATTCCATATCATTTTTTGAGGCTACAGTAAAATTATTCAACAAATCAAACATTTAATCTCAAATGTATGAAAATATCACATTTAAACATCAATCAAATTATCACCGGGGCGTTAATGAGGTTTCCTCGACCTGTTAAAACCGCTGCACGCAGCACCCCTGGTTCTTTCAATTCAGCCTTTGTTCGATATCTGATCAAATATGGTTGAACCTCATCGAACATCTACAGCTTCATCCCAGTTCAAAGTTGTCATATTTATCATCAACAGGAGCCGTCTCCTTCAGCGGACATAGCCAGACTCATCGTCGGATATCAAACAACTGATCTCAGCTTCAAACTCGACTTCCCCTAATATCTTAGTGTTTCGGGTTCAACAGATTTTCCAATATTTATCGACGAATTCAAATCATGGCCTCAAGAAAATCTTCAACAACTGGCGAGCTTAGATCTCATCCATGGAATATCTTTTTCAGATTCATATCTCTGAATCGATGAATCCAGATCTGAATTTGGTTAGGCTTCTTAGCAAATCTGGTTGGCATCGTGGCAGCGGCTTCATCGATTCCTAATGGCCTCGGAGCTCGGAAAATCATTCAAACATAGATTCGAAACAGATGGGTTTCTAACTTTTTCAATGTTAGTGCCCTCAGGAGGATTATTCCAGACTAATTCATCTCTGGCGTCAACAACATATAACGGTACTTTGCCGCAGATCTGGTTCTGCCATGTTGCAATCTTGACGAATGGTCCGCCTTAAAACTCAGGTGGGCTTCATCACCTAATTCATTTGGAAGATCCTAGTACACGGTGGCGGTGGCGTCGAAACACTGAACACAGTGTCATAGCTTCATCATCAAGATTTGGAAATCACCAGTCCATATCTGGAAAGAATGCTCGAGTTTGACTGACAGCGGTTCGTCTCTTCGTGGCACATTGACCTTCTTCAAACTCGCTTGGCACCGAACTCCTATCCACAATAGTGGTGTGGAAAATCTCGGATTCAACATTAGTATCGTCAAACAGCGATGAACTAGTCAAATACGGTAGCCCCGGATTTCAAAATGAATTTTCGGCTTCCATTTCATTAAACAGTGGAAAAAATTTACCCTCAAGAGATTTAGTATTTTCGAGTGATAACTGATTCTTGTTTTACAAAAGTGATTTAACTTAAAAATTTGAATTCAGATTCAACTCATTTCAATTTGATTTAAACTGAAACTCAGAAACTTATCTTTACTTCTAGGAGAACATACTCACATAAATTAGATAAAAAATAATTTACACACTATGTTCGGATGAACAAACGTAATAGATTAAAAGGAGTGTAAATTGAAATTCAATAATTCAAATTCACTAATAATTGCATAACCTTCACACAAAATTTTCACCCAAAGAAACTTCTTTTCCAAATGGAAATGAAAAATGTTTTACTCAACTAAATCTAAGACGAAATATAGAATTAACCTCCTTAATGTGGCAACACGGGAGTTAAATTTCAGAAAAACGCAAAACTTCTTAAAAGGATTCATTGAAACATAGGAAACATCCAAATTTGAAAATTTTTTGCGGATATCGATGAGCTCACATTGTAGTATAGTATAGCATATTGAAATACCATCTACCACTAAAGCTAAACATTTTACCCAATGTTGACACCAAATTGAATAAAACATATAAATTCAATTTTAATGTTCAAAAACATTTGGCCTGGAAACTGGATATGACTAAGGCCTATGATCGAGTAGAATGACACTTTCTCCAGGCCATCATGACAAAAATGGGCTTCTGTCCCAAATGGACAGATATGATCATGCAATGTGTTTCATCCGTCTGGATTAACATCAATGATGGACTCACCCAAGGCTTCTCACCCACCCATGGCCTCCGACAGGGAGATCCTCTTTCCCCCTTTCTTTTCATCCTGATGGCTGATGTCTTCTCTAACCTCATTTCCTTGGCCGCTTCCTCAAAAGGGATACATGGGGCAAAGGTTTGTCGGGCCAGCCCACCTGTCTCACACCTCTTCTTTGTCGACAACTGCCTTTCTCCAGAGCTACTCATAATGAATGTCTCGCTATCTGCCAGGTGATCTGCCTTTATGATAGGGCATCTGGACAAGCCATCAATCTAGCCAAGTCGGAAATTCCTTTCAGTTCTGGCGTCCCACCGACCACGAGAGCAAAGCTTTGTCTTACTACAGGCATTCAAATGGTTGACAAAAACAACAAATACCTTGGGCTTCCCACTATTGTTGGTCGCTCAAAAAAAGAAATCTTCTCATCTACAGTAAATAGAATTGAGGAAAAAATCCAAGGCTGGACTCTGAAAAAAATCTCTAAAGCGGGGAAGGAAACACTCATCAAAGTCGCTCTTCACTCATTCCCTAGCTATATTATGTCCCTGTTCAAGCTTCCTGGCATGCTTGTTGACCATATCCACTCCCGCATCGCTAACTTCTGGTGGAGTCATAATAATGGCAGAAAGAAAATTCACTGGATTGCTTGAAAGTCACTTTGCACCCCCAAAACAGGTGGCAGAATGAGATTTCGAGACGTCCGACTCTTTAATGATGCTCGTTTTGCTAAACAGGGCTGGCACCTCCTGATTCATCCATTTTCTCTTTGTGCGCGGATTCTTCGTGAAAAATAATTTCCCCACTCGGATTTCTAGAACTCCTCTCTTGGCCCCCGCCCCACCTTTCTATGGAGAAGCCTTTGGGGATCACAAAATTTACTTAATAAAGAGCTAGGCTGGAGGGTCGAAGATGGTACAGAAATTAATATTTGGACCGATCCTTGGCTGATTGATAAAGATGGCTTGCAAGCTACCTCCCCTGCCTTACCTCGCTATGAGAACGCCACTATTTGTTGCTTGTTCGACGATCATGGTTCTGGTGGTGTATGGATAAAATCAACTATTGGTTTAATGAAAAGGACAGAAGAATCATTCTTAGCATCCCATGTGTCAGGGATGTGGGGTCAGACTGTCCATTTTGGAGCAATGATTTCTGTGGATCTTAGACGGTGAAGTCAGGGTACAGGCTTGCTCTCGATACTCAAATCGAGGAAAGGGGAGGGCTCTGGAAAACCCTTTGGCATCTTATGGTCCCACTGAAAATCCGTTTTTTCTGGTGGTAGGTTTGCAAAGGTATTCTTCCCACCATGGACTTCCTCTCCTTCTGACATGTCACGAATGACAAGCAATGTCCCATCTTCTTGGGTGTACTTGAATCTCCTCTGCATGTGATCACCCAGTGCCTGGGGGTGGAAGAGATCTGGACATTTTGGGGCTCTGATTTGGAGCTTATGCTAGATACGGTGCCGAACCTTCCAACACTGCTGATATTGTGGTCGTCTTCTTTCACGACGGACAAAGTTGCTTCATTATGCATCGTGGCATGGATCGTCTGGGCGTGACGCAATGACTTCATCTTTAATCACATAACAAAACCCCCCAAGTTCTGGATTGAATGGGCTACATCCTGGATTAATGGGTGGAATCAGGACTATGACCGTCATGGGTTCTCTGGCACTCACACAGCTACTTCAAGATGGTACCCTCCCCCAGAAGGGATCCCTAAGACTAACATTGATGCATCTCTCTCCATGGATAGAATTGTCAGAATTGGACTTGTGGCATGAAATTTTCATAGTCAAATCATTGCTGCCAAACACGAATCAAACCACACTCTCTGGGAGCCCATTGTTGCTGAAGCCTTCACTGTCCTTGCCAGGATGACATTCGCAAAAGATCGTGGATGGGATGCTATTCACATTGAATCTGATTGCCTCATCATCATCAACGCTCTCAGGCTTAACGATGACGGCCTCCATTCTTTTGGCCCCGTTATCAGGAACATCTAGTCTCTCAGTCAACGCTTTGCAACCTTCTCCTTCTCCTATATTAAAAGATATTGAAATGAAGCAACCCATCACCTGGCTTCTTTCAGCACGTACGGTGGGAATCATCTCTGGCTTGATCACTTTCCTTCTTGGTTGCATGACTGTGTAACTACTGACCTTCGTGATTAATATTTCATCTTCCTTTGTCAAAAAAAATACCCATGAAGAAAAAACTCAGGATATATTACACACATCCTTTCTTATTCAAAAAAAAATCATGTTAAAAGTGTAACAAGAAATCCCAATGATTTTTTTTGACATAGTATAAAAACACATCAACAAATAGCAGGAGAAAATTGTGCTAGCTAGACAACATATCAAACATTCAGTTCAATAGAAATGATTGTATATCAACACATGTTCAATTAATAGTTCAATTTGATTTTCAACCCAGTAAGTAAAATCAACATTACAAGACACTAACACATAATAAAAAACAATTAAAATGTGGTAAAATTCATGTTTCAACAGTAATTTCAGCATGACAATGTTCTTCCAGATTTATTTTACTTTCAAATCAATTTATGTTCAATCTACAACAACAATAAAAAGATATGAAAATCAAGAAAAAGTGAGAATAATTTTAAACAAAGAAAGTACCAGAATTTGAAGCTTGATTTCCCTTTTTATCCACTAAAATTATCCCCCATCCATTCTAATATGAAGTCCCTCTAATCATCTTGAAGAACTCATAAAAATGTACACATATTATCTTTAGATCTCTAGAAATATTTAGTTCAAAAAAATATAAATATATTTGAGAAATTGAGGGGGAGAATCCAATATTCTTCATGTTGTATCTTCTCTAAATCACTGTAAATCACAAAGTATCTACTTCAGTTGGAGTGTATATAAGCTACAAGTGGATATCTCATAGTGAATCAATGAACATAAGAGATGGTTTACAACATTGGAATAGTATATAGACAACTTTTGTCCACATTATTTTCTACAATAAAAACAAGAGGTTTTCAATTTTTGAAATTTAAAAAGTATAATTAAAAACTAATAAAAATTGAAGGAAAAAAAGAAAAAAAATCTTGGGTATTATCCTCCAAGAAGTACTACCTTTTATGCTATCAACAACTGGAAAATTTATTGTTCATTCCCAATCCATCGGTGGATAGCACTTATGTTGTAAAAACTGCCACATCCTTTCCTTTCTACAACACTTAAACTAAACTATTAGGGTGAGGCTCCCTTGAGAAAAATAAGTTAAATCCATCCCCCCATTTGTGTGGTACGATTCCTCCATTAGAGTGAGATGATTGATAAATGTGACTCCCCCTCCTACTTATACAGGGGTAAAGTTTTCCTCAAGTCCCTCTAAGTCCTATTGGGAAATGCATAGAATATATAATGTTTTCATTATTATAAAATTGGATAACCACCTATTCTATGTGTAATTCCAAAGGTTCTTCTAAAGAGGTTTTCCTCTAAATCCATTTTTTTGTTATTTTTTAAAAACCACATTATGGTTAAAGGGTAACCTCACATTAAACAGATAAAATCCAAACAACCCAGATTATAAAGTTCAAAAGTAGTAAATAAAACATCCAAAGCCACATCCCAAATATGAAATTCAAAATACCCATCCATCAACATCAAAACCCCATATGTTAGGAGATCTCAAGCAGTGAGATGCCTCGAGATGTTCCCCCCAAGCTGATGGCCTCGATATCATTGGCACTGCAATACTAGAAAGACCAACCAACCATCTTCCACCAGAGCTTCAAACCACCATTGCAAAGCGGGCTCACCACATCAAAGCATAAGAACCAACACAACATTGTTGTGAACAACACCAACAACCACCACCATAACCATAAATGAATAAAACAAAAAGGAACCTTCACCAAAATGTTTTGAACATATTTGACACACGATGAAATGAAAAAACAAACCTTCACCACTGATTTGAGAAGGGGAACACTGAAAAAAAATCTTTAAAACCAAAAAATTCATCATTTTTATTGTCATAGCCACCTCTGAAAGGCACCAATGCTAAAGAGGAAGATAACCAGATAGTATTTAAAGGAGAAACTAAAACTAGTTGCACAAGGAACACTGTTGACCACCAAAACCCACATCCCAAAAACCTCATTGTTACCACTACTCCAAATATGACTGGGAGAGGAGTAGAGGAACTTGAGGCCAGAGTAGAGAAGTAAAAGTTTTATAAGTTTGACCTCAACATCTTGGATATCTTCATTAAAATTTTGAATGTTAATATCTCCTACATGGAACTCCGTGAAAAGGTGTGAAAATTCACGAAGTTCATTGACGAAGGCATTCAGGAATTATGAATTTAAATATCTTTTATGTTCTGACAACATTGTTTTGAATTCATTTTGTTTTAATGTCTTGAAAGGATTCCTAGTATTATAAGAAAAAAATATAATAGAACCTTCCATGGTTGGGTCAAAATACATTTTCTCTTATTATTTTTTAGTAGAATTTTTTATAATTTATAGTTTACTTTATATATATATATATATATTGATACTCCTTGGTAGCCTTTCTAACTATAGATCTAATTGATGAGAGGTGTTTTCAGTGGTTTAAACCTTCTTTACTATTTTTATCACCCAACTAGTACAATATCAAAACAACTGGGGTTATCTCCCAACAAAACTGCATTAAAAGAGTTTCAATGTCAAGATTTTTATTATTATTAACTAATTATGAGATTTATAAGGAGTTCTAAGACATGAATCGAACCTATAATAATATTAAAATCTATTAGAAAAGCCAGCAGAAGAAAAAAATCAGTAGATTGAATGATAGAGAGAAGTCATAAATAAACCAATGGATTTCCCTAGCAATTATACTGGTTCATCCATTCTTCATTACAATGAAATATTTAACATCATTAATTCTATCAATAAACAATCTTAAATCACTGAACTCTGTGTCTTTTTATTTTTGAGAAGTAGAAGCTAATGACTGAAATATTAGTTTTCAACCTCCTTTCATCAAGATCCATAAAAATTATTCAACGATCATCAAAAACCATGACAAAATCAAATTTCTAGGATCACAATTATAGATCGAGAATTGAGAAGCTTCAACAATGAGAATTGACCAACAAACTCTTAATCAGAATGACTTAAAAGATCATACCCGATCAAAAAGTTATGTTGATCTAAAATGTATAAGTCAAATAATGGAATGGAAAATGAAAGGAAATGATGGAAACAATAACTAGGAAACATAAATACATTATTATATAATCTCAATTCCATAGAAAATTTACAGTTTGAATGAAAATAAAATCTCAAGACAAAATCACCAGAGGAAAAAACAAGGTGTAGTCGCAAGAATATTCAACATGTCTGTGGAACAATAATTTCCTTCGATCATCAGCACCATGATAAAAATAATGACGTCATGATGCTTAGAGAAATTTATCTCATTTATTCCCTTCATCACTCTGCACCGGTATTGTAAGAAATGAGTTATTGTATGTCTTCTCTCTATCTATTTCCCGCTCACTCCTCTCTCTCACCTAGGATATTTGGAATCACTGTACTATAACTATAGTAAATTCATTAACCTATCTCATCCACTTGAAATTTGATATATCAACATATAATAACAAATTTATGAAATCCTTGTGCCAATCTTTCACTTAAAAAACAATAAAATTATCACAATCATACTATTGAGGTTTAGTTGGCTTATTCAAACCACCACACACAACACCCTTATATCATCCACTCCAGTCTTTGTTCGAGGTCTAATAAAAAATTGATGATGTTCATAAAACTTAGAAAACTACATCTAAGTTTAATGTAGTCATATTTATCATCAGTGGGCATCATACCCTTCAACATTCTTGGCCAATCTCATCCTCGGATATCATAAAACTAATATTGGATTGATTTAGATTCTATTGACCGCTATGTGATGTGGGTTCATCATATATTCTAATCATCATCGATAACTTTGAATCATAGCCTCAAAAAAATATTTAACAAGTTAAGATCTTGGATTTCAATCAAGTACAGTCTTCTTTATCTCTGTATCTTAGAATCAATGTATTTAGATCTAAATTTGGTTAGTCTTTATTGAAAATATGGCCAGCATCATGGCAGTGACTTCAATGATTCTCAAAAGGGTCGGGGCTTGGAAATAACTTCAAAATTTAATTCGAAGAAAATGGGTTTCAAACTTCTTCAATGTTCGTGAACTTAGGTGGATTCCTCCGGAATGGTTTATCTCCATCATTAATATAAGCTAATGATACTTGGTCGCAGATCCTATTCAAGTAAGGTTATTACTCGACCGTAGATTCGATGTCATCATTTTGTAAGGTTGATGAATGGTTTTCCTTTAATATAAGGTAGGATTAATAGCCTAATTTATTTAGTAGATCATGGTTCATTGTGGGAGATTCAGGGGCAGTATCATTGAACCAGTTAACTATTGGACCATAAATGATTGAACCACTGGTGTAGTGATAATTACAAGATAAAATAAAGTGAAAAATACTGAAAGAAATGACACCAGATGTAATGTGGAAAACCCCCCAAATAGAAGGGGTAAAAAACCATAGGCAAATAGAAGAATCACTATGGGGTAAAAGTGGTTTCACACTCCCTCACTATTACAAGGAGAAAAATCTCAAAAATATATATGTTGAATAATAGGGAAAACTGCCTCACAAAATACCACTCAAATAGGATAATAGATGATGAGATTGGTAAATATTGTGTTGAGTCTTACTGGAAGGGAGCCTCATTTATAGGATTCATATCCTCCCTCTAACTTATCCTCCACTAGAGGTTTGGTGGGGTTTGACCACCCACCTCATCTATCACTAACTTCCCCTGTTTGTCAGGGGGATGTCCGTGGAGAAAAAAATCTGCCAACACATCTCCGACTTGAAGATTTTATTGAGAACTAATCACATCTCCACACATCCTTTCTATCTGCCAGACCATGCTATTCACATCTCTAAAAGGCCGCTTGAGGATCTCCACAATCTAAACTTATCAGAGTCAACCACTTTCATTAGGACATCTTCCATATTTTATTTAGTGTAAATCTTTTGCATGCCCACACTTCCTCCACCACATCTCGGACAAAGTGATATTGTACCCCAATGTTCTTCATCTTGGAATGTAAAGATGGATTCCTTGCAATGTTCAAGGTTCTCTTACTATCAAAAAACAACATAATCTACTCATGTATGTTCCCATGATCCTCTAAAAATCTTTACATCCAAATAGACTCTTTTCAAGACTGTGCAACTTCCATCTACTCTAGCACTATTGTGGATAAATCCAAAATTGACTGTAACTTTGAAATCCATCTCACATATCCTCCTACAAGAGTAAACACATAACCAATAGTGGATTTCCTTTGGTCAGAATCACCTACGAAATCTGAATCGACATAGAATATGACCGTATAATCTGATCCTCCATAACATAATGCAGTATTTGAGGTCTCCTTGATATATCTCAATATCATGTTAAATGTGCTCCAATTATCCAGTCCTGGATTCTCCATGTAGCGACTAACTTCTCCCACTTCATGTGAAATGTATGGTCTAGTACAAACCATAGAGAACATCAGACATCCCACTACTGATGCATACAGTACTCAAGACATCTCCATCCTCTCTACATCACTACTAAGACTCATTGTTGAGTGTAACTTAAAATTAATGGTAATAGGGGTATATATTGGCATAAAATCATTCATGTTCAAGAGTTTCAAGACTCCCTATAAGAAATTATTTTGTGATAGCCAAATCTTCCCATTATTTCCATTTTGGGGAATCTACATCCCAAGAATCATGTTTTCTGGTCCCAAGTCTTTCATATCAAACTCTATAGCCAATTGTTCCTTTTTCTTTTGGATCTGATCATTTTTGGGGACTTCAACCAACATGTCATCCACATAAAACATAAAAATGATAAAATCATTACCAATCAAACCCCTAAAATATACACAAGGATCCAAATAAGTCTATTGTATCCAAGTCTCATGATATAGGAATCAAATCTCTTGTACCAACACCTTGACGCCTATTTGATACTGTACAAATATTTTCCCAATCTACAAACCAAGTTCTCTTTCCTTCTTCTGAAAAACCATCCACTTAGAGAATATAGATCTATTCATCAAGATCACCTTGGAGAAATGTAGACTTTACATCCATCTACTCTAGATGTAAGCTATTTGTTCCACACATCGCCAGAACTATCCGCCCAGTGATAAGTCTAAAAAAAGAAGATACTATATCATTGAAATCAATACCTTCTTTTTGAGAATATCATTTGACCACCAGTCTTGCACGATATATTTACAATTGTTCCTTTCAATCCCACTTGATCTTACAGAACCATTTGTTTCTGATACCCTTCCTTCCATGAGGTAATGGAACAAGATACCAAGTATTGTTCTTTTGTAGGGATTCAATTTCCTCCAACATCACTGTAATACATGAGGATAAATCTAGACTCTGGTTCTCCTCGACAAAAGAAGATGGTTCTATATCCTCCTTCAATAAGAAGTATGTAATATTGATCTCAATGACATAGTAAGAGTGCAATATTGGTTCTATTTTCTTTTGAGTTGACTGTCACGGTCTAGACTCAACCCGTACTTAATCATCATGCTCTGGTAATGCCTCAGAGGAAACTGGTTCTTTCTTAGATTTGTCCTCTACTTCAAGTGGTGTAGTTTTTGTATACTCCTTCTCCATGTCTTGATCAGTTGTCATTTGTGGCTTATATTCTACAAAAATGACATCTCTACTTATGATAAGTTTGTAGGTAGTGGTATCCCACAAATGATACCCCTTCACACCATCATCATACCCTAAGAAGATACATTTCCCTGATCTTGAATCCAACTTTGATCATTCTTGGTCATTAAAAATTGCACATACAAGCTTTCAAAAGAATGTAACTAAGAATAGTCAACTGGTTTACCATTCCATATATCCATTGGTGTCTTTATATCAATCACCATTGAAGGATATATATTAATCACAAAATGGGTAGTATTCACTTCTTCTTCCCAAAAAGTTTTTGCAATTCCTACAGTTTTCAAAATTTCCCTTGTCCTATCCAACAAGGTTCTGTTCATATGCTCTGCCACTCCATTATCCTGAGGAGTGTACGCCACCATGAACTATATTTTGATTCCTTCATATTGAAATAAAGTATCAAACTTTTCACTTATATATTATACAACATTTTCAGTCCTTAGATACTTGATCTTATTTCCAGATTCAAGTTCTTTTCATGCTTTGAATATTTTGATGACTTCAAAAACAACTTCCTTTCTCTTGATTGGGTACACCCAATATCTCCTGGAATAATCATCAATGAAGGATAAAAAATACCTTGCTCTTCCTAGGGATATAACTAGTACATGCCAAACAACGAAATTGATCAAATATAAGATCTCCTTTCTTATTGATGTTGATGTCCCAAACATTAACTTGTGTTGCTTTCTGATAAAAAAATGCTCACAAAATGGTAAGTATACCTTTGTAAGACCAGGAATCAACTTCTGATATGTAAGAATCTTCCGGTCTCATTATGACATATGGACAAGCTTCTAATTCCATAACATCATCAGTTCTTCCATTGAGATAGTTTATATGACAAATATCTCCACCTCCTTGTATGTTTTACCCATAAGCACGCATTGGTTCTTTACGATCTTCTCTTCCTTTTTTACCACAAACGTTCCCTTCAAAATTCTCATCACTCCATTCTCGGTTCGAGTATCTCATATGATATCATTGAATTGTCCCAAATACAATATGATCTTCTTCAAACCCTTCACATGGCATACTCCTTAGACGGCCCGTACTATGACATCATGAATATTAAGTTTAATGGTATCAACTATAATGATCTTCAAGGTGTGATAGTTCCTCATGTACACAAGTCATTCCAAGATAGTTTCATATTGGTCAAACCATTCCTATCAAGAATTCATGTGACATGTTGCTCCTGAGTCGATTATCCATGCATAGTTGAGATTTTGTCTACTTCCATCAGTCATTTCTGCTTCAATTACTAGTATATATCAACTTTTAGAATTACTCTCCACATTACCCTGAGAGATATATTTACTATTTGTCTTATTCCAAAAATCCTTATTGATGTGACCCTTCTTTCCACAATTGAAACATGTGACATTTTTTTTCATACTCCTTGATTTGGACCTACCATGATTTTGGCTCCCACTTGAATCATGATCCATCATCCTTCCTCTCTCCATTGATAGAGACTCCGCTTGGTGTGAAGTTTTCTGTCTATCCTCCTTGTTCTTGTACAAACATTATTCTTCAAGAAACTTAGATGCAACATCATTGAAGGATAACATATCAGTCATGAAATTGTTTGTGAGGTTGAAGAGGAGTTGGTCATATGAATCTGGAAAACTCTGGAGCTGAATCACCACATGTTCAGTATCCACACTTTTATATCCCAACACTATGAGCTGAGAGAACAAGGTATTGAGGTTATGGATATGGCCGGTCACCGATGATTACTCTGCTATTCAAAATTGTGTATAATTTTCTCTTCATGAAAATTTTGTTGTGTAGGGACTTAACCTCATATAGCTTTGTCAGGGTATCCCATATTTCCTTCACCGTCTTTTTCTACAAAATGCTCAATATGACCATGTATTCTAAAGCCAAATAGATGTTGGCAATAAAATTCCCACCCATGTCATTCCATTTTTACTCTGTCACACCTACCATATTTTTTCCAATCACAAGTAGGAAATTATCCTTCTGCTGCACCACATGAATCTTCATTTTCCACAATAAAAAATTATTCTCGTTGAATTTTGAGAACTCTAATTTCACCACCATCTTGAAATTTTGTCATTATATAACCTTATATATTTCACAACGGTGTATTTAATAATATCAATATTTTTTTCTTATATTAAAGATAAATTGGAGTCGCAATCATAGAGTATACAAAAATTTATGATAATTATTAATACTTGAAAACGTGAACATCACCAGGTCAGAACCTACCTTTGATACTAGTTTTTGGGACCATAAATGATTGGACCACCAGTGCAACAATAATCATGATATAAAATAAAGTGAAAAATGTAGAAACAAATGACACCAGATGTAACATGAAAAAACCCCCAAATATAAGGGGGAAAACCACAGGCAAATAGAAGAATAACTATGGGGTAAAAGTGGGTATACACTCCCTCACTATTACAAGGAGAAAACTCTTATAAATATCACTCTTGAATAATTGGGAAAACCACCTCACAAAATACCACATTCAAATAAGATAACAGATAATGAGATTGGTGAAGCTTATGTTAAAACTTGATGGGAGAGATCCCCATTTATAGTTTCTCATCCTCTAATAGAGGTTTTGTGGGATTTGGCCACCCACCTCATCTACCACTACCTTCCCCTCTTTGAAAATGGTGGGGGTGTCATCTATGGAGAAAAAACAACTGCTAACATGAACATGGTACCAGATATTCTTCATCATTATTCAAAAAATATTGGTCTATATTTGGAAGGTATGCTTGGGTTTGATGGTGGATCATCTTTTGGTGATGTGGTAAACATATTTAAATTTGGTTGGTGTAGAACTCTTATTTACAATAACATCGCCACAAACCTTGAATTCAACTTTGGTAACCTCATACGACGATGAACTAGTCCATTGCAGATGCCCGTGATTTCATAGGTTCGGTGATCTCCCATCAGTGGCAGCACCAAATCTTAGATCTATGGTGGAGGTCAAGCTTAGTGATATAATTTGTTTAGATATTAGGATCAAATATTTTCATGAAGCATGGAAATAATGGTGGGGAATCAAACCATTGAACATGGTGGATTCAAAAATATCTGCACCTCAGCCTTGGTGATCATTAGTGTAGATCCAGATTCCTTAGGTTTGGTTTCTTCTGGTTGTAGGCTAGCTTAGCCTAAATCACATACTCGAATAAAACCCCTATGTAGTTATACCCACGAATATTCCAATGTGTGGGTATGCTACATAAATCAGCTACACTTTCAACACACATCGACTACATGGTTGAATTCATTTGAAACCAACCATATGAAAATATGGACAATTGGCTACTTGAATAGTGGTTAAAATTAACTAAATTTATCTGCTCAAAATTTACACATGTTGAATCCCTCTAATAAATCGGGTACGTGGTTAGGTTTTGAAGAAACCCACTTTTTGGATCTTTTTTCCATAAGCTGACTACGTGGATGGTGCAAGATAACAAATAAATAAATTAATGAAATAAAAATTCAACAAAGAATAAACAAATTGAGATATAAAAATTCATTAGTTAATTAAATATTATTAAACCTTAAACATTTTAAATAAAATAATACTATTCTATTTATTTTTTTGAAAGATTAAAAGATTAAATATATTAAAATAACTTTTATTAAAATAAATACATAATTAATTAGTTGGCTAAATAAATAAATTATAAAATTTATTAATGAAAATAATTATAATACAATGATTCTAATGTTGAATTTTTTTAAACTCATTAAATATAATTCTAAACTATAATTAATTAATTAAATACAATAAAAATGGAAAATATATATTTAATTAACATAACATAAAATAGAATAATGACATAAAAAATATTCTAAAATAAACTTGTAAATTAAATAACAAATTCAATATACAAAAATTAAAAATTAAATAAAAAAAATTAATTAATCATAAAATCATTATTTTAGGAGTTGTTTTATTTATATAGAAATTTAACACCAAGGTTAATTAAAAAATTAAAAATTTATTCCAAAAACAAAATTATAATTAAATTAATGAAACTATTGTGGAAAAATGGTCTCAAAATATCATCACATCAGATATGCTGAAATAATACCACCCTAATTTTATTTTTGGATGGTATATAATCAGTTTGACAAGGAAAAATATTTATATTCACTTCCTTGAATATTTTGATGTCCTTAAATTTGTACTTAAACATTCACTTCCTTGTGATCATCTTTCATTATAAACTACATTTCTTTGAAATATCAATATTCATTCTATCATGGATATAAATATTTTATAAAACACATATAATTTCTACATATGGTGTTTTAATTTAAATATTATTTTATTTACTATAGAAAATATTGATAAATCAATATATTTACTCAATATGGATAATTTTTAATAAAGCATTTTATTCATGAATGAAGTTTACATTTGAATATGTCGGGAATGTATTAGACATGCATTGAAGAGTGTGTCCCAAAATTATATATCCCCTCGATGCATCACTAGGTATTATGAGGCTAATCATAAATTTAGCATTAAATGGGTTTGATGGTGTGTGCCTAACCATCAATTAAACTATCATGGGGTATGGTATTTATGGTATAGATAAAAAGTTGTTTGAGATCATGATGTACAATACTAATCATTTCCTCCATTGACAATTTAGTTATTATTATCTATGATATTTTTCATTGATATCATCAATAGATTCATTTCATAATCCTGTTATTAATTAAATAAAATTTTTTATTAGTTAATTAATTATCTATATTAACTATGAATTATTTACTCATGATTTCTCCTGATTTATGTAACCCTTATTGATCATCTGAAGACTCCCTTATTTTATTTCCTTTACCCAAGATATGTAAAGGTAACCTTGACTGTGTTACAGAATATAGAACAATTACTTTCACTATGTTTTGAGTTTTATGTTTCAAATGTAATGTGATATTGATTTATGTATCTAGTTTACCAAGACTAATAATATATTCATTCATTTAAGATATGATTCATTGTATCTAGTTGAAATATAATAATGTAACCTCCTACTCTGGGATATTATGGTCAAGTCATTTGTAGTTGGTATCAGAGGGATGTTTCGTAGACTCAATGAGATCTAGATTTATAAAAGAAATAGCAGGGAACATAACCCTTAGATTGAATTTGAGGACAAATAAATGTATTGGATAACATTGTAATGCTTTGGTAAGGTAGAGATTATTGTGTTTTCCTTGTGATACATTCATGTATATATTCTATAAGTTGATGTTTCTTTAGAATATACGCATCATGGGTTAATAACCCTACAAATTTATGGTTGAGTATATCATGTCCATCATTCTGGTGCACAATGAGTGTTTCCTTACTATGCCTCTGGTTTGACACACCAGAGGGATATTCTCGGGTTAATCCACATTTTCTGTATGAAAAATCATAATGAATTAAAGAATAAAACCTATGGAATCCTATGAGATTCCTTATTGTGATAGGATAAACCAATATTTTTTTGGATGATATGTTTAATGTAAATAATATGTTTAAAAACAAATATATTCCATCTAAAATTTTACGAGAAGAGATATTAACATGATTCTTCATATTTTAAGAGAAATTTATAATAAAACAACTCTTTGGTTTAGTATGAGTATTAATGAAAAGTTTATTTGAATAACGATTCTTTAATATTTTATGTACATAAGATTTAAGGTATTAATAATCTTTATGGTTAATATGATTATTGATGTCAAAACAACAATATTCAATTATAATTTCTTGATTTTAGAAAAAAAAATTGTATAGAATACCTTAGTGGTTAAAATGTTATTGATGATTAATTTTTTTCTAGGATATTATTTAAATTTTTGGGAACCTCATAAAAATTATATAAATATAATTTTAGAAAAAATAACTAATCTTATGTTGGGCGAAAACCAATTTCATTAGGTAAGGCTGCAAAGTATAAACCCAAAACTAAAGTCCAACAATGGTGAAATACTAACCAATGGCCTACATGATGTCCTATTTAATATGATACTCTCTTTAGTTAAGTAATTTGATAGATAAATATTATATTGATTTTAGTAAACATATTAAAAAATTAATGGATTTAAAATTTTTAGGATGTTGTGGTGATTACAAATATCTTGGGAAATAATTCCTTATGTTAAGGTGTTTGTAACCCCTATGTCTATCATATGGTTAAACATGAAATATCATTTGGTGAAATAAATTAAGATTTTGAATATTGATGATGTATGGGATGTAGGGTTATTTACCTATGGAATGGATTATGTTGAACATTAAATTTCATTATTTAGGGTTTCAAGATTACATTTAAATATGCATCATATTGGATAACCTATTCTATTCATTTTAGTTATAGTAAATATCTTCAGATAATATGTATTAATATTAATTAATTTATGGATTTTATGATTAATTAAATGTTATTTTCAGTCATTTAGGCATGAAAAATTCATATTTAATACTCATCATTTGAAGTAAATGATGATAGTATGGTTAAAATTAATTGTTTAAAAATGAAATTCTACTTTTCAAGTAAGTAAATTTATTTATGTTTATATATTAAATTTTAATGGAATTAAAAAAGTCTAGGAAAAGGATCTAGAAATAAAAATATTATCCTATTTCCTTCATTTCTATGAATTAATAGTCATTTGAACCATAACTTATTTATGGTTTTTTGGTGTTACTTATGACCGCACCATGTTCTCTATCAATCTCTATTAGTCCTTGGGAATTAGTCTTCTCATCTATGCCCATATTTCCATATTCTAATAAATTTATCCAATTTGGAAACCATTATTTTTGATGACCTTCATATTTCCCTTTCCCACATTTAAGAGAGAGTTTAATTAACCTTCTATAGTGTGGGTTTCCATAAAATAATTTTCAAATATCAAACCCTTTATTACTGAGAACAATTTAAAATTTCAATGATGAAATTTTAGAATGAGGAAGAATGTAACACCTCAATACTATAAAACCGAAACTATATTCGATATAATATTAAACAAGAAACACCAAGATTAAATGAACTGGGATATACAATTTAAACCTAACCATTATTAAAAAACAATTAAAATTGGAAGTATGAATTGGAATAAATAATTTTTGAATATAATGAATAGAAATTTTATATGAAGAAAATATAATGGTAAATTAAGACTCAATTTTAAATAAAGTCATTACATGCTTCAAAAGTATATTTATTATTTAAAAATATCTACATTTATTTTTACGAACACATAATATAAATAATTTAGAAAAAATATATAATTTTTATTTTGTAAAATGAACTTCATTTTTGAAATGATCTTTTCTAAATTAACTGATGTTTAAATTCGGTCATTTTTTCATGAAGTATTTATTTTTCAGTGAATACTAAAAATATAGATTTATTAAAAAATAAATTTTTTGTCATTAAAAATACGAATAATATTTTTAATTTGAGCCTAAGTTATTATAAGTATAATTTAGTTAAAAATAATCTAGTTAATTACATAATAATAAAGATTATAGTTTTTATTGGCATAAAAATACTTTTATACCAAAAATGAAATTTTAATTCGGAAAACCATTTTTTGTCGCATTTTCTAGGATAATTATAAAATAAATTTATAAAAATTATTTATATTTAATTTGTAATAATTTCTTCAGTGTTTGGAATAAAAAAATTCATATTATTTACCAAGGTGTACTTGATTTTTGGTTATAATGAATAATAAAAATAGTAAAAATTCATGACCACGATAAATGTGTAAAATCGGGTTAAATTAGGTTATTACAAAGCAATAAGGACAAACATATTCATCATAAATATTACTTAGTGATGGTATTTTTATCCTTCTAACATTATAATTTATATTTATTTACTTATGGGACACAATCTAGTGAAAGTGACCTATAAAATAACTTATGTAATGAAAATGATAAAATATCGCCCTTTTAATTTTAAATTTCTATTATGTATTAACATAGGGAAAAAAGAAAATAGTGAAAAAATATTGATAATTATTTTGAGCATAATGAATTTTTTTTGGTAATTTATTTCTAATTTTTACTAAATATATAAATACCTTAAATTATTATGCAACATCGATGCAATATTTATATAACTAAAATGAAAAAAATAAATGATTTTACAAATATGAAATGTAATATAATTGTAATGAAGTATTGTTTTCCATGAATTTTAAAGATAACTATAAACTATCTAGGGTTTATAAAATGTTTTGATTAAAATTATATATTTTTATTTATGTTTTTCAAGCCAAATTAAATTAATACTATTTAAATTGGCCTTAATGATATTTTATAAAAATTAATGTTTTATTGAATGATTTAAAATTCTTCAAAATATTATCATTGGACATGTTATTTATATATTGTTTAAAATATCAAACAAGGTCCATTTATTATCAAATTTACCTTTTATAATAACTTTCATGCCCCCAAAAAAGTAAAACAATTATTATAATTTAAATTGTAAAAACGTATTAAGGTTGGTTAAAACAATAATATAAGGTTGAAAACATCACCTAAAATTTTCCAATTTTTATTTTATGTTAGTATTTTTACCCATCCTAATCCAATCTTTTAAATAAATTTCTATCAATACATTTTTCTTTGAGAAATAATTTATATTCCAAAAGTTTGTCTCCACACACTTATAAAAGGTCACATAATTTCCTATATTTTTCACACATGAAGAACCATTTGGTTCAGAAATTCCCTACCCAAATTCCTTACTTAATTGCAGACCCACATCTTAGAGGACTTTTTTTTATTATAAATTTAATCTTTAAAGGATTTAGGTATAATATAAAGGAGGTTTTTTGAATAAGAGGTATCGTTCTTAACTGAACTTTTTTGTTTTATTTCTTTATCAACATATATAAAAAAATAATTCAGAAATGAAAATATAATAACATTAATATCTAAAATAAACTGATATATTTTTTATATTAATGGAATACTCTATATCTATCACCTCTTCTATCAAGTGGGAAACAAAACCATCGTTCGTGTGTTTGTTAAACTATAACCTTGTGAACCTATGTTATTGGTTTTCCATCACCAACTCTTACAATTTTTTTTCATAATGTATTTAATGTATATATATTATATTCATGACAAATTTATCATCATGAAAATATTATATATCATTTATTTTCATACATTTCCATTCACAAAAAATGATAATGTTCCTCGTGCATACATATGGAAAACCACCTACACGAAGTGATGTGATTAATTTTTCATCACCACATCACATGAATATTATATATATGTATATTTAAATAAATAATATGATATTTATTATATAAATAATTATTTTAAAGATAAAATATAACTTACATTCTATCCATCATCATTGTTGAAAATGGAAATTTTACTCAAGAGTATATACGAACTAAATTTTCCAAGATTATAATGTAGTTAATTATTCATAAACATATTTATTGATTTTTTTATAAAATAATATATTTATGAGAATGATAATTATTTTAGGGTTATTATTCTAGAGATTTTTTAACATTTACCTCTTCGACCATAGTCATCTTATTGATGTCATTTTGGACATACAATCCAAATATTATTAAAACATCTGACATAAAAGTAATTGATTATATAATAAAATATATAATAGTAATAAATAAAATAAAAAGAATAAAATACTGGAAATTTTTTATTAATCAAATAATTAATCATCATAAGTTTATTATTCATGAAGATGAAGAACATACGCGATGAGGCAGACCATAGGCAAGGAACTTCACCTCAATTTCCTTTCATTTAGGAATATTTTGATATTATATACCCAATTTATATTATATGTCATATTACATGACCTTTAAATTTTATATGATTAATTCTCTATAAATATTTGTATTTTATGTTTTAATAAAAATTATTTTACTTAAGGGTATTTGAATTGAAATTCACTTATTGGTAAGGTGTTTTATGACTCAATTTCTTTACATTGGGTTATATTACTTCTTAATTTTATTTGATATGGTAATATTATTTATGTAATATGATTATTTCATGATGTAATTAAATTATTTATATATATATTTACATTTGTTACAGATAATTAATTCATTGATAAATTTTCACATCAATAATAGGATCATTGTAAGGGTTCTTTAATCTCAAAATGTCTTATTTGAAACATATGTTTTGTTCTGTGCATATCTTATTTTATGTGATGTATATAATACCCCTTCTATATTATAAATCATGATTCCAATTATATTAATTATATTTAATGTTTCATTTTTTGTTATTTATTTCATGGGGTTTGTTATTCAAAAGTTACCAAAGTGGAAAGAGTTTATTTCAAAATCTCATCATTATTATAGATTGTTCATGTTTATGCCCATATTGGGTAAATTATGTGATAAATATAGTATAAAAAAATATTTTCTTCTCTAATGGTTATTTTTGAAAATTATATGTTTTCTTTTAATTTTTATATTTAAATTACTAAAGATACTAAATGAATATTTTTAAGTAAACCCAACATTATTTTATACTCAGTTGAGAATCATTTTCTTACAAGTATTTAATTTTCTTAAAAGGTTTTAAATAATAATCATACTATTATAAATTTATATATTAATGATTTTTTTAAACATGTTTTACTTTCTAAAAAATTATTAATAATAAATCTTCTTGACAACATCGAAATATGGTATTTTTTGAATTTTACTAAAAATGTGAAAGGAATCATCATTTTTAATGTACTCATAATGAATGAAATTCACCACTATAATTACCTCTCAATTATTTAAATATAAATTTATAGGATTAAATGGTTTTTTTTCAAATAAAATATTTTTCTAAATAATCTGAATTTTATTTTGTTTTTAAAACAGATTTTCAATTTAAAAGGTGTATTTTCCTAATGTATCTTTTTAATGTTTTACTTATGGTATTTCTATTCAACCTTAACAACTACCCTTTATATTAATTATATTATATTAGGGATATTTTGAAATAATACTACCCTTATTATTTCATTCGATGATTTATGATTAGTTTGATTAGGGAAACTACCGACATTCACTTTATTGATTAATTTTGTTGTCCTTAACATTGACTTTAAAATATTCACTCTCTTATGATAACCATTCAATATAAATTAAATTTCTTTTAAATATACATATTTATTAAATCATGGATATGATTAATTCCTATAACATGTACTATTTTTTATATATGGTATTTTACTTTGAGAATTATTTGATTAACTAGGGTAAATATTTATAAATCAATATTATTTACTCAATATAGATATTTATTGATAAGTCATATTATTCATGAATTAATTTGATCATTAAATATATGAGGAATTCATTAGACATGTAGTAATGTTTGGGGATCAAATTAGATATCCCATCGATGCATCAACAAATCTCGTGAGTAAAATCAGTATGCTATCATTAAATTGGTCTTTGTTTTTACCGACCCATCATTGAGAATATCATTGTTTTAGATCTTGAATGTATAGATATAATAACATCTAAAGATCATAACATATAATATTATGCATTTATTTCATTTAGATTCCAATTATTATTAACAATGAAATTATTTAATTTATATTATCTATGAATTTATTTTGTTCTCATGATATTGATTAATGTAATGTGTTTTTGATTATTTACCATGCTATATTGGCTATGCCTTATTTACTCATGAAATATTCAACTATAGAATGCTCTTACTTATCATATGAGTTGACCATTATTTTTTTTCTTTTCCATATGATATAATCAAGGAACCTTGAATGATTTAAAATATGAATAATATTTACATTAACTAGGTTTTATATTTTTTGTTTTTAAATGCAATGTGATATTCAAGAATATATCTATCTTACTAATACAACTAAATAATTTGGTCATTCAGAATACTATTCATTGTATATAGTTCTAATGTAATAATGTTACCATTGTCTCTAGGATACATTTTTTTGTAGTCTCTACAAATGATGAATTTTATGTTATTTTATTTAACGAAAATAAATGAAACTTTTTAAAAAATGGGTATTTTTCATTATTCACTGGAAAATAATTTATTTTATAAAAAGAACAAAACATTACACTCATCTAATTTTTATTTGGAGATTTAAAAAATTATTTTCATTTTTTTGAGTTAAAATATGAAATTTCATAAATTATGTTTTTAAATAGAAACTTATAATATAAGAAAATTAATTTCATGAGAATAACATAACTTACTTTATAATTAAAAAACTACATACTATTTTTACAATGAATGTTACACTATAAAATCGAATTAATTAAAATTAATAGGGAATGAAATTTATTTACTATTAACATTAATTGGGTTGTTACAATTTTCCCCTCTTTTGGAAATTTCATCCTTTAAATTTTATTCTATATTTTAATAAGTAACAAAATTTTGTATTCATAATATTTTTAGATTATCATGTTACTTGTTCTAAAATTTTACTTTACACAAAACCTCAACATAATTAATTAACATATTCGAAAAAATTTCTATATATGGTCTTGAATCTATATTATTTGTTCCTCATATGAATGGTTTTATACTAATGAATCTTCTTTAGGGATCAAAACACGAGATAAATCTGAAAAATATTATCTTAAGAATGAAACATGAAGCACATCATGTACTCAAGATAAAATTCGATCTAAGGCCATTCAGTAATAATCGAATACAATATTCTCCATAATCTCATATGTTCCAATGAACCATGGACTTTACTTTCCATTTTCAAAAAAATGCATAACACTTTTCCATGGAGACACTTTACCAAAAACATGATTTCCAACCTTGAATGAAAGACCACAAGTCTGGTTATCTACAAAAATATCTACCCACTTTGAGATGTCCACTTAAATTATTGAATCACCTTAAATTATTCAATAATTTTTTTACCTTTTATGGACCCAAAACATTTTTCCCTTTATTTATCCCAATTAGCTGTATTCTGACAGCACATTCGATTTAAACCAAAAAATGTGTCATCTGTATACTTAAATGAAAATAGTTATTATAAGAAAATTAAATTAAAGAAATGTTTTGATACGAACTTCCCTCATAACCCATTAAACAATCTTGAAGTATTTTTTACAATATCTAAATAATTCTCTCTGATTGTTCATCATATACAGTATGAAATGATTTACTAAAATTCAATTTAGTACCCAACAACCTCTGAATATTTTTACAAAAAATAGAATTAGTCCTATGATCAATTTTACATGGAATGGAGAAAGAAAATCCAATTAAATATAATATCTCATTCAGATATATTCAAGAAATCCAATCTAAAGACATAATATTTGAAACAAGAATGAATTATAATAATTCAGTTAATCGATCAATAATAATCCAAATCACATTATTACTTCAAGATGTATTTATCAATACCACCATGAAATACATTGGTATATTTTCTATTTTCTGTTGTTTTATTGGAAAAGGACAAAGAATCACCATTAGTAATTGGCATTCTTATTTAATATGTTGACAATTCACACAATTCAGTGTAAATTTAGTGATGTCTTTCTACATTCCTTCCCAAATGTAATTTTCTTAAAGATATATAAACACTTTTGTGATACCAGGATGAATTTATAATAGAGTTATATGATCCTCACACAAAATTTAATTCATTAATTGGGGGTCACATTAAACAAAAAACCTTATTCTAAATATCAATACATATTATTTTTCAATATTTAATTTCAGATTCATACTCTTTAAAACCAATTATACCATTTCTTATAAATCATGGTCTTACTTCGAAGAATTATTAATTCTATATGAAAAATATGGTAATAATAATCCTAAATTAATATATGGTGCTCCTCTTTGAAAATTTCTAAAAAAATACTTAAATCATTAGACAAAGTGTCATGGTCCAAAATTTACATGGTTAATGTATCATTATATTTTAGTATCAATGCATCAAAAATACTATTTTATTTACCGAGAAGATTATAAGTTGTGTAGTAATAGTCAATTATAAATTCCAGTAATATTTTCTATTTCATGTTCAACACTCTCAAAGAGAATATACAATGAACACTTTTATGTTCTGTATATATTTTCCACATTACTCCATATTAATGTTGCCTATAAAATTTTAATGAAAAAAATATGGCCTACAGTTCAAGGTAATGTTTATGATAATGTTTCTCATGGGGTTTTAATAAGAGTGATGTATAAGAAATTACCTGATCATTAAACATTAAAAGAAAATGAAGTCATTTTTATGAATAATCATTATACTTAACAAAAGTCTCTATTTATAGATGGTAGGGCCAAAACTAGAGCATGGACTAATCATATATTAAAACACTAAATCCTTAAACACATTATTTTATCGAATAAACATGACTCCTTTTCATGATAACATGTTTAGTAGGTTAGATAAACTTGTGAATATTTACACAAATATCCATTAATATCCTTTTTATCCAAGAAAACTATAAATATCAGTTACATTGTATGTCTTGGTCATTTAACAACCACATTAGTTTTAACAAGATCAACAATTATTCAATAATTATTTTTAATATGTCTAAGGAATGAGATCTATTGTAACCAAAAATATCATTAATAAATTTCTCATATAATATCTTTTCATTTAATGTTTTTAGAAAAATATTGATATGTTTTTTGTGATCCTCATAAAATATTGAATAAACAAAAATATAATCAATAAACCCAAACATAAATTTCTATAAATATTCATGGAAACTCTATTAATAGAATCATTGAATACAACTAGAACATTTTTACACCCAAATGGAATAAAAAAATTCTTAATTCCCATACCTAGTTTGAAATAGTATATTATATCTTCCATCCTCCCTCACCTTTAGCTTATGGTACCTAAACATTATATCAATATTAAAAAATACATAGCTCCCTAATCAAAAAAGTAATCGGTATGAGGTATAATATATAAATTATTAATAGTGATGTCATTAAATTATTTATAATCAATGAAATGACTCATGGAATTGTTTTTATTTTTAACAAAAAAACATCATCACACCATGTTTAAACACTAGGATGAATGAAACATTTATTAATAAACTGTTGACACTAAATTTTCTATTCCATATGTTCTACATGATCCATCCAATAATTGTTTTTTGAAATTGGATTAGTATCATTCACTAATGCCATAGTAAATTCAATATAATGATGATATGTAATGCCAGAAGACTCATCAAAAAATCATCTACCATCAGATGATTAGTATGAAAAATTCAAAAATTTTAAATAATATAATAAATATAAAATCCATTCCTATCTTTAAATATTTTATATACTTATTGATATATTATCAATGGTATAAATGTTTTTCTATATAGAAACAAAAACTAATTTTATAAAATAACTTCATTTTATATTTAATCTATCTTAAAATTAAAAACTAATATTAAATCTATACACAAAATAACATAAATTTAAAAAATGGGAAGGAAAACATGGTTTTCAAAGAAAATAATTCAACATATGATAATAAGAATGCCATTTTAAATTAATGATTCATTAATACTACCCCCATGTTTTGTTAACAAAAGGATTGAAATCATTTTAGGATGGAAAATTTACATTTAAAAAAAAATTATTTTATAATTAAATAAATATGTTAACCAAAAATCGATAAAGACATTATTATAATATGAATAAACATATAATGTATATAACACCACATCGTTTGATAGACTAACATATTACAAAAACGTCATAAAGGATATAATAACACCATTATATTTGTGATCTTGATGATTTCCATCATTAATTACAATCTTTGAAAAAATACTCACATAACGACCCATATCATTATAATTAATATATCTTAGCGTCTGATTTTAATTATTTTTCTGATCATTTTGTTTGTTGTAATAAGACACATATCCAAACATACTACATCAGTTAAATAACACAAATTTCATAAGAAATTCCCTGATGTTATTTTTACCACACATATAACAAATTGAAAATATATTTTTTCATACCTTTAGATTTTATTGATAGATTCTTTCCCCTTGATATCCACACAATCCTCTTTTTATTCAAGTATTCATGGAAACAATGTTCATCATAAAACTCCATTTCTACATTCTTAGTACATATAACTTGTTTTTAATGAATTTTTAATTCTTTGGAGGCCAATGATCTTCGATATCATATATTTATTATTGAGTATAACATATTAATTTTACTATAAATATCCAAGAAACATTTTGGTGAAAAAATTACAAATCAGGTGAGGTTTTCTTCATGCATAGCCCCTGATCTTCTAATTTCTACCTCAATTTAATGAATTTCTTTTCTATAAAATTTAAAAAATCCTTATGAAAAAATCTCTCAAGGAAAAAATTATTAAATATACCCCATTCCATGGAATCAATCTCTTATTATTCTAAATTTTTATTAACATTAACCACAATTGATCAAATTCACCTTCAAAATTTTATATAAAAAGAGTTACCTCAATAACATCTGAACTGTAATTTATTTAAAATATATTTTCTAGGTATTTTACCCATCCTTTAGCTATCATTGGTTCAATTGATCCACTAAATTCTAGATTGTGTTTTTATGAAATTCTCCCCCATAGTCATGTACCTTTGTGATGAATGCGATTTATATCTACCTTGGATAACACCACCACTTTAATATAGTTTAAAAATAATATTTTATAATAAAAAACTACTCGATTTAAATTCCTACCATTTCAGGTTGCGTATTTGGAAGGATATTTTCCTCTTGGTGTATTCATACTTATTCATAAATGTTTCCTCATAAAAAAAAGTTTAGTAAACACAAATATTAGATGAGTAATTATGGTAATATTCAATATTCGATATCATAATAACCATTAATTATAATCTATTGATTTTATATACTTACATTATCCAAAGCTATAAAATTATCTAATCTCCCCTGTAATAACGTCATTATTAACCCAACATTAAAAAAATTTAAATAACCATGATTCAAAAATAATGAATTCATTTAACTTTGTTCATGATGATAATTTTAGGTTTATAATTTCGGAGAATTATGTTATAATCTATATGTAAAAAACCCATAGATTACAAGTTGCACACTTCCAAACAATATCAATTTTTTAAAAATTTAATGCTTTTAATATCATATGTTTATTATTTTAATGATAAATATTCATAAATTTCATCATGAATTATTCTTTGTAATTACTCATCCTTATACACTATAAAAATAATTAGAAAGAATGTTACGAGTTAAAAATATTAACAAAGGACATATAAAAATAAGAAGGAAACCTATTATTCCATTTCAAAACTATGTGATCATAAACATAGATCTCAAATAATCATTATTTTACATATGAAATCATCTTTACTATAAAGTTTTTTTCCATAAAAAATTTGTTTTGAAAACAAAAAAGAAAAATCATAATCAAAAGTTTTTATAAGAAAACATGGGAACCCATGAAATACATTTTCATAATAAGATGCCTTTTTTATCCTTAAAGAGATTAATCTTTCCATTACATAAATGATCTTATAGTATGAAATAGAAACACCTCAATGAAAATTAATTAGAAATCATATAATATCAATGTAAAATCCTTGGGAAATAATCATTATATAACCCTTAAATTAACCATTATAATTATTCTTACAAGTGGAATAACCCAAACTGTCAACTTATAGCACAATTCCTAGGATAACATAATCACTACAAAATGGATTAGAGAGATATATCAAGATCAACCAACATCAGAGCTATATCAGGTTCACTCATAATTTATAGACAATTTCTAAGGACTATAAAATTCATTAAACACATATAATATTTGATTTTTATCATCACACTCATAAAAAATCATTTTTATTACATAAGTAAAACATTTATGTATATTCATATATCTATTTCCTTTAAAAACAAATTTAAAAATCTAAAAAAACCTATAAGAAAGGGAAGTATGGGTTTTTATTCTATAAAACATGGTATTTAATAAAGTGATACATTAATTAAATATTGGATATAGTGGCACGAAATGTTGTTTATGTCATATATATTAAAATAAAACAATAATTATTCATTTTTTAAGAAATTCAAAATATTTCATATAAAATAAAAACAAATATTCCTTTCAAAATCCACTTAAATAATTTCAAACTGACATGAAATGGAAAATAAATTTAATTATTGCTATATTAATACATCCACAAAATATGGGCATGGATGAAAATTATTTAGAAATTAGTTATTTAAAATATTTTAAACAAGGTTTTATAATAATGTGTCCCTTTCTTTGAGTCTGGATAATAAAATAATCTCTCTATCTTCCTACAAAATAATGTAATAATATTTATTTATTTTCTTAAGAATATTATTCACGATAATTACTCAATAATTTTGTCTGTTATGCCACTTATTAACATGTTTTATTTATTTACATAATCACTTATGTTTACATTGGATGTCTTGATGATATTTTTATAGTATGTCCAAAATGAAAATGATATATTTACTATTGTAAAGTAGTTCATTATTCAATAATCACTATAATAATAATAATGAAATAATTATCATTTTTATATAGTAAATAATCTTTTAAAACTATCCATGAATGATGGTCATGAAAATAAAATTATGTTATAACCATAAAGAGGGTGGATCATATGTATTCTTCAGTAACATATCCTTTTTTCAACAAACATGAGGGAAATAAATAATTTATAATTTCATCATTACATAATTATTATTATATAAAAAATATCATAATACCTCTATTAATATATTTATATATACATCCCATGTGATGCAGTGAATAAAATAAAATCACATCTCTTCATAGAGGTGGTAATCCACACGTACACATGAACGACATAAGAATTTTTCAATGGATGGAATGAAAAAATATTACCTTTATAGAGTAAAAAATATGTCATATTTATCATCAATAATAACTAAATATATCATAATAACCATCCTTGTGAGGTGGTTAGGAAAAACAAAACACATCGCTTTGTGGAGGTTATAATCCACAAATACACACATGAAATGTTTTCGCTTCCCATAAGATGTAAAAAGAGATGAAAAAGGTAGTTAACATAGTCATAATAGAATTTAATTATTTTTAATATAAGGATTTTATAATTAAACTAGGTTTAAATAATCTTTTAATAATGTAGGAGAATAAATAAATTTGATATAATTCGGTTAGGACATGTACCATCTTCTTGGATAACCTCTTTGGATCAAACCAAAATCTATTGGTATTATGATGACACATAGTCTTTTAGAATATGGGGAGGTATATTAGGTAGATACTTAATGTTTTATTTTTCTAAATAGAGTTCCCAAAAGTTTAGTAGAAGAGATTATAGGAGGTTCCTTTTTATATGTGAGGGGTGGGGTACTCTTGGAATTGCATAAATAATTTAAATTAATAAAAATTAATTTTCATTATAAAATGTATAAAAATTGATATATTTAAAATATATGATGTGTATTATTCAAAATCATATCATTAAAAAATATTTGTATTTGTTTTTGTGATGTTATCCCTATTATATCTTATTTTTTTCCAATGTTAACCCTTTTAATGACCACCACTGTATAAATGTGTTTTACACTATAAGAGGAATAAATGATACTATAAAATGAATAGTGGATCATAAATATTACATTATAGATATTATGAACCATATCCCATTAACCTATAAAATGATATTATATATGAATTTTAAATCATTTAGTAAAATACTGTTTATTATAAAATTTCTATAATTTTATTTTTGGAACTATTGAATTAATTTGGACATTAATTCATCAAGATAACAATAGAATTCAAATATGAAAGTTTAAAACCTACTTAAAAATTTACATATATTTATTTAATTCATTTTACATAATAATAAATCTATATTATATTACTTTTAATGTTTTTAAAATCATTTACTATATTTTTCTATTACATTAACAAGCATTGTGTATGTGTTGTGAAATCATTAAAGGTTATTATTTAATCACTAAAAATAAAAAACATTCCATGAAAAAAGACATAAAAACATTAAATAAACAATTATATGTGAACATAACCTATTTTTATCACTAGAAAAAAATTTATATATATTAAAATTAAGAGGGAGACAATTTTAAGATAATCCTTTACCTAAAATAATAAAATATTTGTAATCAAAATAAGGTGGGAATAAACTGAAACATTTTTGAATCATTGATAGTTTTTGTAGAAACACACTTTTATTATAAAACAAGGTTATGAATTGGTGATATTTTTATTCCTTATCACATTATTTCTAACCTTAACTACCTAATACAACCATACCATGGTGAAAAATGATTTCTATGATTACTGTTTATAATGATAATAAATATAAAAGTCACATTTTCCAAAGTTCATACTAATGATTCAAAAATATAGAATCCATTTTTAAAGACTAATTTTCTTGAACTAAAAGAAATAATTTTTAAATTAATTTTTATAATGTAATGGATTTATTTAGAAAAGTGTTTTTTAGTCTAAAAATGTACATAAACTTAAATATGGTATAACGATGACTCCAATATAATTAATTAATTAAATTATTATTAAATTAAAATTATGTTACCTTTAAATCCAATTTTACTTTTATATTATTTTATTTAATAAATAGAAATTAAAATGTTACAAATCACTACTTTTCGTTATTCATTGAAAAATCAATGTTGTCAAAAAATCCCAAATTCCCACTATAAGATAAATTTGATGTGATTATTTAAAAAATAATGTTCAAATTTTATAATAATTTTTTTTTTAAAATTTATAAATTATGATTTCAAATAGAAATTTATTATTTAATAAAATAAATTTAATAAGACTACAATTACTTTTCCTTTTAATTGAAAATTTTCATTAACATTATTATAAGGAATATTACCCTATAAAATTTAATTAATGAAAAATAATAAGGCATTAAATTGATTTAAAACTTACATTATCTGTTTTATTAAAATTTCTATGTTAATAAATATAAAAAAATTATTAATAATAAATTATTTATTAATTTACAGGAAATCAGAATATAAACACTTAATATATAAAAGTAGCTTTTTCTAAAAAAAATGATTTTATATATAATATATTATTTAAAATAAAAGTTAATTCTCATATAATTAAAAATTAAATTATATTAAATGTATTACAAATTCATATTCATAAAATTATAATTTAATAATATAGGGTAAGATATATATTTATTAAATTAATTATTATGTTGTTAAATTTTAATCAAGCTTAATAAGGGTGAACATCGATAATTTAAGGTGGATTTAATTTTATTATGTTCATATGACACTTAAGAATTATTGAAGAATTTTTATTGGATTGATAGTCATATCAAAATTTCTCACCAACCATTCCTCATATAAATCACCAAACACCCATGAGACTCCTTATCTACCCCTTACTTAACATTCATTTCTAACGAATTTTCCTAGTTTTCAACTTATAATAAGTGATCACCCCACCCACAAAAATCCCCATGTAGCCTTATAATTATTCTAAAAACCATATAAAAGTGTACTTTACATGAATCCTTCAAATTTTTTTAATAAATGGGATACATAAAGGTGTGCCACAACCTCCATTTCGAAGTGTCCATTCAAGAGAAGATTCAATTCCTCAACATGATTTCTATTCAATTCCTAGCATTTTCATTTTTAATATTCCCATAAATACTCCTACAAAACTATTAATACCATTAAAATATGATGAAAAAATATTATTATTATAATTATATTTCGTTATATTTATTAAAAACCCATTATCTTTATCCCTCTCACCTAATAAATATATGAAAATGTATCAAGTGAAATATAGAGAGTATCACCTCCATGAACGATATATTTCATTTTTTATAACCTCATTACAAGTATTGTTATACAAACCAATTCAATGAATAAATATGATATTTATAATATGATTATTATTTTTTAAATATAATGTATTCATTATATTAATAAATATTAGAAATAAGTGAAAAATGTAAATTTAACCACATTAAATTAGTATACCAACAAGAAACACGATTTCTTCAATTTATGAACTAGTTTTGTATGAGTTATATTCATATTACACATCTTCAAGATTATTATTTATAACATTAATAAAAAATTAATAATATAATTATACTTATATAATAATGATATTATAGCTAAACCACTTCCTATTTATACTTATCAATTAATTATAGAAAGTTATTATTTATGTCTGTATCACCCCTTAAAAGGAAAATGATATAAATTTATATAATGGATTACTATTGAAAAATATTTATTAGTAATAATAGATAATAATGATTAAATAATAATTTTTTATAATGGAAATATAAAATTTTAAACTTATTATTAATATACAACCTTCTATTGGTTAAACATTTGAGATAGAATGATATCATAAATTTCATATTCATGAATCATAAGAAAATATTTCAGGGAATAAAATTAAAAAATTATAAATAATTAAAACATATTTAATATATAAATTTAACAATATATTAGTAAGGGTATTTTTACCAATGTATGGGGATCAACATCGATATCGAAATACATCTATGAATTAATCAGAATCACTGATATGTGAAGATAAAAACAAACAATAACATAGAAATGAATATAAAATGAATGATTATAAATAAAGAGTATATATATTAATATATATGAATAAAGTATTACAATAAGTTTATAGAGAATTAATTTTATAATACAATAGTTTAAAAATGATTCAATGAATTCAAGAAAAAATGAATGAGGTTTTCACCAATTTTTTTATTATTTTAGATAAATGTCATATTCAACAATTGTATAATATTGTGTCCTATATATAATAATATTTATATGCCTATTGTAATACCATTAATGAAATTAAAATTATTTAGAAAACCAAATAATTTTCTCTCCATTAATGTATTTTAGATTCAATGGTTACAAAATCCATAGGAGTCTTCATTAACTAAGTTTATTTTCATTCCATTATGATCATTCTATCTTAACATTATTCTTATAAGTTGGTTAAAATATGACATATTCGCGAACAATAATGTTCATAATCTCATGATTATATGGTTTTACATTTCTTTCTCAATAAATCATATTTAAATAGTTAATACCTCAACTATTCTTAAATGATGAACTTTATTCTTACAAAAAATTAAATGTTTTTAAGATTAATCCACAACCTCATTGATTGTTTTTTATCTCCTATATACGTCTTCATTCACTAAAAAATGATTTATTTCTTATCTTGAAACCAATTATTTTATTATATCATGTTCTCTTATATTTTATAGTTGTATATTTTCAAAAGATAAATTTATTATCCTTTTTATTATGTGGGTTTCAAAAATGGTATTTTAAATCTTAAAAATGACTACTATTTAATATTCAAATAATTTATCTTCCACTCCATATTTCTACTAGAAATAATTTATATACATTTCAATAATATATTATTGATATTTCATTTAAATTAGCATTTTAAGATGATTTTGAATTTACATTTTATAAAATTATTAGTTATAGTGATTCACAAATTCAACTATTTTAATAAAAGAAAAAAATGTTTTTAGAAATCATATTTCATTATATTTTCCACATTACTCATTATATACCAAGTATATATCCCTTTTAGTATAATTTGTCTTGAATCACACTAAAAACAAACATGCAAAATACTCCTTCGGGTGAATGGATTTTTGGAATCAATCAATCAGTCTCATAAACTAATTTTACATGATATAATTTGAAAATTTTAAGAGAGATTTGTTTTACATGGGTTATCCATGATAAGATACATGGATGATTTTTTGGCCACACAAGCACACACACATATATATATTTGTTTTATCATAATGTGGTGGGTGTTTCTATAAGGACCCATCATTAAAACATTACATAGTCTTGAATTTAATGGATAATTCACATTGATGATCTTATTTTGGTTTAGAGTTTCAGAGAATTAGGCCATAACTATTACATTACATCTCAATAGTTACAAAGTAGAAACTTATACTTAGTTTACATTTTTTCATAAAATAAAGACAGTTGAAAAAAAGAGTCATGTATAGTTACATGTTTTAGACAGCATGCCTTTTCCTTGATCCCATCCTTGACCCTATTCATCTTTAAGTCCCGTGAAAAACATTTGAAAACATGGTATGAACATAAAAAGATCAGCGATGAATATAAAATAAAGAATGAAAAAATTATTCTATCAATAAATACCAAGAATAATCTCATACCTCACGACATCATCAGATTTATGAATAATACATAGAAATCATAAATCATAAAGGTATCTTGTGGAATCCATAACATACTTACGTTGTAGCTTTCAGAATTATGTAGGGAGTTAAATTTGGAATACCCATCACAGTACATTACCTAAATATTTTAATAGAAACATTATCATTTACCTTTGTCATGTTACCCAATGCGTTAGAGAGCTATCTCGGGCTCAACTGCCCTAGGTTTATAATGGAACCACCTGTATGTGTAAACAATGCCCAAGAACCATAACACATAAAATAAGCATAAAAGAATGATAACATTTTCACATTCCAATCACAATATATCATCTCAAGATATTGAAATAATCAATTATTTCTCAAAATTATTTTCAAAACTAAAATATGTCAAAAGGGTATATGGTTTTTATTTTTCCTTTTCAAAAACACGACCGCTTGTTAAGGAATCCAAAGATCAAATAATACTCATGGAGGAGGAAATGTCATTGTCACCGCATACGTTAAAATGAAACATTCCTTTTTGTCTTTTAGTAAAATACTTCATATAAAAATATTCCTTTTGAATGAAATGAAAAGTCAAATGGGTTTATACACTGTATAAAAGAAAGTCATGTATAAATCAAAATATTCCTAAATGAAAGGATATTGAGATGAAGTCCCTTACCAAGATCATTTTGTTAATAAAATAGATCAATTATGAGTATTCACTATAAATAAACATAATTAAAGTATAAATACAAGAGAAGATATCAAAATTCATTTCTCACATAATCATAGCCTGACATAATAAAGAAGTAGATGATTAACCCAAATAATGGAAATTGGGTTAAGATGTTCCCTTAGCTCCTGTCTAAATTGACCTATTTATTCTTTAATCTCCTGAATAATAAACTAAAGTTAATTTATACCTGATTGAGAACCTTTTTAATGTTTATTATTCTTTTTATATCACTTATTACCATGTTATAAACAGTATGTAACCATTTAAGTTAATAATGGTCATTTTGTCGATATTTGTACTTGAGTCAAAAATGAACTTGTTATAATTAAAAGTTGTCCATGTGGTAAAAATTTAATTATCTCCAGCATGATATTCATGATTTACATATCATATAAATAATATATATCCATTATATATTTATTTATAATAGTACATAACATTTGGAGGTAAGAAAAGAAATGCACCGTTCATGGAGACGGTGAGCTGTACGTACAAATGAACACTACTTTCATTTATATTTCATAATAAATGGATTGAAAACATAATGATAAATAGGTATATTATAATTAAAGTATAATATAATATATAATTTCATTAACTCCTTACTTTATATGTACCATGTATGTTATAAACAAGTCATATCACTTTGAGGGGGCGGTAGTCCACACTTCCGAAAATGAAACTATCTTATTTACCCATTATGAAAACCATAATGGTATGATATAAATAAAAAATAAATAAGTATAGAGACAATAGAAATATAATATATATCACATGTAAATATAGTTATATCTTAATGGCCACCATAACAGGTGGTAGGTGAAGATTGAACAGTCATCGTTTCATGAGGCTGTAGTTCGCCATCGAGAGAAACAATATGTTCTTTACCCATTAGACCGATGTGTGTGTAAGTGTAGTTATAATAATTCCAATAACAACAACCTATTATATTTAGTATACTAGTGTTTTTATAAAATAAAGTAATAAAAAGAGTTTAGGTGGTTGGAGAAGTAAAAGAAAAGAAAAGAACTTAAGAGAAGACTTTACCTTTAAATCGGGTAACTCCCTTTGGTTTGAACCAGAAGGATGTATCGAAGTGACTAATGCCTAAGGTAATGATTCTAGGTGGAAAAGAGGGATATTAAGAGGTTATTTTTTAAGAGGTTTGATGAGCCATGGGTCTTTATAGGTGTGAGTAATGGGTTATAGTTGGAGGCTTTTTATAAGGGGGAGGAGGGGCTCATTTAGAAAGTTTAAAAATATTATTTTATTATATAATGATTTTCGGTTTATAATGGTCCAAAAATTATTAAAGTTGAAGATAAGATAAATATTGTTCGAAATAAAATCATCTGATAAGAATTGGACATGTTTTGTATATTGTTTTAATTTTTATAATCTTATTTATTTAAATCATTCATTAATGAGGCAAACCGTGCATCATTATTGTATCACAAATAATTTTATTTATTTTATGTCTAAAAAATATAAAAAATAACATGATTTAGGAAATATTTTGATCTTTCAAATTAATATTTATAATCTAAGAGATAACTTATATAACCCCATGTAAAAATTTATTTACTAAAAGATATATGTTTAAGTAATTTTTGTCATTACTTTAAATTAATTAATATAAAGTGTCATTATCACTCTTAAGCGGCTCAATGGAGTCCCAAAATTGACCCAAGGATTCCCATGGTACGAAATGTATCATCCAATAGGATTAGGACACATGTTAGGGTAATTTAATATTATTATAATATTATTTTTACCTTGATTTACCTTATTTACCTTTAACCGCGGTAAATAAAAGTCAAAAGTTACTATTCACTAAAAATTATTTTCATCTTATTGAAACAAATTTTAATTACTAATAACAACCATTTATGTCGGATTTTTGAAATTCAATTCATAGAAGTGGTAAAATTTCATTTAAATGAAAGTTGGTTTTTTTAACTATTACTTAGTGTTTTCACCATTCATCAAAAATTGATGTTTTTCAGAAAAACTCCAAAAATTAATCCTAAGATAAATTTGATATTACGAATTAAAAAATTATGTATATTTTATGAAATTCAAAACATATAATTTTCATTATTTAATTTAAAATTAATTTCTATTATCAAAATAAAAAGCGTGTTTTTTAAGAAATAATAACTATAAAAAGATTAACACTTGTTTATGTCCAATTTCAAAGTGAATTTACTTATAATGACCAAAATTGGATTAAATGGTAAAAATATAATCTAATTATACTTTAAAAAAAAATAAAAAGATAACTTAACCATACAAATAATTTAGATTAAAAGGCAGTTTTGAATTAAAATACAGTATTTTTCACTATTCATTATAAAATGAATTTTATCAGAAAAGTACAAAAAATTTACCCAAAGTAAAATTTTATGCCCCGATTATAATGAATAAATTAATTTTTTCAAATTTAACATATAAATGTGACAAAAAATACATTTAAAAATAGTTCTCTATCAAAAGGCAATAAATCAACCTTTTAAAGAATATTAGACTATTTGAGCTTAAAATTTTATTCATTCCTATTTTAAGCCTCTAAATTTTATTGGATAAATGTAAAAACATTTAAAAAACATGTATAATAATATTTTAGTTAGATTCATTAATTCCTGCCAATACAATGACTAGGCGTCAACTATAATTTAAAATAATATTATACTATTATTTTTCAGTATGACCCAACGTTGTGTGCAACATAAGATTTCAAAGAAACCCGTTGTTGCATATCAGGTACGCAATCAAAAATAACATCCCTATTAAAGTAAAATTAATATTTAATTCACAAATATTAATAAATATGAAAATTTCATATTTCTTTATTTACCTAGGATGTTACATCCTTCCCCCTTTTGGAAACTTCGTCAACGAAATTTTTATCCACTTATCAAATAAGTGGGGGTATTTATCCCTCATAGAATTTTAAGATTCCCACGTTGCCTTTTCGACCATATGGCTTTTCCAAAAAATATTTACCTGATAAATTACCTTATTCCATAACACTTGCTCCCTATGGTCAAGAATTTGGACTGGCTGTTCCTCATAAGAGATATTTTCTTCCAGCTGAACTACCTCTGGGCTCAAAACATGAGATGGATCCGGCATATACTTTCTCAAAATTGAAACATGAAAAACATTGTATACCTAGGATAAATTTATAGGTAAAGCTACTTTGTACGCAACTGATAGAACTCTCTCCAAGATTTCATACGGTCCAATGAAACTCGGACTCATCTTTCCCTTCTTACCAAAATGCATCACACTTTTCCATGGAGGAACTTTGAGAAAGACATGATGACCTACCTCGAAAGAAAGATCCTTCCTTCGGTTATCTGCATAACTTTTCTACCTGCTCTAATCTGTTCTCATGTTATTCTGAATCAACTGAACTTTTTCTACCATCTCTTCTACAAATTATGGTCCAATCAGTTTCCTTTCACCTACTTAATCCCCAAAAGATGGTGTTCGATACCACTTCACATATAATGACTCAAATAGATCCATCTGTATACTAGAACGAAAACTGTTATTATAAGAAAATTCAACCAAAGAAGGATATTGGTCCCAACTTCCATGGTAATACAGAGAAAAAAGACGTAGCATATCCTCCAAGGTATGAATTTTTTATTTTGAATTCCCATCTAATTGCGGATGAAACATTGTACTAAAATTTAATTCAGTACCCAAAGACTTCTGAAGGCCTTTCCAAAAGATAGAAGTAAACCCAAAATCATGATCAGATAAAATGGATAGGGGAACTCTATGAAAAATGAATATCTCTTTAACATACAATCAAGAAAGTTGATCTAGATATAGAGTATCTTAAATTGGAAGGAAATGAACAGATTTAGTCAATCGATCAACAATAACCCAGATTGCATTGTTACCTCGAGATGTCTTCAGTAATCCCACAATGAAGTCCATAGATATATTTTCCCATTTCTACTATGGAACCAGCAAATACTAAAACATCCCTTTTGGTAACTGCCACTCTACTTTAACATTATGAGAAGTTAAACACTTCATAGTAAAATCAGCAATATATCTTTTCATTCCATCGCACTAGTAATACTCTTGAAGATCTCTGTACATCTTAGTACTACCAAGATGAACTAAAAACGGAGAAGTATGAGCTTCACATAATAACTATTTCTTCAACTGTGAATCACAAGGCACACATAATATCTTCCCAAACCTAAAAATTTAATCACTATCAATGTTAAAATCATGAAACTTACCCTTCTGAACCAACTCTAACTTTTTCTAAAACCCACTGTCTTCCTTTTATGCTTGCTTAATTCTATCTGATAGAGATGATTTCACTAACATGTAAAAAAAATAGAGGAATTTCTTTCACCAACAACTTCTATGTCAAAGTTCATCAAATATTTAATCAAAGGATCTTGTTCAAAATGTAATAAGGTTAATGTAGTATTAATTTTTTGAATCAAAGCATCATACACTTTATTTTTCTTTTCCTAGATAGTAATGAATCATGCAATCATAATCATTGATTAATTCCACCATCTCCTATATCTCATGTTTAATTCTTTCAGAGTGATTATATACTTTAATCTTTTTTGGTTAGTATATATTTCACATTTTACTCTATAAAAATGATGCCTCTAATTTTTTAAAGAAAAAAAACAGCATCTAATTCCAAATCATGTGTAGGATAATTTAACTCATGAGGTTTCATCTGATGTGAAGCATAAGAAATCATCTGATCATTCTACATTTGGACACAATTAATTCCATTCAATAAAGAATCACTATAGATAACAAAATCACCATTTCTGGAAGGCAGTTCCAAAACTAGATCATTCACCAATCTTCTTTTCAATTCTGGAAAATAATAATCACATTCTTTTGTCCAAATAAACTTAACACCTTTTTGAGTTAACTTACTCATTGGACTAGGTAACCCTGCAAAATTCTCAACAAACCTCTAGTAATAACCTGATAAAACATGAAAAATATGGATCTTAGGTATATTTGTGGGTCTTGACCATTCTTCAATAACTTTTGTTTTAGCATGATCAACAGTTATGCAATTTTTTTGAAACAATGTGACCAAGGAATGAAATTTGTTGTAACCAAAACTCACACTTTCTTGAATTTCTTATACAGTTTCTTTTCTTTTAAGGTTTGCAAGACAACCGTTAAATGACTTTAATTTTCTTCTTAACTTTTGGGATAAATAAAAATATCATCAATAAACAAGACCACAAACTTATCAAAAAACTCACAGAAAATTCTATTCATAAGATCGATGAATACAATAGGTGAATTTGTTAACCCAAAAGGCATAAACAAAAAATCATAATGGCTATATCTAGTATGAAACATGGTCTTTGGAATGTCTGCTTCCTTTACTTTCAACTCATTGTACCCTGAAATCAAGTCAATGTTTGAAAAATACTAAGCTCCCTAGAGCTAATCAAACAAATCATCGATATGAGTCAAAGGATACTTGTTCTAAAAAATGATGTTATTCAATACTCTACAATCAATGAAAATTCATATTGATCCATATATCTTTTTAACAAACAAGACTTGAGAACCCAATGGTGATGTGATAGGCCGAATTAAACCTTTAAGTAATAACTCCTACAATTGTTTCTTTAACTCTAAAAGTTAAATTTGAGCCATTCGATAAGGGGGTTTTGAAATTGGATTAGCATCCAGAACTAAGTCAACATAAATTCAACTTATTGATCATGTATTATACCAGGAAACACATCATAAAAAACATCAAGACACTCATTTACAACTAGAACATCATTAATATGAACAGTTCCTTTTTTCAATAATATTTGAATGGTAACATTCATTTCCATATTTTACTAGTTTCTCAGCTTCCTGATATATTATAGAAAGTATGGGTTTATTCTTGTAAAAAAACTGAACTTATTTCTAAAAATAAACCACTTTATCTCTATTTTCAATTTTAGCAGGATAAACAGAAAGCCAATCCATACCCAAAATAACATCAAACTCTACTTGAGGCAAAACTATAAGGTTTGTAGGTAGATTCTTTTCACAGACAAGGACATAAAGGTTCTTACAATTTCTTTTTGTCTCAATATTTTCCCCCTGTGATTTTACCATAAGTTCAGGATTCATATCTTGAGATGGAATTCCCAATTTACCAGAAAACTTCTCAGAAATGAATAAATGTGTAGACCCTGAATCAAACTACACATTGCCATAATCTGAAAAAACAAACAATATACTTGAAACTACTTCTTTTGGTGGAACAACATCTGCTGAAGTAGTCTCAAAGGATTTCACCACCCCTTTCTGCTTGTAGATTGGATGCTTTCTCTCAGTTGAGTTCTTCATTGGACACTCATTTTAATAATATACCATTTCATTGCACTTAATTTTTTTTACTAATTGTAAATCAGATTTTTTATTACCATTACCCTGATCTTTTTCAATGCAATTATGAGCCTTATGTCCCATTTTACCAAATTAGTAGAACTTACCAGAATTTAAAAGACATTCCCTAGCATGCTTTTTAACACAATTTTCACAAACTATAAACTTGAGTTTCTTACCATCAGACTTTTTTTTAAAGATTTATTCCCTTTTGTCTACCACCTCGACCTCTTATTATGTTGCTTTTCAAATAAAACATGATCATCAGAAAACTCCATTTCCACCTTCTCTGCACATCGAACAATTTTTTCATAACTTTTGAACTCAAGAGAAGCTAAATCGCTTCGATACATTATCTTTAATCTTCAGTAAAAAAGGTTGATTTTACTATCAATATCTCATAAAAAATTTGGACCATACCTTGCTAGTAGAGTGAATTTTGATCCATAAGCAGCCACTGAGTCATCCTCCTGCCTCAATTACAAGAATTTGTTTCCATCCTAAGATGAACCAACCTAGGGAAATATTTCTCAATAAAAATACCTTTGAATTCATCCCAATAAATAGAATAAATCTCATTAATATACTTGATATTTTTCACCATCGACCACCACTGATCGGCTTCACCTTCAAAACAGAAAACAACAAGACTAAAAATTTGATGTTCTGAACACCTTATGACATCAAAAATCTTCTTCAGTGCTTTAATCCATAATGTAACTAGCACAAGGTTTGATGATCCTCTAAATAATAGGGGATGTTGCCTCATGAAATGATCCACTACTGAAATGTTTCTTTGTGGTTGATCAGGATGTTCACATGCATGGATACCACCACCATTTATAGCCTAATTAAACTATGACATAACTGCAACAAACTATTTAGTTATGATTCCAACCATCTCATGTTGCTGGTTTGGAAGGTTGTCTTCCTCTTGATGTCGTCTCATCACAACTACCCTGTTTCCTATGCGAAAAACCATTTTAAACACAAAAATATCTTAGTCAAAGCAACATGGTAATCTATAAATGATATATCAGTTCAATATTACTATAAATTAAAAATAATTTATGGATATTAATTTAAGAATATCCTAACTTCTAATGTTGTCTAATCCGACCTTTGATACCAACTATAAGGACCCAAACTTAAAACATTACGTAATCTTGAATTAAATGGATAATTCACATTGAGGATCTTTTCCGGTTTACAGTTTTAGGGAATTAGGATATAGCTATTACATTACATCTCAAAAGTTACAAAGTAGACACTTCTACTCAGTTTCCATTTTTTTCATAAAATAAAAACTCTTAAAAAAAAGAAGTGTGTCTAGTTCCATGTTTTAGACAACATGACTTTTCCTTGATCCCATCTTTAACCCTATTCCTCTTTAAGTCCTCTGAAAAACATTTTAAAACATGGGATGAGCATAAAAAGCACAATAAATATTATAAAATAAAGAATGAAAACATTATTATATCAATACATACCAAGAATAATTTCATACCTCATGACATCATCAAATTTATGAATAACACATAGAAATCATAAATCATAAAGGTAACTTGTGGCATCCATAACATAGTAACGTTGTATCATTCACAGCTACATAGGGAGTTACATTTTGAATAACCATCACAATATATTACCTAAATCTCTTAGTAGAAACATTATCGTTTACCTCCATCACATTACCCAATGCATTAGAGAGCTATCTCGGGCTCACCCACCGTAGGTTTCTCACGAACGCACGCATATGCGTAAACAATGCCCAAGAACCATAACACATAAAACAAGCATAAATGGAAGATAAAATTTCAACATTCCAATCACAATATATCATGTTAAGATATTGAAATAATAAATTCTTTCTCAAAAAATTTTTTAATACAAAAATATGTTAAAAGGGTATGTGGTATTTATTTTTCCTTTTATAAAAACACTACAACTTTTTAAGGAAGTCAAAGATCAAATAATAGTTGTGGAGGCGGAAAGGTAATTGTCACCACGTATGTTAAAAAGAAACATTACTTTATTTCATTTAGTAAAATGCTTCATATAAAATGATTCTCTTTGAATGAAATGAAAATTCAAATGGGTTTATACACCATATAAAAGAAAGATGTGCATAAATAAAAATATGCCTTAATGAAAGAAGATTGAGACAAAGTCCCTTACCAAGATCATTTTGTTAATAAAATAGATCAATTATGAGTATTCAATATAAATACACATAAAGAATGAATAAATACAAGAGAAGATATCAAAATTCACTTCTCACATAATAATAGCATGACATAATAAATAAGTAGATGATTAACCCAAATAATGGAAATTGGGTTAAGAAGTTCCCTTACCTCATGTCTGACTTTCCACGTTCATTCTTTAATCTCCTCAATAATAAATTAAAGTTAATTTCTACTTTCATAAGAACCTTTTCAATTTTATTAATCCTTTTATATCACTTATTACCGTGTTATAAACATTATGTAATCATTTAAGTTAATAATGGTCATTTGTCGATATTTGGTACTTGAGTCAAAAATGAACTGCTTATAATTAAAAGTTGTCCATGTTCTCAAAATATCATTATCTCCATAATGCTATTCAGGATTTACATATCGTATAAATCATATATTTCCATTATATATGTATTTAGAATAGTACAAAACATTTGGATGTATGAAATGAAATGCACCATTCATGGAGACGGTAAGCCATACGTACACATGAAAACTAATTTCATTTATATTTCATATTTATTGGAAAGAAAACATAATGATACATAGGTATATTATAATTCTAGTATAATATCATATAAAATTTCATTAACTCCTTCCTTTATACATTCCACGTATGGAATGAACTAGTCATATCACTTTGAGGGGGCGGTAGTCTGCACTTCCTCAAATGAAATTATCATATTTACCCATTATGGAAACCATAATGGTATGATATAAATGAAAAATAAATAAGTATAGAGACAATATAAATATAATATATATCACATGTAAATATACATTCATATTAATGGCCACCATAAGTGGTGGTAGAAGAATATTGAACAATCATCGTTTTGTGAGGCAGTAGTTCGTTGTCCATAGAAACAATATGTTCTATACCCATTAGAGGGAGGTGTGTGTAAGTGTTGATCAAATAATTCTCATAACAACAACCTAGTATATTTAGTATACTGGTGTGTTTGTAAAATAAAGGAAGAAAAAGTTTTTATAGGGTTGGAGAAGTAAGATAAAAGAAAATAACTTAAGAGAAGACGTTACCTTTAAATCAAGTAACTCCCTCTAGTTTGAACCAAAAGGATTTCTTAAAGTGCCTTTTGCCTAAGATAAGGCTTCTAGGTGGGAGAGATGAATATTTAGAGCTTATTTGGGCATAGGTTGGATGTACTGAGGGGATTGATAGGTGTGAGTAATGAGTTAGAGTTGAGGGATATTTATAAGGGGTAAGAGGGGCTCTTTAGGAAAGTTGGGAAATATTATTTTATTATATAATGATTTTCAGTTTATAAAGATCCAAAACTTATTAAAGTTGAAGATAAGATGACTATTGTTCAAAATAAAATCATCTAATAAAAATTGGACAGGTTTTGGATATTGTTTTAATTTTTATAATCTTATTTATTTAAATCATTCATTAATGAGGCAAACACTGCATCATTATTGTGTCATAAATAATAATATTTATTTTATGTCTAAAAATAATAAAAAAATACCATGATGTATAAAATTTATTTATATTTCAAATTAATTTTATATTCAAAGAGATAACTTATATTACCCCATATAACAATTTATTTACTAAAATATATATGTTTAAGTTATTTTTGTCATTACTCTAAATTAATTAATATAAAGTGTCATTATCAGTCTTAAGTGGCTCAATGGGGTCCCTAAATCGACCCTAGTATTCCCATGGTCAGAAATGTATCAACCAAAAGTATTAAGACACATGTTAGGGTATTTTAATATTATTTTAATATTTATTTACCTTGAATTACCATATTTACCTTTAAGTGCGCTAAATAAAAGTCAAAAGTTACTATTCACCAAAAATTATTTTCATTTAATTGAAACTTATTTTAATTACTAATAACAACCATGTATGTCATATTTTCTAAATTAAATTCACAGAAGTTGTAAAATTTCATTTAAATGAAAAAGTCTGTTTTTAACTACTACTTATGTTTTCACTATTCATCAAAAATTGATGTTTTTCAGAAAAATACAAACAATTTAGACTAATATATATTTGATATTCTGAATTAAAAAATGATGTCTATTTTACCAAATTAAAAACATAAAAGTTTAATTAATTAATTTAAAATTAATTTTCGTTGTCAAAACAAAAAGCCTGTTTTTAAGAAATAATAACTATAAAAAAATTGACACTAGTTTGTCTCAAATTTCACAGTGAAATTACTTCCAATGAACAACATTGGATTAAATGGTAAAAAAAATATTATTACACTTTAAAACCAATTAAAAAGATAATCTATCCATATAAATAAATTAGATTAAAAGGCATTTTTGAATTAAAATACAGTATCTTTTACTATTCATTATAAAATGAATTTTATCAGAAAAATTCCCAAAATTTACCCAAAGTAAATTTTGATTTCCTGATTCTAAAGAAGATTTTTTTTTCAAATAGAACATATTAAATTGTCAAAAAATATATTTAAAAAGAGTTCTCCATTAAAAGGCAGTAAATCAACCTTTTAAAGAATATTAGACTATTTATGCTTATAATTTGATTCATTAAGATTATAAGCCTTTAAATTTTATTGGATAAATGTAAAAACATTTAAAAAACATGTATAATCATATTTTGGTTAGTTTTGTTCATTCCTGCCAATACAACGACAAGGAATTAACTACCATTTAAAATTATATTATATTTTTATTTTTCAGTATGACTCTACGTTGTGTGCAACATAAGATATCAAAAGAAACCCATTGTTGTGTTTCAGGTACGCCATCGAACATAGAATCCCGTCTAAAGTAAAATTAATATTTAATTCAAAAAAATTAATAAATATGAAAATTTCATATTTCTTTATGTACCTAGGATGTTATAGTTTCCCTCTAATTCTTTTGTCAAAATTTCATATCTCATGAGGTAAATTTTTTATGTGTGAACATGATATACTTAGATATATTCATATGAATGAGATATGACATGATGTGGTAGACTATATTAAAATTATTGAACATTGATAATACGTGGTAAGATATGATCACAATATTGAGCATGGACATGATACATCTATCTATGTTCCAAATGATGTAACTTCATTTGTATATTTATATGTCATGTTTCTATGAAAGAAAATATGATATTATATATGTCATGTGATTATTGACTCATTTTATTGTATTCTATTATCGCAAAATATGTTTTATTATTTGATATTTCATGTCCATATTTTATATGGAATACTCTTGTTTGATCATGTTCTTGTAATAATATTTTTATCTAAATATCAAGTCTCCTTAGTCTTCTGATATGAAACATGATGGAATATTGATATATTTTCCCCTAAAAATGTGTTTATTCTAAACCTTGATTTTATTTCTCTTTTCCCTTAGGATTTATTTAAATTGAAAATTTAGAAATAATTCTTCTATAGATATTCATAATGGGAGATGTTTAAAAAAACGAGTAATATGTTTTTTATTTACCTAATTTACAAAGACATTAATCTTTCATATAAAAAATATATGAGATTACATGTAAAATTTAATTTTAAACCGCTTATTACAATGTTAAATATATACATGTTTATCTTGGGTAATCTAACTTCTTATCAAATATATTATATAATGAATATATTTTTAACACTAGACTTGAGGGTTTAGGTCGAAGGGATCACTGTAGGTATCATTGTAGGGTTTAGTTATTATTAGAGAATAAAATGGCTCTTTTGTTTGGGAGTAATACAAATTAAAATGAGTGAAATACCTATATAATATCCCTAATGTTTTAAAAAATCATTAAATTTAAGTAAAAATATAATATTTTTATTCCTAATAATGAAATTCTATCCATATATAGATAGGTCGATATATTCTATATCACAGTATAAGGCCCCATCCATAAACATTACATAATCATGAATTAAGTGAATAATTCACATTAAGGATCTATTTGTGTTTAGAGTTTTAGAGAATTAGGCTATAACTATTACATTACAACTCAAAAATTACAAAATAGACACTCCTTCCCCATATCCATTTTTTTCATAAAATAAAAACCCTAAAAAAAACCAAGAAATATTTTCTTGATATAAATCTTCTTGAATTTTTCCTTTCTCTTACCCTTTCTTATACCCTATGAAAAACATTTCATAAACTTGGGATGAACATAAAAAGCTTAGTAAGGGTCATAAAATAAAGAAAGAAAAAATTAGTCCATAGATATATACAAAACATAATCTCTTTAACATACATCATTAAATCATAGGATTTATGAATAACACAATGAAATCATAAATCATAAATGTAACTTGTGGCATCCATATCAATCTTATTTTGTAGCTATCATAGCAACATAGGGAGTTACACTAGAATACCCATAACAATATATTCCCAAAATATCTTAGGAGAAACATTAACGTTTCCCTCAGTCACGTTACCCAATGTATTGTAGAGCTATCTCAGGCTCACCCACCCTAGGATTATCACAGAACCACCCGTATACATAGAAAATTCCCAAGAACCATAACACATAAAACAAGAATAAAGGAACGATAAAATTTCCACATTACAATCACAATATATCATTTTAAGATATTGAAAGTCAATGCTTTCTCAAAACCATTTTCAATACCAAAATACGTAAAAAGGGCATATGGTATTTATTTTCCTTAATAAAACACTAAAGATTGTTAAGGAAGCCAAAGATCAAATAATACTCATGGTAGTGGAAAGGTCATTGTCACCATGTACGTTAAAAAGAAACATTCCCTTTTTTTCATTTAGTAAAATGATTCGTAGAAAAAGATTCCCTTTAAATGAAATAAAAAGTCAAAGGTGTTTATACCTCATATAAAAGAAAGTCATGTATAAATAAAAATATGCCACAATGAATGGAGATTGAGACGAAGTCCCTTACCTCATGTATAACTTGACTCGTTCATTCTTTAATCTTCTGAATAATAAACTAAAGTAAATTTCGACTTGCCTCATAACCTTTTTTAAGTTTATTATTCCTTTTATATCACTTATTACAACGTTATAAACATTACATAATCATTTATGTTAATAATGGTCATTTTTTGATATTTGTGAATTAAATATTAATTTTAATTTAAAGGTTATGCTATGTTTGATAGCCTACCAGATATGCAACAACGGTTTTCATTGAAATCTTATGTTGCACACAACGTTGAGTCATACTGAAAAATAATAATAGAATATTATTTTAACTAGTAGTTAATGCCTAGCCTTTGTATTAGTGTAATGAATAGAACTAACTAAAATATGATTATATATCTCTGTTAAATGTTTTTTATATTTATCCAATAATAGTTAGAGGCTTAAAATGTGAATGAATCTAATTTTAAGCACAAATAGTATAATATTCTTTAAAAGGTCGATTTAACACCTTTTGATAACGAACCCTATTTAAATATAGTTTTCTTCACTTTTATATGTTTTATTTGAAAAAATAAAATTCTTCTTTATAATTGGGACATCAAAATTTACTTTGGGTAAATTTTTGGTATTTTTTTGATAAAATTCATTTTTTAAAAAATAGTGAAAAATACTGAATTTTAATTCAAAACTGCCTTTTAATATGATTTATTTATATGGTTATATTATCTTTTTAATTTGTTTTAAAGTGTAATTATATTATATTTTTACTATTTAATCCAATGTTGGTCATTGGAAGAAATTTTACTCTTAAAATTGGATATAAATAAGTATCAAACTTTTGATAGGTATTATTTCTTAAAAATAAGTTTTTTGTTTTGACAATGAGTATTAATTTTAAATTAATTAATGAAAATTCTATATTTTGAATTTTGTAAAATAGACATCATTTTTGAATTCATAATATCAAATATAGCTTAGGCTGAATTTTTGGAATTTTTCAGAAAACCTTCAGTTTTTGATGAATATTGAAAACACTAAGTAGTAGTTAAAAAACCGACTTCTTCATTTAAATGAAATTTTACTGCTTCTGTGAATTGAATTTAAAAAATCTGACATATATGGTTGTTATCAGTATGAAAAATGTGGTTCAATAAGACAAAAATAATTTTTTGTGAATAGTAATTTTTGACTTTTATTTACCGCAGTTAAAGGTAAATAGGGTAATTCAAGTTAAAAATAATATTATAATAACCTAAAATTACCTTAACACTTGTCCTAATATTATTGGATATGTCATGGACGACCAATAAAATCCTTGGGTGAGATTTTCGTCTTTTGAAAGCCATTTGGGTAAGATAATTACATTAACAACTTTTTATTTAAAGTAAAAATAGAAATATCATAAACATGTATTGTTTTGATAAAACAATTTTAATGTGGGGTTATATAATTGACATATTTGACTATAAATATTCATTATAAATCTAAAAAGATTTCCTATATCATGATATTTTATTTATAATTTTCAGAAATCAAATAAATAAAATTATATATGACAAAATAATGATGCAGTGTTTACCACAATAATGAATGATTTAAATAAATAAGATTATGAAAATTAAAACAACATCGAAAACCTGTCCAGTTCTTATTGGATGATTTTATTTATAACAAGATTCATCTTATCTTTGACTTTAATAAGTTTTGGACCTTTATAAACCTAAAATATTTATATAATAAAATAATATATTCAAACTTTCTTAAAGAGCCTCTCCTCTCCCTTATAAAAAGCCATCACCTATAACCCATTACATACACCTCTCAAGCCTCTTGGCTCATCAAACCTCTACTCAAATAAGTTCTCACAATCCCTCTATTCTACCTAGAATCCTTACCTTAGGCATAAGGCACTTCAAGAAACATTTTTGGTTCAAACCATAGATAGTTACTCGATTTAAAGGTAACACATTCTCTTAAGTTCTTTCCTTTTATTTTACTTATCAAACCCCCTAAAATATATTTATTCCATTATTTTATAACAACACCAGTATCCTCAATATACTCGGTCATTTATATGATAAGGATTCAAACTACACCTGCACACACCTCCATCTAATGGGTAAAGAACATACTGTTTCTGTGGATGACGAACTACTGCCTCACAAAACGATGATTGTTCAATCTTCTCCTACCACCACTTATGGTGACCATTAATATGAAAATTAATTTACATGTGATATATATTATATTTATATTGTCTCTATAATTCTTTATTTTTCACTTATATCATACCTTTATGGTTTTTATAATGGGTAAATATGATAATTTCATTTTAGGAAGTGCGGACTACCGCCCCCTCAAAGTGATATGACTCGTTCATGCCCTACGTGTAACCTATAAAGGATGGAGTTAATTAAATTAAATAAAATATACATTATACTATAATTATAATATACCAATGTATTATTAAGTGTAACACCCCAGGTAAATAAGGAATATGACATTTTCATATTTATCCATATTTGTGAATAAAATATTAATATGACTTTAAAGGGGACGCTATGCTCGATGGCGTACCCAACACGCAGCAACGAGTTTCTTGGGAATCTTACGTTACACTCTAATAATAAAATAATATTATTTCAAATGGTAGTTAACATGTAGCCGTTGTATTGGCGGGAATGGATAGAAATAACTAAAATATGATTATATATGTTTTTTAATGTTTTTACATTTATCAAATAAAAGTTAAAGGCTTAAAATACGGAAAGAATTAAATTTTAGGTGTATATGCCCTAGTTTTCACTAAAGGTTCACTTATCGCCTTTTAATGGAGAACTTTCATTAAATATAGTTTTGATCACTCTTATACATTCTTTTGGACCAAATAAAACTCTTACTAAGAATCAGGACATCAAATTTTACATTGTGTAATTTTTTGATATTGTTTCGATAAAGTTCATTTTTTAATGAATAGTGTAGAATGTTGTGTTTTAATTCAAAACCTCTTTTTAATCTAATTTATTTATATGATTAGATAATATTTTGAATTGGTTTTAAAGTGAAATTAGAAAATATTTTTACCATTAAATCCAATAGTGGTCGTTGGAATTAATTTCACTTTGAAATCAGACTTAAACTAGTGTCGATCTTTTGATACTTATTGTTTTATAAAAACACGCTATTTGCTCTGACAGCGGGAATTAATTATTAAATTAATTAATGTGACTAATATGTTTTGAATTTTGTAAAATGGACTTCATTTTTTAATTCGTAATATCAAATATATCTTAGGGTGAATTTTTGGGATTTTTCTGAAAAACATCAATTTTTGATGAATAGTGAAACCACTAAGTGGTACTTATAAAAGCTGATTTTTTGTTTAAATGAAATTTTACCACTTATGTGTTTTGAATTTCAAAAATCCGACATACATGGTTGTCATTAAGAAGTAAAATGTGGTTCAATGGGATAAAAATAATTTTTTGGTGAATAGTAACTTATTAAGTTTTTAATCGCGATTAGTGGTAATTAGTGTAGTTTAAGGTAAAAATAATGCTTTAATAAAATGAAATGAACTTGACACATGTCCTAACCTCATTGGAGGTGTAATGGCCGACCAAGACAAGCCATGGGTCAACTTGGGGACCCCATGGATCCACTTTGGTTGGGAAATGACATAAATAAATTTTTATTTAATGTAAAAGTAAAAATGACACAAACATGATATGTTTTACTAAAACAATTTTTAAGTGGGGTTATACAAGTCATATTTTTGATTATAAATAGTAATTGGAAATATAAAATGATTTCATACATCATAGTATTTGTTTTATAATTTTTAGACATTAAATAAATTAAATTATTTATGACATAATAATGATGCAACGATGACATCATTATTTGACGATTTAAATAAAATGGAAAGATAATGTAAAATCTATGAACTAAACTTGTCCAAAACTTATTGGATGAGTGGATTTCTAATCCTTATCACCTTATCCACGAATTATATCAATGTGGGACCTTTTGAAACCGAAACACATTTTCAAATAAAGTAATATTTCTTTACTTTCCAAAAGTGCCCCTCCTCTCCTCTTATAAATGGCCCCCACCTCTACCTCATTTAACACACTCCTCAAGCCTTTGGCTCGGCCAAACCCTTCCCATTTACTTTCTCCACATCCCTCTACTCATCCTAGAGGATTACCTTTGGGCAGAATCCTTTCAAAGGAAGCCTTTAGGCTCAAATCAAAAGGAGTTACACTTTTAAAGGTAATTCATTCTCTCATGTTCATTTGTTTTATTTTGCTTCTCCAACCCCCTAAACTCTTTTTATTTACTTCTTTTGTAACAACACCAGTATCTTCAATATACTAGGATGTTGTTATAATATTTATTCGAGCTACACTCTCACACAACTACGTCAAATGGTTAAAGAACATACGGTTTCCGTGGATGGTGAAATTCTTCCTCCCGAAACGATGATTGTTCAATACTCATTTAACACCTTCAAAGGTGGCCATTATGATGTCACAATTTTTATATATGATATATAATATGTTTATGTTTTATTTATTCTTCTGTATTTTTCATTTTTGTCTTACCTTTATGGCTTCCATTATGGGTATACGTGATATCTTCATTTAAGGAAGTGCGGACTACCGCCCCCTCAAAGTGATTTGATTCGTTAAATACCATATGTGGGATGTATAAAGGATGGAAATATGATATTATATATGATATTATACTGGAATTATAATATACCTTTATATCATTATTATTCCATTCTATAAAATACGAAATAGTAATGAAAGTAGCGTTCATGCGTACGTACGACTTACCGTCTCCATGAACGGTGCATTTCATTTCTTACCTCTAAATGATTATGTAATGTTATAAATTCATGCATGTACTGGATATATATGACATATATGATATCTAAATAATGAATACAATTCTGGATATAATAAACATTTGGCCACACGAACAACATGTAATTGTAAGAAGTCCACTTTCGACTTAAGAACCAAATATCGGCAAAACAAATATTATTAACTTAAATGATTACATAATGTTTATGACATGGTAATAAGTGGTATAAAAGTAATAATGAACTTGAAAAAGGTTCTTAAGTAATTGTAAATTAACTCAAGTTTATTATTCAGGAGATTAAAGAACGATCGAGTCAAGTCGGACCCGAGGTAAGGGATCCTACTCCTCTCTTTCTTTTTAAGTATACACTTTTATGTCATTCCTTTTAAAGCTCATATTTCTTGTTATTGGGATGATATTTTATATTAAACTTACTGTAATTTTTATGTTCATGTGATGAGAGACCCTATTCTCTCTCATCAATCCATTTTGGAAGTTTTATGTGGCGCTGTTAGGCTGCTGAGTTTTCGTAAATGATTTTTCATCTCACTTTTATTCCCATGAGATTTATGCTACATTTTCCACAAATTCCATTGAGTGGTGTATGTACTGCCCATTATTCTACTCTTTGTGTAATATACTTTCGTTTATGAGTATTTAAATCAATGACCTATTGTCTTTCTTTCATGGGGTGTATGTTTTGAAAAATATCCAAGTCGGTAAGGGAACCTTTCACCCTCCTCTTTTTTAAAAGTCTTCTTTTATTGGGTCTTTTAATTTACATATTTTTATGTTGGGATATGTTCTCATACATCCTTATTGATGTAAATTTTATGTCCAAGTGATGAGATACACTTTTTATATCTCATCAACTCATTTTGATGTGATGCCGTTAGGCTGTCAAGGGAACTTTTTAACCCAATTTCGATTTCTTTGGGTTCAACTTGTAGTCATTGAATATGTCATCCATTGAATATGTGTGATTGACCTTTTATTGTTTTACACTTAATATCCACTTATATTGGGTCTATATATATTTTTCACACATATTTTTGAGATTTATTTGTCCTTAATTTAAGGATACCTTCTTTATAAGGGATTTCATCACATTTGACATTTCTATTGAAGGTTTATTGTTGTTATGCACCAATTCACTCTTATATGGTGTATATACTGTCCTTTGGAGTATTATATCATGAATCCTTTTATTCTCATGATATTATAAAGTTCTGACTAAATGTTATTCCTCGATTATTGTATTCAAGTGTCTCTAATTTTGGTAAAACCCCTTTAACCAAAATATCGTTTTAAATGTTTTAATTATTTGTTCTTATTAATATCCATGTTTTCAAAATGGTTTTAAGGATTTATTTATATGGATATTAATGGTTTAAAATGTTAAAAGCTTCAAGGTGGTATGGGACATTTGATTCAAAAATATCTTTATTAAATGTTTTAAATGGTTTTGGAAATGGTTTCTTTTTGAATGGATTCATTATTTCAATATTTAAAAATGTTATATTGTGATTGAAATGTGGAAATGTTATGTTTCATTTATTCATGTTTATGTGATACGATTATGTTATGGTTCTTGGGCATTGTTATGAAGAACGGGTGGTTCCGTGATAAACTAAGGGCGGGTGAGCCCGATATAGCTCTCCAATGCATTGGGTAACGCGAAGGAGTGAAACGTTAAGGTTTCTCCGAAGAGATTTAGGGAATATACTGTGATGGGTATTCCAAACATAACCAAGAGGGTTACTCCCTACATAAGAATGTTATGAATGCCTCAAGTTACCTTTATGTCTTATGTTTTCTATGATTTATTCATGGTTTGATGAGGTATGTTAAAGTGCCTATGTTTTATGGGTAAAGTATGATTTCATTCTCATGTATATATGAACTCATGTTTCCTTTCCATAGTTTTTGTAACCCTTACTCAGCTTTTTTATGCTCATCCCAAGTTTTTGAAATGTTTTTCACAGGTCAAGGGAAAGGTACATGATGTGTTGATAGTGTCAAGGATGTGTCAAGAAAGAATCCGTGTTTTATTTTAAATTGGTTTCCATTGATGGGAAGAATGAATATTGTCTTTTATGTAACCACCTTGTTTAAATGTGGAATTTAATGCAAGTTTCATGATCTAATTCTCTAAAACTCTAAACCTGAAAAGATCCTCAATGTGTAATCTTGTAATAACTCAAGATTAAGTAAGGTTTAAGGCTGGGGCCTTATAGTTGGTATCAGAGGTCGGTTTAGATAACTTTAGAGGTTAGGGTATTCTTTAAGCATAATTGACAATTACCATAATGGTTAGGATTTCAGAAAGAGTCTTAGTTTTAGATAAAGTGAATGAGTAAGTATATCTTATTGTCTATCTTACTCATTAGTACATGATGGTTTTGTTGATATACTCACACTGACCTTTTTGGTTTTAGTAAATGGCTGGATCTAGCAGGCACCAAAGTAACAGTGGATGTGAAGGAAACTGTGACAGTTTTTTGAGCAAGCAATTGAATGATATGGGAGCTGCAATGAGAACTCTTTTGATTATCCTCAACCAACTATCTGGAGTCATGATTGACCACCTAAAACTTGGAGATTTCTCTAAGGCATCATATATGCAAGAAACAAATCCCTACGGAAGTACAGGTAATAATCATAAAGGTAAGTGTGTTCAAAAACCTATGTGTCAAAGATGTGGAAAGAAACACCTAGGAAAATGTTTCAAAGGGACATAAATATGCTATAGATGTGGAAATGAAGGTCATAAAGCAAGAACCTGCCATGGAAAAAGGAAGCATCCAGTTGACTCGAGGAAAGGGAAAGAAGTTCTTTCTGAAGGATCAATTGAATGTTTTAAATGTGGTGTGCATGGTCATTATGCAAACACATGTCCTATGAAGAAGTTTCGTGAATGGGGTCACCAAGAGCGTACCAATATTCGTTTACCAATACCTAATTCCATTCCGATTGAGGATGAAGAAACTGACAATGACCAATCAAAGGTATGTACTATTTCATGACTATTGTTTTCTTATTTTGGAATCTTAGGATATGATTCATGATTTTGTTTGTAGGAAAGAGGTATTTCAGAATAAGTTTTAATGGAATGGATAATGGATCATGAAGAATGTTGAATTAGTAAGATGTCAACATATAAGGGCTTCAAGAGTTAGGGTGAAATTCTTAAGAGTATTAAGTCTCTTTTGATGATGGGGTTACATTAGAAGACTTTTTATATTATGTGTAACCCTGATGTTTAATATAGGCAAATTTTATTCAAGTAATAGTTATCTTTTCTTTTGTGGACATAGTTATAAAGAACCATTTGGGTTTATATGATCCTTACTTTTGAGGTAATTATGGGTTACCATATGTTATGACTGAAGTGAAAGGCATGAGATAAAATTGAGGTTAAATTATGTTATGGTTATTTTTGATGATTTTATCCCTTTTTGGGTAATTATTTGAGAATTATATAGTTTTGGAAAAAGGACAACACACAGACCGTGTGACAACCCGTCGCGTCGGACAATGCTGCGGGAATCGAACCCACAACCAAAGTGCGACTGGTATTTATCGCCTACCACTGGACTACGTGAAGTCCCTGGTTAGTTTGACTGATTCTTTTTAGTTATATGATTTTATGAGTTAAGAGTAAGTTGATTTTGGGTTATTTATGAAAATGATTAACCTATCATAGAGGATATGTGATTAAGTTAATTACTTTTCAATACGAGACTTTAGGAGAAACTGATGTTGTTTGGAGATAAATGTTACTATTTAACTTGGAAGACTATGTGACTAAATCCTTCAAATATTTGGGTTTCAATCTTAGTTTGGTTTAATTTGAATAATTTTATGGACAAATTGATTATAGAATGGTCCTCATTGACTTTTGGGTTTTGTTGGACAAATTTTGGAGGTTAAGAATAGATTTTCTTTTTATAAAGGGTTATCCTTTTCTGGATTATCTGACCTTGTACTAACCTTTTTGGTTTTGGTTTTGGTTAAAGCCTAAAGACATGGGATGTATATAGTTCTATTTGGTGGATTAGGTGATTTTCTAGAAGTTGATTATAGTACTCTTAATGCGAACAAGTCTCCCTAAATACTCGTCTTTTGGAAAAAAATATGAGTTTGACTAAGGAATCTAGTAAAAGTTGAAAGTCAACATGATAAGTGATTATGCTTCCTTATGAATAAATTCCTCAATAAAAAGTAACTTAAAACAAAAATTTTGTCTATTAACTTTTCCTACTGGGGAACCCAACACCGTTTAACCCATCACAAGTTTGTGATTTTCTTATTGTTAACTTTCTCCTAAACATGTTTTCTATCACTCTCCATCGGAACATGACCCTATGTTTTCTCCTCCATGTACATATTTTCATACTTGAAATCCTAGTATGGGTTAACTCGGGTGACCTCTATGCTTATCTTTCTTTATTTTAAAGTGATTGTTTTACCGACTCTTGTTCCGATGAGGGACGTTCAAGGATGTTTCCAAGCGCAATTTTAAAATTACGAGGACGCAATTCCCAAATGGGGGGAAGGATGTAACACCCCAGGTAAATAAGGAATATGACATTTTCATATTTATCCATATTTGTGAATAAAATATTAATATGACTTTAAAGGGGACGCTATGCTCGATGGCGTACCCAACACGCAGCAACGAGTTTCTTGGGAATCTTACGTTGCACTCTAATAATAAAATAATATTATTTCAAATGGTAGTTAACATGTAGCCGTTGTATTGGTGGGAATGGATATAAATAACTAAAATATGATTATATATGTTTTTTAATGTTTTTACATTTATCCAATAAAAGTTAAAGGCTTAAAATACAGAAAGAATTAAATTTTAGGTGTATATGCCCTAGTTTTCACTAAAGGTTCACTTATCGCCTTTTAATGGAGAACTGTCATTAAATATAGTTTTGATCACTCTTATACATTCTTTTGGACCAAATAAAACTCTTATTAAGAATCAGGACATCAAATTTTACTTTGTGTAATTTTTTGATATTATTTCGATAAAGTTCATTTTTTAATGAATAGTGTAGAATGTTGTGTTTTAATTCAAAACCTCTTTTTAATCTAATTTATTTATATGATTAGATAATATTTTGAATTGTTTTTAAATTGAAATTAGAAAATATTTTTACCATTAAATCCAATAGTGGTCGTTGGAATTAATTTCACTTTGAAATCAGACTTAAACTAGTGTCAATATTTTGATACTTATTGTTTTATAAAAACACGCTATTTACTCTGACAGCGGGAATTAATTATTAAATTAATTAATGTGAATAATATGTTTTGAATTTTGTAAAACGGACTTCATTTTTGAATTCGGAATATCAAATATAGCTTAGGGGGAATTTTTTGGGATTTTTATGAAAAACATCAATTTTTGATGAATAGTGAAACCACTAAGTGGTACTTATAAAAGCTGATTTTTTGTTTAAATGAAATTTTACCACTTATGTGTTTTGAATTTCAAAAATCCGACATACATGGTTGTAATTAAGAAGTAAAATGTGGTTCAATGGGATAAAAATAATTTTTTGGTGAATAGTAACTTATTAAGTTTTTAATCACGATTAGTGGTAATTAGTGTAGTTTAAGGTAAAAATAATGCTTTAATAAAATGAAATGAACTTGACACATGTCCTAACCTCATTGGAGGTGTAATTTCCGACCAAGACAAGCCATGGGTCAACTTGGGGACCCCATGGATCCACTTTGGTTGGGAAATGACATAAATAACTTTTTATTTAATGTAAAAGTAAAAATGACACAAACATGATATGTTTTACTAAAACACTTTTTAAGTGGGGTTATAGAAGTCATATTTTTGATTATAAATATTCATTGGAAAGCTAAAAAGATTTACTACATCATATTTTTTTTTATAATTTTTAGACATTAAATAAATTAAATTATTTATGACATAATAATGATGCAGCGATGACATCATTATTTGACGATTTAAATAAAATGGAAAGATAATATAAAATATATGCAATACACATGTCCAAAACTTATTGGATGAGTGGATTTCGAAGCCTTATCACCTTATCCACGAATTATATCAATGTGGGACCTTTTGAAACCGAAACACATTTTCAAATAAAGTAATATTTCTTTACTTTCCAAAAGTGCCCCTCCTCTCCTCTTATAAAAGGCCCCCACCTCTACCTCATTTAACACACTCCTCAAGCCTTTGGCTCGGCCAAACCCTGCCCATTTACTCTCTACACATCCCTCTACTCATCCTACAGGATTCCCTTTGGGCAGAATCCTTTCAAAGGAATCCTTTAGGATCAAGTCAAAAGAAGTTACACTTTTAAAGGTAATTCATTCTCTCATGTTCATTTGTTTTATTTTGATTCTCCAACCCCCTAAACTCTTTTTATTTACTTATTTTGTAACAACACCAGTATCTTCAATATACTAGGATGTTGTTATAATATTTATTCGAGCTACACTCTTACACAACTACGTCAAATGGTTAAAGAACATACGGTTTCCGTGGATGGTGAAATTCTGCCTCCCGAAACGATGATTGTTCAATACTCATTTAACACCTTCAAAGGTGGCAATTATGATGTCACAATTTCTATATATGATATATAATATGTTTATGTTTTATTTATTCTTCTGTATTTTTCATTTTTGTCATACCTTTATGGCTTCCATTATGGGTATACGCGATATCTTCATTTAAGGAAGTTCGGACTACCGCCCCCTCAAAGTGATTTGATTCGTTAAATACCATATGTGGGATGTATAAAGGATGGAAATATGATATTATATATGATATTATACTGGAATTATAATATACCTTTATATAATTATTACTCCATTCTATAAAATACGAAATAGTAATGAAAGTAGCGTTCATGCGTACGTACGGCTTACCGTCTCCATGAACGGTGCATTTCATTTCTTACCTCTAAATGATTATGTAATGTTATAAATTCATGCATGTACTGGATATATATGACATATATTATATCTACATAATGAATACAATTCTGGATATAATAAACATTTGTCCACACGAACAACATGTAATTGTAAGAAGTCCACTTTCGACTTAAGAACCAAATATCGGCAAAACAAATATTATTAACTTAAATGATTACATAATGTTTATGACATGGTAATAAGTGGTATAAAAGTAATAATGAACTTGAAAAAGGTTCTTAAGGAATTAGAAATTAACTCAAGTTTATTATTCAGGAGATTAAAGAACGATCGAGTCAAGTCGGACCCGAGGTAAGGGATCCTACTCCTCTCTTTCTTTTTAAGTATACACTTTTATGTCATTCCTTTTAAAGCTCATATTTCTTGTTATTGGGATGATATTTTATATTACACTTACTGTAATTTTTATGTTCATGTGATGAGAGACCCTATTCTCTCTCATCAATCCATTTTGGAAGTTTTATGTGGCGCTGTTAGGCTGCCGAGTTTTCGTAAGGGATTTTTCATCTCACTTTTATTCCCATGAGATTTATGCTACATTTGCCACAAATTCCATTGAGTGGTGTATGTACTTCCCATTATTCTACTCTTTGTGTAATATACTTTAGTTTATGAGTATTTACATCAATGACCTATTGTCTTTCTTTCATGGGGTGTATGTTTTGAAAAATATCCAAGTCGGTAAGGGAACCTTTCACCCTCCTCTTTTTTAAAAGACTTCTTTTATTGGGTCTTTTAATTTACATATTTTTATGTTGGGATATGTTCTCATACATCCTTATTGATGTAAATTTTATGTCCAAGTGAGGAGATACACTTTTTTATTTCTCATCAACTCATTTTGATGTGATGCCGTTAGGCTGTCAAGGGAACTTTTTAACCGAATTTCGATTTCTTTGGGTTCAACTTGTAGTCATTGAATATGTCATCCATTGAATATGTGTGATTGACCTTTTATTGTTTTACACTTAATATCCACTTATATTGGGTGTATATATATTTTTCACACATATTTTTGAGATTTATTTGTCCTTAATTTAAGGATACCTTCTTTATAAGGGATTTCATCACATTTGACATTTCTATTGAGGGTTCATTGTTGTTATGCACCAATTCACTCTTATATGGTGTATATAATGTCCTTTGGAGTATTATATCATGAATCCTTTTATTCTCATGATATTATAAAGTTCTGACTAAATGTTATTCCTCGATTATTGAATTCAAGTGTCTCTAATTTTGGTAAAACCCCTTTAACCAAAATATCGTTTTTAATGTTTTAATTATTTGTTCTTATTAATATCCATGTTTTCAAAATGGTTTTAAGGATTTATTTATATGGATATTAATGGTTTAAAATTTTAAAAGCTTCAAGGTGGTATGGGACACTTTGATTCAAAAATCTCTTTATTAAATGTTTTAAATGGTTTTGGAAATGGTTTCTTTTTGAATGGATTCATTATTTCAATATTTAAAAATGTTATATTGTGATTGAAATGTGGAAATGTTATGTTTCATTTATTCATGTTTATGTGATACGATTATGTTATGGTTCTTGGGAATTGTTATGAAGAACTGGTGGTTCCGTGATAAACTAAGGGCGGGTGAGCCCGATATAGCTCTCCAATGCATTGGGTAACGCGAAGGAGTGAAACGTTAAGGTTTCTCCGAAGAGATTTAGGGAATATACTGTGATGGGTATTCCAAACGTAACCAAGAGGGTTACTCCCTACATAAGAATGTTATGAATGCCTCAAGTTACCTTTATGTCTTATGTTTTCTATGATTTATTCATGGTTTGATGAGGTATGTTAAAGTGCCTATGTTTTATGGGTAAAGTATGATTTCATTCTCATGTATATATGAACTCATGTTTCCTTTCCATATTTTTTGTAACCCTTACTGAGCTTTTTTATGCTCATCCCAAGTTTTTGAAATGTTTTTCACAGGTCAAGGGAAAGGTACATGATGTGTTGATAGTGTGAAGGATGTGTCAAGAAAGAATTCGTGTTTTATTTTAAATAGGTTTCCATTGATGGGAAGAATGAATATTGTCTTTTATGTAACCACCTTGTTTAAATGTGGGATGTAATGCACGTTTCATGATCTAATTCTCTAAAACTCTAAACCTGAAAAGATCCTCAATGTGTAATCTTGTAATAACTCAAGATTAAGTAAGGTTTAAGGCTGGGGCCTTATATTAAGTTTTAATTCATTCAAATATAAAATATAAATGAAAGTAGCATTCATGCGTATGTACAACTTACCGTCTCCATGAATGGTGCATTTCATTTTGATATGGAATATTATAAATACATATTCACTATATATATAAGACATATATGATATCTAAATCATTAATATAATTTTTTAGATAATCAAATTTTTACCACATGGACTATTTTTAATTATAACAAGTTCATTTTTGACTAAAATTCCGAACATCGACAAAATGTCTGATATGAAGTCAAATAATTAACTAATTGTTATAGAAAGGTAATAAGAGATATAAATGGAATAATAAGCTTTAAAAAGTTTCTTAATGAAGTATAAATTAACTTAAGTTTATTATTCAGGAATAACACAGAACATACGAGTCAATTCAGACACGAGGTAAGGGGTTTTCATCTCACTTTTTATTCCCGTGAGATTCATGCTATAGTTTATACAATTTCCTTTTGTGTGGTGTATGTAATGCACATGATTCCATTATTTTTGTAATATAATTTAATTTATGGGTATTTAAATATTCATTGTATGATCCTTCTTTCATGGGGTGTATGTTTCGTAAGTTACCAAATCAGTAAGTCAACATTTCACCGTACTCTTTCAGTTAAAGACTTCTTTTATGTTATGTTTTTTAAATTTCTATTTTCTTATATTGGGATATGTTATTCTATATCCTTCTTGATTTAATTTTTTTCCATGTTATGAGATGCCGTTTTATCTCTCATAAACTCATTTTCTAAATTTTAAAGCGACGCCGTTAGGCTATCAAATTTCTATAAGAGAAATTCTTAACCAAATTTCAATTCTTTGGGTTAAACTTCTACTAAATGATTATGCCGTACTATAAATATGCGTGAATGACTTATGATTGTTTTACACATAATATCCACTTATATTGTTTGTATTTATAGTTTTCATACAAAATTATGTCTTTGATTTATCCTTAATCTAATGGTGTGATCTTTGTAAAGGATTTGGTCTCAATTTACATTACATCGAGACTTATTTGTTGTTATGCACCAATTCAGTTTTATATGGTGTATATACTACCATTTGAAATATTATATGATGAATATAATTATTCTCATGATATTATTAGTTTTGTTTTATTTTATTATTTAATTATGTTTAGTCAAGTGTTTCTTAAGTGTTACGAGACTCTTTAACTAAAACATCATTTTAAAAGTTTTAAAGATTTATTATTCAAAATATTTCTCATTAATGTCAATGTTTTAAAAATGGTTTTAAGTATTTATCTATATGGACATTAATTTTTTAAAATGTTAATTCTTTTAAAAGATTCAAAGTTGTATGGGACACTTTGATTAAAAAATCTCTTTATTAAATGTTTTAAATGGTTTGATAAATCATTGATTATGTCAATATATTAAAATGATATATTGTGATTGTAATGTGGAAATTTTATCTTTTATTTATGATTGTTTTATGTGTTATGAATATTTTATGGTTATTGGGCATTTTTTACATGTACAAGTGATTCTGTGATAAACATAGGGTGGGTGAGCCGGAGATAGCTTTCCAATGCATTGGGTAACATGACAGAGGTAAACATTAATGTTTCTGCTAAGAGATTTATGGAATATATGGTGATAGGTATTCCAAAAGTAACTCCCTACGTAACTGTGAAATCTATAATGTAAGTATGTTATGTATTCCATAAGTTACCTTTATGATTTTTCATTTCTGTATGTTATTCATAAATTTTATGATTTCATGAGGTATGTTATGATTGAAAATTATGGTTTCACTAATTTGTATTTATTGATGGGTTAATGTTTCTTTCCATATTTTATAACCCTTACTGAGCTTTTTATGCTCATCCCAAGTTTTGAAATGTTTTTCACATGACTTAAAGATTAATAGGGTCAAGGATGGGATCACGAAAAAGTCATGCTGTTTAATACATGTAACTAGACATGTTACTTTTTGAAGTGTTTTTATTTTATGAAGAAAATGAATACTAAGTAGAAGTGTCTACTTTGTAATTTTTGAAATGTAATGTAATAGTTATGGCTTAATTCTCTAAAAATATAAACCTGAAAATATCCTCAATGTGAATTCATGACTTAATTCAAGATTATGTAATGTTTAAGGCCAAGTCCTTATAGTTGGCATCAGAGGTCAGTTTATACAAATTTAGGGATTATGAGTTATCGTTAAACACATGGTTAGTCCCTATGTATATTATTTTAGTTAAATCCTTATTTTATAACTTTTTCAGATCAAGGAATTTCAGTTACAAATGGAAGGAGGAGGATCTCAAATGACATTCTTATCTCTTTCTAATGACATGCTTGCAATAATTATTGCAAAGTCATGTTCGGATGAATGTGAAACTTTTTCTAACATACATCTCACTTGAAAGAAATTGTTTGAGATATCAAACACATCCACTATATGTCGATATCATCGTGGAGCATGGGTTGTATTTAATCAAATCCTATTTTCACAATCTTCTCATATTTTAAAAAAATGTAAATATTATCCAGAAAGTTTCATATGTTTTACCTTATCACAATATTTTAAAGAATATTATGATTTTGAAAAATGTGATAAAGAAGGATACACTTTCACAACATATTTATATTTTCATTTTCAATATAGTCTCTCAGCACATACTTATGGTATTTTAAAATGACCATTTATTGAAAGTTTCAACTCAAATTCAGTCTGGCTATTTTATAAAAATCATGTTTCCTCAGATTTTTTGAAATTATATGTCATACATGATTATTTTCCGAAACTATTTTTTTTGTGAACACCCATATGACCCAAGTGGTATGAGGTGTATTTTGATGAAGGAAGCAAATTATTTTGAAGGATATCTAAATCATTGTTTCAATGCATGGACCTTCTACCTATATGAACAAGATGACGACGAAACCATGTGGACACCATGATCAATGTCTGATGTTCATTCTTTTGGGAATAGTTTTATTTTAAAATATGGAGGTGAAATAAAAAAATGACAATATATATAAGTATTCATTAAGATATTGAGGTCTTAATGAGTTGGGAAGAAAATGATAGGTATAAGACATCCTTTGAGGTTAAAATATGTTCGGGTTATTTTTGAGTTTTATAAAAAGGAAAACCTATAAGATGGGTGACAACCCCTCACATCCAGCAAGGCCATAATAATTGAACCCACAACCAAAGGGCGACAACATTACATCGCCTACCACTTGCCTACGTGAAGTCCCTAGTTAGTATGAATTATTCTTTTCAATTAAATGATTTTATGGATCAATAATAAGTTGATTTTGGGAACTTATGTTTTATCAAATGGATATCATTAATATAGGAAAATGATTTGGTGATTAAGTGATAAATGTTATTTTGGAAGATGTTCTCACTTTTTGGGAACTTTATATGCTTGAGAAAAATAGAATACTAAGGGATCTCATTTGTGGAGTAATGGTTGAAATTTTTATTTTGGAAGAATCTATGTATTTATTGTGGAAATATGAGGATTTAGGTTTTTTCAGGAAATGATTAACCTATCATAGAGAATATGTGATTAGGTTAATTAAACTTCAGTATGAGACTTTAAGAGTAATCAATGTTATTTGGAGATAAATATTAAGATTTACTGTGGAAAACTATGTGATTAAATCCTTCTGAGTTTTGGGTTTCAATCTTAGTTTGGTTTACTTTAAAGAATTTTATGGACATTGATTATTGAATGGTCTTTGTTGAAATTTGGTTATTGTTTGTTGAATTTTAGAGATTAGGAATAATATTTCTTTTTTAAAGGATTATCCTTTTTTGGGATTATTTGATATTATACTAACCATTTTGGTTTTGGTTAAAGTCTAAAGACCGAGAAAATATATAGTTCATTTTTTTTGTGTATTATGTGAGTATCTAGAAGTTGATTCTATAACATCACATGTGAACAAGTCATCTTGAATACTCATCATTTGGAGAAAATATTAGTTTTTGGTAGAAACTTATTAAAGGATGACACTCTACTAGAAAAGTTAGTATATTTATTTATGTCCTTAGTCAATCTCATAAATAAATTCTCCAACTTTATGAAAATGAACTTAAAGCAAAAAAGTGTTGTCTGTTTAATTTTCCTACTGGGAAACCAAATACCATTTAACCTATCACCAGTTTGTGATTTTCTAGTGGTTAAATTTCTCCTAATCATGTTTTCTATGACTCTCCATTGGGACTTGACAATTAATTTCTCTTCTATATCCCTGTTTTACTACACAAAATCCTAGTATGGGTTATCTCAAGTGACCTTTGTACTTCACTTTATTTCTTTTAAAGTGATAGTTTTATTGACCCTTTTTTTGATATAGGCCTTTTAATTAAGTTTCCAAGACCAATTTTAAAATTGCAAGGATGTAATTTTTAAGGGGGGGGGAGGATGTAACATCCCAAGTAAATAAAGAATAATACATTTTTATATTTATTAATATTTGTGAATTAAATATTAATTTTACTTTAAAGGGGATTCTATGTTCAATGGTGTACCCAATACGCAACAACGAGTTTCTTTGAAATCTTACGTTGCACACAACGTTGGGTCATACCGAATAATAATAATATAATATTACTTTAAATGGTAGTTAACGCCAAGCCTTTGTATTGAAAGTAATGAATAAAACTAACTACAATATGATTATAAATGTCTGTTAAATATTTTTTACATTTATCCAATAAAAGTTATAGTCTTAAAATGTGAATAAATTTAATTTTAAGCTAAATACTCTAATATTCTTTAAAAGGTCCATTTACCACCTTTTTATGGAGAAACATCTTTAAATCTAGTTTTGGTCTCTTTTATATCTTCTATTTGACAAAATAAAATTTTTATTTAGAATCAGGACATCAAAATTTACTTTGGGTAAATTTGTGGTATTTTTCTGAAAAAATTCATTTTTAATGAATAGTGAAAAATACTGTATTTTAATCTAATTTTTATATATGGTTGGATTATATTTTTAATTGGATTTAATGTGTAATTAGAATATATTTTTACCATTTAATCCAATGTTTTTCATTGGAAGCAATTTCACTCTTAAATTGGGCATAAACAAGTGTCAATCTATTGATAGTTATTATTTCTTAAACACACACTTTTTATTTTGAAAACGAGAATTAAATTTAAATTAATTAATGAAACTTATATATTTTTAATTTGGAAAAATAGAAATCATTTTTGAATTCATAATATCAAATATATCTTAGTCTGAATTTTTGATATTTTTTCTGAAAACCATCAATTTTTGATGAATAGTGAAAACACTGAGTAGTAGTTAAAAACCCAACTTCTTCATTTAAATGAAATTTTACCGCTTCTGTGAATTTAATTTTGAAAATATGACATACATGGTTGTTATCAGTAAGTAGAATGTGGTTCAATAAGATGAACATAAATTTTGGTGAATAGTAACTTTTGACTTTTATTTACAGTGGTTAAAGGTAAATAGGATAATTCAAGGTAAAAATAGTATTATAATAATAAAAAATTACATTAACACTTGTCCTGACCATATTGGATGAGGCATATCCGACCAATACAATCCATGGGTGATATTTTTGTTTTTTGAGAGCCATTTGGGTAAGATAATGACATTAATAGCTTTTTATTTAAAGTAAAAATAAAAATACCATAAACATGTATTATTTTGCTAAAACAATTTTATTGTGGGGTTATATAATTGATATATTTGAATATAAATATTTATTATAAATCTAAAAATATTTCCTATATCATGATATTTTATTTATAATTTTTAGAAATCAAATAAATAAAAATATATATGACAAAATAATGATGCAGTGTTTACCTCATTAATGAATGATTTAAATAAATAAGATTATAAAAATGAAAAACAATATCCAAAACATGTCCAATTATTTTTGGATGATTTTATTTCAAACAAGAGTCATCGTATCTTTGACTTTAATATGTTTTTAACATTTATAAACCGAAAATCATTATAGAATAAAATAATATATTCAAACTATCCTAAAAAGGCCGACCTCCCCCTTATAAAAAGCCCTCACCTCTAACCCATTAATCAAACCTCTCAAGCCCCTTGGATCATCCAACATCTACCCAAATAAGATCCTAATATTTCTCTTTTCCACCTATAATCCTTACATTAGTCATAAGGCACTTCAATAAATTCTTTTGGTTCAAACCAAAGGGAGTTACCCGATTTAAAGGTAATGTATTCTCTTAAGTTCTTCTCTTTTATTTTACTTCAACAACCCCATAAACTCTTTTTATTACTTTATTTTATAAAAAACCTGTATCCTAAATATAACAGGTTGTTGATATGAGAAGGATTAAAATTACACTTACACACACCTCTGTCTAATGGGTAAAGAACATACTTTTTCTGTGGGAGGTGAACTACTGCCTCACAAAATGATGATTGTTCAATATTCTCATACCATCTGTTATGGTGGCTATTAAGATGGAAATGTATCTACATGTGATAACTATTATTTTTATATTATCTCTATACTTCTTTATTTTTCATTTATATCATACCATTATGGTTTCCATAATGGGTAAATACGATAATTTCATTTGAGGAAGTGCGGACTACCGCCACCTAAAAGTGATATGACTCGTTAATTCCATACGTTGAACATATACAGTATTAAGTTAATTAAATTAAATAACATATATATTATAATTGAATAATAATAAACCTATTTATTATTAAGTTTTCATTCTTTTAAATATAAAATTGAAATGAAAGTAGCGTTCATCCGTAGGTACAGCTTACCATCTCCATGAACAATGTGTTTCATTTTGATATGGAATATTCTAAATACATATACAATGGATATATATGATATATATGATATCTAAATCAGGAATCTCATTATTTAGAGAATTTAATTTTTACCACATAGACAATTTGTAATTATAACAAGTTCATTTTTGAATAAAGTTCTGAACATCAATAAAATGTTCGATATGAACTCAAATAATTAAATAATTATTATAGAAAGTTAATAAGTGATATAAATGGAATAATAAACTTTAAAAATGTTCTTAAGGAATCTTAAATTAACTTATGTTTATTATTTAAGAATAAAACAGAACATACGAGTCAAGTTGGACACGAGGAAAGGGGTTTTCATATCACTTTTTATTCCCATGAGATTCATGCTATATTTTCCACTATTTCCTTTTTTGTGGTGTATGTACTTACTTTGATTGTATTTTTTTTTTTAATATAATTTAATTTATGGGTATTTACATCTTCATTTTATGATCTTTATTTCATGGGGTGTATGTTTCGCAAGTTACCAAATCGGTAAGGGAACCTTTCACCATACTCTTTTAGTTAAAGACTTATTTTATGTTATGTATTTTAAATTAACATTTATTTATGCTAGGATATGTTATTATATATCCTTATTGCTGTAAATTTTATTTACATTGATGAGATACCCTTTTCTCTCTCATCAAATCATTTTATGAATTTTAAAGCGACGCCGTTATGCTGTCGAATTTCTGTAAGAGAACTTCTTAACCCAATTTCAATTCTATGGGTTAAACTTCTACCTATTGATTATGTTGTACTATAAATATGTTTGAATGAACTTTGATGGTTTTACAGTTAATATCCAATTATATTGGGTGTATTTATATTTGTCACAAATAATTATTTCATTGATTTATCCTTAATCTAATGTTACGATCTTTGTAAGGGATTTCATCTCAATTTATATTCCATTGAGACTTATTTGTTATCGTGGACCAATTCACTTTTATATGATGTATATACTTCCCTTTGAAATATTATATCATGAATATAATTATTCTCATGATATTATATGTTTTGTTTTATTTTATCCTTCAATTATTTTAGTCAAGAGTTTATTAAGTGTTATGATACTCTTTAACTAAAAAATCATTTTAAAAGTTTTAAAGATTTATTATTCAAAATATTTATCATTAATGTGCATGATTTGAAAATGGTTTAAAGATTTACTTATATGGAAATTAATCTTTTAAAATGTTAATTCCTTTAAAATCATCAAAGTTGTATGGGATACTTTGATTCAAAAATCTATTTATTAAATGTTTTAAATGGTTTTGAAAATGGTTTGATAAAGCATTGACTATGCCAATATCTTGAAATGATATATTTTGATTTAAATGTGGAAATGTTATCTTTCCTTTATGCTTGTCTTATGTTTTATGAATATGTTATGGTTATTTGGAATTGTTTATGTATACGACTGGTTCTGTGATAAACCTAGGGTGGGTGAGCCCGAGATAGCTCTCCAATGCATTGGCTAACATGACAGAGGTAAACGTTAATGTTTCTCATAAGAGATTTAGGGAATATACTGTAATGGGTATTCCAAATGTAATTCTCTACATATCTGTGAAATCTAAAATGTAAGTATGTTATGTATTCCATAAGTTACCTTTATGATTTATGATTTCTATGTGTTATTCACAAATCTTATGATTTTATGAGGTATATTATGACTGAAAAGTATGGTTTCATTGATTTGTATTTGTTGATGAGTTAATGTTTCTTTCCTTATTTTTAACCCTTACTGAGCTTTTTATCCTCATCCCATGTTTTTAAATGTTTTTCATAGTACTTAAAGATGAATAGGGTCAAGGATGGGATCAAGTAAAATTCATGCTATCTAAAACATGGAACTAGACATGTTACTTTTTTTTAATAGTTTTTATTTTATAAAAAAAATGGATACTGAGTAGAAGTGGATAATTTGTAATTTTTGAAATTTAATTTAATAGTTATGAAAAATTCTCTAAAAATCTAAACCTTAAAAGATCCTCAATGTGAATTCTTGACTTAACTCAAGATTATGTAATGTTTAAGGCCGGGTCCTTATAATGAAGGTAAGAAATTCCAATTTCAAGTATGTCAAAAGTGTGGTAAGAATCACCTAGGGGAATGAATTAACAAAACCAATAAGTGTTTTTGAGGTTGTAAGTTTCCACATATGACCCAATATTGTAAAGAAAAACTAACTAAAGATAAATTCTGATAAGCAATCTATAAATTGTTTTAAATGTGTTTAGATAAGTCATTATAAAAATACCTACCAAAATAAATATATGAATGATGGAAAAAGAGAGATTATAAGTTGAAAGGTTTGGTGAGATCCTTTTCCTCTACATCAGAAAATTTTGGTCCATCAAATGAAGTGGTATTATGTACGTTGTTTTTACTAAGATTTTTCTATTTTTTGTTTGATACGTGGTCTACAAATTACTTTATTTCTGATAATATTTTTAGTAAATTAGAAATTCCACCTTAAGAAATGAGACTAGAATATATGTTTAAAACACCAGGGGGAAATATTTAAATAAAAAAGAATTATAAGAACCTTCCTATTGTTTTCTTTGGAATAAAACTACAAGAAAACCTAGTTGTTCTACCCTAAGTAGAGTTTGATGTCATTAAGAGTATGGATTGGATTTATATTTATCATGGAATGATTGATTGTAGAGATAAAATTTGTTTTTTAAAAAGTGATTTAGTTTGTAGAAAATAATGAACCCATAAAATTTATAACATATTAGGAATATGAGAAATTGTTAAAGGATGGAAATGAATGTTATCTTTCTCATATTGTTGAAAATAAAAGAACTATTCTGATTAATGATGTTCTAGTGGTAAATGAATACTTGGATGTTTATTATAATGACTTTTCTAGTGTAATACATGATAAAAAAGTGGAGTTTACTATTGACTTATTTCCTGATACTAATGTAATTTAATAACCCCCTTATTGAATGGCTCAAGTGGAACTTCTAGAGTTGAAAATCAAGTTACAGGAGTTTCTTGATAAAGGCTTCATCCATCCGAGTACATCACTATGGGGTTCTCCAGTTTTTTTGTTTAAAAAGAAGATAGTTCCATGAGACTTTACATTGATTATAGATATATGAATAAAATTATTATTAAAAATAATTATTATTTTATTCATATTGATGAATTTTTTGATCAGATCTAGGGAGCTCAGTATTTTTCCAAGATTGAATTTCAATCTGGATTCCATCAGCTGATGGTGAAGGAGGATGACATCCTTAAAACATATTTTATATGAGTTTGTTTTTATGCCCTTTTGTTTGAAAAATCCCCCAGATATATTCATAGATCTTATGTATAGAATCATCAATGATAAATTGGATAAGTTTCTTATTGTTTTTATTGATGATAATTTGGTGTTTTCCAAAAGTTATCAGGATCATGAGAAATATTTAAGGATTGTCCTACAAACTCTAAAAGAAAATAAATTCTACGGGAAATTTAGAAAATGTGATTTTTTGTTGTAATAGATTTCTTATGTTGGGAAAACTGTAAATAAAGATGGAACAACATTTTATCCCACTAAAAAAAGTGATTTATGAATGGTCAAGACATACAAATGGTACATAAATTCATATTATTTCTTGGATTAGAAGGCTATTACCAATAGTTTGTTCTATATTGAGCATGGTTATCTAGCACACTAACTATGTTAACAAAAAATGGATTATTTGGATATAATAAAGTGATTTTTGTTTTCAAAAACTTTTAAGATATTAGTAAATTATCAAGTTTTTTTAACACATTCGAGAAAGGGTTTGTTTTTCCTCTATAGTGATTCTTCATTGAAGGGACATGGTTTTGTTTTGATGTAGAATAATAAGGTAATTCCTTATTCTTCATGAAAATTGAGACCCTATGAGATAAATTGTCCCACACATAATTTGGAATTACTAGCTTTGGTTTTTTCTTTCAAAATTTAGAGGCATCATTTAAACAGAACCAAATGTGAAATCTATACTAACCAGAAAAGTTTAAAGTATATATTTACACATACTAAATTAAACATGAAGTATATAATATGGGTTAAACTAATAAAGGATTATGATTTAAAAATCAATTAATCTCCTAGAGAAGAAAACATAGTGGTATATACATTGAAATAAAAACATCAAGATACATTAACCATGTTACATCTGGAACATAACCCATTAATTGATGATTTGATGAATTTTGTATTGGAAGTTATTGGTGTAAGAAATTACTCTATTTTGTTTCAGGTTTCAGTGTAGTCATATCTATTATAAAAAAGTGAGCAAGAATAGAAGGAGTATAGTGAGTTGTAGAAAAAGGTAGATTTGGAGAAAAAGGGTAAGTTTCTAGAATTTAATGTCGATAATGATTATGTTTTGAGATATGAGAATAGATATGTTTACCTTGTGATCCCCAACTGAGGAATGAATTGTTTAATGAAGATCATAGTTTGCCATTTTTAGTTAATCTTTTCATTACTATGATATATAGAGTCCTTCAGGAGTATTACTGATGGGATGGAATGAAAATAGGTATTTCAAATTTTACCATGAAATGTTTGACATGTCAAATAGTTAAAGAGGATTGAAAATTACCAAAGGTAATGCTTCATCCACTTACAATGCTAGATTGGAAATGGGAATATATATACATATGTACTTCATAGTGGGACTACCAGATAATTATCAAGGTAACAATTCAATTTGAGTTATTATTTAATGAATTACTAAATATACTCATTTTCTTCCTATTTGAGATATTATGTCTTTGGATCATCTTTCCCAATTGTACATAAAAATTATTTTCTGGTTATATGGATTTACTCTCTATATTGTATCTTACCATGATCCCAAGTTCACTTATAATGTTGGGAAAGTACATTGGAGGTCATTTGGTATAGAATTAAATTTCTATACAACCTTTGAACCTCAATCTGATGGAAAAGATGAGAGAAAAATTCAAACATTAGCGGATATGCCTCGAGATTTTTCAATGGTATACCAGGGAAGTTGGGATCACCATCATTATTTAGTTTAGTTTTATTATAATAGTAGTTTTCATTCTAGTATATAGATGTAACCTTTTGAGGAATTATATTGAAAGTGGTTTTGAAGTCTATCATTTAGGGATGAAGTCAGGGAAAGGAGGTTTATCAGAGTATAATTATTAGAGTATGTCACTAAGAAAGTGAATATGATCCAACAACACATGAGAATAACTTAGAGAAGGAATAAAAGTTATGAAGTTAACAATAGGAAAGATTTATCTTTTGAGATAATTGATCATGTTTCTTATAGAATATCACCATGGAAAAGTGTTATGAATTTTGGTTATAAAGGAAAGATAAGTCCATAGTTGATTAGACCTTATGAAATTCTGTAGAATATTGGACCAGTATCTCACTTACTATCATTGAATTAGAGTTTATCTTAGGTACACAATGTTTTTCATATTTCAATGTTGATAAAGTACGTACCAAATCCATCTCATATTTTGATACCAAAATTAGTTCACCTAGAAGAGAACCATTCTTATAAAGAGAAACCTGTTCAGATTCTTGATCATAGAGAGAAATTATTACAGAATAATATAATTCAAAAGATTAAGGTTATTTGGAGAAACCACACGATTGAAGAAGAAACATGAAAATATGAAAATTCTATGATGGAAAGGTACCCTCACCTGTATAAAAAGTAAATAAAAATTGTGAGAATGAAATTTCTAGAAGGTGGGAAGAATGTAACAAAGAAGGTACTTATAAATTAATTTTCATTTATTCTAGAATTAAATAATTTATATTCATTATAAATTTATAATGAAATAATTGATATTTATATAAATTAAGGTATTTAAACTCATGGAATTGTAACATGACTGTAGGAATAGTAACATGACCCTTATAAATAGTAAATAGGCCAATAGAATAGTAACCTCACATATGATAGTGTATATGAATTTTTTGAATCTTGTAAATCAAAATATAATTTATTTATATCTTGGAATTAGTAAATAAATGTTTTAAAAATGATAAATTATATATTGGTATTTTTGTACAATAGAATTTTCTATTTTCAATTTTATAATTAATTTCATGATTTAAAAGAAAATTAATCTTCATAAAATATATTCATAAATTGTTATTTTTTGTCTTATGATTATAAGATAATTTTATTAGACTTTAATCAATATTTCAAAGTGTTAAAAAAAATTAGTTATAGTTTTAAAATTAGTATTATCGAATAAATTATGATTTTAATTAAAAATTATATTTTGCATATTTAAAAAATTATGTTAAAAAACCGGTGTTTATTTATGAATTTTACATATAAAAAAAATGCTTAGGGTGAATTTTTGGAAATATTCTGAAATATTTAAATATTTGGCGAATAATAGAATACGATAATTTACTATATAAGCTAAATGCTTGAATATTGAGTCATGGATGATGCATGGTTAATGTAAGCACCCTTGGTTCAAAATAAAATTCTATCATTAATGTTTTTAGTCACAATAACTAACATTATTTCTTATCCTGAACACAATAAAAAAAATAATGATTAAAATAATGGAAACCCCCCTCTCCTCCACTATAAGTACCACCCCTCACCCCCTATTCTCCGCAAACCTCTCATTATTTGATCCTTGTATAATATATTCCCAAAGTCCTTCCCAAGTCTCTTCCCCAAGTACAAGACCTTATGTTCTCATTAAAAAGATAAAACCAATGGCCTTAAGGAGGTTCCCAAGGAGGATAATTCATCAGGTAAAAAACCTCTATCATTTTCTTTTATTTCCTTTTCAATATATTTTATTTTATTATAATATATTCAACTCACCTTATCAAAGAGTAATAAATACTGTATTATATTATATATACTCAGATTTTATAATGTTTATGAAAAAATTGTTATCATAATTCTTCTTCTCTCTCTCTTATTCCAAATATAAAAACATCATCCGTGATATGTCGATTTACTAATATCGTGGATGTCGTGTTTTTAATTTTCATTACTTCCTTAATATATGGAATAAAAACCTATTAATGGTTGAAATATATTTTAATTTGTATTATATTAACTCTTTTATGTTCTATAATTAACATATATACATAATATTTAATTATGCAGAAAAACTAGTTTGTGATTATCGAAGAACCGCCAAAATGATCTTAACAAATATCATTATTCTTTTATATAATTAATCATCCTCATAAAATATACCCACAATCATATATAATGAAATATAATAATATAAGATTTCACTAGTAACATGCAATTTCTATTTTTATGTATAGATTCCACTGAACAAGAAAATTTATTACGAACCGACCATGTAAACCAAGTAAAGAACACACCTGAAACAATGGAAATACACAAAATTATTAATATATGGGAGGAATGATGTTATAAAATTTTAATATAAGCTGTTATAAACATGAATATTTTTCTATGAAATATTAATAACACTATTTTAACCATTATACAAGAGGTTTAAACACATTTTAAGTTAGAATAACTCAAGGTAATGGAATTCAAAACCCAATTTCCTTTCTTTGGGTTAACCTTCTAATTCATTAATTATGTGGTACTCAGTTTATTTGTGTAATGTATTTTTCTTATATTATGTTTAATTATGTGCATTTATAGTCTATAAAAATATTCATTTCATTCTATTAATTTTTATATCGATTATATGATATTGTAAGGGAATTTTCATTAAAAACCTCTTTTAAATTTCTATTTTTAAAAAATTACCAATAATTTTTTAGGGAATTGTTCATGTTTTATGATTATGTTATGGTTCTTGTAAATTTTTTATGATGATGGTTTGGAACTATATTTACCTCCAATTTATTAGGTCTGTGTGTGTTGGAGGTCATCCATATGGTTTCTCAAAGTGTAACTGTGATGGTTACAGCATAAGGTAGCCATGAGGGTTACATTGTAAGGTATCTATGAGGGTTACAAATCATAAGGTAGCCACAAGGGTTACAATACTATATAACTAATACCCCAATATAAATTTATGTTTTGATTTATGTTCTTTATGTTTTATTTAAATCTTTTATTTTCACAAAGCATGTATATGAAACTTTATGGGTGAGAAGTATGTCTTTTTGGAAATAGTTTCATATATTTATAAGTATTCATGTACAAATGGTCTTTGTCCTTCTTTTTATGACCCTTACAGATATTTTTATGCTCATACCAAGTTTTAAAACGTTTTTCATAGGTTTTAAATATGGGTAAGAGAGAAATATGAATCCAAATTAAATGTCTATAAGTATTTTCATTAAAAGATTTCATGTTTTTGTTTAATTTTTTTTGTATTGTGAAAGAATTGGATACTATTTTAGTAGTAACCAAATTTTTATGCTTATGGGGTAATATGTATAAATTATATCCTAGAATTATAAAACACTAAACTAAAAATATATTTGGGAATGTAAATATATGAATTCTAATGGAATTTACTAGATTATATAATTTTTAACCCCAGGTCCTTATAAAAACTATCCAATTTACTTTATCCATATCATCATCTCGTTTTTTCCATAAAAAATATCATTTTTTCAACCTCAGAAACACATTAAGGGTTAACTTCCCTTTATATAACCTTTATTTTAAATCAACTTTCTAGGTCATTAGTATTATTCAACACATTCATGAAAATATTCAATTGAAATATTTTACAAAATATCTTTATATACTTCATGATTCATATAACAAAATCTTTTAATTCCCAAACATATACACTTCAATCATCTAAATTTATTCTTAAATCATTACTTATGCTTAATCATCTTAATCCTTAATTCCCCTTTCCTAGAATATGAAATATGAGTTATTTCTAAAGGATCCAAAACCTCAATCAAATCACACTTCTTATATTTAATGTAAACAATACTGTTAGAATATCCCATACCATTAAAATTACATTTTAGGTAACATTATCTTTAATTGAAGAACCAATACTCATACCACCTTTCTAATTATCTTCATGATATTTCAAGTTTCGAAATCAATTTCTCTAATGTACACACTTATCACATTTGAAAAATTCAATGTTAACCTAGTTCCTTATAGTTCCCACTATTGAATAAGACTAGAAAGAACAGTTTTATCAACACTTATCATAGTAAAAAACCACATAATCATGAAAAATTAATTACATGATTACTAAATCATGACACATAATTTTAAATCTATAAAACCATAGGCTTATCCTTAGATACATACCCAGAAATATATTTTTTAATATCCCAATGGATCATAATAAATATTTCTTATCATAGTTTCCAAAGGTTGGAAAAACCTCCCTTTTATATGAATTAAACAACACAAGATTAACATACATATATATTAAATCATTCTAGATGAATATTAAGAAAAATAAAAAAATACATGCCTATAGACTATAATAGTTTAGTGTATTTGGAAACATGGAACATAATATGTTCTAACTTTTTGAAAGATCTCCAAAGTCTCACATAAAGATCCGCCCCTTTTGTACTCATACTTAAAACTTTTCTTCATAACCTAAGGAAATGATATGTAAGAAAGGGTGATCTCAGATGCTCAATAAGGATAAAAAAATAAGATACATAATCATAAAATTAACATAAGGATATGAGAACACGATAATAACATCTCAAGATCATACCTTATATATAAAATATCATATACACGAGGCATAGAATAAATATTGGAAGTTCATAAGACATTAATCATAAGGGAATATAGAGAATAAGCTATGAAATAATAACATATAAATAAGAAATGGAATTGTGGAAGAGACATAAAAATACAACATGATTTCTATAGTAGAAAAGGATTACTTCCAAGTCAATCTTAGAGAAATTGGTTCACTCCACAAACTATCTTAGTAGTCAAGGTTCACTCCAAAGACTATCTTAGTGGAAAGGTTATCTATTGAACTAGCTTCACTCCTCTTTATAGAACTGTATTACTAAACCAGGTTCATTTCCCATTCCTGTCCGGTATTACTGAACTAAGTTTACTCCTCATTTCATACCTATATTACTGAACTGAGTTCACTTATCATTCTAGTTATGTATTACTGAACAAAATTTACCTCCCATTCTAGCCCTGTGTTACTGAACTGAGTCCAATCCTCATTCTAGAACTGTCATGATGAACTGAGTTCACTCCTCATTCAATACCTATAGTACTAAATTGAGTTCACTCCTCCTTCTAGTCATGAATTACTGAACTTAGTTCACTCCCCATTCCTTCCATGTTATACTAAATTGAGTTCACTCCCCATTCAACCCCTGTATTACATAATCGAGTTCTCTCCTCAGTACATCCATGTATTACAAAAACATATTCACTTCCCATTATATACCTATATTACTAAACCGAGTTCACTCCTCATTCCATTCCTGTCATACTAAACTAAGTTCACTCCTCATTCTAGACCTATATTACTGAACTGAGTTCACTCCCTAATCTATCCCTGTTATACTGAACCACGTTCGCTCCTCATTCCAGCCATGTATATATCTTTAGATATAAATCATTACCCAATTCATTGGAGGGAGATATAGGTCCCTCCCATAACATCATGAAATCATATATTATTATGTGGGAATATAATAAAACATTAATCATATCATGACTTATATGAAGATATGGGATTGATAAACATCATATCATAACCAATGAAATGGAATGGGTATCATAAAAATTTCATCCTATCATAACCAATGTAAAGAGGTAGATTTCATAATTATTTCATCAAAGATTAATTTATGAAAATAAGTGGGTTTCATAAAAATTTTATCATGTTATAACCTGTGGAAGATAAACTGGTTTCATAAACAATTTGTCATCTTAAACATAAACTGTTCAATGAAAGGGTAAGAATGGTGTCCTTGGATTATATCCAAAATAAATCACACACTATATCAAAATATTTAATCCTATATTGAAAATAATTTTGAAAGTATCCTTTATAACATTTCTTGAGAAGAACATCATTTTTGATTTAAAATATTCTTTTTAAAAAATAAAAAATTTTGAAAAAATTTTCCATTGAAATTAATTTTGAAAACTTACAATGTAATATTTGATAATAATATAAATTTCATGAACCAGCCTAGGTCAATCCAGAATTGGTCACCCGAGCTAGTTTAGGGAAAGGCCAGAAGGGGGTTCCCAATCCCCACGGGCTGGAAACTAGTGTTGAGAAACAAATTATAATAGTAGGGAATGATTTGTCTCAAAAATAGAAGACAAAAAAACAAAAAAACAAGCTGAACAGAATTAAATAAGTACAAGCATCTAAAAAAGAATAAAACTAAACAACTTAACATACCTTCACGTGACCTTCTAGGTCACCACCCAACTAAGAGCCACATTAACTTCAAGAGATAAACAACACTTACAGAACCTGAACATGAAACTGGGCCTTCAACTGAAAAGATATGATAGGCGTGAGCACTGAGATGATCAGTTGGAATGTCAATATAAACCCCTGAATCCAAGTATTACCTTTCCCAAAGCAGTCCAATGACACTAGTTTGAAACACAATTATAAATGTAGATATTTCACATTTTAAAACAAACAACATAATTTTCGTATTTGAAAATCCAATACACACTACATACAATTTCCAAAACCATTTGTTATTTTATAAACAAAAACCAAGACAGAATGACCAAGGTTGTAATAAAAGGGAAACATGTAACCGTACAAGATGGAACAAATTAGTACAGAAAAAAGTAAAAAAATGAAAATAATTAAACATGGATGGTACTAAAAATCCCTAAAAGACCCTTGGATACACTTGTTTTGGAACCATCCGCTAACGTATGGTGAAGCTCTTAAGTCTATAACCAACTGGCCACCCTCGTGACAAAATAAAAACCAGCAGCACTCCCCATATGAAATCCAAAACTACCAGTGGGTACCAACCTGTCTAATCGACTCTGATAAGAAACCATAACTTTATCAACTTAAAGAAACCCATGAACCCACAATGGTTATAATAATAATATTATGTAAGTAGGAGGAACTTGAACGCATGAATCACCTTACCCTACCATCACCGTACTTTCCTACCCCAAACATGAACGCTTCCTATGCATTAACCCATAATGGGTTACCCAAGACAAGAGTTCCCCATATACTATTCAATCATTTAAAATTAAAAAATGTTCCAATTGGGCCATCATGTCAAGTCCATATCAAAACCATTTTCAAAAAAAGAAATTTAAACTACAACCCTGAACACATTATTTCCAAACACAAACCATTATAAAAGTTATCATAAATTCACCCTTGAGTTGGAAGATACAAATGAACCATTAATTCCAATGTCTCCAATGAATTTTAAATAAAAACTTTTCAAACTCTTCAAGAAAAAATCACAAACTTATGAAATGACCTAATAGACCATTGATCCTAACATTCATTGAAAGTCACACTAAAGGATAAACATGTACACCCTCTGAGATTACATTTCAAACCATTCATAAAATACACAAATGACCAAACATTATTTAAGAGATAAACCCATTTAGAATACCAATGTTTTATGAAAACTCTATTTTAAAGGTGTCATATTCATTTGAGGGAACATCCATGTTTGCGCCTTGTGCACTCATGGATGTGCCAACATCCAATGGCTCAACAACAACTAAGATGACATTTGAAAACCATTTCCACAGAGACTCCATTTTTTTAATTTCAATACCAACCATTCACATTATTAATAAAACACAAAATGATCCCCTCAAATCCATAAAAAACCTTTTCAAATAGTTTTTTATACATTTTACAAGTTACTATGTTGTTAAACCAAACACATTAGACCAAACTACATCTGTCATGAATATTTCCAAATTTCCATATTTTTAAAAAACAAGAAACTAGTAAAAACATCAATCAATTTATAACAAATTATGTAAACAACTCAACTAGTTTATAAACACTTTTATAAACATGCTAACCATTTTCTAAACAATTTTAATAAGGAGGAAAAACAATTTATAAATAGTTTTTTATAAGAAAAAAATAGTTTATTAATGATTTTATAAATAGATCAAACAATTTACACAAACTAGAGAACCCCATATAAACTATTCATGAGTAATATGAAGGTTATTGTCATGTTGAAAAAATTATGAAATCAATATTTGACATCCACTAAACACAATTTCTATAATCATATATAATATTAACCAAGAAAAAATACTTCAATACTATATTTTAACAAAAAAAATAATTTTTAAACACTATAGAAGATTAACCAAGTGTATTGCGAAGTTGAGAATCAAGTCAATGATTTATCTAAAAAAACACAAGAATAAAATGGACTTAATAGAAAATAAAAATGCAGATTCGCATACCTCAAATCAAGCATGAGAGTGGTGAAAATCTGACGAAAGGTAGAACAATACCTCATGGACCAACTGCACACGCTAAAAAATGAAAAAAAATATTTACTAACCGAAACATTAGGGTTAGGTTAAATTTTAGGGAAAATGAAAACCCAGAAGAAGAACACATAGGAAGGGAGGATTCCACACACCAAATGGGAGGCAAAGGAACTATTTTGGGGGTTTGGGTTGTCACTAGAAGACTACCAAACTGAGGGGTTTTTGGTTTTCCAGAACAAGATTTAACCGAACATATTGGGAGGAGCAGGGGGACCTCCACCCATGCTGGCCACCGGAGATGAGGGGTGCGGGCTCGCTGGAGCTCCTTAAATAGAGGAGAGAACTGGGAAAGGGGCGATTTGCTGGAGGAGTGGGGTAAGGTCAGAGTAGCGGGGGACGAGGTCGGAGTGGTGAGGGAAGAGAACTGAGGGATGGGTGAGGCTGGAGGCGGCCTAACTAGAGCACAGGAGGCCAGAGGTGGCCTAGATGGAGTGCAGGAGGATCAAGAGGCCTAGTGCACCGAGAGTAGGCGCCCACCGTGGAGCCATCCAGGGGGTGGGGGCCGTATCATGATGGTGGGGGGGGGGGGGGGTTCTAGGGTTTAGTTTAGGATTTTTTTTTCATTTTTATTATAAAAATAATAATAATATTATTAAAATGATAATAATAATAACAATAATAATAAAATGAAAATAATAATAATAAAACCATTAATATAACAATAAAATTTTTAATAATAATAGTAATAATAACAAAAACCATAATAATTATATGAATATTAAATAATAATAATAATAATATTATTATTATGTTTTTTTCTAAAAATATATTTTATTTAATTTAATCGTACTTCATTTTATTTCACTTATATTTTAATTTATTAATTTATTTATTCTGGATGTTAGGAAACCACATAGATCGCGTTCCGTCAAGCGCATGGATGAGAGAACTGCACTTAAACTACGTCAGTCGACACTGACTGCTTATAGATTTAAGTTGTATTCTTGTAGCATAGTTTCATAAATTGCACACAAGTTGCGCGTCGAACAAGTCGAGGTGTGACTATTCCCCCCACCCCACAGAACTTTCTTCCCCCAGAAAGTCACCATGAAAAACTTTGGTCAAGAAATGAGTCCATTCCTGAATAGAATCAGAAGGACCAAGGAAGACTGTGAATCTTAGGGATACCTTACTCTCTAGAGGTTACACCCGACCGGTCCAAGAGAAAACTGAAGCACGAGGTTGAGTCGAGAACATGAAGGGGTTCTCTCCACTAAAAAGAATCAACTAGAATTATTATTTTAAAACCCAACACGACCACCATGATTTAAACAGGAAACTCAATTACAACAACATGAACTGATTTTTCCACAAGGGTCCAACACACTTTTATGAAAAACACACAAGTCAAAAAACAATATCCTAACAAACAGTGTTGCTTGGATTATAATAGAACAAGTTCATCACAGCTTTACAATGAAACAATGATCTTAAAATAATTTAAGAACTTCAATATCATAATAAAAATAATAAAATGTTTGTAAATGTTCCAATATAATCATGGAGCACAAAACCTGAACTGAGGCTTCACACCCCATGAAACTCTTGTCTGTGCGCGAGCTTAACACTAAGACCTATGGATAGATATCTGATGACTGAAGCATCTCCTATCTCAAAGTCAGGCACCAACATCCCTAAAATAAAACTACTTCCTTGAATGATACTTCCCACAGAACTTCCTCCAGGGACCCAAATGACCACAATAATGACAAGAATTCAAAGGGATGTGACACGATGGCTTGGAATTCCCAAACCAGTCATACCAATGGAACACTTGAAGGCATCCTAATGAACTAGGTGCCATGATCAATGAAGATAACCTCTAAGGGAAGGGTCCTCCCACACACAGTCGTTGAAAGATAGGGAACCTCGAGAAAATCCAACTATCACCAACTACTCCTCAAACTCCAATGACGATAAGACAACCAACCTCTGTTGGTCCCAAACTGAACCCTAAAACAAAACCGAAATGGAACAAACCTTAACAAACTAGGCAGTTCCCAATCACCAAAATACACACTCTACTTCCCTCAATCCATTTTGATACCTCTAACATACCTCCAACAACTCTAAGGGCAATGACACTTAAATGAACTATAACCGGGGCATGAATAATTAGAAACATTAGGGACCTTTTTGGGTGGCATACTCTGAAAAACATAAGAAACACAAAACCAAAACTTGCCTTGAGCCAAAACAGAATATAAAAGAACACCCAAGCCATGAAAACTATCCCAGAAGCTAATAAAATATAAACAAAATCAAAACCCTCATTTTCAAAATCACCATTTTCATTTAAAATTCATAACTTCTTATCCCTAGGTCTTTTTTCAAATAATAAAACCACTTTCCAAAAAACAAAAATCCACTCCTCAAGGAAAAACCAATTTCCAAAACCATTATATTTCAGAATGCACCTATGTAATCCTATGAATCACCACATGTGTGTCCAACCATTTAAATCCACATCATCTATAAACAGGTTCCCCCATACACTTCCCGTACATACCCACACACATGTGATCTTCCATAAAGAGTACCAAGGGTCACATCCTTTACTCATCAAAACCCAAGAATTTACCAAATTACCAACCCAAAACACTTCATATTTTAAAAATCACATTACCAATTTAAAATCATTTTAGAGAGAAAAATCTCATTTAAAAACCCCACTTTCATTTCCAAAATCTCACTTTCACCAACTGGAACCAAACAGAGTACAACTCATAATGAACCATAGGAATGAGGAAGTAGCTGTTATGCTTAACCTGACGATATGGTAGTGATCAAATCCCCAAGTAAGCGTCAACAAATAAGAGGAACATAAATTGTGCACTCATACCCCACATGGGTCACTACTCCATGCGAGGTCACGACGTGACATCGACTTGCCTCCGTTTTCATACCTTAATAAAAAAAAAGACACACGACTCAAATCCCAGACTACCCCGGGAAACTCGATGTTCATAATGAGAAAGGTATCATGATGCCCTTCTTGCACTACCTCTTGAGTACTGACAGTCCTAATCCCCATATACTAGACACCACAAATAATAAGGGCCACCTCAGATATCATTTTGTCTCGAACCAGCTCGGGTCGACTCTGAATTGGTCACCCGAGATGGTATGTGGGAAGGCCTGAAGGGCATTCCTGATCCCCATGGGTAGACAAGGCATAAAATTATAATAGTAGAGAACAATTTGAACCAAAACATAGAAGACAAATAAATAAATAAACAAGCTGAATATAACAAAACAAGTACAAGCAGCATAAAAAGAATAAAACTGAACTGCTCAACATACCGTCATGTGACCTTCTAGGCCACCACCCAAATTAGATCCATGTTCACTTCAAGAGTGAACCAACACTTACAGAACCTGAACAAGAAACTACACTTGAAACTGAAAAGATATGATAGGCATGACCACCGATTTGCTCAGTAAGAATTCCAATATAAACCATTAAATCCAAGTATTCCCTTTCCTAAAACAGTCCAATGATACTTTTTTAAATACAATTATAAAAGTATATATTTCACATTTCAAAACAAGAAACATAATTTTACCATTCAAAAATACAACCCATGATACATAAAATTTCCAAAACCATTTTTCATTTTATAAAAAAACAAAGACAAAAAAGACCAAGGTTGTACTAAAAGGGAAGCAGGTAAACAATACAATCTGGAACAAATTAGTTCATTATAAAGTTAACAAACAATGAAAATAATTATCCATGAGTGATCCTAAAACCCCTATAAGACCCATGGATGTACTCGGTTCAAAACCAACAGTCAGCATATGGTGAAGCTCCTATGTCTATAAACAACTGGATGCCCTCGTGGAAAACGAAACCAGCAAAACTCCCTATCTGGCCTCTAAACCTGCCAGTGGGTACCAACCCATCTAATCAAGGCTGATAAGAAATCATCACTCAATCAAATAAAAGAATACCAAGAACCCATGGTGGTTATAATAATAATATTGTGTAATTATGGGGCCCTCACATGCATGACTCACGTTACCCTTCCGTCACCACACTTGCCTACCCAAAACATGGATGATTATTATAGATTCACACATAAAGGGTTACCCTAGACACGATCACCCCATATACATATTCAATCATTTAACATTATAAAATGTTATAACCATGTCGTCACATCATGTCCATATTGAAACCATTTTCAAAAAAACATTTAAATCTCTAACCAAGAACCCATGATTTCCAAACACAAACCATTCTAAAAGTTAACATAAATTCATCCATGATTTGGAAGATCCAAACATGCCTTTAAGGATAAAATACCAAACTTCATTTTTAATAAAACCATTTAAAACGTTTAAATATAATTGAAAAAACTTATGTAATGACCTAACCACCCATTGAAATGAACATTCATCCAAACAGACACTAAAGGCTAAATGAGCACACCCATTGAGATTTCATTTCAATCATTTCATAAAATCCAAAAAAAATATCAAACCTTATTTAGGAAATAAAAACATTTAGAAAACAAAGGTTTTAGGAAAACATTATTTTAAAGCTGAATTATTTATTTGAGGGCACATCCATGTGTTCAAATAGTTCACTCATGGATGTGCCAACATCCAATGGATGAACAACAACTAACATGAAATTTAAAAACCATTTCCACACAGACTGTAATTTATTTGAAATCAAGACTAACCATTCACATCATTATGATAACAAAAAACGATCCCCTTAAATCCATAAAGCACCTTTTTAAATAATTTTTTAAATAGTTTTCATGTTACTATATTGTCAAACCAAACACACCAGATTAAACTACATCTATCAAGAATATTTCGAAATTTCCAAATTTTCAAAAAAAAAAGAAACTAGTAAATACAGAAAAGTTTTTATCAAAAATTATAAAAACAAATCAATGATTTTATAAACACTTTTATAAAATAGCTAACCAATTTTTTAAATAAGTTTTATAACCAGGAGAAAAAATTAATAAATATATTTTGTATAATAAAACCAAATAGTTTATTAAAAATTCTATAAATATATCAAACAAGTTATATAAACTAGAAAACACCATAATAAACTATTCAATATTAATACAAAGATTTTTTTAATTTTGAAAACATTATCAAAACAAAATTTGACATCCACTAAACACAATTTCAATATTCACATATAAACTTAACTAGGGAAAAATTACTTCAAAACAATTTTTTTAATAAAACCAACTAATTTTAAAACACTATAAAATATTAACCAAGTGTATTTCAAAGTTGCGAATCATGTCAAAGATTTAACTAAAAAACTCAAGAATCAAATGGACTTCATTGAAAAGGAAAACAAGGATTCCCCTACCTCAAATACAGTGTGTTTATGATAAAAATCTGATAGATGGTAGAACAATTCCTTTTAGACCAACCACACATGCTAAACAATGAAAAAAATGCACGAATTACCCACCACAACATTAAGGTTAGGTTAAATTGAAGGAAACAAAACACAAACCTATAAAAAGAACATACCAGAACGGAGGAGTCTATGTTCCAAAGGGGAGGAGGAGGAAATGAAAAGGGGGTTTAGGTTTGTGTCTGAAGACCACCGATATCGGGGGTTTTGGGTTTTCCAGAAAAAGCTTTGGCTGATCGGAGTGGGAGGAGCAGGGGGACCTCCACTGCCGCTGACTACTGGAGACGATGGGTGTGGGATCATCAGAGATCCTATGATATTGGAGAGAACTGGGGGAGGGGAGACTAAAAAATGGTGCGTGGTGAGACTGGAACATCGAGGGAAGAGAATAAGGGGAGGGGTGAGGCTAGAGGAGGTCCAGCCGGAGTATGGAGGGGAGATTTCAGAGGCAGCTAGGTCGAAGCACAGGAGGACAGAGGTGACCTGGCCGGAGTGCGGGAGGAGCTAGAGGCCTGGTGAACCAGGAGCGGGTGCGTGCCGTAGATCCAGGAAGGGGGGTTGGGGGCCGTATTAGGAAGGGTCTAGGGTTTAGTTTAGTATTTTATTATTATAATAATATTATTATTATTATTACAATGATAATAATAATAACCATGAAAGTAATAATAACATGGAAATAATAATAATAATAAAACCATTACTATTACAATAATAATTTTAATAATAATAATAATAACACTAAGAACAAAATAATAATAATAATAATAATAAAATTTTAAAAAAATCAGAATAACAATAATAATAATAGTATTTAACATTTTTTTCTAAAACTCTATTTTATTTAATTTTATCTTACTTCATTTCATTTCACTTAAACTTTAATTAATTAATTTTTTGATTTTGGATGTTGGGTAATTACATATCTGACATGCCATCAAGAATGCATTTGAGTGAATTGAGCACAAACTGTGCCACCTGACACTAATTTCTTATAGAGTTAAGCTATGTGATTGTCGTGTATTTTCATAACTCACATGTAAGTCATTCATCAAATAGTTTGGGGTGTTACATTAAAACAATTTATAAACATTAAATTTTTTTAGATAAATTTATCTCGAAAATTAGAATAAAAGTTCATTTAAAAAATTTATAACATTTTTATAAAAATGGATTTTGAATAAAATAGATTTCTAACCGAAGAGAAATAAAGTCATATATTCTTAAAAACATTTTATTAATTATATTAAATACCAATGATTTTAAAAAATGGTACCAATACAAAAATATATAATGAAATAACTAGAGGATAATAAAAGGAATTAGAATTTTTGAGTTATGGATTAAAATATTTCATCAATGAAAGCATAATCGTAAATAATCCCAATAACGATGATATTATAGCAATAAACTCATACAACTTTGTTAACAATGAATCATAATCTCCATGAGATAAAGAAATTAAAATAAGATTATAATATCATGAAAATAATTATACTATTGATATAACATGAAAAATTGTAGTATATACATCTCATAGAATAATACATGTGCATAACAAGTCTTGTGACTCAAAGAATGAAAAGTGAGAAAAATTACTCAACTGGTTTGGTAAATTTTGAACCATAAAACGTATGAAAGGGAGATAACGAAATTGGTATGTAAATAAACATAAATTTAAGGATAATAATAATAGAATAAATTCATGGAAATTATATACACCACACAAAATAAATGAGTGGTGAATACCACACAAGTCTTATATAAATAAGAGTGAGACTAGAAATCCCCTAACAATTAGAGTAACTTTTGAACCATGATATCCATGAAAGAGTAACATAAATTGAAACTTTTAATATAATGATATAAATTAAATTCCCAATATAACATGTATTAGGTAATTATATACACAACAAAATAAGAATTAGTTGTGAATATAACATATATCTCACAGAAATAAAAGTGAGACAGGAAAACCCTTAACTTATGTCTTGAATTTCTTTGTACATGTTAAAAGATACTATATTATACATATAAATTTATTATACATCTATAAAGGACCATATTATTCTATATAATACCATATATTATTTTATTATGACTTTATATTTCCTATTTATTAATAATTTCATGGTAATGTTACGTTTCAGGTAATAACTCCTTTGCTTGTTCGTATATGTTACCACTTGTTATTATTGGTCATCTTTCTTAGATCATGATTTACTTATTTAAAAAATCTAAAACTTGATAAAGATATCATATATATTCATTATATAATTATATATAATAATCAATAAAATATATAAAGATGAAATGTAATTAACCATTTATGGAGATGGTAGGCCGTACGTATGCATGAATACTGTTTCTGTTTTCTTGTCGTATTGAAATAAAGAGAGTAAATGATATATATATATATATTATTAGTGTATAATTTATATTATATATATATTATAAATTTTTAATTGAACTAACCTTAATAAATTTCATGTAATGTGTGAAAGAATCACATCGCTTTGAGGAGACGGTAGTTCACACAGCCACAAACGAAGTTATCATATTACCACAAAGTGTAAAGTAGAAAGTATCTTTATATAATAAATCAAGATGAATAAAAAAAATAAAAATATCATATAAACATAGTAATTCCATAATTATTATAATCCTTTAAATGTGGTAATGGAAGTAAGAAAAACATCAGTTCGCGAGGCGGTATTCCACCATACACAAAAATGATGATTGCTTATCCCATTTGATGGAAGTGTGTGTAGGTGCGGGTAAAAACCATAACATAATAACATGTTATTATATTGATTATGCTAAGGTCATTATATAATAATATAATAAGAATAATTTATGGGGTGTAGAAGTAAGTAAAAATAAGTGCTTATTGAAGGATTTTACCAATACTTTGGGTAATTCATTTAGGTTTGAACCAAAGGCCTAACTTGGTTTTATTATGTACAAAGTGAGGCTTCTAGGAAGAGATGAATAATTGTGGGAGATTATTTTAGTTTGGTTTTTTGAGAAAAAGTTATTGATAGGGGTTAATAATTTATTGGTTGGGGGGGGGGTGAGTGCCCTTTTATAGTAGAGGAGGACTGATATTCTTTTAAATATAAAAAGGCAAACACTATTAAGAGGTCACTATTAAATCATGTGACTCTAATAAAAGTACATTTTTGATTTAACGGATGATATGGTATAAATATTTCCATAATATGAATTTTTTACATATTTCTAGGTTATTTTGACCCTTAAGATAAAGTTTAACGACTAAGTAAACTCAATTTTACCTTAATGAATTCAATTTATTTTAATTTATTTTACTAATATTTCTAGTAAAAAACTAATTTGAACATATTAAAAATAATAAATTTTGATGATTCGAAATTTTGTAGCCATTTTTTTAAATTCACAACAAATAATTGGAAGAAATAATTTAAAAATATTCATATAGATTGGACAAGACAATAAGTCTTTAAAGTTAAAATGTTCAAAAGTTTAAAATATCTTTATAAATATTTTCAATGTGAAATTGATTCCAATGACCAAAATTATATTAATGGATGTATAAATTCTCTAAATATACTTTGATACAAATTTAAAACATTAGTAAAATATATAAATAAATTATAAAAAATGAAGTTTTCAATTAAAATTCAGTGTTTTTACTATTCATCAAAAAATGAAACTTCTTAGAAAAATAGAAAAAATTCATCAAAGTAAATTTTCAGATTACTATATAAATAATAATGTTTATTTTATGAAATAAAATTTATAAAACTTTCACAAATTATATTTAAAATAGGTTCACTATTAAAATTATTTAAAATTAACTTTTTGAAAGAATATATATTTTTATGCGTAAATTTGGATTTATTCTTATCTCATGTCTAGAAAAAACATAGGATGAACATTAAATAGTTTAATTAATATAATTTATATTTATTAAAATAAAATAATTTATAATTTCTTTAAATTAATTTATTGATGTAAAATATATTTAATTTCATAAATATAGTTTTTCGGCTAAAGATTTACTATATTTTTAAATGAGTATTATTTTTATTTCTAGTAAAATGTTAAAAAAATAATTTTTCTTATATAAATTCGTAAAGAATATTTTAATAATGTAATTATTCTTTTTCATAACCATCATTTGAATGACTTGGTGAAAATTATAATAATATTTTAATAATAGTATTTATAGTACATTTTAATTTGGTAAAAGTTAGTCTTTCATATAACGTAAGCCCTTGAAGGGACTTAACATTGTGTGTAACAAAATCCAAACATAGTGTTGTGTGTACTGAATGATATTATTCATGTTGCATGTATCACACTCTTAAATTTGTGTTGCATGAAACAAAAACCAAAAATAATACTTTCATATAACACAATCTATTTTCAATTTTGTGTGAAAATAAAAATATCAAAAATTTAAAATAAATTTGAAAAACATATCTCACAAAATCTTGAGGTGTTACATTATATCCCTCTTAAAATTAACTTCAACATAAATTTTCTTTTGGGTTATCAATGTTTTAATACTTTAATGTTTTTTAATAGAAACCCACATTATAAAAATGAATACTAAAACTTCTTTAAATAAATATAAATATTGAACCATAATGGTTACTAAAATCAACTCATAACTACGTTTCCAGGTAAGAGAACATATGTGGAAAGTGAAGACATGGACATCGAAGAAAAATCTAACTACCAAGTTATGATGGAGAGTAATAGAAAACATTTTCAGGATAATGTTAACAATAAAAAATCTATAAATCAAACAATCTTGAAAAAGTTCAATGATATCATAAAAAATGACGATAACAATTTTTTTTTATTTCAAGAACCTTTTTTTAAAGTTGAAGAATTTTCAAAAGGAGATATACTAACTTTATTTTATTCCATTTAATATTTTCAATCTCAACCTTTAGTTATATATTGACCAATGTCCACTTACTCTCTTTAAAAAATATACATGAATTTTCTATACTTGAGGCTATAAAGTATCATAAGATGCATATTTATAATGATAAATCATTTCATTTATCCTTAGTTACCATCACATTAAAAAGAATCACATAGGTTATACAGTATGTATACATCGTCATATGGAAAGATAATACTTTAATCTCTAAAACAAAAAATGGATATTAACTGAAACCATTCCATAAATGTTCCCTCTTACAACCCTTATGAAAGATGAAAATAAAAAACATTAGAAATAATCCCACTAAATTTCTCAAAATCAGCTTAATATTGATCCCCTATATACCATAAAGTGTATCTTGGTTATCACATACCAAACATGTGAATACCATTATCATTTGTAAAACATAGAAATAACTTGAATTACTAAAAATTATTATTGAACACATTCATACTATATTATTAAAAAATCATTAGATATATTATTTAAATCCAAAAATTCTATAAACTCCATCCATGATATCATAAAAAACTTTTTACACAAATAATTTATCATTTATAAGGTAATAAATACTTTCCAATTTACTTTATTCATATCATCATCTCTTTATACATATAAAATATCATTTTCTCATACTCATAAACATGTTAAGGGTTACCTTCCCTTACTGTAACCATGGCATTAAATAAATTTTCTAGGTCATCAGTATCATTTAACACATTCTTAAAACTATTTAAAGAAACAATTCTAAAAACAATCCTTATATACTTTATTATTCATAAAACTTAACCTTCTAATTTAAAAACCTATATACTTAAATTGTTCAACTTTATTTATAAACCATTACCCAGGCTTCAACATCTTATTCCTTTATTTCCCTTTTTTTGAATATTAAATATGAATCATGTATTAATGTTAATCCACCTCAATATAATCATTATTCTTACATTTAATGTAAAAAATACTATTAGAACAACCCATACATTTCACATGTCATTTGAAGTCTCTTTATCTTTAATAGCATAACCAATCATCATACCACCTTCTTGATTCTTTTCATAGGATTTCCACTTAGGGCATTAATTTTTATAAGTCCCATACTTCCCACATTTGAAACATTAAATGTTAAATCAGTTTGTTATATTTACCACTATTTACTAGGACTAGAAAACATAGTTTGAGCAACAATTATCATTGAAGAAAACCACTTAATCATGATAAATTACATTTATAATTCCTTAATCATGACACCTAATTTTGTATCTATAACCCATTAGGCTTATCCTTAGACAAATCCCTAGACATATCCCTTGTTATATAATTTTTGTTTCTTATACTAGTTTATAAAGGTTGACTATACCTCACTTTGATTCCAACTATAGTGAAATAGGCTTAATATACATGGATATTAAATCATTTTAGATATAAATTCATCACATTACAAGAATACATTCCCAAGAACCATAATATTTTAGTGTCTTTGCTAAAATCAAAGATAATATCTTTTAACTTAGTGAAATATCTCAAAAATATTCCTTAATGATATTTCGCTTTATTACTCCTACAAAAAAATTTCTTCATAACCCAGGGAAAGGAAAAATAAGAAAGGGTGTGCTCAGATGCATAGTAAGTGTAAAAAAGTAAGACACATAATAAAAAAATAAACATAAGGGTATGAGAACATGAGAATAACATTTGATGATCATACACCATATATCAAAGATTATATACATGAGTAATAAAATAAATATCAATAGATCATAAGACATTAATCATAAGGTAATCAATTGAATAATACATGAAAGAATAACAAATGAATAAGACATGGAATTGCGACAGACACATAAACATATAAACTGATTTCCATAGTAGTCAAGTCTTTCTGCAAAGGCCATATTAATGAAATGTGATTACTCCCCAAACCATATTAGTAGTAATGGTTCACTCACAAGACCATATTAGTGGAAAATGTCCTTTAATAAACTAGGTTCACTCCCTATTCTATCCCTATATTACTGAGCTTGCTTCACTTGCCGTTCTAGACCTCTATTACTAAACTAAGCTCACTCCTCATTGTTGGCCTATATTACTGAATCTAGTTTAATCCTCATTATTTCCCTATATTACTGAACTAGATTAACATTCCATTCCAGCACTGTTTTACTAGAACTATGTTCACTCATCATTCAAGCCCTGTCATACTAAACCAAGTTCATTAATCATTCTAGCCCTATCATACAAAACCGAGATCACTCTTCGTTGCATCCATTTATTACAGAACAGAGTTCACTCCTCATTCTAGACCTATCATAATAAAACAAGGACACTCCTCATTCTGACCGTATATTATTGAAAAAAAGTTCACTCCTCATTCCAACCCTATCATTCTGAAATGAGTTCACTCCTCATTCCAGCCCTATGTTACTAAACCGAGTTCACTCCTCATTCCGGCCCTATCATAATAAACCGAGTTCAATCCTCATTATATCCCTTTCTATCTCGTGAGATATAAATCTTTACCCAATGTATTTGATGGATATATAGGTCCCAAATGTCCCATAATGAAAGCATATATTTGTGCACCACAAGATAAATAAACCTTCACCATATCATGACCCACAACAGATATGGGATTTATAATAATCATATCCTAACCCATGAAATTAAATGGGTATTAAGAAAATTTCATTTTATAATAACCTATGGAAAATATATTGGATTCAGGATAATTTCATCAAATCATAACTTGTGAAAATAAGTGGGTTTCATTTTCATCTAATACTGGTATAAACCATTGAATAGAAACTAGTTTCATTAACAATAGGTCATCTTAAACCTAAACTATTTAAATAACGGGTAAGAATGGTTTTTTTGTATCATATCCCAAATAAATAATAAAGTATATCAAAGGATTTCATCATAGATTGAAAATAAATTTTAAAGTATAATTTAAAATATTTCTTGAGGAAAATATCCTTTTTGGTTTGAAAGACACTTCTTTAAAACATAAAAAAATATCAAAAAAATTTCTTTTAAAAACATAATTAAAAACTTACCAAGGAATATTTTAAAAAAAGTTAATTTTTTTTAGAAATTAAATATTTTTTACATAAAATATCATTTAGTTTTTATCGAAAACATGTTTAGAAAACATTCTTTTTGAATAAAATAGATTTCTAACTGAAGAGAAATATAGTCATATTTTTCTTAAAAACATTTTATAAGTTATCTTAAGTACCAAACATTGGAAAACAATAATAATAAACCAATATATCATAAAATAACAAAATGAAAAGAAAATTAATGATATTTCATGATATATGGATTACAATATTTTATCAATATAAGAAAATTCATTAATAATCCCGATAACGATGAGACTATAAGAATAAATTCTTACCACTTTGGTAACATTGAATCATAATATCCATGAGAGAAATAAATTAAAATAATTTTATTCAATAAATAACATGTCAAATGTCTGTATATATACCTTGTAGAAGAATATAGGCATAGAACATGGAATGCGTCTCAAAGAAAGAAAATCGAGACAACATTAATCTACCAATTTGGTAAAATTTGACCATAAACCCTATTTAAGGGAGATCATAAAATGTATTTTTAAATTACCATATATTTGAGGAAAATAATCATATAATACATCCATGGGTAGTATATAAACAACATAGAATAAATTAGTTGTGAATATGTTATAACTGTAATAAAAATAAGAGTAAGAATATAAATAACCTTACTAATAGAGTAAATTTTGAATCCTGAGATCCATGAAATAATATCATCAATTTAAACTTTTAATATCATGAAATAAATTAATTTCATGATATAATAAGTAACAATGTAGTATACAAACCATAAAAATGAATAAATGAGAATATATCATATATCTCACATAAATGAAAGTGAGACGAGAAAACGCTTACCTTAATTCATGAATTTATTCACACATATTAAAACATCCTATAAAATAAATATAAGTTAATTATATATATATAAAAGAACCATATTACTATATATAATACAATATATGATTTTATTATGACATTATATTACCCATTTATTAATAATTTAATGATAATGTTACGTTTTGGGTAATACCTGATTTTTTTCTTATATGTTTTGAATTATTATTCTTGATCCTCTTATGTAGATCATGATTAAATTATTTCTAGTATATAATACATGATATAAATATAATATATATTCATTATATAATTATTCTAAATAATATATAAAATATATAAATATGAAATGGAATAAAGGTTTCACGGAGATGGTAGACTGTATGTACGTATGAATGATGTTTCCATTTTCTTATCATAATGAAAGAAAGGAAGTAAATGAAATATATATATATATATATTATTATAGTATAATATTTGTTTCATATATATAATATACATTCACTAAACCCATCCTTAATACATTCAATGTAATGTTTGAATGAATCACATCTCTTTAAGGAGGTAGTAGTCCACAAATCCACAAACAAATTTATTATATTCCAAACAATAGAAAGAATAAAGGTATGTGTTATATAATAATTCCATAAGAATTTATACATCATGAATATAGTTTATAACATATAAAAATAGTAATTCCATAAATATAACCAACCTTGTATGGTTGTAACGGAAGAATGAATGACCTCAGTTCACGAGGCGGTAGTATTCCATACACACGAATGATGATTACATATCCCATTTGATGGAACTGTGTGTTGGTTTAAGTCAAAAATTTCTCATAATGCATATAAATATATTGGTCATACATAGGTTATTATATAACAATGGAATGAAAATAACTAGGGGGTGGATAATGAAATAAAACTAAAGTTATTGTTTAAGGATGTTACATATTATTTGGGTAATTCATTTTGATTTTTAAAAAAGACTGAATTGGTTTGATTTATTCCAAAAGTGAGACTTATCATGTAATAGTATATATTTTGGGAGCTTAATTGTTTAGGGTTTGTAAGAGCCAAATAAATTGAGATGTGTGAATTAGTGAGGGGTGTGAGTGTCTTTTTATAGTGGAGGAGTAACATTTATGTATATATAAAAAGGCATAAACTATTGAGAGGTCTTTCTTAAATAATGTGCCTCAAATAATGGAAAATGTTTTATCCAATGAATTTTATGGTATACATATGTCCATAAAATTGATTTTATACATGTTTATAGGTTATTTGGCTACTTATGTTAATTTTTAACCACTATGTAAACTCACTTTTACTTTAATAACTATAATTAATTTTAATTAATTTAAATAATATTTTGGTCAGATAATAAATTGAACCTAATATAAAATATTAATTTTTCTTATTAAAAATATTGAATCCATCTTTCAAAATTTTAAACATATATTTGGGGGAAATTAATTTAAAATTATTGCAGGGGACAAGATGAAACAAGATGTTTTTAAAGTTAAAATGTTGAAAAGTTTGAAATGTTTTTAAATCCAATTTATATGTGAAATTTATTAAAATGCTATAAATTTTATTAATAGATGTAAACATTATCTAAATACAATTTAAATCCAATTTGAAATATAATTTAGCAATATAAAAAAATTATACTAAATTGTAGTTTTCATTTAAATTTCAGTGTCTTTCACTATTCATTAAAAAATAAAACTTCTTAGAAAAATACAGAACATTAAAAAAAATTATTATGTTTTAATAATACTAAAAAAAAGAAATTTTATTTTTTCATATAAAATTTATAAAAATTTAAAAAACTAGATTTAAAATAGGTTCCCTATTGAAAGGCAGTAAAATTACATTTTAGAAAGAATATATATATTTATGTATGAAATTAGATTTATTATTATCTCATTCCTAGAAAACACATAATAATAAAGTTATATACTTGAATGAATATAATATATATATATATATCAATAAAATAATCATCAAAATGGGTTTAGTTAATTTATTGAGGTAAAACATGTTTAATTTAATAAAAATAATTTTATAGTAAAGGATTTCCTATATTTTCAAAAGGGTTTTATTTTCATTTATAGTTAATCAGTTACCAAATAATTCTTGTTATATACATTTATAAATAATATTTTCTTAATTTAATTAATATTATTCATAACCTTCATTCAAACTTCTAGGTGTCAATTATAATAATATTTTAATATTAATATTTATAGTACATTATAGTTCAGTAAAGATATGTCTTGTGTATAATTAAAGTTATCAAAGGAATACAATATTGTGTATAACATGAGACAAGAATATTTCTTCATGTACCAAAATCTAATCTAATTGTCCCATATAGCACAAAATTAATTTGGTTTTTCATGAAAAAAAACCAAACATAGTGATTTTACATAACATAAGCTATATTTAGTGGTGCGTGAAATAAAAAATATCTAAAATTCAAAATTAATTTGAGAAAAAAAATATTTCACAAAAACTCAGGGTGTTACACACATGCACATAAACAAAAAAAAACAAAATTTTGTATTACGATTTATGTTTGAATACCATGTCTAAACTCCATCCCATTTTGATGGCATTACTTCATGATAATTATCCATACCATTTAACACATACCCAATTTTTTATACTAAAATCAAACAAAGCCATTCCAATCAAAAAATTTGTTTTATTAAATAATTTAAATAGATTCTTTACCTACATTAAACCAATCAATTGTTTTAAAATACTCATTTTAAAATTATCAACAATGGGTTTTTGCAAAAACCAAATGAATTTTCACAATTTCTCAGCCAATACCCAAATGTGTTTTTCATCATGAATCACACAAGGATTTTAAAACAATTTCAAGAATATAATCTAAATAAAAATATTCCTTCATTTTTTAAATAAAGTGGAGATAAGATAGAAACCACCTACCTCACATTGGTTGCTGAAAATGAATAAAAACACTACAAATCATAAATATCCAATCACAAATCATGTTCTCCTCAGTAGATCTAATAACATTTCATCATAAATCTACTTGTAACACATAGATATATAAAACAAATAGTAGATAAATAGTTCTGAGAGAGATAATAATCATTAATCCAAGAATAATCAGGAATACTAAGTAGTAACTAATGAATCTGGTCCTCCAACGCACTTTTATTGTCCTATGAATTTCTCCCATATTGAAGGGGATCATCTTTCAAGACAAAAGATGAAATTTAATTCAAGGTTAAATACATTTAGAGAATAAATGAGGGTTGAAGGGTTAATTAGAATTGGATCTACAATTTATGTTGGATCAAATTTATTCCACACCATTAGGCTACATGGTTTGGAAACTCGTAGGCTAATGGTTTCGTGCTATTGTCTTATAGTAATATATTACATAGTCTGATCACATGGTTAGATAAATCATTCCCCAGCCCTATATTTACATATATTTCAATAATATTTTTTATCCTATGAATTTACATGATTTGGAAATACCATTCTCTAACTGTGCACCAACCCAGTGCCCACTATCTTACCTTGCACAATTTCTATGAGATTATTCACGGTTTCTACTAACTATTTGAAAATCGTGCACCTTCTGAAAATCCTAAAAAACGTACCAAAACCCATTAAAACCATAGAAACATATCCAAAATGTTATATAGTCTCAAAATACATAAATAAAGGGCTATGTACCTAAAACTGGGGTGATACACATGTAATAAGTATAAATTATTTTTTTACCAAAATATAAATTATATTATAAAATTATTTATTTATGATTTATATGAGAATATCTGAAAATTAATTTTACAAATAACTAGAAATTATATAAAATAAAATTGTTTTATTTTTTTAATCAGAATAATTTAATTATGTTATTAAGTAAATATTAATTTTAGGCCTTAAATAAAGTTATAGAATTTAATGTTATTTAAAATAATAATCATAAATCGGTTATTTTTAAGGACTTTCTTTCAAATTATTTTAAAATTTATTTATAAATTAATTGAACATGTATATATTAAATATTAAATATTATATTATGATTAAAAATTTAAATAAATATATTAAAATCATTTAATTTCTAATCTATTAGAGATATAAATAAAAATATAATGTATAGAAGTAATTTTTTACAAAATTTTGTCTATATATTATATATTTATATTTTAAATATAATTACATTTTATTTAAATTTTAATTAGATTAAATAAAGTGATAATTAAAATCAATCATATCTATTTTAGGCTGGAGGGAGAATCAAATATTTTTAGTAAGAAAATAATTACCATGGTATATATTAAGTAATGTACACTAAGGGTACAAATTTTTAATTTAAGGTGGATCATTTTTTATTATTTTTATATGATACATATTTTTATTAAAAGAATATTGTTTGGTTTTAAATTCATACCAACATTTATTCCCATCCATTCTTCACCTTAAACTTCTAACACCTCCTAAATTCCGTCTTTATCATATCTATTACATTCAGTTCCAAAGGAAAGTCCCACTTTCTCTCATATAATAGAGCCCATTTAATCCTTCTTCAGGACACTGATGAAGAAATATTTTTCCTAAACCCTGCACATTACACCTCTCTTAGATTCAAATTAAACATTTGGTATCCATTTTTTATATGAGTGTGTATGTATCCTTCCATTTCCATGTTATATTTAAAAATTTGTTTTTAGTACTCAAAATCATTGTTATCCACTCCCTAAACCTTTCTTCTTTATCTTTTGGATCAACATTCTTCAAAATACTTTCAAAAAATTAAACAAAATTAAATAATGATTAATTGAATAAAAATATATTATTATATATATAGAACCACCATTATCTATTTTCCTCTAATAAATTAAAAAATATTGAAATCATTGCTGATGTAACATGTAGACTCCCACCTCCACGACTAACATAGAAATTTATTCATCACCACGAATTTTGGATTGATAGAAATTTATAATTAATGAATATTTTTTTAATGGTGAAATTATTATTATTATTCAATGAAAAATTATAATTTATATTAATAATAATAACAATAATTGATCATTATAAATTTTATATCCAAAACCCAGCATATCGAGGGGAAAATTTATTTCTTCATTGTTTGTATTATAATAAATTTTAGTTATAATATTTTTATACATAATAGAAACTATATTTTATTTCATTAATAAAACATATATAAGAACCTTATATTTTTGGATTATTTATAATATATGTAAAGAAATTTGTAATCATATTGATCTATTAAATATAAAAATTCTTTTTTAGGTTAGTATAACCACATAAGGGGACAATGCTATAAAATTATATAATGAAATAATATATGAACATAATTAAATGTATAATTATATTTTACTGATTAAATAACATTTTGTTTTTTATTTTTTATATGTAAATTATTATTTAAACATGTGATTAATATACCAACTTTTATTTTGTAAAAAATTATCAAAACAAGCCTCACAATGATTTCATATTAAAAAATCATAACTAGAACTCATATGGAATGACATTAAAACTTTATAAATAACTTCAAAAGATAAAGTACAATATCCTAATTAATATTGTAAGTATGAACATTGTATATATAAATATGGTCATCGACCAAGAAATTGAAAAACACATGCGACACAATCAAAATCACAAACATATGATGATGAAAATAAACAAGGGAAATTTAATTATAGAAAAATGAATGAGTATAAATAAATTATATAAGTGTATTTGATACTAATTTTTTCCATAAATGTGTTATTTAGATTTATCTTTTAATTATTTATGATTTTAAATCACCTTTATGTATGTATATCTTAAATGTAAATATTTTCTCGTATAATTTTTTTCATGGATACATTTTCCATTTTTGAAACATTATTTATTTTTGGTGGTATATATACTTTTTAATGGATGAATTTTATCATACTATTAATCAAATTAATGTAACATATAATTCCATTTCAAATTCTATCCACCATAGTATTTTTTAATAAAATGATATTGAAGAATTATGGGGTTTCTTAACTCAATTTTTTCCTTAAGTTATGATATGTATTCTTGAAAATTATTCTTTTATTTTGGGTAAAATAATTTCTATTAAAAAATTATATTTTAATTCATTTCATTTTATTTTTTTATTTAAAATTATTTCTATTAAACTAATTAAATCTTAATGTTACCTCAATTCTACTTCATTGATGGAATTCATTATTTATAAAAATAAAATGCTCTTAATAATAATTCACATCCTGTTTGATTATTATTAATACTTAATGTACATGTAATTTATTTAATAATATGATTTCTATTCCTATTTTGACACGCTTTTATTTATTATCTCATTCGACCCTAATATTTTACTTTATGTATTTTTAAAATATTTATTTCTCTTTTTTTTCGGTATGGGTTTCAATAATTATATTTCAAAATATTATAAAAGTCATTTCCATTCACAAATCATGAAAATAATATTCCACTCTAAATTTTATTCAAAAAATATTTATATCATTTTAGATGTTCCATTATTGGTATTTTATTTACTATCATATTTTGAAATGGTATTTATATTATAATAAAGAAAATTATTTTTAATGGAAACTCATAATTTATTCATTTTAAAACATGGTTAGAAATGATTTATGAAATCAATTTTACTGATTTTTTTCATTTACCTATTTATATTAAGAATATATATCTTATTTACAGAAATTTTTCGTGTTTCACCCACACAATTCCCCTATGAAATAATCCTTTGGGGTGATTGAATTTTGGTTATCAACTAATATTACTATTGTTTTAATTTCATTAAATGTTAATGTAAAGTATTATAAGACAAATTTTACTTCAAATGTTTCTAAAGAATATTATATATGAATTAATTTTTAGCATGCATTCATATGATTAATAATTTTGAGATTGATGAGGTCCTATATAGTACTATAATGCATTAGTTAAGGATTTATATTTATTAAGATAACGATGTTTATCATGGATATGATATAGTTATATATATTTTAAAAGATTGTGATGTGAAACTACATGGATTTAAAATTAAATATTATTCAGCAAGAACATGATGCAATTATATATGTCCACAAGATTTAGCATGAACACAATAGGTTATCACTGTTCATAATATTGATCAATTATAAGATATGGGTAGATATTTTACCAGTGTTATGATTTTATATTCTTATTCTTATGAAACATATCTATGTAATATACATAATTTATGCTCTAATTAACATGATTATTGTCTCATTATTACATGATCTAATTCCATCTTATATATTTTAGAAATTAATATTGGATATCTATATATTATATGGAAATTTTTTATTGGTTTACATTATATTAATAAGATATTTTTATCATGATCATGTATTTTCATGATTGTGATCAAAACCTTGATAACATGTTGAGAATTTTTACCATTACTAAGAACACCTTCTATAATTTATATTTTACTAGGTAATTATTTGTAAGACAATATTTTGAAGGAAGTTATACATTGAGATGCTTTTTTGGAGATGTTGAATATAGAATATATAATATGATCTTTTTTTCTCACATTTAAATATATAAAACCATTAAATCTCATGTTTTTTAGACTATTTTTTAAATTTAATGTCTTACCATTGAAAATAACGTGAAATATACATAATTTTAGCATGAGTTATATCACATTGTATTAAAATCGGTTAATAATCAATGTGTTTTTAAAACCAAACGCAGGAGTGTGGGTCTCAAGCATCACTTGACTACCCATTGATGAAATTTTAGGGATTAACTATTTTTTTCAATGTGGGAAAAATATTTAGTTTTTAACTTCTTGAGTATAAATGTGGTGAAATGAAAAAATATTGATAAATATTATAATCTAAAGAATAAAATTGAGTTTTCATTATATGTAATAATTTATTTATAAATAAATATAAAAAACGTGAAAATAAATATAAAACTAATACTTAAACTCATTGGGAACTACATGAGATATTTTAACATAGGAAAAATATTTTAATCTATTAAATAGATCTTTAGATATGTCATTTTTTTGACCTTTAGTTAAATCATAGAAGAAAAAGAATTCAATTTTTTATATAATATATGTATACATTCTAGTATAATAATATTAATAAAAATAATTTTATAAAATATAAAGATAAAATCTGGAGGTATGAACATGAGTTAGATTATATTGGGTTAAAGATTAAAGGATAGAATGACATTATGGATGTCTAAGGAAACTCATAATATTAAAATTTTAAATTGTTCAATTTTATTGGATAAATACAGGGATCAATAATTGACAATAACGAATAATGATAGAGACAATAGGAAGTAGGTATTAGGTAGTTTTATTTGTTATCAACAATAAGGTAAATTAATTAACATGGAGAAACTTAATGGTATCTGAAAAATATTAATATGTTTTATTTCATTTCATAATAAAAAATAAAAAATAAATGTTTTGGTATTAATGAATATAATATTTAGGGGGATATTATATATTAGTTTGATGGTTTTTAATTGATTATTATAAAATGAACTAGATCAATAAGTTTTCAATGAGATATAAATTGATAGAATAAGAGTTTCATTAATAAAAAATCAAAGTAAATAAAGATTTTATAATAATAGGTAATAGTAAAATCGGTGGAGAAACATTATTCAATAATGTTTCATATGGATTTGTAGTGTAAAATATTAATTTTTTAAGAGTAAAACTATATTTTCAATTATTTAAGGAAAATGAATTAGTTATTTTCTAATAGATATCATAATGATACATTATTTGGATATACTATTTTCAACGGATATGTGAGTTTGAAAAAATTTAATGTAATGTTTCTTTAATATAAATACTACAAAATAAAAAAATATTTCATATTAATTTTTATTGAGAAATATATTGAGATTATTATATATGTTATGTGTAAATATATATATATATAGTATTTTGTGTCACATTGAATAAAAAAATATCATTCTATTTTATTATAGAAAAGATAGTTATAATATCTATGGGATTTTATTCAATTATAGAATATGGATCGATGTTTAAAATGTTTAGGTTTCTATAGTATTACTTATTTAATGTAGAATATAATAAAATAATGATGATAAAAGAAAGTGGAGAGAAATCATAACATAAGAGATTGGAAAAATAATATATGTGAAATTGAATGAGTAAGTCATGGACTACCTGTGCACTTCAAATGATATATAAACATGAAAATGAACATGGTGTGAATGTAGTTATTTTTCTTACATGTGAAATTCCTAGGGTTCAATGGACCACTTAAAGGGGTTCGAATCAATGTTATAATTTTATGAATTTCATTTTACTATTACATTTTAGAATACTTCCAGTCATCGTAACCTCAAAAATTTAATCTTGTGCCATCAGCCAAGTAATGAAATAAAAAATGGAAAATGAAAACAATGATTTAAAATATTATCCACAAAATCTTGATCCATTCCATGATTTTGTTATTTTACCCAATTATTTATTCTAAACTTAATAATTCTCATATTATAATGGTTTAGTGTTTCCCACACCTATAATCTTCCAATTCACATCACACTTATTTCAATAGTTTCACACTATAGTTTTGAAGTATCTTCAGGATCTCTATGAATAACCAAATTAGAATGGATTATAAGGATTCCCACCATATATATAAATTCTTATATTTAATATTCATTCTAAAATCAAATTTTTTCTATCATAGCAATGACACTGTATCTGAGAATAGAACTTATTATTTTCATAGAAAAAACATTAAATATGACAATATTATTCATAAATTATTTATGTCAGTTGGTCTTTATTATAGATCATATTCACTACTATTCAACAAAAAAATCCCTTAGCATTCTCTAGTAAAATTTCAATAACTAAATGGATTGGCACATATACCTATAGTGTAGTGACATGTTATCTTACCCATATATTATATCATCCTCTCACTATTTTTAGAAACATGATAGAATCTCAATAAAACGACCCATACTAAATATTATGATAATTACATTTCTCAATGGAAATATTTTATTTCAATACAATTCCAAGACCTCTTAGTTGTATATTTTTAGATAATTAGTAAAAAAAAATCGTGTCGGTTTAAACAAATGGGTAATATATTTCCACTATGAGAGAAAATTCATAATTTATAACATGTTTTTAAAATCCCCGAAAAATTATTATTGAAATATACTCATATAGAAACATATTATATATTACTTTTATTCAAAACCTGGTGAAATGAAACATAATAGAAGGGTAAGCTCAGAATCATAGTAAGGGTAAACACAAGAATCAATAATCAACGATCATAATTGTTAATTAGATGAGAATATGTGTATAATATATGTTGAGCCCTCTGGAAGATTGTTGAATTCTTCCCATGATTTCTATTTTAATAATCACAAATCATCAATTACTTAATCCGGTTGGATTTCTCATATAAATAATCACAATCTCTTAATGAATCTGTGTATATTGGTTGGATATGTCTTTATCTCTTTGTTATTTATTTACATGTATTCTGGAAGTCCTCTGGATCAAAGGACAACGGTCACACCGATCCATATCAAAGGACAACGGTCGCACCGATCTATATCAAAGGACAATGGTCGCACCGATCCTTATCAAAGGACAACGATCACACCAATCCATATCAAAGGACAACGGTCACACCGATCCATATAAAATGAAAACGGTCGCACCGATCCATATCAAAGGACAACGGTCACACCGATCCATATCAAAGGACAACAGTCACACCGATTCATATAAAAGGACAACTGTCTCACCAATGCTGATCAAATGAGTCACCGAAGATGTCTCACCGATGCTGATCAAATGAGTCACCGAAGATGTCTCACCGATGCTGATCAAATGAGTCACCGAAGATGTCTCACAAATGCTGATCAAAGGAGTCACTGAAGATGTCTCACCGATGCTGATCAAATGAGTCACCAAAGATGTCTCACTGATGCTGATCAAATGAGTCACCGAAGATGTCTCATCGATGCTGATCAAATGAGTCACCGAAGATGTCTCACCAATGCTGATTACCCACCGATCACTAGACACACTGATAGTCATAAACAGCTGTTTGAATTTCTTTGTCTTTATTTAATCTAACCAACGTTCATATTAGGAATATTTTAATGCTCTGTCATTTATTTAATGTGTGTTGCTGGATGTCAGGGAACCGTACCTCGTACCTGCAAAAAGAAATCATTTCTTTTGCCGGAGCACGTGCTTTAAATAAAGGAAGGATGTGCTACTGCAAAGAGAGAGACACATAGACAAATACAAACACAGTAAGGTGTGTTAGAAGAACAACCAAGTGTGAATGCAAAGAGACTACCGAACTTACACGAGGAACTCATTCATCACTACTCACCAGTGAAGAGCTGAGAACGTGAACATAACACAAGAGCTTCATCAACTGTCTCTACACTAGGAAATCAAGGAAATAGACAATACCCTGTTTTCCAGAAAAAAACCAGAAGAGGACTCAGAGTGAATTCTGATCAATCATAGGAGTCCAGAACTGCACGACAATCACTAGAGCCATTCCCAAACTCTAAACATTTTCTCTGTGATTTATCTTTTTACATATTGAGAAGTGTGTGTTATATGCTGCATTTGTACACACATTGTCTCCTATACTCTAACTAGATGATTTGTAAATCCTAACTCACCTCTCTTACATTTTGTTTTTCCCACTGAAATAGTGGTAGAGGTCATGTGACCTGAACAGCTGGTTGCTGTTGTGTTTGTTCCCACGAATCACTGTGGTAGAGGTCTTGGACCTGGACAGCTGGTTGCTGTTGTTATCCCCGATCCAGGGTGTGGATCATCTTTTTATAAAAGCTTTTGAGAGTTCTAAGTCTCATCTTGAGACTGAACCTCTTGGTTGTATCTACTGTGCTATATCTTTCAAAGTTATTCTTTTTATTCCGCTGCTAATTTCTTTATAACCAAAAGTGTTTTTAAGTCACTTTGATAATTAAAATCGCAAGTGTTTATATCAGTTGTAAATGAGTAAGTTGGTTTCAGAAGTTAATCAACCTTTCTGTTTTGATTAACTGGGAAATAATCAATCCCTTGAGAACCCAACTGAACCCTTACTTTGATATTAATTCACTACAGTTTAATTCAGTATTTTATTTGGGGGGTTTTTAAGACAATGTTTTTTTAAAACAGAAATTTTAATTAGAACTCAATTCACCCCCCTCTTGAGTATCCACTCAGACCAACAATTGGTATTAGAGGGAGCTTTAAATATTTTCTAAAAGGTTTTTTAACTGTGATTTTAGTTGTATTTTAAAGTTCTTAAAATTTCTGTTATTTCTAAATTTTTATCTCTTTAAAATCTTTGCCTTAAGTAAGCTATCATGGATAATAGAGTTGAAGGTGTTGCTACCATAGAACACCATTTTTCAATGGAACTAACTATGCTCAGTGGAAAATCAAGATGAAAATTCATTTAGAACGCATGGGTTTTGATATTTGGACTACTATAGAATCTGAATATAAAATTCCTACTACTATTAGAACTACTTGGAATGAAGCTACTAAGACATCCTACAATAATAACTACAAAGCTATGAATTCCTTGTACTATGCTCTAGGAGATGAGGAATTTAATAGAATATCTACTTGTAAAACTGCTTATGAAATTTGGGATACCTTAGCTGTTTCTCAGGAAGGAACAACTAATGTTAAGGAAATGAGATTGAACACTTACACTGTTAAGTATGATAATTTTAAGATGAATCCTGATGAACCCATTTCTGACATGTATCTCAGGTTTAATGAAATTATCAACACAATGACTTCTCTGGGAAAGGATGTTCCATCAAAGGAACAAATTATGAGAATTCTGAGATTTCTACCTAAAAGATGGAGGGGAACTTCTGTCTCAATTAGAGAATCATGTGATATTGGTGAACTACTAGTCAAGGAACTAATTGGAAAGTTGATGATGTATGAAGAGGAACTCAAGGTTAACAAAGAAGAAGAAGATGAACCAAGAAATAAGCCTATTGCATTCAAAACTATAACCTCAAAGAATAAGGATAAGGAAAAGCTTCAAGCTATCAATGAAAGTTCAAGCTGTGAAGACAGTGAGAGTGATTCTGATAGTGATGCTGAGATGGCTCACATTGCCAGAAGATTTAAAAAGTTTTATAGGAAGAAGAAGTTTTTCAGAAAGTGAAACTACAAAGGTAAGTATGACAACAAGGGATATTGGAACAAGGATTGGAAGAAATCTGACAAATCAGATGAAGTTGTCTGCTATGAGTGCAAAAGAAAGGGACACATAAAAGCAGACTGTCCAAAGTTAAAATACAAGAAGAGGTATGATTACAAGGATAGTAAGTACAAAAAGGCTATGAAGGCTACTTAGAGTGATTCTGAGGATAACTCCACTGAATCTGAAATTTCTGAAACTTTGCACAGAAATAAGGCAAACATGTGTTTTATGACAAACACTTCTGAGGTAACTTCAGAAACTCCTGCTTCTAATTCATATTATTCTGGAGATTATTCTGAATGTGATAACATGTCTAAATTTGAACTGTTTGAATATTGTGATATGTTAGAAGAAACCTGTAATGAGCTGAAATACAAATACAAAGGTTTAAAGAAATAGTATGCTTTAACTGTTAAACATAAACCTGATCTTGATATTGAAGTAGAAAAGAATGCTCAGTTGCTTAAAGAGAATACTGAACTAAAATTATCCAGTGAGAAACTCAAGAAAGACTTAGAGAAATTTACAAATGGTAAAGATACACTTACTCAGATGCTAGGTAAGCAAATAGAACCTAGATACACTACTGGTATAGGATACCAACCTGGACAAAGTAAGATTACCAAAACTAAATTCATTCCTAAATCTGGACAGAATGTAGCTAGTTCTGAAACTTCATATGCTTAAACTAGATATATTCATAGTTATAGATCTAATAATGTTTATCTCTCAAAGTCTGTTGATTCTACCACTCTCATGAGACCCATAAGACAAATTTGGGTACCAAAAGCTCTGATTGCTAACCTTTCTGGACCCAAGAAGATCTGGGTACCAAAATCATTTCCTATCTAAATCTGTTTTGTAGGAAACCTTCTTAAAGAGCTCCTATAGAAAGCCTTGGTATTTGGACAGTGGATGTTCAAGACATATGTCTGGAGACTTCTCATGCTTTAAAAGCTTAGTCAGAGTTGATGGAGGTTTTGTCACCTTTGGTGATAATTATAAAGGGAAAATCATCAGCTTAGGCCAGATTGGTAACACTGACTCAATAGTAATTTCTAAAGTTTTATTTGTTGATGGACTTAAATACAATTTGTTAAGTATTTCTCAGTTATGTGATGATGGTTTTTATGTTAAATTTGAAAATGATTCTTGCAATGTTTTTAATTCTAAAGATGCTTTAGTGTTTTCTGCTTTAAGAAATGAAAAAGTTTATGCGGGTGATTTAAATTCTCTAGCTAAGCAAAATATTACTTATTTAAATTATTTTCATAAATATTCTTGGCTCTGGCACAGGAGATTAGGACACTGCAATGTGAATTCACTTAGAAACCTTTCTAGGAAGAACTTAGTTAGAGACCTACCAAAACATGAATTTCCAGCAGACAAAGTTTGTAATCCCTGTCAAAAGGGAAAGAAACATAAAGTTTCTTTTAAATAAAAGAAATAAGTGTCAACTTCTCAACCTCTCGAGTTGGTTCACATGGATTTATTTGGACCTTCTATAGTTTCTAGTTTAAATGGGAAGCATTATGTCTATGTTCTTGTAGATGAATTTTCTAGATATACATGGGTATACTTTCTAGCTCACAAAAGTGAAGCTTGTTCTTACTTTGTTAAATATTCCAAGTCTGTAGAGAAGCTTAGTGGACTTAAGATTAAAACCCTGAGAAGTGATCATGGTCATGAGTTTGAAAATCATGAGTTTGAATCTTACTGCTCACACAGTGGCTATAGTCACAATTTCTCTGCCCCTAGGACACCTCAACAGAATGGTGTAATAGAAAGGAGGAATGGAACCCTGCAAGAAACTGCTCGAACTATGCTTAATGAGTATGACCTACCTGTTTATTTTTGGGCTGAATCTGTAAATACAGCTTGTTTTGTTATCAATAGAGTCTTGATCATACCTGTTCTTAAGAGGACCCCTTATGAGTTATGGAACCATAGGAAACCTAAGGTTAACTACTTCAAAGTTTTTGGATGCAAAGTCTTTATTCATAATACCAAAGATAATCTTGATATGTTTGCATCTAAGAGTGATGAAGTAATTTTTCTAGGTTACACAACTTCCAGTAAAACCTATAGAGTTTTCAATAAAAGAACCAAATGTGTGGAAGAATCTGTTCACATCAAATTTGATGAAACTGATCCACATGAACCTAAGACCTCTCTTGAAAATCTTGAAGATGATATCTCTGGTTTTAATCTTAATGATAAAAACAGTGGACCTATAGTTAAAACATCCAGTTCTCGAAATTTTCCAGACCCTGATTCTGTTGAACCTCAACCTGTAGATGAACCTGAAATCTCAAGCCCTACCTTTTCTAAGTCAACTAGAATTCTGAAGAATCATCCTTTAGATGCTGTTGTAGGAAATTTTTTTTGAGGGACACAGACTAGAGCTTCTCTTAGAAGTCAGGTTGAACATCAAGCCTTCTTGTCATAGATAGAACCTAAAAATATCAATGATGATATCAATGATGAATCTTGGGTAATGGCTATGCAAGATGAACTAAATCAATTTGAAAGAAACAAAGTCCTGAAATTAGTAGAAAGACCTAAGGACACTATAACCATAGGCACAAAATGGGTGTTTAGAAACAAAGTTGATAAATCTGGAAACATCATTAGAAACAAAGCTAGGCTAGTTGCACAAGGTTACAATCAAGAAGAAGGAATTGACTATGAGGAAACCTTTGCACCTGTAGCTAGATTAGAGGCTTTTAGGATCTTACTTGCCTATGCATCACATATGAATTTCAAATTATATCAAATGGATGTGAAAAGTTCTTTTTTAAATGGTTTTATTGTTGAGGATGTTTTTTAGAACAACCACCAGGTTTCACAAATCCTCATTTTCAAAATCATGTCTTTAAACTTTCTAAAGCTTTATATGGTTTAAAACAAGCTGTAAGAGCATAGTATGAAAGACTTTTAAACTTTCTTATTTCAAAAGGATTTATAAAAGGAATAGTGGATCCCACTCTTTTAATAAAAAGGATTTCAAAAGATGTGTTAATAGTATAAATCTATGTTGATGATATTATTTTTGGATCTTCTAAAAATTCTTTATGTACTGAATTTTCACAGGTTATGCAAAATGAGTTTGAAATGGGCTTAATGGGAGAGCTTAAGTATTTTCTTGGATTTCAAATCTTTCAAACTAAAGATGGTATTATTCTAAATCAATGTAAATATACTAAGGATTTATTAAAACGTTTTGGTCTAGATAGTATTAAGGAAAGTGATATACCTATGAGTACTACCTATAAATTGGAGATTGATGAAAACGGTAAACCAGTTAATCAAACTAATTACAGAGGTCTGATTGGGATTTTACTGTATCTTACTGCTAGTCGACCAGATATTATGTTCAGTGTATGTATGTGTGCTAGATTTCAAGCTAATCCTAAAGAATCACACTTACTGGCTGTTAAAAGGATTTTTAAATATCTTATGTATACCGTGAATTTAAGTTTGTTCCATCCAAAAGGGCAATCATTTGACCTAACTAGTTATTCAGATGCTGACTTTGCTGGATGAAAGTTAGATAGGAAAATCACTTCTGGAACATGTCATTTACTTGGAAAATCGCTAGTATCATGGTGTAGTAAGAAACAGAACTCAGTTGCATTGTCTATTGCTGAAGCAGAATACATCGCTGCTGGTAGTTGCTGTGCACAGATTCTGTGGATGAAACACACTTTATTGGACTATGGATTTGTTTTTAAACAGGTTTCAATTAACTGTGACAATACTAGTGCAATCAACATATCTAAGAACCCTGTGTCTCACTCTAGGACTAAGCACATTGATATCAGACATCACTTTCTAATAGATCATTATCAGAAAGGTGATATTTCTCTAGAATTTATTAGTTCTGAACATCAATTAGCTGATATTTTTACAAAGCCTTTATGCTCTGAAAGAATGAATTTTATTAAACAAGAATTGTGTATGATAGATCTGTGAAACTGATCTGTGAAACTGATCTGAGAAACTGATATGTGAAACTGAACTTTCTTCATATTACTTTTTATTTTGTGATTAATTAACTAATTTTATATTTATTATGGGAACCCTAAATGATGAAATAAATGATACGTGACTATTTCTATTCCCCAAACCGCCAACCTTTCATTTCTTTCCCACCAAACCATATTTTCTCTCTTCTCCTTCACTTCGAACCTTCAAACTCCTGCTTTCCCCAGAATCGCCAAATGGCTAAGCAGAAGAGACCGAACAAAGGATCAGAAAGTCATGTACCTTCAAAGCGTTCTCGAGGCGAGTCGAGTAGTAGCACTCAAAGATCAGTAAATCCGAACCTGGAAACTCGGATTGTTGCTATAGAAAAGGAAGTCAGCTCCGCCTGACTTTTGACAAGTAAGTCGCTATTGTTACAAGTTTTAGATTCTCAAGGATGGAAAGCCTAGTTCTCAGATAACACTCGTGTATACTACCCAAAGCTAGTTCATGAGTTTTATATAAATCTGCAAGTTACTTTAGATGGTGTCGAGGCTGCCAGAATGTCTTCTGTAGTGAATGGAAAGAAAATATCTTTTTTGTCTAAACAATGGGCTGAATGTTTGAATGTACCCCACGAGGGTCGGTATGAAGATTATGCTGGAAACATTCCTCCAACCACTAAATATTTCTCTTATGAGTTATCTTTAGAGCTTTTGACTGGAAACAGAGAGACAAGGAGAATCATAGCATCAGAGTTGGATGGTAAATGTAGACTTCACTTTAAGTTTATTCAGCACCAAATTTGCTCCAGGAAAGGAGATTTTTCTATTGTAAGATACAAGGATGTTTTTCTATTGTTTTTTCTAAATACCCATGAGAAGATCAATTTGTGTAGATATCTAATGGTGAACATAGCTGGAATGGTGAAGCCTTCTAAGAAATCCACTGCCATGTTCTATCCCAAAATGATCTTTGCTATGTTAAAGAATCTGGAATGTGTTGATGAAGTTGATGAGATAGATGAATCTGATAGTGCTTTTTGTATTAACAAAGTAATTTTTAAACGGATGAAAATAAACTAAAACCCATAGAAAAAATGTTGGGATGCTGATGAGGACAAGTTGTATGAATCCTACAATACCACTGATCATGGAATGATGCCGAAGGGTTTGAGAGACCCTAGTTTGAAATCAGATGAGGAGCCAATTTATTCTGATGATGAAGAAGAAGTAAATGTTGAAAGGAATAAAGACACTAAAGAGTCTGGTAAATAAGGGATGGAAGATGCTGAAACAGAAGAAGGAAGTATGTCACCTCCTGATTATAGGAGTGATCCTAATACTATGAGTCCTAAGAGAAGAATAGACTTTGGATCTGCAAGTCCACCTTTACCCTTACCTGAATCAGAACCAGTTCTTGGTGACAAAGAAGCTAGTGACACTGAAGTATCTAACAGTGACGTTTCTGTGAAGAATGGAAATGAGAATGGAGATGATGATGATAATGATGATGATGGTGATAACCGACCAGTGGATGGTCTTGTTGTACCTACAACGGAAACTCATCAAACTGTACCAGAAATAGATGCCAATGGCAAGAGAGAATCTCTTGAAAACAGTGGAAAAGCAAGTTATGATAAACCGAAATATACTCTTTGTGCTGGTGTCTTGGATGATTACCCTGGTTTTCTTGTTTTGGGTTTAGAGTATTCTGAAGAAAAAGAAGAAGAATCATAATCTATGTGGTTATGATGGAAAGCCACCCAGTTAAGGAATGTTCTGCTCATGTTGTTGATGCTGCAGGTGCTCATCTACCTAGTTCTACTGTCTCTCAGTCTGATTTTGACAAGTTCAAAAGGGAGTTGCTTACTGCTGTGAGAGACACAGTCAGAGAAGAAATTTCAAATGATATTAAACCAGAACTGGCCAATACTAGTGAGTTTATTGGAAGGTACATAGCCTCTCTAAATCAGATTCTGAAGGATCTACAATCTGGGTTAGTTTCTTTATCCAACGAATTTAGATCCACCATCTCTGGTATGATGGAAGTGTTGAGAAATCTGATTGAACATATTAAGAAGTCTGATATGAGAAAGTTGAAAGCTGAGATAACTCAGATAGTTTCTCAAGCCAGTACAACCAAAGTAACCAAGATCACTACTCAGGAGCTAGAGGCTCTAAAACAGATTGTATATGATGAATTGGCCGCCATTAGGCAAGTTCTTGATTTGGACTCGTTGAGGAAGATGAAGGAGCATAGTGATCACATTCATAAGATAGTAACAGTATATTCAGCAGATGCCACTAAAGCCTAGAGAGAGATCAAGGAAATGATTGATAACTACTTTTCAAAAATCTATACCAAGCATGAGATGACCGCGAATTTCAAAGTGTTAGTTGAAAATCTAGGACAACCTCCAGTCACTCAAGCCTTCAAGACTCAAGTTCGACAGTTGCAAGATTTTACTCCAACCATGGAATGGTTCATGGAAAATAAGGATGATTTTGAGAAGGCTATGCAGTATGGTGCATAAGTTATTCATAATTTCATAAATCTTTTGAAACCTTATCTGAATGCACAAGCCACTGCCATTGTGCTTCCTACTGCTGACCCTATCGGTGCCTCTGATGTTGCTCCACATTAGATCTCTATTTATCAAGATCTCTCTCAACTCCGACCAGTTCCTTAGCAATCTTCTCAACCAGCTCTTACAGCCCCTACAACTCCTACAGCTCCACAGCAAATCCCGGTGGCATCCTCTCCTCCAACTTCCAGAGTCATCTTACCACCGTTTCAAATTCGCCCAGTTCAACCTGCCTCCAAGCCTTCCAACTTACCCACCATTGATCCTTCTGACAAGGGCAAAGCCCCGTTACACCCCCAGAAATAGTTGTGTGTTGTTTTTGATAGGGTAAACCCTGTTCTGATTGTACTGTGATGTCTTATAAACTTTATTCTCTTTTCTTTTTATTCTCACTGCTGTCTTCTTTTAATCTCTTCTTTACCTGTTTTCCCTCCTTTTTGATTATCCCAAAGGGGGAGAAATATGTATATCTATGGATCTATGGGAGATATGGGGGAGATGCATCTCTAAAGGGGGAGATTTATATCTTTGTATGCAAATGCTTGCATAAGTATTTAAAAGGCCTAATTTCAGGGGGAGATTTATATCTCATTATGTTTTTATTCTTATTATGCCTTATTATTGAAGTTATCTTATATTTATTAATGGCTAACCTTTGTGATTGGTTAAGATTTGTGATTATCAAAAAGGGGGAGATTGTTGATCCCTCTGGAAGATTGTTGAATTCTTCCTTTGATTGCTATTTTAATAATCACAAATCATCAATTACTTAATCCAGTTGGATTTCTCATATACATAATCACAATCTCTTAATGAATCTGTGTATATTGGTTGGATATGTTTTTATCTCTTTGTTATTGATTTACAAGTATTCTGGAAGTTCTCTGGATCAAAGGATAATGGTCGCACCGATCCATATCAAAGGACAACGGTCGCACCGATCTATATCAAAGGACAACGGTCACACCGATTCATATCAAAGGACAACGGTCGCACCGATCCATATCAAAGGACAACGGTCGCACCGATCCATATCAAAGGACAACGGTTGCACCGCTTCATATAAAAGGACAACGGTCTCACCGATGCTGATCAAATGAGTCACCGAAGATGTCTTACCGATGCTGATCAAATGAGTCACCGAAGATGTCTCACTGATGCTGATCAAATGAGTCACCGAAGATGTCTCACTGATGCTGATCAAATGAGTCACTGAAGATGTCTCACCGATGCTGATCAAACGAGTCACCGAAGATGTCTCACCGATGCTGATCAAATGAGTCACCGAAGATGTCTCACCGATGCTGATCAAATGAGTCACCGAAGATGTCTCACCGATGCTGATCAAATGAGTCACCGAAGACGTCTCACCGATGCTGATCAAATGAGTCACTGAAGATGTCTCACCGATGCTGATGACCCACCGATCACTTGACACACTGATAGTCATAAACAGTTGTTTGAATTTATTTATCTTTATTTAATCAAACCAACGGTCACATTAGGAATATTTTAATGATCTATAATTTATTTAATGTGTGTTGCTGGATGTCAGGGAACCGTACCTCGTACCTGCAAAAAGAAATCATTACTTTAGCCGGAGCACGTGCTTTAAATAAAGGAAGGATGTGCTACTGCAAAGAGAGAGACACATAGACAAATACAAAGACCGCAAGGTGTGCCGGAAGAACAAACAAGTGTGAATGAAATGAGACTACCGAACTTACACAAGGAACTCATTCATCACTACTCACCAGTGAAGAGCTGAGAACGTGAACATAACACAAGAGCTTCATCAACTGTCTCTACACCAGGAAGTCAAGGAAACAAACGATACTCTGTTTTCCAGACAAAAACCAGAATAGCTGGTTGCTGTTGTGTTTGTTCCCACGAATCACTATGGTAGAGGTCTTGGACCTGGACAGTTGGTTTCTGTTGTTATCCCCGATCCAGGGTGTGGATCATCTTTTTATAAAAGCTTTTGAGAGGACTAAGTCTCATCTTGAGACTGAACCTCTTGGTTATATCTGCTGTGCTATATCTCTCAAAGTTATTCTTTTATTCCGCTGCTAATTTCTTTAAAACCAAAACTGTTTTAAAGTCACTTTGATAATTAAATTCGCAAGTGTTTATATCAGTTGTAAATCAGTAAGTTGGTTTCAAAAGTTTATCAACCTTTCTGTTTTGATTAACATGGAAATAATCAATCCCTTGAGAACCCAACCGAACCCTTACTTTGATATAAATTCACTACAGTTTAATTCAGTATTTTATTTGGGGGGTTTTAAGACAATATTTTTTTAAAACAGAAATTTTAATTGGAACTCAATTCACCCCCATCTCGAGTATCCACTCCGACCAACAATATAGATAATAACAAAATCATACCCAATAAATCTTATGTTATAAATACTTGAATAATGATTAATAAAATAATACACGAATCAAAAGAGAGTGTCAATAAAATTGATCCATGATAGAATTACAAAGTCTTTTGAATAATAATGAAACTATGAGTTATCATTCAAATATGACACATTCACTGATATAGGGAACATACGTTTCATAACCAACACTATAAATAGACACAACTATGTGAAACTAAAATGTACTCAGGAATACCAGTCTCACAAGACAACAAATCATAACCAATGCATTATAGGGTGATATAATAGACCACCCATCATCATACACACTTAGTCCCATATAAAAATCACCCCTTATAACATCATTAAGAATGAATAGAAATAAAATTGGTTTCATAGAACATTAAAATAAAAATCATTCAATTTTATAGCTTAAATATTACATATAAATGAAAATGGGTTTTGTTCAGTATATCGCATGGAACTCATGAAAATAAAATTAGTTTTATATTATTTACAAATTTAGTCATCAAATTAAATCACTCATAAGTCTACCAATAATAATAACATGATAGAACCTTGAACAACTTATGGGTAAAAAATGGAATCAACCAAATTTATTTGAAAATATAATTTAATTAAAATGTTAAATTATTTTGTATGTATAGAGTATAGATACTATTAATATGGTGAAGTGAATAATTTATCCAAATTAAATGAGGTGAGGAATATATCCTAACATACTTCAATGAGAGTAAAAAATATTGAGTGTTTATAGAGGAAAAAATGGAATAAAAACTGTAGGTAAAAAATAATTAGTATTATCCAAGACAAAGGTTGTAATGAATAATATCATTGATAGAAATGAAAATTGCATAATCCATACTAAGAATTAATGTTTACCATAAAATAGTAATAATACCCTCAATCTAGTATAAGATATGTCCAAGGTTAATAAAATATACAAACATATTTTTTTTTTTGGTTTTTTGAAAAATATATTTTTTAATAGAAACATACATCACCAATTTGATACCATTTATTTAAATTGGAATATTTTTATAAATCAAGGTGAATGAATTTTTATTTATTGATAATGTTAATTCATATAGATGAAGTTTCATAGAAAATAAAAAATATTAGAGGAATATCTGTTCATAGGGAAACCGTTATAATGATATTATTTTGTCAAAAAAGAAACCATTACTAGAAAATAGTAAATTTATTTTATATTAAATCCTTTAAAATTGAAGAAAATGTTGTTTAAAATTATAATTTTTATATTAAAAACATATTTAAATATCAAAAAAACATGGAGTTGATTATGAAATATAATAAAAAAGGTTATTTGTTATATATATATTTTTAAAACACATATTTTGAAAACTATATCAATTTAAAATATTTTAATGATTCAAATTTAAAATTTCATAAACTGAAAAAAGTAAACAAAAGGATAAATAGAGGGGAATAAAATTATATTGACATTTGAATGAAAAACTATAAAAATTTCCAATATAGGTTACCATATTTGAGAGGCCTCAATTTTAAAATGATTTTATGAAAATATATTTGTTAAGGATTGATTGACATTAAAATCAAAACCCTTTAATGGGAGAGAGTTCTTAAAAATTAACTTCATATATCATGAATAAATAATGATTAATGTTTTCACAACACAAATAGTAAATTTATGCATCAATATGAATTAATTTTTTTCAAATCAAGAACTATGTATCATGAAATAAGGATTGAGACCAAGAATATAATAAACAATGTATAAACAATGGGGTTAGTTTTATTTTATATTGAGTTAATATGGAAAAATAATAGATCCTCAGAAAAGAAGAATGAAATTACCTAAATATTATTTAGTAGGTAGAATAAATTAAGCTTCATAAAAAGTGATCAATTAGAATGTTTGTAACTCAATGTAAGAAAATTGAGTTAGCATTCAACCCTTAGAGTTTAAGAATCATTATAATAAAATTCCCATAAAAGAGTGATATCATAATAATGAATTTAAATTACCATGAATAAATATAATTAATGATACTATATTTCCAATAGGAATTATACACACTATTTTAATTAAATTAGTTGTACACAAGAAAATATGCCTCAAAGAAAGATATATTGAGATGACACACTTCCATTGTTTCATTATATTTCTCCGAATGTGTTTATCTTCATGAATAATAAAATTATGTTTATTAGATATCTTTTTAAGAACTCTATTCATATATATTTCATTTAATATTGTATAATTATTATCATATTGTATTTACTTATTAGATATTTTTTGTTTATTTTTGTGTAAAACGTGAATCTATGTCAGGTGATATTAGTGATCTTACTAATCAAAGATGATATTTTATTAATATTTCAAATATATTATAAAAATATTATATGAAAATGCCAATATTTATTTACATATCAAATAGTAAAAATATATGATTTTGAGTTCCCATGGTAATCCAATATTGAGTTTTATAGTATATTCATTTAGGTGGATAACCTACCCAAAACATCATCATCCTAAATCTTGATGGGTTGGTATATTTAATGAAGTGAATAATACCATTATAATATACAAATAATGACATTATTAATAGTTTCACAAGTAGTTTAATGATATGTTGTTTCTTTTTTGGATAAATAAATAAAAACAAAATAAGGAACAAGAAATGATACACAATGGAGGCAATAGTCTACACAGTAGATTATTAAAATTACTTTGTTTTTTTAAGTTGATGGAAATGAATAAATAAGGGTTATACCACTAATTTAAAAATACATCATTATTCTAATGATTCTAAAGTCATTATATTTTTACGGGGAAAAAATATTTGGAATATTCCAATTAAGATGAAAACATAATAAATAGAAAATAATTACCATATAGACATGATATTTCCTTGGAAAACACCATTTAATTGAAGGGAAATAGACAAATTAGGCTTAAAATTTCTATAATATGTGGAATTAGGCTATATTGAGACACAAATATTATATTTTCATGGTGTAATTCAAAGGTAATGTTTAAAATTGAAAGGGTGTATTTTTTATCTTATTATATGTACTACAATGACACTATTTAAGAGTTAATGGATCAAATGTGGAAGAAGTGGGTTTAGAAAAATACAAGGTAAAAAATTATCTCATATATGCATTTTAGAAAATGGTAAGAGTGATGTAATGATTTTGTTTTTTTTACTTTTAACATTTTTTTAAATTAATTATTATTATAGCATGTAGTATTTATCTATGAATTTTAATATATTCATAAATATAACGAGTAAATCCTCGTATCTAATTTTAATTTAATGAATGTTAATAGAATCTAAAATTAATCAAATTAAATTTATAAATGAAATAAAATTAACTGTTAGGTTTTAAAAAATTATATATTGAAAATCCATTTTTGTAGAAAATTGTTATTTTCACTATTATGTGATCTTAATATTATTTTGTATTAAATAACAATTAAAAAGTGTTAATATATATGTTCAAAAAACATATTATATTCATTATTCATAACAGATTAATATAATTTATCAGATATTTTTATGTTTTCATCATTAGTATTTATATATATATTCACCCAAAATGTGGTTACGATCATTAACCTGGGTAAACTAATTATGACGCCTAACAGTAAAATTTTCCTTTATAAAAAACTAAAATATTCTAAAAAATATTATATCCATTTTATTAAATTAATTTCATAATTTAAGAAAAATAAATTTTGTTGTTATTACTTATTACACATAAAACCTATTTTTATAAAAATTGTATTTTAATGTATAAAATATATGAAAAAGAAAATTTATTGATTTTAATAATTCTATTGAAATTAAGAATATTTTTATTTTTTAAATAAGGGTGATGTGACATAGAAATTAATACAAAACATTAAATCCACATATTAATATTTTATTAATGAATCAGGTGAAAAAGTATTTTAATAAAATATTACGTGATTTTACAAAAATATATTCATTGAATTTAAAAATTGAACATATAATTTTTTAATAATTTATTTGAAATTATAAATATATAATCTTTATATAAAAATTATTTGAAAAATTAAACTAATATAAAAGTGATACTGTTAAAATAATCGATATTTTTAGATATTCACCTAAAAACAAAATATTTTATAAAAATTCCATTAATTAATTTGTATATAAAATTGATATTCTAAATGAAAAAAGGTTTTGAATTTTTCATGTTATTATTAAAAAATTATGAATTAATTAATTTAATAAATATATTTAATGTTATAAAAATGCGTGAATTAGAAAATGGAATTTTCAAATAACTGTCATTATTCTCATTTTATATAATTTAACAAAACAATTGGTGTAAAAAAATATAAAATGTCTAAAAAAATTAATTATCACTAACCATAAATTTTTTGAAATTAGTATTCATATTTCAAATAAGTTAAATTTTTATAAAAATAAATTTCTATAAAATAAATGATCTTATAATTCATTTTAGTTATACTAATTGAATTAAATTTTTATTAATAGTAGAAATTATTTACATCATTCCAATAATTCATAAATTAGTTACCGCATTTCAATACCACTAATTTTACAACTATGTTTTAATAGTAATATGTAAATATATATATTATATCTAAATATATATCAGTTTGGTTTATGTTTGGTGTTGTGTGTGGTGAATGCTATCAAAATCATTAAATTACTTAATGGTAATCATTTATTAAATTCTTTAGGTGTCAAATTCTACACCCATTAAATAAATTGAACCATTGAAATTTTATTTATTTCTAAATGAAGAAAGTTTGAGAGGACATTATTAACATAATCATCATATGGTTTATAATCAGTGATATGAAATCTATTATATTATCTTATGATATATTATGTTACTTGTAATTATTCAAAAAAATATCCAGACATACATTTATATACCCAAGTATTTATATATTATAATTATATATTATCCATGACATATCTTTCCCAAACCATTTTATTCTCATTGTTATTAAACCATATTGATGTTATATTTTTCTCGAAAAATTATATCTATAAATTATGCTTAAATATTATTCACCACATGTTCATAATGTCACAAAATAGTCAATGTATATCATAAATCCCCAAATAAAGTGAATTTCTTTAAAAATTTCATGAATAAATTTTTAATCCCAACGTTACCAATAATATCTAATATACATCTTCATAATCATACCCACCTTTATTATCTAAACAATAACGGTTTATTAATCCTATAATTTTTCAATACCTCAATTATGTGTTCTCTAATATTTATATACAAAAAATAACTTCCTCATAATTTACCAAAATAGAAATGATAAATATAAATCAGTAATAAAAATAGATGTGATTATAGAAAATTAAAATATATAATGCTACCAACCAAGAAACCCTAGGTAAGACTTGTAAACTCATGTTTTCTATCATAATAGAAATATAATAAAAATATCAATAGTTTAGTTCTATCCACTATTAAATTTTGGGGAATAGTGGTTATTGGATACATACCATTCTAAGTTCCACCCTTTTGATCCATTATTAACCAATTACAAAAACAGAAATTTTCATTATAATATCCCAAATAATTAGAGTATATTAATATCAAATTTCAATCATAAGATGTATTCTCTAATGAAAACTTCATTTCAACCAATGATTCATTAATTCAAATTATTTAATACTTCTTTAATCTTATTAATCCATTGGTTCATCCTTGGATATATTTTTTGTTCTCTCTTAGAATTCTTAACAAAATCCAATAATGTAATTTGGAAATAAATCCCTCATAATGGTTTATAATTAGAAAGTTATTAACCAAAGAATATCTACTAAGAGTGTCTATAATGGTTTGAAATTTGTCATTTCTATATTATAGTAGGTCATGATTGAGTTATATGAAACACATCCTATTAAGAATCATTACACCTTAGTATTACTCTGCCAAAGATGAAATTTACTTTCCTATTTCTAGATATGGATATTTTTTAGGAAATTTAAATAATCTCTAATTTATGAAACATTTATGGATGTTAACATATATATTGAAATTATATTATAATTATCCTTTACCTTTTCTATAAATTTCTATTATCCCAATACCATAATATCACCTGAACTAATATATAGTTTTATTTACACATTTCAAATTACAATAAACCTTAATTTCTCATCTGCTGATGACATTCCAAACTCCCAGTTTATCTTAAGCCATTATCAATCTAATATATAATGTTATCTAAACCCTTATATGATACCATATATAGGATCCGCAATATATAAATGTATAAAATACATAAAATAATGAAAATATTGTATTACAATACATTTTGTATACCTTTTAGTGTTATAGGGCTAGATATTTTGACAAATCATTCACAAATAAATCATCCATTTTCCACCTAATTTAAATATTCATTCCTATATGAGAGAAATATATTAATCCATAATAAGTATTAAAAATATCCAACAAATCATTAAGATAAAACACCCTTCTAGGAACATATTTCTTATTATATTTCTTCATAACCACGAGAAATAGTAGCATAAAAAATGGGTGTACTCAGATTCATGGTAAGAGTAAATATAAGTGATGACAATAAAAGATCATATTTTTGAATTACATGTACATATGTGTATAATAAATATAAATAAGTAAATCATATCCACTAATTATTAGTTAATAAATTATGGAATAAATAATGACATAAAATAATACATAAATAAAAATAGAATGTTTATAAACATGATCCATGATAACATAACATGATAATGAGAATAAACTCAAAACTATGAAGAAACATTCAAATAGAGAATATAAATAAGTATAGGAAAAAAACCTTATGATACACACCATATGTTACCTATATTATAGTAAACTAAAATGTTCTTGGTGTTATATATCTAATGAGATATAAACTCTTAACCAATGTATTGGAGGGAGATATAGGTCTCCACCCATCATCATTCATACATATGATTTACCCCTAAAACAATTCACATATAACATAATAAATAACCCATAAAATTAATATGGGTTTCATACAAAATTAAAATGAATATAATTTAGTTCAATAAAAAAAATAATCCATGGATATAAAATGGGTTTCTTTCAACTCATCAAAAATAACCCATGGAATGAAAATGTGATTCATATCTTTTTCAAATAGAATCATACAAAGAAATAATTCATAATTCCATGTATAATAATAATAAGATAAACTAATGGAAATTAAATTTTTATACAATGGCATCATGAAACAATCATGTAATATAACATTTAATCACGATTATAAAAATATGGTATTTACACTATATTTATAAATGGTATAATTTTATGTTTATAATTTCCAAAAATAAATTATTTTAAGGAATTTAGGTGAACACCCATAAATTAATGGCTGAAAATAGAGAGTGTTCATAGGGTAATATATTTGAATAATTTTTTTTCTCACACACAAAATACAATTAGGAATGATAATAATAGTGATGTATCTTAGAGTTGATTGAATAAAACATTGAAAAATACATCCATAGAAATAAATATGATTATAATAATTGAATAAAATCATCAAAAGGGAACAATATATTTTATAATACAATTAATTAGATGAAAAAACATTTTAAAGTGTTTAATAATAATGGATTTTTATATAATAAACATCCACTACACTTTCGAAACCCATTATTTAAATAGAAACATATTTATAAATCAATAATTTATCACAAACACTTTATAAAAAAACAAACATTCTAATAAAATCTACTTGAATGATATATATATTTAATATGAAGTTCAAATTCCATGAATATATATGATTCATGATATTATATATCTGATAAGAATTATGAACACTATTTAAATGAAAATAGGATTCAACAATAAAAATATTTCTTAAATAAGAAATTTTTTGTGAAGAAACCCACACTTTATTCTATATTAGTTATATTAATGTTCATAAATTCATGAATAATAATATTATGTTTATCATATACCATTTTAGGAACCATATTAATCTATATTTCATTTAATATATTCTATTTCTTATTATATATAATTTATTAATTATAATTCTTTTTCTTATGATTACATGAATGTCGAATCAGTGTTAACTTATTTTGGTGACTTTAGTGATCAAAGATGATATAATAATAATTTAAATACCTAGAGTTGGCATCTCCTTTTGAGGAGACTATTTAGTAATTACTTATTTTAATAATAAAAAACCATATTCATTTAGTACTAAGGATTTACATGTTGTATGATAGCATTTTATATGATAAGATAATTTTTATGATAATTTAGCTAAGTATTGAGATGAGTTGCCACCAACCACGAGTCATCACTAAGGAGGAGCTACTACCATCGGAGCTACTACTAGCCTTATCACAACCAATAGAGCTACTTCCAGAGGAGCTACTACCATGGAGATTGCATCATGACATCTCATTATTGGACTAAGAGTCACCACAAGACATTGAGTTACTGTTAGACACTAAGGTACCTCTAATATTGGATACCGTCACATGCTGATTCACAACAATGTTCTTGTTACCATTGTTGTCTGGGGACTTTGATATGAATATATCAATGACTATTTTTATTCAAAGATAATTTGAACATGTCTTAATGACGTAATTAATCCTATAGAAGGATTATAGATCTTTTTAGAGCATTACTACTATATTTATGTGAAGTATCATCTCTCTCTCTCTCTATGGTGTGTGGCATGAATGATACGATATGAAAAGTCTATAGAAAATTGAGTGATTGAATCTAAGGATCTGTAAAAACATACTGATTGATCTATTTTGAATATCAGTGACATAAAATCACAACATCCTTTATAAATATTGATTAAGATACCAATATATATCAACTGGAACATTCCTATAAATTCCTACAATCCTCTGTTTTACTGTAACTTTATTGAATAAAGATTAAACTCCTCACTATAGATAATGTAAGGATATCAAACATTCTGATCATACCAAACTAAGCATCAGTAATCTATTCATATTATTTTGATTTTTCTTTATGGTTTTTAACAGTGTTCTCTTAATTTGTTTTTTAAGGACATACATTCTCTTACACCTAACTGAAGAATACTTTTTATTATCTCTTTAACATTACATATTTTTCCACAGTGTTTGTGGATGAGGTCCTTATAGGGCCAATATTATTTTACTTCCCATCTATAACTATGGAAGTGGTTTTTTAGGCTAGACAACTTGTACCTATTTTTTTTTACCTGATACAGGTTATGGATCTCATTCATTATTATTTTAATCTTCTTGGTAGAAGGTTATTTCAATGTGTTGGAGATTAAGTCTCATCTTAAGAATAAATATCTTGTTTATTCTGTTGTGTAATTTTGTTTTTTTTAATTCAATAACCTTAATTGTTTTTAATATATAAAAAAATTATTAGTTTTATAGTTAATCATAACTAGTGTTTATATATATATATATATATATATTTCAAAGTAAATCGATTTCAAATTTCATGAAAATTATACCATTATTTAAACTCAAACATAATTGCTTTTTCATGAATATTTTATTTTCCAGATCATATATTGATCATCTATTTTGATTAACTGGTTAATTTAATTTATTATTGAGATTTTATTTTAACTTTATTTTTAACAAAAAACTTATTGGGAACTCAATTCACCCCCATCTTGAGTTACTCACTCTGAACATCATTTGGTATCGAAGGATTTTGAATTGTCTTTTTCAAACATGTTTTTAGTTATATTAAAAAAGATCTCAACTTTCAATCAATTCTAAATTTTATTTCTTTATAGATAATATAAAATAAGGATATGTTACCGATATACCTCATTATTTTAATGTTACAAATTATTATCAATGTAAGATAAAAATTAAAATGCATTTTGAAAGTATGTGGTTTGAAAATTGGTATATAATAGAAGATAATTATGAAATTACAAAAACATAGATTGTTACTTGGAGTGATCCTACAGAAACTTCATACAAGAATAATTCTAAATCTAAGAATTCCTTGTTTTTTTGACTTGGGTGATGATGAATTTAATAGAATACCTACTTTAAAATATTTTTTGAAATATAATATATGTTATCTATTTCACATAAAGGGACATCAAATTTTAATGAAATGAGAAACAATACATAGACAATCAATTAGAATACTTTTAAAATTAAATATAATGATCATATTTATAATGTGTATCTTAGTTTCAATTATATTTTCAATACCATAGAATCTCTTGGAAAACAAGTTACAGAAAAAGATAAAGAGATAAGACTTATTTGATGCTTACTAGAAAGATAGAGAGGAACATCTATATCAGTTAGATAATCAAGTGATGTAAGTGAAATTCCTACCAAGGAATTGATAAGAAATATGATGATATATAGAGATGATTCTAATTTAAACAAGGATATCAATGAAGATAAGTCCAAAAGAAAATAAATATACTTCAAGAATACTACTTCCAAACAAGAGAAAAAGTAAAAACTAAAAATACTACTGAAAAATAATATCTTGATGATAATGATGAATATGTGACCCACATGAAGAAAAAATTAAATAAATTTTATAGAAAAAATAAGTTCTTCAAGAAATCAAATTTTAGAGGAAATTATGACCAAAAAGGGAAAGTGGAAAAAGTATTGAAAAAAGGATGATACTAAAAATGAAATCATCTGCTATAAATGTTAGAGGAAATGACACATTTAAGATGAATATCCAATATTGAAATATAAAAATTGATATGAGTATAAGGATAAAATACTCAATAATTCCATGAAAGCAATATGGCATGCCTCTGATTATAACTCTAGTGATTTAAACACTAATCAAGAAGATATTTTTGAGAGGGAAAATATGTTCTTTGTAGAAATCACATCACATATATAAATTATTATTCATAATTCTATTAATAATATTCCAAATTTTTTTAATGATATTGAGGAACACATGACCAATGAATATTTTTATGATTAATATAACATGCTAGAAGATACCTTTCATGAGCTAAAATATACATAAAGTCACTTAATAAATATCATGCTCTGACAATAAATATTTAAACCAATCCTACAATTGAAAAAGAGAAAAATGATCAATTTTTAAAAGATATAAAGTAATTGAAAATGTGAAATGAACATTTAAATAAATACATATAAAGGTTTAACAATGGTAAGAGAAATCTTACTTAAATACTTGGGATGAAAATAGATCCAAAATATAAAACTGGAATAGGTTATGGACCCGGTAGAGAAAAATTGTTAAACTAGATTTATGTATACTACAAATACGAAAACACATATACTTATAGTATATACTCAACTATACCTAAAAAAGGATTTATTTCTAGAAACATATAATATGTTAATAATAAAACCATTAATAAATTATGGGTTCCAAAATATATTATTCATAATATAACTGGATCTAAGAAGAGTTGGGTATCAAAATCATTTTTGTTATAAACTGCATTTTGTAAGAAACCTATTTGTAATCCTGTAGAAAAATCTGATGAAATCAATATAGTGGTTGTTCCAAACATATGACTAGTGGGTATTCAAATTTAAAGAATTTGATCAATGTTAATGGTGGCCATGTAACTTTTATCAACAATGCTAATATAATAATCATTTCCCTTGGCCAAATCATTAATTCTAATTCATTATCAATTTCTAAAGTATTATATCTAGATGATTTAAAATATAATCTTATTTTAATTTCTCAATTATGTAATGATGTATTAATGTAACGTTTTAAAATAATTCCAATCATGTTTTTTATGATAAAAATGTTTAAATTTTTACTACATTGTAAAATGATAATATTTATTATACTAATATAAGATCATTATCTTCTAAAAATATTTATTGCTTATTTTATATTTAAAATATTCTTGGATTTTCCACAGGATAATAGGGCATTGAAATATTCATTCACATAGAAAGATAAATAGAAAAGGGTTAGTTAAAGACCTACCGAAGATATAATTCTCAAATGATAAGGTTTTAACCCCTATCAAAAATAGAAACAAAAAATAATTTCATTTAAATACAAGAAATTAATTTCAACCTCTTATCCTCTAGAGTTAGTTCATATAGACCTATTCGTAACATCAATTGTTTTTTATTTTAAATAGTAAAATTATGTTTATGTTCTTATAGATTACTTCTATTAGTACACTTGAGTATTCTTCTTAGCTCACAAAGGTGAATCTTGTTCTTATTTTTTCATGTTATCAAAAAATATAGAAAAACTATGTGGATATAGGATTACGTTCATAAGAAGTTACCATGATCGAGAATTTGAAAACCAAGACTTTGAATCATTTTTTCCTAAAAATGGTTATAATCACAAATTTTCTTTTCATAGAGAACCACATCAAATTGGTGTGGTATAAGGTAGAAATATAACTCTTCAAGTGATAGCCCAGAATATGCTAAATGAGTATGAATTAACTATATAATTTTGGGAAGAGTTTTTTAACATAGTATGCTATATAATAAATAGAGTTTAATTATACCTATATTAAAAATAACACGTTATGAGTTATGAAATAATAGAAAACCAAAGGCTAAATAATTTATAGTTTTTGGATGTAATGTTTTTATTCTAAATAAAATGGAAAATATGGAAAACATTTTATTCCAAGAGTGATGATGGAATTTATATTGGTTATTCAACTTCAAGAAATTTTGTAAAGTGTTTAAAAAAAGATCTAAAATAATGGAAGAGTTTTTTCACATTATGTTTGGTGAAACCGAACCTAATGAACCTAAGAATGTCCTAGAGTACCTTGAGGATGATCTATCAAATTTGAAAATTAATTCTAAACCTATTGTAAGTTCTATTAAATAAGCACAAATTTCATTCCATGAACCGTAATAACCCAAACCTAAAGAAGATCGTGATACAAATAACCCCTCTTTTCAAAGATCTATTATGACCCATAAAAAGCACCATTTAGATGGTATAATCAGAGACCTACATAGAGGTACACAAAGAATATCATACCTTATGAATCAAATTGAACATCAAGACTTATTGTAATTTTTTGGGCCTAATAACATTAAGTATTCTATCAATGATGAATTCTAGGTAATATATTTGCAATATGAACTTAATAAATTTGAAATAAACAAGGTTTGGGTTCTTTTTGATAGACCTAAAAACACCTTAACTATCATAACTAAGTGCATGTATAAAAAAAGGTTGATAAGTTAGTAACTATAGTAATAAACAAGTCTATATTAGTTTCACATGGATATAATCAAGAGTAAGGTATTAATTATGATGAAACCATTACACCTATAGTCAGACTTGAAATCATTAGCATACTACTTTCCTATGAAGCACATTTGGGTTTCAAACAATATCAAATAAATGTTAAAAGGTAATTATTATATTGGTTTATAATTTATTTTTTTTGTTGAAAAACCCATGGATTTAAAAATCAACATTTTACAAATCACTTTTTTAAATTAACAACAACATTATATGGTTCAAAACCGGCTCCTAGATCAAGGCCTGATAGGATTATGTCTTTTGTTATTTAAAAAAGTATTTCAAAAGGTATATCATATCCAACTTTTTTATAAAAATAAATTCAAAATATGTTTAATTGTAAAAATATATCTAGTTTATATTATTTTTAAATCTACTAATGATTCCATAGGTACTACATTTTCAAATCTAATAAAAAATTAATTTTTAAATAAGTTAGTGGGTGAAATAAAAGTAATTATTGATTTTAAAATCTTTCAAAAATAAAGAATAAATTATTTTTAATCATTGTAAATGAACTAAATATCTTTTAAAACTTTTTGGATTATACAAAACTAAAATTAGTAATACTCCCATGAGTAACACCTATAAACTTGATCTTGATGAAGATGAGAAATTAATAAATTAAACTAGATATAGAGGTGTGATTATAAATCTATTGTATTTGAATGTTATTCGGCCTCATATCATGTTTAGTGTGTGTATGTTTTATTGAATTGAAGAAAATACTAAAGCTTTAGAATTAATAGTTGTTAAAAGAATGTATAAATACCAAAAATGTATAACTAATTTTGGATTGATAATCCAAGAGGATAACTGTATGATTTATTAAGTTATTCATATGCTGATTTAGGTGGCTGTAAGTTAGACAAATCACTACAAAAACAAGCCATATTTTAGGAAACTATCTAGTATCATGGTTTAGTATGAAAGAAAACTATTTTCACTATACAATTTTAAAGATGATTACATAGGTGTAGGTAGATTTTGTGCAAAAATAATGTGGATAAAACATAATTTACTGGACTTGGATACCAATTTAGACATGTTCTTATAAATTGTTATTACATAAGGGTGATAAATATTTCTCACAATCTAGTATCTTACTCTAGAACAAATAAAATTGATGTAAGACATCACTTTTTGAGATATAATTATAAAAAAGGTGACATAAAATTAGAATTTTTGGGAATTAAACATGATCTTGATGATATATCCACAAAGACTTTGAATTATGAAAGATTATACTACATTAAACATGAATCTGGAATGATAAGTTTTGGATGATGAGCCACCATTTATGAGTCACTGTTGATAAGTCACCATTGATGAGTCTCAATTGATGAGTCACCATTGATGAGTCACTATTGTTGAGTCACTATTGATGAGTCACTATACAAATCACCGTTGATAAGTCATAATTTCTGAGTAAATGTTACGAGTCACCATTGATGAGTTATCATTTATTAGCCACCATTTTTAAGTCATCATTGACAAGTCACCATTGAGGAGTCATCATTGAACAAGTCACCATTACTTTTGTTAATATTTCTTTATTATGATTCCTATTCTTGTCCCGATTTAATTTTTAAAGTGTTTATTTATTATTTTGAATGCGTATAAGATAAAACACATAGATAAAATCAAATTGATTCATTACTCCTCAATCATTTTATCTTTGAACACCTTATATTCCTCTTATACTGATCATCTTTCCTTCCTATCTTGTTCCACCTAAGCTTTCAACTGATTAGAACAACCCATGTGAAGCGATCAACAATGTAGAATCTGAAAAAGGTGATACAATCCATGAAGTGAAAGGGTTCTATAATCACTTTGGCTGTTGTTTCTTAAAACACACATTTCGAAAAAAATATTTTTCTAAGATCAAAAGGAAATACATATATAATGGATTCCATCAAGAAATATTCTCGTACTAAATGAAATAGAAAATCAGAATTTTATGAAATTATTTATAATGAACACTACTATGTATTATCCAATGTTGGTATATGATTTATATTATAATTAAGAGTTTTCTTTTGAAGATAAAGAGGATACAATAATAAGTCACAATGATAGAGATGCATTATTTTTCTCTTCAATAGAATGTGAAAAGTTCCTAAGATTACCTCATGAAGGGGTATGTAAGTATTTTCAAGGAAGCATTCCCAGTGAAAATAAGATTTTAAATTATAAATAATTTCTCCTACAACATAAAAATATGGAACACTATGATGTTTTTTAGATTCTGAAATTTACAGTGAGTGTAAATAGTTATTAATGTTTGAAAAACATATATTCTATCATAGAAAGACAGATTTCAATTGTATAATATATCATGATGTTTAGTTCTAGTTTATGAAGAGACAAGGATAGTGGATCAATCGTTGTAGATTTCTGATGATCCATATTTTTGAAATGTTCATTAAAATTTCAAGGTGGAACTCTTTGTTATACCCTAAGATGATATCTTCTATCTTGGAAGATAAAGGCTTAATAAAAGATGGCGAAGAAGTTGAAGATAAGTATATCAGTTGTTTTGTTAAAGGCAATTTTCAAAATGGTAAAAGTGAGTAGGAATCCACTGAAGAAGTGATGGGTAAAATAAAATGAAAAATTGTATGATGAATAAAACCCAATTTATCATGAAAATAGACCTAAGAATGTGATAGACCTTGGCCTTGATCTTGATATGTTAGTTAAATATTCTAATGACTATGATAGTGATAAATATGAGAGAGATATATATGAAGAAGAAAAATTATCTATTTTTGTTGGGAGTGACCTAGAAATACAAAACACTTCAAAGACTGTTTTGTATGGACCTATCAGTCCACCTGGTTCTCTACCATGTAAGGAATAACTTTTAACTGAAAAATTATTTTGAGAAAACAGAAGAAATTAGATAGGATTAGTTTAGGACATATTTCTACAAATCATCATGAGGAAAGAATGATAATTTATGTGTATGTGATGTTTGATTTTATAATGAAGTAGATAATAATGAGGATATTGATAAGTTAAAATTAGATAATGAAGATCATTATGGTGGAAATGATGATGATCATGAAGATGATCGAGGATATGATCCTGGAAATGGTTATATTAAGAAGATATTAATAATGATGATGGATATAATCATGACAGTGGAGATGATAAAAATGGAGATGATAATATTACACCAAATCATGAAATGGTTTAAACACATCTTTCATCACCAGTGGTATCAAGTTATATCAGGGATGAGGATGGATCTAAAAATGATGAGATGGATGTTATACCACCTATTTCTATTAATGATAAGGAAGATACTAGTGAGGGGGAGAAGTCTCCCAAACCTGATGATCACTTAGAGCTAGTGGATTCCATAAAACCAACAGATCTCACACAAGAATTTCATACAAATCCAATGCCTTCTATACATGAAATTTTTAAATCTTCTCACATTCCTAATGAGTCTTCTATTCTTCGATATACGCGACTTGAAGTTATTTATTTTGATAAATGTGAAAAGTATCCTCGTTTGGTTGACTTGGTAGGGATTACAGTGATTCGGATAATGAAGCAACTAAAAATCATGTCATAGTGGAAGGATTCATAGTGGATCATATTTATAAAGATGATGAGTTAAAGCCTTTTCCACCAATGGAAATAATCAAAAGGGTTGAGGATATTGTGCCACAAAAAAGTAGAGGTCATCCTCATAGTCTAATATTTATGTCACCTAATATTGTGACAAAATATGTTTTAGAATATTTTCAAATAAGTGTGAATTCTTATCTGGAATCCTTGAGAATAAATTTGATTTTAGATCTTAGAAATGTCACAAGCTCTCATCCATCTCAAATTGATAGATTCAATGAACAACCTACTAGATATTTAGTTGATAATTTTTTATTTCATTTAAAAAAAGGTTTGTTTTCACATTCAATAACTAAAAGTAGAGAATAGAAGGTTTTTAAAAAAAGTGTTAAGTATACAATCCTTAGTAGAGATAATGACATCTTCTTTCTCATAGAGTTTCAATTCCTTCTATCAGAAAATGTAAAAAACGCATGTTGTTTCTTATTCATCCACTGAAACTCCTCCTTTTTTAGTACCTATTGATATAGATCTACTCAGATACATTTTTAGGGAAGAAATTAGTAATACATTGGGTGATGTCTCCACTCATAAAGATAAATTAAGTGAAATAAATAATCATGGAGAGTACATCTATGAAATGATAAGAGATTATGAAATTGAACTTATGGAAGATAAATAATCTATAATAAAGACACCATGTATTATTTGTCTAGAATTTATAAAAATCATGAGTTATATGATAACTACTAATTCATGAAAGAGAACACGAGATTTACACTAGTTACAAGGGCATTTAAAGAACATGTGAGTCTAATAAAGGTTCTCACAATAGTGTTGTAGAGATTCATGGAAGAGAAGAGGTATATTTTAGTGCTATGGAGAGGGGTGATAATATTATTATAGATTTTATCAAACTCATTAAACCCATTATCTATATTCATAGAACACCTATTTTTTTCATGGGAAGAAATTCTAGTGATATATATTCATTACACAACATACACAGAGCCAGTTCGATCCAGAACTACATTGATTACTCTGCCAGATGGTCTTCTACTTCCACCATATCAACCTCTATGTTTATCAATGGTTGAATCCATTAACCACCTAAGTATTTTTCTTCTTCATGAACCAATTCATCCTTTAACAATAATCCCTTCCATCCCCACCTATGATCCAACATTAACTAATACTACTTAATCCCCTCATTACGATGATAAGGACAAAGCCAAAGGCAAATAAAAACTCATAGAAAATTCTCAATTTACCTCTAACTATAAATCTGATTATCTATAGTCTTTGATGGGGATATTTTTTGAGTAAACTTTCCCCTTTGATTTTTTACTCAACACTTTTTGGATAAAAATCAAAGAATATCTGAGTATTATTCTCATTTAGTTTTCTTTTATTATTTAAATATTCTCTTTTTGATAATATCAAAGGGGGAGATAAAATTGGATTTTATTTTTTACAGGTGTAGAAAATAGAAAATCTAAATATTCTGTAACATCTTCCTTATATATTTCTAATATTGATTCTATTTATAGATTTTACTCACTTAATACTCCTTTTAGATGATTAATTTCATTGAAATTATATTTTTTTATATCACTAATATATCTAATGGAATGATTAGAATATTTTTTTAATGTTTTAACTTAAATAATTCTCTTATTATCTAAGTTTACTTTTTTACATGACCTATAAAATCCATTTTTCAATCATCAAAAGGGGGAGAATTTTGGAATGTCCTTATGAAGATAGTTTCTAATAATTCCTTATTTAAATAATAGCAAACCATGATTCTATAAGTAATAACGAATTACATGTTGTACGATAGAATTTTATATTATAAGACAGTTCTTATGAAAATTAGGCTATGTATTGAGGTGATTCATCTCCAACCAAGAGTCACCACTAAGGAGTAGCTAAAATTAGGGGAGATACCGATGGACTTTTCACTAATAGAGGAGTTACCCCTAGGCTTGTTACATCTAGAAGATCTACCTCCATGTATATACCATTAGGACTTTTCAATATTAGAATTTGTGTCACTACCAGACTCAGAGTCACTACTAGACTCTAAGGTACCACCTATCTCAGATACAATTAGATGTTGAGACACCACTAGATTCTTGTTACCATAGATTTATAAGGACTTAGAAATGAATATATCAATGAATATTTCTAATCATGGAAAATTATATTAAGGATTAATGATAAATTCAAGACTTTCAAGGATTGTGTTTATCTTTCAACTATTGCTGCTATATTTATATGAAGGATCATATCTCTCTCTGTGGTGTGTCATATGCCTGATTATATTTGACAAGTCTAAAAAAAATTTGGTGATTGAATCTGTGAATCTATAGAAAATTACTCATTCATATTCTATGAAGATAAGTGAAACATATTCACAAAATATTTTATAAATATTGATTGAGATACCAATAGAAATAAATTGTGACATCCATATAAAATCCCATGATCCTCTAATTTGTTACAACTTACAATAAATAACTCTGAACTACTCACCAAAGATAATCTGTGTTCTTTGAACATTCTATGCATACCAGCCTAAGAATAACTATTCTCTTCATATTCTTTTGATTTCTCTTTCAATTTTCTGAGAAGTGTGTGTTATCTTTGTTTTCAATGCACATATTGTCTCCAACACCTAACTAGAGAATAATTTTTATTCTCAATTTCACAATACATATTTTTCCACACAATGTTTTTTAAAGTGGTCCTTATTTGTCCTATACTGTTTTACTTCCCATGTATAACTGTGGAAGATGATTTTTAGCCTAGATAACTTGTTTATATTTTTTGTTTACCTAATACACATTGTGGATCTCTTTTATTGTTATTATAATTGTCATGACCCATCCCCCGAGGCCCATGCCATGACTACCCCAAGACCACCTTCCATAGTCCAGAGTATGGTGACTAGCACCGAAGGTGTATTCTCCAAAATGGGGAAGGCATTGCCTTAATAACCTGTAACACACACAACCATGCACACAACAAGATACAAACTCAAATAAAATGAATAGTAAATAGAGTGAGTACAGTAAGTAAAAAGGGGCTAGAATACAAACCCAACTAGAAAGTACAAAAAAAACTGAAAGTACAAGTAAACTGGAATAGGAAGGAAGACAACTGTTGGATTGTCCTCCGAGGTTCCTACCAGAAGGGTAGGTACAGATCGCCTCCTCAGGACTCCTCATCCACTCGTCTCCTCTGTGCACCGATATGCCGTATGGTCCACCTCCAGGCACCATCTAGTCTTGGAACTTTCAGCCTCAGTCAGCGCTATCCGTCCTCTGCATCCAACACAACAATGTGCGGGCATAGCCCGTACAGGGGTGAGTATAACGATACTAGGTAGGGACCCCGAGACCCTCAAGGTATCACAAAATCCACCAAAGATAACCACAAAGTAAGAAATCAACAGATAACCCTACCTAGGTATATTACCATACATATACCTAAGTTATCATGTAATCCATCTCAATCATGAGGAAAACACAGAGGTACCGATTCACCTCTCACCAAGAATTATTTTAGGGGTAGTAACAAGTAACATCCACAATCACATCATTGAACACCTCGACTACTGGAGAACTCCTCCTCTATCGAGTACAGTGGGTATGCCACGTCACACAGAGGCACTTCCCACTAACCTTAGACTACTGAGGTAATCCTACTATCGAGTACTGCGGGTTTTGTGCGTCACATAGAGGCACTCCCCACCATGGGTCTGCCACGTCACCAAGGCGCTCCCCCTCATGGACTACTGAGGTAATCCTCTTATCGAGTACCATGGGTATGCCGCATCACCAAGGTGCTCCTCACCGTGGGATGCTACGTCTGCAAGGCACTCCCCACTGGGCCAGTTGAGTCACGCTGAGTCGAAACGGTCATCAGTCGTCAAGTCTCAGCTAGTTACTAGGTGCCCACACTATGCTTGCTAATATCTGAAAGGATCCCCTTCAAAAGATAATGGTTTATACTCTAACTACCACGAAGTACCATGAAGAGGTATATGAAAAGTCCTCCATGTCATAGGGGTCTAAACTCAACTGACGATGCGTCAATCAGACGCCCGATCTCTGAGTTATTATCCTATTAGTCTTGGGGGCCCGGTTGGATTCATTCTGGATCCAACCAAACCATTTCCCATATGGATCAAAAACATAGTGGGGTATCATTAAAATGGGCTTACTCACTCCAATGTTCCCAACGCCGCTGAAGGTTCATCAAACGGACGTCCGATGCCAAAGTTATGGCCAAAAGAAGTAAAATGGGTAGTAGTGGGCCCGAGTCCGGTCCAACCCAACCCGACCCAGTTCGGGTTGACCTGGACTAACCCGTTGGGTTTGTCCCATCCTGGAGTTTGGTCCGACTCGTTGGGTCTGGCCCAGTCCATGCTGGGCGGCACGACTCGCGAGGGTGCCGCGAGTGTGACTCGGCCAAGGGGTGCCGCGAGGGTGCGGGGCAGCTTGGCTTGGCTTGGAGCGGCTCAGCCGAGGAAGACACGAGACCGTGGGGCAGTGGTCCGGCCATGGGGGGACGGTCCAACCATGGGGCAGTGGTCTGACCGCGGTGTGATGGTCCGGCCGCGGGGTGATGGTCCGACAACAGGGTGGCGGTCCAGGCGCATGGCGGCGGTCCAGCTGCAGGGCGGCTGTTCGGCTGCAGGGAGGTGGTCCGGTGGATAGTGGCGACGGCTTGGCAGATGGCGGCGGTGGCTCAGTACACAGTGATGGTGGCTCAACCCGGTCGACGATGGAGTCGCGGGGCACAGTGATCGCAAATAGGGGGTGGCTGTGGGGCGGTGTCGTTGCGCCGTCGCCTTCATCACGTTCATCCATTGCGAAGAACACTCCAATGAAGAATGGCGGAGGGGATGAGCCATGTTTGTTTGTCCTGCACCCTCCACATTAGAGCGGTAGAAGGCATCTCAACATAAATAAGAATGAATAATGTCAAACCCTCCCACAATGATTATTCCTCAAACCCGCAAAAGGAAACATATGCGGATCATTATTTAGAAGGTTGATCTACGTTCCTTGTTTTAGAAGGGAAGAACATGGGTATATAAAATCATTCACAATAAACCCCGACCATAGGTTGTTCGTTGACGTTGGAAAGAGAAGGATTTATGGACATCGATTCGTCGTAGATGAAGACTTCCCACATCAGAATAAGTCCTAAAAAAGAAGCTCAAAGTTGAGGTTGGCGTTCTTCGTTGGCAGAGCGTTCTTCGTGGAAGAACACGTTCTTCGTTGGAGTGCTTTATCCCACCAAGAGCTCTCTCTCTTTTACCAATGAATGTTATCCAATGAAAAACCCACAAAAAAAAGTGTTTCCCCAATTTTAATTGTTGGCACAAATTCAAATTACCTTAATCAATTTACTAGGTTGAAATATTAAAGATATGTGCGTTGGAAAAATTAATGTGGAGATAGTTAAGAGGCTCCTCCACATTAATGAGGGGGGTTGAGAGGTTTTTCTCCATAATGAGGGGAGTTGAAGAGGTTTAGGACTAAGGTGGTCCCCACCACCACAACCTCTCATGGTAGGTTAGGTTCGGGTGGTCCCCACCGCCATAACCTCTCATGGGAGTTTAAGGTCTAGTGGTCCCCACACGTCGACTTCCACATGGAGGTTTATTTCTGGTGGTCCTCACCTCCCAACACCCACATTGGTGTTTCAAATAAAAATAAAATGTCACACACTTTTATTTTTATTTTATTCTTACACGAAAAACCCAAAAACTATATTTCACCCTCGACCAACTATCATTGAGGCTTTAAGTCTTCTTAAGAGAATACCGGTGCTGCGAGTTCAACGGTGCCCTTATATTTCAATTCCGATCATTGGTTAAAATGTTAGAAAACCCCGCTCGCACGTTTACTGAATGTAACTGAACAAAAGTTCAGAAATTCATTCTGGGCACTATGAGCCTCAGAATCACGTGCTGTCAATTTTCATGGACTTGTAAAATTCCCATTTATTTAATTATTTTTTACAAATTTTGGGTCTTTACATTCTCCCCACCTCAGGGCTCTACTTCCCCATAAGCCACAACTCAAACTAGGTAAACAAGTGGTGGTATTGAGCATGCATCTGAGCCTCCTGCTCCCATGTGTTCTTTTGGAGGTTCTCGTGCTGCCAGAGAACACGCACCAGAGGTATCGACTGTCCACGAAGGACCCACTCTTATCAATCTTCAATCTCTACTGGATCCTCTGTAAATTTCTCCCCATCGTCGACGTCTAACTCACCATGTTTGATGATGTGAGAAGGGTCGTGCATGTATCTCCTCAGGTGGGATACATGGAAGATGTCATGCACCCGGTGCAACTGAGGTGGAAGAGATAAGCGGTAAGACACCTCACCAACTCTATTGAGTACCTAAAAAGGTCTGATGAACCTCAGAGACAACATTACGCCTCAGAAAAATATCCAGAAACCTCATAGAGGTGAGACCCATCAAAATACATGGTCGCCATCCTTGAACTCTAGAGGTCTCTGTATCTTGTTGGTATACAACTTCTGCCTACTCTATGTAGTCTTCATCTGCTCTTGGATGCTCTGCACCTTCTCTATGGTAGCCCAAACCATCTCTGGTCCCATGAGTGCTGACTCCCCTGGGTCATTTTAGCACAAAGGTGATCTGTAAGGTTGCCTGTACAACACCTCGAAGGGTACCATCCCAATGGCGGAGTGATATCTATTGTTGTATGAGAACTCCACCAAAGTTAAGTGATCCTCCCAGATGCAATCTAAATTCAGGACACAACCACACAACATGTCCTTGAGGGTCTGAATAGTCCGCTCATTATGACCATCCGTCTGAGGATGGAAGGTGGTGCTCAAATGAATTTGCGTCCCAAATTCCTCCTACAACCCCTTCCATAGGTGGGAAGTAAAACTTGAATCACAATCGGAGATAATCATAGAGGTTAATCCATGTTAACCATACAATCTTTTTCACATAGAGGTATCCCAAGCTCTCTACAGAACCCTACTCTCTGATTGGTAGGAAGTGGGCCGACTTGGTGAGTCGGTCGACGATCACCCAGATAGAGTCATTTCCCCTCGATGTACGGGGAAGTCCTATCACAGAGTCCATGGATATACAATCCCACATCCACTCTAGGACCTCTATAGGATAAACCAAGCCTGCTGGTTCCTGATGCTCCACCTTCACTTGCGGAAAAGTGAGGCACCGAGAAACAAACTCTACAACTGATTTCTTCATTCCCGTCCACCAGGGCTGTCATCAGAGATTCTGATACATCTTTTCCACTCCTGGATGTACCACTAGAAGGGATGTGTGGAACTCCCTCAACACTTCCTCCTGAAGTGACACTGGTTCCATGGTACGTCCTTTGAAGAGGATGGCGTTCTCCCCACCTTCAGAAAATCTATCAGGTGCCTGTCTTGTAGATATCTGAGCACGTCATGAATCGCAGTCAGCGTCGCCATGTTGTGCCTCCCCGAATCGCTGATGAAGTGGGTTAGTGACTGTAATAGATTATAAAAAGGCTTATCCATCTCTATCCACAACATATATCTGAAAAGTGGCTAGCTACTCCATCGCCTCGCCTAGTAGCTATATACCAGACCTCCTACTGAGTGAATCTACAACAAAACTCCCCTCACCAAGAGTATAGACTATCTTGAAGTCATAGTCCTGGAGGAACTCAAGCCAATGTTGCTGTCTTATGTTCAGATCCTTCTGAGAGAAGATATACCTGAGACTCTTGTGATCAGAGTACACTGAAAAACGCTCACCCATCAGATAGTGTCGCCACATCTTCAAAGTGAAGACCACTTCTGCTAACTCCAGGTCATGGGTAGCATAGTTATGCTCATGTTGTCTCAGCTATCATGAACTATATATAATCACTACTCACTCCTATAGCAGAACACATCTGAGTCCAGTCCTTGATGTTTCACAGTAGACTACGTACCCTACTCCCTCCTTTGGAAGCCTCAAGATGAGGGCACTAGTCAGACTCTTCCTCATCTCCTAAAAACTCTACTGACATCTCTCTGACCACAAGAAGGGTTGCCCGTTCTTTGTCAAGGCTGATATTGGTGATGCAATTTTGGAGAATTCTTGCACCAATCTCTGGTAGTATCCAGCTAATCCCAAGAAACTTTGTACCTCCGTCAAACTCCTGGGTGGCTCCCAAGAAAGTACCACCTCAATCTTCGCTGTATCTAGGGCATCTTCAGCCTCTGATATGACATGTCCCAGAAAGTGAAACTCTCGGTTCTAGAATTGGAACTTCGAGAGTTTACCATATAACTAGTGCTCTCAGAGTGTGTCCAGTACTGCCTATAAATGATAGGCATACTCCTCCTCAGTAGTCAAGTCTATCAGAATGTCTTCGATGAAGACTTCAAAAAATTGATCAAGATATGGCTGAATGATCCTGTGCTACTTGGGTTTCCATTTTCGTTGACCAAGGAAAACCTATTCCATCGTTGTAGAGAATCCACAACCATTTTTCCTATTACAGTCAATCTGAGTATGGAATATGGATATTGATTCCATACTCAAACTAACATCATAAGGCCTCGAGGCTTCCACCAAGAGGCCCCAACCAAGACTCTCACCTCAAGGTTTATATCACACCATCGACGTATGTGTGATTTTTGAGCCTCCTTCCAAAGGTATCTCCAGACGTGAGGGTCAATTTAATGGTTTAAACATCAACTCTAGGTCTTGGACAAGATTTGTGGAAGGAAGGAATGATTTGAACCTATGTATATTGATACGACAACTAGTAGTAGACACAGACCATACCTCGAATCATTCCTAGAGCCCTTGGGTCACACTCCTTGACTGTATGTAGCTACTTTCTTCCCCTATCATCCAGCTCCCCGAGCCTGGCAGAGACCACAAAAGGGGTGTGGTTGTAATATGTCAAAATGTATACCACCTCATTCTTCTCTCCTAGCTCTACTTCCACATCTACAGCCCTGCAGATTCATCTATCCTTAACACTTATTCATCTTAAATCATTTTACACGCCCAAGTCTCTGAGATTGGTATCTGTTTCCTTCTTTCCAACTGCTAACATTCACTGGCTTTATCTTCTCAGACAAAGAAAATTCAACAACAAAGGTTATCTCTATCACCCCAACATAAGTAGGTATGCATAGAGGAAACATGCTAGCTCGGATGTCCCTAAGCACACCTCGCTTTGAGGTCCGACCACTAAAGCACTGGTCGTATCGTATTCATCAAGTACTAGGAATGGTTGGTACACCTCGATGAATACTCAGCTACCGACATGTCTTCCCGCCGAAGTTGTAGAAGATCCAGGGAACTCTCATCCCTTATCTATTTATGGAAAGAGACCCTCTTCTTTGAGAAAGGTTCTCATGCTTGTCAACAGAAAATTCACCTCTTCGCAAGATCTGGGTAACCTAAACCCTTTCACCATCCTGCTGAGCCACGTAAAAGTTTCTCTTCCAGGACCACCATCTGATCGAATGGTGCCCTGGTTAGATAGAAAATCATCCACCTCCTCAATCCAGTCCTTAGCCGCCTGGGAATCGGGATTGCCTCAGAACCTGAGGGGTATCTGATTCTGAAACACGTGTAAGTCACTAAGAATACATGTGTCTTCTACCGGTACTGGCGGTTAAAAATACTGACCAACATGTAGTGATATAGCTGACACACTACCCGAAGGTACCATCTCGAGAAACAATCTAAGTACCGAAGCCTAAACACTATGCAGACCATATTCATGGTGACTCACTGAAAAAGACTAGTAGCTAAGATCACCATCTGATCTACTAGTGTCTCAACTAGGTGGAAAACTCTAGAAACTGCCTCCTTCCAGCCCTCAGATGCATGGGAATTTGTCTCGCCTTGAAACGTCAGAGGCCTTTGATGCTGGAACACATGAAACACGCTCAGTCAGTGTGCACTGTCCACCAGTGAGGCTGGTGTTAACTACTACCCAACTTGTGGTGGTGCTGTTGGTACACCACCCAAAGGTGCCAATATAGTAATAGGGCCCTGCACCGGAGCCTCATCTCTTGGTGGGCCGTCATCATGTACTATCTTGGGAATCCTAGATGGCTATCTATGCAACAAAATCCTGATGAGGAATAGGTGCACCACAGTCATTAAGTTATACCTAGTGAAGAGACTCAAGAAAACAGAAGAAAAATTTCAAAATACACATGCAATTAGTTTTTTTGTGCACTAAGTCAGAAATCAGAAGTTAGGGTCCTGGTGTATGGATACGCCAATCGCCACACAAACATTGGATTCCCTAAACTGATAACCACACTCACTACACATAACACTATTGCCGTTAAAAAGATCAAAGTCCTATGTTATATAGTAGAACCAACTCATTTGATACCAATTTTTTACAACCCATCCCCCGGGGCCCATTCCGTGACTACCCCAAGCCCACCTTCCATAGGCCAGGGCTGGAAACTAGCATCGAAGGCATATTCCCCATTACTGGGAAGGAATTAACTTAATAACCCATAACACACAACACCAAGCACACAACAAGATACGAACTCAAGTAAAATTAATAGAAAACAAAGTGAGTATAGTAGGTAAAAAGGGTCCAGAATACATGCCGAACTGGAAAGTACAAAAAAAATAGAAAGTACAAGTAAACTAGAATAGGAAAGAAGAAAACTGCTGGATCGTCTTCCAAGGTTCCTACCCAAAGGGTAGTTACAGATTGCCTCCTCAAAACTCCTCATCAAATCATCTCCTCTACGTACTGACACACTGTATGATCCACCTCCGAGCACCATCCAGTCCTGGAACTCTCAGCCTCAGTCAGCTCTCTCCGTCATCTACATCCAATACAATAAGGTGCGGGCATATCCCGTGAAGGGGTGAGTATAAAAATACTCTACACGGACCCCGAGACCCTCAAGGTCTCACAAAATCAACCAAGGATAAGCACAAAGTAAGAAATCAATAGATAATCCTACTTAGGTATATGCCCATACATATACCTAAGTTATCAAGTAATCCATATTAATCATGAAGAAAACATAGAGGTACTAACTCAGCTCACTCCAGGATTTATTCTAGGGTAGTAGTAAGTAACATCCATAGTCAAATCGTCGAACACATAGGCTGCTGGAGAACTCCTCCTCTATCGAGTACATTGGGCCTGTCGCGTTACACAGAGGCACTTCCCACTAACCTTGGGCTGCTGAGGTACTCCTCCTGTTGAGTACCATGGGTCTGCCACATCACACAAAGGTGCTTCCCACCATAGGTCTGCTGTGTCACCAAGGAGCTCCCCCTCATGGCCTACTGAGGTACTCCTCCTGCCAAGTACCGTGGGTCTGCCGCATCACCAAGGCACTCCCCACCGTGGGTCTGCCACGTCACCAAGCCGATCCCCACTGGGACAGTCGAGTCACTTCGAGTCGAAACGGTCAGCAGTCATCAAGTCTCAGCCAGCTACTTGGTGCCCGCACTATACTCGCTCGTCTCTGAGAGGATCCTCTTCAGAAGTTACTTGTCGATACTCCAACTGCCATAAAGTCCCATGAAGAAGTATCCCAAAGGTCCGCTACATCATAGGGGTCTCAACGCAACTGACAGTGCATCAATCAGACGCCCAGTCTGTGAGTTATTAGCCTATTATTTCTAGGGGCCTAGTTGGATTCATGCTCGATCAAACCAGACTGTTACCTATTTGGATTGTAAACACAATGGAATATCACTCAAAAGGACCTACTCTCTCCAATGTTCCCAAAGATGTGATGGTTCATCAAATGGACGTTAGATGTCAAAGTTATGGTCAAAAGATGTAAAATGGGTTGTAGTGGGCCTCAGTCCGGTCCGACCCGGTCGAACTGACCCAGACTGACCCGGCCTGTGCTGACCCGGTTAGGATCAATTTGACCATACCCGTTGGGTCTGGCCTGACCTGCAGTGCAGCCTAGCCTGTTGGGTCCGGCCCGGTCCGCGCTGGGCGGCCCAGCCCACGGGGTCTCTCCCAGCCCTTGAGGGCCGCGAGGGTACTGCGAGAGTAGCTCGGCTGAGGGGTGCCACGAGGGCACATGGAGGCTTGGATTGGCTTAGCCAAGTATGGCGCGAGACCACGGGGTGGTGGTCTGGCCATGGGGAGGCAGTCCAACGGACGGCGGTGGTGGCTCAGTGGACGGCAGCAGTGGCTCGACGGACTGTAGCGGCAGCGACTCGGCCCGGTCGGCGGAAGTGCTGTGGGGCACGGTGGTCGCTAGGTGGAAGTGGCTGCAGGGTGGTGTCACTGTGCATCACCTTCGTCACATTAATCCATTGCGAAGAACACACCAAAGAAGAACGACGAAGGGGTTGGGCCATGTTTTTTTTCCCGCACCCTCCAGGTTTGAGCGGTAGCAGGCATCTCAACATAAATATAAACGAATAACGTCAAACCCACCCACAATGATTATTACCTAAACCCACAAAATGAAACATATGCAGATCAACTAGTTAGAAAGTTGATCTGTATTCCTTGTTTTAGAAGGGAAGAACATGGGTATATAAAATCATTCACAATAAACCCCTACCACGGGTTGTTCGTTGAAGTTGGCACGATAAGGAAGTATGGACGTCGATTCATCATAGATGAAGACATCCCACGTCAGAAGAAATCCTGAGGAAGAATCTCGAAGTCTAGGTCGACATTCTTTGATGGCGGAGCATTCTTCGTTGGCGGAGCATTCTTAATTCCCAGAGCGTTCTTTGTGGAAGAAAACGTTCTTCGTTGGAGAGATTTCTCCCACTAAGAGCTCTCTCTCCTTTTCCAACGAATGTTCTCAAAAGAAAAACCCACCAAAACAAAATGTGTTTCCCCAATTTTAAAAGTTGGCACAAATTCAAATTAGCCTAATCAATTAACTAGTTCGGCATATTAAATGTATGTGTGTTGGAACAATTAATGTGGAGGAAGTAAAGAGGCTCCTCCACATTAATGACGGGGGTTGAGAGGTGTTTCTCCATAATGAGTGGAGTTTAAGAGGTTTAGGCCTCGGGTAGTCCCCACCACCATAACCTCTCATGAGAGGTTAGGTTCGAGTGGTCCCCACCACCACAACATCTCGTGGGATATTAAGGTATAGTGGTCCCCACTTCTAAACTTCCACATAGAGGTTTAGTTCCAGTAGACCCCACCTACCAACACCAACATGGGTGTTGAAAATAAAAATAAAATGTCCCACACATTTATTTTTATTTTATTATTACACGAAAAACCCAAAAACTATCTTTTACCCTCGACCAACTACCATCGATGTGAAAGTATTCTTAAGTGAATACCAGCGCTGCGAGTTCAACAGTGCCCTTAGATTTCAATTCCGAGCACCAGTTAAAAAGTTAGAAAAACCCACTCGCAAGTTTACTGAACGTACCCGAACAAAAGTTCATAAATTCATTTCGGAACTCTGGGCCTCAGAATCACGCGCTGTCAATTTTAATGTACTCGTAAAATTCTTATTTATTTAAAAAACAATTAAATGGAAATTCTAGGTCATTACAATAATCTACTTGGTAGTAGATGATTTCTAAGTGGATGTGATTAAATTCCATATTGAGACTGAACCTATTATTTATTCTACTATGTTATTCAGTTTTGTTTTATTTCTATAACCTATACTCTTTTTAATTTAAAAATAAAAGTATTACTTTGATAATTAATCTTAACTACTATTTTTATAGTATTTTTTTATAATTAAATTCATTTCAAAAGTCATGATAATTCTATCATTATTTTAATTGAGACCTAATAAATCTTCGTTAAAAATTTTAAAAAGATATATCTTATATAGAAATTATATTTTTATTAACTTTTTAATTTATTTCATTAAGGGGATTTTATTTTAACTTTATTTTTTACATAAATTTTTATTGGGAACTCAATTCACCTCTATTGAGTTACTCACTCTAACCAACACCTAATTTAACAATTATAGTCCAAAAAACTCATTTATTTTATATGAACTTATAATAATATTATTACTTAGGTTCATATAGTCATCCTTTATATAATTTTATAGAATTACTGAATTTGGTTATTAAACCAACCAAAACAAGAACACGATATATATCGATGACTGATTATGGTTTAGGATGTGTATAATATGATTATAAAAGAATAATAATTATATTATTATGATATTTTTAATTTGGAGAATCATATTTTATGTCATTTGTATAATGGAAAAAAATAAACATGAAAAACCAAAAACGTTACTTCATAGAGGTGGTAGTATGCATAATAGACAACATATATTCAATATTTTCATAAGTGTATGGAAGATATTAAATAAAGGTTATATGATATATATAAAAATTCAGTATTATAATTATATTGATTCAATAATTTTTTTGTAGTGACAATATATTTGAATTATTAAAATTTATAATAATAACATATGAATGAGATAATACTTCAATTAGATATTTTATCTTCTATTGGAAAAACATTTGAATTATAGGGCATTGGATAACATAATGTGAACACATGTTTTTGGAAGTGGTATTGGATTAATTTGTGTTAAAAACTAAAGAGTTTAAAGGAGTGTTTTTATGGTCATTAGTATCATTGGATGGGTTTAAGAGGTATCCTTTTATAAGTGATGAACATGAATATTTTGGAAGTAGTCATCATATTTTTAATAATTCCATGAAGATCTTCAAGGTTAAATGGATAAAATGATAACATTTTTTTGTGAAATTATTTATGTTAGATAATAATATTAATAATTCATTTAGAGATAATGTAACAATGATTTATGGGTTTTATTTTTCACTTTTAACTTTTACCTAATCTTAATTTGTGTGGAAAATAGTGATAAAACAAGAAATATTATTATATATAATAGTAAAACACAATTGTATAATTCTCATTTGATAAATGTAAATTTAATCACCATCTAATTAAATTATATTTCTAAATAAGATAAAATTAAATTATATATTAATATATATATATATATATAAATAGTTTACATATAAATGGTGTTTTACATCATAAGTGTTATTAATATTATTTATGTTGATCAATCATTAAATGAGTGTCAATATATGTATACACACACATTTTGTATTAGTTTCTTTATTTAAAATATATCAATATAATATATTTGATATAAAATATGGGTCATTATTAAATAAATTTAAAAGTATCATATCCACCATTAATATAGTAATTACCATTAACCTCTGAAATCTGATTTTTATTCCTAGAAGTTAATTTTCAATATTAAATATTATTTATATTTTGATTTGTAATATTATATACATTTTATGATATTAAATTTTCACATGTAGAAAAATAAATTTTAATGTTAGCACATGTAATGGAAAAAAACTTTTATATGAAAAATCTATATTTTATGAATAATGATTATGTTGTTAAAAAAATAATTAATATTGGTGAAAGAAGAGTTATTTCCAAAAACTAATTTCCCCAAGTTAATTTGTTTAGTGAAAAATTCAAAACATATTTATCATAAAATGTTTCATGATTTTCAAAAATGATATTCATAAATATTATAAATTTAAAATATTTTTTATAAGTAAATTTTTAAATTTATTTTTGGTATATAAAAAACGAATTTAAAAAATAAATGTCATTTAAATGTGATGGTATTAAAAAATTCAGAATTTGTAACTATTAAACTAAAAAGTTATTATTTTACAAAATCATAAAAATTAATCTCAATCTAATTTTATTATAAAAAATAAATTTTCTGTTCATTTTAAAAAATTAAAAATTAAAAATTCAATTTTTTTAAAGAATAGAAAATATAATGATTTTTTATTAGAAAACACAATATCATATATTAATTGTTGTTTTTCTTCTTTAATAATAATTTCCAACTAAATTTTTATTATACAATTACTAATATCAATAAAAAATTTATCATTATTAAAATAGAGACCCCAGGTTATCATAGATGAATATTAAATATTTTTACATTAATATTCAATATATTATAGAGACATAAGCTTGTGGACCGTAAGAGTGAAGTTAATTTGGAAATATAGAACATTATATTTTTAATATTGTGAATGATCTCTATTGTCACCTCAAAAAATCCTACCATTTAATAATCTTGAGAAACATAACCAACACAAACCATTCTTTATAACCTGGGGAAAGGAAACATAAGAAGGGGTGAGCTCAAATTCTCAGTAAGGGTAAAATAGGGAGATATGTAAGCATAATTAGAATACTAGGTTATAACAAGATGATCACAACATATGAAAACCATACCCTACATATCAATTATAATAATATTGATTCAAGGTATAAATATTGGCAGTTTGAAATAAATGAACCAAAAGTAAATCAAATAACATAATACATGAGAGAATAAAAATGAAATAATACATAAAATTGTAGCATAAACATAAGAATATAAAATATTATTTCATGGATACCCAACAATAAATTCATAAAATGTTATGTTTGTGTAAACCACCTATGTACATACTTTGGGCTTTGGATAAATTCTTTTGTACCATCATGTTTTATCCTTGGGATAAGCTCTCGTGTACCATTATAGATCATTTCAAATTAATCATTATCCAATTAATTAAAGATTGATATAGAACCCATCAACCATATAATGAAAATAATACACATGTAATCCAAAAGATAATAAAACACTCATTATATCATAACCCAACAAATAAAATGGATTTTATAAGAATTTGATCAAATAATAAGGTATGAAATTTTTATCGGTTTCATAATAGTTTCATTATTTCACTATATCATAACATGTGGAAAATAAAAGGATTCCCATGAATTTTATCAGGGTATAACCCATGTAAGAGAAACATGTTTCATGAACATCATGTCATTATAAAAAAACCATTATGATAAAGAATAATAATGTAATCTTGGGATTATATCCCCAGTAAGGAACATGTAACATTAATGGATGCCATCTTAGATGGAAAATGATTTTTAATGATCATTTAAAACATTTCATTAGGAATATTTCATTTCCTCTATGATTTTTTAAATCAAAAATATGTTTGACAATACTTTTCTCTAAAAATAAGCAGGGAATCTTATAAAGTAATCTTTAAAAATAATTTAAAACATTTCATGAGTAAAATATAATTTTCACTTTGAATTTTTTAAAACAAAAAAATATTGAAAATAATTTTAACTGAAGTTATCCTTAAATAATAATAAAGTTAGATTTGAAATAATTATTGGTCTTGATGATATAATGTTTTGGTTATATCATACACATCAAGAAAAATATTATTTTCAATTTTTTTGTAAAAGAAAAATTGGAATTTTACAGAATGTGACATGAATAATTGGTTCATTTTTTTTGAAAAGAGTAAAAAATGGGTAAAATTTAATTTAAAAATCATAGGATAATAATAACATATTTTTAAAACATTTTAGGGAAACATGGTTTTAGAATAAAATCGATTCCCACTAAAGAGATAATTGAAGTCAGATTTCTTTAAAAATAATTTCTATATTATTTTACATTTAAAATAATGAAAAAGGGTACTATTACATAAAAATATCATGAATAACCAATGTATAATAATATTTATGTGTTTATTTGGGTGATGTATCATGATATTTTATCATTTTAAACATGATCATAAACAATCACAATAAAATATTAGATTGTTACATAATATAAATACAAATTTGGTAAGTTTGAATAATAATCCCAATAATGGAATAACATGAAATGGAATATAAAATTTCATTAAGATAATTAAGATAATGATATTAAATGTAAAATGGGATTTATTTAAAGCATATGAATAAATATAGGTGTATAACATAATGTACATCTCAAAGAAAGAAATTTGAGACAAAATCCCTCACCGTTTTAATAATATTTTGATTCAATTTCCACATTAAATAATATCCTGAAATAAATCTTTAAATATCATCAAATGAATTATATTTATGATATAACATTTCAATGTGGAAATATATATACTACACAAATTAAATAAGTGGTGAATTTGTATATATCTATAGAAATATAAGAGAGACTATAAATCCCTTACCTTAAGTCTTAAATATCACCACACACATTCCAAAATCCTATTTAATAAATATAATTTTATTATAAAAATATTATAGAAACATATTTATATATATCATTCCATATATAAATTTATTATGACCTTTTACCACCCTTTTTTTAATAATTCCATGTTAATGTTATTTTATAAGTATTAACCATATTGCTTTTATTATATGTTTTGATTTTATATTTTTGATATTATTAATTTTATCTAGGATCCATAATATCTATAAATTTTACCATAATATATATATCATATATATTAATAATATATGTATTCATAGTAATATATAAATTATAGATATAGAAAATGAAAGAGATTATCCATGGAGACGGTTGGACGTACATATGCATGGATGTTACTTCCATTTTTTGGATTTATTGAATTAAATAAATTTAAATGTTATATTATAATTCATGAATAATATTTATATCACATATGTCACATATTTTTATTAAACCCTTAATTATTATCTTCCATGAAAAGTGTGAAATAATCACATCGCCTCGTGAGGTGGTAGTCTGCCATTAACACGAGAAAAATTATTGTATTCTGATAAAATGGAAAGCCTAAAAGTATGTATGATATAATAATTTAATAATAATAATATCATAAATTTCATATATAAAAAACTAATCATTATTTCTATCGATGAGAGGTGGAAATGAAAAAACGAATGACATTGTTTCACAATGCAGCAGCCCGCTATACACACGAATAATGATTTAATAAAACATTTATGGAAGTAGAGTTGGTTGTAGGTAATTATATTAACATAAAAAATAAGTAAATTTATTATATTGATGATATTATATCATAATGTTACATTAAATATTGTGGTTGGTTGAGGATGAAGTAAAACAAAAATGCTTGTTGATGAGAATTACTTCTTCAAGAATATTTCTTAGGTTTTCACCACAATCCTTCTTAGGTAGGATATTTTTCCAAAATAATTACTTCATTATTAGAGGAGGAAATTAGGGAAGTGATGTGGGTTTGTATTATTTGAATAAAAAATTCTTTATGGTCTAAAGAGGTGAGAAGAAGGAGAGAGTTTTTATATTTGAGGTGAGTAGCATACTTGTTATTTTTTTAAAGAGAGATTTTCAACCATTTTTTTAGGAAAAAGGATTCCATAATAGACCATTACAGATAAAATAATTTATACGGTAAAAATATTTCTATCTAATGGATTTTTGAAATGTTTTGGTTTATTTTTAACACAATTTGTTTTTGTTTAACACCATGGTAAACCAATTTTTACCTTTTCCATAGTAAATATTTTTTAATATTTCTGTTATTAGTTTTGGAAAAAAAAATTTATTAGATTATATTGATTATTATGATTCAAAATATGGAATCCAATTTTAAAAATTTAATTCTTATAAGTGGAAAAATTTAATTTAAAATTAATCTTGTAGACACGATGAGAAATCAGTTTTTTAAAGGACAAATGATGAGAAATTTACAAAGTTTTTATATCAGAATGTAAAATAGAACTGATTATAATGAACTATATTTTGGAAATAGATGTATATTTTAACTATTTTTACAATTAAAAAAATTGAAAAAAATTTATATTTATAAATTAATTAAACTAAATGTCATTTTTCAATTAAAATTCATTATTTTTCACCATACATCAAAAAATGATACGTTTTAGAAAAATACCAAAAATTCATCATAATATAATAGTTATATTATGATTTTAAAAATTATCCTAATTTTTCAAATAAATAAACTAAATTAGTTAATTTTTTTTTCAAATAAGTTCATTAAAATATAAAAAATTTTCTTTTGAAAAAAAATATATTTTTAAGGAAACATTTGGATTTATTCTGATATATTGGATATAAATCACATAATATTAATAATAAATAGTTTTTCAACTATGTAATATATAAATTTATTAAAATATATTCACCAATAGTGGTTAGATTAATTTAATTGAGGTAAAATGTGTCGGTGTGAATAATTGTTTTTTTTCAGAAAAAGATTTACCTTAAATTCAAATAGTTTTTATATTCATTTATATGAAATTAGTCACAAAATAAATCATTTTATATGCATGTGTAAACCACATATATTTTTAATCCTATCCATACCCACCAATTATGATGGATAGGTGATAATAATCATAATAATATTTTGATTGTATATCATGTTTAGTTTAAACTTAAAGTCATGTGTAACATAAACAAAACATAATGTTGCATATAACCCAAGTTAAGATCAGCATTGAGTGTAAAACATTCATAACATTGTGTTTTGTGAAAGGAAATATCAAATTAGTGTTCCATACAATAAAACATATAGAAAATATTATTCTTTTTTGAAGAAACATATTTTAGAAAATTTCTGGGTGTTACATTCTACCCCCTTAAAAAGAATTTCACCCTTGAAACTTTTAAATTTTTATTAAAAAATGAGGATAATTATATGTTATTATGTCCATAGGTTCCCACCCAGCTTTTTTATATTAGTGGTTTTTTAACAAAACATTGACCAGGTAAGTGGTTTTTTTATAAAACTTTCTCTAGTCAATCCGGAATCTTAGCCTATTATTCCATATAAGAAATATAATGATCCAATAGTATGAACTCTAAGTTAAGTACATCTGATGGATCAGGTATGTATTTAATTCGGAGTGATATGTGGTACACAAGAAATTATACTATCTTTATAAGATCATTTATTTTAATAGTATATACATATCTATGTTTTAGTTTTCCCTTCTTTCTACCATGTAGAAATTCATAGAAAGCCCATATCAACATAAAATTCTAGATCATATTAAAAACTATCAAAATAAAATTTTATTAAAAATTATGAAGTTCATATATTTTTATTAATTGATATAACCTTCCCTACCAACTCATAATATTTATTAGGTTCCCAAATATTGTGTTCGGTAATTTTATTATATTGTGTTGGAGTTTTAGACTTATTTCCATAAAGGGATTCATAAGGAACTATGTTATCGCTTGTGTGAAAGATATTTGTTGCATAAAAAATGAATGTGATGAATGTTTTAATCTCAATAGACTTTCTAATCCATGTAATAATATCTAATAGTATACTATAGGGTTTTAATTATTCTCTCAAACTGACCATCTGTCTAAGGATGATACATAGTGATGAAACTCAACACCATATCAAGAGACTATTTAAGACTTTACCAAAACATTGAGGCAAACTACAAATTTTTATAAAATACAATTGAATGTGGTACTCTATACCACCTTAAAATTTTCATAATTTATATTCTATAATGTGGATCCAAAGAAAAATATTCTTCGAGAGAAATAAAGTGTGTTGACTTTCTAAGGTGATCAACTATAGCCCACAATATCTCAACATCAAAGGTAAGATAAACACTAAAGGTTACCAGTACCTTTAAACCAATTTCCACAAATCATAAAATCATTCCACATTAAATAACACTATCACTATATAGAAAACAAAATTGTATCATTTTTGTAAATATATCCTAATATTTACATAATCATGATAAACTCCGATCACATAAAACCTCAAAAGGGTGTCAATGAATTTGAAATTATGGTCAACCATAAACCCATAAAACCATGATTATATCCATAACTCTTACGTTAATCTTACTGACAGACATAAATGATTCCAATAGACAACTCACCCTTTATTATTTAAATAACATTTCTATTGTAATATTGGGTTTAACCTTGTACATATATAATATCAAATGTGATTTTAGTATTCCAAAATTCATGTAGAGGGAGATAATCACATAAAATTTCACAAAAGTATGAATAATAATATTTTTATAGGGTTCATTCATAAAAAATCAAACATGAAATTCCTAAATAAGGAGGGCATGATTAGTGTTCCCTAATGATCATGATTCACTTCAACCATCATGATCACATAAGATTTCCCTTTTTTTCCTTTATCTTCATAGGTTGTTTTCATTAATCATTGTTATTATACCTTGTATTTGGAAACTTGTTATAATAATTCAAAAACTCTATTAAATTTAAACAATGAAGTTTGGGAGGTACATTCCATGGAAAATTCATTTTATTAACATCATTAGCTAAATTCATACCATCAATTCAGCATTCAGTAACTCGATGACCTTCACTACCACATAAAAAACATTTATTATTCCCCTTAAGATAATTTTATCAATGCTTCATTGGACATATTATACATAATGGAAAGGTAAAATTATTCTCTTTACAATTATTATATTTTCCATTTAATTTTATATTTCTATTCTTATTAAAACTAGGATATTGATACGTAACTCTAACCTCTATTTCCACCTTGATAGAACATCAAATACTCTCTACATTGATACTGAATTATATTATGGATAACTTCCATCCAAGACATGGTTTGAATCCATTGAATATTCAATCAATCTTACTTTTATATTAGATGATAATACCATAATAATACTTATAATTCCTTGTAAACTTTTCATCATAGGTACCAATAGATTCATTGTGATTTTTATTTTTATTAAGGAACTATTTCTCCATATTCAAAAGAAGAATATGAGGAAAATACCTATTCAAAAATAATTTCCTGAATTCATCCTAATACATGGAGTAATTTTTATCATTTTTACTCATATTATTGATAATATTCACATGTTGATCTGCATCACGTTAAAAAACATTAGAAAGATAAAATCATCTCTTTATGTTCTAAACATTGTAGAATGGAAAATTTCTTTTTATTTATACTGATCCATTGTTTTTAAACTAGGGAACTAAAAGACCCACTTATAAAAGGTTGATGTTGCATCATGAAGGAATGAACATAATGTTTTTACTTTATTTTTTGGATGTCCAACATGATTCATAAGATGATCAATTTGTATGAGAATAATAATGAAAACTTTAATTCTAGATTATATAAAATATGGATTAAAATATTTAAAATCATTAAATTATACATAATAATCAACAATAACATAGTTAATTAATGTTATTAAAATTAAATAAAATAAAAAACATAGTGTACCAAATAATAACCAGGATGAGGAACCACATAATTATGAAAAAACACTTGTAGGATGTTTAAATAAAAAATCCTTCTTTAATATATGACCCCATAGTATTATACTAGGTCATTCATAGCCAATAACTACATAAATTCTATATTATAGTTGTTAAAGTGTTTATGAATTTCCAAAGCACATCACCTAGGAGTGTCAAACCGGTTTTGAAACAAGGCCAATTTTTATACACCGGGTGATGATTGATTAAAGATAAATTTGACCTTTTTAGATTTATTACACCTTAGTAACTCTATACTAGATCCACATCCACTTATAGTATCTGTATAAGATATAATTTCTTGGAAATAAAAAGATCAACACTTTACCACAATTCTTGGACAGTTTCCTCTACAATGAATCATCCTTATACTCATCGTTTGAGACATACCTATAAATATTCTTAGAAATATCCCTTGGAAACCCACTAATGTTTCTTATCCAAGTTTCTGAAGGTTAACTAAAGATATCCTCCAATACCAACTATAACGACTTATGATACTCATTCATGGATATTGAAAATTTAAGATGAATATTCCGTACACACTTGAAAAACACACTTGAGGATTGTAATAGTTTAGTTCCTTTGGAAATATGGAAAAACTATTTTTAATTTGGTGAATGATCTTCAATGTAACCAACAATGATATTAAAATTTCATATTGTTCACAACTATACCCTATATAAACCACTCATCCTAACCTATGGAAATGAAACATAATAAGGCGTGTGATCAAATGATTAATAAGGGTAAAAAAGGGAGATACGTAATCATATTATTAACATAAGGGTGTGAGAACATGATTATAACATGTGAAAAACATACTTTACATATCAAATGTCATAATATTATGTTAAGGAATAATGAATGGAAGTACTTAACACATGAATAAAAATGAAATCAAAGAAAATTCCCCATGACCACATAACATTAGAATAAGACAAAAACTTTGTTATAAACATAATAATGCAAAATATTATGCCAAAGATACCCACCAAAACATTTATCACATGTTAGTATTGTGATCACCACTAATGTACCTACTTAGTTATTAGGATAATGTCTCACGTACCCTATAGTTTTGGGCTTGGGATAACCTCTTGTGTATGCTCTTATTTTGGGCTTCAAGTAATCTCCCATGTACCTTTTAGATCATATAACATTAATCATTATACAATTAATTGGAGATAGATATAGGTCTAACCCATCAAATAAATAAAATAAAAAATATGTGTTCCAAAAGATCATAAAGCATTCATAATATCATAACCCATGAAATGAAATGGATTTATCATACATTTCATCATATCATAACATGTGGATAAGATACAGCTTTAATAATCATTACATCATATCATCATATCATAACTTGTGGAAAATAAGTAGGTTTAATAAGAAGTCAATAATGTTATTAACCATGGAAGATAAATATGATTAAAAAACCATGTCATTATAATGATAAATAATTAAGAGAAATAATAAGAATTATATCCTTGTATAATGGTATTAGAAAGGGACAAGTGACATAAAAAATGTCATCTTAAATGGAAAACTATTTTCAATGATCATTTAATTGACCATGGGACATGGTTTTTTGCATCAAAGTCCAACATGTGTGATTTTTTGATAAATAAGTGTGGGACATGGTTTGCTACATCAAGATCCCATGGGGTTCAAGGCATGGTGAACTAGAACTAAACTGTTGGCATTCAACTATGGTTTGAATTGGATGTAATATGAATTTAAATGAAATAGATAATGAAATAACATGTGTTTTAATGATTTATGAATTGAATAAGTAATATGTTTTAGACATCGAAAGATGCCAAATTAGGTATTGAGAGTTCAGGTGTCCTCATGAACCAAATCTACACGTGGTTAAATGAGTAATTCAATAAATGTAAACATTTTACTTTGATGATTATGTTTATTATTTATACAACTTCATACACTTTTATTGACGGGATATTGTTTTATACTACATTATTGGTGGCCTATTGAGGAGTAATCACACCCTACTTCAGATGACTGATTGGTGCCCAAATAGATTTCATTACTGTAGGATAGATTAAGAGAAAAAAACATATTCTTAATGAATGATATGGGTTAGGAAATGTATGAGAGAACTGTAGGTGTTTTAGGACCCTATTGGGAATTGTTAGTGTATTTATTTATTATGGGTTTTCCATATTGAAAATTAACACATAATTTTCTTGGATTATATACTATTTAGGTTTGTATATTGTAAATTTAGTTTTGGTTATCACGTGATACTAGTTTGGTTTGGTTTTTGGTTGTACTATTTGGCTATTTTTATTTACGTCCACTATTTTGATACTTTGGTAAGATAATATAGTCTCCCCATGATAGATATTAAACCATCACTACTATTTATCACTATATGGTGTAAGGGGATGTATACTTGATGTCATGCAGTAGAAGAGTTCGTATCATCAGTGTGTGGCACACATGTCTGAACATTATAAAACCCTTTGAGTAATAATTCATTTAACATCATTTTTTGTAACCTGTATTATTGTAAATATAAGGTTGGTGAGATAAAATTCTTAGTAAGGGTAGAAATAAGAATTAAAAATTGACATTAATCAGTGACAATAAGCTGAGCATAAGGTCATTATGACAAAAAACAAGTTCATGGGAATATTGTAAGAGAATGCATACCCCTCAACATGTATCAATAAATAGTTGGCATGGCATAATGCCAAACAAAGTCTCGAGTCATAAAAATCAATAATCACGATCCATGTGATATTAATCTTGATGAAAGGATTCATTTATAACCCATATAAATCATAGAATTTTTTTTTGGTTTGATGGAACATCATATTTATAATATATTTTAATCCCATAATATAAATAACTGGATCTTATTTAAATATATAGGAAAACCCCTTTGGTAATTCCATCCTCCAATCCCATAATGAAACAAAACATTACCCATTGCACTGGAAGGCTATATGGATGAACCCATTGTATATGATTAATTCGTATCACCCACATCTATCTCAAAATAACCACCATATAAGTTTTATCAGGTTCACCCATTATCAAAAAAAATATTTATGTACCATTCATGAATACAACATTAAGAAGGCATCAATTTTAAATAAACAAATAAATGTAATTTCATAGCTTTATTAACCTTTATAAAAAGAAAGGTGTTCCATGAAAATTAAAAATTATCTATAGATGACAGATAAGGATGGTATAATTACCCAAAATATCCAATGGTGAGTACATAACATTGAGGGATGTTTTTTTTTCAGAATGAAAATATAATTAAAAGGTCATTAAATAATTTTTGATAAAGAAAACTATTTCATTTCTAAAATACGATTTAAAATATAAAAAATCAAAAAATATTTTTAGAAAACATTTAATTGAAAATAACCACGAAATTATAAAAAGGATTCTTTAAAACCTTGTTTTGTCATTATGGTTGAAAATTCTGTCAATACCTAGTATGTTAAAATAAAGATTCATTTCATATTTTTTTTGTAAAAGTAAAAAAGTTTGGTATATATAAAATTACCAAAAGATTTCAGTTAATGTTTTTTAGAAAAACCAATTATGGGTAAAAATAACATTAAAAAATAATAGTAAAATAATTTTTGAAAATAATCATTTCAGAGAAATTGGATTTTTGATATAAGAGATCAATGAAGGTGGATTTTTCAAAAACAAAATTTATTAGTCATTTTATGTATCAAAGAGAAAAAAAGTATTATTTCTTGAAATAATCATGAATAACCAGATGAGAATTAAATTGATGGTTTTTATTAAAAAATTATAAAATAATTTCTTTTAATTGTAATTAAATCCTAAACACCCCCAATTAAAAAATATATTGTAACATAAATCCTTTCTCAATTTATTAAGTCTTCAATAATAAGCCCCATTAAATAATAACATCAAATAAAAAAAATTAAAAACCATAAAAAAATGAGTTTAATGACATAAAAATTCATATATAATTATATAATCCACACAAATGAATATATGTTCACATCATAAAATTATGTCACAATGAAAGATAATTTGATATGAATAAGCCTTAAAAAATCACACTACTAAATTTAAAAATTAATCAATGAGTAGATTATGTGTATCAAATATATGACCATATAATATAAGTGTAAATAAATAATAATATAATAAAAATTAATTACACACCTAATCATGGAATAATAATTTCAATTAGGAATTTATATTAACTAAGGAAAATAAATTGAGTTAAAAAATTATTTCCCACTTAGTAATTCTCAATCCAATTCCCCTTGAATAAAATAATTAAAATAGAAAAATAAAATACCATTACGTAAAAATTATTCATTTTTTACATGTAATGGGGGATTTTATACACCACACAATAAAAAAGTATTTAATATACAATATGTCTCATATAAATAATAAGTGAAATGACAAAACCCTTATATCAAGTCTAGACATCCCATGTGTGTCCATTAACTCTAGTAGAGTTATATTATTACAATTATATTATTATATTATATAATTTTCCATGTTTAATAACTTATAAATAAATAATTTATTTTATTTATTTTTAATTAAATATTCAATTATTTAAATAGTTAAGTCCACATCAGGTGTTTTTAGGAAATTTGGTTCAGTGCTTCAAAAAGGCTTTCGTCTGTTGACCATGGTCAAAGAGTTAATGATTTAAATATATCCAGAATAATAATAATTGAATTTTAATAATATATTTTCATCAAATATACTTTTATTACCCATCTTGAAATATTATTATGAAATATGAACTTCTTTACAATCATGGAGAGGGTTGGTCGTACGTACACTTGAGTAACGTTTCCATTTTCAATGATCATTATGGAAATGTAGTAAGTAATATTATTGAAATAAATAATTTTTATCATATAATAAATAACATAATATTTAATTTAATATACTTACATATATCTTACACATGTTTTCGTGATGAAAAAAGAATCACATTGCTTCGTGGAGGCAGCAGTGCACACGTACCCACGAATGATTGTATCATTTTTTCATATAAGAAATAATTTGAAATATTATATTTTAATAAAGATAAATATTTTATGAATATACTAATTGTTTTATTTGTATCACATATATTGACTTACATCACACTTATTACATTCCATTTAAGAATTTTTTGAAAATATAATCACACAACTTCACAAGGCAGTAGTCCACCGTAAAGACGATTTACATTATGATATATTCCCCATTTAATTGAAAATAAGAAGTTATATTTTATATAATAGATTAAAAAGTATAAATATTTTACTAATATCATATATATACTTTTAGTACATTATTATAACAATTTTTTGAGGTGATGATGGAAAATGAATGTCATTGGTTCATGATGCGGTATTACACCATACAAATAAATGATGATTTCATATCATATTTTATAAAAGGGGAGATGGATTTAGGTTATACATTCACTAAATAACATATTATTATACATTATAAATTGGTTTTATTGTATAAATTTAATTGAAGATTATTTTTAGTATGTGGATAAAGAAATATTATAAAAATAATGGATAAACAAGACACACCTTCTTTAGAAAAACTCCTAAGGTAAGCTCCAAAACCATTAATTGTATGGATTTATAATATAAATCTGTGATATAGGTCATGGGTAGGTAATTTTGTGATATATTTTGGAATATATTTTTTTGTGAAAAATGGATCCGATGGTGTGAAGAGTAGATGATAAGCGGTGAAATTTTATAAGTGAGGTGAGTAGAACACTTATAATATTTGAAAATAAAAATGTGTAACCGTATTTTTCACATGAAATAGGGATGAAAAATAGAACATTATCAATACCTATACATGATAATTTATGAATATAAATATAAAATATATTTTATACTTTTTTTAGGTAATTTAAACATTATATGTTTAGTTGATCACCTGAAAAACCTATTTTCACCTTAATTGGGAAAATTAATTTGTTTAGTTTTTTAGTATTTATTAGGTAGAAAAATTAAATATTCCACATAATAAATTATATATAACTATTATATAAAATAATTAATCTTTTTCTAAATAAAATTATGATTATTGGAAAATTTTAATTTAAAAATTAACCCCTTAGAGGTGATGAAAAAGTGGGTCTTCAAGAAGTATATTTACTATGTTAATGGAGATTTTATATTAATTTAATGACTAATAACAATAAATAAATGAATAATAATTAATTTTCTATATTTTATATATAAATTAAATTTAAATAAATACCCATTAAGAGTTTTTACCTAATTAAAAGGATAATCATTATAAACATCAAAATAGTTTTCATGGAACTCTTCTTTTCAAACGAAAAATAAAAAATATAGTAAATATAATATAAATATGATTAAAATGTCATTATATATAATAAATTTAAAAAATTTATACTTATTTTACTTGAAATAATATTCAATATATAATTTGAATTTAATATTCCATAATTTATTGAAAAGAAATGATTTTTTTTAAAGATATATATTTTCATTATTTAGTGAAAATTCATTATTTTTTGAAAAACCTGAAAATTTAACCCTTATTTAATATTGATATCATGATTTTAAAAATTGGATAATTATATAAAATTAATTTTCTAAATTTTCCAAAAATTAATACAAATATTTTCTCAGAAAAATTGATAATTTTTTTGAAGAAAAAATACAATTGAATAATAAAATTACATTTATAATAAAATTATTGAATACTTACTATGAAATTATAAATAACTTATAATTAGTGCTAAATATAAATATAAATATAAATATATATATATCATAATGAATTAAATATTAATCATACCTATCAATTTAAGAGCTAGGATACAGAGTTTATATATTTTGTGGGTCATTTAATCTCAGTGTTATGTGTTAAATACTCTATTGAACTTAATGAACTTATTTTAAAATCATGAGGTGTTACATATTTCCCCACACATTAATAAACTACATCCTCCCAACATGAACACTATCTTGGTAATTAATGGTTTATAATATGACATAAAATACCTATTTTTGAAACACACATCATAAAAATAGTTAATAAAACATTCTCTAGAATAGAGAGAAAACAAATTACTGGTGTTATTTGGAATAACAAGTACTTGGTTTCCAAATATAAAAACATGGTGGTATGTGAGGTTTGAGACATTAATGGTTGGTGTAATTTCCAAATAATTATGGATAGTGATTAAGATCATTAATCACATGAATGTGAATTATTGGGATAAAATCAACAACCAAAAAACTATAATCCAACACAATGTAAAAAAGTTCATTTATGTCATAAAAAATTTTAATATGAAATTTTATTGTTTCATGTTACTTTACGTACAATTTAGGAATTAATTTAAAATCAAGAATATGGTAATTAGGAAATATACATACCCGATTAGTATAATTTCATCCTACTATTAATTTCCAAAAAAATCTCATATTTGTTTTCTAAATGATGTGTAATCAAGAAACTATTTTTTTCTCCTCATGAAATAAAATCTACATTTAAAGTACCATATAACTATAAAATGGTTAATAAATCAATTATATCTATATTTAGAAATTAAAAATGAAAAATTATAAGAACATTTTATGATAATTTTGAAAATGAATCAACCTTCTTATGATGAAATAATACATCAACCATTAAAATTTAACTATAATAATAAAGGAAAAAATAAATCATTCCATATATAAATTAACCTATATCCCCAAAAACCAAAAAAATATCAACATTAAGTATTATTTTATCCTCAATGGTTATATCATTCCATTGAAATTAAAACCCCATAAATATAGTGATATCCTTCTCAAATAACATTAGTCACTTAGTTACCAAATCAAATTTCAATCCCATGCCCATATATATGGCAAGACATGTGTTAGAAAATTTAAACTTGACCCCATGTTCATATAAACCCAAAAAATTATCAATACCTTGAAAATGAAGTGTAGAAAATTTTCTAAAATAATTATCATTGAACACAATCTTTAAATATAATGGTCTTGTAAAATGTCATTAATAACTTTATGATATAATAAATTAATATCTCAAAAGGGGTGTCTAAGACATTGAACATATGATAAAAATCATTATATAGACCATTACTATATTAATTAAACTTAATATAACCTCACATGAAAGAATAATAATCTCCCAAATTTCCTAAACCCTCCTCTGATAACAACTATAACAACTCATTTCTTGTACTCTCAGATCAGATGCTAAAATAATAGAATTTACACTTATTGAATTGATACAGATGAAGGGGAACCAATTTTCTCCATACAAAAAATACAACATAAAATGGAAATATTATACCACATATATATTCAAGCACATTTTATGTTTATCATGTTAAAGAATTATGGTAAAGTTTTAAAATGATGGATTTATAAAAAACTGGTTCGTAAAGATGAAAATAATCTCCAACTATACCCATATTTTCATATTCCACATTAGGTAAGCGTAATCATTAATATAAAACCATTATTTAAATAATTAATTTAATATTATAATTGATAACCATAGGAAAAGAAAACATAAGAAGCGTTATATCATATGCTCAGTAAGGGTAAACATAATAATTATTAATTGAATGTCACCACTGAAAACAAAATTATAATAAGGGTATGATAACATAAATAAAGTTCATGAAAATAAAATAAGAGAACTAATAACCATAAACCTAGATTATTTAACATGTGTCTTGACATAAAGATTTAACAAATTAAAGAGTCATCTGAATCGATAATCATGATCCATGTGATATCAATCATGATCAATGAAAATATTTATAAGCAATAAAAGGCATAATGAAAACATATTGGTATCTTGAAATTTCATCTTCATAACCCATTATTAATTCATTTTAGAAATAACTAGACCGTAAATAAATCTATAGAAGAAACCCTTTGTTAAATTTTTTTTTATTCCCCAAAATACAAGGAACATTACCCAAATCATTAGAGTGCTATCTGGGTACACCTATCATATCATCTATATCAGGATCACATGGTACTATATGGGTGTACCCATCATATAAGATATATGGATCTTACTTGGAATTATCAGAGTTATCCCATCATATAAGATGTATTAGTCTCACCCTTGATCATCAATATTGTCCATGTAGAATTATTGAATTATTTTTTTTGAAGCCTTAAATTTTCTATCATGAAAAAATTCAATATTATTTCATAGGTCAGTTAACCTATAGAAAATAGATTGGTTTCAAGGAAATATCATATTCCATAAAGAGGAAGAATAAGGATGATAACATTACCATATATCTTGAGTGGACTATATGTAACAGAAAGTGTTGTTGTCTTCAATGAATGGAAAGACCATTAAAAAGAAATCAAAAACATTTTTGATGAAAATTAACTTTTTTTTATTAAAATAGTTTTTAAGAGTAATAATTCTAAAAATTCTATGAAAATATATTTCATTTAAAATAACCATTTAATCCTAAAATGGATTCTTTAAAACATTGAGTGGTTATGACAGCATAATTTTTTTTTCTTATGGGTAATGTTAAAACAAATATATCTTACACATTATAGTCTAATGTAAAAAAGTGCCTTGTTAGATAAATAAAAGTAATATTTTATTTAAAAAATTATAAAAAACCTATTTTGTGTAAAAATTACATTAAATATTCATAAGAAAACATTTTTCAAACAATTTTTATATTGAAATGATTTATAAGAAAAGTGATTTATGAACCCGGATCATAGTTTTGAGGTACGTGCTTCTTCTTTTATCTTTTCCTTAAGTGTTTTTCAGAAAATAAGGAAAATGGGGAAAAATCCTAAATTTTAGAAGTACACGCCGTGTAATTTTCCACACGCCGTGAACTTTTGGCCGTGTGGGATAAGTACACGGGGCATGTGGCCATGTCAGCGGTGAAGGGTGTAGAAACTGACTACATGCTGTGTAGTGGTACTTTACATGCCGTGTAGTTAGTCGAAAGGCTGATAGTAAGGCGGTGGCCAGCTGTGCGACATAACACGCCATTTACTCAATAAAACACACAATGTAGTCATTTCGGCAGATGAACAGTGCCAAACTGGCGGGAAACCGCTAGAGGAACTGTTAAAAAATGGGAATTACATGTCGTGTACTTAGAAATACATGCTGTGTACTTTGTTTTTTTCACTTAAAATGTCCAGTAGCCACCCCTGTTCACAAGGAAGGCTTAGAACTGGAGGATGGAGTGGGAGTAAAGGCCGGAGCTTTGGAGATCCGCCGATCGCATGTCGAAAATCCATTTTTTGCACCGTCGATCTCACTGGAACCGCACAGGTGAGTTTTACCTTCTCCTGGAGTAGTTCTTACCAATTCTTTTCAGTAGGGATTTTATTTATGTTTGAACGAGGTTTTCTTTCACCTCAGATCTTCATTTTTCTTGGACGATTCATGGATCGTTATTCACATATACCGTTCAGGGGCGTATAAAACAGGTGGCTTGGTGTTTATTTTCCAACTGCTGTGCGTTTTGTGTACCGTTGAGCTACGAGACCATGTTGGGGTGTCGTTTGGCTGAGTTCGTGGCTATTTTAAATACCTATAAATTTATAGGTAATTAAATAAAATTGTAAGACTGTTGTTTGGGATCAATGCTTGGATCTAGGACCACCCCGGGGGTGCGTTCCTCTGTTTAGATGTTTGGATAGGATACCCGAGGGTATGCCACATTTATATTGTGCATTACTTTTGCCTTGGTAGGATTGGTATATAAATTGCATGTTATTTCATGGGGCTCGGCCTGATTAATTGCGCCTGAGGGCTTGGTTTGTTCGGCCTGAGGGCGTAGTTACATTATCTAGCCTGAGGGCAAGGTACTGATTGTCCTGAGGGTGTAGTTCTATTATCCTGAGGGCAATGCCTGAGGTCAAGATTCTGATTACCTGAGGGTTTCGTTTCAGTTTGGCCTGAGGGAGAGATTCTATTTCTCCTGAGGGAAATGCCTGAGGGAAAGATTCTGCATAGCCTAAGGGCAAGCCTGAGGGCATGCTTTTACTATATTAGCCTGAGGGCGTGGTTTTACTATATTAGCCTGAGGTCGTGGTTTTACTATATTAGCCCGAGGGTGTAGTTTTACTATATTAGCCTGAGGGCATTGGTACTTTTGAGCACAATATGTTTTTAAATTAAATTGTTAAAAATGAATAATAAAATGGCAATATAACTGGTAAGTTAGTTACTTTTGAGCACTGCTTAGTTTATTGAATTTTACTTTTACACACTGTTGTTGCATGTTTACACACACTTGGGCACATGCCTTTGGTGGGTGCATATTGAGATTATTTATCACACCCTATTTGGATCATGCTTTTTGGCCTAAAAAGATTATATTTCTACAGGTGTGGATAAGGGAAATGGTCCCTATACTGGTAATTGATTACTGCTGAGGTGTATGGGAGCAAGGGAATGGGCTTAGGCTCACGATGCTACTGGCTGTTTTGTTTTTCCTTGTTGTACTATGTATTGTTGTAGGACTATGTAACTTGTTCTAGCTATTTTCTTAGAACTTGAGACATGTTGCATCATATCTATATAACTGATTGGTTATCTTTTACTGCAGTTTTAATATTAAATGTGAATGGTTTATTGCTTCTGCTGTCATTGTATAGTTTTATTTTATTCTACTGTGATACACTTTGACAGATGAGGGAATATTTCCCCACTATCATACCTGGGCCCTCGCTGCAAGTCGTCAGCCTCTGGCATTTGGGGAAATGCGCTTGAGGTCACGTGGCGAACCAAGTTCGGGGCACCCGTTGAGTGGAACCCGGAACTGGGATGTTACAAAGTGGTATCAGAGGGTTTCATTTCTTTGAATTACTATTTGGAGCCTTAGTTAGGGATAGTATGAGAAACGATAGTTGGAAATAAGTTGTGCCCAGGCGTAGCTAACCCGTGTACAGGGAAAAGCCAGTCTACCCCATGTTTTTCAATTCTTTTGATTTTTCAAATTTTACTGTTGATTTTTTTCACCATTGGGTGACACACTTGGGATTATACTGTTTATATTTTACCCATGGGTTCTATTTAGTTGCAACTTGATGAGATGAGGGTATTCCATCTCATACATCATTTAGGCACATTCTAGGAATCACATGCCACACATAGTTTCCATTCTATATAGGTGCATTAGAAATTTCATGTTGTTGTGATAGTTATTGTGCTAGAAAATCATGCTGTTGTGATACCTGCTTTGATAAATAACTTCTATGCGATAGGTTATTTTTGTGTGAGCCTGTTTAAATAATGAACGCCAAAATTTGGTTTTTGGGGAGTATGGTCCCCCATTTACCTGAATTTGGCAGATCATTGACAGTTTATTTTATTACAACATAGATAAGATGCAAAACATTGATTCATGGGGAGTATGGGCCCTCACATATCAGAATTTGTCACTTAGGTGTTTTTTTAGTATTTTCGGGGTTCCAGAGAAGTTTCTGAGGCACATTGTCCGAAAAACCCAGTATATATGCCGTGTAGTTCTTTGAACACGCCATGTATGTTCTTCTGTTTGGGAAGAAAAGAAAATTTTTAAGTACACGCCGTGTAGTCTCTTCCCGTGTCATGGACTGTGTGGGTGGGGACATGGGGTAGGGAAGGGCTGGGGTAAAACATGCCATGTACCTAATGTACACATCGTGTAGTGTTGACCCGGAGACTCGGCCATGTAACTAACAAACACGAGCCGATGTAATCTTTTCTAGAACATGCCCTGTCAATGACGAACACGTCGTGTAGTGTGACCTAGAGACCCGACCATGTAACTAACATCACGGGTCGGGGTAATACTTTGTTGTATATGCCGTGTATATGTGGAACATGACATTTAGGTTGAGACCTGTATCCAGCCATGTAAATAACAACACGGGTCGACAGAGCTCGTTTAGTACACGTCGTGTAAGTCTGGGACACGCCGTGTAGTCTTGCCCGAGGACAGACCGTGTGGACTTCGTTGTGTGGTGGGGAAACGGGGTGGTGTACATACTGTGTGCATGTTTAAAACACAGTTTAGTATCAAGTTGAGTGGTCGGCTGTGTCACAAAAGACGCGAGCAGTTGGAAAATTACACCATACACATCGTGTAGATTATATACACGTCGTGTAGTTTTGTTCAACGAGAGCCATGTGGCTAAGCTGTGTAGAAGGACCCGGGCAGGGGAAGAGAAGTCAAGTACATACTGTGTAGTCAGTATACACACCATGTAATATTGTTTTTTAAATCTTGAAATGCCTTCTTCCTCTTATTCACTTTTTGTTCCCTTCTTTTTTAGTCTTTGATAATGTGGATCTAAGGTGTGCATTTGACCTTGTAGAGTCATGCCGCCAAGAAGACCACTCATTGTTCTCCAGAAGAGCGGCAACGATTATACTCTAAAGATGGTAGGCCATGGGCTACTAGTGGATCCTCCAGTAGAGCCAAATGCAGCTCCATCTGTTATACTGGACACAGGCGTGGAGGCTTAGTTCTGCGAAGGATTTATGCGGTTCATGCAGACCTTTCAGGGAGCACCGCCGGCTGCCACATCTATGGCTGAGCTGACTCCTATCTTCCAACAACAGCATCCACCTACGTTTTTAGGGGATGGTGGACCATAGGCTGTGGAGTGTTGGTTGGGGTATATGCAGACTAATTTCAAGCATCTTGAGATGCTTCCAGGGCAGAGGGTCAAGATCTCGACTTACATGCAACGCGATTCCGCCAAGAGGTGGTGGGATGTTACCACCCAGTCAGAGCATCACAGGGTCATGGCATGGGAATATTTTCCGGAAATCTTCTATGAATTATTCTTTCCAGAGACGCTGAGAGCAGATAGATCTCGAGTGTTCATGAATCTTCAGTAGGGCACTATGTCAGTAATGGATTATTCTGCTCGTTTTACAAATCTTTATCGTTTTGCACCTGTGCTGGTGGGTGATGAGATGTTGAGGGCTAGACGTTTGAGGATGGTCTTCGTTATGAAATCTGAGCACTGGGGAAGGTTTTCAGGTTCCCTTCAGTACATGCTATTGTGAATTAGGCGCTGATCACAGAGAGAAACCTGCGGGAAGCTAGTGGTGTGGGAAAGGGCGGTTCGACACCAGTTTCTGCTACTATTTCTGTCGGGAAGAGGAAGTGACGTATGAGTTTCTCTCACGGTGGCAGAACTAGCCAGAAAATTTATTCAGGTGGCCCAATCATGTGCTACCAGTGTGGTAGAGAGGGGCACAAGAGATCTCAATGTCCACGTGATCTAGTGGAGTGTTGAGCCTGTGGCAAGATGGGTCATCTACAATGCTTTTGCAGGGCGTTTGTACCAGTGGCTAGGGAGAGGGGTTCTATACAGACTCCGTGTGCGGGATTTGGAACAATAGATTCTTACTAGTTAGGAAACCGGAATAAGTCAGGGCATGGAGGCAGAGATGGTGGTCGTGGCCGTGGTAGCCAGACACCAGAATCTCAGAGGCAGTAGGGTGGGACAACTCAAGGTGGTTAGGCTATGTCGCACGACCATGGCACTGGAACAGCATATGCAGTGCGATAGACCCAACATGAACAGGATCTCGGACCTTCTACTATCATAGGTACTATTTTAGTAGCTTCTGTCTTATCTTCAGTACTTTTCGATATGGGTGCTACACATAGTTTCATATTTGTACCCATTGTGGAGAGCCTTGGGCTCTGTGTTTCTTTTTCTCTTGATATCATGATCCTAGACAGTCTGTTGGGGACCAGAACGACTGGTGTGCGTTAGTGCAGAGAGTGTCTCTTTGAGGTTGGTGGGTGTCACTTTCTTTGGGACCTCTATGTCTTAGAGATGACGAGCTATGATGTCATTCTTAGGATGGACTTCTTGGTTCCATTTCGAGCCTTTGTATACTGCTATCATCATAGGGTGAGTTTCATGTCACCAGAGGGCGGAGAGTTTCTATAAAAGGGTGAATGGGATGTTCAGGCGAGTTGAGATGGACCAGAGCATCATGGGCGAGGTGGAGTCACATTCTAGATTGTGAGTTTATATCTGGATGATCAGGGGACTTGTCAGACGAATTTCCCTCCAGTGGTTGATCGTTTCAGGGATGTCTTCCTGGATAACTTTTCAGGTCTACCTCCGGAGTGAGGTGGATTTCTTTATTGAGCTTGTACCAGGAGCAACGCCGGTGTCCATTACTCCTTATAGGATGGCTACACTAGAGTTGCAGTAGCTCAAGAGGTAGTTAGAGGAGTTATAGGAAAATGGTTTTATCCAACCCAGTACTTCTCCTTAGGGTTCGCTGGTCCTTTTTGCGAAGAAGGCGGATGGTACCACCGGACTCTGTGTGGATTATCGGAAGTTGAACTAGTTAAAAGTTAAGAACAGATATCCCTTTCCAAGGATTGATGATCTTTTTGATCAAATTCGTAGAGCACGAGTGTTCTTGAAGATTGACTTGAGGTCAAAATATCATCAGCTACGCGTTAGGCCATCTGACATTCCACTTACAACTTTTTAGAGTAGATATGGTCTGTACGAGTACTTGGTTATGCCATTCGGACTCACGAACGCGCCATCAGTTTTCATGGCTCTGATGAATCACATATTCCATCCTTACATGGATTATTTTGTGGTAGTCTTTGTGGACGATATCTTGGTGTACTCTCACACTCGACACAACCATGCCACTCATCTTGAGATCATAATTAGTACACTAAGAGAGAACAAGCTATATGCTAAGCTCTCAAAGTGCCACTTTTGGATGGACTAAATTCACTTCCTGGGTCATATCATCTCAGAGGTAGGAGTTGTAGTAGACCCAGAGAAGTTGAGAGTAGTAGTTTCCTGGGAATAGCCTAAGAACGTGTTTGAGAAATGAAGTTTCTTGGGGATTTCTGGTTACTACAGACGCTTCATATAGGAATTATCCCTCTTAGAAGAACCGTTGATGGGTCTGACTATGAAGGGTATGAAGTTCGTTTGGTCAGAAGCTTGCGAGACATCCTTTCAAGATCTGAAAGGATGGTTGACATCATCACCAGTCCTGATACTTCCAGAGAAAGGGAAGAGCTATACAGTTTACTATAATGCATCAGGTATTGTGTTGGGAGTAGTGTTGATGCAGGGAGATTGAGTCGTTGCATATGGTTCTCAGCAGTTGAGACCACATGATGGGCTTTACCCGACACATGATCTTGAGTTGGATACAATTGTGCATGTGTTGCGCCGTTGGAGAAATTATCTCTTGGGAGAACATTTTGTGGTTTTCACTGACCACAAAATTCTCAAGTATATTTTTACTCAGCATGAGTTGAATTTGAGGAAGATAATGTAGGTCGAATATCTTCAGTCCTTTGATTTTAAGATTGCCTATACACCTGGTAAATGTAATGTCGTAGGTGATGCACTGAGTAGGAGGACTCAGATACAGGCGGTACATGAGGCTAGTGGAAAGTGGCAGCTTATGGCCTTGTTTTTTGAGATGCATTTGGAGGTGCACGATAGTCAGGGGCAGACCTATCTTAATTCTTTAGTTGTGACTTATACCCTCCTGGTTAGAGTGAGGATGAGACTACTATCTGATTTAGAAGGCCTAGTTCTACGGGAGTCGGTGGCAAGTGAGGACCCTCCTCCTGGTTGGATGATAGCCGATGATGAAATTATGCATTTCCATGGATGAGTATGAGTTCTAGGGGATATATACGAAGAGCTGATGCAGGAGTATCATGCTTCAGCTTAGGAAATTCATCTCGGAGTTACCAAGATGTACCGTGACTTGAGACGTCAGTATTGGTGGCCAAGTATGAAAGAGGAGATAGTTGGTTTTGTTACAAGATGTTCTACCTATCAGCAGGTGAACGCATAAAATCAAAGGCCAGCTGTACTGTTATAGTAGTTTCCCATTCCGGAGTGGAAATGGGATGATGTCACGATGGACTTCGTGACTGGGTTTCTGAGGTCACCTCAAGGCAATGATTCCATTTGGGTTGTTGTGGAAAGACTAATGAAGGTATCTCACTTTTTACCGATCAAGGATACGTTCGGTGTTGACGATATCCGGAAGTTGTATATCCGAGAGGTCGTACGTCTTCATGGGGTTCCTCATTCTATCATTTCAGATAGGGACGCCTGTTTTACATTTAGTTTCTGGAAGAGTTTTCAGAGGGCACTGGGTACACAGGTGCTTCTGAGCACAACATACCACCCTCAAACTGATGGCCAGTCAGAGCATACGATACAGGTGTTAGAGGACATGCTGCGTGCATGCTTCCTGGTCTTTGGGGGTTCTTGGGAGGAGCATATACTCCTAGTCATGTTTTCCAACAATAACAGTTTTCAAGAAACTATCGGGATGGAACCTTACAGGGCATTGTATGGTAGGCCATGCGGATCACCTTTCTTCTTGTTAGAGGTAGGTGAGGCAGCATTACTGGGACCACGGCTCGTGCAAGAGACTTCTGAGCAGGTCTAGTTGATTTAGAAGTGGATGAATATTGCACAGTCTCATCAGAAATCTTATGCTGATCGCCGCAGATGACCTTTGGAATTCATGGTTAGGGATCATGTTTTCTTGCGTGTTTCACCAAGGTTGGGACACTGGCAGATCAGGATACAGGGTAAAATTTCACCGAGGTATGTGGGGCCATTTGAGATTGTTGAGAAATTTAGGCCAGTTGCCTATCGTTTTCAGTTACCATAGAGGTACCGAGCCATGCACGACATCTTCCAAGTATCTCAGTTGCATCGCTATCATTTGGACCCATCTCACGTCCTTCATCCCAGGGATGTTGAGCTTCAGATAGATGCATCCTTTGAGGAGCATCCTATTCGTATCGTTGATAGGAGCATGAAGGTTCTTCAAGGCTGTTAATTTCTACTCGTACGGGTGCTATGGAAGCATGGACGAGTGTAGGATGAAACATGGGAGCGGGATACCGATGTACGTGCTTAGTGTCCAGATTTGTTCACGATTATATCTTCACCACCCTTGGAAGGGAAATTCGGGGATAAATTGTTTACGGGGGGAAGTTTCAAGAACCTGGTTCTTAGTTTTGTGGTAAGGGCTTCTTCTTTTCTCTTTTCCTTAAGTGTTTTTTAGAAAATAACGAAAATGGGGAAAAATCCAAAATTTTAGAAGTACACTCCATTTACTTTTCCACACACCGTGTACTTTTGGCTGTGTGTGATGAGTACACAGGGCGTGTGGCCATGTCAGCGGTCAAGGGTGTTGAAACCGACTATACTTCATGTAGTGGTCCTTTACACGACATGTAGTCAGTCGACAGAAGAATAGTAAGCCGGTGTCCAACTGTGTGATAGAACATGCCGTGTACTCAATAAGACATGCCGTGTAGTCATGTCGACAGATGAACAGTGCCACACTGGCGGGAAACTGCTAGAGGAACTGTTAGAAAATGGGAAGTACACGCCGTGTTCGTGGAAATACACACCGTGTAATTTTTTTTTCACTTAAAATGGGCAGTAGCCTCCCCTGTTCATAGGGAGGGCTTAGAACCGGAGAAAGGAGTGGGAGTGGAGGCTAGAGATTTGGAGATCTGCTGAGCACACGTCGGGAATCCGTTTTCTGCACCATCGATCTCCCTGGAACCGCACGGGAGAGTTCTCCCTTCTCCCAGAGTAGTTCTTACCAATTATTTTCTGTAGGGATGTTATTTAAATTTGGATGAGGTTTTCATTCACCTCAGATCTTCATTGTTCTTAGATGATTTGTGGATCGTCATTCGCGTATACCGTTCAGAGGCGTATAAGGTAGGTACCTTGGTGTTTATTTTCCAACTGTTGTGCGTTTTGTGTACCATTGAGTGATGAGCCCATGTTGGGGTGTTGTGTGGCTGAGGCCATGCCTATTTTAAATACCTATAAATGTATATGTAATTAAATAAAATTTTAATACTATTGTTTGGGATCAGAGCTTGGATCCAGGACCTCCCTGGGGGTACATTCCTCTGTTTAACCATTTGTCCAGGATACCCGAGGATATACCATGTTTATATTGTGCATTACTTTTTCCATGAGAGGATTGGTATATAAATTACATGTTATTTCGTGGGGCTCGGCCCGGTTACATGCGCCTAAGGTCTTGGTTTGTTTAGCCTGAGGGCGTAGTTACATTATATAGCCCAAGGGAAGGTACTGATTAGCCTGAGGGCATAGTTCTATTAGCCTAAGGGCAATGCCTGAGGGAAAGATTCTGATTACCTAAGGGTTTTGTTTCATTTTTTCATGAGGGAGAGATTCTATTTCGCCTGAGGGCAATGCCTGAGGGAAAGATTTTGTATAGCATGAGGGAAATACTGAGGATTTGGTTTTACTATATTAGCCCGACTGCGTGGTTTTACTATATTACCCTGAGGGTTTGGTTTTACTATATTATCCTGAGGGCGTGGTATTACTATATTAGCCTGAGGGCATTGATACAGTTGAGCACAAAATGTTATAAAATTAAATAGTTAAAAATGAATAATAAAATGGCAATATAACTGGTAGCTTAGTAACTTTTGAGTAATTATTAGTTTATTACATTTTACTTTTGCACACTGTTGTTGCATGTTTACACACAGTTGGGCACAAGCCTTTGGTGGGTGCCTACTGGGATTATTTCTCACACCCTATTTGGGTCATGCTTTTCGGCCCAAATAGATTAAATTTCTGCATGTGTGGATAAGGGAAAGGGTCCCTATACAGTTACTTGATTGCTACTGAGGAGTAGGGGAGCATGGGATTGGGCTTAGGCTCGCGATTCTACTGGATGTTTTGTTTTTCCTTGTTCTACTCTATATTGTTGTATGGATATGTAACATGTTCTAGCTATTTTCTTAGAACTTGAGACATGTTGCATTATATCTATATAACTGATTGGTTATCTTTTACTACAGTTGTAATATTAAATGTGAATGGTTTATTGCTTCCATTGTTGTTGTATGGTTTTATTTTATTCCGTTGTGCTACACTTTGACAATTGAGGGCATAGTTTCCCCACTATCAGACCTGGGCCCTCACTGCTAGTCGATAGCCTCTGGTGTTTGGGGAAATGCGCTTGAGGTCACGTGGCAAACCGGGTTCGGGGCACCCATTGAGTGGCACCTGGAATCGGGACGTTACAAAGCATTTTCAACCAAAGAAAAAATGAATTTGGATATTTTATAAAAAATGTTTCTTAATTGTTTCCTTTACCGATGAGTGTAAAGTGTTATTATTTCCTGAAAACATAATGAATAAACAAAGGAGAATAAAATTTCAGGGGTTTATTAGACAATAATAAAATAATTTACTTCAATTTAAATTCAATCATTAATAATCCTGATTAAAAATAAGATTGTAACATAAGCCCATTACCACTTTTCCTACTATTAAATCATAAAACATGAAGATTAATAGAAATATATGAATCATTAAATACGAAGAACATAATATATTTCATTATATAACATGTAATAGTGAAGTATATACACATCAAAAATGAATATATGTTTATATCGTAAATGTATGTCTCGATGAAAAAGAATTTTATACAAACTAACATTAAAAAAACCGTACAATTGAATTTGAGAATTAATTCAGGAATAAATAATGTATAGAAAATTTAAAAAAACATAGAATTATTTTAAGTAAAACATAATATAATAAAATGTAATTAAACACATAATTAAGACATATTAATGTAAATGAATAAGTAAAATAACTCCATGAATAAAAACTGATTTAAGAAATTATTTATAATTTTGTAAATTTCATGTAGATTCCCCTTAAATGAAATAATTCAAATTTAACAATAAAATACTATAAAGTATTAAGGATTAATTTTATTACATTTAAGGGGGATATATATACATGATACAATAAAAACAAGTTGTTAATATGGAATATGTCTCACAAAAAAAAAATCATACGGGAAAACCATTACCTCGAGTCTAGATATTCCATGTGTGACCATTAATTTATATATGTTAATATTATATAAATATTTTAATTTCATAATAAACATTTTCAATTTTAATACCTTAAAATTAAATCATTTATTTTTTATTTTTAATGAAATATACAAATACTTAATTAGTTATGTTTATGTCAGGTGTTTTGAGGACATTTGGTTCATTGTTTCAAAATGGGTTTTGTGTGTTTAATGTGGTCATAGAGGAACTCATTTCATCATATAAAGAAAAAAAATCATAAAATTATTATCATATTATATATCAATTAAACTATTAAAACTAATCATGAAATATGTTTATGATAAATGAAATACATTATGAACGAGTAGCATAAAATATTTTCCAATGATCATTAATGGAATAAGTAAATTTATATTTTACCTTTACATTAAAATCATCATATAATAAAAAAATATTATTTTATTATATATACTTATATATATCATCTATATCTTGTGGTGACAAAAAAATAATAACATCACTTTGTGGAGGTTGTAGTCTACACATATGCATGAATGAAATTATGATTTTTTAGTATATGAAGGAAAATGATATATTGACTTTTCATAATTATAAATATTTATCTAATATCATAATTATTTCATTTATATTAAATATATTCATTTATATTACTATTGTTATCATCCATTTAATGATTTAGTGAAACATGAATCACATCAATTCGTGAGGCGATATTCTACCGTACACATGAGAGGCATTATCATATTCACCAAAGAATATAAATTAAGAATATATATTTGAAATAATTACATAATAAATTTATATATGTTACATATATAATATATATTTAATAAATTCTCAATTATAATAACCTGTAAAAGGTTATTATGAAGTCATTGGTTCTCGAGTTGGTAGTTTGACATACATATGAGTAATGTTTCTGTACCCCATTTGAAAGAAGAGGATATAAAATTAGGTTATTAAATTAAAAAAATAACAACTCAATTTATGTGAAATAATTGTTATATTATATCATAATAATTGGAGAGGATTTTAATGATATGAAATAATAAATAATATAAAACTCATGGTTAAACACAATCGCTCATTTCAGACAACCTCCATAGGTAAGCACAAAAAGATTTTAGAGGATAGATTTATAATCACAATAAGGGATATAAACCCTATATAGGGAAGTTATTATTATATTTTTGAAGGTATTTTATGATAAAACGTTTGTTAAATGTGTGAATAAGAGAGGAGAGTATGTGGGATTTTGTAATTGAGGTGAGTGAGATGTAAACATTTTCTAAAAAAAGGTGTAACCACATTTTTCACATGAAAAAGGATCCAAAATAGAAAATTATTGAATCATATATATTATAAGGTTGATATTTTTTCATAAAATATATTTTATACACGTTTTTAGGAAATTTTAAAACTTATATTTTGTTGTTTATCCCCCTGTAAGCCTATTTTCTCTTTAACCACGATAAATAATTTTTATAGTTTTCACTATTTATTATGGTTAAAAAATGAAGTTTATGTTATTGGATAATATAATTATTATGAATAAAAATATTGAATTTATTTTAAAAAATCCAATTCACATAATTGGAAAAAATTATTTTCAAAATTAACTCATAGACAAGATGGAAAATTGGATTTCCTAGAACTATATTTTTCAAGAAATATATAATTTTATATTAACACTATAAATAATAATAATAAATGTATGAATCAAAAATTAATGTTTATTGATTTATAATATAAAAATTTAATTTATATAGTTCAAAATTATGGTTTGTTTTAATTAAACAAAAAAACTAAAATATATGCACTTTAAATTTTTTTCCATAAAAATCCCATTTTAAACCCAAAAATAAACTTATACAAAAATATAATACAATATGATTAAAATGTAATTTAGTGGATTATATATGAATAATTAATACATATGTTACATGAAATAATATTCAAAACATATTGTGACTTTTAAATTACTAAATTCATTGAAAAGAAATGATTATTCTATAGAAATTGGTATTTCTCACTATTATAAAATTCAATATTTTCCAAAAAATACCAAATGACATCAAAAGATAATTTTGATAATTTGATTTTAAAAAATAATTTTAATTTTATCCAAAAAATAAATTTTCAAAAAATTAATTATATTATTTTCTCACAAAATCAATAAAAATAACTTTTGATAGAAATATATTTTTGAAGAAAAAAATTACATTAATGACTAAAAATGAAATTTTTATTTCAAAAGAAAAAAATATTGGAAAATTGGGAAACCACATAAGTTAAAAGAAAAATTTCATTAAACACAAAAATAAATATTAAATCTTGAAATAAGAGACTAAGATTATTGGAATCAATCACCCTATATAAACTTTATTGAACTGTATTTACATATATATCAAGATCATCCTTGATTAGATATTAAAATTAGTTGGATTATTATACCATGTATGGATATATTTGTCAAAATTTATCTTCCTTTCACTAAATCACCCTGCAAAATTATGATCTTATTTGTTGATCCTCACCATTTGATCCTTATTAATATCAACTCAAACAACTCTATAATTTATTATATTAATATCCTCATTTAGAGAGTTGTTTAGAAAAAATACTTTTAGAATTTCTTTCTTATAGTAGACAGTGAGATCTAAACATTTATCTATTTCCCCTTCAACCATTTCTAAAAAAACCATATTTCCCATATTTATTAGAATCACCACAGTTGCCAATTTTCTTTTCACTTCGAAGGTCTAAACTCTTCTTACATTACTAGTCATGAATAATTTGTTCACAATCCTTCACTTTGGTCCTTTTAGAATACCTTTTTTCTATCATATTTGGTAGATGGGAGAAGTAATTATTCTTGTTACCATTTTATCCCTCAATCCCCATTTATCTTTATGAATCCCAGTTTCCCTTCCATCCATTCTTTCTCCTTGGGCTGTAAAGTCCTATACCTGGCATTCCATTTGTAATATCTACTGATAATTTACTAGAGATATCATCTTTTGGTTCAAATTTAGAGAATCCTTTCCCACTAGTTATTTTCTCATATGGTATTGGGTTTTGGAAGACTATTTCTGCCCATAATCTCCTTATTCCTAAACCCGAAATTCATCATCTAGAAATTAAAATGGATTAGTTAGTTTAATAGTTACAGGAGTCCATCTAGGGATCAATATACTTATTTCATTAACTCAAACCTATTTTACTAATGGTATAAACTATATAGAATTTCCATGGGACACTAAGATCGATGTACCTCTCTCATTATACTTTTATAACACCACTTTATGTGTATCTACATCACTATTTCACAATGAATCTTCATATGTTTTTTAAATTAAATCTTTTATAAATGGTTTTAAATAAACTATTGCACACACCCCATCTATATCTTATGACCTATAAGAGACCAAAAAATTCAAATTGTTATCAACAAAATTCAATATAAATATTCTAAAGATATTAAAAATAACTTGATATAGATTCATATATCATACCTCTTTGTTGATGGTATCATCATTTTCTGTGTTGTTTTGACACAACTAATCAAATATGAGGACCATGGAAGGATATGTTCTAGTTGAATTTTGACTATCCTAGTTTATCACCCCATGTTATTCCCTACAACTACTTCTTTATTCAACAAACATATGTCCAAGATGTTTATAGGAGAAACAGAAGTCTGTCTAGGAATCAAAGATCACTGCTTTCTTATTGAGAGACTCTTTCCTATGTGAAATACAATCCCACTCCACTGAGGGTTTGAAAACATAAATATTAAAAAAATAAGTGGGAATATTGAGTGACATATATAATAGGTTCTACTATCAAAAAACCAATAAAAACCAAACAAATTCCCAAGAATATAAATTAAGGAAGGATTTTGGAAAGGTAAAGGATATTATAGAGAACTTAACCACATCACCATATAAGGATCAACATGTTTCATGTGAAAGAACTATAATAATAGATAATGTTATAAGTACATCCCATTTAAGAATATATAATCTCTATATCAAGAAAGGATCATATCATCCTCTGAAGAAAAATCAATCATGAAGTGTAACTTATTGAGAAGGGCAATAGTTTCTCTTTGCACATAAACCCAATACCCAAACACAAACCCATAAAATGAACCATCCAAAGGCCAAGGCTATCTAAATATATCCAATAAGTTAAGATTCATGAAGCTTGATAATTCTATGAAATTTGATGAAGAAGGACCATAATGGGGAGAACCTTTGAATGGGTCAGGGACATTCACTATACAAGGCCCCAACCCCAGTTACCTAGAGTTACTGAATTATTACATAAAATTAACATGATCGCAAGAGATCAAATCCTGAAGGACCAATTAGTTCAGTAGCCTTGGAAATACTAGATATGAACATAAGTCTTACATTATATCTTGAAATGAAAAAATATATAATCCACTGTGAAAAAAATCATATCCCAATAGACTATCATTGCAGATCATTCAAAATATACTTCTTAGCCTCTTTGAAAATATGAAAAATAAGAGAGGGGTGAGATCGTATTCTTAGTAAGGATAAACAATATAGAAGAATATATCATAAATAAGCACAAACCTTTAATGAAAGGTAGAAAATTGAAATGCAATACCTTTAAACATAAATTTACTTATAATATGGAACAAATAAATAAAATAATTCCATATAATTATTCACATGGATATTCTAATAATTTAATAATAAAATTTAATATTAATAGATAATCTCATAATGATGGAATTAATAGTGCTTTAAATCATAACCACATCATCAAGGCATCGTGGAAACACCATAAAAACATATTTTCTAGGCCTTTTGCAAAGAACCTAGTTTTTATCTTGTGACATACTGATGCATCGAGGGGATATAGAGGTCCCCTCCCATAACTTAATAAGTCTAATTCATTCCTTTTATGAAAGGGTGAAACATAACATAAACATTCATATTAAAACTAGTATAATAAATGTTAATACTTTAACCATAAACCATGAATGAAATAAAAATATCTCATTCTCAATAAAAAATATCATAAAACCTGCAATACAATATGTAATATTGTATCATAATAAATGAGATTCAATTAATCATAAAATCCAACAAAATATGTTGATACAGATGAAAATAATATAACAAAATCATTAAAACTCATTGAGAGAAATATCACTTTCTACTTTGAACTCATTTAAAAGTCACACAATCATAAAATAAAACATTTATTTTGAAAATAACATTGTAATATTATATGGGAATCTTTGAAGGTTTCATAAAAATGGAAAATAGCTGCTCCCACTGCATATGTTAAAAAACAATCTTTTCTTAATTAATCGAGAAGGTCATAAAGTAACTCATTTAGAAAATGACAAAAAATATTCCATTGAACGTTTTTTACAAAAATTCAAAAAATGGGTAAAAATAAAACTAAAAAACTATTGATAATATTTTGAAATAAAAAGATATATGGATATGGATGATAAATATCTCATCGTAGATATTTTTGTATAAACAACCTCATATAATAATGAGATTGTGGAACTAACCCTTACCCTGCACTTTCCTTGATTCGATGGTGAGTTTATCCTCTTGTATAATGATTAAGGTATGTTATTAAATTATATCAAAACCATATCCATATTTTTTATATAATAAATGATTCTCTTATATCATTTTGTTAGTAAAATTTTAGTTTTACAATTATTTTGGGTGCTAGTTGCTTCATTTTCCCCTTACATTTTTGTCATGTAAGTCATGTTTGTTATGAATAAGATATATTTTATTCATATATATTATTATTTTTGTTCATTAATACTTTTATTCATCATAAAATATTTCTATAATGGTTAATGTGGAGAATGAATATCACCGCGTCGTAGAGACCCTAAGCCCTATATACGCACGAGGGATGATATCATTCCCTTGATAGTTAAAATATATGAAAATGGATGGAATATTAATCATACAGAAACATTATCATTTTATTATCATTATTTTTATACAATATACTCATCATTATATCCATCCATATAACATAGTGTCGAATAACAAAGTACACCACGACGTGGAGACGGTAAGCCATGCGTACGCATGCATAGTGATATTGTTATTCATTGGATAAATAAAATGATAAATTTGGTTTTCCCATGATTATAATAACATATAAGTATATGGATGATACTTTATTTACTTCGTTTTTATGGTAAAAACATATAAATAGTAAATAGAAGTAGAAAATAACCTTAAAAGAGGCGATAAATCAATTACCTATTTCTCGGGTATCTCCTTTTTATTTGAACAAAAGGACTCTTTAAGTTGTCTTTATTCCCAATGTATGTCCCCTAGGATGTATTTAGTGATATTTGGAGTGTAAATGGTTAGGGTTTGGATGAATCAAAGGTCTCTAGATGTGTCAATTAAATAGGAGGGGTTCCTTTTATAAGAGGGGAAAGAGGCACTTTAGAAAACATCAAAATTATTAATTTATTATAAATTCATTTTCAGTTTCATATGGATAAAAATAGATTTATGTCGAATATATGTTGTTTATAGATATAAATACTATCAAACAATTTGTTTTATATATGTTTAAGTCTCAAATTTAACCTTATATTTTGGCTTTAACCCTTAGTTAGACAGTTTAACTTTTACCATGTCTTCTTGTATTTTTACACTATAGGGTAAATATAGTTACTATAAAAATCTAAGAGTACCTAAAGTGGAAAATAAATGATATTTTTAACATTATATATGTCATTTATATGAATATTATATTTTTAGAACTATTATATCATTTAATAAAATAGTACTTGTTTTAAAAACTCATTTATGTTAATTTTGGAACTATTTGGTAATTGATTTTGTTAAAGTCATAAAAACTTGATTAATTATAATAAAATACATTAAATAAAATATAACATGTAAAAATAGTAAATAAATTTTATTTATGGAATAAAAAATTTCAAATTAAATTTATTTTAATACTTATAATATCATTTATTTTAATCCTTCATTAATTAGGGAATCACTACATCATCAATGTGTCAAAAATAAATTTAATTATTTAATTTCTAAAAATTATAAATAAAATACCATGATGTATGAATTTTTTTATATTCCTAATTAATATTTATAATCTAATATATCACTTATATAACCCCATATAAAAATTATTTTAGTAATAAGAGTCATGTTTATGATATTTGGTTTAAATTTAAATTTAAAATTTGTAAGTTTCTTAATCACCCCAAGTGGATTCCAAAGGCTAAAGGTTTGACAAAAGGATTTTATTGGGTGGAATTGACTCATACAATATGGTTAGTACATGTGTCATGGTAGTTATATATTATTATAATATTAAGTTTTCACATTTAATTACCCTTTTTACCATTTACAGCGATAAATACAAATTATTACTAAAGTTTCTATTCATAATGTAAAAAAAAATAAAAGATCTATAACTTCATAATATATAACTTATAATTCAAAATATGGGATCCATTTTACCAAATTAAAAACACATAATGGGCATAAATTAACTAAAAATTAATTCCTGTTGTCAAAACCACAAGAGGGTTTTTAAGAGTTAAAAACTATCAAAAGATTTACATGTTTTATGTCCAATTCAAATGTGAAATTACTTATAATGAACAAAATAGAATTAAATGATAAAAATAAAATCTCTTTATACTCTAAAATCAAATAAAAAGTTAATCTAACCATATAAATAAATTATATGAAAGATCAATTTTGAATTAAAATGCAGTATTTTTAACTATTCATTATAAAAAGAAACTTCTCAAAAAATCACAAAACATTAAAAATAAGATAATTTTAATATCCCAAATTAAAACATTAATTCTATTTTACCAAATTAAATTTATAAAAATGTATAAAATTAATTTTATTATTGTTCACAAAAGGACATAAGATGTAGTTCCTTTATGAAAATAGTATTTTTAATCATATGACAATTTTATAGATTCCTATACATTTCATTATAAATATTATTTATTTATGTGAAAAATTATAAATAACAATTTAAATTTTTTTTTTGAAATTCATATTACTATATTTAATGGTTAAGTTAAAAATATATCATTCAAATAATTATAATACTAAAGTGTTGTTTCGCAGAAACTCAATCTTGCGTATAAACCCAACCAAGTCGGTATTTCATGAAATATAAGCTATTGAATTACCTTAAAGAGATAACATATAATGAAATAATGGGGTGTAATATTATCCCCTCCTTAAATAAATTGTTTCCTCAAAATTTAAAATTGGACTTTGAAAGTAGAATGTTGATACTAGAGAATAATCTTGAGGAAAACCCACATTAGAAATAGGGTTACTAAAAGGTCTAATTTCAAATAAAGGAAAGGAAGTAAGAAGGTTACCAGAGATAAGACATAAAATGGTTCCATATAGTAAATCATAGAAATGAAAGAAAAATCTAACCATAATTTTCTCATAAAGAGTGATAGAGAACATGATTAGGAGAAAGGTAACAATAAAAAACCTAGAAGTTAATAATGATCTAATGGACCATTTGATTCATAAAAAAATAAATCAATAGAATAATTTTCATGTTTTATGATATTTACTCAATATTTGAAGAAATTATTTTCATCATGCACTCAGAAAACAAGGAAAAAAACTTACTTATTATGTATAGTTTCATCCTTTAAAAAGTTTCACCCCAAAAATTCATCTTTTATAAAACTAATTAGCATAAAATGTGATTTTTTTAAACTTGAAGCATTAGATTTGACTACTAGAGAATCAAATAATTCACAAAATATTAATTATATATTAAAACAAACCAAAATATTAATACATGATAATTTAATTCCCAAAAAGAATCTGCAAAATTCTACAACAAGACCCCAAATTTTAACATTGACAATTAAATAAATAACTATCCTTAAAATTTATCATAATAATATAAACAAAGATTGAAATGAAAAATTTAGAAAGATTTGTTCATATAGTCTTCCTGCATAAATTTTAACATTTATCTCTAAACTAAATTATTCACTCTTAATGTCTCATAAAAAGAAATAATTAACCTAATCACATATTATCCAACATAGGTTAATCATTTACACAAGTAACCAAAATCACTATAAGTACTCAATAAAATCACAGATCATTCCAAAATAAAATTTAACCTAAAATAAAATTCCATAGTATTATATTTACCTTAATAATATAATTTTTCCATAATAGTGAATGTCTTCTAGAATAAAATTTATCACTTAATTACAAAATAATTTTCCAAAACCAAGGATATCTATATGATAAAACATAATTTCCCAAAATAATTTTATTCCTATTACATGAACTTGTTTTAATAAAATGAAATGTCATACTAACTAGGGACTTCATGTAGTCCAGTGGTAGTCAGTACACAATTTTTTCCATTTAGTTATGGTTTCAAGACCCATGGCCTTTACAGATGCGATGGGTTCATCACCCTTCCTATGAGTTGTTCTCTTTCTAAAAGTATATAATTCTTATAAAATTTCCAAAAAACCGGAAAATAACTTAATCTAAATGTCTATCTCTTGGCTTTCATTTTTATTCCCAAAATGAAATATCCCATAATTACATAAAAATTAAGGATCATATAAACCCTAATGATTATTTATACCTTTATAATTATGTCCACATAAGATGAGATAATTTATTCATTGAATAAAATTTTCATATAATAAATATCATGGTTATACAGACTAAAAGAAATTATTCCCAAGTAATCCCATCATATAAATAACATTAACACTTTTAAACATTTCATTTTCTATTTATTTCCATATTGGTCCTTCCATAGTCTATTTGTTATCCTATAGAATAGGGAATTGACACGGGTAATGCCTAGGTCCCCTATATTTACAGAAAATTAATATAAATGGATTCTTAGGATCAATGTTATTTTCTTCCATTGTACTCTTTATTTATCCTCAACAATTCATTAATTTATGTGATTTTTCCCACATAAAATGCATTTAATTTTTCCGTTGAGAAATTTTTCTAGGTTTCTTCTTCCATATTTTTTTCATAATGGATATTGAGATTTATTTTATCCATGGTCTCCACCACTAACGCTCTTTGCATACCCCATCCTTCTCTTCATTGGTGAGTTCATGAGTCGGTTAATGTACATGTTGTTGATCATATTTTTGGAGAACATATTAGGAATAAACACAATATCTTTCACACCTATTTAAATTCCATTTTGTTTATCATAGCCACAACCTTGTCCACCTTGTCCATCATGTCTAATACAATTATGACGTTTTTAGATCCACCCATTGACTGAAACAAAATGTATAGTGTGGGTAACAATTGTCATAAAATCATTTAAATTTTATAATAACACCTTATTTTCAATAAAAAACGATTTATATTTATACAAGATTATTCATTATAATATTATATTAAAATCCTTCATATTGGTTGTTAAATAAAATGTGAATTATCCTAAAAATATCCCCTAGTAGTTTCAAATTATGTTCACAATAAGACCCCGTTTTGGTGTACCAGGATACCCCTAATTAGGCTCGAAACACCTTGTTAGAGTTGTTACTCCTAGGTACATATTTTATAGAAAAACATCCATTTTTATTATCCAAACTGGGATGTATTTCATAGAAAACAAACATAATCTCAAATTACCAAAATTATTGAATTTTAATTTATACTAATCCATAAAAGTCTATCTTAGGGTAATGTTACCTAATCTATGTTTTTCAAAATATAGTTTACAAGGTTTTTAATAAAAGCAATTTGATACAAACTCTAATACCTAAACCCTTGTTATCCAGAGTCGGTGCATTATTACATAACATTTGCATTATCACAAGAGATAAAATCCCAAAATATTGATCAGTTTAGTAGCCTTGGAAATAAAAGATACAAACATAATTTTTACATTACATCTTAAGATGAAAAAAACATGTTAAACCCTTTGAAAAATATCATATCCCATAATCTATCTATGCAGGTCATTCAAAATATACTTATTTTCATCCTAGAAAAAATGAATCATAAAAAGGGGTGAGCTCAAATGCTCAGTAAAGATAAAAAATATATCAAAAGCTATCATAAATAAGTATAAACATATATTGTAAGGTACAAAATTGAAAAAAAGACCTTTAAACATAAAATTAATAACAATATATAAAATATAAATCAAATAATTCCACTTAATTATTCACATGGATATTTTACTAATTCAATAATCACATGTAATATCAATATCTAATCTTATAATGATGGAATGCATAATTCTGGACCTCATAACCATAATGTTGATGGCTCATGCTAAGACCATAAATAAAAATATTGTCATGACCTTGTTATAAGACACTATTTTGTGTCACGAGACCTACTGAGGCATCGAGGGGCTATAGCGGGCCTCACCCATCACTTTCTATGTCCAATGCATTCTTCTTATGAAAGGGTGAAACATAACATAATCATTCATATTAAAACTTGCATACAAAATTTTATTACTTTAATAATAAACCATGAATGAAATAAAAATATGACATTCTCAACCAAACATATCTTAAAACCTTACATTAAATATGGAAGATTTAATCATAATAAATCAGTTTCAATTAACCATAAAATCCAACAAATAATGTTGAAACAGATGAAGTTTTTTTTAAAATTGTTAAAATTCTTTGAGAGAAATATCCCCTTTTACATTGAAATCATTTAAAATCCACAAAATTATAAAAGGAAAAATTTATTTTGAAAATAACCTTGTAATCATGAAGGGAACCTTATAAGGTTTCATGACAACAAAAAATAGCTTCTCTTTCCATATAAGTTAATAAAATATTCTTTCCTTTATTTGTTGAAAAGGTCATAAAATAGCTCCTTTGGAAAATGACAGAAATATTCCTTTGAATGTGTTTTATCAAACTTCAAAACTAGGTAAAAATGACTATTAAAATTTTGATAAATTTTTGATATACAAAAAATCATGGATATGGATGATAAAGATTCCCCATTAGATATTTATATATAAACAACCTCAGATAATAATGAGATTATGGAATTAACCCTTACCTTGTCTTTTCATTTAGTTGAGGGTGTGTTTAACCTCATGTATAATTATTAATATATTTTATTAAACTAAAAAATAACCATATTTATATTTGTGATATCATATATGATTCTCTTATATCATTTTGTTAATAATATTTCCGTTTTACAATTGTTTCAGGTGTTAACTGCTTCATTTTACCATTACTATTTTGTATTGTAAGTAATGTTTATTATTAATATGATGTATTTTATTCATATTTAGTACTATATCATGTTCATTACTACATTTATTAATCATAAAATCATTTTTGAATAGTTAACATGGGGAATGAATCTCACCACATCGTGGAGATTGTAGGCCGTACGTATGCACAAGCGATGATATCATTCCCTTAATGATTACATGGGTTGGAAATGGATGGTATATTAACTAAATTGTTTTTTCATGTTATGATAATTTTTATTTAAATTATACTCATCATTATATTTATCCAAAAAACATAGTGTTGAATAGAAAATTACACCACAATGTGGAGATGGTAAGCCGTACATACACACGTATGGTGATATTTTTATTAGTAAGATGAATAAAATTAGAAATATGGTTTTAACATTATTATAATAATATCTTAGTATATGTAAGATACTGTATTTACTACTTTTTATGGCAAAGAGTATGTAGGAGAAGAAATTAACTTTAAAAGATGTGATAAATCAACTCCCTCTTTCTTGGGTATCTCCTTTTCATTTTCACAAAATTACTTCTTAATATGGATTTATTACCAAGTTATGGCGTCTGGAATGTATTTATGGATGTTGGGAGAGGAAATGGGAATGGTTTGGATGAACCAACAGGCTTTATGTTTGTGAATTAAAGAGAAGTAGTTATGATTTTTTATAAGAGGGGAAAATAACACTTTAGAAAAATTCAAAATTATTAATTTATTATAAATTAATTTTCTTTTTCAAAAGGCTAAAAAGTGATTTATATAGAATTTAATAAGATTATATAACTAAATCCTCTAAAACAATTGTTTTTGGTCAATTTTAGGCTACAAATTTAACCTTATATTTTGGCTTTAACCTTTAGTTAAACAATTTAACTTTTACCATGACATTTTTTCATTATAGTGTTAATATAGTTACTATAAGAATACAAGAGAACCTCAAGTGGATCATAACTAAAATTTTTAACATTATCTAAGTCATTTTTTAGAATATTATATTTTTAGAACTATTATATAATTTAATAAAATAGTATTTTTTTAAAAAAAACTCATTTATATCAATTTTGACACTATATGGTAATTGATTTCTGTTAATGTCATAACAACTAGTTTCATTAGAAAAAAATGAAATTAAATAAAATATAACAAGTCATAATCATAAATTAAATTATTTTGTGGAATCAAAATTTTCTAATTACTTTTATTTTAATATGTATAATATAATTTATTTTAATCTTTCACTAATAAGGTAATCACTAAATCATCATTGTGTCAAAAATAAATTTAATTATTTAACATCCAAAAAATATAAATAAAATACCATGATTTAGAAAATATTTTTAGATTCCTAATAAGTATTTATAGTTGAATATATCACTTATATAATCCCACACCAATTGTTTTAGTAATAAGAGTCATGCTTATGATATTTTTCCTTTACTTTAAATTAAATATTTATAAGTGTCCTAATCACACCCTAGTGGATTACAAAGGATAAAAGATCAACCCATGGATTTTATTGGTCTACCTAGACTCATAAAATAATGTTAGGATAAGTTTTACAATATTTTAGTGTTATTATATTATTTTTTTGTTACATTTAATTACCCTATTTACCTTTAACTGTAGTAAATTAAAATTATTAATAATGTCACTATTCATAATGTAAAAAATAAAAGAGTCATACTTAAATAATATGAAACTTATGATTCCAAATATTTAATCCATTTTACCAAATTGAAAACCCATAATGTTAAGAAATTAATTAAAAATTAATTTCCATTGTCAAAACCAGAAAGTGGGTTTTTAAGAAGTAAAAACTATTAGAAGATTGACATGTGTTTATGTCTAATTTTAATCTGAAATTACATACAATGACCAAAATAGGATTAAGGGATAAAAAATATTTTCTATTTATAATCTAAAACCAATTAAAAAGTTAATCTAATAGAATAAATATATTATATTAATGAGCAGTTTTGAATTAAAATGCACTATTTTAGCTATTTATTAGACAAACTTCTCAGAAAATTTCCAAAAATTCAACCTAAGATAATTTTGATATTAAAAATTGAAAAATGAAGTATATTTCACCAAATTAAATTTATAAAATTTCTAAAATTAATTTTATTACTCTTCTCAAAAGGATATAATAAGTAGTTCCATTATGAAAATAGCATTTCTAAACATATAACTATATTAACAAAACATAGATATTTCATTATAAATATTGTTTATTTATGTAAAAAAATTATAAATGACATTTAAATTTTTTCTATTACTATTCATATTACTATATTTAAAGGATAAGTTATAAATATATCATTTAAATAATTATAATACTAATGTGTTGTTTTGAAGAAACTCAATCTTGCATATAACGTAAGCCAAGTCAGTGTTGCATGAAATAGAAGCAACTGAATTAACTTAAAGAGATAACATTCTATGAAATATTGGGGTTTTACATGCACTAACTATGAAATATATGAACGAAATGAGGAAATAAGTTTTTGATAAAGGTAAAAAACAACTTGACCATTATTTTGGTGGTGGAGGGAAAGTCCCCTCCCATAAATAAGTGGAGGGGATCTAACTCTGGGTGTATTTCTATATAGGGCATCACTGAGATGGAAATATATGATGATGAGGATCTTATAATTGTTGTATTCTCTCATAATAATAAAATTAATTTACTAAAATATGTCTATTACCTTCTAATTTTTTGTTAATAATTGATATCTTTTGGTACCTTTATATAAATATATATCTAATAAATCATTTAATTTTATTTATTCCTTTGAAATTATTGGTTAGGTTATAACAATTATATATTTTTTTGGGTTATTTAGTCTCGATGTTGCATGCTGCATATTATATCAAAGATAAAACTCTTCATTTAAAATCACAAGGTGTTAGAAAAATTTCAAATTAAATTAAACCAATGGGAATACATAACCAAATAATCTAGATAATAGTATATTCTATAACCCTAACCATCACAACACATACATAAATGTGTGGTACAAACAAAACCCCTCACAACTCAATTAATAATAAACCCTATATCATAGTACATTATATCTTAGGATATTCCTACTCACACAAATTTTTAATTGATAGTGGGATGAAAGAGAATTCATACATCCATTCCATTGCTATCATGGAATTTGGGGAAAATATACCCCAAAATCTAGGTTTCATTTGTTCCATATAAATGGTAGGGGTAGTGTATAAATTAAATAAAAATTAAAATATTACAATCATAATCCACCATGTGGGAAACTGCCTAGTGATAGATTTACCAATTGTTATCATTTCACAGGACACCTAACTAGCACCATAATGATATATGTCTCAATCAAGAATACAAGCATCAAGTTCCTTGGTAATTTATTAAAATGATTCTAAGTAATTTTATTTCATAATCAGTTACCATGAATTTAATTTTTATAATCTATTATATAATCTTCAATATGATAAATTCAATAATTATATTCTAAATTATGTCATCCAAATCGTTAATTCCCTAAAAAAACCAACTTCTATTATCAAATCAGTTAACATTTCCAAGTTTATTTTCAAAATCTTGGAATATAAAAAACTGATACTATTATTTGGTACACCTAATCTCATTTTTATTCATTCTTTTTCAATGTTACATTTAGGGGTGTTTTAGGTTAAAATTTGGAATATTTTGGAAGTTATTATGTTGTGTATAGTTTGCGCATGATTTTACCAATACTTGTTCCCTTTTAGTTAAAACCATACAAATAGATATAGTGGGTTTTGTATTGTTGTGTAAAGGTTTGGTAAACTATGCACCCACATAATAGAAACCGTGATTCTAGACAAAAAGAGGTGCCTGAATTGAGTGAAAAGTTTATCTAACCTGAGGATATACCCATAAAAACCTGAATATGGGAAATAATTGATCATTAAATTATTTTAATAACCCAAGAACCCTAGTTTTATGTTCAAATTGTGCCTAACTCTACTCATTATGATATTGAATTCCTTTGATCCTCCTAAGAGGTGATTTTTCCTCCTCTATACCCACTAAGAAGAGAATAAGAGAAATGATAATGACGTTCCTTATCTTCCCCGTAAGTTTCCTCTTCCCATTATCTTTATCCTATTCTATTACTCCTGTTCAATTCTGTTTTCCCCATATGGATTTTTGGATCTCCTTGTTTAGAAATCCCCATGATTTTGTGAATTATTTTTCTGAATTAATTTAATCTTTTGATATTTTTCATTTCACACACCACTAGAAATAGTATTTTTATATTAAATCAATAATTTTGGATTGAGTTATACATAAAAATAAGTTAATAATGAACAAAATGCAACATAATTTTCATATGGATCTAAAAATAAGACCAGTGTTATATTACGTTACATGTATGCCAAACTTTCCTTAATAGATTGTGTAACATGCAAGACCACGTTTTACTGAACAATAATATACAATTAAAAATATTATTATTTAACATAGTAGGATATAACATATACATTAAGTTGGAGATCATGGATAAGATTAACGAAATTATGGAAATAAATTTTTGAATTAATTAGTTAAAATTAATTAGAATAGAATATAATAACCAATTGAATATAATGGGAAAGTTTTTATAAAAACCAATTTTATGTTCACAAAAGAATTTATAAAAATTCATTAAATTAATTATCATTGATGAATTATATCAATTAAATGTCTATTTTATATGTTAAATCAAATATTTTTCTAATTTATTTTATAGGAATAATATAGAATTATAATAAATATTACATATAAAAACCTAAATTACTATAGAAGCAAAATTTGCACCTTTTAATGGTGCACATGTTTTAAGTATAAATTTTGGAATTTTTATAATTTATATCTATAAAAATAAACTTCATTTATTAAATTGAAACATTTAAATTATGTAATTTTAATTTTTTTTTAAAATTTCTTGTAGAGATTCATTATTTCATGAATAGTGAATAATATTAAATTTTTATTCAAATCTTCATTTTATTATAATTTATTTATAAGGTTAAATTATATTTATAATTTTTATGAAGTATAATTGTATCAAATAAATATTTAATAATACAATTTAGATCATTGAGATCAATTTAAATTTGAAATTAGATATAAAATCTTAAGAATCTTTTAATCATTTTTACATAAAAACTCGTATTGTCATACTGCCTGTGAGATTAATTTTAAAATAATTTCTACCACATCACTGAATGGAATTTGAAAAAATGGATTACATATTTAGAATCACAGTAATAAATAATTTCAAATAATGGTAACTTTTTGTTTTACTATAAATATTAGTGAATGTAATTAAAATCAATTATAGCGATTAATGTAAACCAAGTTTACTTAATGGTTAGAATTTAATCTTAAGAGAAACAATGACCTTGAAACATGTCCAAAATACATTTTATATACATATTTTGACTAATTACCATATGTTATCAAATTGTTAATTATTTTTTATTTCCTTGATGTAAGGGAGACATGTCAATAGTGTTTACATTTTTATATTTACAAAAATGTCACTCCTCATCTACTATAAAATGAATTGATTCCTACTGCCTCCTCACACCTATCAATCCATTTGGATAAGAAAACCTCTACTCAAATATCCTCCAAAATCCCATACCTTCCATAGTTAATCATCCAATGGTAAATAAATCCTACCATGCAATCCCATTGGTGAAAACTAAAAGAAGTTACCCAAAGAAGAGGTAACATCCTTCATTGAGATCTTTATTTTATTATATTTATCCACCCCCAGAATTATTATTATTCAATTGAAAAATAATAGAATTATTATTTTAAATATACTGATATGTTTTTATGTTAATGTATTGATCTACACATACACACACCTCTATAAAATGGGCGACGAACATACTGTTCTTCTCTGTGGAGAACAACCACCTAATGAAATGATATTGTCAATTTTTCCATTACCACCTATAATGGATGGGAATTATGATGAAAATTATCTTTTTATATGTGATAAATTATATATATGATATACTTATTCTTTTATGTTTTTTTATATAAAACATAACATCATGCATTCCAGTTTTTGTCAATACGATAACTTTATTTGTGGAAGTTTGGATTACCACCTCCTCAAAGTAATTTTATTCATTCACACATTACATGGATATATATGAAATAATAATTCTAATTTAACTATATTTTATACATATATACGTATATTTCATTTACTTTCTTCCAATACAACAATAAAATAAAAACAATGTTCATGCGTACGTACGACCTACCGTCTCTATAAATGGTGTCTTCAATTTCATATTTATGTATTGTATAGATTATTATAAATTAATATAAACTTAATAAATATAATATTTATATCATTTTATATGTTCTTGATAACATTATATAAGTATAAGGTCCAAATATTTAACAAATCAAAACCCATGTGAAATATAAAGTGATTATTTCCCAAAATGTAACATTAACATGGAAGAGTTAATAATCAGGTAATAAAAGAGAATAATTATATCATATATGGTATGATATTTCTGAATATGGTTCTGTGATAGATTTATAATAAACTTATACTTATTATACATGAGTTTTGTAAGAGTGTGAAATGAGTAAAGGCATAAGGTAAGGGAATTTCATCTCACTTTTTATTTCCATGAGATTCATGCCATATTCATTACTCTATTATTTTATGTGTTATATATAATGAACTATGACATTTTATGTAATTAATTTCTTCTATATAACGACATAAATTTTTTAATTATTGATACTCTTTCGTTGGGATCATGATTCAAAAGTTACTCATGCTGTAAGGGTTTTCTCATCTCACTTTTATTTCCTTGAGGCTTATTCCTTATTCATGAATCAGTTATATTGTGTGGTGTATCTACTACCCATGAATTTATTATATAATTAATATACTTAAATTTTATTTCGATTCACATATCCATTAGATGAAATTTTATTCAAGGGGTTGATGGTCAAAAGGTTACCAAATCGGTTCAGTATGTTTGTCTCAATTTTCTTTCTTTGAGATATATGTCATAATATACAACAATATTTTTTATGTGGGGTGTATATACTACCCTTTGAAATGTTATATCATGAATATCATTCTTTTAATGATATTTTATGCTTCATGAAATGTTATTATTTAATTATGATTGTGATTCATATATTATAATGTTGTATGAGATAGTTTGAAATGTTTCAAGATTATTTTCCCAGAGAATTTTTTTAAATGATCTCATAAGCTCATATTAAAAGAAAAGGATTACAATTTGTTAAATTATTCTTTTATATGTATTCAAATTTTTTCTCACAGAAAATATTTTCAACCATTCTTTATTTGTTTTCAATGTTTTTTTCCAAAAATGTTTTCAAAAGTGATTCCAAGCTTCCGTTATATGTTTTCAATGCTATTTATTAAAAGTTTTTCAAAAATGTTATCAAGATTATTTTATATGTTTTAAAAGATTTTTTAAATAAAAATGTTTTCCCAATGTTTTAAAGCTTTCATTTTATGTTTCAAAGCATTTTCAATGAAATGTTTTTTCAAAAATGATTTTTAGCTTCATATTTCAAAGAAAATGATTTTGAAATTTTATATGTTTTAAAAAGTTATTATGAATGAAAACTTATGTACCAAAGTGTTTTTTCAAAATCCATATCCATATTAGGTGATATACTTTGATATATTTTATTACTTACTAGGGATATGATCTAATTATTCAATTTATATTATTTATTTGAATGGTTTATTTTTTGATGTCATAATGTTTATGAATCCCATTTATTTTCTATGGTTGAATAAATTTAATCAAGAATTAATATTTTATTGGGTTTCTATGATAACATGTAAGATCCTTGTACATTATTCATTTTTATATTCATATACATGGTTTATAAAATAAGGTGTCCATGATATCACATGGTAAGACCATTAAATCTTATACAATGGGGTCGCCCTGATAAACCCATGTAATAAAATTATATTTTATATGATGGAGTGTCCCAGATAGGTTTGGTAAAGTCCACTATATCTTATAAAATGGGGTGGACTAGATATCACTAGGGGATTCCATTTTATCTCTCCAATTCATTGGGTAATGATTTATATCTCAAAATATAACGATGGTAACAATTTGACAGGTTTGATCCACTATGAAAAAAGGTATAACCTGATCCACTATAAGGAAAGGGATGTGTCTAGAGATAGTAGTGCATCCTTCCTGGTAGGTTTAGCCCACATGTAGTTCCTGGATAATTTTTAGAGGTTATCTTGACTTATATGAAATTATTTTATATTATTTTGTGTATTTAAAAAGACTTTGTCTTAAGCCTATGATATGATCACATTATACATGTTTAGGATATTTGATATCTAAGATATAATATTTTAATTTCATTCTCATATTCTCATACCATTATTCTATTGTTATTCTTACATACCTCCCTTATTTACCCTTCTTGATAATCTAAGCTCACCACTTTCTTATGTTTCCTTTCCCCAGGTTCTGAAGAAAGGTTTTAAATAGGAGTAAAAAAGAGTAATATTTTCTGGGGATATGTTGAAGATATTTCAACAATTTAGAAGATTTTTCCATGTTTCTAAATATAGTAAACTATTATGGTCTATGGTCTTTTATTTTTTGTAATGGTCTTAATATTATTCTAAAATGATTTAATATATATAGTTTAATGCTGGGTATCTATAGTTGGTATCAATGGAAAATTTTAGTGAGCTTTTGGAATCTAAGATTTGAAAATATTATTGAAATCAATAAGGATATTGATTAGGTTATGCCAAGTGATGTATCTGAGGATATGTCTAAGGAAAATGAAAATTATAGGATAAACATGAAATTTTGGTAAAGTATGGAGTTAGTGGTTTCCAAGAAATAAAATCATGTCTACACACTACAAGTGGATGTTGCTCTTCCACTGATGTACCTATGGGTAAAAAAATCTAAAAAGTTGTATTGGTCCTGACTCTAATTGGCCTTGCATTATACTTGGTTTGACACTCTCATGGTGTATTCATTAGGAATTCACAAAATCATTATGAACAATCATAAAGGATTTATGTAGAAGATAGATATGAATAACCTTAGATAAACCTACGATATCATAGATTAATGAGGAAATATCAATGATTTAGGCATACTATAAGATTATTTTCCATGATTATGTATTTTTTTTACTTTGATAAGGTTTTCTTATGATATGAATTTTGGTTGTAGTTAATGACTAGAACCCAAAAGAACTATGTTAATTATAAATGTATAGTAAAATTAAATAATTTACCTACTATGACACCAAATGTTATGGGAGCAAGAATAGAGTTTATTTTTTCTATTACAAGACAACATTCCCTTGATATAAATCATGTTAAACATACAAATTACCAAAGGAGGAAAAAATAGTCCATAAAGTCCCCCATGAGGAAACATCCATCTTTTTTTAGTGATTCTCCTGATCCATTAGTTGCTGAGAAATATATCAATACAACTGAAAAGATATTTTCCATTACTTAATGTTTAGAATATGAAAAAGTCACATTGTTTTATTATCATTTGGAGGGTGAAAAAAAATTAGTTGTGGAATATTATTAAGAACATGAGGGAACCTGAATAATTTGAATCTAAGTAATGGGAAGTGATTAAGGGAAATTATTTAGAAATTAAGATCTTAATATTCTAAAAAAATATGGAAAAGGAATTCTATGAGATAAAAACAATGAGGATGGATATATTGGTACATATGAAGCAAATTTTTTAGGATATTAAGTGTATTATTATGGTTTTATCATAACCCCCGTAAGAAAAATAAGCAAATTATTTAGTAGATTGAAACCATGTCTTTGAAAGTCCTGGATGTAAGTAACTTTAGTAGTTATGAACAAGTCATTCGATGTGCTGAAAAGGTTAAAATGAAAATTGGATATTCCCACCATTCATTAGTTTTTGATAAGAAAATGAAGACTGAGTCTCATCGAAAAAAATGGTGGAAATAAATTCCAGGCGTCTGTGTACAGAAATGTGGAAAGAAGCATCATGGTAATTGAATGACTGAAACTAGTAGGTGCATTAAATGTGGAATGGTATGTCATAAATTACTTAAATTTCCAAATATTATTAATAGGATGGTTAATTAATTTTAAGAAGAGATAATTCCAACTAATACACCACAAACAATCTAGTGTTTCAAGTGGAAGGAGTTTGGGAACTATGCAAATCAATACCCCAATCCAAGGGCTAATTTTGATGATAAGTGACAAAAAACTAAGATGAAAAATGGAAACAATTAATATTATACAATCAGAATGGATGAAGTGAATCATGATAATAAGGTAAGACTTATACTCCTCTTATTATTTTAGGAATTTCGTGTTTGTTTTTCTATGAATAAGTACTATGAAAATATTATTGTTCACCATTTAGTGATATTTCATGTGATTATCTCCCTCTACATGGATACCAGAATAAATAAATTGCATTTGTTGTTTTATCTATACAAGGATGAACCCAAGTTTAAAATGAAATTATTTTGGTATATGATATGATATTAATTAAGGAATAAAGGATGAACTATATTTCGGAAGGGTTATAAGTATGACCATTTATGGAATGGTTTATGTTAAACTTGAGATGTTGTTTTGGAGATTAAATTATTATCTATCCATATAAGGATTTAATCAAATTGGATAACTTGTTATAACCTTGTTTGTTGTGCTAAATATTGATGAAATAACCTATAATTCTATTTACGGATCTATTGATCTACTAATATTTCATGAATGAAAAATTCACCTTAATTTTTTAGAGTAAGTGATAAAGTGGAAATTAGGAAAGGCACAACCAAAGGGTGAGATTTACATTTAAAATGGAATGATATCATTTAAGTATATATCATTATGTTTATAGACAATAAAAACAATCATCTACTAAAAGGATATTGGAAAATATTTTATCAAAATACCTTAATTTTTATTGAACTCATTGTCCAATAAAAGATTATAGATGTATGGTTTTGAGGTCCTTAACATTATATTGACCTTTTAATGGATAATGAGAATATATTTTACATGCATATGATGTGACCAATCTAAATATTACATATTAAAACCTATATTTTTATAAAAGCAGTATTAAAGAATTTTAATGGAGAAGCTATTTGAAATATAAATTTTTATACTTTTATATATTATATATGTCAAAATAAAATTAATTTTTAAATATAAAAAAATATTTTATGGAGAATTTTTTTAAACTGAAGTTTTATTTTTGATGAATAATGAAAAATACTGAATTTTAATTCAAAATTGTATATTCATCTAATATATTTAAATGGTAAAATTATATTTATAATTTATGTTTTTTCCATTTATATCAAATATACATAAAATAATGCAATTTAGGAAATTTGGGTAAATTTCACTTTGAAATTATATTTAAAAACTTTCCAAATTTTTGAATATTTTTACTTTTAAAACCTACTTTTTCATGATGCCTGTAGAGTTATTTTTAAATTAATTTCTTCAAATTTTGGGATTTTAAATTGTAAAAATGTCTTTTTTATTTTAAATAATAAAAAATTATAATGTATAATATGGTTAACATAGTTTAAAAAAACTATTAGTTAAAATAATTCAAATTAATTTCAATGATTAAGGTAAATAAAATATCACTCAATGGTTAAACATTAATAATAAGAGGAAATGTGGCCTATAAAAATTCCTAAAAGATATTTTATGGAGATATTTCAATAAAGTACACTCTTGGATCAAATTTGGAAAATTATTGCATTCTGATGATGTAAGAGAGACATCTCAATACTAATTTACTTTTTATATTTACAAAAATGCCACTCCACCTCCACTATAGAAGGCACTTACGCATACCACTTCCTTACTCCATTAAAACATTTTGTACCATCCTATCTCTACTCAAATATCCTCCAAAAATCCCTAAATTCCTCTATTAATCCTTTATTTTGATATAAATCCAACCAACACATCCCTTTATTGCAATCCAAAAGGTGTTACCCAAAGAAGAGGTAACATACATCCTCAACCTCATTTATTTTATTATCTTTCACCACCACATGAATTATTATTATTACATGAAAAAAATAATAGACTTATTATACTTAATATAAATATTTTTATGTTATGGGTTCTAACTACACTTACACACACACACACCCATCAAATGGTTGATGAACTTAGCGTTCTTGTGATTAGCGAACTACCGCCTCACAAAATGATGCTATTAATTTTTCTTTTACAACCTATAATGGTTTGGAATTATGATTGGAATTTTTTTATATTATATATATGATATATTTATGGAAATATTCTTTTTTAATTTTTATATAAAACATACCTTCATGCCTTAAATTTTGTGTAAATTCGATCACATCATTTGTGGAAGTGTTGACTATGGCCTCTTCAAAGCGATGTGATCATTCAAACATTACATGGAATGTATTAAGGACAGGTTTAGTGAACTTATATAATATATATGAAATAATAATGATACTATATAAATATATATGAACATTTAATTTAATTTGTTTCAATATGACTATAAAATGGAAACAACATTCATATATATGTACGACCAACTATCTCCTTGAATGGTGTATTAAATTTCATATTTTCATCCAACATAGATTTTTATAATTACATATATAAATAATATATATGATATTTATATCATGTTTTACCTTCTAGATATCATTATATAAGTATTGGGACCAAATATATAACAAATGAAAACACTTGTGAAAAATAAAGTGATTATTAACCAACATGCAACTTTAACATATATGAGTTAATAAGAGGTTAAAAAATAAGAAAATAAAATAATACATGGTATGATATAATTGAATATGGTTCTTTTATATATTTATAATAAAATTTTACTTATTATAAATGATTTTTTTACATGTATGAAGAGCGTCAAGACACAGGGTAAAGGAATTCCATCACATTTTTTATTTCTGTTAGACTCAATCCATATTCACCACTAACTTATTTTTTGTGGTATGTACTAAGAAATAATACATTTTAAATAATTAATTTAAATTATTTAATGATACTAAATGTTTTAATTTATGTTAATCTTTATTGGGGGACCATGATTCAAAAGTTACTCATATAGTATGGGTTTCCTCGTATCACTTTTCTATCATGTAGACTAATTCCTTATTCACCACTCAATACTTATTTATGATTAATCTACTTCCCATTAATTTATTTTATGATTATTATTCTTAATGTTTATGGGTATTCAAATATCAATTATAATAAATTTCTTTCATCGGTTTTATGGTTCAAAATTTACAAAATTAGTAACAAAATTTTGTTTTAATTTTCCTTCCTTGAGATACATATCATGCTACTCACCTATACTTTTACATGTGGTTTATATAATTCCCTTTGAAATATTATATATTTATTCTCCTTATTTCAATGATATACTATGCTTCATGTAATGTTATTATTTCATGGGAAATATGATTCAAATGTTTAAATGTTTTATGGGACACTTTGAAATGTTTAATGATTATTTTCCTCATGAAATGCTTTTAAATGATCTCTTAAAATCTTTTTAAAGAAATGTATTCCAATGATATCAAATATTATTTTATAAAATTTCAAATAACTTCTCAAAAAAAGTTCTTTAAAGAATACTTTATATGTTTTCAAAGATATTTCCAAAATGGTTTTCAACTATTTTTTCATGAATCCTTTATATGTTTTCAGAGATTTTTACAAAATGGTTTTCAATTGTTTTTAATAATCCTTTATATGTTTTCAATATATTTTCAAAGAAAAATATTTTCAAAATATTTTCAAGATTAATTTGAAACTTTTAAAATTCGTTTCAATAAAAAAGGATTAATTTTTCTTCAAGATTCATTTTTTAAAGAAAATGATTTTGAAAATGTTTTATTTTTTAAAAAGTGATTATCAAAGAAAAATTATATAAAAAAGTGATATTTCAACATCCATATCTATATAAGATGATATACATTTATATAATTTATGATTTACTAGGGATAAGATCCAAGTATTCCATTCATATTTTTTCTCCTAATGGATTATGTTTTTAGGGAATAATGTTTATAAATACCATATCTTTTTGAGGGGTTAATCAAGTTATGAAAGAATGTTTTTTAATGTTTTTAATTATTAAATTTTTGATCATTGTACATTATACATTTTTTGGTTTAGATAAATTGTTTATATGATGAGGTAGCTAAGGTAGTTCATTGTAAACAAATTATAGATTATATGATTGGGTGGCACAAATAGCATCAGGTAAGCCCATAATAAATTATACGATGGGGTTACCCAGATTATGATGGGTAAGAAAATTATTTCTTATATGATTAGGTGTATGGATAGTGTCACGTGATACTGTTATAGATATCCAATTCATTGGGTAAAGATTAATATCTCACAATATAATGAGTGTAACAACTCGACAGGATTGATCCTATTGGGGAAAAGGGTATAACTTGATCTACTAGAAGGAAATGGATTTAGATGGGGATAGTAGTGTATCCCACCAAGGAGGTGTAGCCCCCATGAACTTCCCCAATATGTTTTGGAAATGATCCTTTACTTATATATAATGTTTTTTATGTGTATTCCACATGTCTATGTCTTATACATATGATATTCTCACATGATTCATGTTTATGATCATTAATATGTTGGGTGTCATCTTATAATTTTATTCTCGTGTTCTCATACCTTATTCTCATATTATTCTTACATAACTCCTTTGTTTACCCATACAAAGCATCTCATCTCACCCATTTCTTATGTTTACTTTCCCAAGGGTATGAAGAATGGTTTTATGTGGGATTATAAAAAGGGGAAGAAGTTAAAGGGATATCTTGATAGCCATTCACCAATTTAGAATATTATGTTTCCATTTTTCAAAATACATTAAACTATTACAATCCCCAGGCATGTATTTTTGTATTGTGATAAATATTAATCTAAAATGATGCAATATACATGTATATTAAGCCTGTATTTCTAGAGTGTTGTTGTGGATATAATACTTACTATTTTGAATCTTGAATATATGTTCTATTCTTGGATCTTTGTTGTTGATGTTCTTCATTGGAGTTTCCCAATATGCGATTTTTGTTTAGATATCCCATGAAATTGAGGTAGGTGGTTCTATTATGATGTAAAATAATTATTAACCCTAAATTTATTGGTTTGAATTCAGTTGTTTGATTTAAATTAAATTTCATGATTTTAATTGAATTTATTTCAATTGATTTATTAAAAACCCAATTCCGTTGAATTGGAGATTTTGATATTTTTGGCATTAAATTTGAAAACCCCCATAATTTAGTATTATTGAGGTTTATTTGAAATATTGATGGAAAATTGTGAATTTTAAGTTGTTCAATTTAAATTTCAGAAATTAATTTGATTAAATTTATTTCAATTTTCTATTTGAGAAAAATGGAATAAAATGGTTTTGAGAAAAAATCAGTGGTTTTATCTTGGAAACATACATTATATGATTAAAAACCCAAGTGTTGGTTTTTGAAAATGAAAATTGGAATTTCAGAAGTGGGTGAATGAGAATAATTTTATTTAATTTTTTTAATAATTAAGTTTCCCATCATTAATTATTATAATATAACACACAGTCCTAGTTATTTAGAGAGTTATTTGAGAAAAAAAAAATTATATTTGAACTTCTATATCACTGGATTTATTTTTTTATAACTCTATTATAAAGTTTTTGGAACATTTTATTCCTTAGTTGGATTTCAATGATTAATCTTTCACCAATGTTGAGGGACATGTGTACACATTGTTGTTATCATCATATGAATGTGTGAGGATCCCATAACATGGAAATATCATACCTTTTAGAGGATGATTGTGTTTATATTTGTTTTTATTTAAAACATATTCCATTTTTTGTAAATTGTTTTAAAAATGCCATGTTAAATTATATAAACTAATTTATATAAAATGATTATTAGTACATTTTAAAGATAATTTTCATTATCTTAAATGTAAATCATGATTTTTTTAAATATGATATTAATATTCCATGGATGTGTTTTTAAAATTTAAATCATTATATGGTTAAATAAATGTTGTAATTTTATTATGGAATCCTTGGTGAGTCCCTACTGGGATTTTATCTCACAACTAACATTTTACATCTAGTGCTTATATATTATCTTCTTCTAGGCTTGGTAAAGGGAAAGACACATCTTAGAGGTGGTAATTATTGTTGAGATTTGTTCATGGAGAGTTTTGACCATTTAGATGTGGGTTGTATACCTTATTGTTTTTCGGTTCTTTGATGCAGTACCTTGGGTTGTTTATGCATGATTTACATTTGGTAAAATTCTCCTGATGAATTTTTTCTTTTTTTCAAACTAATTTTTTTAATCTTGATTCTATTTTGTAGGTGGAAAATTTGTTCCCAATTTTATATTATATGATTCCAGTTGCTAGTTTCCAACCTGTGAGGATCATGATCCCCCTTCGAGCTATGTTAGGACTAGAAAAATTCTTGGCGTACTAGGTTATCTGGCCTAGTTCATGATAAAATGGTATCAATGTTCACATTTATAATAATTCCATGATGTTAGTATACATTTCTGTAATATTTTTGGGACTTAGGAGGTAGTTGTGATTGATTTCTTGACCAAATATCACTGTAATGAGCCTGAAGTTAGTAGTGGTGGTTTTGGAAAGACTTATTGAGGATTATATCTATTCATTTCCATAATTATGATTTAGATTGTATGAAATCCACATCTCGTGTTCTTATTTGATGGAATTAATTTCCCTTGTGCTCTATTTGAATGTTAATCAGAAGGCTTCAATGTTTACTGTTGATGGTTTTACCATCATGCCTCTAATAAGATATAATAATCTAATCTAAGAGGAAGCTCTAGATGAAACTCAGTGAGAAAATACTCTTGGGTACTCAAATATAGTTATGGTGATCATGAATACTATCCAAGCTCTGGGATAGGCACCATCACAAGTTCCTGTTTTGGATCCAGTTTTGGAACCTTAGAGAGATGTTTTACAGAGTCATTATTAGGAGTTTATTCAATAAAATCCAATTAAATTCAATGGATCCAATTATCCTCAAGATTATTTGTAATGGTTGATAAAGATTAAGTATTTTTTTGGTTTCTTGGAGACAACTTATGAAATTAATGATAAGTTCTCCACCTTTATACTGGAGGTAAAAAGTAAGAGATAGTGGTACACTATGATTATTTAGAGGAACTACAAGGGTTTAGAGTGGAGGGACTTTAAATCCTTATTCACAAACAAGTTCTATCTAGATTTAATGGTTTCTACTATTTATATTGTGTTCTTTAATCCTTGTAAGGATAATGGGGCTATGAAATAATATGAACATCACAATACTAAGCTCGTGCAGTTTACACATGGTATTGTGTCAATTGAGATGATGAATAACTGATGGTTTAAGTTGGGAATATAATCTTAGATTCATTTTTAGGTATTCATGATTAATATATCTTCTTATGCTGATGTGCTGTATATAGCGTTTATGGTTGAAACAGACGTGGCTGGTACTTTTTGGTTGATGAGAGTTCCTTTTTTCTACTTGTGGAAGCATGAATTACATTAAAGGAAAGAGGAGTAGTGATGATTCTCATGTTATTTATTGACAACAAGGTCACTTTAGACCTCCTGCAGTTCATATAAAATTCCCCTTGATTTGTTACCTATATGGAAATCTAGGTCATTCCAAATGGGTTTTTATTGAGGCACACAAGGTATATGGTTTATAAAGATTCTTAGGTCACATGAAGAAGTTTTTATATATCTATTCCTCTTCTAAATGTGGAATAAGATCATCAACACCTTCTAAAAATATGGGGCAATCAATAGCTTCATGGGAAATTGGGTTTTATCCATAAGAATCCAGAATAAAGAATATTTATGTTGTGAAAGACTCCCTAGAGGAAGCAAATACGGGTGTACTAAATTTAAGAGGAACCATTATGATATATTCATCATTAGTAACTTCTCTATTTTATGCGTGTGCATCAAATTTATTTATTTCAACCTATATTGTTAATCTACTAATTCTTATTATGTAATGGATATTACCATGCCCCATGAAATAAAGAAAGAGTAGGGTCTATGTATTCTATCTTGTGTTTGATCATTATTAGATGTTGATATTTCTTTGTATTTGGTTCTCAACTTGAAATTTCATGAATTAAATTTCTGGATGGATTGGATAATTTACAATAAATATTGGATTGGATGTTATCTTCAATGGGTCTCTTTTACTACACTCGATGAGGTTTTCCATGTACTTCAAAGATAATGGGATTTGAAGTTGAGTAGATCAAGACCCTATTATCTATATTTTGGGAAAGTGATATATGTGTTTCCTTTTTAGCTGAAGTGAGAATTATTGATTGCTTATCTACCTCCAGAAATATTTGACTTTCTAGAAATTTTTCCTTTTGAATTCTATGGTTTTTCACTGTTAAGAGAGGTATAGTTTTCCATTAACTTTGTACCTAGTAATCAATTAGTGTCTATTCTATTATACCACATGGAACCAGTTGATATGAAAGAGTTGAAGATTGAATTATATGATCTTATTGAAAAAGGATTTAAAAACCCAAGTGTATCACCTTAGTAAGTGCCAGTTCTCTTTACTAATAAATTTGAGTTTCACTTAGTTTTGTTTCGATTACTAGAAACTCAATCATGTTATGATAATGAACAAGTATATATTTCTATTTATTTATAATATATTTGACTAGTTACCAGGGGAATAATGGTCCTCAAACATTGATCTTTGATCTAGTTACCATTAGTTGAGAATAACATATTCTAACATTCAAAAAACATCCTTTAAAAGTAGGTTTGTCAATTATGAATACCTTGTCATGCCATTTGGTCTAACCAATGATCTTACAGTCTTTATGGATTAAATTAAAATAAATTTTCATGAATATATATATATATATATATTTGGTAGTATTTATAGATAACATCCATGTTTACTCTAAGTTTTAAGAGAATCATATATGTCATCTAAGAGCTTTTTTGAAAATTTTAAGTGATCACTGACATTATGACATGATTTCAAAATGTAATTTTCGTATTCTGGAAGTGAATTTCTTGGAAAACATGGTGTCCGAACATGGTATATCCGTTGATCCAGATAAAGTGAAGGTTGTTATGACAAGTGAACAACTATGGAATGTTTTCAATATTTAGAGATTCTTGGGTATAGTTAAGTATTATCACAGGTTTGTAATGAAAATATCAAAGTTGGATTATTCGATGACTGCTCTAACTCGGTAGAGAGTAAATGTTTCTTGGGATGATAAATTCTAGAGTTCATTTATTCAACTGAATCCTCTTTTAACTATTACACTGGTGTTGACACTTCTAGATGGCGGGTAGGGAATGTGGTCTTCTATGATGCATTAGGATCATGTTTTTCTTATGTTATTTTTCATGATGATTAGGTAATTGCTTATGGATCTTATCATCTTAGGCCACCAAATATGGATTACCCAACCCATGAATTTTAACTGGAAATTGTGAGGTATGAAATTCTATGTTCGTGGTATTACCTTTACAGAGAAATGGTTATATTTTTTCCAAACCACAATATCTGAAGTTTTATATTCTCTAAAATCATCTGGATCCTTACCGTATATTTTGGGTGGAACAGCTTAAATATTTTTACATTGACATAACCTATACCTTAGTTAAAGGTAATGTTGTTTTAGACTCTTTAAGCAGGAAAATTTGACCATAGCCTTGAAATAATCTTTGGAAGAGTGGAACCTGATGGATATTTTCACACAATTGTATATTGGAGTCTGGAAATCAGTGGTTTGAGTTTTATTTCCAATGTTCAATTGACATCCTCTCTTATTGAGAAGATTCTTATAGAACAACATCTTAATGATGAGTTATATATAATTAGAGACTCTCTATATGGTGGGGAGACCATACCCGACTGGTCGTTCTCTAATGTGGGAATTATATTCTATCAAAATCATTTTTTGTATTGTCAGTAGTAATGAAAGATATGATGGGGATTTCCGTAGTTCACAGTTGACAATTCACCCAAGAACCAAAAATATAATATATGACTTACGGTGGAAGTTCTAGTGTCAAGGTTTGAGATGTAGAATTTTAGATTTCTTATCTCATTGTTATACATGCCAGTAGGTCAAGGTCGAGCACCAAAAACCTTTGTGTTTTATTAATCCACTTCCAGTTCCAAATTGTAAGTGGGATGAAATATCTATGGAATCTTTGTCTATGTTTCCACATATCCAAATAAATAATAATGTGATTTGGGTTATGATAGATAGTCTAATAAAATTGTCCCACCTTAGACCCATTTATTATAAAAAATTTGAGGAGTTAAGGAATAGATATGTAAAATAGATTGTTCATTTGCATAGCGATCCATATGATAGATTTTCTAATAGAGACCATCGGTTCACTTCTCACTTTTGGAGAGTCCTTAAGAATAAATGAGATCTTTGTTCCTTTTACATAATGCATACCAACCCCATTTGTGAGGCCAAATAGAAATATATATATATATAAAATTGAGGATATGATACATTCTTGTGTTCTTGACTTTGGTGGGGATTGGGTTTAAAATATAGGGAAGGATAAGTTCTATTATAATAATAGTTACTAGTATTAAAAAAAATGGATAATTTTGAGGACTTGTATGGACAACCTTATAGATCATTGTTGTTTTAGTCAAATGTCGGTGAAAGATCCTTGGTTAGACTGATCTTGGTTCAATACACAATAGAAAATATTCTGTTGTTTCATCAGAGAATGTTGATATGGTATATCTAATATAAGTTTTATGTTTATCATCACCATAGACCATTAAAATATTCAATTGATGACACAGTGTTCATGAAAGCTTCACTGCTTATAGATCATTGATGTATTGGGAGAAATGGAAAGCTTGCTACTCATTTTCTAAGACCTTTTGAGGTTGTTTAGTAGGCGGGGAATGTTTATTTCTATTTTTCACTATCACCACAACTAACATGAATACATAACATGTTTCATGTATCACAACTTTGAAAGTATCTATCTAATCCATCTCAAGTTCTGAGGAAGATTGTTTATATTTCCAACCTGATTTATCTGTGACTAAGAATTTAGTTTTTATAATTGATTCTGAATCAAAGGTACCTAATGAGAGGATGATGCCTTTGGTTTATGTGATATGGAATCAAAATCCTGATTCTCATGATACATGGGGGAGGGAGGCACTAATAAGATAGTAATGGTCATACATTTTTGTCATAGAGGCTTCAGAGTTTTCTTTGTGGGTACAAAAAGATTCTTTGGTGGGGAGGTTGTAACATTATATTTCTATTTTCAGGTATTCCTATTCCCATATTTTGATAATGCTTTGGTTGAGTTCTATGTAGTGGTGTCTAATGTAAATTTTTTTAATTTTTTGAATGTGTTTGGGTTGTGCATTGTTGGCACACAATTTTATCGAACATTGTACCCTTCTATTAAAATTGTGAAAACTAATACAATGAGTTTTTCATGGTTTGTGCACAGTTTGATAAACTTTGCACTAACTTAGTAGAACGAACCAGAACAAAAATGGACGCATGACTAGGGCGAACAGTTTGTATAACTGTGAAGATCATTCCATGAAATCATGTATACAAGAAATAATAAATCTAAATGTTTTTTTAAATCCCTGAACCCCTCATTTTATGTGCCCTATGGGCCTAACTTGAACTATTATGATTTCTTTATCCATATAGAAACCGAAAAGGTGATTTTGAATCCTCTAAACCAATCCTAAATAATATAGAATCCATGGGAACAATATACAATCTCCTCCCATTATTTTTCATATTCCCACTCTCTTTCCATTATTCTCTTTACATTCTTCTATCCTCTTTCATCCTTAGGTTTTTGTGTATATCTATATTTTTAGAGGATATACTCCTTGTTATTTTGGATATTGAATCTATGTTTTATTATAAAATATCTATTTTCTATGGTATTCATTAGAGTTTCCAAATTAGGGATTAGTGTTTCGAGATCCCCTGATTCCATGGTAGGTGGTTCTTTTATGATATCCAATTTTGATTAACCCCAAATATAATTATTTGAATTTAATTTTTTGCTTTAAATTCAATTTCTTGATTCAATTAAATTTATTTATATAGATGTATTTATATCTAAATTCCATTGATTTGGGGATTTGGATTCTTTTGGAATGAAATTTTGTCCCCCCCAATTTTATAGAATTAGGGTGTATTTTGTAAATTGATATGAAATTTTGAAATTTATATTGTTGAATTTAAATTTGTGAAATTTATTAGAATAAATTGATTTCAAAGTTTTATTTGATAAAAATTTCTTTAAATTATTTTGATAGAAACCTAGTGATTTTATCTTAGAAAAAAGAGTTATTTGATTAAAAACCCATGTGTAGGTTTTTGAAAAATAAATCGGAATACTTGAAATAAAAAATAGGATTAATTTTATTTTTAAAAGTTTTAAAGTAAACTTCCCACCATTGATTAATTTCAGAGAACATAAAAGCCTAAATATTTAGTGAGTTATTTGTTAAAAGAACAATATGTTTTAATTTCCCTAGCACATGATTGATGCTTTACGACTCTAACATAAAATTTTTAGAACATTTTATTCCTTAGTATAATTCTGATGAGTCTACTTTGACTAGGGTTAAGGGACATGGGTACACATTGTCATAATCTTCATATGAGTGTTTGAGGATCCCATATACATGAACTATCACACCTTTTTTCCATGTGACCATATTGCTCGTAGTTTGTATTTAAAATATATTCTATTTTTTGTAAATTTTTTTTATTTATTACTCATGGATTTATATAAACTATTTTATATAAAATGATTATTAAGTAAGTTTTTTAAAGTATTTTCATAATATTAAATGTAAAGCATGATTTTTTTAAATATTATTTATAAATTCCATGTCATTTTATTTAAAATTGAATTCTCTATATTGTTATTTAAATGTTGGTATATTATTATGGAATCCTTTGTGAGACCCTAGTGGGATTTTATCTCACATCCTACCTATGAATACATGAGATTTTTGATTATATTATTCTAGGTTTGATCAAGGTTAAGTTACCACTTGGAGGTGTTAGTTTTTGTTGACATTTGTTATTGGAGAGTTGTGTCTGTTGGGAAATGGGTTGTTTAACTTCTCATTTTTTCCTACTATTTTATAGTATTTTAGGTTATTTATGGCTGTTTGAATTCTGGTATAGTACTCTCATGGGAGTTTTTATTTTTTTTACACTTACATTTTTATCTTTATTCTGTTTTGTTTATGGAAAAGTATTTCCCAATGTCATATTTTATGATTCCATGTGTTATTCATCAAACCGCAGTGAGCAGGAACACCCTTTGGGCTATGTTAGGAAAAGAAAAATTATTGGGTTACTATGGTATCCGAAATGGTTCATGATAGGGAATCATACTAAGATACAATATTAATTATTCCAATTTAATTTATGGATTCTAACTACACCAATTAGTTGGAAACTGATAATTTATTATATGATCATTAGTTTAACTAAAAGAATACAAAATAATAAATACATAGATGAGAAAACCCCTCTTAGAACTCCTCCCATTCACTTGGTCTCCTTCCAATTGAATTTTTTATAGTATAATATTACTATCCATCAATTTTTTAATAATCTATGATGTTCCTCATTAAAAAACCTATGATCAATAGCTTGTATCACATGAAACACCAAACTAAAATGAAAACTTTTAAATAATATTATAAAATATAAATGTTTAATAAGACCAATAAAACCTAGTTGTTGATATATTATGTATTAATATGTGTAACCAAAATAAAAAATATAGGTATATTGAAGATAAACAATATATACAGTACTAATTAAATATAATTAGTATAGCTACAACAACAATGATAATCATTTTTCACTAAAATATATATATTTTCATAAAATTGGTGTTTTATTTAATAAACCAAACTATATTATGATTAAATAAAAAATATATTTTTATAACATTAATAAATAATTAACAAAAATTTAATTATTAAATGATAGGAAATATTATTAATGAATAATAAACATTTTAAAAAATTATTTTCCCCTATAAAGAGATTTCTACTATATTTTTTGATTTTATTTAAATGTTGAATTATAATATTTTAGATATTTAATCCAAAAATATTAACATAATTATTGTATTAATAATAATATTATAATATTATGAGGAGGTTTTTTGTATTTTTCTATAAAAAATAGCACTATATGTGAATAGTGAAATTTTTTATTTTTTAAAATAACATGATTTTTTTGACATTATTAGTATATAGGTATGAATTGAAAATTTATGAAAAATTTTTATAAAAAATATGTTTATTTAATATGTGATTATTTAAATTATAATGTTTCTTAAATTTAGAAATCTATATTTCACATTTGATAATATATGTTTTATTTTTTATGAAAACAATGTATTTAATACATTCTAAATATATTATTTTTAAAATTGTTTTAATAAATTATTAAAATTCAATAAAAAAATGGATTTCAAATTTAGAATCATTATGGAAATATTTTATATTAATGTTCATTATATTTTTTGTGAATAAAGAAAAAATTAACTAGTTAATAACTACTTACCATTGTGAAAACTAAAATGGTATAAATGAGTAACCAATGAGGTAAAGAACAAAACATTCTAAAATCAAGCCTAAATTTAGTGTTCTCAGTGTCGATCAATAGTATATATTATACTCTATATTATTTCTAAATTTTTTTCCATTTTTAATTAGAGTTAAATTAAATTTTTGAAATGATCTGGGTATTTACAACAACTCTACTCCTTTTTTACTTATAAAAGGGACACTCTTCTAATCACTTACCCTCCAACCAAAAAACCCTAATTTTAGCCAAAAATATACCCAAACCTCTTCTACATTACCTTATAAAACTTAATAAGGTTCATTTATTCATAAAATAATATCCTTCAAAGGATTAACCCCCCCTCACAAATGAGATAACCCATGTAGTGAGATATATTTTCTAATAGTTTCTTTATATATTTTTTCATTATATGAATTTATTCATTATGAAACTTATTTTCATCAAAACCAAAATGATAATATATGTATCATTATTATATTTTTATGTTACTATAATTATTTTAAAATCATTTAACACCCACCCTTTATACTTTAAGAATAAAAAATGTGAATCATGAGTTGTGTGGACCACTACATACACGAATAAACATATTTCATTTTCATTCACATCCAACCAAGTAATGTTTTATATTATAATTTATAAATATATATGTAACATATAAATAGTATATATCATTAGTATTTTTATTTTATTATAACACAAAATGTAACAATCTTAATAAGGTAATCCCCTGATATTGGCATATATCCCAAAACTAGCACATCGTCATTTTCATATTCTCAATATCCAAAGAAAAATCCCATTTAATTGAATTATAATATCATATATTTACATAAGAAATATATTAAATTATATTTAATGGTTTTTAAATTATTATATTTTTTTGGGAAAAAACATGATCGATACCACTTTTATGACTCTATTTTAAATATACATCATTATTAACACCAAATATTGAATATAGATTACAAGAAGCTAATATATGAAGAGATATGTTATTAATTAATAGTAAGTATATAAATTTATTTATATAAATTTCTTAAATATTAAATTAATATATTTATATTTTTGAGATAGTATCTTATAGTTGTTTTTTGGATTCAATGCTGAATGTGAGAGAAATGGTATCTCTAACTCCTTCAATTGAATTAGAAAAATTATTTTTAAAATAATTTTTTTGTGAAAATCATTTTTGAATTATTTACTATCATTATTTTAAGGGAGATGTGTTTTTGAAACAAATCCATTTTTATGAATGGTTTTACTTTAATCATTATTATAAACAAAATAGTCTTTTTGAAAAAGATACATTTAACTACAAATATTACAATGAAAAATAAAAACTTTTATAAACAAAATCAATTTTCATGAGTTTCCATTCATTATATTCAAGTGATCTATCTCTATTGGAGCTATGATTCATGTTTTATTCTATTTTTCTTTTATTATGTTATTATTTTAGGTGGTCAATTTTATTGTATGAAATTATTTAATTAATTATATTATTTTATAACATTTGGATGTTTAATTAAATCCATTGTATTTCAAAAGGATATTTATGAAAGGTGAATGCCTTACCTATAAATAATTTATGAATCCCATTTTATTTACATGTTATATTTATGAAATATAAATTACTTCCATGTGAATTTTTTTTATAAACCTATGTTTTTCCTTTGGGTGATTTAATAAAATAGAATAATTTCTATTTTAATATTTGGTGAAACATGTTTTGTTTCAATGGGTTATTTAGGATTTTAAAGTCAATTATTTTTATGTGGAATGTGTATTTATGGATATAAAATGGGTGGGTTTCTATTTTACCCTACAATGTATAAGTTAAATATTTATATCTACTGAGATATGTATGGGAGACTACAATTTAGTTTCTCATAATAATTCGCACTGACTGTGTGGATATTGAAAGTAATATTTCTATATCACAATATTTGTATTACTATAAATAATGTTATTAATTATTCTTTTATACAATCATTTTTCTATATTAATGTTAAATTATTCCAATCCATGTTTTGTCTATTATGTTTCCATATTGATATTTGGTAGAATTATGATCTTATTCTATGTAATTTGAAGCTGAATTGTGTTTTATTATTATCACTCATGATGTTATGATATTTATTTTATTCTCTTGTTATTTATTACCAATATTAACTCACAAATGATTAAATGTTTATCCCACCCATATTGAGAATTTTCTTCTCTCCCATTTCATATTTTTTCATTCCAAAAGTTATGAGGATGAGCATTACTAATGAAATTAATTGTTTTTAGTGTCATATAAGTCCTTAAAGAAGAATGGATTTAGTGTTTTTTTTGAAATACTATTATTATGAAAATTTTCTCAAAATAAAATAATCTTATTAGTCCTTAGGATGTTATTCGTTATGGAATTTAATGTTTATATATTGTAAAAGTATTAAAATAAATCCATTTTCAAAATGGGTATCTATAGTTCATATCAATGATAAGGTTTAGTTATTTTTGGATATCTATGAAGCTATTTTCAGAGTTATAAATTGTTAAATTTAGTGTAATACAATATATATGAGTGTATATATAGGATAATATCCTAAAATATTTGAAAAATATATATTAGGATATTTTCCGAGAAAATACACACTAATATAGATATAGGAATGTTTATAGAGGATATATCATAACTATATATACGGATAATAAAACTGAAGAGGGAATGTATATATTTTGATAATATATAATATACTACATGAAAAATATCCCTATCTGTACACAAAGATAGACAATATCATGGGATATGTATTAGATGATATCATACACTTTATAAACAACACTGATTTATTGATTTCTTTGAGGGTTTAGGTTATGAATTAAGATAAAACTCAACCTAATGATAAATAAATAATTTTATACATTAAGCTATATTAATAATGTAATAACATTATTTTTCAAGGATTAATATTCTTTATGGTTGAATATAAATAATTCTACTTTTATCTTGTGTTTTTAATGTCTTATCACTAATTTAAACTTTTTTATTGGTTTTAGTAATTTCTATAACAAGAATTAATTAGGATAAAAGTGGGTTTGATGGACAACTTTATGGTCTCTCTAATGAGCTACAAAATGTACTTGGTGATGGAGTACCAAAAATATATAGAAATACTCACTCTAATGTTTCAATTTATGAATAATTAAATTAATAATATTGAGATCATGAACTCAACATGAAAGGTTAAGCTTTCCATTCAATTTTTTATGCGGCTATGTATGCCCTATTTATGTTTCTCTTCGAATAAAATTATCTCCATGTTCTGGATTGATGTGATTGAAAATATATCGTCCATTATCTATTATTTAAAAATGAGATGGCTATCGTAGTTATTTTTTATTTAGAAGGTAACATCAACCAATGGTATACAATTATTAATAATATATTGGAGAAAGAATTAGTAGACATAATGGAATATAAATAATTTAAGAAATTTTTATTTACAACGTATTTTCATCAAACTCGATTTGTTAAGATAAAAAGGAAATTAATGGGGATTAAAAAAGGGGGATGAATCTATTTGATCATATGATGAAACATTGATGAGGTTTTAATGATTTTAATCAGGTTTTAACACTGATATAGAAAAAGAAATTGATGGTTTCATTAATTTTTAGAACTTAGTGTTAAAAATGATGTTACCATAAATACATATGAGGATATTAAAATATTTTGCATGTGTGATAAATGTTGAGAGGGAACTCGAGGTCTATCAAAACTCTAGAGTGGGATAATTGAAGGAAAAATATGAAGGGATTTCTAATATAAATTAAAATTGTAGGGAATAAATTTTAAAACCTTGCGTATGAATGTGTGGGAGGAAGAACCCAAATAATTACCTAAAATGATTAAGGAGGCATTTCAAGTCTATTAACGTTTCTGACCAAACCCACAACTACCAAAGTTATGCTAATATGAATATTAATAGAAAAATTGAGAAGAAAGTACAATATAATGTTATACTAACACAATAATTATTAATGTAAAAATAATATGGACACTCTATGAATATATTCCAAAACCCTTTGTAAAATGAAGAAAATAGGCCCCATCAGGCTCTCAAACAGAAAGAATAAGAAATAGAATTTTCGATCAATCATAATGAGGTGAATCATGCTAATTAAATGAGTCCTGGTACACTTAATATTTATTTTTTCTATGAAATCACATGATTTGATTCTAGTTCAATTCATTTCGTCAAGTCCAAACATTTTTCTAAGAATGTGGAGAATCCTCATCAATCGATGGATATTGAATTATCTATGAAGTCCCCAGGTGGAAAAATTATTTCTCATAAGATTTATAAATCAAATATGATCATAATCTATTTGAGGATACATTCTATTGAACTAGTTCTTATTCATGTTATTTAATTTTGAATCATATTGGAAATTTATTGGCATCACCTATATAAATAACATATAATCTATTTGGATATGAAAATATGATTTCATATACAAAAGTTTTTCTATTATCATTTATCAATGAAAGGATGATTATTAATTAATTTCAGAATAAAATTATATAATATGGTTATGATACCTATAAATGTGTGATTTTTAACTAAAATAGACAAGGAGAATATTAGTATTGATGAAATGCCAATTGTATAGTAATATAATAATGTAATTTTTAATGAAAAACTTAATATACCCCTTTATTTTAAAGTTTACTTCTTGATTGAACTTACAACTGAAATTTTTTATATATTTAATAGAATATAGAGGATGTATATTATTAACTGGAATAATTAAAAAGGCATCTAAAAGAGTTTATAGAATTTTTTTTAGTCTTAGTGAATCACCATGGGGACAAACTATTTTATTTTTTATAAAGAATCTTGGATCACTAAACACTTAATATACAATCATGTGCTTATCAAGATTACAATTAAGAATAAATATTATTTACAATATATAAATGAATAATGATATAAAATTAGAGGATCTTGTTGCATCCTGAATATTGACCATCTATTTGGATATATTCAGTTATTTTTCAAAATGAAAGATATTAAAAAAATCAGAATTTGAATGATGTATGAACACTATTAGTTTAATGTGATTCCATAAATATTTAATATTTACCACACCGTATGCATGAATCCTATTACTAGAGTCTATGAAGACTAAATGAATCCTTTTGGGTTAATCTTTATACATAATAATAATATATAAAAAAATTGAAAGGAAGAGAATAATGATCCTTTATAGGTTATATTGATGAACATGTGAAATGAATTTTTTTCTGAAAAATACAAAAAATTTAAATTATTTCTAATAAAGGATTGATTAATATGCCACATAGTCAAATGTATGGGAATATATATAGATCCTTCAAAAATTGATGTAAATAAACAATGTAAAAGACACAAAAATAAATGAGATACAAATTTTTCTTAGGTTACCGATATATTATTGGATATATTTGATAAATAACGCATTACAATCAAATCCACTAAATATTTAACTATATAATAGTGATATGTTCCATTAGGTGGATGAATGTTAAGAATATTTTATTGGACTACTAATGAGATTGGTTACAACAGCTGTACATGTATGACCATACATTGGGAGTGGTTTGTAATATACATTGATGTCTTAGAAAAGGGCTTAGGTTGCATCATCATGTATAATTATATGGTAATTATTTATTGATCATGCAATAAATTCAATCCTGATAAAAATTATTCAACACCTGATTTTAAGAAAAATGATGTGATATTTTTATTATAAAATTATCATGAGTATCTTTATAGTGATATTTTTTTTATACTAATCACATTATCATTATATATATATATATTCATATAAAATGAGCTGAATATGTGCTAAGGGAGATTTTTGAAACTGATCAAAGTCCATGAATACTCAATAAAGTTCAACCAATTAATGGAAAATGGTGGCTATTCCTTGAATAAGGAATGATTATGCTTCATTATCTATGATGAGGTTAGAAGGAGACAAAATATCCATTTTTTTTAAAGGATACATATTAATATCACAATGGAAGGTGAAGAATAATTTCATTCCCAATTGATGGTTCATCTATCAGTTCATGGGATGATCAATGAAGCTTATAATGATGGTGTATTTCTGTAAAAACTATAGAAAATATATAGGGTTCATCATTGATAAAGTTGATGTGATAATGTTTGGAACATGGATACATGTCCCATCAAATCCAATATTGATGAATGAAATTTGTTATGATGCACATAACTTATCATTCTCTATACATCAAATATTTATTAGTAAGTATGGAGATCCCAAAAAAGAATTTTTTAGGATATAATAATCAGAGAGAATGAAAAATACATATATAAACACATGGAATGAAATATGTTTTGTCTGAATAAAAAATTATAAGTGTTTTTTGAATACAATACCAATACCATAATGGAAGTGGGAAATCATCACAAAGGATTTAAATATAGGAAACTTCAAAATATCTAAAGTATATAATTTTATTTGGGCTGTATTCAATCACATCAAATAGTTAGTGTATTTTATTTACAATATAGATGATTTATCCATTGAACAAGACATAAAGATATACATAGGTAATACTAAAGGTCTACGTGTAATACCACTATCCATTTTATCTGATTTGGATCCAAGGTTTACCTCGAAATTTTGGATATTTCTTTATAAATAATTAGAGAATAGGCTGAGTTTTAGAACTAATTATCATCCTCAGATGGACAGATATTCTATGGTATCTATTAAAACTCTAAATTATTTTATGAGTTATTGTTTAATGTATTTTCAAGGATTATAGTATCAACACCTCCCCCTGGTAGAGTTACTATAAAAAATAATTTCCATTATAGCTATCAAATAACACTATATGATTCTCTATATGTGAGGATATGTTAGAATACAACATGATGGGGCGAATCTTTATAGAGTATGTAGATAGGTCCGGATCTTATGTATGAAATTTTTGAGATGACACATTATATTCAGTGACATATGAAGGGGGAACAATGTTTATTGAGTTGTTTTGTAGATAATAATCGATATAATCATGAGTTTGAAGATGATGATAATGTTTTATTTGTAATATAACCATAAAAGAGTGTTATGTGATTCATGAAGAAAGGGAATCTTAGTCATAGGTATATAGGTCATTTCAAGATCATTGACTATCTCAGGACTATAGCTTATCACGTAACATTCATGCCTGAAACCTCCCATGTACATGACATGTTTAATGTATCACTTTTGAAGAAGTGTACACTAGACCCTTAAAATTTAATAATATATACATTCATTCATCTAGAACATGATACCTCATATAAGGAACAACCATATAATATTTTATATCAAATAGATATGGTACTTCATCATAATACCAGTTATCACATCATTGTTATATAAAGAAATCATATGATCTAGGAAGATACTTGGTAATTTGAGGATGTAATATAGAAAACTTAACTTCACTTGTTTTATACAAATTAATAATATTTATACTTATAAATTCTTCTTAAGGTGGGGTATAATGTACTGAATTGAGATTTTCATCCTCAAATTAAACCTTTGTTCAATAACATTCTTTATCCAAACACATGAATTAAAAGAAATTCATTAAATATTTAGCTAATCAATTTATATATAATAATTAAAACCTAAATTTTAAATTATAAGCTGTGAAAAAGAGTAAGAAAAATATGAATTATATTTGTAATTAAAATACTGACTAATTTTAATACTAATGAAACTCCATCAGTATATATAAAAAACCAAGAAAATTATTTTATGGTCAAAAATATATTCTACAAAAATTTGGTTTTTATTTCAAGAAACTATTTATATTAAGAATATGTAAATAATATATATATATATATATATTATGGACACTATATTACAACTAATTTAACTAGTAAAGGATAGATAAAATAAATATTTAATAACTAACATTTTCAACAAGAAATTTTTCTACATGAAATTTTTCCTACTAAATGTTGAGATTTTATATAAACATTAAATTATAAAAATTTTAAAATTTAATTTGAAAAAGATAATAATTTTTTTATTATCCGTTAAAATATAATCCTAATATTAATTTTAGTTATTTTTTAATAAATATTGAATTTATACTAAATATTTCAATATATCATTTGTCCTAATAACATGGATTTTATAACAAGATTAATATATAAGTCTAAATTTTAAATTTATTAAATAAATTGATATGAAAAAATATTTAATTTATATTCGGATTTATATATTAAATTTTTTTTATATTTATAAATACATATTTGACATTATAAAATTTATGATTATTTCTTTTTAAAAAGTATTTAATACATTTTATATTCAATATTTCAACATTATAATTTATCAATATTTCCAATCAATTAAAAAACAATTATTTCAAATTTAGAATCAATATTTATAAATTAAATATCTTGAAATAATTTTGGGCTTAAATTATAAATTTCATTGTTAAAAACTAGTAACCATTATGAAAAACATTATGGTAAAAATTAGTAACATTTGTGGTAAAGCACAAAACATGTTAAAAATGTTTTAATTTATTTTTTGATGTGTGTTTCAATCATATCTCTAAAAATATACATTATATTTAAATTCATATTTCATTATACTATTTTATTACTTTATATTATTGAATTTTTTTGGGTAATTTTAAAAAAGACACTCCTTTTAAGAAATAAATGGGGAACTTCTCGAATCATGTCCCCTCATTAGAAAACCATTAAATTTAGCACCAAAGATACCATTACCTCTCTTAAAAACTCATATTAACCCTAAGTATGTTTTATAATTCTCCACAAACAACCATTTAATGGTTTAATCACCATTGTAATGGAGATAACCAATATAGTGAAGCATAGATTTCTAACTATTTCATCAACCTTAATTTTTCGCTATATTAATTCAAGAATTGTCAAATATTATTTCACTAGAATAAAATATAATCATTTGTAACATTTTTATACTCATAGGTTATTATAATTATGTGAAAATCATTACCCACCCTCACATTTTTTATTATGAAAAGGGCATGAATTGTGCTTTGTGAGGACTATCGCCTCTATGAGTATACATTTTTTGTTTTCATACACATCCAAACGTGGTTGGTGTTAGAATATATTTTATTATTATATATATTATATATATAGACATGAAATATTTATCATTAATATTGTTATATTTTAAAAATAATATAATTATCATTATATGTTAATCCATCAATATCTGTAAATAACCTAAAAATAGTTCTTCATCATCGTCATCCCCAATAATCCTGAATAAAACATAAATGTAATGTAATAATGTAATTATAAGTATTTGTTAAATAAAATTTAAATTTCCTTAATATTTAATAAAACTATAATCGTTAATAGAAAAGGGATGACCAAAAATGTTTTTATGAACCTTGTTGAAAATGACCAATATTGTTAACACAGAATATTGAAAAGAATCTAAAAATATATGCTACGTGAAGATAATTTTGTTAAATAAAAAACAAATGGATATATATATATGAATATATTTTTAAAATAGTAAATTTATATGTTTATATATTTTATTTAATATTTTAAAAGAATAATATGTTAATCTAGAAGATTGAATTTTGATATCATAAGTCTAACTTTTTCTTTGAGATATAAAAATTATTAGTGAACTTCATTGTTCTAAAAAATTTAATTTTTAATTATTTTCCCCTTTTTTTGTGTAAAAATATTTATTGAACTAAATCCACTTTAATAAAAGGTTTAATTTTCATTTTTCTTAAATCAATAAAATGAATTATAAAAATACTCATTCGATGATTTGGTTTTCACCATACTAAAATTATCTATCTATAATGGATTTATATTTAATTGGTTTTCCATATATTGTTCTTCATTATGTTATAATTTTGGGTGACCAATTTTTATAACACACAATGATCTAATTCATGATGTTATTTTATACCATTTAGATTATTTATCAATCCCATATAATTTCAATGGGATAAATATAAAAAATGAATGTTTTCTATATATAATTTTAATTAAAACCATTTTATTTCCATATATTTTATATGAATATATATTTATTTCCATTTGTTCCTTTTATGAAAATAATTTCACTTCCATGGGTTCAATATGATGTAAAAGTTAATAACGTTATTGTGGATAATATATTTTTTGATTAATGATAGGGGGAGGCGTTCCACTATCACCCTAAAATGTATTGTTTATGAGTTTATATATCATATGATATGTATTCATGAGTAAATTTAGTTTCTTGTAAGTGTGGTAACTAACTATATATCTCATAATGTTATATTTATCTATAGTAATATATTTAAGACATTTAAAGGATGATATACATAATGATCTTATACTATAATTATTCCTGGTATATGTTAAATTATTTTAATTCATATTATATTTATAAGTTTATATATTTTTTTGTGGCTTTATGTTATTATCCCATGCACTTTTATAATAAATTATGTTTTATTCTTATCACTCATATTACTACGTTATTTACTATATGATCATGTTTTTAATTATTCTTATGTTATAATAATTTATGAAATGTATATTTAAACATTACTATGAAATTGAGATCATATTTTAGTTATGTTATTACTACCTAGTTTCTTTGGATGTGTCATAATAATGATATATCTAGAATATTGGTAGCTTTAAGGAGCAATGGTCAATAGTTTAGTATGTAAATCTTTTTATATAGTTAGTATCTAGAGAAAATAAACCTATTTATCCTTGTGATATTATTTACTATGTAATTTAATGTTTATATCATGTAATAAAATTGAAATAATGCCGTGTTTTTCTACGGTATCTATAAATGGAATAGACCACCACTGTAACGTTAGACTCCCATCCCAATTCTCCATATATATTATACCATCAATATTTCTCGGGACTCTATACCATTGAATGTAGAATCATTACAAGTATTCATGGTTATCAAATAAAAACACCAAGGATCAAATTACCATAGACAATATACTCATACTAAATGTATTCCCTAAACGAACAATGTTTCTACAGTTATAGAATCAGTGATATCTAGCCTATTCAAATATATAACATGATTATTCACCACTAATAATTTATTATCTATTAATAAACAATTTTAATGACATAATTTATTTTCTATTTTATTACACATATGTTTTTCATGAAAAACATATAGACAGTAACTAATATAGGTTATAATCTGTATAACATGTTTCAAACATTAAATATATATTTAATAAACATTGAGTGGAGAATTACATATTCTTATCATTACCCTAGCATTTAAATTATATCATAATCCATTATTATATTGATTATCAATATCAATATTTTTAACCAAGATAGATCATAATAATGAAATATAGCAATATAGATACCATACTATCCATTAAATATCAAGAGGCTATAACAATCTACTAAATAACTCAACGATCATAATGTACCATAAATTTTTTTAATATAAAACATGAAATATAAATTATTTATACATGTGGTAGTTTGTAATTTAACATTTCAATGAATAAAATTATATAATAGGTATTAATATAAAATAATAAACAGATACACTACAACAAAAGATACTATCGTTATTCTTATAGAATCAATGCTATGAATAAATATCAAAAATTATTATAATGATTATCCTTTTTTATTTCAATAATAATTATATGAATAATTAAATATGATTCATTATTAAATGTATGAGATAATATATTCCACCATTAAATATATAAATAATAAATTCCATTATTCATTAATTCCGTAAAATAATGACATGGCCAAAATAACAATGGTACCACTATAGCCTTTGGTAAGATGAGTGTTCCACCATAAGCTCACCTCTAGAGGTCAATGGGTTGGTGACTATCATTGATCATGTATATATCTCATATTTGATGACGTATCCAATAAGAAAATGGAATATATAATGGTTTTTATTACATATAATACCATTAATATTAATAGAATATTCATAAATGATCAAGTGAATGTGACAAATTCATTAGATACCTTCTGAATCCATAGGATAAATATAAAAAAAGTAATGTAAAAAGGGGATACACACAATCCATGAAAACTAAAAACTGTCCATGGTGGAGAGACACTCAGTATAGGTGGGCCCCTGTAACAGCCCAAGATTTTATGAAAAATATTCTTTTTAATTTCACTAATGTCTTGTGTTGTACGCTACACCAAAAGGAGCTTGCACAACACACATCCTTGACTTTCCTTGTATTACACGCAATCGCGACCTTCCTCGATAGCGTGTGTAGTACGCAATACCGAGTTTCACTAAACAACGATATGCTATTAAAATATTATTAAAACTGGCCGTTATGAATAGTAATAACCACTTTTTAAAATTTTGTAAATTTTATTTTTCAAAATGGACTTTATCTTTGGATTCGTAATATCGAAATTAGCTTAGGGTGAAATTTTGGTACTTTTCGGATAACTTTCATTTTCTGATGAATAGTGAAAATTACTAAATTTTAGTTAAAAACAACTTTTTCAATAAAAATAATTAATAGTGATAAATTATTAATTTAAGTGGTTTTAAAGTATATTTAGAATATTTTTTTACAATTTAATACAATGTTGGTCATTGGATGTAATTTCACATTTAAACCAGACATAAACAAGTGTCAATCTTTTGATAGATATTGTTTCTTAAAAACACGCTATTTGTTTTAACAGCGGGATTTAATTATAAAATTAATTAATGAAACTTCTATGTTATGAATTTGGTAAAATAGACTTCATTTTTGAATTCGGAATATGAAATATAGCTTAGGATGAAATTTTGGCATTGTTCTGAAAAACATCAATTTTTGATGAATAGTGAAACTACTAAGTGGTAGTTAAAAAAACTGAATTTTTCATAAAACGTAATTTTACCACTTCTATGAATGGAATTTCAAAAATCCGAGAGACAAGGTTTATGTCAGTAATTAATATGTGGTTCAATGAGATGAAAATAATTTTTGGTGAATAGTAACATTTTACTTTTATTTACCACGGTTAAAAGTAAATAGGGTAATTAAGGGTAAAAATGATATTAATATTACCCTAACACATGTCCTAATTCTATTGGAAAAGTGTATCTCGACCAAAAACAACCTTAAGTGTAAAATATTATCATTTAGGACCACTTGAATTAGATTAAGACATTTATTATTATTTAATTCAAAGAAGAGTTAAAAGAGTTAAAATGAAACTTTATTTACTAAAATTTTTTTAATATAGGGTTATACATAAGATAAATTCGACTATAAATATTCATTATAAAGCTATAACAATTTCCTACATAATTTTATTTTATTTGTGATTTTTAGACTTTAAATAATTTAATTTATTTATGACACAACAATGATGCATTAATTACCTTTTTAAAAACATATTACCATATTTGATGTTATATATGCCCAAATAAATGTAATTTGAGACTTTTTATGACTTACACTAATTTTCTAGGTTAATATGATATGTTATTGTTGAATTAAGTAACTTGGTTCGAACTTATCATTTGGGTATAAATTTCATAAAAATCATGTACCAAATAGTGTCAAAATTGACATAAATTAGTTTTTAAAACAAATATTATATTATTAATTGTTATTTAATTCCTAAAAATCTAAGGGTCGGCCAAATGACTTATATAAGGATAGATATACTAAAAATAAACAACTTGGGGTTCTTTTGGCTTGATATAGTATGTTTATTAACCATATAGTGTAAGAAAACAAAAAGACACGGTAAAAGTTAAATTATTTAACTTAGAGTTAAATCTAATTGATAAGGTTAAAATAATAACCTAAACTTGTCTAAATCATATTGTATGAGAGAATTTCGACCCATCCCCACCTTATCCTAGAAATAAATCAATTTGGAGCTATTTAAAACCGAACTTGACTTTATAATAAAATAATATGTTTAGTTATTCCAAAGGTGCCCCTCTCCTCCCTTATAAAAGGGCACCTCCTCCCTCTCTTCCTCACACAACATTGAGTCTTCAAGCTCGGCCAAACCCTGCCAAAATCTCTTCTCAACTTCCATAATATCATCCTAGAGGTCCTGGGCTTATTAAAAGACCAATTTTAGTGCCCTAAAAGGAGGTCTCAAAGAAGCACTTCAAAGAAGAGGTAATATCCATTACCGATCCTTTCCAATTTCTTTCTTCTTCAACTTCTTCTTCTTTAATTGTTTCATTATGAATTAATAACATCAGTATAATTCATATACTGATATGTTATTATAAGTATGAAACAACTCTATTTAACCATCTATCCATCCTATAGAAAATGAAATCACCGCGCGTGCGTACGTATGGAATATCGTCTCCACGCTGTGGTGTAGGCTATTTTCTGCCACCACCTTAATAGGATGGGTATAATGGTGTAATGAGTAACTATATATGATTATTATAAAGTGATATTGATACTGAAATAGTATACATACACTTTAACACAATTCCACGACCATGGGAACGATATCATCGCTCGTGCGTACGTATGGACTACCGTCTCCACGACGCGATGAGATTCATTCTCAATGATCAACCATTCATGAATGATTATAAAGTATATATAGTAAGTAATAATGAAATATATGAAATAATAATGATACTGTATTTATTTATATTTATGTCATCTACTTAATTCCATTCAATTCAATAAGGAAACGAAAACAACGTTCATGCGTACGTACGGACTACCGTCTCCATGAACGGTGTATTTCATCCCATTTATCGATATATTATATATATATATATTCTGAATATATATTATATATAAATCATGTTTTAAATTCTGGATATAAGTAATCATGATCCAAGTAATCATATTAATAATTACAAGTTAAAAACACGAACGAAAAATGAGACGATTTTACCCAAAACGCTACTTTAACATGAATTTACAAAAGAACGGGTAATATAAAGTCATAAGTGGACCATATATGATATAATAACAATGAATATGATTCTGGAATAAGTCAATAACATGATTTAAATCATTATACAGGAGGTTCAGACACGTACAAGGCAAGTCGGACCTAAGGTAAGGAAAATATCACAATCTCATTTTTATCCGAGATTTTTTATACTTTGGTATTTACTGGGGTGTATTTTATCATCCACATACATGTTTCCTCAATATTTAATATTATTTACATCCACCTACAATTTTTTAAATCCAATTTTACCCTTTGGTGAGTTTATAGTAGAAGATATGAAAGGAATCTTTTGTCGTTTTTTCGTACGAGGTACTTTTTGACTTTTCCTACGAAAGTATGAAGAATGTTTTTTTAACTTATACGACATGAATGGATTTTTAAAACATTATTTCCAAGAAGCTTCCTTTACAAGTTTTCATGTTTATTTTTAATCAACTTCTTTTATTTTATAATTGTATGCCATGTTAAGAAAAGAAAAGTGTTTTTGAAGAAGAAAGGATATTTTCCTCAAGAATGGAGTTCAAGTGTTTTATCAAAATTATTTTCCATCTAAGATAATAAAGGGTTATGTTTTTATCCCTATTATTAAATTTATTTGATTATGTTGTGATGGAATTATTTTTATGAATTCCTTTATCGTATATGAATTTTTTTATGATGTCATGATGTTTAAGATTCCCATTTTTATTACATGGGTTATGCAATGATGTATGGTTTATGATTTTGTGGCACACATAAGAATGATATTATTATGAGATGGGTGGGACCTATATCTCCCTCCAATGCATTGGGTAAAGATTTTATATCTCATGAGATAGACATGGCTGGAACGATAGGTTATACCGGTTCAGTGAAACAGGACTGAAACGAGGGTGACTCGGTTCAGAAAGGGACTTTGTCCACTAAGATAGTCTTGGAAATGAGTCTTGACTAACAAGAAATGATTCTCTATGATAATGTGTGTATGCCACAAAGTTCCATGTTTTAATTTATGATTATTGTGATTACATTTCACTGCCATGATTTATCCCATGTTATGAAATGATGATCTCTTTTGCAGGTTAAGATTTCCAAAAATTATGTTCTTATGTATATGATGTGATTGATATTTCTTTTGTTTACCCTTACTGAGCATTTGAGCTCACCCTATTATGTTTTCTTTTCCCCAGGATATAAAGAAAGGTTTTAAGTATAAAAAAAATGAAGATCTTTATAGGAGATGTTGAAGATCTTTCACCAGGATTAGAAGATTATATTCTGAGTTTCCAAAGACACTAAACTATTACGATCCTTGTGTGTGTGTTTTTGTTATGTACTAAGTATTCTCCAAATGTAATGTAATGTCCATGTAAGTCAGGCTTCAGGTCTCTACAGTTGGTATCAGAGGAAAGGTTTAGTCAACCTTTGGAAACTAGGATGCGAAAACGTTAGTGAGATCCCTAGAGATATTTCTAAGGTATGTCTAGGGATGTCCCTAAGGTTAAGTATGCGTATAGGTTATAGTACTAGAATTACGCTAACGATCATAGAATTAAACCTAAGATGTTAGATATTGAAGGTACTCCCCCTTTATTATGTTGTTTTCCCTAGCATGATTTTTGCCTCTCACACTATTCTTTTTGGGTTTTAGACGATGGTTGGAACCCGAAGGAACCGTGTTGATCAATGCAATGGAAAATGTAATGATTGTCCTACTGAACAAACAAATGTTATGGGAGATGGAGTGAAAAATCTTATTGCTGTACTTACACAAGCTATGAATCATTCTGGACTTCCAAATGAGCAGAGAAGGGAACAATATTCTATTGAGTCCTTCATGAGGCAACGTCCACCTTCTTCCAGTGGGTCTTCTGATCCAATTGTTGCTGAACAATGGATCAGTACCACTGAAAAGATATTTTCAGTTCTTCAATGTTCGGAACATGATAAATTCATCTTTGCAGTATATCATTTGGAAGGTGAAGCTAATCAATGGTGGAATCTTATCAAGAATACGAGGCAAAGAGATGAAATTGAGTCCATGGAATGGGACGAGTTCAAGAACTTATTTTTCAATAAGTACTTCCCTCGTATTCTTCGAACAAAGATGGAGAAGGAGTTTCTTGAACTAAAGCAAAAGGATGATGAATCTGTTGGTATATACGAAGCGAATTTTACAAGACTTGCAAGGTATTCATCTGGCATTATCATCGATCCTGAAATTAAAGTTGATCGATTTTTCAATGGCTTAAAACCAAGTCTTTGAAGGGCATTAGCTATAAGAGACTTCAGTAGCGATGACGAAATTGTGTGTTGTGCTATCAAGGTAGAAATTAAAGTTGGTGTTACATATCCATCTCATGGTTTTGACAAGAAACGAAAGATGGAGTTCAAGGAGAAATCTTAGAATAATGGGGAAAAGAAGATGAATGTTTCTTTATGCACAATGTGTGGAAAGAAGCATGGGGGATATTGTCTTAAAGGGACTAGAAAATGTTTTAAGTGTGGAAAAGAAGGTCATCGAGCAGCTGAGTGTCGAAGTAATGGAAAAAGGGATTCTAATGATGTGAATAAATCAAACACTACAGAGAACGCACCACCAAAACTTCAATGCTTCAAGTGCAAGGAAATGGGGCATTATGCTAATAAATGCCCAAATCCAAGGGTTAGTGATGATCAACATGAGCAACCACTAAAGGGAAAGGACAAAGGGAAGTCACATGCGATCACTATTGGCGATGTTGAATATGACAACGATGTGGTGGAATGATTAAGTGTTTATGTAATGGGATTCCAAAATAATGTGGTATCATAAAGTATTGGAATATTTATGTGTTGGTATAATGTGGTATTCAAAGTGATTGAGATATTTTTTTGAAGTAAGATGATATGCGCATAATGAAGGGAAAACAAGAAAATGAAATGTTTAACAGTATTCATGAGCTCATGATTGATATAAGGACTAAGTGATATCATGGTTTGAGTATATAGAATTTTCAGGATTTTGGTATGTGGAAAGAGTTATCTTTTGACAGCACTCATTTTTTCACTAAGATTCAATGGGTATTGATTTTTCAAGAGATTATATGATTATGGTATTCACATGACTGGAATGTGACGAACAAGATATATGAGGGATAAATGATGGCATTCACGTGATCATTTTCTCTATACTATGAGATTGGACCGAAGTATTTTAGATAAGCCTAAAGATTAGAATGGATTATGTTGGACATAAGTTAGGATAAAACGTTTTTCGATATTATTGATGGGATGTTATAGTAATGTAGTTTTAGAAAAAGGATAACCTGCAGGATGGGCGACAGCCCATCGTGTCGGACAAGGCTGTGGGAATCAAACCCACAACCGAAGTGCGACTGGCGTTTATCGCCTACCACTGGCCTACAGGAAGTCCCTGTTTAGTAGAAACTAGTTTTATTATATTAAGTAGTTTGATATATGAAGTATAAGTCCATTTTATGAACCATATATGATTTATCTCACTATAGAATGACTTATGTATATTAAATAACTTTTGCTAACCTTTTGTTTGAGACAGATGGAATGACCAGACATTCTATCACATGATCTGCTAACACTTCACGAATAACAAATTCAACTTCATTTATTTAAGAGATGAAGTGGAAATTGTTCAAGGCACGAACAACAGTGAGATTATACCAAAATAAAGTAAGTATTTATTCTAATTCAAATTCATCATCTTTAGGGAAACGATCTTTAAAACCAAAAATATTGTCCTAGTGATCATATATTTGATGAATCAGATGGTACCTTAGATCATCACGAATTTATGGATTTGTGATTGCTGGATTTTCCATAGCCATGTTCTCTACCACTCTTCATCAGAACATGATGGTTAGATTTTTCATCCATATCCATAATTTCACCTATGTGGAAACCCAGTGATTAGTTTATTTGGGTAACCGTTACATTTCATACTTTCATTTTTAAATATTGGTTTTGGTATTCCTTTTTACGATGTGGGTTTCTATTAAAGAAACTTTCGAATATTAAACCATTTATAACCCCGACGAATTTCGAGGGAGAAATTCATTTTAAGGGGGGTAGAATGTAACAGCCCAAGATTTTATGAAAAATATTCTTTTTAATTTCACTAATGTCTTGTGTTGTACGCTACACCAAAGGAGCTTGCACAACATGCATACTTTACTTGCCTTGTATTACACGCAATGGCGACCTTCCTCGATAGCGTGTGTAGTACGCAATACCGAGTTTCAGTAAACAACGACATGCTATTAAAATATTATTAAAACTAGCCGTTATGAATAGTAATAACCACTTTTTGAAATTTTGTAAATTTTATTTTTCAAAATGGACTTTATCTTTGGATTCGTAATATCGAAATTAGCTTAGGGTGAAATTTTGGTACTTTTTGGATAACTTTCATTTTCTGATGAATAGTGAAAATTACTAAATTTTAGTTAAAAACAACTTTTTCAATCGAAATAATTAATAGTGATAAATTATTGATTTAAGTGGTTTTAAAGTATATTTATAATATATTTTTACAATTTAATACAATGTTGGTCATTGTATGTAATTTCACATTTAAACCAGACATAAACAAGTGTCAATCTTTTGATAGATATTGTTTCATAAAAACACGCTATTTGTTTTAACAGTGGGATTTAATTATAAAATTAATTAATGCAACTTATATGTTATGAATTTGGTAAAATAGACTTCATTTTTGAATTTGGAATATGAAATATAGCTTAGGATGAAATTTTGGCATTGTTCTGAAAAACATCAATTTTTGATGAATAGTGAAACTACTAAGTGGTAGTTAAAAAAACTGAATTTTTCATAAAACTTAATTTTACCGCTTCTGTGAATGGAATTTCAAAAATCCGAGAGACAAGGTTGATGTTAGTATGTAAAATGTGGTTCAATGAGATGAAAATAATTTTTGGTGAATAGTAAATTTTTACTTTTATTTACCACGGTTAAAAGTAAATAGGGTAATTAAGGGTAAAAATGATATTAATATTACCCTAACACATGTCCTAATTCTATTGGATAAGTGTATCTCGACCAAAAACAACCTTAAGTGTAAAATATTATCATTTAGGCCCACTTGGATTAGATTAGGACATTTATTATTTTTTAATTCAAAGAAGAGTTAAAAGAGTTAAAATCAAAGTTTATTTACTAAAACATTTTTAATATAGGGTTATACATAAGCTAAATTCGACTATAAATATTCATTAGAACGATAAGAAGATTTCCTACATAATGATATTTTATTTGTAATTTTTAGACTTTAAATAATGAAATTTATTTATGACACAACAATGATGCAGTAAATACCTTTTTAAGAAAATATTAACATAAGTGATGTTATATATGCCCAAATAAATGTAATTTGAGACTTTTTATGACTTACACTAATTTTATAGGTTAATATGACATGTTATTGTTGATATAAGTATCTTTATTCGAACTTATCATTCTGTTAGAAATTTCATAAAAATCATGTACCAAATAGTGTCAAAATTGACGTAAATTAGTTTTTAAAACAAATAGTATATTATTAATTGTTATTTAATTCCTAAAAATCTAAGGTTCGGCCAAATGACTTAGATAAGGATATATATATTAATAATAAACAACTTGGGGGTTCTTGTGGCTTGATATAGTATGTTTATTAACCATATAGTGTAAGAAAACAAAAAGACACGGTAAAAGTTAAATTATTTAACTTAGAGTTAAATCTAGTTGATAAGGTTAAAATAATAACCTCAACTTGTCTAAATCCTATTGGATGAGATTATTTCGACCCATCCCTACCTTATCCTCTAAATAAATCAATTTGGAGCTATTTAAAACCGAACTTGACTTTATAATAAAATAATATTTTTAGTTATTCCAAAGGTGCCCCTCTCCTCCCTTATAAAAGGGCACCTCCTCCCTCTCTTCCTCACACAACTTTGAGCCTTCATGCTCGGCCAACCCCTGAAAAAATCTCTTCTCCACTTCCCTAGTATCATCCTAGAGGTTCTGGTCTTCTTAAAAGACCAATTTTAGTGCCCTAAAAGGAGGTCTCAAAGAAGCACTTCAAAGAAGAGGTAATATCCATTACCGATCCTTTCCAATTTCTTTCTTCTTAAACTTATTCTTATTTAGTTGTTCCATTATGAAGTAATAACATAAGTATCATTCATATACTGATATGTTATTATAAGTATGAAACAACCCTATTTAACCATCTATCCATCCTACAGAAAATGAAATCACCGCGCGTGCGTACGTACGGAATACCGTCTCCACGCCGTGGTGTAGGCTATTTTCCGCCACCACATTAATAGGATGGGTATAATGGTGTAATGAGTAACTATATATGATTATTATAAATTTATATTGATACTGAAATAGTATACATACACTTTAACACAATTCCACGACCATGGGAACGATATCATCGCTCGTGCGTACGTACGGACTACCGTCTCCACGACGCGATGAGATTCATTCTCAATGATTAACCATTCATGAATGATTATAAAGTATATATAGTAAGTACTAATGAAATATATGACATAATAATGATACTGTATTTTTTTATATTTATGTCATCTACTTAATTCCATTCAATTTAATAAGGAAACGAAAACAGCGTTCATGCGTACGTACGGACTACCGTCTCCATGAACGGTGTATTTCATCCCATTTATCGATATATTATATATATATATATTCTGAATATATATTATATATAAATCATGTTTTACATTCTGGATATAAGTAATCATGATCCAAGTAATCATATTAATAATTACAAGTTAAAAACACGAACGACAAATGAGGCGATTTTACCCAAAACGCTACTTTAACATGAATTTACAAAAGAACGGGTAATATAAAGTTATAAGTGGACCATATATGATATAATAACAATGAATATGATTCTGGAATAAGTCAATAACATGATTTAAATCATTATACAGGATGTTTGGACACGTACAAAGTAAATCAGACGTAAGGTAAAGAAAATATCACAATCTCATTTTTTTCCGAGATTGTTTATACTTTGGTATTTACTGGGGTGTATTTTATCATCCACAAACATGTTTCCCCAATATTTAATATTATTTCCATCCACCTACAATTGTTTAAATCCAATTTTACCCTTCGTTGAGTTTTTAGTAATAGATATGAAAGGAATCTTTTGTCGTTTTTTCGTACGAGGGACTTTTTGACTTTTATGACAAAAGTATGAAGAATGTTTTTTTAACTTATACGGCATGAATGGATTTTTAAAACATTATTTCCAAGAATCTTCCATTACAAGTTTTCAAGTTTATTTTTAATCAACTTCTTTTAGTTTATAATTGTATGACATGTTAAGAAAAGGAAAGTGTTTTTGAAGAAGAAAGGAAATTTTCATCAAGAATGGAGTTCAAGTGTTTTATCAAAATTATTTTCCATATAAGATAATAAAGGGTTCTGTTTTTATCCCTATTATTACATTGATTTGATTATGTTGTGATGGAATTATTTTTATGAATTCCTTTATCGTATATGAATTGTTTTATGATGTCATGATGTTTAACATTCACATTTTTATTACATGGGTTATGCAATGATGTATGGTTTATGATTTTGTGGCACACATAAGAATGGTATCATTATGAGATGGGTGGGACCTATATCTCCCTCCAATTCATTGGGTAAATATTTTATATCTCATTAGATAGACATGGCTGGAACGGTAGGTTATACCGGTTTAGTGAAACATGACTGAAACGAGGGTGACTCGGTTCAGAAAGGGACTTTGTCCACTAAGATAGTCTTGGAAATGAGTCTTTACTAACAAGAAATGATTCTCTATGATTATGTGTGTATGACACAAAGTTTCATGTTTTAATTTATGATTATTGTGATTACATTTCACTGCCATGATTTATCCCATGTTATGAAATTATGATCTCTTTTGCAGGTTAAGGTTTACAAAAATTATGTTCTTATGTATATGATGTGATTGATATTTCTTTTGTTTACCCTTACTGAGCATTTGAGATCACCCCCTTATGTTTTATTTTCCCCAGGATATAAAGAAAGGGTTTAGGTATAAAAAAAAGGAAGATCTTTATGGGAGATGTTGAAGATCTTTCACCAGGATTAGAAGATTATATTCCGAGTTTCCAAAGACACTAAACTATTACGATCCTTGTGTGTGTGTTTTTGTTATGTACTAAGTATTCCGCAAATGTAATGTAATGTCCATGTAAGTCATACTTCGGGTCTCTACAGCCCCAAACAAGAACAACTCTTGATACCATATTCTCTGGGAACCATGGATACTCTACCAACATCGAATCCCCAAAATTCATTTGGAAACAACTCCAAAAATACTATACCATTGTCACACCCATAAGTCCATAAAAAAATTTGTGTCACCTATATCTATACAATATATCTAGTACCATTCATGTAAAAGTGTTGGTATAGAGATAATTAGTAGGATTCCCTGAAAATTAATATAGGTGTTGGAAATAATGATAAACGCCACACTTGGAAGATAAAGCATCAAGGATGAAGAAAATGTTAAAAAAAACTAAGACAACTTGGGTTTCATAGTACTATGGGGTATTTGAAAATAATTTAATAAAAATTATCAAATTAAGTTGAAAAACTAGATGTTTCAAGAAACTGAGATGTTCTCTTCATCACATATGCATTCATTGAATGACGCCTTACACAAGTAGTTAGAGGTTCTCAAGGCACTGATGCTTCCATGACGTCTCAAGTTGATAAATAACTACAATATTAATACTAAATTATATTCCCATGTAATCTATCTATATCATATATCATATAAGTAATCACACCACTGGCTTCTAGTATCCATATCACTATTTTTAGAGATGAATGGGTCCAGCTAAACATTTACTCATGTTTTTTATCAAGTAATCCCATACTACATGAGGGAAATAGATAAAACAAAAATTCTCAAAATGAGGGACACCAGTCATTTAGAAATGTTTCAAACATCACATAAGTCACATGAATAAAAATCACACCTGACTGGAATTCACTTTAGATTATGAAATTAAACTAAAAAATAGTGGATCATGACTAGGGACATAGGGGGGATACCTAACCCCATATTTACTTTCCCACAAGTGAGTATCATATTCCTTGGATATATGTGGCATGATACTAGACCCTACTAACAATGATATAGTATGGTATCATGACCTTGGGACTAATGGTTGTACGTCTAATCCTATTCTTGATCTTTGAGTAGAAATGCAGTCACACTACATGAATAGTGGTCTTGGATATCTACCTATATTTGGATATACAAGAGACATCACAACCACATCCAATACAAGAATATAATCATAAGAGATTGCTTGAATGTTTATATTTGATAAAAATGGATTTAAACATTGTGAGTAAGGGTTACACAACATTTCTTCCAATGTCGACCACATAGACATGAACTAACACCCAATATAGTGTGTAAAAGACTAACAACATAGCCTGTGAAGTTACCCACATTTCATATAGGGGAAATAAATAGTATTTGGCTACTATCTATGACCATGTCAATTTCCTCCTATTGATATATGATGTGTGGATGTATACTACACAATATGTGGGCTACCCATATATATGTAGCCATATACCTTATGTACAAGCTAATATGGACCTACATGACCACACCCGTTTTTGTGATCAACCACAGGGATGTGTGATATTTTTATCCAATAGAAACCCCTATACTGTGGGAATTAGGATTACATGGAATGTCTCCCTCGTAAATACACATAGTGTAGTCTTATAATTTAAAAAGATCGACATCAAGTAGGATATTTTCTTATTCATATACCATTACTAAAATTTCCACTATAATGATAATAAATGGAATTTATTATCTTCAATTCCATGTAAAATGTCATAATCTGTCCACTGTACAGCCATAAAATGCATTTTTTAGCCTCAAAATAATGTCTAGTCGCCCTTTATTAATTTTCTCTTGAGGAACCAATATCCCATACTTGTCCTATAATTTTGTTATCATTAATTATCCTTCTCTAAGTGATGAACTAAAATGATAAATCTATAATAATAATTCATAGATTCAATGTTCAATCATTAAATGAAGTAGTCTAAAAAATTTATCTTACCATTAACCTAACTGAATATCAATGATTAATGAAAAATAATTGGGGGAGAAATGAACAAACTATAAATTTGAGGAGCAATGTAGAGAATATACTATCATATATCATCAATGGATCATAAATATAATAAAGAAGATAAATAACATGAGTTCAAAAAATGTAAAATTAATATGTTAGCAATTGATAATGTTTATTATAGATTCAATTATAGGGAGGAATAATTGATGAATGCATAATATGAAAAATGGAATAAATATAAAATTTCTCCAAGGACAATGAATCAAGAAGAATATGAGGAAATAACTGAAATCAAAATGTTTGTTTGATCATTAGAGGAGAATGAAATTCTATGTTATTTCATTGATATTTAAAATGTGTTTATCATTTGACCCAAAATAATCCATGATCAATTGATGTTGATCTTCACTCTCTAATTTATCTGTAATCATTTTCACAATATATATATCTTTCTCAATATCCCATAGTTCACTAGGGCTGTGAATATAACTCTTGATAATAACCTAATAGAGGATTAAAAAATCACTACGTCAAATACTGTATTATTTAAATTAATTATTTAAAATTAATTTACACTTTAATACCACAAGTGATGGCTCATCATCATAGAACCCAATGAGAAAAAACTTATATGATAGTAGATGAAAACCCAAAAATTTATATTCAAACATGGTTCTAGTTTCCCCATCAAAGAATATACATATGATATATAATAATCTTATGGAAACATATTTTGTAGGAGATAAAAATAAAATAGAATTTGTATTATATTATTTTAAAGGACACACAACACACACTTATAAAAGATGGATAAATGTTATATTAAATCCCACAACTCAAAACTAGTTGAACCCTTAAATTTTTTAAGGCCTCCTACCATGTTAAACTTTAAATTTTATACCTAGGATGTTTTGGAGAAACAAATATCAAATATGGTGTTGAGTCCAAATAATAGAAAAATATGGTCATTCGATCATCAACTTCATAAAACATTTCATCATTGAATAAGTTAAATTTGGATATATGTAACAAAAGTTACCACAAACACCAATCTTTGAAAAAATCAAAATCATCACACATAAATCCTTCACCTTTAGAGGGGTTATCATTAATTGAACTTAGATCTGCACTTCCCATAATGGATAATTCCTTAACACAACTTTGAAAATTTGATTACCTATCCACATCAATGAAATAAAAAATAGAGTAATCAATATTCCTAGGACATGACATAATCATCCACTTCATCTCATTCGAAAGTAATTTCAACCCATGGGATGTGGTAAATCACATATTTTTTTGAATATGATAACAAAAATGGAATTATAAAGAACATATTTAGTATGATTAGCCTTCTACCCACCTTGTAAAGATCATTTTTATAGTAATCATAGACGGGAACCCATCCGTGTCACACAAAAACACTTGGTTCTTGATGAATTTCTTAAACATACAACAGAAAATAAGAAATGATGCATGTGTTTTTAAATTCATACCATTAACATATACCAACAAATTTCAGAAACACATAGGATCCATAATTTCATTCTTGTAGTATTTGGGAACCATGATCCATCCACACAAACCATGAATCTATCATTATTGAGGATTATCTATGGACTGAGAAATAATACAAATACAATTATTAAATTTTAATTATTCCATAAATTATGATTTCTAAAAAAATCAATTTATCTCTTAAATGAACTCATATATGGAGTAACTAACAATCCATTTTAATCTAGAACATGTGTCTTTCCATAAGCACAAAATATGTCATATGCTTATCAGTTTTGTATTTATGAGAAGTCACTGAATATAGTAAATGGTTAAATAAATTAAATTAATGAATTCAATTTATTTAATAATTAAACTATAGATGTTGTAATTAATAATCTCTTATGTGATTATATATAGTTGGATAGAAAACCTTAGGGAATTGTGATAGTGGTAGATATATATCTCAATGGTAAGGACGTTTATCGATTGAAATAGAATTTTTGATAAACATCAATTAATCATGGGTATTCACATATCTATTGATGAATCTAGAAAACATTCAATGACATAACTTGAGAGAAAGTTCTCTAAAAATGATTTATCAAACCATTATTTAGGGTTTATTTTTGGGATTCTAACTCATTCATCATCCTTGTATAATTGTGGGATTTATTATGTTTTTTATATCTTTGCATCATGGATTATTGCTTCCTTGATTAAAATCCACGGCGATTGTTGCAACTAGCTATTAAATTATATTTATAATTTTTTATTGAAAACTAATTCTTATAATTATCTTGGCCTAGAAAATGGTTGATAAACCATAGTAATCATTTTTTCTCAAAATTTTTGTTCATGAAATGATCCCTCTATTATCCTTGAATTCATCATTGCGATTTGGTTTAGCCAATGGTGTTTCTAATTCAGTGAAACACTTCAATTATCCACAAGTCAATAGTTTTTTGGAAATATTTTTTGGATCCATATTAATAGATCAAACCATATATTAGGACAATTCAAGGGGTACTAATTCATATAAGGGTATAGAATTTTGAATCCTCTTAAATTTGGGTTCCATGGAAACTAGACTCTGACATGAGGTGGTGATGATCCGTTGTTTAGATGAACACTAGATGGAATATGAAACCAAGAAAAGAATTGGTTATGTTCAATGTTTTTTCCAATATCACAATGGGATTAATGAAAATTCTAGAGGAATATGTGAATATTTTATAGGAATTTAGTATTTTGGAAATTTACTTAATATACATCATGTGGTTCACAAGAACACACACAATTAAATTTATATTTGTAATTTACAATGGTATCCCACTGAGAATAATATTAAAAAACCTTGTATATGGGTCTAAATATTGTTTAAATCATGATAAAAGTCTTGGAGTGTACTAAGATTATAGGCCTATGTAATCCCTGATGGCCCACATAATGTCTTAGAGGAGTCAACACCTTATGTAACAGCCTGAGGAACATGATACAAGGAAGAGGCACATGACAATTTTCCATCCCTAGAAACATGTATTATGGGGATAAAATCACACATAATGTGATTTTACTTTTACATTCCATGTTGGGTTATAGTTCATTACTAAGAGTCCTTATTCTGAAGACACCCTATGCACCCATTAGACATTCAGTGTACCTGAATTTTCATTAATTTAAAATCTTTAATCAATCTCTTCTGAGTTGGTTATTGCATTATATGTTTTAGTGGATTAAATGTTCCCTTAATATAATGTTAGGTATCCTAGACCAAAATTCATGTTTTGTGATTCCTTTCTTAATAGTAAGATCATTATTAGGGTTGAGTATCCCAACATTGAGTTTAGGGTTGTGATTCCATATTCCTTCTCCTAAGGTAGGTTATGGTATAACATTTAATATATTTAGAGAAATAGAACCCCTCAATGGGATACATAAAATGTATTATGATATAATCATATGGAAAATGGAATGAACCAAATCAGTGAGTTAAATTCCCTCATCTAATGTTTCTTCGAGTGAGATGTGTTTTTTTAATAGAAATTTCCTAGAAGGTATGATACCTTGATATATCTAATGTTTCCCTTCAATGATGAGATTCAAGTTTACCATTTTCCTTCTAGATTTATAGGATAACTTTGTATGTGATAATGTGTTTGGATTGAGTGACCTCTATATTATAGATAATGTAGATGAATGTGGGTTAGAATCATGAGTAATGATGACATCAGAGAGAATTTTAATTTCTCTAGACTATAGAGGTTGCATTGAGTTGATATCTTATGGATGGTTATTGACTTAAAACTTTGTGGACCCTTTTGTTTCTCATGAACCATTGACTACACATGTATGATGTTATTTGATGATTTTAGTTATGATGATTGGGACCTCACAACATACCTAAGAAATAGTGTCGATGAGTATATCTAAATTATTCTTCTATAATTTTGTCATGATAATCCTTAGTTTTTAGAATCTTTATATGACTTGTTTTTTCTATTTTTTATAATATTATTCCCTTAGAATAATATTATTATAGGATTTGAGTTATTAATTATTTCATTATACCTTCATTATTTTCATGGAATCCTACTCATTATATTTATACCGACCCATAAAAAATCTTTGAGCCTAATCATGTTGTGTCAATTATGTGAATGAAAAGTTCATAGATATATAGTATGTTGTAGATTTGTTTTTTTATATTTTTCTTATATTATGCATTGACCCATTTTTTTATATAGTTTTGGAAGAGTCTTAGGAATACCTAAAGCATATGGTAGCATGAAATATTCATGTTTGGGGACAAGTTTCATTGATGGACAATTTCCTTGGATAGTTGTCAATTTTCATTTTTGATCTAGTGAGTATGTATATATGGGATTTTTATATTAGTTTATTAAAAGTAGTTTTTTTTATATTGGAACATGTCACATGACATAGTTAAATTCTTGTGATCATTTCTATGTGTCCTAATACCATTGATTATATTTTATGAATAAGAGAAGTGTATGAGTTACATGTTATTATAAGTTAACGAATCCTTTATGTTTCAAATTCCTAATCTTTGAAAGTCACTATCCCATGGTCTATTAGAGGAGGTCTTGGGGTGGCACACTCAAATTACCGTCGACACAGGTGGTCCCCTGATGGGTCTGGTCATGTATATGTGTTATCAGAGAGGGTGTATCATAGGGACGATGATTGGACTTCGTAACGTTTTTTATTTTAGTGGGATATTACGAATATTATTTCATGATGCCCTTGAGTATGGTTAACAGAATAGGGAAAGAAAACAATGTGTGACGTTTAATTTATACTTTCCCTAGGACATTGGAAATGTGTTAGTCAACTCAATACACTATGTAATATTATACATGGTAAATTTATTTTTCTTAGACATCATATAGTGAGAAGTTATAACCATCCATGTACTTCATCTTTAAACTCAACCATCTATTCTCAAACACTTATAGTTGTGACCTAGGACTGTATAGTGTCACCTTATAATTGGTAAAATTCTTTCAAAGTTAGTGATATGAAATGCCTATTCCTATGGATGATCAAATCAATATCAAATAATGAGGAATGGTGTATTTCCTCTTGATGATTGGTTGATAGGTGTTGTTTCCCCATTATTTTAATCAACCCATATTCTATTATGCATGATTCAGACCTTCCTAAAAATGATAATTTTAGTTTTTGATAGGATAGACTATGATATTGGTATATTGGTTACACTATCTGTGATTAATGGAAGATTTCACTTAGGATTATATTGCGATTCTAACCCTTTCATGATAGGGAATTATCTAGGGTATAGGACTCAAAACTTCATATATTTTAAACTTATAATACTAAATTTGAATTCATATCTTGATGTTTCTATATATAATATTTTGATTTTAGTAGATTACGTATTCCAATAACTCATGAGAGGACTTCCATACAATGGTAGGATTCAAGATCTTTTCTTGTATGAAGTTCGCATCATAAGATGTTGATCCTTTCATAAGGTGGGAAAACTTTCTTTTAGTACATGTTGGAGTATTCGGTATTTGAGAGGTTTTCTTATGGAATGTTTGTTTTTTTGTCTTTTTTATCACGGTTAGTTAGGGGGAATCGATACATGGAGCCTCTTGCCTCTAGTTTTTCCTTCTTATGATGTGGCCTAAAATTTCCCAGAGCATGGTTTTTCTTATAAGAGGCATTATTTTATATATTATTCTACTTCTTTTATGAGATGATCAATTAATTGTTGGATACATGTAATATTTGAGTGGATTATAAATTATTAAGTGTTTTTTTGTTTCAGTTTAAATTGGACAACATAAAGGTCATTGTACTAGTTTTTCCTATAGAGTCTCGGGTTTTTACCTGTCAGGATTTGGAATATTCTTATGGATAATTCCAAACTTAGGCGTGAAAGCAGACTGCGATTCGAAGTCTCGATGTGCCCATAATAAATTTTATAAAAATATTAAGTATTTTTTATACTATTCACGTGGTGGAGATAAGTTATCTTCTAAATGGTGGCTCAGATCAGAAATCCGAGAAACCATTTGCGTTCGGAGTGTGCCATTTACCCTAGGAGGGGTGTAACCTTTACAAGCGTGGGACTTCTGTAGAAAAGGGTGACCAATGACATTTTCATAAATAAATGAAAAATTTATTTATGGGTGTTGGATCAAATAAATACTAAACTGAGTCTCGAATTAAAATTCTGATTGCGCGGTTGAGTTCAGAACACCACGTTTACCTTATGGGGGACCTAATATTTTCAGAGTTGGGAGGTTTGGTCTGGGGGCGTTAAATGGTGGATTAATTAATTAATTAATTAATTAAACATAATCAAACCCACTATCTTTGATGAACTATTGTAGAGGAGAACTCCCCCTCCCCTCCACCTTCCTCCTCCACCAACGAATTGGAGGCTAAATCATCCAAATGAAGTGCCGTCTGTCTCAGATCTTGATGGCGGATGCTCCCATATCTTGTAGCAGCAACTACAGAGAGTGTAAAGTGTCGACAATCTGCCAAAAGGTAGGCAGTTCAATTTTTAAAATCCCAAATCCTGTTTATGCATTTTTTTTCTAATCATCATAAATTCTGTGTATTTAGGGTCCCGAGATTTCCAAAACATATTTTAGATCTAAATTTGGAGCACCGGGGTCCTCTTGGTGGTTCCCGGAAGTTTTCCAACGGCAAGGTCGGAATCCGATGGTAGCCAAGCTAGAATACAATGAGAAATGTGATGATGAAATAGTTTTCGGATCCAGCATGGCAGATTCTGGCTCCGACGGGGCAGTTTCCAGCTCCGGTGTGGTGGTTTCCGGCAGGATTGGCGGTGGTCCAGCTATAATATTCTGTGGGTTCTTTAAACCCCTGTATCATGCAAATTGGAAGTCTGATTTGCAAGACATTTGCGGAAACACGTTCCTTGCATCGAGGCGGATCTTTTCAGTTTACTTCAGAAATTTTATGAGTTGGGTTCGTGGCATGGGGCTACAAAATGTGCAAATAAGAATAATATTTTATTATTATTCAGCTTTGACCCACCGTAACTTCTGCATGGAGCGTTCGATTCACACGCCATCAGTTCCATTGTGATTCTGATAGTAAGGCAGAAATTTCAGGATATTTTCCATGTGTTGGAAATGAGATTAGGGTGTGGGCCCCATGAGGCTGGTTTTGGGCGTTTATGAAGAAACGTGACTTTTCCATCTTCTGTCCGTTTTGGATGAATGAGTGGACGATATTGTGAATTTTTTTGAGGGGATCACAATGGTACTATCCACATTATGAGTTTTAAAATTTTTCTATGGTCCCCACTTAGACTTGTTACAGTTAATTGTATCCCTTTCAATGGTTTTCCGTTTTGGGCATGTAAATAGCCTATCCTGCATATTTTCTCGCGTAGATGCGATGGTGGCCTCGGTTTGGACCTTGGATGTATATAGTGTGGAAATGTTATGTGTCACTTGGGTTAGCGATGTTTTGACCATCAACGGCTGATTGAAATTCCTTGGTTTGTTCATATGAGGGTTTGTGTGACATTACAACCCCAGTAAAGGTTTTTGATCCCCTCAATATGATGATTTTTAGAGAGAGTTGTGGTATCACTCTGGTGAGTCTGTAGTAGGATCCTCTTGCTTTGCTTCCCTAGATCAGGTTCTTGGAATCACTGTGACCACTTATCCATTAGTGACGATCCACTATCTAGGAGGACAACCTTGTATGGTTTGAGGTATCTTCAGGGAAATGATCCCCTATGTAGTGGGCTGTATTAGTAGGGTTACAGAATCGTTGGGTATATGATCCCCTACTTAGAGTGTGGTTTTCTGTAGGGTTGTGGTATTGTCGGTAATGTGATACCCTACTTAGTGCATGGTTTCGGTAGCATTTGTGGTATCGTCAGTTCGATCCTCTACCACACAAGTTATACCATATGGAGTTTCTAGCATCGTCGTGACCGCCTTTACATGGGCGACGATCCTTTATTTGAGTGATATGATCTATGGAATGTCAGATCGGGTTTTGGTATACCCCAGTGGATCTTGGGAGTGATCCCCTATCTGTGAGATATTCGTTTGATCGGGTTGAGTTCTAATATCCCCTAGAGGACCCTATGAGTGATCCCCTATTCAAGGAGTTTGGTGTTCTTCTGTTTCAGTGTGACATTCTCAGTGACGATATCTGACGAGCGTGATCGCTCGGATGGGCTATCTAGGATGGAGATGTAACCCGGTGGAGTGTATCTATCAGACATGTGTCATTTGGGATGACAAATCTCATGGATTGTGTTCTTTGAGTTATGTTTATGCCTTAGAGGCTCAAGTTGAACCTATCACTGGTAATGAGGTTGGAACCTCATGAGGATTGGTGCCTAAAATGGGTATATTTGAGTGTTCATGGTATATGTACCAGCATATACCTATGCTGGGATAAGTAGTCGTCTTTTCTGGAGGATGGTTTTGAGATGTAGTTTCTCTCTCATTTGGGTTCCCTCTAGATGGGATGAGCTGACTGTTATCTTTTAGTTCCTCTATTTTATTTTGGGGTTTTGGGGAGCCTACTTAGTATCTTTATAATCACCCCTGCATGGGCTTTACCTGCAAATGTTTTTTGTCTTGTTTAGTCTACATGCCTTTTGACGGAGTCCTAGGAGGACCTAGAGAAGACAGAGCTTAGTGATCTTGACCAACCAGGGTGTTTACTGGAGCTGTGCCAAGGAGATTTCTGATGGGTTCTTTTCACAGCGATCCCCTCCTTCTGAGAAGGTTGGATGATTCTTTCAGTTTTATTTTGATGGGCCATGTATTTTCCCTTTTGTAATTTTTTTGTACTTTGGTTGTGGTTTATATGTATGCATGCATTTGTAAGGGTGAAATACACACAAATACTAAGTCGACGCACGCTGCAATATGAATGGGGGTCGGCGAATCCGGATGAGTTCGCAGAATGTGGTGGTGGGGATGTCTCTGATGCTTTTTGATATATGATGTTGTGAGGCATGTTGTTTGATTTCTTTCTCTACTTTCTACCTTGTACTCTCTTTTTATTTATATATTTCTGGGGGACTGGGCACTCGGCCTAGTCCTGCGCCTTCTGTGTTATATATATATATATATCATTAATGTTTCATGGATGTGTATGTGGGTGCATGTGTACCAGTACCTTAGGCTAATGCCTCCAATGTGTGTGATAGCCTACTCGATGCTATTCGCTATCCCCTGGCCTATTTTAGGTGGGATAGGGGAGTCGTGGATCGAGCCCTATTGGGTCAGTTCATGATAGAGTGGTATCAAAGGAGGTTTCACCTTCTGGATCTCTGAGCGTAGGTGGTTCAGCTGTGAGCTTGGTTTGGGTTGCATAACGACAGTGTTTGGATGTTTCAAGTTCTTCTTTCAGGTGAGGGACTCCACTATTGGTGTAGTGGCCGACATATCCATTCTCCCGAAATCTGATAACCTGCCTTTCGACTTGAGATATTAGGACACTATATGTAGGGACATAATGGTACATGCATCATATAGGATTTGGTTTTGGGTATTCCTTTCCATTCTTGAGCTAACATCCCAGATATACTTTTTGAATGTGGTGTGTCTTGATTGTATTTAAGGATTCCTCCATGAAGACATACATCGAGGGTTTCACATCAGGAATTTGGTGACGATCCTCCTTGAGTAGAGGCTTTGGATAAGGGTAGAGGTTCTGAGGCTAGACCTCCATGTGGTTTTCCAGTTGATCCACCACCTGTCGAGCAGCTGGTTGTGCTAGTAGTACAGGATGAGGATGCATATAGGATGAGTGTGCTTCATCAATTCTATAGGTAGTGAACTATGAGGTACTGGGGTGATCCAAACCACCAGGAAGCTGATGACTGGCTCAAAGTAGTCACCAGAGTTTTCCGCATAGTGCGAACACCTCCAGATCAGATGGTGGTCCTAGCGGTGAGCATTTTGTGTGGTTCAACTGGTCAATGGTAGAGTTTGGTGACATAGTCCCACAATGAGGAGATTATCATGTGGATAGAGTTTGAGTGGCTCTTCAGGGAAGAGTTCTATCCAGAGATGTAGAGGTCAATGCGGATCCAGGAGATTCTACAGCTTCAGTAGGAGGGCATGACTGTGTCAGAGTACTCAGCGAGGTTTACAGACATATCGCTCTACTACCTAGATATGGTTCAAGACCCATTATTTAGGGCTCATAACTTTTATCAGGGAATACACAGAGACATTCGGAAAGGTGTGGTTTCTTTGTGCCCACCCACCTATGTTGGAGTGCTGGAGCATGCCTTAGTGGTGGCGAGATTTCTAGAAGAGCAGATTCTTTCTGTCAGTGCTAGGCACATGGGAGCTAATACCTTAGATGTATTTTCGATAGCTGACATGTACTATCATTGAAGTCAGTCGAAGTTTAAAATTTATATTCCTACAAACTACTGTATATGTGGCAGGTTGGGTCAAACCCATAGAGAAGGAAAATTGGCCACTACTCAACTAAAAACCTTGAAAACTCCACTATTGACAGTAGTGGAATTGGGTTTCTTTTTTTAATTATTTCTTTTAAATGTTGTTTTTTATTAAAAATCACACATGAAGCAACACATATTTTAAGTTTTTATTCACATGGTATCAAAACAAAGAACAAGATAAAGCAGTAACAGAGAGATAAAATGCTAAAAGTGAACAATCGAGAGAAAAACATTTGGGGAAAACCTCAACTCTACTGGTTTTGAAAATATCCCTTCTCACGATAGTGTTTACAACTAATACCATTGAAAAAGATTAACTTATATCCCTCTCCATGAGATAAATCACTGAATCTGACTAATCTTGGAGTTTTCCACTCCTCGGTTAATCAACTTGAGAAATCTAGTTTGAAAAGAACATAGAACTAACTCGCCATATGTCCCATAGTCTTTTATTTCCATTTAAATGTTCAAGAAACTTAATCCACATTCAAACTCACCGTATAAATATGGAAATATAAAATTAAGAACAGGTGATACATTAAAATTGAATGTAATCAGATTTGACCTCACCGATCAATTCCAATCACATTAAAATGATAGTGAGAAAAGAAAATAAATATATCTAGTAGACTTGATTTTTACCTCTAACTGTAGGTATTTATCCAATCATCATCTCTATTTTGTAAACTATTTTCAATTAATTACATAGGAATAAAATTTAATGTAAACAGAGGAAGAAAAACTCCCTCTGCTTGTATGAATTACTGCTCCTGGCCCATTGAACTCCGAAGAGTGGCTGGTTCTCTACTTTGCTCTAAGACTTTTGTGTTCGTCAGATGAGTGTTTTTTTATCCAATCATCCTCTATATTTTGTAAAATATTTTAAATTAATTGTATATGATGAAAATTGAATGTAAACAGAGGAAGAAAAACTCCCATTGCTCGCATGAATTACTGCTCATGGACCTTTGAACTCCAAAGAGCGGCTGGTTCTATGCTCTGCTCCAAGACTGGTGTGTTCGTCGAATGAGTGTTTTTTTCCAAATTCTACTGGTTGCACAATTTTAATACATTGCTATCATCTACTGCATGCTACTACTCAATTTCCACCGACATGGAATGACCTTCATGAGTGCACTGTACACGTGTGTTTTATCCGCAACCGGCATGTCACACTAATTTTTCTCACATAACTAACTCCCACTGAGTAAGCTGAATGCACCTAGATGTATTTAAGGGCTTGTTGTGAACCTGCATTTGAAAACAAACAAAATCATTAAAATTATAAGGATATAAAGAATTAAATTTTAAGAAAATAAAAAGACTTTCAGAATAATTAATAACTCTTAAGTAATGTTGTTAAATAAATTAATTTATTAGAATTACGAACAATTATTAAATATATTTTCATTAACTATAAAGAAATAAAATTAATATAAGATAAATTATGATAAATTATGTATTATAAGCTGAACAAATTTGTTAATAAATGAGTTATTATTATTATAAGAAGTTTTATTAATTATTAATTTTGATGTTAAATAGTTTATAAGTTATTATTTTATATTTAGTTAACATTATTGATGTAAATTATAAACTTTAAGTTTATAATTATTATTTTAGTGTACATTATTAACATTTTAAATGAACTAGTTTAATTATATTTATCTTTATAACTTAATATTTGTATTTTATTTTATGTACAAAATGTAATATTAAAATAATTATACATAAAATTAAATTATAACTAGTAAGATTTTAAATAATCTATTCTTACTTTATTTTAGAAATTACTATAAATTAAACTTTTATTTAATAATGTTTAAATTATGTTCAAGAATTCTGTTTTATTAAATAACATATGTTAATTATTTATTTATAATTTTAAACGTTTATTATTTTTTAAGTTTTATTTTTTTATTTTGACTTTGTTTTTAATTCTTTAGTTTTGTTTTAGTTTTTTCCTTTGTTGTTTTTTTAAATGTTCATCTCTTTCCCCAAATCGCAGCAAAGTAGGGGGAAGGGTTTCTCAGTTCCTCGTTGGTGTTGCAACCAGGGGAGCAGCGAATTCTTCTTCACCATGCAATAGAGTGCGGTGCCTTCTTAGATTGGATGGGCTTCTCCAGGGCACGACTTGCTCGTCCACTCCAAGCTGCAGATCAGAAAATCAGAATAGGCAGCACGAAACTCCTCCGTAGTGGCTCAGCAGTGATTCTTCTTGGTGGATTCAACTGGTGTGGCGTTGGCCTTGGATTGGAAAGTCTGGTGTGGCTTCAACTCCTTGAAATGACATGGCATAAGAAAGCTACTCCTCTATTTGGAGCAGATTCCACAGATTGGACTCAGGTCAGTGGTGGAAAGGTCCGGCTCACATAGTGGTGACATGATCCTCTTCTTTCAGTAGTAAGGATTGATCTCCTACAACATGTCACCAAGGTAGTAATGGCGGATCGCCTCTCATGCGGCGGATTCAGGTAAGAGGTGTGACATCCTGAGTTGGCACCAGCTCCAGCTGGAAATACCTCTTCTTCTTCCATCGGTGGAAGCAAATGATTTAACCAGCATCTCAAACTCCCATCACCGACGACAAAGTGTAGCGATGACTTGGGTTCTTCTTCGGAGCTGGACCGTGTGGCTCCTGCTCATCACCCCAAGGGCACAACAGACTCCCTGCTCGACATCCTCCAAGAAACAACATGACTCGGCTCAGCCTCCTCCATGAAACGTACAGAGGCTTTGAACAAGGTGTAGTGATTCAGAGGTGATCTGTTAATTGAATCTTATATGAAAATTCTGGTTCGAGTTTGAAATTTTGAGGAGTTATGATGATTCTTTGGTATTGAGCCACTGTGGATCAATTCTGTGGAAATTGTGGTGACGGTGTGAAGATGATGAGTATTACAGGGGTGGAGAAGCTATCAGTGAGAAGATGAAACCAATGCATCAGTAGGTGAAGGGATGGAAAATATCGGTGAGTGAAAAATGGAGTGAGACCGAAAGTTATATCTGTAGCAGGAAGAGGATCATATCGATGTCTGTGAGACTGAAGATGTAGGGAAATTAAACTGATCATGAGGGTTTGAATTGGTGAGTCAAGACTCACCGATAGAAGAAAATGAGTAGAGGAGAAAAGGTGAAACTGATATGTGCATCGGTAGCAGTGGAAATGAGGGAGACCGACACTGTGAGTTGAAATAAAAATGTATCGGTGTCTGACAAACCGATGGAATAAAATAACGACTCAACAAAAGTTAAAATAATAAAAAGTAGTTGATGCGATGTGAAACCGATGATGATTCGGGATATCAGTGAGTCAATGACTCAATGATAGATGAAAATAATATAAGACACCGAAGAAAAGTGAGAACGAAACCAATGAAATAATCGTTGTGACAACGACATAAGTGCGTCACTCACCGATAATACAAAATTAAAAACCTTACCAATAAAAATTAATTTACAACAAATATTAGAATGAAGAAAACATTAATTAATTAAATTAAAAGTCAAATTAACTAAATTGTTAAAGACTAATTAGTTTCCTGTAACTAAAAACTAACCAAATTCTTTAAAAAACTAAAAATAAAAGCGACTAATTATTTACAAAGAAAATGAATGTTAAAATTAATTTAATTTCTATGTAAACAAATGCAGAAAACCTACAATTAATTAACTGCAAACATATAATTAAAATAATTAGAATTAACTAGAGTTATTAAACAACAAATTTAATTAGTTAGATTTTAAAATAAAACATAACATTAAAAACATAATATTTTATTAAACTTTATGTTAAACTTATTTACCTAGATGAATAATTGAACCGGTTAAAAAGTAAGGTTAATTTATTAAATAAATCAGAATTAAATTGTAAAGTCTTAGATTAAAAACTAGATTAAATTAATGCAAATAAAAATTAAAAATAATTAAATAATATACATTTAAAATTATTAAAAATTAAACCAAATTAATATTATAAATCTAAAAAGTAAGTTAATAAATTTGGATTACTTAGAAAGACTATAGAAAAAGGACTTAAAACACATATTTACTTATAAAAAATTATTAATTAATAGATTTAGTGATAAAATTACAAAATTTCCAATATTAATTAAACAGTTTTAAAAATAAGTAATTAAATTAATAAAAATTAAATAAAATATGTGGAAAAACTATGTAAAAATAGAGCCACATCAATAGCTGGTAGCTGATGGTAGTCACAGGGGTCCGGACGTGATCAAAATTTCATGAGGTGACCCCATGATGGAGAATCTGAAGCTCAGGGCTCTTAGCCTGGTTTTGGTAAGCCACATGAGAGGCAGTGTTATGCTTGTGATGGTTGAGGACATCTTGCTAGAGATTGTCCGACCCACCGTGCTGCTGAGAGGGAGTCGGTCGACAAACCGCCTTAGCAGAGGCAGCGTCTCGAGTTTGGAGGTCCGTATGGTAGCAGACATGGTGAAAAAGCTAGTGTAGTAGCAGGAGGTGGCATGCAATATGAGTTTCTATCGCCACTACCCATAGGTGGTCCACTCCAAGCTCAGGGAGCTGGAGGATGAGGGCGAGAACAATTGCAGGCCTTAGAGGCTATTGACCTAGAGACTCCATAGATGGATAGACGTACGCTCTGTGTCTTTTATACTTTCTGCAATAGTTTTGATAGAAACTGTTAAGCATTACTCTTTCCTTCTTGTTTCATGCTCAGGGTCAGTTCAGGGCATTGGTAAGACCCTGCATTAGTGTTGTTTGACTTGCTTCGAATATACAGGGAAGATGGATCCTTTTCCCATCGAGATGTGTTTTTGGGACATGATTAAAAATGTGTGGGAGAGTTAGTACCACAAAAAGAGGATAGTGTCAAGGTGCGGAATAAGAGTCCCTCTGACATATGTATTTGGGGCAGGGTTGTGTGTTGGGGAGTTTGTGCGAAAATCCATGGGTGCTCCATAGTGTTTTCTGGTTGGTAGCATGGGAACCCATGGTGGACTTGTTGGGTTTTGGTAAACTCACTATTGTGGGAAACCCAGTTTAGGGTTTAGTTTATTTTCCTCATGCTAATAGATTTTTTGGAATGGAAATCATTAAGGTGGGGAGAGTGCAGCGGCTCGGGTTTTGACCCTATCAGGCTTTGGGACATTCCTACAAATAATTCCAGAGATAGATACGAATGTAGATAGCGATTATGATGCCCAGTGTGCCTGTAATTAATTTTATAAAAATATTAAGTATTTTTTATACTAATCATGTGGTGGAGATGATTTATCTCATAAAAGGTGGTATAAATAAGAAATTCATGGGCATAGTTACGTCCGGAGGGTGCTGTTTACCCTAGGTGGGGTGTAACCTTTGTGGGCACGGGCCTCATATAGAAAAAGGTGACCATTGGCGTTTTTGTAAATAAATGAATAATTTACTGATGGGAATCAGCTTAGATAAATCCTAAACAGAGTCTCAGTTCAAAAATTGAGTGTGTGTTTGAGTTCAGAATGCCACATTTACCCTAGGGGCGAAGTAATCTTTTCCGAGCCGGGAGGTGTTTTAAGGGGTGTTAAATGGTGCTTAAATTAATTAATTAATTAATTAATAGAACTTAATCAAACCCCCCTCTCATTGATTCACCAACATATAGGATACATCCTCCTCCACTGACAAATCGAAGGCTGAATCGTCAAAACGAAGGGTCATCAGTCTCAGATCTTGATGACGAACACTCCCGAATCATGCAGTAGCAGCAGAGGAGTGTGCAAAATGCCAACAATCCACCAAAAGGTAAGAAGTTTGAGTTTTAAAATCTCATATCCCATTAATGTTTTTTATTCAAATATTCTTAAAGGTTGTGCTGTTCAGGTCCTGAACTTCTCAAAACACATTTCATATTTGAATTTTGAGCATTTAGGTGCTCCCGGTGGTTCCCAAAAGTTTTCCGGTGGATATGCCAGATTCTGTTGGTAGCCTTGGTAGAATCTGGTGAGGGAGGTGGCAGCACGGAAGTGGCATCACAGTTTCCATATCTTGCATAGTGTATTCTGGCTCCGGGACGGCGGTTTCCGGCTCTGGTGGTATGGTTTTCGGCGAGGCATGCGGTGGTCCAGACAGAATTTTCCCAAGGTTCTTTAAAACCCCGTAACTCAAAAACCAGAAGTCTGATTTGAGAAATATTTACAGAGGCATGTTAATTTCATCAAGGAATATCTTTTGAGTAATATTTAGGAATTTTATGACTTGTGTTCATGGCTTGGGGACATGAAATATTGAACGAATAATAATATTTTATTGTTATTCAGTTTCAACCAACCATAACTTCTGCATGGAGCATCCGATTGACGTGCCGTCAGTGGAATTGTTATCCTGATAATAAGGTATTCATTTCAGAATAGTTTATGGGTACTAAGACTGATATTAGTGTGTGGGCCCCATGAGGATTGTTTGGGCTTTTATGGAGAAACATGACTATTCTCTTTGGTGTCTATTTTGGACGAATGGGTCAATAATCTCATGCATTTATCTAAGGGGATCATAATGGTATAATCTACTTGATTATTTTTGGAATCATGGTGTGGGACCTACTCAGACTTATTACGATGAATAATACCCTTTTCACTAGATGTCTATTTTGTGTGAGTAAATAGTATATCCTGCGTGTTTTTCCGGATAGAATGCGATGGTGGCCTCAGTTTCGACCTTGGAGGTGAAAAATGTGGTGATGATCTGGGTCACTTGAGTTAGCGATGTTTGGACCAGCAGGGTTTGAGTGAACTTCCATGGTTTGTTCCTATGCAGGTTCATGTGGCATTACAACACCAGTATAGGTTTTTGATCCCCTCGATAAGATGATTATTATATAGAGTTGTGGTATTCCTCTGGTGAGTCTGGAGGAGGTTTCTCTAGATTTGCATCCCTAAAAAAGGTTATAGGTATCACTGTGACCGCTTATCAATGGTCGGTGATCTTCTATCTAGCAAGACAACCCCGTAGGGTTTGAGATATCATCGGGAATATGATCCCCTACGAAGTGGGCCATATTGGTAGGTTTACGGTATCGCCAGGTATATGATCCCCTACCCAACATGTGGTTTTCCATAGGGTTGTGGTGTCGTCGGCAATGCGATCCCCTACTCAGTGAATGGTATAGATAGGGTTTGTGGCATTGTCAGTTCAATCCCCTACTTCTCATGTTATACCATATGGAGTTTCCAACATCATTGTGATCACCTTTACATGGGTGATGATCCTCTATCAGTGTGATTTAATCCGTGGAATGTCAGATCAGGTTGTGGTATCCCCTAAGGGATCCTAGAAGTGATCCCCTATTTGTGAGATCTTCATTTGACTGGGTTGGGTACTAGTATCCCCTAGTAGACCCTATGAGTGATCCCCTATCATAGGATTTTGGTGTTTTGCTGATTCAGCATGACATTCTCGGTGATGATATCTGAGGAGCATGATCGCTCGGATGGGCCATTTGGGATGGCCATGTAACCCAATGGAGTGTATCTCTCAGACATGTGTCTTTTGGGATGATAGAGCTCGTGGAATGAGTTATCCTTGTTATATTTATGCCTCAGAGCCTCAAGTCACACCTTTCGCTGATAATGAGGTCATAACCCCATGAGGCTTGGTTCCTGAAACAAGTATATCTAAATGTTCATGGTATATTTATGAGAATATACCTTACCTAGGATGAGTAGTCATGTTTTACTGAGGATCATCTTGAGATGGAGTTTCTCTCTCATTTGGGTTCCCTATGGATGGGCTGAGTTGACTATTGTCTTTAAGTATTTCTCTTTTATATTGGGTTTTTTGGGGTGCCTACTGAGTATCTTTATACTCACCCCAGCATGAGCTTTTCCCGCACATGTTTTGTGTCTTGTGTAGACCACAAGCCTTTCAATGGAGTCCCCGGAGGACCCGGAGTAGTCATATCTTAGTCAGTATGACCAACCGAAGAGTTTACTAGAGCTATAGCAAAGGAGAATTCTATAGGGTGCTTTTGTTAGCGATCTCATCCTTCTAAGAAGGTTGGAAGTTTGTGAAAAATTTTTTGGTGGGCCATGTATTTTATGTTTTGTACTTGTTTTGTAATTTTTTTGTGGGTTAGATGTATTCATGCATTTATTTTCAGTTTATATATATATATATATATCTACACTCTTTCATGGAGGTGTGTGTGGGTGTGTGTGTACATGTACCCTAGGCTAATGCCTCCCATGTGTGTGATTTCCTACTCAACACTAGTCACTAACCCCTAGCCTATTAGTGGTGGGATTGAGGAGTCGCGGCTTGAGCCCCATTGGGTCGGGTCATGATAGCTTTGTTCCTTGGGTGTAAAAATGGAATAAGGTAAATGGATTGTCCAATCCATGGAAATGTTATGGTGTTTAGTGGAGAAAGTCCCAACATGTTTAGGTGAAAAATGACCTTGGTTGCCTCACCATAGTGTAGTGGAATCCATAGTGATGGTAACATATATTAGATTAATTCAACATTCCATAAGACATGCTGTTTCACTCATACTATGTTCAATAACTACCAAAACCATCATAATGGTGTGGTGAAATAAATTTTAGTATTTTTACACGTTTGACATAGCTAAAACCCCCTTATATCTTCTAGGATATTGGATAAAAAGAAATGCAGACATGTGGGAAAATGTTTTGGGGTATTACATGATCTTTTTAATCAATTAGGAATCCATAATAATCTACATAACAGTCCCTCATTTTTATTCATTGAATATAATGATATTGTAGTCATTTTAGTAAAAGTATTTTTAAAAAACTCTTAATAAATCTATTATATTGTGATATTATTCAACTCAAGTTAGGAATGAACAAGTTTTTTATTTCATCAATATAATTCCTTTTATCATCATTCGTCATTGGTACTTACATATTTTGGTTATTCAGTGATGACTGTTGGATGCTTTTGCAGTTTTATTTTGGTGGGCCATGTATTGTCCCTTTTTTACTTTTGTTGTACATTGGTTGTGGGTAAGATGTATGCATTCATTTTTTAGTATATATAAATATATCTCTTCACTCATTCATGTAGGTCTATGTGGGTGCATGTGTATAGGTACCTTAGGCTAATTCCTACCACGTGTGTGGCAGCCTACTCGGCGATAGTCCCCATACCCTCTCATGTTAGATGTGGTCTTAGGGAGTCGCGACTTGATCCACATTGGGTCGTGTCATGAAGTTTTCGTTCTTAGGTATAAAATGGAATAAGGTAAATAGATTGTACAATCCATGTAAATTTTACGGTATTTAGTGGAGAAATTCCCCACATATTTGGGTGAAAAAGGACCTAGTTTGCCTCACTATAGTGTAGTGAAATCCATAATGATGGTAAAATATAGTAGAGTTATTCAAAATTACATAAGATAAGTTGTTTCACTCATGATATGTTCAATAACTACCAAAACCACCATTATTATGTGGTTAAATACATTTTAGTTTGTTTACTCTTTTGACACGGCTAAAAACCCCTCATATATTCTAGGTTATTGGATAAAATGAAATGTAAACATGTGGGAAATTTTTTTAGGGTATTACATGATCTTTTTAATCAATTCTGAATCCCTAATAATCTATATAACACTCCCTCTATTTGATTCATTGAATCTAAAGATATTATATCCCTTTTAGTGAAAGGATTTAAAAAAAACTCTTAAATAATATATAATATTGGGATATTCTTCAACTCATGTTAGGCTTGAACATGTTTTCTATTTCATAAATCTAATTCCTCCTATCATCATTCTTCATATGCACTTATATATTTTGGTTATTCAGGGATGAATTTGGTGAGTCTTTATTTATTTTATAATTTAAACTCTTATTTATTATTCTACTATGGAATATGATAAATACATATTAGGTTATAATGACTTCTATCATCAAATGAGGTAGTTTGGGCATTGGTGTATCAACAAAATTCTTGAGGATTGGTGGTATTATAAGACATCGTGATGGTTTTCTCTTTGTGAATTTTTCTATTTTCTTTATCTAAGAGTGATAGTTTCATCTTTATTTAATTAGTTTCATATTCTACAATTGATACGGGTAGTACTATGGATGTTTTGTTATATACATGGATTTTTATTAATTTATTGTCTTCCACTAGGAAAATATAATTTATGTGAAATTAGTTTTAGGAGTTCCTTTCATTATAGGTTGTTCTATTTGGTCTGAAAATGTGGTTCGAGAGATGATTTATTGTATGAATGTTGACATTGATTTTTTCAACATCTATGAAGAAAGTAAAATACCACATAGAGTCCATGTATATGATCATCATCACGATATGATTTTGGGTGTTGATATACTTAGAACATTTTGTGTTTGATCGTTTTTTGAAAATTCTAGGATTATGTTTCATTTAACCATGATTCATAGTGTTGTGCCTCTGTATGATATTCCATGGAACCATGTGTTGTAATTTTTTATTTTCTTTTCTTAAATTTTAATCATGGTACCAAAATTATAGGTGGACCCATTACTGTTCAGTGGTCCTATGTGTTACAAGTGTATTGAATCTTTATAAGGTATAATGTTATTATAGAGATAGATCAAGAGGCATGATGGAATATATTCCATGACTTAGGGGAATTATAGTCTATGTGATATGATTAGTGAGGTAAAAATTGATTATGATATTCTATATGACCTAACATGAGAGATGGAAAAGGGGAATAATGTCCTATTATGTTAAAGAAATTAGGCATAGGTGATGTACATATATTGTGAGGCATTAAGATGGCACCTGGGTTTCAATATTCTTCATAATCACTAGAATGTTCTTATGATATGATGCCAAAACAGGTACAACTGGGGTTTATAGCTACTATGTTAGTGAAAGATGATTAGAATTATAACTGTTTTAGGACCCTTTATTTATTCTTATGTATTATAGTCTTATTCATGTGCACTATTATTATGAAAAAATTAGCGGTACCCTTTGAGGTTTATTACTCTCACCCTACATGGGTATCTCTAGGTGCATGAATATTTATTTTATTTAGATGAAATAAATGGAATGAGGAAAAGGGTAGAATTTTGAGAAGAGTATAATGGGTCTATGTTCTACAACAGAATATATTATAGAGGTTTCTATAGATTAAAATGTATATTTACTTGCATAAATTGAATTATGGTTTTCCTTTCTAAAAAGGATTCCTATTATTATTTTTTAATACAAGGGTTTCATTTGATATTACCTTGTGACGTATTATATTCCACTACATTAATTATGAGTTATTTATTTATTTATATTTTTTTGAAAGGATATTATACTAAGGGGTAGTATCAATACTAATAATTAGATTTCCCTTGCTTATAGTAGAAAAAATATTGCATATAGGGAATCACACAAGTAGTTTTATGGAAATACAACTTTTACTTGGTGTTTTAGGTTGGGGCATTACAAAATGGCCCTAGTGATAAGTTTCTTTATTCATTATTAAACACACAAGACAAGGTATAATGTAGATAGTCTATGTGGGACATGGATTGGGGGTTCCATATTCCAAGACAACTCGTGTGTAAAATATATAAATGTTACGAGTAGTGGGATTATAATTATTATTTTATGGTATTTTGGGTTCATTAAGGAAACCTAACTAGGAACATAAGTTCACATTAAATATATATATTCATTTTGTGCTTTATAATAGTTGTTTAATTTTTTTATATGATTGTGATATATTTTCATAAGAGACTCATGTTATTTGATTTAGTGATAAATCTATTTCAATTAATTAGTTAAACCAGATCATGTTTTTTAAGTTTTTCATATATAATTTACAATGACTAATGTGAAAGGACATAGATCTTTGTTAGTGAGAAGAGTGATATACCTTAGAATATAAATTTTTAACAAGGAGAACCTTTGTGTGATCCTATATAATTGTAATTATTTGTCTTTATATATTTGATTTAGATAATTAAAATATTACTTTGGAATTATATAAATTCTAGAATGGGGAAATTTGGTGAAACCACCAACTATGGAAGCCTTGGATATTAATTTCTGACTACAACTTGTGTAGGAGTATTCACACCTATCACTCCAATGATAATGGTGGATATGCCAACTAAATGAGGAGTCCTCCACATATAACATATCCAAGGTTTGGGTGTTAGTATGATTATTATGGAATATGCTCAAAATGGTTAATTCAATAATCATTTTTCATTCTAGTTAACTAGATTTACTATAGATATAGAAGATTGAATACTGATTATCAAGATTTTATTCAACATGGTAGAGACCCTAGTGGAACGATAGCTTATGCTAGCGATGTTTATGATTCATGGAGATAATGGAAATTGGTGGGTTATTATGATTCTAGATGGATGGTGAGAGGGTCACACTTAGGTAAAATTCCAAGACATTTTCTTTGTGGATTTCATCTTATGTATGATCATGTTAGACCAACCATATAAGTTTATAGAGATTTATCAGGGGATGATGATAATGTATTCTTAATCATTATGTTTCATAGAGATGCTATGATTCAGTAATATCTTTGTTAGGGATGAAGTGTATAATGTAAATAAATTCATGATTGGATTTGAACTATAGTTGACATGACATGTTTGGATATTTTAATAGAATACATATATCCAGGTTATTTATAAGACCTTCAAAATAGATAATGGTCTCAAGGTGGATAGATATACGGGTCTTCTTCTAACCTTTAGATGAATTCCTAGGGATACTTCCACTAATATAATGATCAATGTATATTATTCACCACAATGTTGTGAAAAGTATCTAGAGGAGAGAAAAATATCTTTATCAACTTCTTTGGGGGAATAAAGTTCATATTGCATCAACTGTGTAATGTGAGTAAATTATCATGGTTTCCTAATATTACCTCAAATAGAGTACATTTTTTATGTAAATATTGGGACTCCATAGTTTTTTTACTAGAAAGAATCGTAAATTTGCACTCATGGGGGATCAGATAAGATACGAAAATCAATCCGTGGTATAGGATAGGGTCCTTTGTAGTATAATAAAAAGGTGATGGATTAGGAATGTAATTATTATTAGGATTAAAGCTGTAGAGATGAGGTAGGTCGAGTTTTAGTAGTCGACTATACCTTATCAGATAATGGTATGTGGGTGACTACTATTTTTGTTACATTCTTTATTACTTCCCTAATATATATTTCTTTTTTTATATAGATTCGCCATAAATATTTTTGTTTTCACATGTTATTGAAAAAATTTAATAACCATTCATGTTTATTTATGAGTTTATTTATCTTGATACACCATAGTGAATGAATGTGGAACCTATTTATAGATATTTAATTTGTCATACAATCATTTAGGGTTATGGAAATCTATGATACTAATTTATTATTGAGATGACATTCTTTGATATAATACATGTAAGGACTAGATTACTAACCATTGAAAGCACATTAACTACTATGAGAGATATGTATTGTTTATATTTTTCCAGTGAGAGAAGTAAATGATTAAAAGATCATGGTAACTGGGATAAGGTAGAAATGGTCCAAAAATTAGTCAGCATTGGATGATCATGGTGCAGATTTCATTCTTTAACCTTTCAAATAGATTTTTGGCAGTCCCCTAGTCATTTCCTCATGTATTGGATCTCTATCATGACGACATTACAAAAAACATCAAAAAAATTCCTTTTATTTTTTTAATTATATGTTTATCTTATTACATTTTTTTTCCATTTTGACTCCCATTATTGTATAACACTAAATGAGATTATGGAGCTTAATGTGTTTCTCAAAGAATCTGAGTAGAATGGATTTTTCCGATAGAGTAAATCACTATGGGGTGAACATATTTTTTTTCCAAGAAAGTGGTTGGTAGAATTTGACTATGTGAATATTATAATTTTATAAATAAGGTGATATGGAATAATAGGTATCCTTTTCCTTGAATTGAACATCTACTTGATCAGTAACTAGAGAATGGTTTTTCTCCATAATTTAAATTCTATCAGTCAATCACTAGTTTTGGGGTATAGTGGAGGAAATCCTAAATATTTTTTTTGAAGAATGTATTGGATATATGAGCACTTAGTAATTCAATTTTTATTTATAAATGTGTTGATAGTGTTCATAGATCTATTGAACAATATCTTGAACACATATCTTTAATTGTTTGTTATGGAGTTCATTTATCATATCCCAATATACTAAACATCCCCTCTGAAGTATACCATACATAATGATATAATCAATATAGAACACCAATGAAATAAAATGTATTCTAAGCTCTAAAATATTGACATTTGGATTCATGAGGTGAAATTATGGTGTTAGTTTTGTTCTTAAACAACGTTTATCATTGGACCCATATAAAATGGAGGTAGTAATTTCGTCAACATTTCACAAAAAATGTGTTCAAAATTAGAAGACTTATAGGTTTTCAAGGATATTAAAAAATTTTTATAAAGGAATTCCCCCATCAATATTCAACCATGAAGGTGATGTTGATTAATTGGATGAAGTTCCAGTTGTCAAACCATTATGAAAAGGTGTTTATTGAGCTAAAATAGGGGTAGAAAATAAATCCAATATTGATTCCACCTTTTCATTGGATTGGATATCTTGTATAGTATGATACATGAGGAATTGGATTGGGAGAATTACTAATGTACATAGAGAATGTAGTATCTTTTGAGTGACTTCCTGTATGCACACATTTATGGAAATATCATATCCAAAACATATATCTAGTAGCAGTGGGACATAATTAAAAGTGATTGGGACACTATATCATTATCAAATGGTTTAATATGGACAATTAACAAAATACCCTTCTCTATATCATCACATAGTAGGATATGAAAATAATTTAGATACGATGGATTGAGTATCAACATTCATTCTATATTGAGATGACCAATGATCTTGGAAATGATTACATCATTGAATATTTTATTATCCATAAAACATAATTAGTTCTGGATCATGGTGAATGAATATAAGTGGATAAATGGTGCATGCTTATCTTGTTTTCTAACTAGATGATGAAAAATTATGAGGAATAGGGATTGATGACTTTTTACCCATTAGTGGCAATATCCTCTCTTGTATATTGGGCAATGTCTAGGTAAGATACTAAATGAAATTGTTATGTGATACAGTAATAACTACAATGTTGTGATCTGTTACTCAGGTGGCTAATGAATAATGATAATGTGATCCATGTGCATGGATAATCTGTAGTCCATACATCCATAAAGGGAGTGATGGTTAGATACTTCCTTACCTATATCCAGGAACAACTTCTTGGAGAAACAAATATGTAAATAGACTTTCAATTGATGTTCTAGTCTCTAGGGATAAGGAGGGATAATAATAGATTCATTATAAGACGCTCACCTCCCATAGGATAATGATGAAGCACAAAAATCTTGGTGAGAAAATCCATCCAAATGAATTATCCATGTGTATGTGTGAGGGTGACATAATGGACTTCATTATAGATATACCCAAGAGCTCATATAGACATGATTATTTTTTAGTGATTGTCTACTATCAAACAAATTCTCATTCAAAACATACCAATATTTGAGAATCCATATGAAATGTTATGGTAATGTTGTATTTCTATGAGAAAGTATACTTTCATGAAGTCCCCTTGATCATTTCATCATACATTGACACTTGTTTTAGATTTTTTTGAGTGTTATATAATGTCTTAGGGAGTCAATTGAAAATAGGAATAGTGTACAATCCTTATACATATGGATACAGAGAGTAGAAGATATGTATATTGGAGGATATTCTCTAAGATTTTATATTATAATATTATTAAGCCTAGTGTGAGTATATAGACATGGAACAACTAATATAGAATAACATTTTTTAATATTTTATTCATATGGAATTATTTGAGCCTCTTTATGTGTGACAGTTCCGCTCACCACCATGTTGCCACAATATGGGTGAAGAAGTAGTTATTGTTACTAGTATAGTTTAGGATAATTTTTAGAGTGTTATTTTGATCTGTAATCAATTGGTGACTACATAGAGATGATAGTGATCATATAAACCCCATATAATGAAACCCTTGGAGTTTTATGTTGGTTAATGTGATTTCTTATTAGTTTCATATTGATTACATCATCATCTTTTCTGGGTGTGATGGAAGATGAAACTATGGTTTTTGGACCATTTTATATCTCTAAATAGGTTGAGACAATGAAATATTCTATGGAAAATCCAATTTTTTATAAATGAATACATTATATCATTCCCAATTTTCAAAATCAATAGAACATTCCCCATAATTGGAAAGATATAGACTTAGGTGATATTGAGTTGGATATTGATGCATAATTTTCACTTTTTTGAGTCTTATTGAAACAAGGATTTATCAAAAAAAGATATCTATGAGTGTGAGTTTGAAATTTGAGCACAATGTCAAATTGTTTTTGCACAGGATCTCTAGAGATAATTCCCAGGAATTGGAATCATTTAGATGGGTATGTTATAAATTCCCATAATATTCTTTTATATGTGAATAATTTCCTTTATTATTCGAATTTTTTGGGATGTGTTAATTATTTGGGAGTATCCTTTGAGGATTTGAGTGGAATTTGAAATATTATATTTTTATTTCACTATTTTTTCCAAAACCTCCAACACGATGTCCATAGTGTAAGTTATGGTGTTCCCTATGTGTATAATGAACTAAGGGAAATTAAATGGAAAAGACATAGTGTTCAATAGATTAAGACCATGTTTCAAATTTCCAAAAATGTTATGAGAAGCCTCACCTTTGAATTGGGAAAAGCATATTGATGGTAAAACAACATAGAGTTACCCAACATGTTAGTAAGTAAATTCCTTTCTATCCTAATGTGTTCATGAACCAGCACGAATATGAAATGAATGTAGTGAAAGCAGTTTATTTATTGATAGAATTTTGAAATTACTAAAACATACCCCTATATTTCTATATCTTGAACATACAAAAATTTTAATGTGTGGGAATTATTTTTGGGGTCATAAATGATATTTTTAGTCAATTACTAACCCATATTAATTAACATTACACAACTCATTAATTATTCATTGTATCTAAACAAAATCCGAAAATTTTGGCGAATGCATTAGGGAAAACACATAGGGATTCTTTTCCCATATGAAATTTACCAATCCTTATTCAGATCAATCCTATCTTCCCTTCGATTAATCTTATGCCTTCATTAATTCCTATTCATTTGTGCTGTCATGATTGGGTGAAGTCTTCATTGAATATTCTTATTTGGATTGGTTTCTATTCTTCTATCATTTCTTATCATGGAATAAGGTACTTAAGTCTTAGAATATAATTCCTTGTGTCCTTTATTGAGTTTTTTCCACTTTGTGTTGATCAATAACCATCATGAATAGTTGTGGAGTTCTATGAAATATTGGTGGAATTTTCATCGGGACTTATTATTTTTAACTATCCAAGGGTGACAGTTTCTTTTTTATTCAAGAAGACTCTAATTATAACATTAAATGTGGTTTTCATTTATTATATTCTGTTCAAACCTTGGCTTTTCTTTCTTGTGATATTCTAAAGAAATAATATTGTTTTATGTGAAACATGTTCTTGGAATGTTTGAACGCATGAGTGGTCCATTTGGTGTGAAAATGTTTTTCAAGAGATGAATTGCTTGGAGAAACTTGTAATTAATGCTAAAAAAATGAGGCAGGATGTTCATTTCCTTTTAGATGTCATTAATATGATTGTTATCATGATATGATGTTTTTAGTTGATATGCTCATGCCATGTGGGGTTTGACCACATGTGTGTATTCTTCGTTTTTCTTCATGGATCATGATATGTAATGTTGTGAGCCTATATGATTTTCCTTACTGATATGTGTTTTACATGTTATTTTTTGTGATTTTATTCTATGAAGGGTACGAATGTTACATGGGGATCTATCATGGATCAGTTATTGTAGAGTGGGAGTGTGTTTAGGAATTTTATATAACAAGATGGATAGAATAAGATAGATGATAGGGAATTATGCACTTTTTGGAATTCCATAGTGTGATTATAGTATATGTGATATGAAATGTGAGGCCATATAAAGAAAAGATGTTGTATGTGACTTGACTATAGTGATAGAAAAGGGTAAATCTGACCTATTTTGTTATCACCTATAGGCATAGGTCATGTATGACTATTGATATGATTTAATATTTATTTTATGTTTGTTACATTTCTATAAATAATAGAATATTATTCATAAATGGATCTAAATCATGTACAACATAGGTTTTTGGCATCTTGGATAGAGAATGAAGACCTAGTATGATTATTGGTTTATGTTCAACTTTATTTATTATCATTTCTTAGAATCTTATCCATGTAAAATAACACTAAGGATACATTTGTGGTCTTACACTAGGATTATTACAAAAACAGTACCTTGTCATCTCAATTTTCATGAATACATCATATTCAGGGATCCAAGAAAGGGTCAGAGTCCCATCATAGATGATTATGACCAGAAAAATAGAGCTGGGGGTAGTACATGGATGTACTATATAGGAATCCACAATTTTAATTATTTATTGAAATTTATATGTTATAATCTATTATGGAATTCAATATAGGGATCCTGATATTATTTTGTACGTGTTTAGTGAAATTTGATTTTAAATTATAATGAATCATCTTCTTTTTTCTTTACACTGAGTTGTTTATTTATTATTATTATAGGTTCAAGGAAATTTTACTGAGTGTATAGTCTCCCCGGTAATGGTGAATTTACCCTCTCTTCCTTTAGTAGACTTTTTTACAAAGGGAGGAACACATGAGGTTTGGTGGAACTCTATTTTGTACTTGAGAGTTTGGGTCATGGTGTTACACCACCAATATAGTATTCACCTACACAAGCCAAGGAAGATTCAAAATCTTAGTAGAAGGGACCCTGGTTACTAGAGCATGTCAACACTTCTCAGGAATGCTTTCAAACTAGCGCTGTGAATGAAAATTTATTTCATGGGTGGTGGATCATAGAATTACCTTATTATAGTATAAATTGATTATAAATAATTGTTCATATAGATCTGATTGTGGAAGATCCATAATCTCTAGGCTATCTAACAATTCATTCCACTGATCAACACCCAAGGGTTTGATTCAAAACACTATGAAGTACTTATAACATTATTTATGATATAAATAATGTAGATGATTCTTAATGAAAGGTGGTAACTAATGTTAACCCAATAATTAACTCTTCCCATTTCTTTATAAACCATCCAGCTATTTTTCATAAGAAACACAATCACAAACTCTACTAATAAGAAATGCGATTATAACATAAAACCCTTAACACATTAGTAACGTTTAAATAATAACCCCATTAGTTACAAACCATATATGGACATTAATATACAATAATTTTCATGGATGTTTTCATAAAATACATTAAATTTATTTCTATACACAAAAAATAAAGAAACAAATGGTTTATAAGGCATCTGTCCTACCTAAAAAACGTGAAACAAAAATATATTACCTTAGGTCGTAATTTCTTTGTATGAATTAGAACTTCATTTAACATAAATATATATTTATAATAAATCTTTTATATAACCATAATCATATATATCATTCCATATATTATTTACTTATAACCTTTTATCACCAATTTGTAAACACTTATTTTTTAGAATCATTATTCTGGGTGATATCAACTTAATTCTTAAAGTATGTTGTGGTTAGGTAGTTATAATCCATGTATTTTGATAATGGTTTCATAATATAAATGATTTTAATCAGTATTAAAATATCATATATAATCACTATATTCATTATTAGATATATTTATACAATATTGAGACTGAAAAATGAACCACACCAGCCATATAGATGGTAAGACCTACGTACACATGAACACTATTTTAATTTTTCAATGGGTGGAATGAAATAATTAAAAATAATATATCCCATTTACATATTCATTATTATATAATATATATATATATAATATTTATTAATTTCATCTTTTTTACCATCCATCTAAAACATAGATGAAAAATGAACCACATTGCTTCTCGAAAGTGGTAGTCTACAAATACGCAAAAAAATGTTATCATATTCTAACAGTTTAGAAGTTAAGAAGGTTACTATGATATTTTGATTATATAGTAATAATTGTCTAATTTTTATTAAACATAAACATTAATAGCATCAAAATACCTACCTATAAAATATGGCTACGATAAATGAATTGTATATCTACGTGGAGATGGGAAAAAATCCATGCACACCAGTGATACATTCAGTTAAACTTTAATTGGAAAGAGTGTGTATAATGGTGGTTTCATAGTCAAAATAAAATAATTTTTTATTTTTTATTTTTAAGAAATTAATTTTTTTAATAATATAAATTATTTAAAATAGGTAAATGTTTTTTACAAACAATGTTTTCGGTTAAGATGATCACCAATACTTCGGAATAACTCATTTAGATAACATAATAAGGGCTATATGGTAATAATTTTGAGAATAAAAACTCTTCTATAATGATTATAAAGAAGTATATAAGATAATTTGTCCATTTTGTCAGATATAATGATAAATGCGGTGTAAGGTAAATGAAGGTGGTGCGACCTTTTATAAATGATAGACGAGAAACCCTAGGAATTTCTTATCATATTAAACTAATATAAATAAATTTTGATATCTATATGTATGAAAATTTATAATATTTAAAATATAATATGATTATGAGAGGAACTAATCTCATAAAATAAATTTTGTACATCCGTAGATTCCATTTTTAACCACTATTTTTAGTTTTAACCCGTGTCAACCCTTCTAACAATTACAACAATATTAATGTTTTATACCATATAATGGTTTATAATGTTACAAAAAAATAAAAAAAGACCCATAAACTAATTTTTTTTTGTTTAAAACTATATAAAATTCATTTTGTTGAATATAATATTATTAAGAGTATTATATCACTTAATAAAAAATTATTTGTTATAAAATATCATTAAGGAAATTTTAAAACTATTCCTTTAATTTAACCATAAATACATTAATAAAAAGTTAAAATTATAATATAATTATTAACATAACACTAATATGTCATATTCATCTATGAATTTTGTGTAAAAAAATAACACACTAAAATAATTTTATTTTTCTATTTTTAAAATCATTTTTTTATTAATTTGATAAATACTACATTAGTACTACATAAGAATTTAAGGTCATTATATAATTTCCAAAAATGTAAAAAATATATTGTGAAGATGACTATATTAACATGAAAGTAGACACATATATTTATTCATGACATAATTTTATACCTGTGTGGGAATATATGAGTTATTTAAAATTAAGAATGTGAGATTTTGTAAATTTCATTGATTTGAATACTATATAGGTCATTTTAATGGAAAATGTATGTTACAAAACTCCAATTCAATAATATAGTGATTTTTTATAATTACCTTTATCCGATAAGAGTTATGATTAAATATTCCGACATTATAACTTGGTTTTGAATTAGATTAACATGATTTACATATTACCAAGGTGATTAATTCTACCACATTTATTATTCATATTAACTAATACATAAAGTGGTCTATATACCAAATACTAACTACCAAATTCAAAATATGAAATAAATTTAATAAAATTATATACCTTTTTTAGGTAAAAATTAATTTTAAAATAAGTGAACAATATACATCGATAAACGCTTTGTAGAAAACAAAATACATTTTTAAGATTAACAGTAAATTTATTCCTTTCTGATTCCTAGGGATGTAAAAAATGAATGTTAAGATATTTTATTTAATATATAATATATATAATTCATTAAAATAACTTAGGAAAATAAATTTATTTAATTTATTTTTATCATATTATTTTATGCGCAAAAAATCAATTTTCTGGAAAAATTTCACTTTTACTTCAAAATATTTTCATTTTCTATGTTTAATTATTTTGAAATAGAGTAATTTTTTATAAATTTATTTTACATTAAAATTTCATAATTTAGATATTACTATTCACACTCTCTAGTATAATGTCGATGTGGTAACTATCACTTAAAATTTTAATAGTATTTCATGGTTTGTAAAAAATATGTGTTATGTTTAAAAGAATATATCAATGAAGTTAAATTTATTTGAAAAAAATACATAAATTCACATAGTGTTACATTATACCCCCCTTAAAATGAATTCTTCCCTAAAAATTATTCATTATAATAAACAATTAGGATTCTAATACCTCATCACATCATCATTTATACCATGTAGATTCCTTAATTTTGTTATTTCACCACAAATTATTGACCAGGTGAGGGGTCTTTATTTTTAGTTCTTTATATCTATGATCAATAATTTATAGTGTTTTTCATCAAAAATAATTTCATAATCTAGTGTCACGATAGCAAATTTTAGTACATTTGGTGAATCATATATGTTCTTCCTCAATAAAGATACATGAAAGTCATTGTGAACTTGAGATTGGTTCAGTAGAGGAGCCACAAAAATTCATGACATGAAAATATAGCAAAACCATTCACACCATGAATAAAATTTAATTATTTTAGTAAACTTAGAAATTACCCCAATGAATCTAAATAAAAATAATTCTCATCATAAATTAAATTAATGTAACATTCTTAGAAACCATTAACACCATGTATTACCATTAAGTACATGAAGGAGTTTATATATATATTCTAGTTTCCCATATCATTATCCTTCCAAACCCCACTAGAAATTCAACACAACCACTCCACGAATAAAAATATATAAAAAAATATCTAAAAAAGGGAGGATATGTTGGAATCATGTTACAAGAACCTAAATGGAAGGTAATATCCATAGTAGATCATATCAAGTATATGATTAAAATTTACCCCAAATACCAAAAAGGATATCATCAATCTTGGAATGTGGTGGATTAATCCACTAGGTTATTGATAAGGGGTGATTATTGACCACCCCTCTAAAGAATACACACATTTATTTATATTAATATTGATGGAATGACTAATTATCACATATAGCATTCCCATATACACTAAAAAAAGAATTAACTAATACAACATAAATAGGGTTGGATCCACATGACACATCTGAGGGGTCATGTAAAATCATTCATGAATAATTCACCTCATGCACATAAACCACAACAACTCATTATTACCACATATGGTAAACAATTCATACATAAGTTGGAACCATCACACCTCTATATCATGATGCAACTCAGAAAAAGTCAACTAAATATAGATGAGGTAAAGTCACTCAATAAAAGGTATGAGTTGAAAATTCTCATTATCAAAGGAGTATTTATAGATGAATATGATATTTCATGTGTTTTAATTAGACTATCCATCTCCCAGATATAGAGCACTTCGTAAAAAAGACATAATTATGAAAGTAATCATTTGGGGTTTTGATGAAATAGTAATAAATCATACATCAGTTAAAATAAGTTTCTCCCCAATTATTGGAATCCACCATGCATATCATATAACAACTCAGGTCATCAAAACTTCATGATGATTATAATCTTACCCATGGATGGTGATCCTGTGAAATAGTTAAGTCATTACCCAACATAATAACTCTCTCACCAATAGTTATCTACCTAAAATTCATAGAAAACATATGAGTTTATAATAAGGATATTCCTAGATCTATGATCTACGGCATGAATGTATATCTACAAAACTAGTTAATATTACTTCAAGGGAAGAGATAAATTTATAGAACATCTTGGGTAAACTATGTCTATGATTTTCAGTCTTCTAAGGACCGATAAGGTGAATTAAACATAGGTTACATAAGAAGAAGGATCTATCACTAATCAATTGATGGATATAGGCACAATGAAAGCATGGCATTGGGAGGACCCAACATTTATTTTTCCATAATCGATGATTAATTCTAGATCAATACGATGATGAATGCCACAAGATCCAAGAGAGAGAATCTTTCACATCATGTTTCGAATTAATTTAAATAATTTTATTTTCAGAAATTAATACCTAGATCTTAGGTACTTTTTTCGTTAATGACATTGATCATCCAAAATGAACCTTCTGGATTGTCTCATTACGATTACGAGGATCCAAAAAAGAATCCATATAGTGGTTATCCACATATTATCTGATGGCCTCCGATCGACACCACTCATTCTCTGAGTGCTAGAATGGAAAAGAGAGTTTCTTGAATTTATCATTGATGATCACAAATTCTTCAGTCATGGAGAACACCTCTAATTCTAGAGAGGGGAGAGAAAAGGATTTGAGAGAGAATTTGTTTGGCTCAATAATTCTCAATTCACCGATGGTTTGAATGCTTGGCACAATAGATGTTCCTATCCATTTATATTGACATGGGGTTTTAGTTACAATATTTAATTACGTTTCATCAATTTAATATATTCTTGATAATAGAGAAAACCCATGCTTTAAATAATAATACTATGTTATTATTTATGATGTTACAACTTGCAAAAAATAGAAAATTAATAAAATTTCACATTAAAAATAATTTCTGCGTTATTATTCACATTGTTCCAACTAGTTAAATAATTATATACCATCTTGAAAATAATTATTTTACCACTAGACCGACCTTGTTCCACTCAAAATCCACTTTTATTAATTGAAAACCCAAATAAATAAATAATTTATTCCCTTAAATAAATATTTTATTTACAAAATAGTAAACAAATATTTATTAAATTTTCAATAAAATAAATAAATATATTTTATTCACAACTTGGAGAATAAATATTTATTTAATTATTTACATGAATAAAACTATTCCATGGTCTTGAAAATAATATTTATTCCATTAATAAAATTCAAATATAATTTAATCGAGACCATAAGAAACACTTAGTGTGTGACTCTCTAGGATTCTTTCTTATTGAAATTAGGTAGACTTGCCTAAAGTCCAAGAGTAATGTATAGAAATGGGTCAAGGTACACTTTACCAACTCTTTAGTAAGTTCCAAATTACTTTCGATGTGTTGACCACAACTATATGACATGTAGTCCATATTACATGGTGTTTATGGATAATGGATGTAAAATCAGCCTTTCTTTAATGGTAACCTTCAAGAATATGTCTACATGACACAACCTGATGGGTTTAAGACTCTAAAGGATGCCAATAAGATATGACTCGTCATTGATCTCTCTATGTACAATAATGTGTCGTTCCTCCTTTCACGTACACCATTCCATTGAGGTGTATAAGGTGGAGTGGGTTGTTAAAGGATCACTTTCTTTCATAAGTAACCAATAAAGTCTTGATTGAGATATTCTCCAACTCTGTCTGAGCAAAGTTTCTTAATATTCTCACCATGATGGTTGTCAACATCATTGTTGTATTCTATGAACTTATCAAAAGAGTACGAATTATACCACCTTATGTAGATATATCCATATCTAATAAAATCATCTGTAAAAGTTATGAATTATGAGTACCCACCCCTTTCTTCAACTAAAAATTGTCTAAAAACATTGGTATGAACCAATTCAAGAAGCACTTTGGCCCTTTCACCTTTCCTACTAAATGGGGGTTTGTTCATTTTCCATGTAAACATGCATGAGATATGACAAGTTGTTTTAGTTAGAAAGAATCTAAATATCCACATTATGAGTTTTCTCCTTGATCATGTAGAACCACAGAGCGTTCCCGAAGAACCCGGCGTGAGATGAAAACCCTATGTTAGATTTCCGATCCTTCGTGGATGTAGTAGCTGTGAAATCAAGAGATGAGCATCCTGCTCAAGCTAATGCGATTCCAGAAAGCCATATTTTCCATAAACCCTTTCGACATCATGGGAAACCTGCAGTTTCATTCTCAACAAGTGAGGTAAATTTTTGTTCTTCTAATTTAAGATTTGTTTTGGTTGGGAGATTCTTAAATCGAAGGCCATCTTTGAAGTATCTTCATTCATCCATTGAGGCGATAGGCTTTACGGGTTTTCAGCTTGGTCTCCTAAACTCTTCTCACATTATTTTTCGGTTATCATCTGAGGAGGAATATTACAAGCTTTGGGTCAAGAGGTCATGGTCCTTCAGAGGTTGTTTTTTGAAAATTCTCAAGTGGACTCTATATTTGGATGCATATACTGAATCCCCCATTGTTCCAATCTGGGTGAGCTTCCCAGAGTTACCCCTTCACCTTTTTAAGTAGGCCACCCTGTTACACATTGCTAAACTTATTATAACTCCACTAAAATTGGATTTGGCAACAAAAATTCTTACAATACCTTCAATTGTTAGTATTTGTATTGAGTTAGATGTTTCTCAACATTTTCCATTTAGAATTTGGATTCAATCTGGAAATTTTGGGTTTTTCCAAGATATTATCTATGAAAGATTGTCAGACTACTGCTCTAAGTGCATCTGATTGGGGCACCCTTCAAGAAATTCTGGCAATACAAATGACCATCCTAAAGGCTTTAAACCTTTTTGTATAGAAAAGTGTAAATATAAGCACCAAAACCTTGCTGGACCTTCTAATTTAGTTATCAAAGAAGAAAATCATGTGGTTAAGGATATAGAAAAACCCTATGATTGTGTTATCAAGGAAAGTGATGAAAGGGAAAAGGGAGGATTGAATTCTCAAGAAACTAGTTATCAACATTCAGATTTTGTTAATGAAGTTCTTGCTATCACTAAGTAGCAAGAAAATCTTGAAACTGAAGAGAATGATCTCACACACCCTAACATGAAGGAAGTCTCAATATATGAGGGTCATGTGATTAAAAAAGCTGGGCATACAGATGACTCTGTCCAGCCCAAGGTGGGGAAGGCTTTTCATCTGAATGATCGAAAAGGTAAAAAAGTCATCGTGGACTCAGATGGTTTCATCACTCAGATGGACCACATCTACAAGCTTGAGAGCTCCATCCATTACATATACCATTTTCTATCTTACACACAAGTGAGGGGTTGAAAGGGTTTTTTCATAAAATAAAACATGGACATGCATTACCTACATATTAATGAGGAGAGATGGAACACATGCCAACAATTTATAAAATATATTAAAAGGAAAACCAATCACATACAAAGGTCTGGTCCAGCTCATGATCATTCACATACATGCACCATAATACTTGTTTAATAAAACTAGCATTCAATTATTTAATCGTTCTAGTTAATATAAATCATGCTCGAATTAATTAATTAATATCTTTAATTAATAAATTATTTTATCTTAATCCTTTTATGAATTTCCAAGAGGTTCTAATCCAATACCTTGGATGTAACATGGTGAATACCCATCCGAATCTACCCTGTATGAATTATATTGATATACTGTTTTACTCTCAGGACATTTGTCATACACAATTTAATGCCTATTATCACAATGTTTACCTCATTGATGATTACATAAATCACATTATTTTTTGGAAACGTATTATGATTTAAATCATAGTGCATCAACCTGTAATATAATTTATACATGATACGAAGATCAAACAATATGCGTAAATTAATGTTTTAATTCTGCATAAATGGGTAATGTACACGACATGTAGTTCCGACTACACGACGTGTACTACCCCTTACCATTTTTTCTGAAGTACACACCTAGGTATTCGGTGTTTGAGGCGTACGTCAGAATTTTGGAGTACACGGTGTGTCTATTGGGAAACACGCCATGTGGTCTCCACGTTACATTGTTACCGGTCAGCTTAGTGGTGTATGGGATACATGGTTTTCCCCTGATCTGTGTGGGACAAGACAACATGTCCAGCCGAGTACTGGGTGTGTAGTATCGTAACAGTGTGCCAATCTATCCTAGTCAACAAGAGATGTAAAATTAATTACATAGCATGTAAAACAAATCAAGTCTTTAGTAACTTCCAAATTACTTCCGATGTGTTGACCACAACTATATGACATGTAGTCCAGATTACATGGTGTTTATGGCATAGAACATCAAGAGTAAATCCAAAAAAACGATATCTATTTTTGTGTCACCTGGATAGAATTATCGGCTCCTCTTGATGAGTTAATCACTTTAATTTTAATCCAAAATTTATTCCTTTCTATGATATTTGTGAGAAACTATAGAGGAAGAAAATATATCAAAATTCAGATTAATAGAACGATTAAACCATGATTTGAAAAAATAATTTTTTTACGAGTAAATCATCAACGATAATTAAATAATTATAAACTATGATGTGACTGCTCTAATACCACTTGAAGAATCCGAGTGCAGTGGAAGCATGGAATTAGGAGATACCGACTTTTCTTTTTCCATAATAGACAATTAATCTTGGATCAATATGACGATGAAAGCCAATATCCACGGATTAAAATCAATGATTTAAAAAAATTAACGAAACATCAGATCAAAGAGAGAGGATCTTTAACATCATGTTTATTAGTAATTTAAATAATTTTTGCAGAAATTAATACCTCGATCTTTGGTAAATTCTTTGTTGATGAAGTTAATCATCTGGAATGACCCTTCTAGATTGTCTCATTGTGATTGGGAGGATCCAAATAAAAATCACTATAGAGGTTATCCACACATGCTCCGATGACATCCAATCGACACCAATCGTTCTCCAGGTGCTAGCGCGGCAAAACGAGTGTCCTGTATCAATCATTATTCATCTAATGTTTTTTATTCGTGAAGAAAATATATCATTATTGAGAGTGGAGAGGATAGGATATGAGAGAGAATTTGTTTGGCTCAACAATTCTAAATTCACCGATGGTTTGGATGCTTGGAACAATAGACGTACCTATCTATTTATATTGACATGGGGTTTTGGATACAATATCCAATTTCATAATGAAAATTAAATATATTCTTGACCATAGAGAGAACCCATGATCTTAATAATATTACCAAGTTATTATTTATGGTGTGAAAACTTACACAAATCAAAATGAATAAAATTCCACATCAAAAATAATTGCAGCATTATTATTTAATTTGTACCAACTAGTTAAATAATTATATACCATCTTGAAAATAATTAAATTACCATTGGACAAGCCTCAGTTCACTCGAACTACACTTTTATTTATTGAACATCCAAATAAATAAATAATTTATTCTAGTAAATAGATATTTTATTTACACACTAGTAAATAATTATTTATTAAATGTTCAATAAAATAAACAAATAAATTTTATTTAAAACTTGGTGAATAAATATTTATTTAATTTATAAGATCATTTTTACTTGAATAAAATTAATCCATAGTGTTTAGAATAATATTTATTCAATTTATTAAATTCAAATAGAATTTAATCGAGACCAAAAGAAAAACTTAGTGTGTGGCCCTCTAGGATTATTTCTAGTTGGTATTAGGTAGACTTGACTAAAGTCTAAGAATAATCTCTATCAACTAGACAAGGCACCCAAGAGAAAGAAATTAGAGTCGCAACAAAAACATCCACATGAGAATGATCACTATGTAATATAATCCCATTGTCTCAACATCTTATAAAGCAGGTTTCATGACAGTGTAATCAACTTTCATTCTTGATACGTCATTCTTTGATGACCTGAAATAAACTCATCATTACACCATGACCATGGAATTTTACGTGATGGTTCTATTTCAATAAAAGGGACAAGATATCAAATTCCAGAAATGGAAGGGACAAACCCTTTCTCGATTTATTCATTAATAACATGCCAATCATGACACAACCAACTTACCCTAGTTCTCGTCAATATATTTTGTGACAGTTTTCATTAGTAAATATAGGTGTTCAAGTTGTGACACATATTAATTATAATCTTAAAGTGTAAGGACCATTATACAAGCTTGTAGATAAGAATATACGATGACACCAAAACATGTTGAATTCTTACTGGTAGGTTTGTTCTCATAATCTCCCGGCTTGGAGATTACCAAGTGCAAACTTCATGAGAGGAAGTATCATTTACTTACGAGTACTCACACTTGACGGTTAGTATACTATGTGTCCAATCATAGTATGACATATAACCACACAAATATATTTAAGAATATTGTCATAACACTTAAAGGTTCTCATCATAGTGGGGAAATGATATGAAATTATCAGTGTGACAAATACTATAGAACATTATTACATCAAATTCATGAAAAACAATGAACAATATGTAACAATATGTTTAATATTTAATTTAAATATTCATTTAATCATTGTATATATAGTTGGATCTAGGAAACCAACTCTTACATCAATGAATATTCATTTTAATTTCTCTCAAATATGAAAGTGAATGGAATGACTCCATTAAACATGCCTAAAAAACACATGTCAATTCTCATGTAAATTGATTTTTACTTAATAAAGGTCATTCCAATTAAATTACTGTTCAACATTATTTTTAAATAACTCCATTCTTGAGAAGAGATCATAGTGAATCCATGGTAGAGTGGTCCAATAATTAAATGAAGGATTATTTCATCCACTAATAACCCCAATGTTTTACAGGATGTCCAATATGATGAAACAATATCAGTGTGTATAAGTATGAACAAGTTAAAGAAGTGATTTGGAGTCCCCATTCCTGTTATATTTGGGATTGTGGTGAACAATAATATTAAAACCATCCTAGGTAGATCCCTAGTGGTTAGGAATTATCAAAAAAATGAAATACCTCAATATCTATGTAATTTTTGAAATATTAAATATATTATAATTGGCATGTGATTATCCATTTTTTACTCTCTTTGATAATCATTTCGTAATGTATTAATACAATAAATTATAGTAACAGAATTACAATTTATTATTAAATTCAATAACCTACATTATATGATGTATATTCTATTTAAAATTTTCAAATAATAAAGATAATATATATACCATATTCTACAACATGTGATTTTATATAATATTAAAAAATACAAAAAAATACAAAATAATACATTAATACTTCTTTACAATTCATATCATTATTATTCATGTCTAGGAAAATAATCAAACAACATGTGATATAATATTCTTACACTATAATTTCCTAGTTTATGAATATAATATTATTCCATCTCATAATTATATCACATTATATGATAATAACGTGATTATTATCTTTTCATGGTTAGTCATTTTAATAACCCAAACATTTAGGATTGAAGATCAATTTTTTGAAATAATAAATGTATTATTACGTAATGTAGTTAAAGATAATAAATTCAATTCATTGGTAAAATCCGAAGGTTATAGCATATCATATTTAAATTACCATGAAGAATCATAACTAGAAATATTAAATAGATTTTATAGACACTGTTATGATTGTTATATATTATGGTTTATGATAAAAGCAAATTAACATATAAAAAATAAGCAGTAGCCTTGAACAATAGGATTATATCATATAAATCCCATTTATCAAAGATTTCAAGGGACATGATATCACTAGGATTTTACATTGTCAAATACCAAGTCGATACCTAACAAATTATGTAAGATCGACACTTTTTTTGAGGATATGTTCAAGATTATTGGGATCCAAGGTCAAACCAAGTATGTCGAACAACCTCAAGAAATCCCCACCAGTGCACCTAACTCTTAGGTCATATGCTCATGTAAAAAAGGTCTATTTGTCTTGAATCTGGTAGTATAAATTTTTATACATTACCTTTTATTAAAAAGTTATTATATTTAGCTTATCTCATTATAACAATTGTGTATGATTTCAGAAAAAGTAGGTATTTGATATGAGGAAAATACAATTGTACTTTTTTGGAAAATATTTCATTTTAATTAAAACATTATTTTGATAAATTAATGTATTTTGAAATTAATTTTTTTTTCATATAATATAATTTTAAATTATATTTACATATGTTCATATGATAATATAATTTAATGAAAAAAATGTGATCTTCATAATGGTCATAAAACTATTATTTTCATAAAACGAGTATTTTAATTAAATTCAGATTTATATTTAAAAATGTAAATAATTTTATTTAGAGGGTTATTTTTAAAAAATAAATATTATTTTTGAAAGTACTAAATAGAAATTAAAAAATTTGAATAATTAATAATTTTCATAGACTGTTGAGTTTTTGGGATACAATTACCTTTTATAAAAACATACAACTTGTATAATGATATCATAAATTTTAAAAAGGGATATAAAAATTCTATAAATATAATAAAAAACCATTTTTTAAATTAAAATATAATATTTTTTATATTATTTGATTATTTTTATAAACTCTTAATGAAGCATCCATAACCTATATTATATTAATAGGTTTTGAAAATAATTCATTATAAAAAGAACTCATATTCACATCACTAAGGGTATTATTTTTAGGATTTATGTTTATTTACATAAAAAATATTAAAAACCGTTCATGTAGGGAAGAATCCATGGGAAAACCCTTTAGGAGGATTATTGGTTTGGATATTTTATTATATAGATTCCAAAACCTACATATAGAAATAAACAAATAAATCTAATTTCTTTTACTATAAATACCCAACCAAACACTAACTGTACTTAACTCAAACCCATTTGTCATTAATTTAATATCCCTATCCCTCTATATAGACCTCCCAATGAATTTATAATCCTTTAATAGGATCCTTACATACTTTTATAAGCACCCTCTAAAGGTAATGGATCTTCTCCCCTCACTTTTTATTTCAAAAACATTACTTATACTAAGACATTCAATTTCTTATTTTTATGTTTTAATGAGTTTCTAAACATCCCAATTACTTACCATATTAATTTGTTTTCAGGTGATACTGCCTTTCACCATCCTTAAAACCTTATATGAATCATTTTCTACAACTATTGAGATATTGAAAGTGTCCTAAAACTTTTCCATTTCAAACATTTGTATAATGAATACTCCTGACCATTTCCACCCATGGGTTTTACCACGGATGTGAATATCCATTATTGACTGGGGAATTTAATGTTTCTAACCCATTATTGGTAAAAGTTTTGTTAAATGTGATGATAAATATTCATATGTTGAATGATCAATGGGGAACACTTATGAATATACATTATATGAATGTGATAAGTGATCCAATTTCTTTTATCCTTATAATACACTAGGAAATTATTTTTCCTTATGAGATACTGTGTATGGTTCTTAAATATTTATCCTAATAACACTTTGTTAATAATTCTTGGTGGTTTTCTATTTTTTATCTTTACAATGACATGTTTTATGTTGTTGTCACATAATATGTTTTCATGTTGTTATAATATTTTATCATACTTCTATGTTTTGGTTTTTGATTTTCAACCATATTATTTCACCGTGATATTCCTTTAAAATAACATATATATTTGTTATCTTGTTATCCTTTTATTTTTATTATAATGATATTTTTATCTCCCCTCTTTCTTATGTACATACCATGATTCGACCATGTAGTACATAGTGATTGATTTAATATATGTCTATATTTAAGACTTTTTATTATTGTTTTTATATCCATATATAATGTTAATATAAAATGTAACTAATTTACCAATGGACCCAGTCCCTGAGATATCCTATGTTTGTATTAATTATGTTTTTATGTAATAAATCTTGAATTGAAGTGTATCAATGATTTTATTTTACAATGTTTGTATCAGAAGAAATTCTTGATATTTTTTGGGATTAAGATTATAAAAATTTAGTTAAATTAATTGGGATAAGAATAAAAATATGAGTAATTCCCAAAATTATAGAATATTATAGATTAAGTGGTTTCTATGAAAAAATATCTGTATTTTGGTAAAATAAATAAATGCAAAACTATCACATTTAAACATAAGGGTAATTACCCTAAAAAGAGAACATTGTGATTTGACTCAAGAATCACCTTCTACATGACGACGAGGACTTATCACACACATAGTTTGAAACTCTATAGGGGATATTCATTGGTAAATTCACAAGATCATTAAGAACCATTATAAAGGGAAAAAATGAAAATAATATTTTATGTTAGGAAATATTCAATGGATAACTATGATTGAAATTGATAAATTCATAGAAGTACATACCATTTATTAGTTCTCCTTTCAATTATTATGGTTTTTCATTTATGTAGTTAAACATTAATATAAAAATTTATCCTTTATTCTATTCAATTTCTTGAAATAAGAGGAACTGATCCAATGGCCAATGTGAGGGGAAGTGTGATGACTAGGTAAATGAGATACCCAACCCTATAAGATAAGGAATCACAAACATCATGTAATTATTTTGTCAATTCAATAATTTTTAATAGAAATAATAATTATAAGGAACATCCAAATCACCCTCAGAAATAGAATGATTCCGCTGATAATTTTATATGAATAAGGCCCCTAATATTCAGTGGATCTTATAATCCCTTGATCACTGAACAATATATAAACTCCATTGAAATGATATTCTCCAAAATTCAATATTTATAGGAAGATAATTTCAAACTAGTTGTCTATATTTTTGATTGATAATTTGAACAATGGTGGATGTGGAATAAAATTATGAAGCCCAAGGAGGATATCAATGTGATTTAGTGGAATGAATTATAGAAAGTTTTCATAAATATTTTCATTGAACTGCCTTGATTAAAATGGGGAGTGATTTTATTTAATCTTATGAAAAAGGATGAAAAATCCATTTATTAGGATAAATGGAAATTGATAAGACATGAATGATAAGACTCCATATTTTTAATTTACCCTGAAATTATTGTTGACCACATTGGTTAGTTAAATACGAGTCTATGAGTAGAATGAAAGATTAATGAGTTTCAAATCTATGAGAAATTTCTCCAATATTCCAAATTTTTCAATTTTATATCATTGTGTCTTTTGGGTATCATAGATATGGATAAAATAAGTGGAAAATTGATTTTGATTCTAGTATTGTTATGGAAAAAAATCATGGTGTTAGAAATTCTGACATCCCACTTTTATAATGTGTGGGAGGAATCATTCCAAAAATTACCTGAATGATATAATTAAATGCTATTGGTTTTAGAAGGAAGGTAAAATATCTAATAACTTTTAATAGGAGAAACCTAAAAAAGATATGGATAAATGGAATCCTCTAGTCATCATTCAGCATGATTCCAAATGTTTCCATTAAATGGAATAAGGTCAGAATGTGAATCAGTACACTAACCCAAGAGTTGTCGAAAATAACTGATGAAAACAATCTCAAATCAATATAGATCATGAGAGATAACAATACATCACAACTACTAAGATGGATTAAAATAAATATGTATTGGTAGGTAAAATAGTTCTTCATTCAAGAATAGTGAGTGTACTATTTGTTTCTATTTTTATGTATTCTTCATTAACTCTTGTTTCTAATAACTATTTTAAATCCACCTAAAATAATAAATGTTTTTTTATAAATGAGAAAAGGGTAAAAGTATTGGATCATGTTTATTTAGATCTTACATTATAAGGAAAATATCATCATTGATGATATATAAATTTTTAGGGAATACACTAATGTGCTTTTCAAAGAATTGTCTTGTCTTCCTTCAAGATGTAAGGATGATTTCACACTCAAGCTTATTCCAAGTACTTTTCCAATATCCAAGACCATATATATAATATTCAACATTAAAAATGAATAGATATTGAATTAACTATATTTTAATATTGATAATGGGTTTATACCATAAATTACATCACTAAGGGGTAGACTAGTCCCCCTAATAAAGATGAAAAAGTTGTCAATTATCCTCTTTATTAATTAATGTGAGCTCAAAAATAAAAAAATATGAAAATTATCATTTTAAATGTATTGGTGACTTGTTCAATCAGCTACATGGACCCCTATACTTATCCAATGTCAATATTTATTCAATATAATATTAATTAATGTTGAAAAAGGAGGATATACCCTATAATTATTTTGTTAAAAGGATTAGGAACTACATGTTCATAATGATCAAATTTGGAATAAAAAAATCACTAACTATCTTTATGGACTATTAGTTTAGATTCATTGGTGATTATCTTAACAAATTTTGGTAGTATTTATAAATGCTACACTAATATACCGAAGATTAAACAAGGAAAATTGGGATCATTCAAATATTTTACTAAAGGGCATTAAAAGTAAAATTTCCATGAAATATATATTAAATTAAATTTTCGGTTTGACCAAGTTTAATTTTAGGGTAATTTATTCACGTAAAAAGAGATATCCATAGATCCTTTAAAAATGGAGGTAATTGAAAAATGTCTCTGAACAATATATGTTATAGAAATTCATAGTTTAGTTGGAATTTTAGGCACTATGGTTTATTTATAAGACATATATCATGATTATAATTTCTAATATCCAAGATTACTCCTGAGGGATTAAATTATATATGGACTAAGGAATATGAGGAAATAAAAATAGAGATAATGAAGAGGATAACAATTAAACTCGTTCCTACATTTCCCATCAGTGGAAAAAGATTTTTTTTATCTATAACGTTTTTTCTAAAAGGGGATTGGGTTTTATTTCAAAAATATGATTACATAATCCTCCCACTAATTAAGGATCCTTGAGTAAAACTACAGAAAACATGATCTGGAATTGGTTGTAGTGATCCTAACATTTATGATTTGGATATATTATCTATACTATGGGAAGTATCACATAGTTACAGATCATAATTATCCTAAGTATATATTCACCAAAATAGATATTAGTATGAGCCAGTGAATGAGGTCAGAGATAATCAAGTATCAATATTTTTATATATGTTATCATATAAGGAAGTTGAAAAATTGGTAGATGCTCCGAGTAGAAAGGATCCTCCAACCCAATCAATGATGATGATTTAAATGGATCCAATCCTCCATGACATTCAATGTATAGTATTTCGAATAATAAAAGGATCATCGGCATAACTTTCTCAAATAACTATTCAACCATCTATTTTAGAGATGGCGTAGGATGTTAAAAAATATTATGAAGTTATATAGAATATGTTTTTGAAAATTATATGGTTTATAATTTGAAACTATTGAATTACATGGTTTGAGTCCGATATATTTATCCAATAAATACTAGAACTAAAGAGGTAGAATCTAGATTATGTGTATAACTCATCCTTTTCCATTCATCGAGGATGCACTAATATGAATAATTAATTGAAGGAAAACATATAGTGGGTTAACATAGTGATGGATATTACAAAATTAATATCTTAAAACACGGTATTCCAACAAGTCAAGGTTGAATGACATGTTTTAAATGGTATAATACAACCACTTCCCATACCAGTATTGACATGATATAACATAAAAATGGATTTCATTGTATGAAACCCAAAAAAATATAATTTTAATTATTCCATCTAGTTGGTAGTTTATTTCCTTACAAATTGATTATATTTCATTTCATCTAGGAATGGATTAAATCTACACTGACTCTTAATGACATATGTAAGGGAATTTTTAAGAATGTATAGTGTGATCGTCTCTATTATATATAATTGAAATACAAGGTTTAAAAAAGTGTAACATCAAAATATTTTATGGTATTTTTCATTTTAAATAAATTTAATATCCTTTATATCTTATGGTGAATGAAACCTCAAAATTAAAATAGAAATATGTTTGGTAACATGCATTGCATAGAACACTGAGCAAAAAATGACTAAAATATTTGTATTTTAACATGACCATTATAATCTAGCCATTAAATTATTAGGTATAAATATGATTAAATATATTATAAAAATAAATATAAATTCCAAATTCAATAAATAATTAATAATTTTTAGAAAATGAACACATAAGTTTTTGTAATTTTAATTTATTCTTCAAATATATGTTTTCTTCAAAAAGTATTTTACATTGATTTCTATGGGTAAATAAATATAATTAATTTTTTACACTTTTTGAAAATGTATTTTATAAAATAAACATCATTTTTTGAGACATATAATCAAATTTAGAATAGAGTACATGTTTTGGAATTTATTAAAAAAAGTTCATTTTTAGGTTAAAAAGTGAATGAATTGTTCTTACGACATAACATATCTCATATGAAATAATTTTTATATGATAATTATTACACTATTTTTAAATATTATTATTCTATAATATGTATTTAATTAATGACAAAATACTTAAGGTGTTACATTTAGATACACATGATTAACTATTTTGAAAACCATGATTTTATTATTACAAAATGTTTTTATAGGTTATACGCCTAACATATTTAGAATTTAATTTTTTCACTTTTATAAATAAGATAAAATGTATTAAAAAATTTTATCAGGATTTATAAATTATTTTATATGATACTTTTCATTTTTAGGCTTAAAAAAATTATCATTGTAAAAAAATATTTACCGCATTATAGGTGAAATAATATAGCAGGTAAATGTTAAAAGGTATAAGATTAAAATAACAGAAAAATATAACATTTTTTGTGTGATTAATGTGTTTTTATTACTTAAACATATGCTATATATTAAATTATCTTACATATTTATTGGAATTAATTTCACCAAAATGTTGTTGGATTTAAATATAAAACAGTCAATATTTAATCAATTAAAACCACCCCTCCTCAAGTATAAATACCACCCCATTTACCTAAAAACCATTTAATCTCCTAAAATCAGTAACATAGCCTCTATTACACACTCTAACCATGTAAAAGTTCTTCTTGTGTTCCCTTGTTACCCATTTCATGTTTCTTAAGGTTGTTTTCAAGGGTGTGATATTCAAGAGGCAACATTCCTAAACAACATATCTTAATTTCTTCTCTTATTTTACCTTATCTTAACCTCCTTCACAAATCAAGGAATAATAACTATAGTATCATTTATATACTTTAACTTTATGTTTCTAATGTAATATATTATATCCATACATTTTATTACCCACTGTTCTTCAAGAAAGCAATAACATTGTTCAAATTATGGCGGTTAACTGTATATGTGAATAATGCTTTTTCATTTTCTATTACCACCATAAAGGATGGATATAAATGTTTTATTTCAGTAAAATATGATTTTAATATGTGTATTATAAACTATTTCATTTTCTTGGACTAATAAATTGAAAAAATATTAAGTAAAATAAAACTAGTTCACGATGGTCTGAAAACCCACCAAAATAAACTAAACATTTATCATTTATTTTTTATCAATTTAATCATACTCATGTCTAAAAGAAAAATGATGTATGGAACAATTTATAATTTTTGAATAAATTTAATAAAATTTAATTTCAATTGTGTATTTTGTTTCTATTTTACTAGAAAATCCATCATTATACAAAATTAAACCATCAACGAAACAATGAAATGAATGCACCCAAGACAATGAAAGTAATGAAATATTATTAACGACTGGTTAGTAAGATGTTAAAAAAGGATCATATAAAGTATTATAAATTTTAATATAGTTCTGTAATGATGTAATAAAATTATAAAAACCATTATAAAGGAGGTTTTAGCATTGAAAATAAAAGGGAATGGTGAGGTAATGGATTTCTTAACTCAATTTCCATTCATTGGGTTAAACACCTACATCATTGTTTTTTTCATTATAAAAAACTGTGTGGAATGACTTATTAATAAATTATTATTTTAATTTAAATATTTATGAGGATATATAGATTATAAAAAAAATATATTAGTTTTATTAATGTGTACTTCAATGATATGCCATTTATAAGTGACTTTCCATTAAAAATAATCTTTTTAAACATTTCCTTAAAAATTACCTTTTCTTATACATACATGTTTTCTAAAATTATTTCTATTTTTTGATAATTACCTATTACTGTTAAATGTAATTTTTTACTCATGAATGAATTTTTTTCAAAATGTTTTGAGAGGTATATTTATTCATTTGGGACTCCAGAGGAGGGATCTCGGTGATGGCTCTCGGCAAAGAACCATAGATAATGGTTGATAACGGATCCCCCACCATTATTAGAGGTGGGAGGAGAGGATGTTTTGGTTCCACCACCTCCAGTTCTACTAGAGATTTTTGAACCCTTCTCTAACCCTAGATTTATCCTTGAGTTCACATTGATCTATTTAAGCCCGAAGGTTCCATATCTTTATCTTGGGGACCCTCAACCCTCGATTTCATTGTTGGAATTCTCTAAGGCTTTGAGTTTCCTAGATTTAATCATGGTGGATTTCTTAAATCATAGAAGGCCATTGCTTAATGAGTTTGATCACTTCAGGTTTAGTAACTATGACTTATAAGATTGCACAGTTGTGGTTCTGATTGATAAATTCCACATGATGATACATTTTTTTCAGAGGATGATTTAATTTGCGCTTGGTTCAGATCTCTTCGCTGATGCAACATATGTAAGTTCTTTCTTCTCCAATGGTCATTTTATCTTTGTATGAATTGGGACTGACCTTCTGTAGTGACTTGGGTAAGCCTTCCTCATCTTCCATTGTATTTTCAAAGTCTAGAAATAATTAGTATGTTAGGGAATTTGGTGGGTCGATTCCTTTGTTCTGATGCACTCACTTCTTCCGTGAGTCACCCAATCAATCCACACATTTGTGTTGAGATGGATGTTTTAATGCTACCAGTTGAATGGATTTGAATTATTTTTGGTGATGAGTTCTGACGGAGGAAAGTTATTGGTTTTGAATCATGGGTTGATTACTGCCCGATATGCTGCCGACTGGGTCACTTGGACGATAATTGTCATTTTGGAGCCATGAACAGAAGGTCTTATATTCTGGTGAAGAGGATTGGTAAGGTCTATATCTAGGGATAGATTCTCGATGATTCTTATAAGCCTGGAACTTCCTATAGATTGGGTGGTTTGGCTTTGGGAGAACAAGCATGGGTACCTTCTAATCTGACAGTTACTATAATGTTTGACAGGTTGAATCGGGACCTTCTCTTGGGGTATGGTGTAAATCTTCCTTTTGTGGATGAGGCTGATCATGGAGGTCATACTGGACCTAGAGGTAGTATAGGAATGGAAGGTACTTCTAGGGATTCATTTAATCTTGGGGGAAATGGATCTGATCATTTTTTTCACTGCAAGGAAGATTATGGACTGATCAAATATGGTGATGCTAGGACTAAGGAGGGTGATATTCTATTGGATTCAGTCTATGATGGGAAAGCCAATGATGAAACTCTTCTGTGTCCAGCTATTATGGAGCCTAACCTATAGATTCATTTTGATGATGGATTGAAGATCACAGTTTCAACTTGTAATCGATTTCAAGAGCTGGAGTATAATGAGATCTCTCATGTGGAGGAGAGTTCTAAAATAAAGGAAACTAACCATTTGCATCTTGTTTTAGAGGGTGGTTTGATGAAAGAGGTGAGTGCTAGTCATGATTTATTTGAGAATACACAATGTATGGCCATGATTGATTCTAAAAGTTGATATGAGTAGGACCAAAGAGTGATTGATGATTACTAAGCTCTGATTCTTCCTAGAAAATGGGGGGATGTATCTAATAATAATAAGGAAAATCATAGTTACATAGTTAAGCCTTCTTATAGTGATTTTGTTAAGGATGGGAAGAAGATGTACGAAAATGAGAAGCATTCCCCAAAAAAATATGGATGAGTAAAAACCACTCTAATCTACCAAAGTTAATTTCCACTAAGTCATATGACAGGAAATATTCTAAGGAGCTGATATCTTTGGAGAAATTGAATCATAGAAGGAAGTATACCAAGATCTTGAAGCACTATGAAAGCTCATAATGGGAATCAACTATTGTGAAAGAAGTAATCTATCATGGATGTGGTGATGAGTATAACTTTTATAAAATGTAATCATCTATTCTAGTTTGTTGTGATTGATTTCTGTACTTTTGTTTTATCTTAAAAAATAGTCAGAGGCTTGCCTCTATCTGAGCTTTTCTGGTATATTTATTCATTCTCCAAAAAGAATCTCTGGGACTTTTTTGACAAAAATACATAAGGAGTGTTTTTTAACGTAAACAATATGTGTGTATTTTCCAACCATTATGAAACCATAATTTTTTATACTTACATTAACTTTTTAAAAGTTCATATTCAAATAAAATGAAATCTTTTATAATTATGTGAGGTTTTAAGGATAAGTCATTTTAAAATTGGAAAAGGTATTTTCCTAAAGATTTTTTTGATTATATCCCTTAAATTATTCTCTTCTATGTCAACATATTTGTTTGAATATAATTAATTTTTTTAGTTTTATATGTTATTATTCCATCTTCCATTTTTTATTAAATGGATCATGATTAGTTCAAATGGGGATGTAGTATTCTAATTCTATTCACCTTTTAATCATGATTGTTTGTAATTTGGTTAACTTATTGGGTAAAGTTATTTGCAGTTTATATTATAGTTTGAATTGGAAGTATATAATGATTATGTTTCACCCAATTCATACATGGAATGCATTGGACTTATTAAGTGATGAGAAGGGCCCACTATAGACCATCAATGAATCAATATGTCTCATGATAGAAACCATACTGAGTTTTGGCTGATCCCTTATGCATTTATTTTCATATGTATTGGTCGAGGACTCAATGGTAAGTTTTAGATGTCTATAATTATGAATTAAATCATTATGGGATTATTTATTTATTTCTATATGATTATTTTACAAATAAAATATGCATGTTTAATTATTATGGATAATGTGATTATTTGTATGGAATTATATGACCAAATTTTGTTGCAAACATATTATGAACATGTTATTGATTGAATAGAATGTGTTTCAATTATTAACCATTCCATAATTTTTATTTATTATATCTTTTACTATATACGTACCCTTATTGAGCATATGAGAAAACCCATTTCATTTGTTTTAGTTTTACTATGGATGATAACAAGTCAATTATGATTGATATACATGGTAAAGCTAGAAGAATAATGGTTTTCATAAATTATTCACTATATTGTATTTAAAATTTAAAATTTTAATATATGATTAATGTATGTATTTAGTTTTCCAAAAATAGTATTTTTCTCTCTCTGTTTAGATGTGATTCCCTTTATTTTATGCCAATGTAATAATGTAACAACCAACTCTCGACTACTAGAGTCAAGGTCTTAATAGTTGGTCTTAAAAGAAACTTAATAATATTCATTGGGAAATAGAGTTAGGAAAATCATAGATTAAGTAAATTTAATAAAATATCAGTCTTTGATAATATCCACAAAGTAACCAATCTTTTTATGTTGAGATTAGTTATTAATAAATTTTCAATTTATATTATGTTTCGCACACATTTTTGAAATTATAAATTATTATTTATAACATAATATTCTATATTCCATTTTTTATAAATGCCTCATAGTCGAATGAATATAAACTGTATCAATATTGGTATTACATGTAGTTATTTTCCTTATGGGAAAGATAATGATGATGGAGATAGATCTGGAGATGAAGCGGAGAAAATTATAACTACAATAGTAAAACTCACTCAGGTCATGAGAAATAGCGTTACCCATATGGAGTAACTTGATCCACAATATGGTTAAAAAATATTAGACCACTTCATGTGAAAAAAACCTCTATCATTCAACAAGAAAAAAATACATTTGTATCTAACCAATGGATAAGTTCTATAGAAATGTTATTTTAACCATTGGGATGTAGTTAAATGGGGGGGGGGGGAGGGGTCATACTAATTTATCAGCTCTCTGGAGATGTAGATCAATCCCGACAATTGATTAAAAAAACTAAGTAATAGGAGGAAATAGAAAACATGGAATGGAAGGATTTTATGGAAATGTTTTTGGAAACACATTTACCTTTTTAACTTCAATAAGACATGGAGAAGTAATTATTTAGTCTAAGAAAAATAGAGTATGAAAATTTTTCTAAGTATGAATCCTACTTTACAAAACTAGCTAGGAATATTGTGGACTACATATGTAACCCAAGGAGTAACATTGATAATTTATTTGAGGGTTTAAATACATTTTTAAAGAAAAATATTCTCTCAAACATTCTCATCATGCAAAGATATAGTTTAATGTCATATCAATATATATTAATAATTTTCTAAGTCTTGTGAAATTAAGAGAATGAAATAGAATAAGAGGGTGATAGAGTAATTAATGGGTAAAAGGTATGAATCAAAATAAAATTTTCTAATATTAAATACTTATGGAAGGAAACAACATGGAATGTACTTAAAAGGAAAAGTATTTTACTTCAAGTGTGGAATAAAAGTACATCAAGCCCATGATTTCAAGGGAAATAAATTAGCTACCAAATTTCAGTGACTTAGTTTTAAGGAGATGAGAATCTAAGTAAATGACTATCCCATGAATTAATGAAACCTATCATAGAAGATGTTTATGGTATAAGATCAAGCTTATTCTATAATAATAATCGATGTTGAAATTCCTAATGATGTGGTGGAAAATGATTTAGTCATATCCTAAAATTTATCTAACACTTTATTTGATTTTTGATCAATGCATTCATTTTAATATTCAAAGTTACTTATAAAAAAATATATTTTCCACTTACCATAATAGGGGAGTTTTTGGTCAAAACTCATAATGGAAATATCATTATAACAAAGATGCATCAATTTGTTCTACTAATGACAAATAAATGTGATCTATTTTCTAATTTTATTATCATTCCTTTGGTTGATTTGGATATAATACTTGGTATGTAATTTATTTAAAAATATAATGACAAAACTATAAGGAAATTATGATCAGTGATGAATATATGGAATTTATTATCTTTAGGGTGGAGACTTTATCATCTCAGTCATATATGTATCCACCTCTAGCAGCTCTTATAAATGAGATTCTTGAAGAATAAGATCATAAAAAACATAGTAATAAAAAATTTAATATTCAAATAGAGGATTTATTTATTGCGTAGGAATAGATTTATGTATTCATGAGGAATTACTTATACATCTACTAGAGAGGGAACCACCATGGAGTTAATTTGGTTAACGAAACAAATAGAGGAATTGAGTGGCAGAGCAATTATATATCTTAATATTTATACCTGTGGATCCCTTATTCTTTTCATTGAAAATTAAAATGGATCTATGTGGTTGTAAATTTATTATAGGGAAATCAATGATTTTACAATAAAGAACAAGAATCATCTACCTCACATTGATGACTTATTCCACCAACATCATGGTGTGTAAAATTTTCCAAATATTTACCATCATTATGTATATAATAAATTGTGATTAAAGAAGGAATATATTCCAAAGATAGTGTTTCAAACGTTTTATGGAAATTAAAAGTTTACAATAACTCAATTTGGAATAACTAACATGCCCTATATTTTTATAGATATAATAAATTGAGTATTCAAGGAATATCTTGATAATTTTTTATAATATTTATTAATGTAATCTTGGTATACTCTATGAAATATGAGGACAATGAGAACCACTTTAGGATTTTTCATGAGTCTCTTATAAAAAATAGGTATATGGGATGTTTAGAAAGTGTGAATTATCGATTTTAAAAATTTATTTTCTTAGATATATTATCTCGTAGGATAGAATTTCAGTTGATCCTATGAATAAAAAGATAGGTCAAGAATGGATTATACCAATAGACTCAATCAAGGTACATGGTTTCATTGGTTTGGAAGGTTACTTTCAAATACTTTTTCAATATTCTTCATGATTAACTAACCTATTAACCATGCATATTTGTAAATGGGATATGTTATTTTGAACAAAGGAATGTAAATAATGTTCTGTAGAATTGAAGAGGATATTTTTGAACACTTTGATCAGGGATATTCCATCAGGAAATGATGGATTTTTGATTTATAGTGATACATTGAGGAAAGGAATTATTTTTATACTCATGTAGAATGATAGTGTTATTTCCTGTGAATTGATACAACTGAAAAGAAATTACCAGTATAATCCAACTAATGATCTTGAGATATAGAACATAATTTTTTCCATGAATATATGGAGAAAAAATCTCTATGGTACAATATGTGAGATATATACAGATCACAAGATATTAAAATATATCTTCATGTAGAATGAACTCAATATGAGTAAAATGTGATTGTTAAATCTAATCAAGGATTATGAATGTTTAATGCACTACCACCTAGTGAAATAAAAATGGTATAAGATTTAATGATAATGAAAGATCATAGAATTTTGAACAAAATGAAGATTGATAGGGATATTATGTCCTTGGATCTAGTAAAGTTTGATATGGGAAATATTAAGGAAGTGTGAATTTCAATCATTTTTCCAATGGGTTCCAAACTATATTTAATGCAAAATATAAAATATTCTCAATCCAAATATATGAATTTTCAAAAGAAAATTAAATCAATGAATGATGTAATATTGGTATATTTCATATATAATGATGGAATTAATTTTTTTGAAAGGGTGCCTTTGTTCCCTCTCTACCAAAACTAAATGGGAGTTATTGGATGATATGTTTAAATCCATAAATTTTATATACACCCTGTTAGGACCATGATTTATAGATATTTTATGGAACATTTTTGGTGGGACAATAATAAATGGGGAATTTTTGATTTTATGTTAATATGTTTTGTTTATAAATAAGTGAAAGCTGATAGAAAAAAACCTTTACGAACAATGCATCATATACCTATAAATAATTAAAAATGGGATGACATTACTATGTATTTTCTCACTTAATTACCAATGACTCTAAGAACTAATGATGCATTATGGGTAATTATTGATCGACTCACCATATCTACACAACTCCTCACTATAAGGGAAGATGGTCCATTATAACACCTTGCATGACTCTTTATTAATGAATTTGTAAGCCATAATAGAGAACCAATTTCAATTGTTTCAAATCATGAACCATGATATAAATTAAAATTTTGGAAAATTATTCAGAGGTCCCTTGACATCGAACTTCATTTGAGAACCACTTGTCACCCTCAAACTGATGGGTAGTCAGAAAGGACTATCTATACTCTAGAAGAATTGTTGAGATTTTGGTCATGTGAAATTCAATTAATGTTGGATAAGTATTTACCTTTGGTTGAATTTTACTATAATAATATCTTCCATTAAAATTTTGAAATGGTGCCTTACAAAGTGCTATATAAAAAAAGATGTCGTAAACCTACATTTTGGGATGAATTTGGTGAAAGGAAACATGTAGGGATAAAAATTTTCAAAGACAAAACAAAATATTTTAAGACTATTAAAAATCATAACAAAGAATCTAAATGTAGTTAAAGGATCTATGGTGATATCGAGAGGAATGTTTTAAAATTTTAAGTCAGGGATCATTTTTTTCTTGAAGTTATCTCAATGGAAGGGTGAAAAAATATTCAGTAAAAAATAAAAAAATGAGTCCCATGTACATCAGACCTTTTGAAATACTTGAAATAATTATAGTTCTGTGTTATCTTTTGAAATTTTTAATATCCTTTATAAAGTACATGGTGTGTTCCATAAATATTTTCTAATGAATTAAATGCTAGACCCTACATATATAAACAGTTATTAAGAGGTAGAATTAGAATATAACCGGTCATTCTATAAAGAGACAATCTAAATTCTAGGAACTAGGGAAGAATTTTTAAGTAATCAGATGACTCAACAAGTAAAGGTACTTTGGAAAAATCATAAGATAAAATAGGCAACATGGGGAATAGAAGAAATTACAATGAATAACTACCCTAATATATGTATGAGGTGAAATTCCAGAAATTGATAGGACACAATTTACTAAAGGAGGGGAGAATGTGACACCCTATAATTTTACAAAATGATTAATTTTAGATAAATTTAATATCTTTAATAGCTTATGGTGGACTTACCCCCAATATTTTATGGAATCTATGTTCATTAACTAAATTTGCACAGAACACTGAGGTAAAACGACCCCAAAATATTATTATTTTAGTAATGTCATTTTATTCTTCAAATATATGTTCTTCTTAGAAAAAGTTATTTATTTATTTATTATATTGAAAAATAAATATGATTAATTTATTACATTTTTATCAAATTTATTTTGTAAAATCATATTGATTTTTATACTTAGTAAATAAAATTATATTTGGATATATTTTGGGATATTTTCTAAGAAGAAATTTTTTTTTGTTAAAAAGTAAAAATATTGTTTTCATGAAATACCTTACCTCTTAGGAAATAATTTTTATTTGATGATGATTTGAAATTTAATAACCCTTATTCTTGGAAACATTTTATTTAATTAATGAAATAATAAATAAGCTATTATATTTATTAACACATTCTTAAAAATTTTGGAAACCATTATTTGAACCATAAAAAAATATTTCCATAAGTTATGTGCATAAAATAATTATAATTTATTTATATCACTGTAGTAAATCTAATAAATTAAAATAGATTATAAATATTACATTATTATTTCCAAATAATTTTATAAGGTAATTTATATTTTTATTCATTTAAAAATTTACTGTGGTAACAAAAAATATTTACCGCAATATTGGTAAAATAATGCAGTAGGTAAAAGATAAATGGAAAAATCATAATATGCCTAAAACTAAAAAATTTAAATTTTGGGAGATATGTATATTGAACATAGGCATCCATTAAAATATTAATTATCATATTTTCTTTGTAATTTATGCCGCACAAATGTGGTTGGATTTAAATATAAAATAATATTAATTTAATCATTTAAGACCACCTATCTTCCAGTATAAATACCACCATCACTATCCAATTTCCATTCTAGAGACTAGAAGCTATGAAATTATATATTAAAAAATATGCTCCAAAATCTACCCAAGTATAATTTCTTCTAGTCTCAACCAAATAACAATTCCTTGTTTCATAAGGGGTTTTCAAGGTGATGATATTCAAGAGGAACCTTTCTCAAACAACATATTTTAATTTTTTTTCATCTTCTACATTCTCTCCAACTCCTTCATCCATTATGGAATATTAAATATAGTTTAATTTATATACAATAGTGTTTTTGTAATATAATTTATAATATTAATATATTTTATAAACAGATCATATTCAAAGAGATGAAACCATTGTCAAATTATGTTGGTTATTTGTCTCTGTGGATAATTATTTTTCATTTTCCATTACCATTTTCCTAGATGATAAATTTTTTTTTACTCTAGTAAAATAAAATTTTAATAGTTATATTATAAAAGATTTCATGTATTGTAACTAATATATATAAATATATTATATAAAACGAAACTAGTTCATGATGGTCTGGATAACCGCCAAAAGAAACTGATCATTGATCAGTATATTTTCATAAATTGAATCACCATCATGTCTGAATAAATTTTTTTTATGGGACAATTTAAACATATATATGTATAAAAAGACCATTTTAATTCATTTCATGATTTTATTTTTATTTTATAAGAAAATACACAATTATACACATGTAAACCATCCATCAAACCATTAAACAAACACACTGAAAACAAGAAAGATAATGAAATATTTTTAATGAATTAGTGGTAAGATGTTAAAAAAGGATCATATAAGGTATTATTGATATTAATATAATTATTTAATAATATAATAAAAATATTTAAACCATTATATAGTAGGTTAAATTAGAAAAAACTAAAGGGAATCTTGAGGTAAGGGATTTCCTACCTAAATTTCCATTTATTGAGTTAAATATCTACTCTATTGATTATATCATGAACAAATTATTTGGGGAATAAATTTTTATTATCTTATGATTAAATTAAAAATATTTATATTTATTTATTGTGAATAAATGTAATTGATTAATCTTATTAAAGCTAACTTCAATGATATTATATTTATAGGGGTCTTTCATTTAAAACTTTTCATTATAAGGATTCCCTTAGAAATATCTTTTTCTTCCACATCCATGTTTTCTAAATTCTTTTCAAAAAAATGTTTTTATTATTATCCTATTACTATTTAATTTAGTTTTTATTAATTTTTTACATTTTTATATGATGTTTTGAAATTTATATTTTTTCTCTTTCAATATAAGTATATTTGATCTTTTTTCAACAATAATTGTAAAGGAATGCTTATTTAATACATATGTGATGAGACAATTTTCCTTTTCCATAAAGAATTAATGTATTGGAGATTAATTTAAAAGTTTACAATTTAATAGTCATAATTTTCTTTAATTATTAATGTTTTAAAAATAAATGATTTTCAAAGTAAAAAATAGGTATTTTACTCAATAATTTTCCAATGATCACATTTAAAGTATTTTTATCTCTTTCAATATAATTTATTTAATCTTATGATTATTTTATGTTGATATTATATTATAACATTATCCATATTTTATTCTATGGTATATGATCAGTTTGACTTGGGATGTACTATTTTCATACCATTTTCTATATCACTCTGGATGGTTTGTAATTATGTTTACTGATAGGGAAAAGTAATTTAAATTTGATATTATGTTTTCAAAAAAAATTAAATGTTGATTATGTTCTACCCCATTTATATGTAGAATATATTGGACAAAGTAAGTGATGGTAAGGTCTTACTATAGCCCCTTGATTCATCCATAGGTCTCATGGGACAAACCAAATTGGGTTTTTGTCAAGGACTTACCTATTTATTTTCAGATTTATTGGTTGAGGGATAAATGGTATGTTTTAGAAGTATGTAATTTTGTGTTGCATCATTGTTGAATTATTTATTTATTTCCATGTGATTATTCAACTAGTGTAACATCCATGGTTATGTTTTCTTTCTCATGTGAATATTTATAGGGTATTATTTAATCATCTTTTATTCTTTCCATATTATGATGATATTATTGATTAAATGGAATATGTTTTAGTTTAGTAAATTTCAATAATTTTTATTTATGATATCTTTTCCATATACATACCATTACTAAGATTATGAGGTCACCCCTTTCTTATGTTTTATTTTCCCCCACACTACTAAGAAGTTTATTATGATTAATATACACCGTTAAACTAGAAGAGTAATGGTGTCCTAAAATTACTCATTATGTTATATTTTATATTAAAAATTATAATGTTAAATTAAATAATGTAATTATTTTTTCATAACTACTAAATAGTTCAGTCCATTAGGATGTGGTCCTTGTATATTATTCCAATGTAATAAAGTAACAACTGGCTATGGGATACTAGGATCAGGGTCATTACATCATTGATCTAGGGAATCCTTCATTAATCAGTGGATTTCATAATGTTTTTAAGTAATTTTTATCAAACCCGTATAGTTGGATGGTCTAAAAACAATTCAAACTCCAGATCATTTATTAATATTTGGTTCAAATGAGTTCAAAGGAAGTTAGGATCACCACCTTCGCCTATTGGAGTTCTCATATAAATGAAGGTTTAATGTGAGAATTAAAATGTATTTTTATGATGATCTATATTGAAATAAGTGTTGGTATCTAAAATTGGGGGGGGGGGCATTAGATAGATAAATATTATGGGACCCAATTTATCTATGAGATTATAGATAAGGCCAAAACCATTCAATGTCATTTGAAATCTAGAAATGGTTAATAAATGATTTGTTGAGAATCATTTACATGACAGAAGGTTTGTGGTTTGATGTAAATATTTTACTAATATATATTCAATGAATAGATTCACGAGGTTTTGGAATAAGTGAAATATTATTCCAAGATACATCGACCCCTTTAAGATCCTTGATCACATCAGAATTGTGGCCAATCGACTAGTTGTCCTACATAACCAATCCCAACTGCAGTATGAGTACATGTTTGTTAAAATTGAGATTCCGTTAAGGTATATGAACAGAATATATTAATAAAACTATAATAATATGAAAATTATAAAATTTCATGGAAGAAAAATACAAATTCGATAGGCTAAATATCAACTTTAAAATAACAATGTCAAAATAATACTAGAATCAATTTTTGAGTATTTTCAGTATAAATATTCTTATATGAATTATTGAAAAGTTAGTATATATATAATACAAATTTTATTTATAAAATATTTTTTAATACATATATAATTAAATTTTTATTAACAACCAATTTTATTAAAATAATACTATAATCATTAGTAGAAAAAATTGAATATTTTTAGAAAACATTTTCTTTTAAAAGGAATAATGTATTTCCATTTTATTTAAAAAAATTTAATTAATGATGAATTATTTAGAATAAATTTATAGATTATATATCGTAAAATATGAATATAAATCAATAATTGGTGATTAAAATTCTTATATTTTATATAATATCACATTATGGTCAAGAAATTCATTTCATGAAAAACCATTTTTGAAAAGTTTCTTTGAGATATTTTTTTAATTAAATTGTACAAATTATATGATTATAACGTGATAAAATGGACTAAATATTTTGTTTTATCATATTAAATATTATATAATGAGTTCTATTTATTATTCTAGATATAATGAATAATAAAAGAGTAAATATTAATTACTACACAAATGGTTAAACACATTTTACTAGGGGATTACCAAAATATATAAGGATAAAAATTACACAAAACCTCTTTAAAATTTCATTTTTTGGTTGGATATAAACCCTAAAATCATCTCACTCTAATATGATCCATTTTGTTATCCATTCAGACAAGATATTAACTTGAGATTACGTTAAAACATTGAAAATTTCCAAGTGTTCCAGTCACATCAATCTATAAAGTGGAACATCCTCCCCAAACTTATTCACATATTTAGATACATTTTTCTCAACATTAACCTAAACAATAGATCCTAAATTTCCCTATCAAAATTATATATATATATATATGTATGTATATATTTATTCCCATCAGACTAACCCTATGTTCTACAATAAGATATCCAAAGTTGGTTTTTAACCGATGGCCATCATCTTCACCATGCTCGTTATTTTTCACCTTTTATTTTATAACCCCCATATATTTCATAAAACATATAATATAATAAAAAGAATCATCTCATATATAAATAGAATTTGTTAAATTTATTTCATAATATTTACTCATTTTCTTAATCATACAATGAGAAACCAAACAGTCACTCATGTGTAGGGAACACTACCACATCACGAACCAGTGTAATCTATCTTCCATAATTGGATCACATGGATAACTATAATGATGGAAATAATGATTTGATTCATATTAAATGATATTTATTCTTTAAAATGAATATATCATCCAATTTATGACCCTTTCCTCTGTTATGGGAATGATAACATCATTCATGCGTACATATTGTTTACTATCTCCAGGAAGCGATGCGATTCATTTTACATATACGAATTACAATAATGATTCTAAAAATGTGTCTAATAAATAAATATGAAATTTATGAAAATAATATAATTCTGGGGATGATGAAACTATATCTTATGCATAATAAACAATAAATCCATGAACAAATATGCATCAATGAACAAATATGTTAACACAAAAAATGGGTAATAAAAAAAACATAATTAATTAATATGTTATAAGATGTTATAAAAGGTTATATATGATATTATAAATATGAATATAATTATTTTATATGTTGATAGTGTTTTTAAACCCATTATATTGGAGGAAAAATAATAATAAATATTGAAATAATATTTTAATACTTCTTTTCCAACTTCCAGAATTCTAAATTTTAAAGTGAAACCATTATTTATGATGAATTTAAAGTTAAATTTAAATAATTTTAGTGGTAATTAAATTTATTGTGAAAAATTCAATTTCATGGGATCAATTGGAAAATACAACACTTAGTGTGAAGCTATCGTGGTGTGTTCATGGAATTCTAGGGGAATGGGTTTCAAAAGTTCCATGGAATTTCTAAGATACATTGAGATTGATCACATGGTAGAGGGAATCCTCACTCAACCTATTCCGATGGTGTGGGAATCAAGGGAGGGTATGGTTGTCCATGATTCATCTTAAAAGGAGTCTATGGCTAAGGTAAATGGAAATCAAAGACGCTTTGTCTCTATTAAAGAAGTATCTAGAGATCGTATCATCAAACGGGGATCAACCTATAACCACCATATATTTTTGTAATTATTATTTTTAAATTAATTTTATCTTTTTAATATTTTTCATTTCACGAAATAGTAAATATAAGGTTATTTATATTAAAGAACTATTTCTGGATTTTGTTTTATATAACACCCTATATGGATTGCACTTCACACACCAATTAGATTGTATTTTGATACTCATAACACAACATTTGGAGTTTATTACACACAATACTGTGTAACATTGATATACTATGTTATGTGCAAGGAAATGTTTTTCTGACCTACAATATACTATTATGATTTTTATTCAAATATTATTATAATTATCACATAGCTATGAGAATGTAAGATATGAATTCGTTTTATTAAATGATGAAAATATGTTTTAAACATGTATATAAAATTACTCAGTATGTTATTAATTATTTATAAATGAAAGTATGAACTATTTGTAAATAAAGAAATTCTATTTCTAAGAAAAACAATTTTCTACATACGAACACCATTTTATCTCAATAAAATTAAACATACCACTTTTGATGATTTATTTCAAAAAATTTATTTTTTATATATTCATTAAATATTTTTACATGAAGTAAATAAATTTTATTAGTATAAGATAAGAATATATTGAATTGTATGAATACAAAGAAGTTTTTTTCTAAAATGAAATTTTAACTTCTTTTAATGGAGAAACCATATTAAAGAAAAATATTGAACCTTTTTAAAGTTTATATTGAAAAAATAACCTCCAATTTTGAAATAAGAATTTCAAAATTTATTTTGGGTGAATTCGTGTATTTTTATGAGTGGTGTCATTTTTTAATGAATAGGGAAAACAGTAATAATTGATTCAAAATTTTGTTTTGTATAATTTATTTTTATTTTCAAATGAAATTATATTTAGTTTTAAATTATAATAAGACTAGTTATACATAAATTAATCCAATATAGGTAATGAAGAACCAATTTCACATTTAAATTGGATTTTAAAACATTTCAATTTCTTGGACTTTTTCACTTTAAAAACCCATTGTCTCATCCCACCAGAGCGATAAATTTTAATTTAATTTCATATATGTCAGTGATTATAATTTCTTAAAATAAATTTAATATTTGAATAAGCATAATTAATTATTTATAATAAGGTAAAATTAATTTTTGATGCAATATATTAGTGAAGTCAATTAAAATTAATTTAAAAAATTAGGAAAAAAATGAGAATAATTGGTTACTAAACATTGAAAATAAGGGTTAAAAATAACCATACACAAGTATACAATATATTTTATTGACATATTTCACCATTAAACATCTATGGATCTATTGAAGTCTATTTATAACCCTTGGGGGATAAGTAAAACATGGGGAGTACACAATTCTTTCAAAGAATACTCAATTTATCATTTTTCCCACTCACAAAAGTCCTACTCTCCTCCCCTATCTTTACCCCTCTCAATACATTTTAGATTGAACAACCCATTCCCAAAAATCCAGCAAAAATCCTTCCATTATTCCAAGAATGCCCCCTTTTGGATGAATGCCAATGAAGGAATCCCTTCTTTGCAAACCAAAAGGAGTTACCTAAAGAGAGGTAACATCCTTGAAAGAGATATTTTGATTTATTTTAATTATCCACCATAAGAAATATCATTATTATATTATTTTATAATAACCAATGTCACGAACCAACCCGGGTCGACCCTGAACCGGTCACCCGAGCCGGTCCGCGGCAAGTCCCGAGGGGCGTTCCCGATCCCCCCGGGATGGCAACCAGTGCCGGGCATTAAGACTTGATCGTTGGGAACGATTTCAGCCCAAAACAAAAGTAAATAGAACAGAATAAATAAACACTAACAGCGGAAAAGAAATAAAAGCCACACAACCACGTACCTCCATGTGACCTCTCAGGTCACCACCCAACTAGAGAGCAACCTCGCTCCAACACTGAGCGACTCAAAACAGAAGACCTGCGACTGAAATGGTAAAAGATAGGCGTGAGCACAAAACTACTCAGTAGGTGAGCCCCACAACAAATCCCAATGCACCGCCAGTAAATAAAGAATCTACATAATCCAGGTTTGAACTATAATGTATAAAAGTAAGTTTTCACAATGCTTTACTTGAAAATCAAACACGAGACATTTCCCTTATTCTTTTTCGAAAGTCAGTTCCATTTCATTAGTTTTAAACTCATTCTGAAAAGCAAAGTGTTACATTTTCAAAACTAACCCAAAGAGAATTAAGCATTTTCATTTAAAAACCATTTTTTCTCAAAGTCTAACAGTATAGGCTGTGAAATATGACTGAAAGAAAACAAGCAGGGAAAACAAGTGCAAGTAAAGGTAAACAGGTAAGGAAAACCAAGTGCAAGTACAAATAAACCAGAAGTTATCAGTAATAACCATGGGTGATCCTGAACATCCCTAGAAAACCCCTGGACGTACTCGGGTTCAGACTACCTGCCGGCATGGTACTCCATAGTCAATAACCAACTGGCCGCCCTAACAGCCAACCAGTGGCACATCCCTCCTGGCCTGTCTGTAACTCCAGGGGGTACTAACCCGTCCAATCAGGGTTAGCAAGCAACCGTCACTCGATAATCTACAAGACGCCCAGGAACCCATAGTAGTTTTTGTAACACTGTGTAAGTGGGAGACCCGCGCACGCGTGACTCATCTCACCGCACTTGCCAACCCCTTACACGGACATCGCTACACGACAACCCTCGAAGGGAAGTCCCCCTGTAGAAATGCCCTCACAAGTACGTAAATATATATATAATCACTTCACATTCAATAAAGTGCCAACCGGGCCGTCATATCACTTACATTTTGATCATTTAAGACTAAAGCATTTTTAAAGAGGGATGACACACGCCATTTCATTGAAAACCAGAAACGCACTTAGAAATTTATTTAAGGAACTCAAATCAGCATCTCAAACCTGAAAGACGTTGGTATCACAAGTAAGAAATCATTTTTCCCAGTTCCAAACGCACCCCACTTTTATCAAGAGCCAAACGGGCCTTTAAACACCTTTTGAAAGAATAATATTTCTCAAATGAAATCCAGAATTTTAATCACGCATCAAAGGAAAACATTTTTCTTTTTCAACTACTAAAAACCACGCTTAATGTTTCCAAAAATCGAGTTTAAAGGTCACACGGCACTTCCTCTAATCAAGGTTCAAATAAAAACACCATTTTCCATAACCAATACACCTACCATTTTACACACACCAAAATCTCTTCAGAACCCAATTCAACATGATCTTTCGTTAATCAGGAAGAACCATCTAGCAAAACTACCATGGAAGCACACAATTAAATCCAAGAAAACGCTTTTAATGAAACGCTAGAATTAAAACAACTTTTATCATCAGCAGATCACCAAATTATAGATAACTAATTAGTAATACTTTTGAATTTGCTGGAACTTAATAAAAAGTCAAGGAATAAATAAATTCTAAATTTAAAGGCGAGTGCAAAGGGAGACCTACCTCAAGACGCGGCTCGGAACGAAACGACACGGCGCAAGACGGCAGAACCTCGAAAACAAGGCGCGGCGATGGCGCTTTCTCGGAAACGCCCTGCGCGGGTCCTAAAGTCTTAAACCTACCAAAAATAAATATAAATTGATGAAGAAAACCCCTAACAAAGCACAAGTAAATGCCAGAGTAATAATAATAAGAAAATAATAATAATAATAATAATATTATAATGATAATAATAGCATAACCATAATAATAACAATATCATAACAAGATAATAACTTAATAATATTAACATGAAAATAATGAAAATAATAATAATCTTAATCTTAATAATATATTATTAATAATAATATAATAATAATAATAACATACTTCAATAACCAGAATGATATAAAAATAATAATTTAATAAGTATAATAATAATAGAATAATAATAATATGATAATAATATAATCACAATAATAATAATATAATGATAATAATAATAACTTAGCATAATTATAATATTTATAACATGATAATAATAAAAATGATAAGATAATAGTAATAATAATAATAATAATAAAATAATAATAATATAACAACTACAATAATAATAATAATAATAATATCATGATAATAATATGATAATAATAATAAAGTAATAATTTAATAATAATTGTAACAATACTGATATTATAATAATATAATAATATTAACATAATTATATTATAACAACAATAATAATAATAAAAGAATATTAATATTATAACATAATAATAGTGTTATTAACTTGATAGATAAAACAAAGCGTAATAAATAAAAATAAATAAAAACAAACAAATAGGCTTACAACAGGGGGGGAGAGGCTTTGCGCGGGGAAGCCGGAACGGGGCGGCCGGGACGGCGACGCGGCAGGGAGGCGGAGGCAGCGGACGGTGACGGCTTGGGCGAGGCGGGATGACAGGGAGCAGGGCTGGGGGTGAGCGGGAGCCGGAAGCAGGGAGAGGTAGCAAGGGCCGGCTGCGCGCGGGAGAAGAGGAGGGCGGCGAGCCGGGACGGGGAGAGGTGCAGGAGCGGCGAGCTCGGGTGCAGGGAGGCGGAGCGCCGGACGAAGGAGAGGCCGGAGGCCGGGCGAAGCAGGGCGGCGGCTGTGGACGCCGGAGGCAGGAGGGGAGGCCGGGGATTGGCTGCTGTTCGCCAGGAGTCGGGCGCGAGGGCGGAGCGGGCTGGGTGCGGCCTCGGGACAGGGAGAGGGAGCAGAAAGGGCGCGGCGGTGCGGAGGGGGATGAGCGGGAGAGCTGGAGCAGGGGTGTGCCGCGGAGAGAGAGCGCGCCGGGGAGAGGGTCGCGGGGTGCAGGGGATTCGGAAACGGCCGGGGGTTCGCGGTTGAAGCGGAGCGAGCCGGGACGGGGTGGAGGCCGGGAGCAGAGGAGGTGCCGGAAGAAGCCGCAGCACCCGGTTGGGGAGATGCAGGAGGGCCGGCTCGGGGAAGAAGAAAGGGGGAGAGGGAGAGAGGAGGCGGCTACGGGAGGGGGAAACGGAAATAGGGTTAGGGGGGGTCCGCTTAGGGTTAAGTATATATATATATATGATAAAATAATAATAATAATAATTATAATCATAATAATAATAAAACTATAATAATAATAATAAAACTCATAATATTAATAATAAATAATAACTTAGTGAATTCCAATAATAATTATTTTGATCACATATTTAAAATAATAATTATAAAATAAATTAAAGATGTTACAAAAGTATATATATTTATACATATATAAATATATATATATACACAATAATAATAACACAAATAAAAAGTTACTAATAATAAAATATCAACATAAAAATTATAAAATTTAAAACGCCGGGTGAACACACGGTCACCCGGGCTGAACGCACGGTCACCGCTGACAATGCGGTGACCGCGCACCGGCGCGAAACCGCCAATGCAATTAATCTCCGAAAAAATTTAAATCGGGACCAAGAAAGGAGAACAATTATGGACGTCCGCGGTCGGGGTGTGACAATTCTCCCCACCACAGACACTTTCTGCCCCCAGAAAGTCACCAGGTCACAAGCCAGCCAAAAACCAAGTCTATGCCCAAACAGAACTAAAGGAACTGAAGCAAACTGAGGTTCTCGGGGATGACCTTACTCTACACAGGTCACACCCGACCGATTCAAGAGAAACTGGGGTTCGAGATCGAGGGGAGAACACGAAGGGGTTCTCCCCACCACAAGAGCTCAACTTGTGCAGAAAAGTTGACCATTTAAATAGAAAACCCCGGGAAGGGGGGGGGGGGTCGACGCGGGAACTCCCAACCAATTCACCAACTCTTATAACACGATTACTACAGCACCTCTATCGAAACCTTGAACCCACGACTAGAGTCAACAACTTCAACACCAGGGAAAACCCATAGAAAAACATTTAACCAATATCAAATTGGAGACTTGATCAACCGAAGTCCACAAAGCATAACCACATCGACAACATAACTAGAATGAGGTCAACCCACACGAAAGTCAAACACACTTTTAAGGACACACGACTTAGAATATTACACTCTCATGACAAGTCCGCTTAGATTTATCATCGAACAAGTCCATTGTCACTTTTTGGAAAAACCACACATTTACATAAACCAAACTACTTGGATTATAATAGAACAAGTCCATGATAACCCCATGGTAAAATGATGAACATACAACAACGTCAAAACTTATCAGCAGAAAAACAAGTACTAAAAGATCTTGATTGTTCCACTGCTAACACGGAACATAAAACCTGGACCAAGGCTTCACAACCCTGGGGACTCCTGACTGTGCGCGAGCTTCACCCCGAGACTTGTGGCTGGGGCTCTGATGGCTGAAGCATCTTCTGCCTCACAGTCAGGTACTGACATTCTCCAATCACAGCTTCCTCTTCAAGCGACGCTTCCTGCAAAACTTCTCCAGATGACCCAGACAACCACAGCGATGACACGTCTTCGGGGGGTTGTGACAAGACGGCTTTAAATGTCCGAAACGACCACACTGAAAGCATACCATCAAACGATCTGATGAACTGGAAGCTGGGACCAAAGGGAAATAACTCATTGGGGACAGGTATCTCTCGCGCCTTTTCCTCACCGGAGGGGGAACTCTTACGAACAACAGGGGATGCTGAAGTATTAGCCACCCGCGCACCGGAAACCAACTCAGCCAAGAAAGCTTTCTCCACCAGCTTCTCGAAACAAAGGTCTTTAAAAGGGAGGACACGCTCCTTGATCTCTGGACGAAGACCTCCAGTGAAAAGAGAGGCCTTCATGAGCTCATGCGACGCTACATCTGGAGAAAAGGAAATCAGTTCCTTGAAATGGTCAACATATGCCTTCACCGTCCGTTGGCCTTGTTGAATATGCACAAGCTCTCTCTTTTTTTCTCCAGCTTCACTTCCTCAGGTACAAACCATTGGATGAAAACGGTTCTGAAGACATCCCACGTCATTTCACCTTGCGTTGACGGTGGGGTAACCATCTTCCACTGGTCCAGAGCTGGACCCTCAAACAACTCCATAACTGCACGAACCTTAACATTATCGGGAGTTCCCAATATTCTAAAGACACGATCCACTTCCTCGAGCCATTCCACTGCCTCTAACGGACCCTGATCACCATGGAGAACAGGCAAAGTCTGAGGAGGACTAAAAACTGGGCATGACATATCCGAATCCTTAAAGACCTTTCTGGGCGGCATTTCCTGAGCGACATATAAAACACAAGGCCAAAACCCACATCAAAACGAAGCAACATCAATAAAAGCGCCTTTATCAAAAACAGTCAGCACAAGGACCAATCAAATACAACACAACCCAAAACAAAATCTCCTCTTTAAAATTTCCTTTTTATTTTTATTTTTATTTTTTTTTTGATTTCAAAACCACCCTTTCTCAAGATCACTTTCCAAAAACCAATCCATTTTCAAACCGAAAACTTTCCAAAACCATTTCCTCTTTAAAACCAATTTAGAAAACAAGGTCAAGCCATTTATTTCAAATACTCACCCAGGTACTCCCATGACCCGTTGCACATGTCTTTATTCACATTCCATTCATACGTGCATCCACACACACTTTCCATGCATTCTCACACATGTGAAAACGTTCATAAAGAGGAACCGAGGTTTCAACTCAAACCATTCTTATCCAATTCCAAGAAAACAGCAGATTTCCAAATCAAGAGATTTCAGTTTTAAAACCCATTTTATACATTTAAAGTCCTTTAAAAGAAACCAGTCAAATTTTCAAAAACCCTTTTTCATTTACAACAACGCACTCACACAAACCAAAACGAAAGCAGCAACCAAATTTGCATCAATCACAGAAATGAGGGACTAGTAGTCACACTCAACCTGGCGACATGGTAGTGGGTCATGTCCCAAGTCAGCGTTGACCACTAGGAGGAATTCAAACCACGTACTCGGACTCCACATGGGTCACCACTCCATGTGAAATCACGACGTAACGTCGGCTTGCCTCCATGTCATCTCTCAATCCAAGACAAACCAGAAAAGACAAGGACACAATTCCCGAACTACCCCTGGTAACTCGAGGATCAGTGCGAGCAAGAGTTCGCGACGCTCTTCCCGTACCTACCCCTCGAGTTCCGACAGTCCTAATCTCCTTCTACCGGAGAACCCAAATAACAAGACCACCTCTGATACCATTTTGTCACGAACCAACCCGGGTCGACCCTGAACCGGTCACCCGAGCCGGTCCGCGGCAAGTCCCGAGGGGCGTTCCCGATCCCCCCGGGATGGCAACCAGTGCCGGGCATTAAGACTTGATCGTTGGGAACGATTTCAGCCCAAAACAAAAGTAAATAGAACAGAATAAATAAACACTAACAGCGGAAAAGAAATAAAAGCCACACAACCACGTACCTCCATGTGACCTCTCAGGTCACCACCCAACTAGAGAGCAACCTCGCTCCAACACTGAGCGACTCAAAACAGAAGACCTGCGACTGAAATGGTAAAAGATAGGCGTGAGCACAAAAGTACTCAGTAGGTGAGCCCCACAACAAATCCCAATGCACCGCCAGTAAATAAAGAATCTACATAATCCAGGTTTGAACTATAATGTATAAAAGTAAGTTTTCACAATGCTTTACTTGAAAATCAAACACGAGACATTTCCCTTATTCTTTTTCGAAAGTCAGTTCCATTTCATTAGTTTTAAACTCATTCTAAAAAGCAAAGTGTTACATTTTCAAAACTAACCCAAAGCGAATTAAGCATTTTCATTTAAAAACCATTTTTTCTCAAAGTCTAACAGTATAGGCTGTGAAATATGACTGAAAGAAAACAAGCAGGGAAAACAAGTGCAAGTAAAGGTAAACAGGTAAGGAAAACCAAGTGCAAGTACAAATAAACCAGAAGTTATCAGTAATAACCATGGGTGATCCTGAACATCCCTAGAAAACCCCTGGACGTACTCGGGTTCAGACTACCTGCCGGCATGGTACTCCATAGTCAATAACCAACTGGCCGCCCTAACAGCCAACCAGTGGCACATCCCTCCTGGCCTGTCTGTAACTCCGGGGGGTACTAACCCGTCTAATCAGGGTTAGCAAGCAACCGTCACTCGATAATCTACAAGACGCCCAGGAACCCATAGTAGTTTTTGTAACACTGTTTAAGTGGGAGACCCGCGCACGCGTGACTCATCTCACCGCACTTGCCAACCCCTTACACGGACATCGCTACACGACAACCCTCGAAGGGAAGTCCCCCTGTAGAAATGCCCTCACAAGTACGTAAATATATATATAATCACTTCACATTCAATAAAGTGCCAACCGGGCCGTCATATCACTTACATTTTGATCATTTAAGACTAAAGCATTTTTAAAGAGGGATGACACACGCCATTTCATTGAAAACCAGAAACGCACTTAGAAATTTATTTAAGGAACTCAAATCAGCATCTCAAACCTGAAAGACGTTGGTATCACAAGTAAGAAATCATTTTTCCCAGTTCCAAACGCACCCCACTTTTATCAAGAGCCAAACGGGCCTTTAAACACCTTTTGAAAGAATAATATTTCTCAAATGAAATCCAGAATTTTAATCACGCATCAAAGGAAAACATTTTTCTTTTTCAACTACTAAAAACCACGCTTAATGTTTCCAAAAATCGAGTTTAAAGGTCACACGGCACTTCCTCTAATCAAGGTTCAAATAAAAACACCATTTTCCATAACCAATACACCTACCATTTTACACACACCAAAATCGCTTCAGAACCCAATTCAACATGATCTTTCGTTAATCAGGAAGAACCATCTAGCAAAACTACCATGGAAGCACACAATTAAATCCAAGAAAACGCTTTTAATGAAACGCTAGAATTAAAACAACTTTTATCATCAGCAGATCACCAAATTATAGATAACTACTTAGTAATACTTTTGAATTTGCTGGAACTTAATAAAAAGTCAAGGAATAAATAAATTCTAAATTTAAAGGCGAGTGCAAAGGGAGACCTACCTCAAGACGCGGCTCGGAACGAAACGACACGGCGCAAGACGGCAGAACCTCGAAAACAAGGCGCGGCGATGGCGCTTTCTCGGAAACGCCCTGCGCGGGTCCTAAAGTCTTAAACCTACCAAAAATAAATATAAATTGATGAAAAAAACCCCTAACAAAGCACAAGTAAATGCCAGAGTAATAATAATAATAAAATAATAATAAAAATAATATTATTATAATGATAATAATAGCATAACCATAATAATAACAATATCATAACAAGATAATAACTTAATAATATTAACTTGAAAATAATGAAAATAATAATAATCTTAATCTTAATAATATATTATTAATAATAATATAATAATAATAATAACATACTTCAATAACCAGAATGATATAAAAATAATAATTTAATAAGTATAATAATAATAGAATAATAATAATATGATAATAATATAATCACAATAATAATAATATAATGATAATAATAATAACTTAGCATAATTATAATATTTATAACATGATAATAATAAAAATGATAAGATAATAGTAATAATAATAATAATAATAAAATAATAATAATATAACAACTACAATAATAATAATAATAATAATATCATGATAATAATATGATAATAATAATAAAGTAATAATTTAATAATAATTGTAACAATAATGATATTATAATAATATAATAATATTAACATAATTATATTATAACAACAATAATAATAATAAAAGAATATTAATATTATAACATAATAATAGTGTTATTAACTTGATAGATAAAACAAAGCGTAATAAATAAAAATAAATAAAAACAAACAAATAGGCTTACAACAGGGGGGGAGAGGCTTTGCGCGGGGAAGCCGGAACGGGGCGGCCGGGACGGCGACGCGGCAGGGAGGCGGAGGCAGCGGACGGTGACGGCTTGGGCGAGGCGGGATGACAGGGAGCAGGGCTGGGGGTGAGCGGGAGCCGGAAGCAGGGAGAGGTAGCAAGGGCCGGCTGCGCGCGGGAGCAGAGGAGGGCGGCGAGCCGGGACGGGGAGAGGTGCATGAGCGGTGAGCTCGGGTGCAGGGAGGCGGAGCGCCGGACGAAGGAGAGGCCGGAGGCCGGGCGAAGCAGGGCGGCGGCTGCGGACGCCGGAGGCAGGAGGGGAGGCCGGGGATCGGCTGTTGTTCGCCAGGAGTCGGGCGCGAGGGCGGAGCGGGCTGGGTGCGGCCTCGGGACAGGGAGAGGGAGCAGAAAGGGCGCGGCGGTGCGGAGGGGGATGAGCGGGAGAGCTGGAGCAGGGGTGTTCCGCGGAGAGAGAGCGCGCCGGGGAGAGGGCCGCGGGGTGCAGGGGATTCGGAAACGGCCGGGGGTTCGCGGTTGAAGCGGAGCGAGCCGGGACGGGGTGGAGGCCGGGAGCAGAGGAGGTGCCGGAAGAAGCCGCAGCACCCGGTTGGGGAGATGCAGGAGGGCCGGCTCGGGGAAGAAGAAAGGGGGAGAGGGAGAGAGGAGGCGGCTACGGGAGGGGGAAACGGAAATAGGGTTAGGGGGGGTCCGCTTAGGGTTAAGTATATATATATATATATGATAAAATAATAATAATAATAATTATAATCATAATAATAATAAAACTATAATAATAATAATAAAACTCATAATATTAATAATAAATAATAACTTAGTGAATTCCAATAATAATTATTTTGATCACATATTTAAAATAATAATTATAAAATAATTTAAAGATGTTACAAAAGTATATATATTTATACATATATAAATATATATATATACACAATAATAATAACACAAATAAAAAGTTACTAATAATAAAATATCAACATAAAAATTATAAAATTTAAAACGCCGGGTGAACAGACGGTCACCCGGGCTGAACGCACGGTCACCGCTGACAATGCGGTGACCGCGCACCGGCGCGAAACCGCCAATGCAATTAATCTCCGAAAAAATTTAAATCGGGACCAAGAAAGGAGAACAATTATGGACGTCCGCGGTCGGGGTGTGACAACCAAATTATCATAAATATATTTATATTTGTTTATTCTAATGTCTATACTTACAATCACACACACTTCCATCAAATGGGTCGCGCACATACCATCCATGTACAATGAACTACCACCTCATGAAATATTGATGTTAATTTTTTTCTTTACCACTCATCCTCGATGAGAAATATGATGTAAAATCCATTTTTATTTGATAAATATGTGATATTTATTTTTTATTCATACTCCAAGAATTTGTTTATAACACATACCTTCTTGATTTTTACTTTTTTTTGTAAATATGATAACTTCATTTATGTATGTGTGGGTACCACCACCTCAATATGATGTGATTCATTCACACTTTACATGGAATGTATTAAGGATGAGTTTGTTAAACAATTATTGAAATTATGGAATAATATATCTACTTGAATTAATATATATATATTTGTAATTTATTTTATTTTATTCAATATGATAATAAAATAGAAATGATGTTCTTGTATACGTGGAACCTATCGTCTCCATGAATAGTGTATTCCATTTCATATTTAAATATTTTATATATAATTATAAATATTTATATCCTTAATATATATGATATATACATCAAGCTTTATATTCTTTAAATATACAAATCATGATCAAATTAATATAATCTATAATAACAAGTCAATACATGTACGATAAACATAGTAGTTATTACATAAAACCTTAAAATAACATGTAATTATTAATAAAAATGTACTATAAATTAATAAATGAATCATATATGTTATGATATATAGTAAAAGTTTTCTTTGATATATTTATGTTAAACATATATTTATTATACTGGTGTTTTGATTGTATATGATGAAATTCAATACATAAGGTAAGTGTTTTCTCATCTGACTTTTATTTTTGTGATACCTATACCCTATTCACCATGTATTCCATTTTTTTGGGGTATATACAACCCATGAAAGTATTATATAATTCAAATACTTAAATTTATTGGAATTTACATGTCCATTTTATGATCGTTATTTTCTGAGGTTTATGGTAAAAGGTTACCAAATCGATAAAGTTATTTTTGTCTCAATATGAATTCTTTTAGGATACATGACATGTTATGCAACTATATTTATAAATGTCATGTATATAATTTCCTTTTAAATTTTATAACAAGAATATTATTATTATAATATTATAAGTTTCATTTTCTACTTTTCTATCAGGGGGATTATTATTTTATTTGACTAAAGTGGTAAGATTTTATTACTATAATCTTACCATTAAATGGTATTATTATGATTTTATTTCAATTGATGAAATAGTTTGATGAATATATGAATAAAACTTATGCAATTTCTTCTCCTATGGTTATTCATGGTATATCCATGAAATAGTACCACTTTTAAACTCTTTGGTATAAAAGATAATTAATAAAATATTTTATGAAAATATGAAATAATTTACACTTTTGGTAAGAAATTTCTGTTATTTTAAAATAATGGTTATAAAAATGTTTTTTAAAATGTTTTTATATCTTACTATGGTGTTTAAATGACATTTTTAACCATTATTTAACTTTTTTACAAAAAGTTTCTAAAATAGTCATATTTTAATTTTCTGATAAATGTATTTTTCTTATCATTATATGGTGAAAAATAAATGTCTAGAATGTATGGACTTTCCATTCATCATGACCATAATTTCCATGGAGAATAGTTTTTAAGTTTACATGTTTATTTTTTAATAACTGTTTTCCCTAATAAGTTGGAAATTTTTTACATTAATGTGTTTTTTGAAGATTTGTTTTGAAATAGAATTATGTTTAAAAAGTGTTTTGAATGATTTTCAATGATTCCATTATGTGTTTTCAAATTTTAATTTTCAATGAAAAGGATTTAAATAATTTTAAGTTTTCATTAATTGTTTTTTAAATATATTTTAATATAAAATGGTTTTAAAACATTCAATATGTATTAAAAATAATTTTAAAGGAGAAAAGGATATTTCAACAATAAATGTTTCAAATGAAATTGTAAATCTATCTTTATAAAAAATTGAATTTTGAAATGATTATATGATATATATTTTTCAAAAAAGGATAACCTTATTAAGAAATGTTCCATGTGATCATTCAAAATCATTCTCCTTATATTATGACATACTTTGTAATTTTTTATGTTTTACTAGGGATATGATCCAATAATACCATTCATATTCTTTCTTTAATGGTTTATGTTTATGATGGAGGGATATTTATGACATATATTTCTCTTCAAAATATTATATAATTTTGATACCTACTTCTTTTTGCGGGTTATGATTTGATGAAATGGTTGTGAGACCTATCTATTTCATATAGGTAGTGATATGATGAAATGTTTATGATCCCAATTTATTTCATGGGTTATGATATGATATTTGTGATGACCATACCATTTTATGGGTCATGTTATGATTATTATTTATAAAATTGTGGTACAAGGATGTATTATTTTTTTTTGTGATGGGTGGACCTATATCTTCCTCAAATTCATTGGGTAATGTTAGATGAACCATGAGTATACATGTTATGCATGAACCTGATTACTTGTTCAAATATTATACATGAACCTGATTACATTTTCAAAATATTATGCATAAACCTGGTTTCATGTCCATAAGTTTATTTGTGAACATGATTACATGTTCACAATGTTATGAGTGGACCTTATTATGTGTCCAAAATGTTATGCGTGAACATGATTACATGTTCACAATGTTATGGACGGACCTGGTTTCATGTCAATAATTCTATAAATGAGACTAATTACATGTTCACAATGTTATGCAGGAACCTAATTACATGTTCAAAATGTTATTCATGGAACTAGTTTCATGCCCATTAGTTTATGTGAGGCCATGATTTCATGTCCTTAACTTAATGAGTGAACTTATTTCTACTTATTCATGTTCAAGATGATACAAGTTGATGTGTAAGACATAATTACACATCATGTACCTACTTTATGATTTCTTGGATTATACTCTTGATTAACATATCATTCATGTCTTATGACCTATGAATATTTATGCCAGGAGTCTTGATTATGGTCTTTGATATGCATGGAATGATCATCTAATGGCATGATCAGGTTCTCACACCCTTATGCTCTTGAGTTTCCACACACACACACACAGATATATATATATATATCCTTGTTTAGCATTAAGTATCATATTATATCACTTCTTTATTATCTTTCAATTCTGTAGGTTATCAATAAATGTTATTAAGTAGGAGTACAAAAAGTGAAGATCTCTATTGAAATGTTAAAGACCTTTCACCAAATTAGAAGATCATGTTTGAAGTTTTCAATGCCACTAAAATATCACAATCATTAAGAATTTATTTACACAATGTATTTAATATTCTTCTAAAATGATGTAATATCCATATATGTTATGCCAGGGTCACTGTAGTTGGTATCAAAGGAAATGTTTCGTCAATCATTAGAAACATGGATGAGAAAACCTCAGTAATATCCCAAGGGATATTTCTAAGGATTAGTATAGGGATCTATCAATATAAAACCATATGGTTTTATAGATTTAAATGTATATTTAATGATTTGGGAATATTATAAGTAATTATTCATGATTATGTGTTTTTATGATATGATAAGTGGTTATCACAATAAGTTTTCTAGTCTTAGTCATTAGTGGGAACAGGATAGAAATATGTTAACATTGAATATTTTAGATGTGGACAGTATGATCATTATACTAATAGATGATCTAAGTGGAAATCTAATGAAGAGAATCCGAAATGTGTTATGTGTATTTGTTATACTATAGAGGATAGAGAGACAAAAAATGACATGTGAAATGTATGACATGTTTTAGTATTATTTCATTCATTAAACTTATTAAGAATGACTATATTGAAGTTGAGTAATCTTAAGACAAGATTCAAATTTTGTATTCTCGGACAAGGGGTATTAAGAAATAAAATGATAATGCCTGAGTAATAGTTTAAGAATGAAGTTGGATTATTGAAGTGTATATGTTTGTGTAGTCAAAGATTATTTAATTTGAATCATAATTTATATAATTATTTTTAGTATATTTTTCTCATTATAGAGTGAAAAAGATATTTTGAATGGTTCTAAGGAGTTATAAAAGTTATTCAATGATAGGTGATGTTCATGGATAAACAAGAATAATGGAAATATAACCCTTAATATGTTTTTAATTTTGAGATAAGGATTTTTGGAAAAATATTTGTTTTGATATGAATAATAAAATTGGAATGTATTGGTTACCTTAGAACTGATTAAGGATTATTTTTAAAAAGTGGTTTATGTTATCATGGTTAGAGTATACATCATTTGTTGATTTATGATATATACACAAAATTTTTTTTAATAAGGTAAAATTAATGTTTTTTTAATAATTATGCATGATAAATAAGGTTATTAACTTGTTTTAATAGAATACATGATAAAGGTATTCACATTTTTGGAATGTGAGAAACAGAAGTTACATTATGATGTAAAGGGAATCAATGTTATGGTGATTTAGTGACCATATTTATAATGTTTTGTACATTTATATTTTGGATAGGTTATAAGGTTAACCATTTATAGAATGGTTTATGATGAATTTCATATGAGGTTTTAGAGATTAATGTATTATATCACTATATAAATATGTATATATATTAAATAAATTTTGATACCCATTTTATTATGATAATGTTGAATGGAATGACCTATAAATACATTTATTAATCTCAAGATTTTTTATAAATGAAAAATATTATTTTTTTTCAATAATAGTTGAAGGGAAAATCAATGAAGGAATAAAAAGGGGAAAGATTGTGCTAAAATCAAGTAATTATATCTCATTATTAAAATTAATCAAATTTTGAAAAATGGTATTGAAATAATTTTTTTCCCTTTTTCATTAATCTTTATGATATTGATGTATTTTTTTTAAATCCTCTATAGTTATATATTATAGGTTATTATGTGTCTCCAAAATATGTTCTCTATCACTCGCCATAAGAACTTCATTATTATATTTCAGTTTAATGTCTTTGTTTTCACTTTACACCTATGTTCTAATATGTGAAAACCTATTTATGAGTTACTTTGGGAAACCTTTGGGTTACCAACTTTCCATTTTTTAATTTATGTTTTAGTATTCAATTATATGATGTCAGTTTCAATGAAATAAAATTTCGAGTATTAACACTTTGATAACCCAGATGAATTTTGAGGGTGAAATTTATTTAAAGGATGGTATAATGTAACACCATATGTTTTTTTTGAATTATTTTGAAAAATAATTTAATCATTTTGATATTTTCATTTCCTGAAACATTGAATATAACTTTGTTTACATGAACGAACTATGTTTGGATTGCATTATAGACTACAAAAATTAAATATTTTTCTACATGAAACAAAGATATTATCTTGTGGAAAATATAAATATATGTTTGGATTTTGTTACACACAATTCCAAGTACCTTTAATAGATTATGGTACATGCAACACAATGTTTTATCGAAATAATATATACTATCAATATTATTATTAAAATATGACAATAATTTTCACATAATCGTTAGAATGGATAATATGAATGAGGTTAACTAAATTATGAAACTATGATTTAAAAATGAATATAAAATTAATCCTTTAGTTATAAATTATTTATAAATTAAAGTATGAACTATTTGAGAATAAATAAATTATTTTTCTATAAAAACTATTTTTCTATGTACAAACACCATTTTATCTCAATAAATTTTAAAAAATAAATTTTGATGACTGTTTTCAATAAAATTTATATATTAAAAATTTAGTCAATATTTTTTATACTCATCCAATATATTTTATTGGAATAATATAAGAATAAATCCAAAGTTATGGATAAAAAATGTATTTTTCTAAAAGGTTATTTAAACACCTTTTAATGGTGAACCAATTTTAAATGTAAATTTTACAACATTTATAAATTTAATTTGAATAAATAATCTTCATTTATAATAAGTTATATCAAAATTTATTTTGGGTTAATGTTTTGTAATTTTTTTGAGAAGTTTCATTTTTCTAATGAATAATGAAAAATAACGAATTTTAATTCAAATTACTGTTTTTGTCTAATTTAACTATATAGTTAAATTATATTTTAATTTGGATTAAAAGTATACATATATCAATTATGAATTATTTAATCTAATTTAGGAAATTTTAACCAATTTCACATTAAAATAGGATATTAAAATATTTCAATATTTTGAACGTTTTAACTTAAAAAACTATCCTCTTATCACTTATGCAGTATTAATTTAAATTTAATTTATGAAAAATATGTTTTATAATTTTGAAAATTGTATTATTATTTCAAATAAATATTATATATAATTATTAATAAGTTAAAATTAGTTTTTACCAAAAATATTAGTGAAGGTAAGTAAAATTAATTTTACTGATTATGGTACAAATGAGAATAATTATTGACTAAACATAAAAAATAATGTATAAAAATAATAGAACAATTGTCTAAAAATTATTTTATGGAAATATTTCATTCATTAAACCTATATATATCTATAATATTCCATTTAGAACCCTTGGGGGACAAGTAAAACGTGGTTACCACACAATTCATTTAAAAAATAACCAATGTGTCCTCTTCCCCACTTATAAAAGGACTCCTCTCATACCCCTCACTTTACAAATTCCTATCCCTTTTGGATCAGCCAAAAAGAGCCCAAATATCCTAAAACAATTACTACATTCATCCTATAATTATCCCTCTTGATATAAATTCATCTAAGGAAACCCTTTGGTGAAATCAAAAAAGAGTTACCCAAAAAAAAAGTAACATTATTCCTCAAGATATTTTGTTTTATTTTCATTATAAACCCAGAAAAATATTATTATTAAATTACTATAAAATAATGTAATTATCATAAACGTACTTATATCTATTTATTATAATTTTTATACCTACACTCATATACACTTCCATCAAATGGGTAATGGTCATGCCATTCAGGTATATCAAACTACCACCTTACGAAATTATGTCATTCATTTTTTTATTTACCAAATATTATGGTTGTAGATAAAAATGGAATCTCAATTTTTATATGATATATATAATACAATTATGTTTTCTTAATACTTATATAATTTTTATATAAAAAATACCTTTATTTTTTCCATTTTTATAAATATAATATATTCGTTTGTGGATGTGGGGACTACCGCCACCTCAAAGCGATGTGATTAATTCACAAATTAAAAAATATATATTAAATATGGTTTTATTAAATTTATATTATCTACATGAAATAATAATTCTACTATAATGATAATATATGTACATATATTTCATTTACCTTTTTTTAGTATGATATGAACTTTGAAACAATGTTCATGCATACGTACGACCTACCATCTCTATGAACGGTGTGATCCATTTCATGTTTATATATTTTATAGATTATTTAAAGTATTTATTTAATGAATACATATTATATATAAATGAAATTTTAAATTATTTAAATATATAAAATTTGATATAAGTAAGGGTATCAATAATAACAAGTCAAAACATCTACTACAAACAAAGAAGTTATTACCCAAAATGTTACATTAACATGGAATTGTTATCTAATCGGTATTATAAATTCATAAGTTGATAAAATATGGTATGATATATGTGAATATAGTTTTTTGGTATTTTTTTAATAAACAAAATTTTTTTATGCATGATGTTTGATCATGTATGAAGGAATTCAAGACATAAGGTAACAGGTTTCTTATCTCAATTTTATTTCTATGATACCAAGGATTTATTCACCACTCATTTATTTCTTGTGGTTTATATAATCACCATGATTGTATTCTATGATTCTTAAACATAAATTTATGGGTATCTACATAACCATTTTATGATTGTTTTTTCACGAGGAATATGGCTCAAAAGTGACCATATCAATAAAGTAATTTTTGTCTCAATCTTACTTTTTTGAGATACATGCCATGTTATGCCCCAAAATGTTATATGATGTGCATATAATCCCCTTTGATTTTTTATTTTATGAATATTATTATAATGATATTATAAGGTTCAAGAAATTGTATCCTCTTATTTGTATTATGATTGCTAGTTATATACTTGTAAGACTTTATTATTATACTCTCATCATTTATCATGATTGTTTACGATTATAATTCTATTGATGAATTATTTTAATCCATATATAACGAAATCTCACGAAATTTCTTATCTTATGGTCATTCATGTAATATCCAATAAATGGTACCATTTTCCCACTCTTTGGTACTTATGATAATTAATAAAATGGTATTATGAATATCAACATTATTTAACATTTTGGAAATAATTATATTTTATTTAAGAACCATGTGTTGTAAAAATGTTTTTAGTTTTTTATAATATTATCCAATTATTTTGAAAGGACATTTTACCCATATTTTTCACTTATACATAATAGTTTGAAAATGAATCTTATTTCCAATTTTTGATCAAAGCACTCTTTAAAACTTATAGGTATAAATTGAATGTTCATCATGCATGGAATTACCCTCCATCATGACCACAATTTACATACTGAATAATTTTATGTTTAAAAGTTTATTTATGAATGAAATTATTTCCTAATATTCAGGAAATTATTTTATTTTAAAATTGTTTTTAGAGTAATATAATTTAAAAAATTATTTTTAAAAAGTTTTATGAATGATTTTATAATATTTGTTATATTTTTTAAAATGTATATTTAGAAATAAATAGATTTAAATGATTTGAATATTTCTTTACAAGTATTAAAATAAATTCTAAAAGAAAAATATTTTCAAAAATATTTATTTTTTAAAGCATTTTTCAAAGTGGAAAAGATATTTTCCTCAAGAAGTTTATAAATATCATTATAAATCCATTTTTAAATAGGATTTTTGAAATAGTTTTATTAAAGTTATTTTTAATGAAAGAATATCCTCATTATGAAATGATACATGTGATCCTTCAAGATCCTTCCCTATCTATGATGACATACTCTGTTATATTTTACTCATTAATACAAATATGTTCAAAGAATACAATTCATATTCATTATTGAATGGTTTATATTTTAATGGAGCGATGCTTATGAAACAAATTTCTGTTTCATATGTTATATTCTTTTAATTCTTTCTTAATTGTACTGGTTGTGCTTTGATGAATTTATTATGAAACCTCTATTTTTTCGCAGGTAATGAGGTGATGAAATGTTTATGATACCGATTTCATTTTGTGGGTTATGAGATGATGCTGGTGACACCAATCCCGTTTTATGGGTTATGTTATCTTGACTATATATAATATTGTGGTACACTTAGGTATTATTGTATTATGTGATTTCCAGAACCTATATCTCCCTCCAATTCGTTGGGTAAATATTGATGAATAATGTGTATATACATTATGTTTGAACGTGAATACATTTTTACAATGTTATACATAAACCATATTACATGTTCACAATGTTGTGTATAGACATGGTTATATGTCCATAAGTTTATGGTTGACCCTAATTACATGTTCACAATGTTATGAGTCAACATTATTATGTGTTCAAAATGGTTTGCATGAACCAAATTACATTTTCAAAATATTAAGAATATACATGGTTGCATGTCTCTTATATGATGAATTATCTTGATTACATGTTCACAATGTTATGCACGAACTTGATTACTTGTTCACAATGTTATTTTTAGACCTCGTAACATGATGATAAGTTTATGTGGGGGATTTATCTCATGTCATTAACATAATGAGTGAACCTATTTATTCTTATACATGTTCACAATGTTATAATATAATGTGTATGACACAATTCTATGTCTTCCTCCTTAGTTAGGATTTAATGAATTATTCTCTCGATTTTTTTACAATTCATATATCATTAATTGAAAATATTTATGGTATGACCCTTTATTATTATATTTAATATATATGATACAATTTTCTAATGATCTTATCATCGTCTCATACCCTTGTGATCATTATTATGCATACATATCTCCATATTTACCCTCACTGAGCATTTGAGATCACCCCTTTCTTATGTTTCCTTTCCCAAGTTTATGATGAAAGGTTTTTAAAAAGGAGTTCTAAATGGGAAAATATTTATTGAGATTTTTAATATCCTTAAACATGTTAGATGAATGTGTTATATGATTCTAAAGACACTAAAATATTATTTTCCTCAAGAATTTATTTCTATAATATGTTGAATATTATTCTAAAATGATGTAATATCCATGTATATTAATCCTGGGATTCAATTTTATAACCCATCTTCTTGCTAGCCGGGAAGACACTTCTGACACGATGAGTCTTTATAAGTCTTCTATCTTTTCTAGTGTTATATTTACATTGGGATTGAAACCATCAAGGGTGGACGATATTCATAGCTGCATTATGAAAACATGGGAAATTGTTGGCTCTATATGCATCACAATTAGTTGTGTCTTTTTATCATATTTTTTTTCCATGTGAGGATCTTAAAAGAATATCAGTGTATTTGGATCAATTTATCTTAAACCAGGTATGCTTTGCATCGAATATTGGGATTCTAACTTCAATCCTCTAACTGTTAGAAATATAAGGGAGCTAGTCTGGTTCTATTTTTTGGGTTGAATTAAATTATCTAGATCCCATGGATTTTTTTGATATCGTATTAGTAAATGGATTACATATCAAAATGGAAATGGATACTAAGGATGCCCAGTTCAGATACATTTAATAGATCTTTATTGTGGTATATATCTCTTCTATACTCACTGAGAATGTTGTTATTTCAAAATAGAATGATGGTATTGATCTTAAAATACAATATGATATGTTTCATAACATCTTTGGTGGATGTAATATTATTTCGTATTTGAAAAAGAAGTATCAAGGGGATATGATATGTCTTTATTATTATTTGAAAGGAAATAATGTTGATTTATGTTAGAAATAGGAAATATGAAAATACCTATTAAAGAATTTGGAAATGACAATATTGGCGATAAGTTGGATGTTATTTATAATTGTGAGGTAGTTAAACCCCTTTTTTTTGGTACACGGGGGGCATTATTGGATGCTAGAAAGGATATGTAGGGGATGCATCTGATCTGCATTAGGAAGGTCATGTGAGTAATAATCCTACTGAAAAAGCTTCTCCTGATGATGTTTAAAGTGTTGTAATTGAAGAAACATCACAATGAGATCTAATTTTGGGTCATGGATGCATACAGTTAGATGCACATTATGTTTTAGTAAAGGATACACATTTTGGTGATCTCAATCAACATAATGTTCAATAAAATGTTTATTTCTATCAAGATAATCAAAATATCTTCAATTATTTATGAATATATGAAAAATGGTGTAATGTATTTGATGATGATGGGGTATATGATAACACTCCCCTTAAGGCTTCAGTAAGTAATGACCATTCCCCATTTAAGGGTTCTATCATAACTGGTAAGAGAAAGGACGTTGACAATGATGGTATCAGTCATTTCAATTTGAAGAGAAGGCCATGGAAAGAATACTCCAATATACAAAATACTATGTCTACTAAATCCTCTTCTAATGGATAAAAAAGATTAATACAGAGATCCTTGGGATCATCAATTAATGTAATTCTCAATCTGAGTGTGAAACTAATAATGATTTTGATTATGAAAATGATATGTCATATTATTATCAACAACTCTTGTTTTCTAGATTAGGGAAATTTCCCTTGTTTTAACCCACCCACATACTTGTCTATTTTTATTTCATATTTAGTAAATTGTTAGATTGTTTTCTTTTGGAAAGAGTTCATTGGTCTTGCGACCAATGAAATTTATATTTCACTTAAATATCTATATTATTTATATCATGGATATGATTATTTCGTAATAAGTATTATAATTTTGCACAGATTATATACCATATATGTTATTTGATTGAATGAGGAAATATTGATAAATATTATTCTTTATTCAATATGAACATTATTGATAAGGAATATTATTCATGAATTAAATTTATTCGTCAATTTTGGCGATAATAATATTCTCATTTTCAAATCTCCCATCGCAATTACCATGTTTTCAACAATGGGGCCTTTATCAATATTTTTTTTAACTTTCTTGGAGAAAGGACTTGATGGTAATTATAACATGATGTCTAATATCTTAACAATCAATATTATGCATTTCCTTCATTGAGAATTCAATTATTATTATACATGAGAATAATGCATTGATATTATGTGTGGGTACATTTATATATCATGTTATGGGTTAAATAGAATGTGATTTTAGTTATTTCCCTCCAAAAATTGAAATTTACGAATTTACTCATGATATCTTCTATTTCACATAACCTTTACTATGAATTTGATCTAACTGTTATGGAAATTAGTACATTGGGATGAGATCTATTGTATATTATTTCAATTCAATTGAATATACACTAATTATGTGAAACTACAGTTTTGGTTCTTACAATATAAATTAGAGGTAGTTGAGTTGAATCCTTGGGAACCATTTTTATTAAAACACATATTCGGTAAAATAACTATATGACTAAATTTGGATATAATTCTATGTTTCATGTTGTATCATAATGTTTTGGGAATGTATATATTATTTTTTATTTCTCTCAATACATATTTATTAGGATACTACAAGTGGATCTGGGTTTTTAATAGATTCATCATAGGGGTAATAAACCTAAAAAGTGTTGGTGGAGTATACCTCGACTATCATTGTAGTGTTTTTTAAGTAAAACCTTACTACGCAAATTTTTGGACACTATTAGTTGATATGATTTGGATAATTAAAATTTTATTTACAAACCATTAATAAGGATAGGATAATATTATTATGTATATGGATATTTTGAAGGAAATAAAATTTATGATTATGATATTAATATGACATAAATGTTCCATTTATGTGATGTGTTATACCATATTTAGAATCATTTATTATGATATAAAATTATGTATATTATGAGATAATTATGTATATGATATATTTTATATAAATAGAGCCTTCCATAATGAATTATATCAATACTTGGGGCTAAATTAGAGTTATCTCTATTGTGTATGTTAATACAACTTGTATTGGAAATGAAGATATTAGGGCTAAATAATGGAAGCTAACCAATTTCATACACAAAGGCATTGGTTTGAATAATCATTCTGTATAGGTGATAATTTTCATGATAGTCATGGATTAAATTGACTCAATATAGAGATATTGTGACAATAGTGAACTTGAATTCATTGTGTTCAGATATATGGGTATTTCTATAAAATTTAATCTACTAGATGGGACCCTTGTAGTTTTATAGAAGCCCCCTTTGAACAATTGGATTTAAATAATCATGGATAGAGATTCAAAATAAAATATTATCCCCTCAAGGTGTGGAACAATATTTATTGATTAGAAGTGAGAGATAATTTTATGTATCTTTGGCTCATGTAGAAAATCACCATATCTTAAAGTTGATACTCAAGGTTTAAATAATGCTATTATCTTCCCAATAGTGAATGGTTTGAACATTTATAGCTAGAAATTGACTCCAATAGTAATATAATATCCATTAGAAGTGATAAGTTAAATATTTCATGGATAATCACTACTCAATAGATTGAATGATTGGATTTATGGTTGTTTCATAATTTCCTTGTTACACATGTTCTTCCAGAGGCAAAAAAAGTGGTATATGGTCTTACTATCAAAGGAGTAGTAAGGGATATCCCTTGGTTGGATGATATCCCAAAAGAGTTGATTTAATATCAGGATAGATATTATAATAAAATAAAATTATTCAAAATTCATTTGAAATTTGTTTATTAATAAATTACTTGTCTATTTTGGTTGAAGAACCATAAAAAAATGACATGTATGACATGAAACACCATGCTTAAATGAACCACAAAATATTATTATTTATAAATGACCACTGTAACCTAGCCGTAATATTTTTAAATATAAATAGGATTAACCAAAATTTATAATATATATATATATATATATATATATATTTGTCCAAAAAATTAATATTTATTGATAAATTCATAGGAAATAAGCACTCAATGTTTCTTAGTCATGTTATGTTTAAAAAATATGGTTTCTTGAAAAATAACTTTTAATTCTATTGGAAAAAAAATATTATAAAACACATCTAGACCATTTATAATTTTTTTTGAGAAAAAAAATTCCCTTTTGAAATTATCATATCAAAATTATATCTAGGTTAAATTTGGATAATTTTATGAAATGTTTAATTTTTCATTAAATATTAAAAAGTTTAAATTATTATTTGAAATATATATTTTGGTTAATGTATTTATGAAGTATAATTATATTTTTTATTAGGTTTAAAATATATTTGTTTTCATTTTATGTTAAAAAATACAATTATAGTTCTTTAAAATGAATATTATATATGAATTAAATAAAATATCATTTTATACTGAAAATGGAATTTTTTAGAACAACCACTCTTCGTTGATTTCTTCAAGTATAAGTTTGAATTAAATGTGGTCAATTATATGAATTAAATAATGAAAAATTTATTCAATATTTTTAATATAGAAGTACAATTATAACAAATAGTTTACTTTTAATTTTGGTTAATATAAAGAGTTACCTTAGTATTGTTTTACCTCAGTAAAGTGTAAATTGAGTAATTAATGTATGAAATAAAATTATAAGAATAATAAAATGGCCCAAAATTTTTATTAATTTTATTTTATGATTTAATTTCATCCATTATATTCTAATATTTGGTAATATAGCCTTGTGTTTCCATTTGGATGTGATTATAACCTTTATATTATTTCTTGTAATTAAATGTAAAAAATGTAACAATCTTGTTTTTAATAACTATAATATTTTTAACATGGGAATAACTAGAGTATATGTTGAGTTATAAATAGTATTTTTCAATTATTAGTTAGAAAATAAATATCAAAATTCTTATACAATGCTAATGTAGTAATTATTGAATCAATGAAAAAAATAAAATAAATCATATTTAAAATATTAAAAACAAGATTATTTTGAAAAACATATAATTTTACATGAATTATATTAATAAAAATAACACAATAGTGATGTATTTAAATATATTATTCAAATTTAAGTTTCTATTTTAGTGTTAAAATTTCAATGTAAATTAGTTGTGCTAAAATTGAATTTATTGATGTTTTGTGGACATAATACACTGTTAAAAGATATAAAATTATTTAAATAAATTATTTTACCTAATTATTTATAAAGATGAAAATAATAACCATGCTCCATTTATAGTCCTTTTTTCAATTTATGGTAACTATTTTGACGCCCAAGGAGTAAAAAACCTTGTTATCATGGTAAATTTGAAAGGGTTAAAAGGTGTTTAAAAAAATATGAGTTAAAATTTTATCCACGCATGTCCAAATTTTATCATATGAATATTTTTATACTCATATACATCCTTAATTCTAATATTATAAATTTTTACTCGATTATATAGAATGTGTATTTTATTTAAATTTAAAATTTTAAGAAACTACCAAATATTACCAATAATTTAATATAAATAGGAACAACTTATTCTATATTATTTACACATAAAATACAATTTTTTCATTAATTATATTTAAAAAAAATTATAACATACTATTCCATGTTATATGGTTATTTTTTGGTTATAATACTAATCTTAGTGGTCTCAAGGTTTTAAGAAAATGAGATGTTCCAAAGTAGATGTATCGGTTTGACCGCATATTTTAGTATTATTTCAATATCCACATGACTAAAATATTTATAAACCAAAATAATATAATAAAAACTACTTCATGAATATAAAAAATTTTATTATACTAATATGAGAACCAATATCCATTTCATATTCTATCAAATGTTAAATAGAATTGTTGTTCATGTCTTCAACCAACTACGATCTTATGAACAAATGTAATTCATTTTTCCATCATTGTTTCTCATGGTTACATTATAATAATAGATATAATAATTATATATGATATTAATGAAATATATATTATTATATAAATATAATATATAATATATCATCTTAAATTTTCATTCACATATAATTGATAACATCATTCATGCGTATGTGTGGACTACCACATCCCCGAAGAGATGTGATTCATTTTTCATAACCATGTCACATGGATAATAAATATATATATGTGTGTGGGTTTGTGTTTGTATTAAAATAATTTATGTTTCATTAATAAGATTTTGAAAATTATTTAACTATATGACAATAATGACCTTTTTTCCATAATGACTATTGAGAAATAAAAATGTTATTCACTCGTACGTGTGGCTTACCGTCTACAGGATAGAAATATAGTTCATTTTTATACTAATTATTCCGGATTAGTTATAAACGTATAATTTATTAATAAAAATTATAATTATTTATTGATTATAATTAATGTGATAATGGAATTACATCCTATTTTACAATATTCAAACTACCGAAGTGATTTTGGAGTTATGAACCAAATATCATCAAAACATATAACATGAACAAAAATGATTAAGGTGGTATTATAAAATGGTATTAAGTGAAAATAGGTATTAAAAACATTGAAACGGTTTTAAATTAAATATGTTTTCAAAATATTTTCATTATCCAGATTTATAATGAACGTATCCAATGAGTTAAAGCCAATGAATGGGAATTTGATTTTAAAATCATCTTTTAAAGTTACCATATTAACTCTATTTTTTAATTCCATGTCCATATTTTTTAAATTATACTATGGATATTGAAAATTTGATATAAAATAATTTATAAATGAAATTTTATTTTTCTTTTTTATTTTATTCTATAGATTTTAAAAGTAATCGTTTTGCTGAATGTTTTTACTTTCTTTAAACATGAAAAAATGAATGATCTATTTTTACGTATAGGGAACCCATTAATAATATCGTTTCCATAACCATTATTTTATTTTGGGAATAATTAACAATATTTAATGTTTCATTCCATGAAAACTACTACTTCCCTTGTTCCTGGAATTTTGGTATAGAAAATTTCTTTTTAGAATAAAATGGTATTTTGATATTTGAATGTTTTTTCATATGGTTTTATATGAGTTTATCAAATGTTTTATGATATGAAATAAATGGATACAAAGTCTTATCCATGATATGATAATTGAGAAATGGGTGATCCTAATACACATTATAATATGGTTTAAGCCCTATTATAGCTCACAGGTGAGCCATATATAGCTTATAGAACAGGCGATCCCCATTATGCTCCCCAATTCATTTGGAAAAGCAATAGAGTTAATTGATTAAGTATCACTTAAGAGATTATTGGAATATTATTTTATAGTTATTCCATGTATATAAATGATGTTTATTTCATGTGTATCTTCGATGCTACCTCTAAAAATTAAATTGAAACAATGGTTGTTACTGAAAGTATAACTATGATGGTTATTCAATGTGTATATGTGAGGGTTACACCATATGTAATAATGATATAAATATTTTGCACCAAGTTTCCTATATGTTTTATCAATGATTTCAATGAGTTTTAAAAGTCTCATTTTATAATAAAGATTATGTTTTTCATGTAGAAATTTCTTATTTGATAGTCTCAAAGAATAATGTGAAAAGGCATGTATTTTATGGGTTTTCATGTTTTTAAATAGTCTAACTAATTTCATTATTTTCAATTCCTTCCTAATATCTTTGTCCTCATCTAATTTTTAAAATATTATTCACAAGATAAGTTGGGACAAGAATGAGTTCAATATAAAAATGGGGAAGATGTGTCATGAAAATAGAAAAAAATTCATTTAAAAGTTCTTTTTATATAGAAAATGGATAGTGAATTGATGTGACAAATTTTTAATATATGGTTTTCTATGTATGTTTTATGAACTAACTCACTAAAACATAAAACCTAAAATATATTTTGGAATATTAAAAGGTAGATTATAGTTAAATACACTAGAATATATGATGATTAAGGTATGTTACTTAAAATTGATTTTATAAAATGATTTATATTACATTAAAGGTTTGTATTTTGTTTGATCAACAGTTTAATGTATTCTCTAACTATAAAGGATGGTATATTAGAGAAAATTATGGTTATTTTAGAAAAAATAAAATATTTAAATAGAATATGGTTATAGATATGATAGATTTTATTCTCTTTATAGGATGTTTTATTATGATTTTATTGATATGATCTCCCTAACAATTTTGGTATTAGTAAAAATAAGGATCTAGTAGGAAGAAATATCATATTTTACATGGAGAAGAATGTAGTCGTTGTCTAAAAATTCAATTGAATGGAATAATGGATGTAGTGAAAACACTTGTTGTTATTATAAACCTTTTATAAAAAGTTTTTATAAATAACATGAACATATATGAGTTTCCCAACACATAAAATAAGAGATAAATTATTATTATTTGACTTTCAAAAGACAATGTTTAATATGTTAAATGAGACATGTATCAAGAATGTGGAAAGAAAAATCTCTAAATATGTCACAAAAGGATGGTAAGATGTTTTGTATTTGGTAATGGAGGACATAATGTAAATAGATTCCTATAAAAAATGATGCATTCAGTAAAATCCATAAATAGGAATTAATTTCTTCCAAATGAATCAATTAATTTTCATAAATATAAAGAGTATCGAAATTATGCTTATCAATTTCCAAGGGGAAAGGCTCAAGAAATGTACCAGCAAGACCACATAGATGAATGTATATAAATGACTAAATATATGCACAAGAGCCTCGTTACAGTTGGGGAGGACTCAGAAATTGCATCTAAGAGACCCGGGTTCAAAACCGAGTGGAGACATATTTCTGGGGTACTATAGCAGTACTGTAGTAGGTAATGTAGTAGCTATATCTATTCAACCATTTGGGATTTCAAGCCACCAGTTTGTTCCCTGGGGCCTTCAAGCCCTTCGGGACACCCAATGACTTCGGAACACTAAGGCTTTTGGGCCACCTAAAGGCATTTAATCCACCTCAAGGCCTTTAGGACTCCTCAAGACTTTTGGGCCACCTGAAATTGTATTGAATAAACTAGGAAGAATCTTCATGGAGTAAATTGTAGATCAAGATTAAGAGTGGGCATATTCACCAGAGCAGAAGCTAATGAACTTGGAAGAAAAATATGGTATGGAATTTCCATTGGGACTATCCAATGCATGCATGACAAGCCTACCAGTACAACAATACGATTGTGGAGAGTTGATATCACGATGTAGATGCGAGGGGAGGAGCCATTCCATGTAGTTATAGTCAAGATATTTCCTATAAGACCTATGAGTCATGAAATCTCTAAACATATGGCCTTTTAAGGGTCCCCCTTATCCCTTGAAAGGGGGGTTATCAAAAATCCATAAACATAATACAGTCAAGAAATTTAGGTAATAAATAAATATATTATAATTATAGATGATGATATTGTAAATAAAATATGATAGGTATGTTTTATATATCTAGGATTATGTTTTGATATTTTAGAATCTTATTGAAGGATACATATTTCTTATTAGAAAGGATGTATTAAGGAATAAAATGGAAAATCATGGTTAATAGATTAAAAAAATGTTGAATAATTAAGATGACAACATGTAGGGATTAGAGTGTTATTATGTAGTGTATAATCATATCTTTAATAGAATAAAAACTCATAATTGAGGTTTTATGTATTGTGATGACTTTGGGAGATATTTCGTAATTTTTGGTAAATGTTTGAGGTACATGTAACCATTATTATACTCATGTTAAATTGTTATTTAAGAAAAAATGTAGTATTATTTTTAGAGAAATAGGCTTATATATATTGATAACCATTAGTGTTTATATGATTTTGATTATTATGTTTATATATTTTTTATAAATTTCATAAGAATTATATAGTTTTAGAAAAATGAAAATAGATAGGCCAAGTGAAAACTAATCACATCTGGAAATGTCATAGGGCTTGAAAACATAACCGAAGGGATACAAGTGTGAATCTCCTACCACTGACATAAGTGAAGTCCAAGTGAAAATGAATTTTTTTTTCATTACTTAAATGGGTTGAGAGATAAATATTATATTGGTTTTAGGAACATAAGTTTTATTTTATTGATAAATATGGGATTAAAGAGCGATTTGGTGATTGATGTTATATAAGAAGAAGTTAAATATATTGGGAATCATATTTCATTTAAGTAAATGGAACATTAAGTAATTTTATTTTATGATTATGGTTAGATTATCTTCTTGAGGAATGTATAATTTGTTTAATGCACTATGGCTATTTAGGTCATTTATGGAAATGATTAACATATATTATTGATTATATGACATGTGAATATGTATTTTGCTATGAGACATTAAAAGTGATTGGTGTTATTTATAGATAAATTTTAACATTATCTTGGAAGAACATGTGATAAAGTTATTCTAAATTTTGGGATTCAACATTAGTCTAGAATATTTTGAATAATTTTTAAGAGTCGTATTTATGGAATGATTTATTCTAAACCCTGTGTATCAATATTAAATTATGAAGGATAGTGTTTGAAGGATTAATAATTTTTGAAATTATTTTTTCTTTTCTTAAATCTTTTAGTTTTAGATACAAAAAAATGGATGAAAAATAGTTTCCTATCATTTTGTGGATTATGTGATCCTTTATAAGTTTATTATACTGCTTCGAGTATGAAAATTTTAGTATAAACACTCATAATTGGGTGAAAAAGATGTGAATGTGGTGTAAATTTGTTAATATATGAAACCATACTTTTCATGTAAGTATATTTCCTTATTTACTTAATATAAATCATAAAGTAATTCCATTAAACAAGGAAAATGGTCTAGAAATAAAAACTATATTTTTTTATTTTTTTATTGATAAATCAATGGTATTTTTACCCCTGAAATACTTATGATTTTTTGATGGTTGGCATTCTCATATAAATTTTATATATTACACTATATCAGTACTTGGGCATTAGTCATTTTTCTGTGTACATTTATTAATATACAACTAATTGTTTCCTCTATAGAAAAAAAGTTATGCATTATTCTAAATAACCATTGTACTTATGTTTTCCCTCTTTTCAACTGTATGTTTTATTATTCATTTTTAAGATGGGGGATTTCAACAAAGGTATTTTATAAAATCAAACTCTACGTTTCTAAGTAATAGTTTAAATAGTGATGAAAAATTGATAATCATGGGATATAATTTAAAATCATGACATTTTTAAATGAGGAAATTATGTAGAACAACATTTACGACACTCAAAACATTGATTAAAATAATTGTGATATATTATTATTAGTTAAGTATAACCATTATAAAATAGATGTTAAATTGGCTAGTATAAATAATAATAACCCAATTTTAGAATATATATATATAAATCATTAAAAATTAATTTATTAATAACTAGGAAATAAGTGGTAAATAATTATTAAGGACATTTTATTTTTCAAAAATATGTTTTCTAAAAATATATTTTCCTAAAATATGTTTTTAAAAATATTATGTGAAAATATTTTAATATATTTGAAGAAAAATTTCAAAATGAGTTTGATAACATGGTATTTGAAACTTTAATATCAAAATAATATTCTGGTTGAATTTTAAGAAATTACTGAGAGATTTATTTTTTAGTGAATATTAAATAATAATACTTTTTAATGAAAACTGTATTTATTTTAATGTAATTTGATATTATAAAATAGTTTTTTATTCATTATAAAATATAATTAGTTAATTTTGATTTGAAATAATGCAATTATGGTTTTAAAAATTAATATTATACTTGAATTTTTTGTAAAAATGATTTATACATAAAAGAGTTATTTTCTAAAAAAACTAGTTATCATTGAATTTTTCAGGTTTAATTTTAAATTAAATTAAACTAGTAATATATATTTTAAATTTTAGAAACTTTATTCTATATTTTGAATCAGGAGATCAAAATTTAGTATATAGGTCCCTTTTATTTTGTTTAATATCAACAGAAACATTATCAATTAATTTGACCACAGTAAATGGTAAATTAGGTAATTAAAGTTAAAAAATGATATAGAGTATAAAATGACCTTACCACTTGGTATAATTTTATTGAATATGTAAATTTTTTTCATAGTAATCATATATTTGTTTTATATATACTTTCTTCTTTTTGGATTTATTTTTAATCATTATAATATTTTATGTAACGAAAAGTGAAAAATGTAACACTCTTGTTTTTAATAAATAATATACTTTTTTGAATGGGAATAACAATAAGATATGTTTTTTTATAAATGCTATTTTAAAATTTAAATTATCTTAATTCTTCATATTAATTAATTTTTAATTTTAGTTATGAAATAACTAACTTATATTCTTATACAATACTAATGTATCAAATATTCAAATAATGGGAAAATAAAGTAAATGATATTAATTTTTTTTAAAAGAAATTAAATTTTAATGAATTAATGTTTCCCACAAATTTTACAAAGAAAAATAACATTGTAAGGATATATTAAAATGTTTTATTCTATTTAAACATTTTTGATGTTATAAAAGTTAATGTAAATGAATAAATATAAAATTGCCATTATTGATATTTTAAAGAAATAACATTTCTATAAATGTCATAAAATTCATAAAAATATTATCATTGTCTTATTAATTAGTATATGGATGAAAATATATAAAATTGTTAATTATTTCATTTATGGTTTCTAAGTGACCCTTCATAAGTGAAACCATTTTTTTCACTCTTAGTGTGAAAAGGGTTGATGCGAGGTTAAAAAAAATAAGGGTAAAATTATTATCCAAAAAACTAAAACAATTATTGAATTAGAGGAGTTAAATTAATACGTATATTACATTTGATATATTTATATTTAGGTCCATTTTAATATCAAGATTAAATTATATTATTTTATTATTTTGAGAAATTCCAAAAGTGCTCCCACCCCCTCCCTTATAAATGGAACCACATCCTCTCATTTAATCACAATTAATAACCCATTTTCTAGAAAAAGCCTAACCATATCCATTCCTAATGTCATTATCATATTCTCGTGGCCGTTTTGACTAATAATTATCTTATTGGTCATATGGTGTTAAAATAAATATATTTTCTAAAGAAGTGGTATATTTTTAACAACATATTTTAGTTTTATTTTATTATTCCACCTCCATCAACTAACATTAAACCATGATAAAATAATACAACAACTATCCTCATTATAATAATATTCTATACTTTTAATGGAATAACTTATATCCATATCCTCTTTATTCAATTGGGAAATAAAACCATCCTTCGTGTGTGTGAAAGATTACTTCCTCATAAATTGATGTTATTCATTTTGAGTTACCACATATCATGATTAGATTTTAATTATAGAGTTAATTTTTATATATGATATTAATGAAATATTTATAATTATAAAAAGATAATATATTTCATAAATTAATTCCATTAAATTCAGGTATAAACGATGACATCGATCATGAATACATGTGGACTACCACCTCTATGAAGTGTTCTGATTCATTTTTTTATTACCACATCACATGGATTATATATATATATGTATATTTAAATACAAGTTATAATAATTGTTATATAATGATAATTATATAAATCTAATATAATGCGTTCCTTTTTCCAATAACTATAATTGAAAAATAGAAATATTACTTTTTCATACTTATGCCCAACCATATCCATAATTGTAATGTAGGTTTTTAATAACAGTCATACATGATTAGTTTTAAAAGTATAATTGATGTATAAAAGATATAATTTGGTAAAAATTATTATTTAGGAGATGATGTAGTAATAACAACTCCGACCATTCTGAAAATACCGAAGTCATTTTGGACTTATGACCCGAATATCGTCAAGACATCTATTGAGAATCTAAATGATTAATTAATTATTATAAAATGGTAATAAGTGAAAAAATGAATAATTTTATTTTTGAATAAGATAATAAAAATATTTATTTTTCAGGATTATTGAAATGTACGTAATGATTAAAACTAAATGCGGAGGACTTTTTATGAAAAATACATTTTTAATATTTCACTTAAAATACTCATTTTTTAAATGTACATATTTTTAAAATTTTATAATGAATGTTTTATATGAATATTGAATATTTTATAATGTAATGATTATGTCACTTTTTTACATTATTGAAAGGGTTTTCAAAATTATTCTTTTTATAAAATGTTTTGACTCACTTTGAAAAATACAAAAAATAATTTATCATTTTAACATATATGGTTTCTTATACCTTTCGCACCACCCCAAAAATTATTTTATGAAGTGATTCCATTAAATATTTCATTTTTTATAGTAATAAAAAGATTCATTATTTGTTTTGGTTATTTTAGTTTTGAAAAATGGTTCTTAAAAGAAAATATTATTTTCATATTTGAAAATGTTTCACATGAAGTTTTAATTGTGGGTTTGAATGGTTTTATTATGAAAAGGTAAACTATAAAATGTTTTATTCCTGATATGTTATATAATTAATGGGTGAAAATGATACAACATATACGATATGATTAACCCCATTATATCTCACTAGTGATCCCTATATAGATTATATAAAGGGTGATCCTCATTATATCACTCCAATGAATTGGGAATGTGATAGAGCTAACTTTTTGTGTTTCTCATAATATATTATGGTAATATACAACAATGGATATTCCAAAGGGACTGTAGGAGGTACTGTAGCGGGGGCGGTACTGTAGCAGGGACTAAAGCACCGTAGGTACTGTAGTAGTATTGTTCACCAAGGTGTTCTTTGGGCCAAAAAATGGGATTTCTAGCCGTGTATGCATGCCACTTGGCCTTGGGAATTCAGGCCATGTAATGGGTCACCCTCTACCCAGTCTAAATAGGTCTTTGCTTTAAATAATAAATTGAGGATTCGGACCAACCTATAAAAAAACGATTGATATTCCAAGTATAACTATGATGGTTATTTCAAGTGTAACATTTATAGTTACTCTTTCTATTCAAGTGTAACTGTGATTATTACTCGGATATTAATTATGATGGTTATTCCATGTATAACTATAAAGTTTACTCCGTATGTAATGGTGATATGAAAATGATTCTCTAAGTTTTCAACATTATTTATTTATACCTTCCAATGTTTTTAAAAGTTTACTTTGAGATAAAATTGTGTGATTTCCATGTGTAAGTTATTTATTTATTATTCTTAGAGAATAATGTTGAAAATGGAAGTTTATTATGGGTTTTAATAATTTTCGATTAAATTTTATATTTTTTTTATTTTTATGTCCCTAATTAAATTTGTGACAATCACATGTTTTAATATGTTTTTCATAGGATGTGTAGGGGAAATAACAAGGTATGGGTGAAAATGATGATGATATGTCCTTTAAGGGATTTTTTTCTTTTTAATAGTTAATTTTTATGGGCTTAATGGAAAATTAATAGAGGTTTACACATTGTAATATAAGTGTTATATATATATATGATTTATTAAAACAATTTCTAAAAAAACAATTTCTAAATAATAATTGGGACTATAAGAAATTAAATTAAAGTGTATTTCACAACAATATATAAATTTAATTTTTGTCCCCTTACATTTGGTATCATGTATGGGTTTAAATAACTTTAGAGGATATGATGTTATTTGAATATAATTTCAAATTCATATATATCCATCCACATTTTATTCTATATTTTAGAAATTTTGGTTATTATGGATAATTTGAAAGAATTTAAGATAATATGGTGATGGATATTATAGTTTTTATACTCCTTATAGGATGGTTTGTTATGATTTTATAGATATTATCACACTAAAAATTTTGTATTAGTAAATGGTTAGATATATAATGATCCAAAATAATAATTTTTTTAAAGAAGAATGAGGTGTTATTTTGAACCATGAACTAAATAGAATTAGATATTTTGTGAAAATTCATATGATTATGCTTATGTAAATATCATGATTTATGATTAGTATCATGAAACATAGAGAGTATATTAATTTATAAAAGAAAATATAAATTATTATCCACGTAGCGGCCGCTCCTCCTCCTCCGGGGGAGGGGTCTCATCCGAGTCCTGCTGATGTTTCTCAAGGAGTCAGGTCCGGGGGTCTAGGCTCTTTCTGTCGTTCAGGTACGATTTCTCCTTTATTTCCATGTATAAATGTTGCGCCGAAGGTCCCTCACCACTTCAATGGCCAGCCTGTGGTTCCAATCTCGCTTCAGGAATTCAATAAAGCGTCTTCAATGTTTTCAATGGACTTAGTTGCGAGATTTGTGCGGTGACGACCTTTGGTGGAGGTCTTTGCCAAGCACGTTAATGAGGATTGGGGTTTAACTAAGCAAGTGTCTGTTGCAGTTTTTGGGACGTGATAAAATCTCCTCTACTTCACTGATGTGGATGATATGATTAGATCCTGGTCAAGTTCCAGTAGATCTATTCATGTTTTTTATTTTCACCTTCTCCGTTGGTCTTTTGATCTTCACATGAATCGGGACTCTCCAACCTTATCAATTTGGCTTCAACTTCATGGGTTGCTGCTGCCTTTTCAAGACATTAGGATTCTTACGGTCAATTGGGAATTCCATTGGCAGATTTCTATGTTGTGATCCTCAGACAACTTCGCTCTCACACCCAATGGCTGCGCAGATCTGTGTTGAAATGGATTTAGCACAACCACCACCGGAGCTGGTGTGGATTGTGATTGAAGGGGAGTATAGGTATGGTCAATCCATACTATATGATTCATGGGTCAAGTTTTGTTCCTTCTGTCATAGGTAGGGACATTGGGTATTTGATTGTTGCAAGTGTGATAAAAATGGGGGTCATTCTGAACATCTAGCACCAACTGAGGCACCCATAGGGAAGGTGGTGAGGGGTGATGCATGTTCTTGTTCACCTGATGCTAAACAGGTGGGCTGCAACATGTTGATCAGGTCAGTATGCCTCAAGATTTTCCTGGAGATGTGATTCAGAATCCTGCAGGATCTATTGAAGCTGATCTAGGAGGGTGTGAGTCCTTATGTGTGGAGAAATAGGCTCCTACTGCAGCAGGGCCGTCTGTTTCAGAAGTGTTTGGGAGACTGAAGAAGGACCTTGGTATTATGGTTGTACCTGGTGAGGCAGGAGCAGTTGAGGAGATGTGCAAGAGTGTTGACGGCAGGAAGACTCACCATGCCAAGGATGACACACCTTCTCAAGATATGGACTGGGGGAATTCAAACATGTTGTTTTAGTATATGGGTCGTGGTCTATTGCAGAATGGAAATACAGAAGCTACGAGGAAGGATACTTATACATGTGCAAATCGTGATATACCTGATGGTCTAGACATCTGCTTGAAGAACAGTTTTGCTGCTCTGAAAAATGCAGAACAGATTCATGTGGAACTGGCTGTAGACACATATCAGACAAGAAATGACTCCCTTCCACTTGAGGTATATGATGGATCTAGAAGGGTCAATAAGGTGGAGGAAGCTGTTGAAATTAAGAATTGTGTCACGAATAGAGGTACTGAGATAGGGCAGATCCCCTGTGGGATAAATGATATGCTGCAGGAGACCAATCGACCGCTGGGTATGAAGGCTGACTGTCAATTTGACTATGTTGTGCACCCTCCTACGAAATGGGGGGATATCTTGTGAAGTGACAAAGAGAATGTGACTCCTAGTTATAGTTCCATTGTTTATGGAATGGGCAGGAAGACATATGATAACGAAATGAGCGAGTCTAACCCAAGCAGAAGAAGACCAAGGAAAGATTACTCTGATTTTCCAAAACCAATGACAACCAGGTCTGCATCCGGGATGTGCAGGGATATGGTTACTAAATTTCGTGATGAAAAGCGTCCAACTAAGGCAAAGTTATCTAAGGAGATTCTGCAGCATAAAAAACAATACCTGGAATTATTCAGGAAAGGTGAGTTGTCTGAATGGGAGTCAGCTGAACTTGATGATGAGCTTTCAGATTATGGAGTTGGGAATGTCTTTGGCTTTGAGATGATGTAAGATTTTATGTTTGTGCTGATGTACTTCTTTTTTCTTGTACTACTTCTTTTCTATTAATAATTTTAGGGATCAGGTTTTTCCTGATCCAAGCCTTTCCTGGTAAATTGATACCACTCACAAAATTAAAATTGTTCAATAAACTATGTCTGAAGAATGTAGGAAGAAGACCATTGGAAAATATATTAAAATTATAGGAATGGGTCTTGTATATAATAATAGAGGGAATAAATAAATAATCATCAAATGAAAATTAAATTATATAGTTGTAATAGTAAATCAGAATAAAGTTATTATTAAGAATTTAATTTAATGTCTTAAATTTAGGGAGTATGTCCATTTTAAAAATTAATGTTCTAGGTGGAAATATCAAGAACAAGAATAGAAATACCATATATATGAATCTATATTATTGCACAATTCCATTACAATTAATGATGGTTAAACTATAAATGACATATAAATTGTATGTATTATATCTTGGATTATATCTTGTTATTATTAAATCATAACACATGATTCATATATTTTTATAGAAATAAATTATTAAGGAATGATATGTAAGATCTAGGATAGTGGATTATGAATAATGTTGAATGATTAATGTATCTAATTATAGGGACTCATGAGTGATGATGTAGTGGGTAATCATACGATAAATGGATTAGAATCCCCTACATGGGGTTTTATGTGATTGTATAAGTTTTGGAGACATTTATTCAGTTTTTCCAAAGTTTTTGGTATATGTAACCCATATGTTTATGATGTTAAATATTTATTTTTAAAAGAATTTACTTTTAATTTTGTGAGAAAAAGTTCAAGGACATTAATAAATTTTATGTTTTATATGATCTTTGATTATTTAGTTTATATTTATAATAATTTCCAAATAATTATATAGTTTTCTAAAAAATAAAACACATAGGTTGGGGGACATTTTCTCACATCTAGAAAGTTTGTGGGGGATTGAAACCACAACCAAAATAATGAAATGGTGAAATTGTTATCAGTAGCCTACATGAAGTCTTGGTTAGTATGAAACTGTTAACCTTTACATAAAAGGATTGAAAGATAATGATTAAGTTAATTTTGGGTACTTATATTTTATTGTATAGATATCCACTGGATTAAAGAGACATTTGGTGATTAATGTTATATCAGAAGAATTTCACTATTTTTGGAACCTTATTTCATTATGGTAAACATAAAAATATAGTGTTTTATTTGAGAATTAATGGTATAATTATCATTTCAGGACTATAAGATTCTCTTATTGTTATATAGTGATTTATGTCATTTATGAAAATGATTACCATATCTTTGAGGTTATATTATTAGAGAATATATATATTTGTATGAGACATTAATAGTAAATTTTCATATTTAAAAATAAATTTTAAAAATATCATGGAAGAATATGAAATGAAATCCTTCAATTTTTTGTTTCAATATTAGTGTATAATAGTTTGAAGAATTTTTAAGGTTATTTAATTTTCAAATTATTTAGATTGAACTTTTATTATTATTGTTGAAATTTGGAGATTAATGTGTAATGGTTCATTCAATTTTGGAATTAAATTATATTGTACTAACCATTTTTTATATGGTTAATATATATTTATTTTTGAAATATCATTTTATAATTTTATGGATTATGTGATTCATTATAAGTTTATTTTAATGTTTTAGGAATGCAAGTTTCATATTGAGTAGTCATCCTATAGAGAAAAAGAAAATATTTTGGTGGAAATTCATTAATAGATGAAAATATAAAAATCAATAATGTATATCTACATATGTTATTATTATATATGCTAAATTATTCTTTCAAATCTATAGAAATGGTCTTGAAATAAAAATTTTATTGGATTATATTTCTTATAAAATAATCAGTGGCCTTTTATCCCCTCATAGATTTAAAGACTTATGATGGACAAGATCATATTCTATATCATTATCTTTTGGTTCCTGGGGGTTAGTTTTTTTTCATTCCAACGTTTTTATTTCCCACCAACGTTTTACCATGTGGAACGTTATTCACTTCTTAATCAAAATGACATTTGTACAATCATTTTCTCTTTTTTCATGTGGATATTTTATTAATCCTTTTTATGACATGGGATTTCAAGAAATGTTTTTTGAAAAATAAAATGAAAAGTTATTGAGTTGAGATCAAATTTAAAGGAAATAAATTCTAAAATTGAGGGAGATTTTAATATCCCATGATTTTATATTTTGGACATTATGTTAAATATCGTGTACAACACTCAACACCAAGTGTAAATGAATCGTAAAATATTATTATTTAAATATGACTATTATAACCTCACTATTAAGATGGAGGATATGTATTTGAATAATGAAATTAAGAAATATTTAAATATTTGTGTGAAAATAAATAAAATGTTGATAATTAATTCTTATAAAAAATCACTTAATTTTTATTAAAGTATTTTTAACATTCAAAAATATGTTTTATAAAAAATGTAAATTATTTATTTTAAATAAAAGTAATATCATTATTTTTTTATAAATTATATAAATTATATTTTATAAAATTATCTATTTATTTTAAATAATAATATCAAAATTATACTATGGTGAAATTTTGGTAATGATAAAAATGTTTGATTGTTCAGTGAATAGTGGAAAATAATAATTTTTACTGGAAACTGTAATTATTATAATATATTTAGACTATATAATTATATTTTTTATTAGTTTTAAAATTTCATTAGTTCCCTTTTTTTTAAAATTTTCCAATTTTGGTTTTTAAATTAATATTATACATTAAATTACTATAAAAACATATTATACTTATAAGGGAATTTTTATGAAAATTGTTTTTCTCTGAGCTTTGTTGGTTATATTTTAAATTAAATTCTTTCGCATAAATTTGTATTTTCAAAAATAGTTTCTATATTTTACTTAGGTGGCCCCTATTTAGAAAATATATCTCTTTTTTTAAGGTCAACATTAATAATAACCTTATTAAATTTTCTTGCCGTAGTAAAAAGAAAAATAGGTAATTAAAGTTAAAAAAACTGAGAAAGACTATAAATAGATCCTAAAACATGAATTTATTTTATTGAATGGGTATATTTTGTACTTATTCATTATTCATTTAAATGTCCTCTTATTACCATTTTTATGTGATTTTATCATTTATAATATTTAACGTAAAGAAAATTCAGAGATGCCACACTCTTATTTTATACTATAATAATATTTTAATGAGAGGAATAACCAGAGAATCTATTAAATTATAAATATTATTTTGAAATATAAATGATTTATATTATTCATGAAAATTTATTTTTATTTTTTATTGGAAAAAAATAACATTGAATATGTATACATTTTTGACATAAAAATAAATTATTTTAGGAAAAATAAAATAACTAATATTAACAATATTATGAGTTGTATAATATAAAAGATTTAATGTGACCCATGAATATTATAGACACTCATAAAATTCTATGGATGTATTGAACAATGATACTATAATTTAATTTTTTTTGTCTTAATGTTATAAATTTCAATGTAAATGAATATTTCTAAAACTATAATTATTTATACTTTATGGAGATAATATTATATAAAATAGTATAATTTTTTTAAAAATTCATTATTACCATAAGTTATTAAAATATGCAGATCAATTTTTATAAAAGTAATTAATAATTGGTTTTAAAATTTTAATATATGGTTAAAATGGTAATTATATCATTACTATTATCTTATAGAATATTTAATAATGAATTCATTTACCATATTCAACCTTCCAAAGTCATTTTTAACTTATGAACTGAATATTAACAAAACATATAAAATAAACATAAATGACTATATAATTTTAATGACACAGCAATACATGAAATAAAAATAATATTAATCATATTAATGGTTATAAAATATTTCTATAAATTTCACAAGTTTATTTATTAGGAATATAATTAATGTATGTAGTTTTCCATGATTATAGTAAGAGACTTTCTTTTATAGTTTATCTTTTACTGATTCCCTTAAAAATGTATTTATATTCCATGTTGATATATTTAAAATTATTTAATGGTTGTTTTTATAAAAAAAATAATTTATTAATTTTTTTCTATTTTTATTTTCTTCCAAAGGATTTAAAAATGATTCATTTTAATGAATAATATTGACTCTCTTTACAATATAAAAAAAATAATGTTCTATTTTAACAAATATGGCATCTTCAAACTTTCATATTTCCATTCCCATTATTTTATGATGGGATTCCCTTATAGGGTCTCAGGTTTTATTAAAATAAAAACCCACTTTCTCTTGGTCTATTTATTTTGGTATTGAAAATGTGTTTTTAGAAAGAAAATAGTACTTTGATTTTCAATTTTTTTTTCATGATGGATTAAATTAGTTTTCAAAATGTTTGATGGTCAAAGGTACACGTATAAATTTTTTTATTCCTGATATAGTACTGGAGTATTAGGTGAGATGGATACATGTTATAGAATGGGTTAATCCTCATTATAGCTCATGGGTGAGCCCGATATTATTTATAAAAGGATGATCCCCATTATAGCTTTTCAATGGATTGGGCAAAGGGATGGAGATAAAAAAAATGGTTTATCCTAAGTGATTATGGGAATATTATCTTATGGGTATTCCAAGTATAACTATGATACTTATTTCATGTGTAACCTTGATGGATAATCCATGTTTTCAAGTGTAATTGTTTTGTATACTACTTGTATAGTTGTGATGGTTATTCAATGTATAAAAATGGGGGATAATATAAATGTAATTGTGAAATGAAAATTGCACCCCAATTTCCCTATAAGTTTTATCTATAATTCCAATGTTTTATAAAAGTCTCAATAGGGATAAAATTGTGTTTTTTCATTTACCATGAGATGTTTGACGTGTCAGCAAGTTAAAGTATAGGGATAGTTACCGAAGGGGATGCTTCAGCCGTTTCTAGTTCCAGAGTGGAAATGAGAGAATGTATCCTTGGGATTTGTTATAAGACTACTAAAGACTAATCGAGGTAATAAATCTATTTGGGTTATTGTTGATCGTCTAAAAAAATCTTCACATTATATTAATATTCGAGATACAATGTCTTTGGATTAACTTTCTTAGCTATACTTCAAAAAGAATGTCAGGTTACATGGAGTTCCTCTTTCTATTGTATCTGATTGGGATCCCAGGTTCACTTCTAACTTCTGGAAGGGATATCAAATTTCATTGGGCATAGAATTAAATTTCAATTCAAATTTCCATCTTCAATTAGATGTGAAATGAGAATGAATGATTCAGATTTTGTAGGATATGATTCGATATTGTTTAGTGGACTACCAGGGAAGTTGGGATCATCATATTTATATAGTTGAGATTTTATATAATAATAGTTTTCATTCTAGTATACAGATGGAACCATTTGAGGATTTGTACGGTTAGTGGTGTAGGATTCAAGAGTTTTGGGATAAATTAGGCGAGGGAAATTAAATGGGGAAAGAATTAGTGAAAGAAGTGGTCAAGAAATTTAAGATGATATAGTAGTACATGAGGACAGCTCAGAGCAGGCAAGAAAGTTATATAGAAAACAAAAGGAAAGACTTATTTTTTGAGGTAAGTGACCATGTTTTCCTTAAAATCTTTTCTTGGAAATGTGTGATGTGTTTTAGTATGAAAGTGACGTTAAGTTCACGATTCATAAGTCCTTGGGAAATATTAGAGAATGATGGAATAGTTTCATACTGAGAAGATTTTCCTCCGAGTTTGTCTCAGGCACACAATGTTTTTCATGTTTCGATGTTGAGAAAGTATGTGTCAGATTCTTCAAAATGTCCTGATCCCATATGAAATTCAGTTGTAAGATAACCATTCTAATGATGAGAAAATAGTTCAGATTCTTTATTGAAGGGAAAATTTATTGTGGAGTAAGGTAATCACCCAGGTAAATGTTTTGTGGAGGAACCATATGGTTGAAGAAGCAACATTAGAGTCTGAAAATGCTATATGGGAAAGGTACTCTCACTTGTTTAATAATTAAATAAAATTGTGAGGACGTAATTTCCAGAAGGTGGGGATAATGTAACACCCTAAGGTTTTCTAATAATAAATTGAAAATCTTGAATTTTTTAAAGTAGATATTTATAAGTAGCCGTTAAAACATAATTTTATTGCTTGTATGTTTTGAATTTTGAAAAGTAGTCACCTTCAATTGTGTTCAGTATGTTATATGGAGTCTATTGGAACCAAATTGTTTTTTTGGTGAATAGTAACATACCCTTATAAATAGTAATATTACCCTAATGAATTTTAAATTCTGTTATTAATTTATTTTCTTAGGGATTTAAGATAATGACATCTTGATTAATTTTTCTATGTGATATAAAAGCAGTTATAGCTCCGAAATTATTAATTTTTGAATTAAGTATGATTTTATTTAAAAATTAAATTAATAATATTTAGATAATTATTTTCATAAAATGAAATTAATTTTTGAATTCTACATGTTGATAAATGGTTAGGGTGAATTTTTGGGATTTTTAAGAAATAATTGATTTTTGGATGAATAGTAAAAAATACAGTTTTAAGTTTTGGTGTGTTAATGACATCATTAATGATGTAATGGTGATGTAATAAATCTAGTAGACCTATGTAAATTAATATAGGTTATTAGGTGTCCCAAGTTTAATATACCATGGACAAATACCATGGGAAATCCCATGGTTTTGCAAATACCACTAATGAGGCATCCCTTGGAAATTATAAATTAAATCCTTCACTTTTGCTATAAATTCCAACAAATTCCTCTATTAAATTCATTAAAAAATCATAATCAACATAATTCTAGCCTATTTACCTCTGTATTATTCCACCCATGGTTTCCTCAATCTCCCAAGGTCCCAACCATTATGTTCTAGGAGTTACTCTACAAGGTAAGAAAATGATCAAATTCTTTCTTTTTTCCATTCAGGTTCTCTGTTATGTGGTATAACTTTCGCGTTTCCATACCATGTTCTTATTTATTTATTATTCTTGATCTATCATGTATTATGATATATTTATTTTTGGGTGACCCTTGTCCCCTCTCTTTTTAATATTTTCTAAAACCATGTTGCATAGCTGTTAGGCTGCTGAATTTGTGTAATGGATTTCTCAATTATCCTTTTATTTTGAGTTCCTTTATTTTATTATTATTTCTTCATCCTTTCTTACCCAAGAGACGTGAAATCTCCATAAATAATGTATATTCTTCATTTTATCATGTTTATGGAAAATTCATCATCATTATTCTTCTCCTCTCCCTCTTATTCAAGGAATAAAAACATTGTCCGTGATGTGTCGAATTACAGACATCGTGGATGATGTGATTTCAATTTCCATTAATTATTTCAAGTCTAGTCATGAAACAAATTTTATGGTAGAACCAAATTATAATATATGTATTATACCTCATCCATGGATCTGGAATTGTTTTTTAATCACTGTTCTAATTTATATGACATAATGATGTTGTTATTATCAAAGAAACACTTAAATGATCTAAATGAACATCATTAGTGTTTTAACTTATGAATCATCCTCATATAAAAAATCAAAATGGTAAATGGTATAAAAGTATGGTACTATAAATATTTAAATACACTTCTATTCTGATTAAGGATTTCCTCTTCCAATCGACAAGAACATCCATCATGAACCAATCTTGAAAATCATGTAAATAACTCACCCAAAACAGTAAACGAAACAAAATACTAGGAATTAAGGGGTGAAATGTGGTTTTTAAATGATCTTATAAGATTTTATAAAAATGAACATGTTTTTATAAAATACTAATAACACTCTTTTAACCATTATAGAAGAAGTTTAAACATGTTTTAAGTAAGACAATCATGAGGTAACTGAATTCTTAAACTGATTTCCATTATTTGGGTTAACCTTCTAATTCGTTATTTATGTTGTATTAAAATTGATTGTGTGATAGGTTTTTCTTATATTATTTTTAATTATGTCCATTTATAGTGTATATACATATTCCATCCACTCTATTAAGCCTCATATCTTTTTTATTTATATGTGGCTTTCCTTTTTAAAAACCACTTTTAAAATTCTATTTTACAAAATTCAAAAGCAAGGTTTTTATGATATTATTCATGTTTTATGATTATGTTATGGTTATTGGGAATTATTTTTGATGAAGTGTGGGACCTATATCTACCACTAATTCATTGGGTATGTGTATGTTTGAGTTCTACCATATGGTTACTCCAAGTGTAACTATGATGGTTACACAAATTGTAAGGTTGCCTTAAGGGTTACAATTTATAAGGTAGCTGTGAGGGTTACAATATTATGTAATTAATGACCCAATATACCTTTATGGTTCTACTTATGTTCTTATGTATTTTAAAATTACCATGTTTCCCAAATTAAGTATACATATACCAGTGATAAATAGTCCTTCTGAAAATGATTTCATATGTTACATGTATTCAGGGACTAATGTGTTATTTCCTTCTTTTTATATCCCTTACTGAGTTTTAGTGCTCATACCATGTTTTAAATGATTTTCATAGGTTAATTGATGCGTAAGACAAAGAATTAATCTATGTTAAATGTTTAAGAATTGTCAAGGAATCATGTTTTGAGATTTAATGATTTATTTTTTTTGGAATAAATGGAAACTGTTTCTATGGTATCCACTCTATAACAATGTGTAATGTTATGAATGTACTATGTCCCAATTCCCTAAATCCTTAAACATGAAATGATATTCAATGTAAAAGGAAGTCTTTTCTTTAGTAAATTCATGTTTATGTATGTAATAAGGATAGATGCTTATATTATCTATATTATAAAATTACTAAATAAATGAAAATCTTTTTAATCCTCGAATATTTTATAGAAAATCAATAAACCCAATAATTTCTATCATAATATACTATCATGACATATTATAGTATAAATTCTCTATATTACCCTTCTCACAACCTATAATTAGTACCATCATCATATTTTATTAGGATTTCATGAATTATTTTCCATTTAGATACACAATTTCTTGATTGGGAAGTCAAACCATTATGTTAACTAAGTTAATTAAACTAAAAATATCAAAATAAAATTTCATGATAATTGAAATGAACCTCAAATTCATCAGTCAATTGCATTGAAATATGTTTTTTTATCTTAGTTAGTTGAAGGATATACTGGCATATTGTTTTATTTGTGCATTTTTTCTTTATACATAAACTTTCTAGTTTATATTTATTATAATATTGTAAATATTATATAGATTTAATTTTTAGATAAAACATATCTTAGTAAAATTTACATATATTGTAATTTATTTTAGTTCTATCATTCATACTTGTTAATTCAATAATTTTTGGGATCTTGAAAAAGAATCCATATTGTTATTATCCATGAAACTTAATGGAAAAAAATAATAATAAAATTTGATTGATCATAGAAATATCTAATAGTTATTTTTTTGTGGGGTGATAAACCGACCCTTGACCCTAGGGTGAAAATCGTGAACCATGACATGGTTTGTGATGTACCATTCCAACTATCGACATATATATCCACTGTATATGTTTCACCACATATCCAGACATGAATCATTGACACTAACATGGGAGCTCCATCCATCATATATTCTTTACACACATGAAGATGAGGTGATAAAATGTATTAGTATAGGATGTTTAAATAAATGAATCCATAGGCACACATGACTCTATATAATGAGAGGAAGGGATAATATGTAGCCCATAAATTAAATTTAATAATAATAATTATTATTATAATAAATTAATTAAAAACATATCCCAGACACATGTCTGAGTTTTTCTATTCATCACCCACATACATACAAGGAATATCTATTTTTAATCCAATTGGGAAGTATATTAATTCAATCATTAATTAATATAAATTCCTCAACATAATCCAATCAATTATTTGAATAATCAATTAATTAAATTTACCTTAATTCTATCCAAAACATCCTAAAATTTCTACCATGCATAAATTTGAATAATTAAAATTAATTATTTAATTTGTAATTTTATAAATTATAGATGTGTACTTGGATGAAACAATATTTACAAGACCAAACTATTCGTAATAATCATTGTACAATATGTTGACATGGAATCCCCCATAAATTCCATGCCTCATAATAGCATGATTTTAATTTTTTAGTAAATAATGCATGATTGAATTAAAATTACAAATAATGTTATAAACATAATTCACATGGAGAACAATGCAAGCATTAACAAGATATGACTTCTATCTCATAATTTATCCTTGAAATTAATTTCAAATTTAATTAGTAATTGTATCTAATTTTTTTGTGTCTATAAATGACACACAATACTCATGATTTTTTAATTATATCATTAATTTATCTCTCCATATTAAATTAATTAGAGATGGTATAATAGATTATAAGGTGTATACTCTATGTTATAAACCATGTACTATTTTCTTCTAAATTTCATGACACAAGCTTTGAAACACCATAGGTTTTACCATCACAAATATATATGGGGTAGATGTTGTGTAATCTAGCTATATTCCATGTTTCCTTGAAGTTTAGTTTTTTATCAGTCCTTGTCTCATGTAATAAATACATGACACAACTATTACCCACTATGTTTTATTCCATGAATATTCATGGACTATATAAACTGTAATACAATTACAATAAATATAATTTTAAAAATAATTTACCAACTAGTTTTGGTAATAAAATAGTGCGCATTACATTCACTCTACAAGTGGATAATATATGACCCCCTACATTTAACAATATTCATTATTGTGCATTGAACATGATTATAGGGTGTATAATTTTTGTCTAATTTCTTGAGATTTTAATATATCTAATCCTTTAATTAATTTAAAACATTTTGATATATTTCTTTACACACAAGAAAAAATGAAAATGAATTTGTTATATGATTAGGTAATTAAAACATTGCTGTTGAATTAGAAGGTATGAATAAGACCAACTGAATAATGAAATATATAACTTCATTCATTTATAACCAGGAAGGTTTTGAGTATAAGTTGGCAGTCCAAATTTATTACAATGAAATAAATGTACATAAAGGTAGAACAAATATGAATGGGTTAAAATAAAGGACATGACATTATCGATAGAAATACTAAGACTTAATGAAATTCAGAACATTGAGATGACCGTAATCATAGTGATCATAATCTATATCATAATCCCACTAATATTGTTATTTTTTTTATTAAAAAGCATTAAATACCTCATCATGATTGTTTCTTTCTCCGGTGTTATCACCTTAGAGTAAGATCTATAAGTCCAATGACAACACCCATAAGTTAAATAATCATAGTGACATCCTCATCAATGTCCTTTTGGATGCCTAACATGTCTCCATGATTTAATTTAGTGTCAATATCCTTGAGGATACTTAGTTTTAGTAGACGGTCCAACACCATTGTCCATAATGACATCACAATCAACATTGGAGACATTTCTGGACTCCTCATTAAGAGGATCAAGAACATGAATCTATTAGCTATTACATTTGAGGCATCTATAATCTTACAAGGATCAACTAATTTTGATTAATAATTGTGAATATATTTCATGTGGATCATAATTTGAAAACTGTTATAGACCATTAAAACAATAAGATCTTTATAGACATCATTTCTAAAGGGTAATGAATGCATTGAATCTCTATTTTCAGCATGTCCGTCATATTTCTATTTTTAGGTTGAGGAGGGGAAATTAAGTTCAGCTTACCTTTTTGGTATTTTAACGCTATCATTTTCTATTTTATGATACCTTAATCAGCCCCATATTGTGAATTTTCTTTATAATAGTCTTGTTCCTCAATGTATTCACCCACTTGGGTGATAACAAGGTCATTGATATTAATATACTCCATTAAATGTTGTCCATAATCATCATTTGTGTTTGAGGAAAATTCATACGCAACTATATCATCCCATAGTTTCTTATTAAGTGCATGAACATTGAAATAGGAAACTGCCTATCCATTGCAGGTGTAAAATCCCTGACCTAGAATCCACTAAACTGGTGGCATGAGCTGGGTCGTCACATGACCTCAAGCACGCCTCCCTGCACACTATAGGCTTCCAAATAGTTGTGAGGGTTTATTAAGTCACATGGGGAGACTGTACCCTCTTTACCATAGTAATACACATTAGATGAAAATAAAAATATTGGAAAAAATAGAAAAAACAATGAATGTGCATACATAACCACATCCTAAACAAGGTAAAAACTACAACAATAGTAAACATTCCATGTCATCATACAGTTCCGATAAACATCCACAAATAATACAAACAATGAAATACCCAAAATAGTCATGACACTAAGTCCCAAACCTCAACCACATTCATCCCGAACCCGACTCAATTCCCTTGCACTAGGCCCTTTCCCTTCTCTTGACATGAAACCATGAAATATGATTGGGTACCCAATAATGACACATGTACGGTGTGAGTATAACTCAGTAGGACACCACCAATAGTGTCTACAAAATATCCAGTCAAATATATAGTGAATGAAATATTATATATAATTGAAAAAAATAAGATAGTTCAGGAATCTATTCTAATTAATTAGTATCATTAGGCCCATGTTACCACTCAAATGCAACATGACTTAGTTTTCCCTTTTCATCTATTCAATTAATTAGGCATATGACTATTTGCAAGGCATATGGGAATAATACATGTCCTTTATCACTATAATGTCACATCACAATAAAAACAATATCTCACCTCAAATAATCAGTCCGGGTGGAATGAAATCATTAGGGGAATGCATCTCCATCCCCTTCCCTAACAAGTGCATTATGGGGTAGATATTAGAGCATCAATACATCTAGACCCATGGGTGTACAACATCATTAAATACCCCACATAACCAAGCCCTATGCACATTATTATATATATATATTTATTTATTTATCCATTGACCACACATATCACGTATGGTTTAGAGAATGAGTACAAACCTAACCTATGGGAAGAGCATCTGTGCTTTATCCCACACCTCAGACCTTTCATGTCACAACAAACCATAATAAAAAAATAAAATCAAAATCCATAACATCAAAATGGGAGTTCATACTATTCCATAACCCTTTAACACATTTACCATTTACATTTCATTTCCCCTTATCCCAATTCTCATTCTCTTTCCATAACCCATTAAGCGTGTTCAATAACTCCCATACACTTCCCAATATTCATAAATTACCGTTATTAGTCCATTAATCCATTTTCTCAATTTTATGTCTATCTCACTAAGCATATTCATTAATTCCCATGCCATTTCCCCACAACAATTGTTCAACCATTTTTCCTATGGAAACCATCTAACATATTCCATCATTCACATTTGTTAACTCACTTAACTCATTCACCTTCCTATGAATAACCTTAATATTGTATGTCATAAAAATTCATAATCAATTTGGCACATTTCCCATATATCCATTTATAATCCATGGGGAACATTCACCATTAACCCAATCAATCCATTTTGTGCCATATCAAACAAGACCATATCCAATATTCATAACTAGGAACAACTACCCATATTACCTTATTATCCATCACATTATCCATTTATCACATTCATCATAGACTATATTGATAAAAAATCAATTTTAATAACTATTATGTTAGTTAGTCATGTTCAAGATAGACAGATCACCCCATAGGTAGCCCTAAAATTGGTCAAGACATACTCTACACATCCCTTTGGGATCAGGATGTGTTCAATTGGTAACTTAGACACCCATTTTTATGAAACCATCCAATGGAACCAAGAACACAGTTAAGGGAGGTCAAGAACCCAACTTCCATGGACTAATATAAATCAAAAGAATGGGATAATACTTGTAGACCACTGAACATTATTTTATCATAGAATGCATGATCAATATAAACATCAATCCCACTTCAACATACCCTTTTTGTTTCAACCTAAATACCACTAGAAAAAAGGGTGCATGCGATTCCGAAGGATATAAGAGAAACCAAAAATCTTAATCTAGAAAAGAGAATGCATGAGAGGATTAGACTTACCCAAAAATTAAATTCAAAACTGATTATGCACCAAATATATTTGGAATAAATGAGGTCAACCTCCTTGAAGATCTTGGAAGCTTAGATCAACACTAGGGCTGATGGAGAAAGAAGAGGGAGAAATCATGAGTTGGGATTAAAAATCCCGGTATGGAATTTTTGTAAATTTTTTAAATTTACTAGGCTATAGGTTTACTCATATGGTTTTCCAAATAGTGCACAAACCGTGAAGAAGATACTATCTAAAAACAACCCCTCACACAGTTAACTAGGAATTCCACATAGTTTTCACTAACCATGCACATACCATGAAACTTGCTAAGAAAACATCTTTTCCTTACTCTTTTGGGCACCGAAACCTCAAAACAACCCTGAGCCTCCCCATAATCATGGGGAACACTTTTATAACCTATATAAAGGGTCATATACTAGAACAAAACATACCTTAAGGATGTATGGGATCTTTCAACTTCCCCACCTTATAATGGATCATCCTTGAGCCACTCTTCTAAAGCACAACCGAGCTACCAAGGAAACATATTAGCCACTATGACCGTACTCTTAACCCCCTCTCAAACCTCTCATTGAACATCTCTATGAAACCATAGAGTCTCTTCCAAGTAATAATCACGTCCCTCAAGGAATCCTCACCAAAACCTATGAAATTATCTAGATCACCCTTTAGGGAATAATTATCTTCAACCACACATCAACCTCTGGAACTTCAGAGGGAAAAATTAGGATACAATGCCTAATTCACAGAACATGTAATCTTTTTATTTAGAGTAAAACTAACATGGAGAACCAATTTATATCCCATATATTCGATCCCTTTCACAACTCATGACCAAAATCACTTGGCATCATTTCCCTTATTTCCCAAAACTCTAACAATGGCCAAACAGAATAACACCCAGAGGATAATAGCAAATCCTCCCAACCACATTACCCAAATTAAGTGGACCCACCATTTATATTCCAATGATCCCATTTGATAATAACACATCTTAATGCAACCAAAACTTCTAGGTAACTCAATTACTCAAATCCTTATCAACCCACACCATCAAGGACACCTTCCCCAATGGTGATCAATCATATTCTTGTAATCTAAGACTCTGATCATGTTAGAAACGAACCAATAATCCATTATGGTTTTTTCCAAAATCATCAATTTTATTGAACCCCTACTATCAAGGATGGAACATGATAAAACAACTCAACTTCCACTGATGACACACTATCCGCTTTTGCCCTTTACAAGGATCTCACTAAATAGAGGCTTAATACTATCATCCAACATTCCCATTGAGGTAATCCCTAGGCTATGGTAGAATTATATCCACACAACATCATTCCCTCTAAACCGTGATCAGATCCACTGACCCATCAGTGTTATAAACACATACACTCTTACTATTCATACACTAACAAGAAAGGCCTTGTTCCCACTCGCTCTCACACCAAAAAGTGAAACATACTCCTCATACTGAAAACATATTCTGAGGTGTTTTACCACACTATACATTCATCCCTTTCTCCAAGATGAGTAGAATTGTTCCCAGATTACTCATATAGAAATTATTAGCGTCACTATTGGCTTGACACTATATTAGATGCCCAAGGGGTCCTCAACCATCAGACATTCCAATGCTGCCAAAGGACAAATACTCGAGTCTACATCCAATATTTATTTTATTTATAGTCGCCAACCACTCTTGCAACTGGCCGCTGTCATGCTTTATGACCCCATTTATTTTTTTAGGAAAACAATTCCAAATTCATTTGGAATATCCCAAAGATAAGAGACAGTGCTTGGCTTAATCAGCCACCCTGAAAACGACCCATCCAGCCTCCCTGGGAGACCCAATGCACATCTTACAGGTTATTTATTGAAATTAATGTTCCACTACATAAACCCCATGTTCTCATCTCCACTTCTCGGACTAACTCACAAATCCCCACCTTGAGAGTGTCATTACCATTTCTCTCTTTGAGGGATTCCCACTACCATAGATTACATCCAATCACAATTCGATCCCCAAAACATATACATGCTTGGAAAGTGTTTTATAAAATAATAAAAAAAAACATCACCCAGTGCTTGTTCTAGTTTCCTTGAATGATACTTACTGGGTTCATTAACAACTGGTCCATCCCAAGGACATTGCCTAAAAACTGCTAATGGTGTATATCCCATCATCCAGATCCACATATTCCACCAGCATGAGCGTAAAATCCATGATGTTCACCATACAAATAAAACACATTCAAGTCACTTAGAGTAAATCCAGAGCTCCTCAATGTACCTTGGACAATGTTAAGATATTGGGAATGATCATCACTAACTGACATACGGTAAAATGTTTTCAAAGAACAACACCACCAACTAATATATTTCTGATGTCACCTCCCACTAGGGGGCACCGTCAACAACCAAAGATATCAAATTTCCCTAATAAACACATCTCATCAGTGCTTAACCATCCCAACTCAGGAGTGTTTTCCAACCATGACTCACCACTTCCCCCTCCACCATCCTCCTAGAGGCCATGGGCCAAATTTCCTTCGTCACAATTGTCACTAAACTACTTGAGCTCTTCCGATAGTACCCTAATGGGTATCAATAAAATGTAACTACCGATAACACCGCGACACTTGGTGTGTCATCCTCACCACCACAAGCAATTCTAAAAATCTCACTGCTCAATGAAACCATTATTACTAACAAGATCTACCATGACGACACCCTTACCTTGGTGTCACCTTCGAATAGTTCAACAAATCAAGCACATGTCACCCTTGTCTCTTACACTAATAACAACATTGATGCCTCTATTTCCACTATCCAAACTAATAGGTTAGACATCCCTATGATACAACCCTTTAAAACAAATCCTTTAACCAAACATAATCACTAGGAATCCCTTTAAGCCAACATACACTAGACAACATCTTCCGCATCCAACTAACAAAGACCATAACATCCCTTGCATAACGTATACCCAAAAACACTATGAACCTCATCCAATATCTCTCATGGGTCACCATGGTGGTTGAATTATACCAACTCCCTAGGCTAGAGTCTCAATAAGAAACTTCAATTGATCCTATTCCCAAACCAAACAAAATAACTTGAAAACAAAAGAATGTTCTTGGATGAAACTCCCATCCCTATTTCAGTATACACTATACCAAGTGCACCACATAACCATTCACTATAGGTTCAACACCCAAGGTAAATACACACATACATTAACACAATAGGCCAGGAAAACTATGGAATCTAAGAAACAACATGTCATGTCCCTACTCACAAGGAAACTAAAACCTAGGCACTATCCTTAGGGTCCTGCATACACTCTATCGAATCATGACACGTGATAGTTTCCACACTCATGCTACTAAACTTTGGATCACGACCCAAAGGCCACACCCAAATAAGTGTGCCACAAGCACAACTACTATGACATACCTTGTTCAACAAGGATTTACAACTCATATACATCGTCTCAAAATAAATCACTCTCACATCCTCAAACCACCCATAAAAAGGTCAAATGGGGACACAAGGAATACCTGCTACCTGGTTCACCCAAATCTCCACCATCACACCCTTCCCCATTACTAAACTCAAACATTCACACATTAAACTTACCATTTCCCAAATTGTTAAAATAATGATTTTAACTCATTCAAGCTTTTCATTAGGAAGAATTCCATAACAAATATAGCATCACTGTAGAAATATTTCACTTTTAAGCACCATTCAAATTCGTACGATTTATCATAGACAAAAATTTTAACTTGGTCATTACATTTTTTATACATACTATTAGATAATATTAATATATATTTCTTTTTCACTTATCTATTTGAATCACCATTTTATTGAAATTTTTTAGAAATAAAAATGTTTTTTACTCTCCAGGAAAACACACCAATCCCATGTGTACCGATTATGATACCTTACACCTATATCCTTAGGTGCCAAAATTGTTTCATAAAAACATAACCTCCTAACATTCCAGACATGAAAAAATATCATAAATAAGTTAAATCACACCACATGTTCATCACCCATTAGTGAAATATCATTCAACTATAACAAAATACATCAAGAACAACAATTCCCACCCTAGGTGACTTGGGTTTTCCCTATACAGGGGTTAGATACTCCCAAGAGAGAGCTCATTACCAAGTCCAAACACCTTCCTAACCTCCATATACCATCCCAAATAACAAGACGGTATAATCCAACATCTCTGATACCAAATTGTAACATCCCCAACCTGGAAATCACTAAACTGGTGCCCAAGCCAGGTCATCCCAAGACCTCAAGAGCGCCTCCCCATACACCATAGGTTTCCGACTAGAAGAGAGGGTATAATAAGTCAAATGGGTATACTATACTCTCTTTACCAGTGTAATACACAACTAATAAAATGATAAATAGTGGAAACAATAGAAACAAAATGATGAACGTCCACAAATAACCACTTCCCAAACAGGTTACAAACTACAATAATAGTCAATATTACATGTAATGATATAGTTATAATAAACAAATCCAAATAAAAGAAACATTGAAATCCCAAAAATGGTCCTGAAACTATGTCCATAAACTCAATTAGTTTCATCCTTAACCTGACTCAATTCCCAAGCACAAGGAAGTTTCCCTTCTTCTAATCTGCAAACATGAAATCTGCTTGGGTACTGAATGGCGGCCCAATCAAGGTGTGTGTATAACTCAGTAATCCAGCACCAACAGTGTATGAAAAATATCCATTCAAATAAATACTTCATTCAATGTGATAAATAATGGAAAAATAAATAAGATAGTTCAATAATCCATTCTAATTAATTAGCATCATTAGGCTCATGATACCAAATAAATTCCCCAGGGTTTAGTTTTCCCTTTTCATGTGTTCAATGGATTATGCATAACAATGTTATAAAGGAATATGTGAATAATACAAGTCCTATATCACAAGGATGTCCCTTCATAATAACAACAATATATCTCATAGAAGAATCAGTTCAGGTGGAATACAACAATTAGAGGGATGAAACTCCATCCACTTCCCAAAACCGTGCATTGTGTGGTGGGGATTAGAGTACATGTCTATCTCGACCAATGGGAATAGAACATCAGTCAATACCCCACACTACTAAGCCATGTGAAAACCCACATATCAAGGTAGGGTTAGAGCATCAATCCAAACCCAAACTATGAGAGGAGCCTCATTACATTATCCCAAAACTCAAACCTTTTATATCACAACCAACCATAATCGAAACAAATAAAATCACAATCCACAACATCAGCATGGATGTTCAAACTATTCCATAAAACATTTACACATTTACCATTTACACTTCATTTAAACTAATCTGAATTACCATTCTCTTTCCTTAACCCATTAAGTGTTTTCAATAACTCCCATACGTTAATCAATATTCACTAATTAGCGTACTTTAGTCCATTTACCATATTTCATATTTTTTATGCCTATCTCATTAATAATATTAATTAATTACCATGACCTTTTACATTCAACATTTTCAACCATTTCACCTATGGAAACCATATAACATATTCCAAAGTTCATATTTTTTAACTCACTTAACTCATTCATCATTCCCATGAATAAACTTACCTTTTTTCTCATTACAATTCATAATCCATTTGGCACAGTTCCGATATCCCCATTTACAAGAATTTGGGCACATTCACCATTAACCTAATTAATCTATTTTGTGCCATACCAAACAATACCTTATGTAATATTCATCACCAGGAAGAACTACCCATACTACCTTATTATCCATCACATTATCCATTTAACACGTTTATCATGGAATATATTCATCACAACTCATCTTCATCAACTATTATGTTCAGTAGTCATGTTCGAGATAGAAAGAGAACCCCATGGGTGGCCCTAAAATATATAAAGACATCTTATACACATCCCATGGTCATCGTTAGGGGTTCAATTGTTCACTTAACCAAACTTCCAATAGGACCAATAACAAAATTCAGGGATGATAAGAAAACACTTTCATTCAAAAATCTAAATCAAAACTATGTGACAATACTTATAGACCACATAACATGATTCAAATGTTAGATGCACCCTCAAAATAGAATTATATCCTGATTAAACATACCCATGAAGCTAACCCTAAATCCCAAAAGAAAATAAGGGTTCATGAGACTCAGAATGATATGGGAGAAACCTCAAACCCTAATTTGGAGAAGAGAATGGAGGTGAGGATTAGACATACCCGAATATTCGATCTGAAACTCACAGTGCTTCAAATGGATTACGAATGAAGGAGTCCAACCCCTAGGAAGGTCTTAGAAGCTTGGATCATCACTAGGGTCGAAGGATGAATAAGGGGAAGGAATACTGAGTTGGGATTTAAAAAACTATCATGTAATGTTTGTTAATTGCTCAAATTTATTGGGCCACACGGTTTACCCCCACTATTTTCAAAATCATGCGAAAACCATGTAGAATATACTATCTGAAAACACCCCTCACATGGTTACCTTGGAATTACTCATGGTTTTCTTTAACCATCAACAAACCGTGCAATATGAGAAGACAACCTCTTTCCTTCCACTTTCGTGCCGCAAACTCCCGAAACACCCCTGAACCTCCTCATAAACATGGGGAATAATTGTATAACCCATAGAAAGGGACATATAATAAAACAAAAAATACCTTATAAATTTTTAGTATTATACAGGGTGAGTCACTATACCCACTTTTATAATAACAATATCTTTTGCTATTATCATATCAACATTTTCTACATTAGAGTGTTGAAATATTCTAGAATGCTTTGTTAATTCATCATAATAATGTTTTTATGTTCCATGTCTAGTGATAAAAAGATTTCATCAAACTACAACACATCCCCCTAACTGAGAAAAACTCTCAAAATTGGCCATCTTCTTACTCTTAAAACATAAATTTTTGTCATGTCCTCGAGCAGAACACAGAAAAAAGGATAATTCTCTTATTAATAGGAACATCATGTATAGTAATTTTAGAGTAGAAGAAGAATCTAGGAGTTTATTCCTATAAATTGTTTAATAAAATTTCATCCTCAATGATAGAAAAGAAAACATGGCCAACTAATGTTGAACTAAGATAAACCTCAACAAAAAGATGGGAAAAGTGATCGAATGGTGCAGCTTCAATCTCATTATTTATTTTAAGCGTAACACCCATCTACATTGCAATATAATGAAGGATATTTGGGTGCGAAAGGATTTAGTGAAGGACATAAACATTTAACTATACTTGATAAAAAGAATTACCTCCATCCAGCGGGTTGAATTTCTTATCCCAATCCATGTGGTTTAGATCTATCCTTTTAAGATTTAATTTTTGTCAAAGAAAGATATATATATATATATATATAATATTTTTAAATGGCTTTTTCAAGACATTATAATAATGAATGATTAATTGTAATTTGTTTTAATTTATAGATATTTATAATCAAAACAACTAGTATTTTTTGAAGATACTTTCTTATTAAAATAGTTTCTCAATGTATTTAGTAATTTCAATCAATATATAAAATAAAATATTAAAGAGATTTAGTTTTAAAAAAAAATCTATTTTTTTTGTATTTAGTATGTCAATACTAGTTTAACATGATATTCTGTGTATTTTATAATAATATTACTTTTTAGAAGAATACTAAAATATAGAGTTTTTATAGACAATATGACTTTTATTGAATTATTAACATCTAGGTATGCATTATAAGTTAATGATACCAATTTTGAGACAAAATACTTTATTTCTTAATTTAAAAATCCTCATTTAACATTTTAGTACTTAAGTTGAACTTTTGATAAAATATTTTTACAACATTACACGTTTAGTGTTTTATTATTAATTTTCTCAGTTATGTAAGTTAAATTTTGAAATATGACATCAAATTTTGGATTCGTAATAAAAAAATTAACTTAATAATTATTTTTGGGTTATTTATAAAATAATTTATTTTAGATGAATATTGAAAAATATGTTTTTTTTAAAAATAATGGTATTTATTACCTTATCAGTATATATGCAAGAATTATATCCTTTCATACATTTTGTATTTATTTAAGAAATAAAATTTATGTATTTTATTAATATTTATTTATATATATAACCTATTATTATCCAGATAAAATATATGAAATATTTTAATTCTAAAAAAAATTCATCTCATTTAATTTATAATTATATTAGAAAAATATGGTGTTTACATAATTTGAAATAAAATTAAAATTTATTTCCATTATAATAAATAAATAAATTCCCCAAAAACAAATAAACTGATAATCATATCCAAAACATAAATTTGATTCTTAAAATGAATTTTTTCTTGGAAATCAGTTAATATCCTTTATATGCACTAATAATAAAATTAATTCCATTATTAAGTGGAAATTTATTTTTATAAAATGAAATAACATTTTCAAATCACATTGTTAAAATAAATTTTTAGTGTCACATTTAATTTTTATCCATTAATATACATATCCAAGGGTTAAAGTTGAGTTACTATAGTAATGATAAATAAGTATAAAATTCATTTAACATAGTGAAAAATCATTTTAAATGAAAAAAATATGTTTCATATAGGATGGTGGATTGAGGATTGACCTTATATCATATCGTACAGTTTTATTAAAACATTTGAGAGCCTTTAATCAATAATAATAGTGTGATATTATTGAGAATTAATGTTTTTATTTCGAAACATCAATTTTCATAACTTATAAAAGATGAGCACCTACACCGAATTTATCCACACATTCCAAATCCTTGTCTACACCAAATTTATTCGTTAGTATCTCATTAACAACCATCTGGACCCTTTAATATTTAATGTTACCAAACGAACATGCCAAATTTCCTATTAGAGTTTGATAATTGAGAACTTCCATGAGATAGGTAAAACTATCAACAAAAATTATATGGTTATTTTATTCTTCTAAAGTACTAAAGTAAATTCTATTCATAAATTTATGATAAAACATTCATTTTCATCATGCATAAATATTATTATTCTAATGTAATATCCATTTTATAAATTTCTCAAAAATCATTAATAAAATGGAAAATAACATCATGGGTGATTGCAGACAACTGCATCCATGAATGAAACGTTTAACCTTCCATAAACATAATAAAATGGTAGTATCAAGTAGTTGGGTTTTGTCTTAGTGGTAAACACCCTGTAATACTAAATGAAAAATGGGGGTTTATAATGCATTGGGCACAGGGTACTGTTTCAGTACTGTAGTGTGCTGTATCCACAATAGGCACTGTAGAAACGACGGAAACTGTAGCAACGGAAGGTCACTATAGTGGCGACAGGGCACTACTACAGCGGTGGGTACTATGTGGTACTGTTGTAGTGTGGGTACTATAGCCGTACTATTTATAGAATGGGCCTTGGAGAAAAAATGGTCATACGTGCCATGTAATGGGCTAAATGCCCACTGGGACTTCAGGCTATGTAATGGGTCTCCCTCAACCTAATTAAAGAGGTATTTGCTTTGCTTTAATAATTATATGAGGCTTCGGCCCCAACCTTAAAAAAAATGGTAGTATCAGGAATATTGTTTTAACATTTAAAATGAAATATTTACCATCATTATTATTTTTAAAGAATAATATTTTCTATTTTATTTTTCTGATTGAAAAAGAGACTCATACAAACAATGACCACCTTAAATTGACTTATTAATTAAACTTCCATAATTTTGTATATTTTTGGATTATAGATACCCATGATTGATTTACCACAAATGGGGAGTTTAATAAGTGGTTTACATAGATGAATTATTATACTTTTTAATTCAACGTCTATTACAAGTTAATTTTATCGATCCACTTGATGACATTTCACAGTCTCATCACATTTGTAGAAATAATAGAGATAGCATAACACACGATATTTATGAAATTTAGTATAAAGAACTAATATTTACTAGGGTGTTTAGATTTCTTAGAATGGATTATCCTGTATACTTTTATTAATGATTACAATTGATAAGGAAACATCCAGTTATATACACCAATAGTTGATCCTCTAGCCGATCATGTTTCTACCCTATATCAATCCAACTCTTATTCCTCATTTGGTTAGAACCCCAAACTTTGTTATATTCTCCTCAAATGGATAGAAACCCCAGTTTTAATACTCTTTAAAAATAGGGTAAGACCCAATTCACACACTCCCCTTTCATCATCATTTCAATCATGTAGTAGAAATTATAATTTATTTTGTAGAGTGACCATATTAAGTAATTGTAAAATATCTTATTATCTCATGTTCAACATCATTCATCCATGTTTATTATGTATTAAAACATGAAATCCTAAATTTCTCAACAAATTATTGATCTTTAAACGTTTCTTGGAATAGTCATGATTGTCAGGAATCTTGTTGACAAAAGATCTTGATTGTTTTAATTCATTTTAGTTTACTAGATACTTAGATATGAATTCCTTCTATTGAATGTTTGTTTTGGATTTAATTCCTTTTATCATCTTGATATAGTGATGTATCGATATCATCAATTAGTGAAATTCATAAAGAAATATTCTTCCAATTTTTAATGATGTTATGACATCACTAGAATTTTCTTCAACTGATGCCCGAAATTTCATTAATATTATTTTATGTATGAATAGTCCTACATAACAGAATGTGGATTCTTTATTGAATCATTAATATTAATTAATTATGTATATTCATTAATATTTGATATATTATATAGGCTTATCATGATTATGAACCCTTAAATTTTAAATTATTATTATTATTATTATAATGTGTGTATCTTATAATTGTTATTTAAGTGTTTTTAATTATCTTCAATCTTATATTCAACAACCCTTAAAAGTGGGTGTGATATCTCAATGCATGTCAAATTATTACATGCCAACATACATATATGGTATTGATTATCCTTACACAAGGGTGTACAAGAACAATTTGTTTCTCCCTGTACACCGCATGTGACATGATGATACTAGGTAAGGTTCACATGATCACCTTCATCACTTTGAAACTGAAGGGGGATTCATGTGACTCAATACCACCAAATGACTACGAACCTATGGTATCTGAAACCTTTGTTAATCAAATATGTGGATACATGAGGTCTTAGCTCTTTTTTAAAATAAAAATCATGCAAGAAAGAGTCCTTTTTATTCTCTATCTTATTTTTGAATAGATATAAAAATCATAGGGTATTCTCCCCCACATGACTATTTCACATGCATCATTTCCCTTTTTGTAAAAAACTATTTTTCAGATAATTTTATCCTTTAGGTGAAAAAAGATTGTTTATGCTCAATTATATTGCAAAACAAGATCCTCATCAATGATATTCATTTTTTCATAACATATCGTGACCTTGGATACTTTTGTATTTATAGAAATACAATGATATAAAAAGACGCTAATTTATATTTTTAATAAAAAAACATATATGTATTATGATATTGATAAATCTCATGTTCTTCTAATTTAGAAATACATCCCATATCCATTTGATGGCCATGTGGATGTGTGATCATTTGGCATGCTTTAATAGGCCAGACAACACCTCACTATATAAACTATTGATGAGAATATGGATTTACGAGGTGTTATATTTTTTATTATGTTATTCTTCATGAAATGTTGTGTTGAAAAATATTATAACTTCATTTGATTGTCATTTATTCTTGTAACGGCTCACTGGAACTCTTATTATAAGAACCCAACCATAGTCATTACATAATATTGAGTTATGTCAATAGTTCAAATTGAGTATGTATATAGTTTTATATTTTTATAGAATTAGTCCATAATAATTACATAACAACTTAATTATTACAAATTATACTCTTATACTCACTATCCATTATTTTCATAATCTAAAACATTTTAAAATACAAAATTATTTCTTTTTCTTGATAAAAGTTTTCATAACATTCATCTGGACATCTTCCTTCTGCTTAACCCTCCTAATACCATATGGAAAACATTTCACAAATGTGGTATGAGAAACAAATCTCAGTAAGGGATATAAAATAAGGAATTAAAATGTTATTCCATGAATATTTAAAACTCCTGAAAACATTTTCAAACAATCATTATTTTCAGTCATAAAATACAAACTCTTTAGCTTACCTCATGAAAACATAATAATATTATAAAACTCATAGAAATCAAAAATCATAAAGGTAACATGTAGAATCAAAATCATACATATATTTTATCTTTTATAGCTATATAGGGAGTAATCATCATGATTATATTTGGAATACCATCAGAGTAGTTTTCCTAAATCTATTAGGAGAAACACTAATGCTTGACTCTATATCATTAACATATTCACTAGAGATCAACCATGGGATCACTCTCTCTCGATTTATCATGGAACAACCCATATTCATAAAAAAGGCCCAAGAACCCCAACACAATAATAACATATAAAACAATCATAAATGAAGAAATAACATTTCAACTTTGTAATAAAAATATATCATTTCTAGATAGTGACAAAATAAAACCTGTCTCACAACCATTTTCAATAGAAAATACCTTAAAAGGCAAAATGATATTTTTCTTGTAAAAACATTAAGATTTTTTTAATAATCCAAATATTGTATAATGCTCATGGTGGAAAAAAGTCGATGTCACCATATACATTAAAAACACATTCCTTTTGTCGTTTTGTAAATTAGAAAACTGCACATCAAAAGATTTTTTTGAAAACCTTTGAATGAAATTAATAGTCAAAGGGGTTGATTATACACTGTATAAATGAATATTGTGTATACTATCAAAATATATCTCAACAAAAGGAGATTGAGACGAAGTCCATTACCTTGAGTTTGACATTTCTTGTACGTTTCTTATCTCACTACGTAAAAAATTAAGTTAATTTCTACATGCATTGGGAATTTTTTATGTTTATTATTATTTTTATATCACTAATAAGCATGTTATAACTATTACATAATTATTTAAGTTTATATCAGATTTTTTGTCCATATTCGATACTTAGGTCAAAAATGAGCTTGGTATGATGTCCAAAGACCATGTGGTAAGAAGTGCATAATCAAAATATATATAAAATGATATGAATATATTATATATAAATTATATAAGTATTTATAATATTGTTTTAAGATAATATAAAAGCATCTTTCATGGAGACGGTAGGATATATGTATGCATGAACTGTATTTTCGTTTTTTTCAAGTAATATTGAAATAAAAAAATTAAATGAAATGTATATAGGTATGTATAAAAATATAATATAATTATAGTAGCATTAATATGTAATTTATATCATATAATTTTACTAAAATAATCCTTAATATATTCCATGTGATGTATGAACGAATCCCAACGTTTTGCGGAGGCGGTAGTCCACACATCCTCAATTGATGTTATACTATAACCACAATATAGAAAAAATAAAGTTATGAATAATATAACATTTAAAAAATATTAAATAGGTTATAATAGAAATATTACAATATTATTTTTCCATAAAATAGGTTTAAGACCATACATGAATGAGGTAAAGGAAAAACAATTAAAACATTATTCACAAAGGCCATTGACCAGCATAACATGGACAACAATTTGATTTCTTTGAATAAGAGGAGGTGAGAAATTAAATAGACATGATATATTCAATAAGAAACATAGAACTATAGTATTTACATGATTCATTATCAATCATGCATTGATTGATGAAGGACATGAGAAGAATGTAGAAAAATAAAATAAATTATGAGAGGTACATTGATAAAATTACCTCTTGAATATCCCCTCCTTGAAAGACCCTTGAGGACCTTGTATTTGGTTCGTTAGTAAAACCAAAAACACTTTGACAAGGTTAGAGTGAGGAATAGAGGTCTGGGTAGATATTTTAGGATTTGAAGGTATTTATGGGTAGAAATGGAGAGTGGAGTGTTGTTATTTATAATTAAGGAGTGGTGGGTTGAAGTTATTAATTTATTGATTAATTTATATTAAAATCTAACGACATTGTGGTGGAAATAAATTCGAAATATTTTTATTGTAATTAATGTTTTATAGTATGTTTATTGTAAAAAAACACCTGAACCACACTTTAGATGTTGTAGTTCTTTGGAATGTAATTATTTTAACTTTTATCCTTAACCATTGTCAAAAGTATACTTTTACTATGGTAAATGTTTTTTACCATGGTATCTTTTTAGGCCTAAAAATTCAAAATTACCTTTAATCCTAATTTGGACCTTCTTGACTACAAATATGAAATCCATTTTACCAAATTCAATTCAAATAACAGAAAATATTAATTTTAAAAATAATCCCATTATCAAAATGAGAATATTAGTTTCCTTTAGTTAAACATTAAAAAGTTCACATACTTTTTATATCCAATGTACATAATTTATTGATTAACAATAACTACATTGGATTAAATGATAAAAACATAACCTAATTATACTCTAAGAAAAGTTAAACTAATAATATAAAAATTTATATAAATTATATAAAAAAGAAATTTTTAATTAAAATGAAGTATTTTTCTCTATTTATTAAAATATGAACGTTATCAGAAAAATATCAAAACTTATCCAAACTAAATTTTGATGTCCTAATTCTGGGGAAGAAGTTTAGTTTTTCCTATAGAATATATAATGGGGTTATAAAGTATATTTAAAAAGGGATCTCTATCAAAAAGTGGTAAAACTATCTCTAAAAAAAATATCATAGCTTTTATGCTTAAAATTGAATTTATTACTTTTTTATGCCCATAAAATTTATTGGAAGAAAGTGAAAATATTTAATAATCAAGTGTGAAAATAATAGTCATTTTTTCATTCCGTCCAATACAATGACTAGATAATAACTAACATGTAAAATAATAATATTAATTATATAATATTTTCTGGTATAACACAGTCTTGTGTGCAACATAAGATTTTAGAGAAACCCATTTTTGCATTTTGGGCCACTATCAGACCTAGATTCCTATTTAAAGAAAAATTTATACCTAATTTATAAATATTAATCGATATGAAAATTTATTATTCTATAATTACATTGGATGTTACATCCTTCTCCTATTTTAGAAATTTCATTCTTACAATTTTATTCAAATTTCAAATAAGTGGGGGTATTTCTCCATCATAGAATTTTTAGATTCCCAAATTTCTTTTTTCCACTAGTTGGATTTTACAGAAAACACTAACTAAATGAATTACCTTATTTCAGTATACTTTCTCTATGTGGTCAAGAATCTAGACTGCCTATTCATCATAGGAAACATTCTCTTCTAACTGAATTACTTCTAGAATCAAAACATGAGATGGATCTGGAATATACTTTCTTAAAATTGATACATGAAAAACATTGTGTACTGCAGATAAACTCAAGGGGAATACCGCATGGTAGGAAAATGATCCAACATTCTCCATGATTTTATAGGTTCTAATAAATATTGGACTCAAATTTCTCTTTATACCAAAACACATCACACTTTTTCATAGAGAAACATTGAAAAAAAGATGATCAGCTTCCTTAAAAGAAATATTCTTACTCTGGTTATTCACATTATTTTTATTCCTTCTATGAGCTGTTCTCACGTGTTTCTAAATCAACTAAATATTCTCTTTTATTTCTTAAAACATCATTAGTCCCATCAACTTCCTTTCCCCATCATTATCCCAAAAAGCGGGAGTTCAACATCGCTTTACTTATAATTCTTGAAATGGTGACATCTTTTTATTAAAATGAAAACTATTATTATTAGAAAACTCATCCAAAGAAAGATGTTAATCCCAACATCCCTGGAAATCCTTGGAAAATCCACATGTCATACCATTTATGGTTTGAATTGTTCATTCTGATTTCTCATCTGAATGAAGATGAAATGATGTAATGAAATTTAATTCAGTACCCAATGAATTATAGAGGCATTTACCATCCATCCATCCATATATATTTTTATTAAAAGACACTTTTATGGAAAATGTGTGAAACGAACAAGTATAACCAATATATCAAGCATTGTAACACTTAAAAAAATTATTAAAAACCATATTTAACTCATTAGACTTAATTTCCTTAAAACAATTATAGGAAGGAGTTGTTACCTTTTTCCACGGTCATCCCTGATAATGTCTTTGAAATGCGAATCCAGCTAACCCCACACTCGTAATAACTCCTCCACAATTATTGTATTTTTGTTGAAACCTCTAACTAGGATTAGGTGTTTTTTGTCAATGCACACTATTTTCTACTTATTTGTGTGTAATTGAATCGATCAACCTTGCATCCTTTCTACAATCTCAGAAGAAGTAGCGATGAATAATAAATTCTCTTCCATCACTCACTCAAAATTAAATTTTTATTATCAAACACGTTTAAAGAAAAAAGTGAGAAAACATTTTCCAGCACAAAAGGATATTTATGATACATTGATGTAAAATTGCATCCTAGAAGATTTAATCTCCCAAAATAGTTTCCATGAGATGTTGTTTACCTGAGTGTCTATATCCTCCTTCAAAAGATCTTTGAACCTTAATGCTATATTTTCCCCACACTGGATGTACTCCTCTAAGTTGATCATTGTATTATTGAATCCCCTTACTAGGTTTAAGTCCTTTTTATCAATCCTGGTGTTTTACTCTTTATTGGGTTCCACCCTTAAAACCCTTCCCATCATTATTTCATCCTCTTCATCAGGAGCATTAATTTTTATAACATTTTCCAACATTTCCTCTTCTAAACTCATAATCAAGTCCAAATTATTCTTGGGAATCTCTTACGACTAAGATGACAACTTGGAGAGGTGGAGTTCATAGTCCTTCTGCTTGGTCTTCAACTTTATCGCAGCTATAGTCTCTATTAGTAGAGGTAAATATTAGTAATGAATTTCACCTTCCAGTTTCCCCACCTACTATTACTCCTCCTCAGACATGGATACTTTCTACCCTGAACCTTATGCTATGATCGCCGAAAATGTGGCTAGAATATTCATCGCTGGACCCATTCTTTGAAACCTGCTCCTCCAAAAAGGTTTTGACCATGTCTTTTTTAGAATTTAGGAATGGATCATCATATGATAAGAGATTAAAATAGTTACCCATCGCGATACATTCCACCTCCCTATAACTCTTTTGGACTACTTCCTCACCCCCTTTAACCTGTTTTGGAACATTTCCACCAATTAAAAATAATACATCTGAGAGAGTCTTGGGACCACAATCATATATCTTCCACAATTACCCATTAGATAAATGCTTGCTGATGCCCTTGGGAACCAAAAGACAGGGATCTAAAGGCCTAGTAAATATCGACTTATCAGAGCTCATATCCACCCTAAAAGGATGCACAAGTGGCTGTAGTTCAACCATATCTTTTCTCATCCGGTTAATGTTAGAAGACTCTCCCTGAGCATTGACACTAGTATCAGTACATGAGTACATTTCCTCAGCGTAAGACCTAGCCTCTAGTATATTGGAGCCTCCACCATCCACCATTTGCGTATCCACCAGTTTGAGACCAGTGCTAGAGCACTCCTCCTCCACATAATTTCCCTCTTATCCCAAAGTAGCAGGCATCGTATGCTGAGGTTCACCCAGATATTTCCCCAAGATACTAAGAACTGCATACACCAACATATTCACATCCAGCGATCCAACATTCACATTAGTTGCATATTTTAACTCAGAGACCTCACCCAATGACATCTGACTAGAAATACATGTTGTAGCTATATCAACTGATTCCCTATCCTTGTCTACACCCATCTTCTTAGAAAGAGTTTTATCCCCCTTCTGACAAGATTCCATAGAATGGACCAAATTTTTAAATACTAAGCAGAACTCAATCCAGGATTCATAGACCACATGTTGTTTGCACCAAAACTCTTCACCCACTGTGATCCAAACATAATCAAAATGTACTCTAGATGCTTCCAATTCCAGACATACACACGGGCTAATGGGATGGAATAAATACTTGATTGGACAATCTAAGCACATGTATCTACCGACTAGATTACCTAGCATTCTAATAACTGAGGGACTCTAAAATGACAGAGGAAGATTAGGGAAATTTACCAATGTCTCTACTGTAGGGGAATCACCCTGCATATGGAAGTCGTATGTCCATCAAAATAGGTAGAACCAAGATCCATTGAAGATACATGAGGCGCTGGACCAGAATTTGATTAAATCATCATCCAACACAATATGAATCATTATATTCTTGCTGTGGATCAAACCCATGGTCGCTCGATCTATAAATCCCACGCCGCGATGAAATTCCAACCAAATGAATTGACTGAGGGGATTGACTACTTGAACTGAGAAATCAATGTGAGATTCAATAGCGCATAAGCTTCATTAATCTCTGCGAGTGAGATCAAGAGATTATGGAACCCTTCCAATAGATCTAGAACTTTCAGATACATCAGAACATGGGAAAAATGCGAAATAAGGTCAAGGTTAGAAAAGGGGGAGAAAGAGGAGCCCACACCCTTGTTGGACATCGAAGGTCCCTCCCCTACCGGGGGTAGTGGGACCTGCACAGTGGCCACCACTAACATGGAGGAGGTGCGGGCATCAAGATTTTTCCCAAGAGGAAGACAATTCCAAATTTATTAAATGACTAGTATTCATATTCTCTCTTCTTTCATTTCATCCTAAAATTTTAAGAGCATATCCCATGGAGATTCCCTAATCACATCCTCTCATTCTGACTCACCAGGCATCCCCTACACTCCCTTCTTGGTAGGTGAAACCAGTTCCTTCTTGTACACCTCCACTCACTCTGCACAGACCATAATGGGAACCAAGTCAATAGTGGTACACAGCAATAGCTCCACTGGTTTCTCTGCGGGACTAGCCCATGGGATATCAAATGGACTGGTTCCCTTCTCTATATTTTTAGTATTGATTCCAGACCTTGTTGTCACCATTTTTGACAGATTTGTGTAGTCCTTTTGAGGTTTAGATTGATTAACATTATTAACTGGGAAATTACCAGAGAGAAAAATTCCCCTCTTCCATTTCATTGATCCAAATCTACCACTTTCATACCCCTTTAATTCCTTCTCATAATAAGACCATGACTGCAAATCCAAATCTTTCCCACTCAGTTCAAAATCCTCAAAAGACTTTTTTGCATTAAAATTCCTTTTCCACTTTGGAATCATTTTTTCCACCCTCTAGGATCCACATTCTCCTTCTCCTCCCTAAAAAGAGGATTAAAACGATTAAAAATCTATAAAGATGGTGTTGGAACTTGATTACCATGAGACTGTCAGGGAGGAGGCCTCAGAATATGGTTAGAAATAGCTTGCAATTGAGACTGTTGTCTGGTCACAATATTTCCTCCAGCTTCCCCATCCTTAACTTCCTCTGCATAGGAGGGAGAAGTACTAGGAGGGAGCTGGCCAAGGATTCTTGGACCTGACAGGACGGACTTTGGATCTCCAAGTCCTTATTCAAACTGACAATGATGTCTGCCACCTTTGGAAATATCTATTCTAATTACATCCCACTATTAATACTCTCAACGGTATATATACATCTTCATCTAGTCAGGATGAATTAAAAATGGTTAATTATGAGATTTATGTAACAATCTTTCTTCAACATTGAATCACAAGGCACACATAATATCTTCCGAAATATCAGAATATAATATTTATCAAGGTTATATAAAGGAAACATACACTTTTGAACTAAGTCTACCATTTTATTCAATTCATTATCTCTATTATATGCTTTCTTAATTCTATATGATGGATAAAATTTCACTGAATACTGAAATAATATAGAGTAGTTTATTGCACCAACAACTTCCAAGAAAAATTTCATCAAAGAATTAACCAAAGTATTATGTTCCAAATGTAATAGCTTTAATGTTTCCTTACTTTTAACGATCAAATCATTAGAAAAATTATTTACATTTCCAAAATGCAAAATTATCATACAATAATAATCCTTGATTTGTTCCAAAAATCTTCTATGTATCATGTTTAATTATTTTGGAGTGGATATATACTTCAAAATTGTATGTCTAGTGTATATTTCACATTTTATTACAAACAGATGATGCCTCCAAATATTTAATCTAAAAAAATAGTAGATAATTAGAAATCATGTGTATGGTAATTTAACTCATGAGTTTTCAACTGACATGAAGCATAAGAAATTAACCGATCATTCTAAATTAGGGGAAAACAATGTCTTTTCAAAGAAGCATCACTGTAGATAAAAAATTCACAATTTCTATAGGATTGGGACATAATTACAACATTCCCCAATTTTTTAGAATTACTAAAAAAATTTATCACATTCTTTTATCTAGATGAACATATCAACTTTTTGAGTTATCATAGTCAGTAGGATAGAGAAACTAGAAAATTATTTAGAAAGCCTTTGGAAATAGAATACTAGAATAATAAATCTATTAATCTCCATAATATTCTTGCGTTGTGGCCATTATTCAAAAACATTCATTTTAGAAGGATCAATAGTTATGCCATATTTAGAAACAATGTGACCAATGAATTATACTTTTTTCAATTGAAATTCACACTTACTAAATTTAACATATAGTTTCTTTTCTTATAAGATTTTCAAAACAATCCTTAGATGATTTTCATGGTCCTATTAACATTTAGAATAAAGAAATGTGTCATTAATAAAAAAACCACAAACATTTCTAAGAACACATGGAACATTTCATTCATAAAATTCATGAATACAGAAGGATCATTAGATAACCCAAACTACATAACTACAAATTAATAATGTTTTTATCTAGTATGAAACAAAGTCCTCATATTTGTTCTTCCTTTACTTTCATCTAATGGTAACCCAACATCAAGATAACCTTTAAAAAATAATATGATCCATGGTGCTAATAAAAAAAATCGATATTCGAAAAGGGATACATGTTATTAATAGTGATGTTATTTAATGATCTATAATCAATGTAAATTCTCATTGAACCGTCTTTAGTTTTAACAAAAAACTCAACTCCATGGTGATGTGAGGAGTAGAATGAAATCTTTGTCTAATAACTCTTGAATTTTTTATTTAACTCTAAAATTACATTTTAATCCATTTGAGAAGGTGTTGTAGAAGTTTTATTAGAATCATGAAATAAATCAAAATAAAATTCAACTTCTCGATCATGTGTAATAGCAAGTAAATCGTCACGTGAAACATAAAGAAACTCATTTATCACTAACACATCATTAAATTAAACAGTTTTTTTGTTTTCAAAAATATGTGAATGGTCACATACATTTCTATATTTTAATATATTCTCAGCTACTTGATATGTTAACAATGTTAAGAGTTTATTAATTTAGATAACCTGAATATCTTTTTAAAAAGAAACTACTTTATCCATACAATCAATCATAGCATAGTAAACAGAAATTCAATCCATACCCCAAAATAAAATCAAACTCTACTAGAAGAAATGCAACAACGTTTTTAGGTATATTCTTTCTATAGAAAAGGAAATTATGTTTCTTATAATTTATTATTTCCACAACATTAACCCCATTTTTATTACAATAAGTTTTGGATTCGTTTCATGAGTTGGAATTGAAAATTTACCAGAAAAGTTATTATAAATGAATGAATGAGTAGACTCTGAATCAAACAACACATTGGCCTAATCTAAATAAATATACAATGTACCTGATACCACTTCATCTAATGGAAAAACAATTTATAAAGTTGTTGAAAAGGATTTTACCACACCATTCTGCTCATAGTTTGGCTACTTCTAATCATTTAAGTTCTTCATTAGACACACTTTTTAAAAATGAGCCATCTCATTACACATAAAACATTTTAATACTATAAATTAGATTTTTTCTTACACTTCAATTATATTTTTCATTTCTTTTATAGGCCTTATGTACCAATTTACCACATCTAAATCACTTAACTTAATTTAGAAGGAATTCTCTCCTATTATTTTTAACAAAATTTTCAAAATATAAAAACATGAGTTTCTAACAATCCATGTTTTTGGATGAATTATTCTCCTTTTCCTAACACCTAGAACACTTATTCTACATCTTTTCAAAGAAAAAATGATCATCAAAAAACTCCATTTCAACCTTCTCCACACATAAAACCAGTTTCTCATAACATTTGAACTCATTAAAAGACAATGATCTTCGATATTTAGGATTTAATATGGAGTACAAATGATTGATTTTACTAACAATATCTTGGATGAAATTTAGAGAATACCTTGAACGTCAAGAAAAATTGGCTTCATAAGCAGCCAATGAGTCATCCTCCTACCTCAATTCGATGAATTTTTTCCATCCTAAGTTGAACTTTATTAGGAAAATATTTCTCAAGAAACATATTTTTGAATTAGCCGCTCTGAAGAGAATAAACGTCCTCACTATAACTAATATTATTATCCGTTGACCACCACTAACCAACATGACCTTCAAAACATTAAGCATCAAGACTAATATTTTAATTACTTGAATATCCAATGACATATAAAATATTTTCTCAGGATTTAATCCACTCTTATGCTAGCACATAGTCAGATGATCATCTAAATAATAGGGAAATTTGCCTTATGAAATTCTCTACTACCAAAATGTTCTTATATGGTTGATTTGTTTAATCTCATTCACAGATACCACAACCATTTATATACCATGTCAACTATTCCATCACTATAACAAACTATTAAATTTCAATTTCGACCATCTTAGGTTGCTGATTTGGAAGGTCTTTTTTCTTCTAGATTTCATCCGAACATAGATTCCATGTTTCCTCTATGTTAAATCATTTCAAATAGGCAAATCATAGATGAAGTAACATGGTAATATTAATTTACAATATCATTTCAATTTTACCATAAAGTAAAAATCACTTATGGATATTCCATTAACAAAATACTAACCCCTAAAGTTATCTAAACTATTCTCTAATACCAACTATAAGGACCAAACCATAATAATTACATAATCATGAGTTAAGACAGAAGTTCACATTAAAGATCATTTTAGGATAATAATCCTAGACAGTTAGTCCATAACAATTACGTAATAAATTAATTATTACAATGTATACACATCTAATCACTATCCATTTTTTCATAATCCAAAACACTTTAAAATAAATCATGGTATCTTTTTTCTTTACAAAAGTACTCATAAAATTCATATTTACTCATTCATTCCTCTTACCCATCATTATACCTTGTGGAAAACATTTTAAAAATTTTAGAGGTGCACAAAAATCATAGTAAGGTATTTAAAATAAGGAATGAAACCATTATTCATTGAATATTTAAAACTCATGAATACATTTCCACAAAATCATACTTTTCACCCCCAAAACATAATCTCATTAGCTTACTTAATAAAAAAAATATTCCTATAAAACTCATAGACATCACAAATAAAAAAGGAATCATGTGGCATCCATATCAATAGTGACACAAGATTATCATACATAGATATTATATCATTTTAGATGAATATACATCATATTACAAAAATACAAGAACAAGGAACGTAATAGTTTAGATTATATGGAAACATGGAACACGTTATTCTATTAAGGTTAGAGATTATTAATGTAATCCTTAATGATCTCCTCATTTAGTACGTCTACCTAAAAACCATTCGTCATAACTTGGAGAGGGAAACATTAAAAGGGGTGATATCTAATCCTCTGTAAGGGAAAACAAGGGAGAAATTTTATTTTCAACATGATCATAGGGGTATGAGAACATGATCATAAAAATATAAGATAATACCCAGCATATCAAAGATCATATACATAAATAATGGAATAAATATTGACAGTTCATAAAACATGAATTAATAGGGAATTTAGAATAAAAGACATGATAATAAAACATCGAATTGTCACAAACACATAATAATATAGTATTATTTCCATAGTATCCATTATAATAACTTCCAAAAACATATTAGTGGACAATTTCCTTTACTGAACTGGATAAACCCTTATTCCAACCCTATATTATTTAACCTAGTGAACCCTCATTCCATCCCTGTATTACTGAATCAAGTTAAAGCTTATTTACATTCATGTCTATCTCATGATATATAAAAACTTTACCCAATGCATTGGAGGGTGATATAGGTACCACCCATCTTTATAAGGAAATCATACATACATGTTCCAAAAGATTAGAAATAAACATATCATAACCTATGAAATGAAATGGGTATCATAAGAATATAAACACGTCATATCCTTTGGAAAACATTATAGGTTTCATAATAATTTCATCAAAAGCATAGCCCGTGAAAGACTAATATGGTTTCAAATACTTATAAACCATCAAAGAGGAATGGGTTATATAAAGATAATGAAATTAAGCATAAACTATTCGTGTAAATGATTTGAATGGAATCCTTATATGATTACCTAGAAGTGCATGTGAAACATCATTGGATGTATATTATAGGAGAAATAGTTTTGAATCCTTTTTAGAGGAAAATATCATTTCTTGTTTGAAAAAGGCTCTTTGACACTTAAACCTAATCAAAAATAATTTTCTGATAAAATACATTGAAATCATATAAAGAATACATTAAATAATGGTTAAAATATTTTCCATTAAAAACTAATAAAATAAGCATCAAAACATTTTAAAATACTTTTTATTAAGTACACAATAATAACCTTAAAAGAAGTCTTGAATAATTTTTTGGAATAAAAATTATAACTTTGAAAACATATAAAAGAAAATTAAAAATGTTGTAAAACCCATTTATTTGTAAATATTTAGAAAAGTTTTAAACAATACTTGAGAACATTTTCAAAAAACAAAATTCATGGAAAATACTTTTAAAAAAATTCTTTTAAAGATTAAACTCTTAAAATTTTACAGGAATCATCAATGAAATGATGACGGGTAAATCTTTACATGGAATATGAGGTAAATAGTGTTGGGCATGTATTGTCTCAACAATACTCTACAAATATAATTTATTTTGATGCTAAAAAAACTCTTGTTGGTTTTACTAAATATTTTAATATAAATTTGGTTCAGGAAATTTATATTCTATGTAAAATTCATTTTGGAATAAAATTCACATATTTTTATTTGTGATAAATATTCTTCAAGGTGTTTGGAATAGTCTTAAGCATATTATGGAAACACGAATTCATGTTTTTCATTTTCTAGAAGTACTATGCATTACCTTTATCGAAGAACACAATGTAAGGAACAAATCCTACATTTATATTAATGTTTATGTTGAATGATCAACACATATAGTTATTCAACATTACATTGGAAGAAATGTATGTATAAATAACATTACATATGGATAAAACCATAAAATTTTCAAAGAGAAAATGTATGTTTAAAGAACCCTATGTAAGTATGGAACCTTACATTAGAGAATAAAATTTATCGATCATCAACCTTACTTTTTTGATCAACCATACATTGGAAACCCTGCGTTTTGTAAAATTGAATGTATGGATAATCAATGATACATTCACAATTTTATGCTGACAAAGATGAATGTATGGATCATCATCCCTACATTAAGTGGTTGAACCCTATGTGTGGTATTTTTTAGTTTTATGAAGGAACCTTATATTTGATTTTTAAACACTAGAAATTTGAATTTCTAATTTTATCATATTTTCATTCAACTGTCTTTACTGAATATCATGGTGATTTAAAGATAAATTTGGACCAATTCAAATATAGTTATAATTATTTTAAAGGATTATTTTCACTGGATTAATTCTCTCATATTCTTAAGGTATCTTATGACTACTTTGAACTATTATAATTTTGAATTCATGTGATATTTCAGGAGATTTTCTTAAATCTGGAAATACAAATCAGGCTCATTGATTTAATTATTATATCAGTATATTAATTGAAAATATATCTCTATGCATTTTTTATAAAAAAAAGATTTCATTTTTGTGATGATTATATAAATATATACTGAAACAATCTATCATATTTTACAGAAGAGATTACATGATGAAGATATATATATTTTGAATCTCATATCTATTGAAAGTATTCTAGTGTATAATATTTGCTGATTTTTTATAAAAGAACTACTAAAACTAGATTTCATTAGAACTACTCTTTTTGAAGAACTTATTTTATGAAGATGAATATTTATCTACTGTCAGTTTCTATTTCATCAATAATGATCAATCAGAACTATATTAAATCAATTTTTTATTTAGAGTTTTCCAACTATTTTTACTCAGTTTCGAAGGAGTGTCAACGTCTCAATATAAGCTGTGGATGTTTGGTTCACTGTTTAATGAACCAGAAGGCACTATTTTCAAGCCTTATTTGTATGGGTGAAAATTTACTGTACTCAGTTGTGGATTGGTCTTATGATAAGAGGATTTGATTAGTGAAATCCACCAATACCGTAGAGAGGGTGATTGGTGGAGTGGAATAGGGAATATTCATACCCCAAACCACTATAAACAACCGTGTTCTATTTTCAATTTTTATCATATGCTTATACTCTCATACAAAAACAAAAATCTATAAAATGCTGATGAAAAATGACTGAGTTGTGAAATTTTTGAATAGGACACAATTCACCCCTCTTGTGTATTCTTCATAGACATACTGACCTAACAATTGGTATCAGAGGCATGACTCTACTAATTTCTTTTCATTCTAATAATCCCATGTAAAATATCAATAACAAGAAAAAATTCAATGGAAAATCTCAAGGATGGTATGTCAATGGTTCACACTTCATATTTTAATGGTTATAATTATGGATGTTGTAATTCAAAAACGATAATATATTTAAAGAATCTTGGATTTAATGTATACTCAAATATCATTACTCCTTATGAAATTCCTAAAAAACACGAAACATGGACTACTAATATAGAGACCGTGAATGAAATGAACTCTAAAGCTATGAACTCCATCATTTATGGTCTTGGACCAGAAAAAATCAACCGTGTATCACAATTTCCAACAGCTTATGAAATGAGGAAAACAATTACAGTTTCCTATGAAGGTATAGACAATTTTAGGCATATAAGATGTGTAACAAAAAAATTGAAGTTCGATACATTTAGAATGTTTGTTGGTTAAAGTATCGCACCGATGAATGGAAGTCCTACACAGATTATATATAACATCACAACCATAGGTTATTATATTAAATAATAAGATTAAATTTTGAAAGTAATATTAGTATAACCTATTAAGTATAATGGAATATCTGATGCAACTGAGCAATCAAAACCTATAAAAAAATATGAAAATGAGAGAATTAATTAGAACACTAATGATGTATGAAGCTGAATTGCAAGATGAATCTAAGGTTCAAAAATTCCTAGTGAAAATGGATAACAATTCTTTAAAAGTAACATCTCAAAATGAGAGAAAAAAATGAAATAAGTAGTCAGAGAAAAAAGAAATTCAGATTCATCTGACTTTAAAATAGAGCTCGCTCAATTTTCCAGAATGTTTATAATGTTTTACAAGAAGATAAGTGGATTCAGAAGGACCTACAAAAATAATGTGAAAGAATAATGGAATGTAAGATGAAATGAATGAAAATAATTGGTCTATATAAGAGCTGATTGTCCTCAATTAAGAGGTGAAGGGATAAATATGGAGAAAAAATTTCCGGAAAATTACGATTATGAAAATAAAAGGTAAAAGAGCAATAAATGGTAATTGAAGTGTTTTTGAAGACTTCAACAACTCATCAATTTCAGATTCAATGATGGAAGAGTCAAATAGGAATGAAAATATGTTCTTCATGGATGATGAAGATAAGGTACAAAACTATTACTCATCTGATTATGATTATAGTTATTCAAATGACAAAATTGATGGCTATTTCACTATTCACGAAGAAAGATATGACTGCCTATTAAAGAAACAAAAATCCTTAAAGAATATTCAAATCTATATTTTAGGTGAAATGGCTACTCTACATAAACAAAACTAAGATTTGGTTAAAAAATTTAACTCATCTACCAAAAACTATACTAATCCTGAAAGTATGATTAAAACACTATAGAATGATGTAGAAACTAATAAAAGTGTTTCACTAATTTTTAGAAAAGGTGAAAATATACAAAATGATATTTTTCAAAATAATGTAATTAAATAATAATGATTTGTTATAGGAAATAAGGGTGAAAAATACAAACATTATAATAATTATTTTGCTCCCAATTCAAAAACTGTTACTTGTTATTTTTGAGGAACACAAGGACATATAACAAAAAACTATTATTTGGGAAATCATCAAATAAGTTGGATTAAAATAGATTTTATTTCAAAAAGTTTATCTGAATTAAATGACATAAGTCCTAGATAAATAAAGAAGATTTGGGTTTTGAAATCTCTGTTAGCTAACACTGCTCGACCAAAAAGGATATGGGCACTAGAACAATTTTTTTCAATTGTCTTTGTAGGTAATAAGTCATAGAAAATGAAGAGCTATATGGTACATGGATAGTGGATTCTAAATAAATATGATTGGATATTCATCAAATTTCAACACACTAACTCAATAGATGAAGGTCTAATCACCTACGCTGAAAATTCTAATGGAATGTTAATTGGACTCAGAATAGTCAGAGATCCAAAGACTATCTGAATCAAAAAAGCATTGTATTTAAAAGTACTGAATCATAGTCTAATAAGTATCTCTCAACTCTGTGATGATGGATACATTTTTGATTTTCTATCAATTTCTCTTATGTATTTAAATATAATTTGTTTATGTTTAAAGCACCAAGAACAGATAAGGTTTATACTATGGATTTAAATTCCTTATGTAAATTTTATGTGAATTATTTAGCAGCTATGATAAATGAGTAATTGATTTGTAATAGATGAATTGGTGATTGAAATACTTATGCTTTACATAAAATATCTAAGAAATAGTTAGTTTATAATTTTCCTAGTCTCAAATTTGATAGTGATAGATTATGTGATGAATGTTAAATTAACAAGCAACACAATTCTTCTTTTAAACCAATTAACAATATTGTTACATCAAAGCCCCTATAACTTATCCACTTGGATTTTTTTGGATCATCCCAAGTAGAATTTTTGGACAGAAAATTATATGTATATGTTTTAGTTGATGATTATTCTAGATTTACATGGGTCTATTCATTAATCCTAAAGAATGAAGCATTTACTGTTTTTAAAAGTTTTTGAAAAAGGGTTCAAAATGAAAAATGTTTTAGTATAACTTCATTATGAAGTGATCATGGTAAGTAATTTTAGAATCAAGAATTAAATTATTTTTTTCTCAAATATGGGTAATAAAAAAACATTCTTTACCCCAAGAACACCTCAACAAATGAGAATTCTTGAAAGAAGAAACAAAACTATTCAAGAAACAGTTAGGACGATGTTGAATGAATATAGTCTTCTAACCTACTTATGGGCAGAAGCCATAAGAATATCCTAATATATTATAAATAGATTTTTAATTTAGTCTATTTTAAAAAAGTCACCTTATAAACATTGGAATAACAGAAATCCCATTGTAAATTATTTAATGTTTTTGGATGAATGTTGTATATCCTGATCCACAAGGATTATATTGGTATGTTCGATCCAAAAGCAGATGGATGAATATTTTTAGGATATTCTAAAATATCTAAATCATATAGAAAATTTAATAAAAATTAATGGATTTTTGAAGAATTAGTTCATGTGATGTTTGATAAAACTAATCCTTTTAATAAATAGAATGATCAAACTGATGAGATTGTTGACTCTTTTGGCAACATGAGACTTGAAAACTAGAAAAATGATTTGAAAAAAATAAATAAAATTACTTCCAATTTAGAAGAACATGATACTGATGAACCTAAAAGTGTTATTCTTAGACATTCATGAACCCTAAAAAATGGTGCTTTAGAAACTTTTATAGGAGACCTATATATAGGAATAAGAACTAGAAAAAATATAGGAAAATAGTTTAATTTTATTTAATTTTGTCACAACTAAAACATACATATCTTGAAGAAGCGTTAGAAAATTATAGATGATGTTATCAATGAAATAAGAGTTAAACCAATTTAAAAGGTAAAAAGTATGGGAATTAGTTGAAAGACCATAAATTTATATAGTTATAAGAACAAAATGAGTCTTTAGAAAAAAACATGATGATCATGGAATTATAACTGGAAGTAAATCTAGATTAGCATATATTTGAAGATATTAGAATATTTTTAGCTTATGCATCTCATATTAACATTAATCTATATCAGATGGATGTAAAATATTCATTTTTAAATATTTATTTATTAGAGGAAGTTTTTGTTGAACAACTAGCTATTTTTTAAAATTCTAAAAAACAAAATTCTGTTTTTAAACTTTCTAAAGATATCTATAGACTTAAACAAGAACCTAGAGCATGGTATGAAATGTTATGTTCTTTTGTCTTAAAAAATGGTTTTACTATTGTTTTGGTAGATCCAACCCCTTTTAAGAAAAAGTTTTTTTTTCTAATTTCTTATTAGTTGAAATCTATGTTGATGATGTTATTTTTAGAACAACAAATAAAAAACATTGTAAAGATTTTTGAGAACTCATGTAAAATAAATTTGAAATGAGAATGATGGGAGAATTAAATTTCATTTTAGGGATTCAAATTTATCAAAAAGATTATAGAAATATATGAAACCAAATAAAATATATTACTTATTTATTGAAAAAGTTTATTCTTGAGAACAACAAGACTTATTCAACTCCCATGTGTATGAATATAAAACTAGATTTACATGAAGATGTAAAACTAGTGGACAACAAGTTGTATAGAGGTATGATTGGTTTTTTATTATATCTTACTACTACTAGTCCTAATATTATGTTTTCATTATGTTTATGTGCCAATGGAATTTTTTTGATTCTCTTCGTTATGTTTTTTTTGATTTTAATGTAATATCATATTCCGATTCTGATTTTGGAGGTTGTATATTGGATAAAAAAGAACCTCAGGAACATGTTGTTTAGTCTAGAATCTCCTTTTGGCTTTTGTGCCTTTTGTTTTGGAGATCACAAATCTATTTGTATTTAATTCTTAAAGAAATTAATTCCTTTAAATAATGTTTTCATTAATGAAAATCGATAATAGAAAATGAATCGAACATACGCATGATAATCATAATCCTCACCCTGGCCATCGTAACCACTCTTTCCATTGTACTCACTCAAGGAATTATACTCACTCTACACATCGTATGCATGCTGGTAATCAAACTCACACTATGCTTTATATGCACTGACCATCATACTGACTGTCATTGTATTAGTGCATTCTAGCATGTCCATAAATTTCATTGTACTAATGTTTTCAAAATTCATCTTACTGATGTTATGTAGTTATAGATATCACATGATTGTTTCATTCTTTTATCAAACACATACTCTATATAAAGTTCATACCCATGATTCTATAATCTCATACCAATTGTTTTCCAAACATAATGGTGTTGATGAATTATTTACACACTAATGAAACGATGTTGTTTTTCCTATTTCTATATGACCGTTACAAGGCCATTTGTCCATGTATCTCAATGATTTCTAAAGAAATATGAACTTTGGAGAAAATTTGACCATTGGGTCCTAAGGGCTATAAATCGGTAGAAATTTGAGGTAGAGATAACATTGACACATGACGTGATATTTTAATGGTCAATTCATAGAGAGAAACTATGTGACTTCTCTATATCTTCATGCGAGATCCATAAAGATACAATATTTGACCGAGTTGTTCCTAGTTATTTGTACTTTAATAAGTGTTATGTTTTCTTTGTGGGTCTGATAATCAGATCGAGGGATTTTGGGGATAAAAAAATGGGCCGATCTTCATATCGATGGATTTCATGTATTTGAAAGACAGAGGTGTGGCAATTACATAGAAATGAAGGGTTTGTAGGTATTGTAATATGGACAAACTGATCATCATATCGAGGGCTTACCCGTGGGTGGTAAGAAAAACCTTTTATCCTTGGTGTAATAGATACCCTACTCTTTGGGATAAAATAATTGTAATTTATTTAATTTTCCACTGTATTTTGTAATAGATAAATAGATTTATTTGTCTCATATTTCTATTAATATAATTTTTTTATAATTGTTTTAGTTACAACTTATACATTAAGAATCGGTTCTATATGATGTATAGTAGAATCATTCACTATTTCAATACTCTGATATTTGTATTCAACCCGAATAAAAAACCAATGGTTATATAACAGTCCATCATGCCAACATTCATGCTAATTGAATAGTTTGTGTGGTTGAAATTTTAATTATACAAGACTTTGTGAATTGTTTTATTTTAATAACTCTTAAACTAAGTTATATCTAATGATTTTTGTACCTTCCTTAAAGGTTCCAAAAAGATTTCTTAAATATACAATTCACCCCCTCTTGTAATTGTTCCATATTATATCCATTTTGAACCCAAAATTGGTATCAGAGGAGGTTTTCCACTTATTTTTATAATTGAGTTATCTTTCCCTTTAAAACGTTAAATTGTTTTATATATTTCTTTTCAATAAACTAACCTGTATTTATAGAAAAAGATATTAGTTTTTATTTAAGATGTAAGGTATGATAAATTTTGGTACTATATATAACATGATCCCATCAATACCACCAATATTTGATTTTAATGATTTTGATTATTGGAGAGATAAGATAAATACCTTTATCATAAATACTATTGTGGTAACTTCATTATGCTCACTAGGGACTATAAGATCCCTGAGAAGGAAGTTAGAACCTTTACTGCTCAAGAGAAACTAGAATATCAATTGAAATATAAGGTTTATAATACTCTATTATATTCTATGACAATAAATATCTATATTCAAATACCTTCATGTGAAGCTACAAATAAGATATAGAAGTAATCTGAGATTACACATTTTGGTACTTAAAAAGTTGTTGAGATAAGAAGGGATATGCTTGGAGGTGACTATCAAGAATTTGACTTTCCTTATGGTGAGCCTATTGTTAAGGTTCAACAGAGGTTCATGAAAATTATAAACAATATTCAATGTATGCGATAGAAGGGAATTGAAGATGAAGTTTTAGTTGATAAGATCACTGATATCATGCCAAATGAATGGGAATCAATGAGGATAGTAGTTGATGAGTCTAGAAATAATACCAATATCAATCTTGATGATCTATTTGGTAACTTAATATAATATTAATGAAGACTCAAAGATATGTAGATAAATTTAAAAAGAAGGATGGTGGATTAACATTCACTACAACTTAAAATCCTTCTGAATCTCATTCTCAATCACCTGTGAAGGATTTCAAATAAAATAATTGTAAGGTTAAAGTTTTATCTGATTCTAGAGATAGTGATCAATCTAATAATGATCCTGATAATATTGCAAAAATAATTAATTTAATAGTTGCAATGAAGGATTTTCAATACATATGAAATAAGACTTATAGGGGAAACAAAGATAAAAAAGGATTTTTTTGTCACTTGTTATGAATGAAAAAGAGCAGGACACATCTGACTAGATATTTCTTTGCTGAAAAAGAAAAAGATAAAAGAAATGAATTCAGACAAGAACAAGAAGAAGTAGTAGAAATAAAAAAGGAATAAATTATTAAAGGATAATGAATCCTATAGTTCAAGTGGAGGATATTCTTTTAAGGAAACTTCAGATAGTGAAGACTTAAAGAATATTGGTCTATTTGAAAAGACTCTTTATCATTATCTGATGGACATGGTAAATTCTTTTTAAGCCCATACAAATATGTCTTTAAGTATCAATTATCTTGATGATGGTTCCTATTTCGATAATGAAACATCTTCACCATAGATTGATAATTTCTTTCCTACTTATGAACAAGTAAAAATATTTTATAAGATTTTATAAAATGAAACTTTTAATGTTTCTAAGAAATTTGGAAAATAAAATTATAGGGTTGATATATTAACAAGAGAAGTTTTAGATCTTTCTAATGAAATTGATTCTAAAACTCTTGAGGTTTAATTTTCTTCCAAAAACCTTGGGAAAGTGAATTTTGATAAGAGTAAACTTTCTATGGATTTAGATGAATTAATTTCTGAGAAAAATATTTTAGAATAAAACTTAATTCTAAACTAATACTATAGAGGGTAACAATTTATTCCTAAGACTAAAATATGAAAATTTTTTCTTTGAAGAAAATTTTATCCATGTTCAAACCAGAACAGAGGAAATCAATGAAATTAGTCCCATTTATGAACCATATGGTCAAACTACAAGATGTATGACACCTATGAGGAAATACATTCAAAATGGAACACTTCCACCTGATAGAGCTGGGAAAGGACAAATCCAGGGATGTGTGGTCAATTTTACTCTTTATGACAGCCCAAATCACCTAGAAAAAATTATCTACATAAGAGGTTTTGAAGGAGTTCTCTTCTGATGCATTGATGGTGAAGAGACAATGGGTATCATGAAAGAAGTACATGCAAGAGTTTGTGGTGCCCACTAATCTGCACATATACCATCTGATCAAATTCAAAGGCTTGGATACTTTTGGACTTCAATGATACAATATTGTGTTGATTTCACGAAGAAGTGTCATTCATTACATGTATGTTCCAACTTCATTCATCAACCCCCAGAGTTTCTTCATACAACTAAATTCTCATGGACATTTTCCACATCGAGAATGTATGTAGTAGGACCTTATCCTTCAGCTACAACCAAGTAGTTTAATTATATTCCTACTGCTACTGACTTCTTTTCCAAATGGGAAGACGCAATACCTCTCAAATATGTTAGTTCTAAAACCATTGTTAGCTTCATCAAGTATAACATCATTACCAGATTTGGTGTCCCTCATACCATATTGACAGATAATGGCACCAACTTCTGTTCATCTATGGTAAGGATGTTGTATCAAGATTACAACATCAAATCCATCCCTTCATCTCAGAATCATGTAGTGGCCAATGGCCAGATAGAAGCCTTAAATAAGACTCACTCAACTATACTACAAAATATGGTAGATAAAGATAAGAAATCATGGCCTGATAAACTATTTCATGCTTTATGGGTTTCTCAAACCACCACCCGCACTACAATGCGGTCAAATCCATATTCATTGGTATATGGAATAGAATTAGTTTTTCCTATTGAATTTAAATAACCATCGCTCAGAGTATCCATTTGTGATCAGTCATCTACATATGACCAATCTCAAATGTGATTGGATGAATTGGAATGAATAGATGAGAAAAGATTGTGCACCCTGCATCACTTGGAAGTCTATCAGAATCAAATAGCACAAGATTTCATCAAAAATGTTCTTCTTCATTCATTCATTCAAGGAGAATTGGTATTGGTTCTCATAAGTCCAATGATACCAGGAAAGAAACCTCCCAAGCTTGAGCCAAAGTGGGAAGGACCTTACTCAATACATAAGGTCTACTCTAATGGAGTTTATTCTTTAATCTCAATGGATGGAGAACTCATCACAACTCTAACCAATGTACGATTTTTGAAGAATTATTTGGTGTAAAACAAATACAATATGTCCAACATGATGTTATACTATGATGTCCTAGCTACATGACGCTAAACTATACAAAAGTCCTTTAGGTCCAGCAAGACGTTAAACTGCATAACCATCGTCCTAGCTATACGATGTTAAACTATGCACCTTTTCGTCCCCATGACATTAAACTATGAAGAAGTCCCTAAAACATCCTAGATACATGACGCTAAACTATACAACACCCTTTCATCCCGTATGATGTTAAACTGTGTTGTCCTTACTGCATGACATTAAACTGCACAGTCCCCAAAGTCTTTATTGAAAGACTTAAAATTGAATTATATTCTCTTTCATACTAGCTATATGATGTTAAACTATAAAACCCCCGCTTTTGTCCTTACTTCATGACCTTAAACTGCATAGTCCCCCATCATTCAACATGACATTAAACTGTGCATCGTTAAGGTTGTTGCTATATCTTGTTTCTCACACCGAGTATGACTCACATGAGCTTAGAGTAAACTTCAACCATTTCACCTTATCTTGGCCACTAACCATGTGTAAGTCCCAACACCATTTTCTAGGTCGTTGCCCTCAAGAACAACTTGATCACTAATTCATTCTTCAATTGAACTACATAGACTTTGATCCTGGCCTTCTAGGCTGGGTACATAGGCAACCTCATGAGGTTCAAGCCCAAAACTAATCTCTTCACTTCTGTTTACCACTATCTCATATTATGTTGATTCATGAAGCTGCCCCCAGAACAAATTGTTTTTACATTGGTTCACCATCGTCCTTTTTATATGACATTGAACTACTCACACTTTTTTCCTGTACGACAATAAACTACAAAATTCTTTGACACCCTAACTTGAGAGGGAATCATTATTTACATTGATCTCAAATCATGTTATATTCCAAAGACTACGTGCATACATAGAAATTCCTGAACCTTAATCTCCGGTCAAACCATCATTTCATTAAAGTCCCCTTTCACCGTTCACTTGTACAAAGGGTATTTCAACATCTACATGCGTCTTGATTCCCATCCTTATGGGATACGTAAGAATGTTCATGAATCCATCGAATCAAGCCCCATGTCTTTGGGCCTAACCCCAAATTCCACTTTTAGTCCCTTGGATGAAAAGTCCCCCTGTGAAAACATGAATGTGGTATGAAAACCATGGTCTTCAATCACATCAGGTTTATAAAACACACATTTTTCATTCATTATTGTGATCTGAGATCTATGACCTTAAACTAAGATCCCATAAAATATCATCCCACATGACGTAAAACTGTATTTCATGAACTACGTATATCTTGATTCCCATCCTTATAAGATACATAGTGAAGTACGACACCTCAATTGAGGACCCAGACACAACTTGATTATGGTTAGCATTGGTTTTTGTATCTCTACATGCATTGGACAATTCCCATTTTGATGTATCATATTCCCGACCTTAAATACTTCCAGATCTCCATAACCCTTTTCTTGACTTTTGGTCAGCAAATTTATGATACCTGAGAGTTCTTTTTCCTGACCATGCAGCTAGTGCCCTTAGGCGGCCATGCATAAACAGCCTACATAACCAACATGTTAGCCAAAAGATGCAATTATTTGACTATGCAGCCAATTCCATTAGGTGGACCTACATAATTCAACCCCCTAACAGGTTTGTTAAATAATGGTAACTTCATTCTTGGGATGAAATCCTCTTTTTTCCTTAGTTGTCTTAACGACAATATGTAGGGATCTACAAAAATAACCATCCTTAGCATATTTTTCCCATACTCTTTTTCATAATCTGAAAGTATTCATGTCTATGGTTTATATTTCTCTTCCCTAAATTTGGGTCAGACCTTCACTGGAGTGACATTCATCCAATTCTTAGGCAATATTGATTGGAAATACCCTCTCCACATTCAAGTACCTCTCTCCATACAACAGACTCTATGATTTGGAAAATCTGAATCTCCATAAAATTTCACTGGCATTTTAGCAATAGAAAAGTAAAATTTTTGAGAGTTCTTTTGCTTGGATATGTAGCACATTCCCCTAGGCGGCCTTGCATAAGTAGTCTACATAACGGACTTGTCAGCCAAAAGATTCTATTATTTGACTATGCAACCAATGCCCATTAGGTGGCCCTGCATAATTCAACCCCCTAACAGGTTTGTTAAATAATGGTAACTTCACTCTTATGAAATAATTATTCTAGTTCCTCTTAGCCCTTTTTTTCATATCATTCCTCAGATTCAAAGTTTCTTAATTCATAGTTTACTTGTTTTCCCCTATACTTGAGTGTGGTAATATGTTTTTAGATAAATTGTCAAAGAATTGAATCAATATTAATACATTCGGTCAAAGATATTTTTGACATTAAACATTAGCCTTTTTATGTCTAACATGAATGACATTAAACTGCCAACAAAATACAAGGTAAATCTGAACAAAATTCAAGTCCTAGCTCACTAAACAAACATTTTGTATGATTTAGGTAATATTGAGCAATAAAAAGAATCAAAATTTGTAGGGTTATTTTTATAATCCTAGCAAAAACCAAACTATGATTACTAGGCCCATTGTCTTAGGTAAAAGTTTTAGGAAGGTAGAAAAAGAATGAAGGCACAAATTATTGAAGATTAAAGTGTTTTTCATTGATGCACAAGAGTTAGAAGGATGTCCACAGACTGGAGTCTATTCTCTTTTTTAGGGATTAAAAGATACTTTCAACATAAATATTCATTTGATTTATGACATCCCGAGCTTCATTAGAATCCACTTGATGTTTATGCACTCAACTTATTTCACTCTTTTCAGCTTGATGGAGTTCTTTCTTTGCTTCAGCGATGTCTTTCATACCATTTGTTTGAACTACTTCTAGTGAAATTTTAAGCTGGTCAAGTTCCCTAGTAACATCTTCTAACTATTGATGAAGGTGCATCAACCGGGAAAAATTCTCCTTGATCTTATGCTTCAGCTCTTTCAACTTGGTAGCATGATCAGCCTCATCTCGGGACACCGCAGCCTCAAATTAACTGATATTGGCCAAGAACCTCACTCTGGTCAGGTCTTGACTGCACCTATGCTCCTGCTCCCTCTTTAAAATGACTTGTTTGACCATGGCATAGATCTCTTGATATCCAAAACTGCCAAGTCCCAACATTATGAACAGGGATGACTATCGGGGGATCTTCGATGATAGCTCTTCAAGAGGCACTTCAGATATGATCTTCTATATGTTCTTCTATGCCTTACATCGTGACAATTGGACCATCTTTTGTACTTCCGGGTCTGAATCAGCATCACTATCATAGGGGGGGAATATAATCCAGGATTAATGCACTTAGATAAGTTCCATGTTCTTCAACTTCCCCCCTAACCCATGTTACATCACTTTCTATTCCCGTTGGGGTGGAGGCTGAGGCATCACCTCCAGAAATAGCCATTGTAATTGACGGACCTACATAGTTAATTGAAAGTTTTGGTTAGTTTCGAAGGATGACAAAAGTTGATTAAGTTGTTTCTCAAATTAAGTATAGACACAAATATTGTTATCTATTACCCAACGGTAGATCAGAAACATGAGAAGGCTCCTACCCATCTTTCCTAGCTTCAACAAGATCTTCAGGACATGTTTCAGAAAGCTCTGCCAGGTTAATCTCCACTTGCCTAGTGTCTCTACAATAGTAGGGTTGTCCATACCCCTTTCAGGCATTGGCAGTTCAGCAGGTTGCTTATATGGAACAACACATTTTAACCAATCACGGTTAGAGATGTAATAATAATTTATTTTAACAGGACAAAGGGTAACACTCACATCTGAAATCTTCTAAATTACATGGTAATTTAACATGATCTAAAATGTCTTCAAAATATGTGCCAAGTTTCATCAATTCATCTAATGATTTCTCATATTCTTGGTTATTCTCACCAATGAGAGCATTCGATGTATCTTCTTGGCAACCCTCATCCTACAACCTATGACCCAGGAATGGTTCTTCAGATAAAATTACGACATCAGTTGCAGTGGCCGCAAAATGTTCTAGTGCAGGTGTTGTACCAAAAGTATCACAGAATTGAAGTCAGTTGATGTGTTCATTAAATATTTTATGAATCATTGTTACATTACGAGAAGCAGGCTCTTCTCTCTTTCTAGCAGCAACATGAAAAGTACTAGGAACAGATGCTGTATCTTCTTCAGGAGTAGCCAAGTCCGGATGAATTTGAAACTGGTCACCAGAACACTCTTTCGTTATCAAAGGAGGGTCAGTCCTCTACCTCAAAGGGGAAATTCGAGAATCCCCTGAAAAACACAAAAGTATGAGCGATCATTTCATGGGTTAAGACTCATGACTATCTGAAGGACGCACCCCTACTAATGAAACATTGAGTTGTGGAATTCTTCCTTCAATGTCTTTTTTTCTTTGGTTTTTTGGTAGTGATGATATCATCATCTCCAAATACAGGAATTGGAGAATGAAGAGCCATGTCTAACTCCTCCTCCATGGACTGCTGGCCTGGAGATACCTCGCCTTGATCGCGAGAAGATTCATTAGCCCTGATGGAAGTACCACTAGGGCTATACAGTGGTGAAGGAACCTCAATAGTTACTTTCTTTGCAAGCTGAAGGATGAAGAATTTAATTTCCTTAAGTAACAATGATTTAACTGAAATCATGTTATAATGAAAATAAGGAAACAGACTTACATCTTCAGGAGCGATGAAATCATTCAACTCTTCATCTCGGGAAGTACCAGTCCCCTCAGTGATGCCACAATCTATCATTTCCTTCACCCACTTGGTGATAACAATAGAATCATCAGTGGCATATATAAGCATCTCCATCTCTCTGATTTAATCCCTCACTTCATCGAGGTTATCATCAAAACTGATATCGGTAGAGGCCCAAAGATTCCCTATTCCAGGGATGTGTATCCCCTTGCACAGATCCATCCAAGAAGTTTCAACATCGCAATATAAACTCCGACATGTCTGGATAGCCTCTAGTCGTAGATATTCAGCGTGTGTACTAGAAGGCTTTGAGGAAGGTCTTACAATCTTAGACTTTAGCTACTTCCCAGCTCCTACAACTACCGATAAAGGATAAGAAAATAATACTTGTTTCTCTATAAAGTAATGGTGATTAAATTGTCCCAATTAAGTAACTCACTAGGAGTTGATGGATTTGGTCTCTTGATTATGACAGGAGGATTATATTTGGCATGAGGCCCCTTTGACACATGCTGCGCCTCATCATCCCCATCTTGAGAATCCGGATAGTCATCCCTGGGTGTGGAACTTGGGGAATTAGCTCTAGGTGGGGAGGAGCCACCTTCTTGATGAAGGGTTTCTTTATCTACAGTTCTATTCTTTTTCCCCACCTGATGAACCAAATGATTCAGTACCCCTTTAGGGTATGATGTTATCCAGTTCTCGGCATACCATTTATTTAAGTTACTCTCTACTTTAGCAACTGGTAGATCAAACAATGCCACAGTCTTCTCCAGAGATGTCAGCGACCACCGTTGTCAGGCAACCATTGGATGCAGCTCTGAATTGACATGCATAGGATGGGATATAATAGTTTGTTGCAGACACTTGAATTGGCATGAAAATATGTATGGATCATATGCCTCGCATATAATCTATCCATCAATCCTAGTGGCCAAGACACCATCTCTACAAGCCAGCATGTGTGACCTATGTTCCAGGCCGGTTGTTCCATCATCAACAAACAGCCCGGTTGGAAGGTTTACATAAGGAAAGAAATTGAATTCCTTGAACATGCTTAGCATCACCTTCATATCATAGATGTTCAGAGCTAATAGAGAAACTCTAGAAAATTCATGCACGGATGTCCTGAAAGAACATCCAGGAACCTGTGCTCCATTTTTTATATCATAGGTCCTGAAATGAGTGGCGATCCATCCACACAAAACATTGAATGGTACCACTATTCTCAAAAAAGATTTACCCATAAAGACATGGAGAAATCTCCTGTGAATCTTTACCAAAATGAGGGTGGCCAACCGAACGATTTTCCTCTGAGCCAACTTATATTCCAAAACAATGGTCCTTGGCCTGACTTCTCCCTTTGAATCCCTGATTGGCAGAAGATAAACACTAAGCCACAAGGCTAAGAAGCCTGCTAGATGAGTCTTTTTTGGGATTCTCTGATTCACTTTATATCCCCACTTCTCAAATTCTCCTGCTTCTATAGTCGGCCAGAATGAGCCAAAAACACCCCTCTTCTTTGTTCAGGGGTAGGTAGTAGGACGAGTACATGTGGACCCCTTCACCTCCTTCTTGATAAGAATCATATTCATCCACTCCTCTGGATGAATATCCTTTCTAGAATGATTTTTTGAGGTCTTTGAGTTATTGAGCTTATATAAAACTATCAATAATTCCCAAGCCAAAGCCGGAGTCTTCTCCAAATCATTCCATGTCTCCTTGGGGGGATGACTTCATCATACATATTGAACAAAATTGGAGCCCCTGACATATTGTAGATATCCCACAAACTGATACCTACTTCTCCATGAGTCAGATGGAATGAATTTGTTTCTGGGCTCTAGCAGCTGATTAGCTCTGGCATAAAGTCATCATTCCCGAAGACATATGTATGCTCAGCCCAAACGACTTCATATATTACAGCTCCTTTCGAATCCTCAACAAAATCTGCACAGATTTGTCACACCCAATATGCCCAGATCCAAGTTGGCATCACACCTCCTCCAGGACAGAAGTCCAAACTCTTCTTCCAACATTTTGATTGATCCATGTGAGAATTTTGGATGATTGAAGGATAACAATGTGGTTGCAGCTCAATCTTGTGAGGTTTCTGATATAGGGAACATGGGCTATGATGCATTATGTAGGCCTTATCCACTATTCTAGTATTATCCTCCATTTGAGATATTTTCTAAAGAAAAATTGGTTTATGTTTGAAACAAATAATGCGGGAGATAGTTCTTTGGATCTGGATTGTTCACTTCTTGCAGATGACCACACCCATACAAAGGAAAGTAGATGCTTTGTGGGAAATTAAGATGATACTTCTTCAAGTACTTTTCTAGATCCGGGAGAGTGCAGTTTTAGACATTATAGTAATCATGGCCAACAATGTTCATCATATCATCAATTCGCTTGATAGCCAGTTCATCAGCCATTCCAATTATTATAGGATCCATTTAATCTGCACAAAGGTCAAATGATTAACACTTATGTAAGTTGAATTTTCATATTTTTTTAAGAAAAGTGAAAAAATGGCTGAGGCATTAAGGCGCACAAGTCCCATGTTGGTGGGAAGGTTTAATTGTGTCATGCATGTTTTGGCATGTAGGTATCACCGTTCAAGTCTAACTACCTCTGTAGAAGCGCGACACGAATAGAAGCAATGAAACCGCGGAAAATCAGAAAACTTGCGCGGTGAAAGAAACCTGCGTGGAGAGAGCTCAGAAGCATTCAAAACCGGGTGATTTGCACAAGAATTGTTCACATATTTATAGGCAATGCCGCACCCCTATGCACCGAAGCCTGCATGAATCTCACCTGCGTGCTGCTACCTGCATGCTCAAAAGATGTGTACCATCCTTCCTTAGTTTTCTTATTTACCTCAGAGTCAAATACTCTTTCCTTTCAGATCCAACTCTGAGGGGGGACTTTTGTTGATGTTCCTTTCCGTCACAGAATCTAATGATTAAAAAAGGAAAATGCCTTAGCAGAAAGAGATTCACCCTTTGAAGAAACATAAAAAATTTACAAAGGCATGAACAAGGATTTGTTTAAGAATGGGCCGCGCAAGTTTAATCATGGTTGAGAAAGTATACTTTCATGCCAAATAATGGGCATGCATGTGACTTGCATGCCATATTTTATTTTCACCCAATGTCTTCAGTATCCTATAAATACCCCTTGTGGGTCCCCCATTTAAAGGGCAGAAAAATCCAAAAGTCAGATTTATGCTCCCAGCGCCCCAGTCTCTATGTGAAGTCTTCTGAACACTTCTAAGGTAATTTCTTACCTAGAATGGAAGATTTAAAGAGGGGGAACATGGACTAAGTGTTCAAATTCATCAACAATTGTGCGCCTCAGTGTCTAACACTTAATAGAAATGATGACACTTACGCGCCACCTTATCCCTTCAACAGAACTTGTGTGCCACCCTTTTGGAATCCTCTAGGGATAATACTATGAGCTTGATCCAAGACTCACCCAAGTACTACCCTATGGGTTAACTGTCACACAAGTACACATGTGTCGTGCAAGTATACTTGCGCGACTAGTACTTGCATGCCCCAAGAGGACTTGCACGCCTACCTCTTTTTGAGTGTCCTTCATTCTTATTCAATTCTTTTCTTCAAATGAACCTCTCCTCTTCAAGATTTAGCCTTCAAAAAACTCTTCAATTGAAATTATAGAATGGTTCCTTTGTTGGATTCTTTATCTTAAAGAAATTCTGTGGAACATCTCTCAAAACAAAGTGATTAAGATATCTTTATGTCACTAAGGTTAGAGGTTTCATTCAATCAGCCTCATCCTTTAAGGTGATAAGATCTTTAATCTCAACATCTTTTTTAGGATAAATCCCCAAGTTCCCTAACCTGGGCCTCCTTTTCAAGAGTAATCCCCAGTCCAAGTACCATTAATATGACTATCCTCTTTAGGAGTAAGCCCCAAGTTACCAAATTTGGGCCTCCTCCTTAAGAGTAAGCCCCAAAGTCTTAATTTCTCTTAACATGGGCCTCCTTTTCAAGAGTATAAGCCATAATCATAATTCCCCCTAACTCGTGCCTTCTCTTTAAGAGTATACCCTAGTTTTAATTTCCCTTGATACAAGCATCCTTCTCAGTAATAAAACCCAATCATAAGTACCATCTAATTTGGGCATCCTTCTCAGGATTAAGTCATATGTTAAGTATCCAAATCTCCATAATGCACATATTCCTTTATAGACCTTGCTCCTGGGTTTCTTCCCTAAAGTAAATCCCAATATTAATCTATCTGGGAAGTCATAATTACATAAGCCCCACATTATTTCTTATGTTTTCATATTTCGTGGTACAATCGTCATGTTTTGTTGATACCTCATATTTCTCACACCGAGCATGACTCACATGATCTTAGAGTGTAAAAGTAATTACAAAATGTTTCTGTGGACCATCAATCATGCATAAACCTCATACTTCTTTACACGAACTACATGGGTTCTGATTCCTTTTCTAAAAAGGATACGCATGTATCCCATCTGTGGGTACGATCCCAAATATGAAATAATCTATGTACTTCTGAATGTCAATAAACTTCATGTGCCCTGCTGAGTGGCTTTAAAACCTGTATGGTTATCATAATGACATATATATCTCTACATTATGTATTGAATGATACAATTGACTAAGAATCGCTAACAAATACAGATGATTCTATATCAATTAAGAACCTAAAATATATATAAAAGACTCTCTAAATCTCATACATATCAAATATTGATTGTCAGATATAAAGGAAATCTCATTTTCATACTTGTTAATTTAATAAGGATTCACGAACATAACATAATTCTATAAAGAGAGTCCCGGAGTAGACAATAATTCCCCCCAAAAGGTGTGATGAGTCTGACCTCCCATCCTATAGACCAAGGAAAATTCTTAAGCCTCACTGGTCCACAACTAATGATCTTCTACGTTTGGAAAGTATGTCCAAATGGATATAGAATCAATGGATGTTTCTGGTTTTACGAACAAACTCATTAAGAACTAATTGGAATGTTTGAACCTTAAGAAAACATGGTCATCTCCATTTCCAGATGAAACAATAATATTACATTTTGTTTTACTATTACCAACAACCTACTTTTAATATCATAAAGGTACCATCTCTTTCTCCTTTTACATTTCTTTTATGTTATTGTTTCTCACTTTTCTTTTTTATTTTCATTTAAAAATAAAACCTCAAAAACATTATTTATTTCCCAACATTGTATTATCCAATTTCTTATATCAACCATAGAAGTCAAAAGGCCACATAAAAGTTACCTATAAATATAAGAACCACCTCTTTAGTTCCACACTGGTTTTTCATAAGTCCATGAAAAAGAACTACGTCTTTAAAAAGAATCAGTACAATCATGATTTGCTCAACTATTTTCTCCTCAATCAGATCAATTTACAAGTCATTTTTGAATTATCATACTGAGCACTACCAATGTCTTTTTAGAATATTAAAATGTTCATGGAAAGGATAGTGACTCGGGACTTATATGATAAATATAATTCGTCTGTCAAGATAACTATTTAGTTTCAAGGACGGGAACATCTTTTACTTGGGAAACCAGGGTCTAAAGATCTATTACTTATAGAATACGTGAAACAATTCTATTATATTTCTACTTTTTAAAAATACAAGAATACTATTTTTGTTTTTTATGATCAGAGGTTAACTACTACTCTGAAACAAGAATATCCTTTTTTAAAGTATCTTTATAGGGTGATGTGTTCTATCTTTCCAATAGATTTCCAGAAGAATTTTCTATGTTCAAAAAAGAAAAAAAATGAAATGTGATTTTTTCTAATTAATGGGGAAAATATAAATTTTGATTATATTTAGGTTGAAAATCGGCTTGTCTCCTTGTGGATGAAAGGGGTTCTCATTCTCAAGAGGGTTGATAGAGAAACAATGGAAATTAAAAATATTTTTACGTGGAATTATCTAGTACATATGAGGAAAATTAATCTTATGGGTTATATTTTTGATACTATCAAGAATGTGAAATCCAGTTCTATAAAATCCGATATCATTATGTATCCATCCCTTGTCACAAAGTATATCATTGAGACTCTCATGTTTCTAAATATACCAGTAAAAGGGAAGATAACTCTTTTGAAATGATTATACATTTGAAAGGACACTATTCGAAAGTTCAAACATTGGTACAACTATGAATCAAAATTGTTTGGTAGAGAACTAGATCCACTGGAATTAGCAGAAGTTCAATTGTCTCCACTCGAATCGACACTAATCTAATCAGCTCCACTGCAATCGACACAACCTCGACACCAATTCTTTTGGAATCTGCTTCACCAGTAGTTTTTAATCGTAAATCATACCCTCAAGCTATTCAATGGACCAAGAACAAACTCAATTATTCTAAATATGTTTTGTAGAAATGGATATGGGACATGAACAAAAAATAAGGTGACCCTAAATTTGGTTTTGGCACTACTGAAGCATTAGTTGGAAAGATAAGGGTAATAGTTACCCTATAGTGTGAGAAGAAAAATAAGAAGTCTTTGAATTTTTTTGATGCTTTTGTTGATTCAATATTTCTGAAAGGTTTGAGCTTTCAAGAGACCAACTAATTTATGATATATAATAAGAAACAAAAGTAGAGACTGTTCATGAGAAATACAAAGGAAAAAAAGTAGAAGTATTTCAATCTGCACAAAAAGAAGAAGAATACAAAGAAGGAAATAATTTATAGTTGAATATCTAGAATATAGGAAGAATAACATTTAGCAAGATTCTTCTTTTGAAAAATAATGTCAAGGTATTCCAAAAGAGGACAATCATTTCAATCCAGTGAAAATGAAAACTCGCGATTCACTATCTGGAAAAACACTTTATCCTGAAACAAAACTGGATCAGAGATCTCATGCTGAGAGATAAATTATTATTAGTGAAAGGAATGAATAATCATTTGATGAGGCTAGATCTGATAAAGAAAAGGATAAAGGAAAATAAAAAGTAGATGTAGATTTCTCCATCTAGATAGAAGTCCATCCATCATATGATAGAGAAAATGACTATGATAAACGATATCTCTCAAGATAAGTGATTATCTTTTAAATGTTTTGATGTGAATGGAAAAAATAATTCATTATTTTCTGAGGATTGATGGAAATATATGAATAATTAAAGAGAACCAGTGCAATATGTTTGGATCAGTGAGATAATTAAGAAAGAAAGTGATGGCTATTGAATCTAACTTAAAATTGTTATGTGATATTTTTATTTCTCACAGAAATACCTATAATCCAATGCCTAAATGGTCACACAAAATAAAATTCTAAGTTAATTTAAATGAATATTTTATATAATATTTAAGGATACTGTTAGATGACCCTTCCATTTCATACAATAGACTGGATAAGGAAACAGTTGAATGACTAAAAAAGATTCCAAAGTCAACTCCTGCCGATACTGATTCTTTGAAACATTTCATGAGATTGTTGATACCTATTAGTATATATTTTCAAAAGTGTCATATTTGTAAAATGATATTATTTAGTTGAAATAATTTCTTCCATTTAAGATAAATAGTCTACATAAGAAGTGAATCAACACTCTTGAGGAATTCATCCAGACTCAAGAAGAGACAATTCAGAATCATGAAAAACTCATTGATGATCAATAGAAGCTTCTCAATTCTCAATATGTTTCTATTCAAGAAGATAAGAATAAGATTAATAAGATTAAGAATGTTCTTCTAGAGATGATAAATAAAGAGAAACAAAGGGAGAATAAATGAATGTTTTTTATATTTTATTTTCCCAAATGTATTTTGAAATTTTAGACTTCTCTTAATATAATGTGTTATGTCTCTCTGTATCATTTTGTTTTTTTTATCTCTCTCAAAAATTTTTGGTAATACAACGATCCCATTATTTTTAAAGTCACAAATGAGGAGAAGTTTTTCTAAAGGGGGAGATGTATTTCAAAATGGGGAGAAGTATTTCAAAAGGGGAGATATTTTATAAAAGGGGAGGATGTTTTACATATTACTCAAATATAATATATTGAAGAAAAATAATGGCCAAAACTAAGGAAATTATATAAGAATAAAATCCTTAAGAATATATATACTTAAGGGGGTGTTAGTTTTATTCATTTCTCTATTCAAAGGAGTTCATAAAATTAGGGATAGATATTTATTTCTCTCATGTTTTACTTTATGTTTTTATTGCATTCCAAAAAAAGGATGATTGTTAACTAAAATGTCTTTTTTTTGAGTTTTATGACTTCATTTTTGGAAATCAAAAATATATTTGGATTTAATTATTAAATAAATGAATTCTTTTAAACAATGTTTTCATTAAACCAAAACCATAATAGAAAATGAATCAATCATATGCATGCTAATCATAATACTCACTCTGGTCATCATACTCCTCTGGCCATCATACTCACTCTGGCCATCATACTCAATCTAGAAATCGTACTCACTCTATGCATAACACACACTCTATACATCAAAAACATGCAGGGAACCATACTCACGATGTGCATTAAATGCGCTGACCATCGTATTGACTCCAATCGTATTAGCACATTTGAGTATGTCTATAACTATCATAGTAATCATGTTTGAAAAACTAAACATACCCATATTACGTCTTTATAGATATCACTTCATTATTTCATTCTTTTATCAAACAAAAACTCTATATAACAATCATTTCTATGATTTTATTATCTCATACATATTGTTTTCTAAACTAAATTATGTCATTGAATTAGTATTAAACTAATGACACAATTTCATGTTTTATGTTTTTATATGACTGATACAATTCCAGGTGTCTATGTCCCTCTAAGAATTATGGAGAAATATGACCATTGGAGAAAATGTGACCGTTAGAACCTGAGGTCAAAAAATAGGTGGTAATTTAAAAAAGAGATAACATTGACACAGAACATGGTATATTGTAGTATGAGTTTTAGAGAGAGACTATGTTATTAATATAAGTTTTTGCGAGAGACCTAGAGATACAAGATGTTAACTGCTTGTTCCTAGTTTTTTTATTTCAATAAGTGCTCAATTTGATTTTTCTATCCAATCATCATATTGAGGGATACCAGGGATATGAAAATAGATCGATCCACATAACAAGAGATTTAAAGTATTTGAAAGACACAGGTGTGCTAATTAACATGAAATTGAGGGCTTATAGGGATTGAAAGACAGAAGAACTAATCATCGTATCTAGGTCTTACCCGTGGGTGGTAAGACATAACTTATATCCTAGGTGTAAAGGATACCCTACAATTTGGGATACAATAATGTTAATTCATTTACTTTTCCACTGCATTCTGCAATATAAAGAAAATGTTATTTTTCTTTTCTTTCTATTCATAAACATTTTTATTGTAATTATATTAATTAAAACTTATGCATTTAATTATTCACTCTATATGTTGTATAGTAGAATCATTCACTATTTTAATACTCTAATATTTTTATTCAACCCGAATACAAAACCTGTGGTTATATAAAAATCCATCATTCCCATAGTTTGTTTGATTGAATAGTCAGTCTAATTGACATGTTACTTATACAAGGCTTTGTGAATTGTTTTTTATTAAGAGATCTTAATCTAAGTTCTTTATATGGGATTTTAAACAACCCTTAATGGTTCTAAAATAATTTTTTAAACCTAAAATTCACCCCCTCTTTTAGTAGTTCCATCTCAAATCCATTTCGATTCAAAAACTGTCAGTTCATTGGAAAATATTTTGTATCATGGTTGAGTAGGAAAAAAACTCAGTTTTCATGTCAACAGTTTTAGAAGAATATGTATTTTTATTTAGTTTCTGTGCATAAGTGATGTGGATCAAAAACAAAATAATTGAAATTGGTTTAAAATATAATAGTAAACCTATTTTATTTGATAGAAAAGTGCAATAAATATTTCAAAAAATCCCATAAATCATTCAAGAACTATACATATTGATATTAGACATCATTTTCTAGGAGGTCATTTTCTTAAAAAGGAAACAAATTTAGAATTTGTTAACACTAAATATCAGTTAGCTGATATTTTTACTAAACCACTTCCCACTGCAAGTTTTGATTTTGTTAAAGGGGAGTTTGGTTTATTTAATTTTTAAATAATTTACTTTATTTTATTTTATTTTTATTTATTTAATGTTCCATTTATTATCGTATTATTGTAAATCTAATTTAATTTTCGTATTTTTATCTTTCTATATTTTAGTTAATTTTCGTAATCTTAAATTTATTTATGCCACATGGTTATTAATAATTTTTCATAATTACTCTACAACATGGGAAACGAGGATATACGTCACCTGTCAGAAACCATTCAACTACCATACCCTTTTTTTACCAAACCATTTCGTCTAACCTGAAACATTTATCCACCTTTCAAACCCTAGAAGCTGAAAATCTGAGACATTTAGATTTTCCAAAATGAAGCAAACCAAGTGAGTCGAAGAGGGTGAAGAAAGTGATCCTAAGTGACTATGAATTATTGGAAGAAAAATTCTTCAAATGAAATCACTGGATTTTGAATTGTTATACAAGAACAATTTTCTTCTAAAACATGCATTATCTTGTCATGGACGGGAGTCTATGTTCAGTGAAGTAAATTCCAATTTTTTATGAGGTAGGACTAAAACCCTTTTATAATAGTGTACCATTTAGTTTTGTTGATTATGAATATATGATTGTGAATATTGAAGATATGTACTTTCTATCTTTTCCAATATAGTTTTGAAAATATTAAACTGCCCTCATGATGATGTTTTTCATTTAGATCTTTGATAAATTGGAGATAAGATCATTCTTCCACAGAAATTATATATTTTTTGTTTAAATCAATTAACATTAGGATGATGTTTTCCAAGGATCTGGAATCACATCATAAGATTTTGAAATGTTTATTCAAACTAGAATTGTGCCATGGACAGATGAAATAGAGAATATTATGCACCCTAGAATTCCCATCATGTTTTGATTTCTATTTGAAATCAAGATGAATTATTATTGATTTTTATTTATGTATCTTCGTTACTGCTATCATCCTGGAATTGAGATGAATTTGTATCCATATGGATGGATAATTTCTAGAATTCTGTTTAAGAAAAATATGATTAGACTGGTTTAATCTAGACTGAAATTCAGTCACATCATTTTACTGAATACATAAACTCTAAAGAAGTTTGGGTTTTTCTAGAGTACATTGAAAGGAAGAAATCTATATTTTGGTACTAAAGGGAAATAGAGCTCATGATCTTTTACTTAGGGGGAGTAAAGATATTTTAGAAAAAATGGAGTTTTTAGTCAAGAACTAATGGAGTTTCTTAATTGATCGAGAGGAGGATTCAGTATAATACAGAAGCAGAAGAAGCATAGGAAGAAATAAGTCAAGAAGGACTTGTTCTAAAATCAAGAAACGGATAAGTTTATAATATTGAAGAACTAGTATTGGTTTATGGAGAAGAAACTTGTTCAGTTCATTTACAAGAATCACTTTTTGAAGAAGATACAAAAGCAGATAGTCAAGTCAGAGATCTTCTCGTTGGACCTATGATAAGTGATTAATTATAAGAGAATATTCATGTGCATGTGAATATTCAAGAAAAAATGTCCATAAAGAAGCTTTCCAAAAAAAAATTTAAAAAAAATTTGTAACTGAAGTAATAGATGTGGTAGTAAATCAATCTATAGAACATTCATGACATGTCTCTCAAGAACAGACAGAAGTACTCAATAATCAGTCATGCTCAAGTGAAAAGTCTGTGGAAAAGTCAGTGGCATTTCCTTTTACAATTGTGACTATTGATCAGACACTGAATGCATAGGAAGGAACATATTATTCAATATCACATCAAGTAGAATAGATTTTGATAAAATACTACAAGTCTCAGGAAGAGAAAGCTAGTATGCGATATGAGTGTGATATTTCAATGAAAAACTATCATGATCATCATGATAATACTGTTTCTAGAAGGGATTTTGATGGATTCAATTGAGATATGTTGAATGATATTGTAAAGATCAGATCTAAAGCTATTTTAATGTCATATTTTAGAGATTTAAAGTGGTACTTGGGAAGTCAATTTGAATCAATTAAAAGTTTTTTCAATTAGGACAGTGTATCTACTACTACTCTCTCTATGCCTTAATATATTATTCAAAACTAACAAGAAATTACAACTTTTATGGAAATATGAATGATCATCTATAGGGCCTCCCATGAAATTGTGATCCTCTGTCAATTCTGTTGTACAATCAGAAATTTCATGTTGATTAGTTGACTCAGAATTAACCCAATATCATATTTATACTGAAAAAGTTTGTAGGCATGTTGGAACTGTTTATTAATAAAGTGGAGAGTTTAATTGAAAATTTTAAAGTCAATATTGTTGAGAAATATTTTAGTCATGATTCTAGGATTTTGGTAATACAGTTTGAAGATAGTCTGATGAAAAGTTTATGGTTACAGATGGTTGGGTTGAAGGACATGTTTCAGGCTATTCAAAATTTCAAATCCCCAGAAACTGAGACAATCCCAAACCAACTTCTTCCACCCTAATATTGGAAGTGACTATCTAGTTTCCCAATAAAAAATTCTATTTTATTTATACACATCTTGATCAATGAAAATTTTCCTTGTTTTTATTTTCAGAACATTATTTCTTATTCTATTATATTTCTATCACTAGCTAAAAATACAATCATCTTTATCTGTTATAGTTTATTATAACATTAAAGTACTTATATTTCCATCATTAAAAGTGTTTTAATCAATTTTTTTTGACTTTTTTTTGATCTCACAAAAGGGATAGAAATTTAGATAAACACAACACCACTTTTTATCGAAATAATTCTGTCAAATTGAAATTATTTGTGTTTAATTATTAAAAAATTATAAATTATATTTCTAAATTTAGTGGTTTTAATTTATGGGTTTTGCGATCATCAAAAAAGGGGAGATTTTTGGGCACGTATTATCTCAACAATACTATATAAATATTGTTGATTTTGATTCTCACAAATAACCAAGTTTTTTTACGAATTATTTTATTTTAAGTGTGTTCTATGAAATTAATATTGTTTATAATTCTTATTTAGGAATAATATTCACGCATTTTTTTTCATGAGGAATATTCTTCAAGGTGTTTGGAATGATCTTAAGCGTATTCTTGAAACACTGTTTACTGTTTATTGTTTTATATGATTACTTATCATTACCTATGCCTAATAATGTAATGTATGGAGCAATCCCAACGTTTATAATAATGTTTATGTTGAAGGATCATCACTTATGGTTTATCAACCATACATTAAAATTAATGTATGGATAAAGAACATTAAATTTGGATGGAACCTTACATTTTTCAAAGAGAAAATGTATGGTTAAAGAAACCTACATAAGTATGGAACCTTACGTTTGAGAAGCAAATGTATGGATCATGAACCATGCTTTTATGATCAACCTTATGTTGTCGACCATACATTCTAGAAAATTGAATGTATAGATAATAAACACTATATTAAGAATTTTCCACTAACAATGATGAACGTATGGATCATCATCGCTACATTACATGGTTGAATCCTATGTTTGGTATTTTTTTGTTTGATGAAGGAACCTTATGTTTGACTTTACATCATGGGAAATTAGTTTACTATTTTATAAGAGTTTAGTGCAATAGTCTTTACTGAATATTAGGTTGATTTAAAGTTCAAATTTTCTTGATTCAAAAGTAGGTATAATTATTTTAAAGGATTGTTGAGAAATTATATCTCATTAATAAGTGATGTTCTAAATACTCTATGTTTTTATTGTTTTAAATTCACATGATATTTCAGGAAATTTTCTTAGATATAGAAATATGATGCAGGCACTCTTCATTATTTAATCTATCATTATATTCGTTCAAAATATCTATCTCTGTGTTTTCGATAAAAAATGATGCATTTTTGTGAAGATTATATACAATCCTAATGCACAATTTGATCAGATTTTATAGAAGATATTACACACTGAGGACCTACATATTTTGAATCTTGTATCTACTGCATGTTTGCTACTACTAAATCGTTGTTTCTATTATTTATAAAAGAACTACTACAATCGGATCTCTTCGTAACAACCCTTTTCGAAAGAAATTATTTTATAAAGATGAAGATCCATATACTATAAGTTTCTATTTCAAATGTAAAGATCAATCAGAAATATCTTAAATCAACATCTTTTATTGAGAGTTTTCCAACTACTCGTAATCAGTTGTGAAGGAGTGTCTACATCTTGATGTAAGTTGCAGATATTCAGTTCTCTGTTTAAAGAACAAGAAGGCTCTATTTTCAATATATTTTATTAAATATGAAAACTACAAACAATTAATTGTGGATTGGTCTTAGGAAAAGAGGTCCTAACTAGAGAAATTTGCTAAGCCTGCAGAAAGGGTGATTGGTGGAGTGGATTAGGAGATATTCGTGCCCCGAACCACTATAAACAACCATGTTCTATTTTCTATTTTTATCCAGCACTTATACACTCAAATAAAAACACCACTCTATAATGTTTTCATTGATAAAAGGAAAAAATTTGAATAGTTTTAAAATGATAGAATTCATCCCCCCTCTTGTGTCTTTGCTACAGACATCCCTAACCAACAAATAAGACATTCCTTTCTATTGGTAAAAATGGTAGAAATGAATCATTTCAAAAGTGAAAAAGGAATCCATTTAAGAGACTGGTAAAAGACAAATGAATAAAAAGGTCTATTAAATATTATAGTAAAATTCTAGAATATTCTTGAAAATCCCTTTTCATAGAAAACATGGTTTTGAATATATTTCCAACCAAAGATGGGGTTATGTTGGGATTTTTTAAAAACAATTTCTTAACTATACTATGTAGAAAAGATTAGAAAATTATACCAATACATGAGAATATTGTTAAATAATTTAATAGAAGGAACCTCATTAGTTTTCTATGGATACTTATCATAATATTTCATCAAAAAAATAAAAAACATGAACAATCTCAAACTATGGTGATAATTGTATCAATAAACTCTTATAACAAGACAACTTGGGATCATAATCTCCCTATAAGAAATGGAAATTAAATGAATCATATAATATCATGAGAAAAATTTATATTCATTATATAACTTGTAAAATGGAATTATATGCACCTTGAAAAATAGTTGAGGTGCATAACAAAACTTGAGTCCCAAATAAGGTAAATTTAAGCAAAGAGTTTTAACGATTTGGTAACTTATGAAACCATAACACTATGAAAGAAGTATCATAGAATGGACATATGAATACCAATTAATTCAAGTATAATATACATATAATACAATCATGGGAAATAAATACATAACACAAAATAAGTGAGTGATGATTAAGGCATTTATCTCACAAAAATAAAAGTGAGACGAAATTTCCCCTTACCTTGTATCTTGACTTTCTCCATACTCATATATCTTCCTATATAAAAAGTATGAATTTATTATATTTAGAGACCTGAATCTTGATTTAAATGGACATTACATTACATTTGCGTAATACTTAATACATAACAAAAACAGACACACAAGGACCATAATAGTTTAGTGTCTTTGGAAACTCGAAACGTACTCTTCTAATCCTGGTGAAAGATATTCAACACCTCCCATAAAGATCTTCCCCTTTTGGTTTTCTTACCTAAAATCATTCTTTCAATCCTGGGAAAAATAAAATATATAAAGGGTGAGCCCAAATTCTCAGTAATAGTAAGCATGTATAAAATAAAACAAATCAAATACATTTGAACTTAAAAATATGAACATGATGTTTAATCATCAAAATCACGGGAAATGACATAAAACATGGAAGTACAGAAGGCATAGATCATAATGGAACATAAATAATCATAAAAAAATCATGGGAATAAAACATGTAACTGTGGCAACCATTAAGCACGTGATATGATTTCTATAGTAGCCAAGGCATTGCTGCCAAGACCATCTTAGTAGACAAAGTCCCTTACTGAACCGGGTTTACTTGTCGTTCCAGCACTGTATTACTGAACCAGATTTGACTTTCCGTTCCAGCCTTGTCTATCTCATGAGATATAAATCTTTACCCAATGCATTGGAGGGAGATATAGGTCCAAACCATCTCATAATGAAACCATTCTTATGTGTGCCACAAAATCATAAATCATACATCATAGAATAACCTATGTAATAAAAATGGGATTCATAAACATCATGCCATCATAACATAATCCATAAAAGGACATCATAAAAATAATTACATCATAATATAATCAAATCAATTTAAAAATAGGTATATAAATAGAACCCTATATTATCTTAGATGGAAAATAATTTTGATAAAACGCTTGAACTCCATTCTTGAGGAAAATATCCTTTCTACTTCAAAAACATTTTTCATTTTTCAAAATGTCCTACAATTTAAACTAAAAAATAAACTTGAATACTTTTAAAGGAATCTTCATGGAAATAATGTTCTAAAAGTCCATTCAGGCCGTATAAGTTAAAAACATTCTTCTTGTACTTTGGCCAGAAAAGTAAAAAAATACCTCGCACTAAAAACAAAAAAAGATTCCTTTTATATCTTTTACTAAAAACTCACCAATGGGTAAAACTGGATTTAAACAATTGTAGTTGGATAGAAATAATATTAAATATTGAGGAAACATGGATGTGGATGATAAACATTCCCCAGTATATTCTAAAGTATAAACAATCTCGGATAAAAATGAGATTGTGAGATTTTCCGTTACCTTAGGTCCGATATGCTTCTTACGTTCCCGAACATCCTATATAATGATTTAAATAATGTCATTGAATTATTACAGAATCATATTCATTGTTATGATATCATATATGGTTCACTTATGACTTTATATTTCCCGTTCTTTTGTAAATTCATGTTAAAGTAGCATTTTTGGTAAAATCGTGTCATTTATCGTCCGTGTTTTGACTTGTAATTATAAATATGATTACATAGATCATGATTAATTAATTCCAGAATATAAAACATGATTTATATATAATATATATTCAGAATAAACATTTATATAATAGATCGATAATGTGGAAAGAAATACACCGTTCATGGAGAGGGTAGGCCATACGTATGCATGAACGCTGTTTTCGTTTCCTTATTGAATTGAATGGAATTAAATAGATGAAATAAATATATATATACGTAAATCAAGTAGAATTATTATTTCATATATTTCATGATTACATATTATATATACTTTATAATCATTCTTGAATTGTTAACAGGGAAAATGAATCTCATCGTGACGTGGAGACGGTAATCTGTACGTATGCATGAGTGATGATATCATTCCAATATTTATTTAATGGAATTGAAGTGGATGATATAATATATTATAATCAGTATGATGTTATAATAACCATATATAGTTATTCTTTACACCATTATACCCATCCAAGTAAGGTGGTGGTGAAAAAACAGATTACACCATGGCGTGGAGACGGTATTCCATACGTACGCACACGTAGTGATTTCATTTTCCGTAGGATGGATAGAAGGTGAAATATGGTTTTTTAATATTTATAATAACATATCAGTATATAATTAATACTGATGTTATTACTTTATAATGAAACAACTAAATAAGAGGAAGTAGAAGAAGAAATAAATTTGAAAGAATCGGTAACAGCTATTACCTCTTCTTCGACACGCCTCTTTGAAACCTCCTCTTAGGGAACTAAAATTGGTCCTTGAAGAATACCAGGACCACTAGTATGATTTTAATGAAGTTGAGAAGGGAAATGGTTAGGGGCTGGCCGAGCATCAAGGCTCAAAATGGTGTGAGGAGGAGAGGGAGGAGGTACCCTTTTATAAGGGAGGAGAGAGGAACCTTTGGAATCCTAAAAAATATTAGTTAAATATAAATTCAAACCCCACATATAAACCTCCAAAAATGACTCAATTATAAGATTAGATGATATAGGGTTGTAATCTCATCATCCAATCAAATTTATACATGTTTTGATCTTATTTCAAACCTTATCATTTTGATTTATCCTTATTTAATCAATTTAATTTTATTTGTGGAAATAAAATTCTAAATTTTGAATGGTTATAAATAATCACTTATGTGTTTCTAATTTTCCATAATTGGAAAATTTATGAAATTTTAGACTATACAAATTTCAATTATAATTTTTAAATATTTTTGTGATTTTTAAACTATTTAATAATTTGTTATTTTTAAAAAATAACAATAGTGTCAATTTTGACACTATTCATTTATTTGAATTTAAATAAACTCCACACAAAGGATATATTCAAAAAAAATATTTAATAGGTTACTAACATGTCATAGTTACCTAGAAAATTATTGGAGCACATTATATAGTTCATATAATATTTATTTTACTATTTATAAAACCATTTATTTGATACATCTCTTAAAAGAATAATTTATACATCATTTTTGTATAATTATTAAATATACTTATATGTCGCATAAAAATTAAAAATAAAATAATATTATGAAGATAAATCCTATATATTTCATAATAATACTTTTAGTTGGATTTATATTCTAAAGTACCCAAATTTTAAAATGTTATATTTATTAAATTACGAAGGTGAAAACTTTGACATCATTTAAAATAAATTAATATAATTTTCATAATAACTTTTATAAGACTCCAAATGGTAATATATTCAGTAATTGTATTCTTATGGTGTAAAATACACGACCAATAAGTTTTGGTTAGGTTTGTGAGCCTTTTAATCGGTATCATTATTTCAATAAAAACTATATTACTTATTTTTTACTAAATAAATAATTTCTGCATCATTAATGTATAAGCTATTAAGGTAATTAAATGTCTCTTAAAAATTATAAATAAATTACCATGATAAAGAAAAACATTTTATCTTTCAAATTAGTATTTATAATTGAATTTATATTTTGTATAAACTTATATTAAAAATACATTAATTATTAAAGTTGAGTGAGACATATTTCACTTTCCTTTAAATAAAATAAACTAAAGGTCTTAATCATCTCCAAGTGGGTTCCAATAGAGTCCATTTCAACCCAAATATGAATTAGGACGAAATATAAGCAACAAATTATATTAATAAAAGTGGTAGGGTAATTTTATAATATTATATTTACCCTTAATTACATGATTTACCTTTTACTATGGAAAATAAAATATACCGTAGTTACTATTAATAATGCCCAAAATTAAAAAATAGACTATTAACATAATTTGGACCCACTGATTCCAAATATGGAATCCATTTTTCTAAATTCAATACACAAAAGTTTCATAAATTAATTTAATATTAATCTCTTTGTTAAGAAAATGAGTTTTAAAAGTTAAAACATTACAAAAGATTGAGATGATTTTACCTATGAATTCATTGTAAAATCAATGCGAGTGACATAAAATATATTAAATGGTAAAAATTTATTCTATTTATACTTTAAAACGATTCAATATTATAATTTAACCAAATAATCTATTACGATGAAAAAAGTTGTTTTTAATTAAAATATAGCGTGTTTTTAATATTCATTAAAATATGAAAGTTATCAGAATAATATGAAAAATTTATCCAATGTAAATTTTTATACCCTTATCCCAAAGAAGAATTTTATTTTTTCAAATTTAACTTATAAAGTAGTCAAAATCTATATTTAATGTGGGTGCACCATCAAAAGGCGACAAAACTGCATTTTTTAAAAAATACTTATTTTACCCGAAAAATTTATTTTGTTCTAATACTATATTCTAGAAAATTTTTAATATTAATAATATGTTATAAAATTAAAAATTTAGTTAATACTATTCCTAACATCTATTCCATAATAATATTATAACAATATATCGTTGTTTAGTGAAACCCGATATTGCGTACTACAAGCGCTATCGAGGAAGGTCGCGATTGCGTGTAATGCAAGCCAAGCCAGTGTTGTGTATAGTGAAAGATTCTTTTCGTGTTACGTATAACATAATCCAATAATATTTCATTCATACATTGAATATATATACATATATATATACACTCAATGTTTCATATAATAACTTCTATCAAACGAACAAAAAATTGTGTGTAACGCGATCCAAGAATAGTGTTGCATATACTGCAAGCTAATAAACTGTTGTGTATAGAATAAGATAATCTTGGTATAGCATACAATATAAGATATGAAAGAAATTCAAAATAATATATCTCATAAAATCTTAGGTTATTACATTATACCCCCCTTAAAATGCATTTCTCCCTCAAAATTCATCAGGGATATAAATGGTTTATTACCTGAGAGTATCTTTCATAGAAACCCAAATTGTATAAAGGAATACCAAAAAATATCTTTAAAAACTAAAGTATGAAATGTAATTGTTAATCAAATTAACTAATCACTCGGTTTCCACATAGGATAACATAGGTGAAAATATGGATATGGAATAGAAATCTAACCATCATGTTCTGATGGAGAGTGGTAGAGGAAATGGCTATGATAAAGCCAACAGTAACAAAGCCATAAATTTGTGATGGTCTAAGGTACCATTGGATTCATCAGATATGATAGCACTAGGACAACATTTTTGGTTTTCAAGATCATTTCTCTAATGTTGAATATTATTTGAATTAAAAGAAATTCTTATTTTATTTTGGTACAATCTCACAGTTGCTCATTCCTTGAACAATTTCCACTTCATCTCTTAAACAAATGAAGTTGAATTTGCTTTTCGTGAAGTGTTAGAAGATCATGTGATAGAATGATAGGTCATTCCATCTATCTCAAACATAAGGTTATCAAAAGTTATATACATAAGTCCATTAAAAGTATATGGTTCTAAAATGGACTTATACTTCATCTCTCATACTGCTTCATAAAATTAAACTAGTTTGCACTAACCAGGGAGTTCCTGTAGGCCGGTGGTAGGTGATAAAGGCATGTCACAATTTAGTTATGGGATCGATTCCCACAACCTTGTCCAACGCGACTTGTTGTCGTCCATCCTGATGGTTGTCCTTTTTCTAAAACAACACTGTTATAGTATTCCATCAATAATATATAAAAAATTTCTAGCCTTAAACAATACCATCTTATGTCCAACATAATCCATTCCAATCATTAGGCTTATCCAAAATACTTTTTTCTAAGATCATAGTATAAATAAAACAATAACTTGAAATGTCATCTGCCAAACATGTGAATACAATCATTTATCCTTGATATATCTTGTTGGTCACATTCCAAACATGTGAATAACTTAATCATGTATTCTCTGGAAAAATGAATACCCATTGAACCATAGGGGAAACATGAATGCTGTCAAAAGATTACACTTTCCACATACCAAAATCCAAAAAATTTTATTTACTCAATCCATGATATAACTTTGTTCTTAAATCAGTCATGATCTCATTTCATTTTTTTCTTTATCCCTTCGTTATGTGCATATCATATTATTTCCAAAAATATTTCAATCACTTGTCATGGTTACCGGTACCATATAATTATTGAAAACCAATACATAGATATTCCAAATTTCCACAATACTATATACAACATTATTTTGGAATCCCATTACATAAAAACATAATCATTCCACCACATCGCTATCATATACAACATCGCCAATAATTATTGCATGTGACTTCCCTTTGTACTTTACCTTAAGAGGTTTCTCATGTCGATCTTCATTTACCCTTGGATTAGGTCATTGATTATCATAATACCCCATTTCCTTGCACTTGAAGCATTGAAGTGTTGGTGGAGCGTTCTCTGTAGTCTTTTCCTTATTCACATCATTAGAAACAATTTTTCCATTACTTCGACACTCATCTACTCGATGGCCTTATTTTCCACACTTAAAACATTTTCTAGTCCCTTTAAGACAATATCCACCATTCTTCTTTTCAAAAATTGAGCATAAAGAAACATTAACCTTCTTTTCTCCATTGTTCTGAGATTTTTCCTTGAACTCCCTCTTTCATTTCTTGTCAAAACCATGAGATGGATATGTAACACCAACTTCTAATTATACATTGATAGTACAACACACAATTTCTTCATAGCTACTGAAGTCTCTTATAGATAATGCCCTTAGAAGACTTGGTTTTAAGCCACTGAAAAATCGATCAACTTTACTTTCAGGTTGGATGATAAAGCCAGATGCATACCTTGCAAGCCTTGTAAAATTCACCTCATATATACCAACAGATTCATCATCCTTTTTCTTAAGCTCAAGGAACTCCTTTTCCATTTTTGTTCTAATAATATAATGAAGTACTTATTGAAAAACAAGTTCTTGAACTCCTCCCTTTCCATGGAGTAAAATTCACCTTGGGGCCATGTATTTTTAATTAGAGTCCACCACTGGTCTACTTCACCTTCTAAACGGTAAACAACTAGAATGACTTTTTCATGTTCCAAACATCGAAGTATGGAAAATATCTTTTCAATGGTACTGATCCATTGTTCAACAACAAGTGGATCAGATGACCCACTGGAAGAAGGTGGACGTTGCCTCGAGATGGACTCAATAGAATATTGTTCCCCTCTCTGCTCATTAAGAAGTCCAGAATGATTCATAGTGTGTGTAAGTATAGGAAAAAGATTATTCACTCTATCTCCCATAAAATTGGTTTGTTCAGGAGGACAATCATTGCATTTCCCATTACATTGATCAACATGATTCCTTCGGATTCCAGCGATCATCTAAAACCCAAAAAGAATAGTGTAAGATGCAAAAATCATGCTAGGAAAACAACATAATAAAGGTGGATTACCTTCAATATCTAACATCTTAGGTTTAACTCTAATATCGTTACCATAATTCTAGGACTATAACCTCTACTTATACTTAACTTTAGGGACATCCCTAGACATACCTTAAAAATATCTCTAGGGATCTCACTAAACTTTTTACATCCAAGTTTCCAAAGGTGAACTAAACCATTCCCCTAATACCAACTGTAGAGACCTGAATCTTGACGTACATGGAAATTACATTACTTTTGTGGAATACTTAATAATTAACAAAAACAGACACACAAGGATCGTAATAGTTTAGTGTCTTTGGAAACTCAGAACATAATCATCTAATCGTGGTGAATGATGTTTAAAATCTCCCATAAAGATCTTCCCCTTTTGGATTTCTTACCTAAAACCTTTCTATAAATACTGGGTAAAAGAAAACATATAAAGGGTGAGCTCAAATTCTTAGTAAGGGTAAGCATGGATAAAATAAAATAAATCATATACATTTGAACTTAAAAACATGAACATGATGCTTAAACATCAAAATATTGGGAAATGACATAAAACATGGAAGTACATAAGGCATAGATCACAATTTAACATCAATAATCATAAAAAAAGCATGGGAATAAAACATGTAATTGTGGAAACCATTAAAACATGATAATATTTTTATAGTAGCCACGGAATTACTGCCAAGACCATCTTAGTGGACAAAGTCCCTTACTAAACCGAGTTTACTTGTTGTTCCAGCCCTGTATTACTGAACTGGTTTTACTTTCCTTTACAGCCATGTCTATCCCATGAGATATAAATCTTTACCCAAAGCATTAGAGGGAGATATAGGTCCCACCCTTCTAATAATGAAACCATTCTTATATGTGCCACAATATCATAAATCATACATCATAGCATAACCCATGTAAGAAAAATGGGATTCATACACATCATGCCATCATAACATAATCCATAAAAGGACATCATAAAAATAATTACATCATAACATAATCAATTCAATGTAAAAATAGGGATAGAAACAGAACCCTATATTATCTTCGATGGAAAATAATTTTGATAAAACACTTGAACTCTGTTCTTGAGGAAAATATCTTTTCTACTTCAAAAACATTTTTCCTTTCTTAAAATGTCATAAAATTTAAAATAAAATAAGTTGATTAAAAATAAAATTGAAAACTTGTAAAAGAATATTCATGGAAATAATGTTCTAAAAGTCCATTCAGGCTGTATAAGTTAAAAGCATTCTTCTCATACTTTGGCCGGAAAAGTCAAAAAGTACCTCGTACTAAAAACGACAAAATATTCCTTTCATATATTTTACTAAAAACACAAAAATGGGTAAAATTGGATTTAAACAATTGTATGTGGATAAAAATAATATTAAATATTGACGAAACATGGATGTGGATGATAAATATGCCTTAGTAAATTCTGAAGTATAAACAATCTCAGATAAAAATGAGATTGTGAGATTTTCCCTTACCTTAGGTCCGATATGCTTTGTACGTACCCAAACCTCCTTTATAATGATTTAAATAATGTCATTGAATTATTACAGAATCATATTCATTGTTATGATATCATATGTGGTTCACTTATGACTTTATATTACCCATTCTTTTGTAAATTAATGTTAAATTAGCATTTTGGTTAAAATCGTTTAATTTATCATCCGTGTTTTGACTTTTAATTATTAATATGATTACATAGATCATGATTAAAAAATTCCAGAATATAAAACATGATTTATATATAATATATATTTATAATATACATATATAGAATTGATCGATAAAGGGGGAAGAAATACACCGTTCATGGAGATGGTAGGCCGTATAAACGCATGAACGCTATTTTCGTTTCCTTATTGAATTTAATGGTATTAAGCAGATGACATATATATATATATATAAATCTATTAGAATTATTATGTCATATATTTCATTCTTACTTATTATATATACATTATAATCATTCCTGAATTTTTAACATGGAAAATGAATCTCATCGCGTCATAGAGACGGTAATCTATACGTACGCACGACCGATGATATCATTCCCATATTTATATAATGGAATTGGAGTGGATGATATAATATCTTAGAATCATTATTCTGTTATAATAACCATAAATAGTTATTATTTACACAATTATACCCATCCTTTAAGGTGGTGGTGGAAAAATAGATTACACCACGGCGTGGAGACGGTATTCCGTACGTACGCACGCGCGGTGATTTTGTTTTCAGGAGGATGGATAGAAGGTGAAATAGGGTTGTTTCATATTTATAATAACATATCAGTATATAATTAATAATTATGGTATTACTTTATAATTAAACAACTAAATAAGAGGAAGTAGAATAAGAAATAAATTTCAATGAATCGGTAACGGATATTACCTCTTCTTCGACAAGCCTCTTTGAAACGTCCTCTTAGGGCACTAAAATTGGTCTTTGAAGAAGAACAGGGCCTCAATTATGTTGCTAAGGAAGTTTAAAAGGGAAATGGGTAGGGGTTAGCTGAGATTCAGGGCTAAAAATGGTGTGAGGAGGAGAGGGAGGAGGTTCCCTTTTATAAGGGAGGAGAGGGACACCTTTGGAATCCTCAAACATATTAGTTTAATATAAATTAAAACCCCACATAAAAACCTCCAAAAAATGACTCAATTCTAATATTAGATGATATAGGGTTGTAATCTCATCAACCAATAAAATTTAGACATGTTTTGAACTTATTTAGACCTTATCATTTTTATTTATCCTTATTTAATCAATTTAATTTAATTTGTGGCAATAAAATACTAAATTTTAAATGGTTATAAATAATCAATTATGTATTTTTAATTTTCCATAATTGGATACATTATGATATTATAGAATATATAAATTTCAATTTATAATTTTTAAATATTTTTGTGATTTTTAAACTATTTAATAATATGTCATTTTTAAAACATAACAATAGTGTCAATTTTGACACTATTAATTTATTTGAATTTAAATAAAATCCACAAAGAGGATATATTCGAAATGAAATATTTAATAGGTTACTGACATGTCATATTTATCTATAAAATTAGTGGAGCACATTAAATAGTTCATATAATATTTATTTCACTATTTCTAAAACCATTTATTTGATACTTCTCTTAATAAAAACATTTATACAACATATTTGTGTAACTATTAAATATACTTATTTTTTGCATAAAAATTAAAAATAAAATACTAGAATTACGATAGATCTTATAGATTTCAAAATAATACTTTTAGATAGATTCATATTCTAAAACAACTAACTTTTAAAATGTTATATTTATTAAATAATGAAGGTGTAAACTTTGACATCATTAAAAATAAAATAATATAAGTGTCATAATCACTTTTATAAGACTTAAAACGTTCATATATTCGGTCATTGTATGATTATGGTTTATATATACACTACCAATAAGTTTCGGTCAGGTTTTTGTGCCTTTTAATGGGTATTAGTATTTTAATAAAAACTATATTACTTATTTTTCACTAAATAAATAATTTCTACATCATTAATGTATAAGTTATAAAGGCAATTAAATATCTCTTAAAACTTATAAATAAATTACCATGATAAATAAAAACATTTTATCATTCAAATGAGTGTTTATAAACAAATTTATATTCTTTATAAACTTATATTAAAAATATTTTAATTATTAAAGTTGAGTGAGACATATTTCACTTTCCTTTAAATAAAATAAACTAAAGGTCTTAATCACCTCCAAGTGGGTTCCAATGGATTACATTTCAACTGAAATATGGATTAGGACGAAATATAAGAATCCAATTATATTAATCCAAGTATTAGGGTAATTTTGATAATAGTATATTTACCCTTAATTACCCGATTTACCTTTTACTATGGTAAATAAAATTTACCGTAGTAACTATTCATAATGCCTAAGAATAAAAAGTATCCCATTAACATAATTTGGAACCAATGATTCCTAATATTGAATCCATTTTTCTAAATTCAATACACAATGGTTGGATAAATTAATTTAAAATTAATCCCGTTGTTAAGAAAATGATTTTTAATAGTTAAAACATTACAAAAGATTGAAATGATTTTACCTATGAATTCATTGTAAAATCAATGCTAATGACATAAATTATATTAAATGGTAAAAATATATTCTATTTATAATTTAAAACAATTAAATATTATAATTTAACCATATAAATTATTACGATGAAAAAAGTTTTTTTAATTAAAATATATCGTGTTTTTACTATTCATTAAAATATGAAAGTTATCAGAATAAGATGAAAAATTTATCCAAAGTAAATTTTTATACCCTGATCCAAAATAAGAATTTTATTCTGTCAAATTAAACTTATAAAGTAGTCAAAAACTATATTTTATTTTGGTGCGCCATAAAAAGGTGACAAGACTGCATTTTTTGAAAAATACGTATTTTACCCAAAACAATTATTCTGTTCTTATACCATGTTCTAGAAAATGTGTAAGATGAATAATATGTTATAAAATTCAAAATGTAGTTAATACGATTCATAACGGCTAGTCCATAATAATATTATAACAATATATCATTGTTTAGTGAAACCCAGTATTGTGTACTACACACGCTATCGAGGAAGGTCGCGATTGCGTATAACGCACGCCAAGCGAGTGTTGTGTATAGTGAAAGATTCTTTTGGTGTTACGTATAACATAATCCAATCATATTTCATTTATACATTTAATATATATATATATATATACACTCAATGTTGCGTAGAATAACTTCTATCAAAATATCTTAAAATTGTTTATAACACGATCCAAGAATAGTGTTGCGTATACTGCATGCTAATAAAGTGTTTCATATAACACAAGATAATATTGGTTTAGCGTAAAATAGAAGATACTTAAGAAATTCAAAAGAATTGTCTCATAAAATCTCAGGTTATTAAATTATATATCTTATATAGAATAATATTCTTATATATAATAAAATATATGGTTTTATTATAACCTTATATTACCTTCTAGTATACAATCTTATGTTAATGATTCACTTCCGGTAATATTCACTTTGTTTTTTGCATGTGTCTTAATTTATGATATCATTGGTACTTATACTTATATCATGATTCCAGAATTAATATAATGATATTAATATCATTTATATCTTTTATATGTATATTATAATTATTTATATCATAAATATGTAAAAAATGGAATACAACTTCCATGGGGAGGGTAAGTTGAACGTACGCATGAACGCAGTTTCCGTTTTTGTTGTCATAATGAAAGGAGGGGAGATAATTTCATATATATATATATTTATATAATAAAATTAAAATATAATAATAGTTCTATATATATCATATAAATTTACTAAACCAATCTTTAATACATTCCATGTTGTGTTTGAACGAATCATATCGCTTCGAGGGGGGGGGGGGGGTTGTCCACAGTTCCTCAAATGAAATTATCATATTTACACCATTTCTAAAGTAAAATGATATGTGTTAAATAAGTAATATATAAGGTTAAATATATTATAAATATAATATATGAAATATATAAAAAAGTTCTCCATCATAATTTCCACCATGAGAGGCAGAAAAGGAAAAATGAATAATCCACGTTTAGTAAGGCGATAGTACGCCGTACACATAATAAATATGTTCGTTACAGATTAGATGGGGTTGTAGGTATGTTTATGTATAATAAATATCATAAAAAATCATATTATATTTATTATAATGGTGTTTTTTAAAATATTGATATAAAGAGAGTGGATGGAGTGGAGAAAGGAAATGAAAGAAGTATGTTTCAGAGAAGATGCTATCTTTAAATTCAGTAACCCCTTTTGGTCTGTTCCAAAAGGATTATTTGAGAGTAGTTATACCAAAATATAAGACTAATGGTATAGGGGATGATTTTTTGGAAGGAAATTGGGTAGGTATTTTCCAAACATGTTTTTCTGAGAGGTGTGAGGAATGGGTAGTGTTGGTTGCCTTATATATTGAGGGAGGAGTGGCATTCTTGTAATTATTTGAAGAAATAATTCCACCCACATTTTTCGTGATTCAAGTGGATCTAATTTTGATACAAACTCTAGAAAAGGTATTATAGTGTCTAAAATGTTGCAGAAAAGGGTGTTTGGATAAGTGGATAGGTCATTTGAGACCTTAATTCTAAAGTGTAGTCCTTAATTAAGATTAATCATTGTGATTAACTTTAATCACATTCACTAATCAACATAGGTAAAAATTAATGTTGATCTTATTAGATCAAAAATAATATCTTGATTAAAATTTTTTGATTCATATTTTCAAAATTTCAAACATAGAAGTGGTAAAATTAATAGTAGTGTTAATCCCGCAGACATGATGAAATAATGGGCCCTTTTAGTAGAATCATTTTCAAACGTTTATTGATATTTTAAACTAAATATCTAAGTGAATTTTATTTAAATTAACTATATTTTATTAATTTATGTAATACTTATATAATTTCAACTTATAATACCTTAAAATTATTATTTAATATTAATAATAATTTAAATGAAAAATTACAGTTTGTAACTAAAAAGAATGAAATTTCACTATTCATCAAAACATGACGTTTGTCAGAAAAATCCCAAAAATTCACCTAGAGTAATTTTGATGATATGAATTAAAAAATAGACAATAATTTTTAATATTCAATTTCTAAAAGTGTCTAAATAATAATTATACTATTTTTAATATTTGGACATTACAGTCAATTTATTCGAGAATGTGGTGCTTTGAAACATAAATAGACTTTACCAAGAAATTATATAATAAATATGTTTTAGAACAATAAATAATATTTTAAAAATTATTTATTACTATTAATATTATTTTATATTATAATGTGAATAAATATCTAAATTAAAATATTTAGTATAATAAAATGTTGTTTCATAGAAACTCAGTGTTGAATGTAACGCACGCCAAGTCGGTTTTGCGTCTAGTGCTAGCTGAGTCGTTTTTGTGTGCAGTAAAAAGTTATTTCGTTCTTTATATAGTGAATGATAATCCTATTCCATGGTAAATGAATATTTTAATTTCTATATTTTCCTACAATAATATATTTTCATGGTTGAAAAAATTTAAAATATTAGATTAATTTAAAACAAAATTCACAAAATCATGAGGTGATACATTCTAACCCCTTTAAAATGAATTTCTCCATCAGAATTCTTCTAGATTCTAAGAGGTCTAATATATTAAATTTTCATTCATATAAACCCACATTTTTATAATGAATAATAAAACTTCAACTAAATAGGTAATATTGGAACCATAACGGTTAACCAAAGTAACATAGGTTGGGAGTAAGGATTGGACATAGAGGAAAAATGTAAATATTTATAAATGGGGATTTAGGTCATCAATCACAAACTTTTTATTTATCAAAGAAATTTTTATGGCCTCAAATTCTAAATTTTTTATAATTTCATAAGCGATTGGTTCAAAAAAATATTTAAGTTATTATGAAAACTTTTTTTGTTGTATTACTTTTAGGATGTTGAGTAATTATTTATAGTTTTATATAAACAAAATATCATACTTCATTTGTTTTTTGAACATTTTATAATAGATCCATTACCTCATATAATGAATGTCTAGAAGCCATCTTTGATGCATAAATCACTAAAATACACTTTTAATGGATCTAAAGGATCATTAAAAAAATGAAAAGTATCTATTGTTTCCTCTTAAAAAAATATGAATTAATATATAAACATAAAAAGTAATAGTACTGATTAATCATATTTCTTAATCAAAATTAATTACACATTAACCCAAACATTATATCGGCCAGTAGAAATCCTTAAACCCTTATCGTCCATCTGTCATGGGTTCGAGATCCATGGCCACAATAGAATTGATTGGTTACCACCTGATATACATGTTGTTATTTTCAAAAATAACACTAATAATTTAAAAATTAAATATGATGGACATCCTAGAAATATGATTATTTAATAAATATACTTTTATCCATGTTATTCAACAAAAACATAGTGCATAAATACTTCCCCCAATATTTAACAAAAACATTTCATGAATGATTAACCTTATAACCATTCTCAAAGATGGAGATACAAAACCATATATAGAGAGTCATGAAATCAATATAACATTGATTCTCATATATCTCACATAGTCAAATTTATTTTTCACCCTCCATACATTTGAATACCCTAATTGTATATTCCCTTGAAACATCATAGTAACCTAAATTACCATTAATTCTTACTCATTACAAAGTATATTGGATTTATTCCTAAAATCCAAAAATTCTATAAACTTAATCAGTGATAGAATTAACCACCTATCAAAAAGTCATTTCTTAGTTCCAAGGTAATCAATACTGTGCAATTTACTTATTCATATCCCACGTATCTTTTTTCAGACAACATTATCTTATCATTCATAACATATTAAGGGTTACATTCCATTATTAAAAATTTCACCTTTCATCAAATCATGTTTTTAGTCCATCATGACCATTTATCATATTCTTGTAAATTCATAACAAAAACATAGGCTAAAAAATCCTTACATAATTCACAATTCATAATTCTTGAATCTAGATAAATAAAAAAATTTATTATTCCACTTCATTATTACTTCACTGACATGGCTACAATATCTTATTACACTACACCTCTTTACATTCATATTTCATATGTAGTATCTTCATCATTAGGAATGTAACCATTTCTTATACCACCTTGGTGTTCCCATTAAGAGGTTTAATATTGGGACATTGAGTTGAATAATTACCATTTAATCCACACATAAAACACTTAACCTTCAATAATTTATTGAGGATGCCGGTATTCTCGTCCATTTCATTCACTGGAACCTTCATCTTTCCATTACAGTTACATGCATTTTTTCCTTCTTTTCCACAATTAAAACATATTCATGTCCCTCTAAGACATAACCTCATGTGACGTTTTCCAGATTATTTATATTTTGTAAACAAAAGGTTCTTCACTTTATCATCTCCATTACATAATTTCGTAGAGAACTCTTTCCTTCTCTTCCATTGTGAGTTTGAGAGTTGGTTAAGGTACACGTTGTTAATCATGTTCCATGAAAAATGATTTGGCATGATCATAACATCTTTCACTCAAGTGATTATCCCACACGACTTCTCATTTTCAAAACATAATTCACATTCACCATTAATTCAGTACCTTCTAGTTCCCTCCATTGACTACTACCAAAAACACAACATAATACCAAATAGTAATAAAATAATAACTTATAGGATTTTAAAATCATGAAACCTTACTTAATAAATGACACACTTCATTCATCCTAGGTTTTTAATAGCCAACATATTTCTAAATCCTCTATGATGGTTCATAAAGAGTTTGTTAATTCCAAAAGTGTATCCTCTAGGAGTGTCAAACTAGGTGTGTATCAAGGCCCATTATCATGTATAAGATTACCCTAAGTTAGGCTCATAACATCTTATAAGAATTATTACCCCTAGGTGCATATATTCTAGAGCCACATCCACTAGTAGTATAAAAACAAGGATGTATCTCTAGAAAACTACTCACTCTATCATTTACCAAAAATCCCCTGATAGTATTCCTAAATGTCAACTCATCCTTATACTTATCCTTAGAGACATCCCTAGACATATCATTAGAAATATTCCTGGTGATATCACTAATGTTTTAAAATCCTAGTTTCCAAAGTTTGACTAAACTTTTCCTTTGATACCGACTATAGAGATCTAGGCTTAACATACACAAATATTACATTATTTTATATTAATATTCAGTATATTAAAAAAATAAAATCTCAAGGACCATAATTGTTTACTGTATTTGGAAACGTGGAACACATTATTCTAGTAAAGTTATAGATCTTCAATTTCATCCTTAATGATCTCACTATTTAGTAATCCTACCTAAAATAATTTCTTCATAACCTAGATAAGGAAACATAAAAATGGGTGGGCTCAAGTTCTCAGTAATGATAATTAAGGGATACATGTAAGTATGAACAAGAGCATTGGGAGTACGAGAATATAATTATGAAAATATAAGATCATGCCCCACATATCCTAGATTATATACACGAATCATGGATTAAATACTGGCAATTCATAAGACATGAATTGAAAGGGAATAGAAAACATATGCTAAGAGAATAAAACATGGAATTGTAGAAAACACAAAAGCATATATTATGATCTCCATATTAGCCAAGGAAATCACTATCAAGACCATCGTAGTGGAAAAATTCATTTACTAAGCTTTGTGAACCCCCATTCCAGCCTTATATTATTGAACTGAGTAAACCCTCATTACAGCCTTATATTACTGAATCAAGTGAAATCCACTTTCCAGCAGTGTCTATCTCATGTGATATAAAAATGTTACCCAATGAATTGGAGGTAGATATAGGTCCCACCCATATTTATAAGGAAATCATACATATATGTGTCAAAGGATAATAGATAAACATATTATAACTCTAAAAATTAAATGGGTATTATAAGGTTGTACACATGGAATAACATGTAAAAGAAGTTACAGGTTTCATAATCATTTCATCAAAATCATTGCTCATGAATGAGAAATGAGTTTCATATATATATAACTCATGAATGAGGAATGGGTTTCATAAATAACATGAAATTAAGAATTATACATTCAAATAAATGATATGAATGGAATCATTATATCATTACCTTGAACTGTATGAGTAATATCATCAGATATGATCTTTTATGGGAAATATTTTTGAAGTATTTCTTCAGTAAAATATTCTGTCTTGTTTGAAAAATTCTCTTTGACACGTAAAACCATTTGAAAATTATTTCTCATAAAATACCTTGAAAACAGAAAACTAATACATGAAATCATTTGGAATAATTTTTCCCCTGAAACTAATAAAATAATATTCAAAACATTTTAATATATATTTTGTTGACAACACTCTGAATACCTTAAATGAAATATTTAATGTTTAAAAAAAATACTTTTTACATGAAAATGTATGAAATATGTTTGAAAATGTTTTAAAAACCATTTATTTGTAAATATTTAGAAAACTTTTACATAATTTTTATAAAAAATTTCTAAAACAAATTTTCATTGAAAATAATTTTATAAATATTTTCTTAAATGTTAACATCTTAAATTTTGTATGGAATCTTAAAAGAAATGCCGCTGGGTAAATACATACAAGTCGTATGAGGTAGAGAAGACATTCCTTTTTCACAATTAAAATTTTGAAAAATTGTATTATTGGGAAAGAGAAAAAATATACCTTTTAAGAGATTGGTAAAAGAAAAAAAGGGTAAAAATGACTTTTAAATATTATTGGAAAATGGTGTAATATTAATGAAAATTCCTTTAATTATAATATATGGATTTGAATATATTTCTAACCAAAGATGGGGTTATGTAGGGATTTCTTAAAAAAACATTATTAACTATATTATATACCAAAGAGTAGAAAATGGTACAAAAACATGATTATATTTTTAAAGAACAGAGGATAAGGAACCTCACTAATTTTCATTAGAGATGCATCATAATATTTCATGAAAGGAATCGTAAATATAGATAATCTCAAAAAATGATGAGAATTGTATCAATAAACTCTTATAACTGGATAATGTGGGATCATACTCTCTATATAAGAAAATAAAATTAAATGAAACATATAATATCATAAAATAAATTATATTCATGATATATCATGTAAAATGGAAGTATATTCACCTATAAAAGGAGTTTAGGCGCATAACAAAACATGAGTCCCAAAGATGGTAAATTGGCACAAACTGTTTTATAGATTTGGTAACATTTGAAAAAATAACCCCATGAAATAAGGATCATATAATACAAATGTGAATACCCATAAATTTTTGTATAAGATAAATATAATAAAATCCAGGGTACTATATACACCACACAAAATAGGTGAGTGATTATTAAGGGATTTACCACATGAAAATAAAAATGAGATGAAATTTCCCCTTATGTTGTTTCTTGACTTTCTCTGTACTCGTATAGCTTACTATATAATAAATGTAAAATTATTATAATTCTTATAAAGAAGAATGCTATTATATATAATAACCTACATAGTTTGATTATGACCTTAAAATACCCTCTTTTTGAAATCTATATTAAGATTTCACTTTGAGTAAAATTCACTTTTCCTTTTCGCATGTGTCTTAATTTGTGATATCATTGGTCGTTATACACATATCATGATTCCAGAATTAATATCATTATATAAATATAATTTATATCTAGTATATTTATATTATAATAATTTATATCTTAAATAAGTACAAAATGGAATACCCCGTTCATAGAGACGGTAAGCCGTACGTACGCATGAACGTTGTTCCAATTTTTATTATTGTATTGAGAGGAAGGAAAAAAATTAAATATATATATATGTATATTATAAAAATAAAGTATCATATTAGTGTTCTATATATCATATAATTTTACTAAATCTATCCTTAATACATTCGATGTAGTATTTGAAAGAATCACATCTTTTTGAGGGGTGATAGTCCACACTTCCTACGACCAAATTATCATATTTACACCATTTTTAACGTAAAAATTGCAACAACCCAAGATTTCATAGTACGTTGTTTCTTCAAACTAATTTAATACCTTTGACAACACATAACACCGAGTTCAAACGCACCACGACATACCAAACTAGCCGTTCAAAAGAGGTTATGAATATTCTTGACTGAATTTTGACTTTTATATAACCCATATAATTTTAGAATCTATATTTTGAGTTTCTTAGACATAATTTATGAACAAATTCAATTTTTTAGATAAAAGAAGTATTTTTCAAAAAATGAAATTTTACCGCTATTTAATGGAGAACCATTTTTAAATATAATATTTAAAACTTGTATATATTCAATTTTAAAAAATAAACTTCTTCTTTAGAATTGTGAAATAAAAATTTAGTTTCGATAAATTTTTTTTGTTTTTCAGATAACATTCATATTTGGGTGAATAGTGATAAATAAAAAAAATTAACTGAAAACAACTTCTTTAATCAAAATAATTTACAGTGTTCAATTATACATTTGAATGGTTTGTAAGTATAATTAGATTATATTTTTACAATTTAATCCAATGTTGGTCATTGTAAGTAATTTCAATTTGAAACTGGACATAAACAAGTTTCAATCTGTTGATAGTTATTATTTCGTGAAAATACGCTTTTTGGTTTTGACAACGGGAATTAATTTTAAATTTACTAATGAAAATTATATGTTTTTAAATTGGTAAAATATAATTCATTTTTTAATTAGGAATAAAAAAATTATCTTAGGGTTACTTTTTCGTATTTTTCTGAAAACTTTCAATTTTTTATCAATAGTGAAAAACTACGTGTTATTGTTTAAAACCGACTTTTTATTTAAATAATTATCTATTTTATTTAAATTTATTTTAGGTAAAAATAGATACATAATACCAATATATGATCAATGTAACTATTTGGAGTCATTTTATAATAAGTCTGGATATAAAAAACTCTATTGAACATTTTACAGCCTTTTACCCACCTTCGAGGAGAATTTGAAAATATGCATAAAACTTAATTTTACAATTTCTTTGAGTTGAATTTTAAAAATCTGAGAGACACATATTATATATATATGTAAAATGTTTTTAATAAGATGAAAATAATTTTCAGTGAATAGTAACTTTAGACTTTTATTTACCACGGTTAAAAGCGAATATGGAAATTAAGGGTGAAAATGATATTATAATTACCCTAACACATGTCCTAATTCTATTGGAAAAGTGTAATTAGACCAAAAACAACCTTAGGAATAATATATTATTTTTTAGGTCCACTTGGATTAGATTAGGACATTTAATAATATTTAATTTAAAGAAGAGTTAAAAGTGTTAAATTCAAGTTTTAATAACTAATTATTTTAATATAGTGTTATACATAAGATAAATTCGACTATAAATATAAATTTGAAAGATAAATAGATATCATACATAACGGTTTCTTATTTATAATTTTTAGACATTAAATAATGAAATTTATTTATGACACAATGATGATGCAGTAATTACCTTATTAATAAAATATTAAAATAATTTATATTATAAATACCCAAATAAATGTAAATTTAGACTTTTGATGAATTAAACAAATTTAATACGTTAAAATGAGATGTTAGGATTGATTAAATGAATTTATTTTTAAGTAATAATGTTGTTATGACTTTAACCAAAATCAGTTACCAAATAGCGTCCAAATTGACATAAATGAGTTTTTAAAACAAATATTATATTATTAATTGATATAATATTCCTAAAAATCTAAGGTTTGCCCAAAGGGCTCAAATAATATTATATATGTCATTAATGAACCACTTGAGCTTCTCTTGGAAGTTTATAGAAAGTTTATTATCCATATAGTGTAAGAATACATGAAGACGTTGTAAAAGATAAATTATTTAACTTAGAGTTAAATATAAAAGATAAGGATAAAATGGTAACCTAATCTTATCAAAAACCTATTAGTTGAGAGGCTTTAGACCCTTCCCCACCTTAGTATCGAAATAAATCATTTTGGAGCCATTATTAACCAAATGTAAATTTATTATGAAATAATATTTTAAGATTTTCCTAAGGTGCCCCTCACCCCTCTTATAAAAGGGCACTTCCCCTTACCTCCAATTCACACCACCAAATACATTTGGATCAGCCAACCCCTTCCCAAATATCCTCCCAACTTCCCTCACCTCATCCTAGAGGACATCCTTTGGTCAGAAATCAAACCTAAGGAGACCTTTTTATCAAATAAAAAGGAATAAACCGAAGAAGAGGAGGTTAAACATACCCTCGACCAAGGAAAACTACAAGGTGAGAGTTAATTTCACAATCTATTTATTATCAGAGGTTTTTATTATATAATTATCTACTGGTACCTCTTTATCATCCATATCCATGTTTTGTAAAAATGTATTTTAATACATTTTTACTATTTACTATAATATGGTTTAAAGTTATTTATACCCTTATTTGACCTTATATGTTTTGAAAGGAATCTTTCAGTCATTTTCCTAACAAGGTACTTTACGAGATTTTTGAAAAAATTATGGTAAGAATGTTATTTTAACATATATGGTTGGTGTGGGTATTATCCACCATTATAACATAATCTAAGTTTCCCTTACAAGCTTATAGGAATATTTTCAAAATAAATGTTTTCTTTTATAATTATGTGAATCTTAAATGATTTCAAAATAGAAAGAGAAATTTCTCTCAAATAGTTTTGATTTCATTTATGTCAACATCCTTTGATAAATTTTAAACTTTTTTGAAGTTGATTTATTATGATACTATTCATACATATTCTATTTACGGTTTTGTGATATGTTTGAATGTGGATGGGTTATTTTTATGCCATTCATGGTTTATGGTTAATGTATTGACATTTCTTATGCTAGTTTTAATATAAATGATTATGTTATATTTCATCCTTTTCTTATGGTGGATGTATTAGACTAGAATGTTCTAGGTTAGGGACTAGTAAATGTATGCCCTTTGGGTTAGGTTCCGGTTACATCAGACCACCCAGTTTGGAGTCCAGATATAGAGGCTCTTCAGGTTGGAGTCCGATTAAAGAGGCTCTCTGGGATAGAGTCTAGTTACAGAGGCTCTCCGAGTTGGGGTCCAGTTACAGTTAGCCCCTAAGTCCTGGGAGAAGGCCTTGACACAGAAATTAAAGTCTGGTAATATACATTCCCACATGATGAAATTAGTTATTACATGTGATTATTCTACTAGTCGAATATTCATGTCCATGTTAATATGGTAATGATTGATTTATTTTGGCCATATTATGTTCATGTTTATATTTAAAAGGCTTTTGTTTTTATTACAAATCTTTCCATAAAAATTTTGTAACTTCTACTAAATTATTTACCCATACAGAGCATATGAGCTCGCCCTTTTCTTATGTTGTATTTTTATCAGGATCCCAAGAAGTGTATTATGATTGAGATACATGGTTAAGCTAAGGGACACAATGGCGTTCTCAAAAGATTATTTATGTTCTTTTGTTTGTTAGAAATTATAGTGTAACATTCATGTATGTAATCTATTTTCCAAGTCATCTAAACTGATTAGTCCTTCAGGACTTGATTCTATGTAATCATGCCAATGTATTAAAATAATTCACCGACTCTGGGTAACTGGGGTCAGGGCGTTACAAAAATGATATGTGTTAAATAAGTAATAAATAATCCTAAAAAATGATAAATAAAATATATGACATCTATAAAAATACTTTCCATCATAATTTCCACCATGATTGGTGGAACATGAAAAATAAACGATCCACATTTTGTGTGGAGGTATTTCAGCGTACACATATACAATATGTTCATTAAATGTTTGATATGGGTGTTTTCAAGTATAATTATAATAATTATCAGAACAAAATCCTATTATATTTTGTGTAATTGTGTTTTTATAAAATATTGAAATAAATAGAGTGGAAGGAGTGGAGAAAGAAATTTAAATAAGAGAGCTTGATAGAAGGCATTACCTTTATATTAGGTAAATTATTTTATTTTGTGCTAAAAGGAATCCTTAAGTTGCTTTCTTCCCGAAGTGATCCTTAACATTCTAAGGGATTATTGTTCGGAAGGGAATTGGGAAATTATTTCTCGAACTTTGGGTTTTTTTATATGTGTGAGGAATGGGTAGAGGTGGTTTCCTTATATAGAGAGGGAGGGAGAAGTGGAATTCTTGTAATTATTAGAATTAATAATTACACCCGTATTTTTCATGATTCATGTGGATCCAATGCTGATCCAAGTTAGATACAAGGAAGGATATGGTATAAATATATATATCCAATGGGTTTTGGTGAAGTGTATCGGTCATTTGGCACTTAATTCTAGGGTTTAGTCGTAAATAATTCTTAATTGATGTGATTAATTTTAACCACATTCACTAATCACTTTGGGTAAAAAATTAAGTATGTATTATTAGATGACAAATAAAATACTCATTATAATGGTGTTTGTTTGATTTTAAAAATTCCCTAAAAATGGAAAATTAATATTAGTGTTAATCTCATAGACATGATGAAATAATGTGTCCATTTAGTAGAAGAATGATCAAATGTTTATTAAGATTTCAATTTCAATATATAAGTGAATTTGATTATAATTTAATTAATTTTATTAATAGATTTAGTATTGATATAATTTGACCATATAATATCATTAAAACATCTAGCTTGGTTAATTTATATTCTTTTATCTCAAAAACACTCTCTATTTAATTAGATTAAATTACTAATAGTGTCTAAACATTAATATTACTATTATTCATATAAGGGAAATAAAAGTGATTTATTCATGAAAGTTGTAATTTTAAACATAAATGGACTTTAGTAGTAAATTATATGATAAATATGTTTTAAAAATATATAAAATATTAAAAAAATTAGTTATTACTATTAATATTTTTATTTTTATTAGATTGGTTAATATTATCTAATTTCAAATATTTAAAAAAATAAAATGTTTTTTCGTAGAAACTCAGTGTTGCGTGTAACACATGCCAAGTCGGTTTTGTGTGTACCAAAAGCTGAGTCGGTGTTTCATGTAGCAATAACCAATTTGGTGATGCATATAGTGCTAACTAAGTCCATTACGCGTAAAAGGAATATTTGAATTTGTATATTCATAATATAAGATATATTCAGTGTATAGAAATGTTAAAATTTTAAATTAATTCTAATAGAATTTCACATAATCTCAAGGTGTTACAATATCATATATACATTTTAGATTTCATATATATATAGGGAGTAACGTTCATGGTTACATTTGGAATACCCATCAGAATATATTCCATAAATATATTAGGAGAGACCTTATTATTAAAATCCATCTAATTACCATATGCATTGGAGAGATATGATGGACTAACGCACCCTCATTTTATTATAGAACCACCCATATATATAAACAATTCCAAAAAAACATAACATAATCATAACTCATAAAATGTGTATAAATGAAAAATAACATTTCCAATTTGAAATCCCAAGATATCATTGCAATATATTAATAAAATAAAAACATTATATAAACCATTTTCTATACCAAAATACATGAAAAGAGAATTTTTTCCTTTTAAAACTCATTACATCTTGTAGAGGAAGCCAAATATCGTATAATGCTTATGGAGGCGGAAAAGTCTATGTTGACATATACATTAAAAAAAATTCCTTCTATCATTTTCTAATGTAATATTTTTCTTGTAAAAATATTATTTTTATAATCTATTGAATGGAATTAATATTCAAAGGGTTTTATTATACACCATATAAAATAAGGCTGGGTATACTATAAAAAATTTTCATAACAAAAGGAGGTTGATACGAAGACCCTTACCTAGAGTCCAAATTTTCTAATACGTCCTTTATCTTCCGAAATAATAAATTTAGGTTAATTTATACTTTCATAAAATCTTTTTTCGTGTTTATTATTCATTTTATATCACTTATAACCATTTTTTAACAATTACATAATTTTTTATGTTCATATTAGACATTTGTTCAATCTTCTGTACGTGAGTCGAAAGTGAACTTGGTGTGATGTCCAAAGTTCTTGTGGTCATAAGTCTATCATTTACAGAATAAAAAACATGATATAAATATCTTATATATTAATTATATAAGTATTTATAATAATATTTTAGGATAAGAAAACATTGTTCATGGATATAGTATTCCGTACATACACCTAAACACTATTTTTTCAGTCATATTGAAAGAACACAATTAAATTAAATTTATGTAAATATTAATTAATATTTAATTTAATTTCATTATAATTAATAATTAATTTTAACCATATATGTTTACAAAAACAATATTTAACATATTTCATGTGATGTGTGAAAAAATAACATCATTTTGAGGAGACGGTAGTCTACACGTCCCCAAATGAAGTTATTTTATAACCACAATATGGAAAACATGATGGTATGTTTAATGTATTTTTTATAGAATATTAAATACATTATAATATACATATCAAAATATTATTTTACCTTAAAATTAGTTTTAATACCAACAATGAATTCATTAATTGAAAAACAATGAAAACATTATTCCCTGAGGTGATCAACCGGCATAACTTGGACAACAATTTCATTTATTTGATTAAGAGGTAGTAAGAAATGAAATGGACAAGATATATTAAATTAGAGACATCACCCTCAATTATATACATGTCTTTTTACTAATCATGAATTTATGTATAAATTATGTGATAAGAACATAAAAATATAAAATAAATTAAGAGATGAACTTTGTGAAAATTACCCTTCAAATATCCTCTCCTTGAATGACCCTTGAAGACAATGGATTTGGTCTTTTGGTGATAAAATAATCACTTAGACATTGGGAGAGAGGGGGGAGAAGTTTCAGATGATATTTGATGTGCTAAAAGTCATTTTGGGCTGAAAGGGGGAGGCAAGGGTTGTTATTTATACTTGAGTAGAGGTGGGTTCAAGAGATTAATTTATTAATTATTTTATATTAAAAGCTAACCATATAGAGGTGGAATTAAATTACATGAAATTTGATTTTAGTTATTGTTTTATACGATGGTTTGGTTTGACAAACACATAATATACTATTTATATATTTTTTCATTAGGTATGATAAGATTTTAAATTTTAACTTTAACCCTTATCAAAATTTAACTTTTACTACGGTAAATAATTTTTTACCATGGTAAATTTTGATAAAAATATGTAATTGACCAAAAAACATATTTTTTCCCTTATTAATACAAATATGTAAAACTATTTTACCTAATTCAATTCACATAATTTGAAAGATAAAAATAAAAATTAATCCCAGTGTTGGAGTGGGAAAATATGTTTTTTAAGTAAAACGTTCAAAAGTTGACATTGTTTTCAAAGTCAATTTCAATATTAAATGTATCCCAATAAAATAAATATGATTAAATGATACAAAATATCCCAATTAAACTTTAAAACCAATTAATACTATAATCTAACAACTAAAATAAATTATACGAAAAAGAAGGTTTGAATTAAAATACTGTAATTTTTACTATTCGATAAAATATGAATGTTATAAGAGAAATACCAAAAAATTATCATGAATATATTTTGATATCCATGTTCCAAATAATATGTTTCTTTGTAAAATAAATTATATAATGGTTTAAAAAATTATATTTTTAATGGGATCACAAATAAATGGTGGTAAAACTATATTTAAAAAAAATAAATGAGCCTTTTGCCTAAAATTGGATTTATTATTATTTTAATCCCAAAAAGTTTATTGGAAGAAAGTAAAAACATTTAATAAAACATTTTGAACATAATATAGTTATTTAAATCAATTAGTCCCATTAAAATAGCTATGAGATTACTCTAATTTAAAATAAAAAAATTCATAGTGTATTATTTTTTATTTAACTTTGTCTTGTGTGCAACATCAGATTTGAGAGGAACACATTGTTGAATGTTGGGTATGATATCATACATAGCATCCCATTTAATGTAAAATTCTTATCTAATTTATAAATATTAATAGATATGAAAATTTTTTACTATATAATTATTTGGGACGTTACCTTCTAAAAAACATCAAACAATCAAAGACAATAAAATGCTCTATGAATAATTTCATTCACTCAAAACAATGATTACAACATGGAATCTAGTTTATCAATATTGTATAATTATCTTTGATTGATTACTATATATGGAATGATATCTCCTGATTAGACATAGAAAACACTTTATATGCCTACTTTTGAAGTTGATGGCTCATTTTTCAAGATCAATAGGATAGAAGAGATTATATAAATTGAAAGGATAATGTTGTATGTGTACAATTTTTTAATTAGTTAATAGAGTAGAGATTTAGAATATCCAACATAGGTCTTCATATCATCTGTTCTATACTTAATTAGACTCCCCATTTCATCCAATCCTTTTTTGACACCTCTGTTATGACCCATAAAAACTACACCCATAGCCTACACAAGCCATGTAACACCATTATTTTGTCCACATGAACTCCCTCATTCCCCCTATATTCACACTATGATTCTTATGTATTACTTGTTGGTTCTATACATGTTAACTTTCACATGACACCCATGAATGGCCTAGTGAATTTCAACACATATTGTTTACCCCTTTTCCCCACATGTGTGCTTGATGTGGGTAATTTGTTAGATAGAGGTCTGTCTCATGTTTATGTATTTCTAAGAAAAAAATAACCAAAATATTATGACAAATTTCACACTATAATTCTGCACATATTACAAATATTAAATCAAGTCATTTAGTCAATTAAAATTTAAAAACATATTTAATAATTAAAATTCTAAAAAAATTACTTTGAAAAATATTTATTTTCATAGTTTAAAAACTCCCTATAAAAAAATATTTATTAATGAAAATAAATATTTTCTTCATCTTTTCTGAATTTTAATTGTTGAAAAATATGTGTACATTATTTAACAACATTGATTTATTTATTTGATAATTAAGATCATTTCAATCATCATAATAATTAATATTACCACTATGGTCGAAACATCTTACTTCACCTAAAATATTCATTATAGGAGCATCAAAATTCATTCATCCATAGACATGATAGAACATAAAAAAAACCTATGGAATTATATTGATCAATTTTCAAGGATGAAATAAATTTCCTTAATAATTATTGTCTTATCTATTAATTATTAATAATATATTAAATTTATAATATAATTAATAAAAATGAATTATAAATTCTTAAATAATTAACTTTATCTCTTCAATATACCCCATTATATTATTTGTCAAAACATTTTTCACTTTATAATGTCAAAATTTCCCTCACCATTAGGGAAGATAAAATCAAAGGTATAATAGAGATCCTATCATCTCAACACTTTTCTTATTGCATCATTTTATAATCTTCTCCTCCATTCATTTTCTTCTTCTAATTGTCCACTTATGAGAGAATGATCCCATTCCATGATTTTTCATTGAATATGGACTTAATTTATAAATCCTTATGTCTAAATAGAAGAATTAATTGCAGAAAACAAGAATGTATAACTATAGTGGTCATTATTTTCCCGAAAATATACAGTTTGAGATATAAAATTCAAATAAATCACATATTCATGTTTTCTTATTCATTAAAAAATAAAATTATTATAAATTTTGAGTCCATAAATATCTCAATAAACACATCAGAAAAACATTGAAAAAATTATTAATCCACCATCACACAATAATAAAAACTCTTTACTGATAAAAACTAATGATTAATTTAGAATATAGATATAGGAGTAATTAATAGTCATTGTCTTCAAAATTGACCAGTCAGTTTTAAAATTTAACATTCAATATGTTAGGAAGATTTAAAATCTTTTCTACATCAACTCTATTTCATAAGGGGTATAACCATCTCTTTCAATTCCAAACATGTTTTTATAGAAATTCATATATATATATATATATATAAGTGAATAAAGAGGGTTTTGTTTTTTCTTTCAGATAAAATTTTAGGTCAATATATTCTTCTAATTCAAGGACATTATATATATATAATATCAATATGAGAAGATATCCATTGACATTTCATTGTGTTATTAGTATCATCTATTTGATTGTCTACATTCTTACCATGAACATATTATTTAGGAATAATTCCACTTCCGACCTTAGTCATATATATCATAAAGCATAATGTTATTCATAACTTCTCATAAAATATAAAATCACTTTAAATTCCACTTAATATCTTTGTAAATTAAACATTTTTCATCTTATTCTTATTGTTGAAGTATTTTAAATTGATTTGACCAAATCAATTTGCACTATATACTATCATACTCAGTCTTAGAACAATATTCAGATGACATACCCCTATTTTTCTATTGAATCCACTTTCACTTCATAACACACATAATCTATCTATAGATGTTTTTCATGAATTTCTAAACTGTGTTACCCTCCTGCATATATCTTCAACAAAATTCTTCTAAGAATTCATATCTAATTTCAATTGGTATTGTAGATGTATTTCTGTTCACAATATCCATTTTCTGATATCATTTTCTCATATATTTAACATGAATACCCATATATTTATACCTATTTAATGTAAATGTCATGTTATAATAGATATAGTAGTGATTGTGCTTATACATTTCATAGAACTTTCAAAATCATGTAGATATAGATATTCTGTTGTGATATATATTCTATCTAGAAACTTTTTATAGAAAAAATTCTTTATAATGAGCCATATTTTTTTTCAAATTAATTCATTTATGTGGAATAATTATATTTAATTATGATGTTTGAAAATATTAATAACTTATACACATTGTCTAAGGAAATTCAGATGTTTGTACCCAAATTACATCACTTCATTTTGACTTCTTTTTTTGTCAGATGATTATCTATTTATATTAATCTATATTTTGTGAGTGATTGGTATATAATATCAACCATTATAACAATTAATATTTTAGTACTCATAGATATTTTTGAATGATTTAAATATATTCCATTTAGAAGTACTCATTTTCTGTGAATTTTCCACCTCTTTTGAAGGTCATTTCATTTCATAAAATTTCCTCCTATATTTTAATTTTTCATTTTCTGTAATTGTATTGTTATTCCATCATTTCCAATTCCTTGCACCTAACCATAAAAAAACACAAATAATATCCAATTAATCCCCTGGTATTCTTTTCTCATGTTGTCTACCAAGATTTTCCAAATCGTGAAACATGATGTTTTTCAGTGAGACCACCATTGTTTAGACACATATTATAGAATAGATATGCATATATATTTTATCATACACAATTTATTTGATTTTTTTAGTAGTATTTTTCTATATTCATACATTCTATAATTTTTATTAAATCTTGTATTAGCAATTAAAACATCATTGGCCCATAAGAACATTTCAATGTTAGGTGATACCTTCTTCATAGAGGATAATTCTGTTTTTTTAGATGAATAACTTGTAATATTATTAGAATCATAAATCTAAATGAAAATGTGTTTGAAATCCTATCAATGTATATAAATATGTTAAATTAATTCTTAATATTATTACTGATTCATTAAACTAACACATTCCTCTAAACACTTCATGGAGGGGTAATATCATCATGAAATGATCACAATATATCTACCCAATCATCCTTCAGTTTCATTAATTTTTCTTCATATAAATTTCTTGAATCTTATAAAAAAATTTCAAGATCCTATAACTTGTTGTCATTATACTTTAATTAATCATATTTGGAAACCATATATGCAATTTAGAAATGTTCAAGTGCAATGAAATCTGTTATAAAAACAATATAGACGAGAATTTTTTCCCCAAGAATTACCTTACAATTCATAAATGGACTCAATATATCACTAACTGTAAAGAGTGATATTTTTATTTCATGCATGTGTTTAAGAGTGTGTTAATATTTTTATTTCTACATTTAAATGATTATTGTTTCTAGTTTTGGAATTGTTTTACTCATTATATATGTTATGTAAGGATAAAAAATAAAATGTCTTACATAAACAATTCATGCCATGAGTTTCACTCACTTCGCAACAGTGGATTTTTTGGATGATCGTGGAACACCTCTAAGGAAAAGAAAATAAAAACAAAGGAAAAAAGAGTCATTAATATCATAAAAATGACATTAAACATCATATATTCATTAAATGTCACAAAACTGTTGAAAATTATGAAACAGGGACATGTCATGATGTGATAAAAGTGGAAAATAAATTTACATATAGTATAATAATTAACTCATGGATTAAATTGTTTGGAAGAGAATGAAAAATAAATATTTGAGATATCTCTAATTTTTTACAAGATTTAGGACATAAAAAACACCAAAGACCACATTCGGGACAATACATAATGATCATAATTAATACCAAATCACATATAGAGCCTATAAATGGAGAGATATCCTACTGATGTTGGGGGGATCATGAAGTGAAAATATTGGAACTAGAAGACGAGTTCTGAAATTTCCTTCTTCAGTTCATATCCATTTTCATTAAGAATTTTTTATTCTATCCATCCATCTTATTATCACATTACTAGGACATGGGGTTAATCCCAACTTATGATATGGTTATGTAATTAATGTGCGAATGTTTTTTTGGGTTGATTTTCATTCATTATTCATGTATTTGGTTTCTAGGAGTTATTCATTCAATTTCCAATACATTTCTTTTTATTTTATGATGAACATTAATATGTGAATCTAAAAGGAACATTCAAATTAAACAACTAACAAACATAAAAGAGGCATGATTATTGTCAAATTTAGGGGATATTAGGTTCAAATATGATATCAGGACAAAATTGATTTCAAGAAACTCTAAATTATCATACCCAAAAAATAGGGGATTGCCACATCAAAGAGGGGATACAATGATCATCAGATCTTTCTCATATTGACTAAAACAACATTCATGAAATGATTAGCCAATTTTCTAAAATTCAATTTCACCTACACCCTTGAATTATAAAACCACTAAATGATTTTAAATTATAATTCAAACCAATAATTCAATCTACTTCACATTCCTTTCTTGATTTCTACCAAATATAACCAGAATCTCTATCTGATTCAATCCCTTTTTTTAATCAGTCAATCCAATAATTTTCTTTTGAAATCCTAATCAATCATATTTAAGCATCTTTTTCGGTTTTAACATGAACCTTATAATGCCCCAAAATTCCATGTAATTTTTCTAAATAATATATTGGACCGTTTCAAAACCAGGTTCCTAGACGACACTTTATTGGGAATCTCGGTGAGCCTAGAATAATTATTACAATTTTTTTTAAGTTTATTTAAAATAGTACCCATGAGTTCTATTTGAAACTTCTAAACGGGTTCCCAGATAAAAAAATGAGGGAATTGTTGCATCCATAATGACGAATTAACCAAAGAATAGAAATAACCTCAATCGGCATGGGTCAAGGGAATTTGTTAGTTTTTTAAATTTTGATGAATTTTTATTAAAAATATTTCTGAAGTAAAAATAAAATAAATATCAATGTTTATTTTATTTTTAATTTAAAATTATTTTCAACGTAACAACATTGCAACAAGAGTGTAACTGACACATTTTTTCCTAAATAAAACAATAAAAGTACACTACAACACAATGTAACAGAAATTTTGAAATGTATTCTCAAATATTAATGGATTGACCAGAGAATACTTGATATCATGTGGGAGAATCACTCTGATCTCTAAGAGATTTTGTGTTGTCAAGCAGTGATTGACAAACGACCACCAATGAAAAATTGTTGAATGACGGACACAATGGTGTTATCCTCACGAGCGAATGATCAAAAATCGAGGTAGGGTTTATTCAATTAATTTTGATTCACCATTTTGAAATATACCAGAAGAACATGAATCAATAAAAAATAGAATGATTCAAAAATCTTGCGTGATTTTGAAGGAGTGTTTTGATGTTGGGGATTTTATTTGAGGATTATCCATGTTAGAATTATTAAAACTTCCACCCATTTTGTTTTTGAATTCTAATGTGGAGGGTTTGGGGTGACATGAATAAGGCTTGGACCCCACTGTTATGGGTTTTCTTTTGTACTTCATTACCAAACCTCTGAATCAACATCAAACTTTGAGGTCAATGTAGGGTTTCTGAAAACCTTAGGATCCCAAAGGCATTGTCAGATCATGAAATGGACCACTAGAGTGAATATAGTGGCCCACAAAAGACACCACAGATTCTCCACGACGGTGAGGTGGCCCACGAAATCATTTCTATATAGTGTATCAGTCTCCATTAATGGTCAGCTATGACGCAACATGATGTGGAGGCTGCACTGCATCACATAAAGAGAGGGCCATAGTCCATATGGACCACGGTGGTGGAAAACACTGCATTGACCCACCATCTAGTCGGGACACACGGCTCACCCACCACTTCTTGGTAATAGAGGATAACCCACTCACAACAGGCTAGGCAGGATGAGGCGGGCTTCCCTAGGAGACCTAGCGGCCAGACTTGCGGAAGCCCAGTGGGTCTGGCCTGTAGCAGCCCAGTAGGTCAGACCCGTGGCCCAGCTGGTCTTGGCCCGACCTAGTGGACTAGGTTGTAGCAGAGTCCAGTCACACTTGAATTAGGTTGGAAGACCTGGGTTAGGTCTGTCCGGTAGGGTCAGACCAGAATCATACCCAACCAACCCCTTTTCAATAGAACAACCATAACATGAAAACCCTATATCCTATTGATATTCCGTTTACGGCATTGGGACTATCACTATGAGGCGGTTATTTTTACAAACTCTAAGTGAGTTTATATTGATGTTTAATTACGACTGATGGTTTGAGTTGTAGATTCTTCCATAATCAAGTGTGCTATGAGCAGATGTCATGGAGCTGGCCGTGATGAGAAGGAATTGATGTTCAGAACTCAAGGACCCGGTAGCCGAGCAGTCCTAAGTGGCCTAGAAGGACTGTAGGTGAGTTCAAATTATTGTCATAGAAGATAAGAATACCTTGGGGGCTCAGAAAACAAGCAGACATGGGGACCTCAGTGACCTGGTAGCTGAGAAAACCTTAGTGTCCCAACATACATGCAAACCTCAGCTTCCCGACAGACCTCAGTGACTCAAATTAGATGAGTCCTTCAGTAGTAAAAGGTGTTCATATTTATGACCAATAATATTACTTCCTATAATTTAGGTAATAAACGTGTAATCAAATAATTAATTTGTGTAAGCTTTTCTTTCTTGTCTCTTGTTTATGTTTTTGGGTCTTTACTGAGTACTATGTTACTTCCCCCAACAGGGGCTCCACCAACATGTGTCATGTATTACAAAAATGATCTATGTCCTGACAGAGACCTTTGTGGCCTAGGAGTATGCGGTGCCCAGTTTGGTTATACATGTGTGGTGAAAGCTTAGAGTGCAACACCCCAATCTTCCACGGTACGCTTCTCTTTGAATAATATAGTAGCGTGTGTTGTACGCAACTTCGAGTTCTAACACACACCACACCCAATCAAAGTAGCCATTATGAATAGTAATAACCACTTTTTGAAATTTTATACATATTATCTCTCAAAATGGACTTCATTTTTGGATTCAGAATATCGAAATTATCCTAGGGTGAAATTTTGGAACTTTTCGTATAACTTTCATATTTTGATGAATAGTGAAAATTACTACATTTTAATTAAAAACAAAATTTTTAATTGAAATAATTAATAGTGATAAATTATGAATTTGAGTGTTTTTAAAGTATATTTAGAATATATTTTTACCATTTAATACAATTTTGGTCATTGGACATAATTTCACCTTTAAACCAGACATAAACAATTGTCAATCTTTTGATAGTTTTTATTTCTAAAAAACACGTTTTGTTTTGATAGTGAGAATTAATTTTAAATTAATTTCTTCCACTTATGTGTTTTGAATATGAAAAAATGGACTCCAAATTTGGAATCAAGATTTACAAATTGTGTAAATAGGTAACTCTTTTTTTATACATTTTGAATAATTACTTCGGTAAATATTTTATTTACCACGGTTAAAGGGTAAATCCGGTAAATAAGGGTAAAACATAATATTATAATAATATTAATTTACCCTAAAACGTGTCCTAACCATATTGGATGATATATTTCCAACCATGGGCATCTTTGGGTCTATTTTGGTAACCCATGGATCCACTTGTAAGTGATAATGACACTTTATATTAATTATGTTAAAGTAAATACAAAAATGACCTAAGCATTTATCTTTTAGCAAAACAATTTTAACATAGGGTTATATATGTTTTATTTTCGACTATAAATATTAATTAGAAAGATAAAATGATTTCCTACCTAATGGTATTTTATTTATAATTTTTAGACTTTTAATAATTAAATTTAATTATGACACAATAATGATGCAATATTTTCCTTAATAATAAAAGAATCAAATAATTTGTATTATAAAATCTAAAATAAATATAATACAAACGTTTTGATGACATAAACGAATTTTATTGGTTAATATTACATTTTAGGATTTTATAAAATAATTTTTTTTAAATTAATAAAGTTTTCAAGAGTTTAACAAAAATCAATTATTAAATATTGTCAAAATTGACATAAATGAGTTTTTAAAACAAATATTCCATTAATAATTGATATTCAATTCATAAAAATATAAGGTTCAGAAAAAGAACATATATCATGATAGGTGTATCATAAATGGAACACTTGGGGGTCTCTCAGATGTATATAGTATGTTTATTAACTATATAATATAAAAATACAATGTGGCATGGGAAATGTCAAACTAATTAACTAAGAGTTAAAACTAAATGATAAGGTTAATATAATGAACCAAACCTGTCTAAAATATATTGGTTGAAAGGATTTTGATCCATAACCACCTTATAATTTAAATAATACACTTTAGAGCCATTAGAAACCAAATATGAATTTATTATAAAATAATTCTTTAAGTTGTTTCTAAAGAGCCCCTCCTCCCCCTTATAAAAGGACGCCACTTCTAACAAATTATTCACACCTTCAAAGACTTTTATTTCTTCCAAACTCTACCAAATTAATCTCCCTACATCCCTATACTTCTCCTAGAAGCCTAACATTAGGTTGAAGGCACTTCAAGAGTCTTTTTTGGTTCAAAAAAGGAGTTACCCATATTAAAGGTAACGATTTCTCTTAGCTTCTTTTCTTTTATTTTACTTCTCCAACCCCTAAAATCTTTTTATTCTTTTATTTGGTAACAAAAAAAGTATCCTAAATATACTTGGATATTTTTATGAGAATTATTCTAACAAAACATACACACAACTCCATTTAATGGGTGAAGAACATAATGTTTCTGTGGATGGAAACCAAAAACGCCTTAGGAAACGATGATTGTTCAATTATCTCCTACCGCCTCTCATTGTAGCCATTATGATGGCACTATAATTAAATATGAAATTAATTATATTTATTTCATATATAAGCTTCTGTAATTTCGTTTTATAGCATAACATTATTCGTTTCATGTTGTATATATATACGATAATTTCATTTGAGGAAGTGCATACTACCGCCCCCTCAAAGTGATATGACTCATTTATAAAATACATGGAACATATAAAGGATGATATTAATGAAAATAATTAACACATATAAGATATTATATTATATTTTAATAATAATTTACCTATGTATTATTTGGTTTTGATTCCTTTTAAAATGAAAAATGAAATGGAAGTAGTGTTCGTGTGTACGTACAGACAACCATCTCCACGAACACGATGAGATTCATTCCCCGTTGTATCCATTCAAGTATAATTCTTATTTTATGATTAGAAATAATGTTTATGGACTTGATATAATTCTGGATATTTATAATATAAAACCTATCCATAAAAAACACAGCATATGTAACAAAACATATAAAATAAAAGGAGTTAGTTAACACCCGAAACGACGATAATATAAGATATTATTAACAAAGATATTTTAAAAAATCATATATGATATCATATTCATGTATATAATTCTTGTATAATTTAATAACAATCATTTAATAATTATAAAAAATTTTACCCTAGCCTCGACAAAGGAAAATTACATGGTAATGTGTTTTCATCTCACTCCTTATTCCCGTGAGATTCATGCCATATTGCCACTATTACCTTTTGTGTGGTGTATGTACTGCCCATAATTTTATCATTTGTGTGATACACTTTAATTTATGTGTATTTATATATTCATTGTATGATACTTCTTTTATTGGGTGTATGTTTTGTATGTTACAAAATTTGTAAGGGTTAATTCCTCAATCTCATTATTATCCGAGGTTGTTTTGCGTAAGTATCTACTGGGACATATTTACTATCAATGTCCATGTTTCAAAAAATTATTTTCAAAGGGATTATTTTTAAATGACTTTTTACTAAAACATCATTTTAAATGTTATAAATATTTATTCTTCTAAATCATTCGCATTAATGTGCATGTTTTCAAAATGGGTTTTAAGGATTTATTTATATGGACATGAATGATTTAAAAATTTTATTTACTTTCAAAAGTATCATAGTGGTATGGGAAACTTTGATTTAAAAATGTCTTTAAATATCTTCCTTTCTAAATTGTTTGACTTTTAAATGTTTTCATGAAAAAGAATATTTCAAACAAAGAGTTTCACAAATTATTTCCATCTATTTCAAATCCATTAATGGATTTTAATCTTGTTTTGAAGTGGATTTATTATGATACAAAAATTCTATATTATATTGAAGTTTTTGTGATATGTTTGACTGTGGATGTGTTATTTTTATATCATTCATTGTTTATGGTAAAAGTATTGACATTTCGTATCCTAGTTCTTATATGAATGTTTATGTTATGTTTAATCCTTTTTATATAAAATATGTATTGCACATAGTAGGTGAGGGGTGGAGCCCGCTATAGCTCCTCGATGCATTGGTAGGTCTAATGAGACAAATAGATGTGGAATTGGCTGAGGCCCTTTCCCAATTTGATATATGGTTCTGGCCGAGGCCTTAGTCATTTTTAGACTTCTTGGCCGATGCCTTGACAAAATGTTTTAGAATGTCCGGCATTATACATTCCGTCATTATGGAAATAATATTGAAGGTTCATGTGGTCATTCGACTAGTAGAATACCAATGATTATGTATTATTATGGATTTATTTAATCAACTCATATTATTTCCATAAATGTATTCATGTTTATTATTGGTAAATGCATGTGGTTTCAATTATTCACCGTGCTTAATATTTATGTCATTTTCTGCTGTATTGGTTACCCTTACTGAGCGTTTGAGCTCACCCACTTATAAGTTTTATTTTTCCAAGGATTCCAACAAGTGTATTATGATTGATATATAGGGTTAATCTAAAGGGAATAATGGCTTTCTCAAAGAACTATTTACGCTGTGTTTTATGTTTGAAATTTTAATGTAATGTTAATGTATGTAATCTATTTTCCAAGACTGCTAAACCGACCGGTCCTTCAAGACATGATTCATTATAATCATGCCAGTGTATTAAAATAATACACCGACTCCAGGTAACTAGGGTCGGGGAGTTATAGTTGGTATCATATGATTTTTAGTACAACCCTTGGAAACTAGATTTAGATAAAATCTGATTAGTGAACATATACATTAGATTGACTTTGAGGATTATTATAGAAGATCTTTATAGAATTTTGGTATTGTATATATTTTGTGAGTTTTCCAAGCAATACATCCCAGTCTGGATACGAGCAGGTAGAGGCAGCTCTGGCACAGATTTACCTAGGGGTAAAACTCAAAAACACCGCTTTGAGCTAGACTCGAACGGGAACTGGTGCACGACAACTGGCCCTACTGCACTCTTGGTTACGACACTCCCAAAGGATATGCTTAGGATAATTTTCAATTTCTTTACAAACCATTATGAAGGGTTATGAGTATATACTTTCTCAAAGAAAACCTTTTTTATGATTATGGATTATATCCATAAACTATTGAATTTATGTTAAGTGTTTTAGAAGTTTGGAATTATATATTTCTATTCATAAAATAATATAGTATATGCCATTGTTCAGAAATGGTGCCCAGTTTACGGAATGAGGACTCCAACAATACACATGATCCAATGAGTAAGAAGGATCATATCTTTCATGGTCCTAAACCATAATTTATAAGGGAAATACTCTCCCATGTATTATCATCATATGAAGAAATAGTATCATGTTTCAATAAGATAAGTAAAGAATTCTCGGAATCCTATGGATTCAAAGGGAATCCAGACAAGAAAAGGATGGTAGAGAGAAAGACAAATAATGGAAAGAAGGTAAAGAAGGATTTTCCCATATGTGATAACTGTAGAAAGAATCACCTGGGAAAATACATGAATGGAATGGGAGTATGTTATAAGTGCGGAGAAAAAGGACACCATGTTCTTGATTGCGAGGGTAAGAAAATGGTTTCAAATGTACAATGCTTCATCTTCAAGGAGTGGGGACAATACGTGAATCAATGTTAAAATCACCAGACTATGCCGCAAATGATGATATTGGATAATAATCAAGTCATGATACTACCACAGATAAATAGGAATGACTAGTGATATTATATTTTTATTTGGGAATTATTTCATTGAAGTGTTGTATCAATGATGTACTGGAAATAAATAAGGATTGTACTGCAATACTATTTGATTGAGGATTTGAGATTCTTTGGTGCTAAAAAAATTGACTCTATAATGAGTTAAATGTTTTGGAAATTACATGGTGGAAGGAAATATAAAACATAATATGATCCTAATATTAAGGTACTGATTTTGGAATAAGATATGGTTGATTTGGGTAAATTATATTGGATATTTTTGCCTTCTTAGAAACTGATTAATGATTTATATATTCCATCATTTTTGGAGTTTACAAAATTTTTGGATGGATGAAGTATATCTAGTATTATATTTGGAATAAGGGAGCATGAATGTAATCAATAAGGTTTTAGGGTAATTTAGGATGTTTCAGTGTTTTAAAAGAATACATGATAAAGTCATTCACATGCTATTATGGGGTAAAATGGATCTACATTATATTTACCTTTCATTTGAATTTTGGACTGGGAGTTTACAGAAGTATTTTGGATAAGTCTAAAGGTTGGAAGGGATTATGTTTGAAAGGTTATTTTTGTATATTTATAAAATTACAACACGCGAACCGTGTGACAACACATCGCGTTGGACAAAGCTGCGGGAATCGAACCCACAACCATAGTGAAATTGGGATTTATCTCCTACCACTGGACTACGTGATGTTCCTGGATGGTATAATGTAGTTTCTTTTTTTAAAAGGTCTGATATGTAAATTGTAAATTCATTATATTTGTAACCCTATACGATAAGGATAAATAAAGTATTTTTGAGTTGTATTATGTTTTTGGGGTGAAAGATGAGTTTGTGGTAGAAATTTATTAATGGATAAAAATCTAATTATAATATAAGTATATCTCCTTATGATCTTATCCAATATCATAAATAAAAATCCTCAACATTAAGAAAAGGAACTTAGAACAAAAATGTTGTCCTAGATGGTACATTACATCGTCACAAATTTATGGCTTTGGGATTGGTGGCCTTTTCATAGGCATGTTATCTACCACTCTCCATCATATATTGATGGTTATATTTTTCTTCCATATCCATATTTTCCTACATGGTACCCTAGTATGTGTTATTTTCGGTAACCTCATACTTACCACTCTTTATTTTCAGTAGAGGCCTCACTAATCCATTTTTTTATTAGGGATTTCAACTAAGATATTTTGAAATGTCAACCCCATGTTTCCAATACCAAGAATAAATTGCGAGGAAAAAATTTATTGAATGAGGGGAGAATGTAACACCCCATGTTTCCATGGTACTCTTCTCTTAGAATAGTACAGTAGCGTGTGTTGTACGCAACATCGAGTTCTAACACACACCACGACTAATCAAAGTAGTCATTATGAATAGTAATTACCACTTTTTGAAATTTTATAAATTTCATCTCTCAAAATGGACTTCAATTTTGGATTCGGAATATCAAAATTAGCCTTGGGTGAAATTTTGGTTCTTTTTGGATAACTTTCATATTTTGCTGAATAGTGAAAATTAATAAATTTTAATGAAAAAAACTTTTTTAATCAAATTAATTAATAGTAATAAATTATGAATTTGAGTGTTTTTAAAGGATATTAAGAAAGTTTTTTACCATTTAATACAATGTTATTCATTGGACATAATTTCACATTTAAACCGGACATAAACAAGTGCCAATATTTTGATAGTTTTTATTTCTTTAAAACACACTTTTTCTTTTGACAACGGGAATTAATTTTAAATTAACTTTGGCCACTTATGCGTTTTGAATTTGAGAAAATGGATTTCCTATTTGGAATTTGGATGTAAAATTTTTGTAAATAGGTAACTCTTATTTTTATACATTATGAATAATTATTTCGGTAATATTTTATTTACCATGGTTAAAGGGTAAATCCGGAAAATAAGGGTAAACAAATAATATTATAATAATATTAATTTACCCTAAAACGTGTCCTAACCCTATTTGTTGATATAGTTTCGACCATGGTCATATATGGGTCAGTTGTGGGACCCCATGGATCCACATGTAAGTGATAATGTCACTTTATATTAATTATGTTAAAGCAAATTCAAAAATGACATAAGCATATATCTTTAGGAAAACAATTTTTACATAGGGTAATATATGTTATATTTTATAATATAAATAATAATTAGAAATATAAAAATATTTAAATCCTAATGGTATTTTAGTTATAATTTTTAGACATTTAATAATTGAATTTAGTAATGACACAATAATGATGCCTTATTTTCCTCAATAATAAAACAATCAAATAATTGGTATTATAAAACCTAAAATAAATATACTTTAAATGTTTTGATGATATCCACGAATTTTATTGGTTAATATGACATGTTAGGATTTCTTAAATGATTTTTTTTGAATTAATAAAGTTTTTAAGGCTTTAACAAAAATCAATTATTAAATATTGTCAAAATTGACATAAATGAGTTTTTAAAACAAATATTATATTATTAATTGATATTAAATTCTTAAAAATATAAGGTTTGGAAAATGTACTTATATAATGATATTTGTATCATTAATGGACCACTTTGGGGTCTCTTTGATATATATAGTATGCTTATTAACTGTATAATATAAAAATACAAAGTGACATGGTAAATGTCAAACTAATTAATTAAGAGTTAAAACTAAAGGATAAGGTTAATCTAAGGACCCAAACCTGTCTAAAATATGTTGGTTGAAAGGATTTCAACCCATCATCACCTTATACTTTGAATAATATACTTTTGAGCCATTAGATACCAAATATGAATTTATTATAAATTAATACTTTCTGTTTTTCCTAAAGAACCCCTCCCCCCTTATAAAATAACATCACTTCTAACCAATTTGTCACACCTTAAAATCCTTTTGGTTCGTCCAACATTTTCACAATTAAGCTCCCCACATCCATCTCCTACTCCTAGAAACATTACCTTAGGCATAAGTCACTTCAAGAGTCCTTTTCTGGTTCAAACCAAAGGGAGTTACCCAAATTAAAGGTAACGATTTCTCTTAGCTTCTTTTCTTTTATTTTACTTCTCCAACCCCTAAACTCTTCTTATTCTTCTCTTTTTAAAAAATCTATTATACTAAATATACTAGGATAGTTTTATGAGATGTATTTAAACTACACTTAAACAAAACTCCATCTAATGGGTGAAGAACATAATGTTTCTGTGGATGGCAACCAAAAACGCCTCACGAAACAATGATTGTTCAATTTCCTTATACCGCCTCTCATGGTGGACATTATGATGGAACTATAATTAAATATGATATTAAATATATTTATTTTTTATATAATATTTTTTAATTAAATTTTATAGAATACCATTATTCGTTTCATGTTGTATATATATACGATAATTTCATTTGAGGAAGTGCAGACTACCGCCCCCTCAAAGTGATATGACTCATTTATACCATACATGAAACATATAAAGGATGGTATTAATGAACTTAAGTAACAAATATAATATATTATATTATATTGGAATAATAATATACCTCTTTATTATTTGGTTTTTATTCATTTTAAAATGAAAAATGAAATGGAAGTAGCGTTCATGTGTACGTACGGACTACCATCTCCACGAACACGATGAGATTCATTCCCCGTCGTATCCATTCAAGTATAATTCTCATTTTATGATTAAAAATAATGTTTAAGGACTTGATATAATTATGTATATTTATAATATACAACCTATCTATAACAAACACAGCTTATATAACAAAACATATAAAATAGAACGAGTTAGTTAACACCCGAAACGACGATAATAATATGATATTATTAACAAAGAAATTTTAAAAGATCATATATGATATCATATTAATGTATATTATTCTTGTATAATTTAATAACAATCATTTAACCATTATACTGGAGATTAGCCTACCCTCGACAAAGGAAAAGTACAATTTAATGGGTTTTCATCTCACTCCTTATTCCCGTGAGATTCATGCCATATTGCCACTATTACCTTTTGAGTGGTGTATGTACTACCCATAATTGTATTCTTTGTTTAATACACACTACTTTATGTGTATTTCCATATTCATTGTATAATATTTCTTTGATTGGGTGTATGTTTTGTATGTTACCAAATTTGTAAGGGTTAATTCCTCAATCTCATTATTATCCGAGGTTGTTTTGCGTAAGTATCTACTGGGAAATATTTACTGTCCATGTCCATGTTTCATAAAAGTGTTTTCAAAGGGTTTATTTTTAAGGGACTTTTTACTAAAACATAATTTTTAATGTTTTAAATATTTATTCTTATAAATCATTCTCATTAATGTGAATGTTTGCAAAATGGTTTTTAAGGATTTATTTATATGGACATGAATGTTTTAAAAATGTTATTTCCTTTCAAAAGTTTCATAATGGTATGTGAAAATTTGGTTCAAAAATGTCTTTATATATGTTCCTTTGTAAACATTGTGACTTTTAAACTTTTTCATGAAAAGGGATATATTAATCAAAGAGTTTTACAAATCATTTCCATCTATGTCAAATCCTTTAATGAATTTTAAACTTGTTTTGAAGTGGATTTATTATGATACAAAACTTCTATATTGTATTGAATATTTTGTGATATGTTTGACTGTGGATGTGTTACTTTTATACCATTCATGGTTTATGGTTAAAGTATTGAAATTTTGTATCCTTGTTCTTATACAAATGTTTATGTTATTTTTCATCCTTTTCATATGAAAAATGTATTGCACATAGTAAGTGACCGGTAGAGCCCGCTATAGCTCCTCGATGCATCTGTAGGTCTCATGAGACAAGTAGACGTGGAATTGGTTGAGGCCCTTTCCCAATTTGATATATGGTTTTGAATGAGGCCTTAATCATTTTTAGACGTATTGTCCGAGGCCTTGACAAAATGTTTTAGAATGTATCACATTATACATTCCCTTATAATGGAAATAATATTGATGGTTCATGAGGTCATTAGACTAGTAGAATACCCATGATTATGTTTTATTATGGCTTTATTTAATCAGCCCATATTATTTCCATATAATTATTCATTTTTATTATTGGTAAAGGCATGTGGTTTGAATTATTCACCATGCTTAATATTTATGTTATTTTCCGCTGTATTGCTTACCCTTATTGAGCATTTGAACTCACACCTTTCTATGTTTTATTTATCCTAGGTTTCCAAGAAGTGTATTATGATTGATATGCAGAGTTAAGCTAACAGGAATAATGGAATTCTCAATGAACTATTTACACTATATTTTATGTTAGACATTGTAATGTAATGTTAATGTATGTAATCTATTTTCTAAGACTACTAAACCGACCAGTCCTTCCGGACATGATTCCATGAAATCATACCAATGTATTAAAATAATGCACCGACTCTGGGTTACTGGGGTCAGGGAATTATAGTTACTATCAGAGGAACTTTTGTAAAACCCTTGGAAACTAGATTTAGATAAACTCTGATTAGAGAACAAAGACCATAGATGGAATTTGAAGATTAGTTTAGAAGAACATACTAGAATTTTTTTATTGTGTAGATTTTGTGAGTTTTCCAAGAAATACATCCCTGTCTAGATACGAGCAGGTAGCGGCGGCTCTAGAATAGATGTACCTAGGGGTAAAACCCGAAAACACTGCTTTGAGCTAGACTCGAATGGGAACTAGTTCACGAAAACAGGCCTTGCTGCACTCTTGGTTACGACACTCCCTGGGGATATTGTTATGATAATTCTCATTTCCATTACAAACCATTATGAAGGGTAATGAGTATATAATTCCTCAAAGAAATTTTTTTTTATAATTTTGGATTATATTCATAAACTGTTGAATTTATGTTAAGTGTTTTAGAATTTTTGAATTATATATTTCTATTCATAAACTAATCTAGTATATGTCCTTGTTTAGAAATGGTGCGCAGTAGAAGGAATGAGAACTCCAGCAATACACATGATCCAAAGAGTAAGAAGGATCATATATTTCATAGTCATAATCCAGAATTTTGAAGGGAAATAGTCTCCCACGTATTATCATCATATGAAGAAATAGTATCATGTGTGAATAATATAAGTAAAGCATTCTCGGAATCCTATGGATTCGAAGGGAATCCGGAGAATAAAAGGATGGTAGAGAGAAAGACAGTTAAAGGGACGAATTTAAAGAATGATTTTCTCATATGTGATAATTGTGGAAAGAATCACCTTGGAAAATACTTGAAGGGAATGGGAGTATGTTATAAGTGTGTAGAAAAAGGACACCACATTCGTGCTTACAAGGGTAAAAAATGGTTTCAAATATACAATGGTTCATCTTCAAGGAGTGTGGACACTATGAAAATCAATGTTCAAATCAACATACTATGCCACAAATGATTCTATTGGATAATAATCAAGTTATGATACTACCACATATGAAGATGAATGACTAGTGATATTATATTTTTATTTTGTAATTATTTCATTGATGTGTTGTATCAATTTTGTACTGGAAATAAATAAGGATTTTACTACAATACTATTTCATTGAGGATTTGAGATTCTATGGTACTAAGAAAAGTGACTCTACAATGAGTTAAACTTTTTTGGAAATGACACGGTTGAAGGAAATATAAACCTTAATATGGTCATAATATAGAGGTACTAATTTTGGAATAAGATATTGTTGATTTGGGTTAATTATATTGGATATTCTTGACAACCTTGAAACTGATTAAAGTTTATATATTCCATCATTGTTGGAGTTTACAAAAATTTTGGATTGATGAAGTATATCCAGTATTCTATAAAGAATAAGTGAGCATGAATGTAATCAATTAGGTTTTATGGTAATTCAGGATGTTTCCGTGTTTTAAAAGAATACATGATAAAGTTATTCATATGCTATTACAGGGTAAAAAAGATCTACATTATGTTTACCTTTCATATAAATTTTGGACTGGGAGTTTACAGAAGTATTTTGGATAAGTATAATGGTTGTAATGGATTATGTTTGAAAGGTTATTTTTGGATTTTTATAAAAGGACAACACGCAGACCGTGTGACGACCCGTCGAGTCGGACAAAGCTGTGGGAATCAAACCCACCACTATAATGCAATTGGGATTTATCACCTACCACTGGACTACGTAATGTTCTTGGATGGTATAACGTAGTTTATTTTTTTAAAAGGTCTGATATGTGAATTATAAATTCATTATATTTGGAACCCTATACGATTATGATAAATAGAGTATTTTTTGAGTTCTATTATGTTTTGGGGTGAAAGACGTGTTTGTGGTAGAAATTTATTAATGGATAAAACTATAATTATAAAGTAAGTATATCTTTTTATAATCTTATCCAATCTCAAAAATAAATTCCTCAACATTAATAAAAGGAACTTAGAACAAAAATGTTGTCCTAGATGGTACCTTAGATCATAAAAAATTTATGGCTTTGGGATTGTTGGTATTTTCATTTCCATGTTCTCCACCACTCCCCATCAGATATTGATGGTTATATTTCTCTTCAATATTCATATTTTCTTACATGGAACCCTATTATGTGTTATTTTCAGTAACCTTCATACTTACCACTCTTTATTTTCAATAAAGGACTCATTAATCCATTTTTTCGATGTGGGATTTCAACTAAGATATTTTGAAATTTAAATCCCATGTTTCCAATACCAAGCATAAATTGCGAGGACACAATTTATTGAAGGAGGGAGAATTTAACACCCCAACCTTCCATGGTACGCTTCACTTTGAATAACACATCAGAATGTGTTGTAGGAAACTTTGAGTTCTAACACACACTACGACTAATCAAAGTAGCCGTTATGAATAGTAATACCCACGTTTTGAAATTTTATGAATTTTATCTCTCAAAATGGACTTCATTTTTGGATTAGGAATATCGAAATTAGACTAGGGTGAAATTTTGGTACTTTTCGGATAACTTTCAAATTTTGATGAATAGTGAAGACTGCTAAATTTTAAATAAAAACAAATTTTTTAATCAAAATAATTGATAGTAATAAATTGTGAATTTTAGTGTTTTTAAAGTATATTTATAATATATTTTTACTATTTAATACAATTTTGGTCATTGGACATAATTTTACATTTAAACTGGATATAAACAAGTGTCAATCTTTTGATAGTTATTATTTCCTAAAAACATGCTTTTTTGTTTTGACAGTGGGAATTAATATTATATTAATTTCTACCACTTCTGTGTTTTGAATTTGAAAAAATGGATTCCATATTTGAAATCCAGATGTACAAATTTTTTAAATAGGTAACTCTTATTTTGTGACATTTTGAATAATTACTTCGGTAAATATTTTATTTACCATGGTTAAAGGGTAAATCTGGTAAATAAGGGTAAAATAATAATAATATAATAATAATATTAATTTACCCTAAAATGTGTCCTAAACCTATAGGTTGATATATTTCCAACTATAGGCATCTTTGGGTTTATTTTGGGACCCCATGCATCAACTTGTAAGTAAAATGACACTTTATATTAATTAAGTGAAAGTAAATAAAAAAATGACATAAGCATATATCTTTTAGAAAAACAATTTTTACATAGGGTTATATATGTTATATTTTCTAATATAAATATTAATTATAAATATGAAAATATTTCTTACCTAATGAGATTTTATTTATAATTTTTATACATTTAATATTTAAATTTAGTTATGACACAATAATGATGCAGTATTTTCCTTAATAATAAAAGAATCGAATAATTGATATTATAAAAGCTAAAATAAATATAATTTAGATTTTTTGATGACATAAACGAATTTTATTGGTTAATATTAAATGTTAGGATTTCTTAAATGAATTTTTTTCGAATTAATAATGTTTCTAAGACTTTAACAAATATCAATTATTAAATATTGTCAAAATTTACATAAATGGGTTTTTAAAACAAATATTATATTATTAATTAATATTCAATTCCTAAAAATCTATGGTTCGACCAAAATACTTATATCATGAAAGTTGTATAATTAATGTTCCAATTGGGGGTCTCTTTGATGTATATAAGATGTTTATTAACTATATAATATAAAAAATACAAACTGACATGGAAAATGTCAAACTAATTAACTAAGAGTTAAAACTAAAATATAAGGTTAATATAATGACCCAAACCTATCTACAATATATTGGATGAAAGGATTTAGACCCATAATCACCTTATACATTTAATAATTCACTTTTGTTCCATTATAAACCGAATTTGAAGTTATTGTAAATTAATATTTAAGTTTTTTCTAAAGAGCCCCTCCTCCCACTTATAAAAGGATAACACTTCTAAAAAATTATTCACACCTTCAAATCCTTTTGGTTGATCCCAAATCTTCCCAATTAATCTCCCTAAATCTCTTTACTCCTCTTAAAAGCGTCTCCTTAGGCAGAATGCACTTCAAGAGTCCTTTTTGGTTCAAAACAAAGGGAGTTACCCAAATTAAAGGTAACGATTTTTCTTAGCTTCTTTTCTTTTATTTTAATTCTCCAACCCCTAAAATATTCTTATTATTCTCTTTTGTAACAAATATTGTATCCAAAATATACTAGGATATTTTTATGATAAGTATTCAAACTAAACTTACACACAACTCCATCTAATGGGTGAAGAACATAATGTTCTTGTGGATGGAAACAAAAAACGTCTCACGAAACGATGATTGTACAATTATCTTCTACCACATCTCATAGTGGCCATTATGATGGAACTATAATTAAATATTATATCAATTATATTTATTTTATATATACGATTTTGTAATTCCATTTTATAGCATACCATTATTCGTTTCATGTTGTATATATATACGATAATTTCATTTGAGGAAGTGCGGAATACCGCCCCTCAAAGTGATATGACTCGTTTATACCATACATGGAACATATAAAGGATGGTATTAATGAACATAAGTAATATATATAAGATATTATATTATACTGGAATAGTTATATAAATATGTATTATTTGTTTTTGATTCCATTTAAAATGAAAAATGAAATGGAAGTAGCGTTTGTGCTTACTTACCAACTACCGTCTCCACGAACGCGATGAGATTCATTACCCATCGTATCCATTCAAGTATAATTCTAAATTTATGATTACAAATAATGTATTAGGACTTGATATCATTCTATATATGTATAATATACAACCTATCCATAATAAACATGACTTATGTAACAAAACATATAAAATAAAACGAGTAAGTTAACACCTGAAACGACGATAATACTAAGATATTATTAACAAAGAAATGTTAAAAGATCATATATGATATCATATTAATGTATATTATTCCTGTATAATTTAATAAAAATAATTTAACCATTATACATGAGATTACCCTACCCTCGACAAAGGAAAATTACAAGTTAAGGGGTTTTCATCTCACTTCTTATTCCTGTGAGATTCATTCCATATTGCCACTATTACCTTTTTGTGGTGTATGTACTTCCCATAATTGTATTATTTGTGTAATAAACTTTAATTTATGTGTATTTACATATTTACTATATGATAAATCCTTGATGGGGTGTATGTTTCGTAATTTTCCAAATTGGTAAGGGTTAATTCCTCAATCTCATTATTATCCGAGGTTGTTTTGCGTAAGTATCTATTGGGACATATTTACCATCCATGTCCATGTTTCATAAATTTTCTTTCAAAGGGATTATTTTTAAGGGAATTTTTACTAAAACATCATTTTAAATGTTTTAAATATTTATTCTTGTAAATCATTCTCATTAATGTCCACGTTTTCAAAATGGGTTTTAAATATTTATTTATATTGACATGAATGTTTTAAAAATGTAATTTCCTTTCAAAAGTTTCAAAGTGGTATGGGAAACATTGATTAAAAAATTTATTTACATATCTTCTTTTCTAAATTGTGTGACTTTTAAATGTTTTCATGAAAAGGGATATTTCAATCAAAGAGTTTTTCAAATCATTTCCATCTATGTCAAATCCTTTAATGGATTTTAAACATGTTTTGAAGTGGATTTATTATGATACAAAACTTCCATATTGTGTTGATGATTTAGTGATATGTTTGACTGTGGATGTGTTATTTTTACACCATTCGTGGTTTATATTTAAATTATTTCCATTTCGTATCGTAGTTATTTTATGAATCCTTATGTTATGTTTCATCCTTTTCATATGAGGAATGTATTGAACATAGTAAGTGACATGTGGAGCCCGCTATAAATCCTCGATGCATCTGTAGGTCTCATGAGACAACTAGACGTGGAATTGGCTGAGGCCCTTTCCCAATTTGATATATGGTTGTGGCCTAGGCCTTAATCATTTTTAGACGTATTGGTCGAGACCTTGAAAAAATGTTTTAGAATGTGTGGAATTATACATTTCCTCATTATGGAAATAATATTGATGGTTCGTGTGGTCATTCGACTAGTAGAATACCCATGATTTTGTTTTATTATGACTTTTTTAATCAGCTCATATTATTTCCATAAAAGTATTCATGTTTATTGTTGGTAAAGGCATGTGGTTTCAATTATTCACCATGCTTAATATTTATGTCATTTTATGTTGTATTGCTTACCCTAACTGAGCGTTTGAGCTCACACCTTTCTATGTTTAATTTTTCCCAGGATTCCAATATATGTATTATGATTGATATAGATGGTTAATCTAAAGGGAATAATGGAATTATGAAAAATCTATTTACGCTGTGTTTTATGTTTTTAATTGTAATGTAATGTTAATGTATGTAATCTATTTCCAAGATTTCTAAACTGATCGGTCCTTCGGGACATGATTCCTGGTAATCATGCCAATGTATTAAAACAATGCACTGAATCCAGATAACTAGGGTCAGGGCGTTAAAGTTGGTATCAGAGGAAGTTTAGTACAACCCTTGGAAACTAGAATTAGATAAACTCTGATTAGAGCACAAAGACCATAGATGGACTTTGAGGATTATTATAGAAGAACTTCCTAGAATTTTGGTATTGTATAGATTTTGTGAGTTTTCCAAGAAATACATCCATGTCTAGATATGAGTAGGTAGAGGTTGTTCTGGCACAGATGTACCTAGGGGTAAAACTCGAAAACACCGCATTGAGCTAGACTTGAATGGGAACTATTGCACGACAATGGGCCTTGCTGCACTCTTGGTTATGACACTCTAGGGGGATATTTTTAGGATAATTCTCATTTTCTTTACAAACCATTATGATTGGTTATGAGTATACACTTCCTCCAATAAATCTTTTTTTATGAATATGGATTATATCCATAAACTTTTGAATTTATGTTAAGTGTTTTAGAAGTTTGGAATTATATATTTCAATTCATAAACTAATCTAGTATATTACATTGCTTAGAAATGGTGCCCAGTAGAAGGAATGATAACTCTAGCAATATGAATGATCCATAGAGTAATAAGGATCATATATTTCATTGTCTTAAGCCAGAATTTAGAACGGAAATTGTCTCCCACATATTATCATTATATGAAGAAATATTATCATGTGTCGATAAGATAAGTAAAGAGTTCTTGGAGGCCTATGGATTCGAAGGGAAGCCAGAGAAGAAATGGATGGTAGTGAGAAAGACAGATAAAGGGAAGAAGGTAAAGAAAGATTTTCCCATATGTGATAATTGTGGAAAGAATCACCTTGGAAAATTCTTGAAGGGAATGGGAGTATGTTTTAAGTGCGGAGAAAAAAGACACCACGTTCGTGATTGCGAGGGTGAGAAAATGGTATCAAATGTACAATGCTTCATCTGCAAGGAGTGGGGACATTACGCGAATCAATGTTCAAATCAGGAGACTATGCTGTAAATGATGCTATTAGATAATAATCAAGTTATGATACTTCCACAGATGATGATGATTGATTAGCTATATTATATTTTTATTTTTTAATTATTTCATTGAAGTGTTGTATCAATGATGTGCGGGTAATAAATAAGGATTGTGCTGAAATACTATTACATTGAGGATTTTAGATTCTATGAAACTTAGAAAAGTGACTCTACAGTGAGTCAAGCATTTTGGAAATTACATGGTTGAAGGAAAGATAAACCTTAATATGGTCATAATATTGAGGTACTAATTTTAGAATAAGATATGGTTGATTTGGGTAAATTATATTGGATATTATTGACTGCCTTGAAACTGATTAAAAATTTGTATATTCCATCATTTTTGGAGTTTACAAATTTTTTTGATGGATGAAGTATATCCAGTATTCTATAAGGAATAAGGGAGCATGAATGTAATCAATATGGTTTTATGGTAATTCAGGTCGTTTTAGTGTTTTAAAAGAATACATGATGAATGTATTCAGATTCTATTACGGGGTAAAAAGAATATACATTATGTTTACATTTCATATAAATTTTGGACTGGGAGTTTACATATGTATTTTGGAAAAGTCTAAATGTTTGAAGGGATTGTGTTTGAAAGGTTATTTTTGGATTTTTATAAATGGAAAACACACAGACCATGTGACGACCCGTCGTGTCGGACAAAGCTGCGGGAATCGAACCCACAACCATAGTGCAATTGTGATTTATCGCCTACCATTGGACTACATGATGTTCCTAGATGGTATACTGTAGTTTCTTTTTTTAAAAGGTCTGATATGTGAATTATAAATTCATTATATTTGGAACCCAATACGATTAGGATAAATAGAGTATTTTTGAGTTGTATTATGTTTTGGGGTGAAAGATGAGTTTTGTGGTAGAAATTTATTAATGGATAAAACTATAATTATAAAGTAAGTATATTTCCTTATGATCTTATCCAATCTCATAAATAAATTCTTTAACATTAAGAAAAGGAACTTAGAAAAAAATGTTTTCCTAGATGGTACCTTAGATCATCAGAAATTTATGGCTTTGGGATTGTTGGCCTTTTCATAGCCATGTTCTTTACCACTCTCCATTATATAGTGATAGATAGATTTATTTTCCATATCCATATTTTCCTACATGGAACCCTAGTATGTGTTATTTTCAGTAACCTTCATACATACTACTCTTTATTTTCAATAGAGGCCTCATTAATCCATTTTTCGATGTGAGATTTCAACTAAGATATTTGGAAATGTCAACCCAAAGTTTCCAATACTGAGAATAATTTATGAGGATGAAATTTATTGAAGGAGGGTAGAATTTAACACCGCAAGATTCCCTGGTATGATTCTCTTTGAATAATACAGTAGCGTGTGTTGTTACGCAACTTCGAGTTCTAACAAACACCACGACCAATCAAAGTAGCCGTTATGAATAGTAATACCCGGTTTTTAAAATTTTATAAATTTTATATCTCAAAATGGACTTCATTTTTGTATTCTTAATATCAAAATTAGCATAGGGTAAACATTTGGTACTCTTCGGATAACTTTCAAATATTGATGAATAATGAAAATTACTAAATTTTAATTAAAAATAACATTTTTAATCGAAATAATTTATAGTGATAAATTATGAATTTGAATTTTTTTTAAAGTATATTTGAATATAATTTACCTTTTAATACAATGTTGTTCATTGGACATAATTTCACATTTAAACCGAAAATAAACAAGTGTCTAACTTTTTATAGTTATTCTTTCTTAAAAACACGCTTTTTGTTTTGACAGCGGGAATTAAGTTTAAATTAATTTCTACCACTTATGTGTTTTGAATTTGAAAAAATGGATTCCATATTTGGAATCCGGATGTACAAATTGTGTAAATAGGTAAATCTTATTTTTAGACATTTTTAATAATTACTTCGGTAAATATTTTATTAACATGGTTAACGGGTAAATCAGGTAAATAAGGGTAAACAAAAAATATTATGTTAATATTAATTTACCCTAAAACGTTTCCTAACTCTATTGGTTGATATATTTCGGACCATTTGTATCTTTGGGTCTATTTTGGGACCCCATGGATCCACTTGTAAGTGATAATGACACTTTTTATTAATTAAGTTAAAGTAAATAAAAAAATGACATAAGCATATATCTTTTAGTAAAACAATTTTTACATAGAGTTATATATGTTATGATTTCTACTATAAATATTAATTAGAAATATGAAAAGATTTTATACCTAATGGTATTTTATTTGTAATTTTTAGACACTTAATAATTAAATTTAGTTGCGACACAATAATGATACAATATTTTCCCTAACAATAAAAGAATCAAATGATTGGTATTATAAAATCTACAATAAATATCATTTAAAAGTTTTGATTACATCCACGAATTTTATTGGTTAATATGACATGTTAGTATTTATAAAATGAATTTTTTTTCGAATTAATAAATTTTTAAGACTTTAACAAAAATAAAATATTAAATACTGTCAAAATCGAAATAAATTAGTTTTTAAAACAAATATTATATTATTAATTGATATTAAATTCTTAAAAATCTAAGGATCGGCCAAACAACTTATATCATGGTATGTGTATCATTAATGGACCACATGAAGGTCTCTTGGACATATATAGTATTTTTATTAACTATATAATATAAAAATAAAAAGTGACATGGTAAATGTCAAACTAATTAACAAAGAAGTAAAACTAAAAGATAAGGCTAATATAATGACCAACACCTGTCTAAAATCTATTGGATGAAAGTATTTCGACCCATACCCACCTTATAATTTTAATAATCCACTTCAGAGCCATTAAAAAGTGAATATGAATTTATTATAAATAAATACTTTATGTTTTTTCGAAAGAGACCCGCTTACCCCTTATAAAAGGACACCACTTCTAACCAATTATTCACACCTTAAAAGCCTTTTTGTTCATCCAATATCTGCACATTAAGTTCTCTACATCCCTATCCGCCTCCTAGAATCCTCACATTAGGCATATAGAACATTAAGAGTTCTTTTTGGTTCAAACCAAAGGGAGTTACCCAAATTAAAGGTAATTATATCTCTTAGCTTCTTTTCTTTTATTTTACTTCTCCAACCCATAAACTCTTCTTATTGTTTTCTTTTGTAACAAAACCAGTATCCTAAATATACTAGGATATTTTTATGAGATTTATTATAACAACACTTACACACAACTCCATCTAATGGGTGAAGAACATAATTTTCCGGTCGATGGCAACAAAAAACACCTCACGAAATGATGATTGTTCAATTATCTCCTACCGCCTCTCATGGTGGCCATTATGATGGAACTATAATTAAATATGATATTAATTATATTTATTTTATATATAAGCTTCTGTAATTCCATTTTATATCTTACCATTATTCGTTTCATATTGTATATATATACACGATAATTTCATTTGAGGAAGTGCGGACTACCGCCCCCTCAAAGTGATATGACTCGTGTATACCATACATGAAACATATAAGGAATGTTATTAATTAACTTAAGTAACAAATATGAGATATTATATTATACTGGAATAATAATATACCTATATATTATTTGGTTTTTATTCCTTTTAAAATGAAAAATGAAATGGAAGTAGCGTTCATGCGTACGTATGGACTAGCGTCTCCCCGAACACGATGAGATTCATTCTCCATCATATCCATTCATGTATAATTCAGATTTTATGATTAAAAATAATGTTTAAGGACTTTATATCATTTTGGATATGTGTAATATACAACCTATCCATAACAAACACGACTTATGTAACAAAACATATAAAATAAAACGAGTAAGTTAACACCCAAAACGACAATAATACTAAGATATTATTAAGAAAGCAATGTTATAAGATCATATATGATATCATATTAATGTATATTATTCTTGTATAATTTAATAGAAATAATTTAACCATTATACATGATATTACCCTACCCTCGACAAAGGAAAAGTACTTGGTAAGGGGTTTTCATCTCACTCTTTATTCCCGTGAGATTCAAGCCATATTGACACTATTACCTTTTGTGTGGTTCATGTACTACCCATAATTGTATTATTTGTGGAATATAATTTAATTTATGTGTATTTACATATTCATTGTATGATACTTCTTTGATGGGGTGTATATTTCGTAAGTTACCAAATTGGTAAGGGTTAATTCCTCAATCTCATTATTATCCGAGGTTGTTTTGTGTAAGTATCTACTGGGACATATTTACTATCCATGTCCATGTTTCATAAAAGTGTTTTAAAAGGGATAATTTCTAAGGGAATTTTTACTAAAACATCATTTTAAATGTTTTAAACATTTATTCTTCTAAATCATTCTCATTAATGTCCATGTTTTCAAAATGGTTTTTAAGGATTTATTTATATGGACATGAATGTTTTAAAAATGTTATTTCCTTTCAAAGATTCAAAGTGGTATGGGACACTTTGATTCAAATGTGTCTTTAAATATCATTCTCTATAAATTGTGTGACAGTTAAAAGTTTTTATGAAAAAGGATATTTCAATCAAAGAGTTTTACAAATCATTTCCTTCTATGTCAAATCCTTTAATGAATTTTAAACTTCTTTTGAAGTGTATTTATTATAATACAAAACATCCATATTGTATTGACGATTTTGTGATATGTTTGACTACGGATGTGTTATTTTTATACAATTCATGGTTTATGATTAAAGTATTGACATTTCGTATCCTATCTCTTATACGAATGTTTATGTTATGTTTCATCCTTTTTATATGAGGAATGTATTTAACATAGTAAGTGATGGTTGGAGCCTGCTATAGCTCCTCGATGCGTCGGTAGGTCTAATGAGACAACTAGACGTGGAATTGGCTGAGGCCCCTTCCCAATTTGATATATGGTTTTGGCCGAGGCCTTAATCATTTCAGACATCTTGGCCAAGGCCTTGACAAAATGTTCTAGAATGTGTGGGAATATACATTCCCTCATTATGGAAATAATATTGATGGTTCATGTGGCCATTAGACTAGTATAATACCCATGATTATGTTTTAATATGGCTTTATTTAATCAGCTCATATTCTTTCCATAAAATTATTCATGTTTATTATTGGTAAAGGCATGTGGTTTCAATTATTCACCATGCTTAATATTTATGTCATTTTCTTCTGTATTTCTTACCCTTACTGAGAGTTTGAGATCAGCCATTTCTATGTTTTATTTTTCCTAGGATTTCAAGAAGTGTATTATGATTGATATTCAAGGTTATGCTAAAGGGAATAATGACGTTCTCAATGAACTATTTACATTGTGTTTTATGTTTGAAATTGTAATGTAATGTTAATGTATGTAATTTCTCTTGCAAGACTGCTAAACCGATTGGTCCTTTGGGGCATGATTCTTTGTAATCATCCCAATGTATTAAAATAAAGCACTGACTTTGGGTAACTGGGGTCGGGGTATTACATAGAGCATCTTGTAGCTACATTCCACCTACCCATCAGGTAAGGATCTTTATGTATGGATTCTTCAGAGACCTTTGTACTTTCCTATTTTATTCTTTCCTTTATTATGCTTGTATTTTGGCACCATACTATCAGATTTTAATATATACTATTATTGGTTGTATTAGTGGTATATATGTTTTCCTTTTCATATTTTTGGGTTGCAATTTTGAGTGTGCACGTGTGAAAGTACTCAAAAATGCCTTCCACATGTAGGTTAATGCCTCCAGCGGTAGTTTCCATCCCCATGCCTTTGGGAGGGAGACTCAGGATAGTCATGACACATGCCCCATTGGATGGGTCCTGAAAATTGGTATCATAGGTGGTCAGGTTTTCCTTAAAGACCCAGAGTATGTGGTTTTGTTTTAGGGAAACAATGTTGAATGTTTTTGAGTTTGAATTTTAGGCTCATGGAGCCCATTGTTGGTGTGGCAGTCAATATATCCATACACTAGGACCCTTAACTATTCTTTTCAACTTGGTACATGAAACCACTAGTTGCATGAATCATATAGGATTTTGAGAGTTTCCTCACATCCATCTTGAGTCAACTCACCAGGTAAAACCTATTGACCATGGTCCATCGTGATCTGTTCCAGGATGCTGCCACATAGAAAGACACTAAGTATTATAGTGTGTGAGCACTCCGATGGTGCACCTATCAATGAGGCATCAGTACATGATCCAGTATTGGAGATGACCCCACTAAGTGGTGCACCAGAATTTCCACCACCCATTGGTCAGCAGTTCCTAGCGGTGCTGTAGGTAGAGGACACACATATGATCAGTGACATACATGGTTTCCAGCGATAGATACCTCCCTAGTTCAGGGGTGAGATTGACCCCCAGGTGGTAGAGGATTGGCTCAATGCAGTTATGAAAGTCTTCTGTCTGGTGAGGATGCCTCTCGACCAAATGTTGATTTTAACTACGCGCCTTCGTTCGGGCTCGACAGAGAGATGGTGGAGCTTGATGATCCAGACACACAAAGAGGCAAACCTTACATAGATTTACATTAATATCCTCTTCATAGAGGATTAATTTCCAGAAATGTTGTGATCAGTGCACATATAGGATCTACTACACCAATAGTAGGGTGGTGTGATAGTAGCAGAGTACTCAACAAGGTTCACTGATCTTTCGCAATAATCCATGGACGTGGTGTGATACACATTATTCATGTCTTGAGATATTTATATGGTACTATGCTAGGAGATCATGGAATCCATGGTATCTCATAGCATCCATACTAAGGATGGGGTTCTAGAGTGAGCCCTACTCATGGAGAGCTTGGTGGTAGAGCAGGTGCTTGTAGCATGAGCTACCTATAGACCCTAGGTGACAGAGTCTTTAACTATTAGTATCATGAAGTATAAAAATGGGATAAAAGGGACACACATTTCAGGGGGTATCATCTAGATGTAGTGTTAGTAGTACAAGACCCCAATTTGGAGGTAGCTTTAAGAGGTGCAGGTTGGGCTACTCATGTGGAAGGTAGGGGTACATGGATCATGATTTCACAACTCGCTACGCATATGACCACCATATGGCTAAGGGGCCACTGAGGCATATTTTAACAGTTGAGAAGGGTTATCCCCAGGGTGGAGGACATAGAAGGGGAGCCGACAGAGTAGAAGGTGGTGGTTGGAGGTTCGATGTGCTACCAACACCACCCATTGGTGGTCCACATTGGGCTCTAGGAGCCGATGGATATGGGTGAGGCCATCCTCAGGTGATGTAAGCTAACAACCATGGGTATCTAGAGATTATTTTAGGTACGATATGTGTCTTATCTACTTTAGATACAGTTTTTATAGACATAGTTCCATTTAATCTTTCCTTGACACATACCTTGTTCGGAGCTCAAAGATTCCAATGGATATGTTGGATTGATCCTTACGATTAACGACTCATACATGAGTGGCTTTGATGATTACACACTAGTTCTGACAAAATGATATATCTCTAGGAGGTGAGAGATTCGACTTGTATCTTCTAGTAATGGTGTTGAGGCCTTACGACGTCATCTTGGGTGTGGAATTGTTATCCACAGTTCATGCTCATATCGAATATTTTAGATGCAGAGTGTAGTGTATCCACAGATATGGGACCATGTTTTCCTTCACTGGTGAGAAGGGAGAAATTTAAGAGCATGTCAAAATTTCTTAGAGGAGGGTGAAACCGATCACTCACCAGTTGTCTATCCACACCCTCGGTGTGGTGGATTAGAGGAGCATGTTTTTCCCATAGTGGTGGACAATTACGAAGACATATTTCTTAATGATGTTCCAAGATTACCTCCTCATAGAGAGGTAGACATATGCATTCATCTATACCCTAGTATAGAATTGATATCCACACCAACATATAAGCTAGATCTTGCAGATCTTCATGAGTTAAGGGTGAAGCTTGAGGATTTTTAGAAGAAGGGCTTCGTGAGGATCAATGTTATATCATGGGTTTCCCACCCCAGTATTGTTTTGAAAAAAGTTAGAAATGAGTTTTAGGTTGTGTTTGGACTATCAGAATCTAAACTATGTGACCATGTAGAACAAGTACCCATTACCGAGGATTGATAACTTCTTCAATCAGTTGAATGGAGTGAGATGGTTCTTGAAGATAGAGCTCAGATTAGGCTATCATCAACTTCTTGTATGAGATGATAATGTACTGAGGACTTCCTTTAGATGTCAATATGGAAACTGCAATTTCTTGGTGATTCCTTTCATCATAACCAATGTTCCATCATTGATTATGTGACTCATGAATAGGATCTAGTAGCCTTAACTTGATATGTTCATCATGGCCATAAAGGATGACATCATGGTGTACTCAACATCTGAGGAGGAGAACATGATACAACTGTGGATAGTCCTGGATACAATCTGAGAGCACCAACATTACAGGAAGAACATGGATTGTTAGTTATGGATTTAGAGATCCAATTTCTGGGACAGATCATTCTAGAGGGTGGAGTTTCATTGGATCTAGAAACGATAGAGGAGGTGCTTTTTTGGTCGCCACCTAGGAGCATGACTAAGGTGCAGAGTTCCTTTGGTTTGGATGGAAAATTCTGGATTTTCAGGCACTACTTTTCCATGTTTTAAGAACCCTTATCAAATTTTACATGTAAGGGACATCCCTTCATGTGCACTGATAGGTGACAGTAGAGTTTCCAGGAGCAAAGGCCGAGACTGAAGAGTGCCCCCAACATGAGACTACGAGAGGAGAGAGTTGGGTATGTAGTATTTTGCGATGCATCAGGTACTAGACTGTGTTTTTCCCTAATGCAAGGGAAAGTAGTTGTTGTCTACGGTTCATGACATTTGCATCAACATGAGTAGAACTATGTGACCCACATCCAAGAGCTAGCAGTAGCAGTCATTTCTTTGAATACGTGGTGTCACTATTTTATGGATGATTGGTTTACCATCTACTCTTCCCCAAAATGTATTAGGTATATCATCTCCAAAATGGAAATGGTCTTTTGGTAGAGGTGTGGGTTGGAGTTCCTCTAAGACACTGAATTCGATATAGTCTATACACATGGGAAGGGGAATGTAGTAGCAAACACTCTCAATAAGGGATCCAGTTTGTAGTTGCTGAGTGAGGTGTTAGATTAGTTGGAAGTAATGCCAATATCCTTCATAGATATATATGTAATATATTACCATTAATGTATGGCTATCACTCCACCTCTTTTACAGATATTTAATCAGGAAAAACTTGTGTATGATGACTATGAGGTCCAACATGCTCAGTTATCATCAGGACAAGCTCTTGATGGATATTCGATAGGTGGGGAGCATTTCATCCTTTTGAAAGGGAACATCATGGTGCCAGTGGAATTGCATGAGGAGGTTATGAGGGCGTTACACACCTCCCCATTAGAGGTATATCCAAGAGTGGAAAAGATGTACTAGGACCTATGACATCAATATTGGTGGCTAGGGATGTAGAAGGAAGTGGAAGACGAAGTTTCATGGTGCCTCACGTTTTAGCAAGTGAAAGTAGAGTATCGAGTTCCAATAGGCTTAAATTAGAATCTTGAGGTGTCAGAGTGGAAGTTAGATATTATCTTGATGGACATTGTGATGGGTTTACCCTATACACCAAAGAGGAATGAAACCATCTGGGTTATTGTGGACCACATCTCTATGTTGTACAATTTCCTACCCATCTGGGCAAAGCGATTAGTAGAGGTCTTGTGATGCATCTATGTGCATGAGATAGTTTGACTCCATGTGGTCCCATAGACGATAGTGTTGGATCAGGACACAATATTTATATCCCAGTTGTTGAAGGGATTTCAGGTAGTGTTTGGGACTCATCTTCACTTGAGAAAAGCTTTCCACTCTCAGAATGATTGTTAGAAAAAAGGAACTATCGATGTTTTCGAGGACATGCTTTGTGATTGACATCTTTGACTTTGGTCGTAGTTGGGAGGATCACCTACAACTAGTGGAGTTTGCATAAAACAATAGCTACCATTCCACCATTAGTATGGAACCGTTTTAGGCACTATATGGATGACCATGAAGATCACCATTATGCTAGAATAACCTAGGGGAGTTGGCACTAATGGGTATAAAGTTTGTATAGGCTACCACCGAGAAGCTGTAGGTCATCCAGGATTGGATGAGGACTACATAATGATGATAGAATTGTTATACTGATAGTAGATGGAGGCACTTGGAGTTCCTTTAGGGATACTATGTGTTCCTATGGGTCTCACCTATACAGGGATTGCAGAGACTTGTACGGGGTGACAAGTTGTCTCCGAGATTCATTGGACCATTCCAGATTCTGAGAAAATTTGATGAGGTGGCATACCAACTAGTTCTTCCCCCACAGATGAACTGAGTGCATAATGTCTTCCACATATCACATCAGAGGAGCCACATGCATAACCCATCACATGCCATCAACTGGGTGAGTTACACATTGATGATGAGGTGATGTTTAAGGAGTTACCGGTTGAGATTGGGGATTAAGAGGAGTGAGTCCTTCATGGATGGTAAAGTACTCTAGTTCATTTTCAATTTCAGCATGAGAATCTCCAAGAGAAGACCAGGGAGTGGGAGGATCATATACAGGCTTAGTACCCCCATTTTTTTGTTTAGCCATTTTTTGGCTTATTAGGACATGAATCCCTAAATATGGGGGTAACGTGATGCCAAACAATTCCATGTATGTTTTTTAAATTTATATGGGATTTTTTCAAGACCAGGACCTCAGATGGAACTTGATTTCGAGGCCTGGTAATCCCAGATCAATTTTTTTATGTTTATTTAAAATAGGACAAATGAACAATTGTTGAAACTTATAAACAGATGCCCATATTAAAAATATGAGGGCACCATTGCATCCAGAATACAGAATTTACCTATGAAATGAGTTAACATCGACCATCACGGGTTGATGGAAACAATTATTTTTCAGAATTTTTATGAAATTTTATTATAAGAATATATTAAGAGAAAATAAAATAAACATCAAATGTTATTTTATTTTGAATTTCTAATTTTTTTTCATTTAGTGGTGTTTCAACCTGAGTGTAAATGACACATTGTTTTATAAATTAATCTCCATAATGACACTACAACAAAATGGAATAAAAAAGTTAAAACACATTTTCTACCTTTAGTGGATTGAGTAGAGACAAATCACTACCATGTGAGATAATTACTATAAACCCTTGGACAATTGGCGTTGAAGAGCAGTGATCCACAAATGGTCTCCAATAAAGAATTGTGGAATGATGAAAGCAGTGGTACGATCTTCACCAATGAATGATCCAAACTCATTGTAGTGTTTCTTATGTTAATTTTCATTCCGAATTTGAAATTTCCATGAAGGCTATGAATCATTGGATGAAAAGAATGATTCATGGGTCAAGAATTCTTTTGTCAGAGGGTTTTGATATCAAGGAATTGATTTGGTGATTATCCATGTTATAATTATTAACATCTCAAAACAAATTGTTTTCTAATTCTAATGTAGAGAGTTCATGTCAATAGGAACAAGGCTCAGACCACTCCATTATGTGTGTTCTTGTGTTATATATGACCAAACCCCTGAATTGACATCAAGACAATTATGAGGCCATAGTAAGAATGATGCCAACTATATGATCCCAAATGTGATGGAAGATCAGAAAATAGACTGCCAAAGAAAATCAACTGGCACTCTGAAAACACAGCCTTCACTTTATAGTAGAGAGGTGGCCTATGGCATCCACCGTAGGTGGGGGCGCCCTCCAGCAATAGCCTCTAGTGTCACACATGGACACTGCGGCCACACTACGTCACATGGTTAGAGGGTTGCAGTTCAGCTGGACTGCAGTGGATTTGGACCCTATGGGGACCCGTAGGGTGGTCTGTAGATGCAGCTATCCAATAGGATCTCATCCGGAGTAGGCGGTTCCAGTCACAATGGCTTGGGCTACACCAGGAGGCCCAGCGGGCTGAACCCATGATAACCTAGTGGGCCGGTCCCATAGCTAAGCATGTCTGGGCTAGGAATAGTGGACTTGGTCAGATCTAGGTTGGGTTAGACCCAGGTTGGGTTGGTGGACCCTACACTAGGTCGGTTCAAGTCGATCTGACCGGGTCAGACCAGACCCCTACCCAACCTTCCCCTTTTCAGTCAATCTTGTATAACATGAAAACCGTGCATCTGATTGATAATCCATTTTCATTTTTAGGATCCCCAGGATAAGGCGTTCCTTTTTACATACTCCACATTAGTTTTTATTGAGTTTGAGTTATGGAAGATGTACCGAGGAGTATATTATCATAGAATAAATAATGCTACTAGAAGAAGTCATGAAGCTTGATGTGATGAGAAAGAAGTGACAAGCTGACCCCAGTTTCCTGACGACTGAGTGGACTTCATTTTTCCATCAGATGATCAGAACATAGTGGCCTGACAGACCTTAGTGACTCATTATGGATGATTCCCTTAATAGTACAAGAAGTTCAACAATACAACTAATGATCTTTCATTTTATACATTATGTTATACCTCTGTGATCTTTATATTACTTCATGTGTGTTTTCCTTTATAGTATTTTCTTTTTTGGTTTTGAGTCCCTACTATGAATTCTATTACCCACCCTTTCACGGGCTATGCTCTCACATGCTGTGTCTTGTATAGATGACCAATGTCTTGATAGAGACCTTGGTGGCCTAGGACTAGGTGATGCCCAGTGAGATTAGAAAGGAGAGGCGTACTCCAAGAACATCTTAATGTTACTCTTCACTTACCCATCTTGTAGATTTTTATGTGTACATATTATTTTGAGTGCTTTGTATATTCCTATTATCTTCTTTTCTTTGTTAGTATTATATTCTGGCCCCATATATACAGCTTGTACTATATACACTTAGTGATTTTTCTATTGGAATACATATTTTCCATTTCGTCTTTTTGGGTTGGGGTTGTGAGTTTGCATGTGTACAGGTACTCAAAAAATGCTTCACATTTGTAGGTTAATTCCTTTGTGGCTAGTTTCCAGCCCCTGGCTTTTAGGAGGAGGGCTTGTGGTAGCTGCTACATGGGCTGCTGGGGATGGATCCTTACATTTTTACCAATATAAAATTTTAATTAATTGAGTAAAACAATATTTGTTTTTACGAATTTTTTTATTCTTATTACACATATCAGAATATAACAACTGCCATGGGCATGACAAAGTAATATGATTTTATCATTCTATTTTATATTTTTTCTTTCTGTATTGTGTCTAAAAACATTTTTTATCCAATAAATGTTCTTATTGATTTATCCAATTAATAAATCTATAATTTTTCATCCATTTTAATTCAAATTATAAAAAATGTTAATGTTCTTGATCTACTCAATGATATCTCATAGTCTAACCTCATATATTAAAATATGAAGAGAAATTTAACACTAAATATTAACACATTTTGGTAGAAAAACATACTGCATTCCATGTTGGTTATATAATAAAAAATGGATTACTAACTATATTTTTATCAATGATTATAATGGATAAGGAAGATACTAGTCATACACCCTGGTAGTTGATCTTTAGTTTGATCTTCATTCCACCCCCAGTAATCCAAATATACAACTATTCTTTGTTAGAACCCAAAATTATCTTATATTCTCATAAATGGGTAAGACACCACAACCTTGATCCTCTTTAGAAATTTGATACACACCTATTCATCAGTTCCACATTATTCTTTTTTATTGATCATGTGGTATAATTAACTATTTCTTTTTTAAATTTATCTTCCTCTCTAAGAATATTTAATTTTATTATCTCATCTACAAATTTATGTCAATATGTATGGATATTGCAAGAACATGAAGATATGAATATCTACATAACATAGTCATCTTTAATTTATTCTTCAAATACTAATTTTTCCAGAAACTCATTTACACCAGATATTGAAATATCAAAATCATTTTCAAATATAAAATACTCTTGTATGAATTTCTTATACTATAATTTTATTTCAACTATATACTCATTCTTATTATAATTATAGTGGTGTATAAATATCTAGTGTTAATTATTAGGAAATTATTCCTCCCTTTTCTAATGAAATCATAGCCTTATTATAATTTGTGCAGGTGATGCATAATATTTCCTCAATATTTTTTATTTAATAATTAACATTTTACTATACTACGAAACAAAATTATTGAGTCCCCAAGAGAAATTAAAAAAGGAACCTTCTTGCAAATATAATTAATTTTTTTCCTTATAATTTTTAATAATAATAGATAATATATGTTATTATTATTATTTTATATGATTTTAATCATGGTTTTTTCAATGTTCTGATTTCTCCTTTATCTTAACATTAATAACCCTTGAAAATGATTGATATATATCAATTAATATCTATGTTAATAATGTTCACCTAAATGTTCTTTTTAGGAGATTTCATGAACTAGGGTATACAATCATAGTCTCCTTCACCCATTACACATGTTGTGCCTTCGTAATACCAGGCATAGCTTGTAGGATCACCATCATCTCTACACAAATGTAAAAGACTTCATGTGACTTATGAACTATGGTATTTCAACCTTAATGTATAAAATATATTTATATGTGTAGTTATAGTTCATTTATAAAAAATGAATCCCATAGAACCATATACTTCATGTGATTAAACGTTATTGGAAATATAGTTATGTCGTAGGGGTTCTTCTCCTCCACATGAATATATCACATATATATTCTCAATATAATGAACAAATAATATGTTATCCTTTGGTCCTAACCAATAAATAATAACACAACTAATTTTTTTAATGTAGAAAATACCCTTTTAAATGATATTAGATTTAAAACAACATTATTCATCCTTGGGTTATTTGGTATTAATATACATGAACACACTACCATGGTATCCAATTTACATTCATAGACAAACATCAAAATTTACCAAAGATATACATAAATTATAGTGATTAAAAATTTTTAACGTATTATATTATTAATTTGATGATGAAGTGGACATGTGTTTTTAGATCAGTTTCATAGAATCATGAAACATCACATTTTCTCATCATTCATGTGAATGAGGATATATGATGTTCAATCCTTTTTCATACATTCTCAATCACAGAATGTCGTGGTGATTATCAACATTGATTAAAATTACCATCACTTACTATTTTGATTAATCGGTGCATCAATTCCATGAGTCATTAAATCTTCCCCAATATTATAATATTCTTTGGATAACCATATTAGTGAAATAAAAACATTAAATTTAGGACCATGAAATGATCTAATAAGTCTCATTATTTTGGATTGACTACTAAATATGGTCTGCTATAACAAGATCATGCAAAAATAACCTTTTAGGGATTATTAATAATGTCAATATGACAAATAGTGATCTAGGTTTAATATACATGGATATAATATAATTTTAGATTAATATTAACTAATTTACAAAAATACATTCTTGTGGACCATAATAGTATGCTTTCCATGAAAAGAGGGAAACAAAATCTCCTATCTTGGGGAAATATATTCAATATATCTAATAAAGATCCTTCCCATTAATATTCCTACTTAAATTTTTCTTCATAACATAAGGAATGAATGATTACGAAAAGTGTAACGCCCCGACCCCAGCTACCCAGAGTCGGTGCGTTACTTCGTAACATTGGCATGATCACAAAAGATCAAGTCTCGAAAGACCGATTAGTTTAGTAGCCTTGGAAACACTAGATACATTCGTAAACGTTACATTACATCATAAAGTGAAAAACTACAATAACAAAGTCTCCATAGTCCACACTCATATCCTCTTCTGACTATCCCTGCAGGTCATTCATAAAATACTTCTTCACATCATGGAAAAATATTAAAACATTGAAAGGGGTGAGCTCCGATGCTCAGTAAGGTTAACAATATAGCGGAAGCTTTCATAAATAAACATTAACATTTAAGGCAATGTATAACTAAAACAAAAGCCTTTTAAACTTGAACTTCAACATAATATGGCAAAAGTAAAATGAGATAATTCCATTCACTTCTTCACATGGATATTCTACTGGTCGAATAATCACATGCAAAATCAATAACCACTTTCATAATGAGGGAATGTATAATGCCAGACATTCTAAAACATTTTGTCAAGGCCTCGGCCAAGACGTCTAAAATGATTAAGGCCTCGGCCAAATCCATAAATCAAATTGGGAAAGGGCCTCGGCCAATTCCATGTCTAGTTGTCTCATGAGACCTACCGATGCATCGAGGAGCTATAGCGGGCTCCACCCGTCACTTATTAAGTCCAATACATTCCTCATATGAATAGGTTTAAACATATCATAAACCATAACATAATTGTATCACATAAAACATGCATAAAGGAAACATAACATTTCCACATTTCAATCACAAGATATCAATACAACACATTGATATAATAAAAACGCTTTCAAAACCATTTTCAATACCAAAATAAAAGAAAGTTAAAACTTTGTATTTATTTTTCATTAAAAAAAGATGGCTTGTAGAGGAATCCGAAACTCAAATAATCGTCACGGTGGCGGAGAAGTCGTTGTCGCCGCATAAGTACGGAAAGAAAAACATTCCCTTTTGTCGTTTAGCAAAACGATTCGTATAAAAAGATTCCTTTTGAATATACATAAAATTCAAAGGGGTTTATACACCGTATAAAAGAAAGTTGTGTATAAAACCAAATATGCCTCAATGAAAGGAGATTGAGACAAAGTCCTTAAAAAGATCATTTTTAAAATAAAATATATCTATTATGTGTATTCACTATAGGTACACATAAAGAGTGTAAAAATACAAAATAGGACATAATAATATCATGACATAATTTGAAAGTAGGAGATTAACCCAAAGAATGGAAGTTGGTTTAAGAAATTCCCTTACCTCATGTCTGACTTGACTCAACCGTTCTTTAACCTCATGAATAATAAAATAGAGTTAATATATACCTTATTAAGAACCATTTTCAATTTCATTATCCTTTTTATATCACTTATTACAATGATATGAACATTATGTAATTATTTATGTTAATAACGGTCGTTTTGTCGATCTTTGGTACTTGAGTCAACAATAAAATTCTTATAATTACAAGTTGTTTATGTGGTAGAATATCCATTATCTCCATAATTATATTCATTATTTAGATGTCATATATATCTCATATATCCAGTATATACATTCATTTATAATATTACGTAACATTTAGAGGTAAGAAATGAAATGCACCGTTCATGGAGACGGTAAGCCGTACGTACGCATGAACGCTACTTTCATTTCAATTTCATATTTAATGGAACGAAATCATAATGATATAAATGTATAATATAATTCCAGTATAATATAGTGTATAATACCATTTACTCCATCCTTTATACATCCCACATATGGCATTAACGATTCAAATCACTTTGAGGGGGCGGTAGTCTGCACATCCTCTAATGAAATTATCGCGTTTACCCATAATGGAAATCATAAAGTATGACATAAATGAGAAATACAGAAGCATAAGTAAAACATAAACATATTATATATCATATATAAAAATAGTGACATCTTAATGGCCACCTTTGAAGGTGTTATATGAGTGTTGAACAATCATTGTTTCGTGAGGCAGAAATTCGCCATCCACAGAAACCCTATGTTCTTTAACCATTAGATGTAATTGTGTGTAAGTGTAGCTCGAATCCTTCTTATAACAACATCCTAGTATATTGAGGATACTGGTGTTGTTACAAAAGAAATGAATAAAAAGATTTTAGGGGGTTGGAGAAGATAAGTAAAACAAAACAACATTAGAGAAGACATTATCTCAAAATCGGGTAACTCTTTTGATTTGAGCCAAAGGCTTCCTTGGGAAGAGTTCTGCCCAAAGTGAGGCTTCTAGGAGTAAGAGGGAGAAGTTGGGAGAGTATTTGGGCAGAGTTTGGCCGAGCCAAATGGCTTGAAGTTGTGAATAAGGTGGGAGAGGTGGGGGCCTTTTATAAGTGGAGAGGAGGGGCACTTTTGGAAAGATTGAAATGTTACATTATTTCACAATGCTTTTCGGATTCTAAAGGTCCCACACTTATATAATTCGAGGCTAAGGTGATAAGGTTTCGAAATCGCCTCATCCAATAGGCTTTTGACAAGTGTAAGCCTTGGATTTTGCATTATCTTCTCATTTTATTTAAATCGTTAAATAATGAGGTCATCGCTGCATCATAATGATGTCATAAATAATTTAATTTATTTAATGTCTAAAAATTATAAAAAAAATACTATGATGTAGGAAATCCTCTTATATTTCTAATGAATATTTATAGTCAAAATTTGGACTTGTGTAACCCAATTAAAAACTGTTTTAGTAAAATAACTCATGTTTGTGTCAATTTAATTTTAACATTAAATAAATATATATTAATGTCATTTTCCAACTAAAGTGGCTCCATGGGGTCCCCAAGTTGACCCATGGGTTGTCTTGGTCGGCCATGACTCATCTAATAGGAGTAGGACAAGTTTCATGCTCATATCATATTATTAAAACATTATTTGTACCTTAAACTACACTAATTACCTCTAATCGCGATTAAGAACTTAAAAGTTACTATTCACCAAAAATTTATTTTAATCTCATTGAACCACATTTTACATCTTAATGACAACCATGTATGTAGGATTTTTGAAAATAAAATCACAGAAGTGGTAATATTTCATTTAAACGAAAAATCAGTTATTTAACAACCACTTAGTGGTTTCACTATTCATCAAAAATTGAAGTTTTTCAGAACAAAGCCAAAATTTCACCCTAAGCTATAATTGATATTCCGAATTCAAAAATGATTTCTATTTTAAAAAATTCCAAACATATAAGTTGCATTAATTAATTTTATAATTAATTCCCGCTGTTACAAAAAATAGCGTGTTTTTAAGAAACAATTTATATCAAAAGATTGGCAATTGTTTATGTCCAATTTCAATGTTAAATTAATTCTAATGACCACCATTGGATAAAATGGTAAAAATATATTATAATTATACTTTAAAACCACTAAATAGTATAATTTATCACTATAAATTATTTTGATTAAAAAAGTTGTTTTTAAGTATTTTTCACTATTCATAAAAAATAGAAGTTCTCAGAAAAATACCAAAAATTCAACATAGGCTAATTTTGATATTCCGAATCCAAAAATGAAGTCCATTTTGATAAATAAAATTTATAAAGTTTCAAAAAGTAGGTTTTACTATTCACAACGGCTAGTTTAATTCGTTGTGGTGTGTGTTAGAGCTCGAGGTTGCGTACAACACACGCTATTGCATTATTCGAAGTGAAACGTACCGTGGAATCTTGGGGTGTTACATTCTCCCCTCCTTCAATAAATTGAGTCCTCGCAATTTGAAATTTTTCTTTGAAAATAAAAGGTTGAAAAGAGAAAATACCTTTGAGGAAAACCCACATCGGAAATAAGGTTAATAAATATATAACAATAAAATAAAGCAAGATAAGTACAAAGGTCACCCGATATAGCCAATTCTAGGATTCTATGAAAATATGGATATGGAGGAGAAACAAACCATAAAGGTCTGATGGAGAGTTATAGAAAACAGGATTAGGAGAAAGTTTAACTACAAGAAAATCACAAACTTGTGACTGGTTAAACGGTCATTGAATCCCCAGTTGGAAATGTTAACCGACAACATTTTTGTTTTAAGTTACCTTTTATAATGTTGAGGACTTTATTTAGGAGATTTACTAAGAACGTACGGGAATATACATACTTGTTATGTATACTTTCATTCGTTAATAAATTTTTAACACAAACCCATGTTTTACTCCAAATGGTAACGGAACTCAAAAATATTCTTTTTATCCTAATTATATAAGGTTCCAAATATTAACACATGCCATTTAGATTAGTAAAACTATTTTGTAATAACCAGGGACTTCCTGTAGGATAGTGGTAGGAAATAAAGGCTTGTCGCACTATGGTTGTGGGTTCGATTCCTGCAGCTTTGTCCGACGCGACGGGTTATTCCCCACCCTGCAGGTTGTCCTTTTCCTAAAACTATAGTATTATAATATTCCAAAAATAATCTTCAGAAATGCTTTAACCTTAAACAATACTATCCAAAGATTAACTTAATCCACTCCAACCTTTATAGTTATCCAAAATACCTCTGTCCAGACTTTCTCTAAAAGGTCTCTTAATTCCAAAATCAATTGTAACATCAGATTCCCCAAACAAAGAAAAGTTTCTCTTATTGTCACATACTAAAAATATGATTACCTTAATCATATTAAAACCTTACTGAAATCAAAAAGTACTGCAGTACAATCCATATATATATATAACATTATTCTTATAACCAGAATATAATCCTTTAGTCCAAAAGCACCAATACATTAATTATTCCGCTTCAACTGTATTCACAGCATAAGATTGTCCTTGATCCCTTGGCCTTTTCTGAGGTAAGTTTCCTTGACGCTTAGGACATTCATTTGCATAATCCCCATTTCCCTACAATTGTAGCATTCAACTTTGACAGCCTCTTTCTTTCCCTTGCAACCACGATCCTGGTGACCCTTTTCTCCACATTTATAACAAACTCCCATTCCTTTTAGGCACGTACCAGGGTGATTCTTCCCACAATTATCACATAATGGAAAATCCCTCTTTCCCGTTTTCCCTTTATCTGTCTCTTGTTCCACTGTTCTCTTCTTCTCTTGCTTTACTTTATTGTCATAAGACTTAGAGAATTCCTTTTCTGTCTTGATAGCACACGAGACAATATCTTCGTATGATGAGAAGGATTTTGATACTAAAGCTCGATAGAGAAATGGTTTTAACCCATCAAAGTAACGATCAATCTTACTTCTTGGGTTACGTATATAATCGGAAGCATGCCTCGCTAACCTTGTAAAGTTAGCCTCATACTTTGCGACATTCTCATCCTCCTTCTGCCTCAGACTCAGAAATTGCCTTTCCATATCTGCTCGATGGTCACGAGGAAAGTATTTTTCTAATAAAATCTCTTTGAACTCCCTCCATTCCATATTCAATACTTCATCATCTTCCTTTGTGTTTTGAATCAGCGACCACCACTGATCGGCATCTCCAGTGAGGCGGTAAACTGCCATGACAACCTTCTCCCTTTCACTACTCCCCAAGGCATGGAATATTTTCTCTAAGGAATTTATCCATTGCTCAGATACTATAGGATTTGTACTCCCATTGAAGGTTGGTGGTTGTTGCCTCATGAAACGGTCTAGCATTGATCCTCCACGTTGCGGATCAGGGTGCTCCATATGAGTAAGGTTATTATTCATAACCTGCGTGAGTTGTCCCAGTACGGTGAGAAGCTGATCAGCACCAGTTGTATCACTAGCTCCACCATAATTATCTTGAGCAGGAGGGAAATCCCTACACGGAGTGCGTGCATTGATACGGTTTCCATTCCTTCCACTAGGCGCCATTTCTAAACAATGGCATAAACTAGATTAGTTTATGAATCAAAATACATAATTCTATACTTGTAAAATACTTAACATAAATTGAACTAATTTTGGATATAATCCATAATTATAAAAATGTTTTCTTTGAGGAAGTATATACTCGTAACCCTTCATAGTGGTTTGTAATGAAAATGAGAATTATCCAAAGCATATCCCCCGGGAGTGTCGTAACCAAGAGTGCAGCAAGGCCCGTTGTCGTGCACCAGTTCCCGTTCGAGTCTAGCTCAAAGCGGTGTTTTCGGGTTTTACCCCTAGGTACATCTGTGCCAGAGCCGCCTCTACCTGCTCGTATCCAGACAGGGATGTATTGCTCGGAAAACTCACAACATCTCTACAATACCAAAATTCTAGGAAGTTCTTCTATACTAATCCTCAAAGTCTATCTTCGGGCTATGTGCTCTAATCAGAGTTTATCTAAATCTAGCATCCAAGGTTAGTACTAAACTGCCTCTGATACCAACTGTAACGCCCTGACCCCAGCTACCCAGAGTCGGTGCGTTACTTCGTAAAATTGGCATGATCACAAAAGATCAAGTCTCAAAAGACCGATTAGTTTAGTAGCCTTGGAAACACTAGATACATTCGTAAACGTTACATTACATCATAAAGTGAAAAACTACAATAACAAAGTCTCCATAGTCCACACTCATATCCTCTTCTGACTATCCCTGTAGGTCATTCATAAAATACTTCTTCACATCCTGGAAAAATATTAAAACATTGAAAGGGGTGAGCTCCGATGCTCAGTAAGGTTAATAATATAGCGGAAGCTTTCATAAATAAACATTAACATTTAAGGCAATGTATAACTAAAACAAAAGCCTTTTAAACTTAAACTTCAACATAATATGGTAAAAGTAAAATGAGATAATTTCATTCACTTCTTCACATGGATATTCTACTGGTCGAATAATCACATGCAAAATCAATAACCACTTTCATAATGAGGGAATGTATAATGCCGGACATTCTGAAACATTTTGTCAAGGCCTCGGCCAAGACGTCTAAAATGATTAAGGCCTCGGCCAAAACCATAAATCAAATTGGGAAAGGGCCTCGGCCAATTCCATGTCTAGTTGTCTCATGAGACCTACCGATTCATCGAGGAGCTATAGCGGGCTCCACCCGTCACTTATTAAGTCCAATACATTCCTCATATTAATAGGTTTAAACATATCATAAACCATAACATAATTGTATCACATAAAACATGCATAAAGGAAACATAACATTTCCACATTTCAATCACAAGATATCAATACAACACATTGATATAATAAAAACGCTTTCAAAACCATTTTCAATACCAAAATAAAAGAAAGTTAAAACTTTGTATTTATTTTTCATTAAAAAAAGATGGCTTGTAGAGGAATCCGAAACTCAAATAATCGTCACGGCGGCGGAGAAGTCGTTGTCGCCGCATAAGTACGGAAAGAAAAACATTCCATTTTGTCGTTTAGGAAAACGCTTCGTATAAAAATATTCCTTTTGAATATACTTAAAAGTCAAAGGGGTTTATACACCGTATAAAAGAAAGTTGTGTATAAAACCAAATATGCCTCAATGAAAGGAGATTGAGACAAAGTCCTTAAAAAGATCATTTTTAAAATAAAATATATCTATTATGTGTATTCACTATAGGTACACATAAAGAACGTAAAAATACAAAATAGGACATAATAATATCATGATATAATTTGAAAGTAGGAGATTAACACAAAGAATGGAAGTTGGGTTAAGAAATTCCCTTACTTTGTGTCTGACTTAACTCAACCGTTCTTTAACCTCCTGAATAATAAACTAGAGTTAATATATACCTTATTAAGAACCATTTTCAATTTCATTATCCTTTTTATATCACTTATTACAATGATATGAACATTATGTAATTATTTAAGTTAATAACGGTCGTTTTGTCGATCTTTGGTACTTGAGTCAACAATAAAATTCTTATAATTACAAGTTGTTTATGTGGTAGAATATCCATTATCTCCAGAATTATATTCATGATTTAGATGTCATATATATCTCATATATCCAGTATATACATTCATTTATAATATTACGTAACATTTAGAGGTAAGAAATGAAATGCACCGTTCATGGAGACGGTAAGCCGTACGTACGCATGAACGCTACTTTCATTTCAATTTCATATTTAATGGAACGAAATCATAATTATATAAATGTATAATATAATTCCAGTATAATATAGTGTATAATACCATTTACTCCATCCTTTATACATCCCACATATGGCATTAACGATTCAAATCACTTTGAGGGGGTGGTAGTCCGCACATCCTCTAATGAAATTATCGCGTTTACCCATAATGGAAATCATAAAGTATTCCATAAATGAGAAATACAGAAGAATAAGTAAAACATAAACATATTATATATCATATATAAAAATAGTGACATCTTAATGGCCACCTTTGAAGGTTTTATATGAGTGTTGAACAATCATCGTTTCGTGAGGCAGAAATTCGCCATCCACAGAAACCCTATGTTATTTAACCATTAGATGTAATTGTGTGTAAGTGTAGCTCGAATACTTCTTATAAAAACATCCTAGTATATTGAGTATACTTGTGTTGTTACAAAAGAAATTAATAAAAAGATTTTAGGGGGTTGGAGAAGATAAGTAAAACAAAACAACATTAGAGAAGACATTACCTCAAAATCGGGTAACTCTTTTGATTTGAGCCAAAGGCTTCCTTGGGGAGAGTTATGACCAAAGTGAGGCTTGTAGGAGTAAGAGGGGGAAGTTGGGAGAGTATTTGGGCAGAGGTTGGCCGAGCCAAATGGATTGAAGTTGTGAATAAGGTGGAAGAGTTGGGGGCCTTTTATAAGTGGAGAGGAGGGGCACTTTTGGAAAGATTGAAATGTTACATTATTTCACAATGCTTTTCGGATTCTAAAGGTCCGAAACTTATATAACTGGAGTCTAAGGTTATAAGGATTCGAAATCTCCTCATACAATAGGCTTTGGACAAGTGTAAGCCTTGGATTTTGCATTCTCTTCTCATTTTATTTAAATCGTTAAATAATGTGGTCATCGCTGCATCATAATGATGTCATAAATAATTTAATTTATTTATGTCTAAAAATTATAAAAAAAAATACTATGATGTAGGAAATATTTTTATCTTTCTAATGAATATTTATAGTCAAACTTTGGACTTGTTTAACCCCACTTAAAAACTGTTTTAGTAAAATAACTCATGTTTGTGTCAATTTAATTTTAACATTAAATAAATATATATTAATGTCATTTTCCAACTAAAGTGGCTCCATGGGGTCCCCAAGTTGACCCATGGGTTGTCTTGGTCTTCCATGACTCATCCAATAGGATTAGGACAAGTGTCATGCTCATCTCATATTATTAAAACATTATTTGTACCTTAAACTACACTAATTACCTCTAATCGCGATTAAGAACTTAAAAGTTACTATTCACCAAAAATTTATTTTATTCTCATTGAACCACATTTTACATATTAATGACAACCATTTATGTCGAATTTTTGAAAATAAAATCACAGAAGTGGTAATATTTCATTTAAACGAAAAATCAGTTATTTAACTACCACTTAGTGGTTTCACTATTCATCAAAAATTGAAGTTTTTCAAAACAAAGCCAAAATTTCACCCTAAGCTATAATGGATATTCCGAATTCAAAAATTATGTCTATTTTACAAAATTCCAAACATATAAGTTGCATTAATTAATTTTATAATTAATTCCCGCTGTTACAAAAAATAGCATGTTTTTAAGAAACAATTTATATCAAAAGATTGGCAATTGTTTATGTCCAATTTCAATGTTAAATTAATTCTAATGACCACCATTGGATAAAATGGTAAAAATATATTCTAATTATACTTTAAAACCACTAAATAGTATAATTTATCACTATAAATTATTTTGATTAAAAAAGTAGTTTTTAAGTATTTTTCACTATTCATAAAAAATAGAAGTTCTCAAAAAAATACCAAAAATTCAACATAGGCTAATTTTGATATTCCTAATCCAAAAATGAAGTCCATTTTGATAAATAAAATTTATAAAGTTTCAAAAAGTAGGTATTACTATTCACAACGGCTAGTTTAATTCGTTGTGGTGTGTGTTAGAGCTCGAGGTTGCGTACAACACACGCTATTGCATTATTCGAAGTGAAACGTACCGTGGAAGCTTGGGGTGTTACAAAAAGCGTTATATCAGATGATCAGTACAGGTTAACAATATAGATATGTAATCATAACCCGATTATAAGGGTTTGAGAACATGATAATCACTTTTGAATATCATACCTCTAATATCCAAGATCATATATAATAATCATTTCATAAAAATTGGCATTTAATATGACACTAATCATAAGTGAAGTATAAGTATATTCCATGAGATAATAACATATAAATAAGGCAAAGAATTGTGGAACTCATGTAAGAACATAAAATGATATCCATAGTAGTCAAGGCATCACTTACAAGGAAATATTAAAAGTATGGGTTCAATTCTCGTATGATATTTTTAGTCACAGTTCACTCCCATGAACATATTAGTAGTCTAGAATCACCCCTAAGAGAATCTTAGAAAACAGAGTCCCTTATTGAACTGAGTTCACTCCCCATTCCATCCATACCTATGTAATGAGATAGAAATATTTACCCAATGAATTTGAGGGCGATATTGGTCCCACCCTTCTAATAGTGAAATCATAAATATGTGATCTACAAGACCACAAACAACCATATCATAACCCATGAAATAAAATGGAAATCATAAAATTGAAAAAATATCACAACCAGAAGAAAAATTGACAGGTTTCATAATCATTTAATCCAAGAATAACCCATTAAAAGGAGAAGGTTTCATAATTATATAACTTATGATAGAGTAATTCATTTCATAAACATATAACCCAAGAAGGAGATATGGGTTTAATAAACATTATGCCATCAAATAATTAACTATTTAGAGAAAGAATATGAATAGAAACGTTGGAGCATTTACTAAATAATTCTTGAGTAACACCAACAGATGTCATCATAGATCAAAAATAGTTTTAAAATATATTTTAAAGACATTTCTTGAGTAAAATATATTTTATTATTCGAAAATTGATTTTAAAATAATAAAAACTTTTGAAAACCATTTTCATCATGTCAAAACTTGAAAATGTGTAAAGGAATCTTGAAAACATTTTAATGAAAAGTTTCCATGAAAACTTATAAAATAATCTTGAAACCCTTTTGAAGACAATATTACTCAAAAACTTTTAAAATAATCTTGAAAAATTTTGAAATTTATTTTCCTTAAAAAAATTATAGGAATATTGATAACCTTTTGAAAACCATTTTCATTGAAAACATATAAAAGATACATGACAAAAATTTAAAAACCATTTTAATTTAAATTATGTTTGAATACCAATTTTTTTTTGAAAACATGGTTTTTGAAATAAAACATACTTCTGACTAAAAATAGAAATAAGATAAAATTTTATTTGAAAAACTTTCTTAACCCCCTTAGTGACCAAAGAGTGGAAAATATTATTAATAGATTAATTAATCATGACTAAACATAGTACAATAAAATTAATTATTTTTCTTTATAAATGGATCATAATTTTTATCAATGTAAGCATACTTATAAACAATCTCGACTAACGATTGGATTGTTTCAATGAACTCTTACCACTTTAAAAATTTTAATCATACTCCCCATATAGAAATACAAAATTACATAGAGGTTAAAGTATCATTAAAATATGGTAATTAAGGATATAACACGTCAAATTGAAGTATTAACACCTCATAAATGAACATATGTGCATACCAAAATAAGTGTCCCAAATAAGTGAAATGGATAAAAAATAATTTACTAAATTGGTTACTTGTGAACCATAAAAACCATGAAGGAGAGATCATAAAATGGAAATGAAAATAACCCTAAATTTAATAATGAGAATAATATAATACAGTCATGGTTAGTATGTACACCACATAAAATAAATGAGTGGTGAATAAGGCATGTGTCTAGATTAAAAAAAGTGATATGAAATTACATTAACGTATGTCTTGAATCTCTTCACACTCATAATAACCATATATATAATAAATATATTTTTAATATACATCTACCGGAAATATGAATATATATAATACTACATATTATTTTCCTATGAATTTTTATTACATGTTCATTTATAACTCCATGTTAATGTTACATTTCAGGTGATAACTAACTTGTTTTATGAACATGTTTTGACTTGTTATTCTTATTCATATTACTTAGATAGTGATTTAATTATTTAAATAATTAGTAAAACATGATAAAAGTATAATATATATTCAGTATAAAATTATTTAAAATAATTTATAAAATATACAAGCTTAAATGAAATACAGAGTTCATGTAGATGGTAGGTCATGTGTACGCATGTAAATTATTTTTATTTTCATATCATATTGAAAGAAAGTAAATGTAATATATATATATATATTATATCACTAAATTAGTTTTAATATTTCATATATATCATATATTTTCCCCAAAACCATCCTTAATGTATTCTATGTGAAATGTGAATGAATCATAGTGCTTTGATGAGGTGGTAATCCACACTTCCACAAATAAAGTTATCATATTTTAAAAAAATGGAATGAAGAAAGGTATGTTTTATATAAAAATTATAGAAAAGTAAATATATATTAAATATAATATATATCATATAAAAACATATTTTTCATCATAATTCCCAATCATGAAATATGGTAAAGGAAAAATGAACAACATTACTTTGTGAGGCGGTAATTCCCCATACGTAATAACGATTGGTTCACTACCCATTTGATGGATGTTTCTGTATGTGTAGGTATAAAACTTTAATATAAAAACGTATATATTTATTTAGTATACAGAGTCTATTATTTATTCAGGTAATAAAAATAATTGAGGTGGTTGAGAAAGAAAATAAAAAAAGGAGCTTGAGGAAATATGTAACCTCTCATTCAGGTTACTCTATTTGGTATGCACAAAAGTGATTCCTTGGTTGGATATAAAACCAAATGTAGGATTAAAGGATTAAGGGAGGGATTTTGGGAGGTTATTGTATCTGATTTTCTATGAGGAAAAGGGTTTGATATGTGTGATTAAGCGGGGGGTGAATGCCTTTTTATAGTGGAGGAGTGTCATTTCTATAAATATAAAAATGTAAACACTATTGAGAGGTCTTCCTTATATAAAGTGAACCAAATAAAAGTATAAATTATATATAATAGGATTATGTTTCAATATGCGGTCATAAAATGGATTATTTAAATATTTCTAGGTCATTTGGACTCTTAAGATTAACATTTAACCATTAAGTAAACATGTTTTTACCTTAATCGATATACTTAATTTTAATTAATTTTAATAATATTTGTATTCAAAAACCAAGTTTAACTTACTATATTTGATTATTATTCTTATTAAAACTATAAAATCATTTTTTCCAAAATCTAGTCATAAAAGTTTTAGAAATTAATTTAAATTTAATCTGACTGATATGATGACAAACCTGTTTTTCTGTAAAAGGTCCAAACGATTCAAATGATTTTATATACAATTTGAATTTAAAATTGGTTATAATGACATATATTTTATTAAGTTATGTATATTTAATATAATTATATATTTAAATCAAATCAAATATAATATATTTATCTAAAAAATAGATGTAAAAGTTGTTTTGAATTAAAATTACGTATTTAACACTATTCATCCAAAAACAATTATTCTCAGAAAAATAACAAAAATTTAACCAAAGTCAATTTTGATATATGAATTTAAAAAATGAATTATATTTTTTCAAATGAAAATTATAAGTGTAAACAATTAGTCTAAAAATCGGTTCTACATTAAAATTTGGCAAAATTACATTTTAAGAAAATAGTTATTTTTATTAATATAATTGGATTTATTATTATCTTATGCCTATAAAATGCACTATATAAGTATAAAAATGGGTTAATATATAATATATAAATTTTATTAAAAACATTCCTGAAAAGATATTTTGTTTAACTTTTTTAGATAAATCGTGCTTGTACATAGAAAAATATTTTTCTAAGAAAAGTAATTTATATATTTTTGAATACTATTTACATTCATTTATAACTAATTTATTACCCAAGGATTCATTTTTTATTCATGTGTAAACCCTATTTTCATAATTTAGTTAATCTTATTAATAAATTAAACATCTATGGACAGGTGGTAAAAATAATAACAATTTAATAACAGTATTAATAGTATAAATAAATCTAGTAAAACAAAACCTTGAATGAATCTCAAGTTATCAAAGGAACTCATAATTGTGTATAACATAAGACAAAAATAGTTTTGTGTCTATTGTAATCAACTATATGTATTGTGTCTAGCATAACCTTAACTTGGTGTTGTGTATAATATAATACAAACATAGTGAATTAATGTAAAAAAATCAATATTCAGTGTTATGTGAAATGATAAATATTAAAATGATTAAATTAATTTTTTTTAAAATCTCATGATATTACATTCTAACCCATTTAAAATGAATTTGTCCCAAAAAATTAATTTGGGTTATCAATTGTTAAATACTTGAATATTCCTTTCATAAGAACCCACATCATAAAATTGAATACTATAATTTTCTTTAAAAATGTACTATTAATATAATTACAATTACCCAATATAATTCATTACTATGTTTCCACATTATAGAATAAATGACAAAATTAAAGACCTGGACATGGAAGATAAATCTAACCATAATGTTCTGATGGAGAGTGATGAATATCATAGTTAATAGATTATTATGAATCAAAAATCCATAACTCAAATAGGCCTGAAAAATGTGATAGATATTGTTATAAATGATGAAAAATTGACTATAGTTTATTCAAAGATCATTTTTCACAAGGTTAAAAAAATTTCATGAAAATAAATACATACCTGATTTTAGTACAACCTTACCTTTTTTGTGCCTTGATAATCTTCCACTTCATAACTTATTCCTTGAAATTATGGTGAATTTTTCATTCTTGAAGAATTAATATATAATGAGATACATGAATAGAATGTAAGGTCAATCCATCTATCCTTATTGAAACAATGTTGTTTGCACAATTTATTTGATATGCATAAATCCTCAGAGTGAGAGATAATACTGTAATATATAATACCTCATAAGAAGTTTAAGATAAATAATTCCATAAATGGATAACCTTATAACACTTTTAGAAAAAAAAATCAAAACTTGAGAAAGTAGGTCTCTAAATCATCCTAACATTGATCCCTTATACGTTATAATGTAGATCTTATTTTCACATACCAAACATGTGAATACCTTCAAAAATTATTGTATTGAAAAAATGTAATAAAATGAATTACCATAAATCCTAATTTAAAACAAGATTGAATCCTTATTAAAAAGTTTATTGGATTTATCCCCTCTATCCGAAAATTTTGTAAATTCCATCCATGATAGAAAAATCCAATTTGTAAACAGATCCTCAATTAGTTACAAGATCATTAATACATACAAATTTAGTTATTTGTATCCAACATGTAATGACCCAAAAATTTATTCATCTTGATCTGATTAAATGTTTTACTATGTAAAATGGTTATATAAGACATATTAAAATCCTTGATTTTCAATTTTTTTTATTTTAAATTTGCTCTAAGAATTGTTACCATTACTAATATAGCCTTTTAACAATGATCACATGGTTAATATAGGGCATTAAAAAAATCCAATTTACCTAGGAAAATCAAGAAATGGCCTCATCCAGTATAATTTATCCATATGATGTTAATTTTTTAGAGCACAGAAAGGAGGTAGCATCATTGGGATTCTCTATTGACCAAGACCAAGCTGAGCTTCAACATGTTAATCTTGAACGGAACCGCCTATAATAGAAGTTGAAGTCAATAAAGATTACCACCTGAGTGATGTTATTCGATCCACCCCAAGAGTCTATCACAAACAGACACCAAACCCTTAGCTCCTATGTGACTATTATAAGGGTTTATGCAACAATACCCTAGAACTATAATTATGTGCATTATTTGTTTATAGAATAAAGAATATGCATTCATTATATTATCAGTTTGTAAATGGTTTTTAAAGAAATACATAATATTATTAGTTAATATTAAATTGAGAAACCTATTTTTATGAATTAATTTAAATTTAAATTAAATAATGTTTTAATAAAATATTATTACTATTTCTATTTTGATAAATGATCATATAATTTTTATGAATACAATTGTAATTTTTTTTACGGTTTGAAAACTCTTTTTGTTAAAACCCATGAATTTTCAATAAATGTTGGTTTCTATTTTAAATGTAAAAATTCATATATTTATAAAATTATTTATATATAATGAATATTATTTTTGGATTTAGGATGTCAAAATTATCTAAAAGTTAAATTTTCATAATTTTCTGAGATAATCAAATTTTTGGGTAAAAATTAAATACAGTTAAAATATATTATGTGTTTTATAACATCATAAGGACCCAATTGTGGTCTAATAATATACTATAAATGGTATTTCTGCCAATATATGTTTTAAATTTAAAATAATGTGATTTTATATTTTATTTATTTATTCTAGAAAGATTTAGTGGACCCTCCAAAACTTATAAAACATTTTAACATTTCAAAATGATTTCCTTGAGAGTGTAACTCACCTCCACATATGAAAGCCTAATATTTTAATAATATCTTACATTGAAATTATTAAATAAAGTTTTAAACTCCCCGTTGGAAAAAATCATGGTCAAAAACCATGGTTTTGTTTCTGGTTTTGATTATATTAATGTGCGGTGTCCAAAACAGAAATAATGATTAATTCCCTCCCTTTTTCTTAATAAACCCACCCAAGCTCCCACTTCTCTTCACTAAAAACCCATGTAGCTCGATCATCCCATTACCTAACCTCTCTATAATCTTCTCAAGGCTCCCTAATTTCTTTAAAAGTCTCTATCAAGCCTCTCCCAAGCCTTTGGGACAACACTTTCAAGTAACATATTTATTCCTTTCTAAATTTTGTCAAAATTTCTTTATATTGGTATACCCTTTTATTTTCAAATACAAATGTTGGGGTATGATTTCTCACCTCCCCCATACTGACCTATTTGTGTTGTAATTATTAAATACCTCTTTCTCAATCACTAATTCCTCCCATGTACACCCATTACCATGCCGAAATTCTATAAGGAATTTCTCTCTTGTCATTTACATTCAACAAATTATTTTATATTATTTATCTAAATTCCATTACATATGTTGGGATATAATGTTCCATGACCCATTTACATTCCATTTAATGTATTAATTATGAGATACCACTTTCTCTCTCATCAACCAATTTTACGATTTGTATTTGACGTCGTTATGTTATGAAAGTTACACCAAATTTTCCCATGCCAAAATTATCATGCAAGTTAATACAAAAACCATTTCACTATCAAGGGTATTCACCTCTATGAACATGTATATGTTGATTTAGAACTTACATTTATGTATTCCAAATATCTTATTCATGGAATAAATTGTGATTTTTAATGAATGTATGTTTTATGATATGTGTGACACACTTATGCATGGAATGAAATGTTTATAACGAGTGTGCCTTGATAACACTCCAATGCATTGGGTATAGAATAATATCATGATATTCCATTTTCAATGAGGTTTATTCATTATAATTCAATTTAAATTAGGGTTTAATAATGATAATTCAAGTGTAATGAGGTTTTACTCATGCTCTATGTGCAATGAGCCTTGGATCATGCTAATATCATGTTAAATGTTATTGCCAAATTTCCATGTTACGATAATCATGCTATATCATGAAATTATGTTCATGTTTCTCTTGTGCTCCATTGTTTTTCCTATTTCTTAACATGTACTATATTCTTAATGTTATGACTTGTTTACTCCCTTACGAGGCTTTATAGCTCACCCATTTCTTATGTATGTCCTCAGGTTTTCCCATGCAATGCTATCTACGAACGAAAATTGTGGTCATGTAAAAGAACTTTCCAATAATGATGTTGTATTTTATGTCTTCATTTGTCATGTATTTTTCCATATTTCCCAAGACATTAGATCTATAAATCATTATATTTTTCTTAAGTGCATGTTTATGTAATAAATCTTGTTTAGGTGTGTAATAAAGAGAACAATTGTTATAGTTTGTATCAGAGGATAAGTTTAGTTATTTTGGGATTAAGATTATAAAACCCCACTGAAAGCCTTGGGGATATAACTAATTATAATGAAAACATCCTAAAATATTGATCAGTATTGATTAAGTGGTTTATAAAGAAAATACATTCATGTTTGGATACAAGCAGGTAGAGGTGGCTTCAGCACAGATGTATCTATGGGTAAACCTGAAAACACCACATTGAGCTACACTAGAATGAGAAATGGTACCCAAAAATGGGCCTTCCTATACTCTTGGTTACTACACTCATAGGGTATATTCTTTAGAAATTTCATGAGCTTAGTAGGAACCATTATTAATGGAGTAATAAAATTCCTCTAAAAATACATGATAGTAAGTAGATCATAAATAACATAGATTAAAGTCCATAAATTCATATCATAAAGAAATAAATATAGATTTTATGTTATTCATTTTGTATTTGGATTACCCTCTATGTGTTACCCCTATCATTACTTTTCGTCCAACTAATTTCTGGTAATAGGAGGACTCAGGATAATAACCGATGTGAAGATCAATGTGATGACTATTCTAATGAGATGCCCACTCCAATTGGGCTAGGAATAAAAAAAATCCTCACAATACTCTCTCAGTTAACTCATTTTTTAAATAGAAACATGGGTCAAGAGGAATGTTCGACCCCCTCAGAAAGAACTATCCGCAATCGAGAGCATCATGATATAAAGGCCTCTTACTTTTAATGGATCATCTAATCCCCCAACTATCAAACAAGGGATCAACTCCATTGAGAAGATAGTCTCCATACTTCAATGTTCCAAACAAGATAAGGTTCATATGTATATTTATCGTATGGAGGATGATGCTAATCAATGGTGGAAAGTGATAAAAAATACAAAGCCTAAGGAAGAGATAGAGGCATTGGAATAGATGGATTTCCAGATTTTTTTTTCGATAAATATTTTACTCACACCCTCCTACTAAAGATAGAAAGGGAATTCCTTCCCATAAAGAAAAAATATGACACATCCATCAGATATTATGAGGAAAACATCACAAGGCCTTCACGATACACCTTTGGCTTTGTTGTTACCCTCGAATTAAAGATTGGCATATTCATTGGTTGGCTAAACCATAGGCTATGGAAATCCCTAACGATCTGTAACATTGATAACAATGAAGAAATTGTATGATGTTCCCTCAATGTTGAAATAGAGATCATTGAATCTCAGAGGTATCATGGGGATAATCTGAGGAAAGTGGACTTTAAATATGATATTCAGATAGATAAATCAAATAATGCTAATAAATTTTAGTACCCCACTTGCCAATGGTGCAGAAATAAGCACCTCATAAATTTCTTGAAGTGGACAAGGAAATGATGTAGGTGTGGAAGAGAAGTTCACCTGACCATTAACTGTCGGCCGAAAAAACCCACTGCATTGATAGAGGAGAATAACAATTCGTTCAACCCTCATCACATTGTTCATTGATTCAACTACAATAAACTAGGGCACTTTTCAAACCAGTGTCCTATGACAAGGGTTTTTAGAGGCAACCAACAACCTCTCTAAAAACAAGGGAAATATTTTTCCTTCACTAATGTCGAAGTGGACCATGAAAATGAAGTGGTGATAGGTACTCTAGTTATTTATTCAAGAATAGAATACATAATTTTATATTATGGTTCAATGCATTCATTTAAATACCAAAAGTTTAGTAGAACAATCCCATCACCACCACAAATCTTGGAAGTAGAGATGTCTGTGAGAAAAATAAATGGGGTAATAATTGAATCCCATTAATATAACTCCTCCCCTATCAAAATTTATGGTATGAACAACTTTTTGAACCTCTTCATACCCATTTTGGTTGAATATTATGAAATTATTTTCATGGATTGGATTTCCCTATATAGAGACAACATCAATTTCCATGAGAGGGAAATCACTCTCCATATTGTGAACCGACCCCCAATTCTGTACAAGTGAAAGGAGGAGGATGGATCTTATTTTACCACCATAATCTTATGTGTTGTTATTAATACCCTATGAGAATGTAAATATTTCTCAGATGATTTATTCTAAGGACGAAACCATCCTTGTAGACTAACCTATTGTGAATGAATTAATAGAAGTATTTCCTGTGGAAGTTTCCGATCATCCTCCTAGAGTAGATGTTGATTTTGATATTGGTCTTATACTCGGGGCTTTGAAAATATCCTAGACTCTATATAGAATGTCTATTATGGATCTTGAGGATCTAAAGAAACTATTACAAGAGAATCTAGATAAAGGGTTTATACACCCAAGTGCTTCTCTGCGGGGTGCACTAGTCCTCTTCATCAAGAAAAAAGTATGGGTCAATGTGCCTTTGCATTGATTATCATGAGATAAAACAATTAACGATAAATAAAAAGTATCCTATGACACAAATTGATTAATTTTTCAATTAGATTTTTGGAGAAGAATACTTCTCCATGGTGGATCTACGGTCAGGGTATTACCACGTAAGGGTGAAGAAGGAGGATATCCCCAAGACTGCTTTTCATACAAGATATAGGCACTATGAATTCATAGTAATGCCTTTAGGACTCACTAATTCTCCATCAATATTCATTTAATTGATGAATAGAGTCTTTAGATATTACCTTGAAAAATTTTTGGTAGTCTTTATAGACGATATTCTAATATACTACAAAACCAAGGAGGAGCATGTGGAAGATCTAATAACTGTACTAACTACCTTTTTAAAGGAGAATCTCTTTGAAAATTTAGGAAAGTGTGAGTTTCAGTTGAAGAAAGTCTCATTCATGGGTTATATCATCACAAGCAACGAGAAATCTATAGATCCCTCCAAGATAGCTATAATTGATAGATGAATGATCCAAACATCGGTGACCGATATCTGTAGCTTCCTGGGGTTAGCTGGTTATTATCACCTATTTGTGAGAAATTCCTCAAGATTGTCAAACCCTCTTACCAAGATATATTGAACGGGAGTCGAGTTTTCTTGGAGTGATGAATCTGAAGAGAGCCTCAAGGAGTGGAAAAGGAGGATTATCACTGTTCTTATGTTCACACTACCCACAAGTGGAGAAGGTTTTGTGGTATTTAGTGATGTTTTGAAGAAGTTCCTAGGATGTGTGTTGATGAAAAATGATAAATTCATTTCCTATGATTCAAGGAAACTGAATGTTCATGAGAAAAACTATCCAGCACATGGGCTGAAGTAATCTTCTATTTAAATATTTGGAAACATTACCTCTTTGGTTAGAAGTGTGATACATATAAAGTTAAAAAAATCCTCATGTATATATGCACATGGAAAGAGTTTAACATGAGCCCATGAAGGTGTTTAGAGTTGATCAAAGACTATGAATGCTCAATCCATTACAATGTAAAGAGAAAAAGGTGATGGATTATCTATTAAGAAAGGATCCAACAATTCTCTCATTGAAGATAATTTAAAAGGATCCAATATTCTATGATTTTATGAAGATGGACATGGGAATCATAAATAATAGAACATCATCAATCCTTTCACAAATGATTTCTCAACCATCTCTTTTGGAAAGTTTAAAGGATGCTCAAAAGGATGATGTGGGAATTTAGAAGAAAGTAGAAACTATCAAGAAAGGGAAATAATTATAGTTCAATTTTAATGATGAATTAATCATGAGATTTGGGTCAAGACTATACATTCCATCCAATTTGGAGTTGAATAATGATCAATTGGATGATTCACATTGTTCAAATTTCACTATTCACCCAGTAGACACAAAGATGTATCGAGATCGCCAATAGATTTATTGGTGGGATAACATGAAGAGGGAGATCACTGAGTACACATCAAAGTGCCTCGTATGTCAGAAAGTAATGGTGGAGAAGTAGAAGTCCAAGGGGATGATTAAACCATTACTGATACCAACATGGAAATGGGTGAACATCACCATGGGCTTTGTCAATGGACTTTTGAAGGCATCGAAAGGAAATAATGCTATCTGGATTTTTTTGGATCATCTTACAAAGATTGCAAATTTAATTACAATTCAAGATTATTTCTCATTGGATCTACTGGAACAGATATAGATAAGAGAATTGGTAAGGATGCATGGAGTACCACTATCAATTATATCTGACCGAGATCCAAGATTCACCACTATGTTCTGGAAGAGTCTCCAACACGCTCTGAATACTGAGATAGACTTTAGTACAACTTATCATGCTCAAACTGTTGGCCAATCTAAGCATACTATCCAAATACTAGAGGATATGTTGATATCATTATCAATAAACTTCAATAAAGGATGGGACCAATATTTTCCTCTGGTTGACTTCTCACAGAACAACAGAATTCTAAAGAACCCAAATGGTTGCTTATGAATCCCATTATGGAAGAGGTGCAGAAAACTGACATGTTGAGATGAAGTTGGGGAGAAAAAACTACTAGGTCTAGACATGGTCTAAAAAATGGTAGAAATGGTCAAGACCATCCAATATCACATTAAAGATTCTCAAAGTCAAAAAATTACTATGCTGATAATTTTTGATGAGACCTAGAGTTTTATGTAGAAGAGAATGTTGGAGTTGGTTGCCTAGAACCAAATACTTTATACTTTATTCATTAATAAAAGCCATATCACATCTTGTTTGTTCTTCTGCATGACAATGGATGTGATAATGTCCGAAGGACAGCTGTTGCATTAAAGGGTCATAGCAGATCCCTGCTATGATGAGAACCCTGAAGTGCCATAACACTATTCTTGATTATATGTTCTATGGCCGTATGATGTTATTTGAGGGACAAAAATAATATATGCCATTAGGGGCGAGGACTCATAAAAATTTGAGGCACCTTCTCATGGTGTGCGCCCCTGGTAATATCCAGGAGGATATTATGAGAACGAGACCCGCCAGTAGGAAATCAACATTTCATAGTGTCATTGGATGATACTATCTGCGGACGTGTGTATTGGTCATTAGAATTTAAGATTATTATTAATGGGTATTACAACTCGCACACTTAGATGTATTGACGGAAAATGTGATGACACACTGTTCACAGAGAGGTAGGATATGTTGGGTGCATCACGAGTAATACTACCTTAATAGATAATGCGAGAAAGGATTTGTCCCTCCAGTTCCATAATGGAAGTAGATATCTCAGGCCCTTTAATGTAATTGATATAACCTAAATAAATCCATGGACATGGTAAGGTTTGGGTGAGTTCAGTTCCGGGAAGTCAAAGAAATAATAGTTGAGAACATGGGTTGATGGCACTAGCATGCAACCCGCTTGATTGGAGATATTGAGACAAAGGGATTATATTACACGGTAAGCGTTTGTAGGAGGTGACACATCATTGTAGAGTTAACTTCTTTCTCTATGGGTGCCTTTGCGTGTTGCTAGATGCTAACCTTGGAATTTAGACAGGCTCCCCCTAATGCCACTGAGAAAGAGGCATAGAGTGTCCCACACTAAGTGTGTCCATGTATCTCAGTTAAATATTAATTTAACAAGTTAAATAAATATTATTACCAACTGTTTTTTAATAATTATTTAAGGATGAATGATCACATTTATTTAGACACTAGTTATTCAAGAGAATATATTGTGTGTGAAATGATATATTTATTAGCGAGTAATGAAGTTACCTTTATTTAATAAATCAATAGCCATTACTCAAGGTCTAATAAATATGGTGGAGAAAATGGAAAATAAAATTGCATGATGTGTATATTAAATATACACACCGTGTAGTTTTATGGAAAACAAGTACACGCCGTGTATTAATTATTACATGCCGAGTTGTTTTCAAGTCGGGATTTTGATGATATAATATTGTTTTATTAAATTATATTAATTATAGTCAGCTTGGGTATATTTCCAGGAATTAATATTTCGACATGGGGTTTCAATAAGAGTTAATGAAATATATAAAACGTGTAACACGGTTATTTATTGTCATAACTCTATTAACCTCAAACCCGATTATAAATATCCTCACAACCTGAAACCTTTTCAAGAGATACATTTTCATTGTGCACAATGGATTTGGAAATACTCTCAAGCCAAGAGAGAATTCCCTTTCCACCAAGAATGCCGTATAGTTACGAGAGCAAGATCCTCCACCAGATCAAGGTGGTTGAAGGCAGACATCACAAGTGAAGGCTCCTTCGTGATATCACCTGGAGATCCCTTCGGCGATGTCTAGAGATACGTGGCACACGTGTGGATCACCGCTAGAGGAATCCTACACTTGGATTCTATGCCACAACAACGGATCACAGGATCGTGACCGAAGACATCAAAGAAAAAAGAATTCCACCAAGGAAATTCTTGTGAATTAATTAAATTAATTATAACCAACTTATGAGGATCCTATCTATATGGTTCCAGGATTCACTCTTATGTTTTTCGTTCTTCGTTCTCTTATAAAGATTCGGTGTTTTAAATCGCAACAGATCTCGGATTGAACGTTGCTTAACGTTAAAATTAATGATGGGAAAACCCACCAATGCGCTTCCACTGTGCCTGGAACCATCAAGTGGTATCAAAGGGGTCATATCATTGATTATAAATATTTAGTTTTTTGTTGATGATTTAGGAATTTAATTATTTAGTTATTTCAATTCATTTTTAATCGTTCTGGAAATCTGAATATCGAGATCCGTTCCTCCACCCTCGTTTCTAGTTCACCTCACAGAAATGAATTTTTCTTTTAATTTTTATTAAAATAAAATAGAGGAACTCATCCAGAGGAGCAAAAAATTTTTGGCCGTACAACACCAGAATACACGCCGTATATTCATATGTACACGTTGTGTAGTCAAGGTTCAATGCATTGATTGATCAGCCAAATCAGGTCGTGTATTGATTATTTCTAAGAATTTAAGACGCCGTGTGTTGACCAAAAACAGGTGGCACACAGTTTCCAGATTAAAAGTCATGTGGTCCAGTGAACACGGTGTGTAGGTTCTTCAGGTTAGGGTTGGGCCGTGTACCCCGTACAACGCTTGACCGGCTGGAAACCGTGTAACGTGGAAACTACACGGCATGTGTCCCACTGTACACGCCATTTACAACGAAAATTTCCAAAGTACATTAACAGGCCATGTCCCCGGGCATGTACTTCGGATGAACAGTAAAGAAAACGTACACGCCGTGTAGTCGGAACAACACGTCGTGTACCCACCCAAATTACGCATATTTATTAAAGTTTATTATTATATTATTCAAAACCTTGAGACGTGTACAATGGTGCAGGCGTAAATATGACTCACAACACATGATAGGTTTTTTATATATATGTGTTTATTATAAACATCTGCGTAATGAATGGGAATTCACCGGGTTGCCTCTAAGGTACAAGTTACATACAAGGATAATTTTAAATGAATTTATTTGTATAAAATTATGATGGATGAGAATCTCAAGGAAATTTAGAAAAAGGATTTATGATATAAGGATTGATAAATTAAAGACAATTAATTGATTCGAGTGTGATTTATCTTAAATAAGAACGATTAAAGAATTAAATGCTAGTTTTATTTATGTATAAATATCGTTGCATGTATGGATGATCATGACCTAGACCGAGACCTTTGTATGTTAATGGTCTCTTTTAATTTATTTATATAAATTAAATTTGTTGGCCTGTGAGCCATCTCCTCATTAATATGTAGGGCATGCATTCCCAAGGATTCTATTATGTAAAAACCAATTTTACCCCTCACATACATGTGAGATAAATGCATATGTAATGGGTGGAAATCCCAAGCTAGTGGAGGCAGCTCAAGTCAGGAGATGAGGTGAAACAAATCCAAGGAGATGCAAAGGTGGACAGGTGGAAAGTTGTAAACACGAACCTGAAAGGTTCAAGGTGTTTTCTCCCCTTGGTCTTGGGTTAGTTTATCAACCTCTAGATAAACTAACCAATATAAAATATCATGATCATACCATTTATTTTATTTCTGTCAGTTTCATGGTTTATTTATTGTGGGTGTGTTGTCATGATCACACAACTAATGAATTAAAGGAGCATGCTAGATGGAACTAAAATAAAACCGGCTTATACGTAAATATTATCATAGATATGGTTTATCACTTAAGTATATCCCACTTAATATTAACAAGCATGTAATAAAAGATAATAAAATGGAAATTTACGTATAAGGATGAAATACCTCAAAAGAAATATTAAGTCGGTATAGCCTTCCATAATCTTGGTTAGAATCGAACAATAGTTCAATGTGCTTGACCAACCCTAGTTGGGGTGATTTCAATTATCGGGAAATTCTAATTCAAGGTTTTGGGTTGACATGAATTGGTTCGCATCATCATTTGTGTAACACAGTAGGACATGGTGTGACCATGAGGAAAAGGTTAAGGAAATCCAAAATAAAAGGATTTCAGGATTGGGGAGTCCACTCAGCAGATCAAGGAGCTGCGAGTAAATGCAGTTGGCATTTGGAATGCCTACGTAAAACCCTTTAAGTTGCTTGGCCAACCCTATTAGGAGTAATTAGAAGGGAAATATGGATCGTTTCCACTAGAATATTCAGGAAATAGAATATTCCAAAATCAATGGTGAGGGCTATTGAATTTTGATAAAATAGTGGTTGACTAATAAGTATTAATTTATTTATTTGTCTTTGTTTTTTAATAATGTACTAAACCTTTTCTCATCTTAATTTATAGAAACAACAAGAAAATGACTTCAAACATATCATTATGAACCATACTCGAGAAGGAAAAACTTCTCACCGTCACCAATTTCCATGAGTGGTAGAGGTGTTTACGCGTTATCCATCACCACGAGAGGAAATTGTATGTGCTGGAAGAGCCTGTTCAAGTTGCGCCTAGATTGGAACTTCTACCCTTAGCTCACCAGGTAGATAAAGACATGGGGCATGAAAAACCTGCAGTCCTTATGGTTAATATGAAAATGAAGGAAAAGGAAAAGTGGGCAAAGACTTATAAATGGTCTGAATCCCCCGAGCACCGTCCCTCCAAGAAGGAGAAGATCCCGAGGCAGGGCATGGAATGGGAGGCAATGTGTTTTGCATGTGGCAAGCAAGTCCACTAGAAGAGGAACTGCACCCCGAAGCGTCGAGATGATAATGGAGCATTCGTTATCGAGTGTAATCTTTCTATTTCTACACATTGGGTATTATATATAGCTTGTGGGGATCACATCTATATTAAAATGAAAGAACCAAGTAGATTTAGAAATATTGCCAGAGGAGAGGTGGATCTTCGAGTTGCCAATGGCGCAAGGCTGGCTGTGTTCGCTATTGGCAACTACCACCTCTCATTGCCGACTGGGATGATCTTGGTTTTACATAACTATTATTATGTGCATAGTGTTACCAAAAACATAATTTATGTATCTTGTTTGAACATGCAAGGATTTATTTTCAATTTTGGAAATAAGGGTATTCTCTTTTATAAGAAAAACATATGTTATGGTATGGAACATTTAAATAATGGATTTTATGTATTGAATTACTAAAACCATGTATTGGAAATCAATAATGAAACAAACTCACATGACTCACACATCACCCTGTTTTGGTATCACCATATCAGTCATGTAAACAAGAAGCACTTGAAAAAGCTCTACCAAGATGGCTATTTAGACTCTACTAAGCTAAAACCACTTGATAGATGTCACTCTTGTTTACAAGGTAAAATGACCAAGCCTCCATTTTGTGGATAGGGTGAAAGGGCCACAGAGCTTCTAGGATTGGTACACACAGATGTATGTGGACCATTTCCAGTAGAAGCTAGAGGTGGATATTCGTAATTCATTACTTTTACTGATGATTTGAGTAGATACGGATTTGTCTACTTAATGATGTATAAGTCAGAAGCCTTAGAGAAATTTAAGGAATTCAAGAATGAAGTAGAGAATCAGCTTGGTAAGACGATAATGAAGCTTCGATCAGATAAAGGTGGAGAATATCTGAACTAAGAGTTCATCGATCTTTTACGGGAGTCTGGGATTCTATCTCATCTCACTCCTCCTTATACACCAAAGTGGAATGGTGTTAGTGAAAGGAGGATCCACACCTTATTGGACATGGTGAGTTTGATGATGATTCATGCAGATTTTCCATTATCCTTTTGGGGAAATTCATTACAAACTATAGCATACACATTAAACAGAGTACCAAATAAGGCAGCAAATGGAATTCCCTCTGAGTTATGGAGTGGAAAGAAACCCATTTTGTCACATACATGGGTATGGGGATGCGAGACATTTTTAAGGCCTTCTCAGGGAACAAACTAGAACCCCGAGGCATGAAGTGTATATTTATAGGATATCCCATGGAAACGAAAGGATATTATCTATATAACCCTCAAAACAAGAAAATGAATCTCGCCAGACAAGCCGTATTTCTTTAGAGGGAGAACACCCTCAAGAAGGATAGTGGGATCAAGATTGACTTCGACGAAGTTGATGCTCAAGATACACAAGAGTTGGTACAGGAAAGAGTTCCCTAGGACCCCATGGAAGAGGTTCCAGAAACACAGGTACTGCGTAAGAGCTCAAGAGAGGTAAGGGAACTTGAGAGATTTGGTTTCCTAGTCACCGAGGATGGTGAATCATTATTGTTGGACAATAATGAACCTCTCTCTTACAAAGAAGCAGTAGAAATCTCAGAAGCTACAATATGGCTAGAAGATATGAATTCTGAGCTGGATTCCATGTATCAGAAGGAAGTTTGGTTTCTAGTCGATGAGCCAGTTGATGTAAAGCCTGTTGGTTGCAAATTGGTATTCAAGATAAATCTGGACATGGAAGGTCAAGTTAGCACCTTTAAAGCAAGGATAGTGGCTAAAGGATTCAGACAACATCAACGAATTGACTATGATGAATCCTTCTTGCCAGTTTCCATGTTTAAATCCATAGGAATCATACTTGCCATAGCGGATTACCATGACTATGAGATTTGGCAGATGGATTTCAAAACAACATTCCTTAATGGGAACCTTCAGGAAGATGTCTATATGATACATCCAGATGGGTTTGTGACACCCGGTGAAGCCAAACGGGTTTGCAAGTTGTAGAAATACATTTATGGATTAAAGTAAGTATCCATGTCATTGAACATTCGATTTGATGAAGCCATAATGGAATTTGGTTTCATTAAGAATGAATGTGAGCCATTTGTTTATAAGAAGTCTAAAAAGAATGTGGTCATTATCCGAGTAGTATATGTTGAGGACATATTGCTTATTGGAAATGATGTTCTAGCCTTACAGTCAGTTAAGGACTGGTTGAAAAAGTGCTTCCCCATGAAATATTTAGGTGAAGTAGCCTACATTACAGGGATCAAGATCTTTCGTGATAGATCTAAGAGGCTTCTTAGACTAAGTCAGGGTACATACATTGACCAGATACTAAAGAGATTTTGTATGGAATAATCAAAGAGAGTATTGGTTCCAGTGTCACATGGCTTACATATTTCTAAGAAAATCTGTCCTCTAACACAACAAGAGAAAGATATGATGAAAAATATCCCATACGCCTTGGATATTTGTTCCATCATGTATGCCATGTTATGTACCAGGCTTGATGTTTCCTGTGCACTGAACATGGTAGGCATATATCTAGAAGATCCAGGATAATAGCATTGGATTGCTGTTAAAACTATCCTTAATTACCTGAGAAGAACTAAGGATATGTTACTGGTGTATGGAGGATACAAGGAGCTTGTCATTGGAGGGTATACTGATGCTGGTTTTCAAGCAGATCAGAATGATCTGAAGTCACAATCTAGTTATGTTTATTGTCTCAATGGAGGAGCTGTGAGCTGGAAGAGTTCAAAGAAGTCAGTTTTCACCGATTCTACAGTGGAGTCCGAATATATAGCGACTTCTGATGTAGCCATGGAAGACATCTAGATTCGGAACTTTGTCCTGGATCATGATGTGGTGCCTATCAATAAAGATCCCATTACACTATATTGTGATAATACTGCAGCGGTGGCTCTTGCAAAACAACAAAGGTCACATCAACGGACAAAGCACTTACTCCGGAAGTATCACCTCTTGAGGGATTTCTATCAAAGGGGTGAAGTTGCAGTGAGAAGAGTGTCCACATAAGAGAACGTGGAAGACCCCATGAATAAAGGTCTATCTCAGCAGAAGCATGAATATCATGTGAGAGCTAGAGGGTTAAAGGTTGTTAGCAGTTGGATCTAGTCCAAGTGGGAGTCTGTTGGAGTTGGCGGCCTAGAACCAACTACTTTTTACATTTTTCATTAATAAAAGATTTATCACATCTTGTTTGTTCTTCTATATGACAATATATATGATAATGTCCTAAGGAAAACTGTTGCATTAAAGGGTCAAACCGGATCCCTGCTATGATGAGAACCCGGAAGTGCCATAACACTTTTCTTGAATATATTTTCTATGGCCAGATGATGTTATTTGAGGGACACAAATAATACATGCCATTAGGGGTGAGGAATCATAAAACATTGTGCCACCTTCTCATGGTGTGTGCCCTTGGTATTATTCAAGAGGATATTATGAGAACGAGACCCGCCAGTAGGAAATCCACATTTCATAGTGTAATTGGATGTTACTATCTGCGGACGTGTGTATTGGTCCTTAGAATTTATAATTATTATTAATTGGTATTACAACTCGTGCAATTAGATGTATTGACGAAAACTGTGATGACACACAGTTCGCAGCGAGGTAGGATACGTTGGGTGCGTCACGAGTAATACTGCATTAATAGATAATGCAAGAAGGGATTTGTCCCTTCTGTTCCATAATGGAAGTAGATATCTCAGGACCTTTGATGGAATTGATATATCCTAAATAAATCCATGGCCATGGTAAGGTATGGGTGAGTTCAGTTACTGGAAGTCAAAGAAATAATAATTGAGCACATGGGTTGATGTCACTAGCATGAAACCTTCTTGATTGGAGATATTGAGACAAAGGGATTATATTACACGGTAAGTGTTCGTAGGAGGTGACGCGTCATTGCGGAATTAACTTCATTCTCTATGGGTGGCTTGGCATGTTGCTAGATGCTAACCTTCGACTATAGGCAGGCTCCGCCTAATACCACTGAGAAAGAGGCCTAGAGGGTCACACACTATGTGTGTCCATGTATCTCAGTTAAATATTAATTTAACATGTTAAATAAATATTATTCCCGACTATGGTTTAATAATTATTTAAGGATTCCTGATCACAATTATTTCGACACTAGTTATTCGAGAGAATATATTGTCTGCGAAATAATATATTTATTAGCGAGTAATGTAGTGAGATTTATTTAAGAAATAAATATCCATTACTCAAGGTCAAATAAATATGGTGGAGAAAAATGGAAAATAAAAGTACACACCATGTAGTTTTATGGAAAACAAGTACACGCTGTGTATTAATTATTACATGCCGTGTAGTTTTCCAGTCAGGATTTTGAGGATATAATATTGTTTTATTAAATGATATTAATTATAATCAGCATGGGCACATGTCAAGGAATTAATAAATCGACATGGGGTTTCAATAAGAGTTTATGAAATAAATAAAATGCGTAACATGGTTATTTATTACCATAACTCTATTAACCTCAAACCCGATTATAAATATCCTCACAACCCCAAACCTTTTCAAGAGAGCCATTTTTTTAGTGCACAACGGATTTGGAAATACTCTCAAGCCAAGATAGAATTCCCTTTCCACCAAGAACACCCTAAAGTTACGAGAGAGAGATCCTCCACCAGATCACGGTGGTTGAAGGTGGACATCGCAAGCGAAGGCCCTTTCACGCTAGCACCCGGAGATCCCTTCAGCGACGTCCAAAGATATGTGTCACACATGTGGATCACCACTAGAGGAATCCTACAGATGGATTCTACGACGCAATGACGGATCACAGGATCGTGACCAGAGACATCAAAGAAGAATTCAACCAATGTAATTCTTGTGAATTAATTAAATTAATTATAAACAACATAAGATGATCCTATCTATATGGTTCCGGGATTCCCTCTTAAGTTTTTCGTTCTTCGTTTTATTCCAAATACTCTGCCTTTTAAATCGTGATGGATCTCGGATTGAACGTTTCTTAACATTAAAATTAAAGTTGGTCAAACCCACCAACACACTTCCGTTGTGCCCGGAACCTACAGACAAGGTATTCCTTCACATATCACTGTGGAAGAGAGTTATGAGATTTGGGAATAATGGAAATCTTAGTGTGAGGTACATCGACCCTTTTATTATCCTTGATCGCATTGGAGCAGTGGTCTATCGACTATAACTCACAACGAAACTATCTCAAGTACACAATGTATTCTATGTATCAATTTTGAGAATGTAAAAAACCTAACCCATCACACATACTCAATCTATAGGTGGTACCATTGGATAATGACCTCTCCTATGAATAGAATATGATTATGATCTTAGATAGTATGGAAATATTTCTACGAAATAAGACAATTCCCCTCATCAAGGTGTTGTGGAACAACCACAAGTTTGAGGATACAACGTAGGAATATGAGGAAGTGATGAAGCAGAGCTACCATCATTTGTTTTAGTGTAGGAAAAAGAAATTTCAAGGGTGAAATTTCTTAAGGGGGGAATATTGTAACGAACCAAACTTTTATTCATATTGATCTGATTAAATTTCTTACTATGTAAAATGGTTATATAAGACATATGAACTTCCTTGATTATATGTTTTTTTGGATTTTATAATATCGTTAATAATTTTTACCATTTCTAATATAACCGTTGAACAATCATTACATGAATTTTATAAATATAAGTCTTTAAAAAATCCAATTTACGTAGACAAAGAAAGTGATGGCCTCATCCCCATGAATAGCTCCATACGAAGTAGATTTTTTAGTGCTGGTAAAGGAGGTAGAATCAGTCAGATTTGCTCATGACCAAGCCCAAGCCAAGAATCAGCAACATTATGCATGAACGAAATCTCCTATGAGAGAAGATGAAGTTAATAGAGATTAAAACCCGGGCAATGTTATCTGATCCACCCCAAGAGTTTGTCACCATCACACACCTTACCCTTAAGTCTTATGCAGATGTTATAAGGGGTTATGTAACAGGACCCTATCACTATAATTATGTGCAGTATTTTTCTATAGAACAAAGAACATATATTCATTTTATTGTTACTTTGTAAATAATTTTTAAGGAAAAAATAGTATTCTTAGTTAATATTCAATTGAGAAATTTATTTTAATGAATTAATGTAATTTTTGATTAAATAATATTCTTAATAAATTACTTTTTTAAGGATTGTATAATTTTTATGAATACAACTGTAATTTTTATTATGGTTTGAAAAGTATTTTTTTCAAAACCCATGAATTTTCAATAAATGTTGGATTTTATATTAAATATAAAAATTCACATATTTAGAAAATTATTTATATAATATGAAAATTACATTTGGATTCAGGACGTTGAAATTATCTAGCAGTGATTTTTTCATAATTTTCTCAAACAGTCAAATTTGTGTGTAAAAATTAAATACAGTTTAAGTATATGATGTGTTTTATGAAATTATAATGACCAAATTGGGATTTAATAAAACATATAAATGGTTTTTTGGACAATAATTTTTATACTTTTAAAATAATGTTTATAGGTTTGTTTGATTTATTTTACAAATATATAGTGGACCATTCAAGACTTTTTTAACATTTTAACATTTTAACATTATTTTCTTGAGTGTGTGACTCACCTCCACATAAAAATGAATAATATTTTAATGAGTTTGGACACTGGAATTATAAAATAATTTTTTCTACACACCTTTGTAAAAATCCAAGGGAAACACCATGGGTTGGTTTGTGGTTTTGATTAGTTGAATGTGTGGTGTCCAAAACCTAAATAATAATGAATTCCCTCCATTTTCCTATAAAAACCCACCCAAGATCCCACTTCTATTCACTCAAAAACATTGGAGCTTAACCAAACCTCTCTATAATCCTCCCAAGGCACCTCAATATACCTATAAGTATAACTTATTCCTCTCCGAAGCCTTTGGTATCACACTCCCATGTAAAGGATTTCTTGGTTTCTCATTTTTTGTTCAAATTTATTTAAGTTTTTATACCCTGTTATTTTCAATTACAAATGTTGGGGTATGATTTTTTAACTCCCCCATACTTCCCAATTTATGTTTGAATTATGAGAGACCTATTTATCTCTCATTAATTCATTCCATGTACAACTGTTACCATGCAGAAATTTCGTAAGGAATTTCCTTCTTTTCATTTACATTCAAGCAGTTCATTTATATTATGCATCTAAATTCGATTACATATGTCATGATAATGTGTTCTATGTAAATACCCGGAAATTTCAAGGAAATTTTTTTTCTTAATTTTCTTTGGAATTTTACAAGAACGCAGTTTCTGACGGCGCCTGATTCCGAGGCCCGGTGTGCCCAGAATCAATTTCCGAAGTTTGCCTCGGGTACGTTCAGTGAACGAACGAGCGGGAATTTCTAACTTTTGAACCGGTGCCCGGAATCAAATTCTGAGGGCACCGATGGAACCGTAGCGCCGGTTTTTGCTTAGGAATTCCTTTCTTGGAGTTGTGTTTGCTTGTGAGCAGTTGTTTAATAAGGTTGTGGTTTAAGTGTAAAGAAAAATAAAATTTGTGTTACAAATTTTATTTATCTTCTTAAGTGGTTATATCCTAAGTGTGGAAGTTGGGGTGGAATCACAAGTTCCTAACTAACCAAGTGAGGATTAAGGTGAGGTGGGGCCCACATGATCCCCAACCCTTCACCTTCCCCTTAACTCTCTTCTACCCCCCTTAAACTCCCTTGCACTTAATGTCCCAAAACCCCTCAAATTCCTAACTCCTTAAACTCCTTAACTCCCTTGAACCCCCCCAATTAAATGTGACTCTTCACTTCCACCTTCATTAATTTTGGAGTCTCTCCACCCATTAATGAAGGATGTAACTTAATGAATTTGAATTATTTTGAATTCATTAAGCTAACACTATAATAAGGTGTGTTGTTTTATTGTTTGGGGTTGGCTAAATCTTTGTGATAGAGTCATGGAAAGATTGAAGAGAATTCCACCCTCGACGAAGAACACGAAGGACATCTCCAAACATGGAACAACATCTTCTCGACGAAGAATGCCTTTTCCAAAGAAGAACGTGAAGTTTCCAACGTCGATCCCTTCTTGGATGCCTCCTTCCCACTCCTTCCGGAATAAAGAAGGGAGCGCCTTTCACGAAGAACGCTGACGTCGTCAACGACTTCTCTTTTCCGATGTCGACGAATCGCCGCCGCCTTTCCGCGACTTCGTCAACACATAACGAAAATAGAGGTAGGGGTTTGTTGTTGCTTTATTTAATTATTTTCCGTTCTTGGTTCTAGCATGACAAACTTGAGGATGAACGTTTAAGTGTTATCGTCTAAAGAGAGGGGGACCGGACTGCACAAACACGGTCGAACCCCCCTCCTTTGTTCTTGAATGTTTCTTGCGGATGAAACGAGATAGCGTGGTGTCGTCGCACCACGCGGGAATCGCACGGAAATTATTGTGTGGCGACGTCGCGCCGCGCCGTGGAAAGAATTTTCATGAACACGACGTCGTCGCGCCGCGTCGAAGGAAACCGAAGACGCCGCAGCCAGAGTGGGGCCGCGGCGGAGGGGCGCGGTGTCGTCGCACCGCGCCGGATGATGAAGGCCGCAGCCGGTTCCGGGCCGTGGCGGATCGTGATGACCGGCGGCCAGCCGGGCCGCCGGTGCCGGAAGACGGAAGAGGACCGGCCCTTGCCGGTCCTGTTGACAAGAAGTCGGCCGGCCAGGTCGGGCCGACCGGGTTGGTGGAAACCGGGGGAATTTAATTCCCCCGGGCAGTTATTTGACCCCCATTATGAGGGGGGCCTGTTTCACAAGGGGGGGGGGCAGGCGGCCCCCCGTTTCCAGCAAGCTCGGCCTTCGGCCAAGCTGGCAGGGCGCCCAGCGCGCTGCCTTGCGCCGAACCGGCGCGCCTGGCCGGTTCGCCACGCCGGGCCGGGCCGGGCTGTGCCGGGCCGGGTCGACCCCGTCCGGGGCGGGTCGACCCGGTTCGGGCCATCCGGGGTGTCTCGGGCCGGGACGGCCCGGACCCGAAACCCCCGTTACCGAGCGGTTTGGTCAAATGCCCGTATCTTGGGCTACGGGCTTCCAAACGACTCGTCGTTAGCGGCAACGCGATCCTTGGATCGAGACGGTCGTTTCAGTATACTATACTCAAGGTGCACCTTCCTTTTCGGGAGCCTACGTGGTTAAAACTCCGTAGTTAAGTGTGCTTGGCCTAGAGTAGTGATCAGGATGGGTGACCTCCTGGGATGTTTCCGAAGGTGAGTGTGAGACGAAAAAGCCAATAACTCTCAGACCGGGCATCCGATTGACGCGCCGTCTGTTGCGTTGAGTTCCTGTTGACGATACGGAACTTTTCGAATCCTCCGCCCGAGTTTTGGATGCAGATGGATAGTGGCCAGGTTGGATCGCACTGAAATCCAACCGGGCCCCTGGAACGGAAAAGCTGATATCTTTCTGACAGAACGTCCGTTTGACGAACCGTCAGCGGCGTTGGTGATCGCGTTGAGAAACGGTCCCTATAAGTTTACCCTATGAGAGTTCGGGGTACATTTGAGATATGGCCGGGTTTGGTTTGCTCACGAAACCAACCGGGCCCCTGGGACGAAAAGGCTAATAACTCACAGACCGGGCGTCCGATTGACGCGCCGTCTGTTGCGTTGAGACCCCTATGACGTGGCGGTCCTTTGAGATACTTCTTCATTGGACTTTGAGATACTTGGAGTATCGACTTGTAGCTCGTGGAGCGGACCCTCCCAATGACGAGCGTGCGGAGTACGGAGACCGTGTAGCTGGCTGAGACCCGACGACTGCTGATCGAACGACTCGGAGTGTTATAGAGGTGCGCTTGGTTGTAGCGGCACATGGGAGCGCTTGGTTGTAGTGGCAGACCCACGACAGAGTTGCGCTTGGTTGTAGCGGCACATGGGAGCGCTTGGTTGTAGCGGCATACCCACGACAGAGGTGCTCTTGGTTGTAGCGGCACATGGGAGCGCTTGGTTGTAGCAGCAGACCCACGACAGAGTTGCGCTTGGTTGTAGAGGCACATGGGAGCGCTTTGTTGTAGTGGCATACCCACGACAGAGGTGCGCTTGGTTGTAGCGGCACATGGGAGCGCTTGGTTGTAGCAGCAGACCCACGACAGAGGTGCGCTTGGTTGTAGCGGCACATGGGAGCGCTTGGTTGTAGCAGCTGGCCCGCAGTACTCGATGGGTGGAGTTCTTCAGCAGTCTTAGGTTAGTGAGCAGTACCTCGGAGTCGTGACAGTACCACTGTACACTCCAGAGACGGAGCTCTTCAGCAGTTACAGTTTCGATAATGAAAATCCTGGTTTGAGCTGAGACTTTTGACCTTGTGTTTACCTCATGATTGAGATGGGTCACTTGCTAACTTAAGTATATGTATGGGCATATACCCGGGTAGTGGTTATCCGTTGATTTCACAAGACTTGTGTTTCCTCATGATTGAGATGGGTTACTTGATAACTTAGGTATATGTATGGGCATATATCTAAGTAGAGGTTATCTGTTGAGATCTTATTTATGGTTATCCTTGTTAGTTTAGTGAGACCTTGAGGGTCTCGGGGTCCCTACTGAGTATCGTTATACTCACCCCTTCACGGGCTATGCCCGCACCTCATTGTGTTGGTTGCAGACGATGGGCAGTGTTGACAGAAGCCGAGTGTTCGAGGACTGGACAGTACCTGGAGGTGGACTATACGAAGAGATGGTACCCAGAGGAGGACCTCACGACGAGGCGGTACCCAGAGGTGGACGTGACGACGAGGCGGTACCCGGAGGTGGACCACTGGGCGAGACATACTCGGAGCGGACGGTGGGACCTGAGGAGCAGAGGAGCTATCTGTACCACCCTTCAGGTGGGATTTCCAGTGGACAGCTCGGCGTAGCATCTTTACTTTTCAGTTGCTGTTTTCCTTTTCGAGTTGTACTTTACAATTGTAGTTGTAATTTCTTTTGGGATTGTATTCTGGCCCATTTACTTTTCAGCACTTTCTTTTGTACTTAGTGTTTTACTTCCGCTTGTGCTCTGTGGTTCTTTTTGATTACTTTTATAAAGGCAATGCCTTCCCAGTTATCGGGATTTACGCCTTGGTGCTAGTCGCCAGCCCCTGGCCTATGGAAGGCGGGCTTGGGATAGTCACGGCACGGGCCCCGAGGGTGGGTCGTGACAAATTGGTATCAGAGGAGTTCGGTTCTACTGCAGAGCTTATAACTCTGATGTTTCTTTCTGTGAAGCAATAGTGTTAAGGGTACCGAGTGTGGTTTTCAGTTCAGGGAGTCCAGTGTTGGTGCGGCGGCCGACGTATCCGTACACCAGGACCCTGACTACTGATTTCCGACTTTGTACACAAAAACACTGATTGCGTGTGTGTTTCCAAACTTTTGAAGTCAGCTCAAACCAGGTCAGATCACCAGGTATAAGACATTGACCGTGTCGCATCTCTTCAGGATGTCTCCACGCAGACAGTCAGTTGGAGTTCCGAGAGAGTACTCGATGACGGCTCACTGAGCGACGAGGCTCTGGTGCAGGGCCCTTTTTACTATGTTGGCACCCTCGGGTGGTGTACCAGTACATCACCACCTATTGGGCAGAAGATGCCAACGGCTATACTAGCAAACTGTGCATGCTGGCGGAGCGCATTGCACGAGTTCCAGTAGTAGAGGCCTCAGAAGTTATGAGGCCAGGCAGATTTCCAGACAGCAGAGCAGTGGCTGGAGGCGATTGCTAGAGTTTTCCGCCTAGCTGAGACATCAGTAGAGTGGATGGTGGACTTGGACACTAGTGTTTTCCAGTGAATGACCATGAGGATGGTCCACATAGTGATGAGGCTTCGATACGTGAACCGATGCCTGAGATAGTGCCTTTGGGTAGTGTGTCAGCTATACATCACTACCTATTGGTCAGCAGTTACAACCGGCGGTACCGGTAGGTGACACATGTAAGTTTACAGCCTTACATGTGTTCTAACTTCAGATACCCTCATGTTCCGAGTTGAACCTGACTCATAGGCGGCTGAGGGCTGGCTTGAGGAGGTGGCCGAGAATTTTCTAGAAATTTTACAGTTTCGGCGGGACGACGTGTTGATAGCTGAGAATTCATCGAGGCGTACCGAACATATCGGGTACTCGATGGAAGCGTTTCAATCAGTGCAATAGAGTTCGGACCTCTGAGCATGGTATGTTTAAGGGCTTCCGAGCCAGCACCTTTTCTCTATGCATTTCTACTTAGGCTAGAGTGCTAGAAGGAACCTCTGTGGTTGAGAATTTTTTGCTGATCGAATACAGCCAGAGAATGTTAGAAGTTTGGAAAGCAAGAAACTGACACCAGTCTCAGAGACATGGGCATGTAAAATGTTTCAAGAAGAGGAAATGTTAAGGACAGATGAATATGCAGAGCAGCAGACATGGAGGCAGAGCTTGGAGAGCAGCTCGTGGTGGTGTACATTTCAACATGTTACCATCACCCGCCTTTGTAGTCCCCGCTAGACTCAGGGAGTTGGAGAGCAGGGAAAGAGGGTAGCTGCTTGCGGTCATGGAGTGCGACCAAAAAGGGGCTCTAAGGATGATTCAAAGTGCGGAATTTATCTTCTACTAGCTTCCGTAGCCACAGGCATCGAAACGAATCATCCCTTCCTTCCATGAATCTAGTCCCAGACCTAGAGATTCCGGTTAAGCCGTTGACTTGACCCTCACGTCTGGAGATACCTTTGGGAGGAGACTCGATAGTCACACATAAGCCGACGGTGTGATCTGACCCTTGAGGCGAGAGTCTCGGTTAGGACCTCTTGGTGGCAGCGTCGAGGCCTTACGATGTTAGTTTGAGTATGTATTTGGCAATCACTGTTCATACTCAAATTGACGGTATTAGGCAAACGTTGGGATGGGTTTTCCTTGGTCGGCAAAAAGGAAACCCTAGGCAGCACAAGATAATCTCGTGCATGGGAGGGTGTATCCGATCATTCTTGGGTCGGCCAACCTTACCCTCGTGGCAGCAGGAGTTTTGAGTTTCAGTTATAACCTAAAAAGGGAGACCTTTAGAGTTCGAGGATGGAGACCACGTTCTTATACAGGTCTCACCTCGACGAGGTTTACGGAGATGTAGCTGAGGTGGCAAGAGTTCTCCGAGGTTCAATAGACCTTTCTAGGTCCCCAGCAGGGTAGACGAGGTGGTTTATCGCTTGACCCATCCACCTCAGTTGCACCAGGTGCACGATGACTTACACGTAACTCAATTGAGGAGATACGTGCTTGATCCTTCACACATCATCGACCTCAAGGAGTCGGACGTCGATGATAGAGCGACATGCACGGAGGTTCCAGTGGGGATCAAGGATAGAAAGGAGTAGATCCTACGAGGATGATCGATTCCTTGGGTGCACTTCCTTTGACAGTACGGGAACCTCCAGGTGAGCACATGGGAGCGGAAGGCTCAGATGCGTGCTCTGTACCGCTTTTGTGACCCTAGTTTGTGATGAAGCTTTACGGGGACGTAAAGCCCTGAGGTGGGAGTAATGTAAAGACCCGTAAATTTCAAGGAAATTTTTTTTCTTAATTTTCTTTGTAATTTTACAAGAACGCAGTTTCTGACGGCGCCTGATTCCGAGGCCCGGTGTGCCCAGAATCAATTTCCGAAGTTTGCCTCGGGTACGTTCAGTGAACGAATGAGCGGGAATTTCTAACTTTTGAACCGGTGACCGGAATCAAATTCCGAGGGCACCAATGGAACCGTAGCGCCAGTTTTTGCTTAGGAATGCCTTTCTTGGAGTTGCGTTTGCTTGGGAGCAGTTGTTTAATAAGGTTGTGGTTTAAGTGTAAAGAAAAATAAAATTTGTGTTACAAATTTTATTTATCTTCTTAAGTGGTTATATCCTAAGTGTGGAAGTTGGGGTGGAATCACAAGTTCCTAACTAACCAAGTGATAATTAAGGTGAGGTGGGGCCCACACGAGCCCCAACCCTTCACCTTCCCCTTAACTCTCTTCTACCCCCCTTAAACTCCCTTGCACTTAATGTCCCAAAACCCCTCAAATTCCTAACTCCTTAAACTCCTTAACTCCCTTGAACCCCCCCCCCCCCAATTAAATGTGACTCTTCACTTCCACCTTCATTAATTTTGGAGTCTCTCCACCCATTAATGAAGGATGTAACTTAATGAATTTGAATTATTTTGAATTCATTAAGCTAACACTATAATAAGGTGTGTTGTTTTATTGTTTGGGGTTGGCTAAATCTTTGTGATAGAGTCATGGAAGGATTGAAGAGAATTCCACCCTCGATGAAGAACACGAAGGACATCTCCAAACATGGAACAACGTCTTCTCGATGAAGAATGCCTTTTCCGAAGAAGAACGTGAAGTTTCCAACGTCGATCCCTTCTTGGATGCCTCCTTCCCACTCCTTCCGGAATAAAGAAGGGAGCGCCTTTCACGAAGAACGCTTACGTCGTCAACGACTTCTCTTTTCCGATGTCGACGAATCGCCGCCGCCTTTCCGCGACTTCGTCAACACATAACGAAAAGTGAGGTAGGGGTTTGTTGTTGCTTTATTTAATTATTTTCCGTTCTTGGTTCTAGCATGACAAACTTGAGGATGAACGTTTAAGTGTTATCGTCTAACGAGAGGGGGACCGGACCGCCCAAACACGGCCGAACCCCCCTCCTTTGTTCTTGAATGTTTCTTGCGGATGAAACGAGATAGCGTGGTGTCGTCGCACCACACGGGAATCGCACGGAAATTATTGTGTGGTGTCGTCGCGCCGCGCCGTGGAAAGAATTTTCATGAACACGACGCCGTCGCGCCGCGTCGAAGGAAACCGAAGACGCTGCAGCCAGAGCGGGGCCGCGGCGGAGGGGCGCGGTGCCGTCGCACCGCGCCGGATGACGAAGGCCGTAGCCGGTTCCGGGCCGCGGCGGATCGTGATGACCGGCGGCCAGCCGGGCCGCCGGTGCCGGAAGATGGAAGAGGACCGGCCCTTGCCGGTCCTGTTGACAAGAAGCCGGCCGGCCAGGTCGGGCCGGCCGGGTTGGTGGAAACCGGGGGAATTTAATTCCCCCGGCAGTTATTTGACCCCCATTATGAGGGGGGCCGGTTTCACAAAGGGGGGGGGGGGGGGCAGGCGGCCCCTCGTTTCCGGCAAGCTCGGCCTTCGGCCAAGCTGGCAGCGCGCCCAGCGCGCTGCCTTGCGCCTAACTGGCGCGCCTGGCCGGTTCGCCACGCCGGGCCGGGCCGCGCTGTGCCGGGCCGGGTCGACCCCGTCCGGGGCGGGTCGACCCGGTTCGGGCCATCCGGGGTGTCTCGGGCCGGGACGGCCCGGACCCGAAACCCCCGTTACCGAGCGGTTTGGTCAAATGCCCGTATCTTGGGCTACAGGCTTCCAAACGACTCGTCGTTAGCGGCAACGCGATCCTTGGATCGAGACGGTTGTTTCGGTATACTATACTCAAGGTGCACCTTCCTTTTCGGGAGCCTACGTGGTTAAAACTCCGTAGTTAAGCGTGCTTGGCCTAGAGTAGTGATCAGGATGGGTGACCTCCTGGGATGTTTCCGAAGGTGAGTGTGAGACGAAAAAGCCAATAACTCTCAGACCGGGCATCCGATTGACGCGTCGTCTGTTGAGTTGAGTTCCTGTTGACGATACGGAACTTTTGGCATCCTCCGCCCGAGTTTTGGATGCAGATGGATAGTGGCCGGGTTGGATCGCACTGAAATCCAACCGGGCCCCTGGAACGGAAAAGCTGATATCTTTCTGACAGAACGTCCGTTTGACGAACCGTCAGCGGCGTTGGTGATCGCGTTGAGAAACGGTCCCTATGAGTTTACCCTATGAGAGTTCGGGGTACATTTGAGATATGGCCGGGTTTGGTTTGCTCACGAAACCAACCGGGCCCCTGGGACGAAAAGGCTAATAACTCACAGACCGGGCGTCCGATTGACGCGCCGTCTGTTGCGTTGAGACCCCTATGACGTGGCGGTCCTTTGAGATACTTCTTCATGGGACTTTGAGATACTTGGAGTATCGACCTGTAGATCGTGGAGCAGACCCTCCCAATGACGAGCGTGCGGAGTACGGAGACCATGTAGCGGGCTGAGACCCGACGACTACTGATCGAACGACTCGGAGTGTTACAGAGGTGCGCTTGGTTGTAGCGGCACATGGGAGCGCTTGGTTGTAGCGGCAGACCCACGACAGAGTTGCGCATGGTTGTAGCGGCACATGGGAGCTCTTGGTTGTAGCGGCATACCCATGACAGAGGTGCGCTTGGTTGTAGCGGCACATGTAAGCGCTTGGTTGTAGCGGCAGACCCACGACAGAGTTGCGCTTGGTTGTAGCGGCACATGGGATCACTTGGTTGTAGTGGCATACCCACGACAGAGGTGCGCTTGGTTGTAGCGGCACATGGGAGCGCTTGGTTGTAGTAGCAGACCCACAACAGAGGTGAGCTTGGTTGTAGCGGCACATGGGAGCGCTTGGTTGTAGCAGCTGGCCCGCAGTACTCGATGGGTGGAGTTCTTCAGCAGTCTTAGGTTAGTGAGCAGTACCTCGGAGTCGTGACAGGACCACTGTACACTCCAGAGATGGAGCTCTTCAGCAGTTACGGTTTCGATAATGAAAATCCTGGTTTGAGCTGAGACTTTTGACCTTGTGTTATCTCATGATTGAGATGGGTCACTTGCTAACTTAGGTATATGTATGGGCATATACCCAGGTAGTGGTTATCCGTTGATTTCACAAGACTTGTGTTTCCTCATGATTGAGATGGGTTACTTGATAACTTAGGTATATGTATGGGCATATATCTAAGTAGAGGTTTTCTGTTGAGATCTTATTTGTGGTTATCCTTGTTGGTTTAGTGAGACCTTGAGGGTCTCGGGGTCCCTACTGAGTATCGTTATACTCACCCCTGCACGGGCTATGCCCGCACCTCATTGTGTTGGTTGCAGACGATGGGCAGTGTTGACAGAAGCCGAGTGTTCGAGGACTGAACAGTACCTGGAGTTGGACTATACGAAGAGATGGTACCCAGAGGAGGACCCCACGACGAGGCGGTACCCAGAGGTGGACGTGACGACGAGGCGGTACCCGGAGGTGGACCACTGGGCGAGACATACTTGGAGCGGACGGTGGGACCTGAGGAGCAGAGGAGCTATCTGTACCCACCCTTCAGGTGGGATTTCTAGTGGACAGCTCAGCGTAGCAGCTTTACTTTTCAGTTGCTGTTTTCCCTGTCGAGTTGTACTTTACAGTTGTAGTTGTACTTTCTTTTGGGTTTGTATTCTGGCCCATTTACTTTTCAGCGCTTTCTTTTGTACTTAGTGTTTTACTTCCGGTTGTGCTCTGTGGTTCTTTTTGTTTACTTTTATAAAGGCAATGCCTTCCCAGTTATCGGGATTTACGCCTTGGTGCTAGTCGCTAGCCCCTGGCCTATGGAAGGCGGGCTTGGGGTAGTCACGGCACGGGCCCCGAGGGCGGGTCGTGACATTCTAGGACCCCCTTACAGTCCATTTTATTTATGAATGATGAGATACCCATTTCTCTCTCATCAACCCATTTTAAAATTTCTATTTGACGTTGTTATGTTGTAAAAGTTACACCAGAATCTCCCACGCCGAAATCATCGTGTAAGTCAATACCATATCCATTTCTCTATCAAGGGTATTCTCCTTTATACACATGTAATTGTTCATTGAGAACTTAAGTTTATGTATTCCATATCTATTATACGTGGAATAAATTATGTTTTTTAATGAATCCATGATATGTGATCCTTTTGGAACACTAATGCATGAAATGAAATGATTATTAAGGGTGCGCCCAGATAGCACTCCGATGCATTGGGTAAAGAATAGTATCATAATACACCATGTTCAATGAGGGTTTACTAATGATAATTCAAGTGAAATGATGGTTTAATCAAGCTAATTCATGTTAATCAAGGGTTTACATATGATCCATGTGTAATGAGCCTGAGCTCATGCTAGTATAATGTCAAATGTTGCTGCCACATTTCAATGTTATGATAATCATGATATTTCATGCCATTATGTCCATGTTTCACATGTGGTCTATTGTTATGCCCATTTACTAAAAATTACCATATTCTTCATTTTATTCCTTGTTTACTCCCGTAATTGAAATTCTTTCCTCACCCTTTTCTTATGTATGTCCTCAGGTTATCCCATTCAATGCTAGGTACGAAATAATTTTGTTGTAATGTAAAAGAAGTTTTCAATAAAAATTATGTATTTTATGTCTTCTATTGTCATATATTGTTCCTAATTTCCCAAGAAACTAGAACTCTCGATCCTCAAAGTTGTCTTATTTGAACTTTTATGTAATAAATCATGTTTATGTGTGTAATAAATATCAGGGTTGTTACACAACATATCTTTATTAAAACACCATTAACTAAAGATAAAGAAAATATTAAGAGATATCATCCCCTAGTTAAATTCTCACATTTCCATGAAATCACTTTTCTAGTCCATCAGTACCATTCAATATATTATTGTAAATCCTTATCCAAAAATATAAACATAATAATCCTTATACATTACTCCAATCATATAAAATAACTACTGAATCAAAATACATAAAAGCATTGCTTATTACACTTCTTACTTAATACATTAATATGGAAACCTCATATTATTACTAAATAACTCTTTCTTTTAACATGTATTCTATATAATCATAATCATAAGAAATATAACCATTACTCATATGTCCTTATTGATTTCATTTGGGATCAGTCTTCTTAAGAAATTGTTTTTTTATAATTCATATTCATTCAACACATAAAATATTCAAATATTCATAATACATTATAGAGGAAAATATTCCCATCCATTTCATTAAATGAACTCTTCATTTTCCCTCTAATGTTACTTTCTTTTTTCCTTTGTTTCTATACTCAAAATATTTTTTTGTTCCAATAATACATTCACTTTGGTGTTTCTTCCCACATTCTTGACATGTAGAAAACTATGCCTTTTTTCCGGGATGGTCTTTATTACCCGAACTCTCAGTGATTTCCCTCCCTCTCTTCCTTGATGAGTCCAAGAGTTGGTAAGGTAAAATAACATTAATCATGTCCCATGAAAAAAGATTTGGCATGATCACAACATACTTCACTCAAGAGATCATCCCATTTGACTGCTCATTAGAAAAATTTTCATCACATTCAACATTAAACCAGTTCCTTCTGGTTCTTGGTAATGACTAAAACCAGAAAGAATAGGGTGTGAAAAACTAATCATTGTGGGAATCCACATAATCAGGAAACAAACTTATAGGATGTCTAAACCAAGACACCCTCATTAATATATGAACCCATTACACTTATCCTAGGTTATTAATACCCAACTAATATTTAAATTTTTCATGATGGATCATGAAGAGTTTGTCAATTTCTAATTTATATCCCCTAGGATTTTCAAAGTAGGTGTGAAGCAATGACCATTTTTGGGTACCAGGTTATGCCCCTGTCAAGCCCGATACATCTTTTTGGTGTTCTTACCCCCAGGTACTATTTATTCAATATGTTTACTTATGAAATCTCAATTCATTCATGGATTCATGTTTTGAAAATCACAAAAAATTTCCTTAACTAATATATCCTTACCTTAATAATAATCAATATGGTATAATAAGAAAAATCCATAACATGAGTTTCATTATCATTTTTAAGGAGAAAATATTTTTTTAGGATGAAAATTTTATTACGGAATATTGGATCCAGATCTATGACTCAAAACCTTACTATTTTTAGATTCTGATTTCCTCAGAAATCAGACATCGATTTACTCATAAATCAAATTCCGATTTCCTCAAAAATTCGACTCTGATTTCTCCTAAAATATGATACTGATTCACACATTTTGTTGATACTATTTATCTTAAAACTTTGATACCAATTTTCTCAAAATTGTTAAAATGATTCTCTAAAAATTGTTATACTAATTCCCTTAAAATAGTGATAAAGATTTTCAATGAAATTAAATTTTGATTATCAAAATATTTAGACTTCAATTGAAAAAATATTTAGAATCCAATTTCCAAAAACAATTAAATGCCGATTGAAAAAATATTTAGAATCAAATTTTCAAAATAATTAGACTCAGATTTTCAAAATACTTAGACTATGATTTTTCATTTACCTAAGAATATGATTGTATGAATTTGTTAGAGTCACTAAATTTACATAAAGTATTGTTCTATTTTATCAGATCTTAATGTATCTTACACTTGAAATTGTTTCTCATATTTTCTCATATAAAAAATGTTGTCTAATCTAATTTAAAATAACCATTACATATGCAACACCTATCCAGGTTCCTCCGAAAATCAAGGAAAAATATGATAATTTGTGGAGGGGTTGACCATTTGTAATTTTACCTCATAAAGAGGATCTCAACCGAACATGGAAAATATATGATTCTATAGAGAGACCTTAATTTTGTGGATTTTTTTATAGATAGAGAGACTCTAACTTCTCTTATTCTTGGTATGAGTTCTATGAATATCTTGTTAATATTGTGAACATCTTATTAAACCTACCTTGTGTGAATATGATTGTTACAGATCGAGGGTTTCAAGGGATAGGAAGACAGAGGTGCTGATTACATAATTTATCAAGGGCTTGCGGGGATAGCAAGACAGATTCTGATCTTTGTGTCAAGGGATTACCCTAGTGTGTGTAAGATAGAATTTCATGAATGTATAAATAAAGGGGCATTTATGATGGTTTTTGGAAACCATTATCTTTAGGTCAAAATAAATCATATACTTGTTCAATTTTTTGTTTTTACATGTTATATTTTCCATTAAATTAATATTTTTTAAAGATAGAAAGTATAGTTTTATTGTACATTATTTTAATTATAGTCTTATTGTAATAAGATTCTATACACTTTAAGGTAGAATTTTAATTTATGAAAACATTCCTTAAGTTTTCATTAAGGTTTTTTTTGTGTATGAAAATATATTACATAGGTATTTGTTAATATAACATGTTTTAATTTGTTATACTTTTTTTATTAATGTTTAATTTTTAACAATTAATTTTTTAAAACCTAAAATTTCTCCCCCTCTAAAAATAGACCATATATATATATTTATATCCTACAATTAGTATCATACTGGGCTTCTATGATACTTATACTAACACATAATTATCATGATGAAATTTTATTAAAAGTTTTTACCTAACCCAAATTTTCATAATGGTATTGTTTTTCTTAAAATTACATTATTTATACTCGCTACTCTATCCAATTTAGGGGAAAAATATGTTTCTCTTAAGTATGGAAAGCATGAATATTAGTTCCATAGACAACCTAAATCCTACTAGACCTCCATTATTTTTTGGTAATGATTATGAATACTATAGAGATATAATGAAGTCTTTTTTTATGAATACCGGGGTTGATAACTTTATCATGCTTACTTGAGACTACAAGATTCCGAAAAAGAAACCTAGACAATTTACATATCAATAAAAACAAGAGTATCAACTTAATTGTAATGTACAAAATACTTTAATACATTCAATGACCCGGAACATCTATAACCATATTTCTTCATGTGAATCTGTAATAATTATTTGGAAAAAACTTGAATCTACCCGTTTTTGAACATAACAGGTTATTTAAACTAGGAGACTTATGTTGAGAGAATACTTTCATGGATTTGTTTTTCCTTATTGAGTGACAATTACAAAATTTCAAAAAATATTCATTACTATTGTAAAAAATCATCAATAAACTAGATAAAAAGGATTAGATGATGAGGTTCCTGTTGTTAAGTTAATTTTAATTATTCCTAATGAATGTGAATCGAAGGGAACATATATTGATGAGTTAAGGAAAGTTACATCTGTGAATGTTGATGAGATTTTTGGAAGCCTCTTACAACATTATAATAGATTAAATAGAGATGCTAGGACTGTGAAAAACAATAATGGGAGTGTTGGTTTAACTACAATATAAAATTGAAGGAAATCTCAGACTCCTGAAAATGTTTTCATGTCATTAAAGAAGATGAATGTAATAGTTAAATTATGATCTTAGTGAATCTCATCAATAAAAAAATTATCTTGCAAATATTTCTCGAAATATGTACAAGATTTTCAGAAGCAATGACTTTCAATATAGATATAGGAATGTTATGAGAGATAATAAGGATGGGGAATTCCCCTATTTTGAATGAAAACGATCATGAGATATCAGACCTGATTTTAATATTCTTAAGAATAAAGGAAAAAAGGAATGATATTCGGAGAGGAATATAAATATGTACTACAAGTTTAAACAAAATAATGTTTTGAAATCTATTGATTACTAGATTTAATGTTCTGGTGACTCTTTTGATGAATTTTGTGATATTGAATCATTTAGTCTAAATAAAATTGGTCTTATATCCCTAATTCCATTTCAAAATCATTTCATTATGGATAAGTTACATAGTTATGAATCTCTCACTAATATGTATTTATGTAATAATTATCCTGATATATATTTTTCTTTTTATGAAGAATCATCCTCATGTGATAATGAAAATAAATTACTTTCCATTGAGAAATTGTATAGATTTTCTATGTTACAATAATATGGAAATTGTAAAGATTCCAAATAACTTTAGAACAAAAATTCTAGAATGCGTGTTAAAAAGGGAAATATTAGGTCTTACTGGAGATCTTGATGAAAATATTTTTGATTTATAAAATCTTTCTAAAAACCAGGAGGAAGTAAATTCTAAAAAGGAAAAAAATTATAAGGATCATGAGAATATAATATCATTGAAAAATGTTTTGGTAGAAAAATTAAATTCTAAATATAATACTTGTGAGGATAAATATTTAGTCATAAGACTAAAAAATTAATTTCTTCCTTAAATAAACTCTTATCAAATTTTACTTCATGAATTTGATAAGATGTATTCTAAAATACATCCTTTTAGTAATAGTTAATGACTGGGGTATTATCATTCAAAAAATGTGTTTAGAAATAACTATTTTTTTTCAAAAGAGCCCCATTCAATATTAAGTGTAAAATTATGGTCAATAGACGAATTTTTTTTCTAAATAAAGATCAATCTCTTGGATTTCATAAAGCTCATTTTTCTAAATAGATGTTCATTCCTACGATATTACATTATAATCCACCATGTTTAGATTCCAAAAATCTATATTTTATATTTTCAGTACAAGAAAGAAAATATACAAAATAATACATGGTACATAGGTAGTTGGTGTTCTATAAATATTATAGGTAACGTAATCTTCTTTGAAAAAAATATCAAGTTGAAAGGTGGAAAATTAACCTTTTTAGATTATTATCATGTAATGATTTTCAGCATAGGAAATATTTTTTTTCTTGGAAAGGTCGTAATTTCTAATGTTTTTTTGTTAAAGTTATTTATTAAAACATTAAAATCATTAGTCAATAATGTGATGAAGGTTACCTTATGGTGTTTATGAATGATAAATGTATAATAAACTATTATGAGTAAGAATATATTCCTTCTTCCCAAATGAATGATAATTTTTACACATTGAATATAGAAGACCTTAGGAGAAAAGACTTACCTTATCTAAGTGAAATAGAAGACCAATATTGGATATGTAATAGTAGAATAGGACATTGTAATCTAATAAATCTATATAAACTCTTTAATAAAATACTAGTTAAGGATCCACTAGGTATTAGATTTTATTCTTCTAAAGTCTATGAACCTTTTTAATATGTAAGGAAATATAAATCTACCTTTAAATCTTTAAGTGTTGATTCGACTTTAAAAACCCTACAGTTAGTGCATGTGAAATTTTTTATTCCAATACAATCTAGAAGTATTGGAGGGAAAAACTATGTATTTCATTCAATTGATGAATATACTAGATTTAAATTGGTTTATTTTCAAGAAAATAAATCTGAAGACTTTTCTTATTTCAAAAATTTTAGATTGCTGGTAAAAACTGATAAAACAATTCTACTAATAACTATTCATAATGATCGTGGAGGAGAATTTGAAAATTAATATTTTGAAGAAACAAATTTGTAATAATAAAGGAAAAACTAAAAAAATGTAGCTCTTAGAATCCCTCTTCCAAATGGTGTTGTTAAAAGAATAAAACATATTCATAAAGAAATAACTAGAACCATGTTATGTGAATATTCTATAGCTAAATTGTTTTGGGATGAAGCTGTAAGTACTTTTGGCTATATTATAAAAGTAGTTTTAATAATACCATTTCTTAATAAAACACTTTATGAATTATTGATAGGATATAATCTAAAAGGTTTCTTACTTTAGAGTTCTTGGATGAAAAGTATTTATTTTGAATACTAAAGATAAATTACATAAATTTTATCCCAAATATGATGAAGTAATTTTCTTATGATATTCCGCTACCTCTAAGGCATATAGAGTTTTTAATAAAAATATTGTTACTGTTAACGAAATAGTACATATTAATATTAATGAAATTGATCCTTTTGTTTTTAAACAACCTCAACCTATTTCGTCATAAGTGTTTTCCAATCCAAATTATCAACCATTGTTAGAAGATTTTACAAAAATTTAAAATACTCAAGAAAATATTTCCAATGTGTTTACCCATGAGGATTTCTTACCCTATTTGATGAACATGTTTTTCAAAACCCATATCATTTGTTACTCAGGAATCATCCTAGTGAAAATATCATTGGTGATGTAAATAAACCTGTAAAAACTAGAAGTACCTTAAGGAATGGAATAAAACATTTTTCTTTCCTATCCCAATTTTAACCAAATATTTCTAGTGAAGATTTGGTGATGAAGATTGTATAAATTCTATGAAATACTATCTAAATGAATTTGTAAGGAATCCTAATTGGACCATAGTTGAAATACCTAAGAAAACTTTTATGAATGCAGTAAAATTGCTCTTATGAAATAAATGCGATGAAAATGATATTATTGTTAGAAATAAATAAATAATAGTTACTTAAGGATATAACAAAAAAGAATGTGTATACTATAAAGAAACATATTCTCCATTAGCTAGACTTGAATCCATTCATATGATTTTTTTCCTTTGCATCATTATTTAACATCAAACTATTTCAAATATATGTGATGTGTGATTTACATAAAAAAATGTAGAAGAAGAAGTTTAGTTAGAAAAACCGCCAAGTTTTAAAGACATAAAACATCCTAAACATGTTAAAAAAATACCAATACTTTATATGACTTTAATCAAGCCCGTAGATCCCAGCATGATAGACTCACATGAATTTTTTTTATAAAAATTATTATATTAAGAAAACTAATGATGCAACTATTTTCATAAATAAAGAATAGAAATAATTTTTGATTATACATATCAATGTTGATAAAATCATATTTGGATCTGATCAACAATCTCTAACAGATTATTTTGTGAATCTTATGAAATATGAGTTTGAGATGTGAAAGAAGGGTGGGATTATAATTTTTATTAGATTTCATGTTTCTCAAAAACCAAAAGAAACCCACATATATCTACATAATTATATTAAAGATATTATTGAAAATTATGATTATGACAACACTTAAAGTATAAGTATGCAATTTAGAACTGTAAATACTCTTGATCTTGATGAATCTGGGAAACTAGTGGATCAAACTAATTTGTGAAGAATGATAGGAAGTCTAGTTTACTTGATTAATAGATGAACATTATTATTGTTTTTTGTATTCCTATGTTAATTATAACAAGAAAATCATAAAGAAACCCATTTAAAACATGTTAAAATAATTTTTCATTATTTAAAGGGAAAATTATATTTTTGTCTATTATTCTCCTCTGGAAATGATTTTCAATTAAAATGTTTTTTAGATTTTGACATTAGTGGATGTAAAATCAATAGATAAATCACTTCTATAACTGTTCATTTCATATGAGAATCGTTGGTTTCTTGGTCATATAAGAAACAACACTCAGTATCACTATCTACTTCTAAAGCTGAATATAAGGTAGTTGGATGTTATTGTGCTCATTTGTTGTGGATACAACACACACTCACTAACTATGGCATATGTTTTACTAAAAATCAGATAATTTGTGATAATAAAGTAAAATTTCCCTATTTAAAAACCATTCACATCAATATCATGAAAAGTACATAGATATTAGGGATCAAATTCATATGAATCACACACTAAAAAGAGATATTATTCCTCAATTCCTCAGAATAGAAGAATAAATTGCTGATATTTTAACAAAACATTTATATTTTGATAAATTTGAATACATTAAATAGAAACTAGAGATGATCACTGAATGGTAATCATTCACATCTACTAATTATTATAAAATATCATTATATTAAGATTCTAATTTTCTTAGTGGGTGTAAATATTCTTGTGAAAATTTATCTTTTATAAGTCATTTTATCTTTCTATATGAAAATTTGTTTCTCTAAGAAAATGTCTTTCTATAATAAAATATGTTTCTCAAAGTAAATTTTATCTTTCTCTAAGAAAAATATTACTACTGTAACACCCCGACCCCAGTTACCTAGAGTTAGTGCATTTTTACATAACATTGGCATGATCACAAGAAGGATCAAATCTCGAAAGACTGATTGGTTTAGTAGCCTTAGAAATACTTGATATATTCATAAGTCTTACATTGCCTCATAAAAATGAAAACTACTACAACAACTTTTTTTTATATTCCACACTCATATCCCCACATACTATCCCTTCAGGTCATTCATAATTTACGTCTTCATACCCTGGGAAAAATAAAACATAGAAAAGGGGTGAGCTCAAATGCCCAGTAAGGATAAAAATATAGCAGAAACTTTCATAAATAAGAATAAACATTTACAGAAATGTATAACTAAAACAAAAGCCTATTAAACTTGAAATTAAACATATTATGGAAAAAATAAAATGAAATATTTCCATTTACTTATTCACATGGATATTCTACTAATCGAATAATCACATGCAATATCAATAACCACTTTCATAATGATTGAATGCATAATGCCAGACTATCATAACCACATAGCCAAGGCCTCGTGCCAAGACTAAAAATAAGATTTTTTCAAGGCCTTGTCCCAAGACACTAGTTTGTCTCATGATACCTACCGATGCATCGAGGAGCAATAGCGGGCTCCACCCGTCACATATTAAGTCCAGTGCATTCTTATATGAAAAGGTTTAAACATAACATAAACATTCGTATTAAAACTAGCATACGAAATGTCAATAATTTCACCATAAACTATGAACGGTATAAAAATAGCACATCCACAATCAAACATATCACAAAACCTTTTATACAATATAGAAGTTTTGTATCATAATAAATCAACTTCAAATAGGCGTAAAATCCATCAAAGGATGTTGACATAGATGAAATCAAAACTCTTTTTAGAGAAATATCTCTTTCTATTTTGAGATAATTTAAGAGTCTTATATTTATTAAATAAAACATTTTCTTTGAAAATATTATTATAAGCTTTCAAGGGAAGCTTCGACGATTTTATAATGGCGGAAAATAGCCGCACCCGCTGTATAAGTTAAACAAACATTCTTACCTTAATTTTGTCAAAAAGGTTAAAAATCACCTTGTTTGGAAAACAACAGAATGATTCCTTTATAAGCTACTTATAAAAACTCAAACAATGGTATAATTGACTTTAACCCATATTCTAGTAAATAATAAAAATGTTTTTAAATTCATTTTTAAGAAACATGGATGTGGATGATAAAGAGATCCCAGTAGATTATTACATATAAAAACCTCGGATAATGAAGAGATTGTGAAATAACCCTTACGTTGTACTTTTCCATGGTTGGGGTAGGTTAAACTCCTCTATAATAGTGATTTTTTTTATTAAATTATACAAGAATAATATACATTCATATGATATCATATATGATCTTTTAACATATCTTTGTTAATAATATCTTAGTATTATCGTTGTTTCGGGTGTTAACTTACTCGTTTTCTTTTATATGTTTTGTTACGTAAGCCATTTTTGTAATGGATAGGTTGTATATTATTCATATCCATAATGATATCAAGTCCTTAAATGTCATTTTTAAATCATCAAATGATAATTATACTTGAATGGATAAGATGGAGAATGAATCTCATCGCGTTCATGGAGACGGTAGTCCGTACGTACGCACGAGCAACAATATCATTCTTTTGATATTAAAATAATATATAAATGGATGGTATATCATATATACAGAATAATTAACATGTTTTATTTATTATTTAAATTATTTACACATCATTATTATACCCATCCAAATAATAATATATTGAATAACAATTACACCACGACGTGGAGACGGTAAGTCGTACGTACGCACGTATGGTGACATGTTATTCAAAGGGTGGATAGAATACTGAATATGGTTGTAAAATATTTATAATAACATCACAGTATATATAAGATACTGTAGTTATTATTTTAGAATGGTAATAACAATGAATGAAGAAGTGGAAGAAGAAAGGAACTTGAAAAGGGGTGGTGAAAACATTACCTCTTCTTCGGGTTCTTCCTTTTGATTTGATAAAAAGGGCTCCTTAGGTTGGCTTTATTATCAAAATAAGGCCTCTAGGTTGTATTGAGGGAAGTTGGGAGAGTATTTGTGCAGAGTGTTTCTGATCCAAATGGCTTTGAATGTGTGTAGAAATGAGAAGGAGGAGTTCCCTTTTATAAGAGGGGTGAGGGAAACCTTTGGAAAAGCTAGAAATATTAATTTATAATAAATTAATATTCAGTTTCTAATGGCTCCAAAGTGGATTATTTAAATGTTAAGGTGGGAATGGGTCGAACACCGCTCAACCAATAGAATTTAGACAGGTTTTGATACTTATATTAACCTTATCTTTAAGTATTAACTCTAAGTTATTTAGTTTCACTTTTACAATGTCCCTTTGTATTTTTATATTATATGGTTAATAAACTTACTATATACATCCAAGAGACCCCCAAGTGGTCCATTAATGATATAAATATCATGATATATGTCTACTGGCCGAACCTTAGATTTTTATGAATTTAATATAAATTAATAATATAATATTTGTTTTAAAAAAACTTTTTTTTGTCAATTTTGACACTATTCAATAGTTGATTTTTGTGAAACTCATAACAGGATTATTACTTCGAAAAAAGTCAATTAAATCAATACTAATATGTCATAGTATCTTATAACGTTAGTTTAATTCATTAAAATTCTCAAATTTTATTTATTTGTGTATTTATAATATCAATTATTTTAATTTGTCACTATTATGGTAATTACTACATCATAATTGTGTCATAAATAAATTAACTTATTTAAAGTCTAAAAATTATAAATAAAATATAATTATGCAAGAAATTATTTTATCTTTCTAATGAATATTTATAGTTTAAAATCCAAAATAAATAACCGTATGTAAAATTTTTTTTTGTTAAAGATATATGCTTATGTCATTTTTGTACTTATTTTAACTTAATTAAAATTAAGTGTCCCTATCACCTACAAGTGGCTCCATGGGGTCCCAAAATCGACCCAAAGATGCCTATGGTCGAAAATGTATCAACTAATAAGGGTAGGACACATTTTAGGGTAATTTAGTATTATTATAATATTATTTTTTAACCCTTATTTACCGGATTTACCCTTAACCATGGTAAATAAAATATTTACCGAAATAATTATTCAAAATGTCTAAAAATAAAAGTTACCTATTTACACAATTTAAAAATCCTGATTCCAAATATGGAATCCTTTTTTCTAAATTCAAAACACAGAAGTGGAAGAAATTAATTTAATATTAATTCCCGTTGTTAAAACAAAAATCGTGTTTTTAAGAGATAATAACTATCAAAAGATTGACACTTTTTTATGTCTGGTTTAATTGTAAAATTATGTCCAATGACCAAAATTGTATTAAATGGTAAAAATATATTGTAAATATACTTTAAAACCACTCAAATTCATAATTTACCACTATTAATTATTTTGATTAAAAAAGTTGTTTTTAATTAAAATTTAGTAATTTTCACTATTCATCAAAATATTAAAGTTATCTGAAGAGTACCAAAATTTCACCTTAGGCTAAATTCGATATTCCGAATCCAAAAATGAATTCCATTTTGAAATATAAAATATATATAATTTCAAAAAGTAGTTATTACAATTCATAATGGCTAGTTTGATTGGTTATGGTGTCTTAGAACTCGGTGTTGCGTACAACACACGCTATCACATTATTCAAAGAGAAGCGTACCGTAGAAGCTTGGGGTGTTACATTATCCTCTCTTTAAAATAATTTCTTCCTCGAAATTTCTAGAATACTACCGCATGAAAAGACTCGGGTGGTTCTTCATCATAAGTTCCTCGGGTTCCCATGTTGCCGCTTCCATCTTATGGTTTCTCCATAAGACTTTTACCAGACAAGTCGTCCGGTTTCTCAGTACTTGTTCTCTAGTATCAAGAATTCTGACAGGCTCTTCACAATAAGATAGATTGGGTTCTAGTTCTAATTCCTCATAGGTGAGTAAATGCGTTGGGTCAGGCATGTATTTCTTCAACAGAGATACGTGGAACACATCGTGAACTTTGGAGAGACTTGGCGGCATTGCCAATCAGTAAGCTACAACCCCAATTTGTTCTAGAATTTCCAAAGGTCCGATATACCTGGGACTCAATTTACATTTCTTACCAAAATGTATGACTCCCTTCCATGGAGATACCTTCAGGAAAACATGATCACTGACTTGAAATTCGAAATCCTTCCTTCGATTATCGGCATAGCTCTTCTGCCTACTTTGAGATGCTTTGATGTGATTTTGGATTTCCTTCACCTTTTCCATCATTTCCTACACCAGTTCTAGACCTACAAGTTTTCTTTCACCAACTTCATCCCAATAGGTTGGTGTGCGACATCTCTTTCCATATAACGCTTCTTATGGTGCCATCTGAATACTCGAATGGAAGCTATTCTTATAGGAAAATTTTACCAGAGGTAAATACTGATCCCATATACCCTGAAAGTCAAGTGAGAAGGATCTAAACATGTATTCTAAGGTTTGAATAGTCCGTTCTCGTTGTCCGTCTGTCTGAGGGTGGTAGGCAGTGCTCAAATGAAGTTCATTATCTGGGGATTTCTGAAGACTCTTCCAGAATCTTGAAGTAAAACAGGGATCACGATCAGAAACAATCGATAGGGGTACTCCATGAAGTCTCACAACTTCATTAGTATATAGTCTTGCTAGCCGTTCCAGTGGTAGATCTTCTCTTATATCAAGAGAATGTTCTGACTTCATAAGACGATCAACAATAACCCATACTGTATCATTCCTTCTAGGAGTCTTTGGTAGCCCCGTGAAAAAGTCCATCGTAATGTTGTCCCATTTCCACTCTGGTATGGGAAGAGGTTGCCTGAATCCTCCAGGGTGTTTCCTTCCAGCTTTCACTTGTTTTCAAACCATACATCTTGACACACAATCAGCAATCTACCTCTTCATATTTTCCCACAAAAAATGTTCCATCAAATATCTATACATTTTGGTGCACCCAAGGTGTATAGAGAAATTGGAACTATGAGCATCATGCAGCAATTCCCTTTTTAGATTAGGTATATCGGGAACACAAAGTCTCTTCTCGAATTTCAAAATTAAATCTTCACAGACAATGTCTCTCAGCCTCCCATCATTCACAGCTTTAATCTTCTTTTGAAATTCTTCATCATCTGTATGAGAACTCTTAATTCTTTCTAGTAAAGATGGTTTGGAAAACATTTGAAAAAGCATTGATGTTTCTCCTTCCCTGGTTATTCCCATATCCATCTTCACTAGATAGATGAAAATTGGATCCCTTTCAATTCTCATATTGTTCAAAACTCCATGATCTTTTCTGCTCAAAGCATCTACCACCTTGTTTGCCTTCCCCGGGTGGTAGTGTATCGTGCAATCATAATCCTTGAGTAATTCAATCCATCTCCTTTGCCTCATGTTGAGTTCTTTTTGTGAGAAAATATACTTCAAACTCTTGTGATCAGTATAAATCTCACATTTTTCACCATAGAGGTAGTGACTCCATATCTTCAAAGAAAAGATCACAGCTGCTAACTCGAGATCATGAGTAGGAGAGTTTTGTTCATGAATTTTCAACTTTCGTGATGCATAGGCAATAACTCTATCATTCTGCATAAGGACACAACCGAGTCCTTTCTTCGATGTATCACTATAAATAACGAACCCATCATTCCCCGATGGTAGAGTCAATATATGATCATTGACTAATCTTCTCTTTAGTTCTTCGAAACATTATTCACACTCTTTTTTCCAAACAAATTTAACCCCTTTACGTGTGAGCTCTGTTAAGGGGTTATCCAATCGGGCAAAATTCTGGATGAAATGTCGATAATAACCTGCCGAACCAATAAAACTACGTACCTCAGTTATACTCGTAGGTGTTGGACATTCTTGGATTTCCTTGGTCTTAGAAGGATCAATAGAGATTCCATCTTTAGAGACAATATGGCTAAGATAAGAAATCTTCTGAAGCCAGAATTCACACTTGCTAAACTTCCCATATAATTCATGCCTTCTCAGAGTCTTCAAGATAACGCGCAAGTGATTTTCATGATCTTCATAGATTTTGGATTATACCAGGATATCATCAATAAATACCACCAAAAATTCATAGAGATACTCCTTGATAACTCTATTCATCAGATCCATGAATACAGAGGGTGCATTAGTCAATCCAAAAGGCATTACAGTAAACTCGTAATGCCCGTACCTGGTTTGAAATGTTGTCTTCGGAATGTCTTCCTTTTTCACACACAACTGATGGTATCCAGATCGAAGGTCAATCTTTGAAATGTATTGAGCTCCATGCAGTTGGTCAAATAAATCATCAATGCGTGGTAGGGGATACTTGTTCTTTATTGTTATAGCATTGATCTCCCAGTAGTCAATACATAACCTCATAGATCCGTCTTTCTTTTCAACAAAAAGAACAGGGGCTCCCCATGGAGAAACACTGGGGCGAATAAATCCCTTATTACTCAATTACTCTAGTTGTTTCTTTAGTTAAACTAATTCTACAATGGCCATTCTATAAGGTGTATTTGATATAGGCCTTGATCCAGGAATTAAATCAAAGGAAAACTCAACTTCTCGTTCTGGAGGATGTCCAGGTAAATCTTCTGGATATACATCTACAAATTCTTTCACAAATAGATACATCCTCTATTTGAACATTCCTTCCCTCACCCACAGTTATTTCATTCTCTTCCTCCGCAATAATTAAATTTAGTTGAGCAAATGGGGGTGGATCTAAATAAGAATTAGGTGGTGAAGATTCTGCTCTAATGATAAGGTGTTCCTTATCATTATCATCAAGAATCATAACCTCTTTCTTCTTGAAATAAATCTTTGCATCATTGTCTGAAATACAGTCCATACTGAGGATTATATCAAACTCAATCATAGGTATGACGACGAGAACAACAGATAAAGAACATTTATATGCTCTAATGGGGACTGATTCACAAAACATTGTTGCATTGATACTTCCCTTAGGAGTTTTAACTGACAACTCCCTTGTTAAATCAAATTAGAAATATCTAATTTTCTTAGCAAACTGGGAAGATATGAAATAATGTGATGATCTAGAATCAAATAATTCATTTTCTAAACTTGAGGAAACCATTAAATTACCTGCCACCATGTCTTTCGAAGTTTCTCCCTTAGCAGTAGTGATAGCATAAACAAGGCCTTGATCCCTTGTCCTTTTCTGAGGTAAGTTCTCCTGACGGTTAGAACATTCATTTGCATAATGCCCCATATCCCTGCAATTGTAGCACTGAACATTGGTAGCTTCTTTTTTCCCTTGCAATCATGAGCTTGGTGGCCTTTTTCACCACACTTGTAACAGACTCTTGTTCCCTTCAAGCAAGTACCAGGGTGTTTCTTACCAAATTTACCACATGATGGATATTCAATCTTTCCCTTCTTCCCCTTATTTCCATTCCTAGATTGATTAGTAGCTCTCTTCTTCTCTTTCTTTTCTTTAAAGTCATAAGACATAGAGAATTACTTTTCGTTCTTGATAGCATATGAGACAATGTTTTCGTACGATGAAAAGGATTGTGAGACTAATGCTCGACAGAGAAATGGTATTAACCCATCAAAGAAATGATCAATCTTACTTCTTGGGTTATGTATATAATCTCTAGCATACCTTGCTAACATTGTAAAGTTAGCCTCATACTTTGCGACATTCTCATCCTCCTTCTATCTCAGAATCAGAAATTGCCTTTCCATATCTACTCGATGGCCGTGAGAAAGTATTTTTCTAAAAACAGATCTTTGAACTCCCCCATTCCATATTTGATACTTCATCATCCTCCTTCGTGTTTTGAATCAATGACCACCATTGATCAGCATATCCAGTGAGGCGGTAAACTTCCATGATAACTTTTTCCTTTTCATTACTCCCCAAAGCCTGAAAAATTTTCTCTTGGAAATTTATCCATTGCTCAGCTACTAAAGTATTTGTACTCCCATTGAACGTTGGTGGTTTTTTCCTCATGAATCGATTTAACATTGATCCTCCATGCTGTGGATCAGGGTGCTCCATACGGTTAAGGTTATTATTCATAACCTGAGTGAGTTGTCCTAGTATGGTGATTAGCTGATCGGCACCAGTTGCATCACCAGCTCCACTATAATTATCATGAGCAGGAGGGCAATCCCTACATGGAGTGTGTGCATTGATACGGTTACCATTTCTTCTACTAGGAGCCATTTCTAAACAATGGCATAAAATAGATCAGTTTACGAATCAAAATACATAATCCCATACTTATAAAACACTTAACATAAATGGAACTATTTATGGATATAATCCATAATCATAAAAAAAATTTATTTGAGGAATTATATACTCATAAACCCCTAATAATGATTTGTAAAGAAAATGAGAGTTATCCTAAGCATATCCCCCGGGAGTGTCGTAACCAAGAGTGCAGAAAGGCTCGTTGTCGTGCACCAGTTCCCCTTTGAGTCTAGCTCAAAGCGGTGTTTTCGGGTTTTACCCCTAGGTACATCTGTGCCAGAGCCCCCTCTACCAGCTCGTATCCAGACATGGATGTATTGCTTGGAAAACTCACAAAATCTCTACAATACCAAAATTCTAGGAAGTTCTTTTATACTAATCCTCAATGTCCATCTTAAATCTATGTTCTCTAATCAGATTTTATCTAAATCTAACTTCCAAGGTTTGTACTAAACTTCCTTTGATACCAACTGTAACACCCCGACCCCAGTTACCTAGATTCGGTGCATTATTACATAACATTGGCATGATCAGAAGAAGGATCAAATCTCGAAAGACTGATTGGTTTAGTAGCCTTGGAAATACTAGATATATTCATAAGTCTTACATTAGATCATAAAAATGAAAACTACAACAACATATTTTCTTCAAATTCCACACTCATATCCCCACATACTATCCCTACAGGTCATTCATAATTTACTTCTTCATACCCTGGGAAAAATAAAACATAGAAAAGGGGTGAGCTCAAATGACCAGTAAGGATAACAATATAGTGGAATCTTTCATAAATAAGAATAAACATTTAAGGCGATGTATAACTAAAACAAAAGCCTTTTAAACATGAACTCAAACATAATATGGAAAAAATAAAATTAAATAATTCAATTTAATTATTCACATGGATATTCTACTAATCAAATAATCACATGCAATATCAATAACCACTTTCATAATGATAGAATGCATAATGCCAGACTATCATAACCACATAGGCAAGGCCTCATGCCAAGACTACAAATAAGATTTGGTCAAGGCCTTGTGCCAAGACACTAGTTTGTCTCAGGAGACCTACCGATGCATCGAGGAGCTATAGCGGGCTCCACCCGTTACATATTAAGTCCAATGCATTCCCATATGAAAAGGTTTAAACATAACATAAAAATTCGTATTAAAAATAGCATATTAAATGTAAATACTTTCACCATTAACTATGAACGGTATAAAAATAGCACATCCACACTCAAACATATCACAAAACCTTCAATACAATATATAAGTTTTGTATCATAATAAATCAACTTCAAATAAGCGTCAAATCCATCAAAGGATGTTGACATAGATGAAATCAAAACTCTTTTTAGAGAAATATCTCTTTCTATTTTGAAATCATTTAAGAGTCTTATATTTATGAAATAAAACATTTTCATTCAAAATATTCTTATAAGCTTGTACGAGAAGCTTCGATGATTTTATAACGACGGAAAATAGCCGCACCCGCCATATATGTAAAAAAACATTCTTACCTTAATTTTGTCGAAAAGGTCAAAAGGCACCTTGTTTGGAAAACGACGGAAATATTCCTTTATAAACCTCTTATAAAATGTCAAAAAAGGGTATAAATGACTTTAACCCATATTCTAGTAAATATTCAAAATGTTTTGAAATTCATTTTTAAGAAACATGGATGTGGATGATAAAGAGATCTCAGTAGATTATTACGTATAAGCAACCACAAATAATGAAATGATTGTGAAATAACCCTTAACATGTACTTTTCCTTGGTTGGGGTAGGTTAGCCTCCTGTATAATAGTGAAATAATTGTTATTAAATTATACATGAATCATATACATTCATATGATATCATATATGATCTTTTAACATTGCTTTGTTAATAATATCTTAGTATTATCGTTGTCTCGGGTGTTAACTTACTCGTTTTCTTTATATGTTTTGTTACATAATCCATGTTTGTAATGGATAGGTTGTATATTATTCATATCCATAATGATATCAATTCCTTAAACATCATTTTTAAATTATCAAATGATAATTATACTTGAATGGATACGATGTAGAATGAATCTCATCGCGTTCGTGGAGACGGTAGTCCGTACGTACGCACGAGCGACAATATCATTCTTTTGATACTAAAATAATATATAAATGGATGGTACATCATATATACAGAATAATTAACATGTTATATTTATTATTTACATGATTTACACATCATTATTATACCCACCCAAATAATAATATATTGAATAACAATTACACCACAACTTGGAGACGGTAAGTCGTACGTACCACGTATGGTTACATGTTATTCAAAGGGTGGATATAATACTGAATATGGTTGTACCATATTTATAATAACATCAGAGTATATAAAAGATACTGGAGTTATTATTTTATAATGGTAATAACAATGAATGAGGAAGTGGAAGAAGAAAGGAACTTGAAAAGGGGTGGTGAAAACATTACCTCTTCTTCGGGTTCTTCCTTTTGATTTGATCAAAAGGGCTCATTAGGTTGGCTTTATGATCAAAAAAGGCCTATAGGTTGTATTTAGGGAAGTTGGGAGAGTATTTGGGTAGATTTTGGCCGAACCAAAAGGCATTTAAGGTGTGGATAAATGAGAAGGAGGAGTTCCCTTTTATAAGAGGGGTGATGGGCACCTTTGGAAAAGTTAGAAATATTAATTTATAATAAATTCATATTCAGTTTCTAATGGATCAAAAGTAGATTATTTAAATTTTAATGTGGGGATGGGTCGAAAACCACTCAACCAATAAAATTTATACAGGTTTGGGTACTTATATTAACCTTATCTTTAAGTATTAACTCTAAGTTAATTAGTTTCACTTTTACAATGTCTCTTTGTATTTTTATATTATATGGTTAATAAACTTACTTTATACATCTATGAGACCCCCAAGTGGTCCATTAATGATATAAATATCCTGATATAAGTCTCTTGGCTGAACCTTAGATTTTTAGGATTTTAATATCAATTAATAATATAATATTTGTTTTAAAAAAACTCTTTTATTTCAATTTTGACACTATTCAATAGTTGATTTTTGTGAAACTCATAACAGAATTATTACGTCGAACAAAGTAAATTAAATCAATACAAATATGTCATATTATCCTATAAAATTAGTTTAATTCATTAAAAGTCTCAAATTATATTTATTTGGGTATTTATAATATCAATTATTTTAATTAGTCACTATTATGGTAATTCCTGCATCATAATTGTGTCATAAATAAAGTAAATTATTTAAAGTCTAAAAACTATAAATAAAATATAATTATGTAGGAAATAGTTTTATCTTTCTAATGAATATTTATAGTTGAAAATCCAACATATATAACCCCATGTAAAAATTGTGTTTCTAAAATATATATGGTTATGTCATTTTTGTACTTATTTTAATATAATTAAAATTAAGTGTCCCTATCACCTACAAGTGGCTCAATGGGGTCCCAAAATAGACCCAAAGATTCCTATGATCGAACATGTGTCAACCAATAATTCTAGGACACGTTTTAGGGTAATTTAATATTATTATAATATTATTTTCTAACCCTTATTTACCGGATTTACCCTTAACCATGGTAAATAAAATATTTACCGAAGAAATTATTCAAAATGTCTAAAAATAAAAGTTACCTATTTACACAATTTGAACATCCTGATTCCAAATATGGAATCCATTTTTCCAAATTCAAAACACAGAAGTGGCATAAATTAATTTAAAAATAATTCCCGTTGTTAAAACAAAAAGCGTTTTTTTAAGAGATAATAACTATCAAAAGATTGGCACTTGTTTATGTCCAGTTTAATTGTAAAATTATGTCCAATGACCAAAATTGTATTAAATGGTAAAACTATATTCTAAATATACTTTAAAATCACTCAAATAAATAATTTACCACTATTAATTATTTTGATTAAAAAAGTTGTTTTTAATTAAAATTTAATAATTTTCACTATTCATCAAAATATTAATGTTATCCGAAAAGTACCAAAATTTCACCTTAGGCTAAATTTGATATTCCAAATCCAAATATGAAGTCGATTATGAAATATAAAATATATATAATTTCTAAAAGTATGTATTACTATTCATAACGGCTATTTTGATTGGTTATGGTGTGTTAGAACTCGGTGTTGAGTACAACACACGCTATCACATTATTCAAAGAGATGCATACCGTAGAAGCTTGGGGTTTTACAACTACTTCTAAAAAACCCTTATGAGAACATCTAAATGTACATTTTCTTACCTATTCCCTCCTAATTTTATTTTACACTTGTTGGAATTTCAAAACTTGTTTTAATAAATTTTTTCATCGGATTCAATTTTACTTAAACATTATTAATTTTCTTAAAAATTTATTATTTAGAAACCGAAATATTCTTTATTAATACTTAACCATCAAATAAAAAATCTTCAATATAAACCATCTGATCAACCGAAGAAGATTAACCATCACAACTGAGCCTATATAAGGGGACCCCCTATTTTTTGACCTGCATCAGTTCTCTCTATATTCAGTGTCAAAGCTCTACTACTCTTTAAAGCGTATATTCTAGTTTTCCACTTTTCCTCAATCTCTGATTGTCTATTGAATCATTTTGGACCCAGATTCTAAAGAAAAAGGAAATCATGGATTGGACCACACTTAGGAAAATTCTTGTATGTCCTATCTTCATTGCTAAGTATAACTCATTTATATCCAATATCATTAAGAAGAATTGATGGGAGAGCTTATGTGTTTCTAAAGAAAAGAATAAGGATCTGGTCTATGATGGAATTGTCATTGATTTCTATAACTCATTCCAATTTTCTGAACCAGGTGGGAAATACATGTTCATGTTCAAATGTTATGTAATTTTTTATTTTGTTCCTTTTAAAAAAGCATTAAATGCGTTGAAAATTCCCAATAAGGGAGAGACTATCTTTTTCTCATACAAAGTGAATGGTAAAGAAGGTTCCTTTTATAATTAAAAGGTTATTGAGTACCTGTGGCTAAAAGGAATAAAAAATACGAAGACGAACCATCTTACTACAAACCACAGATTGGGTTCTCTTTGATGAATGGGTTTTTGATACTGAGAAAGGGTGATAACGATTCACTGAATATCTATGACATATTCAGGTTGCATTTCTATTGAATATAAGGAAGAATAACTTTATTAAGTATATCTTTATTATAATCAGTAATGTTCTGAAAACACCATAAAATCTTAGATCCTGATATACATGACTATCATTTCCATGTTTATTGTTATATTATTAGAAGAATTCAACATTCCTTGAAGGTAAAAAGATAAGTATTTTAAGATTATTTTTCTCTGTGATGACTCATTAAAAATGATGAAGGTTGGATTTAGGGAAAAGATGAATCAGTTCTTGGATTTACTTTCGGCGAATAATGTAAAGTTGGGGAAAACTCTAAGCCTACCCAGAAATATAGGAATGCTCAAGATCTAGAATCGACCAAACCGATACCAGTTTCTAATACAATATCTTCTCTACCACAACCAAATAAGAATAAGTCCTAACCTAATGAAGTTATATCCAAATGAGGAGATAGTTAGATGATAATGAAGAAAAGGGATACTATATTTGGTTTAGTTCTTGTTGTGGACCATGAATTGAAAATATTTGTATTAGAAAATATATAAAAGGAATAGAAGGAGAAGAAGATGATGAAGAAAGCCTAAGAATCTCATGTGATTCAATCCCTCCTGAGAGATGTCGAGAAAACATCTAAACATGATCAAGTGCTTGAATCCTTTCTCAAGGAACCTGTTCAGACTCTAGATCTAGAGAAGTTAAATAAAAATATTCCAGTACTGGAATAACATGTTGAAGAAGAGGAGACAATTCAGTAAAAAAATAATAAGATAAAAAGGAGAGTGAATATGTAATCATGATGATAGAGGAATATGTGGGAGATAAATTTTCTTTATAGAAGCCTTCTAGACCACTCAATAATTATCTTCTAAGGTAGTATGTGATGCTAGAAGAAGCCGCTGAGGAAGTTAATAAATCATCCTTTCAAGAAGAAAATGGAGATGAGGTTGAAGGAATAATAGTGAATGTTCATGGTTATGAAATAATTGTTCATGTTTCTAATTAAGAAGGTCATTTTGAGATGTTAGAGAAAGGAAAATAAGATGATTTGGATACAATGAAAGAATAATCTGTATAAAATGATGTGACAAAATATTTAATGCTAATGGGCCATAGAAAAGATAAATATATTACTTATATGAAATAAGCATTAGCCTCTAAATCATCTTCTTTAATGGGTCATGATTTTGTATCATAGTCCTTGAAGAAAATTGTGAGTTAAATACCATTCCATCCCAGTATAGAATCTCGGTGCCTCATGATTAAACAATCTATAAATAAGAAAATGAAGTGTAAAATTCTTCTTATGTAGATTCATATCAAGCAAGAAGGAGAGGTAAAATATTTTCTAATCAATTATAAATACCACATGAAGTATTGTAAGGAAATAACCAACGGGTCTAAGATTCACAATAGAGCTTGCTGAGAAGGTGAAGTTCCAAGATGAAGTTATCAAAGAACATGAAGAATTTATAAATGTCTTAGTGAAGAGGAATCTGGATCAATAAGAATTATTAATAATGTTTCAGGATATCCACAAGAAAATTAAATGGGTGAATGAACTTATAAAGAAAATTATTCCAGAAAAGAAAAAAATTAATGATTTTTTAATTTATTATCTTATTTTGTAATAAAAACCTCTTTATAATTTTTGTAGTGAAAAGTTCCTGCACATTATTTCAAATTTATGTTTCCATAACCTTTCAAGAACATCCTATTTTCAATCTATTTAATTTTTAAAATCACAAAGAGAGTGAAATGATTTGAAAGATTAAGGGGGATAAAAGAATATTAAATGGATAATACCTAATAAAGGTTGCGTCTACATAATAAAAACTTCCAAAGGAAAGGAGGGGATATTTATTTTAGAAAGACTGAAAAATATCTAGTCAGGAATATGATCCTTAGGGGACATAACCCAAGGTGGATTAAGTTCCATTAATCGTAAATCCTTAAACAAAGGGGGAGATAAGTTTTTCATAGATGTATTTTAGTCATAATATTATATTAAGAGAAAGTGGTTTTTGCTTTCCAAAAAGGCAGAGATTATTGAGTGAATAAGTTTATTTATGACTTCTCCATTCCATTATGGATTAATGTTTTAAAAATAACAGAAACATTCATTAATGATTATTTTATTACATTAAGAAAATGCAATATTCTTGAATATGGAAAATACTTAACATGACTTTCATTATCATTTTTAAGGACAACAAAATTTTTATTAAGAGATTTTTTATGGAAAATCAGATCCTTATCTAATACTCAAAACCAAACTATTTTTAGATTCCATGTTCCTTTGAAATCATATAATGATTTGCATAAAATAAAGACACATATTTACTTAAAAAATAGACTTTTATTTCTCTAGAAATTTGATACCAATTCTGATATTTGTTTTGATACCGATTATTTAAAATATTTTATACCGACTTTCTCAAAATTTTTATATCAGTTATCTCACAATTTTTATAATGATTTTTTTAATATAGTGATTCTGATTTTCATATAAATGAAAATTTGATTCTAAAAATATAAATAATTTTATTACCAAAATATTTAGACTTCTACTGTCAAAATATTTAAACTTTGATTGTCAAAATATTTCAACTTAGATTTTCAAAATATGTAAACTCTAATTGTCAATATATATCGAATCTGATTGTCGAAATATATAGACTCATATTTTACATTTACTTAGTAATATTATTGTATGAATTTTTTAGAGTCACTACATTTACATAAATTATTGTTACATTTTATCATATCCTAATGTCTCTTACACTGGAAATTCTTTCTCATATTTAATTATATAAAATGATGTCGTGTAATATTTTTTAAAGTAACCATTTTCTAAGTGAAACCTATCCAGATCCCTCTAAAATTAAACAAAAAATATGACCATTAGAGGAGGATTCCACCGTTGGAAATTTATCATATAAATAAGTGGTCATTCGAACTGGAACAATATACGAGTCTATAGGAAGAGATTGATAGTGCTGATTGTTTTTTAGAGAAAGGGAATCTGAATTATCTTATTCTTAGTGAGAATGTTGTGAACATATTATTGAAGTTGTGAACAACCTATTCAAAATGCATTGTGTGAATATTATTATTGCTGATTGGGGACTTCTTAGGATAGGAAGATAGAGGTGTTGATTACCTACATAATCGAGGTCTTGCAAGGATAAGTAAATAGATTCTGATCTTCGTATAATGTCTATACCATAGTGTGGGTAATATAGAATTTTTTAAAGTATAAATGATGTAACCTTTATATAAGGTTTTTGGATACCATTATATTTGGTTTAAAAGAATTTTTATACTTTTTTTCATGTTATTTTAACAAGTATTAAATTCACTGCTTAAAAATTGATAAATAATGAAAGTATAAATTTATTATAAATTATTTTACTTGTACAGTGGTTTTAATAAGATTATATATTCATTAATGTAGACTATTTATTTATGAAAACATTCCATAATTTTTCATTAAGGCTGTTTAGGTCTAACAAATGTTCATAAAGAGTGATTTGTGAATATTACCTCTTTAAATTTTTTAAACATAGGTTTCTTATGTTTAACTTTTTAACCTTTAAGAAAGCATTTAAAACCTACAATTCACCATATTGTAATTGAGTATCTACATCTACATTTTGATCCAACATGTAAATTTTTTCTATATACATATCCACTTATAGTATGCAGACATTAATATATTCCTAGGACACCACTCAATTTATCCTTTACCAAAATTGATGGACATTTCATATAACTTTCATTATCTTTTGACTTATTATTAAATAAATACCAATGAAAAATGTTACAAATATCCATAGTTATCTCACTAATGTTTTTATATCCAAATTTAAAAAGGATGACTGAACCATTCCTTTGATACAAACTATATTGACCCAGTCATAAAATACAAGGATATTACATAATTTAATATTCATATTCGAAATATTACAAAAAATATATTCATATAGACCATAATAGTTCAGTGTCTTTAGAATATTGTAAACATAATATTATATCTTTTTTAAAGTTATAAATCATATTCCATGAAGATATTGCTCATTATTATGCCTACTTGAAACCATTCTTCATAACCCAGGGAAATGAAACATAAGAAAGGGGTGAGCTTAGATGCTCAAAAAGGTTAAATAACGGATATATGTAAGAATAATATGATCATAAGGGTATGCAGATATGAAAATAACATTTTAATATCATACCTTATATATAAACAAAATCTCATACTGGAATAAAGGAATCAATATTTTCCCTTCATAAGATATCAACCATAAGGGATGTAATAGAATAATCCACTAGAGCATAATATAGAAATATAAGATATAACTGTGGATTATATGAAAGCACATAAATTTATTTCAATGGTAGTCAAGGAATTGATTCCAAAGAAATCATAGTATTATGGATTCAATCACATATCATCTTGGTATTCATGATTCACTCCCACAACTATATTAGTAGCCAAAGTTCACTCAAAATACCATTTTAGTAGACATAGTCCTCTACTAAACCAAGTTCAATCCTTATTCCAACCATGTATATGTCATGAGATATAAATATTTACCCAATGCATCAGAGAAAGATATAGGTATCACCTATATCATAATTAAACAATAACAACATTTTCCTCAAGTTCATAATCAATCACATCATAACCCATGAATTTAAATGGGAATAAAACACATACAATCACATCTTAACTTGTATAATATGAGACTGGTTTAAAAATAATTTCATTAACTAATAACCTGGTAGAATTTTTGGGTTTATTAATAATAAAAACCTTGAAATACCAATAATTTTCATAAATATATAACCCATGAATGATTAGTGGGTTTCGTAATTATATATCCCATGAAAAAAATGGCTTCCATTAACATCATTCCATCAAAACATAAACCATTCAGAAAAATAATATGAGTGGAACCCTTGGATTATTTCCCCAGAAAGGCTGGAGTAACACCACAGTATTATATATTAGATTATTTTTTTGAATTACATTCTAACGGAATTTAATGATTAAAATATCTTTTATTTTTTGAAAATTTATTTTTAAAACACATAACATTTAAAAATCATTTTCCACTAAAAATTATCTTCAACTCATATAAAGGATGCTTTAAAAAAATTTGAATACTATTTTCCTTGAAAACATATAAATGAATATTATTTTTAGGAAAACCATTCCCCTTGAAAAAATATAAAATAATATTGAATACAATTTGGAAACCATTTTCCATGAAAATTTATAAAATTATCTTGATAACATTTTGAAAACCATTTTCATTATTAACTTAAAAAAGAAGCTTCAAAAAAATTAGAAAACCATTTTACATGAATAATTATAAATTAATATTCCTGAAAATTTTGAAAACAATTTTATTTTAGATAACTTATAATATAAATTGAAAAACATTTTTTGATAACATTTTGTAAAACAATTTTTTTTGAATTAAAACATATTTCTGACCAAAAAAGAGAAATTAGATTGAATTTTTTTAAAAACTTTTCTTTAATTACCTTAAGTAAAAAAGAATGGAAATAATGAATAATACATTAATAAATCATTATTAATAATATTATAATAAAATATATGAGTTTTTTTGAGAGCTGGATCCTACGATTTTATCAATGGAAGAATAATTATAAAAAATCATGATAAATGATGAGATTGTTTCAATAAACTATTACAACATCATAAATTTTAATCATACTATCCATGAAAAAAATATGAAATTAAATTAGGCTTAAAAATCATGAAAATTATGAGATTCATGATATATCATGTAAAATGGTATTATATACACATCGGAAAAAAATAGGTTAAAAAAACATGTGTTTAAAAGAAGGAAAATTGAGAGAAAATTACATTAATGATTTGAAATCCATTGAATCGAAAAAAGCATGAAATAAAGATCATGAAATGGATATTTAAATACCAATAAATTTATTTATATGTAGAATATAATATATTTAATTGATTTATGTATACCAAAAAAAATAAATGAGGGCTAAATATGGAATGTATCTAATAGATTGAAAATGTGATATGAAATTCATACACCTTATATCTTGAATCACATCATAATCATATGAACCTCATGTATAATAAATATAACTTTAATATAAATATAAAAAAACATATAATTATATATAATACCATATATGATTTACTTATGACTTAATATTGCCCATTCATTAATAACTCCATGTTAAAGTTACATTTTGGGTGATAACCGCCTTGTTTTTTGTATATGTTTTTAATTATTATTATTATTCATATTTATTAGTAATGATTTAATTATTTATAGAATTTAGCACATTATATAAATATCATTTATATTCATTATATATGTATTTATTATAATTTATAAAATATATCATGTTAAAATAAGCACGTTGTTCATGGAGATTATATGCCTATATACGCAAGAATGTTGTTTCCATTTTCTTTTGATATTAAAAGAAATTCAATGACATGTGTGCATATAAATATATATATCCATTAATGTAGTTTTACTATTTCATATATATTGTAATTTGTTTATAAAACCCATCCTTAATAATTTTATTGATGTGTGAATGAATGACATCGCTTGGAGGAGGAGGTATTCTGCAGTTCCACAAATGAACATATCATATTTACACAAAATGGAAAGAATGAAGGTATGTTTAACATAAAAATTAAAAAGAATAAATAAAGAATAAATATTATATATATATATATAATAAAAAATATATTGTATATCCTAATTCCTAACCATGATATGTGGTAATGTAAAAAATGAACAACATGGTTTCATGTGGTAGTAGTTCTGCACACACAAGAATGAAAAGTTCACTACCTATTTTATTGAAGTGTGTGGAAATTTACGTGAAACCAATATAATGAAAATATTTAAGTATATTAAGTATTCTTATTAATTTATGTTTTAATGGAATAATAAGAATTTAGGTGGTGGATAAATAAACCAAAGAAAAGGAGCTTGGGTAAAGACATTACCTCTTTTTAGGGTAACTCCTTTTGGTTTCACCAAATGGATTACTTGGTTGGATTTACTCCCAAATATAGGAATTAAATAGGAAGATATGGATTTTGGAAAATATTTTAGAGGTGTTTTTCTATTCCAAATGGAATGATAAGTTTGTGGGAGTGGGAAGGGTGAGTTCCTTTTTATGGTGGAGTTTGAGTGGTAAATTTGTTAATATAAAAAGGTAAATACTATTGACAGGTCTCCCTTACGTCGTGGGTATCCAATAATTGTCTAAATTATATCCATGATAGTAATAAGTCAAAATATTGACAAAAAAGGTCTTTTGGACATGTTTTTAGGTCATTAAATCTTTTGAGATTAATGTTTAACCATTAAGTAATCATGTTTTTCCTTAATAGCTATATTTAATAATAATTAATTTCAATACTATTTTTTATCAAAAAAAAGTTAAAATTATTAGAAATTATAAATTGATATTGATTCCAAATATAGAATCCATTTTTCAAATCTAAAATCATATATTTGGGAAAAATTAATTTAAATTTAATCATAATGATGAGATGACAAAGAGAGTTTTTTTAAGTAAAAATGTACAAAATATTGGAATGTTCTTATATCCAATTTCAATGTCAATTTGATTATATTTAATTATTTTCAATTAAAATAAATATATTTAATCTAATTAAATATTAAAACAAAATTTAAAAACAATTTATCTATATAAATATTTTAAATGATAAAGATGTTTTTAATTAAAATTAAGTACTTTTCACTATTCCCATAAAAATAAATCTTTTTAGAAAAATACAAACAAATTCACCCAAAGTAAATTTGGATATTCCACTTTAAAAAAATAATTTTATTTTATCAGATAATATTTATTAAATATTTAAAAATTAGATTTACCATGGGTTCACTATTAAAATGATGTAAAATTACTTTTTATAAGAATACATATTTTTATTCATATGATTCAAATTCTTCTTATCTTGTGCTTAAAATATCTGTTGGATAAGTGTTGAAAAATTATTGGATAAATAATAAATTATTTTTATGAAAAATTAATCAAATGGGTTTTTTAAAAAACTGAGATAAATAGGATTATACATAGAAAAATAGTTTTCATTGAAAAAGAATATATATACATATATTCAAGTATTAATAAAATTATTTTTTTAATTATTGATAACCAAATGACTAATTTTATACACATGTTTAAAGCATATTTTCAGAATTTATTTGAATATTATTAATAACATGCATTAAAGTAGAAAATATGTTAATTATTCTAATATCTTCATAAATATATTAATATTCAGTAGAATATTTTTAAAACTCGGCCTTGTGTGGAAAGAAAGTTATCAAATAAACATATCATTGTGTATAACACAAGATAAAAAAATAGTTTCCTATATTTTAATTCATCCTAAAAGTTTTGTGTAGTGCATGATTAAATTTGTGGTGTGTAAAACCCAATCCAAACATTATGATTTCATACTCAAAAGGTATATACATTGTTGTTTGAAATTAAAAATTTAGAACTTATTATATTAATTTTATTTTTTTACACAAAATATAGAGGTGATTCTAAAAATTGTGTGGGATAAATTAGATGATAAAGATTATAAGATCAGACGATAGATATTATGTGTGTAAATTTTATAAAAACATGAACAATGTATGTTTCATGAAATCCCACATTAGAAATTTTCATATACATTCTTTGCTAACATGATAACCCATTTCATACACACATCAAGCAGACACAGTGGTCAGCACCAGGACACAATATATTCACATGATGCATGGTCCTTACCACCCTATTATGTGTTACCTTAGGAAATCACCCATGCACCCTATTTTCATAGTATACTTCTTGTCCACTCAGTTTGTGAACTATGCATCCCCTCATGAACCTACTTCTCGTCATTTTCAGGTGATATACCCCCACATGGTTGAACCCTTGGTCCCACATGTTTGGATGAGGTGAGTACCTGGTTGGATAATGTATGGTCATATTTCTTTAGTATATTCCAAAAAAATTTATGAAAAATCATTAAAAATATCACATGAAATAGTTTTCAACTTCTCTATTATTCTAAATTAGTATATTTATTTATATAAATTTAAAATTTTAATTTTATCATGAAATATACTAAAAAAAACATCATGAATTTTTTTTGTGCTATTCAAAATTCATTCACTAGAATTGTATTTTTCTACATGAAAATTAGTATTATTTTTAATTTCTTATAAATTATAAAATATGTGTCTATTATTTATAATTATTGAAAAATTTCAATTATTATTAAGACAATTTTAATAATTATAACAGTTAATATTTCCCCAATGGATTTCACTTATTTCATCACATGAAATATTCAATCATGTATCCCCATAATTTACTCCTCCATATACATGAGAATAATCGACAAACCTATGGATTTACATGGATAATTTATCAATAATGGTGTATAATTCCATAGGAAACCTTATATCTATGATTATTTCTTCTTCATATATTGACCTTCTAATGTACTTATTACAAACACAAAATTAACTCAGTAATCAATAACATATTATATTTAAGAATAACAATGGAAATATATATGTATTTTTTTTATTAAATAATAATGTAAATAAACATAAAAAATTATCGATAACATGTATTCATTTTATAATACCACTAACCACAGTCAATGAACCAAATGCATTTTAATGAAATTAAGTGAACAACCATGGGTGACCTACATCAGAGAAAATTATACTAAAATATAATACATTAAGATAATATATTTTACTTATAAAATAAAATATATAAGAATAAGGTTCATAGAAATATATTTATTAAAATTCAGTTAATTATTCATGAGGTAAATGAAATTTACAGAGCACTCTTGGACACAAGGTAAGGGTTTTATATCAAAATTCACTCCTTTGAGACACATTTTCTCTTATTGGCCTAGATTCTTTAAAATGGAATCTATAATACCAATTGGATATAAAATATCATTTATTATCAACATACATGTAATTTAAACATTAAATTCATATTTCTTCACTTGGAATGGGGCTTTATTAGAATTTTTCTTAACTTGTATTTGATATTAAATACCTTAGTCATTACCTGATGATTATAAATTCTATGATTTTATCTCTTTATAGAAATATTTACCTCTTGAAAATATCCTATATATGTACATAATTAAATATAATTTTTATTTAGGGGTTATATATGTTTTTTTCCCTTTGTAATTCCAAATTTAATGTTGTCCATATTTAAGGGAGCATTCCTATCTTATGTATCATTTATACAATTTATCACAAAATATTTTTTAAATAATGAATCAGTTCTAAAAACACATATTAATTTATGGAGAGAAATTAGGGTTCAATTATGTTCTTATTTAAGATAAAATTATTAGTATTTATTTACACATATCCTTACTTATTATATAAATCATCACCGAGCAGTCTGGTTTTTTCTGTTCTTCACTAAAATTTATATCATATATTTTTCTACACTGTAACTCCATATTCAATAAGAAGTATTATTATTAAAATAATAATTTTATTAATTCATCATATTGGGAATATTTTTGTTTTAATCTTTGGTTATGTAATCAAAAAAATTATAAAACTCACATTCTTCTCATAAGATTGATCATGCTTTTGTTTAAGGTGTGGTTATATTTCACCTTGTTCCATACATATGTTTGTTGAGTCAACATGGTTTTCCTTATGACGTTTCCATTCCTTCATGTTTTGAAAATCACAAACACCTTATATTTAAGGAAAATCGATTTTATAAGGAAAATCTCTTTTATAAGGAAAATCTCTTTTATAAGGAAAATCACTTTTATAAGGAAAATCACTTTTATAAGGAAAATCGCTTTTATAAGGAAAATTATCCTTATCATATTTTCATTATCTATATCCATATGTTTCTTAAGTATAGGAATCATATTCATTTATATATTCTCGTAATCGTTTAAAACTTTGATATGAAGCATTTTATTTTAGTATCTGAATTCTGGATGAGAACTGTAATGAAGTTCCACTCCGAATTCTGTATACGAACTCTAAAAAATTTCTACTCCAAATTCTGGATATGAACTCTCATGAAGTTCGACACTAAAATCTGATGACAAATCCTGATTACGAATTCTCATAACAAATTCTGATGATGAATTATCATTCTGAACTCTCATTCTGAATTCACCTATTAAATAGAATCTGATCATCATTGCTTTATACACTCCGAATTTATTTAGTCTCTGAATATTATTTTTGTTTAGACTCCGAACTTTCATTTTGCTTACACTTTTATAATATTTCTACTCTTTAATATTTTTTTCTTACACTCCGAACCTTCACACCGAACTTTTGTGTTAGACTTAAAATGATGTCGTACATTCTGTTACACTTGTTTTGCTATAAAATGATATCGTCTATTCTGTTATAAACTAACCGTTGGTTAAGTTACACGTGTATAGGCCCCTCCAATTTTTAAGGAAAATATGACCGTTGGAAAGGATTCCGATCTTGCCTATAAATAAGAGCTCATTTGAAAGAGCTCATAACGACAATAAAGTCGATCGATCTAGAGACCACACACTGCCAATGTGATTTCAAGAGAGAGAAAGCTTTTCATGTCTGGTGCATACTAAACCGGTTGTTCAGTTTTTGCTTCGTGTGACTCCGAATGTTGGTGATTACATTCGAGGACTTTCAGGGATAGGAAGACAGAGGTGATGACTACCTTGAGGTTCGAGGGATTCCTTGCTGAAGAAGACAGAGGTTCCAACTACCTTAAAGTTGAGGGCTTACAGGGATATCAAGACATAGATTCCAATATTCTTATCGAGGGCTTACCCTAGTGTGGGTAAGACAGACTTTCATGAAAGTATATATCAAGGGACCTTTATCCAAGGTTGTTGGAAACCCTTCTCTTTGGGTTAAAAGACTTATATCTTGTTACTTGTAGTTTTACTACATGTTTGCTTGCACTGCAAATTGTATTGTATGGAAAGTATAACTTTCTTATACTTCCCTACTTGTACTCTGTTTCATTTAGATTCTCTACACTTTAAGGTAGAATCTCATATTTTAATCTTTAGTTTAAGTTTCAATTTCCGTATCCATATTTTCGGAACCTACTTTCGGAATCTCTTTCAAGAATTAAGAAAGTACATAGAAATTGAAGTTTATAACTTCATTTCTTATTCCGATTTTTCAATTGGTGTTAGAGGTGTTGTGAATTTTCTTAGTTTAACTTTTTTAAACATATCTCTTTCCATTTTTTAATGAAAATTTTAAAATGTACAATTCACCCCCCTCTTGTATATTGAGAATCTACATCATTATTTCGATCATAAAATTGGTATCGAAGGAGGTCTCTGAAATACTTATACTCACATTTAAGTTTTTCTTGCTCATTTTTCTTTATTATTCATACTTTCTTAGAAAGTTTTTTTTGTCATTCTGAACTTGATCATTCTGAAATTTGTCATTCCAAACTTTGTCATTCCGAACATTGTTATTACGAACTTTTTCTACTAACAAGTTTGTGTGCCGAAGTTTATTTTAAGTATGGCCGGAATCAATGTTGGATCCATTGATAATCTAAATCCTACAAGACCACCAATATTTGATGGTAATGAATATGAGTACTGGAGAGATCGAATGAAGACTTTTTTTATCAATACTAGAGTGGATAACTTTGTTATGCTTACTGGAGATTATAAAATTCCTGATAAGAAAGTTAGAACTTTCACTAACCAGGAAAAGCAAGAGTATAAACTCAATTATAAGGTACAAAATACTTTACTGTGTTCACTGAATAGAAATATATATAGCCAAATTTCTTCTTGTGAAGCAGCTAATTGTATCTGGAAGAAGCTATAAGTTGCACACATTGGAACTTATACAGTGATTGATACTAGGAGAGATATGCTTAGAGGTGAATACCATGGCTTCAATTTTCCTTATGGTGAACCAATTTGTAAAGTTTAATAGAGATTTATGACTATAGTCAATAGTTTACAGTCTATGGGAGAGAAAGGGTTAGATGATAAAGCACTTCTGGATAAGATAATTGATATCATTCCCAATGAATGGGAATCCAAGAGAACTACTATAGATGAGAATATGAAGGTCACTCAAATTTATCTTGATGAGCTATTTGGAACTCTTCTTCAACATGAGACTAGATGGAAGAGAGATGCTGACAACATCAAGAAGAAGAATGAAAATGGAACTATTGATTTTAAAACAACATCAAATCAAATGAAAGCTAATACTCCAGAGAGGGTAACCAGATCTAAGTTTAAGAAAGTTATTTTCCAATCTGAATCTAGTGAGAGTGAAGTTTCTGAAAATGAGTTAGCAAATCTTGCTGAAGGATGAACAAGATAGCTGGACAAAGAAATTTCCAATCCATGTATAAGAAAAAGGAGAGGAAAGATAAGAAAGATGGAGAAGTCACATTTTATGAATGAAAGAGAGCTGGATATATTAGACTAGATTGCCCTTTTCTAAAAAATAATGAAAGGAAAGAAAGGCATTCAGACAAGAACAGAAAGAAGTATTATAAAGACAAAGCTAAGAAAGTTTTGAAAGAAAATGACACTTGGAGTTCCAGTGGTGGTGACTCTTCAGATGAATCTTCTGATTATGAATCATTAGGAGAAAAGAATATTGGTCTTATATCCAGAATACCTATTAACAATCATTGTTTTATGGATAAGGTATGAAATGCTGAATCATTGACCAGTGTTTCTTTAAATTCCAATGATAGTAAGTAGTATAACTCTTCTGATGAAGAATCCTCTTCTGATGAAGAAAATACTTTACCTACCAATGAAGAAGTTTCTAGGTTTTCTGAACTTCTTGAAATTGAGAATTACAAACTCAATAGAAAACTTGATAAGGAAAACTCTAGGAACTCTATTCTTAAGAAATAAATACCAGATCATTCTAAAGATCTTGATAGAAAAAATGATGATTTTGAAAGTATTTCAAAAAATCTTAAGGAAGTATGTTCTGAGAAGAACAAACTTTCTAAAGAGTTAGAAAAAGTATTTTCTAAGAAAAATGTTTTCGAGCCTAGAACTAGTTCTAAAACTAATGATTTTTTAGGATAAAAACTTGGTTATAAAACTCAAGTCCGAAATTTTTTCCTTAATGAAGTGTTTATCAAACTTTACCCATGGTAACGAAAATTTTGATAAAATGTATTCCCAAATACAATCTTTAAGAAATAAATCCGGATTTGGTTATACCCATGCAAAACCAACTTTTAGTAACAATTATTTTGTTCCTCAAAGTTCCCCATTTTGTACCAAGTGTCAATGTGGTGGTCACTAGGCAATGAATTGTTCCTTAAACAAAACCCAATCTATAGGTTTTCATAAGGCATATTTCTCAAAGAAGATGTGGGTACCTAAAATTTTATTATCTGGAAATCTCGGATCCAAACAAGTTCGGATTCTGAAAGTTTAATTCTATTCTTGATTTCAGGAAAATAAAGAGAGTACCAATAGCAACACATGGTACATGGATAGTGGATGTTCCCGGCACATGACTGGTAACAAAACCTATTTTGAAAAGATTATCAAAACGAAAGGTGGAAAGGTAACTTTTGGAGATAATACTAAGGGAGAGATTTTTGGTATTGGTAATATTGTTCTTCTAGGTAAAACTTTGATTTCAAATGTTCTTTTTCTTAAGGGTCTTAAGCACTACCTCATTAGCATAAGTCAGTTATGTGATGAAGGATACCTTGTTAATTTTAGGAATGATACGTGTTTAGTTCACAATTCCAAGGAAGAATTTGTTCTCTCAGCCAATAGGCAATAGAATGTTTACTTTTTTAACCTATAAGACCTCAGGAGTCAAGATTTACCTTTCATAAGTGCAATGGAAGAACATTCCTGGTTATAGCATAGAAGAACAGGACACTGTAACCTTAAGAACCTATGTAAACTCTGTAAGAAGAAACTAGTTAAGGATATATCAGATCTTAGATTTGATTGTTCTAAAGTTTGTGATCCTTGTCAATATGGCAAGAAACATAAATCTAGTTTCAAATCAATCGGTTAAGTCTCAACAAATGATGCATTACAGTTAGTGCACATGGATCTTTTTGGTCCAACACAAACTGGAAGTATTGGAGGAAAATTCTATGTGTTTGTTATAGTTGATGATTACACTAGATTTACTTGGGTTTATTTTCTATCAAAGAAGTCTGATGCTTTTTCTTATTTCAAAAGTTTTAGAGATCAAGTTAAAAATGAGAAAAACCTTTCATAGAAAACTATTCATAGTGATCATGGATGAGAATTTCAAAATACTGATTTCAAAACCTTTTGTAGTTGAAAAGGTATTACTCACAAATTTTTAGCACCTACAACTCCTCAGCAGAATGGTGTAGTTGAGAGAAGAAATAGAATTCTTCAAGAGATAACTAGAACCATGTTGAGTGAATATTCTATAGCTAGACATTTCTAGGATGAAGCTGTAAGTACTTCTTGTTATACTATAAATCGAGTTTTGATTAGACCTTTTCTTAATAAAACTCCTTATGAGTTATGGAATGGTAGAAAACCAAGACTATCCTACTTCAAGGTTTTTGGTTGCAAAGTATTCATTTTAAATACTAAAGATAACTTATGTAAATTTGCACCAAAATCCGATGAAGGAATTTTCTTAGGATACTCCACAACTTTTAAGGATTATAGAGTTTTCAATAAAAATACTTGTATTGTTGAAGAAACAGTAAATGTAAAATTTGATGAGTCTGATCCTTTTGTTTTTAAACCATCCCAATCCTCATCCTTGGATGTGCTTTCAAAAACTGATTGTCAACCTTTGATAGAAGATACTTCTGATAAGGAAAATGTTCAAGAAGATACTTTTGAAACATTAACCTTAGAAGACTTTCTACCCTATTTTGATGAACAGGCTTTTCAAAACCCAAATCAGGTGTTACATAAGAATCATCCCAGTGATAGTATCATTGGTGATGTAAATAAACCTGTAAGGACTTGAAGTTCCTTAAGAAATGAAATAGAACATCTAGCATTTCTTTCTCAATTAGAACCAAAAATCACTGATGAAGCATTATGTGATGATGATTGGATCAAAGCTATGCAAGAAGAACTAAATGAATTTGAAATGAAAAAAGTCTGGATCTTGGTTGAAAGACCTAAGGAAACTTCTGTTATCGGAGTAAAGTGGGTCTTCAGAAACAAATGTGATGAAAGTGGAGTCATAGTAAGAAATAAAGCTAGACTTGTTGCTAAAGGCTATAATCAGAAAGAGGGAATAAACTACGAAGAAACCTATGCTCTAGTATCTAGACTTGAATCTATCCGTATTCTACTTGCCTTTGCAGCTTTCTTTAATTTAAAACTTTTTCAAATGGATGTGAAACGTTCTTTTCTTAACGGTTATGTCCAAGAGGAAGTTTTTGTTGAACAACCTCCTGGATTTGAAGATACAAAACATCCTAATCATGTTTATAGACTTACCAAAGCTCTGTATGGTCTTAAACAAGCCCCACGAGCATGGTATGATAGACTCACTGGATTTTTGATTCAAAATAACTATGTTAAGGGAAATACATATCCAACCATTTTTATAAACAAAGATAAGAAAAATGTTTTTATTGTTCAAATTTATGTTGATGACATCATATTTGGTTCAACTCAGCAATCTTTAACCGACTCTTTTGCAAGTCTAATGAAATCTGTGTTTGAAATGAGTATGATGGGTGAGTTAACTTTTTTCCTTGGTTTTAAAATTTCTCAAAAAACAGAAGGAACCTACATATCTCAACATAAGTTTATTAAGGATATTCTCAAAAATTTTGGTTATGACAACACTAAGAGTATAAGTACTCCCATTGGTACCTCAAACTCTTTAGTTCTTGATGAAGCTGGGAAACTAGTAGATCGAACATATTTCAGAGGTATGATAGTAAGTCTACTTTACTTAATAGATAGTCAACCAAACTTAATGTTTTCAGTATGTTTATGTGCAAGATATCAATCCAATCCTAAGGAATGTCACTTAAATACAGTAAAAATAATTTTTCGCTACCTTAAGGGAACCATGGATCTATGATTAATTTATACTTCTGGAAATGATTTTGTTCTATAAAGATTTTCTGATTCTGACTATGGTGGATGTAGAATGGATAGAAAAAGTATATCCAGAACTTTTCATTTCTTAGGAGATTCACTAGTTTCTTGGTCTTGCAAGAAGCAGAATTTTGTAGTACTTTCCACTGCTGAAGCTGAATATGTAGCAGCTGGAAGTTGTTGTGATCAAGTGTTGTGGATGCAACACACACTCAGAGACTATGGCTTGAGTCTTACTAAAACTCAAATTTTTTGTGATAACACAAGTGCCATTTCCCTAAGTAAGAACCCTTCACATCACTCACGTGAAAAACACATAGATATTAGGCATCACATTCTTAGGGATCACACACTAAAAAGAGATATTATTCTTCAGTTTATCGGAACGCAAGATCAACTTGCTGATATTTTCACAAAATCATTTCCTTCTAATAGATTTGAATACATTAAACATAAGTTAGGAATGATAACCGTACGGTAATATTTCTTAATTAACTTTCTGTTGAAAAAGTATCCTTATAGTAATAAACTCCTTTTCATAGGGGGAGTACATTTGATTGTTAGAGTAACTAAATTTTTTTCAAAGTTATTTTTTCAAACATTTCCGAACTAAATTTTCGGAATGGGAATTTCTATAACTGAAATTGTCCATAATGGAAATTTTTGTATTGAAAACTTCTGGAATGGAAAATTTCGTACTGGTGTTTCCGTAATGAGATTTTCGTACCAAGACTTTCATAATGATCTTTTCGTATTCAAACTTTTGTAATGAAATTTTCATGCTGAAAATCTTGTAATGATTTTTTGATTTCTCTGTTGAGTTTTTCGTAGTGAGTTTTGTGAACTCTGTCTTTTCGTAGTAATGATTTTTCATAGTCAATTTTTTTCCCTTCAAGAAAAATATTACCTATTACGAATAATCCTTCTAAGCCCATCTTAAAGGTATGATTTTCTTACTCATGTTTTCATAATCATATTTTACTTGCTGGTATTTTCTTATATTTTGTTTTATAATTATAGTTTTCTTAAATCTTTGTTTTAATAAAAACCACAAAAGATCAGATTCAAGTTTTCTTGAGAATTGGTTTTCAATCGTTAGATCTGATCTCATATTTTTACAGTCGTTCGATCAATCGAGGAAGATGAACGGTCATATCGTTGCCTATATAATGGGGACCCCAAATGGTCATCCCACATTGGTTTTTCAAGCTCCAGCGTCCTAATGCTCTGCCTCTCCATTTTAAGGCTGTTCCGATCTTCAACAATCTTCATTCCAAACTTCTCAAAAGTCTTCAGATCTGAATGTCTGTGGAAGCAACTTCTCAAGACATGTCTTCCTCTAAGACGATTTCCAAGTGGTTAGTATATAGAGAAAGGTTGGTTCATCCTGATTTCTTCAACATTTATGATTATCATATATCCAAGAACATAAATCTTAACAGATGGGAAGATGTTGTTGTGTTTAAGCCTGGGAATCAAGATGAAGTATTTGTAGACTTGATTTTTGAGTTCTATGAGACGGTTTCCTTTTTTAAGGATAATGACAGGGATAAATTTTTGTTTAAGTCTTATGGAAAGACTTATAAGCTTTCTTATGTCAAGGCATATAGCTTGGTAGGGCTGACCTATGAAGGAGAAGCCGATTTCATCTCTCATGTTTTACCAGATTCAAAAGGAAGCTTCAACCAGAAAAAGGCATTTGAAACTCTCGGACTGGTAGATGATAAGTCTCTGAAGATTGGTACTCTATCTACGAATTTTTGGATTCTAGAATCATGGGTACAAGGCTTTATCTACCGAGAAAGGGTGATAAAGGCAGTTTGAAGAAGAGTGAGATCTATATTCTAGATTTTCTAGTAAATCTAAGGATGTTTAATCTTATGAAACACATTTTTATTACCATTGATAATGTTAAGAAAGGTAATCTAAGAGCTCAGATCATAATGTATCCAGCAATCATCTCGAAGTTAATAGTTCGGTGCCTTGAGTCTTTCAAGGAGTCTTGCAAGTCTAATCCAATAGTTTGAAAAATTATGTTGGTGAGTGATGGTACCCTCAAAAGGATGGATGTTGCCTTCAACAAGAAGAATGGTGAGTTCTTTGATTTACCAGTTCATGAATAAGCAGTTCCAAAAGTTGGTGAACCTGAATCTTCTAAGCCAGTGAAGAAGAGAAAGTTGAAAGAAATTAATGTTGAAGTAGGGAATCCCAAATCTAAGGAAGTTCATTCCGCACCTCCAAAATCGAAGAAGAAGAAAGCTTACCCTAATGAGGTAGTTGCAAAGTGAAGGGAAATAAAAGAGAAGAGACTGCAAGGGGAGCCTCATTTTGGCTTGGATCCTGCGTAGGCTAAGGCCTTGAAGGAAAAAATAGCTGATGAATTAGAAAAACAAATGAAAGAAAAGAAGCTTAAGAAGAAGATGACTGAAGCTAAGGTAGCACAAATTTTTTTAAAGTTTAATGATATGGTTTCCGAAAACATTCCAGTTCCGAGATCTTTTTCTTTGGAATCTCTACCAGAGACTCTAGGAAGAAACTATGTCACTCCAGAGAAGGAAAGAGCTAAACATGTTGAGGAAGTTGAGCAGTCTGAGAAAGTGGAAGAGGAAGAAGCCGTTGCTGAAGGTAGTAGTGAGACCAGAGATCTATTGAAGAAAGTAGATGATTATAAGGGGACACCTTCGGAACATTTTTCACTCCGAATGTCAGAAGGTGAGTCCTCTAAGTTAGTCACTCTAGGGAAGAATGAGGAGAAAGAAGAACAAGAAGTAAATTATCATGTAGAGGATGAACAAATTCTGCATCATATTGCTCAAATGCAGAATGTAGAGGATGGTGATCAAAACGTTATTGATGATGAAGACAATGTTGTTCAAGTGTCTGATAGTGAAAAGTGAACTCCGGAACATGACTCCATTCCGAAAAAGGACAAGGGAAAGAAACTCGTTGTTGATACCCCGAGCTTAGTGGCTATAAACAGAAGGGAAGTTGGTAGTTCTTCAAAGAGAAAGGTTGAGAAAATTGAAGAAGAAATTTCTCCAAGAAATGTCTCGGATTCGGAGTCATCTTTGTTGGGGCATGAATTTGTTGTTTAGTCATTAAAGAAGTTGGTAGGTTCCATTCCGACCTTCTCAAGTATTGATTCAAGATTCCAGATGCTTAAACATACTTTGAATCAGAAAACAGACTCAGTATCCATGGTTATGGAAAAATGTGTTGAGATGGAGGCTCAGTTCAAAACCTATTTTGTCAGCTATGAAGACCATAAAAGGCCTTGTAATAGATTGACTAGTTGGTCACAGAAAATTGTTGAAGAGATGAGGCTCTTTGATGAATTCCAAGATAATGTTAAGGATGCTTTTGAGACAGAAGATCAGAAGCTAAATGAACTTACTTCATCCTTTGAAGAAAGGTTGACAGCTGAGAAGAATTCCCGGATTCAAGAAGGCAGAGATCTGAATGGGAAGTTTAATTCTGTTGCTCAAAACTGGAGAAATGAAATGGATCAATGGAATGAGATTGAAGAGAGGTTTCTAATGCAAGAACAATTTTTGAAGGCTCAGGAAGAAAAGCTTAAATCCTAGGAAGAAATTATTGAAGCTCAAAGTTCAAGAATAGTTGTGTTAGAGAAGAAATCTGAGGAAGACCATAAAGACTTGAAGTAGATAAATACTATTCTTAAGGGTCTCATGTCGAAGGAAAAATATCCAAAATAGAAAAATCTGATCTTTTGTTGTATCTTAGCTTCCTTGGTTTTGAACATTCAAATGTAATGAAACTTCTGCTTGCTCATCTCTTTTGTTGTTGTAACTAATTTTTCAGTTACTTTGTTATATTTATCATTCCCTCAAATTATATTTGAAGCTCACAAAGGGGGAGAAGGAAAAAGAACCCTTACAAAAGGTCAAAGGAAAACGAACCTTAACAAAGGGGGAGAAATAAAAAGAACTCTAATCGAGTTTATCTAAGGGGGAGTTTTTCATTAAAGAAGACATTCTTATTCTTAATAAAATACCATTCTGGAAATATAGAATATGATCCTTAGAGTTTCAAAGCCTAAGGAGGAGTTAGTCGTATTCATTAATATCCATAAGCAAAGGGAGACAAGCCTTAATGTTTTCTTTCTTCTTAGACTTTCTTTTTCGTAAGGATGTTTGTTCTTTCTAAAAAGGGGGAGATTTTTGAGTCAATAATATTTTCCTTATGACTTTTCCATTCCTTCTTGTTTTGAAAAACACAAACACCTTATCTTTAAGGAAAATAACTTTTATAAGGAAAATCTCTTTTATAAGGAAAATTGCTTTTATAAGGAAAATCTCTTTTATAAGGAAAATTATCCTTATCATATTTTAATTATCTATATCCATATTTTTCTTAAGTATAGGAATAAGATTCATTTCTATATTCTCAGAATCATTTAAAACATTGATATGAAGCATTCTGTTTTAGGCTCTGAATTCTGGATGAGAACTGTAATGAAGTTCCACTCTTAATTCTGGATACGAACTCTAATAAAGTTCTATTCCAAATTCTTGATACGAACTCTCATGAATTTTGACACCGAAATCTGATGAGAAATCCTGATTATGAATTCTCATTTTGAATTCTGATGATGAATTGTCATTCCGAACTCTCATTCCGAATTCACCTATTAAACAGAATCTGATCATCTGTGCTTTATACACTCCGAATTTATTTAGACTCTGAATATTATTTTTGGTTAGACTCCGAACTTTCATTTTGCTTACACTTTTATAATTTTTCTACTATTTAATATTTTTTTCTTACACTCTGAACCATCACTCTGAACTTTCGTGTTAGACATAAAACGATTTCGTACATTCTGTTACACTTGTTTTTCTATAAAACGATGTCGTCTATTCTGTTATAAACTAACTGTTGGTTAAGTTACACATGTACAGGTCCCTCCGATTTTTAAGGAAAATATGACCGTTGGAAAGGAGGATGATCTTGCCTATAAATAGGAGCTCATTTGAAAGATCTCATAACCATAATGAAGTCGATCGATCTAGAGACCACACGTTGCTAAGGTGACTTTTAGAGAGAGAATGCTTTTCATGCCTTGTGCATACTGAACCGCTCATTCAGTTTTTTCTTCGTGTGACTCCGAATGTTGGTGATTACATTCGAGGACTTCTAGGGATAGGAAGAAAGAGGTGCCGACTACCTTGAAGTTTGAGGGCTTCCTTGCAGAGGAAGAAAGAGGTTCCAACTACCTTGAAGTTGAGGGCTTGTGGGTATAGCAAGATAGAGATTACGATATTCTTATCGAGGTCTTACCCTGGTGTGGGAAAAACAGACTTTTTTTTGAAAGTATAAATCAAGGGACCATTGTCCAAGGTTGTTGGATACCCTTCTCTTGGGGTTAAAAGACTTATATCTTGTTGCTTGTAGTTTTACTACTTGTTTGTTTCCACTGCACATTGTATTGTAAGGAAAGTATAACTTTATTATACTTCCCTAAATGTACTCCCTTTCATTTAGATTCTATATGCTTTAAGGTAGAATCTCATATTGTAATCTTTAGTTTATATTTCAATTTCCGGATCCATATTTCCGGAACCTACTTTCAGAATCTCTTTCTCATTTTAATCAAGTACATAGAACATGAAGTTTATAACTTTATTCCTTATTCCGATTTTTCAATTGGTGTTAGAGCTGTTTTTAATTTTCTTAGTTCATATTTGTTAAACATAGCTCTTTCCTTTGTTTAAGGAACTTTTTAAAGTGTACAATTCACCCCCCTCTTGTATATTGAGCATCTACATCATTATTTCGATCCTACAATGTATTATTTTAATTTGTGAGGGTTAGGACTTAAATCTCATATACCAATAATTAATTTGAATATTTATATATAATGACATTAAATTAATCTTATTTGGGAGTGAACCAAATATACTATTTCATATTTTCTACTATGTTTGTTGCACATGTGGTTAACATAAACACACTATGTTTTGTGATGTGTGGTCCCAAATATATATAGTCATCCCATATATTTGGTAATGATTTATATCTTACGAGATGTTATTAATGGGAGTGGGGAGTGAAATTAGTCAATTATTTGACATTTCGACTATTTATGGTGCATATTTGGTTAGATTAAGCACAATATGTCATGTGATGGGTGGTCTCAGTGATATTTATTACTATAATTCATTGGGTAATGCTTTATATATCTGAAGTTAAATGTATGGAATTAAAGAGAAAACCTAAACAATTTTCATAAATTTTCATATATGTGATGATGCAATTTAGAGTGACACTTAATTAATGTTTATGAAACCAAGCCTTATGGTTTTTCCAAATATTATATAATTTGATGACTATATGAATTGTTTTCCTTATTTCATGTTTTCATTATTATGATCATTGTAAATATTTTATTGGTTATGAATCCAATATTTTATGTTCATTTCCATTTATTACATTATCATTCGAAGATAGTTAAATTTTTCCCATAATTGGACTTTTATTTTCATCCCGTATTCTTACATTTATTACGAATTTTTCATAACCCATTTCTTATGTTCCTTTCCCTATGTGATGAAGATAAATATAATCTTTGAGTGGTCTAGAATGTGGTCTATAGGTGTTTTATTTTGTAGAAGTAATGATAAATATTATTGAATGTGTATCGAATGTAACTGTTCCTAAAAGACACTAAACCATAAATTATTAATGTTTAGATATTTACATGTTATACGTAATGAAAAAATCATAAAAATGATGGGAAACTTGATATATTATTTTCATGGGTCATTAGAGTTAGTAATAGTTCATGTTTTAGTTATATTTATGGAATTAGATAAGATAACATTTGTGAAACCTCTACTGATTAGTTTATGGGATTAGACTATTTATATAATAAAATCATGATGTTTCAGTAATTTTTAGAGTGTATGGTTTTCCTTGTAATGAAATCCATATCAAGATAATGCGCATAAATTGATGCTTTAGCATATATGTCGGTAGGGGTAATAACCCACAAAAGTGTGTGTTGGGTATTAAATCAATCGTTTTGAAGTCCATAATATATATTCATAACTACAAACCATGGTTTACACACTCACGGGATGTGGTCGTGTTGACCAAAAGTTATATACAAACCAGAAATACATATTTATTCTTAGGTTTGTTTAATAGAATAGGTTAAACCATTTGTGAAAAATGAAAATTCCAAATATCAAACAAAAATAAATTTGAATACTCACCATTAAAATAAGAATTTGTTTTATAAATAAAATTTATAAAAGTGTCAACAAGTAGAATTCAAAGTGGTTCTCCATTAAATGGTGGTAAAACTATATTTATAAAAATACAGGTTTTTATCAATAAAATAGAGTTTTTTCTTAGGTTATTTCTATAAAATCTATTGGATGAACATAAAAAAACATTTATATTTTTTAGGAGGAATCGCCTCTTTTATTAAAATCAAGAAAAAGAATGAAACCCAAAAGAGTATGGGTAACAAGTAAAAACCAAGACTTACATCTATATACCTATCTTTTTCATCAATCTAGTTCTTAGAATTCTTTCATCATCTAGAATTGAATGCCATTCATCCCTTCCATGACTACAACTATGACCCCAACCTCTCGATCTTCCTCTATTTTTTGAAATATCATAGAGCGTTTCCAAAACTGTCTCAGTATTAGTGCTGTCAGAATATGAGCTATCTTCTTGTATATTTTTCCCTTAATAGGAGAAGGATCTCCATCCACTGAGATTTTTAGATCTAGGGTTTCATGAGTCTCATTAAGAGAGCCCTGAGTGGCACCCTACATCCTAGTTTCATCATAAAAATGTTTACCAAATGAAGGATTGGGTTTACCTGTAATCGACATAGTTGATGACTTTGTCTTCTTGTTGGAAACATGCTGGAATCTTTCATTGTCTACATAATGTTTTGAAGAAGCCTGAAATGTTATATTAGAAATTGGGGGGGTCAGATTCTAATTTTTTTATCCTTTTGGTTATTATATACAACCAACCTATCATGTAAAAGTTGATGATCAACTTCTTTCGGAAATTCATCTTCAGACTCCCAGTTATCTCTGGAGTTTTCATAATGTACGACCATTTGAGGAGATGATGAAATCGGAATTTTTTACAAATCAACAAACTTTCCTTGGATACATGTATCAACAATAATCACCTTCTCTGAAAATATGGTAGCCCACAACATTGTCTTGTTCTCAGAGGTAGAAGCATATATTTTAGGTGTGTTACATGTCTTTCCACCCTACTCATCAACTGTAGGATTGAAAACATACTCATAAAAACATCAATGTGTTTCATTCCTTAGAATATATATAGGAATGGAAGGTTCATCATGACCCTTTTAATGTTCCTTGTAATCCTCAGGCTTTTGACCATGTGTAATTTTATTCTTTCTGAGACAATTTCTCATCTCATGTCCATGTGACGAGAAATAGTCACAAAATTTTCAGCACCTACATGTTCAGGATTCACGACCTATAATGTTACATCCCTTGTAGAATTTTAGAATTTTTTCATAAATAATCTTCAACACAATAATGTCATCACCAGTTTCCAGCAAGACCTTATCAACCAGGGTTGATCTAAGTTCAACCTCAACCAAGAAGCATGCATAGTGATCAAATTGATCTACTACTATTTCATTGTCAACTTTGATGGGGATTCCAATTGATAGTGTTATATCATATACCGTTTTGGGGTGCTACAGAATCCAATTCAACCCATACACTCTTACCCATATTTGTGTGGTGGTGTTACCAACATCAAAGGGGTTGAAATTTTTATCCCATTCATGAAGGAGAATGATTAATAGTTTGAGAGAAATGGAACCAAATACCCAAGCTCTAACTATAATTTATTCCATGTGGAATAGTATTTAAAAGTATCCTCATCCTTGCAAGACACATTTACAGGATGACAAGTCCAAAATTTGTGATATACACCTCTTCAATTCATCTATTTACAGAGGCTATGAGCCATTAAGAATAAATAATCTAGAAATGATCAAGAAATCACCCATTTTAAGCCATTAGGAAATAGAAGTACAGTTCTCTTTAATGTGTGAAATGTTCCCCTTTTATCTAATGTAAGAATAACGTACTCCATTGAAGCGAGAAAATGATAATTTCAATGATATCCCTTCATTAGGAATAACATGTCTGCATGGTTCTTATTATCCACTACTGCAAAGACATCTTGATTTAATATACAACAGATATATTTCATTAATTTAATTTACTGATTGAAATAAATTTAATTAATTTTTAAAAGAATTCCATTATGTTCATAAAAATAAAAATACTTCATTTATATTGAATTGTTTTATATTTTCATATCTAATTAAATGTTAACTAATGAATTCATCTTATAAAATGATAAACTATATATTTTTAAATGATATATAATATTATTAATATCTAATAATTTAACAATTATGTTATTCTGGTAGAATTTATATAATAATATTATGTTATTTGATTAAGGTCAATGTTGTGTACAATTTATGTTATAAAGATAATCCTCTGAGAAAATAAACATATAAAAATAAATATAATTGTTTAATTTCCTTGTAATTATAAAAATCTCATCCATTAGTTGTGAGGAAATATATTTTACATTAACCTATACAGCCGGAAATGAATTTTCAACATAAAAGTTTCATGCCTGAAGAAATTTTAGGTAAAATAAGATCCACGAGTAATTCCTTCATCCTTTAAATGTTATCAAGACCAAAATGGACAACACTTGTTATCTAGATAAAAAATATACTTTATCCATTAGAAATAATATCCAATTTTCAAATTAATCCATTCTAAAAATAATAATCTTCCAAAATTCATCTATTCAAAATCACAGTCCAAATATTTATAAGGAAGGTCACTAAATTTCAAAAATCAACATAACATCATATTTTTCCTAAACAACATAATGCATAGAGTTTTTCCACATACCAAATAGAATATTACCCAGATAAAATTAAAAATGTAAAAAATTCATTCTTCTAAATAATTATAGAATAAATAATAAAATAAAATCCTTATATATAACATGATTCTTATAACCAAAAAATAATAACGTAATACTTGTATAAAACGTACATTAATTATTCCACTTCGACTATGTTAACAACATAAAATTGACCCCAATCCATTTTGTTTTTATGAGTTATATTTCCTTAATGCTTTGGACATTCATTATTGTAGTTACCCCATCTATTTATAGTTGAAACATTTCACATTGATAACTTATTTCATTCCCTTATAATCATGATCACAATGACCTTTCTCTGTACACTTGAAACAATCTCTCATTCCCTTAAAGAAAGTAACAGGGCATTTCATTCCACAATTATAACATGTTAGAAAATCCTTCTTTACATTTTTTCCTTTATCTATATGTTCCTACGGTATTATATTATTTTCTTGATTTCCCTTAAATTCATAAGATAGAGATAATTATTTATCTATATGCTATCACATGAGACTATGTTTTATATGTTGAGATATTTTGGGATACCAATACCTTTTCGAGTAATGGATTTATAAAATAAAAGAAATTATAAATATTTCTCCTTGGTTTACTTTTGTATTCCGTAGGATGTCTTGATAACATGAAATAGTTGGATTCATATTGATAAACATTCTAATCCGCCTTTTTCCATGGAGTCAGAAATTGCATCCCTATGTCCTCTATTTGTTTTCATTGAAAATATTTTTATATGAAAAGATCATTAAAATCATTTAATTCCATGTTATATATTTTTCTCATCCTCCATAATGTTTTGAATCAATGACCACTATTGATATGAAACTCCAAAAACATGTTAATCTTCCAAGACAACTTTCTCCCATTATTTTATTCCTGAAGAAACAAATATATTTTCTACAGAACATATCCATTAATAAACCTCCAATGAATTTATAGTCCCATTTAATGTTATAGGTTATTGTCTCATGAAGAGGTCTAATATTTTTCCTTCGTGTGGTGGGTTAGGATTCTCTATACAGATATGGTTAATGTTTATAAGATGGTTCATCTGTCATAATATGGTTATATGTTTTTCAGAACTAGTTACAGCTCCAACTACAACATCATTGTCTTTCATTAGAGGGAAATACCTACATAAATCACATGGATGGATATAGTTTTCATTTCTTCCATTGGATGATTAGGTTATAAATCATAATTAATATTTTAGAACAAATAAATCACTCAATATAGATTAATAATTCAATTATAGCTAAAATAATAATCATTAACATGGTTTTATTGGGGAAATATTTACATTTAAATCATTCATAATGATTTGTAATGAAAATTTGAATTATCCATATTATATCCACTATGACTGTCAAACTTGGTGCATAGTATGGATAATTCTCATTTAACGGGTTATGCTAAGTCATGCCCAAAACACCTTATTGGAGTTGTTCCCCATATTTCCAGTTGTACCAGAACCACATCAACATGTAGTATCTGGACAATGATATATTTATAGGAAGACCAACAGAATCTATACCATATCGAAATTATAGGATGTTCCCCAATACGTATCCTCAAAAATTTTCTTATGCTTATGATCTCTACTCTATGGTTTTTAAATATAGTTTTCATGATTTCTACTAAACATTCTATGATACCAACTATAAAAACCCCAACCCAGTAGCTCATATAAAGTTCATTGCATAATAACTTTTTTCATAGATACATGTCTTTAATATTAAAGGAAAAAATAGTATATTATTTTTGGAAACTAGATTACCAACATGTAACATACATTATAATTGAACCTATAAAATAAAAAATTGTAAATTCTTTGAGATCACTATTATTCTTTCAGCATAACCAGGGATATTGGTCATAATATCCTTCTTGTAATCCAATGTAAGATAAAACATATGAAATGGGTGAGCCATGATGTTATGTAATATTATACATATTTCTAAATATATCAAAAAAAAATAAAAAAGGTTTATCTAATATTGATTAACTAAATCATATTTCATTTAATTGATATCCTATGCATAATATGGAAGGAATGGAAGATGATCAAATAATTCCATATAAAGTTCAACATGATAATGAAACTTAACCATTGATATTATACAATTAGAATAATCACATGGTATAACAATAACTAATATCTTAATGAGTGAATCCATAATGTCAGACATCATAAATATATTGTCTAGGCTTCGGCCAGGACACCATACATAAATGGGTAAGGCATCATCCAATAATAAAACACATTTGTCTCATAAGACCAACCAACGCATTGATAGACTATATCATGGCCCTCATATGACTTAAAAAGTACAATTTATTCCTAAAATGAATGGGGTGATGAACTATAAACAACATAAACATTCATATTATAACTAGCATTTGAAATGTGAATATTATAACCATAAACCATGAATGTTATAAAAACACATTCACATTCAGTATAAATAATAAACCATTCCATTAAATATGGTAAATGATATCATAATATATCAACCTCAAATAAGGATACGATTTAACACATGATGTTGATATAGATGAAAATACACTTATAAAACCAAAGAATTTTTTTTAGAGATATCCCCATTTTATTTAGAAATAATTTATTTAAAAAATAAAGCCATTATAAAATAAAAAAAATATTATTATAAAATAATATTGTAAAATTTTAAAGGATTATTAATAATTTTATCTAATTATAATGGAGGAAAATTTCGCTCATAAACATAAGTTAAGAAAATAATCTTCTGTAGAAAAATCCAAAAAGTACCTGATTTGAAAAATGAATAAGTGATTATTTTAAAATAATTTTATAAATTATAAAACATGGGTAAAATACATTAAAATTTAATAGGATAATAGTGAAAATAGTATTGATTATTTTATAAAATATTGATATGGATGAAACATTTTCTCCAATGTATACTTAAACTTAAATAATCTTGAATAATAGTGAGTTTGTGAAATTATCATTACCCTGTACTTTTCTTAATTTGAATGTGATTTGACCTCATGTATAATAGTTTAAATCATTTTTTTAAATTATACCATAATCATGTCCATATTTATGATATCATATGTGATCTTATTATATCATTTTGTAAATAATATATCATTTTTACCCCTGTTTTGGATGTAAACTACTTCATTTTCCCATAAATGTTTTGTAATTTATGCATTGTTTCTTATTCATATGATATATTTATTTCATCCAATTATTTATTAATAGTTAATTAATATTATATTTAATCAATATATATATATTTATAATCAACTGTGACTAGTAAACATGGGAAATGAATCACATCACAACGTGGAGACAGTATGATGTGTGTACACATGAGTGATAATATAATTCAATTAATGGTGAAACTATAAATAAGTAAACGGTATGTTAAATTTTCCATAAAAATATATCATGTAATTATTATCATATATATTCATTGTTTCCATTATTATATCCATTCATGAAAAGTGGTGATGGAATATAATTTACACCACGAAGTAGAGACGGTAAGACATACATATACACATGGAATATGTTTTTCTAGGATGGATAAATCCAGGAATATGGTTATACAATAATAAAAAAACTCTAATCATATATATGATACTTCATTTATTACATTAGAATTTAAATAACTCATGAAACAGAAGTGGAAGAAGAAATGACCATGTATGAGTTGGTAAAAACGATTACTTCTTCTTCAGCAGACTCCCAATAGATGTTTTCTAAAGGAATATATGGTTGGGAATTTTGGACGACCAAAATCTAAATAAAATGGATAATGATTCTAGGCGGATAAATGGGTAAGAATTTGTTGAGCTAGAAGGTCCAAGTGGTCTATAAATTGAGGGAGGATGTTCCCTTTTATAATTGAGGCAGGGGTCACTTTTGGAAACTCTCATTATATTAAATTAATATAAATAAATATTCAACTAAAAACAGTTCCAAAGTTATTTATTTATAATAGAAGATGATTATGGTTATATATAATCTCAAACTGATAATATATTTAAAGATTTAGGTCACATTATAAACCTTATTGTTTTCTTTTAATTCCTATTTAATATCTTTAACACTTAGCATGACAACATGAGTTTCACTACTTAAGGGTTTATATATTTACAATAAAATGGAAAAAAGATCTTAAAAGATTATTTTATGAACTTTTTAACATTAAAAAATAATTTGTATGCTTTTTTATTTCTATTAATTTTATATCATTTAATAAAATATTATTTATTTTAAAATATCATTATTGTCAATTTTAACATTATTTATTACATAAAATTTAAAAAATAACATATAAACCCGAAAAAATAAAAAAAAATATTTAATACATCCATAAGCTTCCTAGGTAATTTATAAAATTAGTGGATTACATTAATTTTATCAAATTATTTTCATTGTAAAAATTTAATAACATTTATTTGATATGTCCACTAATTAGACAATTACTACATCATCATTGTGAAAGACTTTATTTTAATATTTCTTAGGAAAATTTAAAAATAAATTATAATGATTAGTATAATAATTTTATCTTTAAAATTTATTTTTTAGTAGAATTTATCTTCCAAATAACCCTATATTAAAAATGTAGCATTTATTAAAAATGTGTGTGTGACATATTTAACTTTTATTAGAATAAAATAATATAAAATAAATAATGTTATCCAAGTAGCTCTAAAAGGCCATAAAATCAGCGCAAATATCAATTTGGTTGAAATGAACACATAAAATAAAATAATTACAAGTTTTAGTGTAATTTTAAAATACATATAATAATATTATTACCATTAGTTAAGTGATTTAACCATAACCTTGGTAATTTTAAAAAAGTACTTCAGTTACTATTTATATATCCAAAAAAAGAATCTATTTCCATAATTGAGAAAAAAATATTCCCAATATGGAATCCATTATTCTAAATTTAAAACACATATGTTGTAGATATTAATTTAATAATTATCATGTTTACAATAAGAGAGAATATGTTTTTAAGGTGAAAACTTTCAAAAGATTGAAATGTTTTCATATCCAAAGGAAATATATAATTGATTCAAAGGGACTAAAATGTATGAAATGATAAAACATTGACCTAAATATAGTTTAATATAAATCAAAAATTTAATTTGACACTATAAATTATTCTGACAAAAATGAAGTTTTTAATTAAAATATAATATTTTATTTCTATTATTTAAAACCTGAAATTAATCAGAAAAATACTAAATATTTAACCCAAATTTATTTTCATATAACAGATAAAAATAATAATTTCATTATGTCTAATATAATTTATAATTTTATTAAAATTGGATTTAAACTATGTTCACTATTAAAAGGAGGTAAACTTGCCATTAGAAATGTATAGGTTTTTCTACGTAAAATTGGGTTTATTATTATTTTATACATATAAAAAATACTCAATGAATCTAAAATTTATTTTATTGAATGTATAAAAACTATATTTCATTAAATTCACATACTAATATTAATTAGTTTAATTTATAAAGACATATCTCCTTTTCGACCATAAAAATATATTTCATTTATTTTCAATTGGTTTATATTTTAGTTTCTAATTAATTGTTTACCAGTGAATTCAACCTATATTTTAATGAACCATATATTATCATAATATATTTAATAATATTCCTAAATTCTAATTTATCTGCTATGTTATAATGATAACATTTAAATTTAAATATATAGTTATTGTTTAAGCTCGATGTTGCGTGCAATGTAAGATACCAAAGAGATTCAATTTTAGAAATGGAATACCACAAAAATATTGGGGTTTTATATTGTGTGTGTACAGAATTGGATCTAATTAATGAATTACCTTAATTTATTATAAATTACCTTGTTTTTTTATTTCAATATATTTATTTTTCATTTTTATTGATTTTTGGAAAAGTATACGTATTTTTATAGGGTTTTGTATAAAAATATAATTTATGAACCACAAGTGTTCAGCTAAATGATTTGATTAGTGGTTAAGGTTTAGAAATGGGTTTTGAATCCCTAAATAGGAAATTATTTTATGTGATAACATTATATTAATTGTGACCACATGTTATAATGGGTTATAAAAAACATAGAATATTTGGAATCCTTAGGTGTGTTGGGAAATATGCTTTAAAGTCATTGTGTGTGTAATTACATGAGTATTTTATGTCATGATAGTGTATGCAATTAGAGTAGAAGTTATATTTATTGGTTCAACCATAGGCATGTATTGGGATTTTTTTATGTCTAGAATGTATTCCAATAGGATAGAGTTGAAAATGGTATTCTTAATCATTAATGATTTGTTTTTCTAATGGTGGTATATTCACGGTTATGTTATCACATGATTACATATGGTGTATACATGAATGGTTTGACTATTTATCATAATATATTGTGTGTAAATTAAATTATAATGGATTTAGTTAATTTTAGGTGATTTTATGAAAACCAGAGGTTGATATAAAAATGTCATTGTTTTAGGAAAGTGATTTGAATGATGGATTTGTTGTACAGGTAAAGATAATGTAGTATTTATTTTAGACCATTTATATATTCTTTAATGGTATCCAATTTGAATTTAATATCACACACTACTTTTTCCTTTGGGTGGTTTTAGATGTTGTTTTGAAGAAAAAAAATATAAAGGTAATGGAATTGTTTAGCTTGCTTGTTTATCATGTTTGTATATATATTTATTTCATGTATATTTGGTGGTGATGGATTGTCATACAAGGACATGTATTTTCGGGTAATTTATATCTTTTTGGTTCGGTCAACTGGGCTTGACATTGTATGTGTCATGAATATGTACCCTGTACTTGCACTTTTTTTACTTTCATCATTCCTATATTATCCATGGGAAATGTTTTTTATGCGAATTACCTCACAATGTGGGAAACTATTTTGGGTGAATTTTCTAGTTGATTGAGAATGGGTTATTACTATTTTGTATCAAAGGGAAAACCTCATATAAAGTGTTGTGAAACTATTTGGTATTTTATAGTGACCCTTGATTAATATACATGAATATTGTATCATTTTATATTAAAATTCACCATATTAAAAATATATTACCCTGAGGACCATAATTCTTTAGCTTCTATGGATACATGGAACACATTATTCTAGTAAGGTGAGAGATCATCAATTTATTTATTAAATATCTCCCCATTTAGTACTCCAACTTGAAAACCGTTATTCATTACCTAAAGAAGGATACATATAAATGGGTGACCTCAATTTCTTAGTTAGGGTAAACAAGGGAGACATGCATGTATAATCATGATCATATGGGTATGAGAGAATGATCATGAAAATATTATATCATTCACTACATGTCAAAGATCATATACATGAATCCTGGAATAAATCTCATTAGTTCAGTAGATATGAATGAAAAGGGAATGGAGACCATATGCCATGAGAATAAAACAATTAATAATAGAAAACACACAAGTATATAGGATGACTTCCACAGTAGCCATGGAAATAACTACCAAGACTATATTAGTTGAAAAAATCCTCTACTAAACCGGGTAAACTCTTATTCCATCCCTATATTACAGAAATGAGTTAACCCACATTCCAACCCTGTATTACTAAATCAATTAAATCTTCTATCTGACAATTCCTATCACATGTGATATAAAATATTTACCCAATTCATTTGACGTAGATATACATCCATCCCATATTCATAATAAAATCACACATACATGTGCCATAAGATCATACATAATAATATCATTACCCATGAAATAAAATGGGAATCCTAGGAATGTAAACATGTCTTGTCCTATGAATAAGGTTATAGGTTTCATAATCATTTCATTTAAATCATATCTCGTAAATGAGTAATGTTCTTCATATACAAATATCCCATGAAGGAGGAATGAGTTTCATAAAGAACATGATATTAAAAATAAACTATTCTTATAAAGGATATAAAATAAATTCTTAGGTCATTATCTAGATGTTATTGAGTAATAACATCAGATGTCATCTTATATGGGAAAGCGTTTTGAAGTATTTCTTACGGAAAATAACAATTATTCACTAAAAAAGACTATTTGACACTTTAAACCATTTAGAAATGAATTTTCCCTTGAAAATTAATAAAATAAACATCAAAACCTTTTAAAATCTTTTTCATCAGGAAAACAATCTATACAATTAAAGAAAACATGAATTATTATTTTCATGAAAAAAATACTTTTAACATAAAAACATATAAAATAAGCTTCATTTTTTTAAATCCATTTCTTGGTAAATATTTTGAAAACATTTAAATAATGCTTGAAACTATTTTTAAAACCAATTATCATGGAATATACTTTTAAAAAAAATTCTTAAATATTATTCTCTTAATATTAAAAAATAATCTTCAATGAAATTATGGTGGGTAAATCCATACATGTCGTATGAGGTAAGGAGGACATTCCTTTTTCATTATAAAAAAAGATATAAAAATAAATAATTGCAAAAGATCAAATTTATTCAATTTAAGATATTGGTAAAAGAAAAAAAGGAATAACATTCCTTTCAAATATGATAGGAAAATGTTATAATGTTCTGGAACATTTGTTTTCTTAGAAAACATTATTTTGAATAAATTTCCAACCGAAGATGGGGTAATGATGCCTTTCATAAAAACAAATTCTTAACAATATTATGTATCAAAGAGTAGAAAATGGTACCAATAAATTAGTATATTATTAAAAACAATTTAATATTGAACCACATTGGAGTTCATTAAATATTTATCATAATATTTCATCACAGGAATCATAAACTTAAAAAATCTTGAATAGTGATTAGAATTGCCTCAATATACTTGTTTAACTTGATAACATGATATATCGTACTCTCCATGTGGGATTATTAAATTACATAAATTATATAATATCATTAAAAAAATTTATATTCATTATATTTCATGAAAAATGAATGTATATTCACATCAAAAAAAAATTTAGGTGCATAAAAAAACATAAGTCCCAATGAAGGTAAATGGAGACAAACTGTTTTACAGATTTGGTAACTTTTGAAACAATAACCCTATAAAAGAATATTAATTGAATGGACACGTGTTAGAAAATAAATTTAAGTATAATATAAATAGAATAAAATCATGGTAATTACATACATCACAGAAAATAAGTTATTGACAACTAATGAATTTGTCTGATAAAAATAAAAGTGAGATGAAATTTCCCTTTACCTTATTTATTGACTTTGTCCGTACTCGTATAGATTCCTATATAATAAATGTAAATTTATTATAAATGTTATAAATAATAAAATTATTATATGTAATAACATATATGGTTTGATTATGACCATATATTACTCTCCTGTTTACAATCTTATGTAAATGTTTAACTTTAGGTAATATTATCTTTGTTTTTCGCATGTGTCTTAATTTGCGATATCATTGGTCCTTATAAGTATATCATGATATAAATATAATTTATATCTATTATATATATATTATAATAATTTATATCATAAATAAGTACAAAATTAAATACACAATTCATGGAGATGGTAAGCCATACGTATGCATGAACAATGTTTACGTTTTATTGTCATATTTAGAGGAAGGATGGAAATAAAATATATGTACATATGTATATAATACAATTAAATTATAATAATAGTGTTATATATATAGATTATAATTTTAATAAACCCATCCTCAATATATTCCATGTAGTGTTTGACCAAATTATAACTCTTTGAGAGGGTGATAATCTACACTTCCTCAAAAGAAATTTTCATATTTACACGACCTGTAATGTAAAAATACATGTTTCTAATAAGTAATAGAGAGTATTAAATACATGATAAATATAATATATGACATTTATAAAAAGTGTGGTCATCATATTTTTTATCACGAGAGGTGGAAAAGTAAAAATGAATAATCTTCAATTAGTGAGACAGTTGTTCGCCGTACACATAAACAACATGTTTATAACCAATTAAATTATAGGGGGTGTATGTTATTTTAGGCATAATATTTTTCATAAAAACATAATAATATATTTATTATGCTGGTAATTTTATGCATTATTGAAATAATGAGTGTGGGGGGAGTGGAGAATGAAAAAGAAATAAGTGAGCTTGAGTGAAGATGTTACCTTTGATTCAGATAACTCATTTTGGTTTAAGTAAAAAGGATTCCTTGATATTATTTATGAAAAACTTTAGGCATAAAGGTATAATGTGTGATTGTATTTAAGGTAATTGGGAAGGTATTTTCCAAACTTGTGGGGTTTTCAGAGGTTTGAGGAATGGGTAGAGGTGATATCCTTTTATATAGAGGGTGGAGTGGCACTCTTGTAATTATTTAATGAAATGATTCCACACAAGTTTTTCCTGCTTCATGTCAATCCAATGTTTATCCACTTTAGATAAAAGGTAGTTTTGGTTTGAAATATTTCCATAAATTTAGTTTTGGACATATTTATAGGTAATTTTGTCCCTTAAATCTAAGGTTTCGTCCTTAATTAAGCTTAATCATTGTGAATAATTTTAATCACTTTCACTAATAAGTTTTGGTAAAATTTTAATATGATATTATTAGATCACAAATAAAATCCTAATAACATTTTAATGCGTTTTATTTTCAATATTCATAACACATAAGTGGGAAAATTAATATTAGTGTTAGTCCAGCCGATGGGATGAAAAATGGGTCGTTTCAATAGAAACAATGATCAAATGTTTGTTGAGATTTTAAATTAAATTTCACTGTGAAGTTGATTCTAATTTACTAAATTATATTAATAGATTTTGAATTTATATAATTTTACATTATAATATTTTCAAAAAAAATTAATATTAATAATTATTTAAACAAAAAGTGTAGTTTTATACTAAAAAGCATTACATTTCTCTATTCATCCAAAAAATGACGTTTGTTAGAAAAATACAAAAACCTCACTCTAGAGTAATTTTGATGCTCTGAAATAAAAAACAACTCTATTTTAAAACATTAAATTTCTAAAATAATATAAAAAATAATTCAAATATTTTTATTAATAGTGCATTAAAAGCAATTTATTCGAGAAAAAGTGATTTTAATCATTAAAGGAATATACCAAAAAACTATATCATTGGTTATAAATATGTTTAACCACTACAAATAAACATTAAAAATTAGTTATGACTATTTATATTAATATTTTTATCATATAGGTTATAAATATTTCATTTAAAATAATTAAAATAATAAAATTTAGTTTTGTAGAAACTTAGTGTTGCATGTATCATACGACAAGTCAGTTTTGTGTGTAGTTTAAGATGAGTTAGTGTGGTGTGTAGTGAAATCAAATTTGGTTTTGTGTATAGTACATGATAATTCTATTCCATGTGAATTTAATATTTTAATTTGAATATTTTCATAATATTTTATATATTAAGTGTTTCAAAATGTTAAAATATTAAATTAATTCAAAACAAAATCACAAACTCTCAAGGAGTTACATTGAAACCCCCATGAATAAATTTCTCCCATGAAATTCATCTGGGTTATATTAGGCTTTATACTTTAATTTTTAAATCATATACACCCACATCTTGAAAATTAGTACTAACAATTCATCTAAAAATGGAATATTGGAACCATAACGGTTACCCAAATTAACAAGGGTTGGGTGTAAAGATTGGACATTTAGAAAAACCTAAATATTTAGAGGGAGTCATTGAGTTCATCAATCAAAAACAAGTTATTTATCAATGGAATGTTTAGGGACACATATTCATAAATCATTGATGATTCCAGAAGCCATTGGTTTAATAAAATTTAAGGTATTATGATTGATTTTTTTTGTATTACTTTTAGGATGTTGAGTAATTATAGATATATTTTTATCAAAAAATATCATTCTTTGGGGTTTCTTTAAACAATTTATAATATATCAATTAACTACAGTAATGAATGTCTATAAATCATCATTGATGCATAAAGGACTAAAATACAGTTTTAACAGATCACAAAGATCATAAAACAACGAAAAATAACTATTTTTTCTCTTAAAAAATTCAATATGCATTAATATATAAACATAAAAATTAAAATGTCTAATTTATCATATTTATTATTAAAAATTAATTATACATTAACCTAGGCATCGTGTAGGACAATGGTAGGTGTGAAACCCTTATCTTCCTTCTGTCAAGGGTTTTAGAAGCATGAACTTTTTAGACATGATTGGTTATCACCTGACATACATGTTATCCTTTTATAAAATAATAGTAACAATTCAGAAATTAAATTTTATGGATATTTTTTAAATATAGTTATTTAGTAAATAGCCTTTTAAGAAGGTTTTCAATATAAACATAGTGAAAAAAATACTTCTTATAATGATTAACTTAAAATTTTCATAAACGATTAACCTTATAACCCTTATTAATGTTGGATATCCAAAACCTAAGAAACAAAGTCAAGAAATTAGCATAACAATGATTATATCCTTTTCCATTCTTCTCCTTATTTTTTATGGAAGCCTCTCCTCTTTCACCAAGGTTTTTAGCACACTTTTTTTTTCGACCAATGATCATTATCTCAGCTACTCTACCAACCATATCCTTCATGTAGGACTCCATGTTCATTCCTGTTTCACGTTCCTCTTGGTTGTTCTAGATGTGTGGATGTTTCACAGTCCTGGTTCAGTGTCAAGGACCTTATCTGAATCTTATTATTTTCCAATAATCATTTATGGTGTTTCATATTCACTGGTTCTGTCCTGTATCCTCTGAAACCCTGCTCTACCCTCACGTTATTCTATGCCTCTCCTTATCAGACATAGAGTGGTTGTAACAAAGAGGTTTTGGGTCATGCAGTTCAGCAGTAGAAGGGTTTCACGCACTCCAGAGGTGTCTTTCTCGTCTTATGTCAGCCAATGGGTATTATCATCATCAACAATGCATGTGGTTCTATCCTTCAACCACTCAATACCCTACTCTGGCCTCTCATTACTCTACGCCTCTCCCAGTCAGACCTGAAGTGGTGGAACTATGAGGTTTTGGGATGTCGGTTGGTGGTCATCGATGCTCCAAGTGCAAAATGTGTAAGTATGAAGGAAATTATCAGTTTCTTCATTATTCTTGATATTTCCTCTACTATTCCATTGATTAAGTTAAGTTCTATTTTATGTCGAGATGCACGATCTATTTTATGTTCACACGATGAATATATTTATATGTTTTTCTAGATGAGGTGATTTTCATTTCTGGTGTGGTGTCAAATGACAACGTTGTAGGCGGTGATGAGGGTTAAACAATGATGGTGTGAATATTTTATTTACTGGATGTTGTGGTGCGATTTATTCGGTGGTATTTTCTCCTAACATTGACTCAAGATATGATAGAGGATTGTGATATGACCCTCAGGTGTGAAGGATGGAGAACCAACCTGGTTATGATGGTGGATAGTGACGCGACTGGCTGTCACATGTGGCTAATGGATCAATCCCATTTATGATGGGTGTCCTTTTGTGTGTTTGAATTCTTATTCTATGATATTTTTTCTATGGAATGTGTGGTATAGTTTTTCATTTTTGATTTTTGTATTTGTGATCATTGGCATGTAATAATGTGGTATTTAAAAATTTTGAGGAACAAACATTCCCGCTAAATTGGTTTTTATGAAAATAAAAAAAATGGAGGAACATGTCATCACATAGTTCAAAGGTAATCATTACTGTCTAATTTAAATTTTCTCATCCCACTTATCTTTATCCATGACCCTATATCTTAGCATATAGAACATATTAAGGCTTACGTTCCCACGTTCAAGATGCCACCTTTCCTGATATCACCTTTCTAGTCTATCAGGACCATTCAACATATTTCTACAAATCCTTAACATAAAAATATGTTGAACAATCCATAAAAAATTCACCATTCATAATTTTCAAATACATAAATTCATAAACCCTTCAACTTTAATGTTTTTCATTGGAGAGGTTGATAATGGGTTTATAAGTAAATTCTTCTCTTACAGAATTGAGTCGGGTAATGATCATTTTCCCTGATGGAAAGACATTGAACTGCAAGAAAATTAGTCACTCTATGAACCTTTTTCCCATAGAAATAACATTTTACCCACCATTTATGGAATTACTCAATGTTCGTCATACCTTTATCTTGACATTTAGGAATCCAAAAATTCATTCTTATATTTTCCTTAGCATAAGAGTACATCATTCACTTATTTTACCTATAAGGGATATCACCCAAGTAAACATTGTTAATCATATATCGTGATAGATTATTTGGAATAATCACAATATATTTTTCTCAAACGATCATCTCATTTGAGTCCTCATCAGAAAACTTTCCCCCACATTCAATGTTAATCCAGTTCTTTTTAGTTCACGCCATTGACTACAAACATAAACATTACATAAAACCACGTAGTCATAAAAAGATTTACTTCTAGTATATCTAAATCATGACATCTAACTTAATAAATAACAACCTAGTTGAATCCTAGTTTATTCATATCCACCATATTTCAAAATACTTTATGATGGTTTGTGAATAGTGTTTGAAATCCCAATGTGTATCCCCTGGAAGTTTCAAACTAGGTATGCAGTAAGTCTTGATTTCATGTATCAGATTACCCCAAGTCTTGCCTGAAACATCTTTTTTGATTAATTACCCCAAGGTACATATATACCAAATCCACATCCAATTTTAGTATCCAAATAGAGATGTATCTATGTGAAACCACTCACTCTTATCCTTTACCAAAATTCTAAGATATGTTTCTTAAACATAAACTCATCCTTATTCTTATACTTAGATACATCTACAGACATATTTATAGAAACATTCCTAGGCATATCAAAAATGTTTTCTCATCCTAGTTTCAAAAGGACGACTAAAAAATTACCCTCATAACAGAAATAGAAACCATGTCTTAACATACATGGATATTACATCATTTTAGATGAATATACAACATTTTTAAAAAAAGCCTGAGGACCGTAATATTTTAGTGTCCTTGGAAACATAAAAATCATTTTTTAGTAAGGTAAGAGACCTTAAATGTCATCTGTAATGATCTCCACATTTATTTTTCCCACCTCAAAACCTTTCATCATTACTTGGAGAAGGAAACATAAAAAGATGTGAGCTTAAATGAAAAATAAGGGTAAACAAGGGAGACATGTAATTATAAACAAGAGAATAGGGGGTATGATAACATTATCATGAAAATATAAGATCATACCCAGTATATCAAAAATCATATACACAAATCATGGCATACATCATTGAAGTTCATAATACATTACTTAAAAGGGAATGAAGAACATAATTCTTGAGAATAAAACATGGAATTCTTGAAAACACAATAGCATATAGTATTATTTCCATAATATCCAAGGATATAACTACCAAGTCCATCATAGTAGATTTTTTTTACTCAATTGGGTAAAACCACATTCCATTGATGTAATACTGAACTGAGTGAACCCTTGTTCTAGTCCGGTATTATTAAATCGAGTTAAAGCCTTTTTACATCCATCTATATCTCATGAGATATAAAAACATTACCCAATTCATTGGAGGAATATATATGTCACACCAATATTTATAATGAAATAATAAATATATGTGACACAATAATATAAAAACATATCATACCCTATAAAATGAAATGGGTATCATAATCAGGTAAACATGTCCAAACCTATGGAAATATTTACATGTTTCAGAATCATTTCATCATAAGAAATTCCTATTAATGGGTAATAGATTTAATATACATATAACGAAAGAAAGAAAAATGGGTTTCATAAATACCATGGAATTAAGCATAAAATGTTCAAAGAAAGGATATGAATAGAATCCTTAGATAATTACCTAGAAGTTAACGAGTAACATCATCAGATGTAATATTATATGGTAAAAAACATTGTATCATTTCTTAATGAAAATACACATTATTGTTTAAAAAATGATATTTCACACATCAAACCATTTGGAAATAATGCAATTATAAAATACCTTGGAAACATATAAAGAATACTTGAAATAATTTTGCTAAAACATTTCCCTTGAAAACTAATAAAATAAGTCTCAAAACACTTTAAAGTTTTCTTCTCTAAGAAAACACTGAATACCTTTGAATAAATCATGAATGTTGTTTTGAAAATAAAACTTTTAACTTGAATTCATATGAAAGAATCATGAGAATGTTCAAAAAACCAATTCTTTGTAAATACTTTGAAAAATTATAAATAATTCTTGAATTCATTTTATAAAACAATTTATAATGGAAAAAATTTTAAAAATATTTTATAAAGGTTAAACTCGTAATATTTCAAAGGAATTTTCAATGATATGACGGTGGGTAAATCCGTACATGTCGTAAGAGGTAAAGAAGGCATTCCTTTTTCACAGTAAAAAAGGGTGTAAAACCTCCTTGTTAGGAAAGATAAAAAAGATTATTTTTAAGATATTTGTAAAATAAAATGGTATAATTATAATTTAAATTTTATAGGAAAATTTTATAATATTCTTGAAAATCCCTTTTCTCAAAAAACATGGTTTTGAATATACTTCTAACCAAAGAGGGGGTAAAATAATGATTTCTTAAAAACACGTTCTTAACTATATTTTGTATTAATGATTAATACATGGTACTAATAGATGATTATATCATTAAATATTAGAGTATAAAGAACTTCATTAGTTTTCATTATAAATTTAACATAATATCTCATCAATGTAATCATATACTTAATCAATCTTTAAAATTTATGATAATTATCTTAATAAACACATAAAATTTGATAACTTGGGTTCATAATATCAATTTAAGAAAAGAAAATTTAATAAATCATCTAATATCCTGAAAAAAATTTAGATTCATGATATATAATTTAAAATGGATGTCTATGATCCTTTAAAAGGAATTTAGGTGCTTAACAAAACCTATGTCCCAAAAGAAGGTAAATTGAGACAAACTGTCTTAACAATTTGGTAAATTTTGGAACTCTTAACCCAGGAAAGAAGGATAAAAAAATGAAAATATGAATACCCATAAATTTATGTTTATATTACATATAAAAAAAACATATGAAGTATATACACCACAAAAAATATGTTAGTGATAATTAAGGCATTTATCTCACGATAATAAAAGTGAGATGAAATTTCCCCTTACCTTGTATCTTGACTTTCTCCATACTAAGATAGATTCCTGTATAATACATGTAAATTTTTTATAGATATTATAAATAATAATATTATAATATCTAATAACATATTATTATTATTATTATGACCATATGTTACCCTATTGTTTACAATCTTATGTTAAGGTTTCACTTCTGGTGATATTCCCTTTGTTTCTCGAATGTGTCTTATTTTTTGATAGCATTTGTACATATAATTACATCCTGATTCTAGAATTTATATCATGATATAAATATCAGGTACATCAATTATATTAATATTAAAAAAATTTATATCATAAATAAGTACAGAGGGAATACATTGTTAATGGAGAGGGTAAGTCGTACGTACGCATGAACATTGTTTCCTTTTTAATTTTTGTATTGAAAGGAAGAAAATTAGGTATATATAGATTTTTATATAATATAATAATAGTATAATAATATTGTTATATATATCATATATGTTTACTAAACCCATCCTTGATATATACCAGTTAGTGTTAAATGAATCATATTTCTTTGAGGGGGAGATAGTCCACACTTCATCAAATGAAATTATCATATATACACCATTTGGAAAGTAAATATTATATGTGTTAAATAAGTATTAAATAAGAATAAAGAAATGGAAAATATAATATATGACATATCTACAAAGTTTTTCCATCATTATGTCCACCATGAGAGGCAAAAAATGAATAATGAACCATCCTTGTTTAGTGAGGTGGCAGTTCACCGTAGACGTAAACAAGATATTCATTACGCATTAGATGGGTGTGTGTAAGTGTTGGTATAATTCATATAATAAGAAAACTATTATATTGAGTATACCTTTATTTTTATAAAATATTTAAATAATGACTGTAGAGGGATTGGAGAAAGAAAATGTTAGAAGAGAGCTTGAGAGAAGACGTTACTTTTGAATCAGGTAACTCCATTTGGTTTGAACCAAAAGGCTTCCTTGAGATGATTTCTGAACAATGGGATAATTCAAGGTCAATGTTAGTCCTTTTGGTAAGGTAATTATGTATTTATTGGCTAAAATTGTATGTTTTGAGGGATATGAAGAATGGGTAGAGGTGGTGGCCTTTTATATATAAGGAGTAGTGACAATCTTGTAAATATTTAAATAAATAATTCCACCCACTTTATTCATTATTCATGTGGATACAATAAAGATATAAATTCTATCTATCATTGTATAGGGTAAAACTATTTCTAGCCAATTTGTTTTGGACAAGTGTATAGGTCATTTATTCCCTTAATTCTATGGTTTAGACCTTAATTAGGACTAATCGTTGTGATTAATTTTAATCACTTATGGTGAAAATTTATGTTTATATTACTAGATCACAAATAAAATACTATATATAATAAAATGTGTATTATTTTCAAAATTCCCATTATAGAATATTGGAAAATTAACAGTAGTGTTAATGCCATAGACGTGATGAAATAATGTGTTATTTTAATAGAAAAAATGACCGAAAGCTTATCGAGATTTAAAATTCATTTTCTAAGTGAAGTTATATATAATTAACTAAATTTTATTATTAGATGTAAATATGTATTTAATATACCTTATAATATCTTAAATATATAATTTAATATTAATAATATTTTAAACTAAAAGTTCAATTGATTACTAAAATGTAGTAAATTTAAGTATTCATCAAAAAATGATGGCTGTCAGAAAATTCCCAAAAAATCACCCTAGAGTAATTTTAAATTATAATTTAAAAAATGAACTATATTTTATCGGATTAAATATATAAAAGTGTATAAAAATTAATTCTATTATTTTTAATAGAAGTACATTAAAAGATACTAATTCGAGAAAGTTGTGCTTTTAAATAAATAGTACTTTATCGAAAAATTATATCATTCATTATAAATATATTTTTATAACTATAAATAATATTTAAAAAATTAGTTATCCTTATTCATATTATTATGTTTCTCATCTATGTTATAATTATCTCCTTTATAATTATTAAAATAAAAAATATATTATTTTATAGAAACTCAGTGCGGCGTGTGATGTACGCCAAGTTGGGTTTCCATGTTGCAAAAGCTGAGTCAGTGTTGCGTATAGTCCAAACCAATTTTGTGTTGTGTATAGAGAAAGATATTTATAATCTGTTTGAAATAAATTTTTGACTTTGTATATTTTCATAATATAAGATATATTTAGTTTTGAAAAAAATTTAAAATATTAAATTAATTTGATTTATTTCACAAAATCTTGGGGTGTTACATATTGGGTTCAGTTTCATCTTAGATTATTCTTAGGAACATTAGAATTATAATAGTAATAGTAGAAATGAGAAATTTAAAAGTCACTAACGTGGATAAATTTGAGTTACCATTGGTGGTTAGGGATTTATTTAAAGATTAAGACTTGGTGGTTGGGATTATATTGTTGAAACTGAAATGGGGTTTATTCAAATGTAAATTATCTCTATTTTTTTGTTATTTTTTACTTAAAATCCATAAATACATTAAACTCTTATAATTTAAGGGCATTGATAAAGATACCTGTAGATCGTCCTACGATTTTGGAATCTTCTCATGAATTCTTGGATTTTTTCTTGAAATTATTATACAATTTCTCATAGAATAGTTCTTATAAATCTAGCTAAGGAATCTACGAGACATGTTTCATAGGAAAATTCTTATATGGAATCCTATTTGTTAGAAACTATAATCTAAAATATTAAAAATAGAAGTAAAGTGAGTTTTAGAAACCCAGGATGAGTTGTGAATTATGGATACAAACTTAATATGAAGAATCCACACAACATCCATTTTAAAAAATGACCCTAGGAATTAGAAGAGTGTATGGAGATGGTTGGGAGGATTCTAATAATTTTAAAGACTGCTAAAGAATATAATCAAGCTTTTTAAATGAAAATTATTGAGGGATAATGAATGAGATGGTGGGACTTGATTTTTTATGTCGTGATTCACGAAGATATTACCATGGTATACTTCAATAAAATCATTAAACAACTATTTTTCATGTAATGCTACATGTGAAAAATACATTGAAGTTTCTACCCCCAATGAAAGGGGAGAATAATATTCTTGAGTATTAAACTCACATATCTGAGTTTGTTCACCTGAAATTTTATCTCATTACCAAGTATTACTTGAATGAATGATAATTTGAGATGAGGATGAGGAATAATATTCAATCATTTATGGTTCTCATCGTCCTTCCAAACATTGTGAATGTAGTTTATAAATATGTTATTGAAGAGTATATCATTTTTGGGAGAATAGGTTTGGAAGGATCTTTTAATCGTGTAGTTATTGTTTAGGGTGTGTTTTCTAGGAAAAAAAGGAATCACAATGTCACCTTATTTTTTTTAACCAGTAGTAGGATTATATATAGTAAAAAAACTAGTTTTCTACTATCAATTTGGATTGACTAGTCATAAAAATCCTAACTATATTAAGGAACCTAAGACATATCATTACTGTGGTTAATATATCTATATGCGGTATTTTTTGGAATTATTTAGAAAGTAGAATGGTTGTATCCACTCTCACAATGGGTTCAAATGTGTATTCTCGTTATTATAAGGGAGGTGAGTGTTATATGATGTCCAAGGGGGGTGTTCACATTTGTAGGCAATTATAGGCTGTAGCTATTTCTATACATATTTATGGGGAATAGTTTACACCATTGGAATATAATTTAGGGACAAATATTACTATAGGTACAATATCTATTTCATCTTCCATAATTATAGATTTTTTTATTCATGTTCTAATCATTCATTTATATCATCACTTTTATTTGAAATTTTAGGATTTCGTTCAAATATTATACATTTTTTTCATTCCATGAATTTAGTGAAGAAGACCAAACAAGGTTTCAAGTGGACCACGTATTGGTTGATGAAATTCATATTTAATGTGGTGTGGGATTTCTATATTCATTGCCCCGATATCCTCAAAATGATTATTAGGATGGATTTGATGGACACTATTAATGGTTAAAATGTCTTTTATCATCATCATGTTTAGTTTTTTTCTATTTATGGATACAATCATGTATTTTTTGTGAGTTGGATTTTAGGTCTTGGAGTGTGGGGGGACTATTGTTCTATATTATGGATGAGATATCCTATCAGTTATCAATGATGTATCTTGATACTATTATCCCTTGATTTAGGAATCCAATTCCAATGATGATGTGTATACCATGATGACTTTTCAGATTATTTCTTTTACCTCTATAGAGATAGAAATTAGACAATTTCCTTATCATTTTACACTTATTATTTCATGTTTTTTAGAATTATTAACCATAATATACAAACCAAGGATCCTAAAGTACAACATCTTTGGAATATTAGGTACATAAAACTGAAAAAATGGAAATAGAATAAAACATATTTATATTAAACTTCCATAATGATCTATTAATATCCATTGAGATATCACATTCATATAGGATAACATAGGGAATAAATAGAAAAAAGGATTATCTAAAAGACATTTTTAAGGAATAAACATAGAAATAAAGCATATCCCATGGGTTATAAGGAAAACAATGATGACATAAATATGCATGGAACATGAATAAAAATACGTGATAATAACATATAGTTTATGGTATAATGTAATATTTTCAATAATGGAATTTGTAAAAAACATAGAGCATGACACAAACATGTGTCAAGGATGACTACCAAGACTATATGACAGGGTGTAAAAATTCCTATATATGAATTAGGTTTTATCATTATCCCAACATGATGTCTCATGAGACTAAACATTAGCCAATTATTTGGTGTTATATTTGGTCACACCCATGAAATCGTTTTTATGTGTATCTATACCACATGAGGAATCAAGCATAAGGGTTACTAAGGGATGAAATTGAGTGATGCAAAAATGTAAATTGGCATAACCAATGGGTATATAATAGTGATGTACACGAAATAATGACATAAATTATTACTTGTAAAAAAATATGTTAAGAAATAAATCATGATAAATGATGTAAAAATAATGAGAAAACATATATAATGTGTGTTTAAGAATCTTTAGAATAGAACCACATTAGTATAGTTTAAGGGAAACTATTAAAGTGTGTCAAAAACATTAAAAGAATAATTTTCTATATAAAATTAGAAATGAAAAAATAAACATATTCATGATAAAATGTTTTATTTTATAAATTTAATGGTGGATTAAATCATTCTATGGAGGTTACTTGAAAATGGGTAAGAAAATGAGAAGTTTCCTTTAATCAGGCAGACTTATTCAGAGGAATTGAAAAGGGAACCTTATTAAACATGCATTTACACATAAAAGAATGAACCATTAATCTACAAAAATAATTTTGGAGCATAAGCATAGAATTTAGTAAAAGTACATAAAAATAATTAAGAATTTCATTAGGTTAATGAGAGATAATGTGTATCTCGAAGAATAAATTGGGGTTTAGAGAGAATCCATAACTTCCTGTTTGACGGTTCTCTTCACTTGTACATAATTTACTGGATAATAAAATTTTATTAATTATTAATTTAATTTAAAAAACATGAATCGTATATTTTATATATCATAATTTTATTAGGTTCATTTATGGCTATTTTTCTGACCTACAGTTTTTAATTATTTCATTCTCTGAGTGTTTGTTTCATCGATTTCATGATCAATTCCTTTGAGTGTTATTATAGTAATTTTTTTAAAATGGAAGAAAAACATCAGAAGTGGAATTATATGATATGTTTGCAGATGAATAATTTTAATTGTTCTTAATTATAATTTTATTTTCGATATTATGATGATTCAGTACATTAGATGTTAATGATGAACACTAACTTATTTAGGTGAATTTTCAATCTTTACACAAGAGTTTTCTTATATGATTATATATTAGTTCCAAAAAATAAAAAAGGTATAAGATAAATTTTACAATATTATTATCCATTATAATGGTTTTAATACCAGCCATGATGGAAATAATAGAACACCAAAATCATCAACCATGATTGTGTTGAATCGATACATCATGGAGGATGCTTTTGTTTTCAGATAAAAATAGAAGAGAATAATATTGGATGACGGATAACCCATTAACAAAATAACATTATGTTATATTTATGATACCATAATTATCATGTATCATTGAATAATTAATGAATGGATGAGGTAGAAGAAATGAAAAATTTAAATGGGAAAGGTGGAGAATTTTACATCTTGAAAACATAACATTGAGAACATCCTTACTGCACTTTGAAATAGTATTTAGTGAAAACAATAATACCAAAACGTGGGGAAAGGTCTTGGGAGAGTAATTGGGAAGAATATTGGTAATATTAATATTCTAGATGTTGTGAGAGGAAGAGGTGGTGATGGGTGGTATTTATTGAGGGAGGGGAGGGGTGTTTTTTTATTATTTTACACATTTGTTTACTATTTCGATCCACGACTACTGATATTGTTGATTCTTTTTAATAAGTAAAATAAATTGTTTTTAATTGTTTTAACTATTGGGTTATTAACTCATCCATACATTAGTGGTGACTCAAAAAACTATTATTTCATTAAAATCATCATTTTTTTATAATTACTAATTTTTATATTATAACCAATTTTATGAAAAATTGAAAGATTAATTAAGGTATCAAAAAATTATCTTATAATAAAAATATAAAATATTATTACTTTTTGAATTTATTTATGAAAAAAAATTTCTTCAAATATTTATTTTCTTTATAAATCAATAAATGAACATTTACATTTCTCTAAAATACCTACACTTTATTTATCATTTTTATAAATTTTATTTATTTATTCCAAGAAATAAATATATTATCATTACATTTATAAGAACATAAATTTTTTTTATACATTCATAGGTGATGTTACTATTATATTATCTAGGTTATTATTCCTAATAGACTCATTACTATTCTAACGGTCATGTTACTATTCTATTGATATAGGTTCCTTAATATAAATAAATACCACTTATTTAAAATTTAATTTACAATAAAAATGTATTTATTAGGTACTATATATGATGTATGAGATTCATATTGTATGATATTATTATAAGAAGTAAAATAACATTGATAAAACTATTGGTTTCTTACATTATTTCCCCCTTGTGAAATTTCTCCCCAAAAATTTCATTTTTTCAGACATGAGAAATACCTAAATATCACCTTCCAAGATTAATTATTTAGGTTATTCAAAAATTTAATTATGTCTTTAATTTTTTAAGTTTTGTATTGACTTCAAGGATAACAGGTCCATGTGTTACAATAGTTCCTCATGATATTTTGAAAATCATATACTTTCTTTATCAAAAAACAACTTAGGTGTCTTGGATTATATCAATTGATGCATCAATAAATAATTTTAAATGTATTTCTAATATATAATTTTGAAACATCTTCTTGAACTTTTTTTTATAAAAATATATTACAGATTCATCTTCAAATATTTAAAAAAATAGTATTGGTAAATTAGTTGTTATATTTACCCAATAAAATAAATCAATATTTAGATTAATATAGGATACTTAGTGGTTTCCCTCTACTACAACATCTATAAAATCATTGAGTGCTTCAATTGTTTGAAATAATGATAAAAATTTGAAAGGACCCTGATGGTATATCCCACACTATGAATTTTAATAAATATGAGAGAGAAAGATTCTCTAACAGTATAAATATCATCCATGAAATAATCATGTGATGGTTGAGTAATTGGATGCCCCATAAAGTCATTTTCATGTAACTTGGATATTTGAAAATGTTTAAAAAACAAATTAACATGAATTCAAGATAATCCTAACAATTTTTTATTTATAAATAAAGAGAATAGTTTTTAATGATATACCTCCTTCCATATTATAAATATGAAAAATAAAATACAATAATTGGTCATCCATACATAGATTATAAGAAAAAAGGAAACATTGAAAAAATAAGGACAAACCTGCTAGTGGAAAGTATACCTATCTTTTTATTACCTATGATTCAATATATATTATCCATTGTTATAGAATTATCAATAAGGTTCCTGAAAATTATTTTATTCTTATATCCAAAATAACTAGATAGCGATTTGATGCCATCTATAATGGGCATATCATTTTACAAATATTATTAAATGATTTTATGAATAATTAAACATAAAAAACAAAGCAAGGATTTTAAAGTCTAGTTTCTTTCGAAAAATATGTACATAAACCGAAAACAAAGAAATAGAATAAAGAATAATTATATTAATAAATAAAAATGACCTCTTAACTTCCATTGATATCTTACATCTACATAAGATAACCTTTAGAATCAAGAGACAAAAGAGATTTCTGAAAATTCCAATAAAGGAATAAACATATAAATAAAGTGTAACACATGGGTTTGGAAGCATAACCTAATTAAATAAAAAGTAATTAAAAATTAATAAACATATGGGGTCATAAAATATATAACATGAGGTCATTTATTGCTGGAAACATAAAAATGGGATGTGACATATAACATGACATAAACATGAGTCAAGTAAAACTTCCATAACTATATCACATGGTTGACAACGTCCCATAATAGAATTAGGCATACTCTATGACCCAAATTGATGTATCATGAGACTAAAAATTTCCAAATGAATCAAAGGAAAATCTAGGAGGAACTATCATAACATGTTCATGCATATCCGTGACACACGAATAATCAATAATAAGTGTTACCAATGGAAATAATTGGGTATGATAAATATATCATAATGAGAAACTAAAGGTATTATAAAAATAATGTACATAAAATAATAGGTTTAAGTCATACATGTACATTAATATGGTAAAAGTGGAATCTATCATGAATTCTTATGTCCAAAATAAGTTAAAACATGTAAAAGTTGTGTTTAAGAAACATTAAAACTGATCCACTTTATCGGATTTTAAGGAATAATATTACGGAATCCTTAAAATAGATAAATAAATTTTTTTTTGTAAAACAAATAAATGAAAAAAAGACTATTTTTCATGATAAAATTATTAATTTTTTAAAAATATTGTTGGAATTAAACTATATATGTGGTGTACTTAAAAATGTGTAAGAAATTGGGAACTTCTGTTTAATTGGGATTTCTTATCCCGAGAATGTTAAAAGAGAACATTATAAAATAATTATTATCCCGTATAATAAAGAATACTTTTTCATGATAAATATTTTATTAGAATAAATATATAATTTGTAAATTTTTAATTAGAATAATTATTAATTATATTGGGTTTAAGAGAGTGAAACAACAACCTAATGGAAAAATGTGGGTCTAGAAAGAGTCATTTATCATATGTTTGAATGTGTTCCAGACTTGTACTTAATATTCTGGATAATAAAAATAGATTCATTAACAATTTAATTTAGATCCTATTCCATATATATTTTATTTATTATAATTTTATTAGTTTTATTTATGTCCATTTCATTGAGTTGTAATGCTGAATTTTGTTGTTCTTGGAGCGTTCGTTTCCTAGAATTCATGATGAGATCCACGGAGTTTAATTATGGAAGTTATTTTCTATTGGAAGGAAAACCCAAGAAGTAACATTATATGATATTGATGAACCTAAATAATTATAAATGGTCTGAAATATATTTTTTTATTTCATATTTGAGGATGATTCATTAGCTAAAATTTTAATGAAGAATGTTAGATTATTTTGAAGAATTTTCAAGCATTGCGAACAAGTTTTGTTTTATTATTTAATATAATGAATATAAATTAGTACCATAATTATAAAAAAGTTTTAATATATATTATAAAATATATTTTAAAATTATAATGCCTTTACTGCCATTTGTGATTGCAGTATTAGAAAACAAAAAACCCTCGTCTACGAAGGCAGTGAATCGACACATAACACATAATAGTATCATTTTTAGGATAAACAGAGAAGGTACGAGATTTGATGTTTTATATTACAATAACATAATAAAATTACATTATATGTATGATGATTGAGTTCTCATGTAACTTTGTATAGTGTAGTAAAGGATGAGGTAGATGAAAGAACGAATTTAAAAGAGACAAGTGGATTATTTTACCTCTCCAATAATGTCTCCTTGAGAACCTCCTTAAGGAACTTGGAAGTGTTATTTTGGTGAGGCTATAATGACGATAACATAGAGAAGAGGGTTATAATAGTAATTAGGTAGAATATAAAAAATATTATAATTATAAAGGGTGTGATGAGAATTGGCGGGGAGGGTGGTATTTATATGGGAGAGGGGTGTTTTTATTAAATTATCCATTTGTTTTTATTATTTTGACTCAAGACTGCCAATAGTGATGATTATTAAGACTACCTATAGTATCTAGTTCATGATATCTTTTAAAAAAGGGTTATTACATCATCCATAAACTATCCATTTATAAAAAATCATGTATTTGACATAAAATTTTATATAGCATAAATTATTGTATTTCACTATTAAAGAAAAATTAAAATATTTTATAACAATCCAAAAAATTCACACCAACTATTTTTCGATGTTTGTGTTTCAAAATTGAAGTCCATTTTATGAAAATAATTTCATAAAAAGGATAATTTTAATTTTTAATTAAAATAATTATTTATTCTAAATAATAATGATTTTATGACACAATGACAAATTAATAAGGACTCATAAAAATTTCTCATAATAATAAAAAAACTGAACATTATTTTAAAAATCAATTTATGAAAATAATTTTAATTTTATAAAATTATATGAATTAAAAAATTGTAAATAATCATTGAGATTTCATAAATATACCAACACTTAATTTATAATTTTTAAAATAGTTTTTTCTTAATACATGTTATAAATATGTCACATTTCAATTTATAAGATGAAAAAAATTATCTATACATTCATAGGTAAGGAGAATATTTTATTATAATTGTTATTATTCTAAATGGTTGCAATACTACTCAAATAATCATGTTATTATTCCATGGGTATATGTTCCTTAATTTTCATAAATACAATTTATTTCATTATTTATTAATGAGATTTTTTTTTTAAAATTGGGTTCTCTATATAATGAATATTTTTTATACTATATGAAATAAATATAAGAAGGTAAATTTCATTGATAAATTCTAGGTCGTTATAGTGGACACAATAAAAACTGACTAACTATGTGGTCTGATTCCAATTAATATTCCATTGTATCATATGTAACCTACTTTGATGGTTGAATAAAAATTACAAATTGTAGATGTTAAGGCTATACGATTTATACATCCTAGTGTGTCAACATGGACTTCACCTATCCACTTTAAAATTAAGGTAGACATAAGCCATATAATGTTCATGGATTTTCCAATTATAAATCTATTGATAGTTAAGAAAAAATATCTCATGTTGTGGATTGATGATCTCTATGATCAACATAGCATGTACATTGATTTTCAAGGTTGAACATTATTATTGGAACCATATATTGAGATTTGAGAAGATAATATACTAATCATAGTGTTTAGAATCTGGTATGGGGATTTTCATTTCCTATTTATTCCATTTGGTCTCCCTAACACTCCCATGATATTGATATATTTCATCAAATATAAGTTTCACTAGTTCTTCAAATATCATATTATAATGTTTTTATATGATATTTTTGTGTACTCTAATTCATTATAGGATCACATGGAAAATTTTGATATCATCCCCATAACCATGAGGGAACATATATTTTATGGTAATATTTATAAATTAGAATTATGGATAAAAGAAGAAAGGTTTATAAAGTATTTATTTTATGGTAATATTATTTAGTTTTATAATAATATTACATTTTATGATAATAACAAGATTATTATATTGTCATGGTTAGTCATTGTAACAAAACAAACATTTATAATTGATTTCCCCCTTTTGAAATATTAAATGTCTTATTACATAATGTTGTTATAAATAATAAATGAAATTCATTGGTAACATCGGAAGGATATAATATATCATATTTAAAAAACCCTTAATAATCCTAAATACAAATAATAAATCCTTTTTATAGTCATTGATTTCATTATTATATATTATTGGTTATGATAAAATCAAATAAACATAGAAAAAAGAAGCAGTGGCCTCAAACAATAGGATCACACCCTATAAATCCCATTTATCATAGATTTCAAGGGATATTGAATCACTGGTATGTTTTATTTACAAATAAAAAGTTGGTACCTAAAAAATTAAGTGTTATTGATATTTGGTTGTATATACTTCAAAACAAAAATTTAGAGATTAACATATAATTCGATTTTCTTTTCCAATAAATACCCAACCAAACACTCACACCACATAACTCAAACACATTGATCATTAGTTTAATCTGCCTTTCCCACTATATAGACCTCAAAATCCATTTCCACGATCTTAATAGGATCCTCATATGAATTTATAATCACCCTCTCAAGGTAACAGATCTTCACCACTTTCTTTTTTATTTATAGAAAATTACTTGTACTAAGACTTTCAATTTACTATTTTTCATGTTTTAATTTGTTTTTACAATTCCAAAATACTTTCCATATTATTTTCATGTCATGTGATACCCCATTTTCCAATAATTAAACCCTTACATGAATCATTTTTTACACCTATTAGTCTGTTGAGAGTATCCTAAAAAATTTCTACTCCAAACATTTGTATAATGAATTCTCATTACCATTTCTACTCATGGGTATTCACATGGATGTGAATATTATTTATTTACTAGGTAATTCAATTTTTTAACCCATAAATTTTAATAATTTTATTAAATGTGTTCTGAAATATTCATATGTTGTATGAATTATGTGGAACACTTATGCATGTAAACTATATGATTGTGACAAGTGATCCACAAATTATCTATCCATATAATACACTAGGAAATGATTTTTCCTTATGATAAACTATTTGTAGGGATTAATAGTTTATCCTAATAACACTATGATAATATGTACTGTTGGTTTTCTATTTTTTTATTTATGAAGTCATATTTTCTGTTTTTGTCACATACTATGTTTTTGTGTTGTTATAATATTATATCATACTTATATGTTTGTGTTTATGATTTTCAACCGTATTATTTCTTATTGATATTCCTTTTTAATAATTGTTTTTTATTACGTCATCCTCATATTTTTCTTACAATGAGATTGTTATGTCACCTCTTTATTATGAACATCCCCAGATTATCCCAGATAATACATAATGACTGATTTAATATACGACCATATTTTAGAGTTTTTATTATTGTTTTTTATCCATGTATAAAGTTAATATGAAATGTCTATAATTTCCCAATTAACTTAGTCTTGAAGATCTTCTAGGATTGTATTAATTATGTTTTCCTGTAATAAATCACAAATTAATGTGTATTAAAGATATGATTTTCCAGTATTTGTATTAGAGGAATGTCTGGTGATTTTTTTATATTAATATTATAAAAAATCAGTGAATTCCATTGGTATAAGAATAATTATATTATTCATTCCCTAAATTATAGAATATTGATGACTATGTGGTTCTTATGAAAAAATATTTGTTTTAATACTATAAGTGGATGTAGAACAGGCACATTTAAACATAGGGATAATTAACCCGAAAATGGAACTTTGTGATTTGAATCAAGAATCAACTAGTACATGATAATGAGGACATATCACACATATAGGTTGAAAATTTATTGTGAATATTCCTTAGTAAATTCATAATCTCATTATTCCCCATTAAAATGGAAAAAATGAATATAATATTTTATGTTCGGAAATATTCCAAAGATAACTATGATTGAAACTGAGAAATTCTTAGGAATAAACACCATTTATGATTTATCGTTTTAATTAATATGGTATTTAATTTATTTGTTTAGAAATTATTTTATAAACAATTCCTGTTATTCTATTAAATTCCTTGGAATATGTGGAATTACTTAAATGTCAAATGTGAGGGGAAATACGATTAATGGATAAATGAAATACCCAACCCTATAAGAGATGGAATCACAAAAACCATGCCATTGTTTTTTCAACTGACTCATTTTTTTAATAAAAACAAGAATGAGGAGGAACGTATAAATATCCAATAGAAATAAAATGATTCAACTAATACTTTTTGTGACTAAGGCCCCTAATAATCAATGGATCTAATAATCCCTTGATCAAGGAACAATATATAAAATCCATTGAGATTTTTTTCTCTATCAATAAATTTTTAATAAAGATAATTTCATACTAGTTGTTCATCTTGTGGATAGTTAATTTCACCAATGGTGGATGTAGATAAAAATTATGAATCCTAATGAGGATATCAATTTGATTTAGTGGAATGAATTATCAAATTTTTGCATAAATATTTTCCGTGAACTCTCTTGCTGAATATCAGGAGGGATTTTCTTTACTCCTATAAAAAATAATGGCAAATCCATTTTGTAGTATAAGGATAACTACACAATAAATGAATGATAAGACTCCATATATTTCATTTACCCTGAAATTATTATTGACTTCCTCATTGGTTGTTTGAATCCAAGTCTATGAGAAACCTTAGAGATTCAGGAGTTTTATAGCTATGAGGAAAGTATCCAATGATCCAAAATGTTTTAAATAGATATAATTATCTCTCATGGGTATTATGGATATATGGAAAATAAGTTTAAAATGGATTTTAATTTTGGTAGTGTGATGTAAAAATATCATGCGGGTCAGAAAGTCTAACATACCACTTTTATGATGTGTGGGAAGATACATATAATAAATTGACTTAATGAGATAATTGGATTTTTATTGTTGTTATAAGGAATGCCACATATTTAATGAATTTTAACGCGGGAAATCTAAAAATGAGATGGATGAATGGAATTCTCTAGTTATCATTCGGTATGTTGCCAAAATCTTCAATTGAATGGAATAATGTCACTATGTGAATCAATGCACTAAACCAAGGTTTTCCAATAGTATCTGATGATAACAATATCAAAAATGTATAGTTCATGGGAGATCATATTACATCAAAAATAATATAGTGGATTAAAATAATTATGTAGTGTTAGGTAAAATAGTTATTAATTCAAGAATAGTGAGTGTAATATTTGTTTCTAATTTTATGTATTCCTTCATATAATTATTATTTTTAGAACTATTTAAAATACACCTAAAACTATGAATGTTTTTCTATTAGTGAAAAAGGGTAAAACTATTGAATCATATTTATTTAACTCCCCCCTAATCCATATTTGTTGGATAAACCTCCCAAATAACCTTATGATATTACAATTTATAGACTTTAATGTAATTCTAGGTATGTATCCTCATTATGTATATAAATCGAACAAAAAATGACATGATAAGGAAATTACACTATATATCATGAATTAACATGTGATCTTATAGATGTAAAATGAAGGAGATCAATCTATTTTTGTATCATATGTCAAGAATGGATATTATTTACTTGTGAGTATGTGTATCTTGATAAAATTATTATGACCAAGGAATGACTTGTACTTGATAACATAAAAATTTTTAGGGAATAAAGTAATGTTCTTCCCAAATAATTCATTTTACTTCCTCTAAGACCTGAGGATGATTACACATACAAGATTATTTCGAGCCCTTTTACAATATCCAAGACCCTATATAGAATAATTTTCATTGAAAATCAACACATAATTAAGTAACTATAATATAATCTAGATAATGGTTTTATACATAGAATTACTTTACCAAGGGGTGAACTAGTCATCCTCTTAAATATGACAAATTGGTCAATTGTCCACTATATTAATTAACGTGAGCTAAATAATATCACAATAAAAAGTTTATTCTTTTCTATGTATTGATTCTTCTTTCAATTAGCTTCTTAGACCCCAGTACTTCTTTAATATGAATATTTATTTTATATAATACCAATTAATTTTGTACAAGTAGGATATCCAAAATAATTCATTTCATAAAAGGATTAGAAAATACAAGTTCATAATGATCACATTTGGACTCAAAAATGCACCAACAATATTTATAGACTTATATTTTAGATTCATTAGTGATTTTCTCAACAAATTTATGTAGTCTTTATAGATGATACTATAATATAGTCAATATTAAATACGGAAAATTAGGATCATTTAAATATTTTACAAAACACCATTACAATGAAAATTTATATGAAATTTATATTACATTAAAGTTTGGGTAAGACGAAGTATAATTTTAGGGGAATTTTATCACATAAAAATTTATATCCATGGATCAATTTAAAATAGATGTAATTGAATGATGTCTCAGAACAACATATGTGATGTAAATTCACTGTTTAATTGGTTTTTTGGATACTATGGTTGATTTATAAGACACACATAAGGTTTCTAATTCTCAATAACCAAGATTACTCATCAGATATTGAATTCTATCTTGCCTTGTGAATATAAGGATAAATTTATAGAGGTAATAGAGAGGTTAATTACTGAACCTGTACCATCATTTCCAATTAATGGGGAAGTATTTTTTATCAATAACAATGTTTCTAAAAGGGATTGGGTTGTATACTGATTCTTGTAAAGAATTTGATTACATAATCCCCCAAATAATTAATAACCACTTATTATAATTACAGAAGCAATGATCATGAATTGGTTGTAGTGATCCTGACATGTATAATTTGGAGACATTATCTATACTATACGAAGTATTACATAGTTACAGATCTTAATATTCCTATGTATATATTCACCCAAAATAAGATTAGTATGAGCCAATGATGGTTATTAGAGATGATCAAGTATTGGGATTTTTCAATCTGTTACCATATAAGGAAGTTGAAAAGGTGGCGGAATATTATAGTAAAAAGGATCATCCAACCCTATCAATGATGCGGATTTAAATGTATCAAATCCTCCATGGCATTCAAAGTATATGATTTGGAAAAATAAAAGGATTTTCATCATACATTTATCAAATAACTATTCAACCATCGATTTTAGTGGTTATTTTGGATGATAAAAAAAGACGATGAGGTTATAGAGAATATGTTTTTTTAAATTCTATGGTTTATAATTACTAAATATTGAATTATAAGTTTTTCAACCTATATATTTATCCCATAAATTCTAGAACTAAAGTGGGAGAATCAATAAGATGTGCATAACTCATCCTTCCCTATTCATAGGGAATTCACTATAATGTTTAATTATTTGAAGGAAAACATATAATGGGTTAACATAATGATCGATATTACTGAATTCATATCTCAAACCATGGTATTCCAACAAGTTAATGTTAAATGACATAATTTTAGTGGTACGATACAACCACTTCACATACAAGTATCCAAATGACATAACATAAACATTTATCTCATTATAGAAAACCCTATAGAATATAATGGTAATAATAATATCTAGTTGGTAGTTTATTTCAATACAAATTCAGCACAGTTTCATTTCTTCTAGGAATGAATTCAATCTACACCAACTCTCTTGGATATACGTAAGGGAAGTTGTAAGAATTCATAGGGTTCTAGTCTCCATTATATCTAATTAATATACAAGGTTTACATCATGTGTAACACAAAAATAAATTATGGTATTTTCAGTTTAACTAAATTTAATATCATTGATAGCTTATGATGCGTAAAACCCAAACAATTTAATAACACTATGTTCAGAAGCTTGCGTTGCACTGAACACTAAGAAAAAAACTCCAAAATATTTTTATGTGAACATGACCATTATAATCTAGACGTTAAATCACTATGTATAATTATTATTAAATTTATTATTACATAAATATAATGTTAAAATTCAAAAAAAAAATATTTTATGAAAATGAACACATTTTTATGTAATGTTATTTTATTTTTAAAATATATGTTTTCTTTAAAAATTTATTTGTATTAATTTCTATAGGGAAAAAATATAATTATTTTTGTAAACTTTGATAAAATATATTTTATAAATCCAAAATCACATTTTGACTGAGCTCATCAAAATTATCATAGGGTGAATAGTTTTGAATTTAGTAAAAAAGTTTATTTTTTGTTAAAATGTGAATTTTTTTTATGATATACCATATCTCATATGAAATAATTTTTATATGATAACTATTTAAAATTTATTAAATTATATTATTTAAAAAATTTATTTAATTAATTAAATAATACATAAGTTGTTACATTTATAAAATTAGGCATAATTATTTTGAAAACCATGATTTTAACATAAAAAATAGTTTTATGAGATATACAGAGAACATATTTAGACTTTAATTTTATCATTCTTATAAATAAAAAAATAAAATTGATTACCTATTTTTAATGAGGAGTTATAAAATATGCTATATGGTATTTTTTTAATTTTAGGATTAAAAAACTATCATGGTAAATGAAATATTTACCGCATTATAGGTGAAATAATGTAGTAGGTAAAAGTTAAAGTTATGTGCATAAAATAACTAATAACTATAAAATTTAATGTGTGATTAATGTGTTTCTAGAAAATTAACATACTATAAATAATTAATTATAATCCTTATTTATTTGCATTATTATCATGGAAATTGTGTTGGATTTAAATATAAAAAAATCATAATTTAATCACATGAAACCCCCCCCCCCCTCCTCAAGTATAAATACCACCTCATTTCCCCTGAAAGCCTTTAATCTCCTAAAATCAGAACCATACCCTCACATATACACTATCCCCATGTGAATGTGCTATTGGATTAACCCAATGGCCAATTTCATGTTCTTTAAGGGGGTTTTCAAGGGTGTGATATTCTAGTGGTAAGTTTCCTCAACAACATCTCTTAATTTATTATCTTCTTCTACCTTCTCTTCACCTCCTTTATACATCAAGGAATAATAACTCTAGTATAATTTGTATACTTTAACTTTATGCGTATAATGTAATATCTTATATCCATACATTTTTTACCCCCTCTTGTTCAAGAAAACAAATCCATTATTCAAATCATGTCGATTAACCATATTTGTGGATAATGATTTTTAATTTTCCATTACCACCATAAAGGAAGGTTTTTAAAGTGTTATTATGGTAATATATGATTTTAATACGTATATTATATTATATTTCATTTTTTGGGACTAATAAATTGAAAATAAATAATGTAAAATGAAACTAGTTCTTAATTTTTTGAAAAACCACAAAAATAAACTGAATATTTATCATTAAATTTATATCAAATAAATCATCATCATGTCTAAAAGAAAAATGATTTATGGGACTCTTTAAACTTATGGAAGAAATTTAATACAATTTCATTTCAATTATGGAGTTTTATTTCCATTTTACCAGAAAATCAACTATTATAAAAAAGTAAATCGTCCATGAAACCATGAAACAAATGAACCCAAAACAATGAAAATAATGAAATATTATTAATGAGTGAGTGGTAAGATGTTATAAAAGGATCATATAATGTATTATATATATAAATATATTTCTATAATAATTTAATAAAATTATTTAAACAATTTTAATGGAGGTTGTAGTATTCAAAAGTAAAGGGAAGTGTGAGGTAAGAGATTTGTTAATTCAATTTCCATTCATCAGGTGAAACTTTTAATTCATTGATTTTATCATGATAAAATATTGTGTGGAATAACGTATTAGTAAATTATTAATATCTTATTATTAAATTTTCATTTTTTATGTGGATTTATATATAATATAAATAATTGATTAATTTTATTAATGGTCACTTCATTGATATGATATTTATAAGGGACTTTCCTTTAAAAAGTATTTTTTTAAATATTTATCTAAAAATCACTTTTCCTAATACACACATGTTTTCTATAATTATTTATATTTTTTTTCTAATTTTTCATTATTTTTAAAAGAAATTTTTACTCATGAATTAAACTTTTTTAAAAATGGGTTGAAATGTATATTATTTCATTTTCAAATCAAAGATATTTGAGGCGTTTTTGAAAAAAATACATAAGTATTGTTATAAACTTATAAAACATGTGTTAATTTTTTTCTTTATGAAACCTTAATGTTTTTTGCTTACTTTAAATTTTTATAAGTTCATATTCATGTAAAATTAATTCTTTTATAATAATGAGGAGTTTTATGAATATGTTATTTAAAAAGTGAAGAGCATATTTTCCTGTAATGTTTTTGATTATATCACTTGAATTATATTATTATATGTCAATATCCTTTTTTGAATATAATTATTTTTTTAGTTTTATATAATATGATAAAATATTACATTTCTATTAAATTTTTTATGAATATTTTAACTAGGGATATTTTATTTTGATACAATTCAATAATATTAGCCAGGATGGTTTGTAATTTGGTTACCTGATTTGGAAAAGTTATTTACATTTCATATTCTAGTTTCAATACAAATGTATATGTTGATTTTGTATCACCCAATTCATACATAGAATGAATTTGTTATATTAAGTTATAGGATTGACCACCTACAGACCCATGATGGATTGGTAGGTCTCATGATATATACTGGATTGAGTTTTGGTTGATCCCTTAGAAATTTATTTTTAGATGTATTGGTCTAGGCCGCAATGGTATGTTTTATATGTCTATAACTATGAATTAAATCATTATATTATTAGTTATTGATTTCCATGTGATTATTTTATTAATATAATACACATGGTTAAGTGTTATGGATAATTTGATTATTTGTATGGAATTATATAATAATATTTTATTAAATACAAATTATGCACTTGTTATTGATTAAATTTAATGTGTTTAAGTTATTTACCATTCCATATTTTTTATTTATTATAATTTTTGTTGTATAAGTACCCTTACTAAGCATATGACCACACCTATTTCTTATGTTATAATTTAACTATAGAAGACAATAAGTTTACTATGATTGATATACATGGTTAAGCTCGATAAATAATGGTTTCCTAAAGGATTCACTATATTTTATTTTATATTTAAAATTTTAATTCACTATTTAGGTATGTAATTATTTTCAAAAAATAGTAATTTGTTTGCTCTATTAGGACGTTATTCCAATTATATTATTCAAATGTAATAAAGTAACCACCAACTCTCGACTACTAGGGTTAGGGTATTTATAGTTGGTATTAGAGGAAGTTTATAATAATCATTTGGAACTAGATTTAGGAATAACATAGGTTATGTAAATGTAATCTTATGTCGGTATTTTACAATATTCACAAAGAAACCAATCTTATGATGTTGAGATTAGTTACATTTAGATTTTATATTAGTGTTGCGTTTTTACACATTTTTGAAATTATACATTATTATTTATAATCTAATATACAATATTCCATTTCTTATGAAGGTATCCAAGATGATGGTATATAAACTGTATCAATTCTGGTATTACATATAGTTGTTTCCCTCATAATAATGAAAATGATGATGGTGATAGATCTAGAGACAGAGATGAAAAAATTATAAATATACTAGGATAACTGACTCAGGTCATTAAAAATTCTCATACTCATATATAGTAACTTGATCCAAAAAAGGGCAGAACAATGTTAGAACAATTCATGCAACAACAAATTCCATAATTTAATATAACTACAAATACATTTGTATCTAAAAAATGATCATGTTCCTTGGAAAAGATATTTCTCTCTTTCGGATGTAATGAAAGGGATGATTTTTTTATAGGATAATGTATCTTCTCCCGGGAGATGTATATCAATGGTGGACATTATTTCAAAACACTATGTAATAGGATAAAAAGAAAACTTGTGATGTAAGGATTATATGATTTTTTTGTTGAAATATATTTCCCTTGTGAAATTTAAGAAGATATAGAGTGAAAATTATTCAGTCTGGGAAAAAAGGAGGATGTAAAATTTTCCAAGTATGAAACCAACTTTACAAAATTAGAAAGTCATGTAATTTACTACATATATAACCCAAGGAGTTGAATTGATCATTTATTTTGTGGATTAAATACCTTCTTCTAAAGAGAAATTCACACTTAAAAAATCACTTCATACAAAGATAAAGTTAAATGTTATATAAATATATATTAATACCTCTCTATGTATTTTGAAATTAATTGATTAATGAGAAGAAGATGGTGGTAATGAAATTATTGGATAAAGGGAATTAACAAAATCAAATTTTCTAATATGCTCTACTTGTGGACTGAAAGAGTCAGGAATACACATTAAAGGAAAATGAGTTTCCTTAAAGTGTGGAATGAAAGTACCTTATGCCAATGATTTCAAGGGAATGAAATAGGCTTCCATGGATAACTGTTTCAGTTATATGTATATGAGACTCTATATAAATAACTATCCAATGAATAAACGAAACCTACTATTTAAGAGGCTGATATTATAAGTTCAAGATTATACTGTCACAATAAATGAGGTTGAAATTCCTAATGATGCGGTGGAAAGTGATTTAGTAATCTCCAAATATTTATCTAACACTTTATGTGATTCTGGATCATTAAATTCATTTTCATATTCATAGTAATTAATAAAAATTATATATATTCCATTTACCACAATCAAAACTCATAGTGAAAATCAAACTATAACATGGATGTGTCAATTTTTTCCTATCATGACACATAAATGAGCTCTAGTTTTTTATTTTATTATCATTCAAATGATTGATTTTTATATAATCATTGGAATGGAATTTATTTGAAAATATAATGAAAAAAACAGAAGGAAATTATGATTCATGATGAAGATATATAATTTATTATCTTTAGGGTGGATACTACATCATCTCATTCATATATAAATCAACATACAATAGCTCTTCTAAATGATGTTCATGAAGAATAAGTGCATAAAAACCTATTAATGAAAAAGGGAATCTTTAAATTGAGGAGGTATCTATTGTAAAAAAATACATTGATATATTAATGAGAAATTACATAGAAATCTACTATAGAAATAAATTTTTTTAGTTTATTGATTCCTAGATAAAAGAATTATATCAAATACCCCTATAGAATTTCCACCATGAAGTTAATAGGGATGATGATAAAAAAGATGAATTAGATGACAAGGGATTTATACATCATAGTGTTTCCAGTTCTGGATCCCATATTCTTATCATTATAAATAAAAAGAGATCTATGTGGTTATATATTGATTATAGTCAAAACAATGATATTATAGTAAAGAACATGTATCATCTACCTTAAATTGATGACTTCTTCCACCAACATAATGGTGTGTAATACTTTTCAAGTAATGATAATCTTTATAGATATAATCAATTGTGATTAAATAATGAACATATTCCAAGGACAGTGTTTCAAAAGTTGTATAGACATTACAATTTAACAATAATTAAATTTGTATAAACTAATATACCCTCTATTTTAATAGATATATAGAATATAGTATTCCAATAATATGTTGATATATTGTTGTTGTATTTATTAATGTAATGTTGGTATACTCCATAATCTATTAGGACCATGAAGAACACTTCAAGATCATTATAGAGACTGTTCCAAAAAATAGTTATAAGAGATGTTTTGTGAGTGTGAATAATGGATTTAAAAAACTATTTTTCTTCGATATATTATCTAAAAGGATAGAATTTCATTTGATAATATGAATACAAAAGTAGTTCTAGAATGTATTATAATAACAAAATCAATCATGGTATATGGCTTCACTAGTCTTGAAAGTTACTATAGAATATTTTTTCAAAAGGTTTCTTGATTAACAAACCTATTAACCATTCTTACTTGTAAATGGGATATGATTATTTGGAAAAAGGAATTTGAATAATGTTTTGGATAATTGAAGAAGATATTTTTCAAAGCTTTGATCTTGACTCATCCATCAAGAAATTAAGGATTTTGATTTATTGTGATTCATTGAGGAAAGTAATTATTTCTGTGCTCATGTAGAAATGGAGTATTATTTTCTATGAATTGATACTACTAAACATTAATTATAAGTACCATGCATCTCATGATATTGAGTTATATAATATAATTTCTCTATGATGATATGTATACATAATCTTTATTGTAAAACATGTGAGATATTTATAGATCACAGAAGATTGAAATATATATATTCATGTAGAATGAACACAACATGAGTAAAATGCGATGGCTAAATACACTAAAGGATTATGATTGCTTCAATAAACTACCACCCTGATAAAAAAAGGTATAAGATTTAGTGAGAATGAAGGATCATGGAATTATGAACACAATAAGGATTAATAGGGATCTGCAGTTCTTAGATCTAGTAAATTTTGATATGATAATTAATAAGGAAGGGGGAATATCACTTGTTTTTCAAATCATTTCTAAACCATCATTAATGGAAAATAATAAAGTTTATCAGTTAGAATATGGGATTTTTTAAGGAAAATTAATTCTATGAGTTATAGAATATTTGAATACATCATATATGATGATGGAATTAATAAATTTGAAATGGTATCTATGTTTCCTCTGTACACAAGATAAAAGATAGTGATTGGATGATTCTCAAAGACTTAATTTCTATATACACCATGGTAGCACTTTGATTTATAGAGATTTTATGGAACAGTTTTTGTGGGACAATATGAAGTTGGTAATTATTGATTTTGTGTCGAGATGTTTAGTTTTTCAGCATGTGAAAGCTGAGAGACAACAACCTACTAGAATAATTCATCATATACCTATAGTTTATAATTTAATAGAATGATTGTGTTATGTTGATAATTTTAAGAAATTTTAATATATGATGACTATAAAACTAGATTAAAAGTCACTATATGATTTTATATCAATGAATAAATACTATTATAGTAAAAAGTACTCAATGCCAACGGTCATTTAAAAATTATTTATATTCATTTATTCATTGATTTTATATTTTAAAAAACAATTTTTACTGAATATTTTAACATGAATATTTTCAATTTATTAATGTTAAATGTATATGCACTTAAAAATGTTACGGGGAATGTTATTTTTCATATTGGGTTTTGAATATTAAAATATTATGGTGAATTATTTTATGATATAATAAATATATAAATTTCATAGAAACAATTTTTACAAAATATACTTGGGATCTTATTTATTTATCATGTAAATAAAGGGTATTTTCAAAAACTATCTTACGGTTTAAATTTAATTTGAGGATGAATAGAATTAATTATTAGTAATGAATATATAAAAGAATTTATATTAAATTAATTATTTATTATAGTGTTTGTTTAATATAGAATATATAATTTGTTTTTCAATTCTTGACCATATTGAAGAAAAATGTATTTTTTTTAAATTTTTTATGATTTTAGACTTGTTCCAAAAGACTATTTGGAAATAATATATTTTATTAATAAGTCGGATTAGATGGACAATGTTTCTCAAAATGAATACATTTTGGGAAAATAATTTGTTTATAAATGGTATTTTAATTTTTTTTATAGAGAATAAAAATGTTGAAATTTTTTAATTTTTGAATAAATTTATTGGGTGAAATTAATAAGAAGAAATTTCTTTAGAGTAAGTATGTTTTAAAATTATTGTGTTTATTTTATAATTGATGTAATTTGTTCACATGAGTTTAATTTTCATGGAGTTAATGATGGTGTTTCAAGTGAATCCCTTTGAAATGTATTATTTAAACGTATAGCATATTAAAAATATAATTTCATTTTTTAAATATAAAAGATCTACTAATAATAAAATATTTAGTATTTTAGAAGTATTACATATTTTTTTTATGAAAATTATTGAAAATTAGTTAATAATTGTTTAGTGAATGAAGGAATCAATTAATGTTATTCTCAATTGATTTAGGAATATAATATTAAATGCATGGGTAAATGGTAGTGAGATTTTTATAGATGGAATATATTTATTTAATCATAAGTTGGTTTTCTTGTGGAAATGATTTCCTAATATATAATTTTTACAACTTTTATCAATAATTTCCATTACATATATTATTATATCACAATTATTAAATATATTATATAATTCATACGTAATAAATATTTATCATTTTCTTTCATCTTATGTAATCCCAATTGTAGATAGAGGTCTAGAACAAATAAATTGATCATTTGGGAGATATAATAACATAATTAACCACCAAAAATGCATTAATCTAGAAAAATTAATAATTTATTTCAAGGGAATTTAAATTCCAAAGATCACAAGACATATGATCTAATAGAATAACAACCCCATCAATATAGTTATATAAATGAAAATTAAATGATTTTAGAAAGATAAAGAACATCACAACAATACAAGAACCATTAATATTCTAACATTATGGTATAAAAATTACATGTATTATTTTTATTGGTATCATGGATAAATCGGGTAACCAATATAAATGGTTACATATTCTGATCAGTAATAGAAAAATACAAATAAAAATCACAAGATATAATCATAAAAAATATACAGGGAATAAAATATCAAATGACTACATATAAATTAAAAGATGAGTATTACATGTAAAAATATTAACTAATATTATAAATTATTAAATATATGTATAATAATAATAATATTCAAAAATACAGAATATAAAGTATCTAACACTTTAACAATTCCTCTGAGGCCTTATTCTAGGAAATAATAAAAAAATTGGTAACAAAATTGAAATTAACATATGAAAATTTTATTTAGGAGATATACCAATACATCTAGGGGAAATATAATTTTGGGTAACACCTATCACATAATAAGTACAATGTATATATCAGATGAAAAATATGCAAAACATATTTGGAATAATGTTCCGAAATGATTTCCTTATATAATAATTGTTATATAATACATAAAAATCCATATAAACTTCTTAATATTTAAATTATAATGGAATTAATTATAAATGGAATAATACATTTTTATATGAAAACATTTCTCAATTATTTCATGAGATAATATTATATTCATAATGAAACAATCACCATAATAAATGGAAATGTTAATTAGAAAATGTGGAAGTCTCCTTCATTATATTTAAGTATAAAAAATAATAATAATTTTATAAAATAGTTTTAAATGATATAATATTAAGGAAATGATAAAATAACCCTCTATATATTTTAGGAATGTGTCACCGACTTGCATTATTGATAAAAAATATCCTTATAGTTAAACAATTAATCTTGAAGCATTATCCCAAAATGGTCAAAAAAATTAAAACAATGTATATTATATGAGGAACCTAAAAGTGGTGAAACTTGATATATTATATTTATTATTTCATAGTTTAATCACCTCCAATAATTGATATATCTAAAATACCATAATTACATGACACATATAAGTATTTTTAAAATGGATTGTATGGATATTAAAATAATTTTATTGTTGTGATGACTTATGATGATGGTATAGTGAGGTGGAATAATAGACATGAAATTATAATAAAAGAATAATTGATAATAGGGAAACCAAAAAACATTATAAATGAAACATTAATGGGATTAAAATATACCATTTTTCATCAATAAAGGAATGAGATTATGAAACCCATAAATTGAAAAATAGTTTCCTCTTATGTGTGAATGAACATTATAAAACCATATGATATTCATGAAATTAAAGTTTATAGAGATATAAATAGAGAAGATCCATGATCATGTTAATTTTAATGATCATTTATTGGATGATGATGTATATGAATTTTTTTTAAAAAATATCATATGTTTTTATTATGTTATAGACAATGAATGTGGAAATTTGATTCTTTAAAATTTGATGAGCATTGTCGTATAATGCTTTTATATCATAATATCTTTTATTCAATCATGGTCATGATATTTTATAACTAAATTAAAAATGTCTATTAATATATATTATATTTTTCTTTATAAGATATATTTATTCACATGGGATTATATTTAAAATTGGAAAAGTATATATATATATATATATTTGTTGTTGATTTATTTTTTTTGGAAACTGATATTAAATGTTTAAAATAGTCCTCAATAAAAATTAAATATATTTTAATTCATTTATTAATTTATATATATTATTTTGATATATTTTCATAAAATTTATGTCATAATCCAAACTTTATATGTATACCCTATTTTAATATTTACCATATAAGTCAACTCTCTAAACAAATTCAATGAAATTCACTATTATAAAATGTGGACATGTGAAATTTAAAAATGATTTCATTTAGATTAAATTTCATTAATAATTTATTTATTTGAATACTACTTAAAAAATATTATATTATTTAATATATAGGCATTTAGGTCCAAGAATAATCAATCTATATTTTTCGAATTATTTATTAATGAGAGAGATAAATATCATATTTTATTGTAATTTTTTATGAAATTAATTTTTATTCCTTAACTATAATAATATAATATGATGAAACATATTTTATATGACACACATGTGTTAGAATTTAATTTCAAATTGGAACTGTAATGGTCACTACAATCATACAATGATCACAATATTCTTTAAATGGTTATAGTAAAGACCTAGAAAATTCCAAGAAATGTTTTCAAATTAATTGGGATTATCACGAGTCTGTGAAAATTGATGGCACGTGATTCCGAGGCTCGGTGTGCCCCAAATCAATTTCTATGATTTTTAATGGTATGTTCAGTAAATGTGTGGGCGGCGTTTTACTATCTTTTGAACTGATTCTCGAATTAAAAATACGAGGGCACCTTTGAATCTACTACACCATGATTCATTAAAGGGAGGCTTCACTTCAACTGCAGTATGTTAAGGGAAAAAGATTGTTTTTGGACATTTGAAAATAATAATAAAATAATAAAGTAATCTTATTTTGTTCTTCTTTTACTCCAACGACGTGCGATGGTGGAGGGTCCGATGACATGTCAATCCATTAAATGGATTGAATCTCCTTTATCTTGTAAACGCACTACTGAAATTTGGGTGGTTCATTACATTAAATGGACCTCATTTAATTCCACATGAGTTACTCACCCTTCCCCTATCCAATTTATATAGATCTTAGGTGGCATATTGGAATGGATTCACTAAGAGACGAAGCTCTGACAATGTACCATGATGCCAACCACTTGGAGGATGATACATGATACATCAAGTAGTGTCGAGCGCCACCGAATCATGAATAGAAGACAATTATGAATGAGGTTTCATCAATATTCATCAACGAATGTCTCTTCTAGGTAGGGGGATTGTTTAACAGTTATCTTTGATGATTTTCCTTGATCCCCCTTGATATTACTTTAACGCGGAGGGTGTGGGCGAAATGAACAAGGCAAGAACCCTCCACCACTTCCCTCATGTTCCGTTCTTCTGGGACAGTTGACTCAGATTAAAGACAACCCAAATTAGCGAGTCACACTATGACATTGGAAGTGCGGGAGAGCTGTAGGCACATACGACACCATAAACTGACCACCAGAGCACGTTTGGTGGCACACAAAAGAAACTGCCTGTGCGCCATGTCGTCGGTGGATAGTGGTCGCCAGAGAGGTCGCATGGCTACCACCCGTAGGTAGTGGAAGGTGGCACGCGACGTCGTGCCACTGTGGTAAAAGGTGGCCGGCCTGAGCCCGCCACATGGGACAAGGGTGGATTCCGCAGGCACTGCAGATCCCACAAAGTTTTCGCGGATAGCAGTTCACTGTAGGGGGAGGCGGTACAGCCCCACACTGTGCGGTGCTGGTGGAAGTCGATTGACCAAGAGGCCGACCGATGAATTCAGTGGTGCAATGCCCCCAAGGATGCTGAAACAGCCCTGTAAACGCAGGGAAAGTGGACGAAGTGGCCCGCCATTGGGCGGACAGAGGTAGAGACATGCCAGCTGAGTGGGCTAATCTCGCCTAAAAGGCCGAACATGCATCCTAGCAGGCCAGCATGGGCGAGCTGACGTCAACTGGATAGTTGGTCCAACTATAGCCTGGGCTCAGGAACCGAACTGAGCCGACACCGATGGACTGGACTCAATGAACTAGGTCGACCCTTAACAAGCCGGACTCAGGTAGGCTCAGGTAGACCCCGGGTCATGTTCCGTCAGGCGGCCTGAACGAGTCGTTCGAGCCTAGACTCAACCATTCCCCAAATAAAGAAACACCTGTAACTGACAAACTGGGTGTCTGTTCGTCACACCATCAATGGCACTGAGATACCTTTTGGGAAATAGTCCCTTTGGCATATATTGGTAGGCCAGACCGAGCGAGGCCGAACGGTGGTACGATCACCCTCGTTTCACATAAATGGGTGTAACTAACAGACTCAGGGTCCAACTGACGCACCATCTATGGCATAATGACCCTTTTGACATGGTGGTCCTTTTGAGATACTATATGTACGTTTTGATTGAGTTTTTCGTGTGACTTGGGTTGGATGAGGTTGGAATCAAACCATTCCCTTTTTAAAAAAGTGTCCATATCTCACAGTCCAAGCCTCTGATCGACGCACTGTCTATCACATTGGGACCCCATTGAAGGGGTGGTCAATTTTGTATAATTTTTGCAGGACTTCGTACTGGTTGAAATACATCTGATGGATTGAGGAGCAGATCTCCAGGAATCAAGCATGCTATGAGCAGGAATCCAATGGCTAGTTGTGACATGAAGATGAACATCGACCAATCCTGGTCTGCACCAATGACCAATACGAGTCTTCAGTAGGGACAAATACGGGTCAGCACTAGGGATTAATATGGGTCTACATCTATGACCAATACTGGTCCACACTAGCAACAAATATGGGTCTGCACCGACGACCAATATAGGTCTACCCCAATGACCAATATGGGTCTGCACAAGCGACCAATACGGGTCTACACCAATGACTAATACAGGAATGAACCACCGACCTATAAGGGTATGCACGAGCAACCAATGTGGGTCTACACCCGTGACCAATACGGGTCTGCGGTAGAGTTACAATGGATAGGATGATATGGTTGTACAACTATTCATCCCTATCCCAATAACCTTGATGTTATATTGTTAGAGTGAGGTATCTTTTTTTCTTTCTTCATACTGATTTATATCATGCTTGTGATATTTCTTTTGAGATATATTATGTGATGTTTTACTTTTTGGATTATTGAGAGTCATTCGGGGGTCTCGGGGTCCCCTACTAGGTATTGAAATACTCACCCTTGCATGGGCTTCACCCTCACCTTGTTGTTTCTTGTGAAAATGATGAGAAACTGGGTTGAGACTTGACCAAGACATGACCAGGAGCGACATGGAGGAGACAGGATGATGTGGAGTGATATGGAGATGATATGTACCATCCCTTCTTGTAGGATCCTTAGTGGATGATCCAGAAGTTTTTTTCTCTTTTCAATTGTACTTGTACATTTCTGTTGGGATTGTATTTCTAACCATTTTACATTCATCACACTTTTTACTAAAGCAGTTTACATTATGGTTGCTTCTAGTTGTCTTCTTGGTTTGTGTGTTCTACAAGTTTAAAGTCAATGCCATCCCATTTTAGGGAGAATCCTTTTTTGGTGCTAGTCGCCAACCCCTGGTCTACGGAAGGAGGATTAGGCTAGTCAAGGTATGGGATTTGGGGAAGGGTCTTGACTAAGTAGTATCAAAGGGCCTTCAGTTCTACCAGAAAAACTAGGAATCTACTTTTATGTAAAAATAGTTATATGTGTTTTGAGTGTAGTTTTCAGTTCAGGTAGTCTAGTGTTGGTGCGGCGAATGACCTATCCATACACTGGGACCCGGAATTCTGATTTTATACAAGGTGCATGAAAACACTAATTGCATGTGTTTTGAAAATTTTTCTTGGTATTTATCGATTCAGATCACTAGGTATAACTTATTGATCATGGAACATATGTTTCTTACAGGATGACACCAAGAATATAGCTATCCAGAATTCCCGAGAGAGTACACGATGATGGCCCACCAAGCAAAGAGGATTTGATGCAGGGCCCCCTTACAATGATGGCACCATTAGGTGGTGTACCAGCAACACCACCACCCACTGAGCAGCAGCTGATACCAGTGGATCATGCACACTAGCTGATTGTGTTGCATGAGTTATTGAGGCAGATGCCTCCGAGATTTAGAGGCGTGATGGACCCCCAGGTAGTAAAGGACTAGCTTGATGTGGTGTCATTGGTCTATATCATAGTAGAGACACCCACCGAGCAGATGAATATCTTGGCCGCTTGCATTCTTCTGGGCTCGTTAGGAAGATGGTGGAGTCTTTTAGTCAAGAAACATATAGATTTGACCCTCAACTAGACGTACTTTGATAGCCTCTTCAGGGAAAAGTTCATTCTAGTTATACTACGCTCTATGCGTATTTAGGAGCTATTTCACTTACAGTAGGGAAGCCTGATAATAGCCCAGTACTCTGAGAGATTTACTGAACTCTCCCGATACTCCACCTACATGGTATGAGACCCATACTTTAGGTCCCATAAATTTGAGTGGGAGCTCTGACAAGAGATCAGAGATTCAAAAATTTCTCTCAGCATCCTAACATAGGCTGGGGTGGTTGGGTGAGCTTTGATGTTGGAGAGCTTCCTTGCTGAGAAGGAATCGGTCATGAGAGCCCCCACTAGACAACATGTATAAAAATCATCTACATGAGGCATTATGAAGATGAAACAGTGGTCCAAGCATGCCAGACCCTCTAGTGGATGACGTCAAGACAAAGGATCGGAGGTGCAGAGCTCGTGAGGAAGAGGAGTTTAGTATAAAGGCTAAGAGAGCCACCAGGGAGGCATGATATGTTTTTCTTATGCGGTACAGGGTCACCAAGCACATGACTGTCGAAATACCCATGTGGATGATCATCGGACGATCGATGAACCACCGAGGCAGAGGTAGAGATTCGATCAAGGAGTCCCACTGGGTGGTGGATGAGGTACAGGAGCAGGCCATGCAGCAGGCGGTGGGTGGCGTTATGTGGTCCTACCACCACCACCCCCAGGAGGTCCAAACCGACCACAGGGAGTAGGAGAACATGGGTGATCACAACTTCAGGTAGCTGAGGCCTATGATCATGGAACTCTAGAGTTGATTTGAGGGTCTATCTATGTCTATTCAACCCTAGCTACAGTACTTATAGACACATGTGTCGGTCACTCTTTAATCACCACAACACTCATTGGGAGCTTGAAGAATCCGACGGATCCATTGGCATAGTCCTTACGACTAGATACTCATATAGAAGAATATTAGATGATTAAAAACTGGTAAAAATATTGTGAGCTTACTTTAGGATGAGAGATCTTCGACTGGGATCTCTTAGAAGTAGCATCAAGGCCTTACGATGTCATCTTGGGTATAGAATAGCTATCCTCAGTCCATGCTCAGATCAACTATTTTAGGTGCAACATGTGGTGTTTCCACATGGATGGGAACATGATATCATTTACCAGTGAGAAGGGAACCTTTTCAGCACATGATGGACATATCAAGAGGAGGGTGCAGCCGATCAGAAATCATTTGGCTAGACTTACCCTCGGAGAAGTTGATCTTGAGAATATGAGTTATCCTGTTGTGGTGGACCAATATGTTGATGTCTTTCTTGATGATGTTCTAGGACTACCTATTCACAGGAAGGTAGAATTTTTCATCGAACTATGCCCCTGGAGAACACCGATCTCTTCACCAGCATATTGGATGTCTCCTGTGGAGCTTCATGAGTTGTGGGTACAGTTTGAGGACTTGTAGAGAAAGGGGTTTATGCGGCCTAGTGTTTCCCCCTAGGAATCCCCGATTTTGTTCGCCTAGATGGCGTATGAGATATTGAGACTTTTTATGGACTATTGGTGCCTAAACCAGGTGATCATGAAGAAAAAGTATCAACTCCCAAGGATCGATGATCTCTTCCACCAACTGAAGGCAGCTCCATGGTTTTCAATGAAATATCTCAGAACATGGTATCATCAGCTCATGGTACGGGATGAGGACGAACTGAAGACAAAAATTAGATGTTGGTATGACCATTATGAGTTCCTATTGATGATGTTCGGTGTGATGAACACCGCTTCAGTGTTCATGGGCCTCCTGAACTGTATCATCCAGACCTGCTTGGACTGGTTTATAGTGGTCTTTATCAATGACATTTGTGTTTACTTACAGTTCGAGGAAGAGCATGTTGTACACTTGAGGATAGTTATTGACACAGTCTAGGGGCACCAGTTAAATGGGAATATCTCAAAGTGTGAGTTATGGTTACAGATGTTCCACTTCTTGAAACACATCATCTCAAATACTGTAGTTTTAGTGGATCCAGTGAAGATCGAGGCGGTACTTCCATGCGAGCCACCTAGGAGTGTTACAAAGGTACGAAGCTTCCTTGGAATATCAGGCTACTATCAGAGGTTCGTGCCTCATTTCTCTAGAGTAGCGGAACCTATGACTGCCTTGATGAAGAAGGGGAAACCCTTTCTATGGTCAGAGAAATTCCAGTACAGCTTTCAACAGCTGAGGCAGAGCTTGACCAGCACTCACATCCTGAGGTTGTTAGAGGTGGGAACTTACTACGTAGTTTAATGTGCTGCATCAGGGACCAGAATAGGTTGCATCCTGATGTTTGTTAATGAAATAATAGATTATGGATCATGATAGGTGAGTCTTCATGAGCATAATTATGCAACTCATGACTTGAAGTTGGCAGCAATAGTCTTCGCACTAAAGATGTGGTGAGAATTCTTGATGGGAGATTAGTTCATTGTCTACTTAGACTACAAGATTATCAGATATATCTTCACACATAATGATTTGAATCTTAGAAAATGACATTGATATAGTCTACAATCATGGTAAGGGGAACGTATTAGTAGAATCAATCAGCAAGAGGTTTGGTCTATAGCTCATGAGTGAGGAGACATAATAGCTATCCTCATTGCAGGTATCCTTCGTGGATTGAGATGGAGCGGAATACCTCCAATCTATAACGGTCACTCCCACAATTCTTAAGTGATTTCGGGAGGCACAAGTTTGGGATGATGACTACGAGGCCCGACATGCTCTGATATCCTCATGACAGTCCCCATAATGTTTTTTTTGAAGGTGGGGAGCACGTCGTTCTCCTCAGTGGATGCACTTTAGTACTATAAATGCTTCTAGAGGAGGTATTGAGGTAGTTACACACATAAACTTTAGCGGTACATCCAGGTGTGTCGAAGATGTATCAGGATGTCCGACATTAGTACTGGTGGCTAGGGATGAAGAAAGATGTGGCTGAGTTTGTTTCTAGATGCCTCACTTTCCAGAAAGTGAAGGACAAGCACAAAGTACCAGTAGGCTTGACCCAACCCCTCAAGATACCATAGTGGATGTGAGAAAGGATATCGATGGACATTGTGGTGGGGTTATCAGATATGTCTAGAGGGCATGATACTATCTGGGTTATCGATGACTAGCTCACATAGTCGGCACACTTCCTTGCTATTCGAGAGAAGGGTTCGGTAGAATGATAGGGACACCTTTACATTTAGAAGATCATGCGACTTCACCGGGTGCCTTCAACGATAGTCTCAGACTGTGATGCATGCTTCACATACCAGTTGTGGAAGGGAGTTTAGGAGGGTTTCAAGATTCAGCTTCTCTTTAGAACAAATTTTAACATGAAAATAGATGGTTAGACATAGCGGACCATCCCAACACTCGATGACATGCTTCGTGCTTCTGTACTCGATTTTGGACGCAGTTGGGAGGACACGGTACCCTTGGTGGAGTTCGCATACAACAACAACTATCACTACACCACTGATATGGCCCCTTTTGAAGAATTGTATGGAATACCATAGAAATTTACCTTGTTCTGGATAGATCCAGGAGATCGAAAACTTGTGGGATGAAATATTGTACATGCTACAACTGAGAAGGTTCAGGTCATGAGGGACATTGTACCGATTGAAATTTGACCAATGTGTTGAGGAGCTGTTCTACTATAATCAATAGTGCTATGAGCGGGAGTCCAATGGCTTCATGTGACAAGAAGAAGAACATTGACCAATAAAGGTCTGCACTAGCGACCAATACAGGTCTGGACCAGTGACCAATAAGGGTCTGGATGAGCGACCAATATGGGTCTCCACTAGCGACCAATACATTTTTCTACCAGCGACCAATACGTGTTTCACCAGCGACCAATACAAGTCTGCACCAATGACCATTACAGGTCTGCACTAGCGACCAATATGGGTCTGCACCAGTGACCAATACAGGTGTACAGTAGAGTTGCTACAGATAAGATGTTCTGGTTATACGACTAGTCATCAATATCCCAATAACCTTGAAATTACACTGTTAGAGTGAGCTATCTCTTTTTCTGTGTACATCAGGATTTAGATAATTCTTGTTATATTACCTTTGAGGTATATCTTGTGATATTTTACTTTGTGGATTACTAAGAGACCTTCGGGGGTCTCAAGGTCACCTAGTAGGTATTTTTATACTCACCCCTGCACAAGCATCACCCACACCTTATTGTTTCTTGTTTAGATGATGAGTAGTTGGGTTGAGACTAGAGTGAGCCAGGACCAGGTGGTACATGGAGGAGACAGGATAACGTGGAGTGCTGTGTAGACTATCGGTAATACCCTTCTAGTAGGATCCTCAGTGGATGAACTAAGAGTTGTTTTCTATTTTCAGTTGTACTTGTACTTTTCAGTTTGGCTTGTATTCCGACCCCTTTTACATTCATCACACTTTTTACTAGATCAATTTACATTGTGATTGCTTGTGGTTGTGTTCTTGGTTTATTTATTTTACATGTTTAAAGGCAGCGCCCTCTTGTTTTAGGGATACTCCTTTTTCGGTGCTAGTCACAAACCCCAAGCCTATGGAAGGTGGGATTGGGGTAGTCACATCACGGGCTACTGGTGATGGGTTGTGATTGTTATATTGACAAATGTAAATACCCATCATTCTATAATAGAAATGTTTTTCATACAAATCAATGAAATTGTAAATTAATAAATAATGAAATCACATTTTCTTCATCAGAATGAAAACATAATTTGTATTCATTATTATATTTTTAATTTATAATCCCTTCATGATAATTATTATTGAATTTCCATAAAATCATTTCATCATTGAATAAAATGTTATGTAAATTGTATATAATATTACCCCCTTATTTCAATTTCAGTAATACATTGATATAAAACAATTTTTATTGTGTAATGGATATTATAATTAAATATATATTTATATTTTTAAAAACAATGACTAAATATCATCCCCTTAAATCAATAATGTCTTTTTATTTTTTAATAAATCAATTTGTAATGAATTGTGGGTCAATAATTATCATTACAAACAAGTGATGGTTAACTACTCCCTAAGATATTTTTTTAATGAGTTTAAATTTCCTAAATGAGTATTCAATTTTTTAATGATTTCTCTAAATTATCAATAATCTGGTCAGTTTCATCATCATTATAGAAGGTGGAATGGAGATATATTTAATCATTATGAAATATATATGATGGTTCTAGTATATATATCCTCAACAGTGTAACATATAATACGTCTTATATAGTAGATAAATTTTATTCATTTCCAAATTTTTAAAAAAATATTTATTTATCTATCTAAGATTAAATGATCCAATGTATGTTGAAAATATCATCCCCAAAATACAAAAAAACCAAAAACCCTATTCTATAGTGCTACCTTTACGAAACATTGGACTCATGAATGAATCATTCATCCTTTAATTTTATACATATAGTTATTATAATATGTTATAATTGTTTAATTGATTTATGATAACACATCTCTTTTGAATTATCTTATAAACTAGTTTTGTCATATTGTAATAATATCATTGAAATTATCCCACTAGGTTTAAATATGATATCTTTTTCTATAAAAGTATTAAAATTTTCAATTAGTGGACATGATTGAGATCAATATTTATAATATTTATATGAATTTTAATTATTAATATACTGTTTATTTGAAGTGTAGTGGGCATTATCTAGGTATTACTCATTATATTTTCTTTGTTATTCCATCATACACAACAGTTTTATTATATTATGGAAGTTTAAAGTATATAATATTTATAATTTTTTTATGAATAATTATATAAAATTAGGATTGGATCCACAAATAATGAGTAGATATAATTAGTGTAAGTGGACAATAAATCCTCAAAAAATCTTTATTATAAATTTTTTCAAATCTCTCAAAGTGTAGAGAATCAATTAATGCAATGAAATGTGAACAATTTTATTGTAATCCATGATCGCAAATATTGAATCATTAATCATATATTCCATATGATATCAATTAAAAATGTTTGTTTTGATATTTTCTCTCTTTTATAATTATAAATTGATTTGTTTCAGTGTACCCTTTATATAATTTCTCTCACATTAAATTTATGGATTACCATGTATATCGAGACAAAGTTTGAAATTTAAAACGTCATGTCCCACTGATGTTTTCTAATAAATATTTTCATATCTTGATAATTCATGATGTTATATATTAATTTATTTTATTATAATTATCCTTGTTGAGCCCAATGATTTCATTTTTTGTGAATAATATGTCAATATGTGCCTCATTTGTGAATTGTTGAAGTAATGAAGATTAGAGTATCCCTAATTCAGAGGTTTAATTGAACTGGTATTATGTTCAGTGAGCTTGTGTCAATGGTGACACATTGTATACAATATCAATGATGGATACGCATCATTATTTTGAGAATGATTAATATTATTTGTGATTAATGTTCCATGAGGAAAATGAAGAATAGGAAGAGAGATGGTTGAGGTGGTCTTAAATTCTTGGAGGTATGCCCAAAGAGAATAATGTACTATGGGATTGGTATTTGAGGAAGTGTACCTGAACTTTCATTATGTATTGAACTCATGTTTTATTAGAAAAGTTCCTATATACTATATTTACAAAAAATTGGGCCATGTCCAGCCAATCACAAGTGGTCCATCCAGCCAAGGGAGGCAGCACACACCACAGGTGCGGCTGAGCCTTGTCTCCCTGACCGGAAAACTAGAATAAGCTAACCCATAGGTGGACATCGTAGAAATACGATGACACCACTATGGGGGGTGGTGCAATAGTAGTGAGTGGGAGCACAATGTGCCCATAAAATCTGGTAAGGGTAGGTTCTAGTGGAGGAGGAAGAGAAGATTTATGAGACATACATCACATCGAGACTTATAATTGATAGGAAAAAGGCGAGACAAACCAATGTGGAATGCATTAATATTCACCATTTTAAAACCTTGGGATTGATTTGCACTATCCATCACTCATCGCATAGTGGAGCACTATCTGATAAATCACGTGATCGATTGTGCGTATCCGGGATATCCATTTGATCTCTACAGGTTGGGATTTAAGCAGGGACATTCGATCTCCTTCAGCGCCATCATCTTCAACCTCCAAACAACCACATGCACCTATGAACCATTGATAGATCTGAACGTCGATCTCACCTCTCTACGCACTATTTGAGCGCATTTCAAGACAACAGTGATTGTTGGCATGTAACAAACACATGCATGCAATATCATTTGCATACATGCATTGAAATAACTTTGTTTGAAGTAGGATGAGGAAAAAAAAATTTCCCAGGCCGCATTGGCCATTCAATGTTTTAGGATATGATTTTCATGAATCTGTAAATGTCAGGACTACAATAAGAATGAAAGGGGCCACATTGAACAGAGATGAATCGAGAGAAGTGGGATATTTCATCCATGTTCAAAATTTTCAAAGTAGATGATCTAGGACATTCAAATATTTGAATCACGTGGCATTTGAAAATGGATTTGAATGCATGGAAACACATTGTTCCTCTCCTATAAATAGATAACCCTCTATTGAGGATTTGGGTTTGGAAATCTTCAGAGTGAGCTCATGTTTCCTTAAAAAGGGATAATTGTGCCGAAATGTAATGTGTAACCCAGATACACGAAGAATAAGATGTTCTTGCAGGTGTTTATCTAGTGCTAGACGCCCATGAATCATCCTTATAAAAGACGAAATGACCCACACACTCTATTAGAATAAACCAGTGAGCATGCAATAGGTTTTTGAAACCCTCCACGCGACATTGTGCAGAGAATCCCCTGTGTTTGCAGTTGGTTAACTTGCAGCAATGATGTATTCTGCACAGATAGGAACCACGAACCATTGGGTTCTATGAAGATGAACCATTTGATTGGAGAATAGAAACTTTCAAGCCCACCAAGAATATACCTATTCAGGTTTTTCATGCAAGAGAAAGAACAAGAACCAATTCATTCATTCACATGCATACTTAAAAACATGAAGAGAAGAAGAAAAGAAAGTGTGTGTGTACTCTTGAAGAATAAAGGTGAAGTGAATAGTGGGTGTGAGAAAGAGAGTGAATATTGCATATGCATGGATTCATACATAAATTAATGAAACATAAATAAATAAATGATAAAAACTATATATTTATGAAAAGAACTAAAGAAGGAATGATATTGAATGATGTGAACATATGCATTCCTATGTAGATAAATAGATAGAGTTTTTCAATCAAGGAAAAAGAATAAAAAGTGGAAAATTGTGTTAGACCATTCTTGAATAATCATTATCTTGAAGAATGTGGATTCACCACATTCAAACGTCCATGCGAGGATAAGACTTCAATCAGATGAAAGAATTCTCAGCCTGAGCATTTGTTTCACTAAGGCTATTGATCATCACTTGCGATCAAAATAGTTGAGAAATACCGATAGATTCTGTCAGGATTTGTTAAAGTTGTGTAAATAGTGTAACAATCCATTTAAAGAAGATGTTGAATTTGGGGGACCTAACCAGTTTCTGAAAGAAGAAGGTGCAGAAAAGTTTGGGGGTTTAACCAGCTTGTATTTGGGGGGATTAGCAAATTACCATTTGTAATCATCTTCTGATATAGTGAAGAATCTGTGATGGTGAGAATAACCAATAGATAAATGATTAGGTCTTTGTACAGAACCTTTGAAATCAATGTGTTTTGTGATTTTTTATAGAAACATCTTTTAAGAGTAGATCTAGGACTTAACAAGACATAGAGGATTTATTGAAAACCAAAGGGAATAATTAACAAAAAGAATAATTTAATCAATGGATCACTAATTCCCCCCTCCCATCTCAATGATCTTTCAAACTTCTTGGTATTTAAATTGGTATTAGAGAGAGGTTCCCTCTATAAGCATATACTACCTTGAGAATATGGACAATCTAAATTCTGTAAAAATTATGGATTTAACAACTTTTGATGGTAAGAATTATCACAGTTGGAATAATAGGAATTTACACTATCTACTATCTCTTGGCATTGAAGTTATATAAGAAGCTACTTTTGGATTACCTCATATTGTTGATGAAGCTGTAATTAATTTCATAGAGAACAAAAATATGTAATTTGATTGAATAGCTCAGAATTCCATTTTTTATGTCTCTTTCAGAAAAATTGTAAACAAAGGTTATGGGAATTTAAATTTCCAAAACAAATTCAAAAAAATTAGAAAGCATTTATGAAGGAAAAACGAATGTCAAGGAATCCAAATTTAAAATATGGAAGATCAAATTCAAAGATATCAATATGGGAGAAGAGGAAAACATTGACGACTATTTCATAAGAGTAAATGAGATTGTCAGCAATATTCGTGGATTTGGAGTGAAGTTGGATGATTCAACTATAGTAAAAAAGCTATTGAGGATTTTTCCTAAAATGTATGATCCTAAATTATCATCTTTGGAAGATAAAGTTGATCTTTCTCTTGATTTATTACATAACATTCTCATTATATATGAAATTAGAAAGGTCATAGTCTTCATAAAGAAGATCAATGATGAGATGGATTTCAACGCCCTGAGCAAACATAAATTCAAATATGATGAAGCTTGAGAATGTACTGAATTATATGATGAGGATAAGGTTGAATAATGTAACAAAATAATCTCTCTTATATCAAAAATATTTAAAAATGAATAATTTAAGGGTAGTGGAAAACTACCACCATGGTATTACAACTACAATAACATTGGAAACTTCACTGTAAATTGTCCTAAGAAATGGTTTTTTCACCTAAGATTGCAGAAGAAACCCTCAAATGAGGAATTGGTGTAGAAGCTCAGAGTTTCAATCAAATTTGGAGGAATAAAGAATTGTTAATTATAGGGGGAAAAGAAGCTATGGGAGAAAATATGAATATGTAGACTCCATATTAGACAACCAACTAGAAGATGAAACTAATTTCATGGCTCATATGGAAAAAGGGTTTGATACTTCCAGTAGTGAATATGATGAATGTAAATTAATAGATCTTGAACACATGTTGAAAAATTAATTAGAAGCATGTCTTGAGAAAAATAAAGATCTAAAGAAAGATATGATATTTTCAGTGAAAGAAATAAAAAGGATAACTATTTAAGTAGAAGAATGTACAAAGAATGAAACATTTTACATTGAAGAAATCAGAAGACACAAGATTAAGGTATATGAAATATAAATGATGGTAAAATACCTTTAGGAAAAGCTTCATCTAAAATATAAAGAGAAATTAATGACTCTGTATAAGTGGATTGAAGCACATAAAGGCTTTAAGATGATCATATAAGATTACAACAAGGTTGTTGAGGTCAAGTTAGAATCATCACACTCTGGTGAAAAAAAGTAGGCCAGTTCAATAATAATCAAATATCAAAAATACGTATGTTATATCTAATAATGAAGGTTTAAAAACAATTATGATACAAATTTTGAAAACAATGTATTGCGGAAAATCTTCTTGTAATTTAAAGGAATTACAAAATTCTCAAAGAATATTTATTTAGGATCTGGAAATAAAACAAAAAACTATTCAAGAAATGGATTCTATTAGTGGGGATGATATAGGTTTAGAGGATACTTAATTGAGGATTATTTGTCATGAAATCATCAATCAATAAATGTTTCCCCAAAAACAATACAATATAGCAGTCCCTAGATTGACTCTTGAGGAAGTTTTAATTTGAATTGCAAAACTGTCACTTTTTTTGTTTTTTTCACACGAAATGGAAAATTGGGGAATTGATTAAGGAATCAAGAACAGAAAAATAAATAAAAACTAAATAGAAAGAAAATTTGTGAATGAGATAGAAAATTGATAGGAAATAAAATGGGTTTGAAACCAGAATCAAAATAGTGGTTACAGACAAGCTTTAACCTCCCGGACACTCAACTCTTCCTTGTTTAAAATTATAACTCTAATGAATCTCTAAATGAATACCCAAATACCCCTGGATAAAAACCTTATTTGGAAGGGATATCATATTAAGACCTCAATATGATTGTTTCCCCTCCTATAGAAGTGATATAATTACTTTAAGACCTTCAAATAACCAGACCTAATCGAAATCACTATGCTCAATGACAACACCTCACCGAAGAAATTTAAATAGTGAAATCATCTATTTTACTTCATAGATTGGGAAACCATCTAGAAAAAATAAGTTGAAAATATATTCAATAATGAAAAAAACTGTTGTCATTCAAGAAATATAAATTCAAAAGAGATGCAACTGAGATTACACATGAAGATCAAAACTCGGGAGTGTCTGTCGGTTGTCACCGTCCGCAACCACTTGCTGCTTAGCCTCACATAACATTATCAGCCCACATCATCTCCACTATAGAAAGATTTTACACCATATTCCTCAATCATTATATAAATCCAACCCCCCATTTTAATGAATGAAGAGATATGGAGAATAGTGGAGGAGGGCTGGAATAAACTTCTGTCCAGATTCTATCTATCCGAATTATGCTTCTGTTTGGAACTCTCCCAGGCCGAATCAACCTTTGGATCCTTAGAAATTGTTGTTTAGAAATATCTTCTCTGTCGGTCCACCAAATATCATCCTCTTAATAGATGTAGTGAAAAAGTTATGAATTAATTACACCACACCTCTTGCTCTACCCAAGGAGACCCTTCATCTCTCACTTGTTTGACTCGCTCATAGTGTGCACTAATGATCTACTTAGACCTTGAAAATAATCTTGCATGCGCGCCTTGGAGTCCTCATGCACTCCCAATTGGAATTAATGACTTTTGAAACCGGCCTGCCGATGTTATACTTCCTTTATTGAAGTGGTATCCACACATCCGAACATACAAACTTTTTATAAAGAATGATTTATTGAAGCCTCTAGATGGATGATTTAGAACATCGACCAGTTGACATATATGAAGATCACATTCCAGGGGTTCCTAAAAAACGCATCAGTCGAATTGGATAAGTATTTAAAAAGATAGGACAAAATACTCAGACAAGTCAAAAACTGTATAAAATATAGAATTAAGGCATTTTCACAATTTAGCTCAAAATACAACAATATTCCAAAAATGATGAAACATAACATGTAATGACACATTAGACATGGTTAAATAATTGAAATTTAGATAAAATATATTGAAAATATCAGCTCTATCAATTCCTTGACACTTTGAACTTGGTCTCCTGGACAAGTGATCATCAAAACCAAATCAATGCATATTCAAAACACAAACCAATGAGGTTAACCAATCAACCACCAAGAATATAATTATATCATGCCTCATAAAAAAATGATTCGAGTTTTAAATTAAGTCCATTCAATCAATTTTCTCTCCAATCCTCCTCTCATTCACACATCACATTTACCTCACAAAAAATTTTCCCTCAACACAAATATTGATTTCCCACAAAGATTCTCTCATGAAAACATGCAAGAATCATCATAGGCTTGAAAAATTTCTATATCTCCACCTAATGTGAGCCAAGAAAATTGTGATCATCATGAGGGATTTTCAAGGACTTTTTATGGATAAAGGTGTGTGGGTCTCAAATGTCAAAATTCTGAAGCCCAATAAAGAGGGTTTAGATCATTTTAGAAGAAAAAAATACATTAATCTAATATTCACTCATGTAGGGAATATTCCTTACTCTCCTCCAATGAAATTCATATTTGAGAATCTCTGAGAATATATTTTCCACCTCAGTCCATCCACATTTCAGAAGAAACTGTTACATTTCTCTTCTTTATTTTTCAAAAGCTCCAGATTGGGCACAACTTTCATCCATTAAGAGCTCCAGACAGGCACAACTCTCTTCAATTGAGAGCTCCAGACAGGCACAACTCTCTTCCTCTGAGAGCTCCAGATAGGCACAACTGTCAGAAATAAAACATCATTCAACAGAAAAAACATCTCTTCAGAGTTTAGATAACCACCCAAAGCAACACCAGATGAAGTAGCACACCACAAGTCATATCCCCCAAACATAAGTTCAACTAGATCATTCATTTATACTTCCATAGCAGTTTGTAAAGGGAAAATGGCTTATAATGTGACTATCTAGAAGGAAGTACATGGTAACTAAGGGCTCGAGAAAGATAAAATGTAAATGTTGGGCCAGAATAAAAGGGATAATCATGAAAAAGGGGCTTTCAATCACAAACAAACTGCCTCAATCATTTCAATCACAGTCACCTCAGCCCTCAAGTTTTGAATGAAAAAGATCATGTTCTGGTTCAATCAAAAAATCATTCTATGGTACACTCAAAAAGTAGGATGAATGTGAAGAAGATGAAAAATGGGTTCAAAATACTCACGGGTAAGTGGTTTTCAATATTAGACAGCATTCATGTCCTGGAATTCAAAATTCAATGGTTATTTCCAAATTTTGGAACTTGAAACAATGTCTTATCCAGCATTCATTTATAACCAGATTCAAGGGATCAATTGGTTCACTCATTGATAGGGTTTTCAAGGATCATCATGTAAGCTAAAACATTTTTCAAAATTTTAAATAAAACACACAATGTTTGAAAAATAAAAGAACAGATAAAAAATTGAAAGTGAGAGAAAAGCAAAGGAAAAAATGAAATGAACGAACAAAAAATCCTAATCTACCCAGCATGTTCCTCCTCCCACACATATTTTATGAAATGTCCTCATTGTGTAAAACAAATATATGAATATGAAATTCATGAAATCAATGACATTTCAAAAAGTAATTGAGCAGGAAAAACACAACCTGACATCAATTATATTATGCTTCATGAAGATGGATCTCTTCCCCTGGAGCATCTTGAACATTCTATCTAAACATCTTCAACCTGTTCCCATTGACTGTGAATGGTGTCCCTTTTCTTGGTTATTTAATCTGGATTGCACCAAAAGGAAAAACAAGAGTAACAATGAATGGACCAGACCATTTGGAATGAAATTTACCTGGGAACAGCTTCAGTCTGGAATCAAAAAACAACACTTTGTCTCCTTCCTTAAAGTTTTTGTTGAGAATAATCTCATCATGAAATGATTTGGTTTGTTCCTTGTAAAACCTATAACTTTCATATGCATTCTTTCTGATCTCCTCCAGCTCCTGCAAACAAAATTTTCTTTCTTCCCCAGCAGAAAACAGATTCATGTTACTTGTTTTAACATCCCAAAAATATTTGTGTTCTAACTCAATCGGAAGGTGAAAATCCATTCCATAGACTAATCTAAATAGTGACATGCCAATTAGGGTTTTCAATGCAGTCCTATAATCCCAAAGTGCGTCATCAAGTCTCAAACACCAATACATTCTATTTAGGTTCACAGTTTTTTCCATAATTTGTTTGATTTCTCTGTTGGACAACTCAGCAATTCCATTTGTTTGGGGGTGTTAGGGTGTAGAGACCCTATTCTGAACTTCATACTTCTTAAATAGTGATTCCAAAGTCTTGTTACAAAAATGAGTACCTTGATATGTAATCAAGAACTTTGGGAATCCAAACCTTGAAAATATATTTCCTTTTAGAAAATTGGACACAATTTTGGCATCATCAGCTCTTGTGAGAATTGCTTCTACCCACTTGGATACATAATCAATAACAAACAAAATGTAAATATATCTAAATTAATTGAGAAAAGATCCCATGAATTCCATACCCCAAACATCAAATACATCACAAAAAAAAGCAATTATTGTGGCATCTCATTCCTTTTGGAAATTCCCCCTTGAAATTGACAATTTCTACATGTCCTGCAGAAATCAAAAGCATCTCTAAAAATGGTAGGCCAATACAAACCAGAATCCAGCACCTTTCTTGTAGTTTTTTGAGGCCCAAAGTGTCCTCCATTTCTCAATGTGTGACAAATGTTTAGGCCAGAATGAAATTCAGAATTTTTAATGCATCTCCTAATCATTTGATCACTACCAACATGCCACAAGTAAGGATCATCGCAAATTTAATGATTTGAATCACTCAAAAGTTTAGAAATTTGATTCTTGGAAAACCAATGGGGAACTCCATCAGAAGCTAAATAATTCACCAGATCAGCAAACCATGGCCTTTCAGTTTGACAAGCATACAACTCCTCATATGGAAAAGTTTCCTTAATTGGCAGATAGATCTGTGGATCCCCATTCAAAATAGATGGTATCCTACTCAAATGATCAGCAAAAAGGTTTTGACTTCCTTTCTTGTCCTTTATTTCAACATCAAACTCTTGTAACAACAAAATCCATCTCAAAAGTCTTGGTTTTGCATCATGTTTCTTCATCAAAAATTTGATTGCGGAATGATCTGTGAAAACAATCACCTTAGAGACCAGAAGATAACATATAAATTTTTCCAAAGCAGAGACAACAGCAAAAAGTTCCTTCTCAGTTGTTGTGTAGTTTTATTGGGCCTGATCTAATTTTCTAGAGGCATAGTCAATCACATGATATTTATTTTTTCCAATCTTTGACTTAAAACATCCTTAAGAGAAAAGTCAGATGCATTAGTCGTGATTTCAAAAGTCAATTCCCATTTGGGAGGTTGAACAATGGGAGGAGTAATCAATTTTTGTTTCAACTCCCCAAATGCTTGTTTACAATTGTCATCAAAGACAACTAGGGTGTCTTTCTGGAGCAATCTAGACAATGGAAGTGAAACCTTACTAAAATCCTCAATGAATCTCCAATAAAAACTAGCATGTCCAAGAAAAGATCTCACATCTCGGACTATTTCTGGGTATGGCAATGAATAAATGACCTCATCTTTGGACTTATCAACTTGAATTCCATGTAGGGACAAAACATTTCCAAGAACAATCCCCTTACCCACCATGAAATGACATTTTTCATAATTAAGAACAAGGTTTTTATCAATGCATGTTTCAAGAACATGAGCAAGACCTTCCAAAAAACTTTTAAATGATGATCCATAAACCGTGAAGTCATCCATATTAAATTCCATGCATGTTTCATGAAAATCAGAGAAAATGCTCATCATACACCTTTGAAAACTTCCAGGAGCATTGCACAAACCAAATGGAATCCTCCTATAATAAAATGATCCAAATGGGCACGAGAATGTGGTTTTTTCTTGATCCTCCAGTGCAATATGAATTTGAAAATAACAAAAGAATCCATCCAGAAAATAATAATGTGTTTTTACAGCCAGTCTTTCAAGGACCGGATCATGAAATGGAAGTGGGAAGTGGTCTTTCCTCGTAGCCAAATTGAGCTTCCTGTAATCAATGCACAATCTCCATTTACTTGGAAGCCTAACAAGAACAAGCTCACCAAATTCATTCTTTGAGATTGTGAAGCCACAATTTTTGGGAACTACATGGATTGGACTCACCCATTGATTATCAGAGATGGGAAAAATAATTCCAGCAGCTAAAAGGGTGGTAATTTTCCTTTTTAACAAAATTTAAAAGTGTTGGATTCAACCTCGCTTGAAATTGTCTCACAGGTTTAACATTTTCCTCCATGAAAATTATATGCATGCACACTGAGGGGCTGACTCCAGTAAAATTAGATAGAGTCAATCCAATAGCTTTCTTGTGGGTTTTGAAGACTCCTAACAATTGATTCTCTTGGTCCATCGACAAATCTTTTGAAATTATAACTGGTAATGTTTCATTTTCACCTAAGAAATCATATTTTAGATTCCTAGGATGTGGTTTCAACTCCAACTCAGATGGGGTATTTTTATTGATCAAGGAACATTGCTTACAGGTGTGGTTGTTTAGTGGGGTTCCAGAATTTAAAGGACAGTCAACATGAATATCAATTTCAATGTTCTCGGAATTTGATTCTAGTTGAACATTTTCAATGTCTCCTGGGAGACCACTAGCAACACTATGGATTTCTTGGGAGTCATCTTCCTCAATTTTGAGATCAATAGAATCTTCCAATGTCATCTCAACACTCCAAGAATCATTATCAGCCCCCTTTTCTTTCTCTTGTTAATCAGATTCAGCAACAAACAAATTTCCATCATCAAAAATATCAGTTGGTTTCTCAGCAAAAGAAATATCAGGGAACATATCAGTGGGAAACCAATCAATCATGTTCACATGGGGGGATGAATTATCCTTGAATGGGTGTTTCATGGACTGAAAAATATTGAAATGAACAACCTTTCCTCTAAACTCCAGTGAAAGTGTTCCCTTGTGAACATTGATGATTGCTTTTGCAGTTTTCAGGAAATGTCTCCCTAGAATGAGATGTGCATGGGTACTAAACCTATCATCTTCCATATCTATGACTTAGGAAAAATCATTTCTCTCACCTAAACGAGAACATCCTCAATAACACCAGAAGGCTTGGTGGTACTTCGGTTATTAAGTTAAATGATGATCCCAGAGGGTTTTAAATCTCCAACATGAAGAGATGAGTAAACAGAATGCGGCATAACATTGATAGAGTCCCCCCAGTCAAGCATAAAATCCTTGAATTCACATTTCCCAATGGTGCAAGGAATGGTAAAGGTTCCTAGGTCTTTTTATTTGACAGGAAAGGCATGCTGGATCATGGATGAAACAGTCCTCCCTATGTTGACCTTTTCACCTCCTTTGAGTTCCCTCTTATGGGTACACATTTCTTTCAAAAACTTTGTATAACTTGGAATTTGTTTCATAGCATCATGCAAAGGAATATTGACTTGAACTTTCTTAAAAGTCTCCAAAGCCTCCTTATCCAAATCTTTCTTAGCACTCGACTTCAATGGTGGTCCACTCCTAGGGTAAGGAAATGGTTGTTTGGTTGTTTCAAGGATATTCTGAGCACTTATTTGAGAAAGAAATGGTCCAGACATCCTCTTCCAATCCCTCTTTATTCTTTCAAGAAAGATTTATTCTCTTGAAATTGTGTTTCACTTCAATGAAAATTCAGAATTTCGACCATTTCCATCAGTGGTGGGATTCTCAACAGCAGTTTCAACAACAGGTTTTGGTTTCTCTATTTTAGGGGTATTCAATTGTTGTCCACTCCTAAGTTCAATTTCACTCACATTTCCCTCCCTTTATCTCTCGGATTAACTTGAGGTTGTGAGGTAAAACCTCCACTCATTTTATTTTTATGCAACTAAGATCAGATGCAAGTTGACCCATTTGAGTCATCAGGGTATTCAACATGTTTTGTTGTTCGTCTTGTGTTTGTTTCATTGCCTCATGTTGTTTCCTCATTGCTTCTTCAACATTAATCTCTGAATTTTTTGTGGGTGGGGTAGCCTGAAGTTTCGTTCAGAATGAGAATTGGCTTGCTCATTGAAATATCTTGGTTGTGAATTTCTTGATTGTCCATGGAAGAAGCTTTTAAGTTGTTCAGTCTGTCGAAATCAATCATTAGAGTGGTTGTTCCAGCCTTGATTAAAATTTTGATTTGATTGAATTGGCCTTTTTTGGTTTGATTTAAAGGGTTTCCCAGGAAAAAAAACATTGCAATTATCAGAATGTTCTTGCATTTAAGCTCATTGGTCACTAAAATGGTCATTGGAAGAACAAATTCCACAGTAGAATTTCATTTGAAATGATGCTTCTGGTTTGGCTGGATTTGGTGGGTTATTGGATAATATCATTGACCTCACCATGGTGGTAAGATCAGAAAGTTGACTTGAAATCATATTGTTTTCAATACTAGCAATGGGGAACTATTGGGCAGATTTCACATGAAGAAGGCCTCTTGTTCCAAACTGTTGAGCATTTTGGGACATGTTTGAAATTAACGTCCTAGAAGCAGTTGGTGTTTTGTCAACTAGAGCCCCTCCAACAGTAGCATCAATCCTGATTCTATTAGTAAGACACAATCCCTCATTAAAATATTGAATCAAAATTTTGTCACTAATTTGATGGTGGGGGAAACTGAAACAAAGTCTTTTGAAGCGTTCACAGTACTCATGCAATGTTTCAACTAGAGTTTGCCTAATTCCACATATCTATTTTCTAATGGAAGCAGTTCTAGAAGTAGGGAAAAAAATTTCAAGGAAAAGTTTTTTCAATTCATTCCAATCCCTAATCAATGTAGAATGTGAATAGAAAAACCATTCTTTGGAAAATACTTCTAACGAAAAATGAAATGACCTCAATTTCATTTGATTTCCATCAATTCCCTAGGGTTTCAGGTTGACACAAAGATAAATAAATTCCTAAATCTATTTATGTGGATCTTCCCCAATAAAACCATTAAATTTTGGAAGCTGGTGAATGAAACCAGATTTAATTTCAAACCCAACAAGTGCATCAGGATATTCAACAGGATTTTTTTGACTTGCATCATCAGATGAAGCCAATTCCTTCAAGGTTCTATTTTTAGACATTGGAATTTCAGTTTCAACTAGGTTTCTTCTAAGCGTGTTATTAGAAGATTCACAACTTGGTACAAGGGGATTTCTAGTAGCTCTATCCCTATAGTGAAAAGTTCTTTCAATTTCAGAATCCAATGAGAACAAAGTTGGGTTAGAATTTATGGTCATGAAAAAAAAAATTACACAAAAATCAACTCAAGCAACCTCCCCGGAAACGGTGCTAGTTGATGTGAGGATTATTTGTCGTGAAATACTCAATCAATAAATTGTTTCCCAAAAACAATGCAATATAGCAGTCTCTGTATTTTCTCTCGAGGAGGTTGCAATTTTTGTTGCAAAACTGTCACTTTTTTTTTGTTTTCACACGAAATGGAAAATTGTGGATTTTATTAGACCCAAGAATAGACAATAAATAAAAATCAAATAGAATGAAAATTTTCGAATGAGCTAGAAAATTTATAGGAAATAAAATGGGTTTGAAACCAGAATCAAAATAGTGGTTACAGACAAGCTTTAACCTCCCAAACACTCCCCTCTTCCTTGTTTAAATTATATCTCTAATGAATCATTCAATGCCTACCCAAATACCTCTAGATAAAAACCTTATTTGGCAAAGATATCATATTAAGACCTCAATATGATTGTTTCCTCTCCTATAGAAGTGATCTAATTACTTAAAGACCTTCCAATAACCAAACCTAATCGAAATCAGTAAGCTCAACGGCAACACCTCGCCGAAGAAATTTAAATAGTGAAATCGTTTGTTTTACTTCATTGATTGGGAAACCATACAGAACAAATAAGTTGAAAATATATTCAAGAAAGAAAACAACCACTGTTATTCAAGAAATATATGTTCAAAAGAGATGCAACAAAGATTACACATGAAGATCAAAACTCTGAAGGGGGTGTCTGTCGGTTGTCACCGTCCACAACCACCTGGGGACTTAGGCTCGCATCACTTGATCAGCCCACATAATCTCTATTCTAGTAAGAGTGTAAACCATCTTCATCAAGGCTTCTACAAATCCAACCCCCCCTCCCTTGAAATGAATGAAGTTATAGGGAGAATAGTGGAGGAGGGATGGAAAAAACTTCTTTCCAGATTCTGTCCATTTGAAAAATGCTTCTGTTTGGAACTCTCACCGGCCTAATCAACCTCGGTATCCTTCTGAACAGTTGTTTAAAAATATCTTCTCTATCGTTCCACAAAATATCAGCCTCTTAGGAGACGTGGTGAAAAATTTATGAATTAATTGCACCATGACTCTTTCTCTGCCCGAGGAGACCCTTCATCTCCCACTTGTTTGACACACTCATAGTGTGCACTAATGATCTACTTTGACCTTGAAATTAATCCTACTTGCGCGCCATGGAGTATGCGTGCACTCCCAATTGGAATTAGTTACTTTGGAAACTGGCAGCCGAAGTTATGATTCATTTATTGAAGTGGTCTCCACACATCCGAACATAGAAAAGTTTTATAAAGAATGATATATTGGAGCCTCTAGATGGATGATTTAGATCTTGGACTAGTTTACATATATGTAGAGAACATTTCAGGGGTTCCTAAAAATAATGAATCAGTCAAATTGGATAGGTTTTTAAAAAGATATGACCAAATACTCAGAAAAGTCAAAAACTAATTAAAATATAGAATTATGTCATTTTCACAATTTAGCTCAAATTACAACAATATTCCAAAAATGATGAAACTTAACATGTAATGACACATTTTTTGGGGTTAAATCATTGAAATGTAGATAAAATATATTGAAAATATCAGCTCTATCAATTCCCCCACACTTAGAACTTCGTCTCCTAGACAAGTGATCATCAAAACTAAATCAATGCATATTCAAAACACAAACCAATGTGGTTCACCAATCAACCACCAAGAATCTAATTATATCATGCCTCATAAAAAATGATTCGAGTTTTAAATTAAGTTCATTCAATCGATTTTCACTGCAATGATCCTCTTATTCACACAACCTAGTAACCTCACAAATAAATTTCTCTCAACACAAATATTGATTTCTAACAAAGATTTTCTCATGAAAACATGCAAGAATCATCAATGTATTGAAAAATTTCTAAACCTCCACCTAATGTGAGTAAAAAAAATGTGATCATCATGAGGGAATTTCAAGGATGTTCTATGGATAAAGGTGGGTGGGTCTCAAATGTAAAAATTTTGAAGCTGAATATGGAGGGTTTGGCTCATTTTGGAACCAAAAAATACATGAATCTAATCTTCACTCAGGTAGGGAATCCTCCATACTCTCCTCCAATGAAAGTCATATTTTAGAATCCTTGAGAATATCTTTTACACCCTATTCCATCCACATTTTAGCAGAAACTGTTACATTTCTCTTCTTTTTTTTTTCAAAAGCTCCACACTGGGCATAGCTTTATTCCATTAAGAGCTCCAAACAGGCACAACTCTCTTCAATTGAGAGCTCCAGATAGGCACAACTCTCTTCCTTTGAGAGCTCCATATAGGCAAAGCTCTTAGAAATAAAACATCTTTCAGTAGAAAAAACTTCTCTTCACAGTTTAGATAACCACCCAAAGCAACACCAGATGAAGTAGCACCCCACAATTCATCTCCCCCACACTTAAGTACAACTAGATCATGCATTTATACTTCCAGAGCATGTTGGAAATAGAAAATGGCTTGTAATGTGGTTATCTAGAACGCAGTACATAGAAACTAAGGGGTCAAGAATGATAAAATGTAAAAGGTGGGACAGAATAAAAAGGATAATCATGAAAATGGGGCTTTCAATCACAAAAAACTGCCTCAATCAATTCAATCACACTCACTTTAGCACTCATGTTTTGATAGAAAAAGATCAAGTTTTGGTTCAATGAATCAAGCATTCTATGTTTCACTCAAGAAGTAGGATGAATGTGAAGAAGATGAAAAATGGGCTCAAAATACTCACAGGAAAGTGGTTTTCAATATTAGACAACATTAATGGAATGGAATTCAAAATTCAATGGTTATTTCAAAATTTTGGAACATGAAACAGTGTCTTTTCCAGCATTCATTTATAACCAAATTCAACGGATCAATTGGTTCACTCATTGATAGGGGTTTTAAATATCATCATGTAAGCTCAAACTTTTTTCAAAATTTTAAATAAAACACAGAATGTTTTAAAAATAAAAGAACACACCAAAAATTGAAAGTGAAATAAATGAAAAAGAAAAAAAAATGAAATGAAAGAACAAAAAATCATAATCTACCCAGCATGTTCCTCCCCCACACTTATTTTATGCAATGTCCTCATTGTTTAAAACAAATATATGAATATGAAATTCATCAAATCAATGACATTACAAAAAATAAGTGATAAGGAAAAACACAACTGGGCATAAATTATATTCTACTTCATGAAGATGGATCTACTCCACCGGAGGATCTTGAAAATTCTCTCTAAACATATTCAACCTATGCCAATTGACTGTGAATGGTATCCCTTTGCTTTATTCCTTAATCTAGATTGCACGAAAAGTAAAACATGATTAACAATGAATGGACCAGGCCATTTGGAACGAAATTTACCTGGGAACAACTTCAGTCTGGAATCAAACAGCAACACATTGTCCAATTCCTTAAAGTTTTTATTGAGAATCATATCATCATGAAATTATTTGGTTTGTTCCTTGTAAAACCTATTACTTTCATATTCATTCTTTCTGATCTCCTCCATCTCCTGCAAATAAAATTTTCTTTCTTCCCCAGCAGAAAACAGATTCATGTTACATGTTTTAACATCCAAGAAAGATTTGTGTTATAAGTCAACCAGAAGGTGACAAGCCTTTCCATATTCTAATATAAATGGTGACATGCCAATTTGGGTTTTGAATGCAGTCCTATAATCCCAGAGTGCATCATCATGTCTCAAACACTAATACATTCTATTTGGGTTCATATTTGTTTCATGAATTTGTTTGATTTCTCTGTTGGAAAACTCTACCATTACATTTGTTTGGGGTGATAGGGTGTGGAGACCCTATGATGAACTCCATACTTCTTCAATAGTGATTCCAAAGTCTTGTTACAAAAATGAGTACCTTAACCCGTAATCAAGAACATTGGGAATCCAAACCATGAAAATATATTTCCTTTCACAAACTTGGACACAGTTTTGGAATCATCAACTCTTGTGGGAATAGCTTCTACCCACTTGGGTACATAATCAACAGCAAAAAAATGTAAAGTTATCCAAATGAATTGGGAAAAGGTCCCATGAAATCCATACCCCAAACATCAAATACATCACAAAACAACAGAGGTTGTTGTGGCATCTAATTTCTTTTGGAAATTCCCACTTGAAATTGAAAATTTCTACATGTCCTGCAGAAATCACAAGCATCTCTAAAAATGGTAGGCCAATACAAATCAGAATCCAGCACCTTTCTTGCAGTTCATTGAGGCCCAAAGTGTCCTCCACAGCTCAATGTGTGACAAAATTTTAGGACAGATTGAAAAACAGAATTTGGAATGCATCACCTAATAATTTGAGCACTACCAACATGCCACAATTAAGGATCATCCCAAATGTAATGCTTTGAATCACTCAAAAGTTTAGAAATTTGATTCTTGGAAAACCGGGGGAACTTCATCAGAAGCTAAATAATTCACCAGATCAGGAAACCATGGCCGTTCAGTTTGACAAGTATACAACTCCTCATCTGGAAAAGTTTCATTAATTGGCAGATAGATCTGAGGATCCCCATTCAAAACAGATCGTATCCTGCTCAAATGATCATCAATATTGTTTTTACTTCCTTTCTTATCCAGTATTTCAACATCAAACTCTTGTAACAACAAAATACATCTCAAAAGTCTTGGTTTTTCATTATGTTTCTTCATCAAAAATATGATTGCAGAATGATTAGTGAAAACAATCACATTAGAGCCCATAAGATAACATCTAAATTTGTCCAAAGAAAAGACAATAGAAAACAGTTCCTTCTCAATTATTGTGTAGTTTTGTTGGGCCTAATCTAATGTTCCAGAGGCATAGACAATCACATGAGATTTCTTTTCCAACTATTGACTTCAAACAACACCATGAGAAATGTCAGAAGCATTTGTCATGATATCAAAAGGCAAGTCCCATTTGGGAGGTTGAAAAATGGGAGGAGTAATCAATTTTTGATTTACCTCCCTAAAGGCCTGTTTAAAATTTTCATCAAAGACAAATTGGGTGTCTTTATGGATCAATATAGACAATGGAAGTGCAACCTTACTAAAATCCTTAATGAATCTCCTATAAAAACCTACATGACCAATAAAAGATCTCACATCTCTGACTTTTTTTGGGTATGGCAATGAAGAAATGACCTTAACTTTGGACTTATCAACTAGAATTACATCTAGAGACACAAAATGTACAAAAAAATCCACTTACCCACCATGAAATAACATTTTTCATATTTAATAACAGGGTTTTTATCAATTCACGGTTCAAGAACATGAGCCAGGCCTTCGAAACAACTTTCAAATGATGATCCATAAATAGTGAATTCATCCATAAAAACTTCCAGGCATCTTCAAAAAAATCAGAGAAAATGCTCATCATACACCTTTGAAAAGTTCCAGGAGAATTGCACAAACCAAAGGGCATCCTCCTATAAGAAAATGTTCCAAATGGGCATGTGAATGTGGTTTTTTCTTGATCATCCGGTGCAATATGAATTTGAAAATAATAAGAGAATCCATACAGAAAACAATAATAGGTTTTCCCAGCCAGTCTTTCAAGGACCTAATCAAGAAATGGAAGTGGGAAGTGGTATTTCCTCGTAGCCAAATTGACCTTCCAGTAATCAATGCACATTCTCCATTTACTTGGAAGCCTAACAGGAACAAGCTCACCAAATTTATTCTCTGAGACTGTGAAGCCACCTTTTTGGGAACTACATCGATTTCACTCGCCTATTGACTATCAGAGATGGGAAAAATAATTCCAGCAGATAAAGGGTGGTATCTTCCTTCTTAAAAACCTTTAAAAGTGTTGGATTCCACCTCCTTTGAAATTTTCTCACCGGGGTAACATTTTCCTCCATGAAAATTCTATGCATGCACACTGAGGGGTTGACTCTAGTTAAATCAGATAGGGTCCATCCAATAGTTTTCTTGTGGGTTTTGAGGACTCCTAAAAATTGATTCTATTGGCCCTTCGACAAATATTTTGAAATTATAACAGGGAATGTTTCATTTTCACCTAAGAAAGAATAATTGAGATTTTCAGGAAGTGGTTTCAACTCTAACTTAGCTGGGGTATTTTCATTGATCAAGGAACATTGCTTACAGGTGTGGTTGTTTAGTGGGGTTCTAGAATTTAAAGGAAAATTGCCATGAATATCAATTTCAATGTTCTCGGAATTTGATTCTAGTGGAAAATTTTCAATTTCTCATGGGAGACCACTAACAGCACTATGGATTTATAGGGAGACATCTTACTCAATATTGAGATCAATAAAATCATGCAAAGCCATCTCATTATTCCAAGACACATCATTAGCTCCCTTTTCCCTCTCTTGTTGATCATATTTAGTAACAAACAAATTTCCATCATCCAAAATATCAGTTGGTTTCTCATCACAGGAAAAATCATGGATCATATCAGTGAAAAACCAATCAATCATTTTCACTTTGGGGGATAAATGATCCTTGACTGGGTGTTTCATGGACTGAAAAATATTGAAATGAACAACCTCTCATCCAAAATCCAGTGAAAGTGTTCCCTTGTGAACATTGATGATTGCTTTTCCAGTTTTTATGAATGGTCTCCCTAGAATGAGAGGTGCATGGGTACTAAACCTATCATCTTCCATATCTAAGACATAGAAATCCATAGGAAAACCCATGTCTCTCAACTGAATGAGAACATCCTCAATAACTCTAGTAGGCTTGGTTGTACTTCGGTTAGCATGTTTAATGATTATCCCAGAGGGTTTCAAATCTCCAACATGAAGAGATGAGTAAAAAGAAAGTGGCATAACATTGATGGAGGCCCCAAAATCAAGCATAACATCCTTGAATTCACATTACACAATGGTGCAGGAATGGTAAAGGTTTCTGTGTCATTACATTTGACAGGAAAGGCATGCTAGATCATGGAGGAAACATTCATCCCTAAGTTGACTATTTCACCTCCTTTGAATTTCCTCTTGTGGGTTCACATTTCTTTCAAAAACTTTGCATACCATGGAATTTTTTTCACAGGATTAGGAAAAGGTATATTGAATTGAAATTTCTTAAAAGTATCCAAAACTTCCATATCCAACTCTTTCTCAACACTCGACGTTACAGGTGGTTCACTCCAAGGGTAAGGAAATTGTTGTTTGGTTGTTTAAAGGCTATTCTAAGCACTTCTTTGAGAAACAAAAGGTCCAGAAATCCTCTTCCAATCCCTCTTTGTTTTTTCAAGCACTATTTCTTCTCTTGAAATTGTGTTTCACTTCAAAGAACATTAAAAATTTCCAGCATTTCAATTAGTGGTGGGATTCTCATCTGTAGTTTCAATAACAGGTTTTCATTTCTCTATTTGAGGGGTACTCAATTGTTTTCCACTACTAAGTTCAATTTCACTCACATTTTCCTTCCCATTATATCTCATATTCACTTGAGGTTAAGAGGGTAAACCTACACTCATTTGATTTTTTATGCAACTAAGATCAGAGAAAAGTTGACCCATTTGAGTTATCAGGGTATTCAACATGTTTTGTTGTTGGCCTTGTGTTTGTTTCATTGCCTCATGTTGTTTCCTCATTGCTTCTTCAATATTACTCTCAGAATTTTGAGTGGGAGGGGCATCCTGAAAGTTTCTTACAGAATGAGCATTGGCTTGCTCATTGAAATATCATAGTTTTTAATTGCTTGATTTTCCTTGGAAGAAGCTTCTAGGTTGTTTAGGATGTCGAAATATTTCATTAGAGTGGTTGTTCCAGCCTTGATTGAAATATTTATTTGATTGAATTGGCCTTTGTTGGTTTGATTGAAAGTGATTCCCAGGAAAAACAACATTGAAATTCTCAAAAGGTTCCTACCTTTGAGGGCATTGGTCACTAAAATGGTCATTGGAAGAATAAATTCCATAGTAGACTTTAATTTGAAATGTTGCTTCATGTTTTGGTGGGGTTGGTGGGTTATTGGATAACATCATTGACCTCACCATGGTGGTAAGATTAGAAAGATGACTCACAATCATATTATTTTCAAGACTAGCAATGGGGAACTCTTGGGCAGATTTCACATGAAGAAGGCCTCTTGTTCCAAACTTTGGAGAATTTTGGTCCATGTTTGCAATTAATTTCCTAGTAGCAGTTGGTGTTTTGTCAACTAGAGCCCCTCCCACAACAGCATCACTCATACTTCTATCAGTAAGACACAATCCCTAATAAAAACATTGAATCAAAAATTGGTCACTAATTTGATGGTGGGGGAAACTGAAACAAGTTATTTTGAAGCATTCTCAGTACTCATGCAATGTTTCACCTTGAGTTTTCATAATTCCAAAAATCTCTTTTCTAATGGAAGCAGTTCTAGAAGTAGGGAAAAAAATTTCATGGAAAAGTTTTTTCAATTCATTTCAATCCCTAATCAAAGTATATTGTGAATAGAAAAACCATTCTTTAGTAACACCTTCTAACGAAAAAGGAAATGACCTCAATTTCATTTGATTTGAATCAACACCCTAGGGTTTCATGTTGACACAAAGATAATTAAATTCCTGAAGGTGTTTATGTGGATCTTCCCTAGGAAAACCATTAAATTTTGGATGTTGGTGAGTGAAACCAGATTTAATTTCAAACCCAGTAGGTGCATCAGGATATTTAATAGGATTTTGTTGATTTGCATCATAAGATGAAGCCAATTGTTTCAAGGTTATATTTTCAGCCATTGGAAATTATGTTTCAACCAGGTTTCTTCTAAGTGTGTTATTAGAAGATTCACAACTTGGGACAAGGGTATTTCTGGTCGCTCTATCCCTAGAGTGAAAAGTTCTATCAGTTTCAGAATCCAATGGGAACAAAGTTGGGTTAGAATTTCGGGTCATGCAAAATTAATTTCCACACAAATAAACTCAAGAAACCTCCCCGAAAATGGCGCTAGTTGATATGAAGATTTTATGTCATGAAATCCTCAATCAATAAATTTTTCCCCAAAAACAATGCAATATAGCAGTCCCTGGATTGTCTCTCGAGGAGGTTGTAATTTGAGTTGCAAAACTCTCACTTTTTTGTTTGTTTTCACTCGAAATGGAAAATTGGGGATTTGATTAAAGACTCAAGAACAGAAAATAAATAAAAACTAAAGAGAAATAATTTTTTTGAATGAGCTAGAAAATTGATATGAAATAAAATTGGTTTGAAACTAGAATCAAAATAGTGGTTACAGACAAGCTTTAACCTCCCAGACACTCCCCTCTTCCTTGTTTAAAATTATATCTCTAATGAATCTCTTAATGCCTACCCAAATACCTATAGATAAACACCTTATTTGGAAAGGATATCATATTAAGACCTCAATATGATTGTTTCCCCTCCAATATAAGTGATCTAATTACTTAAAGACCTTCAAATAACCAAACCTAGTAAAAATAACTATGCTCAACAGCAACACCTCACCGAAGAAATTTAAATAGTGAAATCGACTATTTTAATTCATAAATTGGGAAACCATCCAGAACAAAAAAGTTTAAAATATATTCAATAATGAAAACAACTAATGTCATTCAAGAAATATAAATTCAAAATAGATCCAATAGATATTACACATGAAGATCAAAACTCGGAAGGGAGTGTTCGTCGGTTATCATCATCTGCAACCACTTGGTGCTTATCCTCGCATCACATGATCAGCCCACATCATCTCCATTATATACATAGTGTACACCATCTTCATCAAGGCTTCTAAAAATCCAACCCCCCTGAAAAAAATGAAGAGATAGGGAGAATAGGGGAGGAGGGCTGGAAAAAACAACTGTCCAGATTCTGTCAGACCGAAATATGCTTCTGTTTGGAACTCTCCCTAGCCGAATCAACCTATAGATACTTCTAAAGAGTTGTTTAAAAATATATTCTATATCGGTAAACCATATATCAACCCCTATAGAGATTTCATGCAATAGTTATGAATTAATTACACCACGACTTTTTCTCTGCCTGAGGAGACCCTTCATCTCCCACTTGTTTTACTCGCTCATAGTGTGCACTAATGATCGAATTTGACCTTGAAATTAATCTTGTATGCGTTCCATGGAGTCCTTCTTCACAAAAAATTTGATTTAATGAATTTGGAAACTGGTGACCGACGTTATGCTTCCTTTCTTGAAGTGGGATCCAAACATCCAAACATACAAACGTTTTATAAAGAATGGTTTATTGGGGCCTCTAGATGGATGATTTAGAACTTGGAACAGTTGAAATATATGAAGATAACATTACAGGGGTTCCTAAAAAAAATAATCAGTCTCATTGGATAATTATTTAAAAGGATATGACCAAATACTTAGACAAGTCAAGAACTGCTTAAAATCCAGAATTAAGGCATTTTCACAATTTAGCTCAAAATACAACAATATTCCAAAAATGATGAAACTTAACATGTAATGAAACATTGTTGAGGGATAAATCATTTCAATTTAGAAAATATATATTGAAAATATCAGCTCTATCGGATACTTATAGTGTTGTGGAGTTTTTGGGAACAATGCATATTTATGCTGGTATAACACATCATTACCAAAAGTGATACATGAAACAATGAGGAGATATTATGAAAACAAAAAGGCAATGAAAAAAATCATCTGATCTGTCAATTTAGAAAAAATTTAAATTCTTATCAGAATCTTATAGAAGATGCGATCAGTAAGGTCATAGTGTTGAAATGTGTATGACTATTCTTCCTGAATAAACATTGAAATTCATGAAAGGAAAATGAATTGACAGCTAAATGATAATAACTCATTATTTGCTGATGTTTCTTTAAAATATATTAGTAAAAAAAAGTAATTGATTCTCAATAGTGGATATTCATCACACATAACCGGTGATACAAAAATTCTAAGTAGCATAAAATGTCATTTTTGAAGAGTTGTGATATTTGGAAATGATTGTTCTCTGAAAATCAATAGAGTTGGGAAAAAATGTTTGAAGAAAAAAATCTAAAATCAAATGATGTGTTATTTGTTGAAGGGATATAGCATATTTTTTTTGGTTGTCGACAATTGTGTGATAATGTACCTGAGGTGTTGTAAAGAAAGGATTAATGTATAATCAATAGATAAAAGGATGGACCAATCATCACTCAAGGAAGGACCACTATCAACCTATTTCAAATTGGTGAGTCCATTAATTTTTGTTATTTGAGTTCTAAGGATGGTAACAACATATAGCATATAAGTGTTGTCCATCTTGATAAAAGGTGTATTTTTATAATCCTGACGTATGACATTGTGTGAGATCCTACTAAATTGAAGAGATAAATGGATCAAATTTATGAAACATTTAAGAAGGGTAAATTTACCCAAAGTTCACACAAAGGGGTAGATATCATATCTACTATCCCATTGAACTCATTCATATAGACATATTTGGTCCAATTATATTAAATTATAGAAGAGGTGATCTATATTTCATAATATTTATTTATGATTACACTCAAATGACTAATGTCATATTTATTAAACACAATTTAGAGGCAACCAAAATGTTTAAAATTTTCTAATTGAAAGCTTAGAAGGCAAGGGGTCTCTTTATAAAAAAGGTGAAATTAGACAATAGTAAAGAGTATACTTGTGGTTATTTTTAAAGCTGTCTTTTCAATCTTAGAATCAATCTCGAATAGAGGACACCATATACTCCACAACAAAATGGGGTATCTGAAATAATGGAAAAAAGTTTCTCAAGGGTACAACTAGAGGGTTTTGGGTTAGGCAATGATTAAAGCCTGATAAGTAGGTTGAGAAAAGATATTTATGTCTTAAAACTATCACCTAGAGACTAACACTCCAAATTATGTGGTTGTTTATGGGATATGATGTTTTTCAAGGGTAAAATTGACAAAAAACTTTTTGACCTAAAAATGGACACTGGTACTATCATAGTCATTATATACGTGGATGAAGTTTTCTTTTCAGTGAAAAGGATGGTCTCTGTAATGAACTCATAGATAAAATAAAGAGAAACATTGAAATTTCCATCCTTTTTCATATGGCATATTTTCTGGTATTTCAGTTTGAAAAAACAAAATTCCATATTTCTATCACAAGAGAAGTATACAAGGGAATTAATGAAAATGTTTGTAATGGATAATGCTAAAGAGGCTTCAACACCCATTTCATTTGGAACAAAATTATCTATGGATGAAAATGGAAACATTTTTGATTAGAACGATTTTAGAAGAATCATTGAAAGATTACATTATCTAACAAAATAAAGTCCAAATATCCCTTATGCAGTAACTCTATGTGCCAGTTATATGAGCAATCCAAAATATTATCACTTATCAGTAGAAAATAGAATTTTGAGATGTGTTAAGGGAATTATTAATTATGGTATTTTATACAATCATAGTGGAGACATGAAGTTTTTGTGGTTTAATGATGTTGATTTGGATGGTGATTATACAGACAGAAGATCTACCTCTGGTAGAACCTTCTTTTTGGGAGAATAATGTGTTAGTTGGTACAAAACAAAGAAAAATTCAGTATCATTAAGCACAACTATGATAGAGTATGTGGCAACCACACATGCATGCACCCTAATGATTTTGATGCAATTACAACTTGAAGATTTTTGAATTGTGAATGAAAATCCCTTAATGGTTTTATGTGATAATCAATGTTCCTTTGTGATATCTAAGAATCTCATAAAACATTTAAGATCCAATCATATTGATATCAAATATCATTTTTTCAAAAAAATGTGGAAATTGTAGATATAATGTTAGAATACATTTGTACTCAAGATCAAGTTTCCAATATTTTCAACAAAGAAATGCATGCTGAGAGGTTTGTTGAGATAAGGATGAAACTTCATGTTCAGCCTTCCCCATTCACTTGAAGACCAAGAAATGGTCCCTCGTTATTCCCTAAATCTATATACATTCTCTTGTACTAATTCTAATGGAATTTAATTAGATGAATGATCCCCTTGAGTATGAGATTTGTTTAGAGAAGTTTATGAAATGGTATTGCATTTTAATTAAGAATCTGTCCATTTCCATTCCCCATTGATATAAGTTGATACATTCTAAGAATGGTTTAAAATATATGGTTTTCTCAAGTTTGGATTTAAAACATTGGTTATGTCTCTATTTTTTTCTACACTATGTTCAACCACATAGAATAAGAGTTAATTAACCAGAGGCTCATTTCTAAGTGAACACTGTGATATAATCCCGTTGCATTTTGTTGTCAATAAGGGGGGGGATATCATAGAACACATATTGACTCTACCATATTGTGCTAATGAGATAATGAATTAAAAAAAGTGGTAGATTGATGAGCCAGTTAATGCATTTGTCATCAATTACATGTCAACATATTCCAAATGAGTGAATGGTTGATGTAATGATGATTGGAGTATCCCAAATTCATACGTTATATTTAACTGGTCTTAATACCAAACAACTAGTGTTTAAGGTGACACATTATTTACAATAATAAAGAGGGAGAACATGCATTCATTTTAGAATTATTAATTTGATTTGGCAATCATGTTACACAAATAAAATGAAGAAGAGGAAGATATATGTTTGAGGTGATCCTAAATGATTGTGTTGTATTCCAAAGAGAATAATGTCATATATTAATGGTATTTAAATAAGTTTCCATTCTCATTCATTATTTATTTCACTTTTTTTTATTAACAATGTGAATATGTACTTGGTTTAAAAAAATGGCCACGACCAACCCATCACAATTGGGCCTGCCAGCCAGGGGTGGAAACTCGCACCAGAGGTGTAGCCGAACCTTATCTCCTTAACAGGCTATCTTGAATTGGTCATCCTAGAGGCACACATAAGAGAAATATAAAGGATCCACCATACATGGTGTCACGACGATAGTGAGTGGGTGCAGAGCGCACCTGCCGAATCCAGTATGGGGTGTTACCGGTGGAGGAGGAAGTGAAGATCTGAGATATGACTATTGTCCTAAGGCTTATAAGCTGAAAATAAAACATGTGTGAAACCGATGTGGGGTGTGTTACTATTCATCATTTAAAAACCCAGGGAGTGATCTGCATCATAAATCTCTCAACGCATAGTGTAAAACCATATGATCAATCATGAGATTGATCATGTGCATACATTCTATCCATAAGATATCCATGGTTTGGGATTGATGCAGGGTTGTCTAATCTCTTTCAGCACTATTATCTTTATCCACCAGACACCTGTATTCACCCCGCGAACCACTGCTCTATCTGAACATTGATCTCAAAACTCTTGGAAGAATTTGAGCTTATTTCAATCCCACATTTATTGTATGGACATAACGAGAACATGCATGCAATTTAATTTTGAAGCATGCATCGATATAACGTTGTTCGAAGAATGATAAGGCAAATAAATATTCCAGGTATTCATTTCCCATTTGATGTTTAAGGATATTATTTTCATGCATTTGTAAATACATTTAGGCGAGGATTACACCAAGAATTAAGGAATCAAGTTGAATAGAAATGTACCAATAGAACTGGGATATTTCATCCGCATATGAAATTTTCAAAGATTATGATCTCAGCAGTTAAAATCATTAAATCTCGCAGAATTGGATAATGGATTTGAATGTACTTCAATCTGTTGATCCTGTCCTATAAAAAGTGAAACCTCGGCTGAGGGTTTGGGGTTGGAGATCTTGAGAGAGAGCTCCTATTTTCGGAAAAACAAATGACTGTATATAAAGGATCTACATATCCCTACTACACAAAGAAGAACAAGCTCTCATAGGTGTTAAACACGTGTTACACACCCTTTAATTGTACATGTGAGGGAGTAAAGTACATGCACCCTCTATGCGAAGGAATCCATGAGCATGTGACATATTATTTGAAACCTCAATGTGTCTTCATGCGAAGATTCCACCATGTATCCAACTATTGTAATTGAACCCTTCTTGTATTTCGTGAAGATAGGAACTACAAACCTCATGGTTCTATGAGGAATACACATGTAAACTATGTTTGTTAACAATAATAACATATGTACCCACGAATAATATACACATTTGGTTTTTTAATACAAGAGGATGAAATGAAAAAATTCATGAATGCACATGCATACTTAAAAACATGATGAGAAGAAGAAAATAATGTGTGTATGCACTAGTGAAGATGATAGGTGAAGTGAACAGTTGGTGTCAGCAAGAGAGAGTGGAGATTTCAAACACATAAATTTATATATAAATCTACAAAAATGTTATAAAAAGTATAGGTGTATGCAAATAACTAAATAAGGAATGATATTGAATGATGTGAAGATATGAATGCACATGCATTTGAAGAGATAGTGTTTTTGAATAAGGAAAAATGAAAAAAGTAAATTAATTGGGTAAGACAATTCTTTCATAATAATTATCTTGAAGAATGTGTGTGAACTACTTGAACATGTCCAAGTCAGGCCAAAACATCAGTCATAAGAATGAATTCTCAACCTGAGCATTTGTTTCACTAAGGAAATTGACCATCACTTATGATCAGAATAGTTGAGAAAGACCCAAAGATTCTATTAGGATTTTTTGATGTTACATAAATAGTGGAAAATCCATTTTAAAAATTTGAAGTTGGTTGGATTACAAGCTTCTAAAATAAGAAGAAGGTTTTGAGAATTGGGGGGGGTATGTAGCTTTTAATTTGAGGGTTTATCAAATTAAATTTTTTAATCATCTACAGATTTAGTGAAGAATCCATGATGGGGAGAATAACCAACACAGAAATGAGTGGTTCTTTGTACTAAACCATGTAAATCCATGTGTTCTATGGTTTTGTGTTGTAGCATAATTTGAAGAGTATATCTTGAACCTAACTAGCCACGATGGATGAATTGAAAACAAAAAAGGAATATTTTATAAAAAGAAAAATTTAATCAGGAGATCACTGATTCACCCCACCCCTCTCAAGGATCTTTCACCCTTCTGGGTATTTCAATCTAGAAATTATATCCCATGATATATCATATATCACGTAAAGAAATTAAATTTTTGAACATAAAATCTTCTTGTACATAGTTTTATTTAATCAAAATCTTATGTTATATTACATTAATCCATTTCTAAAATCCATTGTCTTCTTGTAGAGGATTCTCTGTCTTCATTAGTAAATATGATTTCCCATATAATTGGAATATGAATAAATGTTCACTTAACTAATATTTTAAATGTATATCATTAATTAATGAATTAAAAATGAATATATTTATATCTTAATCAAGGATATAATGTCATGACTAATCATTATAACACCGCATTATTTTTTAGAGAATGCTATGTTTGATACCACATGAAACACAAAACACTATAATTAAATGAACATCAATATATTATTCAATTATTATCATTTAAATATGAAAGTTATTACCCATACATTAAATTAATGAGAATACATAGGATTAATTTATTATACATAATATATATAAAGGTTATAGTAAAAATAAATGTATTTATAATTTCATAGGAAATACACATTCAGTAATAATAAAAACATTGATTCTTCAAAATGTACATTATCAATAAAAAATATTTTTTCCTTTTTTTATAAAATATTATACCTAATTTCTTGAATTTTTTTAAATTAAATATTATGAAGTGATTCATATTTTTTAAATCAACATCTCAAAATTATCATAGGGTGAGTTTTTTTAATTATTTCTTTGTGGCATAATTTTTCATTAAATAATTACACAATTGAATTACATTAAAATATGATTCTTGACTTAAGGTATTTCAAAATTTACATATTATATTAAATTACTTTAAATGTAATATAGGTGTAATATACAGTAAAAATTAAAATATCTTTCATTTTAATCAATTTAATCAAAAATTCATATGAAGAAACATTTTATAACTTTGAATGTTTTTTATAGAACCATTTTTACATAAAAACTACAGGTTTAGATTAAAATTAACGATTGATAATTATTTGAATTAAATTTAAAATAATATGTTAAATAATTATAATCATGAAAATTAATATCATATTATATGGTCAACTAAATATTTTCCCATAATGAATTGGAAAAATGGAAAAAACTATTTACTATGATTAAGGCTAGAACGATTTTCTCAAGTTATTTAAGAGAAATATTAAGCATTAAAAATGAAATAATAAATTTTTCAATTCCTATATTATAAAAATATTTCTACTCTATAGAATTAATGGTTCAAAAAATGATCTATTTTGGATATTTTTGGGTTTTGTAAAACGTTTTTTATGTTTTTATTTAATAATATTAAAATTGGGTCCTCTCCACATTATTAAATGGAATCTACCTCACCTCTCATCATTATACATCCAAATTTTTTTAACCAGATAGTATATGAAAAATTAACTTCATTAGTTTTCTAAAAACATAATAAATCCCCTTTTTAATCATAAATCCATCCTATGGAGGATTTAGGTAAACTGAAATGGTCATCTAAATTAGAGGAATCATTCGTAATAGAGATTCTTTGTTTTACTAAATTATCCTACCCAAAATTATAATCAATCTTAATGATATAGTTACATAATTTTATCACATATCATGAAATTTTATTATATTATTTTAATGACTTACATACTTATCATATTCAATCAAATGGGAAATGAAACCATTGTTCATGTGTATATCAGAATACCTCCATATAAACTGATATAACGTTTTTCCAGTCATCCCCTCACAAGAATGTTCATAATGATAGATTTTATGATTATATAATATATTAATTAAATAATAATAATAAATATTAACATTAATATATCATTAAAAAATTCACATTTACATCAATTGAAAAATAATATCACCATTCATGTTTAAAAAAGTCTACTGCCTCATGATGTTATGTGACTCATTATTATCAAAACACCTCATGGATGGTATATATAAATTATTTTTCAGAAATAATATCATATAAATGACATAATTTTAATTCAATGAATATAAAATAATAGTAACATTTCTTTCTATCACGAATGTTATGGAAATAGAAACATTATTCATGCATACATATTACCAGTCTTGTCAAGGATCGTATAATAATTTTTTATTCATAACCATGTTTCATGATTGGTTTTAAAAGAAATATTTATGTGAAATAATAACAAATATTTCATGATTATTATTATACAAATGACTAAATAATTATAAATTTGGTTGTAGTCAAATTGTCATATTGATTTTCGACATATGAAGCAAGATATCCACAATACACTAAATACAAACAATTTGAAATAGGTAAATTAAGAAAACATGAAAAAAATTAAAAAAAAGAATAATATACCAGAAAATTATATTATTTTTATAAATTATTTGTGTATTATTGTTATATAGTAAGAGAAATAATTCATATGATAAGTCTTGGTTGAGTTAAGGGATTTCATAACTCAGTTTTACCTCTGTGAGACACATTCAATGTAAACAAATTATTTATTTTGATTGGTTTATAAAATAAATAATTAATATGTCATATAATTAATATATTTATCCAAATATAGTATTAAATATTATTTAATTTAATTCTGTCATTGGGTTTATAAATTGAAATTAGACCCAAGAAGTTAGTTTTTATTTCACAAGCCCATAAATGTTTCATATTGTTGAGGTTAAAGTCTACATTGGGGAAATTATTCTAATATACTCCTAAAACTATTTTTTATCTACTTCTTTTATAAACTTTTATGAATTATCAACATTTAACACTATCTAGAACATACAATAATAGATAAAATATTTTTATGAAAATTGACTTTATTTATCTCTTTTGATGAAATCTGTTTCTCATCCTTGTCTATTATTTATTTAAATTTGTTTGAAAAATGTTTTTATAATGTTTTTATGATTTCATAAATTCATTTTTAACAATTATTATGTTTTAAAAATATGGTTTAAAAGTAAATATCTTAATGTTTTTTTTGAATTATGTACCTTTTTACTTTTTAAAAAAGTGAGAAAAGAATGTTATTATAACCTATATAAAATTAATGAAATTACCTGATGTCAAGAAAAATATTTATATTAAATATTCCTTTATTATTTTCCAAGGTCATTTAAAAAAACCATTCCCAAAACATTTTTCTATTATATTTACAATCTGTTTTCAAAGTAAAAATTTTATTTTCCTAAAGTAGGTATGTAGTCTTCTTTATAATATTTATATACATCAACAAACAAAATAATTAATGTTTTAGATTGTTAAATTTTTTGTATATATATCTTTACATATATTCCATGATAAATATCCCTTTATTTTAGGGGTTAATACATTACATATGATCATTTCATAAATCAATTCTTCATAATATGTATTATTATTATGATATGATATATTATTATGCACCCCATTTTATTTCAATGGGTAAAATTTATGTTTATAAAATGTTAATGATTTTCGTTGTGTTTCCCAAATATGCATGTATATGAAATGAATGGGATGGGTGGAATTAGAATTATATATATCTCTATAATTAATTGATAATGTTTTAGTATCATGAGATGCCATTCATGATACTATGGTATGAAATTAATCCATTATGATAATTTTTCAACTAAGTGATGTTATCTCAAAATTTAGCCTTGATATATGCATATAGAATGATTTATGTTTATAAATTGTTTCTAATGTTTGTATGATATTATGATACTATTTTATTTAAATTGTATCCTATTATTTTCTCATTTTCCATATCTTTAATGATATTATATTATACATTTGACTCACTGGTTAGGTTCCATTATCATTTTAATTCCCTTAATGGGATTGTTCCCTAACCCCTTTCATTTATGTTAACCCAATTTGTCCTAGTGATTTGTAATACATAAAATGTGTTAAAGTGATTTTTATGAAGAATGAAATAAGTATTCTATGTTTTCATTTCCTTTCGATGTATTAGGTACTTAGTCCTCAGTTGACACTAGGTCTGTTCGATACATATTTTTTACAAATGGATATTTATATGAACATTTATTCTATAATATGTATTACATGTTTGGGTCACTATAGTTGGTACCAGAGGATGGTCTTGTTTTTTTTGGTTATTATAACATGAAAATTTTTATTAGATCCTGTGGGATAGGTATAATGATAAGAAAAAGTATATAATGATATCTAAAGAATATTGTTAATTTAAAGAGTGAGTGGGTTACAAGAAATTACAAACCGATTTGGAAACTTAAATCTGATGTGGAACTATAATAATTATAACATGGAATAATATCTCAAAAAATGGTACATTAGGGTTTACTAGATCATCATCTAGTAAATGATAATGTTCCTTTCTACACACATAGTTTAAAACTCTGATGATTTCTCAAAATTCACTAACACATTATAAACCATTATGATATATAGGAACATAAATTTAGAGTACAAAACAGAAAAGGAAACAGTTCATTGACCAAGATTAAAACAAAGAGACAAAAATGAAAATATATAACTAATATCAATATGCTATTTATCATAATTATATATGTTTTAATTTTAAAATTTTATCAGTTCATGTATTGTAATATTGTTTATTTTTTTTTAACAATTATAAAGAAGATAAATCATTCCAATAACTAATGTGATGGGAAAAGAAATTATTTCCCTAAATATATTCCACACATATTGGTAATAGAAGTTATAAATATTATGATCATTCAAGATGATCTATCCTGATTAAACACTAACAATAAGATCATTTTTTACTATTCAAACACATTTGTGAGGAGAACAATGAGATCTCATTTAGTTTTAGGAGTCAATTATGATAATGAAATTGGGAACTTATTTTCTACAAAATGAAAATTTTGGAATAGGAACTATTTAAAATTCATTAAATAAACTAGATGATGCGTTATGTGTGTGAATGTTGGATAAAAAGAAGAAACTTGTAGAAGAAAAATGATGAGTATAGTTAAAATGATGCTATGAAATAATTTTAAACCTATGAACCATTAATAGTTCAATGAGGTATATGTGGATAAATTTTTCACTGTCCAATTAAATTCCATAATCCAAGAATTAATTCCATAGGTCCTATGTTATGAAAATAACTAACGTTGTATTAATTAGTTTTTTAGGAGTTAGAACTAAATAATCTTGTTTTCAATGTATATTTATCAAATGGTTTTATAGTTATAAGAATCCTGAAACATTTTAGTATCATTCAATAGTTGTTCTTAATGATTTCAAATAATACATTAAAGGGTAATATTGATTATGAATGGTTTTTTAATGGTAGTTTAATATTGTATATTAAATAATGATTGTGGAAAATATAGTCAATGATATATGATTTTTTTAGATAATTATATTCAATTAAATTAATTTTATTATTTTTTAATGGAATGAGTTAAATAACAAAACATTGATGTTAAAAAATGTTTTATTTTGATGGATAATGTTATTTTTAAATCCTATCATCATATTATTGAGAAAATAATTGGTTCGAGGAGAATTATTAATATGAATTTCAACTTTTTCCTATAGATTTAGAAATGGGGAAACTCAAAAATTGGGAAACAAATAGTTGTATACATGGATGACCATGGATATTAAACCCAAAACTAATAGTTGAAATAGGTGTTTTGTCTATAACTGACCTACAAGATGAAATTTTCATTATGAATTTGATTTTTGATGAATAGTTTTCTGAATAATTATTAATTGAATTTTTGGATACATATAATAGGATCACAACATTATTATTTTTTGGATTTAGAGGTGATTAAATTATATTGTTGGGAAAATTTTGTTTTGTTGAGGGATATATATCTTTTGTTTTATTGTAACTGATTATTTGGGTAGATAAATATTATATTTTAGAGATAATAAATGAATAGTATGAGGCAACCCTTATGGCTATAAAATAATTCCATGTTGATTTTAATGCTTTTTTGGGATATAGGGTCATTTAATTAAGGAATGTTCTATGATAAATTATTATTATTATTTAATTATGGATATTATTATATTCATAATCAATTTGTTCATTATCAAACAACATACAAACCATTTTGGTTTTAATAATGATAATAGAAAAATATTTTTTTATATTGTATATATTTAATGATCCATTTAATATATATTTAAGTTATTAGGGTACAAAAAATTCATATTCTATAGAAATTCATTATATTAATAAAGAATTGGAAATAGATCAAATAATTTCTAAATGATGATGAAGTGTTTATTAAATAAACATATATCATGTAATTATTTTTTGATTAGTATTTATCCTAATATTGATAGACTTTCCCATATCTAGAAAAATGATCCTACAAAAAATGTTAACCTATTAAATTCATATATAATAAATCAATGGTCTTTTATTATGTCACAGATTTATGGGTTTGTGGACATTTATTTTATCTTGATAATTCATTATCATATGTTCAATGACCTATATCACTACCCATAATTATTCACACTTTTCACCCATGTCCATATTATTACCTAAGAAAAATATTCTTTTTTTTGGGAACCATGTTAGGGGTTATTCTAGATGATCTTTTATTATTGCCCATCCCATATATTAAAAGGATGTTTCAAACCAATTTTTTTAATGTTAGTTTATGAAAAAAGATTTTTTAAATGTTAAACACCATATTAGAAAGAACAATTACATGTTTTGAGGAAGAAATATTTCAAGGGGGTATAATATAACATCGTGCTATTTTTAAATAGAAATATTTTTTATATCATATGAAACAAACAAAATGTATATTAAATAAACCATGATTTATTAATAAAATGTTGTTAGTTAAATATTTATATTTTAAATTTGACATCAATTTGGAGTGTATCAATATTATTATGTAATTTATTAAATATATATTATGGTTCTAGTTAATATAAATGTTTTTATAAATATGTAAAAAATAATAACTAACTTTTTTATGGACACTTATTCTTCTTAAAATATGGTTTCATAAAATATGATCTTTATTTAATTTGAGTGATAATACTATATATAATTTTTTTTAAATTACTAATTTTTTTTAAATAACTTATTTTATTAATAATCATATAAAAAATATATTATGGGTATTTTTTCAAAAAATTTATGAAAACAATAATTTTTTTATTCATAAAGAAAAAAAATATTTTTATTAAAAATGAATTTTCATTTTAAATATTTAAAAATATAAATCATATTCTAAAGTTAATTAAAATTAAAAATAGATTAATTATATTATATTATTAATGTTTCAATTTTTATAATTGTAAATAATTTCATGTCAACTATTTTAATATATCATTTTTATAATTTTTATAGTTCTTTTAGAAAACCATTTTTCAATCCATTTATGATTTTGGTTTTAAAAGAAATTCTACCAATTCAGTAATTTTATTTTAGAAAAATGAATCAAAAATTTAAATTATAATATAAGATATGATATAATAATTTGAACTAAATTTTTGGTCATCATGATTTATAAATATATAAAATAATAATTATCAAAGTTTTTGATAAAATAGGTTTATCAAGGGAAAAAATGAAATATAAGGGTTAAAATTACCTAAAGAAATTCCATTTCCAACTTAAAGGATATAATTCATCTTTATCATATATTAGGGTTAAAAATATTAACTTATTATTCCCTTTACTCTATGTAAGTAGTTGGTATCTCATTTTCCTTAAAAAAATTCCAAGTGTGTACTCTCCCCCACATATGAATTGATTGATCTTTTCCTCTCCAATCCACACGTAAAATATAGTTTCATATTCAATGCATACCTAAAAACATCCTTAATTCCAACAATGCTATATATTTCTTATATTGATCATAAATCAAATTTGGTAGGGCTTTATTCATAATCTATAAGTGGTGGTTTGATTAAGTGACATATTTTATAACAAAGATTTTTATTTTATCTTTCACCGTATTAGAATATTATCTAGTCTATATGATTTAATAATATTAATATATACCAATATAATTTGATTTTATTATATTGATTTAATATATAAATTAATACCTTCTTCTATATAATGTGAATTGAAAACATTATTGTGTTTACTGTGGACTATCACCTCCTGAAATCATCAATCTCATTTTCCATCATCATATCTCATAGATGTTAATATGATAAATTTTATGGTTATATCTGTTATTAAAAACATATAAATAAATCATTAATGTAGGTATATAATGTAACATCCCAATTAAGTAATGAATAATAGATATTTTTATCTATGTCTATTAATGAATTAGATAGTGTTTTAGAGGCTTAAAATGAAAATAAATCAAATCTTAAGCATGGAATACACTAATATTTTTTTAAAAGATTGTTTTACTGCCTTTTGATGGAATTTTTTTTTTAAATATATCTTTTGACAATTTGAAAATATATATTTGTCAAAATAAACTTATTATTTATAATTGGGACATCAAAATTTACTTTGTGGGAATTTTGGTATTTTTCTGACAATGTTTATTTTTTAATGAATATTGAAAAATACTGCATTTTACATCAAAAATGATTTTTAATCTACTTTATTTATTTGATTATATTATCTTTTGAATTGGTTTTAAAGTTAAATTAGAATATATTTTTACCATTAAATCCAATGGTGGTCATTAGGATTAATTTCACTTTGGAATTGGGCATAAACTAATGCCAAACGTTTCATAGATATTGTTTCAAAAAAACCCGCTATTTGTTTTGACAACGGGAATTATTTTTTAAATAAATTATTTCAATTTATTTGTTTGGAATTTGGTAAAATGGATTACATATTTGGAATCAGATGGTACAAATTATGTAATCAAGACTCTTTTATTTTTGGACATTATGAATAGTAACGGTGGTAATTATCTCTAATTATCTAGATTAATGAGTAATCAGGTAGTTAAAGATAATAAAATGATATCATAATAGTACAAAAAGACCACAACATGTGTCCTAAGGCTACTGGTTGTCTCATTGACGACCATGGGATGCCATGTGCCAAACTTGGGGGCCCCATGGAATCACTTTTGTGAGAAAGTGACTTTTTATCTTTTTATTTTTAAATAATGTTAAATGTGACAAAGAATGTTTCACCGAAGTAAAATATTTTTAATTTTGTCCACAAAAATGATCTTTTGGACTATAAATATTAATTAGAAAGATAAAAATATTTCCTACATCATTATATTTTTTTTATAATTTTTAGACGTTAAATTTATTAAATTATTTATGACATTATGATGATGCAGCGATTACCTCATTAATAAAGGATTTAAATAAAATGGAAAGATAATATACAATCTAAGACCTACACATGTCCAAAACCTATTGGGTGGGTATATTTCTAACCCTTATCACCTTATACTTGAATTATAACAATTTGGGACCTTTAAAATCCGAAACCCATTTGAAAATAATGTAACATTTCTTTACTTTCCAAGAGTGCCCCTCCTCTCCTCTTATAAAAGGCCCCCACCTCTACCAACTTACCCACACATACAAAGGCTTTGGCTCGGACAAACCCTGCCCATTTTGTCTCTCCACTTCCCTCTCTTACTCCTTGAAGCCTCACTTTGGGCAGAAGTCTTCTCAAGGAATCCTTTGAGCTCAAACCAAAGGGAGTTACCCGATTTTAAGGTAATGTCTTCACTTGAGTCCTTTTGTTTTATTTTGCTTCTCTAACCCCCTAAAATCTTTTTATTAATTTCTTTTGTAACAGCTCTAGTATCTTAAATATACTATGATGTTGTTATAATAAGGATTCGAGCTACACATACACAAACCTACATCTAATGGTTAACGGACATACGGTTTCTGTGGATGGTGAATTTATGCCTCCCGAAACGATGATTGTTCAACATTCTTTTAACACCATCAAAGGTCTCCATTAAGATGTCACTATATTTATATATGATATATAATATGTTTATGTTTTCCTTAAGATTATGTATTTTTCATTTTGGGCATACCTTTATGGTTTCAATTATGGGTAAACGTGATATCTTTATTTAAGGAAGTGCGGACTACCGCCCCCTCAAAGTGATTTGATTCGTTAAATTCCATATGTGCGACGTATAAATGATGGAACTATGATATTATATATGATATTATACCATAATTAAAATATACCTTTATATTATTATGATTCCATTCTATAAAATACGAAATAAAAATGAAAGTAGCGTTCATGCGTACGTACGGATTACCATCTCCATAAACGGTGCATTTCATTTCTTAACTCTAAATGATTATGTAATATTATAAATGCATGTATGAAATGGATATATATTATATATACATCATGATTATAATTCTGGATATAATGGATACATGAACAACTTGTAATTATAAAGGGTTTATTTTTGACTCAAGTACCAATGATCGTTAAAATGACAGTTATTAACTTAAATAATTTCATAGTGTTCATGAAATGGAAATAAGTGATATAAAAGGAATAATGAAATTGAAAAATGTTCTTAAGCAATTAGAAATGAACTCAAGTTTATTATTCAGGACATTAAAGAACGATCGAGTCAAGTCGGACCCGAGGTATGGGACTTCGTCTCAATCTCCTTTCATTGAGGCATATCTTGTTTTATACACAACCTTCTTTTATACGGTGTATAAAACCCTTTGACTTTTACATTTATTGAAAAGGAGTCTTTTTTATACGAAATGTTTACTAAATGACAAAAGGGAATGTTTTTGTCGTACGTATGCGGTGACAACGACTTCTCCGCCGCCATGACCATTATTTGAGTTTCATCTTCCTCTACAAGCCATACCTTTTTAAAAAAAAGAAAAATAAGTACCATGTTTAACTTTTCTTTTATTTTGGTATTGAAAATGGTTTTCATAATGTTTTTATATAAATGTTTTGTATTTATATCTTGTGATTGAAAGGTGGAAATTTTATGTTTCCTTTATGCATGTTTTATGTGATACGATTATGTTGAGGTTCCTGGGAATTATTATGAAGACGAGTGGTTTCATGATAGAGTAAGGGTGGGTGAGCCCGATATAGCTCTTCAATGCATTGGGTAACTCAAAGGAGTGAAATGTTAAGGTTTCTCTAAAGATATTTATGGAATATACTATGATGGGTATTCCAAACATAACCAAGAGGGTTACTCCCTACGTAAAAATGTTATAAATTCCTCAAGTTACCTTTATGTCTTATGATTTCTATGATTTATTCATGGTTTGATGAGGTATGTTAAAGTGCTTATGTTTTATGGGTAAAGTAGGATTTCATTCTTATGTATATATGAACTCATGTTTCCGTTCCATATTTTTATAACCCATACTAAGCTTTTTATGCTAATCCCAAGTTTTTTTGAAATGTTTTTCACAGGTCAAGGGAATGGTACATGATATGATGATAGTGTCAATGAAGTGTCCAGAAAGAATCCATGTTTTATTTTAAATATGTTTCCATTTATGGGAAAAATGAATACTATCTTTATGTAACCACTTTGTTTATATGTGGAATGCAATGCAAGTTTTATGATCTAATTCTCTAAAACTCTAAACCCGAAAAGATCCTCCAGGTGTAATCTTGTAATAACTCAAGATTAAGTAAGGTTTAAGGATGAGGCCTTATAGTTTGTATCAAATGTCAGTTTATATGACGTTAGGAGTTATAAATCTATTAAATTATTATCCAAAAATATTTTTTTTATGAAGTGATATAGTATTTGAAGATTACCATGTTGCTTCATCTAAGACATGTTTGTTCAGAATGGTTTTCAGCAGAGGAAATAGGGAAGCAGTGCTAGGAAGGCATACAGAAAGAAATAACCTTCTGAATCAGCATCCTGAGACGGTCGGAATTGGAACTGAACAGTTTTATGCAGTAATGGCACAGTTGACTCAAGTGATAAATGGTGGTGGTATCCATGCACAAGATCAGCCAGATCAACCGCAGAGGAACATGTCAATGGTGTAACATTTCATGAGGCAACATCCCCCATCATTCAGAGGATCATCTGACCTTGTGCTAGCTGAAGGGTGGATTAAAGCACTGGATAAGATTTTCGATGTCATGGGGTGTTCAGACAATCAAAATGTTAGTCATGCTATTTACCATTTGGAGGGTGAAGCAGATCAGTGGTGGACGATGGTTAAAAATATCAAGGACGCTGATGAGATTTATGCTCTCGACTGGGATGAATTCAAAGGTATGTTTCTTGAAAAGTATTTTCCTAAGGCTATTCGACATAGGATGGAAAAACAATTCTTGGAATTGAGGCAATAGGAAGACTCAGTGGCTACCTATGAAGAAAGGTTCACCCAATTGGAAAGGTATGCTCCAAATTTTATCCGAGACCTTGATTTTAAAATCAATCGTTTTTACTCAGGATTAATGCCAAAATATCGAAGTGCATTAGATTCTCGTGAGTTTAAAAATTATGAAAAGCTTGTTCGATGTGATGAGAAGGTGGAAATGGAGTTTTTCGATGATCAAGTGTTCTATAACAACCAGTAGAAGAAGAGAGCAATGTGGCAGGAGAAAGGAAAGAATTCTTCCAAAAGGTCTGACGGTAAGAAAACTAAGTTTCTAGTTTGTGATAAATGTGGAAAAAGGCATGCTAGGTAATGTCTTCTGAATTTTGGAAAGTGCTATCGATGTGGTAAGATGGGACATAAGGCTAGTTATTGTACTGAAAAAGATCAAGGTGATGGTAAGTTGAAATTTGATTTACAGTTAGTGAAATGTTTTAAGTGAAATGAGATGGGTCACTATGAAAATGAGTGTCCGACAAAGAGCTTGAGTGACGGGAAGCAGTTAGACTACAATCAGAAATGGGTGGTGAAATCCTTTGCAACTAATTCAGTAGATGTCGGTCCAACAAATGAAGTTGTATCAGGTACTTTGTTCGTTTTTTCAGATTATGCCAGTGTGTTGTTTGTTTCAGGGTCTACACATTGTTTCATCTCGGAAAAATTTTCTTGTAAAATGGGAATACCATCTCAAGAAATGACTCATGAAATTTTGGTAAAAACACTTGGGGGGAAATGTTGAGGCAAAAAGAATTTATAAGAATCTTCCTATCTTATCTGTAGAAAGAACCTACTTCCAAACCTTATTGTTCTACCTCTAGTAGAGTTTGATGTTATCTTGGGTATGGTTTGGCTCTCTATTTACCATGATAAGATTGAATGTAGAGCTAATGAAATTTCTTTTCAAAAAGACTTTCAGTTTGTGTACAAGAATGAACCCTTACTGTTGATAACTTATCAAGAGGCCAAGAAACTTTTAAAAGATGGAAATGAATGTTACCTTGCACACATCGTTGAAAATAAAGGAACTGTTCAGATTAATGATGTGCTAGTGGTAAATGTGTATCCTGATGTTTTTCCTGATGAGTTTCCTGGAATAATACCAGATCAGGAAGTTGAGTTTACTGTTGACTTAGTTCATGATGCTAAGCCAATTTCAAATATTCCTTATCAAATGGCTCAAATTGAACTTTTAGAGTTGAAGGATAAATTGTATGATTTATTAGAGAAAGGTTTCATTCGACCTAGCACATCACCATGGGGTGCTCCTGTTTTATTTGTTAAAAAGAAATATGGTTCAATGAGACTTTTCATTGATTATAGAGCCTTGAATAACATCACTGTTAAGAACAAATATCCTTTGAATCATATCGATGATTTGTTTGATCAGCTCCAGGGAGCTCAGTATTTTTAAAAGATTGACCTGAGATCGGGGTACCATCAGCTGAAGGTAAAGGAAGAAGATGTTCCAAAGACTATGTTTTGTACAATATATGGCCATTATGAATTTGTAGTAATGCCTTTTGGGCTAACCAATGCACCTGCTGTATTCATGGACTTAATGAATAGAATTTTCCATGAGTTCTTGGATAAGTTTTTGGTGGTTTTAATTAATGATATTTCGGTGTTTTATAAAAGTAAAGAGGATCATGAAAGACATTTAAGGGTTATCTTGAAAACCTTAAAAGAAAAGAAACTATATGGAAAATTCAGCAAGTGTGAGTTTTGGTTGCAACAAATTTTTTTCCTTGGTCACATTGTTTCTAAAGAAGGTATAACTGTTGATCCTGCAAAAACAAAAGTTGTGGAAGACTGGACAAGACCCACAAATGTAACTGAGATTCAAAGATTCCTTGGTTTGGATATCTATTACTGAAGGTTTGTTAGAAAATTTCACGGTTATCTGGTCCAATGACTAAGCTAACTCGGAAGGGTGTTAAGTTTATCTGGACAAAAGAATGTGATGATTGTTTTCAAGAATTGAAATGAAGATTGGTGAATACTCTAGTTTTTTCACTACCTTCCAGGAATGGTGAGTTTGTTATCTACAGTGATGCTTCATTGAAAGGACTTGGTTGTGTACTAATGAAGAATGATCTGGTAATTGCTTATGCTTCACGACAGTTGAAAACTCCTGAGGTAAATTACCCCACACATGATTTGGAATTAGCTGCTGTTGTTTTCGCTTTAAAAATTTGGAGGCATCATTTGTATGGAGTAAAGTGTGAAATATATACTGATCACAAAAGTTTAAAGTATATATTCACTCAGAAAGAGTTAAACATGAGACAGAGGAGATGGCTGGAATTAATCAAGGATTATGATTGTACAATTCATTACCATCCGGGAAAAGAGAATAAAGTGGCTGATGCTTTGAGTCAAAAAATTAATGCTTCATTAGCAATGTTGCATTTGGAACATGATACTTTGGTTAAGGATTCGATGAACTTTGGCACAGATGTTTTTGGTGCAGGATGTTCTTATGTTTTGTTTCAGGTATCAGTGAGATCATCTCTATCAGATAGAATCAAGCAAGCATAGAAGCAAGACCGTGAGTTGCAGAAAAAGGTAGAGCTAGTTCAGAAAGGTAAGTTTCCTGAATTCAGCATTGATAATGATTGTGTTTTGAGATTTTGGAAGAGATTGTGTGTGCCTTGTGATTCACAGTTGAAGAGAGAGTTGTTATGTGAAGCTCATAGTTCTCCGTTTTCAGATCATCCTGGCAGTACTAAGATGTACAGAGATCTGCAGGAGTATTACTGGTGGGATGGAATGAAAAGATATATTGTTGATTTTACTGTGAAGTGTTTGACATGTCAATAGGTTAAAGCAGAATGATAGTTACTGAAAGGGATGCTTCAGCCTTTACCAGTGCCATAGTGGAAATGGGAGAATATATCCATGGAATTTGTTGTGGGATTACCAAACACATCTAGAGGTAATAATGCAATCTGGGTTATTGTTGATCGCTTGACTAAATCTTCTCATTTCCTTACTATACGAGATACCTTTTCCCTAGATCAACTTTCCCGTTTGTATCTTAAAGAGATAGTCAGGTTACATGGAGTTCCCCTCTCCATTGTATCTGATTGTTATCCCAGGTTCATTTCTAACTTTTGGAAAGGCCTTCAGAAGTCATTGGGTACTGAATTAAATTTTAGTACCTCTTTTCATCCTCAATCAGATGGGCAGTCAGAACAAACAATTCAGACCATGGAGGATATTCTACGAGCTTGATTGATGGATTATCTGGGAATTTGGGACCAACATCTTTCTTTGGTTGAATTTTCATATAATAACAGTTTTCATTCCAGTATAAATATGACACCATTTGAGGCGTTATATGTGAAGTGGTGTTGAACTCCAGCATTCTGAGATGAAGTGGTTGAAAGGAAGTTGATGGGACCAGAATTGGTGGAAGAGATGGTTGAAAAAGTTCAGCTGATACAGAAACAGATGAGAACAGCTCAGAGCAGGAAGAAGAGTTATGCGGACAACACGAGGAAGGATCTATCTTTTGAGGTAGGTGATCATGTTTTTCTCAAAGTCTCACCATGGAAATGTGTGATGAGATTTGGTAAGAAAGGAAAGCTGAGTCCAAGGTTCATTGGACCATATGAAATTCTGGAGAGAGTTGGATCAGTTGCATACCGAGTGGCTTTACCTCCGAGTTTATCTCAGGTATACAATGTTTTTCATATTTTGATGTTGAGAAATGACATGCCAAATCCATCTCATGTTTTGAGTACAAATGTAGCTCAGCTGGAAGAGAACCTATCTTATGAGGAACAACCGGTCCAGATTATTGACCACAGGGAGGAAGTGTTACGAAATAAGGTGATTAATCAGGTAAAGGTTTTGTGAAAAAACCACATGATGGAAGAGGAAACATGGGAATCCGAAAATTCAATGAGGGATAAGTACCCCCATTTTTTCGATAAGAAAATAAATTACAGGGACGCAATTTTATAAAGGGGGTAAGGATGTAACATCCCAAGTAAGTAATGAATAATATATATTTTTATCTATGTCTATTAATGAATTAGATAGTGTTTTTTAGGCTTAAAATGAAAATAAATCAAATCTTAAGCACAGAATACACTAATATTTATTTAAAAGCTTGTTTTACTGCCTTTTGATGGCAAACCATTTCTAAATCTATATTTTTAAAATTTTATAATCTATATTTGTCGAAAAAAACTTATTCATTATAATTGTGACATCAAAATTTACTTTGTGTGAATTTTTGGTATTTTTCTGACAATGTTCATTTTTTAATGAATAGTGAAAAATACTGCATTTTACATCAAGACTACTTTTTAATATACTTTATTTATATGATTATATTGTCTTTTGAATTGGTTTTAAAGTTAAATTAGAATATATTTTTACCATTTAATCCAATGGTGGTCATTAGTATTAATTTCACTTTGGAATTGGGCATAAACTAATGCCAAACTTTTCATAGAGATTGTTTCAAAAAAAACCCGCTATTTGTTTTGACAACGGAATTATTTTTTAAATCAACTATTTCAATTTATGTGTTTGGAATTTGGTAAAATGGATTACATATTTGGAATCATAAGGTCCAAATTATGTAATCAAGACTCTTTTATTTTTGGACATTATGAATAGTAACGATGGTAATTATCTCTAATTATCTTGATTAATGAGTAATCAGGTAGTAAAAGATAATAAAATGATATCATAATAATAAAAAAAGACCACAAAATGTGTCCTAAGGCTACTGGTTGTCTCATGGCCTACCATGTAATGCCTTGTTCCAAACTTTGGGGCCCCATGGAATCACTTTTGTGAGAAAGTGTCTTTTTATCTTTTTATTTTTAAAGAATGTTAAATGTGACAAAGAATGTATCACCTAAGTAAAATATTTTTCATTTTTTCCACCTAAATGATATTTTGGACTATAAATATTCATTAGAAAGATAAAACGATTTCCTACATCATGATAGTTTTTTTATAATTGTTAGACATTAAATTTCTTAAATTATTTATGACATCATGATGATGCAGTGATTACCTCATTAATAAAGGATTTAAATAAAATGGAAAGATAATGTAAAATCTAAGACCTACACATGTCCAAAACCTATTGTGTGGGTATATTTAGAACCCTTATCACCTTATCCTAGAATTATATCAATGTGGGTCCTTTAAAATTGGAAACCCATTTGAAAATAAAGTAACATTTCTTTACATTCCAAGAGTGCCCCTCCTCTCCTCTTATAAAAGGCCCCCACCTCTACCACATTAACCACACTTCCAAAGCCTTTGGCTCGGCCAAACTCTGCCCATTTTGTCTCTCCACTTCCCTCTATTACTCCTTGAAGCCTCACATTGGGCATAAGTCTTCCCAAGGAAGCCTTTGAGCTCAAACCAAAGGGAGTTACCCGATTTTAAGGTAATGTCTTCACTTGAGTCCTTTTGTTTTATTTTGCTTCTCCAACCCCCTAAACTCTTTTTATTCATTTATTTTGTAACAACTACAGTATATAAAATATACTATGATGTTTTTATAAGAAGGATTAGAGCTACACTTACACACACATATATCTAATGGTTAAAGGAATACTGTTTCCATGGATGGTGAATTTATGCCTCCCAAAACGATGATTGTTCAACATTCTTTTAACACCTTCAAAGGTGTCCATTAAGATGTAACTATATTTATATATGATATATAATATGTTTAGGTTTTCCTTAAGCTTATTTATTTTTCATTTTGGGCATACCTTTATGATTTCCATTATGGGTAAACACGATATCTTCATTTAAGGAAGTGCGGACTACCACCCCCTCAAAGTGATTTGATTCGTTAAATACCATATGTGGGACGTATAAAGGATATAACTATGATATTATATATGATATTATACCAGAATTATAATATACCTTTATATCATTATTATTCCATTCTATAAAATACAAAATAGAAATGAAAGTAGCGTTCATGCGTACGTACGGCTTACCGTCTCCATAAACGGTGCATTTCATTTCTTACCTCTAAATGATTATGTAATATTATAAATGCATGTATATACTAGATATATATGATATATAAATCATGATTATAATTTTGGATATAATGGATACATGAACAACTTGTAATTATAAAGGGTTTATTTTTGACTAAAGTACCAATGATCGTTAAAACGACCGTTATTAACTTAAATAATTACATAGTGTTCATGAAATAGAAATAAGTGATATAAAAGGAATAATGAACTTGAAAAATGTTCTTCAGCAAGCAGAAATTAAATCAAGTTTATTATTCAGGACATTAAAAACGATCGAGTCAAGTCGGACCAGAGGTATGGGACTTCGTCTCAATCTCCTTTCATTGAGGAATATTTTGTTTTATGCACAACCTTATTTTATATGGTGTATAAACCCCTTTGACTTTTATGTTTATTCTAAAGGAATGTTTTTTATATGAAACGTTCACTAAACGAAAAAAGGGAATGTTTTTGTCGTACGTATGCGGCGACAATGACTTATCCGCCACTATGACCATTATTTGAGTTTCGGCTTCCTCTACAAGCCATACCTTTTTAAAAAAAGAAAAATAAATACCTTGTTTTACTTTTCTTTTATTTTGGTATTGAAATGGTTTTCCTAATGCTTTTATATCAATGTGATGTATTGATATATTTTGATTGAAAGGTGGAAATGTTATGTTTTCTTTATGCATGTTTTATGTGATACAATTATGTTGAGGTTCCTGGGCATTATTATGAAGATGGGGGGTTCCGTGATAGACTATGGGCGGGTGAGCCCGATATAGCTCTCCAATGCATTGGGTAACATGAAGGAGTGAAATGTTAAGGTTTCTCTGAAGATATTTAGGAAATATACTGTGATGGGTATTCTAAACGTAACCAAGAGGGTTACTCCATACGTAAGAATGTTATGAATGCATCAAGTTACCTTTATGTCTTATGATTTCTATGATTTATTCATTGTTTAATGAGGTGTGTTAAAGTGATTATGTTTTATGGGTAAAGTATGATTTCATTCTTATGTATATATGAACTCATGTTTCCTTTCCATATTTTTATAACCCATACTGAGCTTTTTATGCTCATCCCAAGTTTTTTTGAAATGTTTTTCACAGGTCATGGGAATGGTACATGATATGATGATAGTGTCAAGGAAGTGTCATCAAAGAATCCATGTTTTATTTTAAATATGTTTCCATTGAAGGGAAAAATGAATACTATCATTATGTAACCACTTTGTTTATATGTGGAATGTAATGCAAGTTTTATGATCTAATTCTCTAAAACTCTAAACCCGAAAAGATCCTCAAGGTGTAATCTTGTAATAACTCAAGATTAAGTAAGGTTTAAGGTTGGAGCCTTATATATAATATAACCTATCACCATATAATCCATTGAAAAATTATAACATCATTTGTGTGTAGGACAGAACACCACACTCACAAAGAAATATGACTTATTACATCAGAAAATCACATTTATAATATATATAGATATATGTTTTCTAGATGAAATAATATTTTTTTATAATTATAATAATGTAATTCTAAAAAACACATATCTTATTTCCCCCATGAACATTCAAAATTGAAACATTAACACATGTATTCGTACAACCTGCTGTCTCAATGATTGTAATGTAGTTCATTTTAATAAATTTATTTACATATTGGTTTAAAAAAATGATTTATGAAAATGAAAATTATTTCCAAATTATAATTTTATATATGATGAAAAAATATTGTCTTTGACCTTATTTAATGTTCCAAAGTGATTTTCTTCATATGATGACAAGTAGAGAAAAAAATTCAGATACCAACCTACAATATTAGTTTATAGAATATAAAATAGTAATAAAAAACATATTAAAAAATTATAAACCATTCTTAAAAGATTTTACAATTTACCTAATCTAAATGTTCTGAAAAAAAAATTTACATGACAATTTAATTTTGATGAAATAGATTTCATGTATCACTTTTACTTATGTGAGTCACATTCAATATTTTAATTTTAATAATTTTATGTGTTGTATATAGTTCCCATTTCATGTTTAATATATTGAATATATTTATACTTATGGTTTTCCATATATCATTTTTTTTATTTCTTCATGTGGGGAATGTTTCAAAAGTTTCCACAATGATAAGAGTTTATTTCGCAATATCAATAGTTTTTAAGATTATTATGACTATGTCTCCATTGGGGAAATAATTTCACTCAAGACCAATAATATTAGAATTTACACTTGTTATCATGATATTTTTAAAGAAATATATCTATTTAATACAAATTTTACTTATAATAAATTATAAATTTTAAAAAGTAAAATAAAATTAATTTATCTCTTCTATCGATTAACATCCATGACAGTGTTTTCTTAAAAATGATATTAAAATGATAAAATATTATAGTAAGGTAAGTTAAATTCATTTTTTCCTATTATTTATTTCTTAAAAATTGGAATATGAGGAATCTTCTGGTCATTTTTCAAATAAGGAACATTTTTATCACTTAGTAATTTGTTAATATAAGGTATTTTTTACATATATGGAATTTATATAATTATTTATCATTAAAAAAATATTTTTATCAAATATTATTTTTTATTTTCATATGTTCATATTGAAATAAAATTATATCCACTATATTTAGATACATTTGGTTTTTTAGGAGTTTTTTAATGTGGAAATGTTATTTTCCTATAAAATATTTTTAATATTAAAATAGTAATTATAATTTTCATCAAAATCAACACGTGATTTAATGGATTAGTTGAAAATTATATATTTATTTCTCTTAGAAATATTACTATATAATTTCCCCTAACCAGGATTTGGAGATTTATTATTTTTTTTCATTTCTCAAATAACTTATTTTTTAAATCTATTAGGATAATGATATTTGAAAAAATTATGCAACCCATTTTTTCCCAAGGTTATTCTTATTTTTATGCCTCTTGATTGATATGATTGACACATCATACATATTCATTTGCATGATATGAATTTAATAGGTGAGGCTAAAATTATATATCCCTCAATTTAATTTAGAAATGTATTAATCTCAAGAGGGATCATGTTTGGGATAAGAGAGTAAAAAAAATCCATTTTGTTGTATTATCCACCATGTGATATTAAATATAAATTTTATATTTCCATATGTTTATTTCATGTTTTATTTTTCTTCCACATTTCGTATGTTTTTATTATATTATGATCCATGTGTGTTATTTTTTTCTCCCATCTGATAACTCACTATTAATTTTTTTTATGATATCATGTTATACCTTTTAGTCAAATGTTTTTTTCCTAATCATGTGTGTTTATATATTGGGGTTTTTAGATGAACCCTTTCTATTATGGTATCCCATTGTTCTCCTATGTAGTTTTTATATCTAAAATGGATTTAATATTTTAATTTGGAGTATAAAAAAGGATTCCATGTTTTTTTCCTTTAAATGTATATTGAACCTATTATATCAAAGACCGATTTCATTTTTGATACTTTTTTAATAAACATTTCCATTAAAATTCATGTTATATTATGTTTAAAATGATTTTGTTCCTAGAATACTTACCGAAGAATATACCCCAATTTTCACCATCCCAATGTAGTGTTATGTCAAACAGTCATTGTCCTTTAGTAGTTATATTCATCTCCTAAGTCTTGTATTATTCAATTTTATGTATATATATACTTAAATATCTTAAGAAACATGTATATCTCATAAATTCCATAATTTTTTTATATGAATATATGTTTAATGAAAATATTTTTTATTGGATATCATGATCATTTGTAGGATAATATTGATAATTGGTATTCAGTTTTGTTTAGGAATTTTAAAGATAATTATCACTATACATAAGGAGACAATCTAATACATTAATAAATTTATTGATTCTTATAAAATGTTCTTTTATCCCTAGATAAGAAATGAATATTAGTTTTCTGATTGATTTATTTGTTTTTTAAAAATATTCTTCAGATTATATAGAGAATGGAAATTTATCTCCATAGTATTTCAACCAAATTATTTAATTAGCTATTCACAAAAAAGGATTAAAAAAACAATGATATCAAACAACTAACATATTGAAACAAATTTATGTAGAAAATATTTCAAGGTGGTTAACGTTATATATTTATCTTGATATTTGATTTGTTAGAGACATTTGTTTATTTGGAGAAATATGGATATAGAAATAAGTTTATGGAATCAAAAAAACATACTTAATAAAATTATCATATTACTCATAATATATTATGTTTTATATAAAAAATGTAAAATATTATCATTCTAATTGTTACATTTAATTATATCAAGATATAAAACATAATTTTTTTTTCAGATTTGTTTGCAATTAAGAATTAGATTATTTTGTGACAAAAATACCTAAAGAATGGGTATAACATTACAATGATAATAAAAGAACATATATTAACCATTTGTGGATCTCGTGTTATTGTGATGTGATTGAAATCCAAATTTTGATAATTATGACCACATAACACTCACAAAACCAATTTTATATCAAGGAAAAATATTGATGTCTTTCCTGGACTATGAGATTAAGCTAACATGAGATCCATGTGATGCCCTTTGAATTTGGTAACATCCCCCCCATAGAAAATCAGTCCTGAATAAGATTCACAAGATTCACATGACCATCCTTCATATCATATTTTTTTATTAAACATTTTATCATGATTATTTGAGTGTCTTTATTACTATTTGTATGGTCATGTGAAATCAAGTAAAAAAATTAAGGGACATAACAAATATCATTCTGATCTTCTAAAGGCCCTTAGACAAACATTGTTGATAATATGAAGTACCATATAAATGTCTCCCTAATCACCTAAACTCTCGTGTACTTGTTTGAATAATCATGAAAACATCCTCCAACTTATCTCTTAGATTACATGATGGAACTTAGGAAGGTCCACCAGATCACATGAATTCCATTCGATATATCAACCATGTCACAAAACCAGTATTTGATATATTATCCTAATAACATGATGTCCCTTGGATATATCATTTTGATCATTATAAGTCCATTATACATAATGGTATTAAACATTATGTGAAATTTACATGGGGTCTGGGACATGTAACCTGAACCCCTAGTTGGGATACCATTGTCATATGTCTGACCCTATACATTCCATGAGATCTAGAGTGGTGGTGTTTAAATAATAATAATGATTATTAATTTTCACATTTTAATTTGGTGTGAATTAACCAATGACATGTGACATAATCATGTGGAGTTCATAAGATGTTTAAAACATTAACTAATAGTACTTTCACTAAATGTTTCCATTATACATGGCTTTTCACACATGAAAACATCATAGATATGGATGAAAAGATAAATATTACCCCTTATCATCATAGATAGATCAAAGTTTTTCTAATTTTATAATATATGAATAGAAATATGGTGGAAGTTATTTTTCATAGGAGAGATCATGTGACAAAAACAAGATTTTGGTTGAAAAAATATCAATGGGTAACTTTTGGATAATAGAATGAGAAAGATTTTCATGAGGCTAAATCTTGTGGGTTTCTATTAATAATGTAACATCAATATTATTTTTATATTGCGACATGTTTGTGATAGTAGGATATATGTACACATTTATCCTCATTAAGAAGGTGATCACATGCCATTATAACCAATCCCATTTTTGTGACCCATAGATGATCATGAAAATTATGAGATCACCCTTCCCTTAGAAAAAAATGAATGACTGCCCATCCTCCATGTAATTGAAAACCACATTCCCCTAAATTCATACATAGTTTTGAAACCATCACACAATAAACACATTATAACACCCTTCCCTATTTGTGTGATCTAAAAAGGATCACCCAATGCATGTTACTTGAAAACGATCATGTGAAGTGCATGATCACCCTTTTACTTGGACTAAAATAGTCAGTATATCTCTTGTGGATTAGAAAATTATCTTTCTATCTCTTAACCTTACCTAATGGCCGTGTTCATTTACATTTTTTTCAAAAATACATATATTATTGTGATGGTATTTCTATAACCACCACTGTGATTCTTTTCTCGTCATCTTGATTATGATTTGTGGACTATGAGTCCACTGATACCAATCCAAGTAGGACATATAAGGAACCTTCAAATGATCTTAGTTCAATATAAATCACACTATATAATTTAAATGGAGTGATTGTCCTATTTGATATATAAAATTGAATAGATTCATATGGATCTAGATCTACATTAAACAAACACATACATTCTGGCTTCTATAAAGTTCATGCCCCAACCCTATATGCAGTTTATCTGAATATTTAACACCTCTTTTATGTCACCTAGAGCATGTTTTATAGTATATTAGGTACATTATATGAATTTTTCATTATCATAATAAATTAAACTATTATGGAAACTATGAAAACATGAAATCCTAAAATCTACTGTCCATTATCTCTAAAATATCATTATCCCATTGAGACTAATACTAGGGAGACATTAGTGTGTACAAACTACTCAATAATTAGTGAATCCATAAGAAATAATCTCTATTTAGTTTTAATCCAAAACTCTCTTGTAATGTATCCAATTAATAGGTATTTTTTTTTTTGAAAAGATCATTACTCACATCAATAGTTATACATATGATGATTATATCAATAGTATGATTAAAATTCCTTACTGATGACTTTTTATAGTTATATATGATAACATTTTTCTAATTATTATAGGGAAATATTCACAATGATGAATCATAGAGAAATCATGAATGGGGTAACTCCATTCATACATATGTTGTATCACACTTCATGGGACATAAATCAATAAAACTATGTGTATTTTTATTTTTATTCATACAATATTTGTAAGATTCCTCATCGAGGTTCAATAAAAATTCTGAAATTCCAACCAGGTCTGTAGAAGGTAAAAATATATATAGTTCAGAAAGATATGTATTTAAATCACATGTAGTCTCTCTTATTCACACCATTAAGAAACAATGGGTTTAAATTTGTAGGTCCTATGATATGTATATATGGCTCCATAAGTAGGACATTATATGACATGTGTACTGATTTAACACCCAATAATTTTGATAGCATAAACAACCCCATATAGAAACTTGGTAAATATTCATGGACAAATCAGAAAGATATAAAACAGTCTCTTAGTAGGAAATTATTTCACTAAAAATGGTGTGATGATCCATACCTCCCAAACACTCGAACAATGTGAGTTCCTAAGCATTAGTTGAATGTAATCCCAATTTCATAAAATGATTTTAATGCATGATCGTGGATCGATAAAGATAATGAAATTGTTTATTTTTCCTATGGATGATCCAAACTAAATTGATTTATTTTGAAGACATATTAAAACTACTTAAAAATATATTTATAACTAACAATATATAGTTGAAACAAAATACTAAATCTAATTAAATCATTTTGATAAAAAATTAAGGTTTATCACATGTTCAAACATTCCATTATTCATGTTTCACAGAAGTGAAATGACCAAATCAACATCAAGAATAAATAATTTTGTATCCCTTTAATATCTAAATATGATGGTTTATTACTTGTGTAGTTTCAAACAATAGAGACATTTTTTTCTATTTTTCGACATGATCAGATGAAAAGTCTCACCATAACAGACATTGATATGACATGATGGAGTCATTAAGATAGAATTTTGGTAAATAAGATATAAAAAATAATATCAAAATCAAAAAATAATATCATATACTCAATATATTTGTCATTGTGTAGAACACTAAATAGACATGTTTTTTCATAGATATGGAACGTTTCAGATATATGGGGATACACAAAGGTGTCCTTAGAAGCTGAATCCCACCAATATTCTACAAATAGTATGGGTGAAAATAGAAGTAGTGATGCATGTATCCACTTATAAACACTTATTCAGATTATCATTGGGTCATGTTACTAATAAACTTACATATGTTTTGAAATAGAAATAAATGGGTTGACCATTGCTCCATCATTGTGATGGAGATTATTGGGATGGATCCTATCAACTATTTCCACTAGCGTCTAACTACCGATTACCCTCAGTCACTTTCTGAGAGATCTACTAGAAACATCACCACCATGGATGTTCATATTCTAGTAACATGGATATATTTCCAGGTGTAACTTTATCCTAATCACATAGATCTATCTCATATAAACATAGAATTCAATTATACACGTAGAATATGTAGAATAATTTCAGATAATAGTCCCATATCCATTCTTTGCAATAATGAGTCCTCCAAAACATTAAATAAGTATGCATGAGATGGGTACATAACTCCCACCACACATGAACTCCTATAGCATATTCTGATGTTTCAGTGAGGATTGAAGTGGTTATATATCCCTATTTATATTGAAGATACTTTTTAGTATGTAATGGGGATGGGGAATGTGGTAGTTTATGTTAATACACATACCCTTTTAAAGTGTTATTACATGTTTATAATGATAAATATATACACCAATATATTCCTAAAATTTTAAATGGAGAATTACGTATCCCAATTTCAATATTTATTGAATCACATTATCATGTTCAAATAAGACGTGACAATTAATCTAGGGAAAAAACATATTCATAGTCTAGTATAATAAAATTATTTTAATATTCTGGTAAATGACGTGGTACAAGACTGAGCATGTATCCCCCAGTCACACTCGGTTTCATCATCCCAATTTGTTGATATCCTCAGTATTGGAGATTATTAATACCAAAACATAGTAGTGGAATATTATAAATTCCATCTAGGATTGAGATCATTTCTCAACACCAAATGAGGTACATAAACATAGATAGGCAATCACATATTGAAAAGATTATATTCTAGTTTCATCTGAGGAAGAAACAAAATAATATAATAAGAGGCAATTTATGTTGTGGCTCATATAACATGTCACGTTGTGGTGGTACTTCACCACTATTTAGTGGGGAAATAATATTTTATATGGTCTCACACACCAACTTTAGTCAGGATTGGATGTAATAGTATGGAATCCTCTAAAAGGAAACATCATTTTCTCACTGACAATATGAAATCACAAAAATAAACTAAAAAATTATTCTATATAGTGGGATCATATTACTATAGAAGCAGATGGTCATATGAATATTCCAATGACAAAAACCTAGTATGCACATATTTCAACATGAAGCAAAATTTAATGTAAATATAATATAGATGTGATTGAGGTGGATTCTCGCATTACTGATATTTTTTGAACTGACACATTAATCCCACACAATTAATATCATCAATACATAAATGATCCAAATACTATTTATCTAATGTATTAGGAAATAACATACACTATACTTCTTCTTATGGTAGTATATTTATTGATTTTAGGGATTTTTCCCACAAAATCGAAAATGGAAAAACACCTAATGAATATATATCTCACAGAAAAGGAAATCTTCCCCTTTTACCGAAACTATCATATTAGAGGTTCTCAAAACATAATTCCAAACTACATGTAGTGCCCCACCATTAACCAACTACAACTCAAGTAATTAAGTAGGCACCCCAAATATGTGTCCCATGTGGGTTCACCTGGTGGAGAAATATGCCTATGATATATAATAGGATGGAATGCAAATATTTGTTGGAACTATTTTCAAAAAAGATCATATATATGTTAAGGCCCATTGCTACATATGACTATAATGTCACATATGAGCCAAGGAATAGTGCATTCCATAATTACACCATAAAATGTGGGAAACATCTAAAATATATTTTTGTAGATAGATCCCTTAATAGTATATGATTGTCCTCAACATGTTATAAAGATACTCTCCTACCAGATAAACTTGGTCACTCTATCTGTGGATTGATACCATATTTCATAGTAAATGTTTACGATATGTTTACAATAGTAGCCTAATGGTTATAAAGAAATTAATAATATATGTCGCATACAATGTACATATACATGGTTGGGGTGAGAATAGGGCCTTACACATCACCCATGAGTACGAAAACCAAACATTTCATTATTGGTATCCTTCAATATCATAGACATAAGTGGGATTATATAACCAATGGATACCTAATATAGTTTTTTAATATCATGAGGAATCCTCATTTTGAGAACAAAATATTATTTTGAGTGGAAGGAGAGGGTTGGAAATATGATCTTATGACATGAATCTAGAAGAATGTGGACCACTTATAAAACAAAAAAATGGATCATTACACTAGATGATAGCTCCCCATAATTGGAAGATACCTATATGTGCAATCACTACAACTAAACTTGGAGAAAAATAAACTGTACCATGTAAGGATAGTCATTGTTACAACATCAATAGAGTTCATATTTGAGATACCCAAGCACATATGTTGGGTAAATGTTTACCATTTACTCCACCCACATGTTTTTCAAATATCAGGGTGGGGGGTCATGAAACCAGTAACGGTTCAAAATCAACCAAATCCCATAGTGATAAGATGCCATTTTATAACATTATCTATTATGGTTTTCATCAAATACTCCACAATAGGATTAGAGAGTAAGACCATCGGTCTTGAATATCCCTTGACACAAAGGGTTATGGTCATATTTATCATCTCCTTTGGAGATATAATTCTTCTCATGGATAAGAAGTGGGTATAAATGGTGAAAACCCAACCATTTCTTCACACTACTCAACATACTAGTTGTATAAGAGGCCGACATAGAATGTTTAGTATATGGATCACTCATGGTCACTATTCTTAGTAAGAGTTCCACATGGCCATCAATATAGAAAAAATAATCCATGAAAATTTCATAATCCAAATACGAAAATAAAACCAAATATCAAATTGAATGAACCTTCTATAACCATAATAGGTTGAGTGAGAGAAAAAGAAATTCTATATTACATAGTAGGTGACATGATGACAAATTAAACCTTTAATACCTCATTTAATGCAATCACCATCAATCAAATTGAGTATATGGACCAAGAAAAAATTATTGGGTTTGGTTATATGAAAATATTACCATGAGGTGCGGATGATGTTGATGATCAATCTAAGGCTACATATATAATGAATCGGTGGGGGAAATTAAATCTGGATATTTTGAATGAAAACATTCAACCTCCATAATGTAATTCCATCCAGGATAAAGAAAAATGTGAGGCTACATCCCAATCAAGAACAATAATGGTCTGATCCCCACCCCCAATATAGAAGAATGACTTGCATAGTTTGAGAATTCGATATAAAACATTTAGTGAATCAATGAGAAATTACACAAGTAAAACATCCCATAGTGGGTAATGACTCCATGTGGAAGAAAATATCTATACTCTTTGATAATAAGATCGATATAATATCCCTATGGGGAAATATTCTAAGAATTATTCTCAATCTCAGTCTAGACAACATGTTTTGATAAATGTGACAATATTTGATGAACCATATTTTAACTCATTAAATTGATAGCTAAATTATTATTGGGGTAACAATGTGTCCTTTCTATGAACCAAAAATCATAAATTGGTAAGGGTTGGGAAATAAGAATAATCATTCACCAACTACCCATACTTAGGGGGTGGTTTAGATAGATATACACATATAAATCCATAATTATCTTGACTATATAGATTCATGATAGATGTCGATGAGGGAAAATCCATATTATCCCGATGAGGCCCCATTATAATCCCAATAATGTATCAATAAGAATCAAAACTAAAATACTTTATATAAATCCCGATGGGGCCATCTTCCACATAGTATTGTAGCCTCTCAACAAGGTCCATCATAAATCTATAAGACATTTATCATTAATTCCTCCAACAATTTAGATACAATTGATGAAAGAAGAAAATTTATAACCACAGTAATTGAAAAACATGTAGTAAATGAGACAGTTTCAAACAATATCACCAATTTGAATGGTCTAGCATACACACTCAACATTCCATTATAGAAGGTGAAGTTGTTGGAACGTTTTGATGAAAATATATATGGTTAGCCACTAACACCTTTGATCCTAATTAATTACTCATGATGAATTTTTGAGTTCACATAAATTGATAAATTCAAGAAGATCCTTCTCAGTGAACTAAAGAAAAAATCTCACCCAAAACCCATAAAAACAAGGAAGTTTTATGTAAAAATATAAGACATGTGGTTGTTCTAAAAAAATAATTGATCCCACAAAAATACTCTATAAGGACATGTATCACCTAGCACATAAGTAACATAAAGAGGTTTATGAAGAAGACAATTATTTTTGATAGCATAAAAGACATGCATCACCGAACATAAATGATCAATGGAGAATTATTGTCTATAAATGACCATAACAATTTATTCGTTATATTAGAGAGTATGAATATGATTATTTTCATTATGAGGTGTACATATTTTATTTCCTAATTTGAAATTATTGATTAACTACTAATAAATTTTATTTAAATTTTTGGAAATGATAAAATATGGGTCAAAAAATAGATTTCCATCCAAAATATTTTTTTATGAGAAAATATTGTATTTAAAATTATAATTTTTTTGAGTAATTTAATTTTATATAATCATATAATTTTTATTAATAATTATATAAAAATTATCAAATGGGGTATATCATTGAATATTTCGAAAAAAAATTAATTTCGAGTGAATAAAAAAAATACAATTTTTTATAAGAAATTATATTTTATTTGATGAATTTATAGAGATCCATGTTTCTAAAAAATGGTTTCAACGAACTATTTTTCTTATATTCTATATAATATAATTATTTTATTTGGAATAAAATTTGTGTTTGAAATAAAAAAATCATTTTTATATGTATAAAGTAATTTTTCTAGAAAAATATTTTTTTTCTCAAAAAGTTTTTTTACTTAATAAATACACATATTGGGTATTTGTTAGTTATTTAATTAAAAAATATATTATATAATTTTCATTTATTTTTATATTCTTATAATTTTGTTTCTAGATATTTTATGAGAATAACCAAAAAAACATAAAATTTATTTTTCTAAAAAGTAGTTTTTATCATGTGTTCCCCACATAATTTTAAAATATTTACTACTACATTATGAAAATGAAATATATAAAATTAATTTCATTTTTAATATTATGAGGTTGAAATTCTGTAAATTAAAACATGTTATATTTCATTAATATGAATCATTATAATGGTAATCATTTATGAAGGATAAATGGAATCTCATGTTAATCTAGATTAAAATTAAAGGATAAAGAAATATTTATTCATCCTAATTTGTAGTTGATTGAGGTAATTAGACTATTCCAACCCTAGTGAATCCATATTTAACTTATTATTATATCCTCCCAAATTTTTTCATTACAAATATATAAGTAATTTATCATAAATTCCACAAACAATTTAGTTCCATTTTTTTGAAAAAGAAAATTCTTATACTGACAAGTTGAGAAATTGAAATATATACCAGTGTATATAAATTTATTTCCATATTGAAAGGTCTAATATACTCACTCAAAATTCCATTATTTAAGGTGTAATTTTTGTAAAATTTTGATGACAATTTATGCGATTAGCTACTAACACCATTGATCCTAAAGAAATACTTAGGAATATTCTTGGAATTAGTGTAATTTGATAAATTATAGACGATACATCTCATTGAACTAGGGAAAAATCTTATCCAACACCAATGTAAATAAAGTAATGTTTTTGTAAATGATATAACCCATTAATTTATTCTGAATCATGTAATTAATCCCATAAAAAACACCAGAAGGAATTGTATCCGCCAATACCTATGTAACACACATATTTTGATGAATAAAGACATTATTTTTGATAGCTTATATAACACAAATTAATAAATATAAATTATTTTTTATTTATTAATGTCTAAATATTACTATTAAAAATTAGATTCTAAATTAGAGAGTATGAATAGGATTATTTTAATTTTCTGATATAAAAAATATAATAATATATTCATATTTATTAAATAATTTCTAGGAAATTTGATTTCAATTTTTTAAAATATATACTATCCTTCCAAAAATAGATGTCTTTAAAAAATAATTTTTTTATATTTTGTGAGAAAATATTGTATTTATATTTTTAAACATTTTAATATTTCAATTATATAAAAATAAAAAAAAATTATCAATAATTGTATAAAAATTATTATACAATTTATATCTTGAATATTTTATAAAAATTTATTTTTTAGTTAATAATGAAATTTACATTTTTTTAATATTTTATTTTAGAAAATTGAGGACTTTCATATTTTAAAAAAATGGTTTTAATGATAAATTAGATTTACTGTAAACTGTACTATCCAATTATGTTATTTAGAGTCAAATTTGTATTCAAATTTATAAAAAAACCATTTCAATATCTAGAAAGTAATTTTTGTGAAAACAGGTGTTTTGTGATCAAAATGTTTCCTTACCTTAATAAATAAAAAATTACCTATTGAGGAATATTGTGAATAAATCATATATATTATACAGTTTTCATTTATTTATACATTATTTTAATATGTTTTTTTCCATACTCTGAGAATAAACCTTGTGTTTTTTAAAATGTATTTTCTTAAAAAGGAGTTTTCATCACATGATACATTGATAAATTAACATTTTTACTACTAAATTATGTAAATGAGATAGATAAAATTATTTTTATACAGAGTATTAGGATGTTCTAAATTTGAAAAAAGACAATTATTATTATTTTTAATATGAATCATAACTGTGGTAATAATTTATCCCGGAGAAATGGGATATCAGGTTAATATAGATTAAAATTAACTAATAAGGAAACTTTTATTCATCCTAATTTATTTTTGATGAATGTAATTAAATCATTCCACCCCTTGCGGGGACATATTTCACTTAGTACTATGTCCTCATAACATGTTCCATCACAAAAAATTAAAACATTTATCATCAATTACACCAAATATTTATATCCATTCCTTAGAATAAGAAAATTAATATCCTCAGAAATTTACAAAGGTGAAATAAATGAGAGAGTGTTTAACTTTATTTCTTGATTGAACAGTCTAACATACTCACTCAAGATTCTATTCATGAAGGTGAATGTTTTGTACATGGTGATTAAAATATATGTGATTAGGCACTAATACATTTGATCCTAATCAAAATATTAGGACTATTATTGGAATTGATAAATTGATAAATTCTAGAAGATACTTCATTGTGAACTAGGGAAAAATCTCTTCCAAAACCCATGAAAACAAGGGAATTTTATTTTTTTTATTGAAATAACCCCTAAATTTATTCACAATAATGTAATAAAACCCATAAAAAACCCTATACGTACTTATATCATCCAATACATATGTAACACTAGTAGGGTTTTGAAGAATAATTTGTTTTATAGTATATATGACCCTAATCATTAAATATAAACAATCCATGATATATTATTTTCACCATATTACAATTAAAGTTTCGTCATTACATTGAAGAGTATGAATATGGCCATTTACATTATGAGATATAAATAATATTTTACTATGTATGTATTTATTGATTTATTACTAGGAAATCTGATTACAATTTTATGAAAAGATATACTATGCTTCATAAAAAGATTTGCATAAAAAATTCCTATTTTCAAAGAAAGTATTGTATTTAAATTTTTAAAAATTATAATATTTTAAATTTATAAAATCAAAGTAATTTTATAAATTATTACATCAAAAGTATGAAAGGTTAATTACATGGAATATTTGTAAATAATCATTTTTCTAGTGAATAATGTAAAATAATCTTTTTAAATTATAATTAATTTCATGAATTTAATGAGAAAAATTTTGATTTAAAATAATTTCAATGATAAATTAGTTTTGTTTTATAATATATAACCCAATTACATTATTTTGTATCAAATTTGTCTTTGAATTTTAAAAAAACTTTTCTATATGTAAAAAGTGTTTTTTTAAAACAATTGTTTTTGTGATCATAATGATATTTTCCCTTAATAAATAATTATATTAAATATTGGTGAAATATTATAATTATGAATATATATTATATAGGATTATAAATTTTAAAATTCATTCAATAATTTTTATATTAACGGGATAATCGAAAACTAAGTGTTTTTAAAATGTATTTATCTAAAAATGAATTGTTTTCATGAGTTACCTAGATAAATTAAAATTTTATTACATCCATATTATGAAATTGAAATAGATAAAATGAATTTTCTAATATCTATTAGGTTTTTATTACTCCATACAAAGAGGCATGTTATTTTTTTCACTATAAATCATAACCGTGGTAATAAATTGACATGGATAAAATGAAAATTGGGGTAAACTAGATTAAAATTAAGTTTTAAAAAACAATTATTCATCCTAATTCTTAGTGGATGAAGGTAAGTATATCATTAAAACCAAAGGATTATGATTTATCTTATTCATAGAAACATTTACATGAACATTCATTATAAATGTTTTTCATCATCTAATGTTTTAACATGTCACCCTATTAGTTTTAAATATCATATATGTGTTCATATAGTGAAAACAAAAATTTAAGAAAAAATATTAATATTACTTTTTTGATAAGGGTATTTGGTTCATTTTTTTAAATTTATTTCTAATTTTATGAATTATTTAAATACTATAAACGATTAGAAAACATCAAAAAATTATTTATTTAATTAATTTAAAAATAACATGAAATATTTTATATTTATAAATTGAGACATAATTTGAATAATTTATAGTGTTCAAATAATTTTACAGGAACACATGGAATATTAGTGTTCTGTTAACATATCATATTAGAATTCCAACACTGTATTTTTATAATTAAATAAAAAATAAAATATTATAGTAAAATTAAAAATAATAATATTTTATAAGATAAATATTTCATTAAAAATATCTAAAAATCATTAAAATCAATAAAAAAATATAGTTATGATTTGGTAAATAATATCATAAATAATCTATATCTGGGAATATTTTCCGATTAAAAAAATAACACCCTTTTAATGTGTAAATATTTTTATTTTAGTAAAATTTAAAATATTTTAACAATTTGTTAATAAAAAGGGTAATGTCTACAATTACCAAATAAATTGTCTAAATTTTATTTTTCAAAGTTATTAAAAACCTATCCAGCTATATATTCAAACCTCTCACTATTTGGAGGAATTTGTATTGAGATTTAAATTATTTAATCGTGACCTTTTGTGAAATTATAAAAGTGAAATTCACCATAATTACCAAAGGGAACCTCTTATCTCACTTATTCATGCCACATTGATACTTCTATCATTGAAAAATTTAAAAAAAATTATCTTTTCAAGTTCCTATGAATCAAGATATATGTTATGGGTTTGTTAAAAAACCAACCCTATAGCCCATTAGAGCAGATCTAAAATAGTCATTTCAAATAAGAGTAAATATCCTTAAACGATGGCATTATTAATACTATTATTTACCTCCTATAAATATATAGCATATAACAGCCCAGGATTTTATGGTACGTCTATTTGAATGTTAACAAATTTTATAGCTAATGATCATAACATAAAATTAAATATTACAGTTATCACATAGTCGTTGGAAATTAAATAATGAATGAGATTTGGTAAATTATCAGAACATAGATTAAACATATTTAGAAAATGAATTCAGTGGATATAAATTTATTATAAATGAAAACAAAATAATAATAATGGATTCATTAAAATAAAAATATATTTTATTCCCTTAATTTCATTTTATCTTTATAAATTAATTTCTATACTATTAGTGAATGTTAATAATGAAATTTATATATTATATATTCAATCAAATTTATTTAAATTCATCAAAATTATTTTATAGTATTAAGATAAGAATGAATCATATTTTTTTCATAAAATAGTATATATTTTAAAATAATTTTTTACCACCCATAAATGGTGAATCTATTTTAATTCTAAATTCAAAAACTTTTATAAATATTATTTGAAATATAAAATTCATTTTTAAAATAGTAATACAATAATTTACTTTGGATAAATTTTTTGTGTTTTTTGTTATGTTTCAATATTTTAGAAATGGTAATGCGACTATTAAGAATAGTAATAATTCCATTAGAATTATACTTCTCATATGAATATATAAATAAAATTTTGGTATCCTAGAATTTTAAATTTAATATATTTATATCATTGAATACATAAATAAATGTTTTAAACATGATAAATTACGTGTTCATTTTTTTAAATGTAAATTATTATTTACAATATGTTAATTAATATAATGATTCAATGGAAAATTTATTTTCATTAAATGTAATGATTATTTAATATTTAGATTAATTATAATTTTACAATATTTTAATGATACCGTAACTAATATTTCAATGTTTCATATAATCAATTATAATTTTTAAATCTCTATTTTTCGATTAAATGATGATTATATTTAAAAAGTAAATTTATAAAATTTATAATTTTATATTTAGAAAAAAGACACCATTTTTTATATCTAGACATAAAAAATGGTTAGGGTGATTTTTTTATTTTTAAAAAATAGTTCAATTTGTGTAGAACATTAAAATAAGGTAATTGGCATTATTTCACAATATAAGTAAACAAAAGAATTGTTGATTTTTGGATGAGGTAATAAATCATTATTTTAAACAATAATGCTCTTTTTATTTAATCTTTCCACAAAAATGAATACTATTTATTGACATGAGCCAAAAAAATAAAAAAAATGAATAAAATATTCAAACACACCACTCTTCTCTCTTTATAAATACTACACCTTACCACCCAATATCATCACACATTGAGAGCATTTTAACATGTCTAAATTATAAAAAAATTCTCTCCTAAAACTATTCTCCATGTTCTAGTATTGCTGGTCTCAATAAAATTCCACTTACATATGCCTTGCAGAGGTTCGCAAGGTGGTGACACTGAAGTGGTAAAATCCCCCTCTTTCTCTTTTACTTTGTTATCTTTTATTATTCTATCATAACACCCTATTATCCAAAATATCATGGTATATATTGTATAATATATATAATTCAATTTTATTATTATAATGGAATACCCATAATCAAATATTTTCCCTTCTTCATTTATTTTAAGAATTAAAACATAGTCCATGTGGTATCGATTCATTACCTTCATGGACGACAAGTTTTAAATTTTCATTAATAAATTCAAGGCATGAGATAAACCAATATTTATGAATAAAATGTATTTTTATATTCTTAAAAACCCATAGTCAATGTTCTAGATCACGTAAATATGAATACTATTATATAATATAGAATAGTTCAAAATGGTCGTAAAAACAGATAGAATCGACTATTCATTTTTCAATAGTAATTTATCTAATGAATAATCCTCATGCTATATAACCATATTTAATATGAAACCATTTTAACATATGTAATGTCACTAATTTTAAATTATAATACATTTATAGATGGTATTCCCATTTGATAAGAATTCCCATATTTATACTCACTGGAAGTGACCATAAAACGATGAAACAAACTCTCATCGAACAAAGAAATTTTACAATATCACTCTTTAAAATGGCCATAAATGATGAAAACAACATTAAAATAAATAAAATATATTATTAATTTGTTATAAATTATGAAATTAATTACAATATTAATTTTATTATCACAAACATTATGTACAAGTGAATAACACTTTCAAACATATGGTTATTGTTTTATCTTCCGACTTTTATTTCTATGAGATGTGACTTACTCACAAATTATTACTTATGTGTGTGGTATGTATACTATTAATTTATATATAAAATCAATATACTATTTATCTTCAAGGTTTTAAATTTTAAATTTGATGATTTTTAATTTTATTGGTCATTTTATTTGATTGTTTACAACGTGGTAAGGGTTTCATTTCGAACATCTATTTTTCCTTCGGGATACGATTTCTCTCTATTTACCCTAAATGTAATTATTATTTAATTTTACAAAATTATTATAAATGATTTTTATACTTTCCAAAAATATTTATACAGATAAATTCAGTATTCTTTTATGGGTAAATACATGTTTTTATGGTTCCCTTCCTAATTCTTCTAGATTATCAAGTCTGATTAAATAGATATTTTTAATTTCTTACATATTTTCATGAAACCTACATTATATATATATAACTACACCATTAGTTTAATAATAATAATAAAATTAATTAGGAAAAGCTATCTTTTTGAATTTCTAGTATTATATAAACAAATATAATATTATATATTTTAAAGACTCTTTAATAATTTCCCATAAGGCATACTAATGTGGAACAATTATAATGATTCTAAAATACTCTTTTTAAATTTTTATCTTAATTTTGAAATCATTTATCATGATCTATTACTATTTACCATTTATAATCTACTATTTTGTGGATATTATAATTTTCTAATCCATATAACATTTTTACATATGGTGTTTACCTTGCACGTTATTTGATTATCTATAGAAATATTGATTAATATATATCTTTTATATAATGATGATATTTTATGATACAAAAAATTAATAATTATATAAATTAATATATTTTCTATTATTTTTATTTGTATGATATTGGCTGGTGACTGTTTAATGCGTGCCCCATAGGTTAAGGATTGGTTAATATAATCCCCTAGATGCAACAGTAGTATCGTGGTATGAAATTAGTTTGAGAAAAACCCTTCATGTTTGTTTCCATGAAAAATAATATCAGTTTCTATACATAGACTTAAACCTTATTGTTAATGTTCTTGATGGTATATTGTTTCTTTTTCTAGATTCATATCTCCCAATATTAACGCATTTTATACGTTTATAATTTAGCTATTATCGAGCGGATTTTCACTATGAAGACATCCTTTGATGGATTTTAATTATCATTGTATTAAGTAGAATAGTTTTTTAGTCATTTAAGATGTGAAATTGTTTAAATGTATTGAATTAAATTATTATCCACTGAATGTTACCCCTACTAAGTGTTTGATCTCACCTCTTTCTAATGTTTATTTTTCCCAAGTTTTCAACATGTTTATTATGATTTATTTGTAGGGTTTCACTATGTATAATAATGGATTTGTCAAATAAAATAATTGATTTATTTTGGGAAAAAATAAATATTTAAATTCAAATAAATTTCTTGTATTACCATGACTAATAATCTATTTTTTCCTTTAGGATGTGTTTCCTTGTAATCATGATAATGAAATTATGTAAGGCCTTGTATCTGTGCTACCACTACGGGAAAACCCGCTTATTGCGATGGGGTATTTGTGACAGGCTTTATTCCTGTCACAACAAATCTGATGAAAAGCATATTTGCAATGGGAATATATTCCCGTCGAAAATGGTCAGTTATTAGCGATGGAAATACAGGACCTGTCGCAATAGCTATGTCGTGGTTTGCGGGCCAAAACGCGCGAAGCCTATTTGCGACGGTTGCCTTCTACCCCTCACAACTACCCGACGATGGTAAATACTATTTGCGATGGGTAAATTTTCCCGTCCCAAAAAAATATTCATGAGGTGTTATTTGCGACGGTTCATGTCGCCAATACCGGTAGTGGTAAATAAGGTTTTGCGGTGGGGATATCTGCCCGTCGCTAATGGTGTGTCGGCAGGCAGCTATTTACGACGGGCCCGTCACAGAAACCCTTCTAACCGCTGCATGTAATTAATGTTGGCGAAGGTATTTGCGACAGGGACCATCACCAGTACCGCCGGTGGTAAATAGGAATCTGTTACTGGGATATCCGCTCGTCGCTAATGGTGTGTCGGCAGGCAGCTATTTGCGACGGGCCCCTCCCAAAAACCCTTTTAACCGCCGCCCGTAATAAATTCGGGTGAAGGTATTTACGACGGGATAACATCGCAATACCTAGTATTTGGGACGGGATACCGTCTCAAATACAACTGTTGCAAATAATCTAACCTATATATACTCTCCACCCATTTTTTTCCAAAACATTCAGATCTCTCTTCCTCTCTCTCTCTCTAACATCCAGTTCTATGTAGAAAATTTCTTTCATTTTATTTTTTTTACGAGAAGAGGAGAGAAGGAGTTAGAAGGCATAAATTACTTCAAAATATTGAAGGTATTTATATTTTTTTTTTTTATTTTTTAAATTATTTTTAATTTTTAATTGTATTGTTAATTTTTTATTTTTTTAAGAGAATGTTTAGTAGCTATATAGTATAATTAGATTAAGTGGTTGTACCAAATAATCCTTATCTAGATACGAAAAAGTAGAGGTGGCTCTGGAACAGATGTACATATGAGTGAAAACTATGACAAGGTGTTCCGAGCTTGACTCGGGGTAACCTGGTACACGACAATGGGTCTTGCTGCACTCTTGGTTCGAAACTCCTGAAGGATGTTTTAGTAATAATTAGAAATAAATATATTTAATTAGAAATAATTAAAAATACTTATATTTAATTAGAAATAATAATATTATTTTCAAATAATTAATAAATAATTAGATTTAATTATATTTAACTAAAATAATTATCAAATAATTAAGAAATAATTAGATTAAATTGATTATAAATAATTAGGAAACAATTAAAATAATTATGAAACAATTACAATAATTAAGAAATAATTAAAATAATTAGGAAACAATTATAATAACTAAGAAAGAAGTAGATTTAATTAAGAAACAATTATAATAATTTGGAAATAATTATATTAATTAGGAAAAAATTATAATAATTAGGAAACAAATATAAAAATTTTGAAACAATTATAATAATTAGGAAACAATTAAAAATAACTTGGAAAAAATTACAAATAATTTGGAAACAATTAAAAATAATTAGGAATTAATTAAAAATAATTAAGAAACAATTAAAAACAATTAGAAAACAATTCAAAATAATTAGGAAACAATTAAAAATAATTGGTAAATGATTTAAAATAATTGGGAAACAATTTAAAATAATTTTGAGACAATTTAAAATAATTATGAAATAATTTGAAATAATTAGGATGCAATTAATAATAATTTAAGAAAAATTAAATATAATTAGAAAATGATTAAAAATAATTAGGAAGAATCAAAAATGATTAAGAAGAATTAAAAAGATTTAGGAAGAATTAAAAAGAATTAGGAAATAATTGAAAATAATAAAGAAAGAATTAAAAAGAATTATGAAAGATTTAAAAAGAATTAGGAAAGAATTAAAAACAATTAGGAAAGAATTAAAAACAATTAGGAGAGAATTAAAAACAATTAGGAATGAATTAAAAAAATTAGGAAACAATTAAAAACAATTAGGAAACAATTAAAAAAAATTAGGAAACAACTTAAAAGAATTCTGAAACAATTAAAAAGAATTATGAAAATTAGCAAGCGTGATTGACCGCTCATCTACCTCAATTTTATTTTCATTGAGTGTTGAGGCATGGTATGAATCTTCTTCCTCAACATTTTATATTTTCTTTTAATGTCAAAATTATCAACCTCCTCACCAGCATAGAGGTGAGGAGGTTTATAATTTTGACAGCAAAAGAAAATATTACATGTGGAGGTAGAAGTTTCCTGTCAGCCTCAACACATAAATGAAAAGAAAATTGAGGTAGATGAGCGGTCAATTACGTTTGTTTCTCTATTCAATGATTGATTAACCACCCGACCTATATGCATATCTTCGCATTTATAATTAGTAACATAATTAGTAACATAATTAGTAACCTAAATAGTAACAAAAATAGTAACATAATATAAAATATTATATTACTCTAATATTAAAAATTAAATAATAATAATAATATAATTATTTTATTATTATATTTTTAATATTTAGAAAAAAAATATTAATATTATTAAAATTATAAAAAATATATACAATATTACAATTATCAATATTTTCAACAAGTTTGTCTTTATTCTTAACATGTTCAAATCTTAAAGGGTCGCCAATTTTCTGGTCATGTCCAATAAAAAGTATACGTCAACCATGTGCAATGTAAACTCTATAATTGTCCTTGCTTGGATGATCTCCTCGCATGTAGCGTTGCAATAGGACAACCCAAGTCATGTCTTTCTCATCTATAGGAATCATATCACATGGATTTTTACATAGACCATTCTTTATTGAAACATTATGGGAAAGATACTAAAGTTCTCTTAATTTTTCAAAGAAGAATTATCTATGTAAAGAGTCATGCGAAATGATTCTTAAATACGAGAACGACATTACTTGTGTCTTCCTATTACAACACTACTTGCAAGGTGATCAATAATGTAAGGGCAATTATAGAGTTTACATTGTACATGGCTGACTCAAACGTTTTATTGGGCATGACCTGAAAATTGACGAACCCTTAAGATTTGAACATGTTAAGAATATAAAAAATTCTGTTGGAAATATTTAAATTTGTAATAATTAGTAATAATTAATCAAAAATCAAATAAATTCGAGTACATGGTTATAAATTGGCACAATTTCCAGCAAATTGGAGGCTACCTTTTGTTCAACGTCTCACAACTTTACTACTTTCTCCCACTGAAATCAATATGAAAAATGTGCTCTAACATATGTCAGAGCAAGTTTTTCATATTGATTTCAGTTGGGAGAAAGTTAAAAAGAGATGAGCCGTTAGACAAAAGAGGCTCTTTTCCCTGACGACTCATCTCCTTGTAAGGAGATGAGTCGTCAGGCAAAAGTGCTGCCGCCAATCCGCTGGAAAAACTAAGAATAATTAGTAATATAATCTCCACAACAATGATTACAAAATTTTATTTCATTATTCAAGACTATTTCACTTTTTCAAGTATTGCTATGTATTGCTAAATTAATAATAATTAGTGGGGATGATTACAAACTAACTATGTCACCTATAATTATTGGTAATTAATAAGAAATAACTGTAATTATGTGTCTTCTCTTTTTAGGATGTCGTTTTTCTTATATCAAATTATTAAACAACTATAATGGTTTTAAATTTTTTAGAAACATATATTTGAATATGGAACAAGGAAATCAACATCAATCATTATTAGATGATCGTGCTTGGATAAATCAGCGCAGAAATCCAAACGGTTCTAGTTTAAATACTGTATATGTTGATGGTGTTGAAGCTTTCTTATCATTTGAATCATCAAACCTAGAATTTGTTTCAGAAGGGACAATTAAGTGTCCTTGTAAAAAATGTTCTCTAAGTACATTTGATACATTTGACATCGTAGGGTAACATCTCTTGCGTTATGGTTTTTAATCAGATTATATTTTTTTGTATCAACACGGTGAACGCAGTTCCAGAGAAGATACTGAAAATTTGAATCTGGATCCATCACGGTTTTAGAATTTAGTACATGATGTTGCAGGGTCATCCGTTCAAAAAACTGAAATCGAGGATGATGTTGATTTACCACCCGAGTTGGCACCAACTCAATTTGATGAGTTGTTCAGGTCTACTAAGGATGCATTATATCCTGGTTGCTCGATATGAAAATTAAAAGAAGTTGCAAAATTTAGGGCTATTAAATCAGATAATTGAATGTCATATAACTATTTTTATTAGATATTTTCTTTGGTTAAAGCACTATTACCTGAAGGAAATGTGATTCCTGCTAATTATTATGAGAGCAAGAGATTGGTTCGTAATCTGGGCCGTATTTATCAGAAGATCCATTAATGTTCAAACGATTGCATCTTATATTCTAGTGAAAATGTGTCATTGGATAGTTTTCCCACATGTGGACAATCGAGGAATAAATAATCTCAATCAGGGAAGTATGGATTGATTCCTATAAAATAGTTGAGATATTTCTCGCTTACACCTAGGTTGCGGCGTTTATTTATGTCTCAGAACACAGTGACAATGATGTCATGGAATAAAACCAATATTTCAAATGGTAAAATCTTGATTCATCAATCTGATGGTGATTCATGGAAACATTTTGATCAAGGGCATCCAACTTGGGATTTAGAGTCCCGGAACGTGCGATTGGGTCTTTCTACTGACAGTTTTTGTCCATTTGGATCTTTTGGTAGTCAGTATTCATGTTACCCTGTCTTTATAACTCTATACAATTTACATCCATGGATGTTGATGAAATAGCCTTATATCTTTTTGACATTATTAATCCGAGGACATCTGAAAAAGAATATTGATGTTTATTTGAAGCCATTGATTGATGAGTTAAAATTATTGTGGAGTCATGGTGTTGGTACATATGATGCTGCTGCGAAATAGAATTTTGTAATGAAAGCTACTTTGATGTGGACAATTAGTGACTCCCCAGAATATGGAATGTTATCTGGCTAGAGTACACATGGTCCAAAATCATGTCCTTACTGTATGGGAGTCAAAAAGCATTTATGCTCGTGAATGGAAAAAACATTGCTATTTTGACTGTCATCTCAAATTTCTACCAATCAATCATCCTTTTTGGATGAATAAATATCATTTCAGAAATGGAAGAATTGAAAGAGAAGAACCTCCAAAAATGATCTCAGGTACATAGTTACAATCAGTTGTATTTTCATTACCTTCCATCACTTTTCGACCTACAATAAACCAACAGAAAATTCATGGATTTGGGAAAGAACCCAATTGGACAAAACGGAGCATTTTTTTGAATCTTCCATATTAGTCTGATTTGTTGGTCTGACACATGTTGGATGTCATTTATATTGATATGAACTATTTTGATAATTTATTTCATACATTTTTGGATACACTTGGTAAAACCAAAGATAATGTAAAGGCATGATTAGATCTTGTCCAAATTTTTAGGCGACCAGAACTTGAATTGTTTGAAAATATCAGATCACAAGGATTAATGAATCCAAAATCATCTTATACACTGACCAAAAAGTGTCGGTTATTATTTTGTTAGTGGATTGCAGATTTGAGACTTCCATATCGCTATGCTTCCAACTTGGGAAGATGTGTTAAAAATGGTCATATTACTGGATTTAAAATTCCTGACTGTCATGTTATAATGCAAAGACTTATGCCTATTTGATTAAGAGGTTTGTTGAATTCTATGATTTGATATTTGATAACAGATATATCATATTATTTTCAAGACATGTGTGCGGCAGAAACAGACTACGATACACTAAGCAAACTGGAAGAAGCTGTTGTTGTAATTATATGCAAACTGGAAAAAATATTTCCACCATTTTTATTTAACTCAATGGAGCATTTGATATTAAATTTTCCACATGAAGAAAAATTAGGAGGTCCGGTTCAGTTTCGAAGGATGTACCCATTTGAGAGATGCATGCAAAAAATTGAAGAAAAAAGTACGCAACAAAGCATCATTTGAAGGCTCAATTGATGAAGCTTATTTATAAGAGGAAATTGCTTTATTCTGCTCTCATTATTTTGAATCTGAATATCCCTCAAAATTTAACTTCATGGGCCAGAACGAGGGGAATATTGATGATGATATGAACAACCAATTATTAGTGGTCAATCATCCTGAACTTGGCTTTGGTGGAGTTCATGATATATGGCTTTGAGATGATGAACATCATAGAGCTCATACATATGTTTTACTCAACTATGAAGAAATGTCACCAATTGTACAGTGAGTGATCCTATCCCTTATTCTATTGATTCTGTTATAGTAAATTAATCATATTGTATTTGTAGGGTATATGATGATCATATCAACAAAAAATTTCCACAAATTACAGCAACTGGCATAGAAGAACGTCGGCAAACAAATTTTCCGACTGGTTTCAAAAACTTGTAATGTAGATTCTTTTTTGGTTTTACATATAAAATCAATTTATTACTTGTAATAGTGATAAATTGGTTACAAATTTTCAGGTATCTGTACATGTTGATAAGATTGATAGTCGATTGCGTATATTGAGTAGCTCACCATCCAAAATGGTTAAATCTTATAATGGTTATGTGGTGAATGGTTATCACTTTCAAAAATGTGCATATGGGGAATCAAGGAAAACAATGAATAATGGTGTTTGTTTGAAGGGATCACATCATAGAGATATTGATTTTGACATTTACAACATGCTTGAAGAAATTATTGAACTGTGATATTTGCGACAGAATTATGTAACAATGTTTAAATGTCGATGGCTGGATACTGAGAGAGGCTTGCATATTCATCCGACTCATGGAATTGTTGATATTAAACAAAAAAGTCTTCTTGCAGTAAATGGACCATTTTTATTGGATCACCAAGAACATAATATTTATTATGCAAAATACTGTTCTACTGCATAAGAGTTGGATGATTGGTGGAGTATAATAAAAGTTATATCTCGAGAAAATTAGTTTACTCAAACTGAATTTTGTTCCACTGAAGTGCAAGGAAATGAAATTTTTCAAGACACTCATCAAAACACATCTTTTTCACAAAGAGACATGAATATAGAGGATGACACCCCACAGTTAAGGGTTGACGGTGATGATGTTTTCAATGATGTTACAACTGAATTTGAAATAACAAGAGATGATGAAAGTGAAACTAATATGGAAATTGATGATGTTGATGAGGAAGATGAAGACATTGACATAGACATTGAAAACTATGAATATGATGATGAAGATAAACATTGACACAGTAAAATTTTGGTTAGAATCATAATAAATATATATCTATACATAATAGTTATTTTCAACTGTTTGCAAATAAAAATCATTTCAGGTTTCAGATGGACACAGAAACATATCGTCAGTTTGTAGAGGCTGATATACCGATGGATGACGAGGTTCTTGAGTCGTATGACCCTCATGATATTGGCACTATAGGGAGCACTCGGAGGGGGCATGGTCTTCCCAGACTGATGATTACAGATCCTATCCAGGAGAGACGTCCACCTCTTGGATTCTATGCGTACATGTGGTGGTATGGTAACCTGTGTATTTTAGTTATCTTTCATTATAATTTATTTATATTTTAATTGTTTGATTATTTGTTCTTTTTCCACAGTTTTACGCATATAACAATTGGACAGGGGAGTGCTATCTTGCGCTATTATTTTTCTCAGCCCTTGCTCACATTGGATCAGATTCCCGCTAACGTGCAGGCCGCCATGTTCGATCATGGGCTGGTACATAATTAAATATTATTTATTTTGAAATTTAATTCATTAATAACTTTAGATTAAGGTTTATGGTATCCCTTCGATGAGAGCATGTGTTCCACTATCCATGTGTCATGGGTGGTGTCCATGCGTGACCATTTCTGTCTTTTTTTGCATAATATGAGAAAGGCGGATGTGAAGAAAGCTGGAGTGACAGAACTTGATGAGTCCTGTAGAGCCCACCAACCAGAGTACATTTCATCTCACGTTTGGGATGGATTATGTATACACTAGTTGGGTGGTGGGTTTCAGATGAGATCTGCATTGGGTCGACAGAATCAGGGGAGAGAAGAGGTAACACATCGAGCCTATAGTCATACATTTAGTATGCATAGAGAGTGTCTGGTAAGTACTTTTTTTAATATTTTATAAAACATTAATTATAAACAGTTTATCTTATATTCATATAGGATACCGAGCAGCCCGATATTACGACATACGACGTTTATCGGAGGATGTACACTGATCTGACTACTAGAGAGATTAGAGGTGACCACCGGCGTCAGATTGTGGTCAGTATTATTTTCTGTTCAGTTTGAAAATTAAATGTATATAATCTTTTTGTGGTTTTAATTTCTAATTGAAACTTAAGGAGTCATATGAGGCTGCGACCTCTTAGAAACAGGCTGAGAGTCAAGACGAGACGGGTGATTAGACTAGTGCCCACCATTTTGATGAGACGACATGGATGCAGGCGACCTAGTATAGCTTCGAAAAGGGCCGAGTAGTTGGTATCAGTTCTCATTTGACTCCTGCACCTTATTATGGTACTGCTGCGATGTCAACATCCGACTCGAGAGGAGCTCGTGGAGGGACATCATCTTCTGCCTCACAGTATCAGGAGCAGCTGCATGCTTAGAGTCAGCTTATAGAGGATTTTAGTCAGGGGTAGGAGGAGACGCGTCATCAGCACGATGATGAGATGCGTCGATGGAAGGAGCAGATGCGTCAGCAGCAGGATGAGGAGAGGCGTCGATATGAGAAGCAACATCAGGAGAAGATGGATTATATGCGTCGTCTGACTCATAGTTTAGGGATGGAGTTTCATACACTACTTCTTCCAAGTCCTCAAGATTATCCTCCCCTAGTGATCTTTTTACATGTAATAAACATTTATGCTCGTAGTTTATTGTCATATTTACTATTTATAATTCATCTTTCATATTGGTACGAATATTGCTGGATTTAATTTGTTTTTATTTTTTTAATATTTTATTACTTATCAGTATTATTTTTAATGTCTATTTATTTTAGTAATATTACTTTTAATATTTTACATTTATTTTTAATATTGAGAAGATAATAATTTTATAATTTTATTAATATTAATAATATTAATATTATTTTTTCATAAATATGTATGTTTATTTTAATAATAATATTATTATTTTATTAATATTAGTATTATTATTATATAATATTATATTATTTATATTCATATTATTATTATTTTTTGATATTAATATTTCATAATTATATTATATATATTTTTTATTATTAATATTATAAAAATATAATTTCTTTAAATTATTAATATTAATATTATTATTATATACATAATTTAATAATAATAATAATATATTAATTTTTTATATTATTAATATTAGTATAATTATATAATATAATATTATTTATATTTATATTATTATTATTTTATATTAATATTTATTAATTATATTTTATATATCTTTTTATTTATATTATATTAATATATTTTTTTATATTATTAATATTAATAATATTTTTATATAATATTATAAGATTTGTATTAAATATTTTATTTTTATTTATTTTTTTAGTATTTGTGATGAGAGTATTTGCGACGGGGTGCCCCCTTGTAAATTTTTTTTACTGTCCCATTTGCGACGGGATGAATACCTGTCCTAAAAACTTCTTCTACGACAGTCCGTCGCAAATACCTACATGGCAAATATTATTTAAATTTCCTATTTGCGACAGGTCAGAAACCCGTCGCAACTAATATTTTTGCGACGACCCGTCACAAATACCTTTTTATATATAAACGAAAACCAATTTGTGACGGGGGAAAAATACCATCACAAATACTATTTTTGTGATGAGACCATCGTAAAAACACCTATTTAGGACGCCATTTTCAGCAAAGGGTGATTCGTGACGGAGCTCCATTGCCAAATGTCTTTTGCGAGGGGATCCCATCACAAATCACCTGTCGCAAATATTCTATTTTCCTATAATGTATAGGGGTTAATGTCCTTATAATTATAATATATGGATTTTAATTTGAAACATGGTAACTATATTTAAGAAAAGCTAGATTATGGAATATAATCTGAATAATAAAATGGAGGATGACTATGGAAAAATATCCCAAATAAACCATGTTTATGAGTTTATCTCTGCATAAATTTTTATATTTATGTCATGTATTTAAATAGTTGTTGGATTATGAATTATATTTCATATTATATGAACTAATACAGTATATGTAATCATTTATAAATGGAACCACACTATAGGAATAAGAACCTCACTAATGTACATGATTAAAATTTTAATGAGGATCAAATATTTTATTTTCATAAACCAAACATTTAATGTCAACAAGTCTTCAAAAATCTCATTATATGAAGATATGGTATCATTTTCTAAATAGAAACAAAATAATTCAGTAATTAATATGGATTTGGATAGAATCACCAAAATAAGAGTACGTTTATGAAAAATTTGGATTATGGAAAGAAGAAAAACATGTATTTTCCCACAAGTAATAATTATGGAAATAATCATCATGATACATGCTTAAAATAAATTGGAGTTTTATACATGTGTGTATAGAATGTTCATCATTCTTATGACATAAAGGGAATGAATTTTTCTTCTAATGTTAGGTGCTTCAACAAAAAGGATATGGTACACTCGTAAAATCGTGTTATCAAAAATCATATTAATTTACCCCAAAAGAGAACAAAAAATCATGGTTATTCTTATACTACTACCATAGATAATGAACTATGATAAATATGACTATATATAGAGTCATAAATTATTTTTTAATAATGCCCTGATGATAATATTCAAGATATGTAGAAGGATTGTACTTGAGTACATATTCATTAATGAGTTGTAAGTATTTTATGAAAAACACTAGTAATCAAGAGAAGTGATTCTATTTTAGGTTCATCATCTTGAAAACACATTATAATTGGTCAATAGATTCCCTATGGAATTAACATTCCATAATGATTTCTAAATAAAAAACATATATCTTTAATTTCCTATATTTCTATTTTTTGTAAAATCCAATTTTGAAAAATTTACAGATCTGATTTAAACATCATATACATCATGTCAAAATGTATTTTTTAAATCGTGATTAAGTTGATTTATAATTTACATTAATGTCGATATAAAAATTATGTTAAAAATATAAATTTATTTTTTCCAGAGTCTAATCAAAACATCAAACTTATAATTCTACAAATCTGGTTCTTCAATTAATCTCAATTTGATCAAAACATCAGGCTCACATAAAGTCATCAGACTCGCATAAAACATTATAATTTTGATAAAAAAACCTGATTTGATTTTGAGAGAATTCTGAATCTGGAAATAACATCAAACTCCTAACATAAATTAGACTTATTATAAACGTTGTTCATTAGGTATTATACCTTATATATTTTTATCTTAATCTGAATGGTGTTGTGCCTTCAGTTATTTTCATTATCGTTATATGTTAGAGGTGTTCTAGTCACACAATGTTTTCAAGAAAAATATTACCATTGGGGATCATGATGACCATTGGACTTAAAACCTATAATTACTTAATAACTTCATCATTTAAAAAGCCTCTAGTTACTGATTGATAGTTTTCTCTCAATCTCTATGTGTGTCTCCGTGTTGTATATTTTCTCTTCTGATACTATTGTATAAATGAATGTACTACTTATTTGTAGTCATTGTATTACTTTAGTTCGAGAGTATCAATCTTAAAGAATCTTTGATAGGTTGTCTATTTAATATTTTCTTCAATAATTCGGTTTTTCAATTGAGGGGTTTTTTGGGATAAGACAAAATATATGTCAATTTAATTCTTAATCAAGATCTTGTGGGGATAGTAAGGTAGAAGATCCATATAATCTTTTCCTAATCATGGTTTTAACTCGGTCTAGGTAAAACTTACTTTCATGAAAGTATAAATCAAGATAATTTTATCCAAATTTATTAGATACCCTTCCATGTGGGTTAAGGTAATTTACGTAATTTTTACCACTTGTTTAATTATAGTTCCATTAATATTGTATAAATTTCATATACAGAAAGTAATAATTTTTATTGGTTTTTATTTATTTTAATCAAAATATATTTCATGATTATATATTATTTAAGGTAGAATTATTATTGTGGAATATGTTTTGTAACATTAATTGTCTGATTTAATATAAAATGAGGCATAATGTGTTTTTAGTAAGTTACTTAATTGGACCTTGTTCTTGTTTGATTATTTTTTTAAATGTTATTCATGAATCATGACTTATTTAACCTCATTAATCAAGATTTATTTCAGCATAAACATGAAATGTTTTATATACATCCAATTCACCCCTCTTGTATTGTTCCATCTACATCCATATTTCAATCAAACTGTTGGTATCTGAGTATATTTTCACTACATATTACACTTGAATAATTTTTTTTTCATTCCAATTTCATGTTATTTTTAATTACCTTTATAAAATAATTTTTTTTATAAATTCATATTAACTAACATGTGGAGTGGAAAATGTTTTTGTATTATAAGGTGGAAGGTTTTCATGTCAGATCAATTGAAATCCTAAATCCTACAACACCACAAATTTTTAATGGAAATAATTATGCTTATTTGATATATATAATGAAGGATTTTGTTGTCAACACTAGATAAGGAAATTTTGGTATGCTCACATGATATTACATGTTTGTAGATAAATAAATTACATTATTTATCAACCAGGAGAAAAATAAATATCAACAGAACTATAAGGTATAAAATTTATTATTGTATTCAATGAAAAAGAAAAATATACATCATTATATCATATTATGAAGTAGAAAAATATTATTTGGACGAAGATGGAAATCACACAATTCAATACTTTTAATGTAATCGAGGTAAGACGATCCATGCATAGAGAAAACTATCAAACATGATTTCTTTATATGGGGATCCTATATTTAAATTCTTATATATTTTTATTAATAATATAAATATATTAAAATCCATTTGATAAGAATGTTTATAAGATGAAATTTTCTTGGAAAATATCTTATATATCATGAAAAAGGAATTATGATTAAATAGAACAACAGTAGAAGAATCAAGAAAAGTTAAAAATATTACTCTGGAGGGGCTATTTAGAAAAACCTTCATAATATGATAATAGGTTTAAGAGAGATGATAAAAAAAGAATAATAATGGATGTGTTGTTTTTAATAGCACTGAAAGTCTAACAAAATTAAAAACTTCGAAAAATTAATTATGGTGACAAATTCAAAGAATATTTTGAATCATTTTGATTCATGTCAATATCATTAATCAAAGAATGAGTTAGCCAAAATATCTTAAAGGATGAACAAGATAGATGAAAATAAGGACATTTAGTATAGATATAAAAAATAGTAACAAGGAGAGACATGATGAGAAAGAATCCATGTAAATTTTTATGAATACAAGAATGAAGGAAACATAAGACAATATTATTCTAATCTAAAAATAAATACATAATGGATAAAAATTATTATAAAAATAAAAATATGTTTGGAAAATCCAAAAGAAATAAGCATCATAAATAAAATGATTCTTTCAGTGAAAGTTGTAGGGATTTATTATAATAATCTACAAAAAATAAAAATTCAAGAAAAATAAACAATGGTTTTTAGCCTAAGATCACAAAAGACAATCATTGTTTAATGGAAAAGGTACACTATATTGACTCATTAAGATGCTGGTTTTTAAATTTGAACTATCTGGATTTGGTGCCTCTAAATTTCTAGATAATGAGCCTTCCTCAACCATTGATAATGATACTTCAACTTATTATGAAGAGGTTTCTAGATTTTCCATGTCACGTGAAAATTAGAATTATAAAATTTCTAAGAAACATGAATAGTTAAAGGCTAGAATATATTTTTAACAAAAAATATCATATCACTCCAAATATGTTCATAAATAATCCTTTTAGTTTTAATATACTTCTTAACACCTTAAGGAAGTAAATTATGAGATAAATAATCATTATAAGTATTTTGAAGAATCTATTTATCAATAAAAATTTTAATTACAACACTTACTTCAAAAAATATAGACTATAAGGATAATATTTTTGTTTCTAAACTAATGTCTAAAATATCATAATTAATGAAATTTGTCTCAAACATTACCTCTAGTATTTATTTTTTTGATAATATTAATAAAAAAATCTATCCTTAAAGAACTTGTTTGAGATTGGGTTAATCCCATTCAAAACATGCTTTTAACAATAACAATTCTATTCCTTAAATTGATCATTTCATAAATAAATGTAAAAGTGTAGGGAATTTGAATATAAATTGTTATTTTAAGAAAACTCATGTTTTATGATTTCATAAAGTGCATTTATTCCAAACACATGTGGATTCCAAAGGTTTTACTTATGAATATATCCAAACTTCGAAAGTTTTGGGTTCTAAAACCAAACAATTTGTTTATAACAAAATAAATAGAGTACCAAAAAAATACATTGTACATCTGAAGTGGTTTCTCCTGATACATTAATAGTAATAAAAACTTCTTTGAAATGATGGTTGAAATGTATGTCGTAACAGTTACCTTTCATGACAATGGTCAATAATGAATTGTTAGTATGGGTAGTATCTTCTACATGGAAAATTTTTAATTTTATAAGTTTTATTTGTTAATGGTATTAATAATGATCTTATAATCATAATACAATTATCTTATTAGGGATACCTTTTAAATTTTTGTAATGATAAATATATAGAATGAAATTCCAAGGATGAATATGTTCTCTATACCAATATCCATGAGAATGTTTACACTATTAATTTATAAGACCTTAGGATCCAAGACCTACATTTCCTTAGTGAAATAGAAGATCAATATTGGTTATGGAAAAAAAAATTAGGAAATTGTAACCTTATAAACCTTTGTATGTTGAATATGAATGTAGTTTTTATGGATCTGCAGGAACTAATATTTTATTCCTCAAAAGTATGTGACCCTATCAATATGGAATGAAACACATTTTCAGATTTAAATCAATTAGATAAATCTCAATAACTGAGAGATTACAGTTAGTGAATATGGATCTTTTTGCTCCTAAAAAAACTAGAAGTATCATAGGCAAGTACTGTGTATGTGTCCATATTGATGATTAAAAAATGTAGACTTGGTTCAATTTTATTTTAAATATATCTGAAGGCTTTTAATTATTTTAAACAGTTGTATCTAAATATAAAAATGAGAAAAAACTACCATGGATAACTATTCATAGTGACAATGCAGAGTATTTTTAAATTAAAATTTTGATATTTTTGTAATATTAAAGGAATTTTAAATAGCTTCTTCTCTCCTATAACTCCTCAAAAAAAGATTTTTTTTATTGAATAAATGATATAAATTAAGAGATAAAAGAAACCATGTTGATTGAATACACAAATTCAAAACATTTCAAGGATAAAGCTGTTAGTAATTCTTTTTATACAATAAATCATTTTTTAATTCAACACTTTTATAATAAGACCCCATATGAATTATATAAATCCTAAAAACAAAACATTCATACATCAATGTATTTGGATGAAAAATAATAATATTGAATACAAAAGATAATTTACAAAAATTATATCCTAAATACAATAAAGGAATAATTTTAGGCTACTCCACTACTTCTATGGATTATATAGTTCTAAATAAATACTATTTTAATATTTAGGAAACCATAGATGTTATAATGAGTGAAACTAATCCTTTTTTTAAATAGACCCATTCTATATTAATTAAAGTGTCTAAAAAATAATTATTTGAATTTGATAGAATACTTTTCTTTTAAGAAAAATAATTAAGAAATTTTTTCTGAATTATTCACACCTTATGATATTCGACCCCATATTCAAGAAGTTTTTTAAAACACCCAAAGAAATTTGTTTATTGGGAATCATCCCTATGATAAGATAATTGGATATGTAAATAAACATATAAAGAGTATAATTTCATTATTAAATGAAGTAGAACATCATGCCTTCCTTTCCCAATTTGAGCCCAGAAGTCCTCATGATGATTTAGGTGATGAAAATAATATAATGGAAATGAAAGATGAACTAAATGAATTGAAAATGAAAAAATAATAGACAATGGTTGAAATACAAAATGAAACTTTTTTAATTGTACTAATGTGGGTCTTGAGAAATAATTGTGATTAAAATGAAATTATTATTTGAAATAATGAAAAAAAATTTGCTAAATGATATAATCAACAAGAGGGAATAAAGTATGAAGAAACATATGATTATATATCAATAATAGAATCTATTATTATTATAGTAGCCTTGGAAGAATTATTTAATTTCAAACATTTTTCAAATGGATACGAATTTTTCATTCTATAAAGGATATGTACATGAAGTAGTCTATGTTGAAAAACCAACCGATTTTGAGGACACCAAACATCTTTAACATGTTTTTAAACATACCAATGATTTATATGGACTTAAACCAGACCATTATGACTAGTATGATAGAAAAAATATTTTTCAGCAAAATAATTATTATACGGGAATATTCGATCCAACCACTTTTATAAAGAAATAAAATAAAAACCATCTAACTGTTCAAATTTATGTTGATGAAATCATTTTCGAACAACATAAAAATATTTACCAGATTCCGTTGAGAATCTTATAAAGATGAGTTTCAGATTAGCATTATGGGTGAGTTAACATTATTTATTGATTTTGAAATTTCATAAAAACTTGATGGTACTATTATATCTCAACATAATTATAAAAATAATTTAATTAAATGTTATGGATATGAAAACACTACAATTATTAGTACTCCAGTTGTTACCTCAAATACACATGATATTGATGAAGTTGGGTGAACCAGTTGACCAAAGAATTAATAAAGAAATGATATGAAGTTTATTCTATGCAATATATATCTTTCCATAAATAATGTTTTCTATTCTCCAATGTGAATGATATCAATAAAATCCCAAATAATATATTTGAATAACTATGAAAACAATTTTTCAGTAATTAAATGAAACTAGGGATTTTTTACACTTTTATTCATTTGTGAATGAATTTGAATTAAAAATAATTTTAGATGCTGATTCTGGTGGTTGTAGAATTGAAAAAAAAATTACATATATAACCATTCATTTCATAAGAGACTAATTTATTTATTGTCCATGCAAGAAACAACACTTAGTACAACTTTCCATAATTGATTTTTAATATTTGGCAGTTGTAAGTTGTTTTGATCATGTATTTAGGATGAAACACACACTGAATGACTATGAAATGAGTTTTAATAAGAATTGAATACTGTGTGATAATAAAAGTTCTACATCTTTATCTAAGAACCCTTGAAACCACTCTTGTGAACAAACACATAGATATTAGGCATCAATTTCATCATTACCACACTCTTAAAAGAGATATCATTTTATAATTTATCGAAACACAAGAGAAACTTTATAATATTGTCACTAACCCCTTACCTTCCAATACATTTGATATCGTTAAATATAATAACAAAATAACACTATAAAGTAATCATTCCCATATAATTTTTATTCAAATCATCTCTTTACATTATGATACACTTTTTCTCATGGGTTTTATGTTTTGTCTATTTACAAAAATATTTTACCTATAAATTATTTAATATTTCTTTCTAAATGATTTACTACTAAATGTTTTCTTAAATTTTTTCTTTGTAGTTATGTGTTTTTACTACAATCATTAGTCTCATTTTATCTTAAACAATGTATTTAGACTCATTATTTCTTTTTTATATTTTTTAGAATTACGAAAATATTATCTAAACAAAAAAACCCCATGGGATAATTGAAATGTATATTTTTATTACTTATTTTTATACATATTTTGGTACTTGATTCATTAATTTTTATCAGTTCTAGATAATCATACATTAATCCAATAGAGTTATACCATTATAAAACCCATCTTCAGCTTAATCATAACCATCATACTTGTAACATATCATATCAACCATTATATATTGATGAGAAGACACCAGTTATATTGAATCACACATATAATGGACGGGACCGCTCAGTGTCCCACGTCGATTATCATAGTTCTTTTTCTCAAACTGCTGCTAGATTTAATAATTCCTAGTCCATTTATATATTCATATTAAATTCTAATATCCCAACCTAACGCTCAAAGTTAAAAGGTTTAGAATAAGTTCCGTGATAGTCTTATTTTCAAAAAAAAATTTAAGTAGATCTTCTGTTATATAATAAATATGAATCTTTGTTAAGGAGGATAATAGATTGACAAGGAATGAAGTTAGTACTTCTTAATAAAATTTTTGTTAAATAAGATGTGGTATATCTAAACATGGTTATCAACTATTATATGGATTTAGAGTGTTTATAGGAAGGTGGAAAGGCTATGGTTTAGATAAAATTGTCTACCAATAATTATTTAATGTTATTTAAAATTGAATAAAATATCCTAGGCGTATGATTTGAAGTATAAGTATCCTTCCTAACAAATAACTACCATAATTAATTAGTTATCTTGAGATGAAAATTATAGTAGAATGCCTTGTGCTAGATAATGTTTTGTAGACATATGTTTCACTTCATTCTATATATCATCAAATTATATGTCACTGGATGCAAGGCTTGTTAGTACCAAGAAAATGAAATAGAGATACATTGTGTAACATCCTAGGTAAATGAAGGATAATATATTTTCATATTTATTAATATTTTTGAATTAAATATTAATCTTACTTGAAAATGGTTTCTATGTTCGATAACATACCTGATACGCAACAACATGTTTCTTTGAAATCTTATGCTTTATACTAATAATATAATATTATTATTTTAAATAGTAGTTCACTCCTTGCTATTTTATTAGAGGAAATGAACAAAACTAAGTACAAAATGATTATATATGATTGTTAAATGTATTTCAATTTATCCAATAAAAAGTTAGAGGCTTAAAATGTGAATGAATCTAATTTTAAGTATAATTTACATTAAAAGGTCGATTTACCACCTTTTAATGGAGAACCGTAATTAAATATCGTTTTGGTCACTTTAATTCATTGTATTTTACCATATAAAACTCTTCTTTAGAATGGGGACATCAAAATTTACTCTTTGTAAATTTTTGAAATTTTTCTGATAATGATTATTTTTTAATGAATAGTGAAAAATACTGTATTTTATTTCAAAATTTCCTTTTCATATAATTTATTTATATGGTTATATTTTCCTTTTATTTTCGATTAAGTGTAATTCTAATATATTTTTACCATTTAATCCAATGTTGTTTATTGGAATTAATTTCACTTTGAAATTGGACACAAACAAGTGTCAATCTTTGGAAAGTTATTGTATCTCAAAAACACGCTATTTGTTTTAACAACATAAAATAATTTTAAAATTAATTAATTCCACTTGTATGTTTTGAATTTGGAAAAATATACTTCATTTTTTAATTCAAAATATCAAATAATGCTTAGGTTAAATTTTCGGTATTTTTCTGAAAAATGTCAATTTTTTATGAATAGTGAAACTACATAGTATTAGTTTAAAAAACTAACTTTTTCATTTAAATGAAAATTTACCACTTCTATGAATTTAATTTCGAAATTACGACATACATGGTTGTTATTAATAAGTAAAATGTGGTTCAATAAGAAGAATTTAATTTTTGGTGTATAATAACTTTTGACTTTTATTTACCACAGTTAAAGGAAAATAGGGTAATTCAAGGTAAAAAGAATGTTGTAATAATTAAAAACTACCTTAATTATTATCCTAACCATATTTTATTTGTAATTTCCGATCATGGGCATCCTTGGGTCGATTTTGGGACCCCATGGAGCCACTTATGAATGATAATGATACATTAGATTAATTAATTTAATGTAAAGGAAAAAATGACATAATCAAAAATATTTTAGTAAATTATTGTTAATATGGTATTACATAATTCATATTTTCAACAATAAATATTCTTTAGAAATATAAAAAGACTTCCTATATCATCGTATCTTTTTTATAATTTTTAGATATCAAATAAAAAAAATTATTTATGGCACAATAATGATGCAGTATTTACGTCATTAATAAATGATTTAAATAAATAACATTACAATGATTAAAATATTATCCAAAACATGTCTAATTCTAATTGGATGATTTTATTTATAATTTGACTCATCTTATCATTTATATTAATGATTTTTGGAAATTTTAAAACTGATTATATGTTTATAATAAAATAATGTTTTCACACTTTCTTAAAGAGCCACTCCTCTCCCTTATAAAATGAGACCACATCTAACCAATTCACCACATCTCTGAAGCCTTTTGGATCATCCATACTCTGACCAATTAAGCTACCTACATCCCTATACTCATCCTAGAAGACTTACCTTATGCAGAAAGAACTTAAAGAAGTCCATTGGTTCAAACCAAAGGGAGTTACCCAAATTAGGGGTAACAGTTCCTCTTAAATTGTTTTCTTTTATTTTACATCTCCAATCCCTAATTTTTTTTATTTATTTCTTTTGTAACAAAACCAGTGTCCTCAATATACTAGTATTTTGTTATGAGATGGATTTGAACTACACTCGCACACACCTCCATCTAATGCATGAAAAACATAATGTTTCTGTGGATGGAAAACTAACACTTCAGGAAACAATGATTGTTCAAATATCTCCAACCGCCACTCATGGTGGCCATTTTTTGGGAAAAAATCCCTCAAGGTATCATTGAAGCATTTTTGAGGTGATTGTGTTTGTTGACAAAGTGGACATCTGAGTTGTGATTGTTGACAAAGAGGATTTCATGGTTGAATGTCGAGTTCAAGTGCTGAGGTCAATGATCCATGTTTGATTCAAGAACTTCGATAAAAGGAATGGATGATCTGGAGGCGGTACAAAAGAACAGATACAAGGTGGCGCCGTTTTCCAGTGTTTGCCAAATTTTTGGGCCTGAAAATCGGCAAATGAAGAAAAGTGTTTTTGGAAAAGGGACTTGCGTGCCGTGGACTTGGAGTATAGGAAACTTGCGCGCCATATGTTTTTCAAGATCAGAAGATCAAAATATGGCAAAGGAAGTAGGTTCGCGCAAGTTTGGGTGTTGGTCGCGCAAGTGTCCAAAAGGACAGAAGACTTGCGCGCCGAAATTGGGTCGCGCAGGTGACTTGCGCACCGTCGCGCAGGGTGGTCAGATTGCCTATAAATACTGGACCACCCCTCCTCATTCTTCACCGGAGTTCAAGACGAGAGCTCCCGTCGTGCAGGTGTGGTGGTCGTGCAAGTGGTGTGTGTGGTCGCGCAGGTGGGACTTGCGCGCCAGTGGTTGAAGTTGTGCGCCGGTGTTAGAAGTTGCGTGCCGGTTGGAAGTTATGCGCCAATATTGGTTTGGGCGTAAAAGGAAGAGAGTCGCGCAAGTTTGGAGTTGAGGAAGCTTGAGTCGCACAAGTGTTTGAGGAGGACTTGCGCGCCCGTTGTGACTTGTGCGCCGATACTTGCACGCTGAGGTTGACTTGCGCGCCAAGTAAGGTTTGTTCCAGCAGTGTTTTTCGGGCTGCGTGGAAGCTGGATGTTTGCCCGATACCTTCGGTGCAAAGAGATATTAATCAACGGGTGAAAGTTAAACTTCAACAGAGCATCTACATACAAGAGAAGATGCATTCTTTCATGAAAATGAAGAGACCTATAGGTCTATAAACTGTGAGTGGATTCCATCCAAGAGCAGTGAGCTTAGGAAGAGGAAGAAGGTGATCCTCTCCACCGGCAGTGAGCCAGAGAGAGAGAAACAGGGAGTGACCCTTGGGAAAGCATTGAGCTGACCCTAAACATTGTAAAGGCAGTGAGCCTGGGCATAGAAGTGATCTAGCCCGAACCTTGTAATCCACAGCTAGTGAAGTTTAGTGGAATTTGGTACGACCGGCAACCTGTCGGCGTATGCTCCTTGGACGTAGCCCTTAGCGGTGAACCAAGTAAAATTGATGTGTCCTGTGCTTGCTTTACATTATGTTTATATCGTGCAGCATGAAAAAGAGAGAAGAGTGTTTTGCTTAACAGCGAAACAAGATCAGAACGGGCATTAATTTTTAATTTGTCATACCCTGATTCACCCCCCCTCTCATGGTATCCAGCCTAGTGGACCTAACAAGTGGTATCAGAGGGAAGGTTCAAAGTTGTTCTTCTCTCAATGGAGGTAACCAATCATAAAGGGATTCCGATCTTCGATGGATATAATTTTCATATATGGAAGAATCGGATGCAACACTATTTCCGATCCTTGGGAATGGATGTGTTTTCAGCAGCTATGCATGGTATCACAACTGATATTAATAGTGGTGCCTTATCAGAGGCTGAGCATAGAGAGTTGGATGCTGATTCCAAGGCAATCAATGCCTTAGGGGGAGCCCTTTCCAATCCCATCTACACAAAGGTGATGTCATGCAAAACGTCACATTCCATGTGGTAAAAGCTTTTGAATATATATGAAGGGGACACAAAAGTCAGAGAGGCAAAGCTGTAGGTGTTGTGGAACAAATATGAAGATCTGAAAATGAACCCGAATGAGTCTGTTGACGCATTCTTTGAGAGGGTAAACATTGTTGTGGAAGATATGCGAGGTCTTGGAGAAGTCATTGAAGACATAAATATTGTAAAGCGCATATTGAGGAAACTTCCACCTCGGTTCAATCCGAAAGTTTCAGTACTAGAAGATAAAGATCCAAAAGAGCTGACATTGGACAATTTGCACAGTACCTTGGTTGCATATGAAATGAGGAACGATGATAATGAGGCTGTGTAAAAGGGGAAGTCTAAAGAGGTGGCATTTAAGGCCATGAAGAAGCTCACCATTGAAGATTCTAATGAAGAAGAAGAGACAGATGAGGTGATGTCATTCCTTTCTTCAAATCTAAAAAGAGGAAGAGGAAAGTTTAAAGGTAAACTTCCACTAGCATGATTTAGATGTGGAAAGGTTGGTCATCTTGCGGCAAGATGCCCCAAGAAGTTTCAAGATGATGATGATGATGATGATGTTGAAATTCCCAAAAAGAAGACTTCACCTTTTGTGAAAGGGAAGAAACAATTCAAGAGAAATTTCTTCAAGAAAAAGAATCTTCTTTCACAAGAATTTGAAAGTTCAGATGAGTCTGAGGATGAAGAAGTTGAGGAAATAGAAAATTGCAGAGATCGTGGGGTAAATGCCTTGGTGGCAATTGTTGGTAGTTCTCAAAAGGGAGAAGAAGCTGATGCTAAAGAAGAAGAATAAATTGAAGGGAGAATTGATATGGAAGCCGAATTGGAAGCAGCTCTTGAGGAGATAGATGTTTGGAGAGCCAAAACGAAGAAAGCCAATAAAGTGGTTCGTGATGCCAAACTCTATATGCAACAACAGGATGAAGAAAAGTCTGAGTTGTTAGAAGAAATTGAAAGACTAAAATCCTCAACACCAGAGAGCTCAGAAAATATTGTTGAGTATAAGCTTAAAATTGAGGAACAAAAGAAGGAAATTTATTGTTTGACTAACACAGGAAAGGAGCAGGTTAGATGTATCAAAGAGATTGAAGAAGAAGTGGTCAGTCTGCGACAAAAACTTAAGAATCAAGATAAACTCTTGACCACCAATGTTATATCCGAAAAGAAGGCTATTCAGAAGACAGAGAAGATGAAAGTGGATCCTAGCAGTTCAGTAGGGAAGAAACAGCAATTGAGCTCAGATGTTAAGGTCGTTACTGGGATTAGTCAAGAACAAAAATTTGCAACAATTGTAGTCAGACCGCAAGAACTAATCCCGAAAGTGAAGGTTGATTTGGGAACAAAACAGAATCAGAATATTCAGAGATACCAAAGGGGAAATCATAGTGCTGAAATATCATGAGGGAATGCATCCTATATCAGGTGTTATTTCTGTGGGAAAATGGGACATTCACAGTATGTGTGTTCCATAGCCAAGAGATACAGAAGGGAACATGAACAGAGATGGAAGTCAAACAGAGAACGGTTTTCCAGAACACATTTTGAAGGACACTGTTTTTGGTGCGGAGGATTTGGACACATGGCTAGGTATTGCACTTCAACCATTCAGAGAAATGTGTCAAAGAATAATCAAAATGTTCGCAAGCAGCAGATCAATAAACCAGCAAGCGAGTTAAAAGTTCAGAACAGATTTGCAGCTCTGCAAGATGAGGGTGGTCCATCATAATCTGAGAAAGAACAGAAGCCTCAATCCATGCCGAGTGTGAAAGAAAAAGTAAGGACCAAGAAGAAGAAAAATGAGAAGGCTGTGGTGGCGCAGATTACCCTTAAAGCATCAGATCGATCTGGTGTTTGGATCCTTGATAGTGGTTGCACATCCCACATGACGGGTAATAAGGATCTTGTTACAGGCATCAAATATGACAAAGAAGGAGTTGTCAAATTTGGAAATGATGAAGGCCTGAAGATTGTTGGCTCAGGGAAGCCAAGTTTGGGGGCAAAGAGATGAGACGCGCTGATGTCTTGGTAGTAGAGGGTCTCAGTCATAACCTACTTAGTGTCAGCCAACTATGTGACTCTAGACACTCTATCCAATTTACCAAGAAGATGTGTGTTGTGAAAGGAAAATATGGAGCAGCTGTTCTGCAGGGAAAAAGGTCAAAGGGAAATCTCTATCTTGTAGGTGGGGAAGAAGATATTTGTCTTTTATCCAGAGAGGAAGAAAACCAGTTGTGGCATAAGCGACTTTGTCATCTATGCCAACCATCTATGGAGGATCTCGTTAAATTTGATGCTGCTAGAGACCTTCCCAAACTATCACGTGATCGCACTCATACGTGTGATGCTTGTCAACAAGGGAAAATCATCAGAAAGACATACAGGCCAAAGGAACAGAAATCAACTAGAGTGCTCGAATTGGTGCATGCTGATGTATGTGGACCTATCTCACCATGAGCTATAAATGGGCAAAGGTACTATGTTCTTTTTATTGATGACTATAGCAGAATGGCCTGGGTATTCATCATAACCCATAAGACAGAGGTGTTCAGTTGCATAAAGCAGTACAGGAGGGAATCAGAAAAGATGCTGGGGCAGAAAATTCTGAAGTTTCGTACTGATAACGGTACGGAATTTACAAACAGTAAGGTTGAAAACTATCTCGAGAAACATGGGATAAGACATCAAGTTTAATCACTAAGAACTCCCCAACAGAATGGAGTAGTTGAAAGGAGAAATCGGATCATCAACAATATGGCTAGAACAATGCTTATTGATAAGGACCTGCCAGAGAAATTTTGGAAGGAAGCAGTTTTGACATCGGTCTATGTTTCAAACAGGTCCCTGTTATGTCCGAAGCAAGGGAAGACTCCGTATGAACTGTGGTACGGAAAGAAGCCAACGTTGAAGTACTTTCGAATCTTTGGAAGTAAGTGTTTCATTCTCAACAAAGATCATCATAGGAAGTTTGAGGCACGAGGAGATGAAGGGATATTCCTTGGCTATTCTGGGAAAAGAAAAGCATATAAATGTTTCAATAAAAGGCTGGGAAAAATCATTGAAAGCAATGATGTCACTATAGTTGAAAATGAGCAGAATACTCAACGATCCAGTGAACAGTTCCTGGATGAAAGTGATGATGAGGTAAGCAACCCAGGGGGAGCAGAAGTGGCAGAAGCTGACTCAGAAGAAGATACTGATGATGAAGAGGAAAGTGTCAAGTCGGTGTCTGTGAGAAAGCCAAAGAGTCGAGCTGAAATTGATAGGAAGAATATCATTGGTGATCAAACAGCTCCAGTTCAGACTCGAAGAATGAAATCATCACAGCAAGCATCGTTCTTGTCTCAAGTGGAGCCGAAATGTTTTTCTGATGCAGCTGAAGATGAAAACTGGGTTCAGGCCATGAACGAAGAGCTTGATCAGATTGAGAAGAACCAGACATGGGAGATTGTTTCGAGGCCAGCAGACAAGAATGTCATCGGGACTAAATGGGTCTATCGCAACAAGGTGAATGAAGATGGCACAGTGATTCGGAACAAAGCACGACTAGTGTGCAAGGGATACTCCCAGATAGAGGGAATAGATGTTGATGAGACATTTGCACCGGTTGCAAGGCTGGAGACAATCAGATTATTTTTGGCCATAGCAGTGCAAAGAAAGTTCAAAGTGTTCCAGATGGATGTCAAATCCGCATTCCTGAATGGGGTTCTGGAAGAAGAGGTGTATATTGAACAGCCAGATGGTTTTCTCATTCATGAGGATGAAAACAAAGTTTGCATGCTGAAGAAGGCGTTGTATGGGCTGAAACAAGCACCAAGGGCATGGTACTCAAGGCTTGATCAGTACTTGAAGAAGCTTGGTTTCCAGCATGGAGGAGTTGACTACAACCTCTATTTCAGCAATGAAAGTAATCAAAGGATGATGGTGCTAGTGTATGTCGATGAAATAATTTTTGGCGGATCAGATGAAGCTCAGTGCAGACGGTTTTCCGAATTCATGAAAAATGAGTTTGAAATGTCAATGATTGGAGAGCTAACGTTTTTCCTTGGTCTACAGGTGACACAAGGAAGGAATGGAACTTTCATTTCTCAATCCAAATATGCCAAGGAGGTTCTAAGAAGGTTTGGAATGGATAATTCCAAGGAAATGAAGACTTCGGTTGCTACCCAGATGAAATTATCAAAAGATGAGGATGGCAAGGCAGTTAATATAACAGAATACAGGCAAATCATTGGAAGTCTGTTGTACTTAACCGCAACAAGGCCTGATATTGTTTTCGCCACATGCCAAGCAGCAAGATATCAGAGTAATCCCAAGTAAAGTCACATGCTTGCAGTGAAAATAATACTTCGGTATATCAAGGGCACGGTGGACTTCGACTTGACATACAATGACAAATCTCAGACAGAGTTATTGGGATATACTGATGCAGACTGGGCCGGTTCAGCAGATGATAGAAAATCAACGTCTGGTGGTGCATTCTATCTTGTTGGATTGTGTATTTCTTGGCTAAGCAAGAAACAAGATTTCATTTCATTGAGCACCGCAGAAGCTGAGTATATTGCAGCCACTCAAGCATGCACACAGTTATTGTGGATGAAGCAGCAGCTTGAAGATATGGGAGTTGAAGTGAAGTCTCCGATCGGAATCCATTGTGACAACTCAAGTTCTATAAATCTTAGCAAAAATCCTGTCCATCATTACAGGACAAAGCACATTGAGATCAAGTATCATTTCATCAAGGAGAAGGTTGAGCAGGGCATCGTGAAGTTGGAGTACGTGCCTACAGAGCTACAGGTTGTAGACATTCTGACAAAGGCCTTACCCAAGGAAGCTTTTGAGAGGCATCGACTAGCTATGGGTGTTCAGTCGATTCCCCGCACTTGAAATTGTGTGGATGTGGGACCCCCCCCCCTCTCCCCGAGTTATGATGTGTTTTTCCCAAATGTGCTGATTTGTTCTCTACTATGTTACAGTCTGCATAGGACTGCCTTTGGGTTCGTTGACAAAGGGGGAGAAAATAGTGATTGTTCAAGGGGGAGAAGCTGACAGGTGGAGCATCTAGATAGGGGGAGTTGATAATAGTTGAACGTGCTTAGCCAGAGCTTAGCTTGGACAACACAGGAAATATGGCTAAAGAGGTGTTGCAGCTGTGAGCAGAAAGGGGGAGCGTATTAAATCTGACGATGCTAGAAGTGATCGATCAAAGAATAGATATCACGACAGCTGAGGATCGTGATAAAAGCAGAAGAGTGGTGTTGGACAGTGTTTGGTGTCAACAGTGGATGTCAGAGATAAAGTGATTCATTGATGAACTTTTCATTTACTCTTGTTTCTCACACCGAGCATTGCTCATGTGGGCTTAGAGTATGTGTTGAGTAAATCCTTGGTCGCTATCAGAATCGCAATGAGGCAAATGGAGGCTGAAGAATCAATGACGTATCTTTGTTTGGAAGACTTGTCAACAAACCCAAAGGGGGAGATTGTTGGGAAAAAATCCCTCAAGGTATCATTGAAGCATTTTTGAGGTGATTGTGTTTGTTGACAAAGTGGACATCTGAGTTGTGATTGTTGACAAAGAGGATTTCATGGTTGAATGTCGAGTTCAAGTGCTGAGGTCAACGATCCATGTTTGATTCAAGAACTTCGATAAAAGGAATGGATGATCTGGAGGCGGTACAAAAGAACAGATACAAGGTGGCGCCGTTTTCCAGTGTTTGCCAAATTTTTGGGCCTGAAAATCGGCAAATGAAGAAAAGTGTTTTTGGAAAAGCAACTTGCGCACCGTGGACTTGGAGTATAGGAAACTTGCGTGCCATATGTTTTTCAAGATCAGAAGATCAAAATATGGAAAAGGAAGTAGGTTCGCGCAAGTTTGGGTGTTGGTCGCGCAAGTGTCCAAAAGGACAGAAGACTTGCGCGCCGAAACTGGGTCGCGCAGGTGACTTGCGCGCCGTCGCGCAGGGTGGTCAGATTGCCTATAAATACTGGACCACCCCTCCTCATTCTTCACCGGAGTTCAAGACGAGACCTCCCGTCACGCAGGTGTGGTGGTCGCGCAAGTGGTGTGTGTGGTCGCGCAGGTGGGACTTGCGCGCCAGTGGTTGAAGTTGTGCGCCGGTGTTAGAAGTTGCGCGCCGGTTGGCAGTTACGCGCCAATATTGGTTTGGGCGTAAAAGGAAGAGAGTCGCGCAAGTTTGGAGTTGAGGAAGCTTGAGTCGCGCAAGTGTTTGAGGAGGACTTGCGCGCCCGTTGTGACCTGCGCGCCGATACTTGCGCGCTGAGGTTGACTTGCGCGCCAAGTAAGGTTTGTTCCAGCAGTGTTTTTCGGGCTGCGTGGAAGCTGGATGTTTGCCCGATACCTTCGGTGCAAAGAGATATTCATCAACGGGTGAAAGTTAAACTTCAACAGAGCATCTACATACAAGAGAAGATGCATTCTTTCATGAAAATGAAGAGACCTACAGGTCTATAAACTGTGAGTGGATTCCATCCAAGAGCAGTGAGCTTAGGAAGAGGAAGAAGGTGATCCTCTCCACCGGCAGTGAGCCAGAGAGAGAGAAATAGGGAGTGACCCTTGGGAAAGCAGTGAACTGACCCTAAACATTGTAAAGGCAGTGAGCCTGGGCATAGAAGTGATCTAGCCCGAACCTTGTAATCCACAGCTAGTGAAGTTTAGTGGAATTTGGTACGACCGGAAACCTGTCGGTGTATGCTCCTTGGACGTAGCCCTTAGCAGTGAACCAAGTAAAATTGATGTGTCATGTGCTTGCTTTACATTCTGTTTATATCGTGCAGCAGGAAAAAGAGAGAAGAGTGTTTTGCTTAACAGCGAAACAAGATCAGAACGGGCATTAATTTTTAATTTGTCATACCCTGATTCACCCCCCCCCCCCTCTCAGGGTATCCAGCCTAGTGGACCTAACACCATTATTGTGTGTTGATGCTCCTTTCATCACAGAATCTCAAGATTTGAAAAGGGGAAGATCTAAGATTAAAATGGTTCGACCTTTGAAGAAAACATCAAAAATCGACAAAGGGATGAACAAGGAGAAATTTTCTAATATGTCGTGCAAGTCTCTTCATGGTCGCGCAAGTGGACTTGCGCGAGCTACTTTGGCGCACAAGTCACTTGCGCGACCTAAGTGATAACTGCCCGGTAACCGCCCGGGGTCTTCTCCTGCCTATAAATAGACCCTGTGGGCCCCCCATTCGAAGAGGATTTTTTTTCCAGAAACTCGGATTTAAGGTCCCGACGCCCAAGTCTCTTCTCAAAGCTTCTAGAACACTTCTAAGGTAATTTATTACCTAGAACAGAAGATCTAAAGAGAGGGAGGAAGTCCTAAGTGTTGAAACTCGTCAACACTTGCGCTCCTAAGTGGCCAGCCCTTAAGGGAAGTGGCCACAGTTGCACGCCACCTTACTCCTTCGATAGAACTTGCGCGTCCCTTTACTGGAAGAACCTCAAGAGTAATCTAAAGGCTTTAATAAAGAGTCGCTCAAGTATTTAAATGCTGGTTGAAAATTGCGCAAGTACCCCATATGTCGCGCAGGTATACCTGCGCGACCAATACTTGCGCGCCCATGCAAGACTTGCGCACCCAAGCAAGACTTGCGCGCCTTTGAAGACTTGCACGCCCCTTCCTTTTTTGGGTGCCCATCATGCCCATTTTAACCCTCTTAAGCCATTTCACCTTTTCGATTCAAGATTCAGTCTTCAAGACACTCTTCAAATCCATTTATGGCATGATTTCTTGATTTTACTTCCTTATCTGAAAGGAATTCTATGGAATATCTCTCAAAACATAGTGATTTATACATCATTATGTCACTAAAAGATTGAGAGTTCATTCATTCCACCTCATCCTTTAAGATGAGAGAATCCTTAACTTGGGTCTCCTTTTCAGGAATAATCCCCAGTTATAAGTCCTTTAACCTGGGCATCTTACTTAGGAGTAAGCCCCAAATCTTAATCCTTAACCTTGGTTTCCTTGTCAGGAATAAGTCCCATTCATAATCTTGGGCCTCATTTTCAGGAGTAAGTCCCAATCATAATCCTTTAACCTGGGCTTCCTTGTCAGGAATAAGTCCCAGTCATAAATTTGGGCCTGCTTTTCAGGAGTAAGTCCCAAGTCCCCTAAGCTGGGATTCCTTGTTAGGAATAAGCCCTAGTCATAAATTTGGACTTCCTTTTCAGGAGTAAGCCCCAAGTCCCCTAAATTCTCTTCAACCAGTCCTAAATTACATTTGATATGGGATTCCTTCTCAGGAGTAAAACCCAATTATCAATCCTCTCCTAATTTTGGGTTCCTTTTCAGGAATAAGTCCCAAGTTAGAGTATTCAAATCTCCATGAAGAACATATAAATTTATGGACACTGTTCTTGGATTTTCTCCCTAAAGTAAATCCTAACCTTCATTTATCTGGGCAGTCATACATATATAAGCCCCAAAACATTTCTTATGATTACATCTTTCATGGCCCAATTGTCTTTTTTATTACCAATACCTCTTGATTCTCACACCGAGCATGACTCACGTGAGCTTAGAGGGTAAAAGTAATTATGACATCCTTCTTTGAGCCATCAATCATAAACATCATACTCCCTCGCTTGAACTACGTGGGTTTTGATTCCTTTTCCAAAAAATGGATATATAGGTAGCCCATCTGCGGGTTTGATCCCAACTCTGAAATAATCCATGTCCTTCTGAATGACGATAAACTTCAAGTGCACCACGGAGTGGCTTTAAAACCATCCTGGTCGTCATAATGACCAAGAGACTTTTATATAAATGTTTTGAAGGACACCATTGACCAAGAATCTCTAAATAGATACAGATGATTCTCTATTGATGAAGAACCTCGAATACATATAAAAGATTCTCTAAATTTCTTACATATTTAATCATTGATTATTAAAACTAAAGGAAAGATCATTTTATACTTGGTAATGTAATAAGGATTCACGAACATAACTTAAATCTATAAAGAGAGTCCCGGAGTAGACAATAATTCCCCTCAAAAGGTGTGATGAGTCCGACCTCCCATCCACTCGACCAATGAAAATTCCTAAGCCTCATTAGTCCACAAACTAATGAGCACCTACCTTTGGAAAGTAGGTCCAAATGGATGTGGAATCATTGGATTTTTCTGGTTCTACGAACAAACCCGATAGAAACCGATCGGAACCTTTGAATCTCCCATCCAGGAGGGCATCCCCGAATTTCAAGGGAAACAAAAAATGGTGAACCTGACGTGAATCCTTAACCAAGTTAAAGTGATGTTTTACCTATTTGTTAAAGCCCCTATTTAAAATTTAGTAAGATGGATAACAAAAACAATCATTGACATGTGTGCTCATCCAAAGGATGAAGTGGCTGAATTTATCTTGATTACGTCTGTTATATCAAACAGGCACTCTATTCCAAGATCTTCTGTATTTCCATAATGAATGCTCTCAAATTCACACCTGTGAATACTGCTGCTGAAAATACCAATGTTTTTATTCCTACTGGATCGTCATCCGCTCTGAGGATGACATCACCTACTCAGTGTCTTCAACGCTGGGTATCAAATGCGCTGGTTAAGGAGTACAGCCAACACAGTACCATCCCAACTATGGAGGCTGCCCGATAGGCCCTCCAAGTGAACAACTCAGACAGGTCGTCTGGACAACGACGACCAGTGATCAAGAGGCAGGCGGTGCTGACTATCGTCTCCAACCATTTCGGGTCGTTATCACCGGAACACAATTTCCATTCAATCCCTTACTCTGAGGAAGTGAATGAGTAGGTCCCTAATGACCTTAATTCAAAAAGACAAGAGTCCTTCCCGAGGGCTCCCATAAATAATCGTCGCTAGACTCGTGCAGAAGTGCGCCCTCAACATGATGAGGGTACCGACTCTAGGCGTTCGGCTCAGGTTCGTCGAACCCGAGAAGGAAAGACGAACCGCCAGAGGCGGAATCCAGTTAACAATGAGCAGGTTCTCATCCCAGCCATCTCCGGAGAAGTCCACCAACATAACTTGGTGGCGAACAACAAGCAGGTACACACAACTGCCCGTTTCAATTCCGTTGTCCAGCAGACTCGTCTGGCAGCATCACGCCAATCCCGCCAGGAAATTCCGGCGGAGTACTATAGGCAGGAACATACAGCTACTTATACATCATCAGTTATACAGCAGGCTCATCTGACTACATATGATGGATCTCGTCAATCGCATTTGGTGAAGTGTAATCAGCAGGCACATACACCTGCTAATACTAATCAAGCCTACCAACAGTCTCTCTTGGTAGCGCACAGAGAAGTCAGTCAGAAAGCTCCGACGACAAACAAGAGGCATAGTCAACTCTCTGCCCCCACACATGAGTATCGTCAGGATTCAATAACAGGAAAAGGAGGACAGGAGCAGGCACATACACCTACTCCAAGCCCGGAATGAACGTATATCCCCGTTCCGGCAGCTGAAGTCACCAAGCATATTTTGTCAATGGTGAAAGAGCAGAAGAAAATTCTTGTTCATATTCTGGATGCTTTCCAGGATATCATAACAGCTTCTGCATCATCTCAGGGAAGGACACATAAATTTATCCCTAGCAGTGGAGTGACACATCAACGATTCACTCCGGAACAGACACACACATCTGTTCCAGTCCAAGAGGGTTATGGTGCATAATCCCCCATATCATACGGACAACCAAGTCAAGCACATACACCTGATTTGAGTGAATATTGTCAGCCTAACCTGACCATCATTCATTATCAGGGACATACACCTGCTCAGAGCAACCACTTTCGTCAAAAAGTGGTTTCCAAAGCGAGTAAGAAGGCATCTAAGAAAAAGATCCGCCCAACATAGTCAGGAGATCAATGGACAATCTGTAAGAAGGCCTTGCTCGATGCTGGAGTTCTTGAATCCCTCAGACAATTATCTATTGGAATTCAAGATTATACTCCCTCAGTTCCCAGTAATGGGAACATTAATTTCGAAGGTCTTCAATAGACACTTTCTCATGAAGGCTTGCTTCGTGACAATTTAGTCAATCTTGAAGTTTCGTCTTCAGATGCGAGCCACATGAACCCTCTGTGTGGTCAGAAGACCTAGGATCAAGAGATCTCATCTTTTGTTGTAACTCATTATGGTGTTCCTCCCCATGATGATGAATTTCACTGCGAAAGTCCTCTCCGCAGTAGTGATTCACATTGCTTGGAAAATACTCTAGTGGACAATGTAGTGCCGAGAAAGCCCTCGTATCTGGAGCCACTTGCAAATGTGAAACCAGTGATGTCTGATGCTTTATCGCTAGAAAGTGAAATACTTTGTCAATCAGAAGATAGCCCAGGGTGTAGGTCATTCTTCGAACCACCCCTAAGTCATGCATCTTCTAGTTTGATCAATGATCTCTCTACCAATCTTGTTGAATCCGATGAAGCAACAAGGAAGCACCAACTCTGGTCTAAATAGGTAGATGAATATTCATTTAATGAGGAAGAGTAAATGCTTAACATGAGAAAACAATTGGCGAAAGGTGATGTACCAGTCATGTTTTGGCCTTTGGCTGACTCCCAGTATGACATTCCAAAGATGTTGACGGATGATTAAATCCATGATATTCGTCTCAACATATGGAAAACTCTTTGTCAATTGAAGAAGAAAGTATTATCTTATTATGAATATGAAAATCATCTTAAGATAATATAAGGGCTACAATGTCAGATTGATTTGGCATCTCTATCAGTCTCTCGGTATCCAAAGGCTGAAAAGCAGCAGAGAACCCTTCAACGTTCATGGCTTGGCGCACTAAGAAAATTGCGTCAGTTAATTGCCAATGCCCCATCTCGTGTTCATATCAGAGGATGGGGTGTTCACGGAGAACTACATTTCACAGTGCTTTCTAGTCAGCAAAGCCCGCCGAAAATGGTCTCATTCAATGTTATTTCCCATGGCCGGCCACAATCAATGGGATTTGTTTGTAATCAAAAGCTTGCTCAATAACAGGCTTTAACTAGTTCCTCTCAAAATCAAGCATATAGGGAACAAGTTGTTGAATTGATCCTACATCAAGCAGGCAAGAATATTGCACAAGCCTCTCGTATGGAGCAAACACATCATCAAATGAAAGAAGTTTTGGAAATCATCCAATGGTCTGTTGAACTAGGTGATAAAAGTGGATACAGGTTAATGCATCCAGCTAATTTCCGAACTAAGGTTCGCAAGATCAATAGAGCTTTTAAGAAGGTCTCAGACATAGCATGTCAAGAGCCACCCCAGATTGTCAGACTGGGGACTTCTTTAAACCATCCCTCAGATTCAACAAATGGGATTCGAGGAGTTGAGCGGAAACAGCAGGAACATCCCCAGTTCACGAGACTGGGGACTCATTCAAATCATCAATCCCCTCCTCAGAGAATGTCAGTCTTTTCTCGATTGGGGAAGAAGCCACAAGAGGAACGAAGAGCCAAATTATCAGGAGATTCCCTCCAAGTTATATCTCGTCAAAAAGTTCCTAAAGGATTGAATCAACAAAAGGCAATGTATCATCAAAGACATGAAAGAAGACAATATCACAGAAATGTTGATAGAATGGATGCGATGCACTATGCATCAATCAATGTCATCAATGTCGTTGTTGCTAATCCACTAGATGAGGTTCACTCAGGGGACTCAGATGAAGAGAGTCCTGCTCAGTAAAATGTATGCACCGATACAAATGAAGAAGGTGTGCGTACAAGAAGTCAAAGGATTACTCAGAACCTAGGTAATCCACTTTCCTCTCTCCAAAAAGTATCAAACAAAGGGAGGGGAAAGAATCAGGTTACATATCCTTCCTCTGGAGAAGGTCAATCACTCTCATTAGAGCAAAGGTTTTCACAACAGGAGGAAGAAATGAAAGAATTAAGAAGGTTGAATGCAGAACTACTTTATAGTAGTCTTCTTCTTAAGAATGCTGGAGTCCGACAGCCAAAGGAATTTGTTGTAGTTGCTGAGATGGATCAGGAATATCCTCTTTTATCAGTACACCCTCAGAGGTCTAATCCTACAAGTCAAGTGCAACAACGGTTGGCAGTTCTACCATCAGTTGCAGCACCAACCACCACATCTTTCAAACCTCCATTCATTACACCTACCCAAGACCAAGATCAACCGGATGTTTCTCAAAAGTTGATAACTACTATTGAGTCATTAACAGCCCGGTTAGAAACTATGGAAGGGAAACGGGCGCAAGTTCAACCAGAAAAGAAATTTTACCCTGAATGGGTAGATTCAATTTCTCCTCCATCCAGTTTTGGAAACCCGGTTTTCCCTACTTTCAATGGATCAGGCGACCCTGAACAACATTTGACACATTACGTGTCTTGTTGTGATCCTACGATGGGAACTCCAGAGCAGAAAGAAGCAGTGAAACTCAGATGCTTCGTGCGAACCTTGCAAGGACCAGCTTTTGTCTGGTATACAAGCTTGCAATCCCGGTCAATCATCGGATGGGAGGATCTTCGCCAAAAATTCCTTCTTCAGTTCAGATCAAGTTTTCCAAAACGATAGTTTTAGATCTTACAAACTACAAGAAAAGGGAGAATGAAAGAGTCTCTGATTTCATTGCTCACTGGATGGGATTAACATATTCCCTGAGTTTAGCACTTCCTCAGGAGGAGCTGTTTCCAATCTGTGTGGAAAATTTGCGTGATGAATTACGCATTCCATTGATCCCTGTGAAATACAAAGAGGGTTTCGAGATCTTACCTCAATCGCTCAGCAGATTGAAGATTCCCTTATACAGGCTAAGGCTAAATCTCGTGTAATTCCATCACCTCCAGGAACGAGAATGGGTAAAGTGGAAACCACTACAGTTATGCTTAAACAAGCGCCTGTACCTATTTCTACTTCAAAACCTTCATCTTCTCGAAGGGCTCCACCTCCTGAACGCCAACAACAAAGGCTGTTTCGTCCAATTGATCAAAAAGATCAACGACAAAAACAATTTGAGGATTTGAAGAGTAAAACATACTCTTTCCAAAATGAGAGAGTTACTGGTTACTTCATTTTAGCTCTAGAAAATAATATGGTCCAATTATCAGTGCCCAAGAGGCCAAACAAGGTAGGAGACGAAGACCGTCCCAATTATTGTCCCTTTCATAAAATGTTGGGGCATCCCATCCAGGAGTGTTTTGTCTTCAAAGACCTCCTGCAAAAGATGGTCGACTTGGGACAAGTCAAGTTGAAAGGTTCTTCGACTCAGGTAGCATGTATTACTGCTAATGTTCCAGAGGAGGAAGGTGAATGGCAAGAAGTCAAAAGCAGAAATGCACAGAAGTATGATGATTGGATGGTCAGAAAGACAATCAATTGGACTCATGCATTTTGTGAACACAATTAAAGAAACCAATTGTGTATTCTGCCATGAATATTGCGGTAAAACCCTCTTCGTCAGAGGGAAAGTCCTCAAAGAAATTTCTTGTTTCAAAGAAGAAAAAAGAATTAGAAGAAGATGAGTATGTGTCAAATCCTGAATTGTCTTTGACTTTGGAATACTTAATGCCATCTACTTCGAATCCACGGGCACCACCCCATCAAACGGCACAACCTAAACAGGCTAATCAGGCAGAGTCTTTATCAGACGAAGAGTTAATCTTCGGTTCTGTTAATATGATTCAATTAACAGATCCATATTTCATTCATAATTTCAAATTTGATGAGCCTGAATTCCCTGTATCAAATAAGGTAATCCGAGGAAGTTTTAGAGGTTCAGGATACAGGGGAAGACGTGGATCTTTCCAAAGCCACTACTCCAATTCTACCCCTGCTAGCACTGTGTATGCAGCAGAAACTCATGGTAGAGCCCTTCAGTGAGCTCAAAAATAACAAGCAAGTTCTTCTGCCAATAACCAACTCAGTCATGGAACAGTTATTTTGGAAGAACGATTGAACGTTCCATCTTCATTATCTCAGCAAGTAAATGAATCTAATCAGTCTAATCTTCCAAAACAAAGGATGTTGCCAACTTCTATCCCAATACAAGATGCATCAGCTTCCAAAGCATCTACTTCCAAGGTACCTACTAAACCCCATATTCCTATTGGGAAACGCAGACCTCTAGATCAAAAGTATGATATATTGAAACACTTGGCCCAAGTACCAGCCAGGTTATCAATTTTGGATTCTTTGAATCTGTCAAAAGATCTTCGAGAAGCACTCATCGATGCTTTGTCAAGTCCTCATGAGTTTGAAGCTGAAATTGCTGCAGCTGAAGTCTATCACATAGAGAATAATCCTGTAGAATGCCATGCAGTGATATATTTTACTAATAGAGATGAAGATGATGTTGTGCATGGGCACATAAAACCCTTGTACTTATCTGGCAAAGTCAATAGTGTAGATATCCGAAGAGCTTTCATTGACAATGGTTCAGGAGTCAACCTCATGCCCATTCGTACACTTCATCGATTGGGCCTCACGGAATCTGATTTATCCCCTTCTTCCATGATCTTACAAGGATATGACAAAAATGAACAAGAAACACTGGGAAAAGTTACACTTAGAACTCAGTTTGGAGATCTTGTATCCAATTCGGATTTTATGATTGTTGATCAAGACTCAGCTTTCAACGTCTTGCTTGGAAGACCCTGGCTACATCAGCATGCGGCTATCCCTTCATCATACCATAAATGTCTCAAATACTATTTCAATGGTCACGTTGGAACATTTTATGGTGATAAGGCCTCGTTCAAGACATGTGAGTCTCAATGCATTGAGGCGGAATTTTATCACATGAAGGGAAGAGATAAATCTACAACAAAGGAAATTACCAAAGTTAATGCTCTATATGGTTTGGAGAAGGTTCAAATAAATCCATTTACACATGTGAGTACAGATTATGTGTTACCTATCAGTCAAATTGAAAAAATATCCCCAAATCAAAATACTCTTATTGAAAGATCCATAATGTCAATTACGGCAATCGAGCCAGACAACATGGGAGAAATTGGTAACCTACCAAACAGTGATGAAAGCATAAGTGGTGATGTTATCATTTCATCTGCTGAAATCCAACAGATCTATACTTCGCCAATTAGGCCAGAAGAAGTTATAGCAACATCGGAGGTGAATAATGATGTCAATTCTCAATCCATCATCTCCTCTTTATTTCCCAAAGAAGACCCTTTATTATCAATAGGGTCTGAAATGGAAGCTTCTTCTTCAAAATGTGCAAATTTTGACATCTCTTATGATCATGAAAATGTCGTTTTGTCATCTACTATGCAAGTAGAAACAGAAGAAATAGAATGTGATGAAGAGGAAGAGGAAGATATTAGAGGTGCTCCTCCAGCATTTGAAGAGGGTATCTCTACCACTGTGGATGAACTCAGAAAAATAAATCTGGGTACAGAGAAAAATCCACGCCCCACTTTAATTAGTGCGGCCATGACCCTTGAATAGAAATAGATGTATATTTATTTTCTAAAGAAAAATAAAGATATTTTTGCTTGGAACTATACAGAAATGTCTGGGCTTGATTCTGATGTTGCTACTCATCATTTGGGTTTACCAAAAGAACATCGAGGATTTAAGCAAGCCGCGAGAAGAACACACCCAACTTATGCTTCCAAAATTGAAGCTGAAGTGGATAAGCTGATCAAATATAACTTCGTCAGAGATGTTCAGTATCCCAAGTGGTTGGCTAATATGGTCCCTGTAAAGAAGAAAAATGGACAAATTAGGGTTTGCATCGATTTCGGAGATCTTAATCGGTATTGTCCTAAAGATGATTTCCCAGTTCTGATTACAAAACTCTTAATTGATGTGACGACTAGCTATGGTGTACTTTCTTTCATGGATGGATATTCCAGAGAAAAGCAGATCTGAATGGCCCCAGAAGATGCGGAATCTACATCCTTTAGAGCCCCTCAAGGTGTGTTTTGTTACCGGGTTATGCGATTTGGTTTAAAGAATGCAGGTGCAACATATCAATGCGCCATGCATCATATCTTCAAACCTTTCTTAGGGAAGTTTGTTGAATGCTATGTAGACGATTTGGTGGTTAAATACAAACAAAGTTCTAATCACTTGGCTGATTTGGAAGTCACATTCCACAAGCTTCAACAAAATAATTTGAAGATGAACCCCTTAAAATGTGCTTTTGGGGTAACCTCAGGAAAATTTATCGGCTTTGTTTTACGCCATCATGGTATTGAAGTTGATCCTGATAAGACCAAGTCAATCCTTGGTATGTCACCTCATCATAATTTGAAATAATTAAGAGGACTTCAAGGAAACTTAGCCTATATTCGGCGTTTCATCGCCAATTTGGCAGGAAAAATATTACCCTTTACCAAATTAATGAAAAAAGGAGTCACTTACTAGTGGACTGAAGAATGTCATAAAGTGTTTTATATTCTCATGAAATACCTCTTGAGTCCACCGGTACTCATGCCACTTGTTGAAGAAAGACCACTTATCCTCTATGTGACAGCTCTAGAGCAATCATTGGGTGCCTTTCTTGCTCAAAATAATGTTGATGGGAATGAAAATAGCCTCTACTATCTCAGTAGAACTATGCTTGAAGCAGAAACCTGGTATTCATGTATTGAGAAGTGCTACCGGGCATTAATCTTTGCTGTTCAGAAACTGAGACACTACCTGAAACATCACGAGGTCCAGTTGGTATCTCGCAATAATCCGCTCAAATTCATCATTAGTCGTCCAATGCTTACAGGACGTCTAGCAAGGTGGGCAGTTATTTTGCAGCAGTTCGACATTCAGTATGTGTCTCAAAAAGAGATAAAGGGCCAAGCTCTGGCTGATTTCCTGGCTGAACATCCTTCAGCGGAAAACACGTCATCAGATATTGAACTACCTGATGAGGAAATTTTCTCTATTCAAGAGAATCCTCAAACATGGGAAATGTATTTTGATGGTGCTTCCAGAAGTCCAACAAGGAAGAAAATGGAAAATCCTAAATTCAACAAAGTTGGTTTAGGAATTGTGCTCATTTCTCCAGATAAGGCAGCGTTACCTTATTTCATTTTATTGTGGGAAGGTGGTACCAATAATGAAGCCGAATACCATGCTCATATCATAGGATTGGAGTTAGCGCTTCAAGCACAAGTGAATCACTTAAAGGTGAAAGGTGATTCAGACCTGGGAATCAAACAAGTCAATGGTGATTATTCCATCAAAAAAGAAGAATTAATCCCTTTTTATGATTACGTCATAGAGTTAATGGCAGAATTCCCTTCATAACCGAAATTTTCTTATGTACCAAGATCAAAAAATGCTCAAGCTGATGCACTGGACAATATAGCCACAGCTCTAGCAGATCCAAACCGGGAGGAGACAACCATCAGTATTGCCCACCGTCATGAAATTTAACCTTATGTTCAAGCCAGAAAAGAGGAAATTAATTAAATTAGTCCCATTCCTGAAATATATGGTCATACTACAGGATGTATGTCACCTATCAGGGAATACCTTCAAAATGGAACGCTTCCACCTGATAGAGCCGAGAAAGAACAAATCTGGCAATGTGTGGTCAATTTTACTCTTTATAATATCCCAAACCACCTAGAGAAAATTCTCTATAAACGTGGTTTTGATGGAGTTCTCTTCAGATGCATTGATGGTGAAGAGACAATGGTTGTCAATATAGATGTGCATGCAGGAGTCTGTGGTTCCCACTAGTCTGGACATAGATTGTCTGATCAAATTCAAAAGCTTGGATACTTTTGGCCTTCAACGATACAAGATTGTGTTAATTTCACAAAGAAGTGTCATTCATGCCAACTATATTCCAACTTCATTCATCAACCTCCAGAGTTGCTTCATAGAGCTAAATACTCGTGTCCATTTGCCACATGCAGAATGGATGTGGTGGGACCTTACCCTTCAGCTACGACCAAGCAGTTTATGTACATTCTTACTGCTACCGATTTCTTTTCCAAATGGGCAGAGGCAGTACCTCCCAAAGAAGTCAGTTCTAAATTCATTGTTAGCTTCATCAATTCTAACATCATTACTATATTTGGTGTCCTTCATACCATATTGACGGACAACGGCACTAACTTCTGTTCTTCTAAGGTGAAGAAATTGTATCAAGAATACAACATTAAATCCAACCCTTCATCTCGGTATCATGCGGCGGCCAATGGCCAAATAGAAGCTTTTAACAAGACTCTTTCAAATATACTGCAAAAGATGGTGGATAAAGATAAGAGATCATGGCCTAATAAACACTTTCATGCTTTATAGTCTTATCGACCTACCACGCGTAATGCAATGCGGTCAACTCCATATTAATTAGTATATGGAACAGAAGAAGTCTTGCCAATTGAAGTTCAATTTCCCTCACTCAGAGTAGACATTTGTGATCAGTTATCTACAAATGAGCAATCCCAAAAACGATTGAATGAATTGGAACAGTTAGATGAGAAGAGATTGTGCACTTTACACCACTTTGAAATCTATCAGAATCGAATAGAATGAGCTTTTAACAAAAAAGTTTGTCTTCGTTCATTCATTCAGGGAGAATTGGTATTGGTTCTAAGAACACCAATGATACCAGGAATGAAGCCTCCCAAGCTTGAACTAAAATGGGAAGGACCTTATTCAATACATAAGGTCTACTCCAATGGAGATTATTCATTAATCTCAATGGATGGAGAACTCATCACGACTCCAACCAATGCCATATTTCTGAAGAAATATTTTGTATAAACAAAAAATATAGTCCCCAGAACCAAGATTCATACAATTGGTTCATACTTTTGTCCAACATGACATTAAACTGTAGAAAATTCTCTTTCGTCCAACATGACGTTAAACTGTAGAAAATTATCTTTTGTCCAACATGCCGTTAAACTTTAGAAAATTCTCTTTCGTCCAACATGACGTTAAACTGTAGAAAAGTCTCTATCGTCCAACATGAATTTAAACTGTATAAAAGTCTCTTTCATCCAACATGACACTAAACTGTGCGACACTAGTTTGTCCTCGTTATATGTCGTTAAACTACACAGCAATGATTCAGTATGACATTAAACTGCAACTTCATCCCACAAGGCGTAAAACTGTGAAAAAGTTCCCTAAAAGGTCTTGTATGACTTCAAACTACACCATGGTCCTGTATGACATTAAACTACACCATCCATGGTCTATGCATATGACCTTAAACTATTCGCACTTTAGACCAACATGATGCTAAACTGTACCGTCCCTTTTTCATCCTACATGACGTTAAAATATGGAAAAAATCTCCAATGCGTCTAACATGACGTTAAAATGGTACACTAATCTGTCCTCACTGCATGACATTAAACTGCACAATCCCCCTTTCGTCCAATATGACGTTAAACTGTATTGTCCCCGCAACATGACATTAAATTGTGCAGCACCAGTTTGTCCTTGCTATACGACGTTAAACTATACAGCAACGGTCCATGCATAAGACCCTAAATTATTTGAAAGTCCCTTACGTCCAGCAAGATGTTAAACTACATAATCATCAAAGGTCCTGTATGACCTTAATCTATACTTATGTCCAGAATGAAATTAAACTATATTGTCCCCATCGTCATAACTACATGACGCTAAACTGTACAGAAAGTCCTTGATACGTCTTACATAATGCTAAACTGTACTTTGTTCCTACTACATGACATTAAACTGTGCAGCACCAATAGTCCTAACTGCAAGACTTTAAAACTGCATAGTCCCTTCATACGTCCTACATGACGTTATACTATGTATCGTTAAGGTTGTTTCTACCTCTTGTTTCTCACAATGAGTATGACTCACATGAGCTTAGAGAAAACCTCAACCATAACACTCTCTATGGGCTACTAACCATGTGTAAATCCCAACATCATTTTTTTATTAGGATGTTGTCCCCAATAACAACTTGATTATTAATTCATTCTTTAATTGAACTACACAGACTTTGATCCTTGCCTTCCAGGCTGGGAACGTAGGCAACCTCCCAAGGTTCAAGCCCAAAATCAATTACTTCACATTGGTTCACCTTCATCTCATACGATGTTGATTCGCGAAACCGCCCCTAGAATCGATATCTTTACATTGGTTCACTTTCGTCCTTGTTATACGACGTTAAACTATACAACACTTTTGTCCGGAATGACAATAAACTAAAATACTCTTTGATTACCTCATTTGAAAGGGAACTATTATTTACATTGACTTTTCAATCATGTTTCATTTCAAAAGACTAGGTGCATACATGGAAATGCCTAAATTTTTTATCTCGGGTTAAACCATCATTTTACTAAAGTCCCCTTTCACCCTTCACATGTAAGAACCAAATTTGTACATAGGGTATTTCTAGAACTACGTGGGCTTGATTCCCATCTTTATGGGATACGTAGGAACGTTCGAGTATCCCTCGAATCCAGCCCCAAGTCTTTTGATCCTAACCCAAATTACACATTCAGTCCCTTGGATGAAAAGTACTCATGAAAACACACACTGTGTATTCATTATTATGGTCCAAACTCTATGACCCTAAACTAAGATCTCTCATACTTTCATCATGCATGGCATTAAACTGCATTTTAAGAACTATGTATGGCTTGATTCTCATTCTTATGAGATACGTAGTGAAGTCCAAAATTTCAATTCAGGACATAGCCACAACATGATTATGGTTATCATTGACCTATGTATCTCTATATACATTGGACAATACCCATATTTATGTGTTATAACCCTAACCTCAAATATTTTCAGATCTTCACAACCCTTTTCATGACTTTTAGTCACAAAAATTTTAAACTTCTGAGAATTATTTTGCCTGACTATGCAGCTTGTGCCCATAGGCGGTCGTGCATAAACAGTCCACATAACAGACTTGTCAGCCGAAGGATACTATTTATTTGACTATGCTGCCAATTCCCTTAGGTGGCCCTACATAATTCAACCCCCTAACGGGTTTGTTAAATGATGGTAACTTCATTCTTGGGATGAATGCCTCTTTTGTCCTTATTTGTATTAAACGACTGTATGTAGGGATCTGCAAGAAAATAGCCATCCTTAACATATTTGTCTCATGTCCTTTTTCATGATCTAAAAGTATTCAAGTCTATGGTTTATTCTTTCCCTATGTTTGGGTCAAACCTTCGCAGGAGTGATATTCATCTAGTTCTTCGATAATCTTGTCTTGAAATATCTTCTCCATATTCAAGTACCTCTTTCCATATTGCAAACTCTATACTTTTGAAAATTTGAGTCTCCATAAACATTCACTGACTTTTAGCACTAGGAATGTAAATTTCTGAGAGTTCTTTTGCCTGACTATGCAGCACGTTCCCATGGGTGGCCTTGCATAAACAGTCCATATAACAGACTTTTCAGCCGAAAGATGCTATTTATTTAACCATGCAGCAAATGCCCTTAGGTGGCCCTGCATAATTCAACCCCATAACGGGTTTTGTTAAATAATAGTAACTTCATTCTTGGAAACTAATTCTTCTAATTCCTTTTAGCTATTTTTCATATCATTCCTCAGATTTAAATATTCTTAAGTCATAGCTTACATATTTTCCCTCATACTTGAGTATGGTACTATGTTTTCAGATGAATTGTCAAAGAATTGAGTCAATTCTAACCCATTTCGGTCAAAGCTATTTCAACCTTAAACATTACCCTTTGTATGTCCGCATGCATGAATTTAAACTGCCAGATTTCTTGTTTTTCTATTCACCTCAGAGTCAAATCCTCTTTTCTCTCCGGATCAAACTCTGAGGGGGGACTTTTGTTGACGCTCCTTTCCATCACAGAGTCTAACGACTGAAAAAAGGGAAATACCTTAGTCCAAAGTGATTCATCCTTTGAAGAAACATCAAAAATCAACAAAGTGATGAACAAGAAGAACATTGCCCATAGGTCGCGCAAGTTCCCTCATGGTCGCGCAAGTTCACTTGCACGCCGCCTAGTGGTCATGCAAGTTTACTTGAGCGCCGCCTAGTCGTCGTGCATGTTTACTTGCACGACGCCTTATGGCCGTGCAAGTGACTTGCGCGACCTAAGTGATAACTTCTTGGTAACCGCCCAGGGTCTTCTCATGCCTATAAATAGACCCTGTGGGCCCCCCATTTGAAAAAAGGATTTTTTTTCCAGAAACTCGGATTTAAGGTCCCGATGCCCAAGTATCTTCTCAAAGCTTCCGGAACACTTATAAGGTAATTTCATACCTAGAACGTAAGATCTAAAGAGAGGGAGGAAGGCCTAAGTGTTGAAACTCATCAACCCTTGCGCGCCTGAGTGGCCAGCCCTTAAGGGAAGTGGCCACACTTGCATACCACCGTACTCCATCGATAGAACTTGCGCATCCCTTTACTAGAAGAACCTCAAGATGATTCTAAAGGATTTAATAAAGAGTCGCTCAAGTATTTCAATGCTGGTTGAAAATCGTGCAAGTACCCCATATGTCGCGCAGGTATACCTGCGCGACCAATACTTGTGCGCCAACGCAAGACTTGGGCGCCTTTCAAGACTTGCACGCCCCTTCCTTTTTTGGGTGCCCATCTTGCCCATTTTACCCCTCTTAAGCCATTTCACCTTTCCTATTCAAGTTTCAGTCTTCAAGAAAAACTTCAAAGCCATTTATGGCATGATTTCTTGATTTGATTTCCTTATCTGAAAGTAATTCTGTAGAATATCTCTCAAAACATAGTGATTTATACATCTTTATGTCACTAAAAGATCTAGAGTTCATTCATTCAACCTCATCCTTTAAGATGAGAGAATCCTTAACTTGGGTCTCCTTTTTAGGAATAATCCCCAGTTATATGTCCTTTAACCTGGGAATCTTACTCAGGAGTAAGCCCCAAATCATAATCCTTAACCTGGGTTTCCTTGTCAGGAATAAGTCCTAGTCATAATCTTGGGCCTCCTTTTCAGGAGTAAGTCCCAATCATAATCCATTAACCTGGGCTTCCTTGTCAGGAATATGTCCCAATCATAATTTTGGGCCTCATTTTCAGGAGTAAGTCCCAAGTCCCCTAACCTGGGCTTCCTTGTTAGGAATAAGCCCCAGTCATAAATTTGGGCTTCCTTTTCAAGAGTAAGCCCCAAGTCCCTTAAATTATCTTTAACCAGTCCTAAATTACGTTTGATATGGGATTCCTTCTCAGGGGTAAAACCCAATTATCAATCCTCTCCTAATTTGGATTTCCTTTTCAGGAATAAGTCCCAAGTTAGAGTATTCAAGTCTCCGTGAAGCACATATACCTTTATGGACCCTATTCCTGGATTTTCTATCTAAAGTAAATCCTAACCTTCATTTATCTGGGCAGTCATACATACATAAGCCCCAAACCATTTCTTATGATTACATCTTTCATGGACCAATTGTCTATTTTATTACCAATACCTCTTGTTTCTCACACCGAGCATGACTCATGTGATCTTAGAGGGTAAAATTAATTATGACATCCTTCTTTGAGCCATCAATCATAAACATCATACTCCCTCACTCAAACTACGTGGGTTCTGATTCCTTTTCCAAAACAAAGGATACATAGGTAGCCCATCTGTGGGTTTGATCCCAACTCTGAAATAATCCATGTCCTTCTGAATGAAGATAAACTTCAAGTGCCCCGCTGAGTGGCTTTAAAACCATCTTGGTCATCATAATAACCAAGAGACTTTTATATAAATGTTTTGAAGGATACTATTGACCAAGAATCTCTAAATAGATACAGATGATTCTCTATTGATGAAGAACCTCAAATACATATAAATGATTCTCTAAATTTCTTACATATTTAATCATTGATTGTTAAAACTAAATTAAAGCTCTTTTTATACTTGGTAATGTAATAAGGATTCACGAACATAACTTAAATCTATAAAGAGAGTCCCGGAGTAGACAATAATTCCCCTAAAAAAGGTGTGATGAGTCCGACCTCCCATCCTCTCGACCAATGAAAATTCATAAGCCTCATTATTCCACAAACTAATGAGCACATACCTTTGTAAATTAGGTCCAAATGGATGTGGAATCATTTGATGTTTCCGGTTCTACGAACAAACCCGATAGAAACTGATCGGAACGTTTGAATCTCCCATCTAAGAGGTCATCCCCGAATTCCGAAGGAAACATTGTGGAACTATATTTATATATGATATATATTATTTTTATGCTTTTTTATGCTTCTTTAATTTTCATTTATATCTTACCTTTATGGTTTCCATTATGGGTAAAGGCGATAATCTCATTAAAGGAAGTGCAGACTACCGCCCCCTCAAAGTGATATGACTCGTTCATGCCTTACGTGGAACGTATAAAGGATGGAGATAATGATATTATAAATGATATTATACTATAATAATATTATAACTATGTATTATTATTTTTTAATTTGATTAAAAATAAGAATTAGAAATGGAAGTAGCGTTCATGCGTACGTATGACTTACCATCTCCATGAATGGTACATTTCATTTCTTACCTCTAAATGTTATGTAAGATTATAAATAACTATATATACTAGATATATATGATATATATGATATCTACATCATTATTATCATTCTGTAGATAGTGGATATTTGACTACATTTACAACTTGAAATTATAAGAAGTCAATTTTTCACTCAAGTACCAAATATCGACAAAATGACCGTTGTTAACATAAATGACTATCTAATGTTTATAACATGGTAATAAGTGATATAAAATTAATAATAGACTTGAAATAGGTTCTTAAGAAAGTAAAAATTAACTTAATTTAAATATTCAAGAGATTAAAGAACGAACGTGTCAAGTTGTACCTGAGGTAAGGTACATCCTCTCAATCTCCTTTCATTGAGGCACATTTTGTTTTAAGAAACGACTTTTTTTATATGCTATATAAGCACCCTTGACTTTTTAAAGGGAATATTTTTCTATGAATAGTTTTACTAAACAAAAAAAAGGTATGTTTCTTTTAACATAAGTGGTGACAATGACCTTTCCGCCGCCACAAGTACTATTTGATCATTGGCTTCCTCAACAAGCTGTAATGTTTTTAAAATAATATAAATACCATATAATATTTTATGTATTTTTGTATTGAAAATAATTTTGATAATGGATTTTTTATGTTAATATATTTATGTGATATATTTTGATTGAAATATGGATATTTTTTCTATCCTTTATATTTGTTTTCTATCTTATAATTTTATAATGGTACTTGGAAATTTGACGGGTGGTTACATGATAAACCAAATGATGGGTGGTTCCATGAATACCAGGATGCGTGGTTACATTATAAACTCCAATTCATTGTGTAAGTAAGTCAACCGTATGTCTATTCCATTTATTGATATGTGTGAATTCGACCGTATGGTTATTCTATTTAAGTAATTTTATGTCCCAAGTTACCTTTATATGTTATGTGTTATTTATATAGGTTTTATGTTCATATATTAGTTTCAAAAGGGTAAGTAATGATCTTTTATTTAGTGAAGATTATTTACTACTTCATAAAGGATAAAAGTATTACTTATGATAAAGTATTCAAGGTTTACCTATTGTTTTAAAAAAACTAACAGTTTTCTTTCTTTGTGTATCCCTTACTGATCTTTTTATGCTCATCCTATGTTTTTTGAAATGTTTTTATAGGAAATACTATTGAATAGGGTCATGAATGGGATCAAGGAAAAGTCATGCTGTCTTAAATATGGTACTTGATATGATTCTTTTTTTCAGGAGTTTATGTTTTGTAATAAAAAATGGAAACTCTATAGAAGTGTCTACTTTATAATCTTTTGAGATGTAATAGTTATATCCTAATTATCTAAAACTCTAAACCTGAAATGAACTTCAATGTGAATTACTCATTTAATTCAATATTATGTATGGTTTAAAGATGGGTCCCTATAGTTGGTATCAGAGGTCTATTTAGACAACTTCGAGAGATAGAATATTGTTAAATTAATGATCAAACATTAATTTATTTATTTTTTGATTGAAATTATATTGCAATTACAGATTACCATGTTTCTTCGCCAAAGATATTTCTGTGTTTAGAATGGTTTTCCACAGAGGAAATAGGGTTGATATATTGGGATGACATCAGGAGGAAGAAAACCTTCCAAATAAGCAACCTAAGATGGTCAGAATCAGAACTGAATAGATTGTTGCAGTGATGGCATTGTTGACTCCGACTATAAATGGTGGTGGTATATAGGCATGAGATTATCCAGATCAACCACATAGGAACATGTCAGTATTCGAGCATTTACTATGGAAACATCCCCCATCATTCAAAGGATTATCTGATCTAGTGACAGCAGAATGGTGGATTAAAGTACTGGAAAAGATTTTTGATGTCATGTGGTGTTCATAACATCAAAATATTAGTCTTTCTATTTATTGTTTTGAAGGTGAGGCTGATCAGTGGTGGTCGATGGTGAATAATATCAAGGATAATGAGAAGATTGATGCTCTCGATTGGGATGAATTCAAGGGTATGTTTCTTGATAAATATTTTCCTATAGTGGTTTGTCTTATGATGGAAGAATAATTCTTAGAATTGAGGAAGGAGGATGACTCAGTGGAGGCCTATGAAGAAAAGTTCACTCAACTGGAAAGGTATGAACCAAATTTCATCTGAGATTTTGATAGTAAGATTAATCGATTTTACTCAGGACTGAAGCCACAATATCGAAGAGCATTAGCCTATCGTGAGTTCAAAAATTTTAAAAAACTTGTTCGATGTACGGGGAAGGTTGAAATAGAGTTTGCTAATGATAAAGTGTTCTTTGAACAACAATAGAATAAGAGGTCCAGTTGACAGGAAAAGGGGAATAATTCATCAAAGAATCCTTAAGGTAAGAAAACTAAATATACATCTTGTGAGATGTGTGGTAAAAAGCATCCCAGAAAATGTTTATCAATGTCTGGAAAGTGCTTCCGGTGTGGTATGTATTTTCATATAGATCATAACTATATGTAAGATGATAAAGCAGGCAATGAAAATCCATCAGTAAGATGTTTTAAATATAATGAAATTTGTCATTGTGAAAATGTGTTTTCAGAGAAGAACTCAACTGAGGTAATGCAGCAAGACTACAAGTAGAATGAGGTGGTGAAATCATTTGCAACAACTTCAGAAGCTGTTGGGCCATCAAATGAAGTTGTATCAGGTACACTATTTGTTTTTTCAGATTATTCCAATGTGTTGTTTGATTCAGGGTCTACACATTCTTTCATTTCAGATAAGTTTTCTATTAAATTGGGAATTCCATCTCATGAAATGAATATTGAAATTATGGTAAAAAGACATGGAGGAGATGTTGAGACAAAAATAACTTATAATAACCTTTTTGTCCTTGTGTGTAGTAAGAATCTACCTGCAATCCTTATTGTTTTTCCTCTAGTAGATTTTGATGTTATTTTCGGCATATATTGGCATTCTATTTATCATGCTATGACTGACTGCAGAGCTAAAGAGGTTTCTTTTCTGATTTATTTTTCTTTTGTGTACAAGATTGAACCCTTGCTTTTGATAACATATTAGGAAGTTGAAAAACTGGTAAAAGATGGGGAAAAATGTTACATTGCACATATTTTTGAAAATAATGGAATTGTTCAGATTAATGATGTGCCCGTGGTAAATGAGTACCTTGATGACTTTCACGATGAGTTTCCTAGTATTATACCTTATTGGGAACTTGAATTTACTGTTGACTTAGTTCCTGATGCTACGCCAATTTCAAAACCCCCTTATAGAATGGCCAAAATTGATCTTTTAGAGTTAAAGAGGCAATTGCAGGAGTTATTAGATAAATTTTCATTTGACCTAGAACATCACCATGGGGTGTGCTTATACTGTTTGTTAAAAAGAAAGATGGTTCAATGAGACTTTTCATTGATTATGGAGCATTGAATAACATTACTGTTAAGAACAAGTATCCTTTGCCTCATATCGATGATTTGTTATATCAGCTATAGGGAGCTCAATATTTTTTGAAAATTAGTTCGATGTTGGGGTACCATCAGTTGAAAGTAAATAAAAAGGCGTTCTGAAGACAGAGTTTCATACTAGATATGGATATTATGACTTTTTAGTTATGTCTTTTGGATTAACCAATATAGATGTTGTATTCATGGATCTTATGAATAGAATTTTTTGTGCCTTCATGGATATGTTTTTAGTGGTGTTCTTTGATGATATTTTGGTTTTTTCAACATGTAAAGTTTAAAATGAAAGCCATTTAAGGGTTATCTTCAAAACCTTAAAAGAAAATAAATTGTTCGGGAAATTCTGCATGTGTGAGTTTTTGTTTCAACAAATTTCTTTCCATGGACACATTGTTTTAAAAAATGTAATAACTATTGATCCTACTAAAACAATAGTTGTTGAAGAATGGCCAAGACCCACAAATATAACCGAGATTCCTAGTTTTCTTGGATTGGAAGGTTATTACCAGAGGTTTGTTGAAGTTTTTGCATTGTTATCTTGTCCAATGTCTATGTTAACTCGAAATGGTGTTAAGCTCATCTGGACAAAATAATGTGAATATTTTTTTAAGAAATGGGAAAAAATATTGGTGAATGCTCTAGTTTTAGTACTGCCTTCCAGAAATGGTGAGTTTTTTATCTACAGTGATACTTCGTTTAAAGGACTTGGTTGTGTCCTTATGCAGAATGATCAGGTAATATCTTATGCTTTACGTCAGTTGAAACCCCATGAGTTAAATTACCGTACACATTACTTGGAATTACCTTCTGTTGTTTTTTCTTTAAATTTATGGAGGCATCATTTGAATAGAGTGAAGTTTCAAATATATACTGATCACAAAAATTTGAATTATATATTCACTCAGAAAAAATTAAACATGAGACATAAGAGATGTTTGGAATTAATCAAGGAATATTATTGCACGATCCTTAATCATCCGGGAAAAGAAAATAATGTGGATTATGCTTTAAATCAAAAAAGAAATACTTCATTAACCATGTTATGTTTGGAATGAGATCCTTTGGTTTTTGATTTGATGAAATTTGGCATAGAAGTTGTTGGTACATGAAATTCTTATTTTTTTTCTGCTGTTAGTGAAATCATCTCTATCATATCTAATTAAGCAAGAACAAAAGAAAGACAATGAGTTGTAGAAAAAGGTAGAGTAGGTTCAGAAGGGTAAGTTGTCTGATTTTAATGTTGATAATGATTGTGTTTTGAGATTTGGGAAGAGATTATGTGTGCCATGTGATTCACAGTTGGAGAATGAGTTGTTATGTGAAGCTCATTGTTCTTTTTTTTCAGTTCATCCTGGTAGTACTAAGTGTACATATATCTTCAGGTGTATTACTGGTGGGATGGAATGAAAATAGATATTTTGGATTTTACTGTGAAGTGTTTGACTTGTTAGAAGGTTAATGTAGAGTGGAAGTTACTGAAAGGAATGTTTCAGCCTTTATCGGTGCTAGAGTGGAAATGGAAAAATATATCCATGGACTTGGTTGTGGGATTACCAAAGACATCTCAAGGTAATAATGCAATCTTATTTATAGTTGATCGATTGACTGAATTGGCTCATTTATTTCCAATTAGAGATACGTTGTCTCTAAATCAACTTCCTCGGTTGAATGTTAAATAGATAGTCAGGTTGCATGGAGTTCCCCTCTATATTGTATATGATCGTGATCCCGGGTTTACTTCTAACTTTTGGAACGACCTTCATAAGTCATTCGGTACTGAATTAAATTTTAGTACAACATTTCATCCTCAATCTGATGGGTAGTTAGAATGAACAATTCAGACCCTGGAGGATATGGTACATGATTTCTCTATGGATTACCAGGGAATTTGGGACCGACATCTTTCTTCGATTGAATTTTCTTATAATAACAGCTTTCATTCCAGTATACAGATGGCTCTATTTGAGGATTTATATGAAAAACATTGTAGAACTCCATCTATATGGGATGAAGTAGGTTAAAGGAAGCTGATGGGACCATAATTGGTATAAGAGAGGGCAGAAAACATTTAGTTGATTCAGAATCACATGAGAACAGCTCAAAGTGGGCATAAAACTAGTGTAGATAACCAGAGGAAGGATATTTCTTTTGAGGTAGGTGATCATGTCTTTATCAAAGTTTCTCCAAGGAAAAGTGTGATGTATTTTGGTAAGAAGGAAAACTTGAGTCCAAGGTTCATTGGACCATGTCAAATTATGGAGAGAGTTGGATCAATTGCATTCAGAGTGGTTTTACCTCCACGTTTATCCCAAGTACACAATGTTTTTCATGTTTTGATGTTGAGAAAGTATATGCAAAAACCATATCATGTTTTGAGATAAGAGGTAGTTTGTTGGAAGAGAATCTCTCTTGTGAAGAACAACCAGTCCAGATTTTTGACCGTAGAGAGAATGTTTTGTGGAATTCGGTAATTCACCAAGTAAAGGTTTTGTGGAAAACCCATATAGTTGATGTGACACCATGGGAATCTGAAAATGCTATGAGGGATAAATACCACCACTTATTTTGATATGTAAATAAAAATTGCGAGGATGCAATTTCCAAAATGGGGGAAGGATATAACATACAAGGTAAATGAAGAGTAAGTTATTTTCATATTTATAAATATTTTTGAATTAAATATTAATTTTTCTTTAAAAGGGATTCTTTGTTCGATAGTGTACCTAATAAGCAATAACGAGTTTCTTTGAAATCTTACGTTGCACACTAATAAGATAATATTATAATTTAAAAAATTAGTTAACTCCTAGCCATTGTACTGGTGGGAAAAAAACCAACTACAATATGATTATACATGATTAAAAAATGAATTTTCATTTATCCAATAAAATGTTTGAGGCTTAAAATGTAAATGATTCTAATTTTAAGTATAATTTACATTAAAATGTTGATTTACCGCCTTTTAATATGGAACCCTCAGTAAAAATCGTTTTGGTCACATTAATGCATTCTATTTGACCAAATAAAATAATTCTTTAGAATGGGGACATCAAAATTTACATTGTGTAAATTTGTGAATTTTTCTGATAAAGTTCATTTTTTAATGAATAGTGAAAATACTGAATTTTAATTCAAATTTTCCTTTTAATATAATTTATTTTTATGTTTAGATTATCCTTTTAATTGGTTTTAATGTGTAATTAGAATATATTTTTATAATTTAATCCAATGTTGTTTATTGGAATTAATTTCAATTTGAAATTGTACATAAACAAGTGTTAATCTTTTGATAGTTATTATTTCATAAAAATACACTATTTGTTTTAACAAAAGGAATTAATTTTAAAATTTATTAAATCCACTTATATTTTTTAAATTTGGAAAAATATACATCATTTTTGAATTCATAATATGAAATAATGCTTAGGATGAATTTTTGGTATTTTTCTGAAAAACATCAATTTTTGATGAATAGAGAAACCACTTAGTAGTAGTTAAAAAACTGACATTTTAATTTAAATAAACTTTTACCACATTTGTGAATTAAATTTAAAAAATAGGACATACATGGTTTTTATTAGTAAGTAAAATTTGTTTTAATTAGTTGAAAGTAATTTTTGGCGAATTGTAATTTTTGACTTTTATTTACCACGGTTAAAGGTATATAGGGTAATTCATGGTTAAAAGAATATTGTAATAATTCAAAATTACCTTAACAATTGTCCTAACCTTATTTTATGAGTAATTTATAAAAATGGACATCCTTGGGTCAACATTGGGACCCCATTGAGCCACTTATGAATGATAATGACACATTAGATTAATTAATTTAATGTAAATTAAAAAATGACATAAACAAAAATATTTTAGTAAATTAATTTTTATGTGGTGTTATATAAGACATATTTTCTATTATAAATATTTTTTAGACATCTATAGTTTTTTCCTACATCATGGTATTTTTTTTTATAATTGGTATACATGAAATAAATTAAATTATTTATGATACAATAATGATGCAATATTTACCACATGAATAAATGATTTAAATAAATATGATTATAATGATTTAAATATTATCCAAAACATGTCAAATTCAGATTGGAAGATTTTATTTCTAATATGAGTAATATTATCTTTTACTTTAGTGATTTTTGGACTTTTTTAAATAGACGATATGTTTATAATAAAATAATGTTTCACACATTCCTAAAGAGCCCATCCTCTCCCTTAAAAAAGGAGACCACTTTTAACCAATTCCACACACCTCTCACTCCTTTAGGCTCATCCACGCTCTATCCAATTAAGCACCTTACATCCTTCTCCTCCTCCTATAAGTCTTACCTTTGGCATAAGGCACTTCAAGAAGTCCTTTGGTTCAAACCAAAGGTAGTTAACCAAATTAAAGGTAATGTTTTCTATTAAATTTTTTTCTTTTATTTTACTTCTCCAACCCATAAAATATTTTTATTCCTCTCTTTTGTAACAAAATAAGTATCCTCAATATACTAGGATGTTGTTATAAGAAGTAGTAAAACTACACTTACACACACCTCTATCTAATGTATGATGAACATAATGTTTCTTTAGATGGAAAACTAACGCATCACAAAACGACAATTGTTCAGATATCTCCAATCGCCAATCATGGTGGCCATTATGATGGAAATATATATATATATGATATATATTATTTTTTTGTTTTTTATGCTTATTTAATTTTCATTTATATCATACCTTTATGGTATCCATTATGGGTAAACACGATAATCTCATTTGAGAAAGTGCGGACTACCGCCCCCTCAAAGTGATATGACTCATTCTTGCCTTACGTGGAACGTATAAAGGATGGAGTTAATGATATTACATATGATATTATAATGTAATTAAAATTGAACTATGTATCATTATGTTTTAATTCAACTGAAATAAGAAATAGAAATGAAAGTAGCGTTCATGCGTCCGTATGACTTACAGTCTCCATGAATGGTGCATTTCATTTATTACCTCTAAATGTTATGTAATATTATAAATAGATGTATATAATTTATATATATGATATATATGATATCTTCTTAATTATTATCATTTTGGAGATAATGGATATTTGAAAACATTTACAACATGTATTTATAAGAAGTCTATTTTTGACTCAAGTACCAAATATCGTCAAAGTGACCATTATTAACATAAATGACTATGTAATGTTTAAATATTGGTAATAAGTGATATAAAAGTAATGATAAACATGAAAATGGTTATTAACCAATTATAAATTAACATATGTTTATTATTAAGGAGATTAAAGAATGGACGGTTCAAGTCGAACACAAGGAAAGGGACTTCGTCTCAATCTCCTTTCATTGAGGCATATTTTGTTTTAATACACGACTTTCTTTTACATGCAGTATAAACACCATTAACATTTCAAAGGGAATATTTTTCTATGAAGCATTTCACAAAACAAATAAAAGGAATGTTTCTTTTAACATAAGCAGTGACAATGACCATTCCGCAGCCGTGAGTATTATTTTCTCTTTGGCTTCCTCAACAAGTCGTAATGGTTTTAAAAGAAAATAAATACCATATACACTTTTTTTTATTTTGATATTGAAAATAGTTTTAATAATGGATTTCTTATGTCAACATATTTAAGTGATATATTGTGATTTAAATGTGGAAATGTTTTCTTTCATTTAATTTTCTTTATGTTTTATATTTTATAATGGTACTTGGACATTTGAAGGGTGGTTACATTATAAACCAAATGACGGGTGGTGCCGTGAAAACCAAGATGGGTGGTTATGTTATAACCTCTAATTAATTGTGTATCGAAGTCATCCATATGGATATTCCATTTAGTTATATGTGTGGTAGTCGACCGTATGGTTATTCCATTTATGTTTGTCTATGTCCCAAGTTACCTTTATATGTTATGTGTTCTTTATATGGGTTTTATGGTAATATTTTGGTTACAAAAGAGTAAGTAATGATATTTTTTTTAGTGAAGAGTATTTACTACTTCATAAAGGTGAATATAATTACTTATGATAATGTATTCATGGTTTACTAGTTGTTTTAAAAAAAACTAATAGAATTCCTTCTTTGTGTATTCCTTACTGAGATTTTTAAGCTCATCCCATGTTTTTTGAAATGTTTTTCACAGGACATAATGTAGAATAGGTTCAAGGATGGAATCTAGGAAAAGTCATTATATCTTAAACATGGAACTATACATGACTCTATTTTTCAAGAGTTCATGTTTTGTAAATAAAATGGAAACTTTGTAGAAGTGTCTACATTGTAATCTTTTGAGATGTAATAGTTATGTCCTAATTTTCTAAATCTCAAAACCTGAAAAGATCCTCAATTTTAATTATTCATTTAATTAAATTTTATGTATTGTTTAATACTGGGTCATTATACCTCGAAAGTTATGAATATCATTCGTATTTACCTTTTGTAAAACATAAGGATGATAAATTTTGAAGTTTATATTTTCTATTTGATACAAAAGATCAAATGTAGAATCTTCACATCTTATATTATCATTTTCCATGAAAATATCTCTATGTTAATATTTAGGTGTGTTATCTCATTCAATATTTCATGAAAAATAGTTCCAATGAAATTCAAGATCCCTCTAATAATGATGAAATTGTTAATAGTTTGGAGAGTTATTTTAATTGATCTACAAAAGAACTTATTGATGTTTCTGAAAAAATACATCAAGAAGGAGTGTGATCCCAGAAGAAAAATTTAGAAGTAATGAAAATAAAGACTCATGTTGTGGAGACAGTGAAAAAGAAGAAAAATAATCCAATCCTAGATGAGGTTACTTCTAAGTGGAGGAATGATAAAGAACAATGAAAAATAGTCGATTTTATGTTTGGTATTGATCTATTTAATGTTAAAGTATTAAGAATTTTTTCCAACGAATCCTAGGAGATAAAAGCTAAGGAAATGAAGATAAAGAAGATAATTATAGAATAAGAGATTTTTATATCATTACATAATATATATTTTTATCAAAAATATCATATTTTCGTGAGAAATTATACATGAAATGGATATGCCTAAATATTTATAGATTGTTGAAAATGTTGTGGTATCATATTATAGTAATGTAAAAAAATTATTTTTAGAATATGTCCCATGAATTGATGTTCAGTCTCAACATGATAATATATTTAAATGGGAATAAACCTTATTGAAGTCCATGAAATCGGATAATATGAAAACCAATTAAAAAATCAGTTCTACAAGATTTCCCTTAGAATATCACAAACTTCATTTTTAATGTTGGAGTCCCCAAATAAGTCATTTTATATTTATATAAGCTCTCGATATCAAAATATGTTAAATAGATAAAGATTTTTTGAAACAAATGTAAATGAAATCATTTCATAGAATTATGATGATTATAATGAAGGGAAAAATGAATTAAACAAATTTGGTATTGATTATAATGATAGTATATATTTAGAATAAGGTGAAGATGTTGAAAAATATAACAATGATGATAATGGGGATGGTTTTGATAAATACTAAATTTTTAATATTTTTGATGAAAACAAAAACAAAAAATGAATGGAGAAATATGATTCAATCAAGGAAATATAAATGAAAAAATAAGTCATAACCAGTAGACAAATGTAATTGAAATAAGAACAACCATTGTCCATAATCAGTGAAGATTTTGTTACTCAATATACGAAGAAATTAGTGACGTCCATTCCACACTTCTCAAAAAATAGATACAAGAATTCAGTTTATTAAAAAATCGTTAAATAAATAATTTTATTTAGTATCTCTCCTATAATAAAAGTTTGTCAAACACATTGATATTTTCAATTATTTTAATGAAACCAACCAGAATCATAGGAAATCGGTTATAAATACGCCCAAGTGGTCAATGTAAGTGAATCTTGATATCAATTATTTATTTTGGAAATTCTGATACCATCTAAAATATATTCTATGAGTCCAAATATAACCTAAAAATCTATCAAAACTTTTTTCAGACTTTCTATCATAGAATGATGAAAATCGATGTTAAGATATTATGGATATGAATGGAAAGAATAACTTCAACAAATTTGAGATATAGAGGCTCAATGTCTAAAAATATTAGATAGTTCTGTTGGATAATCATAATTAATAAATGATTGAAAATCACAATACTCAAGAACGAATGAGTCAACATCAACTAGAGTGGATATAGAATCTTGATATGAAAATCCATGCTCAAGTAGAGCTTATTGAAATGTTTGAAGAAGACTGAAAAGAGTTTTAGAAGATATAGGCATTATTAAAACCTTAATTTCAAGTTAGGATTTATCTTAACATACATAGAAACTCATGATTAACACATTTCATTATTAATGAAAATGAGTCATTAATCTATCAAAGTAACTGAATATTATTTAATTTGGACTGAAAGTGTGTTATTTTATTTCTTAGATGATTATGTATCTTAATTTTCTTTTTTATAGTTTGTTTCCTAACTTATTCATATACTAATTAAGACAATACCCATTACACTTTTCAAATAAAAATATGGATAATGTTTAATGAAAATAATGATAAAGGGGGATAATGGTAAAAAAAGAAAAAGTGAAAAATATTTTATAGAGAAAAAGATACTCAAGGGATTTATTATAATAAGGGGAGTTGGTGTTATTCATCATAGTTTTCATAAGAATTATAAATATCAGGTGGATATAATTATTTTATTTTTTAAATCCAAATATAAAAATTATTGGGATAATTTCCATTTTATAATGACCTATAATTATGTTCCTAGTGTTATTCAAATAGTGGGTTATTGTTGGGTCAAATGTTTCCCTAGGAATTTCTCTATTCATTAATGTTGTGGAAATAAAACTATATATGTATATTAATTTTGTTATTAATCAAATTTACATTAAATATAATTTTTAAAAATTTAGGGATTCAATCAAAACATCATATCCATCATGGTAAAACTGATTATTACTTCATGTTATAACTAATTTTTACATTACATTAAATTGGATTTGTATTTTATGATAAAATGAAAATTTCCTTTTTAGGGTATAATAATAAAATTTGACATAAAATTCTTTAAATACAATTATTTTATTTTGGTGGATCTAAAAAAATTAGTCGACTCCCATAGAGACATCAGAATCAAATATAACTTCATACTTATATAAAAAACAATGAATATGATTTTGGGAAATTTATTGATCCGACCATAGCATCATACTCCAACATCATATCAGACATTTTATAAAATTTAGACTTATGTTTTTATCCATTTTATTATTTTTTATATTATAATAAAAGGGGTCATTAATTTTTTTTAATTTTAAGATTATTATAAGTATTAGGTGTACATGTCCGTCCAATTTTTTAGTAAAAATATATTCATTGGAGATCATGATGTCTATTAGACTCAACACCTATAAATTCATGATCACCTCATCATTTTACAATCCACTAGTTACTATTGTCTTGTTAACACTTAATCTATATATTTTTCTATATGCTATAGATTTTCTCTTGTGATACTATTACATAAAAGCAAGATATTCTTTTTTATAGTCATTGTAATACATTAGTGTGAGTGTTCCAATCATAAAGAAAACATTCTAGTTTGTCTCTTTATGAATTTATTTGTGTGCTATATTTTTCAGTCATGGGATTAATGGGATAAGAAGATAGAGGTTCTGATTTCCTAGTTAATCAAGGGCTTGTGAGGATAGTAAGACAGATGCTTCATCCGATCTTTTGGTGATTGAGGTCTTACCCTGGTGTGAGTAAGACTTACTATCGTGAAATTATAAATCAATTGAATATTTTACATTGTTATTAAATAAAATTAATTTTGGTTTAAAATAATTCATTTCATATATACTAATTAATTTATTTCATGTTCATTAATTTAACTACAATTTAATTAATAAAAAGTAATAATTTGTATTGTTTTTCAAATACATTTATTCAAAAACCTAATTCAATATTATATATGATTTAGGGTATAATCATCCTTTATTAACATGTGTTATATATTTATTTATATGATTTAAGATAAAATATTTGTGAATATTTTTCAATACAATACATAATTAGACCCATGGCTAGTCTGACGACTTGTATCAAATAGAGGGATTTGTGAGTTATAAGTTGTTTATCCTAGTAAAACATGACTTCTTTACGATTACAAAAAATGTTTTTTAAACAAACAATTCAAACCCTTCACTATTGTATTTTTTATGTAGTTGCATATATTTATTAAACACATTAGACTAATTAATAATTATAAATATGTTCTTGATGTTGAGATAATAAAATATATAAATTTTTGGGATAATATTTGTGACCATGAAGGTTGTTAGTGATAATATAATTGTTATGGTTACAAGATTATTATATGTTTGGAATATCATGAGATTTTATTTTTAGAATCATGAATTACATCATTAAGTATAATTGTGATAAATCTATTCAATTATATGGTATAATGCAATTAGAGATACATTATGTTGTTTTTTGGGAAAATATGATGTTATATAATATATATTCCAAAAAATTGATCATTTAACTTTCACATACCTATTTTGGATGAGTCATAAGGCTAAATATTTCAATAATTGATTAGGAATATTATTTATTATGATTAAACTTCGAATTATATATTCTAATAAAATCATGAAACCTTTTTGGAATCAGTAAACATTTATTGGAAAAATGAATGAGTTATAGATCATTTGATAAAATTTATTCAGGCATAAAAATACATCTTTACTATATATCTTTTTGCATATGAAATGATGCGGATTGATGAAAAACTATGGATTGAGATTATGAAACAGAAAAGAATCAGTTACTTTTATTTTTTTTGTGATTATATTGATATAAAATTAATCCAGCGCCTATAGTAAAATTATTTTGGAACAAAAACATCAACCATTTAATCTCCACTGTGAGAAATTATTGGTATTTAATGTGATAAATGATTTATGGGTATCTTATAGATAACATTATAATGATAATTTTCTCTATCACCCTCCATCATAACATTGAAAATAGATTCTTCTTCTATGGATAGTTTTTCACATCTGGAAAACATTATCCAATTGAAAAGAATAATTTTGTGGTGACCATCACATTTTAGATAACCTCTAATTAATATAATTTATTCTTTACCTAGTTATTTGATGTGGGTTCCCCATAAAGTAATTTTCAAATATCATCATTTGACTTTTAATGTCAAATTTCAAATAGTGAGGATATAATGTATTTAATGAAGGGATAATGTAACACAACATCATTTTAAATTAGGTCCCTTTTTAAATTTAATTGTTAAATAGCTTGATTTCTTAACAAATAATAAAATGATATATTTATCACTTATACATTTAAATAATTGAATAAATGAGATTATTTAAATTATGAAAGTATATATTACATATGATTATAAATTGAATTCTTTGGTTACCAACTAATTAGAAATAACAACTAATTAATCATTAAATATGTATTTTTATAAAAAACATCTTTTTTGCCGATAATGAAAATTTATCTTAATAATTAAAAATTTTCATTATTATTAGAACATTATTATTAGATTTATATTTAATATGAAATAAAATACTTTTACTTTTATAAAAATATTTATATTGGCCTAAGAAAAGAATGAATCCAATTTTATGCATAAAATTACTATATTTCTGAAATGTTTGTAATATTACCTTTTAACGGTCCACCTATTTTATTAATAAAATTTCAAAATATATTAATTTTTATTTTACAAAATGAAATTCATTTTTGAAATCAGGATATAAAAATTTACTTGGGTTAATTTTTATGTATTTGTTTTTGATAAGTTTCCTTTGTGATAAATAGTAATGTGATTGGTAGGAATTGTTATGAATCCATTAGAATAATAACCTTAGGTATGAAAGTGTGAATAAATTTTTTGAATCTCATAAATGAAAATATGATATACTAATATCACAAAATAAGTAAATAAATGTTGTATAAATGATAATTTATTGTTTTGGTATTTTTTTAAAAGGTAAATGTTTATTTACAAGTTTAAAATTAATATAATGTTTAAAAAAAATTATTTTCATAAAATATATTCATAAAATAAAATTCAATCACATTATAATTATAAGATAATTTTATGAGTCCATAATTAATTTTTCAATGTTTTGTAAAATAAATTATAATTTCAAATTTGTTATTTTTGAAATAGAAGATAAATTTAATTAAAAACTAAAATTATCATTTTTGTAAAATTATTTTCATAAATTGTAGTCCATTTTTCAAATACAATTGTAATAAAATGGTTAAGGTGAATTTTTTGGATTTTTATAAAATATCTAAATTCTTTTTGAATAGGGAAATACATTAATTAATGGTATTTTACATTATAAGAAAATAAATGAGTTATTGAGTCATGGATGATGTATGGATGATGTAAAAAGTCCTGATTTATAACTAAAATTAGATAGTTAATGTATTTAGTCATTAAAATCAATATTATTTATAGAAATTAGCTAAATTTATAAACAACTTAATATAATAATAAACTATACCCACTCATTTACCAATAACTACCACCTGTCACCACACCTTATCCTCGCACCTCCAAATCCTATTATATTGTCTATTTTATTCCGAATTCCTATCCCAAACATCTTCCTCACATTATAGAATTTCTAATATAACCTAAAGATCATTTTTTGTAACTTAAGTAGGTTGTCCAAGTGAAAAAAAAATGTAGAGGTAAAATCCTCTATCTTTCACTTTTTAATTGCATTTGTTTTCTTATTATATCCTCACCTACCCATATCCAAAAAATCAAGGAAATATAAATATAATATATATACTGTAATTTTATTGTTATAATGGATTATACACCATCAAATACCTTCCATAGTCATCTTATTCTAAAAATGAAAACAACATTTGTTAGGTGTTGTTTCAATGCCATCCTGGATAATGAGTCATCATTTTTCATTACCATCATCAATTCTGGTCATAAATCCATTTTTTGGTCATTTATGATTATAATATGATTAATAAAACTCATTTAATGTTATGGAACCAGTATATATTCATATTTTTAAATATTAAAATATTGTTCATAATGGTTGTAAAAATCGCAGTAACAAACTAATCATTTAAATTTATGTTTTATGTAATGATTCCTAAATGTAGAATATAAAAACTAGTTATATGAGACAATTTAAACATATAGAATATATTTAATTATAAATATTTTTACTTTTGAAGAAGTTATTACCGTTTTATATGATCTCTCTTATTTATAGTTATGTGAACTGACCATAAAACCATGAAACGAAAGATCCTGAAACAACAAAATTTAATATTATAACTCATCAAAATAACTAGAAATGAACTTAATAAAATAATAATAATAAATATATGTTTAATTGGTTCTAACTTATAATATTAATTAATATAATATGATTATCATGTACATTAAGTATAGGTGAAGAACATTTTTGAACAAAAGGTAAGAGTTTTAACATCTCACTCTTATTTCAATGAGATGTTCCTTAATCACCTATTATTTTTTTTGGAGTTTGTAAAATGGACACATAAATATCATAACATTAATATATGTATCTTCATGGTTTTAGAGTTTAATTATATGATTATTTATTCTTTTCTGGACTATGAGTCTATTGATTACAACGTCTTAATGGATTCCCTATGGACGTCTATTTTATCCAATTGGGTTACACTTTATCGGTATTATCAACCATGTAATTTTATTTTATTTATATATATATATTATTAATTATGTTTATATGTTCCAAATATGTGTACCCGTATCATTTTTTCAATATTTTATGGGTAAATACATGTTTTTGTAAGGTTCCCTTATCAATTCATCCTGATAATAAAGCCTGATTAATGGGAACTTTGAAACTTCACACCCATGTGTAAGCACCATCAATAATATATTTTATAAAAAAAAAATTTTTAAAAATCCCTAATTTTATCAATAAGTATTACCTATATTAATTTATAATTTTATAATAAAAATTATACCTTTTTCGGTTTTATGGCTAATTAAATATTCTATCATTAACCACACTAATGTGGCTCATTTATAATGTTTTTTAAATTCACTATTTACATGATTTGACAATAGTTGGAAATAACTAATACTGATATATACCTATTTCACCTTATAATCCATTATTTCATGGACTTGATTATTTTATAATACTTATAATGTTTTTTAATGTTGGTTACCTTGAGTGTTATTTGATTATTTAGGGAAATGTTGATAAATTTGTATCTTTTATATAATGAATATATTTTATGATAAGAATTTTTTTAATTTATTAAATTAATTTATTTGGAATTATTTCGACTGTTATAACTTGGGTTTGAGAGTTCTTATTGAATTCCATATGGGTTGGGGATAGTTAATGCAATCCCCTCGATGTTTCGGTAGTCAAATGAGATAAAATCAATTGCGGAAAAACCCTTCATGTTTGTTTTAAAGAAGAATATTTCTAGTTTTAATGTAGAAACATAAAATATCTTATCAATGGACTTTATGATATAATTGTTCATTTTCTAGATACGTGATGTAAAATAATTAACAATTTCCAATATTTAGAATTCCGTTTTTATATTGACGATATTTAATATGATAAAATATATGGATATATCTCCAATATAAAAATATTTATTGGGATTTGTTTTCAATTTTTTACCATGACGTATTTATTATACATATTGATTCAACTTATCTTCCATTGTATCTAAATATACTATCATTTTAGATCACCCATTTATTATGTATATTTTTTCCACAGGTTTCCAATATGTTTTTTATGATTAAAATTAATATTTACAATATGTGAAATAATGGGGTTGTCAATGAAAATAAATTTACTATTTTATTTATGAAATATTTATTGAATTTCAAATACGTATCTGTATTAAAAATAATTATAAACTATTAAATTATATTGGATTTTATTCATTATAATCATTAATATTTAATAATTTAATGAACCACTTTCGGGCTACTAGGTACAAGGTCATTAAATAAAATTTATAAGAAAATAAAACAATGTAACCAAAAAATTCTAAACTTTTTTAAATATTATTAAAACATTATTATAAACATTATTTTCAATTAAATTGGAATGGAATATATTACTCAAGCTTATGTATGACATACCATTTCCACCTCGAAATATAATTCATTTTTTTCACTATAATTTATAGATGTGTATTATGATGGTTTGAATACTTAAATATGATATCTATAAAAGAGTTGTACAATTGGATTGATATTTAATTTTTACCTTATTATAATATAATCTATTAGTGAATTATAATGTTGTTCATGAATATGTATGGGATACCATTTTTATAAAGGGATGTGATTAATTTTTCATTCATATTTTAATTATATGACAAAAAGGAATTATTTTTATTATTAGATATGATATATATAATTTATTAACTATTTTTAATATTGAATCTTTATTTTCTATTCTTTCAAATCGTCCTTCAGAATATAGAAATAGTGTTCTGGTGTACGTATCACCTACCATCTCCATGAATGATGAAATAAATGTTTCTTTCTCTAACTTATATATATATATGTAAATAATGAATATGTATGACATTTAAATGATAATTAATAATTTTTTTGAGATGTATCAATGATAAATGTTCTTGAACAAAAACTAATTTATATAAATACACATGATAAATTAAATAGTTGACCACTAGAAATATAAATTTTAATTAGAAATTATAGATAAATAGGGATGATGAAACTATATAATGGTCATATAAATGATATAATAATTATATACATTAATATTTTATATAAATATAATAATATTAATTTTATTATACTAGATGTTAGAGTTCATTTTAAGTAAATAGAAATCAAGTTAAGAGAGGATTGTTTTTGGCAATGGACTCATCTTCCTTAAAAATGGTAAGGGATCAATGTCAACATTTTGTTTCCTAGGGACTCATGCCTTATACACAACATGTTTCATTGATCTCGTGCATATACCCAAACAATGAATGTATTTTATGAATATTATTATGTATATATTGGGGACATAATTATCCATATAGGGATTTCGTTCTATGGGTCTAATGATATGTATGTTACCTATGTTTTACTTATTTTATGTTGAAAAATAATAATTTATAATGATTTTTTATGGTTATCTATACAGTGATTAAATATTAAAATCCACCACAAGTGAAACTCATTAATTTTTTTATCCTCTATATACTTGTTTAAAATAACTCTTTTCATTTCAATTTTTGGGTTATATATACTCATAATACCTAAAAGGATTTTTTATTGAAAATCATAATTATTACTCTCTTTCGTGGAATGAAATTATCGTTCTATATAAATTTTTCCCAAAAATGTTTTATATATGGGTTTTACTTTTATCCAATGATAGTATGAGAAATTTTTACCACAGTATGAATTTCCTAGTTTTTTTTAAAACATAATTTTTATTTTCCACGCCAGTTATATTTATTTATTTAATGAATTTAGGGAATATTATTATAACTTATCCATAATGAACATAATTTCACGTCATCATTACCACTTAAAATTTTGAAACTCCAATTACAGGGTTCCATACGTCATTTCAATGATAAATATTTTTCATATTCTTATTTAAATGTTTTGGATTATAATGAAGTTAATTCAACATGGAAGTGATATTTTCATGAAGAATGTTTGAATTACCCTTAAATAGTGTTTCTATTCATAAGATAAAAAATGCATGATTTAACTTCATCATCACTAGAGATATTATTCATGGATAACATCATTTTTCATTATCTAGAAAGATTATGTTTGTTATAATATTTTTGTGAAACACATTCATTCTTAGTGGGAAATTATATGAGGTAATGATTAAATGTTTATAAAACCCTTTCCATTTCCTCAGGTTATCGTATAATGATGAGTTTATGAAACACAATTATTAATGGGTTATGATATGATGTAATTTTTAGGATCAAGTTCCAAATATATGAATTATTTTAATTATGTGATGTGTGGGTAATATATATCCATCAACATCATTGGTTAAAAATAGAAATCTCATGAGATAAATAGGGAGGTAATGGGGATCAGGCTCAATTTAGTAATGAATATTTTCCAATATGATGGACTTGTGAGTCTTCTTTACTATTATGATAGTTTGGGGAGTGATCCTATTCAACTAATATAATCATAGGAAACGATCCCTATATACATAGAATACCATATTCTATTCTTATGTTTATTCCCAAGAATATATATTTCATAATGTTATTCTATTATAGATATTGTTCTATAATTCCATTATGATTATTTTCATATGAAATTACATGTTTTTACAATGAAACATTATTATGTTATATGATATAAATGGTACTATTTTAAAATACTATTTTGTTTTTCACATACACTTTTGTTGATGTAATTCAAATGTGATCATTGATGTCTTCCTTATTTACCCTTACTCATGATTCTATCATAAACATTCTTCTATATCCATTTTGCATGATTTGAGAAATTATTTTATGTTTGATGTGCCTAACAAGAGAAATAGTTGTATTGAAATATGTTTGAGATGATGTATATATTTTATTAACACGTTTTTTATTTTCCAATTTTTTAAAGATATTAATCCTTTATGGCCCCAATGCATGATTTTATATCAAAAATTGAATATATTTTTATGAAGATATAATCTATACATAGTATATTTACGGGTTTTAATATTTGGTAGCAGATTATTATTTTAGAGAAACATTGAGAACTAGGATGATAAAATTATTGTTATAATCCTCCGGATAAGTCTAAGTATATGTTAATGTCCAAATGTTTTTATGTTGATCATGACTGTCCAAATTTAAACATAAGGTTTAATAGGAGAAAGTTTAACAATTTTGTTATAATATAAATTTTTTTCATGATAATGTGGTTTTCCACACTAATTAATTTTTCTCACAATATACATTTCTGTTTTTCTCCATATATGGAGCCAAAAGGAGTCAAACAAACCAAAAAAATATATTAAATGCTTTAATGAGAAACAAATGATCTTTGGAAGGGAATAAGAATCCATATTAATATGCCAAACAAAATATCCCATTATATTACTATGAAACTCTACATTGGTCAATATCATAGCACACATAATATTATAAAGACATAGTTTTTTGAATACTATAGAGAAAAAAAGATTCATATTTAAAAATGATGAGAACATGGGACATATGTCACGACCCGTCCTCGGGGCCCGTGCCGTGACTACCCCAAGCATGCCTTCCATAGGCCAGGGGCTGGCGACTAGCACCAAGGCGTAAATCCCAACAAAAATGGAAGGCATTACCTTTGAAAAGTAAACAAACACCACAGAGTAAGCAAGCGGAAAAGTAAACACTAAGTAAAAACTGTACAAGCTGTGCTGAAAATAAAAGGGGTCAGAAATACAAGCCCAACTGTAAAGTACAACTGAAAAGAAAAACAACAACTGAAAAGTAAAATCCGCAGCGTCGAGCCGTCCTCTGGAAGTCCCACCTGAAGGGTGGGTACAGATAGCCTCCACTGCTCCTCGGGTCCACCTGACCGCTCCGAGTACATCCCGCCCAGTGGTCCACCTCCAGGTATCGTCCTGCTCCGCACGCCTCCACCACGATCAGTGTTGTCCGTCGTCTGCAACCAACACAACGTAGTGCGGGCAAAGCCCGTGCAGGGGTGAGTATAAGCTACTCGGTAGGGACCCCGAGACCCCCGAAGGTCTCCCGAAATCCACAAAGGATAATCCACAAAGGAAAGGTGCAATCACGAAGTAACATCTGACACAGCTTAGGTATATGCCCATACATATACCTAAGTCATCAATTCTCGTTCGGCTCCAACGTCTGAGCCCAAGCACAACCCCGTCCACACAGGAAATCAAATGTATACCCACACAGGATAGCACAACACAATCCAAAAAGGAGAGTAAACAGTAAATCCACACAGGATAGCTCAACACAATCCACAAAGGAGAGTAAACAGTAAATCCACACAGGATAGCTCAACACAATCCACAAAGGAGAGTAAACAGAAGATTCAGCTCACACATTTATGCTTCTTCGGATGATGATAAAGATTATCACTAATCCATCTAAGTCGTCGGACCCCCAAAGGATCAATAGGTACTAACCCCCGCAGTGAACCACACAGGATCGGACCCACACAGGATCGGGCCCACACAAGACCGGGCCCACGGAGGACCTGTAGGCGCTGGCTCACCCAGAACCGCTGAGCGCTGACCCACACAGGATCGGACCCACACAGGATCGGGCCCACACAGGACCGGGCCCACACAGGACCTGTAGCACTGATCCACGTAGGATCGTTGAGTGCAGTAGTCGTCGTAGTCCACTGATGATCTCTGCACAGTCGTCGCCGCAGTCCACTGAGGATCTCTACACGGTCGTCGTCGGAGTCCACGGAGGATCTCTGCACCGTCGTCGATGTCCACTGAGGATCTCTGCACAGTCATCACTGTCGAAGAAGCAGTCACAGCCAGCACTAGGGTTCCCGCACACAGCAAGCTCGTTCGGGAGGGTCCGCTCCACGAGCCGAGAGGCTGATACATAAAATGACACAAAGTCCGAAGTTTATGTATCCAAAAGTTCTGTATCGTCAACAGGAACTCAACGTCGCAGACGGCGCGTCAATCGGACGCCCGGTCTGAGAGTTATTGGCTTTTTCGTCCCAAGGGCCCGGTTGGTTTTTAAGGCAAAACCAACCCCACCGTACTCCACCTGTGTCCAAACCTCGGGCGGAGTAAGCCAAAATATATGTCCCACAAAGAGGAATTCAACAAAGCTGATGGCACGTCAATCGGACGTCTGTAGCTCAAGATATGAGCGTTTCCGCTCCGAAGGCCCGGTTGGTTTCGTGTACGAACCAACCCAGCCGAACTCAAAGTATTCCGAAACCTTGAGTGCAATATACCAAAACGACCGTCTCAATCCAAGGATCGTGTTTCCACTGACGGCGAGTCGTTTGGAGGCTCGTAGCTCAAGTTACGGGCGTTTGAACGAAAACCATCCGAAGACGGGGGGTCCGGGCCCGGGCCGACCCGGTCCCGCCCGGCCGGTCGGACCGGCCTCGCTCGGTTCGGTCGAGCGGCCGAATGGCCAAGGCGCCACGGGGCGCTGCCCCTGTGGCCTGGTGGTGCCCCCCCCCCCTGTGTGGGGTCGCGCTGAGTCAAGGACGCGGCTATGCCGCGTCCGAGTGCACCAGACCCGTGCGGTCGCGGGTCCGCGGGTGCCGCTGCCGCGCCGGCGACCCGCACCGCCGACGTGTTCCGCGGGCCACCGAGATCACTCCGATGGTCCGATTTTGTTCCCGTCTGCACTGCTGCTCCTCCCGAGACTCGTTCTTTACTGCGGGATCATCAAACTTCCATTGCGGCACGTTCTGTCGTCGCCCGTCAAATCCGCACAAGAACGAAGAACAGCGGAGGGTTTTCGGGCCGTGTTCGTTTGGCCCGCAGCCTCTGCGTTAGATATAAACAACGGGAGAATTTTTATTCCACATAGGAAACAACAAATTTTAATACATTTAAAATTGTTTACAAATCCGGTTCTTTAACATTTTAAAGAAACATTTACAGGAATACAAAAAAGGTGGTAATTCCAAATTAATCCCCTACCTCAGAGTCGTCGCGCGTGAGCATTCTTCGCGGAACTGCTCGTCGTGGAAAAGGGGGATCGTCGCGTCGTCGTGGGAAGGCGTCATGTCATCGTGGAATCTGGCATTGAGTCAGCGAACTCAACGGACCAAGAACAACAGATTTAAATTATAAATAATTAAATCTGTGTTTTGTTTTAAACCAAAAATAACTTTTAAAAGAAACCCAAAATTACTCACCTCAAACGGTTGGTGATCGGAGATCGGGGCGGGGAAGAACGTCTCGTATTGGGCGTCATCGATTTCCGCGGATGATGGCGTTCTTCATGTTCTTCACGTTCTTCGCGAAGGAGAAGGAAAATACCAGGATTCTGTCAAATCCTCTCAACGCGCAAATAACCAGAGGACGTGCGTTGGCTTTATTTTATTATTACGCCAACGAATTGAAAACTGGTTAAGGAACGATTGAATTAATTCATTGAATAAATTCAACGAAAGAAACTGCCCATTTAATTCATGAAATAAACCGTCCAATTAAATGGTCTGTTATGAATTTAAGAAAACGCGTCAGTTGACATTCATAATGACGGGTTTTCGCGGGTGCGTTACTTAGCAGAATGAAACGGCGGGGCTCATGCGGGCCCCACCTCACAAATAACCTACCAAGGGGGTAGGATATTTCTGGATAGCACCCTATCCGTTTAAACTCAGTTTAAGTGGATTTCAAGTGGCTTCAAGTGGCTTCAAGTGGCTTAAGTGAAATAAAATAAAGTTGTCATAAAATTATTTTATTTCTTACCTTTAAGCCCGAAAATAAAAAACCACACCCGAGCAAACGCAACTCTGAAAGAGGTGTTTCTAAGAGAATACCGGCGCTGCAATTTCATCGGTGCCCTCAGAATTCGATTCCGGGCACCGGTTCAAAAGTTAGAAAAACCCGCTCTCCCGTTCACTGAACGTACTCGAGCCAAACTTCGGAAAATGATTCCGGGCACACCGGGCACACCGGGCCTCGGAATCAGGTGCCGTTAGAAACTGTGTTCTTGTAAAATTCCAAATAAAATTAAGAAAGACAAAAAAATTCCTTGAAATTTATGGGTCTTTACATTACTCCCACCTCAGGGCTTTACGTCCCCGTAAAGATACATCATAAACTAGGGAAACAAATGTGGGTACTGAGCACGCATCTGAGCCTCCCGCTCTCATGTGATCTCCTGGAGGTTCCCGTGCTGCCATCTGATGTGCACAAGAGTAATCGATCGCCCATGTAGGACCCGCTCCTATAGATCCTCTATCTCTATTGGGACCTCCGCAAAATTCGCCCCATCATCCACGTCTAGCTCCCCATAGTCAATGATGTGCGTTATGTCGTGCACGTATCTCCTCAGCTGGGATACGTGGAAGACGTCGTGCACCCGGTGCAACTGAGGTGGTAGAGCCAGGCGATAAGCCACCTTTCCAACCCTGCTGAGGACCTGGAAGGGTCCGATGAAGCATGGATACAACTTTCCGCCTCGGCCAAATCTCCGCAAACCACGTCGAGGTGTGACCCGCAGGAAGACGTGGTCGCCATCCTCGAACTCTAGTGGCCTCATCCTCCTATCAGCATACGACTTCTTCCAGCTCTGAGCTATCCTCATCCTCTCCTGGATGACCTGGACCTTCTCTGTTGTGGCCCGGACTATCTCTGGTCCCACAAGTGCTGACTCCCCAGGGTCTCTCCAGCACCAAGGAGATCTGCAGGGCCTGCCATACAATGCCTCGTACGGTGCCATCCCGATGGTGGAGTGGTAGCTGTTGTTGTACCCGAACTCCACCAAGGGTAGGTGGTCCTCCCAGCTGCGACCAAAGTCGAGGACACATGCGCGGAGCATGTCCTCAAGAGTCTGAATGGTTCTCTCCGTCTGACCATCCGTCTGAGGGTGAAAGGCAGTGCTCAGACGTAGCCGCGTCCCGAACGCCTCCTACAACCCCTTCCAAACCCGAAAAATAAAACGTGCGTCCCGGTCGGAGATGATAGTCGATGGCACACCGTGAACACGTACAATCTCTTGAACGTAGAGACGCCCCAAGCTCTCCACTGAGCCCTTCTCTCGGATGGGTAAGAAGTGTGCTGACTTGGTGAGTCGGTCAATAATCACCCAAATGGAGTCGTGACCTCTGGAAGTGTGTGGAAGTCCAGTAATGAAGTCCAAAGATATCCCGTCCCACTTCCACTTCGGGACCTCCAAGGGCTGTACCAAGCTTGCTGGTACCTGATGCTCTGCCTTCACCTGCTGGCAGGTGAGGCGCCGTGAAACGAACTCTGCTATAGCCTTCTTCATGCCCGGCCACCAGTGCTGCCGTCTAAGGTCCTGGTACATCTTCGCCACTACTGGATGTACCACAAAAGGAGAAGTGTGAAACTCTCTCAGCACCTTCTCTCGTAAAGAGACTGGTACCAAGGTACGTCCTCTAAAAAGGACGTTGTGCTCTGCTCCAAGGGAGAAACCATCAGGTGCCTGTCCCGAGGATATCTGTGCACACCGCGTCTCACAGTCAGCGTCCTCACGCTGTGCCTCTCTGACCCGCTATAGAAGTGGAGGGGAGATAGTGAGAGACTAAAGGAAGGCTGATCCGTCTCTATCCATGAAGGATATCTATAAAGCGGCTATCTACTCTGTCGCCTCCTCAAGTAGCTGGATGCCCGTCCTCCTACTGAGGGCATCGGCTACCACGTTCCCCTTCCCAGGAGTATAGACTGTCTCAAAGTCGTAGTCATGGAGGAACTTGAGCCATCACTGTTGTCTCAGGTTCTGGTCCTTCTGAGAGAAGATGTACCTGAGACTCTGGTGGTCAGAAAAGACTGTAAAGCGTTGGCCCATCAGATAGTGCCGCCATGTCTTCAGAGCGAAGACCACTACTGCTAACTCCAGGTCATGAGTAGCATAGTTCTGCTCATGTGGCCTCAACTGACGTGATCCATAGGCAATCACAGCCCGCCCCTGCATTAGGACACACCCGAGTCTGGTCCCTGATACATCGCAGTAGACTACGTATGTAACTCCCTCCTCAGGAAACCTCAAGATAGGTGCGCTAGTTAATCTCTACCTCAGCTCCTGGAAGCTCTACTGACATCTGTCTGACCACCCAAAGGGTTTCCCCTTCTTCGTCAATGCTGAGAGTGGTGCCGCAACACTGGAGAAGTCTGGCAAAAATCTCCGATAGTATCCGGCTAGGCCCAAGAAACTCCGCACCTCCGTCACGCTCCTGGGTGGCACCCAAGCTAGCACTGCCTCGATCTTCGCAGGATCCACTACAACTCCCACCTCAGAAATGACGTGCCCCATGAAGTGGACCTCACGTAACCAGAACTGGAACTTCGAGAGATTTCCATAAATCTAGTGCTCTCGGAGTGTGTCCAGTACAACCCGCAAGTGGTAGGCGTGCTCCTCCTCGGTGGTCGAGTACACCAAAATGTCGTCGATGAAGACCACGACAAATCGATCGAGATATGGCTGGAATATCCTGTTCATGAGGCTCATGAACACTGCTGGAGCATTGGTTACGCCGAAAGGCATATCCAAGAACTCATAGTGGCCATACCGACACTTGAAGGCCGTCTTCTGCACATCCTCGTCTCGAACTCTGAGCTGATGATAGCCTGACCTGAGGTCTATCTTCAAGAACCATCGTGCCCCCTTGAGCTGGTCAAAGAGGTCATCAATCCTCGGTAGCGGATACTTGTTCCTCACTGTCACCTGGTTCAGGCGACGATAGTCAACGCACAGTCGCAAGCTCCCGTCCGCCTTCTTGGCGAACAAAATCGGGGAAGCCCAGGGTGAAACACTGGGTCAGATAAACCCCTTGCCCTGCAAGTCCTCCAACTGTACCTGTAGCTCTCGAAGCTCGACGGGGGCCATCCGATATACTGGAGTGGATATCGGGGCTGTCCCGGGGTACAGATCAATATAAAATTCTACCTCCCTGCGAGGAGGTAGCCCTGGAACATCGTCGGGGAAGACGTCTGCATACTGATCCACCACTGCAGGAAAACTAGGACGCCGCACATCAACTGCTCCAAGGATGAGACTAGAAAACTGATAGGTGATGGGTTGTCCTCTCCTCTTCTTGAGTCTATCCTGTGCTGCTAAGGATCCCTTCTCGCCGGTGAAGGTGAACCTGCTCCCGTCGGTGCGCACACATCGCACCTTGCGCCTAATGCAGTCAATCTGAGCAAGGACTGTAGGTAATCAATCCATGCCCAAGATGACGTCGTAAGGCCTCGATGCCGCTACAAGAAGATCCCAACCGAAGCTCTCGCCTCCTAGAGTAAGCTCACACTGCCGGAACCAGTGTGTAATCATCGAGTCGGCTCCCGTAGGAGTCTCTAGCCGTAAGGATCGAGCCAACAACTCTGTCGGAATCTCCGAGCTCCAAACAAGGGCATCGGCTATGAAAGAGTGACACGCTTTTGTGTCTATAAGAACTGCAGCAAGGGTGGAATAGACACAGATCGTACCTCGAATCATCTCTGGCGCGCCGTGGTCGTAGGCCTCCACTTCCTGGAGTTGTGCCTGTCTCTGCTCGCCAGCTCCCTGTGGTCGGGGCGGGCCTCCTAGTGGTGGTGGTGGCAGAGCCTCAAAGCGTCGCCCACCACCTGCTGCTCGGCCAGCTCCTCTGCCTCGTCCGCCTCCTCCCTGCGGACCAACATGGTCGACCCCTGCCTCTGCCTGGGTGGCTCCTCCACCGTCTGCTGCCCCTCGGTATGGCGGGTCGGGCAGTCACGAGCCATGTGGCCCTGCCCGCCGCACTCGTAACACTGCCTGCCTCTCGGAAGACTGGCTTCGCGCTGAGTGCCCTGCACTGCTGAGCCAGTGTCCCGAGCTCGTTTTCCAGAAGATCTGGTCCACCTGGAACCCTGAGTCATCCGTCGGCTACCTGCTGCTGAAGACTCCGCCACCTGCCGCCCTGCGGTAGGTCTCGCTGTAGACTCATCCAGAAAGCTCTCGATCAGGAGGGCTCACTCCAGTACTCCTGCCTAGGTCGAGATGCTGAGGGAGATCAGCGATGCCCTGATCTCGTGTCTGAATCCCTTATCAAAGGTTCGGGCCCGGAAGAAGGGGTCTCGTACCATGTCGGTCGAGTAGCGAGAATGGTCGGTGAATCTCGCCGCGTATTGGGCGACCGTCAAGCTGCCCTGCCGCAGCTGAAGATGCTCCTGAATGTGCACCGCACGGAGGGTGGCCGGGACGAACTCTGAGTTAAAGAGGCTCTCGAAGTCCGTCCAGATGAGGGTGGCCTCATCGTGCACCTGGAGCATCAAGCTCCACCATCACCTTGCTGCTGCGTGCAGTAGGCTCGCCGCGAGGATCACCATGAGGTCTGCTGGTGTCCTCACTAGCCTGCAAACTCGGACGACCGCCTCCAGCCAGTCCTCGGCTACCTGGGGGTCCGTCTCCCCACAGAACCTGGGTGGTCGCTGGCGCTGGAACTTGTGCAGAGCTCCGAGACGTCGTGCATCCTCAGCGGTCAGTGTCGGAAGCATCGGGGGCTCGGCGGGTAAAGGTACTGCTGGTGCCTCTGCGGTCAACGGGCCCGGTACCGAGGCCTCGTCGCTCGGTGGGCTATCGTCGCGCTCTACTCTCGGAACCCTAGCTGGCTGCTGTCATCGGTCCATCCTAAAAAAAACAAGTGCGCCACGGTCAGAATAGTATACCTGGTGAGCTGACACAAGTAATCACAAAGAAAACATGAAACACACATGCAATCAATGTTTTCGTGCATTAAGTAGGAAATCAGAAGTCAGGGTCCTGGTGTACGGATACGTCGGCCGTCGCACCAACACTGGACTCCCTAGTATGATAACCACACTCAATACGCTAAACACTATTGCTTCACATAGAAGAAAGATCAGATTCTGCGGTAGAACCAACCGCCTCTAATACCAATTTGTCACGACCCGTCCTCGGGGCCCGTGCCATGACTACCCCAAGCCCGCCTTCCATAGGCCAGGGGATGGAGACTAGCACCAAGGCGTAAATCCCAACAAAAAGGGAAGGAATTTCCTTTGAAAAGTAAACAAACACCACAGTGTAAGCAAGCAGAAAAGTAAACACTAAGTAAAAAACTGTACAAGCTGTGCTGAAAGTAAAAGGGGCCGGAAATACAAGCCCAACGGTAAAGTACAACTGAAAAGAAAAACATCAACTGAAAATTAAAAGTTGCAGCGTCGAGCCGTCATCTAGAAGTCCCACCTGAAGGGTGGGTACAGATAGCCTCCACTGCTCCTCGGGTCCACATGACCGCTCCGAGTACGTCCCACCCAGTGGTCCACCTCCAGGTATCGTCCTGCTCCGCACGCCTCCACCACGATCAGCGATGTCCGTCGTCTGCAACCAACACAACGTAGTGCGGGCAAAGCCCGTGCAGGGGTGAGTATAAGCTACTCAGTAGGGACCCCGAGACCCCCGAAGGTCTCCCGAAATCCAAAAAGGATAATCCACAAAGGAAAGGTACAATCACGAAGTAACATATAACACGACTTAGGTATATGCCCATACATATACCTAAGTCATCAATTCCCATTCGGCTCCAACGTTCGAGCCCAAGCACAACCCAGTCTACACAGGAAAGCAAACGTATACCCACACAGGATAGCACAACACAATCCACAAAGGAGAGTAAACAGTAAATCCACACAGGATAGCTCCACACAATCCACAAAGGATAGTAAACAGTAAATCCACACAGGATAGCTCAACACAATCCAAAAAGGAGAGTAAAAAGAAGATTCATCTCACACAGGTATGCTTCTTCGGATGACGATAAAGATTATCACAGATCCATCTAAGTCGTCGAACCCACAAAAGATCAATAGGTACTTACCCCCGCAGTGACCCACACAGGATCGGACCCACGCAGGATCGGGCCCACACAGGACTGGGCCCACGCAGGACCTGTAGGCGCTGGCTCACACAGAACCGCTGAGCACTGACCCACACAGGATTGGACCCACACAGGATCAGGCCCACACAGGACCGGACCCACACATGACCTGTAGCACAGATCCACGTAGGATCGCTGAGTGCAGTAGTCGTCGCAGTCCACTTAGGATCTCTGCACAGTCGTCGCCGCAGTCCACTGAGGATCTCTGCAAAGTCTTCACCGCAGTCCACTGAGGATCTCTACATGATTGTCGTCGGAGTCCATGGAGGATCTCTGCACCGTCGTCGCTGTCCACTGAGGATCTCTACACAGTCGTCACTGTCGAAGAAGTAGTCGCAGCCAACACTAGGGTTCCCGCACACAACAAGCTCGTTCGGGAGGGTCCGCTCCACGAGCCGAGAGGCTGATACATCAACTAACACAATGTCCGAAGTTGATGTATCCAAAAGTTCCGTATCGTCAACAGGAACTCAACGTCGCAGACGGCGCGTCAATCGGACACCTGGTTTGAGAGTTATTTGCTTTTTCGTCCCAGGGGCCCGGATGGTTTTTAAAGAAAAACCAACACGACCATACTCCACCTGCGTCCAAACCTCGGGCGGAGTGAGCCAAAAGATCCGTCTCACAAAGAGGAATTCAACAAAGCTGACGGCACGTCAATCGGACGTCCTTAGCTCAAGACATGAGCGTTTCCGCTCCGAAGGCCCGGTTGGTTTCGTGTACGAACCAACCCGGCCGAACTCAAAGTATTCTAAAACCATGAGTGCGATATACCGAAACGACCGTCTCGATCCAAGGATCGTGTATCCGCTGACGGAGAGGCGTTTGGAGGCCCGTAGCTCAAGTTACGGTCATTTGAACGAAAACTGTCCGAAGACGGGGGGTCTGGGCCCGGGCCGACCCGGCCCGACCCACCCCCCTGGGTTGGCCGAACCGGGGAGACCCGACCCGGCCCAACCCGGTCTGGCCCTGCCATGGCGCGGCCCAGCCGGTCGGACCGGCCTCGCTCGGTTCGGCCGAACGGCCAAGGCGCGGCGGGGCGCTGCCCCCACGGCCTGGTGGTGCCGCCTCCCTCCCCCCCCCCCCCCCCCCCCCCGTGTGGGGCCGCGCTGAGTCAATGATGGGGATTTTCCGCGTCCGAGTGCACTAGAGTCGTGCGGCCGCAGGTCCGCGGGGGCGGCCGCCACCGCGGCTTCAGCCGCGGCGGCTTGTCCGGCGCCGCGCCGGCGACCCGCTCCGCCGGCGTGTTCCGCGGGCCACCAGGATCGCTCCGTTGGTACGATTTTGTTCCCGTCTGCGCCGCTACTCCTCCCGGGACTCGTTCTTCACTGCGGGATCATCAAACATCCGTTGCAGCACGTTCCGTCGTCGCCCGTCAAATCCGCACAAGAACGAAGAACGGAAGAGGGTTGTCGGGCCGTGTTCGTTTGGCCCGCACCCTCTGCATTAGATATAAACAACGGGAGAATTCTTATTCCACACAGGAAACAGCAAATTTTAGTAAATTTAAAATTATTTACAAATCCGGTTCTTTAACTTTTTAAAGAAACATCTACGGGAATACAAAAAAAGGGGTAATTCCAAATTAATTCCCTACCTCGGAGTCGTCGCGCGTGAGCGTTCTTCGTGGAATTGCTCGTCGCGGAAAAGGGGGATCGTTGCGTCTTCGCGGGAAGGCGTCGCATCGTCGCGGAATCCGGCATTGATTCGGTGAACTCAACGGACCAAGAACAACAGATTAAAATTATAAATAATTAAATCTGTGTTTTGTTTTAAACCAAAAAGAACTTTTAGAAGAAACCCGAAATCACTCACCTCAAACGGTTGGTGATTGGAGATCGGGGCGGGGAAGAACGTCTCAGATTGGGCGTCATCGATTTCCGCGGATGACAGCGTTCTTCATGTTCTTCGCGTTATTCACATTCTTCACGAAGGGAAAGAAAGATACAAGGATTCTTTCAAATCCTCTCAACGCGCAGATAACCAGAGGTTGTGCGTTGGCCTTATTTTATTATTACGCCAACGAATTGAAAACTATTTAAGGAACGATTGAATTAATTCAACGAAAGAAACTGCCCATATAATTCACGAAATAAACCTCCCAATTAAATGGTCTGTTAAGAATTTAAGAAAATGCGTCAGTTGACTTTCATAATGACGGGTTTTCGTGGGTGCGTTACTTAGCGGAAAGAAACGGCGGGGCTCGTGCGGGCCCCACCTCACAAATATCCTACCAAGGGGGTAGGATATTTCTGGATAGCACCCTATCCGTTTAAACTCAGTTTAAGTGGCTTCAAGTGGCTTAAGTGAAATAAAATAAAGTTGTTGTAAAATTATTTTATTTCTTAACTTTAAGTCCGAAAATAAAAAACTACACCCGAGCAAACGCAACTCCGGAAGAGGTGTTTATAAGCGAATATCGGCGCTGCGATTTCATCGGTGCCCTTAGAATTCGATTGCGGGCACCGGTGAAAAAGTTAGAAAAACCCGCTCACCCGTTCACTGAACTTACCCGAGCCAAACTTCGGAAAATGATTCCCGGCACACCGGGCCTCGGAATCAGGTGCCGTCAGAAACTGCGTTCTTGTAAAATTCCAAAGAAAATTAAGAAAGAAAAAACAATTCCTTGAAATTTACGAGTCTTTACAACAGATAACTCATGTAAGTGTGTCACATGAATAAGAATATGTTTCTGGTGTGAAAATGAAGGAAAGAAGGAAAGTAATTACCAAAGATATATTCAAAGTTCAATTAATGAAACTGATAAGAGTAATGGTCTCCGTATATAATAATTAAAGGTTAAATGTAAAAAATTTTGAAAGAAATGTAAATATGGTAATCAATTCCCTTAGTGGAATGATAAATAAAAAATTAATCACTGTTGTATATTAAATGGTTTTATTGATGATGATCAGGATACCTAAATGATCTATGAAATGTGTGGGTTTTTTAATAGGGTTTAAAATGTTATAAGTGTAACGATTTATGAAAATTCCATTTACCAATCCTAATACATGATTTATATTCTATATTGTAGGAATAATGTTTTGGGAAATAAAATAATGAGATTAAATAATCGTTTATAAAGGATGTGGTGTTATTGAATTATTTTTTATATTTATTCATTATTTATGTCAAATAATTATAATAATAAAGATATTATTTTTATAAAAACTAGGAAAAACTATGGATTATTGAATCTATTTTTTCTTTACAGATTTGAAAACATATTATTAATATATATAATAACCAAGAAAATTGTTTTTCCATATGGTGATATTTCTATAGAACTAATGATAAAGGTACAGTTTTCCTTAATAGGTGTCTAATTTTATACTAGATATATTTTTTGGATAATGATATTATTTAGATTTATAGTATCAGTGCCACTGAATTTAAATATTTAATAAAAAATTAGTATAGGTTATCTCTAATGATTTCATTGAATTTTTTTGATTTATGGAATATATATTCAATAGTTTGTGAACATATTTAATTAATAAAGATGGTGTTAAATTTTTAAATCACACATGTCTTTATATAAGGGAAAATAAAATTTTGGATACAATACTATTTTTTATGTTTATGGTTGATCATAATTTCAATTTAATCAAAAATAATTTTTTATTGTTTTATGTGATGGAAATTACATGTTAAAATTTTACTAGATTTTATAAATAACACTCGGTTCTAGGTTAAAACACCTTCATGGATGGAATATTATTTTATGATAAATGAATTATATATTACTAGTTAGTGGGATATATATAATATTTAGGTTAGAATATTATTAATGAAAATATGAGTTTTTTTACATTTTAATGATCAAGTGATGTGTTAGATTTTTATTTAATATCAAAATATTATTAAATATATTTTGGTAGAATTCATTACATTAAAATATTATATATTTATTTATCGTGGTAATTAACTTTAATTTTATGGTGTTTTTTGGAGGTAAATATTACCCTTAAGATGAATGATTTATCAATTGATATTAAAACATTATTTCATGTTTCTTTTATTGTTGAAATTATGATTATAGAAAATATTTAAGTCTATCATAATATTTTTATTTTTTCATTTTTAGAATTAACATTTTATATTATTTTCTAGAATTTATAATTATAATTATATGAATAATATCATGATATAATTTTTTCAATCCAACATGTGTTGATTTTAGTTCTTTAGGCCGAATGTTTTTTATTGATATACTTATCATTTATAGAAAAAGATTATATTGTAGTGGACATTCATTAATAGATGATATGAATCATGTTAAATAAGTTTATTATTTATTTTTGTAGTATATGTGTTAAAGGATTTCTAAATACAATTAAAATGATCTAAAAATTTATCCTACAACCATTAGTATATATTGAATAGATGGTATTTCAACCCCTCACAGATTCATTTTTTTAGTTACTACCTTTCCCCTGAACATTTTTTCAATTAATATATATTATACCTCATACAAATATTTTGTTGTTTTTCCTTTATTTTTACAACCCACTGATGTTATCATATTTTTAAAACCATTTTGATAACGTTTATATTTCCCACCCCATCTTTTTAATAGAACCCGTAATTAATCATTTTTCTGATTTCGGTTTTCAAAAAAGTAATTTCAAAATTAAAAAACCATTATTATTAAATATATGTTAAAAATTTAATGATTATATTTATTAATTGTGGGTGTGTGGTAGAATTTAACACCCATATATTTTTTTAAGATAAACCTTACATTCAATAGTGCATATGATACACAACATCAATATTAATCCAGTCATGAAGTATTAATATTTATATAAAACTGTTGTTACTATGAAATAAAATTGGTATGTATGAATAGTATTTACTAAATAATTATATAGTAAATGATCTTATATAATATAAATATATTTAATATTCCTTTAGAAATAAGATTTCTATTTTATGAAAATTTATATTTTACTAAAAAAATAGATTTCCCTCAAAGATAATTTTCATTAAATTTAATGAGAAAATATTACATTTTATTTATGAAACTATGATGTATTGTTATTTATTAATGAAACTAAAAATTTAAATTCAATATATGAAAAATATATTATGATGAATATATTCAATTTTTCTAAAAAATGGATTTCTTATTTAATAATAAAATATAAAAATTTGTTATTGAAAAATAAATTTCATTTCAAGAATGTAAAAAGTTACACACTATTCTCAAATTGTCTCAAATAAAAACTAGTTCCATTATATTTTAAACAACCAATTTATGGTTACTATAATAAATTTTATGATCAAATTTTTTATAAAAACCATTCTATATATAAAAATGAGCTGTTATGCCAATTTTGTTTGAAAAATATATTATTATTTTAATATGATTAATTATTCACTATTGGTGAAATATTTTAATGAAACCTTCCTATTATATATGTAGTAAATTATTTCAACATTCATTTAATTTTTTCTAATCATGGGAAAAAAAGAAATAAATATTACTGTCGAAAATTTTGTTTTTCTAAAAATAAGGTTTTATCACATATTGAGAGATTATTTTAAAATTATTTTACAATACTTTTAGAAATTTAATTAGATAAAATGATTTATATATTTTCACAAATTGGGTTCAATTTTTTTCAATATTCCCCATTTATTTTTGATTAATTTGAATAATATTCATTGTAAAATATTATCATTATAGTAAAGAGTAAATTGGGTTGTTCTAGATTAAAAATATGTTATAAGGCCATAATTAATCATCATAATTCAAATCATATAAACTAAATAAAATGATCATTCCCTTATAAATATAATTCATCAGTTTAATGGAAAATTTTATATTAACATTATTTACAATTACATAAATCAATGAATATTATAAAATGTTACCCTATTAGAATTAGATATAATATTTTTGGTCAAAAATAGAAAAAAAATGTTATGAACAGATCATAAGAATTATTTTTTTTCGTGGTAAACTCATATTCATTATAGAAATTTAATTATATGTTTTTTGTGTTATATAGTTAACTAAATTAATAAAAAATACCAAAAGAGTAATAATTATAACAATTTAAAAATTAATAAAATATTTTTTATATTTTTATAAGTTATATAATATTAGTAATATATATTTTTTATGAATTTAATATGTGGATATTATAGGATCGAAATGTGAATGTAGATGCTCAATTACAAGGGGGGGGGGGGGTTAATTGTAAGTTTTAAAACATTCATTTTCAGAACTATCTTTAAAAATTTAAACAATGTAAATTCACAAGACCTATTTTAGTTCTACGAATATGAAACGATTTGAAAATATGGTTTTGAAAATGAAACTTAAGGAATTTTTACAAAAAAAAGATTCTACCTAAAAGCATAGAGAATCATACATATTAGAGTGTTCAAAAGTACAAGAATGAATAAGATATTTATACTTATTTCCTTTGTCAAAATGCATCAGAAATAAAATTTAAACAAAACATGTAAAAATTATGAAATCTTTTACCCCAAAGAGTATTGTATCCATCAACCTTGGATAGAGGTACCTTGATTGATACTATCACGAAGGTCTGTCTTACCCAAACTTGGGTAACACCTTGATAGGAATATCATATTTTTCTAGATATATTCACAACCCTCAATATTTAATGTAGTCGACCCCTATTTCTTCTTATCCAAAGAATTCCTCGATATTTAATGTAGTTAAAACCTTTTTCTTCTTATCCCTAGAAGCCCTCGATTGTAATTAGAAAAAATCATAGTCACATGAAGTAAGATGAAAGAGATGTTCAGTACGCACAAAGCATGAGATTCTCTCTCTATAGAAATCATTTCAATAACCTGTAATCTCTAGTGTGATGAAACCACACTAAGATCGTTCAAATGAGCTCTTATTTATAGGTACTTATCTAATAGTCAACACTCTCCTCCAATGATCATATTCTTTCTTCAATATCAGAGGCACCTATACATGTGTCACTCAAATAATGGTTAGTTAGAAACATATTGTACAACATAGTTTCATAATAGGTGTGATATTAACCAAATCTATTTTTACGATTCTAAAGAAAAATAGAGTTTCGTTTCAAACCAAATAAAAATTTGGAGTCTATACGATATAGATATTCAGATTCTGTATTACAAAGAATTTGGAATTGGAATTCTGTAGATTTTGGTGTCCGAATTCAAATGAATTATGAATCTTATTTCTGAGGAATTCAGAGTTTGAATTCTATGGAATTCAGAATCTAAATTTTTATGAATTCAGAGCCCGAATGCCGAGCAATTCAGAGTATGATTTCTGAGGAATTTAGTCTTTGGATTCTGATCTATTCGGAGTCCGAATTCTGTGCAATTCAAAGTCTGAATTTCAGATAATTCAGAGCCTCAATTTCATAGAATTTTGAACCAGAAAATAGAATAATCGATATCCAAGGATTTATAGAATTATGAGAATTTAGAAATGAAATAGAATTTTGAATTAGTAATAAAATGAGTTAGATTTAGAAAGATTGGAAAATTAACAATGAAAACAAAGTTAACGATAAAATTTATTTGGAGAATGAAAATTATCCTTATTGAGATAATCTTTATGGGGGAATATTATGCCTTAATATAAGGTGTTTGTTACTTTTAAAACATAAAATAATGGTAAAGTCATAAGGAAAAATTATTCACTCAACCATCACCCACTTTTTAGAAGCACAAAAATCCTTAAGAAAAATAATATAAATACTGCAAATTTTCATTTATGAACATAAAAAGAAAATTTATCCTCCTTTACATATGAATCATGATGAATACGACTAACTCCCCCTTAGGTTTTGAAATACCTAAGGATAATATTCTTGACATCCTTAAATAAATTTTTCTTTAACTTATATATGAAAAAACTTCTTAGATAAAACTCCCCCTTACTTAGGGAAATAAATTTTTTTACTTAGTATTATTTTTATCATTCATTTCTCTCCCATTGTGATTTTCAAAAAGGAATAATGAGAATAGAAACAAAAATAAGGTGCTTGAAATATGAGTATTATACAACAAAACAGATTAAAAGTAACCAAAATTTCATTATGTTAGGAACAAATTATACAAAGAAGAAAACAAAACAAAAGATTGGATTGGGGAAAACAATCAACCTTCTTTATCCATCGAAATTAACTTTTTTATGATGGTTTTTAGCTTCGTGAGCTTCTTATGATCTTCCTAAAGCGTTTGAGTGACTGTTTATAATCCTCACTTTTATTCTCCAAGTATTTGATCTTTTCTTCCTGAGCCTTATGAATTTATTCTTGAGTATTAAAATATATTCTTTCTTACTAATATTTTCTTAGAAATCAATTCTAAAATATCATTCTCTTTTCCAATTTAATGCTACCGAGATATGATTCCCATTCAGATCTTTGACACCCTACTTCCAGGATTATTGTTCAAGACTGAGCTTCTCCTCAACACATGACGTAAGATCTTTGATATTAACATTTTCGGTGTCAAAATCGTCCTTCAATATTTCTTAAAAATCATCATGTATTCTCATCTATTTTATATTAATCCTTTACCACATTGGGATTTCCTTTCATGGCCTCCTATAAGAAACATACCTGTTGTAGAACGATTTGAAATTGGCCTCAAGCCTAAAAAATATTCATAATCATGGAAACAGAATATGATTCCTAATTAAATGAGTTCTGAAGAATCTAGAACCTTGATTCTATAATTGAAAATAATTTAATGGTATCAACCATCCTCTTCAATGTTTGGACCAAAAAGGCTTGTTCAGTAGAGGACGATTCCAAATTAGATTATTTGGTTGGTGATGATTCTTTCTCTATTTCATTAGCTTTTATCTATGACAAACCACAAACATTTTTCTTTATCACCATGGAATTCCTTTCTGCATCATCCAACACCTCTTTTCCTTTAGCATCTTCTAGAATGATCTTTGTTTCTTTTAGCAATTAATGTTCTCTCTCTGATAGTTGAAGTATCTTATCTTCCTCAATATTTTCCTTTTCATCATCGCTTATGGTGTAATGTTTGATTCATTCATCACCAGATGGATTATTCACTTCATAGCGATCTTCATCATCTTTTCCTTGTGAAAGTATTTTAATTGATTCATCCCGAGAAGTTCAGATTGATAATTTTTTAGAAGGACTCTCCCTCTCATGATATTCCTCCACTTGCATTATTATATCATATCTATCATAACTTACTTCCTCTTCTTTTCCATTTAAATCCTCTTCCTGAAAACTCTCTTCTTATTCTTAGCTTTTTGGTATGACCATTTCCTTTCCTAGAGTAAATCGGAGTGATTCTTGTACTAATGATTCCTCTACCTAGATTTGTTCATAAGATTTATCAATTGTCTTGAGATGATATTGAACAATATTATCCCCCGACATCTTCTTCATATGCTTCTTATCTTTTTTTTTTCTTCTCATGCTCCTCTACATCCTTAATCTTTAAGGATTTTCCTTCATTATGGTCCAGGACAAAAATAGACTCCCCATCCAACATATTCTTCTTATATTATCTCCATTTGGAAAACCACATTATCTAGATAAGTCTTTTGCTTCTTTGGATTAGGTGGTGCTGATTGGGTTTCCTGAACAACATGATTTTTTTCTATCTTTTCTGATTCCTTTACCTTTCACTTCTAACTAAACTTCTTGGAAGTCTCAGACACGTCTGATTACTTTTATAAGGTTTATAATTCAGCTTTAGATAAATCATAATATTCTCTATATTTACTATTAAAGTTTTCCTTCATCCTTCTGAGGGTGTCATCACTAAGCAACATGACCTTGAAATTCATTTCCTTAGAACTGCATGGGATTTTGAAAGAGTCAAGCCAAAGCACAATTATCCTAGGGATAAAAACCAGATACATAATGATATGAGAATTCAGTGTCCCATTCTTGATATTCATAACTATAATAAAGATATACTTCACCAAATTTATCTTTATAATGTTTACTATGTAATCTAGAACATCGATATCACTCTTCTTCAGGGTATCCTTATAACATTTTCTCAGAATGGGAATCCCTGGACCCATAACTCCATGATCCGAAAATTTGTAAAAACATGGTTAATATTATGAGTCGTCACCTATGAAGGATCAAGGAATTATATGGATGTCTCTATATCAAAATATCCTAAAACATCTGGTAACTTGTTGGTGAAGAACTCAGCTTCTCCCTCATAAGGAATTACAACTTTGTTAGCTACCATACTGTAGGAAAGGGAATTGGGTTTCCCATAACATTTAAAGAAAAACATGTGTCTCCCATATTCAATGAAAAACATTGTAGAATCATAAAACTCTACCAATAATTCTGGATACACCAAATCATATTCCTTTGTTTTGGATATACACAAACTCTCCTAACCAATCAACTTGATGTTCTTTGAAATAAGTGAATCATACTTAGTAAAGAACATCATATCTACTAACATTTCTCCCTAGATATTCCTTTAATATATTTCCTTAACTGATGACATTTTATTCTGAGGAGAAGATTTCAAAGACATTCAAAATTGGGTAAACTAGGAAACTCGGAACACGTCTTAAGTAGAGTATTAGAACATCAACACGCCAAAGCTTGATAAAGGATGTGGGACAACCATTCGGGGGGTTTATATAGAAGTTTTTGGTGATGGTTCATCTCCCAAAATATCCAATGGTGGAAACCTTTTTGATCACATTTGACAAATGATTTGATAGCCAAAAAAGGAATTTGGTAGGTCTTGATCTTTTGAGGTTTTTAAGATAAAAATTTGGATTTAAGGAAAGTGAATCTGAAAAACAATTACTTAAAAACAAGTGGAAAATACCACCAAGGGAAAAAATTATTATTAAAATTTATGTAAGATAATATTCCTTCCGTATTTTGAGGAAAAGTATCAGTATGAAAGAAATATTCTTATTGAGAAAATTGAGATTCCATAAAATATTCTTTTATTAAAAAAAATTTTGATTAAAAAATAATTTATTAATGAAAAATTTTAATTAGGAAATATTTTCATTACAAAAAAAATTTATTATGAGAAATTTTTATTATGAAAATTTTTGAATATGAATAATTCTGATTAAGAAAAATTTTGATAAAGAAGGAAAATGTACTCCCCTTATGATAATATGTTTCTTAATGTTATGAGATGGGTTTCACAAAAAAAATTTAATAAGGAAGATTACCTTAGGATTATCATTCCTAACATCTATTTAATGTAATCAAATCTATCGAAGGGAAAATATTTTGTTAAAATCTCATCATGCTGATCTTGGGTTCTGATAAAATGAAGAATGATATCTCCTTTAAGTGTGTGATCTCTAATAATGTGATTCTTAATATATGTGTGTTTTTCACAAGAGTGATGTGTATGGTTTTTACTTAAGGCAATGGAACTAGTGTTATTACACAATATATGTGATTTTCTAAAACTCATTACATAGTATATTAGTGTCTATTTCATATACAACACTTGAGCGCAGCAACTTCAAACTACTACATGTTCAGCTTCAGCAGTAGAAAGTGCAACCAAGTGTTTTTTTCAGGACCATGAAACTAATGAATCTCATTAGAAATGACACATTCTATATGTCCATTTCCTATCCATTCTACATCCACCAAAATCAGAATCCAAAAAATGTTTAAAAACAAAATAATTTATAGACGTTTAAAAGAGTCCTAAGTCCATGGTTCGATTTAAATAGAGAAAAAATATTTTTACTTCTTTTAAAAGAGATTTCGTAGGATTGGATTGATATCTTTCACATAAGCATACTAAAAACATTAAGTCTAGATGAAAAGCTGTTAAGTATAGAATATGTCCTATCATTCCTCTAAATGATGTTAGATCTGCTTGTTTTGCAGCTTCATCATGATCAAGTGAATTTGAGGTACAAATAAGAGTACTTATACTCATAGTTTTATCATATCCATAATTTTAAAGAAGATCATTAATATACTTATTCTGAGATATATATGTTCCTTTTGGTTTTTGAGAAATTTGAAAACCAATGAAAAAATTTATCTCAGCCATCATAGTCATTTTAAACTCATATTTCATTAGATTCGAAAATGAATCAGTTAAGGATTGCTGAGTTGAACCAAATATAATGTCATCAAAATAAATTTGAACAATATTTTTTTTTATTATCTTTATTTATAAAACGAGTTGAATCAGCAATTCCCTTAACAATAATTTTTTGTAACAATAATCCTATAAGTCTATCATACTAGGCTCTAGGAGATTTCTTAAGTCCATATAAAGCATTGGTAAGTTTGAAAACATATTCATGATGTTTTGTGTCTTCAAAACCAGGAGGTTGTTCAACATAAACTTCCTCTTGAACATATCCATTAAGTAAATCACATTTTATAACCATTTGAAAAATTTGAAAATTTAAAGAATGCTACAAAGGCAAGTAAAATGAGAATAGATTAAAGTCTAGGTACTTGAGCTTAGGTTTATTCATAGTTTATTGCTTCTTTTTTATTATATCCTTTAACAAATAATCTAGATTTATTTCTCACAATGATTCCATTTTTATCAAACTTATTTTTGAAGACCCATTTTACTACAATAATAGATGTCTACTTATGTCTTTCAACCAATGTCCAGAATTTGTTCCTTTTGAATTCATTTATCTCATATTTGATGGTATTTATTCAATCATCATCACCTAAACCTTCATCAGTAATTTTTTGTTCTAATTTTCAAAGGAATGATAGATATTCTACATTATTTTTAATGAATCTGTAGTCCTTATAGGTTGATTTACATCACCAATGACACTATCACAGGGATTATTTTTAGAAATAACTTATTTGGGTTTTTTCAAACCTGTTCATCAACATATGGTATGAAATATTCTAGAGTAATTACTTTATAAATTATTTCTTGAACATTTTCCTTATCAAAAGGATATTCTATCAAGGGTTGATAATTAGTTTCTGAAAACGTATCTAAATATATAGGTTGAGGTTGTTTAAAAACAAAGGGATTAGTTTCATAAAATTAAACATGCACGGTTTCTTCAATAGTACATGTTTTTTTATTGAAAACCATATAAGCTTAAGAAGTTGTGGAGTAGCCTAAGAAAATTCATTCATCATATTTGGGTGAACATTTATGCATATTATCTTTAGTATTCAAAATGAATACATTGAAAAAATAATAATTTAAAGTAGGAAAGTCTTGGTTTTCAAACATTGCACAATTTGTAAGGTGTTTTGTTTAGAAAATTTCTAACCCAAACTCGATTTATAGTATAAAAATCAGTACATACATTTTCATCCCTAATGTGTTTAGTTATATCATATTAACTCATCATGGTTTTGGTAATTTAATAAAGAATTCTATTTCTAATTTCAACAACACCATACTATTGAGGATTTCTTGGGGAAGAGTAGAAATGAGTAATGACGTTCTTACTACAATATGTTTCAAAATATGAATTTTGAAATTCTTCTCCATGATCACTAAAAAAAATTACAAATGGAATATTTTTATCAATTTTAACTTGGGTTCTTAAAATCATGAAATAAGAAAAATCTTCAGATTTCATTGCTAGAAAAATAGACCCAAGTAAATCTAGTGTCAACATCAACTAGTAAAAATACATAATATTAACCTTCGATGCTTCTATTTTGTGTTGGCCCAAAAAGATTTATATGCACTAATCGTAATGCATAATAAGTTAAGACTTCACCGTCTAATGTAAAACATGATTTATGTTTCTTTTCATATTTAAAAGAATCAAAAACTTTTGAATAATAAAATCTATGCTCTGGTGGATCCTTAAGTAGTATTTTCATGGAGATTTTTCATAGGTTCTTAAGGTTACATTGTCCTAACCTTCTATGGAATAACCAATATTGATCTTCTATTGGACTAAGGCAAGGTAGATCTTGTCTCCAATGGTCTTCTATGTTTAGTGTTTATACATTCTCTTTCCTGGGGGTGGAAAGAAAATACTTTTCCATGGAATTGTGAAATAAGAAATTATCTTACCGAAAATTCACAAGGTAACCTTTATCACATAATTAACTTATGGTAATGAGGTTGTTCTTAAGACCATTAAAAAGTAGAACATTTTAAATTAATGTTTTTCCATGAAAAAAATGTTACCTATACCAACACTTTATCCTTGAGTATTATCTCAGAAAGTTACTTTTCCTCCTTTTGTCTTCATAATCTTTTCAAAGATGTTTTTGTTACTAATAATATGCCAGGAACATCCACTATCCATGTACTATGTATTTCGATTACTACTTTCATTATTTTTCTAAAAATGAAGAAGTCATACTTTTAGAACCCAAACTATCATGGATCTAGGAATTTCAGAATGCATGATTTTAAGTATCCAAATTTTCTTTGAAAAATAATCTTTATGAAAACCTAAAGAATGTGTTTTGTTTAAAGAACAATTTTTTACCCAATGCCCCCCACACTGAAATTTAGTAAAGAATGATTCAAAATGATGAAAAAAATATTATTGAAAACTATTTTAGAATGGGTATTTCCAAATCTAGAAGGATTATTTATTGGTCGAATTTGGGAATACATCTTGTCAAAGATTTCCTTAAATGAAGTAATGTTTGAAAAACACGTTTTCAAGGAAATAATTTTTGACTTTTATTTATTATACAACTATCTATACTCAAAATAATAGTTTTATAACTAGATTTATTCTTTAAAATATTTTTCTTAGAAATTACATTTTCAAGATCCTTAGAAAGATTATCCTTCTCAGAATAAAATTCCTCAAAAATTTTGGAAATAATTTCAAAATAAAATGTTATTTTATCTTTATTTTTAGAAATATCTGATATTTCTTTCGATAAAATAGATAATCTAGAATTTTCCTTATCATGGTTTTTCTTGTTTTTTGAATTTTCCTTCTCAAAATGTTTAGAAAACCAAAAATGTCTTCATAAGAAGGAAATCTGTTATCTTCATCAGAAGAAGATCCTTCATCTGAATACTTATTGTATTTATCATTAGTGTAATTTTCATTCCAAGATAAATTTGTAATAGATTCAGCATTGTGTACCTTATCAATTCGACAATGTTTTTCAATTGGTGATCTGGATAGTATACCATGATATTTCTGACCAGATGATTCATCCTCTAAGGATTCATTTGAAGAATCGCCACTACTGGCACTCAAGGTGTCATTAGCCTTGAATAAATTCATAGCGTTCAATTTGTAATATTTTTTTCTATTCCTATCAGAAATAATTTTTTATATCCTTTTTCTTAAGAATACGAAAATCTTGCCTAATATGCCCAGCTCTTTTGAATTCATAGCAAGTGACTTCCGAACCATTATTGTATTTTCTTTCTTTCTTATTATGTATATACTGAAAGTCTTTATTTCCAACTATCTTGTTCATCCTTTAATAAAGGTTAGATAGATCATTATCATAATTTTCACATTCACTAGATACATATAAAACTATAAATTTCCAATAATTGGATCTTGTATCCATTTCAGGATTCTTGGATTTAGTAGTTGTAAAGGCTACACTTCCATTACCATTCTTCCTCTAATTCATATCATAATCTCAATTCATTATTGTCTCATGTTGAATATGAGTTCAAAAAAGTTCATCAAGAATAATTTGTGATACTTTACTATTCTCATAAATATCTATTCTTTTTGATTCCCACCCATTAGGTATGATATCTACAATCTTTTCCAAAAGAGCTTCATCATCTAGATTTTTCTCACCCATAGATTGTAGGATGTTGTGAACTATCTGAAAACTTTGTTGTACCTTGCTTAATGAATCTCTATAAGGAAAACTAAATCCATGATATTCTACTCTAAGCATAGCACTCCTTGTCTCTATGACATTAGATATACCAAAATGTGTATCATTAAATTTCTTCCAGATAAAATTTGCAGCTTTACAAGAAGAAATATGACTATATATATTCTTGGTCATGGAGCACAAAAAAGTATTACGTACCTTGTAGTTTAGTTGATATTATGACTTTTCATGGTTAGAAATTTTTTTGACTTCCTTATTTGAAATATAGTAATTTCTAGTATGCTTGAAAATATTATCTACTCCAGTACTGATGAAAACACTCCTAATACGATATATCTTGTACTCATAAACATTCCCATCAAATATAGGAGGTCTATTTGATTTAGATTGTCAATCGAACAGACATTCATTCATGTCATTCTAAAAATATATCTTTTAACAGAAATTTGTTAATAGTAAAAGTTTGTGAACAAAGATACAAATCCATCTACAAGGAAAATTTTAGCAAAATAAAAACATGATAAATAAAACGTATATGTGAATATAATTATTTTAGAAACACCCTCTGATACCAATTGCAGGATCGAAATTTGAATGTAGATTGTCAATTAAAAGGGGGGGGGGGAGGGTTGATTTTTATGTTTAAAAAAATTCCTTCTTAATACTATGTTTAAAAAATTAAACAAAGATAATTCATAAGACCTCTTGTAGTTCTAATATCTTCCATGATTTTGGAAACTTGTTTCGGAAAATGAAACTTAAGAAAAGATTACACAGAAAATATTCTACCATAACAAGTAAAGAATCTTACTTATCAGTGTATTAAAAATTTCAAGAAAGTATATGATTGTTATACTTTATTGTAATACAATAATTCATAGAAAATAATCTTGATATGAAACATGTAATAAGTATGAAATATTTTAACACAAATTTTTGGGTATCCAACTGCAATGGGAAAATGTCCCCTGATTTATACATTCAAGGAAGTATGTCTTACCCACACCAGGGTAAGCCCTTGATAAGAAAATTAGAATTTGTCTTGTAATCCACGCAAGCCCTTGATCTTCAATGTATTCAGCCCCTCTGTCTTCCTATCCCTGGAATTCCTCATAGTTTAAGGTAGTTGACACCTATGTCTTCCTATACCTTGAAGCCCTCGATTTTACTCAGCAACAATCAGAGTCACACAATGCAAGAAGAACAAGATGTTCAGTACACTCAAAGAATGAAAGTCTCTCTCTAGAAATCACTTCAATAGCATGCAATATCTAGGGTGATCAAGACACAATGAGATCATTCAAATGAGCACTTATTTATTGGCACTTCTTTAATTGTCGACTCCCTCCTCCAATAATCATATTTTTTCTTGAATCTCAGAGAGACCTATAAACGTGTCACCCAAAAAATGGTTAGTTAGAAACATATTGTACAACATCGTTTCATAATAGGTGTGAGCTTAACAAAATATATTTCTGTAGAGTCTAAGGAAATATAGATATTAGAGTCTAACAGAACAAACATTTGCAGTCTATAAGATATGGATTTTTGGATTTTTTACAATGAATTTGGAATATGAATTCTATGGATTTTGTATTCTGAACTCCAATGAATTCAGAATCTGATTTCCAATGAATTCAGAATCTGAATTGTGAGGAATTTAGAGTCCAAATCTAATGAATTCAGAGTCCACATTTTGATGAATTCAGAGTCTGAATTCTGATGAATTCATAGTCTGAATTCTATGTAAATTCGGATTTTGATTTCTAAGCAATTATGATTATGAATTTGTAGGAATTCAGAGTCTGAATACTGAGGAATTCAGAGTCTGAATTTTGAGGATTTAGGAGTCTAAATCATGAGGAATTCATAATCCAAATGTTTAAGAATTTAGAGTTCAAATTCTGAGGAATTCAACGATTGAATTTCAGATAATTCAGAGTCTGAAGTTTCGAGAATTCAGAGCCTGAATTTCAAGGAATTCAAATCTTGAAAAAATAATACTCCATATCCAAGGATATATAGAATTTTGGAATATAGAAATGAAACTGAATTTTGACATAGTAATAAAATGAGTTATATTTAGAAATATTATAAAATAAACATTGAACACAAAAGTAAGGGTAAAATTTCATTAGAGAAAGAAAATTTTCCTTATTAAGATAATCCTTATGGAGGAATATCTTTCCTTATGATAAGGTTTTTGTGATTTTCAAAACATAAAAGAATATAAAATTAATAATGAAACCATATTTACTCAACAAATATGAGGTAATATTTTATTTTAAAAAATATTATATGCAAATTAAAACATCAAAATTAGGTAGTTAATGTCAAATTTTAATTTATAGTATCAAAATTGATATTAATAAAATTTTATCATAATGGATTTTATTAAAATATGGAAAAGTCATAAGGATATTGAAATAAGACTAGGCATATATTTTATGACATTCAATGTCATAAATTAGACATTTATGGGTGAAATTTAACATTTTATGTAAAAATTACGACCCTTTAATATTTAAACATTTATTATTATAGTTATAATATAAATTGGATAACTATATGTTAATCAAAATTAAATGGTTTATAATTATAAAAAACATTTCATAAATTTATTGGTTTATGGTATTGAGACAATATTAGATCATATCATTGGATCCTAAGATATTTGGAGGAATTTTAATTAATAATGAATTTATTATAATATAATCATTTTATTAATTTCAAAAGTACCCTCACCTAAATTTTAAAATGGAACCTCATCACTCACATATTCACACCACATATATCCTTATAGACTGACTAACTTATTCTTAATTATCTAATGAAATTCCATATACACATTATATAGGATATATTCTTCCCAAAATATCATCCCTAGTTCCATTTGGAGGATATCTAATATAGTCATTTCAAAAAGGAGGTCATCTTATAAACTAATAATTTTCTTTTATAGACACAATTACCTCTAATAATTAACATTTTTTTAGAAATTAATAAATTTATTATCTAAAATATTAATAAATATTACTTTGATTATGAAATCACAATTATTCACCATCTTTTCTATCAAATGGAAATTGAACGTATTGTTCAGATAATGTACGATATACCCTCTCCACATAGAGATACACATAATTTGTACTCATTATATTTTATATATGATTATTATGGTCGGTTTAATTTTTAAATATTTTATTTATGAATCAATTATACATATTGAGTTATAACATCATGTCCACCTTCACACCAATGATAAAAACATCAATCATACATGTTGACTACCACCTCCACAATGTGATGTTATTTTTTATGTACACTCTCAATGGATCTTAATATGGAAGTACATAATGAATATATACGATATATATAATATGACTATATAAATGTGAATTATTATTTGCCATTATATTCGTAAAAAAACATTTTAAATGTGTACACAGGGTCTACCATATCCATAAATGGTGTATATCATTTTTATATCTCAATTTTCTAAAGATAACTCTAAATATATATAATTTTTAAATATGATATTAATATCATAACTAATAATCTGGTTATGATATAACAATGATAAATGTTAAGTGAATAGAACTACATAATAGAAATTCTCATGATACATAAAAATAATTAACAATAGAAAATCATAAAATTTATAAAGATTTATTAACAAAAGGTGACATTAAAATTTTATAAAGGGGTCATATATGGCATGATAAGTATGAACACGACTCTATTATAGAATTATAGTAAATTTAAATTCATTATATAGCTGGTTTTGTTTCTCATGGAGTATATCTCAAGGTAAGGGATATTTGTCTTACATTTATTTCTATGTGACACATTCCATATACTCTACTTTACCCCTTTGTGTGGTCTATTGACATCCCAAGAAAGAAATTTTTTATTATTCTAATGAAACAATATTTATTTATATATACATATATTAAACATTGTTTCAAAGGGCTTCTAATTCAAATGTTATTAACATGGTAATTGATGAATGTTATAATCTCAATGTTTATTTGGATTATTAATGTATAGGTTTCATATGATTTTATATTATGATCTACCTCTAACAAAGATCATAAATATCCATGAATAAGGATTATTTCATATGAATACCTATATTTATCTTTTATTTTCCTTTTTAATACTCTGATATCAAAAGTTTATTTTAATGAAAATGAACTTTATTTATTAATTTGGTTAAAACCCCATTTTCATATATATCAATTTTTTCCTATAAATCATTTAATGAATTTTTTTTCAATTTTTTTATATTATTTTAATCCAATTATATGATTTTGAAATGATTTAAAAAATATTTTTTGATTTATTATTCATAATGTTTTCCAAAAAATCTATATTTTAAATTTAAATAAAACTATGAAAGGAATTCTATTTTGAATTATTTGGAATGTATAAGATTATACACCACTATATACAATAAATAATTTGATGATTCCTAGAAATGTTTCAATGTTTATTATCAAATGTTTCTTTGCCATTTAACATCTAAAATTTAAATCTTTTAAATAATTGATTTCAAATAAGAAAATATATTCTCATTAAGAATGATACAATATTTATTTAATAATATTTAGATTCAGAAAAGGTAAAAACCTAGGATCTATATTACGATTGATTATGGATGTGGTCTAGTGATATAATTATTTTTATTTTTCTTTGTGGTTTATGACTATGAAATGTTTTTTAGGTGACCTATTCCTTCCCCATGGGCTATACAATGATTAAATGATGATATATATTTATAAAATATATTCTTTTTTCCAAGGGTCATGTGATGATGACATTTTTTTGAAACCCACGTATATTCATGAGTTCAAATATTATCACTACTTTATGATCATTTTTGAACACGTATTTATGTATCTCAATATGTAATGGGGGTCATATATCTCTCTCAAATAATTGGGAATAATTTGTTTTATCATGGGATAAACTGGGATAGAATGTGGAGTGAACCCATTAAGTAAATGATTTTATCCACTATGATATATTTGGTAGTGAAACAGGACCTAACAATTATTTGAGAGTGAATCCATTTCACTGTTATATTAATATAAATAAAACAATACATCTTAAAAATTATACTCTCTTCTTACATGTATTATAGTATCATATGTTTAATGCAATTGTTATGCATCCCTGGCTCATGTTCTTTGATTAATTTTTGATTTATGTCTTGTTATGTTCCGTATTTTATTCCATAAAAAATAATTATAATCTATGCAATTTTGGGAATGATTATAAAATTTGATCGTAATTATCTAATACCATTATGTTCATGTTATTCTCAAGTGAATTATGATATCTTGATTGATTATACTTACTAAAAACCTTATCTCACACTTAATTATATTTTCAGTACCTAGGTTATGTAGAATGTATTTATATTAGATTTCCTAATTATTTTTATAGTTATGATGAACTAAGTTGGATATGTCATAATAATTTATAAACCAGTTGTTTATAATTCTATGTTTTCAAAGAAATATAACATTTGAAGTTGACACACATGTTTTTTACCATAAAATGAGAACTCATGAATTAAAATGTAATATCATCATATGAGAGTTCCGATAAAATATAACCTAACGAAAAGTGTAAATACTATAAAATCCTTTCTTATTGAGAGAAAAAGATAGATTTCGGATTTCTAGGGTTTTGAGATTGGAAGTGCAATGTTTTTTCCATTTTTAGAAGATAATGTTATAAGATTTTTTTGTATCAATGGAGAATAACCACCTTAAGATACATTATACTTGGAAGCCATGTGAATTTTTCTTCATAGACCATCCATACTATTTCCTTTTTAATTTTAGTAAATGGAACACAATATGGGATTTATATAAATTCAATGAAATCCACAGTTTTATTATTTATTCTAGAAGTGTAATACTAGGAGAATTTCTAGTGAAAGAAAATTATATGACTACTATCCAATGTGAGGAATGTCTTGAAAGAAATATCAGTTAGGTGTAAGAAAAATATTGATTACTAGATGACCAAAAAGGTGGATAGATATGATAATTCCATTCATATAATGTAGTTTCAAAGGCAAGTCATTATTAGAACACTCATGGATACTCTATAAATCCCATTAGTTTGTCGAAGAAGTAATCGATAGAAGTATTAAATGTAAAATATAAACAAGTAAAATATATCTCCAAAATTGGCCCTAGATCTTGTATTATTTTATCCATAATTATCTAGACTATGGGAAACTCACCATAAAATAGAACCCTCTACTAATCAAGAGAACATATGGGGATTTATTAACATTATTATCATAATATACCCCTTCTTTCATTATGGATGTATATATGAATATGAGTTCCATATATTCAATTGGGGAACTAAATGAAAAGGTAGAATAATCCATGGGTAAATAGTTTGACATGATAATACTAAGATACAATATTCAATTCATATTTTTGTCTATGTAATGAATACATCCAATAACTGAGGATGAACACATTAGAAATCATAAATATATCATGTAGTGACCCATGAGTCTTGGGGAGAAAATTTGGTTTTAATTAGCTCTGATGACAGTCTATCAGATTCTAAACAATATGATAATCAAAAAAAAGTGTTATACTAGAACAACATACGCAATTAGAAATTTATTATCCTTCAACCATTATCTGTTCACCATGACCACCTCCTTAGAGCTCTTCTTCCATTAAGCCACATTCTATGAAATATCCCTATTCTGGGAAGCCCCAAACTCTATTAAAAAAATATACAATTATAAACATGCTGATATTTATTAAATCAAGTATATGAATAATATATATTCTTCACATGTATAATTGTCTTAACAGTTCCATTTTCTAGACCCTCATATCACTCGGGATAATTACATTTTTTTCATTATAGCTGAGTTTATTGGGCTAAATAGATTCTGAAAAAATGTCAAACCACCATCACAATCAAATAAATGGTTATGTATGTAGATATACATGGTCATATAAGACCCCATATATTTATGTTATTCTATAAAACATTAAGATCTGGAGTTCTATTATTGATAGAGCTTATATGATCAACCATATACTTTTCAAGACTCTCGAATGTTTTTGATATAGTATAGATTATTTCACTTAAAAACATTTTACCATTCAATCTTAAAACAATTAAATGAAAAATCATTAAGGAATGATCAAGATGAAAGAAAATTTTGGGACATTCTCTCTAATGTTAGGTTAATGGTTACCTATAATGATAGTACATTCAATCTATAACTTGGGAGGCCACATCTTAATAACTGTCCAATTGTTCCCCAAAAATTTAATAATTTTAATAAATACCACATTATTGGGTAATTTTACATTTTTGTGGTATAATTTTCCCCATTTAATAGTTTTAATCTAGAAAAAAACTATACCCACTTTCAAAAATATTGTACGGAACAACCAATGTTGGGATAAAATATTTATAATCCTACTTTAATTGGATTGGTACCTTCCACTGAAACCCCTAAATATTTTTTAGTTGTTATGAAATGATTCATAAAATCCTTATAATTAAACTCGATCATAAAGAAACAAGAAATTACATTCCAAAAATCATCCGAAGATCATTCCATGAGATTTCAATTTTACTGACTATAGTGATTTTATGAAATTATAGATATAATAATGTACTATATGTGTAAAAAAAAGTCTGATGCTCTATCATTTTAATTTTATAATTCCCCTGAGACAATATATACAACATAGTTTTACTATATCTCTCCGTACCTCAATGGTAGTTGTATGGAATGAACAAATCTCTAAAATCCACCAATTGAATCTGTAGAATTTAAGAATTTCATTTCATTATCTCATATACTATATCCCGTCATTAGTGATAAATATATTCCAATGTATTATTCTTACTTTGAATGACATACTACTTATATGTATATATAATTGGAGGAATATGACCTCAAGGCTGCACCTCAGACATATGAAGAATGCATCCCAACCACCATTAGTGAGATTGTGTAGGTAAATATTTGAATGGTAAAGGAGTTGTTCCCAAAACCGATATGGGATGCTACACCCCTAGAAGACTAAGCGTTATATATTTCATTCATGAATTATAAATATATTTATTATCATGGAATTCTATATAGATACCAAAGATGCACCCCAAAAGTGGGTACTCATCACATGGTTTTACAATATGAACATCCTGATTTTACTTTTGTGGATGGGATAATGAATCAGTCACATGCATCCATAGTTGATGAAAATGGCTAAAATTTGTTCAAATACAAATTCATTACAGATATGTTTTATCCAAAAACTAGAGAAAAAATTTCCCTATTAATATGAATAATGGGAATATTATGGTCTACATCAACTTGAAAGATCGTAATCAGTAATTCCCAAATGTCAATTTCACAGTACAAGTCACATAAACCTTCATTGATATGAGTGTATGATTCTAGGTTAATTTCATTATGTATAATAATTTTGGACACAATATGATTAAAATATCCCCTCAAGATGAGGAAACCACTTCCTTCAGAGAACTTCATGGTTTACACTATTACTAAGACACATCCTTTAGCTTAAAGAATACTGTGAACACATATCAATGTTCCTTACACCAGTTCTTCAAATGATTCTTTGGATGAATCAAATAATGATACATTTAATTTGTTTAGATAAATCATTTATGTTTATAAATTTCATAAATAAAATCCAACAAATATTCCTGAAATTATGGAATCATGGTATGAAGATAAATTTCCTAAAGTTTGAATTTAGGGTAACATATAGTAAATTACTTTTATTTTTTGTATGCCACCATTTAATTAAGGTGAATCCCAAAAATAATAATTCATATTCCTAAAAATATATATCCTCAAAACTATAAAGAGTTTATATGGAACTTTGGGAAACATTTTTATTTCATGTGTTTCATAGATCACATGCTCAGTAGATGTATCCCACTTAAGAAGATAATAATGAAATAGTTTGACTATTAGTGGGATGAAGATATCCATGAAGTATTTGATAAGGTTAAGTGGTATTTAGTATCACCATGGGTCTTAATTACAATAGTATGATGAGATTCAATCAACTTATAAGTTGCATCAATGGATAGATATTTTAGCTCCCAACTCATATATATTAATGAAATAAGAAATTAAAATGTGCCTACAAACTCGATAAAAAATGATAAAAATTCATATTCAATACATAAATATTGAGATAAACTACCCTAGACTCATCATTTATATTCAAAAGAGAATACACTAATTGTATCATCATAAGGTATAGTAGGAAAATCATGTAAACCAAATCATGTATATTCATAAGAAACCTATTACAAGAAAAAAAAATTATATGAATGGGTTTTTTATTTCAATTTTAATACATCATGTTCATTTAACAAAAGTAATACAAAGGGAATGTCCTTGATGATTTTATCACAACACATCCTACCACAATAAGTATGTCATTAGATACTAAGCATTGATAAAAATAATTTTTGTATGCCCATGATTCCCCAAAACAAGTGAAATTTATTTCAATAAATCCTCAAGAAAGTATGACCAATAAATATGGATAAACTGACACTCAACTAGGTTAGTCAGTGAATTTATTTATTTCCCAACACATATTAATTTCTATGAAATCATTATTGTTATAAGGTTTCAAAAGTAGTGATTTTGGATAAAATTCTTATATTACTCGCATAGAGATATCTTTGTAGATATAGGTATACTATCTAAATGTCAATGTTGACTCAGAGCTAGGGATAAAAAATTTCATTGATAAATATTACATCAAAGTGAATAATTTACCCACCTCATAGCTATGTGAGGGAACCGATAGTTTAATTACATTTTGAATAAATGATACACCACATGAATCAATTATAGTACCCGTTTTCAGATACACTATACTTTTCAAACATAGACTAGGAGATCCTAAAATGGATGCTGTGATATTCTATATCACATTGGGAAGTATAGTCTCATCCATTATCAGTTCTAAAATGGAAAAAGTCAATCAAAATTACTATTCCCTAGGACTTGAAGAGCTGATATATATTCTTTAATGGATGTGTAACATATAAGTATAGCTTTAAGACATGATCCCCCCACCATATCACTCCATGAAAGAACCAATCCGTCATAGGGTAGTAGACATTACACTTTGGGATGATTCTAGTAAATAGAAAATCGTCTATAATAAAATATTTGATTATGTCCTCCTCATATGGATTTCGAAAAGTGAAACCTACTCATTCATGAATGAAGTCCATACTGACTCTTAATGTTTTCACCGTAATAGAAGTTGGATGTCTAATTAAATCATGTGACCTAGATATATATTCTCCACAATGATCCATGATTTTGTGGAGTTCACAAAAATATTCTATGCATTTCATGTACCTGGAAACACCATCCATCGACTTCTAGAGTTCCTAGTTACTTATATTTTTACTTCAACATATTATAATTGGGAAATTGATATTATGGGGTAATATACAAGAAATGAATCATTATAGTTTATGTACATCCATACACTTATTGAAATATTTTGAATATGGGATGAGGCCACTTGGATAATTGAATATTTGAAAAAGAGTGTCATCTAGTTTGTGAAGACCAATATAAAAAATTGGCTTAGATCCCCCCATACAATCATAATAGAAAAAGGGACCTAATTCTAATCATTTGAGATAGTAAATCCATATCAAGAGTACAAAATAGAATCTAATAATTTAGATTTATTCCATATACTTAAAATGCATAGATTGAATAAAAAATATAATATAAAATATAGAAAACAAAATTTTAAAAAATGATAAGAATGTTTTTTCATACAAGGTATCTCATGCTTTAGGGGCCTACCATACCACATCTTTCACTTCCATTATGATGACCCCATACTAATTGTACCATATAATAATCGATTTTTACCCTCTATGGTCTATTTTTTATTATTTATAATTTTTATGTGTGGGAAACTCTTAGAATATGAATATTAAATGATGTTACATGATGAGTTAGAATAATTCAATGAGAAATTGTTGTGATATAACATAACATCAAAGTCCACCAAGACTAGTCACATGATTTTAAACAATGAATCAAATTGTATTTTCATTGTAACAATCTAAACTACATATGTGGTCATTTCAAATACAAATCGAACTACACCACATGTTTTTATCCGGATACATATTCCTTCATTTTTATGTATTAGATAGATCAACATAGAAATACTCCCATATATCTGATTATTTTCTCTAGTTGAGTTTTAATCAAATAACATATCACTATAGGATTGGCTTCCCATCATCATCCAGGTAATCCATCTATATCCATATTAGGATTCCTTCTTAATTTATAATACCATTCTATCAGCAATTCACTATGCATGATCTTTATTATTTAATAAAATTAAGTACCCCCATCACTATGTGAGATTAAAATATGAAAATGGTTCATAGAAAAGAAATTTATTTATGTTGACACTCAGAGTGGGTCCGAGATTCTGAAATTCTGTACCAAGATGCAATTATAAAAAAATTCAATTAAATTATATATGATCCATATTTTATTAGTGGACCATCTATTCATTAACTATGCGCAACATGATTCCTATCACTTTTGGATATGTATTAATATTTGACTCTTCTATTCAAGTCCAACATTCAAATTCCCATATCTCTCATCATATCCCTCAGTGGGAGTCATTTTCATTTAAGGATTTCAGTTATAATTAAAATTTGAATCCCCACCTCATGTTCCATACCTTACATTTTCATTATTTTTTAATAAAATCGAAATATATATCTTATTTATCAAGTAAACCACACCTCATGTGGGCATATAAAACACATCATTCCACACTAAGTAGAATTATTTAGTTTTATTCCATTGATTTTTTATGAAACCAAATCATTTTTTCATGATGTTAAACTAAATAAAATTAGTAATTAACATTGAAAATAACATTCCATGTTGTGGTTGTGTACTAAAGGGATACATTATTTATTACTTAATAAGAATAATATGTTGCATACATCCCAGAATGGTCTCTAGGGTGTTCGAACAATTTTTGGTATTAAATTATCCACCAACTAAAATAATTCCTCATATATAAGTGTCAACACCGACAAACTACATTATTCATTCCACATAACTTGTAATCCCAAAAAATTGATTCATTTATCAGGGATTTACATTTAATTAATTAGTAATATGGACTAGATAATATGATGAGACCCAATTAGGATTCACTATTGTTTAAGACAAGGGTTCTAATCTTGTTCCTATTAGATGTTCTGGCCCTATAGGAAAGGAACCTTGAATACCAGATGACATTTTATTTATAGTGTGAGATAAGGACTTCCATCATTTTTAAATATTGGTCAATAACCAAAAGTTTACATCTCTAATTTTCATAAATATATCCCATAACATGACTATTCAATCAAATCTAGATACACTCATTGTTACTCATAAACACATCCTAAATTCCATCAATGATAGATAATAATTCTGGGTTTATACCTATTAATTTTGGGTTATGCATCTCATATGATGTAAAACATTCCATGAGTTAGTCATACCTCTTGAAAATCCCACCTGGTTGATGTGTAATGACATTGAAACACCATATATTATATAGTTTTTAAATCAAATTTTGAATAGAATAATTTCTCTCCTATTCTGAAATATCTAAAATTTATATAATAGGAAACCCTGTATGACCTAAAACATTTATGATATTATGTTCCTTTGTATTGAAATTTCCTCTATCTATATTGGAATTAATCCAGTTTATAGAAGTTTATCTACATGACTAATGTCTTTCTTGATTCCAGATACTACATGATACATACTGTTATTCAAATATCAATTTATTAGGACCTGAATATATGTACAAAAAAATAATTTCCTCTATACTATGAATTAATTATATCAATACATGATATTTGGTTTGAGACCTCATGTTTATGAATATCCCAATATTTGTTAAATTCCCCCTACTGAAATAATTTCTAATATAGGGGAGTGATTCTATACGTCCCTAATGGCTCTTTACCATAGGTATGAAATATACATATATATGGTATTTTCTATATGGTGTAGGGTATTCTAATTTTCCACTTGTCTTGATAATAATTCCCACCTCCAAACAATTGATTTTGATCTATATAAGGAACCATGAACAATAATGTATGATTGATTTTTATCTCAGTATATTTAATAGTGATTAAAAGGACTGTACAAACTATGTCCCCATAAAAAAGTAAAAAAATTTAATTTTCCCTTTCGTGTACAAGCTATATTGATAATTATGGATATAAATTAATGTTCTATATGTGTCATGATTCCAGTGATCATGAGTTTTATATGGAATCCCAGGGAATTATATTCATGTAAATTAAAAAGGTACCTATCACTAGTCTATAAAAGACCACAATTATTTTTGTATTGTAGAGTTATAAAAACAAATTTAACCAAATAGTTATTTCTATACACATATTGTTTTCATATTAATTGGACTAATCTAAACAAAATGGTACATGGAATAATAATATCCAACCTAGAAACCTATAGAGGAGGAAAATTACTTTCACAATATTATTCCCCCAAAAAATGAAGGAAGTATATAAGGATATGTTTAATAATATTCATGTTGGTTGAAAACATCATTGTCCCATTATGATTTTTTTTTGGAAGTCATAAAATATAATGATGTAAGATAGAATAACATATGTTCTGAGCATCAAGATAGTAAACTTTATGCACATTGGTAATTAACATACAAACATAAACAATATCCTTTTATTTTCCAAATTATAAGACCAAAAGATTCTAGAGAATGTGAAAAAGAGAATTCTAGGATGAATACCAATAATGGGAATTCTGAGAAAATTTCATGTATCACTTTTAAATATTTATAAATCTAGAGTTAATGAAAAAAAATTAAAATGAAATTGTAAAAGTTTCACCAGTTATCTTATAACCAATGTAAAAATAAAATTATCCTTGATCGTCCCACCCAAATAATGAAAATGTTAATGATATAATTTTTCAGATACCATTTCAATGATAATATTTTTAGTATGCGGTGACACAACTTTTTGTGTTTTCATGCCTATAATGAATATTATATATCACATAAACCAACATCTTGTATTTAAAGTCTATGATGATTATTATAAGATCCTTGAGTTATTAAACATGTCCTAGATCCCCATTACCACGATTTTTTCATATTATTTCTTTTTTATAATTATTTGGTGATCGGGAGTGGATGACTACAAGCTACCATGTTGTGATTATCGGGTAAATAACATACGGATTTAGAGATATTTTGGTGGGTATTTTTTAGTTGAAGTGGAATGTACCCCCATAATGCCAACAATTTTTTTTATTTATAGAGTGTGATACAGATTTCCATCATTATTAATTTGTGAACTGTCCCCATATCTATTAAATTATTATTGAATTAGATATCCTATGTTCAGGATTTACAACTTTCATAACTAAAATATTAAATTTGATTCAAAATTCATGATATAATGTCTCCATTTACCATAAGGGTTCATACTATATGATTGTGGTATATTATTATTGATCCTTTTGATTATCCACATCCCTTGATCCTTTGAAATTTGATTTTTCATTTTAGATTCAATACTATAAACTAAATATCCTTTTTTAAAGATCATGAAGCACTGACATTGTGACAAAACCTCCTTGGAGATTCTTTTCTCTATACCCTACATAATTTTTTTGTTATCGAATTATAAAACATCCCACAAAGCCCTTATAAATATTCAAATACATATCTTTATGATCATGTAATAGTTATTTATCAATGAGGTCTATATACCCATAAAGAAGTTGTTGTTGAATTATTATAAAGGATGTCTGATCTATGTAATACAGATACAATTTTAATTAAACTCATCCCATTATAGTGATTTGAGAGTTACCCAAATATGGTTTCACATCACATCATCCTTGATTGAAACTTTTTGTGGAATGAATCACACAACAGTTAATCAAACTATTTGAGTGGTAATGAAATCCATGTTGTTACCTTATAATAATCCATTTATTGTCATATGTATAGATGCATGGTGTTAATAACCTCCCTGAGTATATATCCTTCCTGAAATTAGTGAGGATAAAGGTTATCAAAATACTTAATAAATACTCATGATTTATAGGATGTACATGCATAGAATGCCACATAGGACAAAAGGTTTAAAAACCCTTCATCAATATTCATCCTTCATAATCTTAAACAAAGATATATGAGTTTAGAAACAATCATGATAATTATTCCTCCATTTTCCCGAATTCATTATCATTTTGACAACATTTAATATTTTCATGAATTAATCTAATTATCGAGATTTGAATTTTTTTTGTAAAATACTATCCATGATATATGACATAAAGTAATTTAAAATGAATGTTCGACCTATATTTCTTAAAACATCATCAAATGATGGTGTTAATTGTATGAAATAAATCTATATAATAATAGTGTATGAGACATATGGATAAATCCAATGTAAAAATAGACCATGTTATACCACTAAAAATTGAAATAATATACGGTTAGTTCTATGAATCTAAAAACTATAGTTTAAAATTAAAGGATCTGTAACATAAAACTAAAACAAAATAAATTCCAAGATATAAATCCCGACATAATAAAATGATCATATCTTCGTTATAAAAAATAAATTTATAAAAAGAGAATGTACAATATATATGGAAGAAAAATAAAAAAATGGTCTACGATATACATTAATAAACTACATAAAATTATTATTTGAGCATTAAAATCCTAAATGAAAACAAAATAATGTCCAAGTGTTTTTACCTAAAATAATAGAACCACATCTATCCATCTCCAAAATCTGAAAATTTCAAATAGAAAGGGATGCAATGATCTCAATGTTGAAAAACAATAATTGGAATCCTTGGAATATTTCAATCTATTTCTTACTTTATACAAACCATTTTTTATATTGTAAAATTTTGGAACATATGAATTTGAAAATGAATAAATATTTTTTGGTCCTGAACCCATAATGAGTTTCCATAATAATGTTCCAGTCTATACCCACTAATCATAAACTTCAATGGATTAGGGAAATGTTATGGTAAGTAATAAAATAAATTAAACTTATAGGGATTACCATTTCGGCCTATATAATTTCAATGCATTCTTAGTGTACACATTATATTAGGAAGAGTCAGCATAATTTCACTCTATTTCATATTTACTCAAAATATTCATTTTTAACTAAAATATATCAAACAAACTACTACATGGACATCAATGAATATTATTATTCCATTATTTGTTCACATTCCATTATCACAATAGGAATTTTTTGAATCATCCATTTTCTCTAATGTATGGGGTCACTAAATTTTATGAAATGATTAATTACATTTATAATCTATATCATAGTGTTCTAATGAAATTCCATTAAAAATATATACTGACCAAATATTGACATTAAAATATAATGTTGGAATTGTTTATTAAATGATACAGTAAAAGGAATAATTGAATCCACCCAACAAATACTCTCTTCTATGAACAACCATACATAATTTTGAAAATATATGTACACGACCATTAAACAAAATTCTCGGAGGATACCAATATATTTCCTATCATCTACTATGTTAAGGTGATTTATTTTCTGATGTTGATAAACTGAATTAGTATCCATCCATGTGGCCTAAAAAAATTCCGTAACACTAAAAACAACATCATATATAGACATATCTAACAAAAAAATTATCCTCTATTGATCCACCAAAATATTCTTATAGGACTATAGAATATATGAAATTAGGGAAAACTCCCACTGAATCATATCAATCATAGACGATATCCTACCAATATATTCATTACCAATACAGATCATTTTCTAGGGGACAATAACTCTACTTCAACCTTTTAAGAGTCATCTAGTGCATCATCTCGATGTTGTTTCATTGATAAAGGGGCCTCCACTGATGAAAATCATATATTGAGGGATTTTTTCAATACCCTAATAGAATCCATTTACATTACACTAAAATGATTATCTTTATAGTCCAACTACCATATAAAATGGTAATGAACATGAATATGGTGTTATCCAACCATATCCCCTACTCTCTAAATGGGACCTCTATAATAAAAATAGAAATACACCACTATACTTATACCCTTTCTTAAAGTATTCATGTTTTGAGCATCGAATTGATCTTATTACATTAACATGAATATATTCTAGGTCTATATTACTGTGGGAGGGACTCATACATGAATCATATTTCAATCACTGCGAAAATATGTTCTATGTTCTAACTAATAATGTTTGAATGTGCCCTAATGTAGTAGGGTCTAGGGAATTGTACCACAAAGGTAATTCTAGTCTGATAAATAATAAATGATTTTTAATAAATGATAATTAATGAAATGGTATTATATAACCATTAATCATGATAAGAATTTAAAACAAAACCTCTACATCCATTTCATCAGAACCATCTATCAACCACTTTCAATTAACATTGGAGATGGTGACAAGTTATTAAAGTGAAATACTTGTTAGAGTCATTGGAATTTATTTAATTTTAATATTCCACATATTTAAATGAATATATATATATGTACATATGATTGTCAAAATAAGTAATACTGATTATAGGGTATGTTTATCTTAGAAAGAAGTACTTACCCACAACCATTTATGCCTCCATAAATCTATTTTATTGGAGTAATAACTTATATTTCTAGCCTCTTATGGGAGTACATTTACCCATTCTAGGATGAAAGGGAGAACCATTAATGAATTTGTAGTAGACACTAAATCTGACATCTTCTTGAATGAGACAACTTATACATCCCATTATACCATAGTCCCTAATGGGGGTTTTGTGATTGGAATTAATGGAGATTATTCCTTATAATAAATTTGAATAACCTTCCCCATTGAGAAAATATAGTGAGGACTAGTAGAAACATAAAATTCAAGACCAGAAACTAACACATTCATCTGAAAAAGAAAGAAAATTGATTCTAAAAATTAAAACTCATATTTATTGCTCCAAAGTTTGAGTGTGTTAGTGATTTATATGATATTAAATTCATTTTATATAACAAGGATAGGTATATTGAATGGGTTTATAAACTGATGGTTTAGAGGACATATTATAAAGATGTGTGGATTGTTATTCTATAGGGAGAACAACCATTACACTTATAAAATATCTCTCAATGTGGTAACAGTCAACCTTGGTCTACCTATCACAAACTAAGTTATCCAAAAATCCCATACCACTAAATGAATATATTTTGGATTCTAGGGGTGAATATATCTACCAAGTCTCCTTAAATAATTAAATAGATTAAGAATGATTGGTGGTGTTGTGATAGTTCATAATGGAAATGAGAATAGTGATAAAAGATTACTAATTCACCAAAATCCATCGAGTCGTACCTATCCATAAAAATACCTACCATGTTATAAATCATAAGTTTCTATAATTTGGCTGAGTAATACAGTTGTACCCTCATGTTAGGTATCACTTTTTTCCTGTTCTAATGGAATTCTTCAACATCATCATCTTGGAGTTTTATGGTACCACCTGAGGAGTAATAAAATAACCAAAGAATTCAATTAGAGTTACAAATGAAAAATTACTCCCCAGACTTTGTGAATTATTTATTAATCCTCCATTTATCTCATTATTATAACTCAATTGGGAGGTCATGCATTTTAGTGGCATCCCTCACTGACAATACACATGTTTTCAACTTGTTTAATCACACATTTACTACATTATGGATAACTCAAGAACATAAACTAATTGAGGGTCATCATAGTAGATAAATGTCTATTTGATGAAGGTAGTGTATCATGAATCAAAAATGCTTCACACATAAACATTTGTATTAGCCTCACTGCCTTTGTTACGAGTACAAAAATTTTCCAATTTTGGTAAGATCATATCTGATCTTGAGAATACATTTCAGAACGAATGAACTACAAGAAAATAGTTGTAAAAGACCCATCGTCCTATTTATCATCCACGATAGACACCAAATAAAATTAACAAGTCAATAATGATACATTTCTAATGGGAAATTTGTAGTGGATGGGAAGCTTTTATGAATACATCAGAAAATTTCCTTAATTCGGCGATGTGATTTTTAATCCTAAAAGATTTTAATAAATCAATGAAGGGATGAATATATTATTAATGGAAATAAGTTTAGATTGACTCTCTATGTAACCAATTAAATATTAAATTATTCTACAGACCTGAACCCCATATTTCATGGTCGTAAAATGATCATTGTGATTCAATAGTGTCTTATTCTCCCCTTTCTTTAGTTTAGTGGGTAAAACTCCATTGACGTTTTCATAATGGGATTAAAAAATTTAATGTGGTTATTATATACATTGATATATTTATATATGCTAATATGGGACCCTATTAAACCCTATAGGACAAAAAGGGGATTAATATTTTTATTGGGTTATTACAATGTAAATGTGGTGAACCTGAAAAAAGGATTTGATAACAATGGAATAGGATAATGTATATGCATCCATACTACCATGAAATTCACTCTCTTAATGGTGGAGACTCTGAATATTTCATTTTCATAGATTAGATATAATTACCCATATTGGTATATCACACCCACTTAGTCTAAATGAATGAGTTGATCAACATGGTATGTAAACTCCCACCCCACCTATTATCAATACTCTTTCAGTATTCAATAAATATGCACCCCCATCTCCACAATAATCTTATTAGGGATGAGCCATAGGTTTTTAGATCAATGGCTCAGGAAAAGTCTTATTGATAATGAATTCATCCCACTACATGAATTGGATGGTCTCCCAAAGACAAGGGTCCTTAATGACAACTTATTTTGATAGAGTATATAATTATTTTTAATTGATGGAATTTACTCTAGATTACTCTAAAAAGACATTGGATAATGAATCAAAAAATATATGTATCAAAAAATTGGTGTTCCAAAAATTCACATGAGATCCTCGTGATTTATTCCAACCTTACTATGCATGAAGTGAATTTTATTTGAATCCACACCCTAGAGTTTTGACTGGTCCTCTATGAAGATCATTTCACAACATGAATGGTTATGGGAAATCAATGAAGCCTTGTATATCACAACATTCTTTAGCTCAGTAATGATTTTTTTGGTGTTAGGATAGAGGAATAAATTATATCCCTTGAATATCCCAATTATTCCACATGATTACGGTTCCAAACTAGATACCCATCCAAACATATATTTAGTGATATAATCATGCATTATTGATCACTAAATTTGGTTTTTGGGCTCAGTTTCATGGAACACCCTTTCAAAAGTTTTCGAAATGAACATAAGTATACAATAAATAGTGTTCTTATCCCCATAAATAATGTTCCTTTCATGAGATATGTTCACCCTAAACATATTATGTGTTTTATAAATCCAAAAAAGTCGCATGACATAGAAAATTGGATATAGAATAGGTAAATTATTTTTTACATACAATCCATGTAAAATCATATAATATAAAATGGATATTACAATAGTTTGGTTCATAATAGGTTTTATATCTTCTGTTGATATTATTGGACTGTGAAGCACTTATTAGTATCAACATTGGTATCCATGGTGTTATAGTGATCAATTATAGTAGTTGATTCGTTTCAAGAAGTAATTTTAATTTTGAGAACTAATTACATCAGTATGAAGAATATGATATTTATTTTGTTACATCAAATAAAAAAATAGATGGCTGGGACAATATCACACAAAATTTAGGAACAATTCCTGGACATGTGATCATGTGACCTATTCTAAACCATGTAAATCATTTGACCATGTGAATGAAGTTGAAATCAAATTCCAATGTAATATTTTAAGAGATCATATAGACTAGTAAATGATATCCCACATATAGAGGATTTAAGGATATAAAACATGATATATGTAAATTTAAATTGATTATTTTGATGGTTGTTTCCACAAGTCATTATGGGAATTTGGTTACATAATATAATCAAATGATATTATCACATTAATGAATATTTCATTGGGAATACATGATAGGTTATCAAGAATAAGTCATGAGAAGGAAAATGATATTTGAGAGACCTCTATAAAAAAAATTCATAAGCACATATTTTTCCACTATTTCTACTATTCTTATGAAATATTTATGAATACCAATATTCTCTCACGAGACTATGTGTTTCCCCAAATAAAAATATGTATATTCACAAGAGAAATATTTGGGTTGTTACTTCCTCAAAATCAGGTCCTTATTTCTTTGTTAATTCTTTTATTCTAAGGGCGTAATTTTTTTGATTCACACCAAATGAGTATTAAATAATATTTAGTTCATAGAACACTAATAATGTTTATCACATTACCAAATTATAATAATAATAATTTATGATCATTTTATTATTAAGAACCTCAGTTAAACAAATCGTGTGATAGTTTTTCATACATATTATTTTATACTCCTTGAGAGATTGTATGAGAATAAAAATAAATCGATGAAGTCTATCATTGATGTGGTTAGAAAGATGATGCAAGATATAGGTTATGAAATCTTGAATAATCAATGTGACTCCATGAATACAGGTTCCGGGAATAGAATATCACTTATCACTAGATTAAAATATTGGTCTTTATAAGTCCCTTATAAAAGTGGGACTAATCATTTAATGGGAATTATACATTTCATATTGCTGATGAAGGCTCCCTTAAAAATGTTTTTCTTATCAATTTAATTCCCTTAAACATGTTTTACTGACCATGTGATGTTCCATATAAATGTTTTTTTTGAAAAATAGAGACATGAATTGGTCACCCAATTCACGCCCCTAAGAATTTTATTAAAATAAAAATAAAAAACTCTAGTACAAACACAAGGTATGAAGTTCTCACAACATCATGTAATTTATTGAAATATAATGTTGAGATTTATAATAAAACATCGCAAGGAACACACTATAAAATAACTATCTTCAACATCAGTCCTTTTCATGGAAAAAAGTGCATCCATGTGTATTTCCATTTTTCACATAAACCCCTCAATAACACTAATCTTATACCACAAGTAGACATCCCATATCTAATGAATCACAACCCAAAAATATTGAATATCAATTTGGGTTAATTCCCACATCTATCTCATATTAATATATGGAAACAAGATTATTAATAAATGTGAAAACTAAAAGTAAGCACCAAATATTCATAAGAATGGAACTATAGTCAGATCCAGTTTCATCAAAGGCAGTTATGAAATCTTGTTATCCATTCTAATCCTTGTAACTTTATGAGAGAATAAACTCACCCTTAACCAGTAAATAAATTATAAAAAATAGATTATATCTCGAATTAATGAGGAAATGGCAGTTTCTACCCATTTCAAGTAGTTGAGTAACTAGGTGAAACACACTGAAAAGTTTCAAAAGGCATATATCATACAGAGGAAAACACAAGATTTAGCAGCAATCCAATGTGTACATGAATCAATATTCCTCTACCATAATAAATAGAAAATTTCAGATTCTACATAGAGAATAAATCTCCATTCTCTAGGTATGTATACATATTCTTCAAAATGATCAATTCTGAAAAAAAATGAACATTAAAAAAATAATAGAAGTACAATTGTTTTCTAATCCAATCCACCTAACCATAAAAGGAATATATCAGAAGATACTAACAAAAATTATTAAGAAAGAAAATATTTTGAACTATTGAAGAATTCATTCCCATACAATATCTTCGAATTCTAAATTCAGATTCTTTTTATATTAATTCAAAATCATTATGAACATATATTTTTAAATTTCAATATATTTATCATGAATAATAGTTTTTATTTTATATTTATGTAATATTATATCATCTTTATCCTCACCCCAACCTTGATCTTCTTCCCCCACCTCCTCCTCATGATAATAAGTATCTCTTTACAATTGTTTCTTTTTTCCATCATCACCATCCTCATCGGTCAAGTGATCCATCATAGTTTGGGATTTTGAGGGCACATAGATTTCTTTCATAGATTCATCTAAGGATTGTGTAACAATGGTTCTTTCAATGTTAGAGTACTATATATAATTTTTCTTTTTTTAGGATTTAGATTAATGAATCCATCGACATCCACTATAGGTTTTCCCTTTCTCATCCCTTGAATTTAAATTGTATTCCGTTATTTGGTTAGGTAGATCATTATCCTCGTTTCAATCAGAGCATCTTCCCTACTCATTGGCACGATTATCATGTGATTCAAAGTGCTCTTCCTTCTCCTTAACTAGAGGACCTAGAATAGTGCTAGAATATGAGGCAGCTATCATGGAATCTAGAGGGATTTTAATTACCATAATTTCATAATTTTGATCAATATTTACCACATTATTCACAAGAATTTTGTATCCATGAGTAAATATTATAGGTTGGACACCATTAAGCATCTCTCTAATATCGATCCCATCAGAACCAATATGCTTTTTAAATTTCTGAACCCATGTTGTTTTACATGGCTCAGGACATATGGTCTTAGGTATCCAATCCATTGGATTGTGTCAAATATTAAAGCTTAAATTAAAATAACCCAGTATTCAATCGAAAATAAAATCCTGAAAAAATCCATTGTATCTATTCTGAGTCCATATTTGAGAGGGAAGGTCCCGAGAAACATTAATTTCAACACAAATTATTGAAATTGATTGTCTTTAAGGACTCCTTATTTCCAAACCCAACTTCAATGGTTTTCCATTGAGCATGGAGAGTGGATACAATTAAAATTTCTTTACTAATGGTATTTCTATACCAAGGAAGTCAATCCAAACTCAGACGATGGGGGAATCAGTTTAGGTGTTAAAATCTTGAATCCATTAAAGAACTATCAAAGAATATCCCCCGAAAAACAATAATCATCAGGACCAAAACCAACTATCATCATCCTCAAAAGAAAGAAAGAAGATTAAATTGTAGGATTTCAAGAGGCTGATATGAAATCATGAAAAAACAATGGTTTCAAGAGCAATTTTTACGAATTTCAATGAAGACCTATGATAAGAAAAATTCTCAACAAGAAAAAAATACTAGTTACAATAATGTATTGCTATTTTGTTGAGAAACCGATATCTAGGTCTCTACTATGATGATAATTCTTAGGGTTAATACAGATATCAGGATCTGCAACATCATTTAACCAAGGCATGGTGTTCATAATTATTCTTCGTGTAACTACATTAGCAAAGGAATGTCGAACTAGTTTAGGGTTCAATCCACCCATTATTGGGTTTCTCTCTTTTAATCTGGTTTTAGTTTCTCCATCATTGAAAAGATTACAAGATAACTTGAATAACCATAATCATTTTTGTAAAATAACGAGTATTCTAGTAGACATGTTATCCAAACCGGTAGAACTCCATTTGAAATATATTCCAGGGAATATAGATTCCCTTGAAAATTTAAGGTGGATATCATAAAGGCCCTTGGATATTTTATTATGATCATGTGAACTCCTTTGGACATTCCAGTATGGTCATGGAAACACCCATAGAAATGTTTTCCTAATAATTAAAAGGACATTGGAAATATCATTAGAGTCACATGAATTCCCTTAAAATTATCTTTCTTGACTGCTATTTGAGTCTTACACATGACCTTTGATATGAAACAAAAACCCTAGGCTATATAACAAGTGTTATACATATTACATTGTTTATTCCATGTGTTAAAAAATGATCGTAACAATGAATTGGTCATGGGGAAAATGTTTATCAACTAATAGTGGTATGAAATAACCCCTTACACAAGGAATAATCACACATGGTGCATAAGAAGTTCCTGACATCAGTGTGTTGTTCTTCCACCAACAAAATATGTGAAATATATTATGTCTCCTATGTATTGGAAATGATTTTGGAATATTTATAACATATAACCCCTCTATTATAAATTATAAGAATATGGTTATATATTTTAGGAACTTAATAAATTTATATAGAAGAGGAATTTTTAGTGGGTAGTGATCACACTGTCATAATTGTCTTTCTATTTACAGAAGCTCGGTGACTAACATATAGAAAAAAAGAAAAAAATGTGTTCCATGAGAGTCTGTCATGAGATATCATGTTGATCATGAAATATTCATATTATTTTGAGGAAAATTGTTGTTCATGTGACTCAAATATATTATCAAAAGGACCATCACCAATATTGTGGTCACATTCAATCACATCTTTAGCCATTTGTGCGACCAAAAAGCACAACATAGTGTTTTCTTTCACCTTTCCATTTATATAAAGTAAATTACTTCCCATATTCAATGAGATTAATTACCATGTTCGATATAATGCATACACATGTTTGAAGCAATTGCACAATGTGTATGATCTGATGCCCTTTCCCATAGTCATAACTCTAAATCGATTAGGCGATGTTTGTGACTCCGGAGGGATCACATGAAGTGAATGGATCTAAATGGATCAATTGAAGAATATGATCACCATTTATTGAAATATATTACATGAATTTATGACTCCCTTATGGTTTCAAATTGTATATCCAAATAAATTATCCTCTTATAGAGGCCATATAAAATTGACTAACATCCATGAATCCTTATCCAATAGGACCAAGAAGACAATAGGCCAACCATAATTCTATAATCATCAGTTAGAAAATGATATGTGAATTAGCAGTACAATGGTTTCTATCAAAATAGAATACATATGATTCCTTCCTATGAAATTTGTTCCATATCAAACATGTCATGTGATGTACAGGGATATTGATTCTTTTATAAATATGATATATATGAGTAATTCATATTGTTCAATCTCCAAATTTAAAAAAATTATGCATTAGGTATTATTTAATATGTACTTAGTGATCCTATATGTTCTTTTATCGATCCCATGTCATATATTGTTTCCCACATCGATCATAACTCACATGTTCTTAGTAGTTGCAATTATTGTTAAATTTACATAATAAAATACGTCATTGTGGGCAAACACAAATGTTGTATTCCAAACAATATATCCCATTATAATATAAATTCCACATTCAAAATTATATTATAATCCTATTAAAAACATTTGGGAAATAATAATGCATATGATATACTAAGGTTCAATCCATCACTCTCATGAAATATGTATGATTACCAACTATCTATTGTACATCACGCAAATCATGATTCATGTGATCATATAAACTGTCAATTATTGTACTAAAAATATGATGAAGATGTATATTTGATTATTAATTTTTATACAATTAAATGATATATTCCAAATGATATATCCTAGGGTACACTTATATAAAGAAATCATACTTTGACATACATTGTCACAATTTTCCGAATAGAATAATTGAAAAAAATACATTGACTTCGATTCCTATTCGCAAAATATATATAGGATGTCTCGTTGATTCTAATTACCAATTATAAAATTCCAACTACCTCTATAGAATAAAAAGAAAATAATTAATTTCAAGTCATATTTCATTAAACCACAAACAGTTGATTAGAATTTTACAAATAAGAAATCATTGGATGAAATTTAGTGAATCTATAATACATACATATTGATTCATTAGTAGGATGTAATCCTATATGAAAAAGGTTTTCACACATGACTATTTTGTTAGTGTAAGAAGACAATTTCTTGGATTTGGTAATGTTTCATGGATATAAAATAAATAAATAAGAAAGTCATGAATTTGGAAATAATTCCACCCTAAAAAGGTGTTATGAGTGTGACATCCCTTCTTCTCGACCAATGTGGCTTCCCGGGAATCATTTCAATAAACTAAAAATGCTCTCCTACCTTTGAAATATAGGCCCATGGCCTGTGATGTATATAAAAACCTTTTTTTACTTTTATGTAAAAATCCTAGTAACACAATTAGTTTAGAATATATACAAATCCCCTCACTAAAAAACATTAATACATTATATATTGATAAAAAATATAAAAATATATATATCATGATAGCTACTTAATAATATATTCAATGCAACCAAATATTATAATTTTAAAATTTTTATATAATTCTTTAATACTATAAAGAATATAATTAATATAAGAAACCAACATTATTAAATCATCCACCATAGCATGTAATTGATGATTACTAATATGAAGATTAATATTTGAAACAAATTGATCCCAATGTAGTTTATCATACATGTATTCATTCATTGAAGATTATACTTATTATAACAATAATGTAATTTAATTCACTATTATTTATTCATATCCACATTGACCCGTGATAATTCAACAAAAGAGGATGGTTTTTTCCCATTTTGTAAAACTGGGGAATGTAATTCCTACCCGAAACTACACTTTTAGTTTAATCATTAATTCATAAAATTTCACATGATCTATTTTTTTAAGGTATCACATATATGCATGTTCATTTAGTTATGTGAAAAATAGAGAATATAAATTCACAATTTATAGGATATATATTATATGCATAGATAATTTTGAAATTTAATCTAATAAAATTAATACATTTTATATTCCGTAAATAGCCAAATCATTAATTTTTTGTTTTATTTTCCTTATTTTAATATATTTTTATGGGGAGAAACTAATGGTCGACCTAAATAAGTCAACATAAATGATCTCCATCCTCTATAAAAATTCAATTGTAGACATGCTTCACATATAATAGTAACATTTTCTATGTAATTAACTTCTTCATTATAAATTAACAAATAATACATGAGATTAATTGGTGAATGTAAAAAGAAGGTATAACAGAAAAATTAAAAAAATCCATTATACATTATATTGAATAAAATTATCTGATATATTTTTAATAAAGACTATATTATTACTAGTTTCTATAACTAAATAATTCATCAATTATTTATCAATGTATAATTAAATGTTTTTTACATAAAAATGAAAATATATTTTTATAGATATAAAAATTATTTGAATGTTTTTTTCCTTGATAAAGTTTCCTAAAATGAAAATAGGAATAGAACCATCTTTTTTCATCCTAATTGTATAAACTTGAACATATTCTTGTAGCATTTTTGGTGGTGGATTCCCATGAAGAATGAGTTTTTGAAAAATAACCCATTTTATCACTATTGGAATAAATAATGGCACAATATTAGATTTTATCCTTACTTTGTAATAATTGGAATGATAAAAATTTTCTCTACAATTGATATAGTCTCTGAGTCCCTTTAATAAATACCTTGGTTGTTTATTCCCATAATTACTAGAATTTTAAAATTTTACCAATACTTTTTTATTCTTCCACAAAATATAATATATATATATCCTAGTCATCCACTTTTTCAATGTATTTCCATTGAAATAAAATTAAATTGGGAACAACATCATAGTATTGATAGATCATACTGACATATCCTATTGTGAGAAGAATACCCTTTATTGACATATATTTATTCCATCAATTAAGTGAACGATTTTCTCCAAAAACAATGTATATAATCTTTAGAATGGCTCCATAACAATTTATGTTGACCATAATACTAAGTAGAAGTTTCTAATATATTTTGTAAAAAATTATTTAATTAAATATATATATATATGATCACTTCCCACCTTAAAGTATTTTTTAATCAATATAACCATAAAGTCACATGATTAATTAATTGTTTTCTATTCATTATAATGTTTCAGAATCAATGAACACTACTGATCATCAACCCACATATAAATACATACATCAATGGTAAACTAATACCGTATATAGATCAATTAAATAATAGAGGTTTACCCCATCTGATGCGATCCTACATTATTACACAATGTTGAGGTGAAAAATTTTATTTTATATATATTATGTAAATTATTATTATCTAAAAAATAATTACTAATATATTTACAATATTACTCTCTCAAATTCGTGTAATATTATTTTTTCCATTTAGAGAAATAATATTACAAATTATGGGTTTGAACAAGACTAATATTTATTATATTAGAAATTATTTTTAAAAATAAAATTTAGTAGAATCTAAATAAAAATTAACATTATTTAGTAATAATAATAATATATAATTTAAATTAAATTATTATAAATTCATTATAAATATTATATACATTAAGTAAAAAAGTTTATATAATTACTTAATGGTTTAAGAAAATTGTTATTTACTAACAATGATATTTAGAATATAGTTTCTATGGTTTCTACAATAAATTCATACATAAAAATTATAATAATAACTTATCCAGTATACAATAATAATTTTTAATTAATTAAAAAATAGTATCAAAAATCATAAAAAAGATGATCAAAAAATTTAATTGTTGTTTGAGACAAGATACACATATGATCCTAACATTAAAAAAATATTGTTGAACATCATAATAGTAAATGAAATATTATTATTCATAATTTAATATTTTTATATAATTAAATTCATTTTTATGGTTACGTAGGGAAATGAAGGAAGCAATATAAATGGTGAATTCCAATATTTAGTAATTGAGAACAAATAAATGATGTTAATAAGAGGTAATCCTTTTATAAAAAGAACGAGTAATGTAAATAATCACGAGATTCAACATAAATGATAAAATATATATAATATATCAATATAAAAAATAATAATGTAATTGAATAGTCACATGGTTAGTAATAATGGTTCTTATAATTTTTTGATTCAAATTTATAGAAATTATATCCATACCATTACGGTTTAATGATAGGGAATGATAGCAATGAAAAATGACACAACCATTAATATATTACAATTTTTTGGTATGACATACTAATTCACTAATAGGATATATAATTAATTTCTTCCAGGAGATTATAATACTTCCAATTCATCCATTAAAATAAAAAACTTCTAAGAAAATATATTTCACTATGTTCCCAATGCATAATCTTTCATAATCATGACCATGTATTCACTTATCACCTATATTAAAATAATGGTTTAATATATTTTCATTTAATCTCAAATAAATTGAATGATATGTAAGAATTTTTTAATATATATTAGTCATAATTTAAAAAAATATGATTTTTAAAATTTAATTAAAAGTGAAATTATTGATGGAAATTATAGTGTTTAAAATCTATGATATATCCACTGTATAATGATAATAATAAGAATTAATATTTGAATAAAATAGTTGTAAATAATTAAGAAAAATAAATTAATATATAAAAATATTATAAAATATATATTTTCATACAGACATAAATTTTTTATATTAGTGATAATATATTTATACAGAAACAATTATTGTGGAATTATTTAATTTAAAGGTTCACATTTCAAAAAACATTATATTTATTTATAATATAATATTCTAAGAGGATAAACTAGATAAATCATATCCATTTATCCTAACAATGATCCCCCTATTAACATAATATATTTATGAAATGACTAATTATGAATCCCCCTGTTGGATCTACTGTAGATTAATTTGTGGGGGAATTAGTTATATTAATTATTTATAGGGTTATTTTGGATTATTCATTGGTATTTGTTATACTATAGTAGTGTATTATATATTACATAACCAAATACAAACCATCACAAAGGTTATTACATAATTAAAACTATCACCCCACTAAATGTGAATTTTAATCCTTGGGGTTATTTAGAGTCCCTATAAATCAGAAAACCAATTATAAGCATCATTATACTATAAATTATTTGGGTGTATATATGATATAATTTAAAAAGAATGCTAATATGTTTTTTTCATCATTATACTATAAGCGTCATTATAATATAAGCATCATTATAGTATAAATTCTTGTTGTTGGTTTTTATTTATCATCCACTATTCTATAGTGGATGTTCAATTCATAACAATGTTTTAAAAGCACATAATTATGGAAATTCTATAATTTTCATAAGCAACATTATAAACTGAATACACCAGAAAAGTGTAGCAGTAGTATATTCTTCTATTTTACTATCATATTAGAGTTTCTATCTTAACAGAAACTATTTAATTTATTAATTTTTTATTAATTTTAATAAAATTATATTAATTTTATTTTTTAAAATATTATTTAAATTAATTATGATATTTTTCATAGAGTTCTTCTAATATCCATACATCAATCAAATGATCCCACACAATTTACTATAATTCATATCTCATAAAATGTAAAATATATAATATAAAATTATATATAATATTGAATTATAAGTATTTATTTATAATAATCCACTACTCATGGAACTTATTTAATTTCACTTAAACAACCAAAAAACTAAATTATGTACCATAATACCATTTATATCAGACAATGCATGTTACAAACACCATTGAAGCCCCTTAATCTACAATAAAAACAACTCTATGAAATTTGATATTCTATATTTATACCGAAATAACCAATTTTTCATTTATGATATTATTATTATTAGAGTAATTGATAATAGTAAATTATTACACCCAGAGATTTTGTATATATTTCCTTTGGTATGAATTTGAGGTATTCGAAAACATCCATTACATCGAAACTCAAATATAAATGAACCAATGATATAGTATAACATTATAAAATAGTGGATTAATTGGTGGAAATAAATATTCTTAATCAAATTATGAGATTATTGAATAATAGTATTAGATGAAAAAATGCATTGATAGACATACAATTTTTATAGAGTCATTTAACTGTCCAAAGATCTAATTTATGAAGCTGTGTATATTTCATTATGTTTTGTATTTTTATCTAAAATATATATATTGATCACTATTGAAATATTATTTTAATGAAATTTATATATAATTAATATCAAAAAATTAATATTCATCTAAAAAAATTCTAATTGTTATTAATAAAGGTAAAAATTAATGGTAAAAATTCAATTTCTCATATAACTATTTTTATGTCTATAATGTATTTTCATCATACTAAATAAAAATATCAAAAATAAAAAATTTTGTTAAAGATATATATAGATTATAAGTTGAATTGTTTTGTTAACTTGTTATTAATATATTCTGTAGGATTTATATTAATTAAACGGTTATGCATAAAAGTCCAATTTCAAAAACAACAAGGATTTGTCTCATATTGCATGATAATATTAAAATTGATTTTTCCAATAATAGAGATTCAATTTATGAAATTTAGTTAAATTATGGAATCATATTTTTCAAATTTGTTATTTATTTTACAAACATTTAGATTCATTAATAAGAGTTAATATTGTTAATATTATTTTCCATGGTAAATTGTTTCACATGATTACATGGGGAGGGTGGTTCAAACCAAGAGTTAAGTGATATATTGTAAAATAAAATGGTATAATTATTATTAAAATTACATATTTATAATTTATTATATTATTCAATTAATTTCATATCATTTTTTTAACAATTTATCTAGATAATATCAATATATAATTTAATCTATTTATAAAAATCAATGTTTCTCGTCTGTTTCACTTATAAAGGGGACTCCCAACTCCTAAACAATTCACATAATTTGATCCTTGTATACTTACCAATTTTACCCCAAAACCATCATTTATTCTTTAAATTAATTATAGAGTAACTTATCTTCTCTTAAAAAAATTCCATTAAGTCTTTATGTATAAGACAAATGTGGTTTATCAATGAAGAAGTATAAATCCTAAAATTGAACATTCAATTAAATTTCAACATAAAAAATTTATGAAATTATTTTTTCATCATAAAATTATTGATATAGTATCATAAATACATTTTAATTTTATATTGATTCTTTTAAAAACATCACCCATATTTATTCTATTAAATGTGAAATGAAATTATTGCTAGGTCAAATCTATGGACTCCATCTTCAATGTAAAGGTATGTTTCCAATTCTATCACAACAAGAAATTAATATATTCAGTGAAGGTGAATATATATATATATATGATATTTATTATATTATTAGGATTCTATAATTATAAAGAATTATTTATACTTTGTTCATTTGTTTCGTTAAAAAGTGAAAGCATCATTAATGCATACATACATATTACCTTCTCTATGAATATTAATATTAATTTATATCAATAATCAGTTAATAGATGGATCTAAGAAGTTAAATAATTAATACATATGATCTATATATCTCTATTAACAATATATTTATTTTAAAACATGGACATAAAATGATGATTCGAATTTCTTATCTGACAGGTTTCTGAAATACAGAATAGTTAAATCCCAAAAATATAAATTTTAATAGATAATAATGATATTATTGTTTTAGTATTTTTATAAGTGGATAAAATATGATAATATATATATTTATATGTTCTATTTATATAATTATAATTTATAATAATTATTATAATAGAGTTTAGTGAACTGATGAATGAAGATAATCTTAAAGTGAGAGTTTTATGTTACATTATACATTATTAGTAGTATTAATTTTCATTTAGTATACGATAATAAAATTATATGATCTTTATATAAATAATCATATTAATTTTCTTTTGAAATTTTTTATTAAAATAGATTAATTATTTTCTTATCATTTTCCCCTCAATAATTTATTAATTGCCTAAAATTTATTTCGATAAATCAACATTATTTATCTATTCATGATGGAATATTTTTATATTATTTAAATTCCTTTATTGTAATTTTCATACTATTTGGTTAAATATTTATAAAATTAATTAATAAAATAAAATTTTACCCTTTTTTCATTTTATATGAATGTCATAAAAGAATATTGTAGTCATTTTAAAAAAAAAAATTTATCAATAGTTTGACGAAAATCAGTATTTTAATGTTTAATAAATTAATGAATTTTCCATTCATGAAGAATAATCCATTTTTTAATGATCTATTTACTTGTTTCACTTTTTACATTTAAAAAAATAATTTTCCTCAAAATATTAGTGTAATGCCCCGACCCCAGTTACCTAGAGTCAGTGCACTATTACATAACATTGGGAAGATTACAAGAAAGATCAAATCTCAAAATAACGATTGGTCTAGTAGCCTTGGAAACACTAGATATATTCATAAGGTTTTACATTAAATCATAAAGTGAAAAACTACTACAACAACATAGTCTCCATATCCCACACTCATATCCCCACATACTATCCCTCCTGGTCATTCATAAATTGCTTCTTCACATCCTGGGAAAAATAAAACATAGTAAAGGGGTGAGCTCAAATTCCCAGTAAGGATAACAATATAGCAGAAACTTTCATAAATAAGAATAAACATTTAAGGCAATGTATAACTTAAAAAAGCCTTTTAAACTTGAACTTCAACATAGTATGGAAAAAATAAAATGAAATAATTTCATTTACTTATTCACATGGATATTCTACTAATCGAATAATAACATTCAATATCAATTACCACTTTCATAATGATGGAATGCATAATGCCAGACTATCATAACCACATAGCCAAGGCCTCGTGCCAAGACTACAAATAAGATTTTGCCAAGGCCTTGTGCCAAGACACTAGTTTCTCTCATGAGACCTACCGATGCATCGAGGAGCTATAGCAGGCTCCACCTGTCACATATTAAGTCCAATGCATTCCCATATGGAAAGTTTTAAACATAACATAAACATTCGTATTAAAACTAGAATACGAAATGTGAATACTTTCACCATAAACTATGAACGGTATAAAAATAGAACATCCACAGTCAAACATATCACAAAACCATCAATACAATATAGAAGTTTTGTATCATAATAAATTATCTTCAAATACGTGTAGAATCCATCAAAGGATGTTGAAATAGATGAAATCAAAACTCTTTTTAGAAAAATATATCTTTCTATTTTGAAATCATTTAAGAGTCATATATTTTTAAAATAAAACATTTTCTTTGAAAATATTCTTATAAGCTTGTAAGGGAAGCTTTGAAGATTTTATAATGGAGGAAAATAACCACACCCACCGCATAAGTTAAAAAAACATTCTTATCTTAATTCTGTCGAAAAGGTTAAAAAGAACCTTGTTTGGAAAACGACGGAAAGATTACTTTATAAACCACTTTTAAAAAGTCAAACAAGGTTATAAATGAATTTAAACCATATTATTGTAAATATTAAAAATGTTTTGAAATACATTTTTAAGAAACATGGATGTGGATGATAAAGAGATCCCAGTAGATTATTACATATAAACAACCTCAGATAATGAAGAGATTGTGAAATAAACCCTTACCTTGTACTTTTCCTTGGTTGAGTGTAGGTTAACCTCTTGTATAATGGTGAAATAATTTTTATTAAATTATACAAGAATCATATATATTAATATGATATCATATATTATCTTTTAACATTGCTTTGTTAATAATATCTTAGTATTATCGTCGTTTCGGGTGTTAACTTACTCATTTTATTTTATATGTTTTGTTACGTAAAACATGTTTGTCATGGATAATTTGTATCTTATTCATATTCAGAATGATATCAAGTCCTTAAACATTATTTTTAAATCATCAAATGATAATTATACTTGAATGGATACGATGGAGAACGAATCTCATCGCATTCGTGGAGACGGTAGTCCGTACGTGCACACGAGAGGCAATATCATTCATTTGATATTAAAATAATATATAATTGGATATTATATCATATATAAATAATAATTATCATGTTATATTTATTATTTACATGAGTTACACATCATTATTATACCCATCCAAATAATAATATATTGAATAAAAATTACACCACGACGTGGAGACGGTAAGTCGTGCATATGCACGTATGGTGACATGTTATTCAAAGGATGGATAGAATACAGAATATGGTTGTACCATATTTATAATAACATCACAGTATATATATTATACTGGAGTTATTATTTTATAACGGTAACAACAAAGGAAGAAGAAGTGGAAGAAGAACGGAACTTGGAAAAACGGTGGTGAAATCATTACCTCTTCTTTGGGTTCTTCCTTTTGATTTGATCAAAAGGGCTCCTTAAGTTGGCATTCTGACTGAAGGAAGACCTCTATGATGAATTTAGGGAAGTTTAGAGAGTATGTGGACATAGTTTGGCTGATCCAAAAGGCTTTGAAGGTGTGAGTTAATGAGAAGGGGGAGTGCCCTTTTATAAGAGGAGTGAGGGGTACCTTTGGAAAATCTAGAAATATTAATTTATAATAAATTCATATTTGGTTTCTAATGGCTCAAAAGTTTATTATTCAAAGGTTAATGTGGGTATTGGTCGAAACCCATTCAAAAAATAGAATTTAGATAGTTTTTGGTTAATATATTAACCTTATCTTTTAGTTTTAACTCTTAGTTAATTAGTTTGACATTTACCATGTCAATTTGTTTTTTTATATTATATAGTTAATAAACATATCATATACATTCAAGAGACCCCCAAGTGTTCCATTAATTATACACCTATCATGATTTAAGTCTCTCATCCGAAACTTAGATTTTTAGGAATTTAATATCAATTAATAATATAATATTTGTTTTAAAAATTCTTTTATGTCAATTTTTACATTATTTAATAGTTGATTTTTTTGAAACATATAGCAAAATGATTACTTCAAAAAAAGTCACTTAAATCAATCCTAATATGTCATATCATCCTATAAAATTCGTATAATTCATTAAAAGTCTCAAATAATATTTATTTGGGTATTTATAATATCTATTAGTTTTAATTTTTAATATTATGGTAATAACTACATCATTATTGTGTCATAAATAAATTAAATTATTTAATGTCTCAAAATTATAAATAAAATATAATTATTTAGAAAATCGTTTTATCTTTCTAATGAATATTAATAGTCGAATATAAAACATATATAACCTTATGTAAAAATTGTTTTTCTAAAAGATATATGCTTGTGTCATTTTTCTATTCATTTTAACATAATTAAAATAAAGTGTCCCTATCTCTTACAAGTGGCACCATGGGGTCCCAAAATTGACCCAAAGATGCCCATGGTCTAACATGTATCAACCAATAAGATTAGGACACGTTTTAGGGTAATTTGTTATTATTTTAATACTATTTTTTAACCCTTATTTACCGAATTTACCCTTTAACCATGGTAAATAAAATATTTACCGAAGTAATTATTCAAAATATCTAAAAATAAAAGATTCATATTTACACAATTGGAACATCCTGATTACAAATATGGAATCCAATTTTCCAAATTCAAAACATAGAAGTGGAAGAAATTAATTTAAAATTAATTCCCGTTTTCAAAGCAAAAAAGTGTGTTTTTAAGATATAATAACTATCAAAAGATTGATACTTGTTTATGTTCGGTTTAATTGTAAAATTATTTCCGATGACCAAAATTGTATTAAATGGTAAAAATTTATTCTAAACATACTTTAAAACCACTCAAATTCAAAATTTATCACTATTAATTATTTTGATTAAAAAAGTTGTTTTTAATTAAAATTTAGTAATTTTCACTATTCATTAAAATATTAAAGTTATCCGAAAAGTACCAAAATTTCACCTTAGGCTAAATTCAATACTACGAATCCAAAAATGAAGTCCATTTTGAGAGATAAAATTTCAAAAAGTAGGCATTACTATTCATAACGGCTAGTTTGATCGGTTGTGGTGTGTGTTAGAACTGGATGTTGCGTACAACACACGCTATCGCATTATTCAAAGAGAAGCGTACCGTAGAATCTTGGGGTGTTATATTCTCTCCTCCTTCAAATAATTTCGTCCTTGAAATTTCCAAAATACTAACACATGAAAAGACTTAGGTGGTTTTCCATCATAAGTTCCTCAGGTTCCCACGTTGCCTCTTCCATCTTATGGTTTCTCCATAAAACTTTTTCCAGACGCGTCGTCCGGTTTCTTAGTACTTTTTCTCTTGTATCAAGAATCCTGAAGGGATCTTCACAATAAGACAGATCGGGTTCCAATTCTAATTCTTCATAGGTGAGTACATGCGTTGGGTAAGGCATGTATTTCCTCAACAGAGATACATGGAACACATCGTGAACTTTGGAGAGACTTGGCGGCATTACCAATCGGTAAGCTACAACCCCAATACGTTCTAGAATTTCGAAAGGTCCGATGTACCTGGGACTCAATTTACCTTTCTTAACAAAACGTATGACTGCCTTCCTTGGAGATACCTTCAGGAAAACATGATCACTGACTTGAAATTCCAAATCCTTCCTTCAATTATCGGCATAGCTCTTTTTCCTACTTTGAGCTGCTTTGATGTGATTTTGGATTACCTTCACCTTTTCCATTGTTTCCTCCACCAGTTCTGGACCTACATGTTTTTCATTCACCAATGTCATCCCAACAGGTTGGTGTGCGACATCTCTTTCCGTATAATGCTTCATATGGTGCCATCTGAATACTCAAATGGAAGCTATTGTTATAAGAAAATTCTACCAAAGGTAAATATTGATCCCACATTCCCTAAAAGTCAAGTGAACAAGATCTCATCAGGTCTTCTAAGGTTTGAATAGTCTGTTCTGATTTTCCGTATTTCTGAGGGTGGTAGGCAGTGCTCAAATGAAGTTCAGTATCCAAGGATTTCTGAAGACTCTTCCCGAATCTTGAAGTAAATTGGGGATCATGATCAGAAACAATCGATAGGGGTACTTCATGAAGTCTCACAACTTCATTAAGATATAGTCTTGCTAGACGTTCCAGTGGTATATCTTCTCTTATGGAAAGAAAATGTGGTGACATGGTAAGACTATCAAAAAAACCCATATTGCATCGTTCCTTCCAGGAGTCTTTGGTATCCCCATGAAAAAGTCCATCGTAATATTGTCCCATTTCCACTCCAGTATGGGAAGAGTTTTCCTGACTCCTCCAGGCTGTTGCCTTCGAGATTTCACTTTTTGACAAACCATACATCTTGACACAAAATGACCAATCTCCCTCTTTATGTTGTCCCACCAAAAATATTCCTTCAAATATCTATACATTTTGGTGCTCCCATGGTGTATAGATAAATTGGAACAATGTGCATCATCCAGCAATTCCCTTTTTAGATCAGGTATATCAGGAACACAAAGCCTCTTCCCAAATTTCAAAATTCCATCTTCATACACAAAGTCTCTCAATCTCCCATCATTCACAGCTTTAATCTTCTTTGAAATTATTCATCATAGATCTGAGAAATCTTAATTCTTTCTAGTAAAGATGGATTGGCATCCATTTGAAAAAGCATTGTCGTTTCACCTTCCCTGGATATTCCCATGTCCATCTTCACTAGATCCATGAAAATTGCATCCCTTTAAATTATCATATTGTTCAAAACTCCATGGTATTTTCTGCTCAAAGGATCTGGCACCTTTTTTTCCTTCCCTAGGTGGTAGTTTATCGTACAATCATAATCCTTGAGTAATTCAAGCCATCTCCATTGCCTCATGCTGAGTTATTTTTGTGAGAAAATATACTTCCAACTCTTGTGATCAGTATAAATCTCAAATTTTTTACCATAGAGGTAGTGCCTCCATATCTTCAAAGAAAAGATCACAGATTTTAACTCGAGATCATGAGTAGGATAGTTTTGTTCATGAAATTTAAACTGTTGTGATGCATAGGCAATAACCCTATTATTCTGCATATGGACACAACCAAGTCCTTTCTTCGATGCATCACTATAAATAACGAACTCATCATTCCCCGATGGTAGAGTCAATATAGGAGTATTGACTAATATTCTCTTCAGTTCTTCAAAAAATCTTCACACTGTTTTGTCCAAACAAATTTAACCCCTTTACGTGTGAGCTTCGTTAATGGGTTAGCCAATCGGGCAAAATTCTTGACGAAACGTTGATAATAACCTGCTAAACCAATAAAACTACGTACCTCAGTTATATTCATAGGTCCTGGCTATTCTTGGATTGCCTTGGTCTTAGAAGGATCAACAGAGATTCCATATTTAGAGACAGTATGGCCAAGAAAAGAAATCTCATGAAGCTAGAATTCACACTTGCTAAACTTCCCATATAATTCATGTCTTCTCAGAGTCTTCAGGATAATACGCAAGTGATTTTCATGATCATCGTAAATTTTGTAGTGTACCAAGATATCATCAATAAATACCACCACAAATTCATTGAGAAACTCCTTGAAAACTTTATTCATCATATCCATGGATACAGAGGGTTCATTAGTCAATCCAAAAAGTATTACCGTAAACATTTAATGCCCGTACCTAGTTCGAAATGTTGTCTTCGGAATGTATTCCTTCTTCACACACAACTGATGGAATCCATGTCGAAGTTCAATCTTTGAAAAGTATTGAGCTCCATGCAGTTGGTAAAATAAATCATCAATGTGAGGTAGGGGATACTTGTTCTTTATTGTTATAGCATTGATCTCCATGTAGTCGATACATAACCTCATAGATCCATCTTTCTTTTTAACAAAAAGAACAGGGGATCCCCATGGAGAAACACAAGGGCGAATAAATCCATTATTACTCAATTATTCTAGTTATTTCTTTAGTTCAACTAATCCCACAGTGGCCATTCGATAAGGGGTCTTCGATATAGGCCTTGATCCTGGAATTAAATCAATGGAAAACTCAACTTCTCATTCTGGAGGATGTCCAAGTAAATCATCTGGAAACACATCTACATATTCATTAACAATGGGTACATCCTCTATTTGAACATTCCTTTCCTAACCCATAGTCATTTCATTCTCTTCCTCCCCAATAATTGAATTTAGTTGAGCTACTGGGGGTGGATCTAGAAAAGAATTAGGTGGTGATGATTCTTCTCTAAAGATAAGGTGTTCCTTATCATCATCATCAAGAATCGTAACCTCTTTATTCTTACAATAAATCTTCACATCATAGTCCGAAATCCAGTCCGTATCGAGGATTATATCAAACTCAATCATAGGTATGATGATGAGATCAGCAGATAAAGAACATTTATGTGCTCTAATGGGGAATGATACAAAAAAAATTGTTTCAATGATACTTCCCTTAAGAGTTTTAACTGACAACTCCCTTGTAAAATCAAATTGGAAATATCTAATTTTCTAAGCAAACTGGAAAGATATGAAACATTGCGATGATCCAGAATCAAATAATTCATTTTCTAAACTTGAGGAAACCATTAAATTACCTGCCAACATGTCTTTCGGAGCTTCTACCTCAGCAGTAGTGATAGCATAAGCTTGGCCTTGATCCCATGTCCTTTTCTGAGGTAAGTTCTCCTGATGCTTAGGACATTCATTTGCATAATGCCCCATCTCCCTGCAATTGTAGCACTGAACATTGGTAGCTTCCTTCTTCCCCTTGCAATCACGAGCTTGGTGGCCTTATTTCACCACACTTGTAATAGACTCATGTTCCCTTCAAGCAAGTACCGGGGTGTTTCATACCACATTTACCATAGGATTGATATTCAACCTGTCCCTTCTTCCCCTTATTTCCATTCCCAGATTGATTGGAAGAACTCATCTTCTCTTGATTTTATTTAAAGTCATCGGACTTAGAGAATTCCTTTTCAGTCTTGATAGCACATGAGACAATGTCTTGGTACGAAGAGAAGGATTGTGATACTAATGCTTGATGGAGAAATGGTTTTAACCCATCAAAGAAATGGTCAATCTTACTTCTTGGGTTATGTATATAATCTCCAAAATACCTTGCTAAACTTGTAATGTTAGCCTCATACTTTATGACATTCTCATCCTCCTTTTGTCTCAGACTCAGAAACTTCCTTTCCATATCTGCTCGATGGTCGTGAGGAAAGTATTTTTGTAAAAACTGATCTTTGAACTCTCTCCATTCCATATTTGATAATTCATCAGCATCCTTCGTATTTTGAATCAATGGCCACCATTGATCAGCATCTCCAGTGAGGTGGTAAACTGCCATGATAAGTTTTTCCCTTTCACTACTCCCTAAAGCCTGAAATAGTTTCTCTAGGGAAAATATCCATTGCTCAGCAACTAAGGGATTTGTACTCCCATTGAACATTGGTGGTTGTTGCCTCATGAAGAGATCTAACATTGATCCTCCACGCTGTGGATCAGGGTCCTCTATACGGGTAAGGTTATTATTCATAACCTGAGTAAGTTTTCCCAGTATGGTGATTAGATGATCGGCACTAGTTGCATCACCAGCTCCACTATAATTATCCTGGGCATGAGGGAAATCCCTACATGGAGTGTGTGCATTGATACGGTTTCCATTTCTTCCACTATGCGCCATTTCTAAACAATGGCATAAACTAGATCAGTTTATGAATCAAAATACATAATCCCATACTTATAAAACACTTAACATAAATTGAACTATTTATGGATATAATACATAATCATAAAAATGTTTTCTTTGAGGAAGTATATACTCATAAACCCATTCATAATGATTTGTAATTAAAATGAGAGTTATCCTAAGAATATCCCCCAGGAGTGTCATAACCAAGAGTGCAGCAAGGCCCATTGTCGTGCACCAGTTCCCGTTCGAGTCTAGCTCAAAGCAGTGTTTTCGGGTTTTACCCCTAGGTACATTTGTGCCAGAGCCACCTCTACCTGCTCGTATCTAGACAGGGATGTATTGCTCTGAAAACTCACAAAATCTCTACAATACCAAAATTATAGGAAGTTCTTCTATACTAATCCTAAAAGTCCATCTTAGGTCTACGTGATCTAATCAAAGTTTATCTAAATCTAGCTTCCAAGGTTTTTACAAAACTTCCTCTGATACCAACTGTAACGCCCTGACCCCAGTTACCTAGATTCAGTGCATTATTACATAAAATTGGAATGATCGCAAGAAAGATAAAATCTCGAAAGACCAATTGGTTTAGTATCCTTGGAAACACTAGATATATTCATAAAGTTTTACATTACATCATAAAGTGAAAAACTACTACAACAACATAGTATCCATATCCCACACTCATATCCTCAGATACTATCCCTGAAGGTCATTCATAAATTACTTCTTCACATCCTGGGAAAAATAAAACATAGAAAAGGGGTGATCTCAAATGCCCAGTAAGGATAACAATATAGCAGAAACATTCATAAATAAGAATAAACATTTAAGGCAATGTATAACTTAAAACAAAAGCCTTTTAAACATGAACTTCAACATAATATGCAAAAATAAAATTAAATAATTCCATTTACTTATTCACATGGATATTCTACTAATCGAATAATCACATGCAATATCAATTACCACTTTCATAATGATAGAATGCATAATGCCATACTATCATAACCACATAGCCAAGGCCTTGTACCAAGACTACAAATAAGATTTTTCCAAGGCCTTGTACCAAGACACTAGTTTGTCTCATGAGACCTACCGATGCATCTAGGAGCTATAGCCGGCTCCACCCATCACATATTAAGTCCAATTCATTCCCATATGAAAAGGTTTAAACATAAAATAAACATTCGTATTGAAACTAGAATACGAAATGTCAATACTTTCACCATAAAATATGAATGGTATAAAAATAGCACATCCACAGTCAAACATATCACAAAACCTTTAATACAATATAGAAGTTTTGTATCATAATGAATCAACTTCAAATAAGAGTAAAATACATCAAAGGATGTTGACATAGATGAAATCAAAACTCTTTTTAGAGAAATATCTCTTTCTATTTGGAAATCATTTAAGAGTCATATATTTATGAAATAAAACATTTTCATTGAAAATATTATTATAAGCTTGTAAGGGAAGCTTCGACAATTTTATAATGGCGGAAAATAACCGCACCTGCCGTATAAGTTAAAAAATCAATCTTACCTTAATTCGGTCGAAAAGGTTAAAAAGCACCTTGTTTGGAAAACGACGAAAAAACTCCTCTATAAACCACTTATAAAAAGTCAAAAAAGTGTATAAATGACTTTAACTCATATTCTTGTAAATAGTAAAAATGTTTTGAAATGCATTTTTAAGAAACATGGATGTGGATGATAAAGAGATCCCAGTAGATTATTACGTATAAACAACCTCAGATAATGAAGAGATTGTGAAATAAACCCTTAACTTGTACTTTTACTTGGTTGAGGGTAGGTTAACCTCCATTATAATGGTGAAATAATTGTCATTAAATTATACAAGAATCATATATATTAATATGATATCATAGATGATCTTTTAACATTGCTTTGTTAATAATATCTTAGTATTATCATCTTTTCGGGTGTTAACTTACTCATTTTCTTTTATATGTTTTGTTACGTAAGCCATATTTTTCATGAATAGGATGTATCTTATTCATATTCATAATGATATCAAGTCCTTAAAAATTATTTTTAAATCATAAAATGATAATTATACTTGAATGGATACGATGGAGAATGAATCTCATCGCGTTCGTGGAGACGGTAGTCCGTACGTACGCACGAGCGACAATATCATTCTTTTGATATTAAAATAATATAAAATTGTATATTTTATCATATATAAAGAATAATTATCATGTTATATTTATTATTATATGAGTTACACATCATTATTATACCCATCCAAATAATAATATATTTAATAACAATTACACCACGACGTGGAGACGGTAAGTCGTACATACGCACGTATGGTGACATGTTTTTGAAAGGATGGATAGAATTCTGAATATGGTTGTACCATATTTATAATAACATCACAGTATATATATTATACTGGATTTATTATTTTATAACGGTAACAAGAAAGGAAGAATAAGTGGAAGAATAAAGGAACTTGGAAAAAGGGTGGTGAAATCATTACCTCTTCTTTGGGTTCTTCCTTTTGATTTGATCAAAAGGGCTGCTTAAGTTGGCTTTCTGACTAAAGTAAGGCCTCTATGATTAATTGAGGGAAGTTGAGAGAGTATGTTTTCAGAGTTTGGCCCAACCAAAAGGCTTTGATGGTGTGAGTTAATGAGAAGGGTGAGTGCCCTTTTATAAGAGGGGTGAGGGGCACCTTTGGAAAAGCTAGAAATAATAATTTATAATAAATTAATATTCGGTTTATAATGGCTCCAAAGTTGATTGTTAAAAGTTTAAGGTGGTGATAGGTCACACAACATTCAAACAATATAATTTAGACAGGTTTGGGTTACTATATTAACATTATCTTTTAGTTTTAACTCTTAGTTAATTAGTTTGACATTTAACATGTAACATTGTATTTTTATATTATATAGTTAATAAACATACCATATACATCAAAGAGACCCCCAAGTGGTCCATTAATGATACAACTATCATTATATAAGTCACAAGGCTGATCCTTAAATTTTTAGGAATTTAATATCAATTAATAATATAATATTTGTTTTAAAAACACTTTTATGTCAATTTTGACACTATTCGATAGTTGATTTTTTTGAAACTTATAATAGTATGATTAACTCAAAAAAAGTAAATTAAATCAATCCTAATATGTCATATTATCCTAAAATATTAGTTTAATTCATTAAAAGTCTCAAATTATATATATTTGGGTATTTATAATATCAATTATTTTAATTTTTCACTATTATGTTAATTACTGCATCATCATTGTGTCATAAATAAATTATAGTATTTAATGTCTAAAAATTATAAATAAAATATTATTATGTGTGAAATAATTTTATCATTCTAATTAATATTTGTTATCTAAAATCCAATATATATAACTCTATGTAAAAATTGTTTTTCTAAAAGATATATGCTTGTGTCATTTTTGTATTCATTTTAACTTAATTAAAATAAAGTGTCCCTATCACTTACAAGTGCCACCATGGGGTCCCAAAATCGACCCCAATATGCCCATTGTCGAACATGTATCATAAAATAAGGTTAGGACACGTTTTAGGTTAATTTGGTATTATTATAATATTATTGTTTAACCCTTATTTACAGGATTTACCCTTTAACCATAGTGAATAAAATATTTACCGAAGTAATTATTCAAAATGTCTAAAAATAAAAGTTACCTATTTACACAATTTGAACATCCTTATTCCAAATATGGAATCCAATTTTACAAATTCAAAGCACAGAACTAGTATAAATTAATTTAAAATTAATTCCCGTTGTCAAAACAAAAAAGCGTGTTTTTAAGATATAATAACTATCAAATGATTGATACTTGTTTATGTTCTGTTTAATTGTGAAATTATGTCCAATGACCAACATTGTATTAAATGGTAAAAATATATTCCAAAAATACTTTAAAACCACTCAAATTCATAATTTATCACAATTAATTATTTTTATTAAAGAAGTTGTTTTTAATTAAAATTTAGTAATTTTCACTATTCATCAAAATATTAAAGTTATCTGAAAAGTACCCAAATTTCACATTAGGCTAAATTCGATACTCCTAATCCAAAAATTAAGTCCATTTTGAGAGATAAAATTTCAAAAAGTAGGTATTACTATTCATAACGGCTAGTTTGATCGGTTGGGGTGTGTGTTAGAACTCGATGTTGTGTACAACACACGCTATCACATTATTCAAAGAGAAGTGCACCGTAGAAGCATGGGGTATTACAATTAGGAATTTTAATATGTTTTACACATGAGATGATTATGAAAAATCAGTTTTCATCATAATATATTCAAGTGATATTTTGAATGAAAATGAATATTTATGACAATATATTTCTATGATAACTGTGAATAAGTAGTTATATGATCATATGATTTAGTGCGTATTCATTCATTAAATGGTTGATTAATTATATGATGATATATTGATGAATTCTATATTATTTTTCTTCATAAAATAATTTATGAAATGATAATTTATTCCTTGATAATATGGAATCAATATAAATTCATTAGGATTATGTCATTGGTGGATATGATGTATCCAACCGTTTTATTGTGTAAATATTAATTGTCGATGAGACCAAGGGGAACACATGAATTTATCCCATGTCCAAAAAGGGTACATGAGAGGATATCCCGACCCGAAAATTGTTGTGGGGTTATTTATCCAAAGATATTCGATAGATGAATGTCTTGGTGTTATAATTGATATGTGACTTCTTTGATCTTTGTTATGTCACCCATTATGAATTTATTTTATAATATGATATAATTCAAATGTTATTCTCTCACGGATCATGTGGATTGATTTCATAATCATTTATTTAATTTTAACTATAATGGTTCATTCCATGACTAATTTTATGATTTTTCAATTTATAGGTTTTATATTAAAATTTTAATCTTATGATATCATGCAATTATGGTTATGTAAATCTTATAAAATTTTATTGATTGATCTATCACTTGTCTGCCATTACTATATATCTGATAAAATATGATATTATTTTTCATTTACTATGTGATATTAATAATTGTTTTATATATGATATTTCTTTGATGGATGATAGGTATAAAGTACATAGAGGAAAATGATTTTTTTCATTTATGTACAAGTTCTTTATGTAGAAATTTTTCAAATTACATGAAAATATTATAGTTCTAAAAAGGATTTAAATTATATTTAATTAATATTTATAAAATAATACGTAATGTTACATTTTGTAATTTTTTATTCACTGTAGATGTTTTTAGAGGATGGATTCTGTATTTTTAGAAACTATTATGATATAAAATTAGTGAAACCACCTAGGATGATCCCATGTATAAGAGAAAATAATATGATATGTTAAAAAGGTTTTTGATTTTCTAAGATGAAACATCAACGTCTAGATACTAGAATGTGGATTTCACATGGAATATATGCACATTGGTGTAGCTACATTTAAATAGGTGGATTTGATATTATGTTAATTTTCCATAGTGCAAGATTAGTGGGTCTAAGAATTAATACATAGGTATAAACACCATGTCAATGTTTTGTTGAAAATTAAAAATAAATTTTCATCCACTACAATAAATTTGAATATATTATGTCCATTTACTACAATGCATAACAACAATGTGATATAGATTTAAAAGAACCTGGACTTATTTTGACATCCTAAAATTTTGTTTTTTGATCATGTAATACAATCTATGATTGGTTTTCTAAAACGTCAGTGTGGTTGCTTTCATTGAATTAATAGAGCAGGAACTATTTTAATGTTGAATCATATAGAAAGTAATATGACATTGTACATGAAAAGTAGAATATAATGGGAGATTGAAGGAAAAATATCATTTTTTACAAAACACTCAATCAATGAATCATGATGACCTTATAAACATAAAAATTATGGAATGATGTTTTTTTATACATTTATAAGGAAATATAATCCTTATTTTACAAAGACCACTACTCCTCTAAATAATGATAAATTTTTTAATAAATATGTGAATATATTCTCCATTTTTGGGTTCATTCTATAAGAAACTATCACATTCTCAATTTATCATTTGGACGAAGTAGTAAATCAATGGGGGAATATTAATAATAACATGTTTCAACGTGATAACTGTTCTATATGGATTCATACTTATTTTAAATGTTGTTTTTATAAAACTATATTATTTTACTCTACATAGAAAATTGTTTAAGAATTGGTTGAACAAAATCAGAAGTATGATAAATACATTAATAAATATGTGGAAAATTTTACATGACATTTGATGTATGATTTTAGTATTATCATCTAATTATATGATTTTTTTTATTCTTCAATAATATAAAATTCAGTCTATAAATATTGATATCCATAAGATAATTCTGATGTTATAATAATGTCACTACATGTTCTCTAATATAAGAGAAGAATACAAGGTTCACCCTTAAATCTCATTGTATTAACAATAAATGTTTTATGGAATATTGATGAAATTATGATAATAAAAATCATGGTGAACTTATGAAGGTTCTTCAATTTAAATAGATATGTTGAATGAAATGTGAATAAAATTACCATAATGGTACAAGTAAATGATTTATTATGGAATAGAAGGTAATCAAGATATAAATTTCTTGATGTTAAGGGATAACATTATATATTGATGAAATATGAATGAATTTTCCATAGAATGCACCACCCACAATCAGGTGTTTTAAATTAAAGGAGTATGGTTATCATGATAATTAGTTCTTATATTAGAGTATTACTAAAAATAATTGATGTTATTAACCTATTTCTGCCAATTGAAAAGGGAAATATCATGTGATCACTATTGTAAATTAGTGTTAGAATAATGAAGTCGATAATGGTACACATACCATCATATATAAAAATGAAAATGTACTATTTTATTTCTACTATACCACATATTTTATACCTGAGTAATTTTTAAAGGGAATAAAATCACCACATTAACAATTATATGTTAAAGTTTCAATGAAATATCCCAGTGGTATGCATAAAACATTGAAAATATAAAATTGTTGAACATTTTTTGTCTTATAAAGATTCTTCATGAAAATATCATCATTATACCAATTTATGAATTTCATATTATTTTTTCATTGATTGTATTTTACTGTATAGAGTGAATATAAATTGAAAGTATAAAAAAGACACATTTAATATTATAAACCAACTTGAAATAATTTACCAGTATGAGGATATTTATAAACATATAATTGTAATTTTATCCATTTTACTGGTTATAATTTCAATGGAAAAAGTTTATTCGTCTAAAAATTATTGCAAAAACTCTACAACGAATATATTCCTATAGTAATGGAGTTTGATAAGTAGATTATGAAATTGATTCATAATTTTCTTATGAATCATATATATTTTTTAGTAGAACTCATGAATAATTAAATAGTTTATTTAATAGCTCTATATTTAACGGTCCTAATTGAGTTGATGAATTTAATGAATAAAATCTAGGAAACTATTGATAAGGGATTCATTTATCCATGTGTATAATCATTGTTGTAGCTATATTTTTTATTAATAAAAAATATTTATCCTTATTAACCATAATGTATTATAAAGAACATAACAATATCATATTTATTATTATCTATGTTCATATCCAAATTAAAGATTTACTCAAACAATTACCAGGATATAAATATTATTCCATCATTGATATTCAGTATGGATAAAAATAATTATAGGTAAAAAATATATATACATATGGTATTAATTCATACATGGGTTGTACACAATGAATATATATTGATTAAAATTTTTCTTACTAATTATCCAGTTATCATAATGAATTAAAAAAGATTAATTTTTTGGTTATATAATCACTTTTACGAGAATAATGATATATCCATAAGAAAAGATTTTATTGAATTGTTGTGAAGACAAAACACTGTCACTACGATTTATTTTTCCCTGGAATGGATATACATTATTAAAAAAAAATTAATAATTTTTTATAGTAATCTAAATCCATCACCAAGTATACTAAAAAGGGTTTTATATTAATTACAACAGGTTAATTTAAAGAGAAAATCAAGGAACTGAAGAGAAGTATGGTTATTAAAAGAATAATCAGAGTACAATAAATTAGTTAAGGTTTTATGATTTACATTGATGTATTTATGAAGGGTTTATATGAGTTATAATATATAATGATAAAACCATATAAGTTGATTCACTTCAATTAATAGATATTGAGATGTACGATGAAATCCATGACCAAGGAGTAAGATAAGATAATGTTTTCATTAAATATACTGGTAAATAATAATTATTGAGAAATGTGTGAAATCTAAACAGACAATAAACATCTGAATAAAATATTATCCCAATAAAGTGTAGAGTATTCAGTGGAATTTGTTTTTGAGCTAAATAATGAATAAGAAAGCCTAATAAATTATTAATTTTAGAAATAAAAAAGTTTGATAATGCATTGAGGAAAAATAATCATTCATTATTTTCAATGATTTTTATAAAAAATTATAATATATAGAAGGATTTAAAAATAATAATCCCTGAAAAGTGGAAATGAGGTGATAAATCATATCATTATCCAATAATTATTGAATCATATATTGATTTAATTATTAAAATGGTGAAGAATAATGAGGGATATAAAATATAGTGGGAAATATTCTTGAGTTCAAATAGTATTTTAAATTAATTATAAGGATTAGGATGAGGGTATGTGTTAATTCAATAATAAGTTTTTTGGAAGAGTTATAGGAAGAATCTGATAGATTTCCATTTTATATTAATCCTATAAATATTATAATTTTTTGAGATATAAAATAGTATGTTTTGTGGGTATAAAAGAAGAGTGTCATGACATAGTATTTATCTCATTGCGGGGTATTTCCGAATTATAGGTCTGAAAGACAGAAGTATGAGTGGCTGTTACAATGGATAAAAATACCAAAATGGAAATGGTAAAACACATCATTGAATTAATCATTTCTCTACCAAAAAATATCAAGTCCATCATGTTATTTGATTTTTTTGAAGGTCCTTATGAATCCAATATATTTTAATTCAATCTAAGAATATTTCTATTATGATTAACTTGAAAGGATAGATAATAAGGATAGTCTATTGTTGTATGTATTACTACATTTAATTTTATCAGATCATCATATATGGATTATCAAGATGTTATAGTGATGCCTTTTTCAAGATCTAGATATCGAAAGTATTTTTTTCCACTAATAATACCTAGATAGATGGTCAATATAGTATGAACATTCAAACCATGGTTGATTCTATAGGATATTATTTATTATATTTCAATTCATGTTGGGATCTTCACCATTTCCTTATCAATTTATGATATGATTATAACATTCACTTGATAATTTAGATATATACAAAAAAATCCCTCTATAGAAGGATGTACATAACTCCAACATGTTGGGCTGAATGTTAAGGAAGAAAGTTATTGGGAATTATGTTCCTTAATAAATTCATATAAAAGGATAGAGGAATTATATTGAACATAAAAAAAGTTTAAATTTCATTGAAGATTTATATTTAAAATCATAAGTTTGATCTGTAATTTATAGTTGTTGAGAAATAATTTATATTACTTTCTACCGAGAACAAGTTAATGAGATTTATAATTGATAAAATGTTGGGATTAGGGTATTTATAAATATTTAAAAATTTTGATCAAATCATGATTTTTTTATCACATGGAACTTCCAAAAAACCACTATCAAGTTCACTATGTGTTCTATGTGTCACATTTTATAAATAAAACACTTACTGATTAAGATAATATAATCAATGATGTTACAAAATATGGACATGACCATTAATATAATGAAAAATTGGTAGAAATCATGTATCATATAGATAATGAGATTCAAAATTAGACAAATCGTATTGTCGAAGAAATCTGGAGGATTTAGAAGTTTGAGGAAGATAATTTTCATTTAGGTTTTAATGAATCGTATATATCCTTATTTGTTTATAAATAAGTGACATAAATTCTTATAATGAAACTATTTATTATGTTCTAGAATATATTTGTTGAATATTTTTTTATTTTTTATATGAAATAACAATGAGGTATTATTTATCATTTTTACATGCAACCTAGTGACTACTAGAACCCATTAAATAGGATACCCCTATAAACTAGATATTGTATTGGTTGTTTTCATAAGATAAAAAATATTATGATATATTTTTATAATGGTTTTATGTGATAAATAATCTATTTATGATAACATTATTTAAGTAAAATCAAATAACGAGTAAACGATATATTTTGTGAGGGAATGTAATTTTTTAAGCGATATGTATATTTATAAAAACAATTATGTTGACCTATATTAAAAAACATTTTCAAATAAATATATTTATTATTTATATTTTTACATGAATATTCATCCACTATTTATTTATTTGATTTTTGGGAAATAACATAAATTAATTTCAATGTAAATTTATTAATTTTTATAAAATTGTTTTTTTATGAAATATTTGTTTTTTAAATAATTAAATTTGGCCAAACTTAATTAATAATACTAATAAAATTAGACTATATATTATATAAAAAATAATTATTTTCATCTAAATTTAACTTTTATACATGGATTAAGAGTAAACAATGTTTTATGCAAAAATATAAATTTTAATAGAAACATCTGTTCAGTTCATTTTATGTGATAATTATAATTTGAAATTTATTAAAATATAGAAATTAAATATGATAAAATAAAATCAGTATTTATAATCAATGATTCTTATTTTGTAATTATGGAACATTTATTTTTTTGACATATTTAATAGTAAAAATAGAAAAACTTTGTTACCACCGCTATCTATAGGGACAATATAATTAATTTTTCAAAATCTAAAACCTAGGTATAGTTATAAATATATGAAAATTAATTCAAATCATATTAATATAATGATTGTTCTGGAGTTTAATGATCCATGATCTACATGCAAGGTATTTTTTGTTGAAAAGTTAAACATACATGGAAAATCAAACAGCAATCACTTATAAATGTTGATTTAAATAATGGGTAATTTATTAGATGGTTTTGAAATGTAATACGTTGAATACATATGAAAATATTAGAATATATATGCTTATAATTTATAATTATTACATAATAATATTTTCTAAAATGGTTTTTATAGGACATACAAAAAAAGTAGAACTTGAGGTATGCGTGTTATTTTACAATTTCATTTTTAATCGGAATATGTATGCTTAGATTTATTATAAAAGATATTATATATCACTAAAAAAATTATTTAATTTATTCTCCCTTATATATTTATTTATATTATTTATTTCCGAATATTTTGTTTTATTCTAGGAAATCAATTTTTTTGTTAATATATTTTATGTAAAGGAAACATATTTTTTTGCCTTTAGACAAGAATAATTTTTTTCGTTGTCAATATTTTCCATAAAATGTTTTCATGACTATTTTTAATATTTTTTAGTTATTTTTAAAATGATTTTTTAACAATATTTTTTCAATATAAGTATTTAAATAAAAATTTAATCTTTTTTAAAATATTGTTCCTAATTCTATAGGTTGGAAATAAATAATTATTTTATCAAACATCACATGAAAAATTTCCTAAACATCATGAGTACTATTTTATTTAAAAACAAAATTACTATATATTATTATTTTTAATTTATATTTTTACATTATATTTTTGAAATGTTTGATGTAAAATATTTTATATCTGAATGGATATTTTATTTTCCTAAAAAAAATTTGGTGACATTTTAATGGAATTATAATATATTTTTCCATCCTTTGATGATCCATACGATTCACAACGTATAAGATACTTCCATACTATTATTATTAGTATTTATCTACAACTTTTATGACTATAATGATAAAATATTTATGTTACATATTATATTTTACATGGGTTATACTATGATGAAGTGATAAAAAATTTATTATTTGGTGGTATACATATAAATGATTATAATTATTATTTTTCGAATGGGGTTTTCTATATACATATAATGAATTTGGTAATGATTAATGTATTATTGTTTTAATGGGAACATAAAAGGTTATCTGGATCTTGGCATGGGTACACGAGATGTTATACCAATTCCAAATAAGGTACACATATAGTTTTCACAAGAAAAACATGAGATGAATTTATCAGTGTGCAGTGTTGACATAAAATTTCTCTGATTTTTGTAATTAAATTACACAAAACATTGGTTATTATTCATAGAGAAACTTATTCTCATGAGGGACTCCCTATAAAAAATAATCTTCCATCTAGTAGTGTGGTTTAATTATTTCAGAAGAGAAATTATACACTCTATATCTTTTTATAACACATTTAGTAATAAATTATAAGATTTATTTCAAGAAATAAAATAGTGTATATATTTTAAAAAATAATTAAATAATTACACTCTGAAATTGGTAATCCAATGTTTAATATATGTTAACTAGATAAAAATTATACAAAACTATGAAATTGTATCATCGTGTATGTCCTGGTCCCATCTCCATATCCAACCACTAAAACTAAACCATATTCTATGGGATATATTAACTTTATAATATCTATATTCATGATATATACATGGGTATTGACATACCCATATATGTTCTGAGTAATAAAATCTTGTATGAAAACTCTAATTTTTACTTTACTAATTTGGTCAGGTAAGCCAAGAAATTAAATTAAAAATTAATAAATGTACATGAAACCAAACAATCCAAAATGACCAAAATTTTGATATCATAGCCACCATATGCCCCAATAATACTACAATATGATCTATATTGGAAGAAACAACAAAATATTGGTAGTACTCATGAACTTGAAATGGGTCTCATAATTATATCGGTCAACATGGAATGTTCATACTTGTAGAAACCCTACAATTGGGAACCAAAAATGGGTGTCTAAAACATTTAAATTGGCATGATTACAGGGAATCAAATCCCAAAGGGCCAATCGTTTTAATAGTATTAGAAAACTAGATACATATATGAGTCAAACATTAAATCCCAAAACACTAATTACAACATAAATTTATATCTAGGATACTTTTATTTAATCTATATTGTCCTTTAATATATTTCTTAGCACACTTTTATGATTCATTGGGAAGGAAACAAAATAATGGTGAGATCAAATACAGAGTAAGGTTTATGTACAATAGAAACAATAATAAGAAAATGAGTTTAAATAATATGGTATATTAAATAAATGAATAAAAATAACATGTAATCAATAAAATGAGAGAGATTTCATAAACATATTTCAATGTAAATAACTGAGAAAACATTCCATCTGAAATAACATGATATTGAATAATCAATATGAAATAGAAAATAACTAATTATAAATGTCATTTAATCAATGAAAAAATAATGAGATGTATTTATAAATTATTTTAATGGAAAAATATCATTGAAAATTAATAATAATAAGTAAATTCATTATAAATATTTTTTAAAAGGATAAAAACATTTTATAATCCCTTTTTAGAAAAACATTATTTCTAGAAGAAAACACGATCCTAAAATAAAGAGAGAAAGGATGTTGGGTATTCGTAAAAACCATTAAAAAACATTTTCAGTACCAAATAGTGTAAAAATAGTTCAATTACATAAAAAAGGTCATGAATAACCATAATATAATTAAAATAAACGTTTTTCCTTACATTTTTATTATAAAATCCTTTAAATGTTTTCATTAAATAACAATAATGATTATAATGAGACTGTTAAATAAATGCATAAAATTGTCATAATTTTGATGTGAGAATTAATAAATGAATTTATTATGTTTATAAAATATCAATGAACATATAATAATTGGAAATAAAGAAGTATATATTAAAATAATTTTTAAAAATAATAATTAAATATTAGTGATAACTTCGATTTAATATGACATAATGAAAAAGAATTGATTTATGAAATTTTTTTATGACATGCTAACCTTAAGGTCAAATCCCCTTATATAAAATAAATAAAATTGAAAAAATACCAATTTGATGGAATAATTAATGATATAATATTTAAAAGTCATATTATATACACCATATAAATGAACATAGGTGCAATACCTTACAATATGTGTCAATGAATTGAAATTAAGACAAAATCAATTACTAATTGGTATCTTTTTAATTTTAATCCCCATGATGTAAATAATTTCAATTGAAACTATAAATACCATAAAAATAAAATTATTCATTATTTATAATACCATAGGGTAACTACATACACTAAAATAGATAAATTAGTGTAAAAAATGTTTATTCTTCATAGAATGAAGAGTGAGTCAAGAATCTCGTATCGTGTCATTCCTTTTGGGTGAACATCTTTTAACCACTGGTATAATGTTTCTAATAATGTTATTAATTAACAAAAAACCGTAATAATATTTATTATAACACATATGATATTGTTATAATATTAAATTACCCATTTCATAACAACCATTCATTATTTTCATTATTTTATTTGTTAATAGCCTTGTTTTTTTATAATGTTTTGAATTTTCGTTTTTTTTCTTCTTTAGATCGTGATTTAATAATTCATATGATATAAAACATGATTAAAATATCATATATATTTTATACATAAATATTTACAGTAATACATAATTATTTGTGATTGGAAATGAAACGCATCATTCATGGTGATGGTAGACCTTATGTACACATGAACACTACATCAATTTCCATTTACTATTTAAAAGAATATAAACTAAATGATATTTTTATAACAATTAAAATATCATATTTATTTGATAAATGAGAAACCATTTTATTAACACCATAATTTATAATTTCGATGTATATTATGAATGAATCACATCTATGTGAGGAGGAAATAGTCCACACATCCACAATTGGTGTTATTTTAGTCACATTCAATAGAATGCATGAAGAAATCTGTTATTTATAAATACAATAAGAATAAATAAATTATAAAAACAATGTATATCATATATAATCTATAAATACATGATTATTTCCAAACATGAATGGTCGAAAATGATTGATGAAATGATATTGGTTTGCGAGGTGGTTGTTCAAAATACACACTAATGAAGATTGTGTATCACATTTTAATGGATGTTTGTTAAAGTGTAGATAGAAAAATTATCATATAATAATATAAATATATTTAATATAATTTTCTACTATATCATCATGATATAAAAATAATTTAATGGGTGGAGAAGTAAATGAGACAAAAGTGATAGTTGAAGAATGTTTTCTCATATTTGGGTAACACCTTGTTAGTTATAACCAATGAATTTCTTGGTTTTCATTCATAAAAATGTAGGGATTATAGGATGAGTTGAGGCATGTAGGGAGATTCTTTTTTAAAATTTTTTAAAATAAAAAGGTCTTATCATATGAGAATAAGTTTCTTGGGGATCTCTTTTTTGTAGTCAAGGAGGAGTCGATTTATTGTAGACATATTTAAAATTAAACATTAATGAGAGGTCTACCTTAAATTATATGCCTCTATTTATTATATCAATTAGAGAAAAGCGATAATATTGTATAAATATTTCTATAAAATTGTTTTTGGACATGTTTTAGTGTCATTTTCCCTTATGCTAATGATTGTGTCCCTTGTGGATCGTTATTTTACCATAGTTGTTGTAATTAAATATAGTTCCCATAATAAATCATTTGGGTTAGAAACAAAGTTGACCTTCACATAAATTATAAATTTGTTTTAATTGAAATATCAAATAAATATATAAAAACATCAAATCAAATATGTTTTAGACAAAAATTTAAATTTCATCCCGCACACGAGACAACAATGAATGTTTTCATTTTAAAAATATTCAATGATCATAAATGTATTTATATCCTATTTAAATGAAAATATTATTATACGTATATACATTTGAGTAATTGAAATATTATTTATATAATGTTAATTTATCATTTATTAAAAATAAAACTTAATAATATATATTTTGTACTTAAATAATCAATTTCAACTAAACTTCATTATTTTCACTATTAATCAAGAAGGTAATATTCTAATAAAAAATCCACCTTAAGCAAATTTTTATTTTCAATCATAAAAAGTTTATATTACTTTGAAAATTTTAATTTACTAATGTGGAAAACATTTCATTCTATATAGGTTCTTAATTAATAGGTGGTAAGTCTACCATTAAAAAAATATATTTTTTAATGTCTACATAAGATTTATTATTATCTTATTCATATAAATACTATCGAATGAATATAAAAAAATATTGTATTGAATATAATTTATATATATCTCCTAATAATCATTAAAATATACTAATTTTCAATTACCCCAGTCTTTTATCAATGAAAATTTCTCATGATATAATTAAATGTCTTACTATGTAAAATGGTTAAATAAGACAAATTAACTTACTTTTTTTGGATTTTAAAATACCATATTGAATTGTTACCATTTCAAATATTGTCGTTGAACTATAACCATATGATTAGTATAAATATAGTGCCTTAACAAATCCAATTTACTTAGACAAAGGATTTAATGGCCTCATCCAGAAGAATTGTTCCGTACGAATCCTATTTTTTGGAGCTCGAAAAGGATGTAGCGTCGCTGGGCTTCCCTCTTGACAAAGACTTAGTCAAGCTTCATCACATTAAGATTGATTGGAACTGACTATAGGAGAAGAGGATTTTAAAAGAGATTACCACCAGAGTGATGTTATCTAAGCCTCCCCAAGAGTCTGTCACCGTCACACACCTTACCCTTAGGTCTCATGCGATTGTTATAAGGCTTTATGTAACAATAACCTAACACTATGATTATGTGAATTATTTTTTAATAAAGAATATAAATTCATTTTATCATTGTTACTTTGATAGTGATTTCACAAATAATATTTTTAGGTAATATTAAAATTCAATTGAGAAATTTATTTTGAGGAATTAATGGATTTTTTTAATTAAATAATATTTTAGTAAAATAATATTAACAAATTAATCTTTATAAAATATAAATGATCATATAATTTTTATGAATACAATTGTAATTTTTATTAAGGTTTGAAACTATTTTTTTCAAAAACCCATGAATTTTCAATAAATATAGGTTTTTATTTTAATAATGAGAATTCGCATATTTAGAAAATTATTTAGATAAAATGAAAATCATTGTTGGATTCAGAACATTGAAATTATCTAATGGTGAATTTTTCATAATTTTCTAAGACAATCAAATTTTTCCGTAAAAATTAAATATCATTTGAATATATAAATCATTTTATGACATCATAATGTCGTAATAGTGATGTAATAAAATATTATAAATTGTTTTGGCCAATATATGTTTTTTATTTAAAATAATTTTGTTTTATGTTTTTATATCATCTTTATTGTTCCTTAGTGGACCCTCCAAGACTTATAAAATATTTTATCTTTTCAAAATTATTTTCCATGAGAGTTTTACTCACCTCCACCTAAAAAAGCCTAATATTTTAATATGTCCGGTCATTAGCCTTATAACATAATGTTTTACACTACCCTTTGGAAGAGACTATGGGAAAAAACCATGGGTTTGTTTGTGGTTATTATTAGTTTAATGTGTGGTGCCCAAAACCTAAATAATAAAGACATTAATCTCCTTTCCTATATAAAACCACTCGACCTCCCTATGCACTTCACTCAAACAATTTTTAGCTCAACCAACATATACTATACTCTAGATATAATCCTCCCAAGTCTCCCCATATAAGTACATGCCCTTGAACATTACATAATCTTGAGTTAAGTCAAGAATTAACCTTGAGGATCTTTTTAGATTTAATGTTTTAGAGAATTTGGAAATAACTATTACATATCAACTTGAATATTACTTATATACATTACTACTCAGTATCAATTTTTTTCAAAAAATAAAAACTCCTAAAATGAAACATGTCTTGTTCCATGTTTAAGACAACATGAATTTTCTTTGATCCCATCACTGCCCCTTTTTCATCTTTATGTCCTGTGGAAAACATTTCAAAAACTTGGTATGAGCATAAAAAGCTCAATAATGGTTATAAAATAAACAAAGAAAACATTTTCCCATCAATAAATACAAATCAATAAAACCATAATTTTCAATCATAATATATCCCATGAAATAATAAGATTTATGAATAACACATAGAAGTCATATATAATAAAGGAAACTTCTGGCATACATAATATACTTACATTGTAGCTATCACAGCAACATAGGGAGTTACGTTGGAATACCCATAACACTATATTTACTAAATATCTTAAGAGAAACATTAATGTTTACCTCTGTTATGTTACCCAATGCATTGGAGAGCTATCTCAGGCTCACCCTCCCATGGTTTGTCACAGAACCATCCGTATACATAAACAAGTTCTGAGAACCATTATACAGTCATAACATATAGAAAAATCCTAAAGGAATGATAACATCTAAACATTGTAATCACATTATATCTTTTCAAGATATAGACATAATCAATTCTTTATCAATCCATTTTCAAAAACCATTTAATAAAGAGATTTTTGAATCAATGGATCCCATACCACTTTTAAGCTTTTAAATTAATTAACATTTTAAAATATTAATTTCCACATAAATAAATCCTTAAAACAAGTTTGAAAAAATGGAAATTAATGAGTAATATTTAGAAGAATAAATATTTAAAACAATGTTTTAGATAAGGATTTCTTAACGAAATGAGAGATTCTTGAATTCAAATAATATTGGAAAAATATTTAATCAAAACTTTATAATATCATGAGAATAATGATATTAATGATATAATATTCCAAAGGACATTACATACACCATATAACAGTGAATTGGGGAATAACAACAATGAAGTCTCAGTCCAATGAAAATTGAGAAGAAATCCCTTAAAAAGTTGGCATCCATATATTAAAGATAAATCAATTACATATTTATATGTGAAAATTATAAATACAATCAATATAAGTGGATATTAAGTGAAAAACAATCAGAGGTTATTCACACCTATTCATAGCATGACATAATCATGAATTAGAATTTTAATTGATAGAATTGAAATTTGGTTAAGGAGTTCCCTTATGAATATTCGGCAACATAACGATGTCACTTAAAATTCATAAAATGAGTTGATGAGAGAGAAAAGGATATATAATCATATGTACATAAAATATATTACAATAATGTTATAGAAGAACATATCCCGACATAAGAAAGTGGAAATTAAAAGACATAACATAAATGAAGTCTTTTAAAAATAGGGTGAATGGTTCCCTTACCGATTTGATAACATACAAAACATACACCCCATGAAATAAGGAACATACAATGAATATTTAAATACACATAAATAAATGTATATTACTCAAAGAGTACAATCATGGGCAGTACATAAACCACACAAAGGAAATAGTGACAAGTATAACATGAATGTCACGGGAATAAAAATTGTGATAAAAACCCTTTAGCACATTGTAATCATTTGAGTCATAAGTAAAAAATATAATAATCACCAAACGAATAAAATAGTTCCCTAAATGTAAATAAAATAATTATAATATATATCAAATCGTAGTACACAATTTTAAAGACCCAGAAATTTCCGGGAAAATATTTTCTTAAATACATTAAATTTTATGAGTCTGCGGTTTCTGACGGTCCTTGATTCCGTGGCCCAGTGTGCAGGAATCAATTTTTGATGTTTATTCGGGTACATTAAGTAAATGTATGGGCGGGTTTTTTTCTTTTAAACCGGTGCTCGGAATTGAAATCTGAGGGCATCGATGAACTCACAGTGTCGGTATTCGCTTAAGGTGACCTTTACCGCAGTTGCATTTTATGCCTGTTGAATGTTATAATTTGGGATTCATGGAAAATTAAATAAAATTGTTGAATTGTACAATTTTATTTAGGAGGTAGTTATTTCATCCAAAGGGGAGGTGGGGTGGGGCCCACACCCCACATAACCTCCCAAGAGAGGATTTAGTGTGGTGGGGCCCACATGAACCTAGACCCTTTCACTTCCTCTCAACTACCATTAACTCCTCTTACGTTTTTACACCTCCCCTCATCAATGGTGGAGTATCTCCACCTCCCTCCTCTCATGAATGTGCCAACTGTTAATATTAAGTAATGCCAATAAATTAATCTAGTTTTGAATTAATTTGAAATGCTTGGCAAGTTTATAATTTTGGAAAAGCCTATTATTTTATTTTCCTTGGAAAATATTCTAAGGGCTTTGGGGAGAAGCTCTTGGTGGAACTTTATTCATCATCTCCTGCAAAGAACACAAAGAACACGATCTCCTTCCTCCACATCTTCAACCAGGGAGAGAAATGAGGTTACGACAAAATAAACACTACGTACCTTCCTCTTCCTCCAACGTTGACAGAACGATACCTTCATCCGCAATGCCTGACCTCCACGATGCTTGTCTTCTGTGGATCATCAACGAAAAAACATAAAATCAAGGTAGGGGTTTATGTTTGATTTTTAATGAATTAAATTAAACTCTAGTTCATCGATTTTTTCTATATTCGATGATGTATTTTTTATCAATTAACTCAGTGGGCGCGGACCAAAAAGACAAATCCTGACGTCCCTTTGTTGGTTAAATGATTTTTGTTGAAGGAAGTGGCGGTGTTAGAAGCTAGAGGTAATGGAGGCCACGCGCCGGCCGCTTGCGGAAGAACCAGAGACCGCAACCGCGGGCCGCATGTTTGAGGAAGAACTGGCCGACCTTAGCCAGCTGGGCTAGAGAATCGCGGCCCGCGCTCCGCGGGCTGCTTCGGGGGTGAACCGGTCGGCCGGATGCCGACCGGGTGGAAGGGTGCCACGACACCTGCTGGTTCTACGTGAAGAGAAACAGCGGTCCACCCGTGTGGGCCTCTTGCGCCGGAGAAGACTGACCAGATTTGGCATGCCAGGAAGGAGGGGTGGTGCCGCTCGGCACCGCTGGTTCAGGAAAATGAGGGGGGGGACCGCTCGGCTAGCTGGCCAAGCCGCGGCCAGCCGTGGGCCAAGACGCACTCCCCCTGGCTCGGCCGGGTTTCCCTGGGTAGGGCAGTATTCCACCGGGCCGGGCCAACCACCCATCCAGGTCAGACCCACCGAACAAGGTCGGGCCGACCCGCAAGCCCACTGGGATTGACTGGCCGGGTCCGTTTCACTTAAACGTGAATAACTTTAAGACCACGAATCTGATCGATGTGATAACTACGACACTTAGATGCTCATGATGTAGCGGTCTTTTTGAGATGCTATAACTGATTTTTGGTCAACTTTTGAAAATGGCTGGGTTTGGAACGAGCATAATTCTAACCGAGCCCCTAGAATTGAAAAGCCAATAACTATTACACCAACCATCCGATTGACACGCCATCTGTCGCGTTGGGTTTCTTTTTTTGAGACATAACATTGGGATACATCAAATATGAACTTCTTGATAATTGAAGTATCAACCCTTTTCTTGATAAGCAGACCCTCCTGGAATCATGTTTGTTGTGTGCGGGAACCCTAGAGCTGGATGCGACTGCGACGACTACCATACTGGAATTATACGTGGGTTAGACGATGACGACTACTATACTGGAATCCTACATGGTTTCGACAACGATGACTAATGTATTGGAATCCTCCATGGGTTTGACATCGATAACTGTTGTTCTTGTATACTCTGTGGGTGCTGCAGTTTGACCTCTGTACTTTTATCCTGTGTGGGTCTGACGGAGTAGCTGGTCATGAAACCTATGTGGGTTCGACAACATAGCTGGTCTTGTATCTTATGTGGTTCCAACAGCTTAGATGATTTAGTGAATACATTTGATCATCTCTATCGCTACACGAAAGATATGTACCCGTGTGAGATGAGTCTTGACTTTCAATCGTTATCATCGATGTGATTGACTTCTTTCCTATGGGGACTTGTTTGTGCTTGAGCTCGAGAGTTGGAGCCAAACTTTTATTGATGACATAGGTATATGTATGGTCATATACTTAAGTAGAGTTGGTTGATAATTCGTGATCATATCCTTCTTCTCTGGTTTATCCTTCTTGGATTCTGGGAGACCTTCTGGGTTCTCAGGGTCCCTACTGAGTATGTTATTCTCACCTCTGCACGTGATATGCCCACACTACATTGTGTTGGATGTAGACGACGGACAAAACTGATCGAGGTAGAGACTTGTAGAGATAAACGGTACCCCGAGGTGGATCACAAGGCATGACATACATGGATCAGACAAACGGACCCGAGGTGCTGAGGAGACCATATATACCCACCCTTAAGGTGGGATTATCGTTGAACAGATCAGTGGTTTCTATTTTACTTTAATACAGCTGTACTTTCTTTTCAGTTGTACCGTACTTACTGTTGGGCTTGTATTTCCGGCCCCATTCTTTTCAGCACTTAATTTTGTATAAATTTTTACATAGTGATTAATTAAGTTGCATACTATATTGTGTTTGTTTACTTTTATAAAGGAAATGACTTCCCAAATATAGGGATTTACGCCTTTGGTGCTAGTCCCCATCAATTGGCCTATGGAAGGCGGGCTTGGGGTAGTCACGGCACATGCCCTGAGGACGGGTCCTGAGAAATTGGTATCAGAGGTTGCGGTTCTACCGCATAACTCTAGTCTCTGATCATTCTTTTCTATGAAGCAATACTTTTAAGAGTATTGAGTGTGGTTTTGAGTCAATGGAGTCCAGTGTTGGTGTGGCGGCCGAGGTATCCATACACTAGGACCCTTACCTCTGATTTCCAACTCAATGCACGAAAACACAAATTGAATGTGTGTTATAAAAGTTTTCTTTGTCATTACTTTGAGTCAGGTCATGAGGTATACTGTTTTGACTGTGGCACACCTGTTTCTTTTCAGGATGGCCCCACGAAGGTATCCATCTAGGGTTTTGAGTTACGTATGAGATGGTAGCCCACCCATCGACAAGGCCTCGGTGCAGGGCCCCATCACAATGGAGGTACCAGTGGAACCTCTACCAACTGGACCACCGATACCACCATCCACAGAAGTAGAGAGTGCATGCCACCTGAGTGCATTGCACGAGTTCCAGCGATAGAGGCCACTCAGGTTCCACAGATAGACAGACCCACAAGAAGCTGATGATTGGCTGGAGGCTATCGTCAGAGTTTTCAGATTGGTATGGAAACCAGCCGACCATATGATTATCCTTGTCATGAGTCTTCTGTATGCATCAGCAGAAATATGGTGGAGCTTTATGCTCCAGGTGCATGATGAGGCATCACTACTCTGGGCGGACTTCGAGAGTCTCTTTTGCTGAGAGCTTGTTCCATCCACCCATCGTGCAGTGCGGATTCAGGAGTTACTTCATCTGCAACAAGGTATCATGATAGTAGCTCAGTACTCAGCGAGGTTCACCGATGTCTCATGATACTCCACATATATGGTACGGGTCCCATTTTTCATGGTCCAGAACTTCGAGCATGGACTCAGGCATGAGATCTGGGCTTCGACGATTCCCCTCAGCATCCCGATGTAGGCGGGGGTGCTAGAGCGAGCCCTAATAGTGGAGAGTTTTCTCACTAAGTAGTCACCAGTAGTGAGACCCACCATAAGGAGACACTTTGCAGAGTCTTCGGCAGTTGGCAGTAGACAGATGTCATTGAGGTCCAAGCGGACCCGGTCTTCAGGTGGGCGACCTCACGATACAGGTTCGATTCTTTGGGACACACAAAACAGAGCCAGCCTTATGAGGAGCAGGTAGTGCTATGTATGCGGTAGGTAGAGCCACATGGCTCGAGAATGCCTGACCTGCCATGCATACAAGAAACAGACAGTTGAGGGACGTCCCAAGAAAAGGAAGAGGTTTGACCGTGGTGGTCCGTTGGGAGTAGGCGGATGTGGTAGAGGAGATGGGTGAGCAGCGGGTGCTGGATGACATTTTGAGGTTCTACCTCCACCACCACCAGGAGGTCCACCCTGACCACATGGAGCTGACGGACAGAGGCGGGTTCAGCTCCAGGAAGTCAAATCCTATAACCATGGCGCTCCTGAGATGATTCAAGGTACTATCTGTGTCCACTCCACCCTTACTGCAGTACTTATAGACACAAGTGTGAGTCATTATTTTATTGTCGTGCCCTTTTTGGAGCATGGAGATTCTGACGGAGCTGTTGGCTCGATCCTTACGGCTAGAAACTCCTATGGGGGAAAACTCGATGATTACACACTAGTGATGGTAGTGCGAGCTTACTCTAGGAGGTAAGAGCTTCAGCTGGGATCTTCTTGTAGTGATGTCGAGGCCTTATGATTTCATCTTGGGTATGGACTGGTTATCTACATTCCATGATCAGATCAACTATATTAGGCACAATGTACGGTGTGTCCGCACGGATGGGACCAGGTTCACCTTCACCGGTGAGAAGGGAGCCTTTGCAACACAGGATGGACTTAGATAGAGGAGTTGGCAGACAATCACACATCAGTTGGCTAGTCTCATCCTCGGAGCTGTTGATGTGGTGATTCCGAGTTTTCCTGTTATGGGGGATCTGTATGCGGATGTTTTTCCTAACGACGTTCTTGGACAACCTCCTCACAGAGAGGTAGACATCTACATAGACCTGTACCACGGGAGAACACCGATATCTACTCCAGCATATCGGATGGGTCTCGCTGAGCTTCGTGAGCTGCAGGTACAACATGAAGAATTGTAGGTGAAGGGATTTATCCGACCTAGTGTTTCACCCTGGGCATCTTCAATTTTATTTTGCAAGGAGGATGTGAGCTTGCGACTGTGTGTCGACTACCGTCACCGGAATCATGTGACCATGAAGAACAAGTACCCACTTCTGAGGACTGATGACCTCTTTGATCAACTCAAGGGAGAATGATTGTTCTCAAAGTTAGACCTCAGGTCAAGCTATCACCAACTCAGAGTTCGAGAAGAGGATGTGCAGAATATGGACATCAGATGTCAGTATGGCCATTACGAGTTCATGATTATGCCTTTTGGCGTAACCAACGCACCAGCAGTATTCATTAATCTCATGAACATGATCTTTCAGCCTTATCTTGATCGTTTTTTCGTAGTCTTGATTGACGACATACTGATTTACTTTACTAATGAGGAGGAGCATGCCTACCTTTTGTGGGTAGTACTGGACACAGTCTAAGAGCACCAGCTTTATGACAAGCTCTCGAAGTGCGAGTTCTGGATTCGAGAGTTTCACTTCTTGTGGCACATCATCTCAGATGCTGGGATAGCAGTAGATCCAGTTATGATCGAGGCAGTTCTTGCTTGATATCCACCCAAGAGTGTGACGGAGGTGTGAAGTTTCATGGGTCTGGATGAGTACTATTGGAGATTTGTGCCATATTTCTAAAGATTTGTATCATCGCTTTTAGCTTTGACGATGAAGGGGAAACCCTTTGCGTGGTCAGAGCGATTCCAGAAGATCTTTGAAGAGATGAGGAAGAGATTGAATGGTGCGCCAATCTTGAGGCTATTGAAGGAGGCCATAGGGTACATAGTTTACGACAATGCATCAGGGACCTGAATAGGGTGTGTCCTGATTCAGGAGTGAGCAGTGATCACATATGTTTCATGCCAGTTGAGAAAACACAAGAAGAACTACGCTACCCATGACCTAAAGTTAGAAGTAGTGGTCTTCGCCTTGATGATGTGGTAGCACTATCTGATGGTCAAGCACTTTACAGTCTACTCTGACCACCAGAGTCTCAGGTACATATTCTCCCAGAAGAACCTGAACATGAGAAAACCATGATTTCTCAAGTGCCTCCCAGACTATGACCTCGAGGTAGTCTATACTCCAGAGAAAGGGAATGTTGTAGCAGATGTTCTCAGCAGAAGATATGGAATTCAACTGATGGGTGAGGTGACAGAGCATCTAGCCGCGTTGCAGATATCCTTTATTGATTGAGATGGAGAAGCCTTTCTTCATTCTATAACAGTCACTCCTCCACTTCATCAGTGAGTTAGAGAGGCACAATGTGGGGATATTGACTGTGAGATGTGACGTGCTCAGATATCCACATGGCAGGTGCCTGATGGATTTTTTGAAGGAGGGGATCACGACATCTTCTTTAGGGGACATACCATTATACCAGTTTCACTACATGAGTAAGTGTTGAGCAAGTTTCACACTTCCCCTCCAGCGGTACATCCACGAGTAGCAGAGATATATCAAGACCTCAGACAACATCACTGGTGGGCGTGTATGAAGAAGGATGTATCAGAGTTTGTATCACGATGCCTCACTTGTTAGCAAGTGAAGGTAGAGCACCAGGTTCCAACAGGCTTGGTTCAGCCCTTAGTGGTCCTAGAGTGGAAGTGGGATGGGATTTATATGTATTTCGTGACGGGGATTCCACGTACATCCAGAGGACACGACTCTATATGGGTGATCGTAGACCGAATCACCAAGTCAGCCCACATCCTACCGATCATAGAGCAGGTCTCAGTAGTGAGCTTGGTACGTCGCTACATTCAGGAGATTGTACGGCTTCATGGTGTGCAATCTACTATTGTTACCGATCGAGATTGTCATTTCAATTTCTGGCTATGGAAGGGATTATAAGAGGCTTTGGGGATGAAACTTCAATTGAGCACTGTCTTCCATCATCAGATGGATGGAAAAACTTAGTGGACCATTCAGACTCTCGAGGAAATGATTCATGCATGTGTCCTTGACTTTGGTTGTAGCTGGGAGGATCATTTACCCTAGGTGGAGTCTGCATACACCAACAGCTACCACTTCACCATCGGGATGGAAACATACGAGGCACTGTACGACTGACCTTGGAGATCACCTATGTGCTCGACTTACCCTGGGGAGTCAGCACTTGTAGGACTAGAGATGGTTCAGGAAACAACGGAGAAGGTTAAGATCATCTAGGAGCACATTAAGACCGCACAGAGAAGACATAAGTCTTATGCTGATAAGAGTCAAAGACCACTAGAGTTCAAGGATTGCGACCACTTTTTTCTATGGGACTCACGTTGATGAGGTCTATGGAGATTTGGCTGGCGTGAAATGTTATCTCCACGATTCATAGGACCTTTCTAGATACTCATAAGAGTAAGTGAGGTGGCTTACCGCTTGACCCTTCCACCTCAGTTGCACCGGGTGCATGACGTCTTCCATGTATCTCAGCTAAGGAGATATGTGCATGACCCGTCCTACATCATCGACCATGGGGAGCTGGACATCGATGATGGGGCGACATTCATAGAGGTACTAATGTAGACCGAGGATCCACATGAGCAGGTCCTATATGGACAGTGGATTCCTATGGTTCACCTTCACTAGTAGCACAAGAACCTCCAGGAGAGCACTTGGGAGTGGGAGGCTCAGATTCGAGCTTAGTACACCCTTTTGTTCCCCTAGTGTGTGTTGTAGCTTTACGAGGACGTAAATCCCTGAGGTGGGGGTAATGTAAAGACCCTGAAATTTCAAGGAATTTTTTTTCATAAATAATTTGGAATTTTACTAGTCTGTGGTTTCTAACGGCACCGGATTCCGAGGTCCGGTGTGCCCGGAATCAGTTTTTGAAATTTTGTTCGGGTACATTCAGTAAATGTACATGTGGGGTATCCTATCATTTAAACTAGTTCTCGGAACTGAAATCTGAGTGCAATGATGAACTTGTAGAGCCGGTATTCGCTTAAGGCGACTATTAAAGTTGTTGTGTTTTATGCAGGTTGAAATTTATAATTTGGGGATTCATAGTAAATTAAATAAAATTATTGTATTGTACAAATTTATTTAAGAGGTAGTTATTTCCTCAAAAGGGGAGTTGGGGTGGGCCCAAAAACCCACATAACCTCCCATGAGATGATTTAGTGTGGTGGGGCCCACACAAACCCAAACCCTTCAACCTCCCCTCAACTCCCTTTAACTCATCTTCAGTTTTGATACCTCCCCTCATTAATGGTAGAGTCTCTCCACCTCCCTCCTCTCATCAATGTGCCAACTCTTGAGATTAATTAATTCCACTTAATTAATATAGTTATAAATTAATTTGAAATGCTTGGAAAGTTTATAATTTTGTAAAAGACTATTATTTTATTTTCCTTGGAAAATATTCTAATGGATTTGGGGAGAAACTCTTGATGGAACTTTATTCATCTTCTCTATCGAAGAACACGAGGAACACGATCACCATCCTCCACTTCATAAAATGGGGAGATAAAGTATGTTACACCACAAAGAACACTACTTAACTTCTTATTCCTCCAACGTTGACAAAACGACACTGTCATCCGCGACGCCCGACCTCCGTGTCGCCCATCTTTTAGGGCTCCTTGACGAACAAACATTAACTCAATGTAGGGTTTTATGTTTTATTTTTAATGAATTAAATTAAACTCTTGTTCACCGATTTTTTCTTTATTTGATAGTGGGTTTGTTATCAATTAACGTAGAGGGTCTGGGCTGAACCAACTGGCCCGACGTCCCTCCATTAGATTAAGGATTACTGTCGAAGGAGGCAGAGGCGTTGGAAACCAACGGTAATGGTAGTCGCCTGCCGGCCGTGTGCGGAAGAATCATGGCCTGCAACCGTAGGCTGCTTGGCTGAAGAGTAACCGGTCGGCCTCAGCCGACCTGGCTAGAGAACCACAGTGCCCCTTTGGCATCGCGCTGTGGAGAACTGGGGCCCACGCTCTGCGGGCCTCTTCAGCGGAGAACCAGACAACCGCTTGACGGATGGGCTGAAGGGAGCCACGACCCCCGCTGGTGCCACGTGCTGAGGAACAGTGGCCCGCCCGTGTGGGCTCCTCGTGACAGAGAAGATAGGTCAGCTTCGCCCGGCCGGGTAGGAGGGGCGGCACCGCCGGTTCAGGAAACCGGGGGGGGCTCCCCCCGGACTGCCCGACCAGATGGCTTGATCCTGCCCCATCGAATCAGGCCACACCCCGCCGGGCCGGGCCACGTCCCACTGGGTCGGGCCGACCCGCCATCTCACTGGGCTTGACGGGCTTGGCCCATTTCACTTAAACGTGAATAAATCTAAGACCGCGCATCCGATCGACCCGTCGTTTGTGGCACTGGTACCCTTGTGATGTAGCGGTCCTTTTACGATACTCTATGTGAGTTTTGGAAAACCTTGTAAAATGCCCACGTTTTGAATAAGCATAATTCCAACCGGGCCCCTAGAATTGAAAAGCCAATAACTCTTACATCGGGTATCTGATTCATGCATCGTCTATCACTTTGGGTTTCTATTGATGAGAGGGAACTTCAGGATACATCAACTCTAAACTTAGTGATAGTTGATGTATTGACCCCTTTGCTCGAGGAGCGGACCCTCCCGAAATCGAGCATGATGTTTGCGGAACCCTAGAGCTTGTTGCGACTGCGATGACTACCGTACAGGAATCCTCCGTGGGTTCGACCACAATGACTACTATACTATAATCCTCCGTGGGATCGGCAGTGACGACTACTCTACTGGAATCTTTCGTGAGTTCGAAAATGATGACTGGTGAACATGTATCCTATGGGGGTCTGACAGAGTAGCAGGTCTTGTATCTTGTGTGGGTCCGAAAACTTAGCTGGCCCTGTATCCTGTGTGGGTCCGAAAACATATATGAATTAGTGACTACATTTGATCATCTCTATCGCTATACAAAATATATATACCTGTGTGAGATGAATCTTGACCTTCAGTCATTATCATCGATGTGATTGACTTCCTTCATGTGTGGACTGGGTCATCCTTGAGATCGAGATTTGGAGCTGAACTATGATTGATGACTTAGTTATATGTATGGGCATATACCTATGTAGAGTTAGTTGATACTTCGTGATCCTATATTTCTTCTGGGGTTTATCCTTCCTTGATTCTCGGAGACCTTCAGGGGTCTCAGGGTCCCTACAAAGTATCATATACTCACCCCTACACGGGCTATGCCCGCACTACGTTGTGTTGGATGCAGACGACAGACTGCACTGATCGAGGTAGAGACTTGTTGAGACGGATGGTACCCAGAGGTGGATCACTTAGCCTGACATACACAGGGCAGAATGATAGACCCGAGGTGCTGAGGAGACCATCTATACCCACCCTTCAGGTGGGATTCTCGGAGTATGACTCCATGTTTGCTATTTGACTTTATTACAGTTGTACAAGCTTTTTAGTTGTATTGTACTTACTGTGGGGCTTTTATTTCTGGCCCCTTTCTTTTCAGCAGTTACTTTTGTATACACTTTTACTTAGTGCTTACTTCAGTTACATACTCTGTTGTGTTTGTTTACTTTTATAAAGGCAATGCATTCCGAATATAGGGATTTACGCCTTTGGTTTAGTCGCCAACCCCTGGCCTATGGAAGGTGGGATTGAGGTAGTTATGGCACTAGCCCTGAGGATGGGTCATGACAACAATACACCATATGCAATAAATAATTGGCAAACAATGGAAATCTCATGGAATTAAAAGTGAGATAAGAAACCCCTTACCTCGTGTCCAACTTGACTCCTTTGTTCCTTGTTCTTACTAAATAAACAAATTATGTTAATTTATACATTATTAAGAAACTTTTAATAGTTTATTATTCCATTTATATCACTTATTACCTTTCTATAACAATTACTTAATTATTTTAATTTTTATTGGACATTTAGTCAATGATAAGAACTTGAGTAAAAAATGAACTTGTTATAATTACAATTTGACCATGTGGTCAAAATTCCATTCCCTCCAAAATGATATTCATGATTTATATACCATATATATCTTTTATATCCAGTATATATATGTATTAATAATAGTACATAACATTTGGGGGTAAGAAATGAAATGCACCATTCATGGAGACGGTAAGCCGTATATACGCATGAATAGAAATTTCATTTCTATTTCGTATTTAATTGGAATGAAAACATAATGATACATAGATATATTATAACTCCACTATTATATCATATATAATTTCATTAACTAAATCCTTTATATTCCCCATGTTTGGTATGAACAAGTCATATCACGTCAATGGGGAGGTAGTCTTCACTTCCTCAAATACAATTATCACGTTTACCCATTATGGAACTATAATGGTTTGAAAAAACTTGGAAAATATGTAAACATAGATAGAAAATAAACATAATAAATATTATATATAAATATAGTTCCATCATAATGTCCACAATGGGAAGTGGTTGGATATATTTGAACAATCATCGCTCCGTGGGGCACTAGTTCACCGTCTACAGAAACAGTATGTTCTTAACCCATTAGATGGAGGTGTGTGTAAGTGTAGTTCAAATAATTCTAATAAAAACAAACTATTATATTTAGGATATTGGTATGTTTATAAAATAATGTAATAAAAATATATTATGGTTTTGGAGAAGAAACATAAAAAAAGAACTTAATAGAAAACATTACCATTAAATCGGGTAACTCCATTTGGTTTGAACAAAAAGTTTTTCTTGAAGTGGATTCATCCTAAGGTAAGGCTTATGAGAGTATATGAGGGATTTGGGGAGCTTAATTGGGAAGAGTTGGGATGATCCAAGGTTCTTGAGAAGTGTGAGTAATGGGTTAGAAGTGGTGTCCTTTTATAAGGGGGGGAGGGGCTCTTTAGGAATGTTTGAAAATATTATTTTATTATAAACTTATCTTCAGTTTAAAAAGGTCAAAAACTAATTAATGTAGAAGATAAGAATACTCATGTTTGAATTAAAATCATGCAACAAAAATTGTATAGTTTGTGGATATTCTTTTAATATTTATAATCAATTTGTCTAAATCATTCATTTTTGAGGTAAACACTGCATCATTATTGTGTCATAAATAATTTTATTTATTTGATGACTAAAAATCATAAAACAAATGGTGTAGGAAATATTTTTATCATTCAGTTAATATTTATAGTCTAATAAATAACTTATATTACCCAATGTAAAAATTTATTTACTAAAAGATTTATGTTTATGTCATTGTTCTTTGATTTAAATTAATTGATATACAGTGTCTTTATCACTACCATGTGACTCCATCGGGTCCCAAAATCAACCCAAGGATGCCCATGGTCGAACATGTACCATCCAATAGGATTATAAAAATTGTTAACGTAATTTAATATTATTATAATATTATTTTTGTACCCTTATTTTCCAGATTTACCTTTAAACCACGGTAAATAAAATATTTACAGAAGTCAATATTTAAAATCTATAAAAATATTACTTACCTATATACACAATTTGGACTTCCTGATTTGAAATCTGGAATCCATTTTTTCAAATTCAAAACACAGAAGTGGCATTAATTAATTTAAAATTAATTCTCGATTTCAAAACAAAAATCGTGTTTTTAAGAAATGACAACTATCAAAAGATTCACACTTTTTTTGTCCAATTTCAAAGTGAAATTACATCCAATTACCAAAATTGGATTAAATGGTAAAAATATATTATAATTTTACTTTAAAACCAATTAAAAAGTTAATCTAACCATATAATTAAATTAATTAAAATGTAGTTTCGAATTAAAATACAATATTTTTCACTATTCATTAAAAAATGAACATTATTAGAAAAATACGAAAATTCCATCCAATGTAAATTTTTATGTCTCGATTCCAAAAAAGAATATTATTTTTTCAAATGTTACATTTAACTATGAAAAAACTATATTTAAAAAAGGGTTTTCTATTAAATGGGGGTAAATAAACCTTTTAAAGACTATTATATTATTTTTTCTTAAAATTGGATAAATTCCCATTTTGGCCACTTCCATTTATTGGATGAATCTTAAAAAATATAACAAACATATATAATCATATTTTAGTTAGTTCTATTCATTCCCACCAATTCAACAGTTAGGAATTAACAACCATTTAAAAAAATAATATTATATTATTATTGTGCAACATAAGATTTCAAAAATACCCATTTTTGCCAATTGTGTATGCCATCGAATATAGCATCCCCTATAAAGTAAAATTAATATAATAACTCGAAAATATTAATAAATATAAAAATTTCATATTTCTTTATTTAACTGGGATGTTACATCCTTCCACCCTTTTGGAAATTGCATCCTCGTAATTAAAAAATTGGGCTCAGAGACTTCATTAAAAGTACCACATCAAAAAAGAGCCAATAAACTATCACATTAAGAGAAAGAATGAAAAGAAAAAAGGTCACCTAGGACAACCGATACATGGATTAAATGAGAACATGGTTATGGAGGAGAAAACAAACTATCAAGTTCTGATGGAGAGTGATAGAAAACATGATTAACAGAAAGTTAACCTACAAAAAAATCACAAACCATTGTTGGATAAAACGATATTTGACTGAAGAATAAAAAAAGTAAATGGAAAATGTTTTTTATTTAATTTCATTATCATAAAGATGAGGAATTTATTTATGATCTTGAATAATAACATAAGCAGACATAATTACTTTTCATGTAGACATTCATCCTTTACTAGATTCCCACCACAAACTCATATTTTCTCCAAATAATGAGTATTCAAGATGGCTTGATCATATTTAAAGAACTATAATAAACATCTAGATAATTAAATAATTCACAAAAAATATCCTATATATTTCCCATGTCTTTAATCATTAACCAAAACTGAAATGGTTAGTACATGATCAGACAATCCCCAAAAAATATAATCCATTATAATAAGAAAAACTAATCGTAATCTCCTAAACAATTCACACAATACCCAAAGTTTAAAAAATACTATTTAATAAAAAATTGTCTATAAATTTCTACAAATTGATCCAAACTAATATCGAAACCCAAATCTTATAATTATTTAATCAGATAGTCTTCCATGATAAATCTTAACATTTATCTCAAAATAACATCAGTTTCTCTTGAAGTCTCATACTGAAAAGTAATTAACCTAATCACATATTCTCCATGATAGGTTAATAATTTACATAGATAAACAAAAATAAACTTATTATTGATTCAAAAAATAATCTAACTAAAACTAATTAGTCATACTAACCTGGGACATCATGTAGTCCAGTGGTAGGAGATAAACCCCAGTCACACTTTGGTTGTGGGTTTGATTCCTGCAGCTTTGTCGGACACGACGGGTTGTCACATGGTCTATGTGTTTTCCTTTTTTTAAAACTATTTTATTTTATAACATTAAGAAAAATATTAAAAATGTTTCAAAAATAACCATAACATATTTGAACCACAAAGGTAAATTAAGAACTTTTTTTGCATCCCAAAATGTAATAAACTGTAATTGCCACAAATTCAAGGATCTTACAAACCTAATTCGTTTCTTATAACTATATCCTCAAAAAAAATACATTTCTTCCTTGAATAAAATTTTACATATCAAGCATCAGGTTTACACATACTTGAAAATGTTTCCAAATTATTCCCATCATTGATACATTCAAACATATCATCATCCACAACTCTTCAATTCATAAAATGTAGACATCTTAATCATCAAACATCATTCCAGATCCTTTATCTATGTTATTCCATATTATTCTTCTATACTTCATTCCTACAAAAAAATCATGCATAATGTTCTAAGATTTTAGTAATTTAAAAACATGACCTAAGAAATAATCCATACCTTTCATAGGTCATTTTCAGTTTCCTCGTCTTTAATTGGAATGAAATTAGGAAACGGTAGACATATATTTGAATAATATTACTGATCCCTTTCCCAAAACTTATTTGAATGACATGTATATTTATAGTGACCATGCCCACCACATTTAAAACATTCAATTGAACCCTCAGAAAGAACTTATTTTCCTTTCCTAGAGTCAAATGGATGTTTCCTTTTTTCCATGGTAGGTTATTACTTTGTGACCATTATTTCCACATCAATAAAATATTCCTATCACTTTGAAGAATTTTCCAATGTGTTTCTTTCCATATCCTTGGAATATATATTTTTCAATATACATACCTATATTATTATTACCTGAACTTCTGTGAGGATTTTTTTCTCGCATATACGATCCCTTATAAAAATCACCCAGGTTTACGTGGTCAATCATGACTCTAGATAGTTGGATGAGAATAACCACAATAGTTCTCATTATAGCTCCCATTTTATTCAATTTCTTTATCATAAAACCACCGTAGTTTTCTTCACATCCACATTTACCTTGGTGCTTGATAGATCTAGCCATTTACTAAAACTAAAATAGTCAGTGTGAGTATATAATTAAAATCATCATATAATATCTTATGAGGAGGGTAAATACTAATATTTACTTATTCATGTTATCTAAAACTCATTAAATTTGTCTAAAATAACTACGACTATTTCTAAAATAATATCCATTATGGTTATGTCACTTATGCTTAAAGAACACCCTAACCTATAAAGTTATCTAAACTGACCTTTGATACCTACTATAAAAAGATGACCTTAAACATTACATAATATTGAGATAGATAAAGAATTAACATTGAGTATCTTTTCAGGATTAGTGTTTTAGAGAATTATGACATTACTATTATATATCAACTTGAATATTTCATGTAGACACTATTACTCAGTATCTATTTTTTTCATAAAATTAAAACTTCAAAAAATAAACATGTCTAGTTCCATGTTCTTGATAGCATTAATTTTTCTTGATCCCATCCTTGACCCTTATTAATCATTAAGTCCCGTGGAAAACATTTGAAAAATATTGGATGAGAATAAAAAACTTAGTAAGGGTTATAAAATAATGAAGGAAAACATTTTCCCATCAATAAATACAAATCAATGAAACCACACTTTTCAATCATAACATAACTCATGAAATCATAAGATTTACAAATAACACACAGAATTCATAAATCTTAAAGGTAATTTGAGGAATACATAACATACCTTCATTGTATCTATCATAGCTACATAGGGAGTTATGTTGGAATACACATCACAGTAAATTCCCAAAATCTCATAGTAGAAAAATTAACGTTTACCTCTTTTACTTTACCCATTGCATTGGAGAGCTATCTCGGGCTCACCCACCCTACGTTTATCACGAAACAACCCGTATATGTAAAAAATTCCCAAGAACCATAATATATTAATAACACATAACAAAAACATAAGGTAAAGATAACATCTCCACATTGCAATCACAATATATCTTTTCATGATATATACATAATCAATGCATTATGAAGCCATTTAAAAAACCATATAATAAAGTGAATTTTGAATTGAATTGTCCCATACCAAATTGATTCTTTTAAAGGAATTAAAATTTTAAAACATTAATGTCCATATAAATAAATTTGTAAAACAATTTTGAAAACATGGAAATTAACGAGAATGATTTATAAGAATAATTCTTTAATACAATAGTTTAGTTAAGGAGTTATTAACGAAATGAGAGATGATTGAATACAAATAATGGAGGAAACAAATTTAATCTAAACTTTATAATATCATGAGAATAATTATATCCATTATATAATATGCCAAAGTACAGTACATACACCATATAAAGGTGAATTGGTGCATAGAAATAATAAAGTCTCAATGGAATGTAAATTGAGACAAAATCCATTATAAAGACGATATCCTTAGATTAATGACAATTCAATTACATAATTATGAGTGACACATATAAATACAACCAATAAAAGTGTATATTATGTTTAAAACAATAATAGTTTATTCACAAATATTTATAGCATATCATAATCAGTAAGTATAATTTTAACCCAAAGAATTGAAATTTGGTTAAGGAGTTCCCTTAAAAAAATTGGTAGCCTCACAGCAATACATAAATTTCAAAAAATGAGTTGATGAGAGAGAAAAGGATATATTATCCCATGGATATAAAATTTACACCAATAATAATATATAATGAAATATCCATACATATTAAAGTAGAAATTAATAGACAATATATAAATTAAGTCTTTTAAAAAGAAGAAGGTGAATGTTTCCCTTACCGATTTGGTAACATTCAAAACATACACCCCATAAAAGAAGGATTATAAAATTAAAATGTAAATAACCATAAAGTAAATCATATTACTCAAATATTACAATCATGGAAAGTAAATACACCACACAAATGCAATAGGGACAAATATAGGATGAATCTCACGAGAATAAACAGTTAGATAAACACCATTTACGATGTTGTAATCAACCGAGTTGTATGACCATAAGTTAACAACAACAAATGGAATGAAATATTACCATGAATATAAAGAAATTTTATATAATATATAAAAAAATTTAGTATACAATACACCACATTCTATAAATAAGTGGCGACCAATTGAAATCTCACGGAATTAAAAGTGAGATATGAAACCTCATACAACATGTCCAACATGACTCGATTGTTCCTTGTTATTCCTGATTAAAAAAAATTAGTTAATTTATACCTGATTAAAACCATTTTTAAATTTTATTATTCCTTTAATATCACTTATTACCTATCTATAACAATTAGTTAGTTATTTGAGTTCATATTGGACATTTTGTCGATGTTCGGAACGTGAGTCAAAAATGATTTTTTTTATAATTTCAATTTGTCCATCTGGTCCAAAGTACATTATTTACAGAATGATATTCATAATATATATATCATATATATGATATATATCCAGTATATATATGTTTTGATAATAGTACATAACATTTGCGGGTAAGAAATGAAATGCACCGTTCATGGAGACGGTAATCCATACGTACGCACGAACGCTAATTTAATTTTAATTCCATATTTAAATTGAATGAAAACATAATTATACATAGTTATATTATAAATAAAGTATAATGTCATATATAATTTCTATAACAAAATCATATATATGCCCCACGTTTGGTATGAATGAGTCATATCACATTGAGGGGGCAGTTGTCCGCATTTCCTCAAATGAAATTATCGTGTTTACCCATTTTGGAACCATAAAGGTATGATATAATTAGAAAATACAGAATAATAGAGAAAAAAAACATAATATATATCATATATAAATATAGTTCCATCATAACGACCACCATGAGAGTCGGTTGGAGATATTTGTACAATCATCATTTAGTGAGGTTGTAGTTCGTTGTCCACAGAAATAGTATGTTCTTTACCCCTTAGATGGAGGTGTGTGTAAGTTTAGTTCTAATGTTTCTCATAATATCATCCTAGTATATTGAGGTTGATGTTGATGTAATAAAATAAACGAATAAAAAGATTTTATGGTGTTGGAGAAGTAAAATAAAAGAAAAGAACTTAAGAGAAAACATTACCTTTAAATTCAGTAACTCTCTTTGGTTTGAACTAAAAGGATTACACGAAGTGCCTTCTGCCTATGTTAAGGCTTATAATTGTAATCTAGGGATGTATGAAGCTTAATGTTTCAGAGTTTGGATGATTCAAGGCGCTTGAGAAGTGTGAGGAATGGGATAGAAGTTGTGTCTTTTTATTATGGGGAGGAGGTTCTCTTTTGGAATGTTTGAAAATTTTATTTTATTATAAACATATATTCGGTTTAAAAATGTCGAAAACTAATAAACTTATAATATAATATGACTCCTGTTCGAAATAAAATTATCCAATAAGAATTGGATAGGTTTTTGATATTCTTTTAATATTTATAATCAATTTTTTAACTCATTCCTTATTAAGGTAAACACTACATCATTATTCTGTCATAAATAATTTTATTTATTTGATGTATAAAAATTATAAAACAAATAATATAATGTAGGAATTAATTCTATTTTTCTAATGAATATTTATAGTCTATTATATATCTTATATAACCGTATGTAAAAATTGATTTACTAAACGATATGTGTTTATGTCTTTTGACTTTAAATTAATTGATATAAAGTGTCATTACCACTCCCATGTGACTCCATGGGGTCACCAAATCGACCCAAGTATGACCATGGTTGGATAAGTACCAACCATTAGGATTAGAATACATGTTATGTTTATTTAATATTATTATAATATTATTTTTTTACCCTTATTTACCAGATTTATCTTTTAACCATGGTAAATAAAATATTTACTGAAGTAAATATATAAAATGTATAAAAATAAAAGTAACCTGTTTACAAAATTTAGACATCATTATTCTAAATATGGATTTATTTTTTCCAAATTCAAAACACAGATGTGGCATATATTAATTTAAAATTAATTCCCGCTATCAAAACAAAAAATGTGTTTTTAATAAATAATAACTTCTACGAGATTGACACATGTTCATGAAAATTTCAAAGTGAAATTATTTCCAATGACCAATATTGGATTAAATGGTAAAAATATATTCTAGTTATACTTTAAAACAAATTTAAAATATCTTCTAACCATATAAAGAAAATAGATTAAATGCAGTTTTGAATTAAAATATAGTATTTTTCACAATTCATAAAAATTGAACATTATTAAAAAATACCAAAATTTCTTCCAAAGTAAATTTTTATGTCCCAATTCAAGAAAAGAATATTATTTTTCTAAAATAGAACTTATAAAATTGAAAAATAAACTAGATTTAAAAAGGTTTCTCCATCAAAAGGCGGTAAATCTACCTTTTCAAGAATATTAGATAATTTGTTCTTAGAATTGGATTCATTTACATTTTAAGCCGATAACTGTTATTGGATTAATTTAAAAACATTTATCAAACATATATAATCATATTTTTTTAGTTGTATTCATTAAAGAAAATACAACAGTTAGGCATTAACTACCATTTAAAATATTAATATTATATTGTTATTATGCAATGCAAGATTTCAAATAAACCCATTTTTTCATATGACTTACGCGATCGAACATAGAATCCCCTTTAATGTAAAACTAATATTTAACTCAAAAATATTAATAAATATAAAAATTTCATATTTCTTTATTTTCCCGGGATGTTACACCCCATCTCCCAAGAATCCTCCCTCAAGCCTCTCTAAAGCCTTTGGGATCACATTGCCAAGTAAGGCATTTCTTCCATAATAAATTTATCCATATTTATTTACTTTATGATACCCATTTATATTCAATTAAAAATGTTTGGGTGTGATTTAAAAATTTCCCCATACTTCCCTCATTATATTTTAATGATGTGAGACCTATTTATCTCTCATTAATGCCTCCCATGTACATCTGTTACCATGTCAAAATTCCAAAAATAATTTCTCCCTTCTCATTTGCATTCAATAAATTATTTTAAATTATTAATTTAAATACCATTAACTATGTTAGGATATTATGTTCTATTACTCCCTTACTATCCATTTCAAGTATAAATTATATAATACCCCTTTCTCTCTCATCAACCCATTTTACGAATTCTATTTGGCATTGTTATGCTGCCAAAATTACACCAAAATTTCCCATACCAAAATCATCATGTAAGTGAATACCATACCCATTTATCTATAAAGGTTCTTCAACATTATACACATGTACTTGTTAATTTAGGACATACAATCATGTATTCCACATCTCTTATTCATGGAATAAATTATAATGTTTAATTAATCCATGTTTTATGGTCTATGAGGTACACTTATGCATGAAATGAAATGTTTATAAAAGGTGTTCCCTGATAGCGCTCCAATTCATTTGGAAAATATTTGTATCATGATAAATAAAGTGCAATGAGGGTTTAATCATGATAATTAATGTGTAATGTGGGATTACTCATTCTAACTCAAGTGCAATGAGGGTTTACTCTTGCTCCATGTGCGATGAGCCTTGACTTATGATAATTTCATGTTAAATGTTGTTGCCACATTTCCAGGTTATGATAATAATGATATATCACGCCATTATTTTATCAATTGATATGCATATTGTTTAACATGTAATCTATTCTTCATGGTATTCCTTGTTTACCCCCTTATAGGGCTATATATCACACCATTTTCTAATGCATGTTCTCAGGTAATCCCATGCAATGGTAAATGAAAATTAATGTTGTGGTCATGTAAATGAAATTTTCAATAAAGATGTTGTGTTTTATGTTCTAATATGTTATTTAATTTCCTAATTTCATAATACACTATACCTCCACATCCTTAGAGCTATCTTATGTGAATGTTTATGTAATAAATTTTGTTTGAGTATGTAATAAATAGCAGTGTAGTTATAGTTTGTATCACAGGATAGTTGTAGTTATTTTGGGGGTTAGGATTATAGAAATATAGTTAATGCCTTAGGGATAAAACTAAGTATAAAAAATCCCTAAATTTTTGTGAGTATGGATTAAGCAGTTTATCAAGAAAATACTTCCATGTTTGGATACAACCATATAGAGGCATATCTGGCACATATGTATCTAGGGGTAAACCCTGAAAACAAATCATTGAACTAGACTCGAACGAGAACTAGTGCATGAAAATGGTTTTTGATACACTCTTGGTTATGAAACTATTGGGGAATAAGCTTCGATAATTCAAAATCTTTGTATGACCCATTATTAAGAGAATTTAAAAAGTCCCCTAATAATATATTTTGGGAAGTAGATCATGGATAACCAAGATTGAAGATTATAAATTTATAATTTAAGGAAATAATTGTAATTTATAAGTTATCCCTGTTTAATTGGATTACACCTTATGTGTTACCCAGAATGTTTCATTTATTCCATCCAATGGACTGTAATAGGAGGAATCATGCCAACAACCGATGCAGAGATCAACACGATGAATGTTCTAATGAGATTCCTAATCCGATGGGAGCGAGAATCAAAAAAATTGTCATGGTACTCTCCCTATTAACTCATGTTCTGAAGTGAAACATGGGTAAATAGGAATGGTCAATCCCCCTAAGAATGAACAAGATGAAATCAAGAGATTAATGAGACAACAAACTCCTACTATTATTGGATCATCTGATCCCTCAATCATCAAATAATGGATGAACTCTATTGAGGGGATCTTCTCCATCCTTCAATGTTTTGAAAAAGAGAAGGTTCTTATGGATTATTTTCATATGGAGGGTTAATCTTATCAACAATTTACATTGATAAAAAATATGAATCTGGATTATAAGAAAGAGGTGTTTGAATGGAAGGATTTATAGAAAATGTTTTTCAATAAATATTTTCCTCATACAATATGACTTAAAATGGAAAGTGACGTCATTTAACTCACGAAAAAAGGTGAAGAATTTATCAAAGCATATGAGAAAAAATTCACACGGATTTCAAGATATTCCTCTGAATTTGTCGTTGCTCCCAAATGCAAGGTTGACCACTTCTTTGGTGAGCTAAAATATGGTGTATGGAAATCCATAGCTATCCATGACTCGAGAGCTATGAGGAAATTGTATGATATGCTCTCAAAGTAAAAATAGAGATCGGTGAATCTTAGGGGTATCATTGAGATAATAAGCATAACGTGGACTTTAATTATGTCATTCCAATGGATAAATCCAATGGGGATAATAAATTCCATAACCCCACTTACCAAGGTGTGGAAAGAAGAACCATAGAAATTTCCTTAAGGGGATGGGGAAATTGTTTAAGTGTTCAAGAGAAGGGAACCTGGATATTAACATCCAACAAGAAAAACCTTTTTCTACGAAATAAGATAGGAATACTCCATTTGAGCCTGAACACATTGTTCATTGCTTCAACTACAAAAAACAAGGGCACATTGCAAACCAGTTCCTGACGCTAAGGGTTTTAAGAGGCAGGCAACAACCTCCAAGGAAGTAAGGGTGATATTTTCACATCACTACCACATAAGTGAACCACAACAATGATGTTGTGAGATGTACACTAGTTATCCATTCAATAATAGAAGACATAATATTTGACTATAGTTCTATTTATTATATTATATCCTGAAATATTAGTAGAACTGTCCAAATTCCACCACAAATTATGGAAATAAATATGTCAATGAGAATGGAAAATGGGGAAATCAGTACATCCCATGAATATAACCACTCCCATATCACCATTTGTGGATTTAAATTCCCAAAAAACCTCATCATATTCCCTATGATAGAATTGGATTCAATTCTTGGCATCGATTTTCATTCCCAAAATAGAGCCAACAAAAATTGTCATGAGAGGGAAATCACACTCGATATGGCGAATTGACAGCTGATTATATACAAGTGCAAGGGGGAGGATGATTCCTATTTAGCACCATCATCTCAAGAGTGGATATTACTACACTATGAACATTAATATCATGCTAATATAATTGAGCCTAAGGAGGAACCATTCTTTAAGACATGTCTATTGGGAGGGAACTCACTGAAGCGTTTCCTGAGGACTTGCCTAGTCTTCCTCCAAGAAGAGATGTTTAATTATCAATTGATCTTATACATTGTGCATTTTGAATATCCAATACTTTGTATAGAATGGATATTGTGGTGCTTGAGGAGCTTATGAAAAAACTATAGGATAATATGGGTAAAGGTGTTATATGACCAAGTGCTTCTCCATGGGGTGCACCAGTCTTCTTCATTAAGATGAAGTAAGGGTCAATATGCCCTTTCATTGATTATCATGAGTTAAAAAAATGATGATAAATAACATGTATCCTCTTCCCTAAATTGATGAGTTGTTCGATCAACTACATGGATTAATATACTTCTCCAATGTGTATTTGAAGTTAGGATATTACAATGCAAGGGTTAATAAGGAGGATATTGTAGCGCCCCGACCCCAGCTACCCAGAGCCGGTGCATTACTTCGTAACATTGGTATGATCACAAAAGATCAAGTCTCGAAAGACCGATTAGTTTAGTAGCCTTGGAAACACTAGATACATTCATAAGTCTTACATTACATCATAAAGTGAAAAACTAATAACAAAGTCTTCAAAGTGCACACTCATATCCTCTTCTGACTATCCCTTCAGGTCATTCCTAAAATAATTCTTCACATCCTGGAAAATATTAAAACATTGAAAGGGGTGAGCTCAGATGCTCAGTAAGGATAACAACATAGCGGAAGCTTTCATCAATAAACATAAACCTTTAAGGCAATGTATAACTAAAACAAAATCCTTTTAAACTTGAACTTCAACATAATATGGCAAAAGTAAAATGAGATAATGCCATTCACTTCTTCACATGGATATTCTACTGGTCGAATAATCACATGCAATATCAATAACCACTTCATAATGATGGAATACATAATTCCAGACATTCTGAAACATTTTGTCAAGGCCTCGGCCAAGACGTCTAAAATGATTAAGGCCTCGGCCAAAACCATAAATCAAATTGGGAAAGGGCCTCAGCCAATTCCACATCTAGTTGTCTCATGAGACCTACCGATGCATCGAGGAGCTCTAGCGGGCTCCACCCATCACTTATTAAGTCTAATGCATTCCCCATATGAATAGGTTTAAACATATCATAAACCATAACATAATCGTATCACATAAAACATGCATAAAGGAAACATAACATTTCCACATTTCAATCACAAGATATCAATACAAGACATTGATATAATAAAAACTCTTTAAAAACCATTTTCAATACCAAAATAAAAGAATGTTAAAACATTGTATTTATTTTTCATTAAAAAAAATGATGGCTTGTAGAGGAAGCCGAAACTCAAATAATGGTCACGGCGGCGGAGAAGTCATTGTCGCCGCATATTTACGGAAAGAAAAACATTCCCTTTTTGTCATTTAGTAAAACACTTCATATAAAAAATATTCCTTTTGAATAAATGTAAAAGTCAAAGGGGTTTATACACCGTATAAAAGAAAATTGTGTATAAAACCAAATATGCCTCAATGAAACTAGATTGAGACGAAGTCCTTAAAAGATCATTTTTAAAATATAATAGATATATTATGTGTATTCACTATAGGTACACATAAATAAAGTAAAAAATACAAAATAGGATATAATAATATCATGACATAATTTGAAAGTAGAAGATTAACCCAAAGAATGGAAATTGGGTTAAGAAGTTCCCTTACCTTGCATCTTGTCCTGACTCGACCGTTCATTAACCTCCTGAATAATAAACTAGAGTTAATTTATATTTACTTAAGAACCTTTTTCATGTTCATTATTCCTTTTATGTCCCTTATTACCATGTTTTGAACATTATGTAATTATTTAAGTTAATAACGGTCGTTTTGTCGATCTTAGGTACTTGAGTCCAAAATAAAATTCTTATAATTACAAGTTGTTCATGTGGTGATATATCCATTATATCCAGAATTATATTCATGATATAGATGTCATTTATATCATATATATATAGTGTATACATGCATTTATAATATTCCATAACGTTTAGAGGTAAGAAATGAAATGCACCGTTCATGGAGACGGTAAGCCGTACGTACGCATGAACGATACTTTCATTTCTATTTCATATTTAATGAAATCATAATGATATAAAGGTATATTATAATTCCAGTATAACATCATATATAATATAATTTACTCCATCCTTTATACATCCTACATATGGCATTAACGATTCAAATCACTTTGAGAGGGCGGTAGTCCGCACTTCCTAAAATGAAAATATCGCGTTTACCCATAATTGAAACAATAAAGGTATGCCATAAATGAAAAATAAAGAACCTTAAGTAAAACATAAACATATTATATAACATTTATAAATATAGTGACATCTTAATGGCCACCTTTTAAGGTGTTTTATGAGTGTTGAACAATCATCGTTTCGTGAGGAAGAAATTCGCCATCCACAGAAACCGTATGTTCTTTAACCATTAGATGTAGGTGTGTGTAATTGTAGCTCGAATCCTTCTTATAACAAAATCCTTGTATATTTAGGATACTGTTGTTGTTAAAAAAGAAATGAATAAAAAGATTTTAGGGGGTTGGAGAAGAAAAATAAAACAAAACAACATTAGAGAAGACATTACCTCAAAATCAGGTAACTCTTTTTGATTTGAGCCAAAGGCTTCCCTGGGAAGAGTTCTGCCCAAAGTGAGGCTTATAGGAGTAAGAGGGGAATGTTGGGAGAGTATTTGGGCAGAGTTTGGCCGAGCCAAATGGCTTGAAAGTGTGAATGAGGTGGTAGAGGTGGGGGCCTTTTATAAGAGGAGAGGAGGGGCACTCTTGGAAAGTAAGGAAATTTTTCATTATTATACAATGCATTTCGAATTATAAAGGTCCCACACTTATATAATTCGTGGATAAGGTGATAAGGGTTCTAAATATACCCATCCAATAGTCTTTGGACAAGTTTAAGCCTTGTATTGTACATTATCTTTTCATTTTATTAAAATCGTTAAATAATGAGGTCATCGCTGCATCATAATGATGTCATAAATAATTTAATTTATCACCATTGGATAAAATGGTAAAAATATATTATAATTATACTTTAAAAAAAATAATATAATTTATCACTATAAATTATTTTGATAAAAAAAGTTGTTTTAAGTATTTTTCACTATTCATAAAAAAATTGAAAGTTCTCAGAAAATTACAAAAAACTCAACTTAGGATAATTTCGATATTCCGAATACAAAAATGAAGTCCATTTTGAAATATAAAATTTATATAATTTCAAAAAGTGGGTATTACTATTCATAATGGCTACTTTGATTAGTTGCGGTGTGTTAGAACTCGAAGTTGCGTACAATGCAAGCTATTGCATTATTGAATGAGAAGCGTATCGTGGAAGCACGGGGTGTTACATTCTCCCCTCCTTCAATAAATTGCGTCCTTGCAATTTGAAATTTTTCTTGGAAAATAAAAGGTTGAAAATAGAAAATACCTTTTTGGAAAACCCACATCGGAAATAAGATTAATAAAACGTAGCCTTAATAAGAGGGAAAGGGAAATGAAAAAGTCACCACCCAATTATGATCTCGATTAGGAGAACATTGGTGGCAATTAGAGACATATAATTGGAGGAAAAACGTAAATATTTGTAGGGAGTGATTGAGGTCATCAATCACAATCAACTGTCAAATTGAGGGCCTCAAAGCCTTCAATCTATGTTGATTTAAAATATCATCAGTTCAACAAGACATAAGGTATTAGGATAACACATTTTTTGTTTTAATATCCCTTTACTAAAGTTTAAGAATTAATTTATTCATTGAATAAGAGATAGGTATATATATATTTATGCTTGACAATTAGAGTTTCAACCTTCAACTCATCTTTCACTCAAAAAGATAATAGAACTCAAAAATATTATACTTATCTTAATTGTATAAGGTTCCAAATGTTAACACATACCATTTAGATTAGTAAAATTATTTTTTAATAACCAGGGACTTCCTGTAGGCTAGTGGTAGGAAATAAAGGCTGTCGCACTATGGTTGTGGGTTCGATTCCTGCAGCTTTGTCCGACGCGACGGGTTATGCCCCACCCTACAGGTTGTCCTTTTCCTAAAACTATAGTATTATAATATTCCAAAAATAATCTTCATAAATTTTTTAACCATAAACAATACTTTCCAAAGATCAACTTAATCCACTCCAACTTTTATAGTTATCCAAAATACCTCTGTCCAGATTTTTTTCTAAAAGGTCTCTTAATTCCAAAATCAATTTATCAGATTCCCCAAACAAAGTAAATTTTCTCTTATTGTCACATACTAATCATATTAAAACCTTACTGAAATCAACAAGTACTGTAGTACAATCCTTATATATATATCACATTATTCTAATAACCAGAATATAATCCATGAGTCCAAAAGAATCAATACATTAATTATTCCGCTTCAATTGTAGTAACAGCATAAGATTGTCCTTGATCCCTTGGCCTTTTCTGAGGTAAGTTTCCCTGACGCTTAGGACATTCATTTGCATAATTCCCCATTTCCTTACAATTGTAGCATTCAACATTGATAGCCACTTTCTTTCCCTTGCAATCACGCGCCTGGTGACCTTTTTCTCCACATTTATAACAAACTCCCATTCCTTTTAGGCAAGTACCAGGGTGAATCTTCCCACAATTATCACATAATGGAAAATCCTTCTTTCCCTTTTTTCCTTTATCTGTCTCTTGTTCCACCGTTCTCTTCTTCTCTTGCTTTACTTTGTTGTCATAAGACTTAGATAATTGCTTTTCTGTCTTGATAGCACATGAGACAATATCTTCGTATGACGAGAAGGTTTGTGAGACTAATGCTCGACGGAGAAATGGTTTTAACCCATCAAAGAAACGATCAATCTTACTTCTTGGGTTACGTATATAATCTGCAGCATGCCTCGCTAACCTTGTAATGTTGGTCTCATACTTTGCGTCATTCTCATCCTCCTTTTGACTCAGACTCAAAAATTGTCTTTCCATATCTGCTCGATGGTCACGAGGATAGTATTTTTCTAGGCAAATCTCTTTGAACTCCCTCAATTCCATACTTGATACTTCTTCATCTTCCTTTGTATTTTGAATCAGCGACCACCACTGATCGGCATCTCCAGTGAGGCGGTAAACTGCCATGACAACCTTCTCCCTTTCGCTACTCTCCAAGGCATGGAATATTTTCTCTAAGAAGTTTATCCATTTCTCAGCTACTAATGGATTTATACCCCCATTAAGTGTTGGTGGTTGTTGCCTCACGAAGCGGTCTAACATTGATCCACCACGTTGCGGATCAGGGTGCTCCATACGAGTAAGGTTATTATTCATAACCTGAGTGAGTTGTTCCAGTATGGTAATAAGTTGATCATCACCAGTTGTATCTCCAGATCCACAATAATTATCTTGAGCAGGAGGGAAATCCCTACACGGAGTGCGTGCATTGATACGGTTTCCATTCTTTCCACTAGGCGCCATTTCTAAACAATGGCATAAACTATATTAGTTTATGAATCAAAATACATAATTCCATACTTATAAAATAATTAACATAAATTGAACTATTTATGGATATAATCCATAAAATTTTTTTCTTTGAGAAGTATATACTCATAACCCTTCATAGTGGTTTATAAAGAAAATGAGAATTATCCAAATCATATCCCCCGGGAGTGTCGTAACCAAGAGTGCAGCAAGGCCCGTTGTCGTGCACCAGTTCCCGTTCGAGTTTAGCTCAAAGCGGTGTTTTCGGGTTTTTTCCCTAGGTACATCTGTGCCAGAGCCGCCTCTACCTGCTCGTATCCAGACAGGTATGTATTGCTCGGAAAACTCACAAAATCTCTACAATTCCAAAATTTTAGGAAGTTCTTCTATACTAATCCTCAAAGTCTATCTTTGGGTTATGTGCTCTAATCAGAGTTTATCTAAATCTAGATTCCAAGGTTTGTACTAAACTTCCTCTGATACCAACTGTAGCGCCCCGACCCCAGCTACCTGGAGCTGGTGCATTACTTTGTAACATTGGTATGATCACAAAAGATCAAGTCTCGAAAGACCAATTAGTTTAGTAGCCTTGGAAACACTAGATATATTCATAAGTCTTACATTACATCATAAAGTGAAAAACTAATAACAAAGTCTTCATAGTGCACACTCATATCCTCTTCTGACTATCCCTGCAGGTCATTCCTAAAATACTTCTTCACATCCTGAAAAATATTTAAACATTGAAAGGGGTGAGCTCAGATGCTCAGTAAGGATAACAACATAGCGGAAGCTTTCATCAATAAACATAAACCTTTAAGGAAATGTATAACTAAAACAAAATCCTTTTAAACTTGAACTTCAACATAATATGGCAAAAGTAAAATGAGATAATGCCATTCAGTTATTCACATGGATATTCTACTGGTCAAATAATCACATGCAATATCAATAACCACTTCATAATGATGGAATGCATAATGACAGACATTCTGAAACATTTTTTCAAGGCCTCAGCCAAGACGTCTAAAATGATTAAGGCCTCGGCCAAAACCATAAATCAAATTGGGAAAGGGCCTCGGCCAATTCCACGTCTAGTTGTCTCATGAGACCTACCGATGCATCGAGGAGCTATAGCGGGCTCCACCCATCACTTATTAAGTCCAATGCATTCCCCATATGAATAGGTTTAAACATATCATAAACCATAACATAATCGTATCACATAAAACATGCATAAAGGAAACATAACATTTCCACATTTTAATCACAAGATATCAATACAAGACATTGATATAATAAAAACTCTTTAAAAACCATTTTCAATACCAAAATAAAAGAAAGTTAAAACTTTGTATTTGTTTTTCATTAAAAAAAATGATGGCTTGTAGAGGAAGCCGAAACTCAAATAATGGTCACGGTGGCGGAGAAGTCATTGTCGCCGCATATGTATAGAAAGAAAAACATTACCTTTTTTTCGTTTAGTAAAACGCTTCATATAAAAATTATTCCTTTTGAATAACCGTAAAAGTCAAAGGGGTTTATACACCGTATAAAAGAAAATTGTGTATAAAACCCAATATGACTCAATGAAAGGAGATTGAGACGAAGTCCTTAAAAGATCATTTTTAAAATATAATAGATATATTATGTGTATTCACTATAGGTACACATAAAGAAAGTAAAAATACAAAATATGATATAATAATATCATGACATAATTTTAAAGTAGGAGATTAACCCAAAGAATGAAATTTGGGTTAAGAAGTTCCCTTACCTTGCGTCTTGTCCTGAATCGACCGTTCTTTAACCTCTTGAATAATAAACTAGAGTTAATTTATATTTACTTAAGAACCTTTTTCATGTTCATTATTCCTTTTATGTCCCTTATTACCATGTTGTGAACATTATGTAATTATTTATGTTAATAACGGTCGTTTTGTCGATCTTAGGTACTTGAGTCAAAAATAAAATTCTTATAATTACAAGTTGTTCATGTGGTGATATATCCATTATATCCAGAATTATATTCATGATATAGATGTCATATATATCATATATATATAGTGTATAGATGCATTTATAATATTCCATAATGTTTAGAGGTAAGAAATGAAATGCACCGTTCATGGAGACGGTAAGCCGTACGTACGCATGAACGCTACTTTCATTTCTATTTCATATTTAATGAAATCATAATGATATAAAGTTATATTATAATTCCAGTATAACATCATATATAATATCATTTACTCCATCCTTTATACATCCCGCATATGGCATTAACGATTCAAATCACTTTGAGGGGGCGGTAGTCCGCACTTCCTAAAATGAAAATATCGCATTTACCCATAATGGAAACAATAAAGGCATGCCATAAATGAAAAATACAGAACCTTAATTAAAACATAAACATATTATATAACATTTATAAATATAGTTACATCTTAATGGCCACCTTTTAAGGTGTTTTATGAGTGTTGAACAATCATCGTTTCGTGAGGCAGAAATTCGCCATCCACAGAAACTGTATGTTCTTTAACCATTAGATGTAGGTGTGTGTAATTGTAGCTTGAATACTTCTTATAACAACATCCTAGTATATTGAGGATACTGGTGTTCTTACAAAATAAATGAATAAATAGAGTTTATGGGGTTGGAGAAGAAAAATAAAACAAAACAACATTAGAGAAGACATTCACTCAAAATCGGGTAACTCTTTTTGATTTGAGCCAAAGGCTTCCTTGGGAAGAGTACTGCCCAAAGTGAGGCTTCTAGGAGTAAGAGGGGGAAGTTGGGAGAGTATTTGGGCAGATTTTGGCCGAGCCAAATGGCTTGAAAGTGTGAATGAGGTGGTAGAGGTGATGGCCTTTTATAAGAGGAGAGGAGGGGCACTCTTGGAAAGTAAGGAAATTTTACATTATTATACAATGCATTTCGGATTATAAAGGTCCCAAACTTATATAATTCGTGGATAAGGTGATAAGGGTTCTAAATCTACCCATACAATAGTCTTTGGACAAGTTTATGCCTTGTATTGTACATTATCTTTTTATTTTATTAAAATCGTTAAATAATGAGGTCATCGCTGCATCATAATGATGTCATAAATAATTTAATTTATTTAATGTCTAAAAATTATAAAAAACCTACTATGATGTAGTAAATCTTCGTATCTTTCCAATGACTATTTATAGTCAAAAATATGACTTGTATAACCCCATGCAAAAATTGTTTTAGTAAAACATTTCATGTTTGTGTCATTTTTTACTTTAACATTAAATAAAAGGTATTTATGTCATTTTCCAACTAAAGTGGCTCCATGGGGTCCCCAAGTTGACCCATGGATTTTCTTGGTCGGCCATGGAACATCCAATTAGGGTAGTACATGTGTCAAGCTCATCTCACATTATTAAAACATTATTTTTACCTTAAACTACACTAATTACCTCTAATCGCGATTAATTAAACTTAAAAGTTACTATTCACCAAAAAAATTATTTTTATCCCATTGAACCATATTTTACATCCTAATTACAACCATGTATGTCGGATTTTTCAATTTCAAAACACAGAAGTGGTAATATTTCATTTAAAGGAAAAATTAGTTATTTAACTACCACTTAGTGGTTTCACTATTCATCAAAAATTAAAGTTTTTCAGAACAATGCCAAAATTTCACCCTAAGCTATAATTGATTTTCCGAATTCAAAAATGATTTATATTTTACAAATTTCTAAACATATAAGTTGCATTAATTAATTTTATAATTAATTCCCGTTGTCACAACAAATAGCGTGTTTTTAAGAAACAATATATATCAAAAGATTGACAATTGTTTATGTCCAATTTCAATGTTAAATTAATTCTAATGACCACCATTGGATAAAATGGTAAAAATATATTATAATTATACTTTAAAACCACTAAATAGTATAATTTATCACTATAAATTATTTTTATTAAAAAAGTTGTTTTAAGTATTTTTCACTATTCATAAAAAAATTGAAAGTTCTCAGAAAATTACAAAAAACTCAACTTAGGATAATTTCGATATTCCGAATACAAAAATGAAGTACATTTTGAAATATAAAATTTATATAATTTCAAAAAGTGGGTATTACTATTCATAATGGCTACATTGATTAGTTGTGGTGTGTTAGAACTCGAAGCTGCGTACAATGCAAGCTATTGCATTATTGAATAAGAAGCGTATCGTGGAAGCTCGGGGTGTTACAGATATCCACAAGATTTCTTTTCATACAAGGTACAAATACTATGAATTCATAGTAATGACTTTTAGACTCACTAATGTTGTATAAATCTTCGTGGACTTATTGAATTGTGTATTTAGAAATTACCTCAAAAAATTTTGGTAGTCATTATAGATCAAATTATAATATGGTCCAAAACCATGGATGGCCATGAGGAGCATCTACGAACTGTACTAGAGACCTTGAGAAACAAGAATTTTTATGAAAAGTAAAGAAAGTGTGAGTTCCGGTAGAAGTAAGTCTCATTATTTGTTCATATCATCACAAGAAATGGGATATTTGTGGATCTCTCCAAGACAGCTATAATTAAGGGATGGCAGAGTCCAACATCGGTGACAGATATCTGTTGCTTCATGGGGTTAGATGGATATTATCACCGATTTGGGAGATATTTTACTATGATTGTCAAACCCTCTTACCAAACTAACTTAGACGAGAGTAATGTTTTCTTAGAGTGATGAATGTGATGAAAACATCAAGGAGTTAAAAAGGAGTCTTATCCCTATGACTATGTTCACACTACATACATGTATAGAATGTATTGTAGTATTCAATGATTTTTCTATGAAGGGCATGGGATGTGTGTTGATGAAAAATGACAGTCAATTCCTATGATTCAAGTAAATTGAATGTTTATGAGAAAAACTATCCAACACATGATATGGAGTTGGCTGTAGTAATGTTCACATTAAAAATTTGGCACCATAACCTCTTTGGGTAGAAGTGTGAAATATATATGGATCACAAAATCCTCAAGTATATATTCAAATAGAAATATTTGAACATGCGCCAATGAAGATGGTTATAGATGATCAATGACAATGACTTATCAATCCATTACCACCATGGGAAAGTGAACAAGGTGGAATATTCTATAAATATAAAGGACCCAACAATTATTTCATTGATGGGAATTGAAAAGGATCCAATATTTATTGATTAGATGAAGATGGAAATGAGAATCATAAAGAAGGGAAAATCATCAATCATTTCACAAATTATTTTTCAACCGTATATTTTGGAAAGGTTAAAAGATGCTCAAAAAAATGATGTGGGAATTCAGAATAAAGTGAAAACTATCAGAAAAGGAAAATCATCTGATTTCAATGTTAATGAAAAATTAATTGTGGGATTTGGGTCAAAACTATGTGTTCCATCAAATCTAGAGTCAAAGAATTACATTTTGGATGATTCACATAGTTCAAATACCTCCATTATCCTAGGAACCCCAAAGATGTATCATGATCTATGAGGGAATTATTGGGGGGATAACATGAAGAATGAGATAGCTGAGTATAAATAAATGTACCTGGTATGTCAACACGTGAAGGTTTAGAGGAATAAGTCTAAGGGGATGATGCAACCATTAACTATACCAACATGTATATGAGATAACATAACCATGGACTTTGTCATCATACATCTGAGTACATCCAAAGGAAATAATGCTATCAGGGCTGTTTTGGATCATCTTACAAAGGTTGCACATGTCTCCTCAATTTGAGAGTATTTCTCATTGGATCTATTGGCATGGATATACATAAGAGAAGTGGTAAGGCAGCGTGGAGTACCGATATCAATTGTATCCGATTGAGATCCAAGATACATCTCTTTGTTTATAAGATTAACCAACATACTTTTAATAATGAGATAAACTTCAGTACAACTTATCATCCTCAAACTAATGTCCAATATGAGAGGACAATCCAAACACATGAGGACATGTTGAGATAGTTCTCAGTGTACTTCAAAGAAGGAAGAGATCAACATCTTCCCATGGTTGAGTTCTCTTACAATAGCAGTTTCCACTCATGCATCCAAATAGATCCTTATGGATCATTTTATGGGAAGATGTTCATAACACTAGCATGCTGGGTTGAATTTGTGGAGAGAAAGATCCTAGGTCCAGAATTTGTTGAAGAAATGGTGGAAAATATTAAGACCATCTAGAAACACATTATTGCTGCTCAGAGTTGACAAATGAGCTATGATGAAAATCATCAAGTTGACCTATAGTTTATTGTTGGAGACATGGTATTCCTTCACATATCACCACAAAAGAGAGTTGTGAGATTTGGGAACAAGGGAAAGCTTAGTCCAATGTAAATAATCCATTTGAAGATCCATGATCGCATTGGAGTAGTGGCCAATCAACTAGCACTCCTAAAAAACTTATCTTAAATATATAATGTATTTAATATATCACTCTTGAGTAAGTACATACCTGACCCATTTCTTGTATTCAATATAGAGGTAGTTCCATTGAATAATAACTTGTCCTATGAAGAAAAGCTGGGGAATATCTTCAATCATAGGGAAAACGTCGTAAAAAATAAGACAATGACCCTCATCAAGGTTTTGTGGTGAAACTACATGTTTCAATAAGTAATGTGGGAATTGGAGGAGTTGATGAAGTAGAGTTACCCTCATCTATTTATTCTGTTAAAAGGAAATTTAGTGGGGAAAAATGTCTTAAGGGTGGAAGATTGTAATGACCCAAACTATTATCAATGAAAATTTCACTTGATCTAATTAAATGTCTTATTATATAAAACGGTTATATAAAAAATGTTCACTTACATGGTTTTATATTTTTTTATTTTAAAATAAAATTAATAATTGATAATTTTTCTAATATATTCATTGAATAATGACCACATGATTAGTAAATATATATGGATTTAACAAATGATATTTACTAAAAAGAGTAAGTGATGGCCTCATCCAGTAAAATTAATCCATACAAATCTAATCTTTTAGATCTAGAAAATGAAGTAGCATCATTGGGTTTCTCTCTTGACCAAACCCAATATGGTCTTCAACATGTTAATCTTGAGAGGAACTGCCTACATTATAAGTGGAAGTTAATATATATTACCACCCATGCGATTTTATCTAAGCCTCTCCATGAGTCTGTCACCATCACAAACCTCACACATAGGTACTATGTGGGTGTTATAAGGGGTTATGTAACAAGACCCTAGCACCATGATTGCGTTCATTATTTTTTTATAAACAATAAACATTAATTTTATCACTATTACCTTATAACTAATTTTACAAATAGTATTTTTAAGTAATATTCAAATTCAATTGAGAAATCTATTTCGATGAATTAATGGATTTTTTAATTTAATAATATTCTAATAAAATATAATTAATAAATTTGTTTTTATTAAATATAAATGACTGTATAATTTTTAATAATATAATTATAAATTATAATAAGATTTGATAACTATTTTTTTCAGAACCCATGAATTTTTAATAAATATCAATTTTTATATTAAAAGTGAAAATTTACATATTTAGAATATTATTTAGATAAAATAAATATAATTTTTGGATTCATGATGTTTACATTATCTAATGGTGAATTTTTCATAATTTTCTAAGACAGTTGATGTTTTGGGTTAAAATTAAATACCATTTGAATATATAATGTGATTTATGACATCATAATGACTTAATAGTGATGTAATAAAATACTATAAATTGTTTCTATGGACAAAATATGTTTTATATTTAATATAATGTTATTTTATATTTGTTTTATTAAATTTATGGTGCCTTATCAGACCCTCAAAGAATTATAAAATATTATATATTTTTAAAATGCTTTTATTGAGGGTGTGAATCACCTCCACATAAGAAATCCCAATATTTTAATAAGTTCTTACATTTTCCTTATAAAATAATGTTTTACAATCTCTTTTTTTCAAAATCCATGGGAAAAACCATGAGATGGTCCGTGTTTTTGATTAAATTAATGTGTGGTGTAAAAAACCTAAATGATAAACAATTCCCTCTCCTTTCCTATATAAACCCACTCAACCTTCCATTCCTCTTCACTCAAACAATTTGGAGCTCAACAAAAATATTCACTCCTCTATATATAATCCTCCAAAGGAGCCTCATGCTCCCATGAAGTTTCACTCAAGAATCATTTGGTATCACACTTCCAATAAGGGATTTTTTTCATTTATCATTTATTATCCAAATTACATTATGTTTTATACCCTATTATTTTCATTTAAAAATGCTTGGGTATGATCCAACATCTCCTCCATACTTATGTACTTATTTTTGAATGATTAGAGACCACTTTATCACTCACTAATTCCTCCCATGTACACCTGCTACCATTCCAAAATTCCATAAAGGAATTTCTCTCTTTTCATTTACATTGAATATGTTTTTTATAATATAGATATAAATTATAATAAATATGTCATCATATTATGTTAAATTATGTCTTTACAATAAATTTCATTTATAACTTTTTATATAACCTTTTCTCTATCATTAACCCATTTTACGATTTCAATTTGATGTCGTTATAATGCCAAAATTTCAACAATATTTCAAATGCCAAAATCATCATTTAAGTTAATACCATACCCATTTCTTTATCAATGTTATTCACCATTATGACCATGTAATTGTTAATTTAGGACTTAAATATATATATTACAAATCTCTTATCCATTTAAAAAATAATTATGTTAAATTAATATATGTTGTATGGTCCATGTGGAACACTTATGCATGAAATGGAATGTTTATAAAGTGTGCGCCCATATAGCCCTCCAATGCATTATGTAAAGATTATTATCATGATAGGTCAAGTGAAATGAGGGTTTACTCATGAAAATTCATTCCAAATGAAAATTGAATAATGCTAACTCAATTTAAATGACTGTTTAATCATTATCCATGTAAAATGAGCCTTGGCTCAAGGTAATATCATGTTAAATGTTGTTTCTGTATTTCAATTTGATGATAAGCAAGCTATATCAAGACTTTATGTGATAAATTGATAGAAATATTTCATAACATGTACTATTTTATTAATTTTATATATTTTTTAATACCTTACTGGGATTTATAGCACACCCTTTTCTCATACATATCCTTAGGTTATGCTGTACAATGATAAGTATGAATAAACATTGTGGTCATGTAGCATAACGTTTCTATAAAGATATTTTGTTTTATGTTCTAGGTTGTTATATAATGCCCCATATATCCCAATAAACTAGACCGCCAAATCCTTAGAGGTGTCTTCAGTGAAATTTTATGTAATAAATCATGTCTATGTGTCTAATAAAGAGAAGGTCTGTTATATAAATTATTTATTTTATTATGTTGATTCACCTTTTGGGATCAAAAAATTTTTTCGTTTATATTCAATTGGTGTTCTGTTTAATTTATATTTAATATGTAACATTAGAATTAATATTGTATTTCGGAAAAACATATATTTTATAAGATAGTAAATATTATTTATAACCTCGCTTTTCATAGTGTTGTTATATATTTTTATAATATTTTAATAGTATACTGGTGTATGGTAAAACTCCACCATGCATGTAATGAAAGCAATTGAAAAAACACTATATTGCATTCAATACAAGATAATTCCATATTATTTTAATTTAAAAAAATTTCATATGTTATATTTTTTAAAATATCAAATATTCTATAATTTATGTAGATCTAAAATTACTTTATATGTTTGGTCCTGCGTGTACTATATGATATCCAATTAAATTTATTCTATTATTATTTTTAGGTTTTTACATTCTCCCCACATTAAATAAATATCATCCTCACAATTTAATCTATATTATTATAGTAAAATGTTTTGTATTTATAAGTTAATTTGTTAAAAACCGAAAATCATGAAATAGTTAATAAAACATCATAATAATAATAATTAATGATAATTAAAAAAGTAACATGGAATAATGTATAATTAATTTTTAAAGTATAAGAACATTACAAGAAAGTAAAAAATAAGGATTTCGAAGAAAATAAAAAATAATTATAGAGGGAGATTAAGGTTATATATGATAAACCATTTAATTATAAATTTAATTTTGAGGGCCTAAAATTCATATATATGTGATTATTTAAAAGACTCTAGGATAATAAATTAAATTATTAGGATAGAATTTGTTGGATCATTTTCAAAATGTTGAGTATCTCTTTTTCTACTTAAGAATATAATGAAATATACATAATTGACATATTTCTATTCCAAAAATACAATTTCAATCATTTTCCAGTTCTTGTATCAATTTTCAGTCCATACATTACATTATGAATTTTATATCAAAAAATTTAAATTTGATGCCTTGATTACTAAAATACACATTTAACGGATCATAAAACCTATAAAAGAGTAAAATGTATTTCATGTTATCTCTAACTATTCTGAATATCCAGTATGGGTAATAAATTAATATCTAAAACAATGAATTATTTATACTACTACATTATTAACATTTATCCACCAAATTTTTTAACAAAAACAATAACATGTTAACCAGGACATTCTAAAGGTCAATGATGGGTATGAAACCATTTTTTTCCTTTAATCATGTGTTTGAGCACTACATCATTTTTAGATTTGATGTGTTATCACCCAAAATTCATTTTATCCTTTCTCTAAATCCATATTACTTTAATTACCAAAATAAATATTATGGACACTATTAAAATGTAGTAATAAAATAACCTATTTGATGTTGTTTTTTATAGAAAATATTTTTTTCCAGTCATAATATTCTAATTTAACTATTATTAAAATCTCATTAATGACCATAATATAACTAAAAGTTATGAATATATATAAACTCATGTCTCTAAATTTTCATGTAATTATTTTTTCAATATATATTCCAAAAAATATTCAAATAATTAGTTTTATTTCTCTAAATATATTAAAAAATGTCCTTAATCTTAGTAGAGTACCCTCACATAAAACCTAAAAAGTGGATTTTAAGACATATAACATAAGATTAACCATAATATCATAATATTGTAATGTAATACATAACTTTTATGTTATGGAAATCATATATTCTTTTATTATAATTCTCAATGCCTATCTTATGTCTATATTCTATAATCTATGTATTCCTAAATCTACTTCTCAGGGTTTCAACTAAACGTACTATGTTACAAATGTAGTGAACTAATCCTGGTAAGACTATATCTTGGGTATACATCTAATACATGGGTCTGGTTACATTAGAATAAAACTCCAAAGGACTGATTTATTTAGTAGTCTTTGTAAAATATATACATTCAAGAGACTTGTATTTTTATTATAAACATTAATGAAAAGATAATGTTTTTAAGATAACATTATTACATCAATCATAACCTTTGAAATATTTTTTATTACACATCTTGGATACATTTGTATGGAAACCAAATTAGGATGATCATAAACAAGATTTTATGGTTATGCATAATATAAACAATAATGAATCAAATGGAATACCTAATATGGAAATGTAAATAAATTAAAACAACCTCCATGTAACAAATAAACTATGAGGGAGTAAATAATGAATATGAGAGTGTATATAACAAGGAATAATTCAAGAACTAGCCTAGGTACCAGGGTAAAAAAATATTTGAGCAATCCTGACAAATTCCAAAGGGAGTTCATGGTCCTCGTGGGTTCATAACTATCACTGAGCATTATACAATATGAACGTGGGAAAAAAATTTCCACAAATAGAATGGATGAAAAAAACAATTATTCATACAATAAATACTCTATAATATGAATTTATCATAAGATAGAAAAGTGTAAACAACCCAAATTAATATAACCATGTTCTTGGAAATTGGGAAAATAATCCACATCCCATAGAAAAAAACCATTCAATACCAAGGACCCATGAATTTAACAACATCCAAGTGGAACTTTTCCGTTACTCAAACCTATAAGGAGATAATATTAAATCACCAAATGGAACAGGTAAGGTGTGATCTAAATGACCAATAGGTTATCACCAGGGATTCATTAATAATATTAAACAAATAAATAACAAAAATATTATTCAATTTTAAACAAATAGACATAGTGTTTCAAAATAATAATTAAAACAAATCATTATTTACACTTAAAAGGACGTAAATAATTTAAAAAAGGATTAAAAAATATTGTAAATAAAAGATTTTAAATAAATTTATAAGTAATGTGAAATATTTCACAACATCCAATGTATTATATTTTAAATACAAACAAATGGCCAACATGGTCATGTAGAAAATAGTGTGATAGTTTTCGGATATTAGTGTCCCTAAAACTAAAATAGTTTCCATGGAAATATATATATATATATATATATACATCCCTATGATAATAAATAGGGAATAATCAACACTATCCCATTATGCATGTGACCCACTGCAAATTTAGTGTAAGTTTTGGAAATCATATAATGTTTTATAGAAAAACATATTAACTACCTAGTATTTAATATGATCTAATAACAAAAAATATGGGAATTTTATTTTTATACATAATAAAATATAATTCATCCCATTCCCCATTTTAATTATTGTAACCACCCATTAAAAAAATTGTGGGTTTTTAATCAAATCATTCCCATTATCAAGATAAATCCAATATGATTCTATTATAATAATTAATGTTATTATCATTAAATTCCAATTTGAAATCATTTTGTTATATAAAGTTTTCCATTTATATTTCACAATTAAATTTCATAATTAATTTTTCACAATATTCCATCAAATATTAAAATATCACCCCACCTCAATTATAATTTGGGAGGTTCTCTAAATATTCATGACAAAAAATAAAAATTCAGAATTCAAGGGAATTTAGTTTTCAATAAGTCAGTTGAAAATATTTAGTTGAATTCATGTTACCAAATATTAATAACGAAATGTAGAGTAAATAAAATTTTAACATCATAATGGAACCACCTACCTCATGATTACAATCTCTCAAAACATAAATCCATTGTTGGGGAAAACCAATAAATAATAATGAAAAAAATAAAACCTAGATTCAAAACATAAATAAGTGAGGGTTATAACCTATAACAACACAAAAATCTACAAAACCCTATGGTTGAAAGAGTGGATAGTGGTACATAGAGATTATGAAGAGGAAACCTAATTGGGAGGGAATATACATCATCACCTAGATTCGATTCTCTTCTAGAGGGGTGTTGATAAGACATATCACCTCTTATGAGGAATGAAAGAAGAAGAAATAATTTGGGGTTTTATAGATTCATCAGGCACCAAGGAGTAAGGTTTCATAATTTTAGAAAATTATTTCCAGATTAACATATATCATATGCATGGTTAACTAAGAAAATCAATATAGTTAATAAAACAGTGTTCCTTATATGTGGACAAATTTTTTTCTAGGTGTGTGGTTTCTAATAAGAGGGTGTATGGTTGGTCAAAGAATGTTCTATATATGAAAAACCCACTCTTTATATTTTCACAATTTTTACTATCAAGAAGCATTGTTTAGGGAAAAACCTGTTCCAGCCATGCACAACATCAGAACATAAAAAACATTAAATATTTCCAACCAAAATACTCTTAAACAAATCCCAACAAAATCATGACCCATAGTGGGTTTTATGAATTCCTAAATATATATATATAGAATGTTACAACCTCCCCATAATAGAATGTATTCCCCATAAGTCCTACTCAGATGTTTCTATCTCTAAAAGATAGGTCCACTCCTCTATCATCAGTGCCTACATCTCTTACATCACATGATATTGTGATCCGTTTTGAAATAAAACCCATACCAAAGGTATCATCCTAGAATGAAGTACTTTTTATTAAGAATAAACTATCCATAAAATATTATCAGCCTTAGATAAATAAATTTCAACAACAAAATCACTCTATAATAGAACGTGATATGGATCTGACTGATAATTTTAGAGCTGCAATACAAGGAACATGTTATATATAGACATCATATATGTTGGATGTGCTAAATGGAAATCCAATCTTCCCACATTCTCAACAGCCTAAAAAATTACCCACAAAATGAGAAGAATGATTCCATTGACTTCAAATCCATAAATGTACTAAAAAATTTGATACATTCATGAACACAAGGTCACCAACTGAAAATTACAATGGTCTATAGCGATAATCAATATAATATAACTACATGATCTATTCATTAATCATTTTTTAACTATTTAATTGAATCATTAATATTTTCACCTGAACTATGTGTAATCCATCCTTGTAATTTTCTTCAATATCCAACCAACACAACAAATATCTATAAGGCTAGCCATACAAGGCCTTAAAAGATCCATTATGATTCTGGACTAGTAACTATTATTATTAGAAGACCAAACATGCCTCATATATTCATATTATTTCCCTCAAATTCGAGAAAAAAAGGCATAGAATATCATTAGGAATCTTTATATATCTTTCTATCTATCCATATTACATAGATACTCAAATGGACGTGAGATCTTGGTGCCACAAGAAGGCCTCATTAAAAGAGAGGAGTAAACCGAGGATCCTTATCAGAGACTATAGCATATGTAAATATGTGTAAATGAACAATCTCTTTCACATAAAGGGTTCTCACCTCATCAATTTTGGTTGTATCATGAATGGGTATAATGTGATCCAATTAAGTTAGTCTATCGATCAGAACTCATATCACAATCTTCATTTTATGGGTGCATGGAAACCCAATCACAAATTCCGTTATCATTTCATCCCAATTCCATTTAGGTAGAGAATGTAAATGATGTAAACCCAATGGTGATTGGTTCTTATCATTTATATATTTATACATATAACAATGAGATACAAAATCAACAATGCCCTATCCAGTACCATGACCCAACATTTCTACAACATGTAAATAAACTTCTTTTTGATTGACGGGTGAAATGACCACTATATAAAATGGAATTCCCCCATCATTTCCTTCCATATCTCTAATAAAATTACTATTAATTACTGATATAATAGAATCCCTTGTTTTTATAATGTCAATCCAGTTATTGTATGCCCACCATATAGAGATTCACTAATTCTACGAAACTCATCATGAAGGTGTTTTTCCTGAATAATCATCTTATGAACTGTAGAATTTTGAAAAAACCACATCCAAAACAACCTCAATCGTTGATTCTTAGACCTTATTATGCTCTTGGGAAAATATATGCATCATGTTCCAATCATCTAAAGAATATTTCGTGGCTATGGATACAAGTTTGTTTCTCAAATCATAATCCATGATATTAACTTTCCCTATGTAGAAGGAATTTTGAAGTCAAAAGACCAATGGTATTCCACCAAATACCTATGGTGAAGATTCAATTAATTTTTAGAGAATATATTACTAAATCGATTATGGCCTCAAAACTATTTAAATCATAACATTTTAAGGTATTACTTCCAAATATTAAGCGTGTTCATCACAAAAGCATGTTCATAATCATGGTTCATGTATTTATTCTCATGTCGCCAAATATGATGAGATCCATATGCAATGACATATTCACCATTAAAATGAACAAATCAAAAACCATGTGTTATTTAATCAAAAAACACAACATATCCATGCCATAAATCAAGAAGATTTAATATGAGTTCAATAGTGAAATTAAATTTTAGCATCACAAAAAGCAACTGAAATTTATCTACCAGAAGAATATTTACTCCCAATTTAGTGAGAGTCATCATCAGATAATACATATTTGAGATGTACATAATCAACTAGTGATAGTACCCATGTAGACCCAATAAATATATAATTATTAAAAAACTATGTGGTTTCTACAATGTCATAAAAATCTTCACCTTTTAATGATCAAATGATCTATTTTGTTACGAACCCAAGGTTTCCACGAACCATGCTTGAAAAATCAAGATATTACATTTTCGACTCTTGGAATAATGTCTGAGATTTCTTAATAATTCAAGAACTATATATAGATGATTCACATGATCCTCCTCATATCTAGAGTGAATAATGATTTCATCCATAAATAGTACCATTATAGTATCAATATAATGATGGAAATCCTATTCAAAAAATCCATAAATCTACCATGATCATTGGTTCTACCAAAAGGCATGACATGGTACTCATAATGGTCATGCCTTCTCTAAAAGACAGTTTTTGAATGTTAGTTTATTTCTCAAATATTGGTAACTAGATAGTTGATAAATCATTGTAAACAACTTCACTACCTTACTCTAGTCAAGCAGGACATCAATCCATTCTAATAGATACTTGATCATTTTTGTAACTCAATAAATTATTTGAGAATCAACAAAAAGAAAAAGATATTAATTATTTTTTTAGTAAATAGAAATAGTGTCCTCTAAAGTGAAACACTTGGTTATATAAGGAAATTTTAAAGAATATAAGATAATTGAGTCTTCATCAATTTAATGTTAGTTGGATCTATGTAGTTTAATGGAATAGACACTAATTAATTACAAGGAACTATATCAATAGGAAACATTACATCTCTTATCAATGGAACACCATATAATTTAGAAGGAAATACATATGGAAACTCGAAGTCAATATTATGGTTATCTCCATACAAATATTCTCACTCTATATAAATAGACAAAACCCAGATATTACTTTCCACATCTCTGGATTAAATGTTATGGCTCTACTTGGCATTGGGTCATGCTCCCGAAAAATGTTTCATTAAAAATTATATGGTTCATTAATGTAGACATGACGGAGATAATAATAAATTCACGATTTATTGGGAATGATCCAATACTTCTCGAAAATGATGTCTAATTGTTTAATAAAAGGAGAAAAATATCCCATGCGAGATAAATATTTGATAAAGAGTTAACACAAGTGAGACTAAAGAGGACTTTCAATCCCTCTTTTCTATGGTGTGTAGTAATATCCATCACATAAGATGAAATAACTATATAAATATTATGGTGATTTAATATATTGGTTGAAATAAAAAAATGAGAAACACAAATATCAAATAAAACAATAAATAATTATGAATCTATAGTAATGGTACCGCTCACAGTCACTAGACCTGTATCTTCTTCCCATGGAGTCTCATCCACTAAGTGAAGAATCATCATTCCAGATGCCTAAGGAATGAAGAAAAATTCATTGAATAATATGATTCCCCCATGGTTTTAGACAGTTCTAATTATATCCCACCAGTATAAGGGCCAAAATCGAAATCTATGAACTTCTGTTAGTTACACGAACACATGTATGAGAAACCTACCTTGGTTCCATCAGTGCATAAACATTTTGAATTACCAAGATTTACACAATGTTAGTAAATAGATGGACCTTTATCAGGGAATATCATAGGTCTATAATGTCCCAAATGTAGAGATCCACAATGAGAATCATCATTATCCATCTTTCATTTAAAGGAAATCAATCTTCCACTAAGACAAAATGGATCTCTGAAAAACCATGACTTACAAGATAGGTCCATTTTGAGCATCAGTGATCTATCTATCACATTAGAATAAGAAAAAAAATTTATAAATAAATAATAATATTGAATATCATATTGAAGTCACAGCTACATCCTCTCAGCCTTCATTATCTCACTCGACACATTCTTATGTGAAAAATGCACAAGCTAAGTAACGTTTTTTAAAATCATTATATGCTCTAATCAGTCTGATCAAGTATACAATAAAAAATATCCTTATAAGAAACCATCAAATATTGATAAAAACTGCTCTTGAAATAAACTTTGATTCACCCCACTCATATAACCCATGATTCTTCACTATCACAGTTGTGTCCCACCATCTCCTTATTGATCGATCCATCATGAAGGTGGAACAATTTAACATAATTTTATTGGTTTTCTATAGGATCCAAATAAGAAAATCAATAATCATAACCATTATATAGCCTCTAGAGGATCATTAGATACCTTTATCATTGGAAGATTCTAGATAAGTTACTTTTGAAAATGATTATAAAAAATATCCCTATACAGTTATGTATTAGTACCCTATATAAGGACTAGTTTTTTATATATCTCAGAGATTGGAAAATATACATGACCACCTCAACAAGATTTGGGTTCACAAGATGATTTCCTCACTAAGTCCCTGATGTTTCGTTTTTCACGTGCAGTCCCGCAGGGCTCATGTTGTGACATCACCATGCTTTACTCCCAAAGGCCTGGGGTTGGTGAGTAGCGCCAAAGGCGTCAACCAACATGTGGGAGTAATTTTACTAGATACTTTTGCACATGCACATGCAACCACATCCCACAAGGCTAATGTGAAGAAAAATATGCAAGAAATTAACTGAAATACTAAGTAAAGGTACAAACTGCAAGTTAAATTATCCAGAATACAAATCCAAATAAAAGAAAAACTACAAATATAATGGTACAATTTTTCTGAACAATTTTCCATGGAAGTGTCCCACCTAAAGAGTACATATGCTGTAGGTATGGAAGATGTGGGAGTAATTCCTAGTGACTGGGTCTCACTAGGCAGTACCTTGTCCCAGGCCACCATGTCCCATTTCAAAGCGTCAGTCATCTACACAAGACACAACACACGCAGGAAAGGCCTATGCATGGGTGAGTAACATTGTACATAGTAGGGAACATGGTCCACTATGGAGAAACATCAAAAAGGAAAACACAAAGAAAAACCACACAACATATCCAAAAAGTAAGGATAACTCACACTAGGTATTACCCAAAGAATAGGATGAAGTCCATTAGTTTTAAAGATGAACATTTTTTTATTGAAGATGGTCTCGTATATGAAGAGTCAATAAGATCTACTGGGCCACTTAGGATTGAACGACTACTCTTCTGCAAATCCCCTATGGTTTACACAACTACCACTCGTTTGATGGTCCACTAAGGTCCACACAGAGACTGTTAGTCTTCTAGGACATCGAGGTATGCATGGAAATTTCTCTTCTGTCGGGCCATTGTGGTACACACAGCTACTTGTCATCTTCCAAGGCACAAATGTCCCCACATCTGCTGCTTGTCGTGTGCTTGATCCCCGGATAACCGCTCCCCAATACATTAATCATATTTTAACATCCATGGATTTATTGTTAGAGTATTCCAAATGTACCGCCTTGCAATGAGGGCTCCAATTTCTCAACCGACTCATCAATCAGATGCTTGGTTCATATCATATTGGCATGTTTCTGAAAATGGGTCGGTCAAGTCTGGGTACGGTCTGACCCAGGTCCACAGACCCAACCCAGATCCAACCCGGTCTGGTTAGCTAGGACGGGTCAGGATACTGGGGCAACTCAACGCCATACAAGATGCTGCGTCTAGGCATTCCACCCTATGGACGGCACAACCATCCTCCCTAGTCAAAGCATGTGGTCCAAAGACCATGTCCCACCCTATAACATGGCCCACGATTTTGTGACACTCCAATGACGTGGCAGAGGGGCCACATCTTTGCCTTCTTCTACCATCCCAAGAACCGAAAGATCCTCCTAGATTTTTATGGCCCAAGAAAGAAGTGGTAGCCTCCTCCGGCGCACCGTCATGGTGAGCCGCTACCGGCGCACCAACAAAGCCTTCCACGGACCACTATGTCTGTTTTGGTGGTCTTCTTGTTTCACTGCATGCACCTACAGTCTTCTCAGGTTTCCCTCTTCCCAACAGTGAACAAAAATCCTCGATTCCACTAATTGGAAAATTCATCCATTAATAACGCACATGGTGGAGGGGATCCAGACTTGTTCATGTCATCTCGTACCCTCCATGTTAGAGTTTTTAGACATGGGGTTTTAGGATTTGAGGTTATAACAAAAATAACTAATCCTGGCCCAAAAATCCCAATATGAACACACTCCCACAAGAATGAATGATATGTGGGTCAACCTGTTCGTGGGTTGATCCATGTTCATAATTTTACACAAGTGAATTGGGAATTAATCACCAGAATGGTAAACCCCTACCTCATTGAAGCTAATTATTGGAATGATTTGTTCATGATGATTCATGTTTCATTGGGGTTTTCTCTCATCGGGCCCATTCTTTGAGGAGTGTTAATGTCACTAAAACTCCATCGGTGTTCGTCATGCATCGATGGAGGAATTTTACTCCAAGATCCATAAAAGTAATTTCCACTGTTTAGATTCCCTTTCTCTAACCTCATTGATTGGTTAAAAGAGAACATGTTGTAGTCTTTCTGTTTTGAAGTTGTTAAGATGATTGATTTATGAAAGATCATTTTTAGTTTAATTTTGGTGCAAGCTGTTTCACCAAAATGATATGTAAAAGATAAAAAGAAAATAAAACATGTTAATTTTTTTTAACATTTTCACTAAAAAGTATTAAAATTAACATTTTCTCTCAACCCGCACCTGTCGAAGTTTGGTCAATTCTAGGAGAATACTACCATAAAGAGTTCAATGATGCCACTCGATTATTGATCTGAGCACTGGGTTAAAAGTTAGAAAAACCCACATGAATTCTTATTTAAATGAACTTAAAAATGATCAAAAATAAATTTTAGGCTCATCAGGCCTGAAAATCATGTTCCGTCTTCGAGCCCGGTCTTGTAAAATTCCAATTTGGTTTTTTCTGAAATTATTATTTTGGAATTATAGGATGTTAAATTCCCCCACCTTAGGGATTTATATCCTATAAAAGAAAAAAATGACTAAAGAAACAAATTGGGGTACTAGGCATGAATCTGAGCATCCCACTCCAATGTGCACTCACGGAGATTCCCATTCTTCCATCAAACGCACTCCACAAGAATCAACCATCTATGAAGGAACCAATCCAGTTGATCTTATATCTCCATCGGGAACTCTTCAAATGTCTCCACATAGTCAATGTACAAATCAATCCTGTTTATTAAGTGTGATAGATCATTCATGTACCTCCTCAGTTGCGACACGAGGAAAACATTGTGTTGTCGGGAAATTTGTGGGGGAAGAACTAGGAAATACACCACCACTACAACTAGGATAAGAATCAGAAAGGGGCTGATTGACCTAAGAGGTAACTTTCTACCACATCAAAATCATTTCCATACCCATCGAGGGGAGACTCGTAGGAACACATGGTCTCCCTCCTCAAACTCCAAGATAATCTGCCTCCTGTCAGTATATGATTTATTGTTGCTTTGTGTAGTCCTCATATACTCGTATAAGACCTACACCTTATTAGTGGTAGACTGTACCAACTCAAGACCCATGAATGCTGAAATTCGTGGGTCATTCTAGCATAGAGGTGATTTGCATGGCCACTCGTACAAGGCCTCTAATAGTGTCATGAAAAATGGTGGAGTGATAGGCGTTGTTGTATGAAAAGTCCACCAGTGTAAGGTGATCATCACAACTATGAAAAAAATCAAAAATGAAAGCATGAATCATGTCCTTGAATGTCTGTATGGTGAACTCCATCTGACCATCCATCTAGGGTTGGGACGCCATGCTCAAGTGTAGATGTGTCCCAAAATCCTATTGTAATCCCTTCCATAGTCGATATGTGAAGCGAGCATCATGGTCTGTGATGATCTTCAAAGGAATCCCATGAATCCAAACTATCTCATGGAAATAGAGGCATCCAAATACCTCTAATGGTTCTTTCTCCCAGATGGGTAGGAAGTGGTCTGACTTGGTGAGTCGGTCAACTATCACCCAAATTGAATTGTGCCCTAAAGACATGTGTGGTAAGCCCATCAAAATGTACATCAATATACCATACCACTGAAACTATGGTACCTCAAGTTGATGGGCTAGGCCTTCTTGAACCCGGTGCTCATCCTTCATTAGGTGACACGTGAGTCATTCTGAGGCATTAGCTTCTATTTTAATCTTCATATCTGGCCATCGGTACTGACGTCAGATTTTTTAGAACATCTTCTCCACACCTGGATGTACTAGAAATGGAGATATTGGGAACTCCATCAAAACCTCATCTCGTAATACCACGAGTACCATTGTGCACCCTCTAAAAAAATGATGTGCTCCATATCTATGGAAAATTCATTAGGAGCCTTTCCTAAGGGTAACTGGGAACAACATGCCTCACATTCGACATACACAAATTATGCCTCCCTAACTCGGTGTAAATGTTGGGGAGTGACTGTCATCGACTAGAGGTAAACTGCTCTATCATTATCCACAAAAGATATATGCATCTTAGATATCTTCTTAGTCCCCTAACTCAGCAGTTAGAAACTAGATCTCTTATTGAGCACGTCTTCCACTTCATTCCCCATTCTGAGAGTATAGACTATCTCATAGTCATAGTTCTGGAGGAACATCTACCATCGTCACAGCCTCTAGTTCATGTACTTCTTGGATAAGATATTCCTCAAACTCTTGTGATTGGAGTACACAATAAAACTCTCACTGATTAGGAAGTTTATCCACTTATTCAAAGAAAAAACCTCTGCTACTAACTCCAAGTCATTGGTTGCGTAGTTCTTCTCATTCTACCTCAAATGTCATGAGCCATAGTCGATTACTAATTTCTTTGGCATCAAAACACATCCCAGTTGAGTCCCTGATGTTCCACAAAAAAAATACATACCAAACTCCTTCCTCTAGTAGTCTCATGATGGGGGAACATTTTAGTCTCCGCCTTAGCTCCAAGAAAATCAGATGGCATCACTCGTCCAAAGGAAGGGTTCTATCTTCTGTGTTAAAGCTGATAAGGGTGTTTATACTATGGAAACATTAGTCAAAAACCTATGGTAGTATCTGTACCATCCCAAGAAGCTCTTCACATCATTAACACTCCTAAGTGGGTCACAAGAATGCACTTCCTGTATCATTTTCGGATCTACTATAACTCCAACCTCTAAGTTGTAATTTCCTAGAAAGTGGACCACCTGAATCCAGAACTGGCACTTAGAGATTTTACAATTAATCTGGTGCTCTCAGTGTGTATCCATGACTATCTGTAGGGGTGTATCCTTCTCCTCATTGCATGTTGATTACTCCAAGACGTCATCATTGAATACCATTTTGAAATTGTCAAAAAAAAAAGATAGAATATCTTTTTCCTGATTCCCATGGACCCTGATGGGAGTTGGTGAGGAAAAATGACATCACCATGTTCTCATAGTGTCCATACCAGCATCTAAAGACTTTCATCATTACAGCCTCATCATGTAACAGAAGTATATGGTAGCCTTATCTCATGTCTATCATCGAGAACCACCTCACTCCCATCAGATGATCGAAGATGTCATCAATACTCGGTAGAGGATACTTGTTCTTCACGATCAGGTGATTCAAGAACCGATAGTCCATGAATAACCTCAAGACTCTTGATGACTTATTGGGAAAGAATACATGTTCTTCCCATGGTGAAATGATGGGACGCATGAATCACTTCTCCTACAATTCCTCCAGCTATACCCTCAATTCATGAAGCTCTATATGATAAATCCAATATTCTGGTGTAGATATTGATGTCTCCCCATGGTACAGATCAATGTAGAAGTCTACCATTATGCAGGGAGGTTATCCTGGAACATCCATAAGAAATAATTTGTCATTATCATCCTCCACTATAGTAATACTCAGACACCTCTCATACACCGCACAAAGGGTGATTCTATACTTGTAATGAGTGATTGGATTCCCCCAATTTTGAGAAAGTATGTCCATATACTTCAAGATTTTCTTTCTCGCTGATAAAGGAAAACCTTGTCCCATTTTCATGGACACAACACACATTGCTCCTAATATAGTTAATCTGAGCATAGAATATGGACAAATAGCCCAAACCAATGATGGAATTTTATGGACACAACGACCCTAGTAGGAGATTCCAGTCGAAGCTCTTGCCTCTTAGAGTAAACACACTGTCAGCACTAGTGGGTAATAATTGAATCTCTTCCATTAGGAGTCTCTAATCAAAATGATCGAGCCAATGAATCCAATGGAATATCCATGCTCTAAATTTGGTCGATGGAAATGAATGAGTTACTAGAACATATGTCTATAAGAACAATATCTATGGTGGATAGGACTTAGATCATACCTCTAATCATCTCTAGAGCACTGTCGTCGTAGGCCTCCACCTCCTGGAGCTTGCATGACCCCTGTCTGTCACCTCCCTGAGCACATGGTAGACCACATGAGGGTGGTGGTGGTGGTTCCTGGAACTCTCACCGACTACCTATTGCTCCTCCTTCTCCACTAACACATCCACTTTTCTGTTAAACACCACATTTGAACCTCTTTAGAAGCCTTGGGGCCCTTTGATTTCATGCTGATTGTCCATGTAGCAAGTCAAGCAGTCACTAGCCATGTGTCCCTACGATCCACATGAGTAGAACACCAATCTCTATGCTATCTCTCACCATCCTTGTGTCCTCTCAATACCGATCCTGAGTGATAGGGTCGTCCCATAGATGATCTATCCCACTTTAACCATTGATTCATCTATAGAATGCCAGCCACGATTGACTCTGCCACCGATCGCCCAATGGGGGCATCCACCATTGTTACCTACTCTTTGAGGAAGCCATCTACTAGTATAGCTTTCTCATACAACCCAAACTATGTGGGGATGCTATGATAAAACATATATTCCCTAGTCTCCTAGTATAGTCTAAACTCAGAGGCCCGAGACATGAAAAATGGGTCTCACACTATGTTTGATGAGTAGCAAGAATGCTCGGTGAACCATGATCAGTACTTAGACACTGACATGCTACCCTAATGAAGGTGAAGTAGCTCATGAATTTGCACTAAGCATAGAGTAGCGGGAAAAAAACTCCCAGAAAAGCCCCTCGAAGACTAACTAGGTAAGAGTCTCCCCATCAGGTGTCTGGATGGTCAATCTACACCACCTCCCTATCGATCCCAGTAGAAGGTTCACAGATAGGACCTCCATCATGTCATGTGACATCTTAACTAATCTGATGACCTGAATCACTAACTCCATCCAATCGACATCGACCTGATGATCTATCTCCCATGAACCATGGAGGTCATTATATCGAAAGGACATGTAGGTCATTGATTCTACACACGTCCTCTGACAGAACCACCAACATTAGATTCTAATAAAATGGTGGTGGTAGAAATAGTGCTCCACTCGGTTGGGTAAGGTCATGCACTGGTCCCTAAATTGATGCCTCGTCGCTAGGAAAGATATCCTCACTACCATATATCAAAATACATTCAGGTCATCCACATAGGGGCATCCTGGAATAAATCAAGACATTCCATAGTCAATAGATTATACCTAGTGAGATGACTCCAATAAAAATGAACATTTGGAGGCTCTTATGCAATTAGTGTTATTATGTTAAGATCCAAAAAGAAGAATTCTAGATCTTGGTGCATATAAACGTCATCCACCAGACCAACACTTGAATCCTAGGATATAAAATTCAATCTCGAGACACATAACACAATTTCCCAAATAAGAAAGCAACAGAATCCCATTCCATGAGGTAGAAATGACCACTATTGACACCAATTTATCGCCACCCATCCCTCGAGGCCCGTGATGTGACATCCCCCAAGCCCACATCCAATTGGGCAAGGGTTGGTTACTATTTTCGAAGGCACAAACCTAAAATTGGGATGAATTTTCCAAGATACATGTACACATGAACACACAAACGTATCCCACAAGGCTGAAGGGAAGAAAAATATGAAAGCACTGAACTTAACTACAAGGTAAAGGTACAAACTGCGAGTCATATAGGGTAGAATAAAATCCCATAGAAAACAAATACTAAAAAGAGATAGGTACAATATCTCTAAAATTCATCCAAATATGTTTCCCACCTGAATATTATGCATGGTGTTGGTACAGAATCTATAGAAGTATACCCTTCTACCCATGCCTCAGTAGGAATTTACTGGTCGCATGCCACCACATCCCTCATCAAAGCATCAGTCATCCACACAAGACACAACACATGTGGGAAAATTATATGATGGGGTGAGTGACATAGTACTCAGTAGGGACCCAGGTCCACTATGGAGAATGATCACAAAAGAATCCACAATGTAAGACCATATGTTAAAACCACAAATTACGGAAAAATCACACCAGGTATAACCCAATGAATAGAAATAAGTTCACTATTTTTAATGATGAAAACTTTGTACTGATGAGAGTCACATTCTGGAAGTGTTGCTGAGATCTATGTGGCCACTGAGGTATGCATGACTAATGCTCTTCTGCTGGTAAACTGAGGTCTGCATGGCTATTGCTCCTCTTTTGGGCCATAGAGATCCACTTGGATAATACTCGTGTACCAGGCCACTAAGGACCATATAGCTACTGCTCTTCACATGCATGATCTTGGTATAACTACTCCCCAATCCATAATTTATATTTCAACTTCAAAAAAATTCTCCGTATAGTAGTCCAAAAGAAATGACTCGTGCTAAGGGTTTGAACAAAGTAAATGGATCAATAGTTGGATGCCCGATTATTATTTCATGGGAGTTTTTCTAAAAACGGGATGGTCTGGTCTGGATCCAATCTGGCCCGGGCAGAACTAGCCAACCCAAACCTACCCAGGGTCCACTGACCCAACCTAGGTCTACCGAACCAACCTAGGCCCGACACAGATCTAGCTCGGCACGGTCCGCCCCACTGTGGTGGCCCTACCCCTGCCCAGACACAACATCTAGACTTTCGACCCTACAGACTACACAACTAACCACCCTATTCAACACAACAAATCAAAGTATTGGATGACACTCTATAACGTGACCAGAATTTGTGGGCCACACCCATGCCGCTAGCCGTCGGCCCGATCGCTGACAGCTCCTCTCAGTTCCCCGTAGCCCAAGATGACCATTGCCACCACCTCCGACACACTGTTGTAGTGTGCCACCAGCCACCCGCGGCTGCCACGGCGTGATGCCGCCCTGTCCAGCACACTGATGTATCCCTCCAATAAACACTAAGACCTCTCTAGATATCTATTATTCACACTTACTGTGCTCATAATCTACTTGTGTTAACCTTATCCCAGAAATGTCACTAAATCTACCCTGTCACGACTTCAAAAATTCATCCATGAATAACTCACATGGAGGAGGGGCTCAAACCTTTTTTTTCATCGCGCATCATCCATATTAGTGTTTTTAAACATGAGGGTTTGGGTTATGAGTTTTTAATAAAAAATAACTAATCACAACTTTTGATACTCAATTATGTCATAGAATCTAAAAAATTAAAACAGGGAAATACCTTGGAAAAAAGAGATGAAAATACATGATAAAAAATCAAGGTTTACAAAGGCTTGAACATTGGATACCCTTAGTCTAGCTCAATACAATCCGCATGAAAGATACAAGTGTGACAAAATTCTAGCATGCAATCTATTTGTGTACCCAATATCGTTTCTCCCAAGTTCCTATTTTTTCTTATAAATAGACCCTTTTGACCTTCATTTGTATGCGCAAATTTCCTTGAATCCCAATTGATGCTCTGGTCTCCCTAGTGCTTCTCCCATGTCTTTTGAAACATTCAAGGTAGTTATTTTACACCTAATGTGATGGAATCAAAGGAGGATCCTTGGACATAATTCCTTTATGTGTTTCAAATCTGTAACACTTATACACCTTAAGCGCCCAACCTCACTAAATCAGCAACACATGTGTGCCACCTATTCCTCTCATAGGAACTCAACCACCCCTCTTCTTGGAATACCTGTGAATACTCTTGAAGTCTTGAGTCTGGTCTCACCAATGTATTATCATCCATTTTTTCATCACTTAAGTGACCATCATGTCTCTCAACCCTACTAGCACTCCCATACATGCATGCCAGTACCTACTTGGGCACCCTATTTGATTCACTTACTGACTTTAGTATACAAGCCATTATGTAATCTTCAAACCAATTCATGGCAAGACTTCTTCATCATTGAATCCCTTGTTTGAAAGGGACTCTATTTAGACCTTCACTAAAACCTCTTGAATTATAAAACACTTAGGAATGGAACATCATTATGTATCCTATATAGTTTTTATATCCACAGTCAGAGGTTTCCCACATTTTTTCACAATGGGGATAGGATTCATGGAGTTTCTATGTGTTTTTATATCAACAGTCACATTGACCGTTCCCCTAAGAATAGTGATAGGAAGTTCCTGGTTTGGAGGATTGTGGTTTGGGTTCTAACCTCCCCTTCTCGTCTCTAAGACTCGAAACCTCAGGTCTATGGTAGGGATGTTATGGTTCTTGAATTATTTTCCATGATAGAAAATGAGATGTCTCCACCCCCTACCGAGATCCATTTGGGATTCCATACATGTGCAAGCCCCTAACATTTCATGTAGGATATTTCATTCTTGATCATCTCTACTTTCTTCACCTTCACTCCTTCCTTGCATTGGACCCCTGTGTAATGTAAAGTGAATAGAGGGAAGGCTTATCACCTTTCCCAATTCTCAGGTAGACCTGACCTCTTCCACCCTCACCTCTGTAGGCACACCCTCTTCCACTAGTGGAGGAGGAAAATGTGGGTGCCTTTGATGAATCTTTGACATCCTCTTGTTTCTCACACCAAGAATGACTCACGTGGGATTAGAGATTTGTCCTGATTACAACATTTTCACATAATCGTGAACTATGAGAACTCTGATTCTGGTTCAAACTAGGATACATAGGATGCCTACATGATGGCCTGAGCTCAAAAGGGAGCCCTTCCAAAATGGTTTACCCAATCATATCTCCTCCTATGGGAAGATCATTATCATAAGCCCCAACATAATAAATGAACAACAAGAACTCTGATTCCCATCATAATTGGGATACATAGGAAGCCTTCTCAGGGGATGAGCATATTGCTTATCCTTTTTATAAATTCAACATTAATTCCCTTAATCCGGGCATCCTCTTTATGAATAAATCCTAAATGTACCCCCCCCCCCCCGAAATCCCCAAGGCATCATTTTAAGGATGTAACCCAATACTAATTTATCTCAAAGGACTATACTCTCCTATTAAAATTATTGAACTTTGTGGGATTTGATTCCCATATAAATGAGATGTGTAGGAAGCCTCCTAGAGGTTAAAACCCAACACTTAAAATCAACCATGTTATTCCAGAGCAATATTCCAAATAGTGTATAATCTTAATTGGAAAACACATATCCTTTCCATGTTCCTTGGTCTGGTTAGGTATAAGTCCTACTCAAAACCACGACTAAGAACCATTCACATAGAGGCCCCTATCACATTAACAAAAATGAATGATTTGACACATTAAGAGGAACCAAATGATGAAGGATCTGATTCCTTTTTAATAGGATATATAGGTAGCCCATTTTATGGGTATGATCCAAATATCAAAAAAACATTTATCTCCCTGGACAACAATAATATCTAGATTGACACACTAGGTGTCTTAAAAACAAGTATCATCATAACAATGAATAAAATAATCTCCAAATAGAATATGAGATAACACCTTTGATGGAGGACCTCATATAAATGAGAATATCTCCATTAATGTAGTACCTAGAATACATACAGATGATTCTGAATTTCACACATGTCAATAAGTGATTGCAAAGTTAATGAGAAACTTATGATATGAATAGTGAATTAATAAAGATTCATGAAAATAACGTAAATTTATAAAGAGCATCCCATAGTAGACAATAATTTCCCCTAAAAGGGTTTGATGAGTCTGACCTCCCATTATCTTGACCAAGGTAGGTTCTGAAGTATCGTCAAGATCAAACATAATGAGCTCCTGCATTTGGAAAGAAAGTCCATTTTGGATAAAGAATTGTAGGATGCTTCCATTTACATGAATAAATCCAATGAAAACCACTTAGAAACTATGAGTATTAAACTAGAAAACTTTTTTCATGGAAATATGAAATATAAATGGTAAACTAGACATGAATACTTATCTAATATAATAATGTTACCCACCTGTCAGGCCCCTTTCAATTGATAAAGGATGGTCTGAAAATGGTATCAATAATGGATGTATCTATCTAAAAGATATTTCTTTAGTAGAGTTTATTTTTTTTCATGTTTTTTCTCAGAACACCCTTAAATCCAAATTGGCTTTATTTAAGATGACACATATGAATGTCCCGACCACAGCTCATGTTGGATCCTCATCCACGGGAAGAACATCATCACTCACTCAACATCTTCAATGCTCGGTCCCCAATCTGCTGGTATGGCCGTATCATCTACCTGGAACTATCCCAACCTTGTAGACTACATGAAAGGCACTCCATGATAATTACAAACATCCATCATTCGGTCAATGACAACCGATGGTCTAAAAGAAGATAGTGCCAACCACCTTCTTCAACAATTTCAAGTATTTATCCCTATAACTCAACAACTCGTCCCTCTAGTACTATAATTATTTATATCAAGAGGTCACTCAGGGCCTTAATTCAAAAATGCATGGGTCCTTCATGAGTAATTTGATTGACAATCTCTGCCAGCATAATCATGTAATAGTAAACCCCCAACATGATGGGGGTGTTTCCTTTGGACGTTCAGCCCAGGTCTCTCAAACTCGAGCAGGCAAGATGACCCAATGGGGACAATGTGTGGTCAATATAGGGTAGTTTTTACATTTTCCTACATTGGAGAAGTCAATCAACCAAACTTGATGGAAAACAATGAGTATGAACAAACACTAGTCTGTCCTAATTCCGCTGCACAACAGACTCGTCTAACATCGACCCACTAATACCACTTGGAGAATCTGGTGGAGTACCTTGAACATGTGCATACACCTATTTAAAAATTATTAGCAAGTAAATTGGCTTTGTTGACCATATTTAAGGAATCCCACCAATTAAATGTTGTGGAATCTGGTAAATATGAACATACAACTACTTACACTAACCAATTATGCCAATAGTCTCATCTGCTAGCATTGAAAGAAGTTCAACATCCTAGATTGATTGAAAATAACTAGCATTCACATACACCTTCCAGCATTCATCAAGCATACTAATAGACTGGTTTGGCAGCAGCCGGAGTAGTCAGTCAGAAAGATCCAACAACAAACATGGGGCATACTCAACTCCTTATCCCCAAACATGTGTACTATCTATATCCAATGATTTGAAAAAGAGGACAAGATCTGTCACATACACATAATATTGATACATAATGGACCTATATTACTATGCTGGTCATTGAAGTCACCAAACACATCATGGAAATGGTGAAAGGGTAGACACAAATTCATGCCTATATTCTAGAAGCATTCCAGAATATTCTAACAACAACATTAGAAATACTAGGGGAATAAACACATAAATCTATCCCCACACCTAGGATGACACATCATCATGCCATCTAGGAAATGATACATATCTCTGATCTAGTACAAGAGGGTTATGTATCATACTCCCCCATATCATACGGACAATAGGATCAATAACATATAATCATTCCAATTGGAGGTAATCACACCATTCTGATGACCACACTAAGGCTGGAACATACACCTTCCCATGATAAAAACTTTTTTTAATGAATTGGGCCCTAATAATTTAAGATAATATCTAATAAGAAGTCTTTGAAAACACAATTTGCAAATAAAGAGCCAAGATGTAATCCATCATCTGTTAATGCTGGTGTTTTTGAATCCCTCGGAAATTTTTCTATTGTAGCTCAAGATCATACACTCTCATTACCAAATTATTTTAGTAGAAGTAGTAATTTTGAATTTCTCCATTGGACCCTTAATCATTAAGGTTTTCTTTAAAGAAATTCGGTCAATCTAGAGAGCCCATCTCTAACTGAATGCCACAGAAACCCTAAGCATGGATAGAAGACAAAAAATCAAGAATATTTATCACATGATGTAATCCAACATGGTGATCCTCCCAATGATGGAATTTTTTTGTGAATTTTATCTCTATAGAAGTATTTCTCATTGTGAAGAAAATTCTACAATTGACAATATAATAGTGAGAAACCCTCTTATCTTGAGGTAGTTTCCAACATAAGGCTAGTCATTTCTGATAACATGTCATTAACAAGTGAAATGCATTCTAAACCAGAAGACATATTAAGGGAATTTTCAATCTTCAAACCTCCCTTGGAACATTTTTCTTCCAATACAACAGATGAACAAATGACTAATTCAATTTTTTTTAATAAAACAATTTAGAAGCATCCACTTTTGTGAGACGAAATGTAGAGACCCCTAGTCAAAGATGATAAGATATGTTAACCATGAGAGAAACATTTACAAGACGAGAAGTGCCACTCATGTTCTTTCCTTTTAAAAATTATCAATACAATATTCCGGGATCGATGGCAGAAGATTTCATTCATGTTGTATGCCACATCTTATGGAAGACTATTCATCATTTTAAAACCAAATTATTATCATATGATGAAAATAAAAATAATGTAATGGTAGTAGAAGGGTTTCAATTCCAAATTGACTTGGCATCCCTCTCAGTTTCCCAATATTTCAAGGTTTAAATGTAGTAGAGAACCCTTCAACGTGCATGCCTCAATGATTTAAAGATGCTACACTAGCTAATTTCTGATACCCTTTTTTGTGTTCATATCAGTGAATGGGGTCCACATGTAGCATTGGATTTTAGTACACTCTAGAATCAACACTGAAAAAAATGTGATTTCTTGTAATTTTTTTCCCATGTCTGGCTACAATGATCATATATTTTATGTAATCAAGTATACTCTGAAGAAAATGCCTCAACTAGATATAATCAGATCCATGTTCAAGGAAAGAAATATGATGAAATACATATACATCAAGTATATGAGAACCTTAAATGGGATTTTTGTATAGAAGATATCAGCCACCATATTACAAAAATATTTGAAATAGTACATCAATATCTTAAGACAGGTGATTTGAGTGGTTTCTGGATAAGGCACCCAGGTAATGTATGATGTTTCTTTGAAAAATCATAAGGGAGGCAGTGTGAATCTCAGTAGTATCCATTCAAGAGACACCTAACCTATAGGGTTGGGGTCTCGTTTAATTCAACCATTGAATTCAATAAACAATGTTTGAAGTATTGAAGAAAAAAACAAGAACATCCCAGCCTGTATGGTTGGGGGATTCTTCACATCTACAATCCCCTCATCAATGGAAGTCAGTTTTCTCCTGATTTGGGAAGAATCCAAAAAGAGAGTGCAAAACTAAACTATCCAAGGATTCCATTTGGGTAACTTTCTGTCAAACAGCTTCGGGGAAGTCATCATAGAGGAGAGAAAAATCTCATCTAATATATAGATGGAGATTATCTTACAAAGTTACTGATAGAATTCAATCAATGCATTATGCATTAGTGAATGTTATTAACACCATTGAAGAATATCATCTAGAAAAAGAGTCTATCACTGGGGAATTAGAAGATGAATTTATTATCCATAATGAGGTACACACTGAAGCCAATGAATGAGGTATGTATACCAGAAATCAGAGACTTTCCCAAAATCTAGGTATGCCTAAAATAATCAACTCCCACCGCTTTGAACAGTATATAACAAGGGGAAAGGTAAAAGTCAGTTCACGTCTCACATTTTGATGAGAGAAGCTCAATCTCTTTTACATGAAGAAATATTTTCACAATAAGAAGAGGAAATGAAAGAGTTGAAAATGATTAATGCCAAGTTACTTAGAAGAACCATTTCGGATAAACATACTCCCTAGAAAGGCACTAAAATTGGACATCCTATAAGAGATCCTCAAAAAATAAGTCTTGGGATAACTAGATTTGTAGATAATTAATTTCATCCATTGGGTACACAACCATGGAATGATCAAACAAATCCATATAGGCCTATCCCCGTGGGTTATCCAAGGTATATACCAGCACCACCACCAGTGGTTTTTCCAGTCATTGCACTAGTTCTTTCTCTATCTATTGTACCTGTATAAGTACCAACTCATCCTGATTTTCCCTAAATTATTATGAACCCAATTGAGGCATTAACAACTCAATTGGATGCCATGGAAGAATTGAATTCAAAAGTTTATCCGGAAAAGAGAGCTTACCATGAATTTCTGGATCTGATCCCTCCCCTACAAAATTTTGTAAATACTAAGTTCCTAATATTTAATGGTTCAGGAGATCCAGAACAACACTTAACACATTTCTTTTCACATTGTGATCCCATGAACGGTACTCCTCAACAATAAGAATCAGTAAGGATTATGTGTTTTGTGAACTCATTACATGGACCAGCATTTTTCTGTTATACAAGTTTACAATATTGATCAATTACTATATGGGATTATCTCTGTAAGAAATTTCTTCTTCATTTTAGCTCAACACTACCAAAGATGAATGTTTTTTGATCTTACATATTTTTAAAAAATGGAAAATGAAGGAGTCTAATATTTCATTTCTTGATGGAAAAGATTAACGTATTCCACAAATCTGGCACTCCCTCCAGAAGAGTTTCTCCCAATTTGTGTGGAAAATCATTATTATGAGTTATGTACACCACTGATCCCTATAAAATACATAGGAGGGTTTCTATACCTTACTTCAATTTCCAAATAGGTGGAGGATTCCATTGATGAAATGAAAGCTAACTCTCGTGTAATTCTATCATCTTTGGGAAGGATAATAAAGAAAGTAGAGGATGTTACAGTCACACTCATGAAAGCACCTATACCTGCTTCCACTTCAAAACCATCATCATATCAAAGGTTTCTACCTCCTGAGAAGTGGAAACAAAAACTGGCTCATCAAGATGATCAAATTTATCAAAGGCTGAAACAATTTTGAGGTGTGAATGAACAAAATTTATTCTTTCTGGAATGAATAGTTTCTCTATTACTTCTTCTCAGCTCTAGAAAATAATTTTGTTCAGTTTCCAAGACTGGTGAAACCAAACAAAGAAGGAAAGGAAGATATTATAAATTATGGTCCCTTTCACCAGATGTTAGGTCATCCCAACCAAGGGTTTTTTGTTTTCAAATAACTCATACATAAAATGGTAGAATCATGGAAAAGTGAAACTAAAAAGTTCATCATCCCAAGTAGTATTAGTTAATTCTACTGATCCGGTGAATGAAGGCTAATGAAAGGAAGTAAAAGCTAAATGTTCACAGAAATATGATGATTGGATGATCAGGAAAATGATCCACTGAACACATTCCATTATACAAAAACAATTGAAACAAACTATTGTTTCTTCTTCCACTCCCACAACAACAAGACCACCTTCATCAAAAGGTCAATCCTCAATAAATCAACATGATCAGAAGGATAAAGAGATATTAGAAGAAGTTTAGGTCATGTCAAGACCAATGTTGTCCTTGACTATGGAAGATTTTATGCCGTTTATTTCAATAGAATGGGCACTGCCCCGCCAAATGGAACAACTAGAAATTACCTCTAGAGCATAATCCACATCAGATAAAGAATTCATCTTTGGTTCTGTTAACATTATCCACTTAACAAATCCCTCAACTGATTTTTATTCTGGTTATAATGGTCCTGAGTTCCTTGTACTTAATTATGGAACTAGAGGAAGTATCCAAGGTTAAGGAAATAGGGTAAGACATGGGTATTCAAGAAACCATTATTTTAACTCTACCACTACTCGAACCATATATGTGGTGAAAACTCGTGGAATATCCCTTCAGTTTTCTTAATGAGAATAAAGAGATTCTTCCACGCATAATATGTTTAGTTCTAACATGATTATTTTAGAAGAAAAATTAAAAGTTTCACCATATTTATCTTAGAAAGTAGATAGACCCAATCTTTATAATCTACTAAATCATGGAGTATTTCCAGCTTATGCTCCAATTCAAGGTACATCTACAACAAAATCATCAACATCCAATGTACCTGCAAAACTACATCTCTATGTTGTGAAACAAAGACCTCTTGACCAAAATTATTATGTTTTGAAATATCTTGCCCATGTATTGGACAAGTTGTCGATTTTGGTTCCCATGAATTTTTTAAAATATCATCGAGAAGAACTTATTGATGTTTTGACAAGTCCTTAAGAGTTTGAAATCGAAGTTTCTACTACTGAGGTTTATTGTATAAAGAATGATCATGAAAAATGTCATGTAGTTATATCTTTTATGGATAAAGATTAATATGATGATGTACATGGACATATCAGGTCCTTCATTCCATCTGACAGGGTCAATGACATAGACATCCGACGAGCCTACATTGATAATAGCTCTAGAGCCAACCTCATTCCTATCCTTACATTTCATCAATTGGGCCTTACTGAATCTGATTTATCTCCTTCCACATAAATGTTTCATGATTATGATAAGAATGGTCATGAAACTCTAGGAGAGATTACACATTGAAAGTCATTAGAATATCTTCTGTTTAATTCATATTTCATTGATGTACGTCAGGAGACCGACTTTAACATTCTTATTGGAAGGCCTTGGCTACATCCACATGCAGCCATTCCTTCTTCATACAAACAATGTATCAAGTAACATTTCAATGGTCAAAAAGTAACATTTTAGGGTACCATGATTCATTAAAAACATATTAATCTCAACACATTGAAGGATATGTTTATCACATGAAGGGTACAAGGTCTGTAATGACGGAAGTAACCAGAATAAATGCTCCAAATGGTCTGGAAAAGAACCCCAAAAACCCATTCATACATTTTGAATATAGATTATTTGTTTCCTATCAATAAAATTGAAAGGATAAACCTAAATATGAATAGTCATCCTATGAATTCCATAATATCAATTGTGGAAATCGAGCCTTACAACATGGTTGAAATTGCTGATTTACCAAGACGTGATGGAATATTAAATGGAGTTGTCATTATTTCCTCCATTGAACTTCAGAAAGTCTCTGATTCATTAATATTATGAGAATAAAATTTATAAATAATAGAGAAAGACAAGGGTGTTGATTCCCAACTCATTATGTCCTCTTCAATGCTCCAGAAAGACCCTTCATCATTAGTTGTGTCAGAAATGGTGGCCTCTTCTTCAAGGTGTTAAAATACTTACTTCTCCCCTAGCTCTGAATGTTTTTCTTCATCACCCACTATGCAAGTAAAAATAGAAGAGGTGATACAACATTAAAAAGAATAAGAATATATTAGGGATGATCCTCAACATATGAGGATGGTGTCTCTACCACTATGGATGAGATCAAATCAATAAATCTAGGTACATAAAAAGATCCAAGGCCCAATCCTATTATTGTGTCCATGAATTCTGAAAATACATATATGCATACCTCATTTATAAATCAACATGGAGTTATATTTTCTAGGAATTATATAGAAATTATGAGTCTTAATTCTTATATAGACACTCATTATTTGGGATTTATATATGAACATTGAGGATTCAAGAGGACAACAAGAAGAACACACCCAACTCATTCATCTAAAATTAAAGTTGAAGTTTATAAGATTATTAAGGATAAATATTTTATGGAGGTTAAATATAAAAAATGGATGGCCAACATTGCCCTAGTAAAAAGAGAATAATGGGAAAATTAGATTTTACATTAACATGAGAGATCTTAGTCGGAATTGTGCTAAATTTGATTTTCCAGTTCGGATCACAGAGATTTTCATTGATAAAAACGCTAGATATGAGGATTTTTCCTTCATGGATGGTTACTCTAGGTACAATAAAAATAGCATGGACCAAGAGGATGAATTGTCTACAACCTTCAGATCCCCTCAAGTTGTGTTTTGATATCGGGTAATTCCCTTTTTCTTAAAGAATATATGTGTAATGTATCAACGTTCCATGCACCGTATCTTGAAATAATTATTAGTATTTTTTTTGGAATGTTATGTGAATTATTTGGTGGTTAAATCTAGACAATGTTCTGATCAGTTGGCTGATCTGGAGACCATATTAAATAAACTTCCTCAACATAGTTTGAAGGTGAACACCTTGAAATGTGCTTTCAGGGTAACCTCAGGAAAATTGATCAACTTCGTTGTACAACATTATGGCATCGAAGATGATCCTAATAAAAAAAGTCATTCTTTTGCATGTCACATACATGAAATTTGAATTAATTAAGATTAATCTAATGACACTTGTCATATATCTTCTCTTCATCGTGAATTTGGTAGGAAAGTGTTTTTCCTTCACTAGATTAATAAATAAGGGAGTAACATACTAATGGGATGAAGAATGCCAAGAGGCATTTGATACCGTCCAGAAATATTTATTAATCCCACCGGTATTAATGAAACATGTTGAATAAAGACCACTTATTCTCTATGTGACAGATTTAGAGCGATCATTGGGTTCCTTCCTTACCAAAAAGAATGATATTGGGAATGAAAATAGACATTATTATCATAGTTGAACTATTATCAACCCAGAGACTCGATATTGAAATATGGAGAAGTGTTGTCTGGAAGTAATCATTGAAATTCAGAAATTGAGGTAGAACATGCAACATCATGAGGTCCAATTGGTGTCTTGTAATAATCATCTAGAATTTATCTTCATCGTCCTATGATTACAAGGCATTTGACATGGTGGGAAGTTATTTTTCAATAATTTGATATCCACTTTGTGCCTCATAAAGCAATAAAAGGCCATGGATTGGCATATTTCGTTACTGAACATCCATTTCTAGAATATACATTATTGAATACTGAGCATCCTAATAAATATTTCTTCTTTCTTCATGCTGATTTCCAAACATCGGAAATGTAATATGATGGTGCATCTAAAATACTAATATAGAAGAGAATATAAAACCATAAACTCAACATTGTTGGGTTAGAAATTGTACTTATCTCCCAAAAAGGGAATTGTTGCCTTATTCCTTCATGTTGACAAAAGGCATTGCCAACAATGAAGTAGAATATCAAGATCTCGTCAAAGTCTTGGAATTGGCACTTTAGGTACAAGTGAATCACCTGAAAGTAAATGGTGATTCAGAGTTTTTAATCCAACAAATCAATGAGGATTATTCTATCAGAAAAGAAGTGTTAATCTATTTGTGTGATTACATTAGAGGGTTAATGGCTGAATTTTTCTCAGAGCAAACTCTGTCTTATGTCCTACGATCACAAAATGACAAAGCCGATGCACTGTCTAATGAAGCTATAGCCCTGTAAGATCCAAATAGGGATGAGAAAATTATCATTATTTCCTATCATCATGTGTTATCACCTTTTGTTCAAATTACAATAGAGGAAATTAATTAAATTAGGTCTATTTTTTAGCTATATAGTCATTCCACGAGATGAATGACACCAATCAAGGAATATATTCAAAATGGAGTACTTCTAATAGGTGTATTGATGGATAAAATACTGCATCTGTCATTAATGAAGTACATTCAAGAGTTTGTGGTGCTCACCAGTTTGGCCATAGGATTTCTAAACAAATTAGATGTCTTGGATACTTCTAGCCATCAATGATGCAGGATTCCATAGATTTTCCCAAGAAATATCATCCCGAACAACTGTATTCCAACTTCATTCATCATCACCAGGAATTTCTACAAACAAATAAATACTCCTAGCCATTTTCCACATGGGAATGGATATTCTAGAGCCTTATCCTCCATATACCTCTAATAAATTTAAGTATAATCTGACTGATATTGAATTCTTCTCCAAATAAGACAAGGATATACCTCTCAATGAAATCAGAACCAAAATCATTGTTAGTTTTCCGAAAACTAACTTCATCGTCAGATTTGGTGTCCTTCGTAATATATTGACAGACAATGACACCAATTACTGTTCTGTAGAGGTAAAAAAGTTATATCAAGAGAGCAATATCAAATCCAACTATTCATCTCTATATCATGAAGTGTCTAATGGATAGATAGAGGTATTCAATAAGACCATATCGAATATACTTCAGAATATGGTTGATAAAGATAATAAATCATTGTCTGATAAACCTTTCCATTATTTATGGGTTTATTGGATAACTACTCGTGTAGCCACTCAGGAAACCTCATATTCAAAGATGTATGTAATAGAAGTAGTACATCCAATTCAAATTAAATAACCTTTAATATATGTTTAGATATGTTATCAGTTTTCTATAGATGAGAAGTCTTAGAAATAGTTGATGTGATGAACTATTAGTCTAAAAATGATTTCATACTTTTAATCTTTTAGAAGTATTTCAAAATAGAATAATGTGATAATCTAATTTGAATGTTCTCATCTACTCATTTCTACATTGATAATTGGTATTGGTCCTCAGGACTCCAATGATACTAGGAATGAAACCTCTAAAGGTTGAATAAAAGATGGAAGGACCTTATTCCTTACATAATGTCTACTCAAATGGAGAATATTCCCTAATATCAATGGATGAATAAATTATTAAAACTCCAACCAATGAGGTATTATTGTATAAATACGTTGTGTAACTACACATCCTGTCCTAGATGTACAAATATAAAATACACAACAAAAATTCGTAGTTAGAATACATTAAATTGCATAACAAACTTAAGAATCCATACTGAAGGACAATAAATTGCATAGCATCTTTGTCCCTGTCGCACGACATTGAACAGTATGACATCATTGTTCCTTATTATATGACAATAAACTTTACAATTAATGTCTTCTCTATTTTACATTAAGATATTATATATTCAATAATCACTAACATTATTTATACTCCTTAGTGAAACATGCGTTCCATTCCTCCTAATGTTTGAATCAGATCTGCATAGGTACCTCATTTCAAAAACAACATGTGGCTTGATTCTCATTCACAGGAGATATGTAGAGATGCGTATATCTCAAATCCTAGGCCCAACAGTAAGCTGCCAAAATTTTTATTTCCCTTTTCCTCTTCCTATGTACAAACCAAATCTATACAGAGTGATCTTTTAAGATACATGACTTAATTTTCATACCATCTTGTATCTATCTTTAAACCATTCTTCTAGAATGTGTTTAAATACCCTATCTTGCACGTGAAACTTTAATTATCCGAGAAATTGTTGTTCATGAACTATATTTGGATTGATTATCATCCATATGAGATACATAGAAGTGTATAGATCTCCAATCGTGGGCCCAAACAAGTTAAAATCCCATTTTATTCCATATGTAAGAGTTCAACCGTAAAAGGAAATGTTTAAAGGACTATGTATGGATTGATTCTCATCCATATGAGATAGATAGTGAAACCCTGTTCTAATTACTTGGTGCTGCCACAATATTCTATTTTTATGTCGGAATCCCTTCATATCCTCGCAGCATGACTGTAAAATGCACAACATGACATTGATTCACTAGAAACAATGAATGTACCCATTTTACATGTGAGTCAGATCTATGGAAAGGTCATCAAAATCTTGACCAATGTTGATTCAAATATTACTCATTGCATTAAAAATTACCCCTTCTATATTTCACACACTTAATCATGAATATTTTCACATCTTCGTAATATTTCATATGACTTTTCGTGACAAAGTCTCTGATATCTGAGATCTCTTTTTTCTTGATTATGCAGTATGTACCCTTAGGTGGACCTAAATAAGATTCCTACTTAATGGGCATGTCAGTGAAAGGATACCACTATTTTTTTATGCTGTATATGCCCTAAACATTCCTACATAATATAATCCCCATAATTGGTTTTGTCAAATAATGGTAATTTCATTCTTTATTAAAGTTCCTTTTGTCCCCTACAAACTTTGACAACAACATACAAGAATCTGTATTCTAATGTAGTTGTTCTTGTATATTTGTCGAATTACCTTTATCCCAATCTTAATGTCTTCAAAATAATGGTTTAACCATTTACATCTATATTTTTTTCAATTGAATATTAAATAACCTTGGAATCACTTGGCCACATATCATATACCCTTTCCATTTCTGGTTCTAGTTGTATGAATTAAAATAATAAACATCATACTCCCTATATTATTGTTAGACATTTATATAAATCTTATTCCTCTGATTTTTTGTAAATCATGATTGGAAACTCTCTCTCCATATTTAGGTACATTTCTTCATAAAACAAACTCTCTGCATTGTAGAATTTGAATATCCATAAACTTTCTTCACCTTTTAGTAATAGAATGCAAAAATTGTGAGATCTCATTTGCCTGAATATGTTGTATGTTCCCTTAGGTGGCCTTGCATAATTTTCCTACATAATCATCCTTTCATTCAAAAGTTTCCACAATATTTTTATATAGCATATTCCCCAGTTGGCCCAACATTATACGAACCTCGTAACATGTTTTTCAATAAAAGGAAACTCCATTCATGGGAAAGACTTCCTATAATTTCATTTGACATTTTTTTCCCATATCATTCTTTGAATTTAAAAATTCTTAATTCACAGCTAACATTTCCTCCCTTGCATACCTGAATATGGTAGTATGTTTTCAAAAAAATTATAATGAAATTGGGATAATCTCAAACATTTGGTCCAAGATAAAGACCTTAAATTAAGGCCATAAAATTTCCTCACTAAATGACATAAATCATCATAGTATAATTTCCACACTAGATGACTCAAAACTAAATAGTATAATGTCCTCACTACATGACATAAAACTACATAGTACAATGTCCTCACTGCATGACTAAAAACATCATAACAATATATTATAAATTATCCTTTCAAAAAAATTCAACAATTTTTCATGCACCAAATTTTTATAGAAGTAATTTTACTATTCGTAACCTATGTATTCATAGATAAACCTTTATTATCAAAATCCATTTCACTGGAAAAAACACCCACTATGGTCTGGATCATGCCAAATATGTTTTCCCTAGTCCATCAATAGTAAAATGTTAAATTTATAAGATATCTTTTTCTTCACAATATAGTAAGTTTCCATAGGTGGCCTTGAATAATTTTCCTACATAATAGGCTTGTCAGTCAAAATATTCCACGATTTGGCTATGAAGAATATGCCCAAGATGGACCTACATAATACACCCCCCATAAAAGATTTTTCAAATAATGGTAACTTCATTCTGGGAAGATACTTCCATTATGATTATACAAGTTTTAGATTTGGTGAACATAAAAATCTTGAATCATGATTTCCCTTGGAAATATTCCAAGAATATTATAGCAATTTCTAGCCACTAAGACATTTTTGGGATTTATTTTCAAATTTTAAGGTCAAAGCTATTCGACCTTAAACACTATACCTTTATAGTCCAACATGATTGACTTTAAAATGAAAACTACAAGAGACATTATACTCACTTTATTGGGAAACCAGAAAGGTCACTCTGGACAAAAGTCGAGTCCCAGATCACTAAACGTACATTTTTATGGTTTCAGAAATAATGAGAAATGAAAAAAATTAAAATATACAATGTTTTTTGGGTTTTTTGTATAACTCTAGTAAAAATAAAATGATACTTACTAGACCCATTATCTTAGGTAAAACAAAGCTACCAAGAATGAAGACACGGATTAAAGATAAAATAACTTCCATTTGTGAAAAAAAAATTATAGAGGGGAATCCAAAAACTGGAGTCTCTATTCTATCAGAAATCAAAAATGAGTTTCTATATAACTTTTAGTTTGGTTAATAACCTCTTGAGAACCTTCAGATACTGTTAGAAGTTCATTTAGATAAATACATTCATTCTCTTTAGCATGGTGATGTGCTTCATTAGCATCTGCATAGGGCTTTTCACCATCATTATGGAGTTTTCATATTGGATTATGAATATGGTCAAGATCCCTAGTGATAATTTCTATGTCATGTTGATGACACAATTTATGATCAATCTCTTCTTTAATCTTCTGTTTCATTTATTTCATCTTTGTCGTATGATTGGACTTAGCTCGGGATGACGCTGCTTGGAATTCGTTAGTACTGATCAATAGTTTAGTCTTTATTAGGTATTTCTGACGCTTATGCTCTTGCACCATATTTCACATAATCTATTTCACTACTGTATGAATTTCACTGTATTCAAAACCACCCAATCCCAGTGTGATAAATAGAGATGAAATTTGTGGAATTCATGATAGAAGTTCCTCAAGGGGCATTTCAGATATTACCTTCCATATATTTGTTCTTGCCTTAAGATTTGAAAGACGAATGGACCTTCATAGTTCTAGGTATTATTTAGAATAAATTTCATATAAAGGAATATATTCTAGGATTAATGCACTTCATGATGTGCCCAATTCTGCTCCTTTGACATCAGTTGCTTCACCTTCTAATATTGTTTTAGTTGATGCAGAGGCTTCACCTCCGGATTTATCAATTGAAGTAGATAGCGATATATGGTGAATTAAATTATGGTTATGGTTAGTTTGAGGGGATAAAAAAAGTTAGTACAATCAAAATATTTGTACCACATACCCAACAATAGCTCGAAATCTTGTGATGACTCCTACCCAACATTCTCAGTTTCAACAGTCTTGTTTAATGTCTCTTGGTGTGAAATTCTCTCTTTAATTTGCTTAGGATCCCTAGAATGATTATCAGGAAGACCATTTATCGCAAGAATTACCTGAGTGAATGTCTCCAAAATGGTAGGATTGACATTAATTTCAACACTTCTTTCAGGCATCATCGTGACATCAGTTTCATTAATGGGAACTTCATATTTCAACCAATCATGGTTATAAATATAATAATAAAAAGATTTATAGGACGAATAAGTAAAATTCATGTCTAGTTGATTCAATACATGGAAATTCAAAATCGTTTAAATTTTTTGGTATATTAACATGTTCTAATAATTCATCAAAATGCATCCCATGGTTAATCATAACATCTAATGATATCCTAAATCCCATGTTAGTATCATTAGTGGGAGAACATGGCATGTTTGATTTTCAACCTTCCACCAACAACTGTTGACCCAGAACAGCATCCTCAGTAACCATTTTAGGGTCATTATAATTTGTCATAAGATGTTCTGGTGCATATGATGAACCTAATGTATCCCAAGATGGAATTCAGTTTTTGTTAAATTTGATGTATTATAAAGGACTCTTTATTTACCAGAGGTTTCCTCTCTTCTGATAGCAATAAAAAGAGTAGTTTTGGGAACATACATTTATTATTTTGGTCTTTATTCCTCTTTCTGAACCACCGATTTACCAGGAAATTGTGATTTTTCAGCATCACCCTCCATTATTCCTAATGGATTTTCAACACTTTCTTAGAGAGAAGATACAGATGAATCTCCAAAAATTAGAATAAGTTTGGACATTTTTTTCATGAATAAAGCTAAACTCAGGTTATTAGGAAGGCTTACCACTACTGAGAAATCATTTAACCACGGTCTCATTTCTTCGAATATTTTGTTTCTTCACATTCGTAGGAAACTTTCCATCATCATCTCCAAAAATAGGTATTGGACATTATAGTGACCTTTCTACCTAATCCTCCATTGCTTGTTGACCAAGAGATATTTCTCCCGATTCACAGGGTGATCTAGTAGATTCAAGAGTGGTGAAACTAAGTCTATATAATCGTGATAGAATATCAGTGGAGTTTTTGTTATCCAAATTCATGCTAAGATGATGTTTCCTCTGAGTAACAATTCTTTGACTAAAGTCAAATTGAAAAGAAAAAGATAATGTGATAAAAAGGAATCTTACACCTTCAGGATCCACAAAATCATTCCATTAATCATCTAATGAATGATCAATCTCATCGGTGGTAACATGATCTATCATCTACTTCACAAGCCCCATGGTGGAAATTGATTATTCAGTTGTGTATATGAGCATTTCCATCTCTGAGATGTATATTCTCACATTATCAGGATTTTTCTTAAGTAAAATATCATAACAATACCTTAGATCCCCGATTTTTGGAATATGTAGCCCCTCACATAGATCTATCCGTGTGGTTTAATCATCACAATATAAATATTTATTTTCTTGAAAACCCACTGGTATTAAATATTCAGAGTATATTCTAGAGTTTTTTGAAGAGGTTCCTGCTGTCTTCGATTTATGTTTCTTCCCAATTCCCACAGTTACAGATGTTGGATGAGAAAATGGAACTTTTCACTCATCGGAATGATGCTGATTAGATCTCCTTGGAACAAATTTAGTAGGGATCGATGGAGTGGCTCTCTTAACTCTAACAGGTGGATTATATCTTTCACTAAGTCACTTTGTTGAATTTGGAGACTTGTCTCCTCCACCCTCTAACTCTAGTGTGTCAGCCCCGGATGACGAATAATAACCTTACAAATAGAGGGGATCCTTCTTACTAACTCTATTTATCACCACTCAATGAATGACATGGTTTAATACTCCTTCAGTGTAAGATGTGACCCAGATTTTAGTATACCAAATAGTCAACCTGCTTGTTCCATCAACGTCAGTTTAATTAAATATTACCACCGTCTTCTCCAAAATGTCAGCAACCATAGTTGTCAGGAATCCAAAAAATGTTCCTCTAATCTATCATGAAATGTGGGGGATATAGTAATTTTTTATAGACATTTGAATTTAAACAAAAAACTATATGGATCATAGTCCCCACATATGATTCATTCGTCAATCTTGGTGTCCAATATGCCATATTTGCAAGATAACATGTATGCCCTTAGCTCTAAACTGGATGTCCCATCATCAACAAATCACCATGTAGGTGGATTTCCGTAAGGAATGATATGAAATTCATTATGCATACTCAACCTTCCCTTGATATCATATGCATTCAGAGAAAAAGGTTAAATTCCAGAGAAATCTTAAACAAATGGTCGGAAATAACTTCCAAAGACCTGTACCCCACATTACGCAACACATGTTCTAAAATTAGTTGTGATCCACTCCCATGACATCTGTAATGGTCCCTTTATTCTAAATAGAGACTAACCTTGGAAAATATGTAGTAATCTCCAATAAATGTTTTTCAAAATAGGAGTAGAAAACCCTCTCATCCTTCTCTTGGATACCATGACCATGATAACAAATGTTTCGGGCCTCACTCCTCCTTTGGAATCTCAGACTGATAATTGATACATGTTGATCCACATGTTTTGGAAACCTACCCAGCGTGTATTTTAAGGAAATTTGTAATTTACATCATATCCCAACATTTCAAACTTCCACTTCTCTAATTTCGGCCAAAACTGATCAGGTGTACCTCTCTTATCTCCCTTTGGACAGATAGTTGGACAAGTGAATGTGGGATCTTTTTCCTATTTCTTTACTTGTAATATTTCCATTCTCGCCTCTGGATAAATATCATTTATTGTGTGGGACTTCGTGTTGCTTTCATTGTTGAGTTTAGAAAATATTTTCATCAACACACGAACCAAAGTTGGGGTCTTCTCTGAGTCATTCTATGTCACCTTGTGTGGAATAAATTAATCATACAGATCTACAAGGATTGGAGATCTATAAATCTTGTATAAATCCCACAAACTTGTCACTAATTATCTATATGTTATGTGGAAATAGTAAGTTTCTTGGCTCAATCAGCAAAGTGAATCCGATACAAAATCATCTTTCCTATACACATAAGTTTTCCCAACCCATACAGCCACATAAATCCCAACACATTTTAAGTCATTAATAAATTCTAAACATGTCTTGCATACCCAATATTCCTACATCCATGAGGTTTTAAATGCCCTCCTGGGCGGAAACCGCAACTTTTCTTCTAGCCTCTACATATTTCTGTCTGAGAATCTCTATATATGGATGAATAATAGCTTGGTTATAGCTCAAGTTCATGTGAATTGAAATATAGAGAACACATGTTGTGATGCATGTTATGAGCCTTATTTTATCTGATAATGAGTGTATAAGACCCCAACAGAAACATTGGAAGACAAGAAGTTGGTATAGTCTTGAAAATTTGAATGTTCAATATAATTCTTCATGTCTGGAACATAGATTTCTTAAGGATGACCATAATTATACAAATGAAAATAAATTCTCTGGGGAAAATTGAAGTGATATTTCTTTAGAAATTTTCCATGTATTAAAGTGTGGTGTCACATATGCCAAAGTAATAACGACCGAAAACATTTCATCCTCTTACTGGCCAATTCATCAAAAAAAATTGATTCTTTTAGAAGCCATTGAACCTAAAAAGGAGATCAAAAATTATATTTAATGTAAGTTCATTTTTTATGTTTTTAAAAAATAATTTAGAAAAATATGCAACAACATTAAGGTGCACAAGTCTGATGCTTGGTGTGAAAGTATAAAAATCGGGGTACAATTGTGGTGCCCCAGTTTTAGAACACCAATAAAAAAACATAATGCAGTAGAAAGAATGAACATAAGCGTCCGAGAAAAAAAGAAAATGTGCACCTTGAGCAGGATTTCCTGAAGGATTGATAATTTTCATGGAAGTGAAGCTCATATATATATTCGATGAAAGTCTTCTTGCACACCAGAATCCTTCTCGTTACCAACTTGCGCACCTAGTTACCTTGCTCACTACAACTTCTACACCACAATCCCCTCAATTTTCATATAAGTGACTTTACCTCTGAATAGGAACCTCTTTTAATTCCAGATCCAAATATGAGAGGGGGATTTTGTTGATACTATGTTTCTTCATATTGTCTAAAAAATTACAAAGGGATGTACCACAGAAAAAAGAGGATAGAATACATGAAGAAAATCAATGTTTTCAAAGGTTAGAACATTGGATCACCTTAGTCTAGCGAAAAAACATCGAATTTCTAGACAAATGCGTTCCAAATACCCTTTTTCCCAAGGTCCTATTTTTTCCTATAAATTGACCCTTGGGGCCTTAATTTGTATGAAATAATTTCCCTAAAGAAATTTTTTTCTCTGGTCTCCCATGTTCTTTTCCCAAGTCTTCCAAAACATTCAAGGTAGTTCCATAACACCTAAATTCGAGTAATTGAAGGAGGATCATAGGAAATAAGTCTTTTATGTGTTTAAAATCCATAACAGTTTCACGCCTAAAGTGCCCAACCTCCCTAAAGAAGAAACACTTGCACACCACCTATTCCTATAATAAGAACATGAGTGCCCCACTTCGGGGATTACCATTTAATACTCACAAAGGCTTGAGTGAGGACTCTCCCCAGTATTAACATCCAGGTTGTTCAATACATAAGTGAACATTAGGTCTCCCAAGCCTACTTGTGCGCCCGTACATACTTGGGCGCCCCTCTTTGATTCTCTTACTCTCTTCAGTCTAAAAGCCATTAATCCATCTTCAAATCTATTCATGACAATGCTTTTTCTTTATTGGATCCCTTTTCTGAAAGGGATTATCTTGTGACCTTCACGAAAACCTCCTGACTTATCAAACCCTTGGGAAAGGCACATCAGTGTGTCTAATATTTGGGTTTGTATATCCCCAATCATAGGTTTGAACATTTGTCTCACAATGGGGTTAGGATTCATGGAGTGTCTATGGGTTTGTTTATCTTCAGTCACATGGAGCTTTCTCCCAGGAAAAATACATGGTAGTTCCCAGATTGGGGGATTGGGGTTGGAGTTCTGACCACCCCTTCTCGTATATAAGATCAGAAACCTTAGGTCTCTAGTAAGGAAAGTACATTTTACGCTTTCTTTTCCATGAAAGTAAAGGAAAAGTCTCCCTCCCCTAACGAGATCCACCTGGAAAGCCATCCTGGTGTAAGCCACTAACTTTTCAATTAAGAGGTTGCATTCAGGATCCTCTCAACTTACCATACCATCACTACATCCTTTCATAAGACCCTTTTCCAATGTAAAGTGAATAGAGTGAAGGCTCATCACATCACCCTCTTCTCAGGTTGATTTGAACTCATCCACTATCACCACTGTAGGTGTGCCCTCTTCCAATAGTACAGGAGGAAAAGTGTGGGTTACTTTGTTGAATCCATGAAATCCAATTATTTCTCAAACTAAGCATGAATCGTCTGGGATTAGATATTTTTCATGATCACATCATTTTTACACAATTATAAACTACAAGATCTCTGATTCCTGTTTAAACCATGATACATTGGATGCCTTTTTGAAGTCTAGATCTCAAAAGGGTGACCTTCTATAATGGTTTACCCAATCATATCACCTCCGATGGGTAGATCTTATGCATAATAACCAATATAATGAATGAACTAGGAGAACTAAGATTACCATGATAATTGGGATACGTAGGAATCCTTCTTTGGGCCTGATCTCACTAGATATTCTCTTCAAGAATTCAACTATAATTCCCTTAATATGGGCATCCTCTTTAGGAATAAGTTGCAAATTAAACCCCCCAAATCACCAAAGCATCCTTTTTAATAATTAATCCCAATATCATTTCTATTAATGGACTATACACCCTAATGAGACTTATCAAACTACATTGACATTGATTCCCATCGAAATGAGATACATAGGAAGCCTTCTTGAGGTTCAATCCCAACACTTCAAATCCACCCTGTTCTTCCTCAGCCATATTCCAAACATGGTATCATCATACATGGAAACCAATAACCTTTCCATGTTCTTTGGACTACTTAGGTATAATTCCCACACCAAACATTTACTAAGAACCTTTATTTTAGGGGTCCTTATCACAAGACCATAAAAGGTATGATGTGTCTTATAAAGGAGCAATGAACTACGAGGGTTCTGATTCCATTCAAAAGAATACCAAGCTAGACCATTTAATGGGTATGATCCCAATATCAAAACAAACCTTCATCTACCTAGGAAAAAATAAATTTTAGTGTTCCCCACTAAGTGTCATAAAAACCTATACCATCATAACGATTATTAAAAGAATCAATAAATAGTATATGAGAGGATACCAATGATGGAGAACCATGAATACATACGGATATCTCTATTAATGAAGAACCTTGAATGCATTTGTAAGATTCTAAATTTCAATCATGTTAAATATTGATTGAAAATTTCAAGGGAAACTTATGTTATACTTGGTGAATTAATAAGGATTAATGAAAATATGTTAAATTTATAATGAGAGTCCCAAAGTAGACAATATCCCCCCCCAAGGGTGTGTTGTGTCCGACCTCCCATCATCTCGATCGATTCATGTTCTTAAATATTGAAAAGTTAAAACTAATGAATGAATTATTTTGGAATGTATGTACCTTTTGGATAATGAAATATTGGTTGTTTCCTATTCCAGGAATAAATCCAATGGAAACCACTTGGATGGAGTGTTTCATACACTAGAACACTTTTTTCAAGGAACTATGAAACACCGGCAGAAAAATCCAATGATCAACAGCCTCCTCCATGAATGAACGATCCACAGATCAACCTATTTGTTGTATGATCCACATTCGTCATTTTAGAACAAGGAATTGGGAACATAAAATTGAAAAAGGAAAACCCCAACCTCATTGGAGCTCGTCGTTGGAATAATATTTTCACAAGGAATCATTTTCTTTTTCATTTTTTAGTCATCAGTTTTCTACTTCTAGGAGTATTATCATCTCTAGAAATTCAACGACATTCATCATTTTTTGTTGGAGGAATTCTCATCAATGGTTCTTCAAATGATATATGACCATTTAGAACACCATTCTATAACTCTATCAATCCAAAAAAGAAGAATGTGTTGCATTTTTTCTACTTTGATGTTTTTACGCTATTAAATTTATAAAACAACGTTTTAGGATTCATTTCATTACTATGCATTTCACCATAACAATTTTGAAAAGTTAAAAATAAAATGAAACAATTTTATTTTATATTTTAACATTTTTGTTAAAAAATATGAACATTATATTTACTCTCGACCCGCACCAGTCGAAGTTAGGTCCATTGAAGGAGAATCCCACTGTTCGGAGATCAAAAGTTCCCTCAAAATTTTCATTCGATCACTAGTTGAAAAATTATCTAAAAAGAATTTTCATTCTTATTTAAATTATCTTAGAAAAATTAAAACTTCTATTCTGAGCTCACCAGGCCTTATAATCATGTCTGTCTCAAAGCATGATCATGTAAAAAACCCATTTAATTTTTTTTAAAAGTCATGGAATTCCAGTATAATAGACTTAATCTTAGATCCAATTCTCTCTTCATCTCAGATGTATGATGCTAAAATGCATCAATAGATAAAACTTTAGACATAAGATTTTCACTCATACAGAGAAAAAATGGAAATTAATCTGAAAATACTAGAACACGTGATATTTTGATTTAATCATATAAAAACAATTGGTACTACAGTATAAATATTCCTTAAGACATCTTAACCGAACCACCCCTGATGAGTTGAGGCTCATTATGGAGAGAGATGGCGCGAAAATCAACCACAATTACCTTAAATATCTAGAAACAATTATACAACTTCATACTAACACTATGAAATGATTCTTAACCTACAACATTGATGCAAAAGTTTCATGTAACAACCTGAATACCTTCATAAACCAATAGCCAATCTAGTTCAGACATATCAGGAATGGTTTTCCCTTATCCCATGGGTTTTATTACTATCAACTGCAATCATAATATGTTAATTTTTGGAATGAATTTGACACACAAAAAAATTAAATCAAGATCAATAAGTTATTATCCATACCTGAAAAAAACATTTCAGAGAGGTGTAACAGAATTAAACTAGATTTAATATCCAAATATACTATAGTAATGTATCAAAAAAATATAGAAACAATTCCACATCCCTATGGTCACAACTACAAAAGACAAAGGATGAATAACTAAAACCACCTCCATGTGGTTTGTTGCCCTTGCTTCAACCATAAAGAGATAATATTAAAACACCAGAACACACTTCTTGCGTGTAATATAAAATCACAGTACGATCTCACCATGGATTATATAATATTATTCCATAATTAAGTATCCAAATAATGATTTATGTTTCAAAAAAAACATTCATGGAATTTCAAAATAATATTTAAAACAAAACATGCCTTAAATTTAAAATTATGGAAATATATTAAAAATTACATCACACCCATTTTATATAAAACCAATTTTATAAATTCTAATGGAACCTATACATTAAAAAAAATATGTTATATATTTTTTTTAAAATATCAACCAGGTTATGTTCCAAATGGTCTTATAGTTCCAATCTATTAGACAACCTTATACTCAAATAGGTGTCATGAAAATATTTGTAGACATGTCCCTTGGATACAAACAAAATAAGACTCATCCCCATTAAAAATGGGATGTGTCCGGCTATATATGTATTCCTAGTGTTGTAAATCATAGTTTTTTCCCAAATAAATCACTTACGAAATATTATTGCATGTGATTTAATAAAAAACAAATATGGAAAACATATTTAAATAATTCTAAATATATAAATAATCACATTTTTTATATTAAATAATTCAATAATACAATTAAAAACATAAAAATTTTATTACTCAAATCATTCTATTTTCAAGATAAAACCAATATGATTATATAAAAATTATTTTAACTATTTTCATCAAAAAAAATTGTAATCACTTTCACATATATGATTTTGAAAATAAATTCATCTATTTAATTCATCAATTTAAATTTCAAAATTTCCCCACAAGGTTTACAAACACACATTAATTAAATGGAATTGTTGGGTTTCTAAATTTTCATTCCAAAGAAAATCAAATTCTCAAATTCAACAGAATTGTGTTTCTAATGAAAAATGTAAAAAATTAATAGAAATAATTAAATTGAATTTAATCAATAAAATTCATTTTAAATCAATAAATTATTTGTTAATAAAAATTGTACATGATAATATAACCACCTTCCATAAGATGATGGGATCCTCAAGCACAATGTCTCTATTTTGGAAAACCAATGAAGAAATATAGAAAAAAAATTAGAATAAAAACATGATTCGAGATATAATGTTTTTTTTGATTTTATACTTCAACAATAACGAGATATATAAATCACTAGGAGTGAATGTTTAGGGAGTGATATTATTATAATGAAAAAATGAATACTATTAAGAAGGGATCAACCACTATTCACCTAGCTTCAATTTTCATTTGGATGGATGTTGAGGGGTAAAAATCATTTATAATGGGATAAAAATGATTAATAAACGGTTTGGGTGTGGTAAAGGTCTATTTGGATCAAATGAAGTGTGTTTCTAGATTTTAGAAAATTTACCAATGATTACAAAATCCCATCTAAATAGTTTTCTTGGTAGAGCCACATAGTTAGCCAAATCATTTTCCCTAGACGTGTGCCACTTTATATAAAGGATCATGATTTCTACTAGGTGGGCATATGATTTTTCAATACATGCTCGAACTATGAAAAACCTAATTGGCTCATTTTTCAATTTTTCACTAGAATTAGGCACAGTTTAAGAAAACTATACGCCAACCGTGAACAACCCCATAACATCCAAAAAATCCAAATTTTAACCTGAATTATTGTTAAAATATAGACAACTAAATAATGATTAAAATAGTTGTTTAGGATTAACCTAATACAGTAAATGTATATTAGATAATGCATGAAAATTGAAATTATATGATATGGAATAATCATTATACAATAGTAAAAAAGCTAAAAACACATTTTATTTAATCAATGAATCATGAATAAAATGAATCTACAGATAATGTTAAAGTTAAAATATTATATAATAATAATAATAATAATAATAATAATAATAAAATAACTAAGTATTAGATTTATTCATAATTATTAGGCGGCATGTCAGAGGAACAATAATACTTACAGCCTCAAAACATTTCACAAGACATTTTATAACTAATGTTAAAAACTAATTTAATTTTTACGAATAAATTTTATTATGTGAAACTAATAATGAATCAAGATTCTATATAAATTCCAAACCCCACCCTCCCCTTAAATTCCAATGAATTACTTATATCAATTAATCGATTTAATTGATAATCAACATTTCCAATAAAATATCCATATTTAATTAATAATATTGATCTATATATATTACTATAGATAATAAAATAATATAAATGTAATCACCATATGTAACAATTATATACATCTTAGTGAATAATAATATTAAAAATAAAAAATATTGATATTTATGGTAAATAAAATTTATAACAGTAATTATAATGTTAATATATCAAAGGGACTAAAAAATGAAACAATGAAGTGAATATCAATTTTACCCCTACCCAAATCAATAAAAATCCATCCAAAATAAGATTAATTATGGTAATAATAACATATATTTTATGTGGTGTTATAATATATATGTTTTTTATTTATAAAATTTTATAATAAAAAAATTTAATTTAAAATTATATTGTTGAAAATATAATTTTAATTTATATTTTTTTCTAAATCATTTTCACTAAAATAATATTTTATATTGATATTATTTATAAATTATCCATTTAGACATGAAATTTTAGACTCAATAAAATTATAGTGTGTAATTATTTAAATATTGTTCTAGGTAAAAAATTCCGCTTTCAATGTAAAATGGTAAGAAAAGATCCCTGATCGAAAAGATATAAGGTGATTACATTAATAAAAATTTTAAAACAATATGATAAAAATTTAAATAATAAATAATTTTCAAATGTGTGAGTAATTTGTTTTATTCTTATTAGAATACATGAGTTTTAGAAAAAAAAAGGCCATCCGATTAGGGAGAGAAATGATGTCAGATTTTCTTAAAAATTTATAATAAATTTTGGGTAAAATTGTAAAACAATGGTACTAATACATGAAATGGTATTGAATAACAATACGAAAAATAATGGAATATTTTTATTGTACAATTTTCATATAAATTACTTTTAATATAATTTCAATAATAAGTAATCTCGATGAAAATGGGTTTGTGAAATAAACACTTAAAATTATCATAAAATTGAATTGATATATATTAATTGAATTTATTATGAGTATCAACAAGAAATCCACATTTATGTAGTGGAAAAACATCAATAGATATTAAAATTTATTCAAATAATAATAATATAAAGTTATCATCAACAATGAAGTATTGTATCCAAATGAAAAGCAATTCTGTTATGAATTTTCCATACCACATGGAAATAATATGTTTTAAACCCCACATATACAATAATTTTAATTTAAAGTAAAAATATGATAAATAATTAAGTATTTATGATAAAAAATGTAAAATCGGATGTTTATACAACATATAAAAGATAAAATGTGCATTACATTACAATATTCCACTGTGAAATAAAAATGAGAAAAAATCTATTACAATGTGGTAAATGTTGAATTATAATCCACATGAATTAAATAAATTCATATAATTCCTAAAATACCATTAAGATAAATGTATTCATGATTTAAAACACTATAGTTCATGTATATATATAAAAATAGAATTATGATATGAAAAGGGTGCATGCCTTATGAAATATAATGCGAGAAAATAGTCACTTTTCTTACGATTTCATTTAGGTGGATATCTATTAAAATCCAATATAATTATATTAAATATTTTATTAACATATAAAATAACCATAATTATATTTATAACATCACATATTATGTTATTTAAAATATATCATTACCTGATTTCAATGGCCTTTCATTATTTTCATCATTTTAGGTGATAATTTCCTACGTTTCTGTGTTTTTGTAGATTTTTTTTATTTTTATTCATATGTCGATCATGATTTAATGTTATAAAAGATGTAAAATATTATATAAATATAATAAAAATTCGTTATATATTTAAATATAATAATCCATAAATTTTGGAGATAGGTAAATAAATGAACCGTTCATGGAGATTTTGGTCGTACATCTACATTAAAACTACTTCAATTTCCATGTAATTTTTAATGGAATGAAAATAAAATTATATATATATATATTAATTAATTTATCATATCTTTTTTTATATTTTTTATTTAAATTTATAAAATCCATCATTTATATATTCATCGTATAATGTGAAAAAATCACATCAAATTAAGGATGTAGTAGTCTTCATGTCCATAAACAATATTATTGTATTAATAAATATATACAGAATGAGGTTATGAGATGAGTAAAAAAGAATAAATAACTTATAAAAAATATATATATTCTATATAAAAAATAAACCTATCATTATTTTCATCCTTTAATGGGGGTTAATGGAAGAACATATGACATTAGTTCATGAGGTAGTAGTCTATCATAAACAAGAATAATGATTGTGTATCCCTATTTGATGCATGTTTATGAATGTTTATGACTGTTTATCATGAAAAATTCTCATTAAATAGAATATACTGATTTTATTATATAATAATTATATGAAAATAATTTGTAGGGTTGAGAAGTAATTGAAATGAAAGTGATCTTTATAGAATGTTAACACTTATTCATATATATCCTTTTTGTTTATACTAATAAGCAGAACTAGGTTTCCATTTGTATAAAGTTGATCTTATAAGATGTGGGTAGGGGATTTTGGATATTATTTGGTATGTGTATGGATGATCCAAGGGGATTTCTAACTATGAATATGTGAGAGTGTTGAATACCATTATATAATGGATAAGGTGTGGAATTATTATAAATATAAAAATGAAAAAACTATTGAGTGGTCTAATTTACATCAAGTGACTCCAAAAATTAACCAAATTATAAAAAATAGAGTATATTATCTAAATATGTCAATCCTATTGGTTTTATACCCGTTTCAAGGTAATTTTTCCCTTATGATTTAGGATTAGACCCTAATTACGTATAATATTACATTAATCATTGTAATTTATTTTAATTAGTTTTACTAATATTTTTTGTCAAACAATATGTTGACCATACTATTTAATAAAAATTATGATGTTTTGATATATGCAATATATTTTTCCAAATTTTAACAACTAATTATTTAGATGATAATGTAAATTTAATCTTGTAGATCAGTCAAGAAACAAGGTTTTTAAAGTAAAACTTTCTAAAATATGAATTGTTTTTATATCAAATTTAAATATGAAATTTATTCCAATGACCTAAATTGTATTAATTTATGTATTATTTATATTATAATTATATTAAACTAATTTAAAATGTAATTTAACAACAGAAAATATTTTAAAAAAACTAGTTTCCAATTTAAATTCATTATTTTCACTTTTCATCAAATACTGAAACTTCTATGAAAATCACCAAAAAAATAAACCAAAGAAAATATATAACGTCCACATTAAAAAATAAATTTTATTTGTAAATATTAGATAATTTTTCTTAAAATTAGGATTTAGAATATGATCCCCATTAAAAGGTCATAAATATGCATTGAGGAAAACACAAATTTTAATCATAAAATGTATTTATTCTAATCATTATCTAATAACTTTTAGTTGAGGAATATCAATGATATTTTATTGGGTTTATTATATATTAATTAAATAAATACCGTTCACTAAAAGTAATTTATTTAATTTTTTATGATAAAACACTGTTGTGTGAATAAAAACATTTCCATTATATTCAATTGGATTTTACATTCATTTATAATTAATTTGTAACCTTTAGAATCCTATTATATTTGTATAAACCATAAATTTAAATATTTTAGCTAATACTATTAATATCCTCTAATTTATTTCCTAGGTTATATCTTAATATATTATATTAATTATATACTGTTGTTCTATAGAACATGGCCTTGCATATAATGAATGCTATTAATGAAAATTGTTATTGTGAGAAAGGAAATATAATCCAGTATTGATTGAAATGAACATATATCATATATTTATTTTTATTTAAAATATTATATAATTAAGAAATTCTTGATAGGTTATATTCCTTTCTATGTTTTCGGTTCCATGTCATGCACACTATTAAAAAAGTTCACTCTTTCAGAATTTTTGGGCCAGTAAAATACTACATTATATCCACTAGGAATCAATTGAGTCATGTTCTCTATATCCACATGGAATTGGGTGATCAAAGTAATTAGAACCATAGGTAATTGAGTAAAATTATAATTTAAATCAATTATGAATAATATTTTTTACACCACAGCAATGTGGTATAATCGTATACATACCATATACCTTGGTCCATCTTCACAATCATTGAAATTAATATGCACTCCCCATTTATCATATAAATATGTCACGATAGTTCACTAGATTTTAGGAACAAAGAAGACTACCTCCATGAGAAATTATAATAGGTTATAACAAATAGTCAAGAATATCATATCATCATGAGTAAATATAGAAACATACAATACATAAGATCAACAAAAAGTATTGTCTTAAATGATCTGAATGTAAACATAAAAAAAATTCATAAAAGGTTTTCACTACCTTTGAACACATCGAAATGAGATCATAATGAATAATATCTTACCAATATTCCAACATAAGAACTATATCATGGAATTTGTATAAACTATCCACTAAAGGTATGATTATTTCTAATTCAATATTATTTAATTAAATGAAATGATTGATCAAAGAATCCTCAATAAATTCACATTCATTTAATCGTTGAATAAAACCACAATCAAAGGATTCATAGGACTTAATATAACTATTTTGTTTATAAATTAAATAATTACACCACATCATAAAATCTATTCAATCACTTGTTTTATTTTGAAATTATTTATTTAATCAAATTCAGGTTATAGATATTTAATCCTTATAAATGATATTTGTCACTATTTATACGTAATTTTCTCTCTCTATAATTATCTGATATAGAGAATAATAATTCCAATCATTATATTTTTTTAATTTCTTTTTGTTATCATTTTATCAAATCTTTATTATCTTTTTAAAAAAACATCAATATTTAATTTCAAAAACTTACTATTAAATAATTTTTAAATAATAATATTGGGTTTAATCATTCGAAAATAATTTACCCCCCATTAGATGAGAGAGGGTGAATTCCTACCACGTATTGGAACCAAATGAAGAAATAATAATTTTATAGAATGTTTTTTAAAACATGAAAATGGGAATTTTCAATCTTCTCAAATTGAAATGTTTCACCCAAATACAAACTGTATAAAAGTTTAAATTTTTTACAAAATCAAACATAAAAAACATTCATTACATTAATATTCAAAAACTAAATTTATTATATATTTAGTAATTTGAGAAATTCATAATTTTAGAGTTTTTAAATACTTCTATATTATATGTCAAGAGTTATGAAAAGGAAAGGAATTAATTTAAATTATTTTATACTTTCATAATCATAATAAAAGATATTTAGGTCTATTTTAGAATTATAGGAAGAAAATAGATCCATAAAATTAAATTTACACAAAATGGAACTTTCTAAATGTAGTATGGTTTTATCATTATAAAACACACATATGTCTCATAAAGCTACCATGTTTCTCATACAATTCCTTAGAAATATGAACTATCACATAAATAATTCATCCATATCCTTACACTGAATTTGAAAAAAATGTATCAACTTTATGTTGTTCTAAGAGATTCTCTTTACTTGTACATAGGCATCACATTACCATTATGTTTCCCTTAAACATTTATGTTTACAATTACAAAATGTCTTATTTAACCATACATGGCCTTTAAAACATTCATGTTAATCTTATACAGTTATATGAATCCTCATGTTACCTTTACTTGATGTTCTTTTACCCTTACACAATGTACTATTTTCTATACAATAGTATAAAAAACCAATGAAGAAGTATAAAAAAATTGACCTTATTAAAATATGATTGAATTACATCTTATAATTATACAACATTTTTAAAAATAGACTTTCCCTTACACAAAGGATATATTTGTGTAAGTTTATTAATTTATTCATTCTTTTATTTTCTTTCAAATGAATTATAAATTATAATAAAATCATTCTCTTATGATAATTTAAAATTATACATTATTATAATTCTACCTCTTTAAAAACAATTCAACCTTGATATTTATCTCTTTATGAATGGGTCGAACAACTCATGTCACAAATCTCAAATATCAGATTAATATTTTGAAATCTCCTTTATGATCTATCCATGATTTCATAAGATCAAGAAATCCGATAACATATTCCACCAATGGGTTAGTTTTATGTGTTATATAATATAAATTATGCTCTCATTGTAGTTTTTTTAATGCTTTAATTAAACACCAAAAAATACCTCCCACATGTGCATGATCAATCATGAACCTCTGAATCCAAGGCACAAGAAAAACATCATTCATACCTTTTAATTGAGGATGAAGATATAATGGTTATCCCCTTTTCCCAAATAACATGATGATATGTAAGGGTTTTTAATAATTATGGGATATATTTAATATCATCTTCATACATCAGTGTCATAACCACATAGTCACTCTCAAGAATACCTAATCACCAATATGGAAATCTAAAGGTATCCTCCATGTTTTGGTATAATATTTCTACCTATAATTATTTTTGATCAAACTATAATAAATTATATCCAATCTTATAAAGGGTATAATGAATAAAATGTGTCCCCACATCCAAAACTACACTTTCCTCATAAAAATATAATAGTGGATGAAACAGCCATTCCTAAATAACCTCATAATGTTCCATTCGAATCATATTCTGGAATATGTTATTGTATGAAAAATAGTTAATCTATAGAAGATCAACCTAAGCTCTATATAAATGTATAACATAACTTTGATTCTAGTCATCTTGTATGTTAATCATTTTCTTTAACGTTCATCAAATTGTGTACTTTACAATGTTATTAATCACAGATTAGTTCATAGTTCCATATTAAATCCTCTGGAAACAAATATCATCAAATATGTATTACAACTATAAAAAATAATCCAATTAACTACATTTAACAATATGATATTAATGATATAAATAATTTCTAACTTCTAAATTAAGTGATACTCTCAAATTGGTAAGAAGTGAGATGCCTTCTCTAGGTGATCGATTGTCACCCAGACTTTATCAAGACTCATTGTTGTAAGGGATAACTCCATAAATATGTATACCATGAATTCCAACCACCACCACATGGGAAATGGAATTGGAAATGAATTATATTCTAGGAAATTATTTTAAGAGGTTTTTTTAACGATAATTAATCCAAGGTAAATTTTTTCCTTCAAAAATAAATTTTAAGAAATGGGTAAGTGGGAACCCAAAAGAATTACATCAAGTAAACAAATATCACAGCATAATAGATTACCGAGAAATTCAAAATAATTTAAGGGTGGTTGAAACACAAACCATGTAATGGAATCATGTGATTTCAGAAACATCCTTTTCTAGATAATTCATGATTAGGTCCATGAAATAATGAGAAATCTTCTCCAAAGTCTATATGTAATCCTCGAAATTTATTTTCCCCTCATTGATTTAGTGATATAGGAACCTATCCTATTTTTTATATTATATAATATATATTCATTTATATCAACTCATATCTATTTCTCATAAATTATAAATACCTCATCATTAAGAACATGTGCATTGATAGTATTCACAATCATTTTCTTGGCTCAGTTAATAATAAACACCAATCCATTATGGTTGTAACCCCCCCCCCCTACAAAGATCCATATTAGTATCCTCAATTATCATCCTTACCGCATACTGTTCTGGGTAAAAAAAATTATCATAATTACTATACTATGTCCCATACAAAAATGTTTATATTTTCAATTTATACTTGAATAGATTATTAACAACTCATCCCACATTTTTCAATTCTACCATCCTTTCCATAACCATATCATTCATTATATTAAATTCTGACCAGGTGACCATGGGTTTTGGTTGATGGGAATATTCTTTACACTATCTAGATTTTCCTCTTTTGATACGATGAAAATTTACCAGAAGTGATATTACCCTGATTCAAATTCCTCATGACACACCCAATAGCTAATCTCTAACAGTGAACATGTTCACATTCTAAACATGCTTGGGAGTATATATCATTGTAAATATACTCAAGATCCACATATATACAAGAACTAATATTCTTTATCTTTTTTCCTGTAAGGAAAACTACCCTAAATTCGAAATCTATATCTTCCTATGCATTTCCATTCAGGACTGAGAATTCGTTTTGAAATTTGGTCTAACATATTGGTTCACTCAAAAATAGAATGCCCCTTCAATTATAAACACCCCAAAAAATAATCCATATAGTACTGAAGAGATGAAATAAAGGATTAATCATTGTGATTAAAGATAATATTTTCCCTATATTCATTGGTTTCTTCATGAAAGTCTCAAACCTAAATATCATGTCCCTTATCCTCACCAAAATATAAAACAGCTTGTGCATAATAAGGATGAATAGTTGTAAAACTCATCCCAAACATATATCGTAACCACCTAACTAATTTGGGGACTTATAGGTCACACATGAGTGTTGTAAAATGATATTATACCCATGTTTTTGGGTTCAAAGGACTCACCACATTCTGATTAATGTTGGGAAGAGGAAGAACAAAATAACTCAGTTGAACCACAAATAAAATAGATGGAGGAACAACATTCACCCCATCATTATATTTAAAGGATTCATAATAACTACATCTAAAATATGTGAAAGAGACAACCAATGATTTAAGGTAAACATTTTAACAGTAATTTTCACCTCCAGTCCCGATGAAAATGAACATCACTATAGCCTTGGTTAAATCAACCTAAATACAGATCTGAGGAAAGATGGGTTATCATAGAATGTGAGTGAGGTAATCTAGGCAGAGTGATCTACCAACCATGTATAAAATCAATTGAAGGATCCATGTATTATGGAATGGTATAGGAATCATAGGAATATAAATCCAAATAGAAATTGGAAGTTAGTGCATTTGGGAAAAAATCTAGAAATGTCCCTCTTCATACAAGGCCACATAAACTATTTCTAAAGTCATGATGAATAATTTTTATATCATCTTGTACACCCCATATAGTGGTATTTATATCACTCATCATTATCTTTATTATTTAAGTAGTGACTACTAATGTCTCATTAATCGAGATCATATCATCATCCCCAAACAAACACCAATGTATCGAGGCATATCAAGTTAGTTGTTCCTGCATTTTTTTACACACTGGATAACTATCCTATCCATAGTTTACCAGGTAAACTATAGATTATTTTAACATATAAATAGAATAATTAATATATCATTTAACTTGTGATTAGTTTCTTCTCTTGTAATCCAATAATATTGACATTCTATAGTTCCCCCTTTAAGGCCAATAACCATGCTCCTAATATATATGCATCCTGTGATGTTGAGAATATTTAATGATTTTACATACAAAAATGTATACTCTATTTGAAAGTAAAACATTTAAAAGTAATGAAGCCATAAATTCTCTCTCAGTTTAAGTTATCACTATATAAATATATAATAATGGTTTTTATTGTTAATGTAGGAAATATATCTCTTGTTATAGTGATCGTGCCACCAAAACTGAGAGAATCAATATTGGACACATGTTTGAATTCTTATGTTTCTAATTTCCACTAATGGGGTTATAGATAACATAAAATATAAGAAAATACATGTTCCATCAGCATTTATATAACTCCCAAAACAAAACAAGATGCATCATAGTATTGAATTCATAAAATCATTGACTCATGATGTATTAGAACTGAATCTATAGTCAATCATATCAACCACACTTGAAAAACCTATTAGAAATAGACTACCTAATAAAAAATTAATCCCCTCTATTTCATAATCATCACATATGTTTATATATGTTAGAAATCAAATAAATACCTTTGTCAGTAACCTACTAAAACAAAAAACTCCATATATTGAACATATTTTTGGGATGTGTCTATGACATCACAACAAATTTATGTAGTCCCACATATATTAAATTCATATACAATACATTCAAATTCTTAAAGGTTGTTACCTCATAAAAAATTAATGTTAACATTTATAGTTTTTATTAAAACTAATGAACTTTATGTTTAAAAAATAATATTTTCAGTTTTCATAAATTATTCTATATTATTGATGAGTAGATTTGTTAGTTAGCAACAAAATATATGATTAAAAGAATAATATAATTTTATAATATCATATTAACAAGTTCCATGAACACTATTTAAAAATTATATAATCTATAAGACATCACCATGTGATTTTATAGCACATACCTCTAACAAAACACTTTATATGGGATATTATCCTCTATAACATGCAACTTGTAGATGTAAAATTAAAGATAAATCTTGGAGAACAATTTTGTTCCCCATAATTTATCAAATATATCCTATATAGTGGTAAAATGATATATTTTGATCATATTTCTTTGGTTTATCTTCCATTAATGAACACAAAGCTCAATACTACAATAGACCTTCATAGCAAACATGACTGGTACACCCAATGGTTAAGTACTCAATTTGATAAAATCCATATACAAAATTTCCATAAGCTAAAACAAGATCTGTTTTAGCTTATATGGATTAATAAGATAATTTATATTTAAATCAGATATACACAAGATATACCCACTATCTCAAATTCAAAACCACTATTAGAGTGTTTTATAATTAATTCAGCTAAAATGATGTCCTGATGGAGATAAATGAATTGTGTAAAATAAGTTCTAGTTTTTAATGATCCCACTATATGATCCCAAAAAAAAATTTATCCAATTTAATAATGAGATAAATCATCTACTGATAGTTTCTACCTTCACTCTATTCGTATTCCTTACTCATCGGATACAAGTCTGACTTCAGAGAAAAAAATGATAACTATTTGTGATTGAAATTAATTCGAACTTGAAAGATATTCGTCTATTCCATAAAAAGAGTCAAATCATATCTCATAATTGCTAATATAATTATGTTTCCCAGTTATCCATAACTTTTGATGAATAAATGGTACTATGGGAATCAATGAATAAAATCAACTTTTATGAGACAAATCATCAATGGATTATATCTCAAGGGAAAACATGACTAAAAATTATTATCCAATAACTAGTCTAGAATATATGTAGGCGGAAGAATAATTATTTAAATAATATTTCAAAAAATGAACACGATAAAATTTATACCTATATTAGTTTATGTTCTATGATCACCATCTGTTGGGGTCTAATACACTACATAGACATGGAAATACTGAAATTAGTGACACTTTCCCCCAGAATCATAATTCGACTTAGATTCCCTAGTCTAGGACTTCTACTAAGGACTGATGTTGGTTCCTTGGTTCCCTTATTGAATCTAATTCATCCATTTATAAAAATTATTCATCATATGTTTGAATTAAAATATATAGAGATTACCTTATTTTCACTATAATGATACTCTGTCTGAGGTGTTGTGAAACTCTACAATATTGATTATTCTTTCCACAATGGAAAGTCCATGGTACTCTCTTAGAGGGAACTGAAGAGTATGAACCCTAATACACTTGGATACAACATCACTATTTTATACTTCTATACTTCACCTTTTCATTACCATAGGCGACACATAAGGTAGCAATAGGAGGTCTAATATTATGATTGATGAAGGTTGAAAGAATACCAGTTTCTCATTCCTCTTCCAATCACATATATATTTTGAGAGATTTGTAAATCAAGGGAGTATAAATCATAAAAATAATGTGTGTATCATAGTGTGTAAACTATAGGTAATTCTAAATCTCAAAATACATATAATTATACATCCCATATCAATACTATAAGGGATAAAAGAAATTAATATTCTTTAATCATTCCAACAAACTAGAAAAATTCATCTCCCCCCAAAACGCACAAATAACATAGATATTATATCCAAATTGATCATTAATAAGATGATAACCTCTATAAATAGGTCCTCATACATTTCCCAGGGGGAATACATTCACCCTCCATCATTGATCATAACATCCCACATATGTCCAATAACACCCTACAACACAATGGTTACCAGCTTATCTTTGTGATACACTGGTGTCTATAATAGATTGAACATCCTCTCAATAATATTATAATAGTCCTCAATATCATGAGTGAATGAAGATACCATTAATGATTAATTATAATGGAATTGAATGTATCACACAAACTTTATTATTTTTTTTGTGTCTACCACTATGGATGTGAACTATGGGGAATACAACTTGATAAATTTGTTCTTTTTGGAAAAAAACTTCAAGAATAATTGTGTGGCTCTACTCTTAAGAACAATACACTATAAAAGGTGATACCATTATTCCTATTGAAGTAGTTAAATTTTACAATGAATAGGTATGATTTATAACATTTTTGAGTATTCCTAATCATTTTTTAGGATTATGAAATTATATCCTATGAGTCCACCCAATCCTAATGCATACCCCTCACAACAATTACAATGGATTGATCCAAACACTTTAGTTATATTCATATACATAAAAACTTATTATTACGAAATTATTCACTTAATTTGTTAATTCTATAAAATTTATATCATAAAACATTAAAAATCGGATGCATCAAAAAATTGGGAAACTATCCCAAATTTCTAGAACACATAAATAAACTAAATTAATGACATATTTTGAAATAAAATGACAAATAAATATATGGTATGTTTACCTATGTCCCTAATAATTATGTATGACTATAAAAAATATAGATATAAATCCCATCCTTTGAAACTATGATATTTGTAACAATTTATTTTTCTAGGCACATGAAATCATCCCTACCAATGTCACACTAAACTATCTTATTTTTACTATGTGTTTAGATTATCGAAAAATAATAGATCAACATTGTACTCTAATAAAATTTTATAATTCCCCAAACAAACACACCTTGTTGAAAACATATATCCTCATGCCCCTATGTGTGCCTCCCCATAAATAAGATTCTTCTAAATAGTTGTGAGATCATATATCCAACAGTTAAAAGGCTATATGCTCAGTATCATGTAATAATTCTATTAATGAATAAACAAACAATATATTAAATAAACATTGTAATATATGTTGATAAATTTTTTCATAAATAATATATAATAAAAAATAATATAGTCTTCCCTGGAGGTAATCCAAAATAATGTATATTTGAACCAAGCCCCCCATTAGGGACACCATTAACTTATTGAATCCTTTATATAAATAATATAATGATATCATCAGAAATCCATAAATATCTTTGGGGATAGGAATTTTGGCTCTCATCACTGTATTTACATATTACTCGGTATCCACTAGGTACCAACAGATGTGTGTTCTTTCCATCCACTATGAATATAGTCATATTACCACTATGTATCAACTAAAAATCATGTAACATGATTTTTAGATTCTTATATTCATCATGTGTAAAGATAATCATACACATGAACTTTTAATTTTCATAAACTATGATTAGGTCTATAATATAAATCTTTTCTAGTCTAACGTACTACCCCTATGTCACAAGGGTCTACCTATATTTGGAATCAATGAAATAAACACCAAGGAATTCATTATGGGGAAAATATAGAAGCATGTATATCATATCAGTAAGAGTAAAAGTACCAATAAACAATAATTTTTATCTACATAAAATATGAACTAGATAACTATGAATTTTCAAGTATAATATATTTTTCTCAAAAGATACATAAACACCCACATGAAATCAAATAGAACTAAAAATATCATGTATTCTATCGTAAGTATTATATCAAGGAAACAAAAGTAAACATGTTTTCCAAAACCTAAGGAACTTATTACATTAAGGTAATTGATACTAACACAATGGTTCATCATGTAATCTTATCCTAGTTCATAAAGAAGGATTAAATGGATCAAACTAATCACTAAGGATTCGAAAAACTTATTTTATGTATTTTATTTAAGAATGAAATAAAGACACAAGTTTAAATAATAGAATCACTATCCAAGATAAATTAAAAATTATAAATTTGAACCATTGAAGGTGTAAACAATTTATTCCTTACAGAAAAAGATAATTCAAAATTAAATAATAAATTTCTATCTCTAGAAAAATATGATTTTGATAAGATTAATTCAGTTTAATAATTTTCTAATTTATATATTCTTATCATGTTAATAATTATTTAAAATTTTTATTTAAATAAATGGAGATCAAATTTAATAAACTAGCTAAAAATCATATTAGGAACTTCATAATCACATTTTATTTATTTTAAAACACAAAAAAAACTAGAATAGAGGAGATACATTAAGGTATTTCTGCACCTAGAGACTAAATAAAGTACTCTTATTTCTTATACATGGTCTAAGCTCATTTTTATATGTGACATTCATGGTATCTTAAACATAAATGGATCACCTAAAATTGATGCAAATAATATTGTGATAATTTTTGAATGTAATATGTGTATATATTAAAAATAAAAAAATATAAAAATAAAATATTTTTTTTGTTTATCTTTTACATGATTCTATGTTATGGTGTATTTTAAATCATTTTATAATATCATTCAAAATATGGTAATTTTATGGGAATTTATTTACCAGATTTGAGACCTTTAAAATAATTAAAAACTTGTAATTACCTATGTTTTAAAAAGATAAAACATTGTTCGATAAAGTATATGATACGCAACACCAATCCCAAACAAACAATGATTATTTATATATTAAAATTTCAAAATATCCATTATATATTTTGGGACATGTATTATTAACTTCATTATTAAATATATACCATAAATAAAAATATGGATTAACTATTTGTAAATAATTAGTAAATTTTTTTGTAATGTATATTTTTCATCAAAATATATTTTCATTAAAAATGATATTAATTTTTTTATAAAATATATAATTATTTTCTAGAACAATTTGAAATTTTATTTAATAATAAAATAAAATTCTGACATCATCATATCAAAATTCAATTTTGGTGAAATTTTTTCAATTTCAAAAAACAATATAATTTTCAGTTAATATTGAAAAATAATATTTTCATGCCAAATTATTATAAATTTTTAAAAATTAATTAATTTAAAATTCACATAAAAATTTTAGTTCGAATTAAAATTAACAAGAAATATTAGTTAACTATAATTAATAAAATTAATTACTTTTAAATGATCATTATACATTATTTTAGTAGAATTATATTTTTTAGATTAAAGATATTTTTTTTTCTAAAACCACTTTTAAAATGAAGAATATATCTCATATTTAATCAACGAAAATAATTTATAATTATAAATACTATAAATAAACATTATATATTTTATATCTATATTTATGAATTTATATTCATATAACAAGGATTGATATTTATAAATTTGATGTGGAATCATTTTTTTCTTAATAATTATATTTTTTGGAAAACTACATCCAACATGCTTGCTGGTTTTAATTTAATTTAAATTATTACATTTATATGATTTAATTATGATAAAATTTATTCCAAATTTTTAATAATATTAATTAATAATTTTTTTAAGGTAAACTATTTTTTAAAAAATATGAATCTTTAACCTTCATAATTTTAACTACCACAGTTAAATAAAAATAATGTAATTAAGGGTAAAGCTAATTTATCAATGACTATACTAAAAAAGAACACCAATATTGTGAATATTTAAATTTATCTTTAATTTAAAATATAGTAATATTTACTCTTTATTGTTTTTACTTTATATATGATTACACAATGAGTTTCATAATTTTTTATATTATAAAAGAAAAAATTTATTTTTAATTAATATTCAATTTAAATCATTACATATATTTTCGTTAATTGTTTTATTCTGGAAATAAATATTATTTTTAAAAATATAATGATTAAATAATTTTCAGAAAATATAAATTATTATATAATTTTTATAATGAAATTTTTAATTTTAATAAGAGCTTAAAAACTTGTATTATCAAAAACCCCAACATTTCGTAATAAATCACAAATTATATTTTAAAAATGAAAATAAAAATTTTCTTAAAAATATATACATATATATATAATAGTATTTTAGAATCATAATGTCAAAATATTCCAATGGTTATTTTTTCAAAATATTTATATACATTTAAATATTGGGGTAAAAATTAAATACCATATAAAAAATGTAGTCTTTTGTGACAATATAGTGATCCAAAAGTGATGTAATAAATAAAATAAAGGGTATAGACAACCAAATATTGGTTTTACCTTTAATATAATATGATTTTATTTATATTTTATTTATTTTATAAATCTATTATGAAGACATAAAAACATGTAATATGTTTGTAGTTTTTAAAATCATATCATTAGTAGTATAACTCACCTCCACATATAAAAAACAATTAATTTAAAAAAATTTGACCATTTGAATCATAATATAATTGAAACAACTAAAATTTTGAAGAAATATTGAGAAACAATTATTGTATCATTTGTGGTTTTGGTTATTTTATTATGTAGTCTCTAAAAAATAAATAATAATGCAACATCGTTCATTTCTAATATAAACAGACCCAATATCCAATTGTTCATTCCTAATTTTTTTATAATGTGTATAATAATCCCTCCAATATCAAAAATATTCGAAACCACCTGCATGATGTCAATAATCCCCTAACAAGCATTTGGATCCACACACTCATGTAAGTGACAATTCTCTTCTCCATTCAATTCAAACACTTTCTTAGATTTTTTGTCAATTTCAATTTTTTATATTTACATTACTTTATAATAATCACCTTACTATCAAATTGATGTAAATTTAATGATATATCATTTATACTCTCTCATTTTTAAATTTATATAAGCCATCAATGTTTTTGAAATTTTCTAAGGGATCTTCCATTCTCTTATTTTTATCAAGAAATTCTTTTTATTATGTCTATAATTTTCATTTTACCTATGTTTGAATATGTTTTTAAATATTACCATTACATTAAATTTCATTTATATATAATAGAGGTTTCATTAACTCTATTAATCCATCATTGATCCTTTATGTATAATCGTTATTATGCTAGAATTTTGGAATGGATTTATCTCTTCTAATTTCCATTCAAGAATATATTTTATTATAAGATTCTATTATTCAATTCTTTATTTTTGTAAATACCATTCTATATACTCCATACATTCCAATTAATTATTAAATTATTATATATACCTTTTGTAACGCCCCGACCCTAGTTTCCTAGAGTTGGTGCATTATTACATAACATTGGCATGATCACAAGAAGGATCAAATCTCGAAAGACTGATTGGTTTAGTAGACTTGGAAATACTAGATATATTCATAAGTCTTACATTACATCATAAAAAGGAAAACTACAACAACATATTTTCTTCATATTCCACACTCATATCCCCACATACTATCCCTTCAGGTCATTCATAATTTACTTCTTCATACCCTGGGAAAAATAAAACATATAAAAGGGGTGAGCTCAAATGCCCAGGAAGGATAACAATATAGAGGAAACTTTCATAAATAAGAATAAACATTTAAGACAGTGTATAACTAAAAAAAAGTCTTTTATACTTGAACTTAAACATAGTATGGAAAAAATAAAATGAAATAATGCCATTTACTTATTCACATGGATATTCTACTAATTGAATAATCACATGCAATATCAATAACCACTTTCATAATGATGGAATGCATAATGCCAGACTATCATAACCACATAGCCAAGACTACAAATAATATTTTGTCAAGGCCTTGTTCCAAGACACTAGTTTGTCTCATGAGACCTAATGATGCATCTAAGAGCTATAGCGGGCTCCACCCGTCACATATTAAGTCCAATGCATTCCCATATGAAAAGGTTTAAACATAACATAAACATTCCTATTAAAACTTGCATACGAAATGTCAATACTTTCACCATAAACTATGAACGGTATAAAAATAGCACATCCACAGTCAAACATATCACAAAACCTTCAATACAATATAGAAGTTTTGTATCATAATAAATCAAATTCAAATAAGCGTAAAATCCATCGAAGTATGTTGACATAGATGAAATCAAAAGTCTTTTTAGAGAAATATCTCTTTCTATTTTGAAATAATTTAAGAGTCTTATATTTATGAAATAAAACAATTTCTTTGAAAATATTCTTATAAATTGTAAGGGAAGCTTCGATGATTTTATAACGGCAGAAAATAGCCACACCCACCGTATAAGTTAAAAAAAACATTCTTACCTTAATTTTGTCGAAAAGGTTAAAAAGCACCTTGTTTGGAAAATGACAGAAATATTCCTTTATAAACATCTTATAAAAAGTCAAAAAAGCGTATAAATGACTTTAACCCATATTCTAGTAAATAGTAAAAAAAATTTGAAATTCATTTTTAAGAAACATGGATGTGGATGATAAAGAGATCCCAGTAGATTATTACGTATAAACAACCTCGGATAATGAAGAGATTGTGAAATAACCTTACCTTGTACTTTTCCTGGGTTGGGGTAGGTTAACCTCATGTATAATAGTGAAATACTTGTTATTAAATTATACAATAATCATATACATTCATATGATATCATGTATGATCTTTTAACATTGCTTTGTTAATAATATCTTAGTATTATCGTCGTTTCGGGTGTTAACTTACTCATTTTCTTTTATATGTTTTGTTACGTAAGCCATGTTTGTAATATATAGGCTGTATATTATTCATATCCAGAATGATATCAAGTCCTTAAACATTATTTTTAAATCATCAAATGATAATTATACTTGAATGGATACGATGGAGAATGAATCTCATCGCGTTCGTGGAGACGGTAGTCCGTACGTACGCACGAGCGACAATATCATTCTTCTGATATTAAAATAATATATAAATGGATGGTATATCATATATACAGAATAATTAACATGTTATATTTATTATTTACATGAGTTACACATCATTATTATACCCATCCAAATAATAATATATTGAATAACAATTACACCACGACGTGGAGACGGAAAGTTGTACGTACGCACGTATGGTGACATGTTATTCAAAGGGTGGATAGAATAATGAATACAATTTTACCATATTTATAATAACATCACAGTATATATAAGATACTTGAGTTATTATTTTAAAATGGAAATAACAATGAATGAATAATTGGAAGAAGAAAGGAACTTGAAAAGGGGTGGTCAAAACATTACCTCTTCTTCGGGTTCTTCCTTTTGATTTTATCAAAAGGGCTCCTTAGGTTGGCTTTCTGATCAAACTAAGGCCTCTATGTTGTATTGAGGGAAGTTGGGAGAGTTTTTTGGTAGAGTTTGGACGAACAAAAAGTCTTTGATGGTGTGAAGAAATGAGAAGTAGGAGTGCCCTTTTATAAGAGGGGTGAGGGGCACCTTTGGAAAAGCTAGAAATATTAATTTATAATAAATTCATATTCGGTTTCTAATGGCTCAAAAGTTGATTATTTAAATTTTATGGTGGGGATGGGTCGAAGACCACTCAACCAATATAATTTAGACTGGTTTGGGTACTTATATTAAACTTATCTTTAAGTATTAACTCTAAGTTAATTAGTTTCACTTTTAAAATGTCACTTTGTATTTTTATATTATATGGTTAATAAACTTACTATATACATCCAAGCGACCCCCAGTTGTCCATTAATGATATAAATATCTTGATATAAGTCTCTTTCCCGAACCTTAGATTTTTAGGAAATTAATATCAATTAATAATATAATATTTTTTTTAAAAACTATTTTATGTCAATTTTGACACTATTCAATAGTTGATTTTTGTGAAACTCATAACATAATTTTTACTTCGAAAAAAGTCAATTAAATAAATACTAATATGTCATATTATCCTAGAAAATTAGTGTAATTCATTAAAAGTATCAAATTATATTTATTTGGGTATTTATAATATCAATTATTTTAATTTGTCACTATTATGGTAATTACTGCATCATAATTATGTCATAAATAAATTAAATTATTTAAAGTATAAAAATTATAAATAAAATATAATAATGTAGGAAAGATTTTTAGCTTTCTAATGAAAATTTATAGTCGAAAATCCAACATATATAACCCTATGTAAAAAATTGTTTTTCTAAAGGACATATGCTTATGTCATTTTTTGTACTTATTTTAACTTAATTAAAATTAAGTGTCCCTATCACCTACAAGTGGCTCCATGGGGTCCCAAAATCGACCCAAATATGCCTATGGTAGAATATGTATCAACCAATATGGCTGGGACACGTTTTAGGATAATTTTGTATTATTATAATATTATTTGTTAACCCTTATTTACCGAATTTACCCTTAACCATGGTAAATAAAATATTTACCGAAGTAATTATTCAAAATGTCTAAAAATAAAAGTTACCTATTTACACAATTTGAACATCCTAATTCCAAATATGTAATCCATTTTTCCAAATTCAAAACACAGAAGTGGCATAAATTAATTTAAAATTAATTCTCATTGTTAAAACAAAAAGCGTGTTTTTAAGAGATAATAACTATCAAAAGATTGACACTTGTTTATGTCCAGTTTAATTGTAAAATTACGTCCAATGACCAACATTGTATTAAATGATAAAAATATATTCTAAATATACTTTAAATCCACTCAAATTCATAATGTACCACTATTAATTATTTTGATTTAAAAATTTGTTTTTAATTAAAATTTAGTAATTTTCACTATTCATCAAAATATTAAAGTTATCTGAAAAGTACCAAAATTTCACCTTAAGAAAAATTCGATATTCCGAATCCAAAAATGAAGTCCATTTTGAAATATAAATATATATAATTTCAAAAATTAGGTATTACTATTCAAAACGGCTAGTTTGATTGGTTATGGTGTGTTAGAACTCGGTGTTGCGTACAACACGCGCTATCACATTATTCAAAGAGAAGCGTACCATAGAATCTTGGGGTGTTACATTCTCCCATACTTTAAATAATTTTGTCCTCAAAATTTCTATAATACCACCACATGAAAAGACTCAGGTGGTTCTTCATCATAGTTCCTTGGGTTCCCACGTTGCCTCTTCCATCTTATGGTTTCTCCACAAGACTTTTACCAGACAAGTCATCCGGTTTCTTAGTACTTGTTCTCTCGTATCAAGAATCCTGACGGGCTCTTCACAATAAGACAGATCGGGTTCCAGTTATAATTCCTCATAGGTGAGTACATGCATTGGTTCAGGCATGTATTTCCTCAACAGAGATACGTGGAACACATCGTGAACTTTGGAGAGACTTGGCGGTATTTCCAATCGGTAAGCTACAACCCCAATTCATTCTAGAATTTTGAAAGGTCCGATGTACCTGGGACTCAATTTACCTTTCTTACCAAAACATATGACTCCCTTCCATGGAGATACCTTCAGGAAAACATGATCACCGACTTGAAATTCCAAATCCTTCCTTCGATTATCGGCATAGCTCTTCTACCTACTTTGAGCTGCTTTGATGTGATTTTGGATTACCTTCACCTTTTCCATCGTTTCCTCCACCAGTTCTAGACCTACAAGTTTTCTTTCACCAACGTCATCCCAATAGGTTGGTGTGCGACATCTCTTTCTGTATAATGCTTTATATGGTGCCATCTGAATACTCGAATGGAAGCTATTGTTATAGGAAAATTCTACCAGAGGTAAATACTAATCCCACATACCCTGAAAGTCAAGTGAGCAGGATCTCAACATGTCTTCTAAGGTTTGAATAGTCCGTTGTGATTGTTCGTCTGTCTGAGGGTGGTAGGAAGTGCTCAAATGAAGTTCAGCATCCAGGAATTTCTGAAGACTCTTCCAGAATCTTGAAGTAAAACGGGGATCACGATCAGAAACTATCAATAGGGGTACTCCATGAAGTCTCACAACTTCATTAATATATAATCTTGATAGACATTCCAGTGGTAGATCTTCTCTTATAGCATGAAAATGTGCTGACATGGTAAGATGATCAACAATAACCCATATTGCATCATTCTTTCTAGGAGTCTTTAGTAGCCCCATGACAAAGTCCATCATAATATTGTCCCATTTCCACTCCAGTATGGGAAGAGGTTGCATGACTCTTCCAGGGTGTTGCCTTCCAGCTTTCACTTGTTGACAAACCATACATCTTGACACAAAATCAGCAATCTCCCTCTTCATATTGTCCCACCAAAAATGTTCCTTCAAATCTCTATACATTTTGGTGATCCCAGGGTGTATAGAAAAATTGGAACTATGAGCATCATCCAGCAATTCCCTTTTTAGATTAGGTATATCAGGAACACAAAGTCTCTTCCCAAATTTCAAAATTCAATCTTCATACACAAAGTCTATCAATCTCCAATCATTCACAGCTTTAATCTTCTTTTGAAATTCTTCATCATCGGTCTGAGAAATCTTAATCCTTTCTAGTAAAGATGGTATGGAAACCATTTGAAAAAGAATTGATGTTTCTTCTTCCTTGGTTATTCCCATGTCCATCTTCACTAGATCCATGAAAATTGGATCCCGTTCAATTCGCATATTGTTCAAAACTCCATGATCTTTTCTGCTCAATACATCTTCCACCTTGTTTGCCTTCCCCCGGTGGTACTGTATCTTGAAATCATAATCCTTGAGTAATTCAAGCCATCTCCTTTGCCACATGTTGAGTTCTTTTTGTGAGAAAATATACTTCAAACTCTTGTGATCAGTAAAAATCTAAAAATTTTCACCATAGAGGTAGTGCCTCCATATCTTCAAAGTAAAGATCACAGCTGCTAACTCGAGATCATGAGTAGGATAGTTTTTTCACGAATTTTCAACTGTCGTGATGCATAGGCAAAAACTCTATCATTCTGCATAAGGACAAAACCGTGTCCTTTCTTCAATGAATCACTATAAATAACTAACCCATCATTCCCCAATGGTAGAGTCAATATAAGAGCATTGACTAATCTTCTCTTCAGTTCTTCAGAACATTCTTCACACTCTTTTGTCCAAAAAAATTTAACCCCTTTACGTGTGAGCTTCATTAATGGGTTAGCCAATCGGGCAAAATTCTGAAAGAAACGTCGATAATAACCTTCCAAACCAATAAAACTACGTACCTCAGTTATACTCATTGGTGCTGGCCATTATTGGATTTCCTTGGTCTTATAAGGATCAACAAAGATTCCATCTTTAGAGACAATATGGCCAAGAAAAGAATTCTCCTGAAGCCATAATTCACACTTGCTATACTTCCCATATAATTCATGCCTTCTCAGAGTCTTAAATATAATGTGCAAGTGATTTTCCTGATCTTCATAGCTTTTTGAGTATACCATGATATCATCAATAAATACCACCAAAAATTCATCGAGATACTCCTTGAAAACTCTATTCATCAGATCCATGAATACAGAGGGTGCAATAGTCAATCCAAAAGGCATTACAGTAAACTCGTAATGCTCGTACCTGGTTCGAAATGATGTCTTCGAAATGTCTCCCTTCTTCACACACAACTGATGGTATCCAAATCGAAGGTCAATCTTTGAAAAGTATTGATCTCCATGCAGTTGGTCAAATAAATCATCAATGCATGGTAGGGGATACTTGTTCTTTATTGTTATATCATTGATCTCCCTGTATCCGATACATAACCTCATAGATCCGTCTTTCCTTTTAACAAAAGGAACAGGGGCTCCCCATAGAGAAACACTAGGGCGAATAAATCCCTTATTACTCAATTCCTCTAGTTGTTTCTTTAGTTCAACTAATTCTACAGTCGACATTCTATATGGGGTGTTCGATATAGGCCTTGATCCAGGAATTAAATCAATGGAAAACTCAACTTCTCGTTATGGACGATGTCTAGGTAAATCTTCCGGAAATACATCTACAAATTCTTTCACAATAGGTACATCCTCTATTTGAACATTCCTTTCCTCACCCACAGTTATTTCATTCTCTTCCTCCCCAATAATTGAATTTAGTTGAGCTACTAGGGGTGGATCTAAATAAGAATTAGGTGGTGATGATTCTGCTCTAAAGATAAGGTGTTCCTTATCATTATCATCAAGAATCATAACCTCTTTCTTCTTACAATAAATCTTTGCATCAATGTCCGAAAGCCAGTCCATACCGAGGATTATATCAAACACGATCATAGGTATGAAGACGAGATCAGCAGATAAAGAACATTTATGTGCTCTAATGGGGACTGATTCACAAAACTTTTTTGCAATGATACTTCCCTTATGAGTTTTGACTGAAAACTCCCTTGTTAAATCAAATTGGAAATATCTAATTTTCATAGCAAACTGGGAAGATATGAAACAATGCGATGATCCAGAATCAAATAATACATTTTCTAAACTTGAGGAAACCATTAAATTACCTGCCACCATGTCTTTCGGAGGTTCTACCTCAGTAGTAGTGATAGCATAATCTTGGCCTTTATCCCTTGGCCTTTTCTGAGGTAAGTTCTCTTGACACTTAGGACATTCATTTGCATAATACCCTATCTCCCTGCAATTGTAGCACTGAACATTGGTAGCTTCCTTCTTCCCCTTGCAATCACGAGCTTGGAAGCCTTTTTCACCACACTTGTAACAGACTCGTGTTCCCTTAAAGCATCTATCGGGGCATTTCTTACCACATTTACCACAGGATGGATATTCAACCTTTCCCTTCTTCCCCTTATTTCCACTCCCAGATTGATCAGCAGGTCTCTTCTTCTCTTGCTTTGCTTTAAAGTCATAAGACATAGAGAATTCATTTTCGGTCTTGATAGCACATGAGACAATGTCTTCGTACGATGAAAAGGATTGTGAGACTAATGCTTGACGGACAAATGGTTTTAACCCATTAAAGAAATGATCAATCGTACTTCTTGGGTTACGTATATAATCTCCAGTATACCTTGCTATCCTTGTAAAGTTAGCCTCATACTTTGCGACATTCTCATCCTTCTTCTGTCTTAGAATCAGAAATTTCCTTTCCATATCTGCTCGATGGTCTCGAGGAAAGTATTTTTCTAAAAACATATCTTTGAACTCCCTCCACTCCATATTTTATACTTCATCATCCACTTTCATGTTTTGAATCACTGACCACCATTGATTAGCATCTCCAGTGAGGCGGTAAACTACCAAGATAACTTTTTCCCTTTCACTACTCCCCAAAGCCTGAAATATTTTCTCTAGGGAATTTATCCATTGCTCAGCTACTAAGGGATTTGTACTCCCATTGAACGTTGGTGGTTGTTGCCTCATGAATCGATCTAACATTGATCCTCCATGCTACGGATTAGGGTGCTCCATACGGGTAAGGTTATTATTCATAACCTGAGTGAGTTGTCCCAGTATGGTGATTAGCTGATCGGCACCAGTTGCATCACCAGCTCCACTATAATTATCTTCAGTAGGAGGGTAATCCATACATGGAGTGTGTGCATTGATATGGTTTCCATTTCTTCCACTAGGAGACATTTCTAAACAATGGCATAAACGAGATCAGTTTATGAATCAAAATACATAATCCCATACTTATAAAACACTTAACATAAATTGAACTATTTATGGATATAATCCATAATAATAAAAAAGTTTTCTTTGAGGAATTATATTCTCATAAACCCTTCATAATGATTTGTAAAGGAAATGAGAGTTATCCTAAGCATATCCCCCGGGAGTGTCGTAACCAAGAGTGCAGTAAGGCCCATTGTCGTGCACCAGTTCCCGTTCGAATATAGCTCAAAGTGGTGTTTTTGGGTTTTACCCCTAGGTACATCTGTTCCAGATCCACCTCTACCTGCTCATATCTAGACAGGGATGTATTGCTCGGAAAACTCACAAAATCTCTACAATACCAAAATTCTAGGAAGTTCTTCTATACTAATCCTCAAAGTCTATCTTAAATCTACGTGCTCTAATCAGAGTTTATCTAAATCTAGCTTCCATGGTTTGTAATAAACTTCCTCTGATACCAACTGTAACGCCCCGAACCAAGTTACCTAGACTCGGTGTATTATTACATAACATTGGAATGATCACAAGAAGGATCAAATCTCGAAAGACCGATTGGTTTAGTAGCCTTGGAAATACTAGATATATTCATAAGTCTTACATTACATCAAAAAAAATGAAAACTACAACAACATTTTTTATTCATATTCCACACTCATATCCCCACATACTATCCCTGTAGGTTATTCATAATTTACTTCTTCATACCCTGGGAAAAATAAAACATAGAAAATGGGTGACCTCAAATGCCCAGTAAGGATAACAATATAGTGGAAACTTTCATAAATAAGAATAAACATTTAAGGCAATGTATAACTAAAAAAAAATCCTTTTAAACTTGAACGTAAACATAGTATGGCAAAAATAAAATTAAATAATGCCATTTTCATATTCACATGGATATTCTACTAATCGAATAATCACATGCAATATCAATAACCACTTTCATAATGATGGAATGCATAATTCTATACTATCATAACCACATAGCCAAGGCCTCGTGCCAAGACTACAAATAATATTTTGTCAAGGCCTTGTGCCAAGACACTAGTTTGTCTCATGAGACCTACCAATTCATTGAGGAGCTATAGCGGGCTCCACCCGTCACATATTAAGTCCAATGCATTCCCATATGAAAAGGTTTAAACATAACATAAATATTCGTATTAAACCTAGCATACGAAATGTCAATACTTTCACCATAAACTATGAATGCTATAAAAATATCACATCCACGGTCAAACATATCACAAAACCTTAAATACAATATAGAAGTTTTGTATCATAACAAATCAACTTCAAATATGCGTAAAATCCATCAAAGGTTGTTGAAATAGATGAAATCAAAACTCTTTTTAGAGAAATATCTCTTTCTATTTTGAAATCATTTAAGAGTCTTATATTTATGAAATAAAACATTTTCTTTGAAAATATTCTTATAATCTAGTAAGGGAAGCTTCGACGAATTTATAATGGCGGAAAATAGCCACACCCGCCGTATAAGTTAAAAAACATTCTTACCTTAATTTTTTCGAAAAGGTTAAAAAGCACCTTGTTTGGAAAACGACAGAAATATTCCTTTATAAACCTCTTATAAAAAGTCAAACAAGGGTATAAATAACTTTAACCCGTATTCTATTAAATAGTAAATATGTTTTGAAATTCATTTTTATGAAACATGGATGTGGATGATAAAGAGATCCCAGTAGAATATTACGTATAAACAACCTCGAATAATGAAGAGATTGTGAAATAACCCTTAACTTGTACTTTTCCTTGGTTGGGGAAGGTTAACCTTCTGTATAATAGTTAAATAATTGTTATTAAATTATACAAGAATCATATACATTCATATGATATCATATATGATCTTTTAACATTGCTTTGTTAATAATATCTTAGTATTATCATTGTTTCGGGTGTTAACTTACTCGTTTTCTTTTATATGTTTTGTTATGTAAGCCATGTTTGTAATGGATAGGTTGTATATTATTCATATCCAGAATGATATAATGTCCGTAATCATCATTTTTAAATCATCAAATGATAATTATACTTGTATGGATACGATGGAGAATGAATCTCATCGCGTTCGTGGAGACGGTAGTCCGTACGTACGCACGAGCGACAACATCATTATTTTGATATTAAAATAATATATAAATGGATGGTATATAATATATACAGAATAAGTAAAATGTTATATTTATTATTTACATGAGTTACACATCATTATTATACCCATCCAAATAATAATATATTGAATAACAATTACACCATGACGTGGAGACGGTAAGTCGTATGTACGCACGTATGGTGACATGTTATTCAAAGGGTGGATAGAATACTGAATATGGTTGAACCATATTTATAATAAAATCACAGTATATATAAGATACTGGAGTTATTATTTTATAATGGTAATAATAATGAATGAAGAAGTGGAAGAAGAAAGGAACTTGAAAAGGGGTGGTGAAAACATTACCTCTTCTTCGAGTTCTTCCTTTTGATTTGATAAAAAAGGATCCTTAGGTTGAATTTCTTATCCAAATAAGGCTTCTAGGTTGTATTGTGGGAATTTGGAAGAGTATTTGGGAAGATTTTGGCTGAACTAAAAGGCTTTGAAGGTGTGATGAAATGATAAAGAGGAGTTCCCTTTTATAAGAGGGGTGAGGGGAACCTTTGGAAAAGCTAGAAATATTAATTTATAATAAATTCTTATTCGGTTTCTAATGGCTCAAAAGTGGATTATTTAAATGTTAATGTATGTATGGGTCTAAAAACACTCAACCAAAAGAATTTAGACAGGTTTGGGTACTTATATTAACCTTATCTTTAAGTATTAAATCTAAGTTAATTAGTTTCACTTTTACAATGTCTCTTTGTATTTTTATATTATATGGTTAATAAACTTACTATATACATCCAAGAGACCCCCAAGTGGTACATTAATGATATAAGTCTCTAGGCCGAACCTTAGAGTTTTAGGAATTTAATATCAACTAATAATATAATATTTGTTTCAAAAAAACTGTTTTATGTCAATTTTGACACTATTCAATAGTTGATTTTTGTGAAACTCATAACAGAATTATTACTTCAAAAAAAGTCAATTAAATCAATCTTAATATGTCATATTATCCTAGAAAATTATTTTAATTCATTAAAAGTCTCAAATAATATTTATTTGGGTATTTATAATATCAATTATTTTAATTTGTCACTATTCTGGTAATTATTGCATCATAATTGTGTCATAAATAAATTAAATTATTTAAATTATAAAAATTATAAATAAAATATAATTATGTAGGAAATCGTTTTAGATTTATAATGAATATTTATGGTCTAAAATACAATATATATAACCCTATGTAAAAATTGTTTTTCTAAAAGTTTTATGCTTATGTCATTTTTGTACTTATTTTAACTTAATTAAAATTAAGTGTCCCTATCACCTAGAAGTGGCTCCATGGGGTCCCAAAATCGACCCAAAGATGCATATGGTCGAACCTTTATCAACCAATAAGTATATGACACATTTTATGGTAATTTAGTATTATTATAATATTATTCTTTAACCCTTATTTACCGGATTTACCCTTAACCATGGTAAATAAAATATTTACTGAAGTACTTATTCAAAATATCTAAAAATAAAAGATACCTATTTACACAATTTGAACATCCTGATTCCAAATATGGAATCCATTTTTCCAAATTCAAAACACAGAAGTGGAAGAAATTAATTTGAAATTAATTCCTGTTGTTAAAACAAAAAGCGTGTTGTTAAGAGATAATAACTATCAAAAGATTGACACTTGTTTATGTCCGGTTTAATTGTAAAATTATGTCCAATGATGAACATTGTATTAAATGGTAAAAATATATTCTAAATATACTTTAAAACCACAAAAATTCATAAGTTAACACTATTAATTATTTTGATTAAAAAAGTTTTTTTAAATTAAAATTTAGTAATTTTCACTATTCATCAAAATATTAAAGTTATCCGAAAAGTACGAAAATTTCACCTTAGGCTAAATTCGATATTCCAAATCCAAAAATGAAGTCCATTTTGAAATATAAAATATATATAATTTCAAAAATTAGGTATTACTATTCATAATGGCTAGTTTGATTGGTTATGGTGTGTTAGAACTCAGTGTTGCGTACAACACCAGCTATCACATTATTCAAGAGAAGCGTACCGTAGAAGCTTGGGGTGTTACACCTTTTACTCTCATTAATCCTCCTCTAAAACATTATGTTCACCAACTACCATGCTGAAATATAGTTTGGATTCTTTTCTTTATTTTTATTTATTAATTATCATTTGAAATAAATTTCAACTTTATAACATTGGGAAATGGTTTTCCAGGTCTATATTACCAACCAAAATATTTCTATGTTATTATATAGAAATATGTCTCTCATAAAACAATTTGTATGAATCTATAAATGATGAAAATTTTCTCCTTAATTTTAGTTCAATTTTCCATGCAAAAATATTTTTGAACTCAATAGCATACTCATATCCAATTAAGTGTTTCCATGGACATGCATAATATAATTTTGGTGTTAGACATACATATGTTCTATAAACACTCTTTTATTATGGAATAAATTATGATGATAAATTCATACACATTGTAAAATCTCTGTGGAACACTTAAAGATGATGATGAAATGAATATGATGGGTGAGACCAGATAGTGATCCAATGAAATAGGTAATGGTTAGTATCCCCATACACCATGTAGGTATATATATTTAACATAATTCCTTTATGGATATTTTTACACATTATTACATGATAGGTTTGTCTTTGAACTATATTTATGATATTTTGTTTTATGTTTTTTCCATATTTCTTATGTTTTCATTATGTTTATCATTCTATATCATGAATAATTGTTCATCTTTATGAATATTAATATTTTTATTCCACATTGATATGCCTATTTTGTAACATTTATCCATTTATCCCTATTTTTTGACTTACAAGGCATTATAGCTATCCCGTTTCTTATTTTTTCCCGAATATATCTCATGATGTTTAAAAATGCATGGAATTTATAAGCATACTTATGATTTTTTCAATAATGTTGTTTTATACCTTGTACATTATGTTATGACAGGTAACTAATTAAAAAATAATAAAAAATTATTATAGAGACCCTTACTTTACACACATGGTTAATACTTAAAAATTGAGGCATACTTATAAAAACATATAACAAAACCATTTAAGGACCGTATAGGTATAGTGTCTTTAGAAACTGGGAAACATAAACAACTGGTTCATAAAGCATCTACATTGTCTCCCATTTATTTCATCATATCTATAGTCCATTTTTGGCATATCTTACTTAATACCTTTCTTCCCGACCTGGGGAAAGAAAACATACAAAAGGGTGAGCTAAAATTCTCAGTATGGCTAAACAAAAGAATTATCAATGACATCAAATTCATAAGAACATAACATTTTGGAAATCTTACCCTACAAAAGAGATCATAATTTCATAACATGGGATAAATCATTGTAGTGAAATATAATCCCAATAATCATAACATAAAACATGAAACATTGTGGAATACACACATAATCATAGAGAATCATTTCTCATTAGTCAAGACTCATTTCCAAGACTATCTTAGTGGACAAAGTCCATTTCTGAACAGAGTTCACTCCTCATTTTAGTCTTTTTTTACTGAACCGGTATAACCTGCCATTCCTGCAATGTCTATCTCATGAGATATAAATCCTTACCCAATTTATTGGAGGGAGATATAGGTCCCACCCATCTCATAATGATACCATTCTTATGTGTGCCACAAAATCATAAATCATACATCATTTCATAACCCATGTAATAAAAATGGGATTCTTAGACATCGTGACATCATAAAACAAATCATATAAGATAAATGAATTCATAAAAATAATTACATCACAACATAATAAAATCAATTCAATAATAGGGATAGAAACAAAACCCTATATTATCTATGATGGAAAATAATTTTGATAAAACACTTGAACTCCATTCTTGAGGAAAATATCCTTTATACTTCAAAAACATTTTTCCTTTGTTAACATGTCATTCAATTATATACTAAAAGAAGTTGATTAAAAATAAAAATTAAAACTTGTAAATGAAGCTTTTTTGAAATAATATTTTAAAAATCCATTCATTCCGTATAAGTTAAAAAAAATTCTTCTCGTACTTTTCTCAGAAAAGTCAAAAAGTACCTCGTACGAAAAATGACAAAGGATTCCTTTCATATCTTTTACTAAAAACTCACTGAAGGGTGAAATTGGATTTATACAATTGTAGGTGGATGTAAACAATATTACATATTGAGGGAACATGGATGTGGATGATAAAATACACCCTAGTAAAAACCAAAGTGTAAACAATCTCGGATAAAAATGAGATTGTGATATTTTCCCCTACCTTAGGTCCGATTTTCTTCGTAAGTGCCTGAACCTCCTGTATAATGATTTCAATAATGTTATTGACTTATTACAGAATCATAATTATTGTTATTATATCATATATGGTCATATTCAAATCTTTTTATTAGTAATACTTCATTACTACTTGTTATTTGGGTGTTTATTACTTTTTGTTCTTATGCGTGTTTTGTCTAATAAATTCTTATTCTTCTCTTTCGGTTATAGATACATCCTTTTCAGAATGGTATTAGTGTACTATATATCATATTTATTCATTAAATTCATTTATATAATCATTATGCAATGAAAATCATGTAGAACGAATCACATCACATCGTGGAGACGGTATTTCGTACGTACGCACGAGCGATGATATCATTCCCATGATCGTAGAATTGTATTGGAGTGTATGTATACTATTTCAGAATCAATACCACTTTAAAATAATCATATATAGTTATTTATTTCCACCATTATACCCATACAAGTAAGTTGGTGATGGAAAATAGATTACACCACGACGTGGAGACGATATTCTGTACGTACGCATGCGCGGTGATTTCATTTTCCGTAGGATAGATAGATGGTGAAATAGGGTTGTTTCATACTTAAAATAACATATAGGTATATGGGTGATACTGATATTATTAATTAATAATTAAATAAATAAATAATAAGAAGTGGAAGAATAAATAAAGTTGAAAGAATCGGTAACAGACATTACCTCTTCTTTGAAGCGCCTCTTTGACATCTCCTCTTAGGGAACTACAATTTGTCTTTGAAGAAGACCAGGACATCTAGGATGTTTCTATAGAAGTGGTCAAGTGAAATGGGTAGGTATTGGCCGAGCTTGAATGCTAAAATTGGTGTGAGGAGGAGAAGGAGGAGGTGCCCTTTTATAAGGGAGGAGAGGGGCACCTTTGGAAATATTAGAAATATTAGTTTATATTAAATCCCAACCCAACATAAAAACTTCTAAAATGACTCATAATCAAATATTAGATGAGATAGGGTTGTAATATCATCAAAAAACAAAATTTAGACTTTTTAGGAATTTATTTTAAACATTATCGACTTGATTTATCTTTATTTATCAATTTTATTTTATTTGTGGTAATAATACTCTAAATTTTAAATTATTGTAAAAAATTACATATGTGTTGTGAATTTTCCATAATTTTACACTTTTTGAACTTTTCGACCATATAAAGATTAATTTATCATTTTTAACTATTTTTGTGATTTTTAAACAATTTTATAATATGTTATTTTTATAAAATAACAATAGTGGCAATTTTGACACTATTCATTTATTTGAATTTAAATAAAATATATACAGAAGATATGTTCGAACTAAAAGCTTTAATAGACTCATAAATTGTCATATGTATCTAGAAAATTAGTGGAGAACATTAAATAGTTCATCTACTATTTATTTTAATATTTTTAAAACCATTTATTTGATATTTTAATTAATAAAATAATTTCGACATCATTATTGTGTTATAATTAATGATAATTGTTTAATACCTAAAAATTATAAATAAATTCCAATGATGTATATAATTGTATTAGATTTCTGGAGACTCTTCATTTTCGATTTTTCATTAAGTTTATCACTAAATTAAAATTATTATACTTATAAGATTTAAGAAAGTGACATGTTGTCACATTCATTTGTTTTAATAATAATTAAATTATTTTAATGGAAAAAAGTCCATTAAATGAATCTAATCTGACCCTTAGGTGATATGGGTCAACTTTTAGTCATCCAATAGGATATTTTCAGGTGTTAGGGTAATTTTATAATCTTATATTTACCCTTAATTACCTGATTTACCTTTAACTATGGTAAATAAAATTTACCGTAGTTACTATTCATAATTCCCAAAAATAAAAAGTATCCTATTAACATAATTTGGACCCACAGATTCCAAATATGGAATCCATTTTTCATAATTTAAATCATATAAGTTTCAGTAATTAATTTATAATACATCCCTTTGTTAAGAAAACGGGTTTTAGAAGTTAAAACATTGCCAAAGATTGAAATGTTTTTACCTATGAATTCAATGTGAAATTAATGCTAATGATATAAATTATATTAAAATGGTAAAAATATATTCTATTTATACTTTAAAACCATTCAATATTATAATTTAACCATATAAATTATCTCAATGAAAAAAGTTGTTTTTAATTAAAAATTAGCGTATTTTTACTATTCATCAAAATATGAAAGATATCCAAAAAATATCAAAAATTTATCCAAAGTAAATTTTTATACCCTGATTCAAAATAAAAATTTCATTTTGTCAAATTGAACTTATAATCTTGTCAAAAACTAGATTTAATGTGGGTGCTCCATCAAAAGTCGGCAAAACTGCATTTTTTTTAAAATACTTATTTTACCCAAAAAAATTATTTTGTTCTCTTACCATGTTCTAGAAAATGTGTAAGATGAATAATAAAATTCAAAATGTAGTTAATATTATTCATAATGGCTAGTTCATAATAATATATCGTTGTTTAGTGAAACCCGGTATTGCGTACTACACACGCTATCGAGGAAGGTCGTGATTGCGTGTAATGCAAGCCAAGTCTGTATTTTGTGCTGTGAAAGATTCCATTGGTGTTGCGTATAACATAATACCTAAAAAAATCTCATAAAATCTCAGGGTGTTACATTCTACCCCCCTTAAAATGAATTTCTCCCTCGAAATTCATCACTTCATTACAAACAGATGAGGATACCTCTCCCTCATCATATCCTCAAGTTCCCATGTAGCTTCTTCTAATTGGTGGATCCTCCATAAAACTTTCACCAAGTGAGTGGTCTTATACCATAGGGCTTTTTCGTTACGATCCAGAATCTCTATCAGTTGTTCTTCATAAGAAATATCATGCTCCAGCGGTATAACTTCTGAGCTGAGTACATGTGAAGGATCAGGTGTGTACTTTCTCTAGAGAGATACATGGAACACATCGTGAAATTGAAATAGATTCGGTGGAAGCGCCAATCGGTAAGCTACCTTCCCAACAAGATCCAGAATTTCAAAAGGATCGATATTTTTAGGGCTCAACTTTCCCTTCTTTCCAAATCCCATGACCCTCTTCCAGGGAGATATTCGTAAGAACACTTTATCACCCACTTCAAACTCTAAGTCTTTTCTTCGGTTGTCGGCATAACTTTTCTGTCGACTCTGAGCTGATCTTATGTGTTATTGAATAGATCTATCCTTTTTGCCATTTCATCAACATGATCAGGTCTTAATAGCTTTATTTCCCCAACTTCATCCCAGCAAGTTGGAGTCCTGCATTTATTTCCATAGAGAGCTACATAAGGAGCCATATGAATACTAGAGTGAAAGCTATTATTATAAGAAAATTCCACCAATGGTAGGTGTTGATCCCAACCACCTTTGAAATCTATAGAGAAAGCTCTCAACATATATTCTAGAGTTTGAATTGTCCTCTCAAACTGAACGTCTGTCTGAGGATGATGAGCAGTGCTGAAACTCAACTCTATATCCAGAGTATGCTGAAGACTTTGCCAGAACATTGAGGTAAACCTCAGATCCCGATCAGATATAATAGAAAGTGGTACTCCATGAAATCTTACCACTTCCTTTACATATATCTTGGAAAGCTGATCTAGAGAGAAATCCTCTCTAATAGCAACGAAGTGTGCAAACTTTGTAAGACGATCAACTATGACCCAGATAGCATTATTGCCTTTGGATGTTTTAGGAATTCCAGTGACAAAGTCCATAGTGATGTTTTCCCATTTCTATTCTGGTATAGGTAATTGTTGTGACATCCCCTTAGGATTCTGTCTCTCAGCTTTAACTTTCTGACAAACCAAGCATCGAGAGACATATTCAGAAACATCTTTTTTCATGTCATCCCACTAGAAGTACTCTCTCAGGTCCCTATACATCTTCGTGCTTCCAGGATGAATAGAGAATGAAGAACTATGAGCCTCATCCAGCAGCTCCTTCATTAATTCGGGGATGGGAGGAACACAAACCTGATTCCTGAACTTTATTATCCCATCACAATCAAGGTTGAATTCAGGAACATTTCTCACCTTCTTTTGTAACTTGACATCTTCTTTTTGTGCCTCTTGAATCTTCACATGTATAGATGGTTTAACATTCATTTGAGAAAGATAAGATTTCTCCCCTTCCATTAAAATTCCATGATCCATCCTTTGTAAATCCATAAATATTGGATCTTTTGTGATCCTCATCGTGGATAAGCTAGCATGGTCTTGTCAACTTAATGGATCTGGTACCTTGTTTGCTTTCCCAGGGTGGTAATGAATTGAGCAGTCGTAATCCTTAATCATCTCCAACCATCTTCTTTGACGCATATTCAGCTCATTTTATGTGAAATTATACATTAATCTTTTATGATCAATATAAATATCACACATTTCACAATAAAGGTAATGCCTCCAAATCATTAATGAAAAGATTACCGCAGCTAACTCCAAATCATGAGTTGGGTAATTTTGATCATGGATTTTCAACTGTCGTGAGGCATAAGCTATCACCATATCATTTTGCATGAGAACACACCCCAATCCCTTATTGGATGCATCACTATAGATCACAAACATTTCTCCACTGCAAGGTATTGTGAGCACAGGTGCACTGACTAACCTTCTTTTTAGCTCTTTTAAAGTTTCTTCACACTCCTCCATCCAAACAAACTTAACTCCTTTTTGAGTCAACTTGGTGAGTGGGTTAGATAACCTTGAAAAATATTTCACAAAATATCGGTAATATCAGCCAAACCAAGAAAACTTCGGATCTCAGTTACTGTTGCTGGTCTCGACTATCTTTTGATAACCTCTGTTTTTGCTGGATCCACAGATATTCCCTATTTTGAGATTATGTGACCCAAAAATGAAACTTTTTGAAGCCAAAATTCACACTTTGTAAATTTGGCATAAGGCATCTCCTTTCTTAGGGTCTTTAATACAATTCTCAAGTGATCATCATGTTCTGCCTTTCTCTTTGAATAGACAAGAATATCATCTATAAAGACTACCACAAACTGATCAAGATAGTCTCTAAAGAATCTATTCATCAGATCCATGAAGATAGCAGGGGCATTAGTAAGACCAACTGGCATCACTATAAATTCATAGTGTCCATACCTTGTACGGAAAGTCGTCTTTGGTATATCCTCCATTTTGACCCTTAATTGATGTTACCCTGAATGAAGATCAATCTTGGAAAAGTATTGATCTCCATTTAGTTGGTCAAATAGGTCATCAATGTGTGGGAGAGGATATTTGTTCTTGATAGTTATCTTGTTAAGTTCTCGATAATCAATGCAGAGTTTCATTGATCCATCTTTCTTATTAACAAATAGAACAGGTGCTCCCCAAGGTGATGCACTAGGGCATATGAATCCTCTATCAAGATTCTCTTGGAGTTGCTTCTTCAATTCCTGCAACTGAATTGGGTCCATTCTATAAGGTGTACTTCAAATAGGTAAAGCACCCGGTACGAGTTCTATTGAAAACTCAACTTCAAGAATTGGTGGAAGTCATGGAAATTCCTCTGGAAAGACATCATCAAATTCATGTACAAGGGGCATATTATTAATAGTGAGTTTCTCTCCAACCATTTTAGATAAATAACCTTCATTTAGTGGAATCAATACCCATAAGATAGAAGAAATTTCGAATGGAAGTTTATGTTCATCCTTGCATCAATAGAAGATCATAGATTGATCAGGAATATGAAATGTGACTTCCCTTCTTTTTCAATTGATATGAGCTCCATATAAAGAAATCCAATCCATGCCAAGAATCACATCAAATTACACTATAGGAAGGATCACAAGATTTTCAGGAAGCACTTTTCCACAAACATCAATCAGAGATGAATTGTAAACTTTTGATGCGACTGTTGTTCCATTAGGAGTTGTCACAGCCAACTCAACATCTAATTGTTGAGGTAATACAGTGATAACCTTAGAAAATTTTTCAAAAAGAAAAGAGTGGGCGGATCCAGAATCAAATAAAACATTTTCTACTTTAGAGTGGATGGTAAGTGTACCTCTCACCATTTCGTTGTCGTATTCCACATTGTCGATAGTAATTTCATGTGACTTTCTTATGTCTTTGGCCTTAATAAATTGTTGACGTTGATCATCATCATCAACCCTTGGATTTGGGCATTGATTGGCACAATGCCCCATCTCCATTCACTTGAAACATTGAATTGTAGAAGGTTAATTCTGTGTATCCCTTCATTTTTTTTCATCATTAGACATATTATTCCCATTATTTCGACATTCAATTTCCCAAAGACCTTATTTTCTACACTTATAACATTTTCTTGTCCCCTTAAGACAATTAAATCCATGTTTCTTTCCACACTTTGAGCATAAGGGAAAACTCATCTTCTTTTCAGTGTGGTCTTTAGATTTTCCTTTGAATTCCATTTTCCTCTACTTATCAAACCCATGTGACTAATGGGTTACACCAATCTCCATCTCAACCTTGAGGGCACATCGAACAATTTCATTGTATCTATTGAAATTCCTCATGGATAAAACCCTTTGAAGACTTGGTTTTAAGCCACTAAAGAATCGATCGATCTTACTCTCATGTTGGATAATAATTCCGGAAGCGTACCTTTCAAGTCTTGTAAAATCTGCTTCGTAGGAACCAACGGATTCATCATCCTTTTGCTTCAGTTCAAGAAACTCCTTCTCCATCTTTGTTCGAAGAATACGAGGGAAATACTTATTGAAAAACAAGTTTGTGAACTCTTCCAATTCATGGACTCAATTTCATACCTTTGCCTCGTATTCTTAATAATATTACACCATTGATCATAATCACCTTCCAAATGATACAATGCTAAGATGAATTTATCATGTTCAGAACATTGAAGAATTGAAAATAAATTTTCAGTGGTACTGATCCATTGATCAGCCACTAATGTATCATAAGACCCGCTGAATGAAGGTGGACGTTGTCTCATGAAGGATTCAACAAGAATTTTTCTCCTTCCTTTGCTCATTAGGGATGTCCTGCATGATTCATAGCTTTAGAAAGTTGTGTGAGCATGGATACAAGATTTTTTATTCCATCACCCATAACTTTTGGTTGCTCATGGGGACAATCATTGCATTGCCCGTCCCATTCCGCATTAACACGGTTTCTTCATGTTCCAGCCATTGACTAAAACCAAGAAGAATAGTGTGACCAACACTAATTATAATAGGAAAACCACATAATCAAGAATAAAATTTCACACTTAAGGTCTTATCATAGGTTTTTCATTGCCATTTCTAAAACACTAAGATTGTGTTATATGCTTAGGCATATCCTTAGGTTTCTCACTAAGGCCTTCACATCCTAGTTTCCAAAGGATGACTATAGCTTTTCTCTGATACCAACTATAGCAACCCATACTTTACATACATGGTTAATACATCAAAATTGAGGCATAGTTATTAAAACATATAACAAAACCATGGAAGGACCGTATAGGTATAGTGTCTTTAGAAACTGGGAAACATAAACAACTGGTTCATAAAGCATCTATACCGTCTCCCATTTATTTCATAATATCTATAGTCCCTTTTTTGGAATATCTTACTTAATACCCTTCTTCCTGGCCTGGGGAATGAAAACATACAAAAGGGTGAGCTCAAATGCCCAGTAAGGGTAAACGGAAGAAATATCAATCACATCAAATTCATAAGAACATAACATTTTGGAAATCATACCCTACAAAAGAGATCATAATTTCATAACATGGGATAAATCATGGTAGTGAACTGTAATCCCAATAATCATAACATAAAACATGAAACATTGTCGCATACACACATAATCATATAGAATCATTTCTTATGATTCAAGACTCATTGCCAAGACTATCTTAGTGGACAAAGTCCATTTCTGAACCGAGTTCACTCCTCGTTTCAGTCCTATTTTACTGAACCGGTTTAACCTGCCGTTCCAGCCATGTCTATCACATGAGATATAAAATAATTACCCAATTCATTGGAGGGAGATATAGGTCCCACCCATCTCATAATTATACCATTCTTATGTGTGCCACAAAATCATAAATCATACATCATTGCATAACCCATGTAATAAAATTGGGATTCTTAAACATCGTGACATCATAATACAATTCATATAAGATAAATGAATTCATAAAAATAATTCCATCACAGCATAATCAAATCAATTTAATAAAAGGGATATAAATAGAACCCTATATTATCTTAGATGGAAAATAATTTAGATAAAACACTTGAACTCCATTCATGAGGAAAATATCCTTCTTACTTCAAAAACCTTTTTCCTTTCTTAACATGTCATACAATTTTAAACTAAAAGAAGTTGAATAATAATAAACATGAAAACTTGTAAATTAATCTTCTTGGAAATAATGTTTTAAAAATCCATTCATTCCGTATAAGTTAAAAAAAATTCTTCTCATACTTTTGTCGAAAAAGTCAAAAAGTTCCTCGTACGAAAAACGACAAAAGATTCCTTTCATATCCTTTACTAAAAATTCACCAAAGTGTAAAATTGGATTTAAAAATTTGTAGGTGGATGGAAACAATATTATATATTGAGGGAACATGGATGTGGAAGATAAAATACACCCCAATAAATACCAAAGTATAAACAATCTCGGATAAAAATGAGATTGTGATATTTTCCCTTACCTTAAGTCTGATTTGCTTCATAAGTGTCCGAACCTCCTGTATAATGATTTAAATAATGTTATTTACTTATTCCAGAATCATAAATATTGTTATCATATCATATATGGTCATATTCATAGCTTATTATTAGTAATATTTCATTACTACTTGTTATTCGGGTGTTTATTTCTCTTTGTTCTTATGCGTGTTTTGTCAAATAAATTCTTATTCTTCTCTTTAGGTTATAGATACCTCCTTTTAAAAATGTTATTTGTGTACTATATATCATATTTATTCATTAAATTAATTTATATATTCATTATTCAATGAAGATCTTGTAGAACGAATCACATCACATCGTGGAGACGGTATTCCGTACGTACGCACAAGTGATGATATCGTGCCCATGATTGTGGAATTGTATTGGAGTGTATGTATACTATTTCAGAATCAATAAAACTTTAAAATAATCATATATTTTTTTTATTTGCACCATTATACCCATCCAAGTAATTTGGTTATGGAAAATAGATTACACCACGGCGTGGTGACAGTATTCCGTTCGTAGGCACGCGCGGTGATTTCGTTTTCCGTAGGATGGACAGATGGTGAAATATGGTTGTTTAATACATAAAATAACATATCAGAATATTATTGATACTGATGTTATTAATTCATAATGAAACAACTAAAGAAGAATAAGTGTAATAAGAAATAAAGTTGAAAGAATCGGTAACGGACATTACCTCTTCTTTGAAGCGCCTCTTTGAGACCTCCACTTAGGGCACTACAATTGGTCGTTGAAGAAGACCAGGACCTCTATTATGTTTCTAGGGAAGTGGGGAAGTGAAATGGGCAAGGATTGGTAGATCTTGAGGGCTCATATTGGTGTGAGGAGGAGAGGGAGGAGGTGTCCTTTTATAAGGGGGGAGGGGGGCACCTTTGAAAATATAAGAAATATTAGCTTATATTAAATCCCAACCCCAAATAAAAACTTCCAAAATGACTCATATCATAATTTTAGATGATATAGGGTTGTAATAGCTTCAACCAATTAAATTTAGACATGTTAGGAATTTAATTTAAACATTATCAACTTGATTTATCCTTATTTATCAATTTAATTTTATTTGTGGTAATAATACTCTAAATTTTAAATTATTATAAATAATTACATATGTGTTGTGAATTTTCCATAATTTGACACTTTATGACATTTTAGACCATATAATGTTTAATTTATAATTTTTAAATAATTTTGTGATTTTTAATCAATTTTATAATATGTTATTTTTATAAAATAACAATAGTGTCAATTTTGACACTATTCATTTATTTGAATTTAAATAAAATATATACAAAATATATGTTCTAAATAAAAGCTTAAATAGATTCATAATATGTCATATGTATCTAGAAAATTAGTGGATCACATTAAATAGTTCATATAATATTTATTGTAATATTTTTAAAACCATTTATTTGGTATTTTAATTAGTAAAATAATTTCAACATCACTATTTTGGCATACTTAATGATAATTATTTAATCTTTAAAAATTCTAAATAAATTTCTATGATGTAGATAATTGTATTATCTTTCTGGAGAATATTCATGTTCGAAGTTTCATTAAGTTTATCATTAAATTAAAATTATTTATAAAATTTAAGAAAGTGACATGTTGTCACATTCTTTGGTTTTAATAATAATTAAATTATTTTCAGGGAGAAAAGTCCATTAAATGAATCTAATCCGACCCTTAAGTGATATTGGTTGACTTTTAGTCATCTAATAGGATTTTGACAGGTGTTAGGGTAATTTTATAATCTTATATTTTCCCTTAATTACCCGATTTACCTTTAACTATAGTAAATAAAATTTACCGTCGTTACTATTCATAACGCCCAAAAATAAAAAGTAGCCTACTAACATAATTTGGACCCACTGATTCCAAATATAGAATCCATTTTTCAAAATTTAAATTATATATCTTGTAGTAATTAATTTAAAGTACATCCCTTTGTTAAGAAAATGGGTTTTTGAAGTTAAAATATTCCCAAAGATTGAAATGTTTTTACCTATGAATTCAATGTGAAATTAATTCTAATGAAATAAATTATATTAAATGGAAAAAATATATTCTATTTATACTTTAAAACCATTAAATATTATAATTTAACCATATAAATTATCTCAATGAAAAAAAGTTGTTTTTAATTAAAAATTGCCGTATTTTTACTATTCATCAAAATATGAAAGATATCCGAAAAATATCAAAAATTTATAAAAAGTAAATTTTTATAACCTGATTCAAAAGAATAATTTTATTTTGTCAAATTGAACTTATAATCATGTCAAAAACAAGATTTAATGTGGGTGCTCCATCAAAAGACGGCAAAACTGCTTTTTTTGAAAAATACTTATTTTACCAAAAAGAATTAGTTTGTTCTCTTACCATGTTCTAGAAAATGTTTAAGATGAACAATAAAATTCAAAATGTAGTTAATAATATTCATAACGTCTAGTTCATAATAATATTTAGTTGTTTAGTGAAACCCGATATTGCGTACTACACACGCTATCGAGGAAAGTCGTGATTGCGTGTAATGCAAGCCATGTATGTATTGTGTGCTGTGAAAGATTACTTTGGTGTTGTGTATAACATAAGACATAAAAAATTTCTCATAAAATCTCAGGGTGTTACAATTATCGAGCTTTTAACTTCAATTAATTGTAATTTAATGTAATAAATCATTCATTAATGTGAAATAAAAAGTTGGGTTATTATAAATGGTATCATAAAAAATGATTAGACATTTTTCTGATTAGTATTGGAAAAAAATGTCACAATACTATGGGATAAGACTAATTGTAAGAAAAAAACATAAATTTTGTTAATTAAATTGTATGTGGTTTATCATAAAATACAACCCTATTTTGAAACTACTAGAAGATGTGGTTATGGAAGAGATGTACCTAGGAGTAACAACTCTGAAAAGGTATCCAAGACCTGAATTTGGGTCACCCAATAGAGGAAAACATGCCATACTACTCACCTGGTTTGACACTCATGGAGGATATTCTACGGTAAACTCATAAGTTCATTATGAATCATTATTATGGGAAAATATAAAAAATACTATAAGTTTTAATTTTAGAAAATTGATCATGGTTAACATCGATTAATATCCATAAATAAATAATTTATTGAATATATTTCATTTATAAGTTATATCATTAACATAATTGTATTCAAATTTAGGTGTTTAAAAATACTAATATTAAATTGCTACCATGTATCTTACTAATGGATGAAAATATAATAAAGCTAATAAAGAAACAAGGTTAAGGAAAATTTCATGGTTTCCTAAAAAAGAATCCCAATAGGATGGGATCTCATGTATAATGAATTGTTAGTAGTCCAAATCAACTATCCTATATCTCAATTAACAAATATGATTTTATTGAATACTAAAATAAGTTAATAAATAGGAAGATGAAATCTCAATGAAATTCATCTGATAAAGATGATAAGGGAACAATTACACAAATTACATTGTGAGACAAGTATTGAAAGATGAACTAATGGAAATTTCAAAAAGGGACTGTGAGATGTATTATATGAGGGAGGATGGGGCATATTGTATCAAATTTCCATGAAAAAATAAATAATTTGACGGATTGAAATAAATACCAATATAAAGTGTACTTTAAAAATCTATGTCATAAATGCAGATAAGCTGGGAATTACTGCACCAATGATTTATTTTAAGGGATATTACACATGATGAGAATATACGCTCTCTAGGAAGAAGGGAATAAAGAAATTCTAATGCTGAGATGGATCATAATGACTAATTTACATGAATCCATTACTCAAGAGGGTGTATTTATTGTTGTATTTCAATTCAGTCTATAATATATTTTTTTAAATATTTATAATAATATTTATTCGCCAACTCAAAAGATTTGATGTAATTAAAAATGACTTTGAATACCCTGTTGATGTTAGTGGGAATGTTCTTCATTAAAATATTAACATTCGTCCTTTTGTTCAATTTGGTGTTATTGTATTACAGAATGGTTTCTCACTTTTAAATAAAATATGCATTACTGGGAGAATACATTCAGTATCCATGATAATAATTACACATTGATTATGTAAAATTATAAGTTTGAGGATTCAAATTCAAAAAAATGGATATTATTTCAGTACAAAAAATATTATCATCCTCTAATATTTGTGAGTAAGGAAGGAACAATATTATGGAAATTGTTGTAGTGTATTGATTAATGTGTTAATGTGTGCTTATTTATGATTAATGTTTAAAAATTAATATATCATTGATATTAGAGATATTAGAATCCATAATAATATTGGTATTTTTCTATAGTTATTTTTTATAAGGGTTTTCAATTTATTTTGAATTTTACAAATAACATATAAAAGTTATTTAGTTTTAATGTGATAATTTATAAAATACATCATTGAGGGATTAATAATCATTGATTTGTGATTGATTATTGGTCTAATATAAACATTCTTGGGATGATATTTATAATTCTATAATTATGTTCAAGATCATTTATACAACTTCTAATGAATAATATGATGGGATTTTAGTATGATATTTTTGAAAAACTATTACAGGAAAAAATCTTCTGACAAGGTTGTGATTAATAATTTTTTGGAAGTTGTTTTCTTTGAGTTGAGGAATAATTAATAATTATTCATATTTTGCAACGCCTCAACCCCAGTTACCCAGAGTCAGTGCATTATTACAAAAAATTGGCATGATCACAAAAGATCAAGTCTCGAAATACTGATTAGTTTAGTAGACTTAGAAGTACTAGATACATTCATAAGGTTTACATTACATCATAAAATTGAAAACTACAACAAAATTGTCTCTATAGACAACACTGAGATCCTATAGACTATCCCTGGAGGTCAGTCATAATAAACATCTTTGCATCCTAGGAAAAATAAAACATGGAAAGGGGTGAGCTCAGATACTCAGTAAGGATAACATTATAGCAAAAACATTCATAAATAAGCATAAACATTTAAGGCAATGTATAACTAAAATAAAAGCCTTTTAAATGTGAGCTTCAGCATAATATGGAAAAATAAAATTAAATAATTCCATTTAATTATTCACAAGGATATTCTACTAGTTGAATAATCAAATGCAATATTAATAACCACTTTCATAATGATGGAATGCATAATTAAAACTATCATAACCACATAGTCAAGGCCTCGTGCCAAGACTAAAAATAAGATTTTGTCAAGGCCTTGTTCCCAGACACTAGTTTGTTTCATGAGACCTACCGATGCATCGAGGAGATATAGAGGGCTCCACCCATCACTTACTAAGTACAATGCATTCCTCATATGAACAGGTTTAAACATAACATAAACATTCGTATTAAAACTAGCATATAAAGTGTCAACACTTTCTCCATAAACCATGAATGGTATAAAAATAGAACATCCACAGTCAAACATAACTCATTCAATACAATATGGAATATTTTATTGTAATAGATTAACCTCAATCGAGAACAATGAACGATATTGACATAGATGAAAATAATCATCAAATCTTTTTGAGAGAAATGACCCCCTTTTCTTGAAAACATTTCAAGGTCACATTATTTGAAAAGAAGCCATTTAATAATAGATTTTTGAATCAAAGTGTCCCATAAAACTTTGAAACTTTTTAATTGAATTTTAATTTTAAAACCTTAATGTATATAAAAATAAATCCTTAAAACCATATTTAAAACATGGACATTAATGAGAAATATTTAGAATAATAAATCTTTAAAACATTTAAAATGATATTTTAGTTAAAGTTCCTAACCAAAAGGGAGACACTTGAATACAAATAATTGAGGTAATCAAAACTTTTTAATATCATGAGAATAAAGTTATTCATTATATACTATTTCAAAGTACATTATATACACCATATAAAATTGAATTAGTGTATAACAACAAAGAAGTCTCATTGGAATGTAAATTGAGAAGAAATCTCTTAAAAATATTGTATCCTTAGGTTATGGATAAATCAACAACATAATTATGTGTGACAAATACACTAAATATGAATGTAAATTCAGTTTAAATCAATCATAGGACATTAACACATATTCTTGTAAAAACAACACCAATGAATTGGATATCTAACTCAACAAATGGAGATTGAGTTCCAATTACTCTTATAAAGTTAATATTGATGACATGAGAATTTATAAATGGAGTGATTCTGTTCATCAAAAAGTATATCCACATAAGGGGAGTGGAAATTATGACATAAGTAAATGAATATTGATTCCACACATAATCTTGGAGTAAAATAATCAATGAAGTATGCATAAAGCCGAATGGGTGGAAATTGAAATTTCAAATTCCCTTATCGATTTGGTAACTTACAAAACATACACCCATGAAATAATGATCATAAAATTATGATGTAAATTTATATAAATTAAATTATATTACACAATTAATACAATCATGTGAAGTAAACACACAACATGCAATAAATAAGTGGTGAATAATGGAAATCTCACCAAATTAAAAGTTTGATAAGAAACCCATTACTTTGTACTTTTTCCTTGGTCAAGGGTAGTTTAACCTCTTTTATAATGGTGAAATAATTGTTATTGAATATCGAAGAATAATATACTTTATTATGATATCATATTTGATATTTTAACATTGGTTTGTTTATAATATCATAGTATTATCATTGTTTTTTGTGTTAACATATTCGTTTTCCTCTATATTATTTGTTATGTGAGCCATATTTGTTATGGATGGGATGTATCTTATTCATATCCAGAATAATATCATGTCTATAAACATTTATTTTAATCATAAAATTAAATTTAGTCTGTAATGGATATGATGGTAAATGAATCTCATCGCGTTCGTGGAGACGGTAATCCGTACGTGCGCACAAGCGACAATTTCATTCTTTTTATATTAAAATAATATATAATTGGATGTTATATCATAAATAAAGATTTATTATAATTTTATATTTATTATTTACATGAATTAAAAATCATTTTTATACCCATCCAAATAATAATATATTGAATAACAATTATACCATGACGTGGAGTCGGTAGGCCATACATACGCACGTATGGTGACATGTCATTAAAAGGATGGATAGGATACTAAATATGGTTGTACCATATTTATAATATCATCACAGTACATATAATATACTGGATTTATTAGTTTAGAATGGAAATAACAAATAAAGAAGAAGTGGAAGAAGAAAGGAACTTGAAAGATCGTGGTGAAATTATTATCTCTTCTCGGGTTCTTCTTTTTGATTTGATCAAAATGGCTCCTAAAGTTGGCTTTATGACAAAATTAGGGACTCTAAGATGAGGTGAGGGAAGTTGAGAGAAAATTTGGGCAGTGGTTGGTAGAGCCAAAATGCTTTGAGGGTATTAATTGAGAGAAGGGAGAGAGCCCTTTTATAAGAGGGGTGAGGGGCACCTTAGGAAAATCTAGAAATATTATTTTATAATAAAGTGATATAAGATTTCTAATTACTCCAAAGTGGATAATTTAAAGGTTAAGGTGGGGATGGGTCAAAATCCTTTCAACCAATAGATTTTAGACAGGTTTGGGTCACTTTATTAACCTTATCTTTTAGTTTTAACTTTTAGTTAATTAGTTTGACATTTACCATGTCACATTGTATTTTTACATAAAATAGTTAATAAACATACTATATACATCCAAGTGACCCCCAAGAGGTCCATTAATGATAAACCTATCATGATATAGGTCCTTTTTCCAAATCATGGATTTTTAGGAATATAATATCAATTAATAATTTAATATTTTTTTAAAAAACTCATTTATGTCAATTTTGACAATATTTAATAATTGATTGTTGTTAAAGTCGTAAACACTTTATTAATTATAAAAAATCCATTTAAGAAATCCTAACATATCATATTAACCAATAAAATTCCTGTATGGCATCAAAACATTAAAATTATATTTATTGTAACATTTTTAATACTAATCATTTGATTATTTCATTAATAAATAAAAATATAGCATCATTATTGTGCCATAAATAAATTTAATTATTCAATGTATAAAAACTATAAAAAATACCATTAGGTATAAAATATTTTTATATTTCTAATTAATATTTATAGATGAAAATATAACATATATAAACATATGTAAAAATTGTTTTTCTAAACGATATATGCTTATGTCATTTTTCTATTTACTTTGACTTAATTAATATAGTGTCATTATCACTTACATGTGGATCCATGGGGTCCCAAAATAGACCCATAGATTCCCATGGTCAGACATGTATCAAAAAATAGGCATATGACACGTTTTAGGGTAATTTATTATTATTATTATAATATTATTTTTTACCCTTATTTATCATATTTACCCTTCAACCATGGAAAATAAAATATTTACCGAAGTAATTATTCAAAATATCTAAAAATAAAAGTTACCTATTTACACAATTTGGACATCCTGATTCAAAATATTGAATCAATTTTTATAAATTCAAAACATAGATGTGGCAGAACTTAATTTAAAATTACTTCCTATTGTTAAAACAAAAAGCGTGTTTTAAGAGACAATAACTATCAAACGATTGACACTTGTTTAGGTCCAGTTTAAATGTGAAATTATGTCCAATGAAAAAAATTGTATTAAATGGTAAAAATATATTATTAATATACTTTAAAACCACTCAAATTCAAAATTTATCACTATTAATTATTTTTGATAAAAATGGTGTTTTTAATTAAAATTTCGTAATTTTCACTATTCATCAAAATATAAAAATTATCCAAAAAGTACGAATATTTTACCCTAGGATAATATCGATATTAATAATCCATAAATGAAGTCCATTTTAATAGATAAAATTTATAAAATTTCAAAAATTGGGTATTACTTTTCATAACGACTACTTGGATTGGTCGCGGTGTGTTAGAATCTCGAAGTTGCGTACAACATGCGCTACTATGTTATTCAAAGAGAATCATACCGTGGAAGCATGGGGGGTTACATTATACCCTTCTTCAATAAATGTTTTCCTCAAAAGTTTTAAAATTGGTCTTGGGAATATAATGGAAAGCCCAACATCGGAAAAAGAGTCAATAAATATTTCACTTTAAAAGAAAGAAAGAGAAGTAAAAAAGGTCACCTGAGATAACCTATACTAGGATTAATTGTAGAAAAACATGGATATGGATGATAAACTACGTGTAATGTTCTGATAGAGAGGGATATAAAACAGGATCAGGAGAAATTAAACAATAAAAAAAACACAAACTTGTGATGGGACAAATGGTCACTAGACTTCCAGTATGAAAAGTAAACGGACAACATTTTTTTGGTTTTAAGTTAAAATACAAAAATATTAGGAGTTAATTTATGAGATTGACTACGAACATAAATAAATATACTTAATTTTTAAGTAGATTTTCATTATTTAATAAATTTCATCTACTAACTCATATTTTTAAACAATGAGTATTCAAGAAGACATGGTCACACTGGAATAGATAGAATAAACTTTTATAGAATCACATGATCCACGACAGATAAAAAAATATTTAACTTGTATTTAGAGATTAAAAAAACCAAAATGGTTAGTATAATATCTGATGATCCCCCAAAAGGATATTTCATTATAGAAAGAAACACTAATCTAAATTTCTAAAATTAAACCAACAACACCTCAAAGTTAAATAAATACCATTCAATAAACAATTGTCCTCCAAATACTTCAATATAGTCCAAACTAATAATGAAACCCAAAACTTTGAAGAATTTGGTTATGTAGTCTTCCACGTTAAATTGTATCTCCAAATGACATCAACTACTCTTAAAGTCACATACTTAATAGTAATTAACCAAATCAAATATTCTCTATTATAGGTTAATCATTTACATAAATAACCAAAATCACTATAAATCCACAATAAAAACATAGATAACAATCCACCATTACTCCTCAAATGAAATCCCAAATTATTCTATTCTCATTGGGCATATAGTGTTCCCAAAAAATAGAAAATCCTCCAAAATAATATTTATCAATTAATCACCAAATAATTTTCCGATACAAAGGGTATTCATTTGTTAAGACATATGATCCCAAATAAACTTATTATTGATCAATAAAATCATTTAACTAAAAATAATTAGTCACACTAACCAGGGACTTCACGTATTCCACTGGTAGGCGATAAATCCCAATCACACTTTGTTTGTGGGTTCGATTCCCACATCTTTGTCCGACACGACGGGTTATCACATGGTCTATGTGTTGTCCTTTTTCAAAAACTATATTTTATTACATTACCAAAATGAGATAAATTCTTCAAAATAACCATAACAAAATTTAACCACAAATGTTACCTCATACCTTGAATTTCTAACCCCAAATATAATAACTTGAAATTTCCTCAAAACCAAATGATCATATAAAAATAAATGGTTATTTATCATTATATCCACTGGAGAAAAGATAATTCTTCCTCAAATATCATTCTCACATGGAAAACTACAGGGCTACAAATACAATGGAAAATTATTCAAAAGTAAACCCATCAGCAAGGAGCACTGATACTTTTAAACATTTCTCCAACCAATTATTGCCACATAGATTCTTCATTGACCAATAAAATATCATATAGAATAGGTAATTCACTCAGGTAATGTCCAGGTCCCCTACATTTATGGAAAATTACTATAAATGGATTCTTGGGACCATTTTTATTTTCTTCCATAATACTCTACATTTTTCTTCAGCAATTCTTCACTTTATGTCCTTTTTTCCTGCGCGTAAATAATTTCTTTGTTCCATTGAGACACATTCTTGGGTGTCTCATTCCACATATCCTGCATGATGGAAATTGAGGATTCTTTTATCCATGGTCTCCACAACTGGAGCTCTTATCATTCATTACCTTTATCTTCTTTGTTGATTCCTAGAGTTGGATAATATATATGTTGTTGATAATATTTTTGGAAAACTGATTTGGCAAGAAAACAATATCTTTTACACCTATCAACATTCAGTTTTGTTGCTCATTCTCACCACTGTTCCCACCTTGTACAGCATTCTCAATGTTACTATGACTTCCTTGGAATCTAACCATTGAATAAAACTAGAATGCATTGTGTGAGTAAGTGTAGTCATAAAATCATTTAGAGAATATCATGGTACCATATTATTAATTTGAAACACTGTAAAATTAACCAAGGACATTTATTATAATATTATATTAAAATACATCAAATCGGTTTACAAAGAAAATATAAATTATCCTAAGCATATCCACCGGGAGTGTCGTAACCAAGAGTGCAGTTTGGCCTGTTCTCGTGCACCAGTTCTCGTTCGAGTCTAGCTCAAAGCGGTGTTTTCGGGTTTTACCCCTAGTTACATCTATGCCAGAGCTACATCTACCTTCTCGTATCCAAACAAGGATGTATTGATTCGAAAACTCACAATGTCTATACAATACCAAAATTCTAGGAAGTTCTTCTTTACTAATCCTCAAAATCTATCTTAGGACTTCTTGCTCTAATCAGTGTTTATCTAAATCTAGCTTCCAAGGTTTGTACTAAACTTCCTCTGATACCAACTGTAATGCCCTTACACCATTTAACCAGAGTTGGTGCATTATTACATAACATTAGCATGATAAAAAAATATCAAGTCTTGAAAGACAGATTAGTTTAGTAGCCTTGGATGTACTAGATACATTCATAAAGTTTACATCACATCATAAAATAAAAAAAATACAACAAAATTGTCTCCATAGACAACACTGAGATACCATGGACTATCCCTGGGGGTCAGTCATAATATACTTCTTCGCATCCTCAGAAAAATAAAACATTGAAATGGGTGAGCTTAGGTGCTCAGTAAGGATAACATTATAGAGAAAACTATCATAAATAAGCATAAAAATTTAAGGCAATGTATAACTAAAACAAAATCCTTTTAAACATGAACATTAGCATAATATAGAGAAAATAAAATGAAATAATTCCATTTACTTATTCATATGGATATTCTACTATTCAAATAATCACATGCAATATCAATAACCACTTTAATAATGATGGAATGCATAATGCGAGACTATCATAACCACACAGTCAAGGCCTCGTGCTGAGACTACAAATAAGATTTTGTCAAGGCCTTGTGCCAAGACAATAGTTTTTCTCATGAGACCTACAGATGCATCGATGAGATATAGTGGGCTCCACCTGTCACTTACTAAGTCCAATGCATTCCTCATATAAATAGGTTTAAATATAACATAAGAATTCATATTAAAACTAGCATAAAAAATGCCAATACTTTCTCCATAAACCATGAATGGTATAAAAATAGCACATCCACAGTAAAACATAACTCATTCCATACAATTTGGAAGATTGTATTGTAACAGATTAACCTCAATTGAGAATAATGAAGGATATTGATATAAATGAAAATAATCATCAAAACTATTTGAGAGAAATATCCCACTTTTCTTGAAATCATTTCAAAGTCACAGTATTTGTCAAGAATCCATTTAAAAATAGATTTTTTAATCAAAGTGTCCCATACCACTTTGAAACTTTTAAAATAAATTTAAATTTCAAAACATTAATGTCCATATAAATAAATCCTTAAAACCATTTTAAAATCATGGGCGTTAATGAGAAATATTTAGAATAATAAATCTTTAAAACATTTAAAATGGTATTTTAGTTAGAGTTCCTAACCAAAAGAGAGACACTTGAATGAAAATAATTGAGGTAATAAAAACTTTTTAATATCATAAGAATAAAGGGATTCATGATATACTATGTCAAAGTACATTATATACACCATATAAGAGTGAATTGGCATATAACAAAAAAGAAGTCGCATTGGAATGTAAATTGAGATGTCATCTCTTAAAAAGTTCATATCCATAGGTTAAGGATAAATAAATGACATAATTTTGTATGTCAAATACACTAAATATGAATGTATATTCAGTTTAAATCAATCTTAGGACATTCACACATATTCTTGTGAAACAAATACAAATGAATTTGATATTTAACTCAACAAATGAAGATTGAGTTAAAATTACTCTTATCAAGTTCATATTGAAGACTTGATAATTTATAAATGGAGTGATTATGTGTATCAAAAATTATATTGACACAAAGGGGAGTGAAAATTATGACATAATAAAATGAATAGTTAGTCCACACATAATCTTGGAGTAAAATAATCAATCAAGTATGCGTAAATCCTAATGGGTGGAAATTGAAATTTCAAATTCCCTTATCGATTTGGTAATTAACGAAACATACACCCATGAAAGAAGGATCGTACAATGATGATGTAAATGTACATAAATTGAAGTATATTACACAATGAATATAATCATGGGACGTACACACACCACATGCAATAAATAAGTGGTAAACAATGGAAATATCGTGAAATTAAAATTGAGATATGAAACCCCTTACTTTGAACTTTTTTCTTGGTCGAGGGTAGGTTAACATCTTGTATAATGGTGAGATAAATTTTATTGAATTATACAAGAATAATATACATTAATATGATATCATATATGGTCTTTTAACATTTATTTGTTGATAATATCATAGTATTATCGTGGTTTCGGGTGTTAACAGATTCATTTTCCATTATATTCTTTCTTATTTCTGCCATATTTGTTATGGATGGGATGTATATTATTCATATCCAGAATGATATCATGTCTCTAAAAATTATTTTTAATCATCAAATGAAATTTAGTCTTGAATGGATATGATGGGGAATGAATCTCATCGTGTTCGTGGAGACGTTAATTCATACGTATGCACAAGCGACAATTTCATTCTTTTGATATTATAATAATATATAATTGGATGTTATATCATTTATAAAGAATCATTATAATGTTATATTTATTATTTACATTAATTAAAAATCATTATTACACACATCCAAATAATAATATATTGAATAACAATTACACCACGAGGTGGAGCCAGTTGGTCGTAGGTACGCACGTATGGTGACATGTCATTCAAAGGATGGATTGAATAATGAATATGGTTGTACCATATTTACAATAACATCATAGTATATAGAATATACTATAGTTATTATTTTATAATGGATATAACAAAGAAAGAAGAAGTGGGAGAAGAAAGGAACTTTAAATATTGTGGTGAAATCATTACCTCTTCTCAGGTGCATCCTTTTGATTTGATCAAAAGGACTTTTTAAGTTGGATTTATGACCAAAGGAGGGACTCTAGGATGCAATTAGGAATTTTGAGAGAATATATGGGCAGCGGTCGGCCGATCCAAAAGGCTTTGAGTGTATGAATTGAGATTAGGGTGAGTGCCCTTTTATAAGAGGGGTGAGGGGCACCTTAGGAAAAGCTAGAAATATTATTTTATAATAAATAAATATTCGGATTATAATGGCTCCAAAGTGGATTATTTAATGGTTAAGGTGGGGATGGGTCTAAATCCTTTCAACCAATATATTTTGGACAGGTTTGTCTCACTATATTAACCTTATCATATAGTTTTAACTCTTAGTAAATTAGTTTGACATATACCATGTCACTTTGTATTTTTATATTATATAGTTAATAAAAATACTATATACATCCAAGTGAACCAAAGTGGTAAATTAATGATACATGAACCATGATATAATTCCTTTGTCTAAACATTTTATTTTTAGGAATAGAATTTCAATTAATAATATAATATTTGTTTTAAAAACTCATTTATGTCAATTTTGACAATATTTAATAATTGATTTTTGTTAAAGTCATAAAAACTTTATTAATTCGAACCAAACTGATTTAAGAAATACTAACATGTAATATTAACCAATAAAATTAATGGATGGAATCAAAACTTTAAAATTATATTTATTTTAATATTTATAATACTAATTATTTAATTCTTTCATTAATATTGAAAATACTGCATCATTATTGTGTCCTAAATAAATTTAACTATTTAGGGTCTAAAAATTATAAATAAAATACCATTATGTAGGAACTATTTTTATATTTCCAATGAATATTTATAGTGTAAAATAGAACATATATAACCCTATGTAAAAATTATTTTGCTAAAAGATATATGCTTATGTCTTTTTTGTATTTACTTTGACGTAATTAATATAAAGTGTCATTATCATTTACAAGTGGATCCATGAGGTCCAAAAATAGACCCAAAGATTATAATTGTCATAAATTTATCAACCAATAGGGTTAGGACACGTTTTAGGGTAATTTATTATTATTATAATATTATTATTTTTACCCTTATTTATCGGATCCACCCTGTAACCATGGTAAATAAAATATTTCCCAAAGTAATTATTAAAAATGACTAAAAAAAGTTTCCTATTTAAACAATTTGGACCTACTGATTCTAAATATGGAATCCATTTTTCTAAATTCAAAATAGAGATGTGGTAGAAATTAATTTAAAATTAATTCCTGTTGTTAAAATAAATAGTGTGTTTTAAGAGATAATAACTATTAAAATATTGACACTTGTTTATGTTCAGTTTAAATGTGAAATTATATACAATGACAAAAATTTTATTAAATGGTTAAAATATTTTATAAATATTCTTTAAAACCACTCAAATTCATAATTTATCACTATTAATTATTTTTATTAAAAAAATAATTTTTAATTAAAATTTAGTACTTTTCATTATTCATCAAAATATAAAAGTGACCTGAAAAGTACCAAAATATTACACAGTGCTAATTTTGATATTCCAAATCCGAAAATGAAGTTCATTTTGAGTGATAAAATTTATAAAATTTCAAAAAGTGTTTATTACTCTTCATAACAACTACTTTGATTGGTCGCGGTGTGTTAGAATCTCGATGTTGCGTACAACACACACTACTGTATAATTTAAAGAGAATCGTAATGTGGAATCATGGAGTGTTACATATCTGATATTAATTTTTAGAACTAGATTATTATTAAGGTTATTGTTTTCATGTTTTTTATTTTATTGTATGGAACTATTTATAATGAAATTAAATCACCTCACTTTGTATTTGGTGAAATTAACATTCAAGAAAATCGAACACACTAATTATTTTAAAAAATCAAACTCATTTTGTAAATGAAGTTCCTTCATATTGAGAAGAATATTAATGAATAAAAAGGATCAATTGTATAAAATCATCTAGAAATTTAATGGTGATCATATTTAAACTAGATCCATAATGAAAGATGTAATCACAATGAGAGAATCAAAGTCTAAATGATTATGATAAATCAATTTTGATGATTCTATTTATATTTTTGTTTCACATAAATCATATGTTATGGAAATTGTGAAGAAATATTGACGAATGAAAGGGGAGAGAGAGAGATCTAAGCCGATCATACTTAGAATTATCGTATCTATGATGATAAAAATCACAATGATCGTAATCATGATAATCATTCTTAGCCTGAATGTTTGTGGGTATTGTTTTTGAAAAATAAAACATGGCCAGAGAATGAAACAACTAATCTAGAAATAATTTTATGTTATGATAAATTAAAATGTAAATATTATGATGCTTAATCTATTCTCAATTTAATTTAATGTCATGATGGAATTCATTAGACAATCACACGTTTTCTAATAAACCATGTTGTTGAAGGTAAATTTGTTGAGACTGATCCATCGTATTCAACATTCAATCATATTCTAGTAAAAATTTCATCATCAAATACCAATGGAGAAGAAATTGAGATGATTCCAGTTAATATCATAATGGTAGATACAGATATACAATGTATCCAACTATTTAAAATTGGTTGAATTATGTTTATTATTTTTCTAGTAGTTCATGATATTTATGAACTCTGTGTTTTTTTCAAATAATTTTATCAATTACGTTAGAGATTAGTGTTGAATTATTATAGAAGTTGTGGATTGACGAGATGAAGTTGAATTTGATCAACTGTGTATAAGTCCATTTCATAATTTATATATTAAATTGGATCATAGAATTATTATCATGAAATCACACTAAGAAAGTTAGATTCTGAAATTGAATTCAGATTGAATTTTTAAAGGAAAGTAAAAAAGAAGAGATAAAGGATGAGGAAAAATAAATTTGTTTTGAAGATGTTAAGAATCACTAGAAATTATGTATAAAATGATATTTGGGTGCATTTTTTTATCTGGAATGATTTTGGAAATTACACCAAAATATTTCATAGGGCACCTAAAAAAGGAAATTATACTTTTAAATTTTTAAAAAGGACGTATTTTTCACTGCAATAGAGAGAGAATAGCGCTTCTTTTCTTTGAGAGATGGATAAAATTTTCTATAGTTTTTTAATATTTTTTGATGGATACGTGAATGGAGAAGATACAAGGTCACATTGTTGTATTTGGATGATCATCATATTCATATTATTATCATATTTCACTTGTTAATCATAATCAACTGATCAATATATCACGAGGGAAATTGTGATTTGGGATTTACCTATTAGGACTTCCAGAATAAAGAAGTATAAATTATAAAATAACTCATTCATATTTTTCTAGAGCTATATATATTGTAATATGAATTATAATATCAAGAATCATACTGGATATAATAATATCTGGAAGATTCATTCTAGGATTAATATGTTGGATCTTCAATATAAAGATTTTACACTAGAAGGGGGTGAATTGTGTCTTCCAGATTTTTCGTTAACTCTTCGATTGAACGTGTTGTGTTCTCTATGATTTATCGAATTTCATCATGTAGTAGAATAAGTAAAAGCAGGGACACATTGATGTATAGCGGTTAGGGGAACATAATGCCCCTTGTCCACTCCACCAATGCTCAACTCCACGAGATTGGTGAATTTCACTATCTGGTCCTCTTTTCCACAGACCTTCTAACAACTAAAAAACAGGCAGTTGACACCATTAAAATTTTCAGGCTAACAAAGCCTTCTGCTACAAACACGAACCTACTTCTCTTAGTACGAGAAGCTGGTTACTCAAGATAAAAATAATTTTAGAAACAAATTTTACAGTTGATCTTCACAATTGCAACAGAATGCAATTGACAGCAGATGGATCGTCGTCTCAAGAAATATTGATTTTCAAGTCGAAGAAGTTTCGAGTCGATCCAGTTGCAGTAGATATGGAGATATAATTCACAACTTCAGCAGTAGTAGATCCATAGTAGATATTTGATGTAGAACAAATGAATCTTCTATCGAGTTCCTTCTTCTTAAATAATATGAGATTTGACACTCCTTTTGAATCGGCAGAATTGTGTGCTTTAAGCAGTCTCTGTTTTCCATCTTTTTGAATAATAGATTGATCACCACACTCATGTGCATGGTATTTCAGAGAAAACATATATTATAAACCCAAGCATATCACCTGCACATTTAGATCCATAAAAGTCACATTTTGATTCACGATATTCAATAATTTAAATTTACAGAGTAGTCATAACTTCTCTAGAGACTTTTCATAAGATGCTCCTTTTAATTCGATCTTTAATCCATTGATAAAATGGATTTCAATCAGTCAAAGTTGTATTTTAAAATCGACTTTAAATATGGCTACAAATCCGCATAACAATCAGCTTGCTAACTGTTGCATTAAAATATCATCTTTCAAAATTTTTGACACCAAACATAAGGTTGATGATGTGGCCTCTAAATGTAGGGTTGACTACGTAAGGTTAAACATAAAAGCAGGGTTCATGTTACCTTCTTAAAATATAAGGTTGATCATAAACATAGGGTTGATCATCCATACTTTTTCTTCAACTCTCAGACAAATGATAAATGATCCATTCAAAGAATGTATGGTTGTTTACAAAAGTAAGGTTGATGAACCATACATTTGAGAAACAAACGTAATGTTTAGTACTAACGTATGCTTATCCTCCCATACTTTGTTGATAACCAAAAAGTAAGGTTCCTTCCTAACATAAGTTTATTCTCCCATAATTTTCTGATAACATGTGGTTGATTAACCATTCTATTCTCTTATCAAAAAAAGTATACATGCTCTTCATCCTTACGCTACGTTTATCCACGTAGGGTATGAAAAGTGATTCCAGGACACGCAAAAGAAGATCCCAAATAAGTAAGGTATGAACAGTGTTTCCAGAATGCGCTAAAACAGTTCCTGAATAAGTAATAAATTCCCGTTATTTCAAGAGTAAAATAAATTAATAAATTCCTACAAAATACTAAATAAAATAATTAGAAAATAATTAAGGGTATTTGTGAGAATCAGATTTTATCATAATGAGACCGAGTATTATTTTTAATAATCTCCCCCTTTAAATAACATTATTATGTATTGTTGAAAACAATACATTTATCAATAATCTCCTCCTTTTCTATGATCCCAAAACCCATAAAATAATCAATGAAATAAACATAAAAAATTAATTACATATAGTTTAAAAATTTTCAAAAGATAAATACACTATTATTTTTTCTGTAAATTTATCCATTTTTAATTTCTCCCTCAATAAGATAAATGTAAAACCAAATTTCTCCCAAAAAGATACTTAAAAATGTTGTTTTTATCCAATATTCTCCCCCCCCCTTTTGTGAAATAAAAAATATTGATAAAATATGGAATAGAACAGAGATTGATGTTTTACTGAACATTAGTAAATGCTATAATAAACCATTTAATAGTAAGGTAATCTGATATACTGGCATATGTTAACGTAAAACAATAATAAATAGATAGAGAAATAAACAAATAAACAATGGAGGAAATTTTCATTCAAAAACATCAGTATGTATATGACAATGATATACATAGGAATCATGGTTTGGTCAAGGTAGTAAATAGTATCTATCTCCTCTAGATTGCAGACACGATTTCTGTAAACTGTTCCCCGAGTATCTTCACCATCCCATATCCAAGTTTGATAATGATCTCTTTATTCTCCTGAGTCATATGAATATCCACGATTAAAATAAACCTAAAAAACTCAGGCATCCTTTCATATTTTTCTATAAAAACTGATTACTTCTCTGACATCTGATTTAACAGTGTTCAGATTGGTGGCTCACTAGATATCAGTTGATCCACTAAAAATTTCTGATTGTCCAGCAACACTGATAATGGAGCACTGTTACATTGAAGATCTTGAAACCTGTCATTTAAGTTGCTCATCGCAGCTGTGATAGCTTGAAATCTTTTGATTAAATCAGGTGAAGTACCTGATCCACTAAAATCACAATTTGTAACTGACGCATATTGGTTCTCCATAAAAAATTTTAGATCTGATAAATCTGACTTCATAATCATTTCAGATTTCATCTTGTGAACTGCATTCAGTATATCCTCTTTAAAGATTTCAACTTCATGCCTTGATATTGTACTCTCTCTTAGATTTTGAAATCTCAATTGTTCTATGTCTAAGGAATTTCTCATAGTGACATTCTTAGATTCCAACTGAGACATATTTTTTGTACAGTTCTTCAACTTATTTCTTCCTTGAATCAGAGACACCTTGTTCTTGATTACCATTCTCTAGGATATGGATGATGCAGTAGTACCAAAGGTAATGAGTCATCATCATATTGTTCTTTATCGTTGTCCTGAGTGGGTTGGTCCATAGATTTTTCCTTAGAGTCCTCCGGCTCCTCCACAGAAAAATACTCTTGAAGTATCTATGTTAGAGAATCTGGGAGATGTTCATCATGAACATCAGCATCTTTGTATTCCACTAGAATTTCGAGAACAGTATTTTCAGGAGTTTCCTGAGGTCTAGCCACTTCCTCACCAGGATCTGCCTCCTTATCTTGTTTCTGGTGAAGTGTAACTTCAACATCAGCTACAATCTATTCCAGAGTCTCCCTTTGATCTTGTTCTTGAACACCTGATCCCTCTACCGGTGTTGTCGTTTCACTAACATCTTCCATGGACTTATCAATAACAGCTTCTCATACCAAAGTATAAGAAAATAAAGCTTATGTTGTTACCAATGCAAGGGATGTAATTTACTAATTAAAAAGTCAATTTCTTCGATATTGAAGTCCCTCTTGGATTATTTCTTCCTCAAAATCTTCCACTTCAAATCGGATACGTATTTCTACATTATTGACTCTTGATTCAGCATGTCTATCATTGGACTAAGCAGGTTGAGCCAAAGCACTCTCTTAGTCATCCTCATCTCCTACTGGAAAAGTTTTCCTTTAGTGGTGCTCTAGAAATAGACAATTTTTTTATAGTTCCAGTATTGAATACATTGATGTGATAACAACAAACTCTGGAATCCACCAGTCTCACCATATCCTTGTTGAACAACAGTTTAGAAATAAATTGACTGAAAGGGTAAAAGTTCATCCAGGAATCACTTTGACAACAATAATTGAGGTACCTTACCATGTACCATGGGAATTTTAATTATATATCACTTAACAGAAGATACATTATGTATATATCAGGGTACAAAAAATCTTTTACATTTATACCATTCTGGGAGCTATTCTAGTCTGAACTAATTTAACCAGGATCTTCTGGTCCGGTTCTAAATCTTTCACCATAATTTTCATAATAGTAGATGTTCCAAAAAAAATAACATAATGTCCTTAGATTTGTGCACAAAATCTCTTATTTTATTCAAATAAAAATTGGATACTTTTTAATGAGGTAAATTTAGGATTTGTCCTATTTCAACAGAAGAGATCGAGAAATATCTGTCCTCAATATTTGCAATCATAGTGTCTTCATCCTCACACAGAATAAACTGAACTGATCTGAAGAAATGATGCATTTCTTACTCAAACAAAAACTCATGCCTTTCTCTATTGCATGTCTGCTCAAGGTTTTGAAAAGATAAATCATGTTTCAACATCAGATTAATCTCGAACAGCCATTCCAGATCTATAAATTTACCTTGAAAATTTTTCATCCAACTGGCTTTTTCTTTTTCACGTCACTGCTCTCAGGTTCATCTTATCACTTGGTCATTTCCATTTCTGAGTAGATTTCTGAAGGTTTAAAGATTTTAGGGTTTGATGATTCAAAGATTAGGGGTGTGCAACAGTATACGGTTTTTGGGTTCGAAAGGGTTTTGATGGTGAAAAGAAACGGTTTCAAATTCGAAAGGGCTCTGACAGCCTGGATTTCTGTGTAATCAATATTCATTACATTTATTTTGAAAACACATAAAATTTTCATTAAGAGAATTTAATCATAAAAAATATCTTACACAGTGTTCAAAAACAAAATAAAATTTGAAAAAATAAATAAAAATAAATAAATAACATTTTAAAAAAAATTATTTAAAATTAAATAAACATAGCTCCCCCTTAATAAAATCAATCCTTGTAGTGGGAATTAGTTTAGTAAAAATATATGCTAATTGAATATATGTATTTATAAATTCTAAAAATATATATTTTTTAATAACATGATCTCTTAAAAAGTGATATCTCATATCAATGTGCGTAGATCTAGAATGACTAAAAGATTTTTTTGAAATATTAATTGCACTTGTATTATCACAAAAAATATGTGTATTATTAAAATTCAATCCAAAATCCATAAGATTGTTTTTCATCCACAACACTTGTGCACAGCAACTGCCAGTAGAAACATATTCTTCCTCGGTTGTTGACAGGGCAACTGAATGTTGTTTCTTACAAAACCATGACAATAAAGACTTTTCTGAAAGGTGACATGTTCATGATGTTCCTTTTCTATATAATCTAAAACATCCATAGTCATCATCGAAATATGAAATAAAATTAAAATCAGAAGTTTCAGGATAATGTAGAGATGGAAAAATAGATCCCTTTAAATATCTAAAAATTCTTTTGACAGCAGTTAAATGAGATTCTTTGGGATTTGATTGAAATCTAGCACAAAGACACACTAAATACATTATATCTAACCTGTTAGCAGTAAGATATAACAAACTTCCAATCATACATATATATAACTTTTTTTCAACTAATTTCCCAGTTTCATCAAAATCATGTTTTATATTAGTACACATAGGAGTTGTAATTGGTTTGCTGTTTTCAATTATAAATTTTTTAAGTAAATCAACAATGTATTTTCTTTAATTTAAAACATTTCCAAAATATTTTTGAAATATTTGAAGACCCAAAAAGAAATTTAATTCTCCAATCATACTCATTTAAAATTCATCTTGCATTAATTTTGAAAATTCATGACAAAGAGTTTTATTAGTTGATCCAAAAATTTCATCATCAACATAAATTTGAACCAATACAACATTATTTTTCACAGTTTTCTTAAAGAGTGTTGGATATGCCAATCCAACAGTAATGTAGTTATTCAAAAGAAAAGAAATTAATCGTTCATACCATGCTTTAGGTGCTTGTTTAAGGCCATAAAGTGCTTTAGTATGTTTAAAAACAGAATCAGGTTTTTGAGAGTTTTTCAAAACCAAGAGGTTTCTCAACATAAACTACCTCCATTAAATAACCATTTTAAAAGGAATATATATCATCCATATGAAATAATTTAAAATTCATAGAAGATGCATAGGCTAAAAGGATTATAATGGCTTCTAACCTAGCTACAGGCGCAAAAGTCTCATCATAATCTATTCATTATTCTTGATTATATCATTTTGCTACTAATCTTGATTTATTTCTAGTTATTGTGCCTTAGTCATCCTGTTTATTTCTAAAGACCCATTTGGTTCCTATTACTGGATAATTCTTAGGCCTTTCCACTAATTCCCAAACTGCATTTCATTTAAACTAGTTTATTTCGTCTTGTATTTCTATTACCAATCTTTTATCATCTAAAGCTTCTTCCATAGTCTGAGGTTCTTGTTGGGACAAGAAGACATATAATTCCACTAGGTTTCCTAAGTTTCTTCTAATTTTAATTCCAGTATGTAAGTCACCTATCACAGTGTCTAAAGGGTGATTCTTTAGGGTTCTAGACTATCTAGGCAATACATTTAATGTTTCTTCAGTATCATGGTCTTCTAAACTGGACAAAAAAATTATATCATTTTCAAAATCATTATTTAAGTTTTCAAGTCTCATGTTATCATTTGAGTATGGTTCATCCATTTGATCTTTTCTTTTATCAAAGGGATCAGATTAATCAAATTTCACATGAACTAATTGTTCAACAATCTTTGACTTTTTATTATGGACTCTATAAGATTTGGAGGTAGCAGAATATCCTAAGAAAAATACTTTAATCTGACTTTGGATTGAACTTAGCAAGATTATCTTTGGTGTTCAAGATGTAGACCTTGCATCCAAATACTGTAAAGCAATTTACATTAGGATTTCTGTTATTCCATAGTTCATAGGGTGTCTTTTTCAAAATATGTCTAATTAAAACACTATTAATTATATATAAAGCTGTATTTACAGCTTCTGCCCAAAAATATATAGGTAGGCTATATTCATTTATCATATTTCTAGCCATTTCTTGAATTTTTCTATTTCTTCTTTCTATAATACCATTCTGTTGAGGTGTTCTTGGCGTAGAGAAGGTATGTTTAATACCCATGTTTGAGCAAAAGGAATTAAATTCCTGATTCTCAAATTCTCCACCATGATCACTTCTTAATGAGATTATATTAAAACCTTTTTAATTTTGAACATATTTGCAGAAACATTCAAATAAAGTAAAATTATAATTTTTAAAATTCAAAAAGAAAATACAAGTAAATCTAGAATAATCATCAACTAATACATTAACATATAATTTACCATCTATGCTTGCTACTTTGGAAGGACCAAACAAATCCATATGGATAAGTTCTAGAGGTTTAGTTGTAGCAACATTATTAATAGATTTGAATGATGATTTGTGTTGCTTGCCAAGTTGGCATGCATCACATAATCAATAACATTCAAATTTTAGACTAGGAAAAATCAGAAACATGATGTTTCATAGATAATTTATGTAAAACATATATAATGCACTGTCCAAGTCTCCTATGCCAGATCCAAGATTCACTTACATTAGCAGTCAAGAAGTTTACTTGTTGTTTACACAAGGAATTTAAATCAAAAGTATAAACATTATCAGGTCTTGGTGCCTTAAATTTAAACAGTTTATCTTTATAAACAGTACATCAATTGATAGTAAAATCAACAGTATATCCATCATCACAAAGTTGAGAGATACTTATCAGGTTGTGTTTTTATCCTTGTACATAAAGTACTTTGTTGATTGAGACTGTTTTTTGATATCCAAAAGTTCCAATGCCAATGATTTTTCCTTTGGCATTATCACATAATGCGACAAGTCCTCCATCCTTTTGAGTGAGTGAAGAAAAATTCAATGAGTTTCCACTCATATGTTTTGAGAAGCCACTGTCCATGTACCATATATCATTTCTACTATGGTGCCATACTACCTGCAAAGACATTCAAACAAATTGCTTTGGTACCCATATTCTGTTGGGTCCAGGGGTGTTAGCTAGCAATGATCTGGGTATCCAGATTTTCTTTGTTCTTTTAAAATAATCTAAATCATATAAGTATTTTGAAACATAGGCTTTCTTAATACCAAAAAATTGAGGTTTTCTTAAGAAACAATTTTTAGCTATATGTCCCTTTGTCCCACAAAAGTTACAATTAACCATTTTAGAGCTAGGAACAAAATAATTTTTATCACTACTAGAAAAACAGGTATTTGCGATGGGTCATTTGCGATGAGATCTCGTCGCAAATGGCTTTTTGCGACGGTGGCCCGTCGCAAATGGCCCGTTGCTGAAAATGGTGTCGCAACAACAATTATTTACGATGGGCCCGTCGCTAAAGCCTTTTTTTGCGATGGGGATTCTCCCCGTTGCAAATAGTACTCCGTATATTTGTAAAAAACTTTTCAAAGAGTAATTGCGACGGGCCCCGTCGCAAATACCTATTGCGACGGGCCCGCCGCAAATAGTTTTTGCGACGGGACCCGTCGCAAAAACTATTTAAAAAAAATAAAAAACTGTTAATAAATTATTTTAATGCATATAATAATAATACTATTTGCGATGGGAATAGTATCCCGTCGCAAATACTATAAAAAAATAAAAAAATATATTATTAATATATTATTTTAATTAATATAATAATAATCCAATTATAATTCAAAAATAAAAAATAATAAAATATTAATAAATGATTTTAATTAATATAATAATAGAATTATAATTCACAAATAAAAATAATAAATTATTAATAAATTATTTTAATTAATATAATAATAATATAATTATAATTTAAAAATAAAAAATAATAGAATATTAATAAATGATTTAATTAATATAAAAATATTAGAATTGTAATTCATAAATAAAAAAATATTAATAAGTTATTTTAATTAATATAAAAATAATAGAATTATTTTACATTCAAATTTTAAAAAAATTCGAGTATTACAAAAAAATATAATTAAATTATAATATTATAAAATTTTAATATATATATATAATATTTAATATTATAAAATATAAATAATATTATTATTCATATTAATATTGTTATTTCAAAATATAATATTATTAATATTTTATAATGAGATAGAAACTACGAAAAGAAAAAAAATCATATTTTGATTTCACAAATTTTATAACATAAAAAAACTCTAATCTAAAGGAGGGGGGAGGGGGGGATCTGCAGATGGTGGTGGAGGAAACTCTATCCCTAAAGCATGAGTGAGTCGGCACATGTACTCCATCTGCTCCTGATGCTGCTGCTGCCACCGACTCGTCTGCTCCTCGTACAGCTGCTGCTGGCGTCGACGCTCCTCCTCATGCTGCTGACGCATCTGCTCCTGCTCCTGTCGGAGACTCTCTATCAGTGTAGTCTGAGATCGCAACTGATCCTCATACTGTGTAGCAGAAAAAGATGCACGAGCTCCTATTGAGTTGGACGCCGACATCGCAGCACTTTCATAATAATCTCTGGGAGTCATTTGAGAGCTAATACCAACTACCCAGCCCTTCTCGAAGGCATACTGGGTGGCCTGCATCCATGCCGCCTCATCAAACTGATGACCAGTTGTCTGATCTGATGACTTGGCCTGACTCTCAGGCCGGGTCTATGAAATTGCGGCCTCATATGACTCCTGTAGTTGCAATTTAAAATTAAAATTGTGAATATATTATATGCAGTTAATTTTTAAACTTGAAAACAAATAATACTGACCATGATGTGATGCTGACGATCACCTATGAGCTCCCCAGTAGCAGGATCACTATATATCCTCCGATATACGTCGTACTCCGTAATATCGGGGTGCTCGACAGCCTATAAGAATAAAAAATAAACTATTAATATTTATAGTTATATAAAATACTTATAAATAATGTACGTACCAGATGCTGTCTATGAGTACTGAAAGAACGACTCCCAGTTCGATGATTCACCTCCTGTCTCCCCCGATTCTGCCTCCCCACCGATGATCTCCTCTGAAAGGCACCACTCAACCAGTGCGCACATAATCCATCCCATACATGGGATGAAATGTACTCTGGTCGGTGTTCTCTACATGACTCGTCAAAATCTGACACTCCGGCTTTATTCATGGATGCTTTTCTTAAATTGTGAAAAAACTGATGAAATCGATCATGCATGGCCACCTCCCATGCCTCGTGGATGGCGTCACGCATGGTATCCCCGATCAGATACCATAAACCCTACAAATAAATCAATATATCAAGTTAGAAATGAAATAATTTTCAAAAAAAAAAATTATTTATTTACGTACGTACCAACCAATGGCCGAACATTGCCTGCTGCACATCAATGGGAATCTGCTCCCATGTGGTCCACGACTGAGAGAAATAGTAGCACAAAATAGTGCTTCCCTATCCGACTGCTATATACGGAAAACTGTAAAAATAATAAACATTTATTATGTGAATAGATTAATGAAATCTTAGTCAAATCCACAGGTTATCGCACAGGTTATCACACCTCCGTGTGCGTGGATCAAACCCAAGATGTGGACGTCGCTCGGGGACGGGGTCAGGAATCATCAATCGTGCAAGATCGCGCCCCCTCCGCGTACTCCCTGGAGCGCCTGCAGGCTGAGGGTCATCTGCCAGCAACTCATCTGCATCGAAAGGAAGGTCAGCATCCGCCAACTCACGAAATTTGGCATCGTCCATCTGAAACAGAAAATGTTAATGTTGTTAGCAAATAATTTATAATTACTATTATATATACATATATACATATTATGATTGTATATAAATACCATGGAATTATATCAGTGTTCATCTTCATCATCATCTTCATATATGTCAATGTCGTCTTCATATTCCTCCTCAACATCATCGATATCCATTCGAGTTACAGTTGCTTCATCTCTTACCATTTCAAATTCATATGTGACATCATTAACAACATCATCATCACCGACTCTTAAATGTGGGGTGTCGTCATCGATACTAATGTCTCTTTGTAAAAAAGATTGATTTTGAGTACTCTCTTGAAAAACTTCAATTCTTTGCACATCAGTGAAAGCACATTCACTTTGACTAAATTGATTGTCTCGAATTTTGATTTTTATTACACTCCACCAATCAGTCAAGTCTCTTGATGTAGCACAGTACTTTGCGTAATAAACGTGATGTTCCTGTTGAGCCAATTATAATGGTTCATTTACTGCGAGAACACTTTTACATTTAATATCGATGATTCCATGAGTCGGATTAACATGCACGCCTCTCTCTGTATCCAAACACCGACATTTGAACATGGTTATGTAATGTTGTCCAAGATAACAGAGTTCAACGATTTCATCAAGTATGCCATAAAAGTCAACTTCATTTTCTCGATGATGAGATCCTCTCAATCTAACTCCACTGTTCATTGTTTTTTTCGATTCCCCATATGCATGTGTGTGAAATCGAAATCCATTCACCACATATGAATTATAAGTTTTAACAAGTTTGGAAGGTGGGTTACTCAATACACACAGCCGTTTTTCAATTTTATCAGCATGTCAAGACACCTGAAAATTTGTGAAATAATTATCAATATAGTAAACTATACATTGAATGTGTTGCAAAAATATAAAGAATTTATGTTACCAGTTTTTGAAACCACTGAGAGAAATTTTTCAGTCGACTTTCTTTGAGAGCAGCTGTTGTAATTTGTGGAATTTGTTTCTTGATATGATTATCATACAACCTATAAAAACCAAAGTTATTTACTGTAACATAAATGATAGAATAAGTGATATAAACACTTACAGTACAACTGATGTCATCTCTTCACAGTTGAGCAGAACATACGTATGATCTCTATGATGTTCATCATCTGAAAGCTAGCGTTCATAAACTCCACCAAAACCAATCTCTGGCTGGATGAAAATAGATAATTGATTGTCGATTTCATCAATATTCCTCTCGTTCTGTCCCATTCGGTTGTGTTTTGAAGGATACTCAGATTCAAAATAATGGGAGCAGAAAAATGATATTTCCTCTTGTAAATAAGCTTCTGCAATAGATCCTTCAACAGATGCTTTGTTACGTACTTTTCTTTTCAATTTTTGCATGCATCTTTCAAATGGGTACATCCATCGAAACTGTACTGGACCTCCACATTTGGCTTCATATAGCAAATGTAACATCAAATGTTCCATTGAGTAGAAGAAAGACGGCGGAAATATTTTTTCCAGTTTACATATAATTACAACAACATCATTTTCAAGTTTGCCTAGAGCATCATAATCTGCAGTAGCTGCACAAATTTCCCGAAAAAAATGAGACATGTCTGTTATGGAATCCCAAATCACAGAATTCAACAGACCTCTTAATCCAATGGGTAGAAGTCTTTCAATTATAACATTACAATCATGACTTTTTAATCCAGTAATATGACCATTCTTTACACATCTACCCAAATTGGAAGCACAGCCATCTGGAAGTCTCAAATCTGCAATCCACTGACAAAATAATAAATGGTTTTCTTTAGACAGTGTATAAGCTGCTTTTGGTTTCAGTAACCTTTCTGTTCTGACATTCTCAAACAGTTCCAATTCTGGATGCCTGCAAATTTGGGCAAGATCTAAACGTGCATTTACATTGTCTTTGCTCTTTCCTGGCGTAACCAAAACTATATGAAACAAATTATCAAAATAGTTCTTCTCAATATGCATGATATCTAACATGTGTCGGACCAACAAATCAGACCAATATGGAAAATCCCAAAATATGCTATGTTTAATCCAATTGTCTTATTTCCCAAAACCAGAAATTTTCTGTTGGTTTATTATGGGACCAAATGTGATGAGAGGTAATGAAAATACAACTGATTTTAACTCCGAACTTGATAGCATTTTTGGAGGTCCATCCCTTTCAACTCTTCCTTTTCTGAGATGAGATCTGTTTCTACAAAAAGGATGATCAGCTGGAAGAAATCTGTAATGACAGTAAAAATAACAAGGTTTCATTCCATGAATTAGCATAAATGATTTGTTCTCTCCCATACAGTAAGGACATGATTTCTAACCATGTGTACTTCAGCCAGATAACATCCCATAAGTCGGGAATTCACTAACTGTACACATCAATTCTGCTCTCAGTATGAAATTCTATTTCATTGCAACATCATATGTACTGACAGCAGTACTCCACAGTAAATTTAATTCATCAATCAATGGTTACAAATAAACATCAATATTTTTCTTCGGATGTCCTGCATTAGTAAAGTCAAAAAGATATATGGCTCCTTCATCAACATCCATGGAGGTAAATTGTACGGAGTTAAAAAAATAGGCCAATATGAATATTGACTACCATAAGATCCGAATGGACAGAAACCGTCAGTGGAAAGGCCCAGTCAAACATTTCAAGCTTATAAAGCAAAGGATGGATGCACTCTATCAAAATGTTTCCATGAATCACCATCGGCTGGATGATTCAAGCTTTTATCGGTTGAAATATTCACTTTATTCCATGACATCATTGTCATTGTATTCTTAGACATGAATAAACGCTGAAGTTTGGATATAAGCGGAAAATATCTCAACTGTTTTACAGGAATCAAACCAGAATTCCCATGTTGTCCTTCTTTATATCTCAGTTTCCCACATGTGGGACAACTATCCAACGACTCAATTTCCCCGGAATATAAAATGCAGTCATTTAAACATGCATGAATCTTCTGACAAGTAAGTCCCAAATTTCAAACCAGCCTCTTACTCTCATATTAATTTGCAGGCAAAACATTTCCTTCGGATAACAGTGTTTTAAGCAAAGAAAATATCTTGTCAAAACAGGTGTTTGACATTCCGTTATCTGATTTGATAGCCATAAATTTTTCAACTGCTTCTAATTTGCTCATCTTGCAGCCAGGATATAATGCATCCTCAGCAGACCTCAACAACTCATAAAATTCAGACGGTGCCAACTCAGGATTTGATGCTATATCAGCCGGAGTTTTTGTATGTTGAACAGATGAACCTGCAACATCATGTACTAAATCTTGAAACCAGGATGGATCCGGAATCAAGTTGGTATCACCTGCTCTGGAACTGCGTTCACCGTGTTGATACCAAAAAACATAATCTGGTTGAAAACCAAAATGCAAGAGATGTTCCCCCACTTTGTCAAATATGTCAAATGTTCTCAATGCACATTTTCTGCAAGGGCATTTTATTTTGCCTTCTGAAAAAAATTATGGATTTGATGCCGCAAATGATAAAAAAGTCTCCACACCCTCTACATATACTATATTTAAACTAGAACTGTTTGGATTTCTACATTGATTTATCCATATGCGGTCACCTAATAATGATTGTTGACGACCTCGTTGTTCCATATTTTTCTATAAAATATAAAAGCATTACTGGTTTTGAATAATTTGTTAGAAAAAACACTCAAGCAAGGATAATTATAGAGTTTACATCATACACGACTGACACAAACTTTTTATTGAGATAGACCTAAAAATTGACCCTTTAAGAATTGAATATGTTAAGAATAAAGCAAAACCTCTTACAAATATTGATAATTTTAATATTATATAAATTTTTTATTATTCTCATAGTACTAATATTATTGGTAATTATTCCTAATTATTGGTAATTATTCTAAATTATTGGTAATTATTCCTAATTATTGGTAATTATTCCTAATTATTGGTAATTATTCCTAATTATTGGTAATTATTCCTAATTATTGGTAATTATTCCTAATTATTGGTAATTATCGGGAATTATTGGTATTTATTGGTAATTATTACTAATTATTGGTAATTAAAACTAATTATTGGTAATTATTAGTAATTATTACTAATTATTACCAATTATTGGTAATTATTACTAATTATTGGTAATTTTTACTAATTTTTACTAATTATTACTAATTATTGGTAATCATTACTAATTATTACTAATTATTACTAATTATTGGTAATTATTACTAATTAATACTAATTATTGGTAATTATTACTAATTATTTCTAATTATTACTAATTATCGGTAATTATTTGTAATTATTGGTAATTATTCCTAATTATTGGTAATTATTACTAATTATTGTTAATTATTACTAATTATTGGTAATTATCACTAATTATTACAAATTATTACTAATTATTACTAATTATTGGTAATTATTACTAATTATTAATAATTATTACTAATTATTGGTAATTATTACTAATTATTACTAATTATTACTAATTATTGGTAATTATTACTAATTATTACTAATTATTGGTAATTATTCCTAATTATTACTAATTATTACTAATTATTGGTAATTATTCCTAATTTTTGGTAATTATTCCTAATTATTGGTAATTATCGGTAATTATGGGTAATTATTGGTAATTATTACTAATTATTGGTAATTATTACTAATTATTGATAATTATTACTAATTATTACTAATTATTGGTAATTATTCCTAATTATTACTAATTATTATTAATTATCGATAATTATCGGTAATTATTGGTAATTATTACTAATTATTGGTAATTATTACTAATTATTGGTAATTATTGGTAATTATTCCTAATTATTGGTAATTATTCCTTATTATTGGTAATTATTCCTAATTATTGGTAATTATCGGTAATTTTGGGTAATTATTGGTAATTATTACTAATTAGTTGTAATTATTACTAATTTTTGGTAATTATTACTAATTATTACTAATTATTGGTAATTATTCCTAATTATAAGTAATTATTACTAATTATCGGTAATTATTGGTAATTATTACTAATTATTGGTAATTATTACTAATTATTGGTAATTATTGGTAATTATGCCTAATTATTGGTAATTATTCCTAATTATTAGTAATTATTACTAATTATCGGTAATTATTGGTAATTATTGGTAATTATTACTAATTATTGGTAATTATTACTAATTATTGGTAATTATTACAAATTATTACTAATTATTGGTAATTATTCCTAATTATTGGTAATTATCGGTAATTATTGGTAATTATTGGTAATTATTACTAATTATTACTAATTATTAGTAATTATTGGTAATTATTACTAATTATTACTAATTATTGATAATTATTCCTAATTATTACTAATTATTACTAATTATTGGTAATTATTTCTAATTATTGGTAATTATTCCTAATTATTGGTAATTATTACTAATTATTGGTAATTATTACTAATTATTACTAATTATTACTAATTATTGCTAATTATTACTAACTATTACTAATTATTGGTAATTATTCCTAATTATTACTAATTATTACTTATTATTGGTAATTATTCCTAATTATTGGTAATTATTCCTAATTATTGGTAATTCTTCCTAATTATTGGTAATTATCGGTAATTATGGTAATTATTGGTAATTATTACTAATTATTGGTAATTATTACTAATTATTGGTAATTATTACTAATTATTACTAATTATTGGTAATTATTCCAAATTATTACTAATTATTACTAATTATCGGTATTTATCGGTAATTATTGGTAATTATTGGTAATTATTACTAATTATTGGTAATTATTACTAATTATTGGTAATTATTGGTAATTATTCCTAATTATTGGTAATTATTCCTAATTATTGGTAATTATTCCTAATTATTGGTAATTATCGGTAATTATAGGTAATTGTTGGTAATTATTACTAATTATTAGTAATTATTACTAATTATTGGTAATTATTACTAATTATTACTAATTATTGGTAATTATTTCTAATTATCGGTAATTATTACTAATTATCGGTAATTATCGGTAATTATTGTTAATTATTACTAATTATTGGTAATTATTACTAATTATTGGTAATTATTCCTAATTATTGGTAATTATTCCTAATTATTACTAATTATCGGTAATTATTGGTTATTATTGGTAATTATTGGTAATTATTACTAATTATTGGTAATTATTACTAATTAATACTAATTATTGGTAATTATTCCTAATTATTGGTAATTATCGGTAATTATTGGTAATTATTGGTAATTATTACTAATTATTACTATTTATTACTAATTATTGGTAATTATTACTAATTATTACTAATTATTGAGAATTATTCCTAATTATTACTAATTATTACTAATTATTGGTAATTAATCCTAATTATTTGTAATTATTCCTAATTATTGGTAATTATTACTAATTATTGGTAATTATTACTAATTATTACTAATTATTGGTAATTATTACTAATTATTACTAATTATTACTAATTATTGGTAATTGTTACTTATTATTAATAATTATTTCCAATTATTGGTAATTATTTCTAATTATTCCTAATTATTGGTAAATATTCCTAATTATTGGTAATTATTACTAATTATGGGTAATTATTCCTAATCATTGGTAATTATTCCTAATTATTGGTAATTATTCCTAATTATTGGAAATTATCGGTAATTATTAATAATTATTGGTAATTATTACTAATTATTGGTAATTATTACTAATTATTGGTAATTATTACTAATTATTCCTAATTATTACTAATTATTACTAATTATTACTAATTATTGGTAATTATTCCTAATTATTTCTAATTAGTGGTAATTATTAGTAATTATTACTAATTATTCCTAATTATTGATAATTATTGATAATTATTACTAGTTATTACTAATTATTGGTAATTATTACTAATTATTAGTAAGTATTACTAATTATTGGTAAGTATTACTAATTATTGGTAATTATTACTAATTATTGTTAATTATTACTAATTATTGGAAATTATTACTAATTATTACTAATTATTCCTAATTATTGCTAATTATTGGTAATTATTCCTAATTATTGGTAATTATATGAATAATTACAAATAATTAGGAATAATTACCAATAATTAGGAATAATAACATTATTAGTATATTTTATTATTAATATTAAAATAATATAATTTTCTATATTATATACAATTCTCCTTTCATCTGTGTATTTTCTGTCTCCACATACAAATATTATATGTGGAGACAGAAAACACACAGATGAAAGGAGAATTGTATATAATATATATAATTATATCATTTTATTATTAATAATAAAATATACTAATAATGTAAAAATGTTATTATTTTTAATTATTGGTATTTATTACTAATTATTATTATTTATTCTTAATTTTTGAAAATTATTACTAATTATTCCTAATTACCATTAACTATGAACAATACTAATAATTTAAATTTATTAAGTAACAAAACAATGTAAACATAATTAAATTACAACTAATTAAGAATAATTGAAACTAATAAAAAATTTAAAATAAATATTAAATGAAAATGAACATAAATACCTTTAAAATTGATCTGAGGTTGATCTCTGATCGTTCTTGAAAACTTAAATATCAACTTCGGAGAAAAAAATTAAACTTAAGAAACGCTGAACTCTAGAAATAGAATTTTGAGAGAAGGAGAAGATGGAGTTTGAGAATGAATTGAAAAAAACGGATGGGGGTATTTATAGGGTAGATTATTTGCGACGGGTATCCCGTCGCAAATACCTCAGCCATCATTTATTCCGGTCAACGGTTAAATAGTTATTTGCGACGGGTCCCGTCGCAAATAACAACCTGCCGACATACTATTTGCGACGGGAGAATATTCCCGTCGCAAATACCTTTTACCGCCGCCAGTTATTTGCGACGGGCAATAACCGCCCATCGCAAATACGTTTCCCGTGATTTGGCGGGCAAAGCGCGCCAGTTCTTTTGCGACGGAGAAAGCTAACCCGTCGCAAAAGACTACTTATTTGCGACGGGCAAATACCCCCATCGCAAATAAGTTTTTAACGGGGCTATTTGCAACGGGATTTATCCCCGTCGCAAATAACCCGTCGCAAATACCCATTTTTTCTGTAGTGTATATAGCTTGGGTTTTTCTTCTTTACTTCCAATTCCAAATCTCTCCTTTTTAATTATAGTTTTTCCAAGAATTTCATTTAATGAATTATCTTCTTTTGTAAAAACCAATGCAGCCTGTTTGTAGGATTCTACTTCATCCTGCAGTGTTTTTATTCTTGATTAAAAATTATATATAGTTAGTGTTAATAGTATTGTATTTATCAGTTAATTTTTTATAATGTTTTAGCATTGTATCTCTTTCATCTGAAACAGCTTTATGTATGTTCTTTAGTGACTTTTGTTTCTTAAATGGTGAGTCATATCTTTCTTCAAGCATATTGCAGTAGGCTGCAAGTTTTTTATTTGTGTAGCTTGATTCAGAATTTGATTCATTATCTGAGTCAGTGGTGTAATATGAGTGTACCTCATCAGTTTATGAAATGAAACATATGTTTTTTTTAGATTTACTTCTTCTTTCTCTGAGCTTGATTCAGGAGAGATACTGGAGTCTTCTGATACACTCCATGTGGCTTTCATTCCTTTCTTGTCTTTCTCCTCATAGTCATTTGTTTTGAAGAATTTATTCTTCTTTTCATATTTCAATTATGGGAAATCTGGTCTGATATGCCTCGTCTTCTTGCATTCATAGCATCTTACTTCCTTATCATCTCTCTTTAAGGATTTTTTGAAGTCTCTTTACTTGCTGTAGAATTTTCTAAATTTTTTGGCTGGCTGAGCCAGTTCTTCATCTGAGTTTGATGAGTCAGAGCTCTCTGATTTAGCTCTGACTTCCCTGTTCTTCATCATTCTATTCTTTGGTTGTGAAGTTACCTTCTAGGCAGTATCATCCTTTTTGATATGGACTTTATGTTCATTTTCCTCATCTTGCATTTCATCTTCATACATCATCAGTGTACCAATCAGCTCTCTCATGGTAAGATTTTTGACAGGTGTGGATTGTCTGATTACAGAAGAGATACCATTCCATCGAGTAGGAAGTACCCTCAGTACTTTTAATGGTTGATCAGCCTGCTTGATAGGCTCTTCTAGGTCTGTTATATTATTGACAATTTCTGTCAATCTCCCATTCATTTGGCTAATGATTTCACCTTCAAACATTATGAAAGTATCAAGTATCAATTTGGCAGTTGCATATCTCATTTGTATCATAATGTCTGTTCCTTCATACACCACAAATATTGTTTGTCACATCTCATATGATGTCGGGCACTAAGATACTCTATTAAATTCATCTGGTCCTAGACTATAGATGATTGCTTTCATACACTTCGAATTCATATCATACTCTGCCTCTATAGTAGCACTCTGTGTATCAGGCTTTTCAGGATTTTCATAAAGAGTCATAATCTTTGAATATATTTTATATCCGAGGATTTTCAGATATAGTATCATGAGAGATTTCCAACAGCCATAGTTTTCTCTATTAAAATATGGTGCTCTGACCATTGACATCCCTTCTCTTTTATCAGTCATGATGCTCTGTTGTATAATCATTAAATGCTTCTAGCTTGCTAAGGCTCTATCAGAAGATCCACCTCTGATACCAATTATTGGATCTTGAATATACAGATTATACACAAGAGGGGGGTGAATTGTGTCTTGTAGATATTTCATTAACTCTTCGATTGAACAAGTTCTGTCCTCTATGCTTTATCAGATTTGATCATGTAATAGAATAAGTAAAAGCAGGGACACATAGATGTATAGTATTTCGGGGAATAGAATGCCCCTAGTCCACTACAACAATGCTCAACTCCACGAGCTTGGTTATTTTCACTATCTGGTCCTCTTTTCCACAAACCATCCTACAACTGAAAAACAAGAAGTTAACACCTTTACAATTTTCAGGCTGACAAAGCCTTCTGGTTCGAACACGAACCTACTCAGCATAGTACGAGAATCTGGTTACTCAAGATAAAAATAATTTTAGGAAGAACTTTTCCAGTTGATTTTCACAATTGCAACAGAATTCAATTGACAGCAGATGGATCGTCGTCTCTAGAAAAATTGATTTTCAAGTCGAAGCAGTTTTGAGTTGATCCAGTTGTAGTAGATATAGAGATATAATTCACAGTTTCAGCAGTAGTAGATCCATAGTATATATTTGATGTAGAACAAGTAAATCTTCTATCGAGTTCCTTCTTTTTAAATAAACAGAGCTTTGATGCTCCTTTTGAATCAGCATAATTGAGTGCTTTAAGCAGTCTCTATTTTCCACCTTTTTGAATAATTGATTGATCACCACACTCATGTGCCTGATGTTTCATAGAAAACATATATAATAAATCCGGGAATATCCCCTACACATTTAGATCCATAAAAGTCACATTTTGATTTGCGATATTCAAAAATATGTTTTTACAGAGTAGTTGTAACTTCCATGAAGACTTAGCATAAAAACTCCATTTAATTTAATCTTTAATCTATTGATAAAATGCCTTTGAATCAGTCAAAGTCGTATTTTAAAATCGACTTTGAATATGGATTGAAATCCGCCTAACAATCAGCTTGCTAACCGTTGCATAAAAAATATCATCTTTCAAACTTTCCAATGCCAAACGTAAGGTTGTTGATGTGGCCTCCAAACGTATGGTTGACAACTTGAGGATGAACATAAATGTAGGGTTCATGTTACTTTCTTCAAATGTAAGGTTGATCATAAACGTAGGGTTGATCATCCATACTTTTTCTTCGACTCTCATACGAAAGATAAAATATTCATTCAAAGAATGTATGGTTTTTTACAAAAGTAAGCTTGATGAACCATACTTTTGAGAAACAAACGCAACGTTTAGTACTTACATATGGTTCTCCTTCCATACATTGTTGATAACCCAAACGTAAGGTTCCTTCCTACTGTAAGGTTATTCTCCCAAACATTGCTGATAATGTATGGTTGATTAACCATACTTTTCTCTTATCTCAAAAAGTATACACGCTTTTCATCCTTACGCTACGTTTATCTATGTAGGGTATGAATAGTTATTCTAGGACACTCTAAAGCAGATCCCAAATAAGTAAGGTATGAACAATGTTTCCAGAATGTGCTAAAACAGTTCCCGAATAAGTAATAAATTATCGTCATTTCAAGAGTAAAATAAATTAATAAATTCCTGCAAAATACTAAATAAAATCATTAGAAAATAATTAAGGGTATTTGTGAGCATCAAAATTATCATAAAGAGATAGAGTATTATTTTCAATAATCTCCCCCTTTAAATAAAATTAGTATATATTGTTGAAAACTATACTTTTCTCAACATAATTGTACTAGAAGAATCGTACCATGTAAAATAATACTGGAGAAACATAGTAGAAAAATTGGATTAGATTTTTCTTAACAATGACGAAGATTTTATTTATATATTATAGGAATGAAATTGAATCATTTTTAAGGAAACAATTCTTGGAAGTTGATTATAAGAACTTGTAAAATGTTTTTTTATGCATTCCTTATCTTACCCTATTTTTTCTGTTAGGGATAACACACAATAGTGGATTGATTAAATAGTGATACCTGAGTTAAAGGGTATATCGAACTCATTGAATTTCCCAAAAAACGATTTTTTTTATAGCGGATTGTCCTTTATTGGATTATTACCTAAGAATACCATTAACATATATATTCTTATTGGATAGCGAACCTCGTAAAAACTTGTGTTCGTGAGGATGTGTGCTTGAATTATTTTCAATAAGGGAATTTTTTTAAAATTGAGATGAATTTGGTTTTAATTGAAAATAATTTTAATAGATAAAGTATCACTAATGGAATCCCCCCTCATAGATGTAATTATACTAACTATGTACTTTTAAGTGGTGTTAAAACCAAATTATTCTTTAAAATATTCATTGTTGATGGAGAATTTGAATTTTCTAAACACTAAAGGGATTCTGGTTTTCAAGGGAAATAATTATTATATCTAGGAATATAGAATGTCTCTTTATCCTATGTCTATTGATTTTTTTTCTTTAAGATGAAATATTCGTGTTTCCCCTATTGATTTTAAATATCCTCTTACTTGTATTGATAAGATTAAACATAAGAATAATGGAATGACTAACAATACAATATTATCATCACTTTCTAAAACTAGGTTCCTATGGATGAATAGTCCTTCTATGACCAATGATATATGGGATATATATGAAAAAATATACAAAGGTAATAAAATTTTAATGAAAGAAAAACATCAAATGTGGATATTGAAGTATGAATAATTGAATATGGGTGAGTATGAATATATTTGCGGATTTTTAACTATGGTAAATGAATTTTTTTTTACTATAAGATGTCTTGGATATATCGTAGATGATTATGTAGTTGTTGAAAAATAATTTCTAAAACCTTCTCAACATGTTTTATTTAAGAGTCACTTTACTTAATGAATGATATCCTAGAACATTATCTCTTGATTACATTCATAGAAGTCTCATCACATATGGAATTAAAATGGATAAACATATGAAGAGAAAGGAAAATGGAGAAAGAGAAATTTATTTTATATCTATAAATAATTTTAGTTAATACAACATTCTTATTAATGATTAAGATGGTGAATTTAATTCAACAAATGAGTTACGTAAAAACATTTCTGAACTTTTATATATTTTTTATGAAAATGTAAATATAGGTACAAGGAAATTAAAAGGGAAACTTCCCTTGAAATGTTTGGAATGTGTATCTATTGGAAATTTCGGGGAAAATTGTCCTTAATGAAATAATGAACAGAATAATGATGAAGAAGAATGAAATACAAGATCACTTTTGAAGAAATGTATGGTAAAATAAAATTTTATTCAATGTGGAAAGATATGAACTTCATAAAATCCAAAAGAAGAATTTATTACTTAAAGATGAATTAGGTGAAGAAATAGATGTTGAATATTAAAAATATATTTTGTTTTGTATTGAAAATAAATTTACTGAGACAATAAATAATGATAATTTCAGAATCCTAGTTCCTAAGAAGTTGAAACTTAACATCAATACCATTTAAAATTATAATTGAATGAATGTACGAGAAATATTAGATGAATTGAAAAGAAATGAAACGTTTGGAGGATAAATTTTACTCAACTCAGAATAAAGATTGTTTTTTATTTTAAAGGTTATTTTGGTTAATGAGAATGATTAATTGATGAAACCTCTTTAGGATGAAAAAGAATCATAATGAGCATGTTGAGGTTAAATTGAAGTAAATGAGTGAAAATATTCACCTTGTTTAAAAAAGTTATCTAATGTAGAATTGAGAAAATAATGTTTAATAAAGTTAATATATTAAGATAGTTAATGTTATCATAATGAGAAACTTGAGATGTTTCAATGATATTTACCGTATAAAGAGAGAGAATAATTATAGAATATTTTATTAACAAAACAATTCTAGGAATATTATGTCTGTATCCAAGACCAAAAATGCATGGCATTGGGATGAGGAAAATAACTCTATGTATGAAAATGTTTTGAAACAATTTGGATTATATTTTTTTCAAATACTTCTAGTCCCACTAAATTTGGACATAAAATTAATATTATGATTGATAATATAAATGTTTTTTTGCTCAAAAAAGAAAGAGAAAGAGGTGGATGGGAAACATATTTTCAATTCCATCTAGTATGATAGTTATAGAAGAAAATACTAATTATATATATATTTATGGTGTTGTCATTGATTCATACATTTGGAAAAAATGTGTTTGTATAACTAATAACATTATTTTTTCTCCAGATTTTATGAATTAAATGGATTTAGGGGGAGTCAATTCCATCCAAATAATGGTTCTCAAATGACATTTTGATGAAACCTGAGAATAATGGAGTATGAATTGAAAATAGGACCCATTATTTGGTAACTATTTGGGAAAATGTTTAACAAACTAGTATCATTGAAAAAATAAACTTGTATTTTTACCAATAAAAAAAATAATGTTAAAATTTTTCAAAAGAGGTTCATGATGAATGAAAAGGAAAAATGAAATTCTCTTTTTTTTTGAAACAACAATGAAATCGAAAAACGTTGGATGACCATTTATTTATTATTATGGGTATTCCACTCATATAATTTAAGATTTTAAAATGATTAACAATCTTTTTTGACTTTAAATAAGGCACAATGACATTTATCAATTATGTATCCCTGAGAACCAAAGGTGTTGGAAAAAACAACACTGGAAAACATTGTCTTAAATAAAAGAATTATTTATATTTGGATGTGATGAATGAATACAAGATAAGTGTTTCAAAACTGTTTGATGAGGGTAATAATGTTATCTTCATGATTGATGGGATTTTTTTTGAAAAGTGAATAGAATAGAAATATTGATAGAATATTCCAATATAAAAAATAAAATTTCATTCATGTATGTGAAATACAAAACTCTTGTTACATGAGTATTGTGGAAGAGGATAAATTGTGGCATAAAATTGTGTGAAACTTGTGACAAATATACATGAGAAAATTATCAAAACTAGATAGATTCCATTATATCCATACTTTTCTAATAATAAGATATTGGTGTTGTACTATATTTCATAATGAAGACATTACAAATTCAATGCATATAAAATTTGAGACCTGTTCCAAAAACTCAATTTATTTATTCATTCTAATCTTCATTGGCTGATGTTAAAAGATATTGAAAATTACATAATCCAATTTATTAAGGATTTTACATGAATAAAAATTGTTATGTGTGTGAATCATGTATCAGAACAAATGAAAATGATTAAAACAATTAGAAAGAAATATTAAAAGTGAAGTGATTATTCTATGAGGAAGGTGAAAATCGAAACATTAGGTGAATATAAAAGTGAATAACTAGAAATTTATCGAATGAATCATTGAATTTATAATGCATTTAGTTCTATATATACTCTTTAAAAAATTGGGTTTCTGAAAGATAGTATAGAATTCTATTGGAAATGGGGAGAACCATGTTACTTGAACGTGATATTTCTCATTACTATTAGGGAAAAAACATGAGTAATATTGTATATGTTTTGATCCATTCATTATGTAGGACTCATTTATATATGAATATATATGATTTTTTTATTTCAAAACATTATGTCTTGAATGCTTTATTGTTTTTTTGATTCCATGCATTATAATAAAGAAAGGTTGAAAATATAGAAATTATGAGAAGAAAGGAAATGATGGAATATTTCATGGAAATTATCTATAAGGAAGAGGATATATATGTTTCAATAATTATACAATAATAATAATTGACTCAGTTAATGTGAACGTAATTGAATGATCTAAGTAAGACAAATTCAATCAGGTAAATGAGGATTTTTAGTAAGATAATGCTAGTTTTAAATACAATTTTAATTAGGATACAAATAATTATAATCTAATCAAAGAAAAGAATAAGACTCTCCTATTTCAGGTGATGAGAAAGACACTCAAATATAAAATAATAGTATGATGAATCAAGTTGAATCTCATTATATAATTGGAGGTCAACATCATAAGGTTCAAAATTGATGAACCTAAAAATGATATTACTCATACTTAATTTTATTTTAAAGTGGAGATGAATGTGGTAATAAAATATTTCTAGAATTAAAAATGGCTCAGTTCTGGAATGAGGAGTTATATTAGATTATAGATAAGGATAAATGGTAACTCATACCAATGATTCAAAACAAAAATATCATTGGTGCAAATTGGTTTTACTGAAATAACTAGAATGAAGAAGGTGATGTGATAAGAAACAAAGTATGATTAGTTTGAAAAGGGTAGTCATGAAATAATGGGATTGATTTTATGGAACCTTATCTCTAGAGGAATGGTTAGAAGCAATCAGAATCATTCATTCTATTAATTGACAATGAGGATAAAAGATCTTTCCAATGGATGTTAAATCTACAAAATTTAATGGTGATATTGATAATGATGTTTACATTTGACATCCTTATCATGTTGTTGTTAGGAGAGATAATTGTTATGTGTGATAATTGAAAAAGGTTTTGTATAGGCTCAATAAATTTCTATGTGAATGGAATTACAGAATAGATACATGATTTAGGAATATGTGTTTCATGAAGGGAAGGTTTGAATGAAATAGTTATATCAGTAAAAGTAAATAGTATTCTCTCAATGTAATTGTTTATGTTGATGACAAAATTTTTACTATGAATGATAAAAGATCTTGTGATTGATATGATGAAGAAATGAAAAGGTTTTTTATATGTCCATGATGGGGGAAAATAAAAACTTTATTCAATTACAAATATTTATAGTGGGGAAATACATTAATCATTACAATGAAAATTATACAAAGGAATATATCGAAAGACTGAAGATGGAAATCTCAAAACCTTTTTCCACCGTAATTTCAATGGGAAGAAATTTATGTAATATTGTACTAGGAAAAATGGTTGATGAGAAATAATTTCATAATCTTGATGGAATTTTATAGTTTTTGAATGTATCATGACAAGAAATTATTTATTTTATTACCTTAGATAAAATATTTATATGTTCTACAAAATAATTAAGTTTACTTGATGGATAAAGAATTCATTGACACATCAAAGGAACATTAAATTTCAGAATAATAAATAAAAATTTAGATAGTATAGATTTTTGGATATTTAAATGATAATTTGACATGAAATATTGATGATCGGAGATCCACATCTGGTGGAGTATTCTTTGAAGGATTTAATTCTGATAGTTTTCATTCAATGAAATGGAATTCTGTAACTCTTTGTATAGTTAATGCTAGTCATGTTGATACCACTCAACACACTACTCAACATATGTGGATGAAAACTAAAATAGATCACTTACTTATTGAAGTGAAGTTAATCTTTCCCTCAAGACAAGAAAAGAAGAGTAAAATAAATATAACTATGAATATAGTTAAATATTATCATTAAAAATATTTTTATATCAGTTAAAATGTCATTAAATAGAATGTGGAGAAGAATTAATTGATGATGGAGTATGTTCCAACATTGGAGAAAGTTACTGCCTCCAACCCATTTTTTTTGTAACACCCCAGGTAAATAAAGAATATTACATTTTTATATTTATCTCTATTTTTGAATAAAATGTCAATATTAATTTAAAGGGAACTCTATGCTCGATGGCTTACCCAATACGCAACAACGAGTTCTTTTGAAATCTTACGTTGCACTCTAATAAAAAAATAATATTATTTTAAAAGGTAGATAACGTCTAGCCATTGTAATGGCGGGAATGAACGGAACTAACTAAAAAATGATTATATATGTTTTTCAAATATTTTTAATTTTATCCAATAAATTTTAGAGGCTTAAAATGCAAATGAATCCAATTTTAAGCATAAATCTTCTAATATTCTTTAAAAGGTCGATTAACCGCCTTTTGATGGAGAACCCTTTTTAAATATACTTTTGACAATTTTATATGTTGTATTTGACAAAATAAAATTCTTTTGTAGAATCGGGACATCAAAATTTACATTCTGTAAATTTTTTGTATTTTTCCGATAAAGATCATTTTTTAATGAATAGTGAAAAGTGTTGTATTTTAATTCAAAACCTCTTTTTAATATAATTTATTTATATAGTTAGATTATATTTTTAATTGGTTATAAAGTGAAATTAGAATATATTTTTACCATTTAATCCAATAGTGGTCGTTTCAATTAATTTCACTTTGAAATCAGACTTAAACTAGTGTCAATCTTTTGATACATTTTGAATCATAAAAACACGCTATTTGTTTTGACAGCAGAAATTAATTATTAAATTAATTAATGAAACTTATATTTTTTAAATTTTATAAAATAGACATAATTTTTGAATTCGGAATATCAAATATAGATTAGGGTGATGATTTGGTACTTTTCTGAAAAACATCAATTTTTGATGAATAGTGAAACCACTAAATGGTACTTAAAAAAACTGATTTTTTATTTAAATAAAATTTTAGCACCACTATGTTTTGAATTTCAAAAATACGACATACATGGTTGTCATTAAAATGTAAAATGTGGTTCAATGGGATTAAAGTAATTTTTTGGGGAATAGTAACTTTTATGTTTTTTATCGCGATTAGAGGTAATTAGTGTAATTTAAGGTAAAAATAATGTTTTAATAATATGAAAAGAACTAGACACATTTACTACCCTCATTGGATGTGTAATGTCCGACCAAGAAAATCCATGGGTCAACTTGGGGACCCCATAGAGCCACTTTGGTTGGAAAATGACATAAATAATTTTTTATTTAAAGTTAAAATAAAAATGTCACAAGCATGAGTTGTTTTACTAAAACAATTTTTAAATGGGGTTATACAAGTTATATTTTTGACTATAAATATTAATTATAAATATAAAACGATTTACTATATCATGATGTTTTTTTATAATTTTTAGAAATTAAATAAATTAAATTATTTAGGACATCATGATGATGCTGCGATTACCGCATTATTTAACGTTTTAAATAAAATGAAACAATAATGTAAATTCAAGTACTAAACTTGTCCAAAACCTATTGGATGGGTATATTTAAAAACCTTATCACCTTATCCTAGAACTATATCAATTTGGGCCCTTTTAAATCCGAAACTCATTCTAAAATAAAGTAACATTTCCTTACTTTCCAAGAGTGCCCCTCCTCTCCTCTAAAAAAAGTCCCCAACCTATACCAACTTACCCACACTTCCAAAGCATTTGGCTCGACCAAACCCAGCCCATGTTTTCTATACACATCCCTCTCTTACTCCTAGAAGCCTCACTTTGTGCAGAAGTCTTTCCAATGAAGCCTTTGATCTCAAATCAAAAAGAGTTACCCGATTTAAAGGTAAAGTCTTCCCTAGTGTTCTTTGGTTTTATTTTGCTTATACAACCCCCTAAAATCTTTTTATTATTTTCTTTTGTAACAACACCAGTATCTTCAATATACTAGGATTTTGTTATGTGAATTATTAGAGCTACACTAACACACACCTTCGTCTAATGGTTAATGAACATACTGTTTCTGTGGTTGGCGATTTTCTGCCTCACGAAACATTGATTGTCCAATATTCTTTTAACACCTTTAAAGGTGGCCATTATGATGTCACTGTATTATATGTATGATATATATGGTATTTATGTTTACTATATGCTTCAATATTTTATATTTAAAACATACCTTAATTCTTTTCATGTTGTGCAAATGCGATAATTTCATATGAGGAAGTGTGGACTACCGCCCCCTCAAGTGATGTGACTCGTTAATGCAATACATGGTTTGTATAAAGAATCATATTAATGAACATATGTGACCGATATAACATATATATTATACTGGAATTATAATATATTTATATATGTATAATTTTTTTAATTACATTAATATGACAGGAAAAAATGAAAGAAGCGTTCACGCGTACGCATGGCCTACCGTCTCCATGAACGGTGCTTTTCGTTTTTATCTCTAAATGATATGGAATAGTATAAAATGAATATTTACTGGATATTTATTATATTTTAATCATTAATACTATTCTGGAAATAATTTACTTATAACTACATGGGAAATCATTTTCAAACAAGATCATTTTTGACTCATGTACCAAACATCGGCAAAAACGTCTGATATGAACTAACATTATTAAACAATTATTATAAAATTATAATATGTGATATGAAATGAATGAAAATATTTAATGGAGGTCCTTATGATATTATAAATTGACCAAAGTCTATTATTCAGTAATATAATGAAACGAACAAGACAAGTCGGACTTGAGGTAAGGGATCCAACCTCCCGCTTTCTTTTCAAGTACCCTCTTTTATGTCATTTTATTTATGATCCATGTTCTTATGTTAGAGGATGTTATTTTATATTAACCACACTTTAATTTTTATATTTATATGATGAGATATGCCCTATTACTCTCATCAATTCTTTTTTAAACGTTTTTAAGTGGTGTCATTAGGCTGCTGAGTTTTTGTAAGGGATTTTTCATCTCACTTTTATTCCAGTGAGATTTATGCAACATTTGCCACCATTTCCTTTGAGTGGTATATGTACTGCCCATTATTCTACTCTTTGTTTAATATAATTTCATTTATGAGTATTTACATAAATTTTTTATTGTCCTTCTTTCATGGGGTGTATTTTTTGAAAGATACCCAAGTCAGTAAGGGAACCTTTCACCCTCATCTTTTTAAAAGACATATTTTTTTATGTCTTTTAATTCACATTATATTAAGTTGGGAAATGTTCTTCTATATCCTTACTGATGTAAATTTTATGTCCAAGTGATGATATACCCTTTTTATCTAACATCAACTCATTTTCTGAATTTTAAAGTGACGCAGTTAGGCAGTCGAATTTTACCGAGGGAACTTCTTGACCCAATTTCGATTTATTTGGGTTCAACATGTAGTTATTGAATATTTCCTCCTTTGAATTTGTTTGAATGACCTTTGATTTTTTTACACTTAATATCAAATTATATTGGGTTTATTTATTTTTGTCACACATAATTATGAGATTGATTTATCCTTAATTTAAGGGTACCTTCTTTACAGGGGATTTCATCTCATTTTACATTTCTATTGAGACTTCATTGTTGTTATGCGCCAATTCACTCTTATATGGTGTATATAATGTAATTTGGAATATTATATCACGAATTCCTTTATTCTAATGATATTATAAAGTTCTGATTAAACGTTATTCTTCAATTATTTTATTCAAGTGTCTCTCATTTTTTTTAAAATCCTTTAACAAAAATATCGTTTTGAATGTTTTAATGATTTATTCTTATAAATATTTCTCGTTAATATCCATGTTTTCAAAATGCTTTTAAGGATTTATTAATATGGATATTAATGGTTTAAAATGTTAAAATCTTCAATGTGGTATGGGACACTTTGATTCAAAGATCTCTTTATTAAAATATTTAAATGGTTTTGAAAATGGTTTTTAGAATGGATTCATTATTTCAATATGTTAAATGTTATATTGTTATTGTAATGTGGGAATGTTATCTTTCCTTTATTATTAAGCTATGTTCTATGATTATGTTATGGTTCTTGCACATTGTTATGAAGACGGGTTGTTCCGTGATAAACTAAGGGCGGGTGAGCCCGATAAAGCTCTACAATGCATTGGGTAACGTGAAGGGGTTAAACGTTATGGTTTATCCGAGGAGATTTAGGGAATATACTGTGATGGGTATTCCAAATATAACCAAGAGGGTTACTCCCTATGTAAGAATGTTATGAATTCCTCAATTTAATTTTATGTCTTATGTTTTCTATGAGTTATTCCTAAATCTTATGATTTCATGAGGCATGAATATGTGCTTATGTTTTATGAGTAAAGTATGATTTCATTGATTTTTATGTATACATGGACTAATGTTTTCATTCCATACTTTTATATCCCTTTCTGAGATTTTTATGCTCATCCCAAGTTTTTGAAATTTTTTTCACAGGTCAAGGGAATGGTATGTGATATGTTGATAGTGTCAAGGAAGAATCAAGAAAGAATCCATGTTTTATTTTAAATATGTTTCCGTTGATGGGAAAATGAATACTATCTTTTATGTGACCACTTTGTTTAAATGTGGAATGTAATGAAAGTTTTATAATCTAATTATCTAAAACTCTAAACCTGAAAAGATCCTCAATGTGTAATCTTGTAATTACTCAAGATTAAGTAAGGTTTAAGGCTGGGGCCTTATAGTTGGTATCAGAGGTCGGTTTAGAAAACTTTAGGGATTAGGAGTTTTTTTTAGACAAATGGTTAGTACCTATATCTGATATTTCAGTTAAATCCTTGTTTTATAAATTTTCTTAGGTCAAGTAAAGTCAGTTACGAATGGAAGGAGTAGGATCTCAAATGACATTCTTATCTCTCCCTGATGACATGCTTGCAATAATTATTGCAAAGTCATGTTCGGATGATTGTGAAACTTTTTCTAGCATACAACTCACTTGCAAGAAGTTTTTTGAGATATCAAAAACCTCCACTATACCTCGTTATCATCGTGGATCATGGGTTGTATTTAGCAAAATACTATTTTCACAATATTCTCATATTTTCAAGAAAGGTAAATATTATCAAGGTATTTTCAAATATTTTACCTTATCACAAGAATTTGAAGCATATTATGATTTAAAAAATGGTTCTAAGGAAGGAGACCCTTGTTCAACCTATTTATATTTTCTTTTAAAATATAGTCTCTCAGCACATACTTATGGTATTTTAAATGGACCAATAATAGAAAGTTTCAACTCAATTTCAGTCCAACTATTTTATTGAAATCATGTTTTATCAGATGTTTTAGAATTATATGTCATACATGATTATTTTCCAAAAGTGTTTTTATGTGAAAATTCATATGCCCGTGTTGTACGAGGTGTATTTGGATGGATGAAGAAAATGATTTTGAAGGATCTCTAAATAATTGTTGTAATGCATGTGACTTCTACCTACGTGAACAAGATGATGATGAAACCGAGTGGACCCCATGATCATGGTATGCTGTTATTCATTTTGGGAGTTGTTTTATTTTATCTTATGGTGGTGAAATAAGACTTCAAGAATTAAGATGTTGATATCGTAATGAATTTGGTTGAAAATGATAGGTATAAGGAAACTATTGAGGTTAAAACATGGTAGGGTTATTTTTTGGAGTTTTATAAAAAGGAAAACACGTAGACCATGTGACAACCCGTCACATCGGACAAAGCTGTGGGAATCGAACCCACCACCAAAGTGTGACTGGTATTTATTGCCTACCACTGGACTACGTGAAGTCCCTGGTTAGTATGAATTATTCATTTTAGTTAGGTGATTTTATGAATTAAGAGTAAGTTGATTTTGGGTAATCAATGGAAATTATTAACCTATCATGGAGGATATGTGATTAGGTTAATTACTTTTCAATATGAGACCTTAAGAGTAACTGATGTTATTTGGAGATATGTGTTAATTTATACCTTGGAATACTATGTGACTAAATCCTTCAAATATTTGGGTTTCAATATTAGTTTGGTTTACTTTGAAGTTATTTATGGACAATCTTTTTATTGAATGGTCTTTGTTGAACTTTTGGTATTGTTTCATAAATTTCGGTGATTAAGAATAGATTTGTTTTTTTTAAAGGATTATCCTTTTTGGGTATTATATGATCTTGTACTAACCTTTTTGGTTTTGGTTTTGGTTAAGGACTAATGATATGGGAAGTATATAGTTCTATTTTTTGGATTAGGTGATTCTCTAGAAGTTGATTATAGTACTCTTAATGTGAACAAGTCTTCCAAAATACTCATCATTTGGAGAAAGTAAGAGTCTGTGTAAGAAATCTAGTAAAAGTTGAAAGTCAACATGACAAGTAAGTATGTTTCCCTATGATTTAGTTAATCTCAAAAATAAATTCATCAATGAAAAGAAACTTATATAAAAAATGTTGTCTATTATCCTTTCTTACCGGGGAATCAAATACTGTTTAACCCATCACAATTTTGTGATTTTCTGGTGGTTAACTTTCTCCTAAAAATGTTTTCTATCACTCTCCCTCAGAACATGACCCTTTGTTTTTTATTCCATATCCATATTTTCTTACTTGGAATCCTTGTATGGGTTAACTCGGGTGACCATTGTACTCCTCTCCCTTTATTTTAAAGTGATTGTTTTACCGACTCTTGTTCCAATGTGGGACTTTCAATGATGTTTCTATGCCCAATTTTGAAATTGTGAGGACGCAATTCCCAAAAGGGGGGAAGGATGTAACACCCCAGGTAAATAAAGAATATGACATTTTTATATTTATCCCTATTTGTGAATAAAATTTCAATATTAATTTAAAGGGAATGCCATGCTCGATGGCTTACCCAATACGTAACAACGAGTTCCTTTGAAATCTTGCGTTGCACTATAATAATAAAATAATATTATTTTAAAAGGTAGTTAATGCTTAGCCATTGTAATGGTGCGAATAAACGGAACTAACTACAAAATGATTATATATGTTTGTCTAATATTTTTACTTTTATCCAATAAATATTAGAGGCATAAAATGAAAATGAATCCAATTTTAAGCATAAATCTTCTAATATTCTTTAAAAGGTCGATTAACCGCCTTCTAATGGAGAACCCTTTTTAAATATACTTTTTACAATTTTATATGTTGTATTTGAGAAAATAAAATTCTTATGTAGAATCGGGTCATCAAAATTTACATTCTATAAATTTTTTGGTATTTTTCCGATAAAGATCATTTTTTAATGAATAGTGAAAAGTGTTGTATTTTAATTCAAAACCTCTTTTTAATATAATTTATTTATATAGTTAGATTATATTTTTAATTGGTTATAAAGTGAAATTAGAATATATTTTTACTATTTAATCCAATAGTGGTCGTTTGAATTAATTTCACTTTGAAATCAGACATAAACTAGTGTCAATCCTTTGATACATTTTGAATCCTAAAAACACACTATTTGTTTTGACCGCGGGAATTAATTATTAAATTAATTAATGAAACTTATATGTTTTGAATTTTATAAAATAGACATATTTTTTGAATTCAGAATATCAAATATAGATTAGGGTGATGATTTGGTACTTCTCTAAAAAACTTCAATTTTTGATGAATAGTGAAACCACTAAGTGGTACTTAAAAAAACTGATTTTTTATTTAAATGAAATTTTAGCACCACTGTGTTTTGAATTTCAAAAATAAAACATACATGGTTGTCATTAAAATGTAAAATGTGGTTCAATGGGATTAAAATAAGTTTTTGGGGAATAGTAACTTTTAAGTTTTTTATCGCGATTAGAGGTAATTAGTGTCATTTAAGGTAAAAATAATGTTTTAATAATATTAAATGACCTAGACACATTTCCTAGCCTTATTGGATGTGTCATGGCCGACTCAGAAAATCCATGGGTCAACTTGGGGACCCCATGGAGCCACATCCGTAGGAAAATTGACATAAACAACTTTGTATTTAAAGATAAAATACAAAGGTCACAAGCATGAGTTGTTTTACTAATAAAACTTTAAATGGGGTTATACAAATTATATTTTTGAATATAAATATTAATTAGAAATATAAATATATTTTCTATATCGTAATGGTTTTTTTATAATTTTTAAACATTATATAAATTAAATTATTTATGACATCATGATGATGCAACAATTACCTCATTATTTAACGTTTTAAATAAAATGATAAGATAATGTAACTTCTAAGACCTAAACATGTCTAAAACCTATTGGATCGGTATATTTATAAACCTTATCACCTTATCATTGAACTATATCAAAGTGAAAACTTTTAAATCCTAAACGCATTCTAAAATAAAGTAACATTTCCTTACTTTCCAAGAGTTCCCCTCCTCTCCTCTTATAAAAGGCCCCCACCTCTACCTCCTTACCGACACTTCCAAAGCCTTTGGCTCGCCCAACACCTGCCCATTTTGTCTCTCCACATCCCTCTATTACTATTAGAAGCCTCAATTTGGGCAGAAGTCATTCCATGGATTCCTTTGAGCTCAAATAAAAAAGAGTTACCCGATTTAAAGGTAAAGTGTTCCCTAGTGTTCTTTTGTATTATTTTTCTTCTCCAACCCCCTGAACTCATTTTATTAATTTCTATTGTAACAACACTAGTATATTAAAATTATTATGATGTTTTTATGTGAATGATTCGAGCTAAAATTACACACACCATCGTCTAATGGTTAATGAACATATTGTTTCTATGGTTGGTGATTTTCTGCCTCACGAAACGATGATTGTTCAATATTCTTTTAACACCTTTAAAAGTGTCCATTATGATGTCACTGTATTTTATATATGATATATATGGTATTTATGTTTACTATATGTTCTGTATTTTATATTTAAAACATACCTTTATTCTTTTCATGTTGTGCAAATGCGATAATTTCATATGAGGAAGTGTGGACTACTGCCCCCTCAAGTGATGTGACTTGTTATTGCAATACATGGAGTGTATAAAGAATGATATTAATGAACATATGTGACCTATATAAAATATATATTATACTGTAATTATAATATATGTATATATATATATATATCAATTTTTTAATTCCATTAATATGACAGCAATAAATGAAAGTAGTGTTCATGCGTACGTACGGCCTACCGTCTCCATGAATGGTGCTTTTCGTTTTTATATCCAATTGATATGGAATAGAATAAAATGTATATGTACTAGATATATATTATATTTTAATCATTAATACTATTCTGGAAATTATTTACTTATAACTACATGGGCAATCATTTTTCAAACAAGTTCATTTTTGACTCATGTACCAAACATCGGAAAAAACATCTAATATGAACTAACATTATTAAACAATTATTATAACATTATAATATGTGATATGAACTGAATAATAATCTTTAAATGAGGTCCTTAGGAAATTATAAATTGACCAAATTCTATTATTTAGGAATATAAAGAAACGAACTAGACAAATTGGACTTGAGGTAAGGGATCCAACCTCTCACTTTCTTTTCAAGTACCCTCTTTTATGTCATTTCATTTATGCTCCATGTTATTATGTTGGAGGATGTTATTTTATATTAACCACACTTTAATTTTTATTTTTATATGATTAGCTACTCCCTCGTACTCTCATAAATTCATTTTTTAATGTTTTTAAGTGGTGACGTTAGGCTACCGAGTTTTCGTAAGGGATTTTTCATCTCACTTTTATTCCCGTGAGATTTATGCTACATTTGCCACCATTTACTTTGAGTGGTATATGTAATGCCCATTATTCTATGCTTTGTGTAATATAATTTCATTTATGAGTATTTACATCAATGTTGTATTCTTCTTCTTTCATGGGGTGTATGTTTTGAAAGATACCCATGTCGGTAAGGGAATCTTTCACCTTCATCTCTTTAAAAGACTTATTTTGTTATGTCTTTTAATTCACATACTATTAAGTTGGGATATGTTCTTATATATCCTTAATGATGTGAATTTTATTTCCAAGTGATGAGATACCCTTTTTATCTCTCATCAACTCTTTTTCTGAATTTTAAAGTGACGCCGTTAGGCTGTCGAAGTTTACCAAGGGAACTTCTTAACCCAATTTGAATTTATTTGGGTTCAACATGTAGTTATTGAATATGTCCTAATTTGAATATGTGTGAATGACCTTTGATTGTTTTACACTTAATATCCACTTATATTGTGTTTATTTATATTTTTCACACATAATTATGAGATTGATTTATCCTTAATTTAAGGGTACCTTCTTTATAGGGGATTTCATCTCATTTTACATTTATATTGAGACTTCATTGTTGTTATGCACCAATTCACTCTTTTATGGTGTATATACTATCATTTGGAATATTATATAATGAATTCCTTTATTCTCATGATAACATAAAGTTATGATTAAATGTTATTCCTCAATTATTGTACTCATGTGTCTCTCATTTTGTTAAAAACCCTTTAACAAAAATATCATTTTAAATGTTTTAATGATTTATTCTTATAAATATTTCTCTTTAATATCCATGTTTTCAAAATGGTTTTAAGGATTTATTAATTTTGATATTAATGGTTTAAAATTTTAAAAGCTTCAAAGTGGTATGGGACACTTTGATTCAAAGATATCTTTATTAAAGGATTTAAATGGTTTTGAAAATGGTTTTTAGAATAGATTCATTATTTCAATATCTTAAAATGTGATATTGTTATTGCAATATGGGAATTTTATCTTTCCTTTATGCTTGAGATATGTGCTATGATTATGTTATGGTTCTTGAGAATTGTTATGAAGATGGGTGGTTCTGTGATAAACTAAGGGCGGGTGAGCCCGATATAGCTCTCCAATGCATTGGGTAACACGAAGGGGTTAAACGTTGAGGTTTCTCTGAAGAGATTTAGGGAATATACTATGATGGGTATTCCAAATTTAACCAAGAGGGTTACTCCCTACGTAATAATGTTATGAATGCCTCATGTTACTTTTATGTCTTATGTTTTCTATGAGTTATTCCTAAATCTTATGATTTCACGAGGCATGAATATGTGCTTATGTTTTATGAGTAAAGTATGATTTCATTGATTCTTATGAATACATGGACTAATGTTTTCATTCCGTACTATTATATCCCTTACTGATCTTTTTATGCTCATCCCAAGTTTTTGAAATGTTTTTCACAGGTCAAAGAAATGGTACGTGATATGATGATAGTGTCAAGGAAGTGTCAATAATGAATCCATGTTTTATTTTAAATATGTTTCTGTTGATGGGAAAAATTAATACTATCTTTTATGTAACCACTTTGTTTAAATGTGGAATGTAATGTAAGTTTTATGATCTAATTCTCTAAAACTCTAAACCTGAAAAGATACTCAATGTGTAATCTTGTAATTACTCAAGATTAAGTAAGGTTTAAGGCTGGGGCCTTATATTTTTTCCTTTTCAAAAAGCCACTTTAAGGGTTAGCGGTAACGAACATAGGAATTAAAAATTGAAAAGAAAGAATCCCGCTTAAACAATGCAAACATTCAAATTTTAAACAGATTCAACATCGACCTCGGAGCATGTGACACCTCACATCACTTATAACTGACCACCTCGTTCTATGCACCCTGAAATCACGCATCAAAAAACTATTATTGAAAGAAACTTTTTCAAAATTGAGTTTTACCATGGAAATTAAAATGCATGCTCATAAAGATTCCTGTATGTGTTTTTATATACTCTATCATCTTACCTTTGTATAGTCTTTTCAATGGGGGTAATTTTATTGTTCCAAAATCTATCATTTTGGTTATATATAAATAGATGGAGTATTGGGTAAGTGGTTTATTCTTCATTGTATTATATCTGAACTATTCTAATAGTTTTTTTTTGGAGTTTTGTAGGAAATAAATTGTTTTGTATTCCAAGAATATAGATAAACTAAGAGTGAATGTTAGAGATGATTTCATAATCACTTCTTTTGGAGATCAAGGTTTTATTTTAAATGATTATTATTTAATATACTGAGTTTTCTCATGTAGGAATAGAATTTTTGACATTTGATCTATTGGTTGAGGATACAATGTTGAGTTATTTATGAATCTTTTTTGGAAACAAAATACAAATGGGGTGATTTTTTAGACCAAGCTAGTGAAAACAAGAGACTATTTTCATGTTTTTTTATTTTTTTGTCACAAAATGGACCTAAAAGAAGGAAATTACCTGATAATGTATCTGGTGAAATCTATATTAAGGAAAATTGGAATAAAAAACTATTTTCAGAAAAATTAGAGTGTTTTTGTTTAAGAAAGTACATCGTATCAAGATAAATATGTTTGAATTAAAGGGGATTATTGTACTAAATTTTCCTAAATGTAAGTGGTCATCAGATTCACAATGGATTTGGAATGAAATGTGTGATCATAATGAGTTAAATCATCACTAAATTATTATAATAAATCAATTGTAATGAAACATTAATTAATTTTATTTCAAATAAGTCATAAGGAAGTCATAAAACATATGGGGAAATCCTCATGAATGAATATTAGAGTGATAGATATCCAATACCATCTTACTTGGAATGATTGTATATAAGAAAATCGTACATATAATGCTTATAATACGGATAATTGATATCATCTTGATCGAATTTTGGTTGTTTGTTTTCTGTCCAATCATACTCGGGCTAATAATGAATGAAATAAATTATAAATAATAGATTGTTATAATAATTTCCAATAAATCGGATGATTCTAAAGCTATTCTCACATGAACACAATGCTATGCAGGAAGTAGTGATATAAAAAATAGCTTGTGAATGAATTATGGTCTTTAAGAAGATGTTATTGACACTTTTCAATCATATTAAACATTTCATTATTTATTTTTAGAATTGTTTTCAATAATATCTAATAGAAAAAAAATTCTATTTGTAGCCGATGAAAATCAAAATGATATAGACAGATCATCAATGTAGACTTCCATTTAATATGGGTTTAATTATATTGTTTTTTGTTCAAGTGGGTCAATATATTGATGAATTATGATTTTTTAATTAATTTTTCAATTATGTTAAAGAGAATAGTTGATTACTTTGAGTAGATTTGTTATCAAGAGAATAATGTGAATTGCATGAAATGAGAAGAGGTATATTTCATAATTTATATATTCAATTGTTAAAAATAATTTTTCTGATTAAATCAGGCTATGAAATTAAAATTCATAAATTTAATTCAGTTAGGCTTTTGAAATGAAATTATAAAGAAGATATGGGCTTTGAAAAAGATTTTAGAAGAGTTGATGAAGTCATTATTCAGTCAAATTTCAGGGGAAAAGGAGAATTGGTTGAATTTTTTAGAGTGGAAAGTATTTTGAGATTCTTGTAAAAATTTCCCATGTGATACCTATAAAATTTTAGTGTACGTTAAACATTTCCTAATTGATATACAATTCAATACAGAAGGGAGAGAATGTTTATATTTTTAGATAGAATATTATATTTTTGTGTCAGGCTTTTCGTGGAAGAAGTTTTGATGACGAATTGATAGAAGAAGACTCAAGGACACATCATTCAATTCAATTGAACATAATATTTAGCTAATTATATTATTTAGATTTTCAATTGTATTATTGTGATCAATGAATCAGGTAGGATAATTAGATTCAAAATTTCTCTTTATTGATTTACAGAATGAGTGTAATGGAATTCTAAATTGATTAAATTGTATTCTACTATAGGTATATCTACATTATTTAGAATCATACTAAGAATAATCATACTGGGGTTAATCATATCAAAAAGAATCATACTAAGAATAATAGTATTGGGATAGTCATACCATGAGGAATTGGACTAGTCAATAAAGTCTGGTAGAACAAGATTGGGTTTCCCATAACAATGTCTACTATGTACTTACCATATTCTGGGTAAGAAATTGATGATTTTTTTCAAAGGAATTTTTTTGGATGTTTAAAATATGAATATGAAAAAAAAAATTATGTAATCAGTATATTAACCTATTTGTGCTAAGAGGGAGAACACAAACTATTTCATTATTTATATAGTTATATAGGAGTGAAATTGTAGATCCTACTCATTTTATTCCACATTAAATGATTTTTTTCTAGTGAATTATGTGGTATTGGATTATTTAAAAACATTACCAATGATGTAGCTATTATTTTTTAATAGTGAACCTTGTTATTATTTTTGTTGTTTTAGATGTGTGTATGAATTATTTTCAATATGTATGGAAATCATCAATAAGAGGAGAAAGTAGTTTCAATAAAAAATAAATATAAAATAAACATTTTCACATATTCACCAACTCTAATTCCTTTTGATAAAACTATGCTATCTGGAAACTTTTAATTATTTGTCATAATTTTTTTGGTGGTGTAAGAAGAATGGTATGATACATACATTGAGGTTAAAAAAATTACTTTTCTGTTTATTAGTGTCATATTTGCGTATTTATTTAAGGGATGTTCTATGTCAATCCTTTGGTTTTTTTTAAAATTTAAGAGTCTAATTTGTTATGGTAGTATCTCAATTAATGCTAACAAATTTTTACTTAGTAAAGACATGAGGTATATCTTTTTTTTATTAGTTTATTATGGGATCCGTAAGAAGTTAATTTTGGTTCTTGAGGTATGAAAATATAATTTTGTGTTCTTAGTTTTTTGATAAAATTATTATATTGTAGTGGGAATTTATAGAAAATTTCAATAAATAATATTTTCATATGTTCATATTTTTTATGATAAATGGATCCATTAACTATAGAGAAATTATTTTGAATTAAAAATGTGTTTATAGTCTTATTGAATGATTTCCATTTCATCAATCATAGATTAATGGATTTTTTGTAATTATATTTATCTAGAAAATTTTCTCTATCACACTCAAATATTTTAAAGGTTCTATCTTTCTCTTCCATATCTATGTGGTCCATTCCAATGATTTTTTTTATATATAGAAACCTTATTGTGAGAGGACATTTTTTTCTTCCCACTCTCTCTTGTCAATATGATTTTTTATAACCCACTTTTAATACGTGGGTACTCAATAATGATATTTACATGATTCAAACCATTTCATATTGATTTCAATTTTAAATTTTGAGGACAAAAATTAATAAATTGAGGAAATATGTAATGTTATAATTTTCTAAAAGTAAAAACAATCTTGAATAGTCTATACAATATGAAAAACCAAACCCAAAAAAATAATGATTATTTAAAAAGGAAGATTTCAACCTTTCTATTAGATATTTGTATATATATAGTATTTATAATTTTTTAAATTTAGGTCTGTCCTACAAATATTGATAAACTATATGTAAATATCCATTATATTTTTTTTGTTAATGTCAGTTTTTTCATCAAAATATGTTTTCTTCCAAAATGATTTATATTTTATTTTTTAGAAGAGAATATAGTTAATTTATTAAAAAACATAGAATTTTTATTTGATAAAAAACCAATTTTTTCATCATCATATCTAAATTAAATTAAGGTGAATTTTATAAATTTTTAAAAAATGTAGATTTTTCAGTAAATATTTTAAAATACCATTTTTTTGTAAAATCATTATTTATTATTATAATTTAATTAATTTCAATGTCAAATTTTTTTAATCGAAATTAATATAAGTTTTTTTTTATTTATTTCAATTATGTACATGTTATTTATCTTTATAACTATATTTTATAATTTTATCTTTAGTAATCAAAACATATTTTTATGAAAAATATTTTTAAATGTATAATGTTTCTCCATTTTAATAAAAACAAATAATATATAATGAAAAAAACATAAATTAAAGGTTTGTATTATATATCTATCATTATGAATTCAATTTCTTATAAATATGAATACAATTTATATAGTTGAAGTGAAATTATATTTTCCATAATATATGTATTTTTTTAAAAACTGTTTACCATCATTTTTGAGGGATTTATTTTAAAATTAATTAATCCAGTTATTTGAATTTATTATGATAAAATCTATTTTAAATTTTTAATAAAAATAATTAATTATTGGTAATAGTTCATTCTAAATTGTAAAATAATGTGAATATTAACTATTGTAGACATTTATTACCATAGAAAACAAAATTAATTTAATTAAGGGTAAGACTAATTTTAATAATAGTATAAAAACATAATACCAATATTATGAATATTTATATTTAATTTAAATTTAAATCATGATTGTATATACCTATTACTAATTTTTTACTTTATAAATGATTAAGCATTTATTTTAATAAAACAAATTCTTGATAAACGACAAAAAATTGTATTTTTAATTAATATTCAATTTCAATTAAGGTGATTATTTTTATTTGTTAAATTTTTATAGAAATAAGAGAAATTTTTAATAATTGTTATTTTTAGGTAATATTTATTAAATATAAGTGATCTTATAATTTTTATGATGTCAAATTTAATTTTTATGAGGTCTAGAAAGATGTTATTGTCAAAAAAGGCAAGTATTTCTTACATATTGTCTATTTATTTTTTAAATGATCGAATAAACATATTTAAAAAATTATTTACATATAATGTATATTATATTAGGAATAAGAATATTTAAATTATTCAATAATGAATTTTTCATAATTTTTTTAGATAGTCGAATTTTTGGGGTTAAATTAAATACAGTATAAATATATATTGTATATTATGACTTCACAATGACCCAAAAGTGATGTAATAAACACTATATAGGGTACCCACAATGTAACATATGTTTTCCATTTAAAATAATGATATTTTAATTTTATTTGATTTATTATATAAAACCATTATCAATCCTCCAAACATGTAATATATTTTAGGGATTTAAAATAATTTCGTTATGATTTAGACTATATTCCATTTAAGAAATGGAATTATTTTATTATTTTTAGAACATTAACTCATAAGAACTTAATTGAGTCCAAATTTTCAGAAGCGATTGTTTAAACCCATGGGATGTTTTGTGGGATCAGTTATATTATTATGTTTTTTCCAAATCATAAATAAAAAATAAATCTAGTAAAATTCTAATATAAATACAACCCATGATCCAATTTCTCATTAATCAAAATACATTTAGAATGTAAATTCTTACCATAAACTCTCTAGAATATTTCAAAGTCAACGTTATATCCTTGGAATCCCTTCCCCAGCATTTATATTAACTTACTCATTTAAAGGGCCTTCCTTCCCTCCTTAAAATTCAATCACATTCTTTGAAGTTATACTTATTAATTTCAATTTTATATAATTTAATTAATTTATAATCATATAATTAGTTTCATATTTTGGACAATTGAATTGGAAATCATTTATTATCTATCATTTTCACCTTTTTAAGTCGTTACTATGCTTAAATTGTATAAGGGGTATTCCATTTTCTTCTTTTTATCAAGAACTCCATTTTTGTTATAACTCCAATTTTCTTTATCCTATGTTTGGATATGTGATTAAATATTACCCATACATTAAAATTTATTTATAAATAATTATTTTTTCCTTTCATTATAATTAATCATTCCATGATATTTTATGCACACCTGTTACTATGTAAGAATGTTTTAATGGTTTTGTGTCTTCTCATTTCTATTCAATATCTTGTTTTATGATATGTATATTGTATTACATATTATTAAATTATGATATATTATTATATTTCCCTCTTTATTTATATTTAATGTATACATTATAAGATATCCATTTCACCCTCATTGATACACCATTGATCCTTTATTTTGACATGTTACCATGATGATATATATTTATGATTATTTTCATTATTCTTGTTTCATCAATCAATCACGTCTTTAATTTCAAATTTATAATGTGTATGTGATAGGTTTTTCATTCCCCTGTCATGTACCATATTATTTCCTTGATATGATAGACCCATTTATCTCTCATCACACCATTTCAAAGAACCTATATGTAATGTTGTTATACTGCCAAAATGTCACCATAATTATCAACTCCATAAAAATTATATATTGAATACCATACCAATTTCTTATCATGTATGATCATATTTATATATGTTTTTTATTTTTTAATTACACATTATCATTCCACACTCATTGATGATGAATTATATTTTTAAGATGAATGAATCCATACTGTAGGACATCTATTTCAAACATAAGCATGATAATGAAATATATATTATGGGTGAGGCCATATAGCACTCTAATGCATTCAAAATTGTATAGTATCATGATACATCATGTTTGGATAGGGTTTGATCATGATTCCATTATGATTATTTTCCACCATGATGTATCTACCAGGTTATCCTTGACATGTGTTTATGATTATGTGTTTCATATTGTTTACATATTTTTCTTGTTGACTTTATGTTTATGACTCTATATCTTCTCTCATTACTCATTTTAAGGATTCCTACTATTTTTATGTACCATATATATTCAAGTTTTCTGACATGTATCTTATTATTCAATTTTTATTCTCTTTACGGTCATTATATATCACCATAATCTTATGATTTTCCTTTACATAACCCATGAAACTTTAAAATGTGATGGACTTTTAGAATCAAGTTAATGGATTTTACTATAATGTTGTTTTACACATGTTGAAAATGTAATTATATGTACCTAATTCCAAAATACACTATAATTACTGATCTTTTTGGCAGTATTAATTATAATTTTATATGACAAATAATAAATTTATGTTATATAAATATTAGGGTAGAAATAATATTTTTTTCATGTCCATCATGAAAGAAGAAATGAAAAAATTCATTTAAACAAATTCCACCAAAAAAATGTTTGGGTAACATGGGTTTATCATTAATAATATATTTGTTTATACATGAGGGTAACATGTTTACCTTAAACAACCTTTTGATAGAAGGACCTACTTTTAGGCTACACAGACCTACCCCTAGACACCCATGTACAACATGAGGATACATTAACACAATGTATGGAGAATCCCCATACACATTCAAAGAGATCAAGTTAACCCTGAAAAAACATTGAAATATTGTTCTTCTATTTATTAAATAAAATATTTAACATAATTATACATTCATGAATATTGTACCACCAAATACATGATAGGTGGGAACCTCTATTGTACCCTTATATGATCTTCTAGTACAATAACTCGTGAATCTTTTACAATCAAGTGAGTATAGAACTGCTATTATATATCATAAGAGACTGAACACAAACACTTATAAACAAATATTAAGGTACCACATAATATAATAATTATAATCAATTACATGTGCTACCCTTACACAAGGAAATGGTGCTTTGTAAGGGTAATAATTTAATTTGGAATACATTTTCATAAAATTTAATATACATTAGATTCAAAATCAGTTATTTTTATAAGTTAAAAAATATGAATATTATAATAATAATTCTTACATAAATTTTTTCACTCTTTTATAACATGATTATATGATAATTATATGCTCTTACGGAACTTTTTCATTTATTGTGTTTTGGATAATATATTATGGTCTTTTATTTGTTATGATATGACTAGTGATTATTATATTTTAATTGATTCATATGATATTAAATTATTTATTTATCCTCTCAAACCATCGTTCTCATCTTATTCATAAGAAATATCATTGATTTAAATATATTTTTTAACACATACATAGATTCTATGAACACCAATTAATATATTTTCATTTTCCATGGGAAATGAACAATGGTTATATATTTTTCTTATTTTTGTAGGTTTTGCGTTTTTATGAACATGATGGGAGATTATTTAGACATTTTATGTATGATTAATTTATGTATACATGTTTCTCATGATAATAATGATTTTCATTTCTGGAAGAGATCATAATAAAATTTCTTTGTTATTATTTTTATAAAATTAAATATAAATATATGGGATGCTTGGGTTTCCTTAAGCACTATCTCAATTTATATGATGATCGTATGAATGTGGTTTTGTCAAATTTGTATCATTGAATTAAAAGACATGATGTTCATATATTTTAATATATAATCTCAATAAATATTATCATTAATCATAATTTCTCCATTTGTTGATTTAAAAAATAAAAGTTTTTATTTTCACACATTGATAATAATCAACCTTACGAGTTATACAATTTATTTCAAGAATTATTTTACCCTTCAAGAAGTAATAAACCGACCATGTTGTTATTCTATTAAAATATATTTAACATTATAAAATACCTAATTATTCCTAAATGTTAACATTTGAGGATCTTTTTAATATAATGAAATGGTTTTTTTATTATTAATTTTTTATTAATATTCTCTACAGATTCAACTTTATATGAAAAAATTAATCCATATTATTCTTCATGCACAAAAAATAACAAATAAATAAAATAAAATCCAATTTTTTCCAAAATAATCAATACTGATATAGATAAAAATAAAACATTGTTTAATATTGAGGTGAACATCACCTCATGTGAGAAATATAAATTCATTTATTTATGAATATGATATACATGTTGACAAAATATATAACATAAGAAATTTTTTCACTTCAATCATTTCCAATGACTCTTATCGAAAAGTATATAATAATATATCGGAAATTATACAGTAATTTACTAAGTAAATCATCACCATTGGCCTCTAATATTCTTTCCCATTAATACATTTTTATAAAAAAATTCAAAAGAACTATAAAATTTAGGTCCTAAGGGAAAATATATATATTGAATTAATGGGTAGAGTTAAGGGAACATGTGATTTTTCAAAATATAATGATATTTCATACTGCACATATGTTCATTCACCAAAGAGTCACAATATGTTGGAGCCCTGAAAGACCATATCATATGCATCTCCATTTTTTCTTTATGAGAAAACATATCTGACACTTTATATGTATCATGGCATGTATATAATATAGCTAGAGTATTTTTAGCTTCTTTGTTGAGATATTCTATCCATCGAGTTAATACCCTCAGTGGAACATCCCTTGTTATATCCTATGGTCCTTCACAATGACTTCCATGTACGATTAAATAAATAACTATTTTCAGTTATATTTAATAGCATACCCATTATCATAAGTAATATCCAATAATTCATCTCAATATGTTTTCCCAATATAAGTGTAATGATAAAATCACCCCATAAAAAAATTCATGATGGGTGTAGAAGATGCCCCCATATACTAAAGGACTAAAAATCGTAGTGGAAGAACCATTAACATTAACTATGATTCAATATATAATTGGTGGTAACCAGCTAATGAACATAATCATCTTATGATTATGAAAATGATCAAAAACACCCAATGAACATAGAATAAATAGATCATGCATAATATCATTCATACCATGGGGTTGTAGCATGGGGACTTCATAAACATCTTTGTTCAGCATTAGGATCCCCTAGTGCAGGGATGGTTCTTTACATAAAATATCATTTCATTTTGAGATTTCAAAATAAATCAAAATACTAAGGAAACCAAAACATATAGATTATTTTTGATCTTTTCAACAATGAAAATTGAACAGACTGCTTCTAGTAGTGAACAACACAACATTTTGTTGTGATTGTTGGTGCGGAAAATTGAACCCAGAAATTTCTATAAATTCCGACGAAATATATATAATGTAAACCTGTGATTCACATAATCTACATCCTATAAACATATAATAAAAATAGAGGCAAAGTGATTCCTAGACCTCTTAAACTTCTCCAGTGTTGGAGGGCATCATTTCCAAATATTCCACATGAGAAGTAACTTAGATGGTTGAATAAATAATTCATTTAATATTAGTAACCATCTTGGTGAACTATTTAAACCAAGATATTAAAACTTATAGAAATCACTTGAATTGATCTACCCATCATGATTGGGTTTCCAAATGATAGTGGCATAGTCAAAACAACCATTACATTTGATTTCCAAGATGACTTTAGAAGAAATAATGGCATCAATGTTGTGTACTTGTGGAAAATAATAAACAATGCTAACGGTTAATAATTCATGTGTAAGATTACTATTGTCTTGTAATGTATTATCTAACCATGCGTTTGTTATGAAATTCAGAATGGAGTCCATGATAGAAATACATTATGTATCTTGGTAAATTTTATTGAAGATATTCTCTAGAGAAGTTGAAATAGATGATGTATGATGGTATTTATAATCATTAAAGAGTGTCCATTTTGTCTAGTGAGACAAAAAAAATAAAAACACATCATTAGATATCATACCCCAAGTGAAATTCCCAATAATAATATCATTGAATATCCAAAGGTCCCTGAAACCATGTCCTCTCAATTAAATCGGGTTAACTCACATCTTCTATGTGAGTGACTAAATTCAATTCATAAATAGAACCAATCCATATGATGTTCTGGATCATTCCTTGCAGATCCCTAAGAATGTTCTGAGGAAATATATATATACATAAATAATTGAAAAACAATTAGGTTATTACAGAGTTAACACAACACGCCCATGTAGCTTAAGACACGGGTTTTTAATTCCATAGAGCCATTTGATAAAAAATTAATAATAATATATTATCTAAGTTATTCCTTTTCAACATTCCCAATAATAGGAGGAAAACTAAATATTAAAATTAAAGGGACCTATTTTAACCCATTAACTTGTTGTTATTCTATTTTTTCTACCGATTGATAAAACATCTCCAAATATAGTGAAACATTTCTCATAGTTGATAGTCTGACTAGCCACCTCCTCATAATGAGAAAACAAGGCCTTAATATAAAATAATGTCTTTCTTTATGTTTGAAAAAAATAATATCATTTACATAACAAATCTCTTATGGATCATGACGAGTGATACTTTATTTAATTTTTTTTATAAAGTACAATATGATCCAATCCATTGAGGAATATTCTCATGTAATATTCCACAATAGAAAAGATAATATTTCAAAGTGGGTCTTCATGTCTCACATCAATGGTGCAAGTAAATTACTATATAGGAGCTCTAGTGATAAGGATTTACATCCTAGAAGGGATAATACTTGTATGAATGATTTGAATCAACATTCATTATTTTTCACACTTTTTGAGGATATCATGAAGGAAGTGATATTTCAAAGTATCAAAGTCCTTGTATATATCAATTTTGAGAGAAAAAATCACATTCTTCACTGTCCTTCTCATTAAATTATCACCTTCTAATTTAGTGGGGAAAAATGTTGAATGCCCCATCTATGAACAAATTCAAACTAATTCTTCTTAATGTGATCCTTAACATGTCCCCCGATTATGTGTATATGAAGCTTGGTAATGAGTATAGGAATTATGTTCTCAATTGTGACTAGCCTAAAGTCATTGATATTAGGGGCACATTCAATATTAGTTATAAATTCAATGGATAATTCATTGACCCCATGAGTCATGATGGAGTTCTGATAAAATTAACTTATTACAAGAGTGGTATTATCCTACGCAATATCCCTATAAAAATGAATAAGATTTCGGTGAATTCATCAGGTTTAGGTGAGATATACATATTATTTGAGAAAATATAAACCTATATTTACTCCATGGATGGATTCATAGTGAGAGAATGATTATTGTACTCCTCAATGAATGGAAAAAAAATTTCAATCATTTAGTGTTACTTTGACCGTCTTAAATGTATAAACCCTTTAAATTCCAAAATATTTTCTGATAGATATCAATCTCAATGTCGAAGAGTTTTTCCTTAATATTTATAGCATTATTACTTGTTTTGTACCTCCTCTCTCTTTCAATAATATGAAATATTATTGTGTTTATGTCACCATAATTATGCCTTCCTATATTCACATATTTATATTCCATCATTTCCATGATCGTGTGGAGTTCATCTATCCTATTATGGTATGTAATTTTTTCTCTATATGAAACATCCTACTTTTGATTTATAATCTCATCAATAGTAAGGCAGTATTCATCCACATTAATGTCAAAACTGATCCTATAAAAATACTTTTTACACTATTCCATTAACATCATCTTGGCATGTTTAAGCTTACATTCCAATATATAGAAAGAGCTTCTAGTAGCATTACAATTTCGCACTTCCATAAAAATTTCCCTGTATCAGGGAACCACAACCCATTGATTTTTGAATATAAATAGAATGGATGTTGACCATGTAAATGGTATAGAGAAATCCATCGTGATAGGATTATGGTTAGAATGATGCATATGAATTTTGAATCTAGATACTACATTATTATCATACCAATCATCCATTTGAACAAATAATCTATCAATATTACATTCTTTCTACCCATTTAGAGTGCATTTACTCCATGTAAATTCATCCCCCATAATCAGGACCTCGAAAAGATTTCCCTGGTCAATTCTTGATGTGATCCCAAAAGAAACAATGTGATTGAAATGATATCTAGTTTTTTTGTTCAGATTCAAGATTAATATTAAATTCACCTTGAATCACCCATTAATGATTCAAACATACAATATCTGTAAAAAACATTTCCTGAATTCTCTTCTCTTATTATATGATGGGGAAGCATACACAACTAGGATTTATAAATGACAACCTGAGATAACGTAGAATAGAGATATTATTTGAGGTTGTCTGACAATGTCATTGACCTATATGCTTTGATGTTTTATTCTGAATAAATGAACCACATCCTTATCACGTAGGTTATGGGACACAAACATATATCCAATAATGCTCCATTTAATTTCATTCTAATGGAAAAAAATAACATTGGCTCAATGAGTATAAGAACCATTTTTTTATTGGCCATAATAATATGTCTAAGGGTTTTGGATGTTAGGGGATTATCTAAAAATTGATATTTCCAATAGATGATAATCATTATTTAAGGGTACTAACCCTTCTGTGAGGACCTTTAAATTTTTCCTCACCTCCAAGGAATTGAACATTATTATCGATATGTTTCCTTTTCTTCATTTTTACCTATTATTCATTCAGGACTCTTCTTTGATCCAATTAATATTATATTAATAGATGTGGACATTTGACAAAAATAGTATTTGATTGAATAAAAATTTTAGTGTCATAAATATCATCAAGCCACAAATTCCAATTAAAAGGAGTTAACCTTTTTGAAGACTTATCAAAAGGATGTTCAATATGTGGTTTCTTATCAAATGCCTTTGTAGTTGGAACCTATGAACACACTCCCTCCTATTCATTATGAGTAGCTGATTTGAGATGCAATTCTATAGGATTTTTTGATCAATTTACATGTGTCCTCCAATATTGGTGTCCAACATGCAATTGCCTCCCATATAGTAACTATTGGATTTGAAGCACACCCAAGTGGTAAAAAATGATTACTATCTTCCTGTGAGAATATAGGGTAATCAAAACCACATATGATTCCATCTAAAGACCTAATGTGTGTGTGGTAATTTAATTTAGACCTATGTGAAACATTCACCACTACCTTCTCTATATCATTAGATGATTGATAAGTCACATTTACCACCTCATTAACTCTATTAGTGGTATGAGTTTTATGAATGAAAGAGTCCTTTTTGAAATAATCGATGGGTCCATATAAAAAGTCGGTGGTTGATCCGATACAGTCATAATCTGTAGGGATTCTTGTGGAGAAAACGTAGTAAACTTCATGTTCACCACAATAGGAATTGGATATGTAGAGTTGTGTACCTCCACAAATGAAGTGAAATTATACCTTGAAACATCCAAATGCATGTGGGGAGGAGGACCCTACACCATACCCTAATCAAAATGACCATTGTCTACAAAAGGACCAAGACAAGATATGTGCCTATATAAACTATATAGCTTCATCTCTATAAAAACAATCGCACTTGAAGACTCAATTTTACCATGAGTTTTAGTGTGATTTCTTATACTCACCTTCATTTTCATGTATTTCTCCACATCATGCCACATAAAATTTAAAAAAAATCCATTCAATATCCCTTTTACATTCATCCATTTAATTTATAATGAAGTTTAACATGGTGAAAATTTTAGGATTTTCAATACTTAATTAAAAAATGCAAGGTATTGTCTCTAATAGTGAGCAAAAATTCCTCCACCAGTGTACTTGACATGTCAACAGCCACCATGATTCTTGCACAGTCCCAAAACATTAGGTTTTCAATTTGTTTTTCTAGCATAATGGGCTACCAGTAGATGATGTTATGAACCATAGAATCCTCGGGTTCTAATATATCCAATTATTCTTATAAATGTGTAACCATACCTTTGTGTGAGTTTTACTCAGAGTGTATGAATAAATGATTCTATCCCATTCCTGATTTCTAAATAATACAAGCTTCAGATATATGGATCAAAGACTCCAAGCCCACATCTTATAGTAATTTAATGGAAAACCACATGATTGTACCCACAACCCATTGAAGTAATTTTCCACATATCAAAATGTCAATACTTCTAAATACACTACATGAGGTCATAAAATATACCAACTCATTCACGTTTGGAGAAAAAAAACTAAATAAATTTTAAAATATAATCATAATCTTACGCTTTCTTCAACAACATTATGGTTACACACCACATGTATAATAGTCCCATTCTTGATTACCCTTATAGGAGGAGGTATGTCAATGTCTGAGAAATATAAAGAGGCATCTTATTTGGAAACCTCTAAAATGTTCCTCCACTAATTAGTAGGATGTCCCAAATCTTGTTCATTCATATTAGTTTCAGAAGTGTGACAAAATATATCACCATTCCCAACATACTCATGAATAATCCAATTTCCGAAAGATTTAGAAGGATCGAGATATTCATATGATTCTGATGTGTGATTTCCCCCTTCTCCTCTCTCTCCCCTTTACCGTCCATCTATCTATACTTATTCTTTTCTAGTTAATTCATAAAATAACACATGTAATGAATAGAAATATATGGAATAATTAGGGATATAGTGAATCTAGATTTTTTATATTGATGTATTTGGTGCTTTTAATGTCTTAAAATGATTGTATAATGAGGTGGACTTTAAGAGTTTAGATCATACATCAATAATGGATTCATAATATTGATGTATAATACCATATGAGATGTACATATACTTTTTTTAAAAATTATTAAAATTGGAGATATTTTAATATGGTTAGGAATATTTACATTGGTAAATAGACTCATATTTAAGGTGAATAAAATATTACAACCATAGGAGTTTGTTGAAAAAACAATGTATAGATAAAATTAGAGGTGACCAATGATCATTGTTCTTTAAATAATAGAGAAAATTTGAATTTGTGGATATTTATAGTAAATATGAGTATTTTTCTAAAACAAATTATATAAGTTCATGAAATCTATGTATTAGAAAATATAATACAAAAGGGTTACTTCTAATAAGATATGCCCAAAATCCTATTATATATATATTCATAATATATATATATTTAATGAATGATATTCTTTTTAATTCATGATTTACCATTCTATAGAATATAAATTAATTTTTTTAATCATTATTTATTTATATATATTATTGAAAATTCATCATATTATTTCATGAATTGAATTTTATTGGAGGTGAAATATTTATATGATTAATGTACCTAAAAAAAATATTATTATATTATAATGAATGGAAACAATCATGTTAAATGAAGTATTATAATTGATTTCTCATATAATATATTAAAATGATATGAAAAGAGGTGTTGATGATCATCATTGTCATAAATTCCATTAAAATTGATGCTCTCATATATTCCATCTTTTCATATGTAATACTGGAACATAGTGAAGGGAATAAAAATCACCTATCATCGAAAATTGATTTAGGATATTCCATTGATACACTATAAAAGTTGGAAGAAATATGTCCCCCCACTGTGATTTATCTAAATCTCATCCTACGAAGGATATCAAGAATTGATTTAGTGGAACATCAAAGTATGATAATTTTTATTTATTGTATTTATTCGATTTTGATTCATATAAAAGCTTCATATATTAAGAATTAGTGGTGCATAAAATAGATTTTTAAATTACATTGTCATTTTCTTTTAACTATAATTACACAATAATAAAGACCTTCACTTTTATGACATTCTATAGTGGATACTAAATTAACATGTATTTTTTTAGAAAATTCATATTGTTGTAACATATGTAAATGTTCTAAAAATGAGAATGAATGTAAAAAAATTATACATAGTGTTCAAAATTTACTGAGAATTGATGAACATGGCATAAATGTATACTTTAATGTTTGGTATGTAGACTAATAATTTGTAATATATATTAAATGAATAATTATAGTTAGTTTAAAATATAAAAATATTTAATTATTGAATCTGATATTGGTAATTGAATTAAAGAGTTATTAATAATGATGTGTACTAATTTTTTATATTTTGAATATATACTAGAATCAACATGGGGTGTGTGAAACACCACTGAGTATCTATGATAGGCATGTATATAATAGAAATAATTAATCAGTTTTCAATGTATATGGTGATGAATTTATATTTTATATGTTTTCTATATATAAAAGTGTTCAATATCAAATGATTGATTTTTTAATCTTGTATATTTCATTCATGGATAAAGGATATTAAATATTAAATTTAAAATTTTCTGTCAATATCAATTAAATATATGTAAATTATTTCTATCATAATGTCATTTATAGTATGTTATTAGAGAATACAGTTGATAATAAGATGTTCTTATTAATATCTGTATTAATATTTTTATTAATCATCAATTTGAGAAAAAAATGTTTTTAGTGTAATATTTTGGTAAAGGGATTTATCTAGGATAAAAGACTTTATCTAAATAAATTTCAAAATATGTGGGTATATGAACTTATCTCCCGCCAGGGGTAAATTTTAATAAAGTCATGGTTTAAAAAAATGTTCCAGACCCATAGAATACCATATGGGATATCTAAGAAATAGTGTATTTGTTTTATATTTGTACAAATAGGAAATAAATTTGATTCCAATATTCAAATGTGTATATGTACCATATAAACACATTTTAAATGAATGGAGTGTCTAATATGTTAATGTGAGTATACTTCATCTTATAGATGTTGAATATGAAAAAATAATATAAATTACCATATGAAAGTTATTTTTATTAAAAATTATTTTCCTAAAATATAAGGGATATAATATGGTAATGAAAAATTTAAATTATTACATTTAATAAAAATTTGAAAATGAATATCTCTATTTAATAATAGATTATACATGTTTAACACTAAATTATTTCTCACCCAATATCAAAAAATATGTTAGGATATGTGGTGATAAATAAATATTTTAAATATATTCATTAATTTATCATGAAAAATGAAAAATATTTATTCATAGAGGATTATAATTTTCAAAATTAAAATTCAATTAGTAATACATATACATAATGAAATGTGGGTATGAAGGTAAATAGAAATATAAATAGTAAAATTAGTTACCATAACAAAGTGGGTTTCATTTTGTCCTAACGTATCTTCGAAGGACTATTTAACAATGAGGTAATTAGTTACATAATGTCAAGGAAAAAATATAACGTAAAAGTTTTATAGAGACAATGATGATGAATTCAGAAAGAGTTATACGTATAAAAAAAAATTTACATCAAAGTATTTTATGTTGTGATGTTAGGATATTTTAATCTGTTCTTAATGTTTAACATTTAGGAATATGATTCTTAAATATCGCTATTATATTTAATGGATTTCTATAAATATATCTCTCACAAATATGGTAGTGGGAGTGTTTTATCATATGGTTACATAGAGACATAACAATGATTATATATGACATACTAGTAACAAAATCAATAATGTTATCAAAAAATGCTGATTAGGCGGTTTAATATATATGTAATGTTAAATTGGTTCTTTTAATTTCTTTTTAAATATACAAGGTTTTAATATTGTTATAATGAATCAAAATTTAATAAAACATTTAATGTTTCATTCTATCATGTTAGAAACATAACATTATATATATAAATATATTTTGTGAGGTTAAATGATAATTTTCCTCTCAATCTATGACTTGATTATTGTCTCTAACCATTTTTCATCCTTGAGTACATTACGATATATTGAAATGATAATGTTATGTTGAGTATTATTGTTGTAGTTAAATTCAAAAAAATAGTCACAATTTAGATGGAAAAAAATATGTTTAATCATTTATATTGGACCACTAACTAACTATAACAAATTATGTTTCATGAAAGATTTATTGCAATACTTGGTGTGAATGTATATTATATGTGTCCCCATTTATTGAGGATTTTGAGATATATAACACAATAATTTTCATACATGAATTCGGTATATAAAAATTAGAAATATTTATTTTTCTAATATGTTTTTGGTTGGGTATTCTGTTGATCATGTCGTTAGTTAGAGCTTATCCGAATTGGAGTTTTCCTCTCATATAATAAGTATTAAATTATATACCCTGATTGAGACAGACGGTTGGATTATGAAACCACAACAATGAAATGGATATCTATCTGGATAATGGATTTGTGTGGTTTCTACACATAATTATGAATGATATGTGATGTTTATGTCAATCAAATTTTGGAATACTCTACGATCAAAGAATAGATTAGTGGGGTAAACTTGATTGAAAATTTATGTGCACTACTACCAATCTATGTCCTTGATAATGATAATATATTAAAATAATCATTTATTATTAATGTAAGTAGGAGGTCATATGTATAGAGATGTGTGTTCTTGATCAAGATCATTACTAGAACCATTATTTTTTAGCAGCATTGATTCGTTATATATGCTTAAATTTTCATACATATATAAATCAAAAATGTTTTAGATGGGTATTCAAAATGCTTTACATGTGATTAAATAAAAAATTAATTTTTGGAATCACTTCAAATGAGTATTATAAGAAATAAAAAATGGATTTAGAAATGGGTTCACAAGTTATTGTATATGATACAAAATAAAGCGGAACATAATGAAACTGTGTTAGAAATTAGTGTCGGTGGGAGATGGAAAGGGATAATCCCAAGATAATCGTCTATTTATATGATATGTATATATACATGTTTGTGTGTTTCTAGGCAATAATGAAATTCATTTAATGTATATTATTCCATGAATCATAAATGATACACTATTAACAATTTTTATTCCCCCATGTTAGTTATCATTTAGTATTGAATTTCATGTGATGTTATATATAGGAGGTGAAATGTTAAAATAATGAATTCAGAAAAACTATAGAAATTATTTATCTATATTAAAGAATGAATAAATATAATTTTAATTAATGATCCTCCCTAATTTTTTATATAATTGACTACAACATAGTTTATATTGGTATAGATGAATATAGTTCGACGTACATTGATAAAAAATGGGATATTTTTCTTTGATTTCTTATTTATATATAGGAGTATACCAGATTATTACTAGATGAATAATCCCATATTATCAAAAAATGCTTTAGCATATTCTGTGGAATCTTTAAGGTTGTCGGAAGCATTTTTTTCTATATTACGCTGTTGTAACTCTCGTACCCCTCGTGGTTTGATTTTCATGATCACAATCACTCACTTATTTATCTAATCCTCTTTCAAGTGTTTTTGGATGATAGGAATCATTTCAGGTTACCAAGGAATTGGGCCAAGCAAGCTGAAGCCAAGAAAGGAGCAAAGTGCACTGCTTTCATGTGCACCGGCCAACCGGTGGCTCAGCACCGGCCAGCCGGTAGTGCCTGGGCAGAGAGTCTCCTCACTATCCAGAGCACCGGCCAACCGGTGGCCTCGGCACCGGCCAGCCGGTGGAGCCCAGACAGAATGGCAAGCTACTTTCTTGCCACCGGCCAACCGGTGGCCTCACCACCGGTAATCCGGTGGCCCTGTACCGGTCAGCCGGTGGAGCCAGTCAAACTAGCCGTTGGGCTTTTGACCAGCCTGTCCACTTGGCCTCCAACGGCTCCGAAAGCCTCTCCAACGGCTCCAAAGGCCTCCAACAGCCATATAAGGGTTCCCCCTCTATAAATAAAGGACCTTGAAGCCCCGGAAAGAGTGACCCATGTACGGAAGCCCACGGGACATATTTTAACATCATTTGGCGAACCTCCGGCGGACTTCCTCCAAGGAACCCCAACTGCTCCAATCCAATTCCACATCCAAGGAGCACCACCATAGAAGCTTGGGAGTGCACATCTTCAACTCCAATCATCCATTGGCGCCCAAGGCTTCTCCCATTACGGTTTTTATTGTTTATCATTTTTGAGATTTAAATTGAGTTTGTGCCTACAAACTCCCATTTCTCTCATCCTCCTCTCTTTTGGGTTTGCACACCACCTTTAAGGTGTGAAGAGGTTGGTCAAGACTTTCCTTTAAAAGGCTTGAGACATAGGTGAGCTAGCCTTCACCTGTAAGAAGGCTAGTGGGTTCTTGCTCAACCATTGAAAGCAAGTGGGTTCTTGCATAACCATTTAAAAGCAAGCTGTAATAGGTTCTAGACTACCTGTAAAGTCTAGTGGGTTTCTTGCTGAAACCATTGAAAAGCAAGCGGTAGTAAATCTCTGAACGGTTGAGTTGGGAGCGGAGACGTAGGCTTGGGTTTAAGCCGAACTCCGTTATCAAGTTGTGTGTTTTGCCTCTTTTATTTCCGTTGCACTTTTACTTTGATTTTTAATTGTTAATCATTTTTTGAAAGGCAATTCACCCCCCCCCCCTCTTTCCATCACTTCCTTTCTTTCTCCGCCCAACAATTTGTATCAGAGGAAACATTTGAGTAATACCTTCACCGGTTTCAAATTCAAGATCCATTGTGATGGCCTCATCCTCTTTCGCCCCCGAAGGCTTTTCTTTGGGTCGTGCTCCATTTTTTGATGGAACCGACTATAATTATTGGAAAACCCGCATGACCACATTTCTTAAAAGCATTGGTTATCCTATTTTTAAAATTGTCATGCATGGTTATTCACTTTCTTCTCCCGATGAATCCAAATGGACCCCCGAAGACATTGCAAATTTTGAGCTTGATGGCAAAGCCATGAATGCTCTTCATTGTGAGTTAGACCGTAATGAATTTAATCGTATTTCTACTTGCTCATCTTCTTATGAAATTTGGAATCTTTTAGAAGTAACCCATGAAGGTACTAAAGGCGATGACAAGCCCGATTGCCCATCCCGCAAGAAAAAGGCCAAGCAAAAGGAAAAGAAGAAGGCATTCAAGGCCACTTGGAGTGATAGCTCCACCTCTTCCTCCTCCTCAAGTGACAACGGTAACAAATTCTTAATGGAAGTACATGAGGTAACCTCTTCCGACTCCTCTTCCTCCTGTTCTTCAAATTCTTTCAATCATTTATCATATGAGGATCTCCAACATGCAAGAGATCAATTGGAGGAAGGTTTTCACGAACTCTCCTCCAAATTTGTTGCATTAAAAAAGAATTTCAAAAAACTCTCTTCCGAAAAAGAACAACTTCTCAAAGAGAAGGAAGATTTGACCCTCAATATCCAAAACCTTCCCGATGTTGATTCTATGGAATCAACAATTAAAGATTTAAGGGAATCTCTAGCCAAGTTCACACAAGGTGAACAAAATTTGAACAATTTGCTTGGTTCCCAACGCATTTCTAGAACTACCGAAGGGCTTGGCTATTCCAAGCAAGCTTCCTCTTCCCATGGTCCAACTATTTTTGTTAGGGGGAGCTCTCAAAACAAATTTTGCAATTATTGTAAAAAACCCGGGCACTTAATCTATGAGTGCAATTGTAAAAATTCCCGGTATGGCCGCCCCAAAAGTATTTTCTTTAATGATGAATTTTTTAGGAGAAGACCCGCCACTAGACAAGAGTGGATTGGAAAATCCCTTCTAGCGAGTCTCACCGGACCAAAATTTGTCTCGGTTTCAAAAACCTCTCCCCGGTGATTTGTTGTTTTTATTTAGGGGGAGTTAGGATCGTTTAAGCCTTTTTGTGTATTCAAATTCTTATTCAATTCTTTCAATTCAAACTTTCAATTTCAACACTTGTTATCAAAATTTTCATTTCAAAATATTCAATTCAAATTTTTCATTTTCATTTTCATTTCAAAACATTCAATTCAAACTGTTATTCAATTTTTCGATTCAAAACTTTCAATTCAAACTGTTATTCAATTTTTTCATTTCAAAATTTTTGATTCAAAACTTTCAATTCAAATTTCAAAAATTTCAATTCGTTTAAAATCTCTATCTTGTTTTTCAAATGTTTTCCTCAATCAAGTTTTATGCCCCGTGCTATTTTGATAATCACAAAGGGGGAGAAATTCTTGGTTGATTGGGGGAAAAATCTTTGCTTTCTTTTCAATTAATCCTTTAAAGAATGCCTCTTTTTTTGTATTTTACATTGATTGTTTTGGTGATTGTGATCATCAAAATAGGGGGAGATTGTTGTACCTCTCGTACCCCTCGTGGTTTGATTTTCATGATCACAATCACTCACTTATTTATCTAATCCTCTTTCAAGTGTTTTTGGATGATAGGAATCATTTCAGGTTACCAAGGAATTGGTCCAAGCAAGCTGAAGCCAAGAAAGGAGCAAAGTGCACTGTTTTCATGTGCACCGGCCAACCGGTGGCTCAGCACCGGCCAGCCGGTAGTGCTTGGGCAGAGAGTCTCTTCACTGTCCAGAGCACCGGCCAACCGGTGGCCTCGGCACCGGCCAGCCGGTGGAGCCCAGACAGAATGGCAAGCTAATGTCTTGCCACCGGCCAACCGGTGGCCTCACCACCGGTCAGCCGGTGGCGCCTGGACAGAAGCATCCACCCATCTCCAAGGCACCGGCCAGCCGGTGGCCCTGTACCGGTTAGCCGGTGGAGCCAGTCAAACTAGCCGTTGGGCTTTTGACCAGCCTGTCCACTTGGCCTCCAACAGCTTCGAAAGCCTCTCCAACGGCTCCAAAGGCCTCCAACAGCCATATGAGGGTTCCCCCTCTATAAATAAAGGACCTTGAAGCCCCGGAAAGAGTGACACATGTACGGAAGCCCACGGGACATATTTTAACATCATTTGGAGAACCTCCGGCGGACTTCCTCCAAGGAACCCCAACTGCTCCAATCCAATTCCACATCCTAGGAGCACCACCATAGAAGCTTGGGAGTGCACGTCTTCAACTCCAATCATCCATGGGCGCCCAAGGCTTCTCCCATTACGGTTTTTATTGTTTATCATTTTTGAGCTTTAAATTGAGTTTGTGCCTACAAACTCCCATTTCTCTCATCCTCATCTCTTTTGGGTTTTCACACCACCTTTAAGGTGTGAAGAGGTTGGCCAAGCCTTTCCTTTAAAAGGCTTGAGACATAGGTAAGCTAGCCTTCACCTGTAAGAAGGCTAGTGGGTTCTTGCTCAACCATTGAAAGCAAGTGGGTTCTTGCATAACCATTTAAAAGCAAGCTGTAATAGGTTCTAGACTACCTGTAAAGTCTAGTGGGTTTCTTGCTAAAACCATTGAAAAGCAAGTGGTAGTAAATCTCTCAACGGTTGAGTTGGGAGCGGAGACGTAGGCTTGGGTTTAAGCCGAACTCCGTTATCAAGTTGTGTGTTTTGCCTCTTTTATTTCGGCTGCACTTTTACTTTGATTTTAAATTGTTAATCATTTTTTAAAAGGCAATTCACCCCCCCTCTTGCCATCACTTCCTTTCTTTCTCCGCCCAACATACGCTCCCTCTATACAAATATTTTTTAAGAGATCCTGATTTGGTGTTGTGGAACTTTAGTTAATGGCATTCATGATTTATATAATTTTTTATATAAGTTTCATATCTAGTTATAATATTTTGGACATGGATATATAAGAAATTAGGATTTAAATAGCATATATATAATCTAATTCACGTTATTAGACTCTATGAAAACAATTCATAACCATTGTATTACATCTTGGTTTTGATATTGAAACAAATTTATTATTAAATTTATACTCAATTCCATTTAATTATAATATTATAAACATGTAAATGATATTTCTTAACACAAAAGTAATTTTTAAGTCATAAAATACATTTTAGACATTATACATTTATTTTTCATATATGTAAATTCATTTTAATATTTTGATTTACATTATATCAATAAATAAACATATATTAGTTTAATAAATAAATTATGATATTTATTAAAACATTTTAACATAAAATTTAAATCATAATTGGGAGCATATATGTATAATATATTTCACAATTCACTCAAATGTTATGAAATCTCATAAAATTATATAAATTTCATCATTGAACATTTTGAAGGTGCCAATTATAAATATGAATTATTTTATTGGAAAATAATTTTCATTTCATAATCACTTTAATTATCATAAAAAAATAATGATATATTATAATACCATGTTTATGGTGATAAATATATAAAATCTTATTTTGATAAAGTATTTATTATTTTAAGAGATATATCTAAAAATTAATATTTTATAATTAATTATATATTTTCATATTTAACATTATTATTAATTTAATATGATATTATTTCTTTTACATGATACTTGTGTGTTTCACATAACATTTATATTAATATTTGAATTGTTTGCATTAACATTTTATAGTTATGTATATTTATGATGGGCATATTTCCTATAATAATTATATATCATTATAAATTGTAAAATGATTTATATCACACAATTACTATTTGAGGAAATTAATATTTATATAATAATAAAATTTAATTCACCATATTTCATCACATTTATTAATTAATATTTTTAGGAAATATTTTAATATATGAAATATTTAATTTTATTTATTAATATTTCTTCATACTATCAAAATTTTAAATTTTAAATTTATTTATATAAATTTTATAATACAAGGGATACACTTTTTAATAGAAATATAGTTGTTTAAATTTTTTACATGGAGTAAATGTCTAATAGATAATGAATTCTATAACTAAAGTGAATCAAATTAATTGTGAAAGAAAGATTTGAGTAATTGTCATTTTGTTTTGAATTAAGGCATAGATGTTACAAAAATATATTGCAGATAGATATTATCTAAATTATTATTGAAGAATTTATAAATGTATAAGTTTAAGGGTTTACATGATACACAAGACTATTTATGAATACATAATGAAAATATTTTTCATGTCTAGTGGATATGTGAGGGGTAAACAACCGTTGTAAAGGGTTTATTTTCTAAAGAATCAATGATAACAATATCATGTGCGATGGAAACAAAATTTCCTAAATTCTTCATATAAGTAAATATAATAACCATTATAATGTTTAATAATGAGACACAATGGTCACCAAGTAGTTGTGAATAATATGTAAGGTTTCTTTGAGGCATTTGTGATTTTCATTTTGATACGGGATAATAGTTTCATTTTGTTATAGGAATTATGTCCCATTATTCCATGAGATATATAAAGGTTATGAGAATGTATGTGTTTGTTTTATTAAAATAATAATAGAGATATATAATGGTCATATTTAATATTCCATAAGCGAATAATAATGAGGCATGTAATTGTTGATTAACTTGAAGTGCTTTCCCCCCATTAACTATGAAATCACTAATTAATTGTGATAAATTGTATTTTGGAGTCCATTAAATAATAAAATAATTTCCGAAATCCAATATATTATTTTAGATAATTATGTGTAGGAGAATATGAAATCATTCCATGTATGGTAGACAAATTCAACAGTGCACACTCAGGACAACACAAATGGGAGTAATTTATAGAAGGCCATATTAGGGAGATGGTAGTTACATCATGATCGGATGAAGCCAGGTTAGATAAGTGAAACATTAGGAGGTATTATCCATGTTGTTCCCTTTTTCTATCAATGATATTATCAATTTAATTATTATTTATTAATGTATACATTTATTATAGTTCATTAATGATATTTAAATATATATTATTTGTCAAATTACTGAATGAAATAGAATAGAATGAAGCATGATCAGGATTGAGATTTGGATAGAATATCAATGATATTGATAGAATATAGAATATTTAATGTGGTTGATTTTTTTAAATCCAAGAGGGAGAATCTCAACATTCTTTTTACTGAATTTAAAATGTTCAAATTGTCTATATTGATTAAATAATGATTTAACCATTGATAGATCACATGATCAACGAGAATTAAATGAATCTATTATTATAAATGTTTATTTAAAGATATATTTATTATAATAGTGATAATGTGAAAACATAATTAATCCCATTTTGAGTCATGATTTATGTTATGTCCGGATTGAATTCTTTGTGGATAATTATTCTTAAACTAAAATTGTATTTTATTACTATGAATATAAATAAAGTTCTGTTAATGTTGTAATGAAATTGATTATAAACATCATGATTGATGATTCTTATTTTCTATTTTTAAATGTATAAACCATTTTCATTTAATGATATAAATGTAGTTGTGTTCCCTATTATAAATTTTTAATCATTGTCATTTTTAGGTCGAATGTGAATGTTATTTTTCAAAATATCATAATAGATTTTCCTTAAAAATATCACAATATATATAAGAATGAAATTATTAATGTATTTTTTTGAATTACTATGAGATTGAAATTTAAATAAAATCTATGATCCTTCATAATGAGTAAACATTTAAAACAGGAGAAATATTTTTAAAAAATAAATAATTTGGAATCCAATTGTTAAACTAGATCATAAATTTTTTATTCTACTTCCTCAAAAAAATTAAATAATATATTTTAGATTCATGAAATTAACAATCATTTTAACCAAAAAAATATTTTTATTATCTAAAATATTAAAAACTGTAGTAAATGTATTTTATTAGATCTCAATTTAATATCTCTTTCTGATACATCCATGAGAATATATAACACTTGATTTCAAGGGGATATAAATTGAATGGAATATCATTCAGAAAATATAACTTTCTATTGGATCCATTACAATGAATATTTCCTTATATTTTTAAATTCATTATTATGCTACAAAATAATTGAACAAAACTTTAACTCCCTTATACCCAAATATATACAAAAATTATCACATTGAAGAATTATATGAGAGGCATATAAAAGAGAAGACCAAAAAAATTTAACATTCTTGTAATGAAAATTTTGCAACCAAGAAATATTACATATACATAGTTTGAACTAAACTACCACATAAAAACAATCAATTCTAGCATGATAGAAATATAGAACACCATAATTTTTGTAAATATATATAGGAGCATATGAATTTAATTGAAATATATTTTTACTATACTATGAGGATTCTTTTATTTTAAATTAAAAATTGACGTTCCAATGATCGAATAAAAACTATGAGGGGGGGTAAATCATTTGATATATTTCTATATGATGTAAAAGATTAAGAAACTTAATCCCAGAAACATATAAATATTTATTTCCTTATAAAACATTATAAAATACTAATCCGTAAAAGAATAGTAATTACATTAATCAGCACATGATTTATAAGGATTAGACTCAATGTGACAACCTAAATCCTTTCCCTCACCAATCTTATGGGTCCGTGAAAATCCACATTAATGAAGCGGTAAATAAAACCTGTGCCAAATCCCCTTAATAAACTTCTTTGTATTGATAAGAAAGAATATACTGAATCTTTTTAGTTTTTAATTTTGTATTATAGAACAATTGATCTAAACAAAATAATAAAATCATGGTTGAATCTGCATTACAAATGCTTAGTCAGAATCGTATGTATGATTTGGCATTGTCCCATCTTCCCAGTATGGTGTGTTTGGTTTTAATTTTCCGCTACCCAAATACTCAAAGAAAACATCATTCAATCAGGTGGACAATTTTAATATTAAATTCTGTAGTTCTCCACCTTTTCATCATGTAAGAAATGTTTCAAATGAACAAATGATCTGAGAAATTATTTATAGGAAACTCAGAAAACAATGTCAGGAAAAATGAAAAACTATTCCAGTAACTAAAATATAAAAATCTCGAAAAATCTCTCACACTTAATTTTCAATCATTGAGGTCTTCAATCCTCCCTAAATTTCCCTATGTTTTTATCACAGTGTTGAAATTATTATTTAACTTCCTTAACTCTTCATATTTTTTTCATTATGATAGTGATGAATCATGGATATGATTATTTTAGTAACATTATCATAATTGTGGTTCATATTTTCTCAAACAAATTCTTAGAAAATTTGTTTAATATTTCTCAGAAACATGCTCAAATATGTGGTTCAGTTATTTAAGAAAAAATGTTCCTACATTCTCATAAATTAGTATCCATGTTTCTCAAAAATATAATTCTGAATTGCTCAGAATTCATGTTCCTATTTTCAAAAAGAGAATTTTATGATTTTCTCATAAATCATGTTCTAATTTTCATATAATTCAGGTTTTGATTTTATTTGAATTTAGGGTCATATTTTATCAGAAATCAATTTCTTATTTTCTCATGATTCAGGTTCCAATATTCACAAATTGCAGGTTTCAATTTTATCATAACTTAAGTTATGATTTTATCATAATTACAGATTGTATTTTCTAAAAAATCAGGTTCCAATATTCTCAAAATTCATTTTGTGATTTGATTAAGATTAAGGTTTTTATTTTTTTAAAATTCAATTACTGATTTATTTAGAATTTAGGATTTGATTATTTATAAATTAGGATCTGATTTTCATAGAAATAGTCATCCAATTTGATCAAAATTGAGGTTCTAATTTTTTCAGAACTCATGTTCTGATTTTCTCAAAATTCAAGTTCTGATTTGCTATAAAATTATGTTCTAATTTGCTCAAAATATAGGTTCCTATTTTTTTATAATTTATATTTTTATTTGATATAAATTAATGTTATGATTTACATAGAAATCAGGTTTTGGTTCACACAAAATTAATTTTTCAATTTTCATAGAAGTAATATTTTGATTTTCTTTGAATTAAGGTTCTATTTTTCATATAATTCAGGTTCTGATTTTCATAGAAATTACGTTTTGATTTTATACGAAATCAGATTTTGATTTTCTCAGAATTCGTGTTCTATTTTGTTGGGAAAAGATGTTTTAATTTTTCAAAGGCTTTTATGATGACTATTTTTATGATTTGTGAGAACTTCTTGACCAGAAAAACATTAATTGATTTTTTTAGAAGGAATGAGAAACTTTCTAACATGTTATGTCTCACAATTCAATATAATCCTCTTTCAAAAGTCCCATTAAAAAAAGTAGTTCATCATTTAGCAACTTCTTTAAAAAATTTGATGAACCTAGGGTTCTGGGTTTGAGTCCTCACAAGGCAATGTGCACTATTTTCCAATATAACCTCTAATAGACCCCTCTACCATGATTGGAACTGGCCTAAGCCTATGGGTTGGCCACCTTGGGGCTCACTGTGAACATGTGAGACATAGGTAGAATTACCTCACCTATACCTCATTAATTGAATACACATTTTTTCTTTGGTGGTGGTGCATTGGTGAAGGTGAGGGGAAAATCACATCATTTTAAAGGAGGTTTTTGGTTCGAATCTAGGGTTTCCACTTTCAAGGAGAAAACCTCTCCCCCTAGATCCACTCGTCATGTTAGTTAACCTGATTTCTGACTAGGTAGGAGTAATTAGGAAAAACCTACCCATACTAATGGATTACTATATTGAACCATCTCTCACAAGGTTATTACCCTTCAATACACACTACTATCTCGGCTCGAAATGGCTCTTTCCCAGCTAGGGCTTTCTCTAGAGTGATCCCTTAATAGGGAGGGGGTACCATTATTTAGAGAGAATGATAATTCCACACAAGGGGATTCACTTATATAGAAAAACAACATCCAAAATCAAACAAGTTCATATTCCTTTATATTAAAAAAAAATTCAAAAAAAAGTTTGTTGTCGACAAATAGAAAACATTTTCAAAGTAGAACAAAACATCGGTTCATTAATATAACCATTTGGAATTATTAACAACACTTGTTACCAACTTTTCCAAAAACCAATTTTTAAGAACTCTTATTTTTGATATTAATGAAAACATATCCTTTCTCAAAAGAGTGTGTCCTGAAACCACAATACTGGATAAATTGATTTTCTTGAAGGATTTTCATCCCTCGTTGGATGGAAATTTTATGGCCCCGTAAGGATAAACTCAACCTTACTCAAACTCCCCATTTTCTTTTAACTTTCTCTTTCTCACTTTTCTTTTCCACTATCATTTTTATCTCCCCACCCCCCATTATATGATAACCACAACATCATATTGATAGAATAATGATATATAAGAACTTTGTACAAAGTAAAAAAGATCTTACATACTCGAACAATTTGTCAAAATAATCCAAAGTATGGTGGTGTATAATTCTTTATGAGGTTTAGGGAAACATGGTTGGAGGCTGAACATGGATTGTATACATTAATTAGATAAACCATTCTTTTGAAATTTATTTTTAAAATAAATCAGCAACCTGATAAATTGTTGAAATGTATTCAATAAAGACATATCTATCTGTAGTTTTCCATTTAAAAAAGTTAAATTTTATATCAATGTGCTTTGATATGTAATGTTGAACATAATATTTATAAAGATCAGTCACACTCTGATTATCATAAAGGATATTGAATGATTTAATAACATTACCTTTTAAATTTAATTGCTGAACTTTCAACCTCAACATTTGATTACAAGGCTTAGTAGATTCAATATATCTATATTTTCTTATTCTTAATATTTATATACATTCCTTCTTACAGCACTAACTCACACAACATTCACCCAATAAAAATGTTCCTCCTAAAGATGAATTTTTTTCATTTCAATATTCATCCCAATCAGCATCCAGATATCTATTAAACTTCACCTCACTATTTAGTATATATAACAACCCATGCAATGGTGTTCCTATGAAATATCAAAGAATCTTCTTTGCTTACAACATATGTGATCCATTTAAATTACAATGATACCTATAACATAAACTAACAACATATAAAATATTAGGTCGTTAAGCTGTAAAATTAAGACAACTTCCTATAATCTTTCGAAAGTCTTTTTTATTCACACTAATCACTGATTCATCATTACTCTACTATTTTTCTCACTAAACTAGGCATTGAATATTATTTTCTTTCTACGTTACTACACTTATTTAATAATTCCCTAGAATACATATCATGAGTTCAAAAAATATCATTTTTATACTTCCATGACAAGGAAGAATGTGAATTATCCCAACATTGAGATTTCAAAATTCTTCTACATCTTTTCAGCATACACTTCACAAACCTTTTCTTCATCCCCAACAAAAATTATATCAAATCACCTAAATGATAAAAATTAAATCTCCAGATTCAAAATTTTTTAAATTCATATTTCAAATAACTTTTCTATTAGAAATGTTAATATTTCTCATAAAATTATCAACATTAGAATACCAATCACGTGGACCTTGTTTCATCCCATACAAATATTTCTTTAATTTATAAACTTTGATTCCCTCCTAATCATGTAAAAATATAAAATTTTGTTAAATTTAATCTTCTTCCTCAGTCTCACCAATTAATAAAGCTATCATTACATCCATCTGGTAAACATTGTAATTCTCCTGAGTAGCCACAACACAAAAAATTGATTAGTTTCTATCCATTTATTAGGGGATGTATTGTCATCAAAATCCACACTTTACATCCAAGCATATACTTTACAAACAATTCTTGCATTGTTTCTTAAAAATTCTACATTTTTTTCAATTTATTTTTGTAAACTCACATGGTTTCCCTGACATTTATATTTTCTAGCCTTGGAAAAAGTTACCATGTATCATTTTTCTCAGTCTGATCCAACTCTTCATTCAAAGCATCCAACCATTCTTTATATTGAACAAACTGTGAAACAAATTCTAGTTTCATTTTTGGGATAAGTGATTCATAAATTTATAACCACAACTTCCTTCTTACCTAAAATGTATCCAATTAACTCCCAATAATGCTTTTAGATTCATTATGTTTTTGTAAGGTAGGAAATCTCATGGTCTCATTCCATTCATCACTTTCTTTACCATACGACTCATATGAGTTACATTCACATTTGTGGGGATTATTAGATTTCTCCTCCTTAACAACTTTTTTAATAGAACATTGGTTTTCAATTAACATCAACTCATACAAGTCCACCATATTTTGTAAAAATTTGTTCCATTATTTGTATCTTATTCTATATGGTGAATAACCAAAAAATCCTTTAGTTTTCTAATCAAACATTCCAAATTATGGATTTTTTATTTTTAGAAACCATGGATTCCGAATCATTGATGTATTTCAGTTAAGGGTTTTTGATAGAAAAAATTTCATAAGGAGACATGTTTGTGTCGGGTCTCTACAATCATCAATTTTGATCATGTATGATAGTACTAACAACTTCTCTCCAAAATAATTTTGAAAGATTGTATTCTTCTAACATACGTCATCCCATTTCCTCCATTTTTATATTCATCATTTATGATTCTTTATTTTGTTGCGGAGTATAGTGATCACTATAATGATGTTTGATGCCATTATTTCCAAGATAGGATTCAAAAGAATTATATGTTAATATAGTTCTATTATAAGTTCTCATCTTCTTCATGGATTCCCTAAATTCATTCTCAATATCTTTTTTGAAGGATTTGAACAATTAATTGCTTCTAACTTATGGTTCATGAAGATTATGTTTTTCATCTAAGTGAAATAGTCAATAAAAGTAATAAACTATAAATCTATTATATTTGATTGATGTCTCATCTGCCCAAACATTTTAGAGTGAATGAGCTCAAGTGGTATTCTAGATTGAATCTCAACTTTAATGCCTTTTTAGTCATTTTTCCATTTTTCATGTAATAAAAATAATGTTATATATTATTTTACATTTATTAATATTTTGAACAGAATGAACATTAGAAAGGTTATTCATGTTATTCTTCATATGGTGTCCAATTCTTTGGTACAAAACACCTTTTCATCTTCAAAACTCGTGTAATATGAGTTATTTAATTTTCATATTTGAAAGAGATTCCCACTGGTTTATTCTCCTTTTGTAATGAAATTTCCATTTTTGACACTCTTAATGATACATAAATCCTCTGAGAAGATTACTTCTTCAACATCATTACAAAGATCACATTGACTATGTAAGTAATGTTTTATCCCATCAACATGAAAAATGTCATTTGAATTCAATCTATTTGCTTCAATATATACCATTCTGATTCCACTAATTTTTAAGGAACTATCATTTCGAAAAGTAACTAATCTTCTATTATGACTTACAACATCTTACATGATTTTTAAATCACTAGTCATATTTGAACAAAAACCACTATCATGTATCCATATGAATATAGGACTCATAGGATGGATTCAGATTCTCCCTTACCCATTGTTCTGCTTCCCCTGGTGGGTTCCCCTCCTCTGTGCTTTGTTCTCCATCGATTGGTGTTGGCTTGGCTCGTCTCCATCGACCCTATTTCATAGAGGCTCTTCGTTGTCCTCCCCCAGGTGTGGATCTGGTCCAAAATTCCTCCTCAATGGATCATGTGGTTTATTATTCCTTCTCAAGGAATGGATCCCCTATGCTCGAGGTTTTGGTGGCATCCTTCGCAGTAGTGTCCATGGATCTTCAGTGGACCTTGGTATTGCGGTTCGATGCCAACAAGCCACATCTCACTTTCTTCCAAGATTGAATCAGGCGATGGGGTTTAGAGTTTCTGGTGATAGTGTTAATACTATATCGGAAGGCATTCTACATCTTCTTGACTTTTAGGGAATACTTCATGGAGACTTTGTGTAGGATCCCACACATCGTGGGGCGTTGGAAGTTCTCCCTCTATCACTGGTCAATGGACCCACATTTCAATAGGGAATGCTCTAAAGAAGTGGTTTGGATATCTCATATAGGGATCCATCTTCCCCTTATAAATGGGTCCTTCCTTAAAACAATTGGGGATTCGAGGGGTTGTTTTATGTGTTTGGATGATAGGAAAACCCGTTTGGAAGAATCTTCAGTTGTGATGATCTGTGCTAAGTTAGATATTTCTAGGCTTCTCCAGAACCACCCTATGATCAGTATCAAAGAGATGAAGTATCATCAATAACCACTACTATATCCACACTTTCCCAGGGTTTTCACCCTCTTCCACATCTCCGATCATTGTCTAGTGGTCTTCTGAAAATATCAAAAATAGGATTTCAATTATATGGGTATACCAAGTTCTTTCCCTCAGCATCCTTGATTGTGGTTCCCATCATGCCCTAGGAGACATGACATGGGTGAAGGTACTATCTTTGATCCCTCAGTTCAGACGGCAGAGGCCTCCTCTTTGAAGCATCTTTCTTTCGGTGACAACTATTCTTCCCCCACTCATGATTTTGTTCCTGTTCTGTAAGCCATTGGTAGGGTTTCATTGGTCAAGTTTCTAGAGGAGGGTCTTACTATAATGCGGATGTCACTAAGCTTTTCTCATTGGTTGCATTCTCTGTCTGCTGTGAATTGGGTTCCATCTAACATTTTCATCTCAGATATCTCCATGATAGAGTCGGGATCGAGTGAACTTGAAGTCTCCCCACTCCCTTTGTCTACGGAGATTCCCTTTTAGGTCTTGTCCTCCCATCCAATGGTGTCATCCCCCCATTTTTCAACCACCAATTGCTCCCCATTCCCCTCCTCACTCTCCTCCATAATCTTCGATGTTGGATCACAGTTTGATGGAAGTTAAGTGCTTTGATTCTTTAGGAGTTACTCACAAAGATCATTATAGGGATGTGGTTTCTACAGGGGAAACCTCGCAGGGGCATGCTAGTATTTGAACTCGATATCAAGCTAAATCGGGAGTGTTGGTATGTGCAATCTTGTCTCATCATGAAAAGGTCTAGGAATCTAGGTTCTTATTTTCTTAGTTAACAGGTTCTAAATTTCTTATAAATTACGTTCTGATTTTCAATGAATTCTGGTTTTGATTTTCTCTGAATTTAGGTTATAATTTTTTGAGAATTCATGTTCCAATTTTCTTAAAAATCAGGATCTGATTTCTACAAAATTAGGGTTCATATATACTCATAATTCATTTTAAAATTTTCATAGAATTCAAGATCTATTTTTTTAGAAATCATTTTCTGATTTTCCCATAATTCAGTTTCTAATTTTCTTAAATAACAGGTTTCGATTTTCAAAGAATTATGGTTTTTATTTTCTTAGAATTGACGTTTTGATTTTTTTCAAAAATCAGGATCAAAATTTCTCATATATTAGGTTCCTATTTTCTCAGAATTCAGGTTCCAATTTTTTCCAAAAACAAGTTCTGTTTTTTAAAATTCTTTTCTCATGAATGTTTTAATGATTTTTAAGAACATAATTATCATCTAATCATCATATCATTTTGTTTAAAATGGTTTATATGATGACAATGAAAAACATCTATAAAACAAAAACTTCAACTTCCTGTATATCAAAAACATTATTAAACATAAAGGTTAATTCCATAAAATACAAAAAAAAATTTAAAACAAAACTCCACAGAGGTTTTTCAAAATCTAGTTTCATTAATTAACTCACCAAAAATACATTGATATCCTATAAAAGATCCCTACATAGAACATCATGCTTTTAGTTATATATGTATTGACATAAAATTATTAGTTGCGAATTATGAACAATTAAAGAACATATATTATCTTTTTTTAAATTGGTGTAGTGGAAAAGGAGTGGGTGTAATACTCATAATATACCCAAATAATGAGTTATAATGAATTCAATATTGATTAATTGAAGTTTGTTTCATCCATTAAGTATTTTTTCTATTTGTAATGTGTTTTACAAGAGTTATTATTCACATAGTGAATCCATAAAGGACTATTGTATTATATGTAATAGTTTTTACATATCTTTCCCCACCATCAGATAAATAGACAAATTTTGATCTAATTATTTTATGAGGGAATTGTTCTTGTTAATAGCAGTATAAAAAAATATATTATGGGGGGTTTGGTGGATAAAAAATAAAGATTAAAATTTGAAATCATAATAGATAAGGGGAAATTTACAAATTTATTGGAAATGGAAACATTATTAATTTGAATACTCCCTAGGTCCTACCAATCATATATTCATCAATAGATCGTTTTTTTATCATATTGATATTAATTCCATGGAAAGTCCAATGATGTTATCCAACAATTCACAAGACTAAACCAATGATGAATATTATATCAAATAAAAATTATCTTGGGTATTTAATCCTTATCTAAAAACATTATTATCGTATGTGAACAAATTAATAAGACAACATTGGCTTTTAGTTCCAATATTTCGGGGGACCAATCAAATACAACTTCTTGTAAAGGAAATTATACACTAATTAATCATATAATTAATAATGAAATAACCATTCATTTATTGTTTTTAATCACCCAAAAAGGAATTATATTTTTTCATGGTCCAAACTCGTTACCGATGACATAAATATATATATATATATATATATGAATGAAAATTCATCTTTTAGAGGGAATGTATATCCTATATAACCAACTAAGAAATATTTTTATTTTCATGTATAAAATATTAAAAAATCATTATAGTCATATTATAAACTCAAATGGTGAAAAATACTCAAGATATTACTATTAGAAGAATTTAGAGGTATGGATGAATTCTATCATAATATTAGGTGAACCTCGATTGAAAATAATAATTTAATAACATGTAACATAATTGTTTTATTTGTTGAATATACGATCAAATATGAGACATGATCTATATCCCATTAATAAATATTACATAATATATAAATAATATATTGATGGTATTTAATAAAACCCAACATATAATTTCTCGATTGAAAATTTAGAACATACTTTTTGAGAAAATAAATTATAAAAATAAAATCATATTCATGAAATAACTCACAAAGAATATAACAGAATGATATAATATGTTAAAGTAGAAATTATCTTTAAGATTATATTGAAGTACCAAATAAAACATAAGACCAACAACATATTAGACCACCAATTTATAATATAACATATATTAAAATGGATAAGGTTATTTTAAGAACATTTTAGATAATTTATTGTATAATTATATATCAATATATAGTGAATCATAATAATTCATATTAATATTTACTAATGTATATGGGTTTTAACAATAATTTTTTTATGTCATGATATACATTTAACTATTATAGAAAAGTTTGCCTAATTTTTTCCATGCCCTCCCTGTAAGGTTAAATGATCCAGAAACAATTTATATTCTATGATTTTAATAGATTTCGAGTATAAATATGATATGTATAAAATATGTGTTTGCCAAAATTTTATTTCACACTTTTTTAATATATATTTCTTACTATATAACTCATTATGAGTTATATTACTATTCATCATATGATAAATATAGAATAATATTAAATAATTCATTTACTTAGGGTTCGTAAGAGTAATGGATATTGTTATCCATAGATAATTTTATGTTTTTGATGAAAACGATTATTGGTTATATAATCATTAACCATTATCTCTAGGAGGAAATATTTTTTAAATTTAAAATTAAATAATTAATATTTATAATGTCAAAAATTTAATGTTATTTTGAATAATGATTTTTTTACTTTTACAATTTTAAAATAATGAAATATCCCATGGTGGAATATTTAGATCTCCATGTAAATATCATTAATATTTTAACTTTTGATGTAATCCTAAATTTAAAAAGTATAGATTAAGTTTGTTGATGCATAAGAAAAATTATTTTCTGTACTAATGAAAATTATTTAAAAAAAATATATAATGTTTAATGTGAAGAGAACATATATTCTAAAAATCCTTTATGTGGTTTCTATGAATGATATAATTTCATTTCTAATTCCATTAAAAAAATTAATAGCATTTCATGTAAGGAATAAACTAAGTATTTTATTTTACAAACTAATAATTCTTCATCAAACTATGATAAATGATGCTTTAAAAGTATAATAACTACTAATAAATAATCATATAATATATATAATTTTAAATATAGAATTATTAATTAATATTAATATCTTATACTTCATGTTTAGTAGTTATCTATTATTAGAGATAAAAATAATAATTAAGATATGTTTTGTGTATGATGTAGAAATATATTATGTTGAATAAAACCTCAAAACCATTTCTGAGTAGATGATTAAATATTGAAATAAAACCATGGAAACATATTCAAATATATTCCATTATATATTAGAATAGAATTATTCCTGATATAAATTATAATGATATATCCATACGAAGAGAATCAACATGAATGATTCTTTAAATATTATAATAATGATAAATGTTAGTCTTTGATAACATACTATGAATTATTTTATTAGTATACATAGATGGAATCATATCTATTTAATATTTCAAATAAATTAGGTAGCAATAAATGGGGTCAAAACCCTTACATTTAGATGTTAATAAGAGATAATTTTCCATTTAATTACATGTTTAAAAAATTAATCCATTTTCTACCATCCAATGATTTTCCATGTAAAAATAGTTTCTAAATATTTTTTGTTACTATTTAAAATAATAATTTATGCAAAATTATCCATGATATAAATATATAACATTAGTGTGTATATAAATTATATAAATTCTAATAGAATAATTAGGAAATATGTAATATTTATTTTATTCCTTAACCAATTAGTTAATTAAATTTCAAGGTTTTCCTACTATAATTTTTAGATAGTTTTTAATATACACTCAAAACCACATTTCACTAGAAAATATTTGATATACTACCTTTACCAATGATTTTGGTACAATTTATTATATGAAAATTCCGTTTGGATTATTTTGTAATCTAGGAAACATTCAATGGTATATGATTGGGATTTAAACAAATTTTTTATCATAATTTATGCATATTTTTCTAGATTATTTCACATTTTATAGAAAACCTTCAATGGTTTTTGATGTTCTCACTTCATTAAATTTTATTATACTTGATAAAAAAAAATTCTATATATTAATAAATTCTACATCATAGTAGAGAGATACGTTTTTATAAGACATGTATTTTATTGGGATGAAACTAAAAGGGGAAAATCCAGGGCCGATGATTTTTCATAATATCCATATCAAATAACAGTGAGGATTGTGATATCATTCAATATATGTAATTTTTTGGAGGTCTATAAATTATTTCATCGATATAATGTTAACCTTATCTAGATTTTAACAAAAAGAGACTCACATTCCCTTTCAAAAAAATTATATCATAGTCTATAATTATATCTATTAGAATAGATTAACCTAATAAATTTCTTTATAAAAAATGCAGAATTACATATTTAAATGATGATTAATTCATTAAATATTTTAGGGGCTCCATTAATTCGAAAATTTATAAACAGATCTCATTTTAGGATTCTGTATCTGGAACTGTAGATTAAGCACAACAAAATAAAATAACTATTCAAAAGGTGTTAAAATCCATTTTATTTTATATAGATATGTTGCAGTGTTACATGTTATGATCTAGAGTTATTTTATCCTTTACCCACTCTATTGTTATAATTTTATAGATCAAATATGATCCAAACCAACTATGTAGAATGGGGTCATTTTCTATAAGAATATGATATTAAAATAATTGATATAATTGGGATTTAAAACATAATGGTTTATTATTTGATTTGATTACATTAATTTATGTTCTAAAACCCCAAAATAAAAAAATATTATGTAAATTTTCATGATGAGTAACTCCATAATATATATTCTAATACACTCTATTTGGTTATCCTTCTAAATTTCAAGGAAGAATATTAAGTTGGAAACTAGTTTTTAACATCAATCATTTCAATGTGATTGATTTAACAAAGGATGTATATATGGTATATAACTAAAATGGGACAGCTTGGAAGTGAATAATTTGTTAGGTAATACATTATAAAATCTATGATCTATTCATTGTTAAAATTATGATGTTATTTCAGTTTTTGTGACCAAAAATGATTATAATAGATAACGGTTAATGATATTAATTTCGTATTTTCTACACCATCTAAATTATGGATGAATTTAAATTTTGTACATCATTTATAATCAACATGATTCAATGATATATAACTTGAATATATGAGATTCCTAATCCTTTCTATTTCCTTAAAATTTACATGACATTATTATATTAATTTTATTAGATCATTTGAAAATAAATTTTGATACATTTCTAGTTTCCATGTTTTAGATTATATATCTATGTCAGCAGATCCCATTACAAGTAGAAGAAAAATTTATAAGGCAGTTCTTATGGTGATATTAATCTAATCATTCCATGTGAATATGTTGGTTATATTTCATGTCATTTTGTGTGATGTTTAACATTATAAAAATGGTTAATAATGGTTTGTGGGAGCACATAAAATTTCATTGATTATGTGCACAAGGATATTAGTGATTATGTTCATTTTGATAAGATAATGGGCTTGTTATTGATCGATTAACATAGTGAATAAAACAATGAGGAGGATTAGTAGATAATTTGTTGGTGGAAGACACAATAGATTATACAAAAAAATGGTTAGTGTAGACCAATTTCATGGATAGGGTGAATAAATTATTAGTTCATGGGTTTTCATAGTGGGGACCCATAGATGGGGGATCAGGGATAATAATTTATGTTGGGTATGATGGGTCATAACTATAATGATGTGTATAATTTATTACAAGATATATAATATGGTTGATCGAGTAATTTTTAAATGGGATTGAATGGATTTTTCCTTTAAGATTCAGTTATTATCATTCTGTTGTGGCATTTTAACAAATCCAATTTTTTAATAAATCTATATTCATTTTATAACATATAATATATATTTGGTTTCAATAATGATGGAGTTTCCAATATAGAAGATAATATATTTATTATTCCACTATATTACTTGTAGAGGAATATAATGGAATAGATAAGTCTTGTGAAGAAATAGTGGTAAGATTTGTAAGATATTTTATGAGTGGGATTTGATGCATTTTTATATACAAGTTAAAATGACCTATTGTTAAAAAACTACATAATCTTGAGTTTTAATTATGATATTATCATTCATATATTTTAAGTATCCTTATGGTTTATAATATTATCAAATATGGTCACAACTCATTCAGGAAACAATGATATGAATGAGTGGATAATTAGTCTTTGAATCCATGTTTTCAACAATATTGAAAAATAAAAATATATCAAATTTTCTTTTGATAAAAAATATTCATAGTATTCAAATAAAATATTCTTCGTTACAACTACTCCTTAAGCATTGTGAAAAACAATTTAAATTTTGGGATAAGCAAAAAATAACCATTTATGGATATAATACAACGAAATATATATTCTTATTAATGATATTAAAAATACATTAAATTATTACAATTTACACAATACTCCTTGATCATACAAAATAAGTCATATCTATTTGGAAAACATATTTTTTTATAATTGAAATCCATTAATCCCCATATAAGATAAATTAACCCCCTTTGTCATCATGTAGAATTAAATTCTAAAACCATATTCAGTAATGTCATAAACAACTAGATACAAAAAAAATATATATTTTACAAATAACCCTATTAAACTCACTCCATCATCCTCTAGATGTAAAGAATCATTATCCAATGCATTGGGCAGTTATATCAGGCTCACCCATTATATAAGATACATAGAAACCCCTAGTTATATAATATTTTTCAAGCATACCCATCATATGTGTTTTAGTTGGATCACGTATAGTCATATAGAAATAAATGGTACTATATCATTAATAATAATATTTTTATGATATCCGCTTTAACCAGAGAGACATGGAAAATAACTTTTGAAACCAAAAGCAAAGAACCTTCCATATTCACATAAAAAGAATGATAAATATATATTTCGTTTTGAATTTATTATAAATTAATGTATAAAAAATTAATTAATTTAATTCAATTGAATATAACCATATAAACATGTAATTTTTTTTCATATAAATTAATATTGTTGTTGGAATAAAATTTATTTTATGTTGGAAAATATAAATCAGATATTCCTTTTATAGTGTTTTTAAAAGATGGTGGTTCAGAAAATTACTAGAAGACTAATATTAAATACATAGTAATAATGAAAAAGTTATTTGAAAATGAACATTGATATATAATATTGTTTTTAATAATAACATTCTTGAAACATTTAATTGATCAAATACATGGATGGAAAATAGAATTAAATAATTAAATAATTTAAAATATTTCCAAAATAAAAAAACCCATACATTAAATCTACTATAGCGTCATAAATTAATTAAATCATAAATAATATAGTAATTAAATTTAATTCCATGATTAAGATTCTTTTTCATGTGAATTAAATTAGCATTTTAATGTTGACGTAATTTATGACCCTGATTGTTTTGTTATGTAGTAATAAAATTATATATTACAATTTTTTATGATAATCCAATCATAGTCCAATAATTTCAATAGTGGTATGACGACGATTGAATTTTTAATTGTTTTACAATTTATAAAATTTTAATCATTAAATTATTATCATTTTTATATATTTAATACTATTTTATAGACATAAATGAATAGAATATAGGGAAAATGATTCAAATATCATTATGAATTTGGTTTTCTATATATATTCAAATATTATATTATCATATTTAAATATATTTAATGATAAGAAAAAAGATGGTATATTATCATTATTTAATTTATTATATGTTGTTAATATCATATATATTTTGTAAATCCATCATAAAAAACTATGTTTTGTGGTGAGGAATAATAAAACACAACGTTTCGTGAAGGACTTCATTGACTCATACAGATGACTAGTGTTTTCATTTAGCATTAGAGAAAATGGAGATTAAAAATTTCTATACCATAAAAATAATAAATAACAATAATTTTTATTATTAGTATGTTTTTTTCACCTTTGTTTAAAAATAATTTACATATTTTTATGAAGAAATAAAAATGGAATATATTGGTTAGGATTTATAAGATGTCCCTATATAACCTCTTCAGGTTACACCATAAACCATCTAGTCTTGGTTTTATAGTGATTCCATGACCTATCATACTTGGGGATTGATGTTATGAGCATATTTTGTATGTTCATGGTTAAACAATAGTGAAAATATTGTATGAGGAAGATCATATAAGAGGAAGCCCATTATAAGTGTATATAGGGGGATCCCTTGGAATTTAATAATCTATTAAATTAATATAAATTAATTTTAATGTTCATGTTAAAAAATATTATGTATATCAACCCTATGATGATAATAAATCCAAATTAAATCATCCAATAAATGTTTGAAATTTTTACGAGATGTTTTAACCATTATTACTTAGTTTTAAACACTATAAAACCTTTTCATGATGACAATGATATCAAAAATGAATTAGCCTATAGGTGTCAATAAATTTATTATAAATGGAAATGTGGACACTAAATTATCATTGGATCATATTAATGGGCATATCCAATTCTCATGGAAGAATATAATTTTTTTTATTTGAAATAATTGAAAAAATTTGTAAGAAAATATTATATTACTGCCATCTTTGACAATATTTACATAAATTTCCATTATTGAAATAAATATTCAATCGGAATTAAAATATAAACATTTAAAATATCTGTGATATCGTATATTTATTTAAAATATATTTGTGACATAAAAACCCATCTAATCAATAAAACATATAATGTTTTTTGAATCATTTAGCTGAATTTTCTATTATCTGAAATACATTTTGTGAGAATTGATTATAAATTAGAGATAATTAATACACCAATAAAAATTAAAAATAAATTAATATGAATAAAAATTAATTAATTTTTCATATAACTAATTATAACATTGTAAAACCTTTTTTTATCCATAATGAAAAATATTGTACATTTTAAAAAAATGACAGTGAAATTTTCATTTTATTATTGTTTTCAAAAAATATTAACATCAATATCTATTTAATGTGGTATAAAATTTACATGTGTATATAAATTATATATGTATAGTCAAATAATTATTACCAAATAATGTAGAGATATTTAATAGGGAAATAAAATTTTTCTAAATATTTTTAACCTTATTTTACACATTTTACATCAGTTACCCTTACTATGGTGACCAATATTTGTTATACATAACAATCATAATGACCATAAATAAAATGGATCCACTTAAAAAAATTTAACTACAAATATCCAAATACAAAAATTAACTTTCTTAATTATATTGATATATGTTTGAGGAACAATTTTTTATGTAATGTGTAATACAAATGAAATATAATTTTTTGAAAAATTATTTTGTAGTCCAAAAATTTACTTACACCAAAATCATGTATATTTTATATTTATAAAAATATAATTCGAATATATATAATTAAACTTGTCTTATAATACAATATTATGTAATTAAATATATACTAGGACATTTTAAATAATTTAGTTATGGAATGAAATTGAAACATTTAGAAAAATCAATATCATAAAAAATTCACTTAAAAATAAATCAATTTTTTGATGTTTGAATTATTTATTATATGATAGTTTTTTCATTCTTATTAAAAAAATATTGTATAATCATATAGATTGAAATTCTATACTTTATAAATATTACTTTAAAAAAACAATAAAATATAGGAAATGGAATTTAGTAATAATAAACTATTTTGTTTTTATATAAAAAGTACATTATATTTTATTAATGAGTATAAATACATACAATATATTTTTTATAAATTAATAAATCATAAAATTAAATTAATATTAATTTCATTTTCACATTCGGTTACCTCTTCAAAATTTTATCCTCAGGGTTTATTCACTACATAAATATGTTTGTATGGTTTTCTTTCATAATATTATCTATTTCAAATTATTCCTACGAAATCATAGTGTATTCCAAAAAAACATCCATGATGAATAAAATTATTCTATAACTCATTATCACTATGATGAAGGATATTTTCCAACTATTCATTATAGGAAATAATTTATTCCATATACAATGCCTCATGGATTATAATTAGAGATCTATAATCAATTTATTTTCCTATTAATGATACTTGATAAAACTCATTTGCTTTGGATATCCTTCTACATAATTACTCTTTTTACAGATGTAATTAATCACTATATTGGGCTTCATAATGTCAAATGAACCACAGAAATCACATTCCCATTTTACCAAAACACATAACACTTTAATGTGGTGATAATTCGAGAAAACCATAATCACCTACATCGAATAAAAGATCATTCATATGGTAATTTTCAGAAACATTTTTTATACTATCAGCTTCCAACATTTGGTTTTCAATTTTCTCCACCCTTTTAGTCATTTTCAAAATAATCTACATTTTTGTGAAATTGTTTTTCAAATAAATATAATATATTCTATAATGTGTGTTAAACGCAACTTCGAGTTTAAATGTATTATGGTATACTATAAATATTATTATTTAAACCTGAAAATAATAACATAGAAATTAATCCTGAAGGAATTACTATAATAATCACTTTTTCCAAATTACATTTATTTATTTATTAAAAAAATATATTATTTTGTAAATTATTTTATTTTCTTCGAAAATATATTTTTTTAAATAAATTTTTTTTATTTCATTTTGTGAACAAATGTAATAGTATTTTTTTTAAATTAAATTTAAAATTTAAAATTAATTTTTGAAATATATATTTTATAATAATATTTGACTTGTGTATTCAGAGTTTTCTATATTGAATAATTTTTTGATGATTAGTAAAAAATAATAATTTTCAAGCTACATTTCTATTAAATAATTATAAAGGTATATAATATATTTATATTTTTATAAAAGTAAAATTAGATTTAATATATATTTATATATTGAATTTAATTAAATTTCCTAGTGAGTTTGGATATTAAAACTATAAATAACAATTAAAACATTATTATAGGGAGTTATAGTTTTCATTAGTTTTGTGAGTGTAATATTAATTTTAATTAATATTATTATTTTAATTTAATATGTTAAATGTATTCTATAATTTTATATATCACAATTAATATTATAAATTGACTTGAACTAAAGTTTGGTCTATTGAATAGTAAAACATTAAAAATTAATATTCATGATTATGGTCAAAATAGGTTTATCAGGGGTTCAGCTAAAATGATAAGGGTTAAAATGAAATAAACTATAGTCCAATTACTATTTAATGCCATATAACGACCTTATATAATTGTTTCATTATTAGTGATCTATTTGTGAGAATTTTTTTATGTTCATTACAATTGTATGGCATTTTATATTAAAAAAATTCAACTGTATCCTCTCCCCACTAATAAAAGGTAACACAATAATATATCCAAGTCAAACATAAATAGACTTTTGGATTTGTGAATAAGAATAATCTATTCTGTAAATCCTTCACAGATTACTATATGAATTATTATTATTATTAATCACTCACAAAAATGTTTTTGTATTAAACCTAACGAGTTTGTCTAAAGAAGTGGTATCATTCATAAAATGGAGTGTATATTTTATTTCAACATCCATGTAATTCTAAAACTAATTAATTATTTTATATAATTTCATAATTATCTCCAATATAATCAAATTTTATTTTGATATTGAACTATTAAATATACATATCCTCCTATATAAAATTGGAATTGAAACACTTTGTCAATTGTATATAAGAATACCGCCTCAAGAACCGATGTAATTCATTTTCCATCACTAAATCTCATGGATAGAGATAATGATAAAATTAATATTTATATATAATAAATGTAATATATGTATACACATAAAATTATACCATCAGAATGACTATTAGATCATCTTAACCTTGGGAAAACAATAATTTCACATATTCATTTGTGAGGACTAACTCCATCATGAAGCAATGATATTTGTTTTGACATGGGTAAAAATAAAAAGAATATATATTATATATGTAAAAAAATGTGAATATTTAAATATGATAATTTATATACCTTTATTTGAATCAATTTAGAAAATGAAAATGTTTTTCAAGAAAATATATGACATACCATCTCCAAAAGGGTGTAATTCATTTTATATTTATAGAATTTATAGATAATTATAAATAAATATATAATGAATATATAATATAATTATATCATAGTAAAAATAATTAATAATATGGAATGATGATGAATGTAAAATTAATGTAACTACAAAACCAAAATATATTTGAAAAAAACAATTTTTACCCAAAACAAAAATTTATCAAGTAATTTTCAAAAAATAAGTGATAAATGGTTATAAGTTATTAATACATGATATGATATATAAGATTACTATTATGAAATATATATATATATTAATAATAATTAATTTATTATGTAATAGGATATATTATTTATTAAAAATTTAGAGATTTAGGTAATGTGTTTCCATTCCCACTTTTATTTCTCGATGTTAGAAGACATATTCCAAGCTTGTTTCGTTTTTAGAGAATATAAAACACTATTACATGTAATATCATTGATTTATATATTTTAATTATAATTTAGGTTTCATATAATTTTATTAATCCATTTGTATTATGTTTCAAATGTTATAAAAGTGATGAGGTATCTTCATCAAACATTAATTTCTGTGGGACACATGCCATATTTACCAGATGTTTCATCTAGGTGGTGTATATACTACTCATGAATTTCTTATATGATTACTCTAATGATATTATTGGATATAAATATACATATAACTTTCGTTCTTTATTGGATATTAATATTCAAAAAGATACAAAATTTGAAATGTTTATATATTAAAATCACATTGTTTGTTGAGATTATTCAAGATTATGTTTTCAATGATGAAATATTATGATATATTACTTAATGAAATTATGATGTTTCATAAAAAATGTTATTATAATTCATATTAATATTTACCATTATTTTTCCTCTACTAATATACCCATATGTCAGAAATAATATTTCTAATGAAAACTGAATTCACTTATCTCTTGGGTAAAAAATCATTTTTCTTCTATGTCCATGAATTATAAATATGTTTTAAAAAATCATTTAAAAATATAATTAGATTATTTCAATAAATATAAAAAAAATATTTATTCAAATTTTTAAAAGGAATATTCATGTCAATTTCTAAATTAAGAGATTATAAATTATTATAGAAACATAGAATGAATATTTTTTTATTCTGTATAGAATGAAATCCATTTTAAACCATTATGAATAATAAATTATTTAAAACCACAGTTATATGTTTAAAATTTTATTTTCAAATAATATAATTTAATTTAAATTTATGAATTTTTTATAATTTAATTATTGATTTAAATATGGAATGGATATTTTCCATAGTAATGATAATATCATATTTTTATGGAATTTATATTCATCATTGATAGAATTCTTTGATGACTTTTATGACTTTATAAGGATATTTTCAAAGGATACCATTAATATCCTTTCCCTATGTGGATTTAAATTACAATGAATACGATTTTTATGAAGTTTATTTATTTTCCATTTCTTATGTTATGTTGAGATGTTTATCATAACTAGTTATTTTTCATGGTTTATAACGTTTAAAAAAAATTATAATGAATAAATACTCTTTCATTGTTTATGTAATGATGAATGTTCTATGGTAATTCGGATGATTAATGTATATATATTGTGATGGGTGGTACATATATCAACTTCTATTATATTGGATAATAAATAATGTCTTGTGATTATTAAGGAATCATGGAATTTTATCCAATTCTGAAAAGAGGGTACATAGGTTGTTTTCCCAAGAATGATAATGTTGGTTTATATGGTCAGATAATAATCCCAAAAAAAGATGGTACATTAGAGGTTATCCCATTACAAAAATATGGAACACTAGAGCCTACCCCAATCATGAAGAAGACATACTTGTGGTTATACTAAGATTAAATTTTTATGTATGACTTTCTTTTAGACATACACAAAAGGTCTTCTACGATGATGTGTATTCAAAAAATAAATGGCTAATGCCAATGTTACGTTCTCATGGGTTATGTATATTGATTCCTTTATAATTAATTAATTATAACTTCTATTAATTATTCAATCTCTTATGATTATGATATATGGTATGAATGGTATGATTTTTAGGTTTTATTCTCATGTTTTAAAACACATATCCTTGGGCTATTTTTTTATATTTATTTTAACCCATACTAGTAATCTAAGCTCATCCATTTATATTTTTTGTTCCCTAGGAAAAGTGAAAGGTATTGTGTATGATAGGTCTAAGAAGTGATCTAGTTATGAAGAACTGAGAAGTATATGATATAGTTTACTTATGAAATAATATTTATGAATCTAATAAAAAATGAATGTAATTCATTATGGACCTTAGGCTTGTAACTATGAAATGGAAAGAATATTCACCTATAAATATGTAATATATATTTATGAATGTGTTGGGTCTTTAATGTTTGTTTCAAATAAAATTAATAGTTACCCTTTCTAACTTTACTGATAACACATTAGTAAGAACCCTAGGAATAATAAAATGTATTAAAAAAATATTGGAATTATTCTAAAGGATGGAGAGATTGGTTTAATTTAACTGACATATCACTATGGATATCACAAGTCAATGTTTCTCGGGATCATGTGTATCGCTAGGTAATACCTCTGAAAAGGGTTCATTTTATTTAAATTGATATTCATATATTGTAAAATAAATTGACATTCTCTACTTATAGATTGACACCATTATGGGATATGTTTTGAAATTAACAACCCATTTATGAACCATTGGGAAGGATTTGTGTAGCTAAATACTGAGAATAACATGTGATTAAAGTAAGGTGTCATAGGTATTAAATAAATTACACTATTAAGACATCCTACAATTTTTTATTATTATTGATCAATATGATTAAATATTATTTATGGTCATTCTATCCATTTTTCTTTAGTATGCTATTGACTATAAGATTATCAATTTTTCATTTTTAATGGTATTTTCACAGACTCATGTAACCTATTGAGGTTGGTTATATGAATTCTAATATATCAAGATATTTCCTATTAATTCCTATCCTCAACATTTAGATGTTGAATTAGTTGTAAGACCCTTAATGGAATGATTATCAAATCTCATGGATATGATTCATCTATAATATAAGAATGTAGTAATGTAATGTCAGAATAAATTTGAATTGAATGGAATTCATATTTGACATTTCAAACCATAAATTATTGTATATCAGTACGATGATAAACATGATGTATCAAGGGAAATAAAATCCTTTTTCTTGATCATGATTGTTTCTCAAATGTGTTTTTCATCAATATATGTTTTTGTAGAAAGATACAATAAATTATATTACTATTGTGTTGGATTTTCTTGATTTATTTTTTGTATAATTTCATTGTATTCCACTTAATCCTGTCATTTATCTCTTAATAATACTCATAGATTGTTCTAAGAAAAATTTAATGAATCCTTACTTAATATTCGAGATGAGTTAATAGAATTGAATAAAAAATAAATGCTAATTCTGATAAGGGATTCATTTGGAATTGTGTGTCAACAGGGGGGCCCTGTTATGTTTTATATGATGAATATTTGATCAATGTGAAAGTTAATTTATTATCATGAAATTTAAATGATCAAAACCATGAGCATGTCTATCGTAGGTCTTGTTTACCTTCATCCTTGCATTACTCCTCCAATACCATGTTTCAACATTATACCTCAATCACTGCTTGTCCATGTCATTCATCCTTCATAATACCCCCATAGGATTTCTATGCTTCTGAACCTGGTATTTTAGATTCATGATTATCCACTTTACCACTTTTTATCTACACAACTACCTTCCATTTTTTCCTATTTCAATATAATTATTCATGGATTTTGTCAATAGAGTCTTTATTGAAATCATTGGTTAGTTTATCATTATCTTTATATATGATATTATTATATTTTAAAACAAAATTGAATAGAATGAATAATCCTTGAAGATTTAATTTTATTGCCATTTGGAAGGGGGGAAATGCGTGAAAATTTTACTAAGCATGAATTTCGGATACAAAATGACTCATTCTTGTGACATATACTCTCAAGAGAGGGTTTTGGTGGATCCATCAATGATGGATTCTATTTAACATAGTCTATGACCAATAATAATAACTATGATCCATCATTTACATGGGTTTAATGGATAATGTCCATTTTTAACATAATTTCTAATAAATATCTTATCCGCACACCATGTTAACAAAGAAGGGAGTCAGGTTCCTTGATATATATGAATGTGAGGAACAGTAATGGAAATATATAAATAATTATTAAGTTTACCTATATAAATAACCTAACAAAATATAAGGGCTTATAATATGTACTAATGAATCAAAGATGGTACTATGATGAATTCTCACACAGAATAAAATAGGGATTTATAATACCTCAGTTCAATTTAAGCCATATGAGTATGAAAACCCAATTCATGATTTTTCTAGATGTTGTAATTTTTGGAATAATGATATGGATGCATTATATTTATTGTAAAAAGTGTGAAAATATATAGTGATTATAAAAAGGTAATGTCCATATTCACACAGAATGGGTTTAATATGAAACATTAAAGATGGTTATATATGATGAATTATTATGTCTTCTTATTATATTACCATCCATGGAAAATAGACAAGGTAGATACCGATTTGTGTAGAAATTATCATACAGGATTTTCTATGATGAGGTTTATAAATACTCCAGTATTTACTGTTTTTAAAAGAATGTATATAGAAATCATTATGTAAGGGGATAAATATAATCATTATAAATAATTTTTAATCTGTTTATCCTAGTAATTATTAAAGAGACATAGAAAAACGTATAAGAGCTACAAAAGAAGATAATAAATGTTATAGAGTTTAAAAATCATTATGATTGAGTGATATGTAAAAGTAAATGTTTATTTCTTCCATACATATTCTTTTTAATAAGGTTTTATCATATAGAACTAATATTGCATCACTATCAACTCATCATGGATGTACAAATATGTATTGATATTTGAATATGTATTTCTACTATGATGAAATGTGGATAGATAATGAAGACAACATATCTTAGTTAGTTTAATGTTAAAATGCTATTTAATAGTGAAATAAACAATATGTTGATCTTACAACCACTATGCTTACAAAAAAAGAGAATGAGAGAACATCACCCAGGATTTTTTCACCAGACTACAAAAAATATCTTATGTGCAGATTATTATATGTGTTTTACATGATTTTGTTAAGAATTCATAAGACTTTTTTATGTTCAAAGAGTATTTCTATATCGATCTTCTTTACTATATATACATTTAGTAAGTGGTTATTTTGTGTGTAGTATAGCATTCTATTATACATGATTGGGATATGATGTTTACATAAATTTTATTTGGGGAATTATTTATTAGGATCCAGAAATAGAGTTGAGTTTTAGAAAATTTAATATTAATAAATCAAATTGATATTCTAGGATAACCATTCAAACTCTTGATGTAAAATTGTTGTATTTTCCTCATGGTTTAAAATATCATTGTTATTAACACGTACCTTTAGTCATGAATTCCTCAAACATTAGCTGTAGAACAAAAATTTAGATTCCCTTTATGGATACCCATATAGAAGTAATTTTATCCTATGACATTCATTAATTTATTTCGATAAAAAAATATACTATTTTTGATCATTATGGGGAAATGGTAAATATTGTTATACTCAATAAATAATAGATAAATGCAACTCAGAGTTGATAGAAAAGCTATGATGAAAATATTCAGTGTGTTCAAGGGTATGCAATTAGAGAGAAGGTTTTCCTACTAATTTATCGACTTATAATTATATGATATTAATGAATAAAGGAATGTTTATCCATATATAATTCTTCTACTATAAGATTTTGGAACATGTTCAGAATATTGGTTGTTTCATGGAACTTCCATCAAATTTCATGCAAGTTCATGATGTATTCATTGTATCTATCATGAAGAAGTCCATATATGATTATTAAAATTAATTATCTTAAAATTTTTTCTACTATATAATGGATTTTATTATAATGAAAATCTTTTTTTGATTCTAGATTTTAGAGACAAAGTTTTACTAAATAATACCACTCACATTTTTAGGTTATTAGAGAGAAACCACAAACATGGGGATGATATGTGGAAACTTGACAATATGATGAGGTACAATTATTGTAACATCCTGGATAAATGAAGAATATGAAATTTTCATATTTATTAATATTTTTGAATTAAATATTAATTTTACTTTAAAAGAGTGGCTATGTTCGATAGCGTACCTGATATGCAACAACGGGTTTCTTTGAAATCTTATGTTGCCCACTAATAATATAATATTACTTTATTAAATGGTAGCTAAATCCTAGATTTTTTATTGGTTTTAATGAACAAAACTAACTAAACAATTATTATACATGTTTCCTAAATTTATTTACATTTATCCAATAAAAGTTAGAGGCTTAAAATGTGAATGAATCTTAATTTAAGCATAATTTACATTAAAAGACTGATTTACCTCCTTTTATGGAGAACCCTAATTAAATCTAATTTTGGTCACTTTAATAAATTCTATTTGAACAAATAAAATCTTTCTTTAGAATGAGGTCATCAAAATATAATTTGTGTAATGTTTTGGAATTTTTCTGATAAAGTTAACTTTCTAATGAATAGTGAATCAAATTGTATTTTAATTTAAAATTGTGTTTTAGTATAATTTATTTATATGGTTATATTATATTTTTAATTGTATTTAAAGTGTAATTATAATATATTTTTATCTTTTAATCCAATTTTGGTCATTGGAATTAATTTCACTTTGAAATTGGACATAAACAAGTGTCAATCTTTTGATAGTTATTGTTTCTTAAAAACATGCTATTTTTCTTAACAGGAATTAATTTTAAATTAATTTACTCCACTTCTATGTTTTGAATTTATGAAAATAGAAAACATTTTTTAATTTGGAATTTCAAATAAATAATAGGCTGAATTTTTGGTATCTTTCTGAAAAACATCAATTTTCGATGAATAGTGAAACCACTTAGTGGTAGTTAAAAAAACTGACATTTTCATTTTAATGAAATTTTACCACTTCAATTAATTTAATTTCAAAAATCTGACATACATGGTTGTTATCAAGAAGTAAAATATGGTTCAATAAGATGAAAATAATTTTTGGTGAATAGTAACTTTTGACTTTTACTTACCGCGGTTAAAGGTAAATAGGTAATTAAAGGTAAAACGAGTATTATAATAATTCAAAATTAACTTTAAACTTGACCAAACATTATTGGATGAGTAATTTACAGTAATGGACATCGTTGGGTCGATTTTGGGACCTCATTGAGCCACATGGCAGTGATAATGACAATTTAGATTAATAAATTTAAAGTAGAGTAAAAAATGACAAAAAAAATATCTTTTAGTAAATTAATTTTTAGAAGGGGATACATAAATTATATTTTCAACTATAAATATTAATTGGAAATCTAAAACGATTTCATATATCCTGGTATTTTTGATATAATTTTTAGATATCATATAATTTGAATTATTTATGACACAGTAATGCTACAGTGTTTACCTCATTAATAAATCATTTAAATAAATATGATTATAATGACTAAAATATTATCTAAAACCTGTCCAATTCATATTGGATGATTTTATTTAGACCCTGATCCATCGTATCTTTGACTATAATGATTTTTGGAACATTTTAAACCAAATATCATTATATAATAAAATAATATTATCACACTTTCCTAAAGATCCCCTTTTCTCCCTTATAAAAGGAGACCACTTCTATCAAATTCCACACACCCATCAAGCCATTTGGCTAGTCAAAACTATGACCAATTAAGCTCCATGCATCCCTCTCCTCTTCCTAGAATCCTTACATTAGTCAGAAGGAACTTGAAAAAACCTTTTGGTTCAATCTAATGAGTGTTACCCAAATTAAAGGTAACAATTTCTCTTAAATTGTTTTATTTTATTTTACATCTCCATCCCCTAAACTGTTTTTATTCCTTTATGTTGTAACAAAACCAGTATCCTTAATATACTAGGATTTTGTTATGGTATGGAATCGAAATACACTTATACATGCACCTCCATCTAATGGGTGAAGAACATAATGCTTCTGTGTATGGAAAATTAACACCTCACGAAACGATGATTGTTCGATTATCTCCTTCTGCCTCTCATGGTGGCCATTATGATGGAACTTTATTTATATATGATATTTTTTTATTTTTATTATGCTTCTTGAATATCCATTTATAGAATACCTTTATGGTTTACATTATGGGTAAACACGATAATTTCATTTGAGGAAGTGCGGACTACCGCTCCCTCAAAGTGATATGACTGGTTCATACCAAATACGGTAAATATAATTGATATATTTAATGATATTACATATGACACAATACATGAATTATAATATTAATATGTATCATTATGTTTAAATTCCATTAAATATGAAATAGAAATGGAAGTAGCGTGCATGCGTACGTACAACTTACCGTCTCCATGAACGGTGCATTTCATTTCTTACCTCTAAATGTTATTTACTATTGTAAAAACATGTATATACAGAATATATACGATATATATTATATTTAAATCATGATTATAATTTTGGATATAATGTAATATTGAAAACATGGACAACTTGTAAATATAAGGTGTTCATTTTTTGACACAAGTACATAAATATCGACAAAATGACCATTATTGACGTAAATGATTAAATAATGTTTATGACATGGTAATAATTGATAGAAATGGAATTATAAACAAGAAAAAGTTTATTAATCAAGTATAAATTAACTTTATATTATTATTTAGGAGATTAAAGGACGATCGAGTCAAGTTTGACATGAGGTAAGGGATTTTCTTATCTCACTTTTAATTCCGTGAGATTTCCATTGTTCGCCACTTATTATTTGCATGTGGTGTATTGCATACTTCAATTTGATATATATTATCATTATTCTAATTATATTCATAGTATTCTATGATTGATTTGGTGGTTACTAACTTTTGGTCATACGACTCAGTTGATTACAACGTGGTAGAGGGTTTCATCTCTCTTTTTATTCCCGTGAGATACATGCTATATTTTCCACTATTTCCTTTTTTTATGTTGTATGTACTGCCAATTATTGTACTCTTTGTGTAATATAATTACATTTATGAGTATTTAAATATTCATTGTATTATCCTTCTTTCATGTGGCATATGTTTTTAAGTTACCAAATCTGTAAGAGAACCTTTCACCCTCAACTTTTTTAAAACACTTCTTTTTGTTATGAATTTTAATTTACATCTTATTATGATGGGATATGTTCTTATATATCCTTATTTATGTAAAAATTATGTCCAAGTGTTTAGGTACCATTTTTATCTCATCAATTCATTTTCTGAATTTTAAATTGACGTTGTTAGGCTGTCGAATATTTACAAGGGAACTTCTTAAACTAATTTCAATTCGTTGGGTTCAACTTGTACTTCTTGAATATGTCATCCTTTGAATATGTGTGAATGTATTATTATTTTTGTTCACTTAATATCCACTTATATTGGGTGTATTTATATTTTTCACACATAATTATGTGATTTATTTATCCTTAATTTAAGGATACCATCTTTATAAAGAATTTCATCTCAATTTACATTTCAATTGAGACTTCATTGTTGTTATGCTCCAATTCACTCTTATATGGTGTATATATTGTCCATTAACATATTATATCATGAATACCTTTATTTTCATGATATTATAATGTTCTGATTAAATGTTATTCATCATTTATTTGTATTCAAGCGTCACTCTTTTTGTTTGAAAAACTCTTTAACAAAAATATCCTTTTAAATGTTTTAAAGATTTATTCTTCTAAATATTTCTCCTTAATGTACATGTATTCAAAATGAGGTTTATGATTTATTTATATAAACATTAATGTTATCAAATGATAATTCATTTAAAATCTTCAAAGTTGTATGAGACACTTTGATTCAAAAATCACTTTTTAAATGGTTTATGAAAATAAATTGATTATTTCAATATATTGAAATTACTTCTTTTGATAGAAAATGAAATGGAATTACTGAAATGTTTTATTTGAAATATTTTATTTGTTATAATGTTACTTGGACATTTTATGGGTGGTTACGTGATAAACTATATGATAGTTGGTGTTGTGAATACCAGGACGGGTGGTTATGTTATAACCACCAATGCATTGGGTATGGAATTCGGCCGTATGGCTATTCCATTTAGTGATATGTGTGGAAGTCGACCGTATGGTTATTCCATTTATGTATGCTTATGTCACAAGTTACCATTATATGTTATGGGCTCTTTATATGTGTTTTATGGTAATATTTTGGTTACAAAAGGGTATTTTAATGATCTTTTATTTAGTAAAGAGTATTTACTACTTCATGAAGGTGAAAAGCACTAATTATGATAAAGTATTCATGGTTTACCTTTTTTTTTGAAAAACTAATAGTTTTTCTCCCTTTTATATCCCTTAATATGATTTTTATGCTCATACCATGTTTTTGAAATTTTTTTCATAGGAAATAATGTGGAATAGGGTCAATGATGGGCTCAAGGAAGACTCATGTTGTCTTAAACATGGAAGTAGACATGACAATTTTTTTCAAGAGTTCATGTTTTGTAAAAAAAATGGAAACTGTTTAGAAGTGTATAATTGTTACTATTTTGAGATGTAATATTTATGTACTAATTCTCTAAAACTCTAAACCTAAAAAGATCCTCAATGTGAATTATTCATTTAATTCTATATTATGTAAGGTTTAAGGCCGTGTACTTATAGTTGGCATCAGAGGTTGGATTAGATAACTTTAATGGTTAGCGTGTTATCAATGCCTAAGTGACATAACCATATTAGATAGCATATTAGAAAGCGTCGTAGTTATTTTGAATGAGTTTAAGATAACTTGAATAACTATTTACCCTCCTTATAAGATATTATATGATGATTTTACTGATATGCTAACACCGACATTTTTGGTTTTAGTAAATGGCTGGATCTAGCAGGCACCAAAGTAATAGTGGATGTGAAGAAAACTGTGATGGTTTTCTGAAAGGTCAACTGAATAAAATGAGAGATGCAATGATAACTCTTGGGGTTATTCTCAACCAAATATCTGGAGTCATGATTGAAAACATGAACCTTGGTGATTTTTATAAGGTATCATATATTCGAGAAACAAATCCATATAGAATTTTAGGTAATAATCATAAAGTTAAGTATGTTAAATAACCTATGTGTCAAGGATGTGGAAAGAAACACCTAGGAAAATGCTTCAAAGGGAAGGGAACATACTATAGATGTGGTAAGGAAGGTCATAAATCAAGAACCTCCCATGGAAAAAGGAAGCATATCGTCGACTCTAGGAAAGGGAAAGAAGTCATTTTTGAGGGGTCAATTTAATGTTTTAAATGTGGTGTGCATGTTCATTATACAAATAGGTGTCCTACGAATATGTTATGTGAATGGGATCACTAGGATCATACAAATATTTGTTTACCAATACCTAATGCCATTTTGATTGAGGATGAAGAAGCTGACAATGACCAATGAATGATATGGATTATTTCTTATCATATGTTTTGATAGTATTGAATCTTAGGATATGAATCAAGATTCTGTTTGAAGGAAAGAAGTATTTAAGAATAAGTTGAAAATGAATTATTAATGGATCATGAAGAATGTTGAATGAGTAAGAATTCAACATATTAGGGAATCAAGAGTTATGGTAGATATTAGGATAGTGAAATGCCTAAAAGTAATAAGGCTTCTTTGATGATGGGAATTACATTAGAAGTATTTTTATTATATGTGTAACCCTAAAGTTTGATATATGAAAATTTTATTCAAGTAATAATTATCTTTTCATTTTTGGATATATTTATAAAGAACCATTTGCGTTTATTGGATCCTTGAATTTGAGGAAATTATAAGTTAATACATTTTTGGGATTCAAAATGATAGTTATTAGAAAACCTTCATGGTTAAAATATGTTATGGTTATTTTTGATAAATTTATCTCTTTTTGGAATGTTATAAAATTATATATTTTTTGAAAAGGGACAACACACAGACCGTGTGACAACCCTTCGCGTCGGACGAAGCTACGGGAATCAAAACCACAACCAAAGATTGACTGGTATTTATCACCTACCAGTGGACTACGTGAAGTCCCTAGTTAGATTGACTAATTAATTTTAGTTATATGATTTTATGAATTAAGAAAAGTTTATCTTGGGTTATCTATTGAAATTATGAACCTATCAGTGAGGATATGTGATTAGGTTAATTAATTTTCAATATGAGACTTTAAGAGTAACTGATGTTATTTAGAGATAACATTTAAGATTTATCTTGGAAGACTATGTGATTAAATCCATTTGAAATTTGGGTATAAATATTATTTTGGATTACATTGAAGAATTTTAGGTATAGCTGTTTATTGAATGGCCTTTGATGAACTTTGGGTTTATTTGGAAAAATTTTGGAGATTAAGATTAGTTTTTCTTTTTGTAAAAGATTATCCTTTTTTGGGGATTATCTGATATTGAACAAACTATTTTGGTATTGGTTAAGGTATAAATTAATGGGAAATATATAGATCATCTTTTGTAGATTATTTTATTCTCTCTAAGTTGATTATATCACTCTTAGTGTGAAACAAATTCACCCTGAATAGTCATCGTTTGGAAAAAATATGAGTTTGTGTTAGAAATCTAGTAAAAGATGAATGTCAACATGAAAACAAAGTATATTTTCTTATGTTTTTAGTTAATCTCATAAATAAATTCCTCATGAAAATTAACATAAAACAAAAACCTTGTCTATTAAATTTTTTTACTCGGGAATCAAAGACTTTTTAACCCATCATAAGTTTGTGAATTTCTGGGGGTTATCTTTCTACTAAACATGTTTTCTATCACTCTCAATTAGAACATGAATGTTTGGTTTCTCCTCCATATTCATGTTTTCATGGAATTATGGTATTTTTTGTCTAGGGTAACCTTTATACTTATATTCTTTTATTTTAAAGAGATAGTTATATTGACTCTTTTTTCGATGTGGGGATTTCAATAATGTTCCTGAGCCCAATTTTTAAATTGTGAGGACACAATTCCCAAAAGGGGGGAAGGATGAAACATCCCGGATAAATGAAGAATATGAAATTTTCATATTTATTAATATTCTTTAATTAAATATTAATTTTACATTAAATGGTTTGCTGTGTTCGATAGCGTACCTGATACGCGAAAAAGGTTTCCTTGAAATCTTACGTTGCACACTAATAATATAATATTATTATTTTAAATGGTAGTTTACTCCTAGATGTTATATTTGATGTAATGAACAAAACTAACTACAATATGATTATAAATTTTTGTTAAATGTATTTACATTTATCCAATAATAGTTAAAGGCTTAAAATGTGAATGAATCTAATTTTAAGTATAATTTACATTAAAAGGCTGATTTACCGCCTTTTAATGGAGAACCCTCATTAAATATAATTTTAATCACATTAATAAATTCTATTTGAAAAAATAAAATCTTTCTTTAGAATTAGGACATCAAAATTTACTTTGTATAAATTTTTGTAATTTTTCTGATAATGTTCATTTTTAATGAATAGCGAAAAATATTGTATTTTAATTCAAAAATGTGTTTTATTTTAGTTTATTTTCTTGTTAGATTGTCTTTTTAATTGGTTTTAAAGTTTAATTATAATATATTGTTACCTTTTAATCCAATTGTGGTCATTGGAATTAATTTCACTTTGAAATTGGACATAAACAAGTTTCAATCTTTTGATAGTTATTGTTTCATAAAAACACGCTATTTGATTTAACAACGAGAATTAATTTTAAATTAATTAGTGAAAATTTTATGTTTTTAATTTATAAAAATAGACATAATTTTTGAATTTTTAATATCAAATAATTCTTAGGATGAAGTTTTGGTATTTTTTGGAAAAACTTCAATTATGGATGAATAGTGAAACCACTTAGTGGTAGTTAAAAAAAGTGAATTTTTCATTTAAATGAAATTTTACCACTCCTGTGAATTTAATTTTAAAATCTAAAATACATGGTTGTTATCAAGATTTTAAATGTGTTCCAATAAGATGAAAATAATTTTTGGTGAATAGTAAATTTTGACTTTTATTTACAGCGGTTAATGGTAAATAGGTAATTAAAGGTAAAAAGAATATTATAATAATTCAAAATTACCTTAACCCTTGTACGAAACTTTTTTTTTGCGGAATGGACGACCATGGACATCTTTGGGTCGATTTTGGGACCCCATTGAGCCACTTGGGAGTGATAATGACAATTTAGATTAATTAACATGAAGTAAAGGCAAAAATGACAAAAATTAATATCTTTTAGTAAATTTCTTTTTAGAAGGGGATATATAAATTATATTTTTGACTATAAATATTCATTGGAAATATAATATGATTTCCTATATTATGGTAGTTTTTTTATAATTTTATAAATCAAATAATTTAAATTATTTATGACACAATAATGATGCAGTGTTTACCTCAATAATTAATAATTTAAATAAATAAGATTATAATGATTAAAATATTTTCCAAAACCATTCTAATTCCAATTTAATGATTTTATTTATACCATGAATCATATTTTCTTATACTATAATTATTTTTGGACCTTTTGATACCGAATATCATTATATAATAAAATAATATTATCACACTTTCTTAAAGAGACCCTCCTCTTCCTTATAAAAGGAGACCACTTCTAACCAATTACACACACCTCTCAAGCCATTTGACTCATCCAAAATATTCCCAATTAAGCTCTATAAATCTCTCTCCTCCTCCTAGAAACCTCACATTAGTCAGAAGACACTTCAACAAACCCTTTTGATTCAAACCAAAGGGAGTAACCCAAATTAAAGGTACCGGTTTAATTTAAATTGTTTTCTTTTATTTTACTTATACAACCCCTAAAATATTTTTATTCTATTATTTTGTAACAAAACCAGTATCCTAAATATACTAGGCTATTGTTATGGGAAGGATTAGAACTACACATACCCACACCTCCCTCTAATTGGTCATGAACATAATGTTTCTGTGGATGCAAATCTAACACCTCACGAAACGATGATTGTTTGATTATCTCTGACCACCTCTCATGGTGGCCATTATTATTACACTCTATTTATATATTATATATATGATTTTTATGTTTTATTTATGCTTCTGTAATTTCCATTTATAGAATATCTATATGGTTTCCATTATAGGTTAACGAGATAATTTAATTTGAGGAAGTGTGGACTACCGCCCCCTCAAGGTGATATGACTCGTTAATACCATATGTGGTACTTATAAAGGATGGATTTAATGATAATATATATGATAAAATACTGGAATTATAATACCACTATGTATCATTAGGTTTTAATTTCATTAAATATGAAATATAAATGGAAGTATCATTCATGTATATGTACGGCTTGCCGTATCCATGAACGGTACATTTCATTTCTTACCTCTATATGTAATGTACTATTATAAATAAAAGTATATACTGAATATATAAGATATATATGATATCTAAATCTTGATTATAATTTTGGATATAATTTACTATTGACCACATGGACCACTTGTAAATATAAGGTGTTCATTTTTTACTCAAGTACCAAATTTCAACAGAATGACCATTATTAACATAAATGATTACATAATGTTTATAACATGGTAATAATTGATATAAAAGGAAATATAAACATGAAAAAGGTTCTTAAGCAAGTATAAAATGACATTATTTTATTATTTAGGAGATTAAATAATGATTGAGTCAAGTCGGACATGAGGTAAGAGATTTTCTTATCACACTTTTAATTCCGTGAGATTTCCATTATTCGCCACTTATTTATTGCATGTGGTGGATTGCGTACTAACATTTGATATATATTATCATGATTATAATTATATTCAAATTATTCTATGATTAATTTGGTGGTTATTAACTTTTGGTCATATGACTCAGTTGATTACAACGTGGTAAAGGGTTTCATCTCACTTTTTATTCCTATGAGATTCATGCTATATTTCCCACTATTTCCTTTTGTGTGGTGTATTTACTGCCAAGGATTGTACTCTTTTTGTAATATACATTCATTTATGAGTATTTACATATTCATTGTATGATCCTTATTTCATGTGGTGTATGTTTTGTATGTTACCAAATTGGTAAGGGAACCTTTCACCCTCCTCTTTTTTTAAAAGATTTCTTTTCGTTATGTCTTTTAATTTACATATTACTAAGTTGGGCTACGATATTCTATATCCTTATTTATGTAAACATTATATACAAGTGTTGAGGTACCCTTTTTATCTCATCAACTCATTTTATAAATTTTAAATTGAATCTTTTAGGTTGTCAAATCTTTACAAGGGAACTTCTTAACCCAATTTCAATTCCTTAGGTTCAACTTTTTTTTGGGTAAAAGGATTGATCCACAATCCATTTTTTTATTTTCTTTAAAACCCACTTTTTGGGTACGTTGGAATCATTAAATAGAGACACATATCCGAGGTCCACAGAGCAATAACCCACAACCCAAACATTCAAAATTCAAAAACTAGACCTTCAAATTTCAAAAGATGAAATTCAAAAACCCACCATATCCACCTCGAAACACGAGTTAACCCTTTTCAAACCACGAACCATCATCCATCACAAGGGATCTCGTCATGTCGCTACCATCTGTCAGGGTAATCATCATTGCTAATCTCACCAGTGTAAAAGAAACGCACCACCATCGACGTCGTCCATAATGCCGCTTCTATCACCATTCCAACGTCACACCGGTCCCCGGAAAAAACCAATCTGACACCATCATCATCATCCTCATATGTTCAACAAAGTCGTCATCGACTTCACTGAAAATCACTACCAGGTCCATACGAATAGCCATAGCATCTCCGATCAAATAACCCAATGGAACACTGAAACCAATCAACAACACCATCTGACTCCACTTAATCACCTTCATGCTACAAGTGACCAAACCTGAGACAAAACCGTCTACTAGAACAAACACTGCCAACAGGAAATAGGACCAAAAAATAAGAAACAAAACTGGGTATGAAACCCTAAAAATAAATATCACAACCGCCTAATAGTGTGACACAAAACCCTTGAGTAACCATCACTCCAACTCCGACCTGAAGAGGAGAGATGGAACCCTAGGTCAGAGCGAGTTTGGGTGGCCGAGACGGAAACAGAGAGCCCAAAATGACTGACTCCGGTAGCGTGAGAAGCCCAATGTCCACCACACTAAAAATCCCAAAGCCTCGATGTTGACACCACCCCAACTCTGACTATGAGAGGCATGAAACAACTTGAGGCTAGAGAAGGGTACGATGAAAGAAGTGCATCCACAGCACGTATCTTCATCGGAAGAGAAAAATCCGCGGAGAAATCCCACAACGGCGAGTGCCAGAGAAGAGGACGAAGCTGAAAACAGAAGGGAGAATCCATGAGATGAGGGCGAGGTTGAAAACGTAGGGGAGAATCTGAGAAAGGGCTCGGAAACCCTAGAAGGGTGGAGGAGCCGAGCACGGAGAGCGCTATCCGCAGAGAGCGCTCACGGGAAAAGGATTCTTTCGGTTCAACTTGTACATCATGAATATGTCATCCTACGAATATGTGTTAATGCCCTTTGATTGTTTTACACTTAATATCCACTTATATTGGGTGTATTTATACTTGTCACATATAATTATGTGATTTATTTATCCTTATTTTAAGGATTCCATATTCATAAGATATTTCATCTCAATTTGCATTTCCATTGAGACATCATTGTTGTTATGCACCAATTCACTATTATATGGTGTATATACTATCCTTTTACATATTATATCATGAATCCATTTATTTTAATGATATTATAAAGTTTTGATTAAATGTCAACCCTCAATTTTTTTGTATTCAAGCGTCTCTTTTTTGTTAGAAAAACTCTTTAACTAAAATATCCTTTTAAATATTTTAATGATTTATTCTTCTAAATATTTCCCCATAATGTCCATGTTTTCAAAATGGGTTTTAGGATTTATTTATATGGATATTAATGTTTTCAATTGACAGATTATTTAAAAGAATCAATGTTGTATGAGACTCTTTGATTAAAAAATCACTTTTTAAATGGTTTATGAAAATGGATTGATTGTTTCAATATCTTGAAATTACATCTTGTGATTGAAAATGAAATGTTATTAGTCAAATGTTTATATTTGAAATATTTTATGTGTTATAATGGTACGTGGACATTTGACAGGTGGTTACGGGATAAACCATATGAAGTGTGGTTTCGTGAATACTAGGATGAGTGGTCACGTTATAACCTCCAATGCATTGGGTATGGAAGTCATTCGTATGGCTATTCCATTTAGTGATATGTGTGGATGTCGACCATATGGTTATTCCATTTATATATGTTTATGTACCAAGTTAATTTTATATGTTATTTGTTCTTTATATGGGTTTTCGGGTAATCTTTTGGTTAAAAAAGGGTAAGTAATTATCTTTTATTTAGTGAAGAGTATTTACTACTTCATAAATGTAAAAGGTACTACTTATGATAAAGTATACATGGTTTACCTATTGTTTTGAAAAACTAACATTTTTCCTTCTTTGTATATATGTTTCATATCTTTTTATGCTCAACCCAATTTTTTGAAAAAAAAATTCACAAGACATAATTTTGAATATGGTCAAGGATGGGATCAAGGAAGAGTCATGTTGTGTTGAAAATGGAACTAGACATGACTCATTTTTTCAAGAGCTCATGTTTTGTAAAAAAAATTGAAACTTTTTAGAAGTGTCTACTTTGTAATCTTTTGAGATGTAATAGTTATATACTAATTCTCTAAAACTCTAAAATTGAAATGATCCTCAATGTGAGTTATGAATTTAATTCAATATTATGTAAGGTTTATGGCTGCGTCCTTATAATTATCCTCAGTGCCTATATTAATGTGATGAGATTATATCAGAAAATTCATTTTATTGGGTGTAGAATGTAACACGAAAATATTTTTTGAAATAATTTATTTCAAACAAATTTAAAATTTTTGTTAGGTTATGTTACACAGAATAATGAGTTTCAGAGAAACATGATATAATATTGATTTTATAATTTAAAACATACAATTATAACCATTCCAATGAATATGGATGTAAGAATAGAAATAACTATATTTTCAAAAATAACAATAAATTTTTATTATAACTGTATTATTGATAATAAATAACATCCTTTTTAATAAATAATTTATATGCTTCAAAAATACATTTTTGAAAAACATGTTTTCAATTATTATTGTGAAAAAATATAATATTCTTAAAATTTATAATTTTATATTAAATCAAAATAATTTTGAAAATATACCTATAACAAATATATTTTAGTCTATATTTTAAAATTTCTAGCAATGATTAATTTTTTTATGAATAGTTAAAATACTTATTTTTATTAAAAATAATATTTTCATTTAGATAATTTACATGATACATTGAATTTTAATATCTTTTTAATATTATTTTTTGTTCAATTTTTTATTAATTTATCCAATATAATTTATTTTATTAAAATTGATATTAAAATTTTATAGTTAATAAGTATAAACATATAGAAACATTTTCTATGGAAAATCATTTTTTTCACATTTGCAAGATAAATGTTAATTGATATTATACATCTTTTCTGAATTGAATTTGGTAAAATGGATTCCTTATTTATAATAATAATAAAAAATATTCTATAATAAATTCTACTTAGCTTTTTATTATAATTAATTTTATAAAAAATATAAATTAATTATCTCGGTTATGGTAATGATATGTTTTATTACGGTGTTAAACTAGACATATTCATGGTTAAATGACATAAAAACATTTCAATTAAAATTTATATAAATATTTAACCCATATATCACCTAAATATTTATGATGATCCATTTTGGATCCTTTTGGAATGTGTAAAACATGGTTATAAATTTTTATTTTCAAATATACCATGTGAGCTCCCCCTCCTTCCAATGAGAACCCAAAATTCTCTCCACATAATAAATAAATAAACATTATTTTTTCCAATCTATATTCCAATATGAAAATAAATTCCCTCCCTATTTTGTAGGGGCCTTATTTTTATTTCTATATCAGCTTATCAAGTCTTTTTTGTGAAAACATAAGATGGATTTCCAAAGAGAAGTCATCATTCATGAATGACATTTATTGTTTTATTTCTATTTACACATCAATAATTTATTCATAAGATATTATTATATATTTTTTTAATTTTATTTCTTATAATAATAACATATTATTTTAGTATCATAAACTATATCAATTGTTTGATATATCAATTGTAGAAAAATAGTCTATCATGTGTGTGGAAGACTACCACCTCGAGAACCGAAATAATTTGTCTTCCATCACCACCTCTCAAAAATGGAGATAATATTCTATTTATTATTTATATTTTATACAAGACATATTTATAATAATTTAATTATATAATAACTTATATATCAATACCTTCCAATTCATTGGAAATGATAATATAACATATGTGTATGTGTGAACTATAATATCCACAGAGCGATGTGATTCATCTTCCATTTTCTACAGTCATAGATAAAAATATGGAATGATTTAATAAATTTATAACACATATATAAAATAAAAAATATTTTTTATATAGATATACTATTTAACTTTCATTCATTACATCCTCCTTGAATATGGAATCCACATTCATGCATATATAATGCCTATCATCCCCATAAACAATGTAATTAATTTTAATTAACTATGTTTTATTAATGATTATATGAATATATATAATAAATATGTATATATATATAATTAAATGATGATAAATTGTGAAAATAATATAATATATAGTATTGTATTGTATATTTTTATATGGTTATTTAATAGATTTATAATATTATTTTATTTATTATAAAGGATATTATAAATATTAAAAATAAATTTTTTACTTGAGGAAAATGATTTTAGAACCCTATTTTATTTTTTGGAGACATATTTCACATTCATCGCTCATTTTTTATCCAGGTTCAACATACATCCCATTTAAAATGAAATATAAAAAATTTATTTATTCTAATAATATTTATTTTTCATATATTTTTATTCCTCATTGTGTTTTATGATTTAAAAGTCTCCATGGTGGTAAATTATTTTCATCATAATTTTATTTCTTTAGTACACATGATATATTCAGCACATTATTCATTTTTTTATTATATACTATACAAATGAATTTATATGATGATTTTTATATGTATATTATGAGATAAAACATATCAATATATTTTTCATTATTTCATGGGTCCTAATATTAAAAATATACTAAAGTGGTAAACGTTTTATATTAGAATCTAATTATTTAGCATATTTGTTGGTGATATAGTTTCCAATGATAAAATATTAATTTCTAACACAAAATATACTATTATAATTTCATTTCAACTCTCTTATTTAATGAAAATACATGTTTTTTTTATTTTTCTCCCTTTCTGTCCTTAGTTGTCAATGATAATGTTCTTATGGAAGCCATTATTTATAAATATATTTGGTAAAAAGAAGTTTTCCATCCATGTTTATTTTTTCTAAAAATATATCAAAGAAAATTTTTTTAATACCCATATATTTTTTAACATATCTTTTTCAAAAGTTAATATTTATAATTTTTTTAAATGAATTTACTTTTCATTATAAAAACTATGTTCTTTTGAATAAATATTTAATATTTGATAGGAAACATTATTTTAAATTGTACAACATGAATACTATTTTCTTCCACTATGACCACTCAATAGAATAATAATTACATTAAATGTTTCAATGATTATTTTAAAAGAAAATGTTATATTTTATATTTTGTATATTTTGTAATTTAAAAACATGATTTCAAAATAGAAAGGATATTTTTATTAGGAAAATTTATATGTTATTTTTATTTAATTCATATTCATTAAAGGGGAAAAATATTAATTTGATAAATTTCATTATGGGTATGTTAGCAGATGATAACCTTATTAACATTTATTTGAATTATTAATGATTGTAATGAATTGTTATTTATGAAACCCATATCATTTATAGAGGTTTTACTATAACATGACTTTTATGAACCCCATTTATATTCCATGGGTTATGATGCAATGAAATTTTTATAACTACCATTTCATTTTTTCATGGGATAAGGAATGATGAATATCTTATTATAGTGTGTAAAACCTGTTTTCTGATTATATCAAATTTGAGATATATATCTACCTATAATGCATTGGGTAATTATATGTGTTCTATGATAAAAATTGGTATATGTGAGGTTATCCTAATAATGATGAAGAAATGTATATTATAGGATATATATTCTTGAGAATTGATTATCTGGGAGGATTCCTAAGATAAAAATAGAGTACATTGGAGGTTATACATATACGATTGAAATTTTATCATGGTATATTTTAAAAATAATTTAATTGGGCTCACATTTTGTTACAAAAATCATAAAGAATGTACATCGTTGGTATGAATAATAAATAAATTGAATGTATAATGGGGTAGCGTGGACCTATGGGTTTTTATGATCATTTGTATTCTAGAAAACATCGTTTTATACTAATTTTATTCAATCAAGGATCATGTTCTAATATTTGTTTCATTATTAATGTTTGATGAAATACTAATCATTATTATATGTCCCAATATTATGATCTATTATATACAACATATGGTTTTGAAATATTATTCCCATGTTCTAAAACTCTTATCCTCATGTTATATTAATACCTCCTTTTTTACTGGTAGGGATCATATTATCTCAACCTTTAATATCATTCCTTTCATACTTTTTGGAATAAATTCATCATTTATTATATGTTAATAAGGTGTCTACTTATGAATGACTTATTGGTAGATAATATAATTTAGTTGTGAATTTGTTCTTTATGTACGATTTTTACCAATACAATAAAACATTATGGTCCTTAATAATGATTTGTGAAATAAAATTAATACTATTATCTTAATATGTAATATCTATTAATTAAATTCCTTTTTCATAATAATATATTCTTCCAAATCTTTTAATAATAACATTTCTTCACATATTCATCACAAAAAGAGATAATCTGAATCCAATTTCCATATAATTTATCAAAAGGGTTCATTTTTTTTAATGATAAATATTTTTATAATGAAATTTTTCTATGAAAAATTTGAATCCAAACATCCATGTTAGTCCATTTAAGATACTCAATACATATTTTCTAATGTATAAATCATTTAAAATTTTTATCTATCATATTTTGGATCATTATCTATAATTATATTAAACATAAAAACCAATGTATAATAAATGACATTTCAAAAATTATATTTAATGTTTGATTCATAGTATTATAGAATTGAAAAAGGATCTCCATTAAACATGACAATATCTATGAGGTGCATTTGAAAAGGATGATATAAAGAGAGAATATCAGGAATTGGAATGAAATTTTCAAATTTTTTCAATGGATAGAAAATAAAAAATCCATATTCTAATATAGAGATGTATTTGGAAATCCCATCATAAAATCCACAGAAATAGTTTTCATTTAATTAATTTTAACTCAAAATGGATTATTAATATATTTTTTAATTATTAAACATATTTAACTTGTTAATAATTCAATAATTTTTTATTAAATTATGATATATAATTATTTCATCCATGACACCATAAATTCCCTATAAGAGATATATTGAACTAAAAACATAAAAAAGGGTGAGATATATGATTTAAAAAATAATTTATTTTTTCATCATAGAGATATAAACAACACATAACCGTTTTGAAAATCTCAAAAATAATTTGTTGTCATTTGAAAATATTTATAATTGGAAATTATTTTATTGTTCCATATTCCCTTTTAATCATGGTATTTTGTATGATCCTTTATAGTTCTACCTAACAATTATGTCTTCAATGACACTATAAACATGAATGAGAAGGTTTAGTCCATCATTATTTCATGGGAATCAACCATTAAATCATTTACCAAAGGATCATGGTCAAAACATGGCATGGATAATGAAGACTTATTTAATTAAGAAATATATTCATCCAATTTGTTATTTTTTTATGGATGATAATGATTCATGAAATCATAATCCTTAAATAATACATATAATCATTTTTTCCTCATGTTCAAATATGACTTAGTAAATATATAATTCATAAATTTACTATCTTCATACATTTCAAACTCCACTACATTTAAATGTTGTTTCTATATTGTTAATAAAAAATGAAAATAGTTAGTTCTAGATCTTGTGAATTATTAATTATAGTATGAGGAATAAAACAAGAAAAATTATATGAAATTACATGATATTTCTATATAAAAATGATCCATGTACCTCTAATATATAAATATTTATGATGGAAAAGTAACCATTTCTAGAGGGTACATTCAAAACAATATAATTCATCAATCCTCTTTTTAATTAGAAAAACATTCATCAAAATCAATCATGTAGAAGTTTTTTAATCATGTTATAGTTATCATACTTACAAGTCTAGATAAATGATCAATGTTTTGAAAAATTATATAATAGTAGCCTACTAATTCTAATGAAATATGAATCTTTCTAAAAAATTTAGTTCATGGACATTATTCAATGGAATTATTTTAAATAGGTCTAATAGTTATTCAATACTTATAAGAAAAATTTGAGAGGAATGAAAAATTATTCCTAAAAATTTTACCTTTACTAAATATTCCGTATTATTTAATTTCATTATATACCTATAGAAAAACCCTTAGGATTCAGTCATGATCCTCATGAGTTTTATAATATCACATAATGTCATTAATAAACACAACAAAAAAATTATCCAAATATATATCGAAAACTCAATCATACATCCACGAATATAATGAGTGAATAAGAAAAACCATGTGAATTAAAATAACTAGTATTTGAAAGTCATTCAAATAAAATACTAATAGGATCAATAATTAAAAACTCTAAAACACTATGTTTGAAGAATCTAATATTCCCCTCTTAAAGATCCAACCAAGGTTATAAGTAATGAATCAATACAAGGCCTCTTCCTCCTAAACTATCCTATATATATGATTTCTGGTTGGTTACCAAAATTCATTTTTAATATAGAATTAGTCAAACTCAATAGGTTTACTCCCAAAATTCATAAATCTCATAGTGTAAATATATAGATAAAGAAATTATCTGATAAGAAACTATATTAATTAATAAATTTACCCATCACTTAAAATATATTAATCAACCCTTGAGAACTAGGTTGAATCTTAGGATAGCCAAACCATCTTTGACACCATTTAGGATAACTCAATCCTGTGATGGATCCTTCTATATATGATGGATAACTAGTATTTGGAATTATTTTCTGATATCTAAAAAATTATTCCAACCATTTCTCACGTCACAGTGTAACTTTAGGCTCTATATGTACATAACTATGTTAGAGTATCATAGGTCATCCCATATTTCCAGTCAATAAGCTGTAATATGACAAATCCTACTAAACAATACACATTCTGGAACCATAAATATTTTTTAGAGGTATCAAAATCAAAGGTTAATGTTTTTAATAAAAAAGGACTTAATAAATACTATTACCACATTAATCTTCTTAATGTACATGTCACCAAATGGTAATGTGATCAATATCACTATACTATAAAATTATTAGAACCGCCAACATATTCTCAAAGAACACATCACTATGAGGTATGTAATCATCTATTATTTAGTGGTCAAATATTCCTCCAATAAATAATTTTATATAAAAAACATCAATAATCATGCATGTCACATGTTATCTTATGAATTATTTGGTAACTATTTAATTATCATATGAAATTAAAATTATATTTATTATAGAATTCAGCATCATCAGAAGAGTCACCCATGCCTCATCAAGTGATTTATCTATCTACCAAGGGAAAACGTTTATGCCTAATTCAAATTATCATGCCAAAATAAAATTATTTACAAATGATAAATGTTTTGGAATACCTGATGGGTGGATGCAATTCCCAATATAAATTCATTAGAACTTATGGATTCTATGAGACATGTATGTATATAATTTCTCTTAAAGTATATAAATTAAAAAATTTATTTATCTCATTAACAGATTTTTATGGTGAGACTACACATCATTTACATTGTGAAGGAATAAAAATATTCATTTGAGAGAATTTCAAGAATCCACAAATAAAAAGTACCACATATGTCAAAAATTTATCAACGTTAAGTAAGTGAATGTTTTCTCCTCCATCACATTCAATAAGTTAACAAAATCACATTATTTTTTTCTTATCATATTGAAATTTTTTTTATAAAAGAAAACCAATGATATCATAATATATAATATTAACTGAATGGATTCATTCACTCTCAATGTACAAAACATGATTAATCATATTGGTTTTTCAATTTTGTCAGTAGGAAATTCCCAATGGTATCTAATATAAGAGATAAGGATGAATAAATTTGAATCAATGAATTAGGTTCACCTAGAACTATAGATAGAAAACGAATCCATGTTCAGTTTATTCATTGTGTGAAATATGGTATTAGCACTCTAAATTCCTTGATTCTCACATTCACGAAGAAACCCATTTCATCCAATAAAAAACTTAGAAAAACTGTATTCTTATTATGTACTCCAATCACGACAAGAGTTTTCAAAAATAATGGTCACCCAAATCAATCATGTATTATATGAATTTCATTAGGTCAACCAAGAATAAATTACATCGTCAAATGAAAATTAATGTTGATAATTAATTCTACATACATACTTAATAACAGATTATATGTTTCTCCTATAACAATCCCAGTGATTTTTGGACTTCATTTCCTTGTTCTAGAAAAATAAGCAGCCACAAGAATATATAACATAAATATAATGTGAAACGTAAATAGAAAAGGATATGATCTTACAACCACCCAATCAATTAACAATATACCATTAAGCTACTCCAAGTATCATTTTGAGGTATACATGAATATGTATAGTTAATGTTACCTAATAATTGACTCATTATCCCATGTCTCTATTTCAACACTACCATTATTTCACTACAATTCCATATAATAAAGGGTCTTCCCATGGATATTTTTCACAATAAGTCCAAATCGGCATGTTAGATGATATGTAAAGTCACGTCTACATCATGATCGATTTCATAAACTTGAATCAGGAAGGATGTATCATGAAGATATCTCTAAAACTATGACAAGTGAAATACAACATGTATTGTTTTTTAGTAATTTGGAGGGGCTAAAGGATATTCTATAGGAATGAAATAATAATCTATTTCAATGGAATTTACAATACAAGGTGTTAAATTTACGAACATATTAATATAGTGTTTCCCAAGACTATGTGGCAGCCAACAAGAATCATGATGAATGACATCAATATCAAGAGATCATGTTTGATTTTAATTATATGATTTCATAAATTTGTATTATGTCACTATCATATTTTTTATCAATTGAATAATTTTGGATATCCCCATAACAATAAATGGTTCAATATTCACTAACTCAACTACATCAAAACAATAAAGAGGTTAAAAAAATTACCTACCATGTCTTTCCTTGATATAAATCATTTGATTAAATTCATGTAATCTATAATTATGAGAGAAAAAATTTGTACTATATTTTTTCTAAACAATAACAAATATTTAAAACATGATCTCCCAAAAAATTCCTCTATATAATAAATTTTTCTTTTAGAGTGGATATATACATGAGGATGATAAGTTGCACTTACAAAAATCTATGATACAATTTTTGTCTAGATACATTTCTATAATTGAGACATGAAATGTGTTTTAGATAAAAAAATTAATCTTTAAGACTATATAGTCAAAATATCTTTTTCATGTAATGACTACATGGATCATCGATAGTGATTATATCCTAATTTGGAAATAAGTAGTCTAGCTTAATTATTATATCCCCCACACCCTATAATTCATTATTATTACATGGTTTCAAATATAATATTATGTGGATATATATATTCTAAAATCATCACCTTTCCACCATTATTATTTATACTTTTCCTGATACTTATTTTTTCATATGGGATATAATTCTATTAAATAATAATAAAACTCAGTCATTAAATGTTTATGTACGACTATAGTGACCCTTACAGGGCCACAAATAAAAAGAATATTATCAGTTCCAATAGACCATCCTGTGGATGGATCCCCACCATATATGTTTCCCATTTTTCAAAGACATTGAAATAAGATAATTTTAGTCTCTTGATCAGGTAAAATGGTATGTGTATTGCTTATGTCAAAGTTACAGATAGTCATCCAATGTAATTCTTTAAATCTGGGTGAATGTACACAAGGCGTTTTATCAACTGCAACTCTTATCATGAAACATATACCACCTATGTATTTCAATTTCAACTCAAGGAATAATCATTGATTTTTTCTTTACATTGCATCTATACATTCTCCATGTTTAAATAATATAGATACTTGACGCACCTTCTCTTCCAAATATTCAGGTATCACTGTGAAAATATGCACATGAGGCTCTTGTGGTCCATGAAAACCAAAAACTAATCTACTAAATGATATTATTACCATATTCTCATGGTGTGATCTACTTTACATTACCCTCGATCATGGGTATGGTGATTCATATATTGCAATGTCAACTTTCTCAAGAAATAATCAACCACTTAGTCTTCTTATAGAAAAACTAATCCATGTATAATACAAGATTCATTAATGAACATGTAATAATCCATATGTGAAATTAATATTTTTTGGATTAGATCCAAGGTCACCATTCTCTTTAAATCTTGAAAACCATATCCTAAAACCTTCTAAACCAAAACAAGTCACCCCTTTCGTGGTTTTCCTGAACATTGTAGATTCTAAAAGGAACATGTCTTACATGAAATTCTTGAAGTATAATATTCATATAAGAAATCCTTAAATCATAATGAAATAATTGTCCCTCCACCAAGATTCTATGGTTAGAAACTTCTTTCCGACCAATAAAAATTCAACATTTATGATAACATGACCCAATAAGATTAATTTATCTCCCAAGAACATTCATTTTAGTATATTAGTGAGACATAAACATGATATTATTATTCTCATTGTGATTCCAGAATTGTTGGAATGAACATTGGAAAAAATAAAGAGTACAATACGATTTCATTGAAAAAAACCATCGAAACCCTAATAAAAAATGAAGAAAAATATGAATAATAAAGGCCATGAATAATAAAAGTGTATGTTTGAAACAAAAAAAATCTCGGAAAACCCATAGATTCTATATATACACCAAAAATAAGTCTATGGTACATTAGATGACACTGCCCTTAATTGATTGAAGCATAAACTCAAATTAATTGTGTAGAAAAATTTACACTTCCCTATTGGTCAAAAATATAACAAATATATGCTATAAGATATCAGTACTCGATTGTCATCTGATGTAATATATGACAATCCATACTTATGTTTGATGTCCCAACCACCTTTATGGAAAATGTTATGGGAGTAAACCATAATTACATACTGTTTTACTTGAATCAATTTCTATATAAATAATCCAACCAGTATTCAGACACATGATGCAACTGATTGTTTCATCATGTATGGTTGAATTTACATTATTTCATCTCCTAACATAGACTCAATGGAAAATTTGATATTTTTCTCGATTGGTAAGCCAAATATCTCTTTAGTAAAGTAATATTAAATACAATCCACCATGAGATGAAGAACAATATACAAAAACATGGAACCCACAATAAAAAACCTATAATGTGAGCCATGAGATAATTCAAAATACACTAAATTATTACTACATTAAAAGGATGAATAACCCACTACTCATGATGTATTAATATCTCCTCCTCTAGGGATACAAAAATAACACTCCTATAGTAACCTTCTATATGAAAATTGAATAGATGTAGCTAAATGATACATAGGATCAAATAAATATATATAATTTCTATAGATAATATATATTAAAGTAAATAAGCCCCTCAAACATCTAGAAAATATTCCTTATATCAGTTGACACTCTTCATCTCAGCCATATGACACATAAATAGTCATTTTCTATTCTAGTACTTCAAGACCAATACAAAAATTATTGAAAAACTAGTATATTATAAGGAGTTTGATAAACATATATCAAATAAAATTTAAGAAATAATAGATAAAATAAGAATCATATATCTGGTGGTATAAGGTCTTATATCCAAACTGGACAGACTATATACACAACATTGTTCTGACCCACACCTATTGGGATCTAGTTTGAGTCCATTATGATTCTCTCTCTTATTTATACTAAAAATCATACTGTTGGTTACCACATTCCATTCATGACTTTGAACATCGTACATATATCATCTACTACTCTAGTGAGGTGTAGGTGAGTCCTTCCTAAATAATACTAACTATCTTGACCTAGTGAGATGCTACCAAATCTTCATGAAATTGACCCATTAATCAAAAATTACATAAATAATTAATGGATTATGTAAAATAACAAATAAAGTACCGCAACATTAGAAATTGAATGAACTCCATGGGATATTGATCATGAGATGACTTTCTCCTCCCTTGGATGCTCTGCAAGCTACCACCTTAAAGGTATCCTTTATATTTAAACTTCCTGACTCCAAAAGAAATGATCCCTAATCACCATTTTGAATCATTATGTAAAAAGATAAGGGACTATATCATGTTCCCATAATTGATGGGATTTTTATTCACATGCCCATATATATTATCATCTAAATTATATTCAATAATGACATTGTCTCTTAGTGAAAACCTTCCATAAAATGTGTCAAACAGGAATCATCATCTACTACCAACAATGATGAAAACAAATATAGCTCTATAAATCATTGATAAATTTAAATCACATTAATTTCTTCCAATAGTGACATTCATGAAATTTTGATGCCTCTTATCCCTCAATGTCTACATATAAAAGTGCCTAAGTAAATGTTTATGAAATTCCTTTCAGGTTATATACATTGGATGCTATTTCTTCTGTAATGTTTCCAAACAAAACATTGCTATTCTACATAACATGTAATAAACATGATTCTTCCTCATAACTATTGGATTAAAAACGTTAGAGAAGTATATTTTTACTAATATAATGAAAATATATACATACTTTGGCCTCCTTATACACTGTATAGAGGAAGGTGTTGATGTTGGAAGTCGTATATTATGTCATAAATCAAAGGTACAATTAAAATAGTTTACATATCAATTGATCACATGAACCTTAATAAGATATTGCAAGGATACATTTAAATATGTTTTCTTATTGATATAGGAAGATCCATCACATCAATGTTGGAAATATTTTAGTTACTACTTTAATGATTCTCATCTAAACAATGAAGATGATGCATTTAATTTTCATGGGAAAATACACCCATTAAAATACAATATAAAAAACATGGTCATTCTGAAAAGGTGAATACAAAAATAGATCACCACAGGAACAAAGTTTTTTTAAATGGAATAAAAGATTAATTAATATAACCGAATAGCCCATTTATTCAATTATTGTAATGAAATCTATATTTACGGTTCACTATTTATAATACGATTTCCCAGTTCTGATAAAAGTATCAATGGAATGAAAATTCATGTTAACATATAACCCACATTCCAATAATGATACATGTGTACTCATAACGGGTCATACATTCCCAAGAGTAAAACTTTTAATGAACTATAAATCAAAAAACAAGTGAATTTTTTTAGGTAAAATATCGTAAATACATTTGAGTGAACATCATGTAGAGAAATACTATCCCAGGGATGTTTGTTTTCCCCTACACATAGGTTAGTTACTCACACAGATTATTTCATTGAAATTAAAAAACACATCCTAGTCTCATATCCTCATTTTTATGATTTTAAGTGAATAGAATAAAAAATGGCATCTAAAACAATATTGTAGCATCCCACAACCTTGTGGATCCTCACATGATTTTCCTAGGATGGGTACTAGACCTCAAGGGAGTATCTCTAAAAACCTAGGTCTACTAACAAGTAGAGGTGGTGTATAAAGAAATAGTGGAGAGATTATAAATATTGGTATAGTATTGTAATAATAGATGATATCAAATAAGTAATTAAATTATGAATATGAAATATAATAAAAGGAAATAAATAAAAAATGTTAATAAATAAATATTATACAAGTCAGGTTGTGTAGAAAGTAAATATGATTAACACTTAATAACATAAAAAATAATAATAATAGAATCGATAAATAAATATAGCACTTCCCAATTCAAAACCCCATGTCTGTCCCATATCAATGATCTAACGCATGCTAAAGGTACCAATCAACACTATATCTCAATCCATGGTCTATAAATGAAACTATAATGTGTTCCAATGTAACAAATGAAATCATCAATACAGTTTGAATATAACATATCATACTAACACCTGTGTTATCAAACTAATCAACTGTAAATATACATTTCATACAATAATATATTAAAAGGAGGTATTAATTAATAATTTAACACATCACAACAACTAAAAATGATGACTGGGGAACATTTGGTGGATATAGGGGTCCATTTAAACATACATCAGCTACACACCAGATGTCACTATCAATTGGTTGATCCTCATTCCATTGAAAGATTTCCGGTACTGTGGTAAAATATTCTACATTAGGATGAATCACCAGATCATATTTTATGTAACAAAGAAACACTACAATCTAATCAAACATAACCATGTGGGAGTATTTTATCTATTCCCATAGGCAACATCACTATGGAGTAAAGTGATAAACCAAACATGACTCTAGACATGATAGTTCCACAAACATCTAATTATTTCACATGTCACGAATGTGTAATTTCCCTAATCAAATTGCACTATGTACTTCATCGTCTAACTTACACATTCTCAAAGCACACAACACTAAGGGATAATGTAACCAATCACACCATACTATAGATACTCTTTGAAAATATAAAACATAAGAGAGAACACATCTCTATATGGGAAGTTACCATATCATATTAGGTGGTTGGTTCTCCTCCACTAGATTAATCATCAATAGTGTGCATCAATAATTAAGGATGACACATTCAATCCAAATCCATATTAGTTTAATCAGCATTTACAAATTAATAATTCTTTTATTCTAGGTTTCTACAATTTATAGTATAGGAAGAATCACATGAGGCTTATAATTATCTGTTGAAAAATTATCAAATTTCACCATGTTATAAAATATTCATATTATAAATCACAAATCTAGTAATTTATTGGTCATCAATGTTTAGGGACACATCTTAGCATGTCTCACATCCTGGTTTTAGACGTAATGAGACATTATAGGTCCAATTTGGGGTCTATGTATATAATGTTTCAATAGAATAGGAAATTTACAATATTGTTATGTCGTACGCATGGTGTGCTAGCATAAATGAAAAACTTTAACATTCTAGTAGAATTAAATTAAACATTAGGGACATTATCCTAACCTACCATATCAAAAAAAATAGAGTGTGATAATTAGACACGTTTGGGTACTTATGGTTCCTCAAATACAACATTCAATAGATGTAAATAATCATATTAATATCCACCATTCAATTAAAATTATTGTTTATCATGGAAAAAATAATGGATCTCAATATATAAGATAAACCATTATAATTAACTTTTCACCATGTGTACGTAATTCCATGATTAACATTTTCTTTATGTTATTTCAAAGGGAATTCCCATAGGTTACTAATATGAGGTTTACAGTTAATAAAAGTGGGTTATATGAATTAGGTTCCCCTAGGAGTGGATGGTAAATATTTTTTGGGAATGAAACATTTATGGATTAATTAGGGTATTCAGTATATGAATACATTGATTTATATATATATATATATATGGAGGAAATAAATAACTCAATTAAATACCCAAAAAATAACATTCATGTTATATTAAACGCTGACTCAATGAGTTTTAACATTACTGTGTTCTAGGTATTATTTACACCATGTATATATTTCATTGCATCATTAATGATTAATTTACAAAGTGGATTGGTGATAAAAGAAATAAATTAATTCATTATAAAAACTTCATCTCGCCTTTATATTTCCTTCTAAAACAATCCAACAGATTTACAGACATTATTTTAAAGGTGAAAAAAAATCAAAGAAAAGAATTCGTTAAAAAAAGGATATGTACTTTGAAAATCATAGTATCATGCACTTGACATATCTTATATATTATTATTAAAATTACAAACATATATACCACACCTATTGGATATTTCATAGTGTTTTCTATATTCCCTCATGGATCATGATTTACAATTGATGTTTCACACCCTTATGAATATTGTTTTATGATAATGTTTTATTCTATAAACCATGAATCATATATTACAGTTTATATATTTTGATAAGGATCTCCTAGAATGTATTCTTATCAGATTCTTACATATGATATTCTACTTATATCACACATGTTTACCATTACTATCATTCTAAGGTCACCTTTTCTTATATATACTTTTTGTATGGTTATGACTAATGGTATTAAGTATATTATGTCTATAATGGGTATTATATGTAATTAGTTTTCTGAGAGATAATGGAGAAAATTCATAAAATATGTTTATTATGTATCTTTTTTACTAATAGAATAAAACATTATTATTCTGTGGAAGGGTTATTTTGAAATATATTGTGTCATCTACTATGTTGGAATACATATTTATACTATTCTTTTTCCACCATATATATTCCACCAATTCTAAACCAATGAATAATTGTATATACCATATGAAATCATTTCATCATACTATCTTCTCAATAATAATTCTAAATCCAATATATGAAGTGGTAATATAATTCCATAGAATATAAACTACTGAAATAATTCATGGAAAATGAAACATATCGAAAATATGAAGGTCGTGATTAGAAAATAAATGATCCCATTCCATTATGTCCAACATTATATATTTATTCAAGGGGGGAAAGAATAGGAAGTCAGGGAACTAGGAAACTAAAGCAGTACATGTTCTAGGGAGGTATAGAATAGTAGAGGCCAAGGGCGTCCCCACAAATTAGATTCAATCCCTCAAGCTTTTGTAAGTTTATTGATTTATATTATGACTATTAACTCATATATTAGGGAATGATTTATCATATTTTGAAACTCCCCAAATGGTTAAACATTTATTTATTTGGTAGTATAGAATGAAAATGATTTCCCTCTATAATCATAAATTGACACTTATTTTATCAAAAGTAGATTTTTCATATTGTATCTATAATTATACAATTATCTTTTCCTCTATTGAGTCATTCCGCAAAGTTTTTATTCGCATATTTTTTTCTTTTATGGGCTTTAATATTATTTTTTCCAACATGTTTTATGTTGGAAATACCAGAATATCCAATTTATAATTTAATGTATTAGTAAATTTAAATAGATTTATGTTTTTAACCATAGTTTAAGATACATAGTTTGAAAATAACCAAATATAATTTAGTAAAAATCATATTCTGTTTTTTTTTCATTGGGGTAATCAATTGATATACAATTAAACTCTTTGTTAAGTACATTACAATATTAAATTCCATTTTTTTATATAATTCAATGTCAGGGATGGGAATAATTAGTACACCAATTATATAAAAATTGATATGTCTTAATGTCTATATTTTAAATTTATACCATATTTAATGAATTTTAAATGATTATTTATATGGTATCCATGGTTTATTTAAAATTTTCATTCAAAAACTAAGAAGTTATATATTAAATAACTATTTTATACAAAGTATAACATTATATTTAAATGGTTCATAGTATATCATATAGATCATGTGAATCAACTAAATAATCCCTCTCTTGATGCATCAAACCATGTTTACTATTATAATGATTTGTTTTCCACCAAGTGACAATTAAAATAATATAAAAATAAAAAAAAATTATATTTATTACAACATGTTTCATTGAATCTATAGACTATAAAAAACATTTATTTATACTGTCTGTGATGTATTTTCAAGGAATGAATGTTATCTCTTATTTACAAAAATGATATTAGTGTTTTACTTTATTTAGACTTAGGACTGAGATTTTTACAAATATTTTATAGTACTAATACCAAAAAATATGTTAACACCATTATTATATCAATTAATACACCCAATACCATAACTCCAAGATCATCTGATAAAACATATTATCTACACACTTTTGTTGATTCAAACAAATAAAAACCATGATAAACATCTATTTAATTATAAAAATTTAATTTTAAATGACTTTAAAATATTAATAACGAAATATTCATAGATCCCAATGATTTAGGATATTTGGAAATTATATCCATAAAATACATAATTTCCTTACCATCTCCTATAGTAATATCTATATAAAACTTCTTTATACATGCCTTAAATAAATTATATTTATAAGTGGAAAATGATAATTGATGTGATCAAATTCTCAATAATAGAACGTATATAATTATCCATAATGGGTTAGATCATATGAATGTGAAAAAAAAATATAATATTCAAATATTATTAATAGACATTGTATTAGTGATATATAATTCTCAATAATGATTTAATATTGTAGACCTTATCATGAGTTCGTCGAATAAAAAAGACAATCTTTCGAAGCATAAAACATATAACCTGGAATATAAATATTTTAAAATAATTATAAAATTAAAATACTTAACATTAAAATATAGTATTATATATAAATTATGAAAATTAATAACTATATATAATATTAATCTTTTATAATCCACTTTAATTAGATTAAAATAAGTTTTTTAGAGGATAAAATCTTATCTAAACATCATTTTCTAAAACTCTAATCATCCCAAAACATTATTTTCTGAACGAACCCAATTATGACCACACATGACTTCATTTTGTAATTAGATATAAATATTTATCCATTTCATTAAATGGTTATATATTAAGAATCTCAAAATTTACATTTAATCTATACATTTTTTTTAGAACGATGTCAACCATTTCCTTCAAATGAAATTTTATGTATAATGTTGATGTTTTTTTTAACGAAAAAGCAAAGTATCATAGAATTGATGATAACTTATAAAAATTTAATAGGATGTTAGAAAAAAGAATTAATTTATAACATGTTAAAAATTCATTTATCGCAATAATGAATAAAATAAAAAATGAAATACTTATGAAAAATAGAAATATTGATTTTTAAGGAAGTAATAGATAATATAAAATTGTGTAAATAAAATATTGAAGTATATATAAATAAAAATTGGGAAAAATATAAAAAAATATATGTTAATGAAAAATTCCTTAATAAATTATAATACCTTTCTTGTCATACTCATATTTTTTATAGAGAATAAATCCCATCAAACTTAATTTTTTTACATAATAACCTAATTCCATCATATGTAAATAGAAATTAACCACTATAATAGAGAAATTATAGAATTAAAGTGACTATAATGATTATATTCAAGGAATATTGTTTATGAACCAACCGAAGCGAAATTTATTTAATAAATTATTATGATATTGATATTGTAAAAATCAAAAAGAAATGAATAGTTAGAAGATGAAAAATAGAAAATATAAAAAATATTAAATTATTTATGACCTACAACATCAATAAAGTATTTTTAACAAAAAAAATTATATTTTTTCATTATATCAATAATTTATAATTGAATTGAAATAGTGAAAAATAAACCTTACCTTTTTCAATGTTATGTTAGATCGACACTAACCACATCTACACTCTAATGAAAATTATTAAATTATATATTCAAAAAAATTAAATTATTATTCATTTTTATGTTCCATATAAATCCTTTGTAATTTATTTTTTCTAATGTTCTTGTTCAATTTTATAATTTTGGGTTGTTCAGTAATTTTATCTAAAACTAGTTCATAACATTAACCATGGTCCTAGTGTACAATTTTTTTTCAAAATCAAGCTAACTCTATATATATATGTTCACAATATAGTATAATAATTTTTTCATTTTTCATTTTTCAATGAATCTCTTTGGATTAGGAAAACTATCCTATTGTTCGATTTTTAGGGAGCCATATAGTAATAAAAGTTCCTTATTTATCACTAAATACACATTTATAACCTATCATGTAATATAGGGGTGGGAATTTAAATACATAATTCATGGAATCAGTGAAATAACTATAAAATTTTTTATGTAATCATACACAAATATATGGGTGGAAGTTAGATAGTTTTTAATACAAAAACATAAAAAATGACGTATAATAGTGATAATGATATTATTATTATTGAATAATATGATCATATGGATGATAACACCAAGGTAGGTGGGCCTGAATCATTGTGTACTATATTCATTCTTTTATTAGGTCATTATGCCTTTTCCTTTGGGAAAACTTTAATTTCTATTATAATGACTAATGAAATCGATAAATGGAATAGATGAATTTTCATAGTTTATTTGATATTGAGATAAATCCAAGGATCTTTCATTAAAAAGTTCTTTTACAAAAAAATTCACTATTATATCACTGTATAAAGAATATTTATTAGATTAATCACTCTCCATAATTTTTCAATTTCCATTAGGTGTATAAGAAATTACTACTCTACCTTGAGAAGTAACTAACTACCCTGTTTCTTAGATCATAATATTTCAAATTTAGATGATCTGAAAATACATCTAAAATTTCATTTCAATTTATCATAATAATTTAAATTTCCTCCAATTATGAGACTATTGGAATTACATAATTCCTATAAAACATTCATATGATATATGGAATAAACCCATTTGGTATCCTCCATATAATTTATCTTATAGTAGGCATTGTTTATTTTCATTTCCAATATCATGTCTAGTAATAATTATAAAAAATTATAATTAAAAACAATTTCAAGGATTAAACCATCCCTTTCTTGGATCACACATTGATTTAAATTAAATTAATGGGGACCTCATGTACCTTTAAATCCAAAATAACTATTCTAGGGTTTCAAATCATGACACTCTATAAATTAAATAGTCAAAAGATATAATGTTTTTTTATGTGTCATGGCATATGGGGAATGAAAAATTTCATACATTATATCCTATTATGTGGGAATAATTTTCTTATCTAAAATAAATAGATATTTCACCGTATCTACAATGTGGTAAAAAATAATGACACGAGTAACCATGTTTTACATGATACACATCCCCTTGTGAAATAAATTCTCATTCACACCACATAATCAGTGGAGTGGAAAACTCATAATTTCATCATAATAAATTGGTAGTTACATGGTCACTGTTGATATAGTGTATCAAAATATTATCATAGAAATCCAAAAACAATAGTTATCCTAATTTTGGACCCAGCACATCACAATTCCAAGCTATGGAATGACCTCTTTATTCTCTATTTAGGGTCATTGATTAAATTTTTTTATTTCATAGAAACCTCCACATTAATAGAAGTAGTAAAAAAGGCTCCCACATATGTTTTATTATGGGCTTTTAGAGATGTAATTGCAATAAAACACTATTTTCCCACATCAAATAATCCACCGATTTTATCATGGAGAATAATTTAACTCGACCCATTAAATATGATTATTCCCGTAATAGGTCATTCTCATATAATAATCTATAATTTCATAATGAACCATGGACAACTAACTATTGTCTTCCACCCATAGTCATATACAACACATCATTGTTTACAATAAGTCAAGCATTTCCTCACCGAAAATGTTGATGATTCTAGAGGAAAGTTTTCTCAAATAGATCCCATGTGTGGTTTAGAATGCATCCAGAATAGTAGGGATGTGATAGATTGGTTTTGTTTCCCTTGGTTTTACATTATTTTATTCCATGAAAAAATTGTTATTTCATACCATAGAGACTATAGTGTGTACCATTTTGGCATGAACACTTCCATCATTCTTCAGTTATTCAAAACGACCGAAAACTAAAACCGTCAAAGGTATTTTGGAAAAAAAACAGCCCCAATGGGATTATTTTGAGTTCTTCAAATACTCCAAAACACATACTATTTCCAGAAGTGATTAAATATACATCTAATCATCAATTCTAATATCACATGGTAAAATCTCGATGTTGTAAACTAATAAGGAGGTAAAACAAATTAATGATCGCCTTTGAATAAATTCAACCAACTCAAATATCACCCACTCTAACCTATTCATTCTCACTAATTCAAATTTTTATTCACACCCATACTAAAACACTAGATATTTTTCCCCATTTTTAAAATACAAAAATAGTTCACCAATTTTAAATATAATGATTATGTCATTTAAAAAAAATAAATTTAGGTGACTTGACATTACATTCTCATTAATGAAATCAGTGGATTGGGTGGTTCCATCCATTAAAATTTTGTTTCATACAATATTTTGGACTCCTAGAACCAAATAAAGATTCTAAAAAACCTATTTGGGTAGTTCATTTGTGATGAAATCAAATAATTTAACTCATGTTGTAACATAGTCCAATGAGATATCTACTTTATCCACCTAATCCATTTTGAAATGAAATTTGATCAAAAAAAATTTGATCCATGAATGATCGATAATAATTTTCCTTTGATGGATAACATGGTTGTTTTTAAACATAATCAGAATGCGGAGGTCAAATCAAAAGCCACATTATCAATTTGTTTCATCATCCATTGAAATTGATTGAAAGCATATTTTGATGAAAAATATTCATCCTCTATGTTTATCCAAGAAATACAATCGTAATTCTAGGATTTTGATGAGATACATGATCTCCCATATTAAAAATAACCCCTAGATTATGTATTTTGTTCTCCTCCAAAACCATCCAAGACTAAAACATTGAATCCCCCCAAGTTTGGTTTTAAACCATTCAAATAAAAGAAACCATAATTTCTTGTATGATCAATGAACTGGAGAAAAATTATCATATAATTCAGTATAATTTTATTGTTATCGCATTGAAAACAAGATTCCTATTTGAAAGAAATACTAATTTCAGTAAAGTGGATATAATATAAAAAGAAATTTAAATATTTCTTTATACATGTTAACATAGACCTTGTAACCCAACTCATATATTTCTAATTTCATATGTCACTCATTCAAAGTATCAGTGGTCATAGAGTCATGAATCTACAATACTCTTGTAACAACCCTGGATTATTTTCATTGTATGATAACTACATCATCCAAGATTTAAGTGACCAGTAGGGAAATGAAAAATATTATTTCCCTAATTGGAGAAATTTGAAATTCCAAACTCATGAGTGAAGAAATATAATCAATTTCGTTGTAATATTATCAAATAAAAATAATATCATTGATTTAAATAATTACCATATAATTCCATTCATTTGAATCCTTTGTATAAATATTATGATCAAATACTATTCTATTTAAAAAAATCATAATTAGACATTGGTCAATTATAGTATATCAATTTATGGTCATTTATTAAGGCTATACAAGTCATATTTTAGATAACACAATTTTTATATTCATCAATAAATATAATCCTAAAATATTCCTTAATTTACACTTCTTATTTAAGATCAAAATTCAAAGAGGATGATTTAATAGACATTAAAAAATTTTAAATTCTAGTGAATTTCTATTAGTATATTATAATTAAATTTTGTGAATCCAAACAACTAGTGAATTTTTATCATCAAAATCAATGTCTTCAATATGTCAATACCATTTAAAAATAGACTATGTGTTGTTATGAATAATGGACCCATCGTTATTTAATTTATTATAGAACACCGACATTGTTATAATGAAATTATATTAACATTTCCTTCAAAACCCTTTCTCATATGTTATTATTTCTTATATAATTAATCTCCTAATTTATATCCTTGATTATATTTTCATCACATGAATCTTTTTTGAAATATTTAGGCTCTACGATAGACAAAAATAATAAGGTTTACTATGTTTTCCTTCTCCTCAATTAATCTAGAGCTATGTGTTGACTAAAAATATTTATGTCTGTGATTTTTACCTATTTATTTAATTTATTACCAACTCATATTCATTAATTTTTCTCACTTATGAATCATCATAATAATTATCTTTATACTATATAAATCCCCAAAAACAATACACTTCTTAATAAATTTTATATTTTGAAACATAGTGGTTATCATGGTGAATCATATAATTTTATTTGGTATTATGTACATTCAAAATACCACAACATTTTTTTAATCAATAATATTTTCAATCCATTTTTTAAAACATCGCAATCCTCATATCTATAATAAATATACATAAAATATTCCACCATCTCATTGAATTTCAAACTTTTTGCACTTCACTATGTTGATAATGAAACACATTATTATGAATTATCTAATGTATTTTAGTACATGATACATTAAATATCACAATTAATATGGATTTTTCCCTTCATTTTCACATAGAAATGATTTATTGGATAAGTAAACGACAACATGCACCACTTCTTTCCAAGATCATTACAGTAGATATTTTCCAATTAACATTGTATGATAAATATTGTTCACTATAATATTTATAATTTATAACCCCATTTTGATGACGTGTTATAATATCTCATTCATAGTACTAGATTACATTTTTTATTTTATTCATCTACATTATCATATTTTCATTTAGTGCCATTTTTTTGAAATATATTTATTTTATGTATAATAATTCTCTCATTAGTTATAAAATATGGATTCATGAATCTAAAAAATATAGTTTTGTGTGTGATTGGAATGATCCATACAATTATCAAATATTATTTTATAAATAAAATATATAAAATAAATCCCTTAATAAATTTGGATCAATTATCCCACAATAATATAAATGTAAGTTCTCACGTAGTATTGATGTCTTTATCATCGTTAACAATTTTTGAATTAAGTATGATATTTCCCTATTAAAATCAATCAAGAATTCAATTTTCCTAAAACTTCTATGGGCAATGTCATGAGAGCCATTTATGTTTCTAATACATTCCACAGATTAATTTTCTAAAATGAATTTTCAATTATAAAATATCTTATTTTCTTATTAATCAGAGTAATTGAAATTGTTTTCTACCCCAAAAGGATTATATTCCGTCATTATTCATTATACTATGAGTGAACTATATTTCTATTTGACCATAATAGTATTTAATATAAAACCAGTGTGTTTCCCGGGTCATACAATTGGATGTCACTAAAAATAACACAAATCATCACATCAATGAAGATAATTTTTTTGAGTTAGTTTAAAACAATCATTGGTTATTAATGAAAATAAAATTAAGACATCCATCTTTCAAAAAAATGGATGATACCATCATTATGGTGATTCAATTTCCCAATAACGTATTTATTTAAATTCATTTTTGATGTGTATCCACTATTATTAATCCAAGAGTTATGCCTATTTGTTTAACTTAATGTAATATAATATAAATCAGTCTTCTCATATGATACATCATTCACTTATGTTGGTGATTATAATTATTTAATGATAGATAACTCCTTATATATTTATTCTTCATAAAAAATAAAAAATCACTTATAGATCTACCTACTTTTGGATAATGTGTGTACCCACTATTTTCTACTAGATAGAGGTATTTTTAATGACTCTTATAATTCAAGAATCAGAATTAATTTTTTCATTTTCATAGAATTAAAAAATTATCCATAAAAATATAAATAATAAAAAATTATCCATGAATTTTTAAGATAATCTTTCTCCCAAATTTCCCTCCATGAAAGAGGTAACAAATTATATATGTGTCTTAATATGAAATAGAGAAGGCATCTAACATTTGATGTAAAATTTAGATCATTTTCCACATTTCTAATTTTTTTACAGCTTTGTGAATTTATAGATTATTCCAAGGTGTTAGTTATTATAGTTTTGAGAAAACCACAATGTTTTCTTTATTTTCTATTCATTTTACATGAAGTATAAGATTTCATTCCTCCTTCAGAATATAATTTACACGACTAGTTGATGATTCATATTTATATATAATCATTCTGAGTGTTAATATACATTATTCAAATTCAATCATATGTACATTAATCCTAACATATTCTTCCATCTCATCTTTTACCTTTTCTCTTTTATTGATAGTTTTATCAAAAATATGGATGAGAAATCAATTCTACACTATTAATATTCAATTATACTACATTACCTAAGTATTTACAATTTCATGATCAATTCTATTCAATTTTAGAATTAATTTATGACATCTCTTTTTATTGTTCATTAAATATTATATTAGAATCATGAAGATCTGAAGTGTCTTCCTCAATCATTACTATACACACATCCTGTTTTTCAAGGGATTCCTCATATTCTTGAAACATATCAACACATTAATAAAATATTGAATATTCAGAATTACATTCATAATTTATTTTATTATATGATATATCCATCAATATTCTTTTATATTTATATTTTTCATCTTCATCAAACTCAATATCTTCCGAACTATATTCCTCCATAGAATTATGGTTTCATTAATTCAGTGGACATGTATTGAGAATTATTTGAATTTATATTTATTAATCATGAGAAGGTTATCATTACTATCATCATCTTAATAGTGATTGTTAAATTTGGATAATATATATCCCACATGTCTATTATTGAAACATTTAAGGGGATAATTAATGTTAAAAATTAAATATAATTTTTTAATATATGGATTCAAAATTGAATTTACCAGAGTATCTCCTCTGAAATATGATCATTCCATGATTGTAATTTTTTCTTGTAATTAATATCCACATCCTAGGATCATTCCTTTATTCTTGACTCATAATATTCCTTTCTCATTTTATAGGATTCCAAGGTGATATGTAATATATCATGTAAGAACACGGATCTTCTTTTCAGGTATGGGTTCTGTTTTCTGGTGTTTTAGAGAAAAATATGAGTTTTTGGAAATTTCTGGAGTACCTTCCATGTACTTATAAGTACATGATGTATACTCGGTTTCCATGGGTGACTATGTACTGGCCACGTAACGACCGAGTAAATGGCCGTGTGGGGTGACTTGGAGGCTACCTAATGAGAGTCTGGTAAAGTAAAGTACACACCATGTACTTCTAATGTACACACTGTGTACTTTTTTTATTTCATTAAACGGACAGGGGTCACGTCGAATTTTCATAATGCTGTTATTATTGACCTATCTCGTCCAAGAGCATCTGTACAGCCACAGATCTGCTCTGAGCCCCCCGACTCATCATCTGTTCACTAAATCAAATTCTGTCAACTGCATTAGAATCACTACGGTAAGCTCATCCTTCTTCTAGATCCTCGTTTCCTAAATTCACCTCTTTCATGAGATATCCTTAGTTGAATGTTTTAAGCAATTTTTGTAGATCTATGATGTTCTAGGTAGATTCAAGTACTGAGTATCAGGTATATCAATCGTACAACACTGAGGTAGGTGGTTTGTGACATCTTGTTGTTAGTCTTTGAGTTATATGTAAAAAAGTGCCAAATAACCTTGTTCGGGGTATTATGTGTTTATGGTATTTAGCCTGGTTATTTCCTATTATTCCATTTGTGCTTGAGTAGAGGTTTTAAGATTGTGAATTGGGTTATATTTTCCATGCTATGGATGTATTGACCATGCTTGTTGGTTTTTTACCTTTGGTTCTAGCCTCACCTGTTAGGCTGCTTTGTTTTTCGTGCCTAGTATTGTTCTGATATACTATTTTTATCTGACATGTTGTGATATGAAATAGACTGTTATCCAATTAGTTATTGAGTTTTACTTTGGTTTCTATATATTGTTGTGCATGATTGAATTACACATGGCTGTGAGAACCTGGTGTAGTATTCCATATGGAGAGTGGATGTTGAGGGATTCTCTAGAGTGTCTATTTTTTACATAGCGAGACCATAGGGGGGATTGAAATTGAGCTCCCCCAGACATTATATATATTTCTCATTACAAGATCACATGGGTAATTTTACATTGAGTGCTTCCCCAGACTGTCCATAGTTACCGATACGAGACCATAATGAGGATTAATGGTGAGGGATTCTTTAGAGAGTCTTTGTTAAAGCTAAAACAGAGGGGTTAGACTGTGTGTACATCCCAAGGGATTTCTTGTGATGTTTGGAAGAACCAGAGGGTTTTTTTAGTGATTAATTCCATGAGGGTTACCTATTTGTGTTTAGATGCTTACTTGATATATGATATTGAATGCAACTGCAACTGTAGGTTTGTTTACTTTTGAGTACTTCCTTGTTTACTGCTTTGTTTGTCTTATTGCCTGCCATATACATTGACTAACTATTAGGGACAAATCATTGGGTGGTTGCCTACTGGGATTAAACTCAAACCTTGTTTGGGTCTTGCTTTTGGGCCCAAACAGATTATATTATTTCAGGTATAGATAAGGGAAAACACCCATCTACATCTGTTAATTGATTGTTGAGGATCTAGGGAGCATGGGACAAAGCTGAGCCCTGCGATTTTGTGGAGATGATTAAATGATTTTATTTTTTGACATTTGTGTTGTATTAAATTCCATCATGGTGACATGTTTGGCTATTTTACAATACATATGTATCATTCATCATTTATATATGTTCACTAATTATTTATTTATTTCCATTCTTCTTCTATTTATATGTTGTGTGATATTATTACTATTTCTACAATTCTTATTGGTTTACTCTAATTGCATTACTCTGCCAATGAGGGCATAGTTTTCCCACTATCACACCCACGTCCTAGGGTGCTAGTCGGCTGCCTCTGGAATTTGGGGAAATGCACTTCAGGCCATGTGACCAACCTGGTACCGGGCACCTCTAGGTGGCACCCAAAACCATGATGTTACAAAGTGGTATCAAAGGAAATCATTCTACTTTACATACTATTTGGTAACTCTAGTGAGAGATAAGATGGAATATTTACTTGGTAATAAGTTGTTCTCAGGAGAAGCTTACTCAAGTATAGGAAAAAGAAAATTTACCTAGTTTATTGTGATTCTTATAATTTTTAAATTTTACAGTTGATTTGATTTTTACCATTGGGTGATTCACATGCTTTGTGCTATTATCGTTGATATCATTGAGGTTCCATTTGTGTTGCAACCCAATTAGATGAGGGTATGCCATCTCATGCATCAAATATGAACTTCTTAGAAAACACATGTCATTCATTCATGCCATTCCATTTATGGTGCATTAGCGATCACATGTTATTGTGATAGATGTTGTTCTTGAGATGCGTTCTGTTGTGATAGATGCCTTTATAGAATACATCATTTTATAGGGTATTGGATTGCATAAGGTTTTGTTCGAATGAACACTAAACTTTGGTTCTTTCTGTTTTATGGGCCCTCATGGACTAGAATTTGGTGGATCATTGCACAATATCCTTGTATATGACATGTATAAGATTCCAAGATATGGTTATTGCGGAGTATGGGCCCTCAAAAATCAGAATTTGTCACTTTAGTGTTCCTTTCTGTGTTTTCTAGGCATCTATCGTATTTTCTGAGGCTTACTGTCTGGAAAAACCTAGAATACATGACATGTAATGATGAATGTAGGTCATGTTCCCTTCTATTTGGGGAGGAACTATTTTTCTTATGTATAATATGTGTATTGTATGTACAGTTCGTGTTATCTCTAACCATTTCAAAGGATGTGGGGGTAGAGACACGGGGTTGGGAAATCATGGTAGAACACACCGTGTCCCGAATGTACACGCCGTGTTTTGTAGACCATGTATTCTCATGTGTGACTAACGACACGGATGAATGAAAAATTATGTTATACATGTCGTGTCAAGCTTGAACACACAATTTAGTGTAACCCAAGCATTCAGTCCTGTAATGAAAAACACAGGTTAGTGAAATTCATTTAGTACACGTCGTGCCTAGCACTAACAATCATAGAATTCTTGTTCAAAGAGAACCATGTGGCTTATCCAAGTAAGGGAACTCAGGTAGGGGAAGATGATTTAAGTACATGACATGTGTTAGGACAACACGCCATGTATTTGGGTTGTTACACGACCAGTTTTGGTAGAAGTACAGACACATGTCAAGGCTTAAGGGAACACGTTGTGTAGGCATTATACACATCATTTATCGATGTTTTGAAAAACATGAATTATATATTTATCATGTTTCCTTCAATCACTTCTATGTTTTAGTAATTTTTATTCTTGATCTATGGTGTGCGCTTGATGTTGTAGAGTCATGACACCGAGATGTCCTCTGGTTGTCTGCTAGTTACATGGAAGTGACCAGACATCGGACATGGCTGATTAGGGACTACCATAATATCCTTTAGTTGTTCTAGTCCTGGAACCAACCATCATTCTGACCAAATGTGATGATGCACATTTCCGAGAGGGATTCATGTGGTTTATGGAGACCTTCTGTGGATTAACACTTTCTACACCATCTATGGCAAAGTTGACGCGAGTCTTTCAGCAGCATCATCCTACCACTTTCACAGGGGAAGGAGGACCTCAGTCTATAGATTCAGGGTTAGAATCCATGATTTCTAACATCAATCAACTAGAGATGCCTCCATTGGGGAGGATGAATATTTCTATGTACATTCTATGGGACATCGCCAAGAGGTGGTGGGATGTGTATGCTTAGGTGGGACACCAGTAGTTTATGGCCTAGGAGGAGTTCTAGCATTCCTTCCACGATTATATCAATCCAGAGACATTGAGGGCCAATCGAGCATGAGATTTCATGAGTCAATGGTAGTGTACTCTTTCCGTTCTGGATTATTCTTCTCACTTTACAGAGCTGCAGTTCTTCACGCCAATCCCAGGAGGTGATGAGTTATTCCTGGAAAGGAAGTTTGAGGATGGTCTCAGGAACGACATCTGATCTTAGGTGAACATATTCATGTTGATTTCCATCACTTATATAGTCAACCATACATTTATAATGGAGCATAATATAAAGGATTTTGTTGTTGTGATCCAGGGCAGCTGGATATCCAGAGTTGGTATCCCTCCTACTGACAATAACAAGCCCTGCATGGAGTCTACCTTTGGAGATCCAAGGAGGCAAGATACATCTTCTGGTAGCCACGTGGTGTGCTACCAGTGCGGGATGAGCCGGAATATGATGCCACATTTCCTGAGAGTCCCAGTGGAGTGCTGATATTGCCGCAAGATCGTTCATCTTTATCGATTATATCAGATATTATCAGTAGAAGGTGGTGACATGGGTTCTTTCTATGACTCCTCATTCAGGAGTAGCCACACCAGTCTCTCACCAGTCTGGGAACTGGAGTTCTTTTGTCCATTTAGGATAAGTTGGATGTCATGGCCATGGTAACAAGTCACTAGGATTTTAGTGATAGTTGAGTGGATTAGCTCAGGGTGGTCAGGTAGGGTCATAGGGCCGCAGTACAGGTTAGAATTTAGCAGTGAACTAGAGCCAGGAGGAGCACGATCTCAGACCTTCTACAGTTCAAGGTACGATCCTAGTTTCCTTAGTTTATTCTTATAAACTTTTTGATACAGGGGATTTCCATAACATTATATTTTTTTCTGTTGTGGAGAATCTTAGGGTATGTATATTTTCTTCTTCTTATATCTTGACAGTAGACACTTTGTTGGGGAACAATGAATAATTTATGTCAGTTCAAGGAGTTCCCTCTATAGGGGCTGGGTGTCACTTCTTATGGGAACTCTATGTACTAGAGATGACGGGCTATGGAATCCTTCTCGAAATATACTGGTTAGTTCTCTTCTAGGCTATTTTCGATTTCTTTCACTGTAGGGTGTGTTTCAGGTCACCAAATGGAGGATTGTTTCATCATAAGGGCGAGTGGGATATCCAGGTGATCAGAGCGGGATTCGAGCATAATGGGTTAGTAAGAGTTACAAACCAGATTGCTAGTCTATATCAGGATGATTAGGGGACTTCACAGATAGAAATTCCTCTAGTAGTGGATCGTTTCAAGGAAGCCTTTTCAGCAGACTTTTCAGGTTTTCATCCTGAGTGAGAGGTGGACTTTTCTATTTTTCTTTTTCTTAGAGGGGAACTGGTGCCCATTCCTCTATATAGGATGACTACACTAGAGTTACATGAGCTAAATAAGCAGTTGTAGGAGTTGAATTCAAAGGGTTTCATCTCCCCTAGTACTTTTCATTGGGTTTTTCCAATGTTGTTTTCAAAGAGGGCAGGCAGTAACCTTAGACATTGTGTTGATTATCAAAATGAGAAATAGTTTATGGTCAAGAACTGATATCCCATTCTAAGGATTTGTGATATATTTGACCATCATTTAGGAGTCTTGGTGTTCTTGATGATTAAATTGATGTTCGGTTACCAGAAGTTTCAGATCAGACCATCTGATATACCTCTTAAAGCCTTTCAGAGTTTGTATGGTCATATGAGAATGTGAATATACCGTTTGGTCTCAAGAACGTGCCTGGAGTATTCATGGAACTGATGAAACGTGTGCTCCATCCATACATGGATCCTTTCATGGTAGTCTTCATAGATGATATCATGGTGTACTCTCATACTCAACACGACCATGCTACCCATCTTGAGATCGTTTTGATTACACTGATATAGCATTATTTATATTCTATGCTCTCAAAATGCCACTTTTGGATGAACTAAATTTACTATGTGGGTCATGTTATCTCAGAGAAAGGAGAATTAGTAGATCCAGAGAAAATGAGAGAAGTAGTTTCGTGGGAGCATCCAAAGAATTTATTTGAGGTACGACGTATTCTAGGGTTGGCTGGATACTAAAGATGTTTCATACAATACTATTCACACATATCATCACCAGTGACATTCCTGACAATTAAGGGTTCTAATTACATGTGTTTAGATACTTGTGAGTCAAAATTTCAGAAGCTGATCTTAAGGTTAACTTCAGCACTGATACTAGTTTTTTCAATGACCTGAAATAGATATACTATTTCCTATGATGCATTAGATATTTTGTTGGGAGGTGGGATTATGCAGGGGGGGTGGAGTCTTAGCATATGGGTATCGGTAGTTTAGTCCACATGAGAGGAATTACCCGACACATGATCTCGAGTTGGCTGCAGTTTTTCATGCCTTACTTTGTTCGAGAGATTATCTTCTGGGAGGGAATTTTCTGTTTTTTTCCAACCACAAAAGTCCCAAGAACATATTCACTCACCATGACCTGAATTTTAGATAGTGATGGTGGGTTGAGTACCTTCAGTATTTTGAATTTGAGATTGCTTATACGCCTGGAAAAGGCAATACAATGGTTGATGCGATGTGTGTGAAAAATCTAATACATGCAGTTCAGAAGGCCAGAAGTGAGTGGAACCTTATGACAATATTCTACGAGATGCATTTGGTGGTGCACAATAGATAGGGGAAGATGTTTCTATATTCTGTAGCTGTTACCTCTACGTTTCTTCATCGATTGAAAATGAGGAAGCTATAAGATTCTGAAGGCCTAGTCCTATGGGAGAGAGTGTCAGGAGAATACTTTATTCCTCGTTGGACCATAAGCGAGGATGAGATCTTTTGTTTTCATGGGTTCGTATGGGCCTTAGGAGACATACACGAGGAGTTGATGCAGGACTTTCATTCCTCTGCTTGGAAAGTTCATCTCGGTGTCATCAAGATGTATCAAGATCTACACCATCAGCATTGGTGGCTAGGTATGAAGAGAAATGTTTCTAGTATTATCATGAAGTGTTACACCTGTCAGCAGGTGAAGGCGGAGAATCAGCGACTAGCAGGGCTTTTACAGCAGTTACCCATTCCCGAGTGGATGTGGGATGATGTCGTGATGGGTTTCTTGAAAGGTTTGATGAGGTCACCTTGAGGAAATAATTCAGTTTGGGTTGTCATTGAAAGACTCACGAAGGTTTCCCACTTCGTTACAATCAATTATACCATCAGTGTTGATGAGTTGGGAATATTGTAAATTCTATAGATTGTAAATATACATGGGGTTCCACAATCCATTTTTTCACATAGGGATGCATGTTTTACTTCTTGGTTTTTGAAGGGAATTTAAAGGGATTTTGATACACATGTACTTTTGAGTACAACATACCATCCCTAGACAGATGGCCCATCTGAGTGTACGATTCAGGTGCTTGAGGACATGTTTCAAGCATCCATCATAAATTTTAGAGGTTCCATAAAGAAGCACACACCTCTTGTGGAGATTTCTGACAGTAATAGTTCTCAAGAAACAATTTAGTTGGAACCTTTTGAGGATCTGTATGGTTGGACATCCCGATCAACATTTTATTTACTAGAGGGAGGGGAGGCACCTATGTTGGTAACTCATCTATACCATGAGACTACAGAGAAGATAGTGCTGATTAGGAAGACGATAGATAATGCACAGTCTCGACAGAAGTGTTATGCTGATCAACAGAGACGACCTCTGGTGTTCGAGGTCAGTGATCATGTTTTCCTGTATGTCACACCGAGGTTTTGAAACAAGGGGATTTGGTGACATGGTATGCTTTTGATGAGACATGTTATCATGTTTGAGATCTTGGGGAGACTCGGGCAGGCTGCCTATCAGTTGCAGTTACCTTAGAGGTATCGGGCTATGCACAATGTCTTCCACATTTCCCAGTATAGAGATTACTTCTCAGATCCATCTCATGTTTTCCAACCCGGGGATACTGAGTTATAGGTGGAATCCTTGTTTGAGGAGCATCCTATCTGGATTTTTGATCAGAGTGCGATGGTTCTCTGTGGCTAGTTTTTTCCTCTGGTATGAGATCTTTCGCAGCACGGGCGAGTACAGAAAGAGACTTGGGAGATGGAGGTTCTTGTACAATCTCATTGGTTGAAGCTGTTCATGGATTCATGTTCTATGCTACATTACTAATTAAGTTCGGGGACGAATTTCTTTAAGGGGGGTGTTTGTAAGAACCCAGATCTTATTTTCAGGTATCAGTTCTATTTTTTGGTGTTTTTAGAAAAAGTGGAGTTTCTTGAAATTTCAGTTGTACATGCCGTGTACATATATGTACACTCAGTGTACTCGATTTCCATTGGTGACTGTGTACTTGCCATGTAACGGACGAGTACAAGGCCGTGTAGGGTGACCTGGAGGCCATATAAACAGGGCCTAGTAAAGGCAAGTACATGTTGTGTACTTCTAAAGTACACACTGTGTACAATTTATTATTTCATTAAACAGACAGAGGATATGTGTAATTGAAAGAACACTCTTCTTCACTACCTATATCATCAATGAGTGTCTGTACAACTATGGATCTTCTCTGTGTCCCTGTATTATTGTATGATCTCCGAATCGATCTCTATAGATTGTGATAGAATCATGACGGAATGTTCCACCTTTTTCTAGTGCCTCATTTACTAATTTTTCCTATTTCACGAGATGCCCCCAGTTGAATGTTTTTATCTTTTCAATATATATATGATGTTATAGGGTTATTAAAGGCCAAGGTTTCACGTATATTAATCTCATAACACCGAGGTAGGTGATGTGTTCCTTTCTGTAGTTATTCTTTGAGTTATATGTGCAAAAGTATCCAATACACTTGTTCGGCGTATTGCGTGTTTATTGTATTTAGCCCTGTTATTACATATAATGCCTTGTGTAGTGAATATAGGTTTGATGATTTTGAGTAGGGTTATATATTCCATGATAAGGATGTTTTTCCCATGCTTGTTTGTTTTTGACCATTTGGTCTAGCCTCGCCTTTTAGGCTGCTTTGTTTTTCATGCCTAGTATTTTTAAGATGGATTGATTTTATCCAAATTTCTATAATATGTTATAGAATGTTAGCCAAGTAGTTATTCAGGTTTATATTGGATGATATATATCATTGTACACAATTTACATTCACAGGGCCATGAGAAGTTAGTGTAGTAGACCATAGGGAGAATGGACATTGAGGGCTTCTCTAGAGTGTCTGTTTACATTACGTTGCAAGAACATAGGGGGGATGGACTTTGTTCCCCCTCATAGTGTCTTTAGTTTCCTCATTACGAGACCACATAGAGAATCAGACATTGATTTCTTCAATAATGTTTTTATTGTTACTGATACGAGACCACATGTGGAATTGATGGTGAGTTAATCCTATGAGTGTCTTTGTGAAAGATGAACCAGAGGGGTTAGAGTGCGTGTACATACCATAAGGTTTCTTGTGTTTATTTGGTTTAAAAATAGGGGTTAATTAGTGAATACTTCGAAGATGTTTACCTGTTTTTGTTTAGAATCTTACTTGATATATGAAATTGATTTCAACTGAAACTGTAGGATTGTTTATTTTTGAGTACTTACATGTTTACTTCTTATTTTTTTCTTATTTCTTTCCATAAATATTCACTAACTATTAGGGATAGATCATTGGGTTATTGCCTACTAGGATAAGTTTTACACCCTATTTTGGTCATTATTTTCGGCCCAAATAGATTATATTATTGTAGGTATAAATAACAGCAAGCTCCCTTATACTTCAGGTACTTCATTGATGATGATCTAGGGAGCATGAGACCAAAATGAGGCATGAGATGTTGTGGAGATGTTTACATTAATTTCTTTTTTACATAGGTTTTGAACTGTATTCAAAAATTGTTATGTGTTTGGATATTTTCCTAGACATATATATCATGCATCATTTATATATATATGCTCCAGTTGTATATTTATTTCATGTATTCTACTACTTACTTGTTATGTGATATTATTATTGTTTCTGTATTGTTATCTGTTTACTCCAGCTTCACTACTCTTCCAATGATGACATAGTTTCCCCCCTATCAAACCCACAACCATTGCTACTATTTGGCAACCTCTAGTGATTTTGGAAATGCTCCTGAGTCCATATGACTAACTGGGTACCGAGCACCTCTGTGTGACACCAAGAACTGGGATGTTATATATCATTATAAATTTCATTCATATATTTTTTTGTATAGACCTAATAATTTTTCAACGAAATTTTAATTGAGTAATATCATGATTCTCTTCATCATTTTTCATCATTTATGTATTCATCGATACCTTTGATATATTCAACACAATTTTTTAGTATTTTGAAATGTTAGACCTCTATTTCATTTGATTGAAATATCATACCTTCCAAATTATTACATAAAACATGTAACTATGCATCTCAAACCATTTATCCTCCATCAAAAATGATATGTAGGTTTTAGTGCATAACATTTTTAGTTTTAATTAAAAATTTATACAATTATGATATGTTTAGAAATTCAACTGATGATATAATTTATTTATTTGAAGTTCACATCTAATTCATGAATATCTGTTTTCGTCAAGGAAAAAAATTAAATATATATAGATTATTGAAAGATGGAAACTACCTAAACATCAATTCCCAATGATCTGAAATAATGATGAATCCACATATTGAATAATTGTAAATTATAGCCTTTGATGATTGTGAACCCTTATGGTTGACAACCATTTACATCACTCCAATTGAGAAGAAGAATAATCTCAACATTAATACCTCTGGTAACATTTCTATGGATTATGAAAAACTAATAGTGGGTGTAGTGAATCAGGGTAAGTAGATTACTTGTATAATTAGGAACATTTTCTCATAACTTGATAATATCTCTATTTTTACAATTAATGATAGAAAGATGTATTAAACAAAAGAAATGACAAAACATTGTTCACCCACTCTAGACTATGTCCTGTGATCACGATAGAAAGTGAACACATCCACCAAGTTATATTGAACATCACTATGTAATCATTATTCTATGTTTCATATACTATCCTCTTTGTTCAATTATAGGGAAAAAAGAATAACCCACTCCTCTCTACATCAATAGGGATGTCACTTCTCTATTTCCGGGATCTTCATTATTCACGTGAATGTTGTCTAATTTTTTTTATTTCCATAATGATAATGTTGATCCTCAATGATGATGAGACTCATCTAATTACTTCTTTGATATTATAATTAATAATGTTATCTTTGATAAATTATCTGGGTATCAACCACATATTTTCACCTTTTCATCCACATTTTTCACATATTTTGTTTTTTATACTCTATAGAGAAAATAACACCCATATTAAAAAAAGATACATCATAAAATTTATACATCAATCACTATGAATGTCTTCTATCTCTGCACAAACAAATGTAAAATCATAGTTTTTATTTTCAATAATATATTTCTCAATAAATGTGTGTTGTATTATATTATCTAATTTTATAAACATAAAAATATAGAGAAACCAACATGTATTTGTTTATTAATAAATATTGTTGTATTAATCATCAATCAATGAAATTAAAATTACATAAAACTCCACTCAAAAAATTATAAAATATAAAATATGAAATGATAAAATATTTATCACCACAATCTTTTAAAATCATCAACCCCACGAAAAACACAATAGATAAGATGATTAATATTATTAATCATGTAAATATTATATAGAATGGGATCATATAACTTTTAGAGAAATTTATTTTAATATGAATCATAATAATGGTGATTTAATAATTATAGGTATTGTGACTTTTGTAATAGTAATAAGATAATTGGGAATAATAACTTGATCATTGACAATAATAACCTAACCATTGGAAATAGAAATCTAACTGTTGGAATAAAAATATTATATAAAAATAAAAAGTATTTATATAAAAAATATTTATCATGATTAATTTATCTATATAGATGAATTATAATTCCTAAAAATAAATTTTGTGACAAAAAATTTATTGGAAATAGACAGATATTTTTTATAAACCATATTTTAATATAGTTTGGGAATTTTTTCAATAAAAATATGAATAGAAAAATATATATATATTTTTCATGATATTAATATCACATTAATTATAATCACACTTAAATTCATCATGGTGAGATTGTAGTAATTTTTTTAAATACTTCAATTTGTTAATGAATATTAAAAATAAACTTTTTTACATAACTATTACATCTTAGATTAAATAAATAATGCAGTAATGGTGACTTAATACATAAAATCCACTTTTTTATGGCTATTATATAAATTATTTCACAAATTAGTTATTAAAAAATGATAAAATAACATATAAATAACATCACAGAACCTATATTCATAAATAATTCCTAAAAAAACAATTTTTTTTGTAATTCCACTTTCCTTTTTAATTTATATATTGATTCCTAATATGATTGATATTTAATTTCTTAAACTCATAATATTAGAATAATTTATGATTTATACTATTAAAAATTTACTATTATAATTAATAACTTTAATATATTATTTTAAATAATATTTTGTTCTAAAAATACCTATCCCCTCAAGTATAAATGTCCACAAACCCTCCATAGGGAAATTGAATCCTCTTATTCACTATAAATCCCATGATCATCCAAAATCCACCCCTAATACCCGTAGAATCCTTAAGGTTATTTTGGCGAAATTCATATCTAGCCACAATGGAGTAATTGTGTCATACAAGAGAATCTACAATGAGGATTATGAAATACTTAATTCACTTCTCACTTTCTATTTTTTTATTCCACATCTATTTTTTTACAACTCACCCTTTCTTTACCAAAACATAAATGAATGAATTATTCCTTAAGCTAAAATTATATTAATTATTTTAACCTAATATATGTATCATTCTACTGTAAATATAAATTTGAAAATTCTCCTTCCACTCTCTCGATATTGTCCCATTGAAGGGCAATTATCCACATTATGATACATTTCCATGTCAATACATATAACCATTTTCATGCATTGATATTATAAACTATATATAATTTATGAAAAATATTATTATATTCATTATAATCATATTGAATTAATAATAGTAAAATATAAATTACATTTAATAGAATACAAAATAAAGGAGATGTAGACAATTATTTTAAGAAAAACATGATATCAAAAAAGTTAAATTTCATTTAAGAATATTATGAAATATAATAAAATGTTTATAATTTATAAATAGTTTTATAAATTTCAATATCTAACCCATGTATCAATTTAATAAATAATGTATTTTTATTTAGCATGTGGAAAAATATGAAAAAATGGTGGAATTAATATAAGGGATTTTTCAAACATAACACACATTACTCAAGCTTTAACTTATTAAAAAATATTTTTTTGATTTTAAATAATGATTTCTTAAATATAACTTTGTTATTATTGCAATATAATTCTAGGAATATAATTTTTTTATTGATTTTATGAAAAAATAATGATTTAACTAAGAAAATATTCATGGTTAAAAACAATTCACTTCTGTTATATTTTTTCTTCCTCACTCATGATTTTTTATTATTACTCAAATTATTTTATACTATTTTAATTTTGGGAAACCCAATATTTATAAATGAAGTTATAATTTATTAAATTCATTTGAAACTGATTTCTTTCCTTTTTTTATTTTATGACTTTTATTGTTAAATGTTCTATGTGGATAGCATGACAATGTTAATTATATTATATGAGGGGTTGGATTGGAATTAAATTCCCCTCAAATTCATTAGGTAATATGATATATCATATGGGATAATGTGTAATATTCATGAACATGAATCTATATATGTTCACAATGATGGTGTTATTATTATACACATATGTTATGTGTGAACATGATGCTAGCTCTGTTCAAAACTGTGTGTAGTATTTTTACCACAAAACATGATGTTTTATTTTCTTGCATTGAAACATTCTGTGCCCTTATCTAGTGTTTCCATTTTTATGTTGATGATAATACTATGATTATGTTATGTTAATTATGATGACTATTCTAACCAATGTTATATTAATTATTGTCCTTTATGCATTCTATCAAGGGGATTTTCTCTCTACACATTCATTGATATATATCCCTTGCTGATTACATGTACTAAGGAGAACATGAGGGTCCCAACGAATATAGAGAGTATGGAATAAAACAAATTTTTTGTTTTAATATGTAAAAGTTATGTATTTTTTTTTTTTAAATAATCCTTTTGAATCTGGATTGTATTGTTATTATGTTTTTTTATCATTGAAATTATGTAATAATGATGTAATAAATACAGGGTCTCTATAGATAGTATCAGAGAATTGTTTATTAAATTTATGAAATAGAACTATAAATAAAGAGTGAAAACCATATATACAAGTCTATGTACTGGAAACACATCCTAATATAATCTATTTACATAATTATAATCATAATGATCACATAATATATACCATTAGTGATAAATACATAAAATAATAAATTATTCATTATTTTTTGTTCAAGTTTTTTATACTATATAAAATTGTGGGAAATAGAAAAACCCAGACAAATACCCATGTGAGGGTCAATCTAGTGATTACTAGAACAACACCCCCAATGAAATTGGTGTTGGAGTTAAAAATATTATGGTTACCCTTACCCCACTATCGTAGAATAAGAATAACAACCTGAACCCTGTGGAACATCCTACTTAACCAAAGTAGGATCATCTAGAAATTGAGTCTTCTATATGGAAATGGATACTAGTGTTTAGTGAACATCTAATCCACATTTTTTGAATTGTTGGATATCTCAATGGAGTAAATAATTTCCATGATATATTTCTCTAATAACAAAAATGTGTCACTAGATTTTAATCAATTAGATGGAGAATCTGACTAATGGTGGAACTTGAATAGGAACCCTAATACAAATAATAAAATAGAAGTGATGGAGTGGAGACACATTATAAATATATTTCATACATTGATTTCTATAAAACACATAGAACAAAATTGACTGATAATACTTACATGTAATAAAAATGGATGGTATATTATTCATAGATTTCGATGAATACATTTGAATCATTTAATGTTTCACCTCAGTTTTTGTTGTTGAATACAATAGGAAAACCGATTTTTTATTTCGGGGATGAAAACCACACCATCACAAGGATATTTCAACCTATGAAATTGGGAGTTTTAAAGAATTAGTTCAATGTGATCACAATGTAGAAATGGAGTTTAGATAATGGTCCCATGGTTATGGAGATAATAAGTGATGATTAAATTATCAAGATTATGGGAATTATTTTAATAGAGGAATAATGATCTAGCTACCCATATATAATAAATTTGGAATGAAATATCATGTGAATAGAAGAACAGGAATGAGGATGTTCTTCATGTATGAGAGAGAAGTCCACTAAGCTCATAAATTTTTAAGATACATGATGAAGATGACCACAATTATGGATAAAATGAGGAAACCACATAATGCACCACATATGGTTCAACGATTCAAATTTAAGGGGGAACAATTTTATAAAAGACATGTCACTATACCTTGACTCTTTTATGGTAATCAACATCAATAGAAACCAAATCCAAAGGATCAAGGGAATTCATATCCATCACTACTACTGATGTGGAATATTAAAATGAAGTTATACAATGTAAAGTTACTATTCACTCAATAATTTGAAAAAAAAATTTGATTCTAGTTATGCTCATTCCATTATATCATGAAATTTTACTATAACTATTGAATCAAATACATGATACCCTGAAGTAGGTATATTAATCAAAAACCATGTGGTGAAATCATTTTGACCCATGTTTTATACTAAACTCATGTTGGTGTATTATGGAATATTCTTCCAGATAATCACATAATTCTTCCCATTATAAGATTTGAAACAAAATTGTGAATAGATTAGATCTCATTATTTATAGAACACATCACCTATTTTGAAAATTAAACATCATTTTATATTATGAACCATCAATGGAACCTCCAAAAATGTATGGATCATCATGAATATATGTTATAAAATACCTAGAAAGTGAGGGTTTCTATACCATAAGAAGAAGCATACCATTCCCAATTGGTTGAGTTAAATCATTATATAAACCTAGAAGAAATCCCCATTGTGATAGAATAAAATAATATGTTTTCTAATGAGTTACCCAAACATTGGAATGACTATAATTTAGTGTTATCAATAGTGATCACATATAGATCCAATAAAAATCAATAATTCACCTACAAGATGACCCCAATTGAAATATAGTTGATAAAGAAGTTTCTACAATAGAAGTTGGACACAATCATCATACTCCCAGCTAAATCACATAGGGAAGTGCTAGTTCTCTTTTTCATGAAGAAGGTTGGGTCAAGGTGGCCATGTATCGATTAATTGGAGGTTAATTAAATTACCATAATGAAAACATACCCTATACCAAGGATTGATGAATTATTTTTATCAAATGCGAGGATATAAGTACATTATATAGGTGGATATTCATTATAGATATAATAAAATTATGATAAAGAAAAAATATATTCATCTGTCTACTTTTTATAGAATATATTTTCAGTATGAGTTCATAGTGATTCCATTAAGGATTTCAAATACAGCTGAAATATTCTTGGATTTGATTAAATGAGTATTTGGAGAATTAATCAATAATTTTTTTGTAGTTTTAATCAAATATATTTGCATTTACACTAAGGTAATGGATGAACATGATAGAACCTAAGACTTGTACTAGAAGAATTATTGTAGAAGAGAATGTATAATTTGTTCAACAAGATTGAATTTTTTCTACAAAAAGTCTCATTAGTGGCGTACGTGATAAAATTTTAGTGAATATTTTTGGACCCACCAAAAACAAAAGTAATTGTGGAAGTTCCCACACCCACTAGTTTTAGGGTGATTTGTTGTTTACAGGGATAAACTAGGAACTACAACATTTTCTAATAAATTTATCATGATATTTTCACTACTAACTATGTTAACATGGAAATGGGTATAGTCTTTTTGGATGGAAGAATGTGAGAAATGATTCAAGAAGATCATGAAGTGGATAATCCCTACACCAGTACTCAGACTACCAATAAGTGGAAATGTTTTTGTTACATACAATGATTCTTCAAAGAAATGATTATTTTCGCATAATCATGAAGAATAAAACATGTGATGGCCTATATTGTATGACAGTTGATGATCCATGAGTAAAACTAGAAGAAACATGATATGGAGAAAGTAGTAATGGTATTTTCTGTAAATATTTATCAGATATACATATATTGTTATAAGAGTGATACTTTATTAATAAAAATATTCTAAAGTATACATTAAAAAATAAGTACATCACAATTTATCTAAGAAGATTGTACATATATTCAGGGATGCCAATTTCTCTTGTAATTACTATCTAGTATTGAATAACAAGAAATGTGATACTATAAGAACAAAGTAAAATGCCACTCTATCCTTTATGAAGATTTAGAAAGACATTATCTTCATGGAAATGAAAAGAATGTATCATGAAATCATAATAGTAGGTAATAAATATGTAATTTCCCAAATGATATCCAACTTTCCACTGAAAAGAAGATCATGAAAGAAAAATGACATAAAATAGAGATATAAATGACAATGAAGCAATTTATGGTTAGATATGTGAGTATCATATTGACTATGATGGTGTGATTTGGTTTAGGATGAGGATTTTTCTCCCTTCATCAACCGTGATAAAGTTGTAGATATTAGATATTGTCTATAGATCATAAAATTCCAACCATCCTACATGTAAAATTATATATTATGATCTTCGAGAATAATTATGGTGTGACAACATTGTGATAATGATTGTGGAGTAAATATTATGATGTTTTTCATGTTATATTGTTAAAGATGGGTCATAGAAGTATAAAGTGATTATTCAACCATTTCCAATACCCACAAGGAAATGGGATCATGTCACTATGAAATAGATAACTCATCTCAAAAAAACATGGAAATTAAATAATGATATATGGTTTGTCCAGGATTAACACCCCATGACTTCCACATTATCTCTATTTAAAAGGATATCTCAATTCAACCCCATAGCACATTAAATTACTAATAATATTTGAGGATGCATGGGGTTCCACATTTTATCGTCTCTAGTTATGATCCAATGTTCACATATAAATTTTTAATAAGGCATAAACAATATTTTTACAATGAATTGATTTTGATCAAGGACTATGACCCCAAAACTAATCGTCAATCTTGAAGGATTATTCATTTAGCAAGTTACATTCTAAGATCCAAATAAATGGAATTTAAAGAAGGATGTATCAACATCTCCCACTTATTGAGTTATCATAAAACAAAAAGTTATGCTTTAGTATTCAAATGGTTCCATAGGAATCCATGTATGTAAAGTGTTGTAGAAATCCACCATGTTGGGATGTTTCTCACAAAAAATATATATGGACTAGAAATTGTGAATGATATGATAATGAAGGATACATCCACCTAAAACATATATAAAATACTCAAATTCATCAAAAGAGATATACTACATCCATCAAGGGACTTGGAGTTTAATGTTATATACAATTTTATCTTCTAATATCAGGGTGGAATAGAGTAAAGTAGTTTTGAAAAATGGTTTTAAATCTATATGAACAATAGACCGTTGAAATCCTTGATTTTATAGAAATATTTGAATATCGACTTTCACATTAAAAAAAATGACCATATTCCATGATTTCTTCCAAGTATATTTCTTGAAAAGAGTACATCCCAAACCCCAAAAGTGTAATGAATCCAGAGGTGATAAAACCAGAGAATGAACAGTCTTACGAAGAATATCTAGTGATGATCTTGGTCTTTAGAGAAACATTTATATGTAACAAGAAAAATCATGTTTTAAATGATTTGTGGAGGAACCAGATTATTAATGAGGTGACATGGGAACTAGAGGAAATGATCAAGTAGATGTACACTAACCTATTCTGAGATGAATATATGGGCTTATATTTCAGTGATGAAAATTATAATTGGGAAGAATCAAACTTCACAATTTTTCTTTTTAATATGTTTTTAATGAATAATTGTGTGCTCAATTATATTATATATAATTTTACTCAAGAAAAATATTGATAAACCAGAAAAATAATTTGTTTCTTTACTAAATATTGATACATTAATCATCAATGAAACCAATAAAAATTTAAAATGTGAAAACTAAGAAAAATACAAAATAGAAAATATATATGGATAGAATATTTATCACCCATATCAACTAGTTTAATTAACCCCAATGCGAACACTATAGAAGAGAAGAAAAATATTAGTAAACCATGAAATGTTATAGAAAATGTAAATATATAACATTGAGATAAAATGACTTCAACATTATGTTGATGAATGGAGTTACATAAATAAGAGGTAATATAACTATTGAAATAAGAACTGATCATTGGGATTATAACCAAACCATTTGGAGTTATAAACTGAGTATTAGGAATTGTATCTTGACTATTGTGAATATTAAATAAACTGTTGGAATAGTAAATTTACTGCCAAATAACAGATGTTCATATGAATAATATTTAACATGATTCATTTATGTAAATAAAAATTATATAATTCCTATAAATAAATGTCATGATTAAAAAACCCAAAAAAAATAAATGCACATTTTAAAAAAAATATTTTTAAAAATATTTTTTAGAAATCCTTATTTTTATATTTAAAATTTAAATTAACTATTTTAATAATTTTTCGATGAAATGTGTATTATATCTCAAAAAATCAAGCCAATATTTTCCAAAGAATGTTTTTTTGGAAATTCTCTTCATTACATCAATTTTTGGGTGAACTGTAGAATTAATGTTTTTCACGTAATGAGTTTATCTTGAATTACATCATTTATGATATAAGGGTGTTGTAATACCTTATAAAACATTAGGTACAAACCTGATAAATTTCATTTTATAAATGATTAATTTATATATGATAAAATTATCATAAAAATACATTTCCAAAACCAAATGTAATAGGTGATTTCTTAAAATAACAATTTTTCATTCAATACTCATTCCTTTTTTTATAAACTAGAAATTTCAAATTATAAAAAGTTATTTAATTTCTTAACCACATTATATGATATTAAAATATGACTTATAATGTCAAAAATTCACTATTACCTGTTTTACCACTGATATATTATTTTATTGAATATTTTATTTTAAAAATATCCATTTCCTCATGTATAAATAACCCATCTCCCTCCCATTGGAAAAACACTTCTCTCATAAATTCCAATTCCCAAGATATTCCTTACCCACACTATCCATACCCATATATTACCTATAGAAATTAGGGAAAAATACAACCCCATCCACTAAATATTTATAGTGTTCTACATTAAAATCTACACCAATGACTAAGTACGTTTCAGTCAACTAATCTAAGACTTTTAATTTATTATTCCACTTATCTATCTTTTTCCCCCATATACCATTAAAAAACTATAAAGTAATTAATTAGGAATAATGATAACATTATATTAATTAATTTAACATAATTTATATATCATTATATATATATATATATATATATTAAACTTCTCCTTCCCGCTCTCCCAACAATGCCTCGTCAAAGGTTTGTTGAACACCTGTGGAGAAATTTAAATTTCATCAAATATAAACATAAATATATATATATATATATATATTATATAAAATATTAATTATATGAATTATATGATTCTCAAATTAATCACAGTAATGTATAATTAATATTTACGAATATAGAGAAATCAAAGAGAAATTAGAAATATTTTAAAAAAACATGATATCTAAATGCTTCAATTTGATAAAAGAAATTATGAAATAGTATCAAATGATTATAAATGATAAATAATTTTATAAATGAATATAATTCACTCTTGGATCAATGAATTAATAATTAATTTTTAATTAACCAGGAGGTGATAAAATGAAGAAATTATGAAGGAATTAATGTAAGTGGATTTTTAAACCAAACCCATTTTCCTTATGACTTCCCACATTCAAACCAATTTTTAGTACATATATTATCTTAATTTTACTAAAATTTCATTTAATTATTAAACTATTTTATTTTATTTTATTTAGATTATTATTTACTTAAGTTTATGAAATGCACAATCATTTTCCAAAATAAATCCAAAATAAAAAAGAACTTATTTTTATCCTCTTATAATTGAATCCTATTCAATAAAAATTTATTTTTATTAAACCATGTATGATATTTATTTTTTATATTTGAATAAAAGATATTTATTCATGAATTTGTGCCTTATGAAATTCATATAAAACCCATTACTTTCCTTGGGTAATTTTATGACTACGATTGTTATACATTCTGTGTGGAATACATGTTTATATAAATGTAATGAAAGCATGGGGTTGGAATAGAATTATATATAGAATCAATTCAATGTGAATTGTGATATATCTAATAAAAAAATAAGAAATATTCATGAGAATGATTCTATATTTTTTGAAAATAAAGATGTTATTATTATACATTCTTGTTATGAATTAATAAGATTCTAGCATTGTTCACAAATATTTGTAGAATTTTATCTCTAAGACAATATGTTAGATTTTTATGCATTTCAACATTCCATGACATTATCAATTGTATCCATAATGATGGTATTGGTAATTCTAATTTTTTTTAATAATTATGGTGTTTATACTCACTATTAGTATATTGAATCATATCACATGTTCATCTTATTCATGGGATTTTATAAGCCCCCCTTCGTTGAACTGTATCCTTAGGTGAATACATATACTATGTGGAACAGTTGGTCTATTCATTATATAGGGTAGAAGTAATTAAATAAGGCATATGTTTTAATATGTAAATGTTATGTATAATCCTAATTTTCTAAAGGGACAACACATTTTGATTATGGATTGTAAATCTATTATGTTGTTTATTTTTAGAATTTTTAAATAATAATGATTGAAATTTTAGGGTCCCTATAACTAATGCATAATTTCAGATCAAATACATAAAAAATAATAACTGAGGGTTTCTAAAAGAAAAATATCTGTCATTAAAAATTTTACAAAAAAATGCAACAAGTTATGGGATTATGTAAGGTACTGCAACATAAAATCATGAACTATAAGATTTATTAAGTATGGCTAACATTTTTATTACAAAATCCTTTTAAATTCCAATCATTATGCATTGAGGGAAAATAATTTGTGGTCTAATGAACCTCATTTATCTAGATCCACTTCTCCAAAAAAATTACACCACATTAAGACCACACGATCTTCGACATGGACTACTAAAAAAATGAATCATACAGAAGTAGCTATAGGATAGTGACTACTACTAGGGAATATCCTTCTATAAGATTTTATATTAAAAACATTGAATCTTAAAATTTTGAACCAATGACATCTCAATTCTTTAATGTATTGTGGAATCATGTCTGTCAACTATGTGATAAAACGTAGCATATGTGTTATAGTGTGAAGACTCCAAATTTAAAAAATCACTGACAAATTTTCTCCCATACACTACAATGTGGTTTATTTCCTTCATCATATAATTAAAAGTATTTTTAATATTATTGGAAGTATCATTGGTATTATCATGGAATATATTTTAACTCTTTCCACTGATATGATAGATGGGAGTTACATGGTATACTACCGTCGTTATCTATAATGTTTCCTAGAACAGTGGATCTCTATCTCTATGATACTGACCATCCAATGAAAAATACCACTCCATGTTCATGTTAAAACTCATACAAACTTATCATACTCCTTCTTCCAACCAGTGGATAACTGGATCAAATGGTTATAATATATGTTTTAACATTATCCCAAAAAATAAATGTTGAACAATATTAATAGTTCATACCATGGTTGGATTTATTTTTAGTTTACAAAAAATAGGGGTGTAACCTACCCAGAGACTTGGGTGTGGACCCTTTTGTCTTAAACAATTCTATAAATCTATATTTTGATGAAAACCCCAACAACAAATCCCTCCAAAGGGATTATTTTCATAATATTATAGTTATAATAAATTAACATGAGCTATAATATGAATGAATGATAGATTAATTTTGATTAAAAAATTACATTTTATTTGGATAACCTCTTTCAAAAAACACCATATGGCCTATTATATTTTAATTTTGGTGCAAAAAGAACAAGTAGGGTATTTTAAGGATGTTTGAGAATGTATTTCTAAAACTTTTTTAATCAATTTTTATCTACATATTAGAAAATGTTTGTCATTAGGGGGTCCCTTTATATGTGGGAAGAGTGTAAATTCTTTAACGACCATCCCTATTTATTATATTATGATTGTTATGACATTTAAATGTATTTTATATTGTTCTTATGGAAATTAAATCTAGATATCCATCAATAGATTCTCATTAGTGTTGAAACATGGTCCTACTAGAGTATGGCCGAGATGAGGTCCTAGAGTATGGATGTGAGTATAAGATATCTGAAAGGGATTTTGAGGTTGTGTAGAAAGTTAAAAAGGTATATGAGTCAACTAGTGGTTAGAAAATATGTTAAATGATTTTATTTTATATGTTATATAGAATTTTTATTTTGGATCATATGGTGAATATCTATATATAATATAGAATACATGTGAGTCGAAGTTTGAACACCGTTGTTTTTTGTAGAGAGATGATGTAAAATGGTACAAGAGTACTATATAATTATCCACTTAAACTATTAGTTTACTCAAAAAATGATGATGTGAACTATATTTACATGCATGAAAAAAAAGAGGCATTTACATTAGGGACATACATGCCTTACATTATTAAGAACACATTCACTATGACACCAGGGTTAGTTAATACAAATATAAAAATACATAAACAATTAGTGACCATAGAAATGGATTATGAGACATTTACATATCAATTGTGATTTCCATTGATGATGGATGATGATTAAATCATTATATTATTATTTTTTATTGTGGTTTAAATCTTGCTATAAAATTATGGGTAAACTTATAATAGTTGAGTTCATTATAAAGGTATGGATTTATGCATTTAATGTTTAGTGGAATATGAAATAGAGAGATATACGAATAAAAATTGTTTCATATATAAATATAGGAGGTGGATTTTTGGGTTGCTAGAACAGGGGACCTGGGGAGACTCAATATGGTAGTTCAATCGAAGGTGATATTACTACACTATAGAGGGGATCATTGATGAAATGTCTTTCCTTTGGATAGGAAAAAATGTTTTTTAGTACGATCATCAATAAAATTATTATTAGATATGTTTTCAGAATTTACATAATTGGAATTATTGTTTAATAACATCACATTAAAATTTTCAATATGGATTAATAATTATGTGTATATAACATCATAAATAGTTATATTTTTCACTAGTAACAGAGATATTATTTCACTCATTATAGGAATTAGTGGTAGGGATATTTTTTTGTGGGGAGAGTAGAAAAATGTTCTTCTATATCTACATGTATGACACAAATTGATTCATTTTGTATTTAGGAATATTGAAAGTTTCTGAAATGATGTATTCAGAGAATGTTGGAGAGTTGATGATGGATTGAGGTACTCATGATCATGTAAACATGTTTTATTCTTTTATATGACATGAAAACATGAAAATGTATTGTAAATGTTGAAAATATTAATAATGTTATAGTTAATATGATATTCTTTAATTTCTATTAAATTTTTGTGATGTTTTGGTAACAGGTATAACAATGGGAATTGGTTGTTTTGTTAGATGAAAATATAAATTGGGTATGACACATGATGACATATTTTTATTGAAATAATAAAGGGTATATTGGGTAGATGAATGGTTTCTCAAAATAAAATTATTGTTTGTAGGTTCAATATGTGTGATGTTGTCATTTTTGTGGTTACTAGTGCTGAGAATGTACAGATTTTTGATTATAGTGGTTGGGAGTTCCCACTTTAATATTCCAATAACACAATTATACCTATGGGTAATCAACCAAAAAATAGATTTTTTAGTTTGGAAACAATCATCACATTGATTCATGATGAGGTGGAATAATTATACATGTCTTGAGAAACGTTCCTAGGGTATATGATTTTGAATATTCAAACACTACTAATGAAACATGATGGGGGAATTTTCCAAACATACCCACGGATCCAACACAAGAAATCATTTTAATAAAAAAATATACACTCCATATCCTTGAACATTTTACTTAACCTCACCATAATATTTTGCTGATAGGGTTGTGTCATGTTTAAATATTGCTTCATTATTAATTCCATGATGATTAATGAATGGACTCTAAACAACAGTATTGTTCAATAAAATTTTAAAGTATTTTAATTCGTTTTTTCACTATTATATGGATTTATATGTTTTATTGTGTAATACTTTTAGTAGGGAATGGTATGACAGGTGTTTATAACACTAATTGTGAATGAATTTTTCTTAATTAGTTAAAAAGTGTGGTTTATAATTATGTAGTTCATCGAAGAATTGACTAGTGTGATGAGAAAGAATTTGTTGGTTTTAGTTAATACCTTTTCCCATAAATATATATGAGTCCTGAAATTGACCTTGGAATGTAGTTATTAATATTTGAAATTATTAAATACATCAATAAGATATAATTGTTATTTTTATCTATGTTAACACTTAAAATCATAGATATAAATTTTTTGCAATTGTAGTTCATTATGAAATAATGTAGTTCATTTTTTCATTTTGTATCTCCTAGTCCAGGATTTTGTTATGTAATCTTACAATATGTGAAACTACCTACTGAGAACCAGCACCACCCTTTTTTTATTCCCCCTTGAAACATAGTGTAGATATATATATGTAATTTTCAATGGAACAATTTATTTGATAATAAATCTTTCACAATTTTTTCATGTTATATATTATGTTTTCCATGGTAATGAATATATATATCTAGTATTCCTTTACTTAGATGTCTTCAAATCCTTCAGTAACTATTCTACACTTTATTAATATTGAAATATTATTTCAGGATCAGTGTGTTTAGTGTCCATGATGTTACAGTTTTTAGTAAACGATGATTTGTAGAATCCTTTAGCATTATAAAATGATGAACTATATAAGGAAGCATAATTTCTATGAAAATAAATCATAATTTCCATTGGAAACTATATTATAATTTTAATGAATTGTATTTTATTATTAAATATTCTATGATAATTATATATATTTATTTTTATAATGATTAATACTAATGGGATAATGGGAACTAAATGATCATGGATAGTAAATGTTGGTAGATTTCTTATAAAAAATTTAAGGAATTTCATGTGAGGATAATCCATTTGTAACTATTTGGGTTAGGTGACCTAGGTTATGGAAAATAATGTTATTTTTATATATAGATATAATAATCAATAACAATGTGTGAATATATTTGATCATGTCATGAAACAACAGAATCCAACAGTTAGTGGACCTACAAATCCATTAGTATCTAAAAAATAAATCATTTTACCAATGAAGACACTCCTCACATTATGATATAGTGGAGAGGAAAACAATCATCATTTTTCTTCTCATCTAGATGACAATATTGACCAATGGGGGTTCATAATTAAAAAACTAAAGAGTAATGTGATTAAAAGTTCATGTAATGGAGAAAAACTAATGGCTTAGTATATGAAAATTTTTCCATAATGAGAAACAAAAAACTATGGAACAAAAATTCACCAATTTTTATAATGATATGGGGAAAATGATTCGGAATATCAGTTTAACATTATAATTATTAGTAAAAAAGTTTCTCAATTTTTATGTAAACTATAAATAATGAACAATAATTTCATTAATGGGTTAATAGTGATTCTATAAATTTTATTAGTATCTCAGAACATTTCCACTTCTTATGATATAATCCCATGACCCATTCAGATTGATTAGTATCTCTACAATATATAAAAATTCAATGTATACACTGAGATGATGATGTCATTTTATAATATTTTGATTAACAATGTGGAAAATGAAATGATGAAATGGTGGGATTTCCATCATGTGATGAATATTGGAAGAAAACATTACTTCTTATTAGATGGTAATTTGGGTTTTTCACGTGTTCAGATTAAATGGCCATCAATCTCAATGATGGGAGTGAAAGGTAGAACCTATTAAGGTTCATTGATTTATCTATATGGAGAATGAACATTATGAAAATCCTTTTCAAAAAATTTAATGAATATTTACCATAAAGAAGAAAATGGGATAATGGGGAAACATATGAATTTACCACAATTAAAGACAAACATCATTATTAGGTAGTAGTGTGTAATTTGATTGTTTCTTCAATTTTATATAATGATTTATTTAATTCCATAACATTTTACTATATAATAACATCGTTGTTGTATTGACTGAAACTTTTGAATAATATCTTTCTTCTTAAAAATGTTTGTTTTTCATTGTCACATTCGTTAAAATAATATAAGTATAATTGAAATGTAACCATCATCTTTTGACCGTTAAATGACTATTTATCATTTATCACTAATGATCAATATTATCATAAGAAAATATAATAATTTTTATTTTGTAATTTTATTATATAAATAGAAATGACAATGAATAAATTAATTTAGAAAGAAGAGTTGATGTCATCTACAAGTAGAATTGTTCCATTAAAATCCAATTTGTCAGATATTTGGAAGAAGGTAGTGTCACTAGAATTTTCCCAAGACCAATCCCAAGATGAGCTTCATTATGTTAAGCTTGAACGAAATCGTCTACAGGAGAAGTTCATGTTGGAGTAATTCACCACTTGAGCGATGTTATCAGAGCTTCCCATGAGTCTATCACCATCATAAACATTACTCTTTGGTCATATTCATGCGTTATAATGGTTTATATAAGAAGGTATTAATTTCTTATTGTGTAATCCATTTTTATTAATTATTTCCTTATTCGATCAATTACTTTCTATGAGTATTCCTTTCCAAAAGTAGGGTGAATTTTTTATATTTATTATCGAGAAAAAATAGTACTTTTTATAAATTTATAAAAAATTATATTAAAAAATGGTTTTATTAATAATGATATTAAAATTTATTGTGTTATGAAAACACTAATTTTTTATTTAAAATTATGATTATTTTTATTACTTATTATTAAGTAATAAGTATGATAAGAGTCATATTTTTTAAAGATAATGAATAAATTGTATTTTTAATTCCAATGAATGAATTTATATTAATTGATTAATGATTTTTTTAAAAAAATAATAATTTTTAGTTTGTTTTTATTAATTTTTTTATTAAATTAAAATGAACATATAATTTTTTTGATGTGAAATGTTACTTTTATAAGTGTTCAAAGAACAATTATTGTTTAAAACCCCATAATTTTTAAATAAATGTGGATTTTATTTTAAAATTTAAAATTCACATATTTAGAAGGCTATTTCAATAGAATGAATAATATTTTTTGGAATCAAAATGTAGATATTATTCAATTGTGAATTTTTCATAATTTTTTGAGATTGTCGAATTTTCGGGTAAAATTTAAATACAGAATAATTTAAATATGTGTTATATGACATAAAAATTACCCAAATATGAGATAATAAATACTATAATATGTATTCTCAACATAATATATGTTTTCTGAATAAAATAATTTGATTTTGTGTCTATTAGATTAATTTTATAAAGCCTTATTGAATCCACAAAAATGTATAATATATTTTATGATTTCAAAATCATTTCCTTAAGTGTGTGAATCACCTCCAAATAAGTACGGTAATTATTTTAATAAAATTATCCATTAACCTTATAAAATAACATAAACCACTATCATTTTATAGAAACCATGGGGAAATACCAATGTATGGTTTATAGATTTGAATATTTTGTAATGTAGTGTCCAAACCATAAATAATAATGAAACCCCTCTCCTCTATTATATAATCCCATCAAAGAAGAAATTTCTTTTTACTAAATCTCATATGAGATCATCCAAAATTAAAAATATTCTATACTAAATCCCCCAAAGTATGCAACATTCTCTCATGAAGCCTCCCCCAATTCATTGGTGTCACGCATCCAAATAAGGGATTTCTCTCTTCTCATTTCCATCCAATAAATTATTTTATATTATTCTTCTTAAATTCCATTATAAGATGTTTAATTATGATTTTATATGATATACTTACTATAAAATTGATGTATTAATGATTAAATACAACTTTCAGTCTAATTAATGCCTCTACGATCATTTATGTACACACGTCACTATGTTGAAATTTAGTAAAGGATTTCTCTCTCTCATCTATTTATCAAGTACCTCATTAAGGACATTTCATTTAATTTGAAATTATTTAAGTCAGAGTACATTCATAATTATCCCATTTATTGTCCATTTCATGTATAAATGTTCTGCGACCCCTTTCTCTCTCATAAATACATTTTACAAAATTCTATTTAACGTTGTTATGATGTCGAAGTTGCATTGTGATGTTTCTTTCCAAACCAATTGTGTCGTGAATACCATACGAATTACATATCAAGGGTATTTACCTTCATGCACATATACTTATTGATTTAAGAGATATATGTATGTATTCGTCATTCTTGTATCTTTGAAGAAATAATGATGTTGAATGAATCCATTTTATATGATCTTTGTGGCACACTAAAGCATGAGAATTGAATGGTGACGAAGGGTGTTCAATAATAGCACTCTAATGCATTTGGTAATTGTTAATAACATGATCTGTAGTTTTTGGATAGGGGTATTCCTAATTCCTATATCATACTTTTTCCACCACTTTGGGATATGGGTTTACATTATTCCTTTTGTTTTTTATGTATTGTTTTTAGATGTTTCAACATTTCCATGTTATAATTATCATGCATTATCATACCCTTATATTCATATTCCATTTATGCTCAATTAATATGCCAATGTATAAAATTTATTATCATCTTTATTTTATGCCTTTTTATACCCTTATTGGGATTTATAGATCACCACTTTCTTAAGAATGTCCTCAGGTTATCAAATATAGTTTCAATTATAAAGGAATATTTTATTCATGTCCTTGATGTTTTTAATAATGATGTGGTATTTCATGATTATAAGGTTATATGTAATGTAAATAATACCCAAATACACTATACATATTGATATTTGGGGTTGTATGATGTTCAATTTTATTTAATAAAATCAGTTTCAATATTAAAATAATAGAAATTTGGTTATAGTCGGTATTATATGATATGTTTAGTTATTTTTGAGATTACTGTTAGAAAAATGTAGTGTAAGATATTAGGATAAATCTATTTATAAGAAAAACATATCTAAAATATGGTGAGTATATATTATGTGGTATATCAAGAAAATACATCACTATCTAGATATGAGCCAGTGGATGTTGATCTGGAACAGAAGAATCAATGGCCAAACCCATAAAACACCACTTTGATATAGACTCCAATGAGATATATTCCACGACAATGGGCATTGGTGAATTCTTGGTTCGACACTCCTGGGAGATATGTATTGGTAAATTCATATGATCATTATGAATTATTATTAATGAAACCAAATAAAAAATAAAAAATAATATATGTTATGTAATAGATCAAAGATAACCTAGATTGAAATGTACAATATCACAAGTTGTGATAAAATATTCATATACAAGTTGATCCTTCTAATTTCAATGTTTATTTATATTATTGTTAGATAAGTATTAAAACCCCTAATTTTATTTTCTTTTTATTAGATAAAATATGTAAGGACAAAGATCTCAAACAACTGTTTTCTATTATTCTTGAGAACATCTTGGAACAACTATCATAAATTCATTATCATATTACTCTGACTCTTCTTCCAAAATACATGTTTCTTGAAAACCACTTTATGTTACATCCGATAACTCTATCATTAAATGATTATTTTAAATAACATATACGATCTATTAGATAATCTTGAGCTCTCAACATTCTTACCCTACCTTTCTTGGAAAGTACCATCATTGTCATTTCAAATAAATCACTTTATTTAAAAATTATGTGGCACTAAATGAGTTTCAAGATGCTGTAAAAGTAGGATACCTCCGATAAGCCTATATGTATGTAATTATAGATATCATTCTTTATTGAAATACCAATATTGATATACCACAACCCTATTTGGAAAAATTTGAATATGAATGAGTAAGATAGGTTTATAAAAAACATGTTCAAGCAGAAATTCCAAAATTATAAATAATAAATACCTTTTAATTAACGTATGGATGCTTCCATCAATAGAAGAAAAAGATACATGAGGTGTTTTTGAGTAAAGGTAGTGTATGATTTTAAAAATATCATGAGCTACCATTGTGATGCATACACCATTTAAACTTATATGTAATGAAAATATCAAAGAATTAATACCTTATTTAAGAGATGAAGTAAAAGTATTCTCACATGTTTTCCCCTTAATATGTAAAAAAAATCTCCAGGATAAAATTTCCTAAGTGGGGGAAGAAGGTAAGGACCCACACTTTTGAATAATATTTGGTTTCATTAAAATTTAGTTTTTTACTATGTAACATCCAATAATACTATAGACATATAAATTGAAATGTAACCATTGGGTTTCTACCATTATATGACCATTATTAATTATGACTGATGATTAATAATACCATTAGAAACTATAATACATTTAATGTTATAATAACTGTTTATAAATAGAAATGAAAATTAAAAAATTAATTAAAAAAAGAATAGTTGATGTCTTATACCAGTAGAATTGATCCAAACCAAGCCCATTTTCCAAAGCATGGAAAGGAGTTAGTGTCACTGGGAATTTCCTTAGAAAGAGCCCAATATAATATTTAACATGTTAAAATTTAACAAAATATCATATGGGATAAGTTAAAGTTGATGGAAATAAACCCTCAAGAAATGTTATCAGTGCCACCCAAAGAGTCTATCAACATCTCACACCATACCATTATGTCATATGTGGTTGTTATAAGGGATTATGTAATAATGATTTCTTTATTTACTGAAAATCTATTATACATATAAATATACCTGTAAAAATATATTGATAGTCAATATAAATTCATCTAAAAACTTTTATGTATTTTTTTATTTATACATATTCTTATCTATAATTTATTTTATTTTATTAATAAAAAATTTTGTTTTTGGATTAAATTTTTTTTAAACATTTCGCCTTTTTTAACACATAACATATATTATTATGAATTAAAAAATAAATAATAAATTAGAAAATTTACATCATAATAAAGAGAGGGTGTTTCATAGAGGATGAAAAAATTATAACTCATAACAAGATATGGTTTTAGGATTTAATTTATCTGATTATAAGAAGTATAGAATACTATGTATTTATATGGTTTCAAAAAACATGTTCCTTATTTTAGAAAATCGTTACCCAATTTTCAATATATTTTTCAACAAATAAATTACATTGAGTAAGATTATTATTTTAGGTAGGAATTCATTTCCATTGATTTTGGGAAACAACTTTGTAAAAATAATTTTTACAAAATGCCCATTTTCATTAATAGTGGTCCATATGAGGGAGGAGGTGTTTTGGGTGCGGGGAAGATGAAAATCAAGTTTTTTGTAATTTAAATAAATATAAAATTTATTGATTTAAGTTCATTATCAAGGAATCATAACATTAAATTGTTGGAATATACTAATGCATATTGTGGAAAAAATATATACCCTAGATATGGTAAAACCCTTATTCTAGGCCTAATGGTGGTCTTAATTTTATCATACAAATTTTTTTAGAGTTATTCAATTATTTTTGAATAAATTTTCTACACCTAAATAATATATATAATATTTCTATTCTATCTTTATTGAGGCATTTAAGGACTTAAAAACTCAAAATAATTTATATATAACTCAAATAATATTCGAATTAATATTCAAAGAGTGTTAACTAGGTTTTTATATCCTTACGTCATTTAATTAACTTATTTTACGAATTTTATCTCATAAATCATTTTTTTCACTTATTGTATTAATAATTTATCAAAATATGGATTTATTATTATTTTTAAAAAAATGTATGTTACACATAATATTTATTATATCTTCTTTCTAGACTAATATTCATTATTGTTTCTTCCCATGATGTTCAAACATGGGGACTATATGTAAATAATTCCATATTTTATATCAATCCAATAAGAAAACCACATGTTTTTTGTTTCATCTAATGTTCTTATATATTAGAAATCAAATTAGACACATTGTTATATATGTATATATATCAATTTTTATAATAGTATTGGTCACATTGATCCATTTCAAGAACCATGATATTAATATTGTTGCATAAATCCCTTTGTTCGATGAATCAATGGTGGTATGTAAGTGATTAAATATTCAATATAAGACTTCTTGCATCCATGTAAAGAAAGATATATGTCTAGATTATTTTAAATGTATAGTATTACTATAAACAAATCCATGTAAATGAAATAAGAATGTTTGTAAACCCACTATGGTAATTGAAAAAATGGCAAAAACATAGGGTATAATGACTCAAATTATGCATCCTACTTTGTTAGATAATATTTGAAAAATAAATTATAGTATGTAGGAAATTAATGCAAGATTTTATCATAATAATGATATAATGTTATCTCCCTTGTCGTCATAAGGTGTATCTAGATACTACAAAGGGTATGTGATTATGAAGCACCCATATCCTTATAATGTCATTGAGGGTCGTCGACAATTTTCATCCTAAAGTTACACCAATTAATATGAATTTATGTTTATGATAATGCGATCCCCACCATTATAGGACATCGAATGTTTTAATTTAAATAAATAAATATATAAATATATATATATTATTGTCTTGGAAGATTATTATTTTGTTTATTTCTCTAGTTAGTTATGTGTTTTTATAATAATGTTGAATATGAAAAATATTAATCTTAATAACATGTTACATATATTATATTTATTAAAAAAATAGAAACAAATGGGTCAAATAATTGATGTTTTAGCATCATGTGACTCCTGAAAATGTATCAGTGGTGTAGTGAAACATTTTGAACCCTTATGAAGTTTTCAAAATGTTTTTAGTTTAATAATGATTTATTTTTGGGCTATAATTTTATGATGGATAAAATGAAATTTTTATGTGTTATAACACAAGTATATTTTATAATATTTTGAAAAAATGAGAATATTAATGTACATTTTAGATTTATATCCTCAAATGTTCTACTTATTATTTTTGATACTAAAATTGAGAGAATTCTATAGTGTATCATTCCTCCATTGTGAGATTAAATTAATAATATTCATGCAATTGAATGGAAATCATGTTGAATATATAATAACCATTGTTACAATTATGAATTAAATAATTGAGTTCCATGGGTGTTGGTGAATATTAATGTTTTCTAGGGGATTCTACATTTCATTCCGTGAGGATATAATGATCCAAACTCTAGTTGTAGAAGCTTGTTTCATGTAATCCACCAAATACACTATTTATAATTTCATTCATTATCGGTACTAATTTTTATTTAATATAAAATAAATCGTTGGAGTCCTAACCATGATACATTATGCCAATGAGGAGGTGACATTGTTGAAATATTAGAAAATATTTAATTATATCAACTTTTACACATTCTTCATAAACCTAGAAGAGTCAAATTGTATTTTATCCATCACTAGAATTTTTATGTTTATATTTAATTTATATTTTCATTAAATTTAGTAGAGGAAATTGTTACAATATATAATCCACTAAATTCACTCAATTACATATTTAGGGAAAATTTATGTCCATCTACTGATTTTATAAAATTATTTTTATATTAAATCCCATAAATACAAAAATATATTGACAAGTGTGGGAATACATATATATCATTATATAATTCCCTAAAAATGATGTTTATTGAAAAAAATAGAAATGATATTATTTTAAATCAGACATATTTGAATGTCATGGTATATATTATCTCATCATTGATTGATGTTGGGGGATAGACATAGAGTCCCTCCACTAGTAGGACTATGAATGTCTAAAAAACAACATTGAATGTATGTGATTTTCAAATTGGGATATTCCATGATGTGGAAGTTAAACTCAAATAAAGAAATAATCATTGATGATATGGTATCCTAAATAATAGTTTTTCATCCAATCCAAGGATTGTATGACCATATCAAATGGTTTACTAAATTTTTAATAGTTAGGGAACAAAATCCATCCCTAGGATTTTAAATGTCTTGATAGAACCATATATTTTATGCAAACATCAACAATGAATTACAATTTCATGATAATTAATTGAAATTAATTAAGTTATTTTTTGGTACATAAATTAAAAAAATAAATTTTATTAAATTTATATAAATCCATAATTAATTCACATGAGTGGAATTAATTGAAATAATAATTTCGTTACATATGTTTTGTTCATGCCATGTTATCAAGAGTTACACGAACATATGAATGAATTTTAATTTTTTAATTTATTATTTTATTTGAGTTTTTTCTGTTTTTAATAAGTAATTCTTATGTTTCCATATGTATATGTCCCATTTAATTCCTTATATGTGTGTGGGAACTAATATCAATGATAGATAATCATTATCTCTATAGGGAATTCATATGATCCCTCTACTTGTTTTTTCATGTTTTATTTCATATTTAGGATGATGGACAGAGATATACATTATAATTAGTATTTGTGAAGGAAAAAATTTGATATATATTCATAATATTTGGTGGGAATATAAATGGATCTATAAAAAACATAGTGAATAACTTATAGTGTCTAGGATGAACCACATTCCATTAAATAGTTCAATTAATCAACAAATATTGATCATATTGTTTTTATTAATATTGGTTTATTATTTTGAGATTTTGTATACTATATATAATCCATTAGATTAATATCAGTAAATTCATTGATAAATATTTCTAACATGTAGTGATTATTTTCACTTTATGAAATCTTTATTTATGAGTGTGATCTCCAAGAACATTCTTGATGGATATAAAAGAATTTAAATTACAAAAAACAACTATATAACCCTAAAAGTAAAAAAATAAGTAAACAATTCATTCCACATTATTGGAAAAAATTTAACCATAATACATGGTGCTCATTAGCTAAATTTTAGCAGAAATACACATGAACAACTACATAAATGGGTTTATCTAAAGATAGGTCTTAAATAGAAAAATCCATAGATTTTTTTAATGACCCCCTTTGTCAGTACTAAAAAATCACAATTAAATGGTGCCTTTCACAATAGTTTTTAATTATGTTATAATGGGTATTTAATAGTGATAAAATAGAGTAATTGAAGTGGGACGTTACTAGGGATATTTTACGAGTCATGATAAATTTCCACCCATTATGATCACTTTTAGAAAAGTGATATTAAATTGTGAATTTTTATCACATCATGTAAAAATACGCACATAAGGTGGGAGGGGGGATTATCAGTGCTTTTTTTAGACGCATTGATAAAAGGCCCCATTTATCAGTTCTTTCTAAGATACTATGATAAAATTATAATTAAAAGCTTATATTCCATGAAAAAAATATATTAATATTTAATTATATTATTATTTATATAAATATAATATAAAAGTTTCAAAATACATTTTGAAGAAGGAAAATTGGAATTTATAATTAATATATATGATATTTTGGGAAAATAACTTAAAAAATTATAAAAAATTAAAAATATTATTTTTTTTATAGTTGTATAGTACTTTTAATTTAATATCCCTTTTATGTTATCAAAATTCAAAAAATTAATAACTGAACTAATATAAGTTGAATATGTTACTCGAACTTAAGACAACCATAACTTTTGATTTGGGTGACTTTTTGGGCTCCACCACCAATCAAATAGATTCTTGCAATGAGATCTATTACCTTAGTGGAATATGTATATCTCTATCACATTTTTTGAAGAACAAAATGACCATAATTCCTCATTTTTTTATTTTTTGTACCCGAATTTATTAACATTAGATTGATTTTTAGGCTCGTTTATAGTGGTATATTAGCCCCTTTTGGCGGGAAATTAATTTATAACCTGATATTATATTCATATTGATATTATGATTTTTTAAATTTTATCATTTTTCATAATGCACTGTTATTTATAGGTAAATAAATAATAATATCCAAACATTTTTTATTTATTTAGAAAAATAACTCTGATAAAATTGGCCTTTAAAAATACAAAAACTAGTTCTATTAAATGTCCCTTTTAACGTTAATTTTTTAGTGATGTTAAAGTGGGCCTTTAACAGTTACTTTCTATTATTGATAAAATCATCAGGACTATAAGTGAGATCAAATTGTTAATTATTTTTTAGCGCGGATAAACCCCCCATTCTAGTACTATTAAAATATACTTTAGTAGTAGTGCTGTAAAGGTGCTCTTACAAGATTCATGTATCAACATAACTAAAATTTCAATAAATTAAATATATAGAGGTACTGTGGAAGAATTACTGAGAGGTTGATTTAGTGAATACAAAATTATTATTCATATGATATGTCAATCAACTCATAAGATCAAGCATCCTAATATTATTTCAGTTATATAGTTTAATGTCTACCCTTAGAATCTATAAAGCGTGGTGTACCAAACATGGATTTTGGGGATTGGTTTCAAAAGAACCATTCCATCATATTATTAATGGGATTTAGAAAAAATATATTATTTTAAGGCTAAATATACATGATTAATTTGGTGGCTTTCATTTATATTTATTAAATATATAATATAAAATAATTGAACATTTTGAAAAAATTTGATGTAATACCATTAATTCACAGTGAAAAATATTGTGAAAAGAACATATTATAATAGAAAAGTATATAATATTTTTATAATAAATATCACATATTAATTTGATATGGATAGAAATGTTAGAATCTTGAATACTATATATTAGAAAAAAATTAGAATCCATGATTTTTTTTAAAAGCAGGATTGATTGAGACTCAATAATGAAGACTTCTATGATTACATAATAATTTTTTAATTGTTATATAAATAATATAATAAAATACATGAGGGTATGGATTGTTATACACTATAACCTAATCATATATATTTTTCTTCTTTTAAAGTGAAGTATTATATTAATGAGATTATGACTCTAATGTGAACATATTAATTAAAAAAGAAAATATATTTAATTCATAATATAATCCTATTGATAGTTAATATAAATTAAATAATGATTTTTAAACACACCTAACTTTTTAATAATTATGAACTAGTACCATGTTTTTTATTAATTATAAGTCAAATTTATTTTATAAAACTCTATGTTATCTTTTCGGTACGCTTTTCAGAAAGATATAAACGAAAAGAAATGTAATTACATAGTTAATGTTCTAAAAAATAGATTTTCATCTTTTAATATTTAATTTTACATATTGTGAAAAATAAAACATTGAAACAACTCTTTAATAAAATAATGGTAACCGGGGAGAGAATTAATGAATAGTATATCTGGTTCTCATGTCGAATTTATTTTCATTGGGAGATAAATTGGCATGAATTAAACATGTATCAAGAAGTGGATTCAAGTTGAGTTATATTAATAATAGTATAAAATATTTAAATTTATCTCTTTGGGTATTATAAAATTAAATTTTCAAAAAAAAAGATTATATGTTCTTAGGATCCAAGGTTGTTAGAAAAAATTATGAGATTTCTTTTGAATTGTCCTAGAAGCATAGTATATTTTATTCGCATAAATAATTTGAGATGATTGAAAATTTAAATTGACATGTGGGTTTGTTATTGTGAAATAGTATTTTATGTTTTTATTATGAAATATTTACCTCATGTTTCCATTACATAGAAAAATGAATTATTTCATTTAACAATAATATTTTTTTGGTATTTGAAAAATAAAACTAATAGGCCAATAAAAAATAAATCACAAGAAATTAATCAAGAATATAAATTCTATGAATCATAATTAATTGGGGAAAATCATTAATTAGATAATGAAACCTTTAGAAATAATTTGATAAATGCAAATGTCTTGAAGAACATATTAATAATGATATGTGGAAAACATTTAATAGATTATAGTGTTAAAATACCTATATTAATTATGATTTATTAATGAAATTTAATGAATTCACAATGAAGAGATTAATTGTGTTGTTAAAATATAATATATCCTTTTGATGATATTGATGCAGTATATATTAACCATGTATTCAATATTAACCTAAATATTTTGACGAGTTATTTAAATACATTCATTTCATTATAGAGATTATTTCCATGATGTTTGTAAATGGTGGAATGATGATGAGTCAGATAAATCCTATATTTTTTCTACTATCTAATTTTTATGTTATTCAAAAAATAAATCCATTAACCAATAACAATATTAAATCAATATTGGAAAATTTATATCGTATCAGTTATAAATTTGTAGTTATTTATAATGCACTAAATATTTTTAAAATGATATGTAAAAAATAGGAATGCTTCATGAAAAACAACATATTCATATCAGTTGTATATAATAATTGTATTTGTTGATATTTAAATATTAATATCATAAAATAGAACTATTCACGTGAAAGCAAAACATTTTATGACAACATAAAAACTTTACTTGAGATAATGGGAGAAATATAGACATTGAAAAAGTGAAGGATTAATTTAAATAAATAGTTTTAATTATAACTAGTTGTATAATATATCATTTCCATATAATGTTGCAAAGTGACCTATTGTACAATAATGATAGCAAAAACATTATATGGATTTATAAACACAAGTACTAGTGATATATTATTCATTTATAATAAAAACAGATATTTTATAAAGATGTAGTAAATTGAAGTTTTCTAATGTTAATTTTGAATATGAGATCATAACAATGGATTCCATGATTTTAAAACAATAAAATGTTAATGTAATTTATGAAATTTATTTAATGCCAATAGTGGTTATTCAATAGAATAATTACATGAGATCTACCTTTGTGGTACTAAAATGGGTTGACTGGATAAACCATGAAATTTTTTATAAATATGTTTTAATTCATCTTTTCATAAACAATTTCAATGATCATTATATATTTATTCGAATATAAAAATATATAAACATCCTGGATTTTTATAAACATAATAATTTAAGATAAATATTTCAATAATTCAATAAATTCCATCACTATACAACAGAAATTACGACTATGAGGAGAAATGTGAGTCCTCTGTAACATGGTTAACATAAATAATGTATTATTAAATATGAAAAGCATAAAAAAATATTTTTTATTATTTTATTTGGATTTTAAGAATAATTATATTAATCTAATATAAATTAATGACATTAAAATGGAGTGGACATAATTTTTACATTTTATAGGGTATATCATCTTGATCAAGGTAAAAAACATCCAAATAAGTATGTGTATTGTTAATATATCCTATTAATTATTACATAATGTAGTTCTTTTCAGAATCAATCCATATCCAATAAAACATATTTGGAATAAATTTTACTATATTATAAAGTAATTTTATAAAATTATATTAATTTCATCTTCATATATATCCCCCGATCAAAATAAAACCTCCCTAATTTATAATATAAACATTTCCCATAATGTATCTGATAAGCTACATGAAAATGTTTTATAAGAATATAAATGTTATGGATTGAAATATATTTAAGTATGAGTAATGAAAATAATTTTATGATATTATGATCTTATACTCACTGTAAATTTTTTATATTGAAAATTTTCCTAATTATCTTACCATATTAGAGATTGTTTTTTGTGATGTTGTTGTTATTCAGGATTTGTATCTTATTGAGATGTAGAAATATTCAAATTCATCCCATGTTAATGAAGATGAATCATAATTTTTTCATCTTGAACTGATGATGAGAAATTATTTTGAAAGATGAACATATAAAATTGTTCTATAGTACAAAAGATAAGATACCCCAAAAACACAAAAAAATGAACCAAAATATCTATAAATAGTCGTTATTAATTTGAACCATCTATCTATTTTAGAAAAATTTATTTTACCTATTCCATAAATGTGAATTTCCCTATTTCCAATGATTCATCCTCCACATCAATACCTCATGTATTTTCCTTACCTTGAGATATTATTGCTTCTCATTATGATTTTAACCTCACCTAAAATTTCTAATTCATCCCTAACACTCTTAATTTGGAAACCCATTTCCTGTATATATGAAAATAACATAATTTTTATACCATATAATCCTTAAAACATAAAAAATCTTACATTAGAGGAAAAAATGTTTCATTAAAATTTATTAATTATTTTATAATCTACTATAAATCACTACACCTTCATACCCAAACCTCATAATCCAAATATACTCATCCACTAACATCTTATTCTATATTAATATATATATCACCATAAGCAAATACATGTTAATAAAATATAATTACTTGGAAATTTTTTATTTGGAGTTCATTATGTATTTAATGGAATTAAATAAATTATCAATCAATAGAAAAAATTTAACATAATCTAAAGTGAAACAAATTTTTTTATGATTATATTAACCGTAGAATTATTTCTGATGTGTCTATGATATGGTTTTTACAATTTGAATGGGTGGATAACTTATTATGGAAATTATTTTCTGATTCCATTTAATTATTTGATATCATTTAGATATTTTAATAATAAATTAACTCAAATGAAAATTTTCAACCTCATTCTAATATATAGAAAGTCAAAATTAAAGGAACCAAAAATTTAATCGAAGAATAATTTTATAATGAACCTATAAATTTATATGGTGTTTTGGTCCCCACAATAGTGATTTCAACCCGATAAGAACAAATTATTAATATTTTTAGTATTATAACATCATCACACAATGATGATGTTGAATCAAACTAATATATGTGGCCTCAAACTAATGACACACATTTAATTATTCAAGAATGTGCTATATCTTAAATATTATTAGTATTAATCAATAATATTATATATTTATCTTCTTACATGACCCTCTATAATAAACATGAAATTCTATTTCAGTCTATTGAAAATATAATTTTGATCTTTATATTATTTTACAACATATTATTATAAATATGGATATCCCTAGCTCAAATAGATATATACAATTACTTGTAAACATTATCAATCATACATTATTAATATCTCACTATATATTCAATAATAATCAAATAAATATAAATTTTATATCACTTTAAAATATTAAACATATTCATTTAATATGATTTATTGAAAGAAACTAATTTTAGAAGTGTGATATCTTGATCAAAAACCATTATTAATCTATATGAAAATATTTACCAATAGATTATATTCATTTACATATTTTTTTACATCATTAACATTAACAATCATATCACTTTCCTCTTAAAATTTTATGAACAATATTTATTATAACCTTTTTTAGTGAAAGAACCTATTTATTCAATTTTGAGCCATTGTTTTTTAAAAAAAATTTAAATTTGAAATATGGTATTAGAAAGGTTTTGTGAAGTTGTGGGGATTGTTTGGTGAAATATTTTTCATATTTTTGATGAAACAAATTGTCTACACTGTTAGTGTTAATTGTTTTTCGTAGTATTCATTGATAGAAAAACCTTATGGGATATTTTACTACATTGTATAGGGGAATGAAAGGAATTTTTGTTTTTTTTATAACCACGAGCATAAGTCTTTTTCATGATGTTCATTGAAGAAAATTTGTGTCCACTAGTAGAGAAAATTTTAAAAAATGATCATCCAAAATGTCAGGGCCACTATCCATGAATAATATCTACTTCATGATTAATATATGTTTTTCAAAACCATGCTTCAAAACAATTTTCATGTTTTATATTTATTTCAATAGTCCAATTTTTTATTATATATATAAAAAATTATCTCCTGTTTATTTTATCTCTCATAGATAGAATCATCCCCTCTCTTCTCTCCTGAAGTGATCCTCCCCACTTATAATTTAGGTTCATCAAAATATCCTCCTTCAAGACACTATTCAAGACACCATATGTCATGTTGGGATCAACCTCATAAAATATTCAATCAATATTTTTTCTTTTATTAATTTCCCACTAAATCTATTTAGTGATCCTCAACTAAAGTTTTATGAAATATTTTTAGTAAATTAACATATTATACCATTTTATTTTGTTCTAGGAAAAGATGTAGATACTATACAAGGAATCTATTATAGAAATATTGTAGGTCTTCAATGTCATTCCACGCATTGTATCCCCTTTTTATTATCTCTTATTATTGAGTAAATGTCATGTTCACTGAATATTAATTCTAAAATTATTATTTATTTAATTAAAATCATTTTATTGTTATTATATAGACCAAATAAAACCTATTAACATCATTTCATGATAATAAACTAAATGTTAAACTACCCATATTGGGTGATTTCTTTGTTATTTCTTTTATAATCAATGATGGAATTTCCTAATACATTGTTGATATTTTCATTAACTAACATTTATATGTATTTTATCATCATAATAAAAAGTCATTAGATAGATTATATAGAAATTGTTAATTCTTATGTATAGGTATCAGTTGTACCTGATCCCTATTTGTGAACTCGATAATTGAACAGAAATCCTTATTTCAATTTTTCATTTATGATGAATGGTAATGGAATGAATCTATTATAAATTTAACTGAAATAATTATTGCATAGAAAAAAATTAGATTCTGATATATCTTAAATATATAAGGTTCCTAATTCATATGGACCATTGTCATCTTAATATGAATCGTCATACTGGAGAATGCCTTGGATTCCCAATGTAACTCCTTGGGAATAAGGAGAATTAATTTATAATTCACTGATCCAATTTTCATTAGACAGACTGACACTATAATAAATTCATTGCCTTATAATGTGAGTGATTCCATGTTGTACATGTGATTCACCTGACTCTTTTTTGGATGTTAGAATTCATATGATAAACTCATTGGATTCAATTTGTCGTATTTGTCATATGAAGATGTGGATTCACCCCATTGTTTCCTTTCATGATTAGAATCATATTAAAAATGTTGAAATCTATTAGTATTATTTTAATCCTTTTCATTGGAATCCCTTGGTTTTACCCCTTCTATTACACTCATACCCTTAGATCCATATCACATGAGTAACTAATATGAGTTCTATCGACGCTAGTGTTCAATGATTTTTTGGTTATCCATCCATCCTTAATTATATTTTTATTATTTTTATTCCAGTATTAGAAGAATGTTATCATTATTAAACAATATATAACTATTAATGTATCCCATATTAAGAGGAATTTTTATCATAAAATGAAGGAAAAAATGGTTATTTATTTCTTCATATAATTACATTAATATTCCATTAAAATGTTACTGTTTATATTAACAGAAAGAAATTGCATAGACACCATTGGTGGAAGAATATTGAGATTTATATCAGACTCTATATATGACATTTTTCGGATATAAATAGATTATATAATGATTTTTGCAGAAAATTGGATGTTCCCCACTTTGGTCACCTTATATATTTTTTTATGATGGGATCATTGTGGAAAATTACTAAGACAGTCATCAGGATTCGTGGTTGGATATTTTCCATTTTGCTTCATTTTTATATCATTTATTGAATTTTATTTTCAGTTCCATGTATCCTCATATACCGATTTATATAAATATTTTATCATATAATGTATATCAATCAATTTAAACCTTTTAATGATTACTCATTTCATTAATGCATATTCTTGTTTCTTATTATGTATTCATTGATATTTTTTTTTTGTTCTTAATACTTTCCAGAACAAAGATCCAAATTAAACAAAATTCATAGTATTCCTATTAACTGAAGCTAAAACCTCTCTACTAGTAGGTAGCCTTTGGAATACACATAGGCACTCTTGTGGTATTGTATCTAACCCAGATACATTACTTAGGGGAGAACTGCGGATGGGAAATAAAAAAGTAATATCAAATGAGGTTGTTCTTTTCAGATCCAATATTATGGGAAATTTAAAGAGGATATTAGTAACATATTAGAACGATGTCATATGGATTTCCTAAGAGTAGCTATTCCAAATTCAGGAAAAAAATATTTTTTCTGGCATTGGGAAAATGTTTTTTATTATATCACATATTATATATGATATATTTTCACTATTGGGTGATTCTCTTGTTTTGTGTTATTTGATATGATTATGGATATTCTACCGTATATTATGGTTCCAAGGATCATTTCTACATGAATCTTTTCAGGTAATTATGAATTCACATACCATTCATATACAATTCCTTGTAAGTGAATATTGTTTCTTATAAATCTTGTGATTCATGTGATTTTTGATTGTATAATGGTTATTATATATAGATATCTGAATAAAATATTCTTCCAGGAAGTGAAGCTTTATTGTTTAATATTTCAGTATCAACTAAATAATTTTTTCCTTTATAGATTGATGATGAAATATGAAATAGCCAATTCCAATCCATGTAAGTTATGTACTATTGTTTAGATGATATATTATTTGCATATATTTATATGAGCAACAATTAAATCAATAAATTATATGTGAATTCAAAAATAGGAATGGTTAATTCATTAAATCCAACCATCATATTATATCCTTTCAATTCTAAGATAAAATTAAAAGAAAAATGGTAACAATTACATGGGTATCAATCCCATTTATAATCATTTGAGGAATTTATAATATGTGGATAAAAATACATATAATTAAACAATTTTTATGAATAATGCCTCAAAAAGACATAAAAATATTATAAATAATCCTAAATGAAATTATTTCTAGTAACTAGAAATGGAATTTGAAGGTTAAAGAGTTTTTACCTATTTAACATGAAATTGAATTTTCCTGTAATTGGACCCCTGTAATTATAAAATCAATCACATACATGTACCCAACAATCCCATGTTGGTAGTTGGGGTAGTATTATGGGTAGTGATCCCCTTTCCATTCTCCATGTTCTTTGAGTGACCATATTTTATTTGGTATCATATCATGAGTCATGTGCTTATAATTTGAAGAAATATTACTCCAAAACATCCACAAGTCGATTACCATTAGGGTGGTGTTGACCATTCACTATAGGTGATGTTCGCTGATCCAAAAGTGTTACCTCTAATATTAACTCCTACAGAAACGCCAACTATTTTCATAATTAGGTAGTAATGTTCAGTATAATTATTAATTCATAATATTGATGTAATATATGTGTTGTACTCTAAATCTTCAAATGAAAATGACTGATCATACTAATGAGTGCCATCGTCAACATAATTCCATTTTTATAGGACAAATATCCCCAAGAATGTGATTCATGGATTGCATTCACATTTTCAATCATGAACCATCCATAGACTCCACCAGATATTAGGTTCATTCACACTATATACATGTTTTTTGATTCTACCAAGAACTAGTGGCATGTGATTACGTAGGATGATCATCACTAGGGATTGTCCTGGGGAGATTTTCATATAGACTTTTATGATTACATTTTCCATGAGAGGATGAGAGATTACTAAGATTTGGTGTTTATGCACATGGTGTAAGAGGATATGTCATTTATGGAATATTATAATATGATTCACAAAAATGAATCATTTGGAGACGCTTCGGGATGTAGATGAGCTATTATGAGTGAGAAGCATAGAGGATGAAATCAAGTATTTCATGTTTTATCCGTTGAATATCCCTCTCTTAGCTACTATTTATTATATAGTCAAACAATTTCATATAACAAAAACCTAACATGAAGAAATATGATATTCTATAAATAAAGCGTTATTGTTATGACAAGTAAATAGTTATATTAGTGACAAGATGTGAATACATAGGTGTTGGCGCCAAAAATATGGCCCGAAAGGAAGGAACGAAAAAGACAGCCGGCGCCCTGCCTCGCGAAGCTCAGCCGCGAAGCCCGGCCGCGGAGCCCCGCCGCGAAGCGTCCCAACCTTGGCAGCCCCGCGAAGCGCCGGAGGCGGTAATCCTCCGCGAACCGGTTTGACGTTCGCGAGCCGCCGCGAAGCTCCGGAGGCGGTAATCCTCCGCGAACCCGTTTGACGTTCGCGAGCCGCCGCGAAGCCCCGAAGGCGGCGCGCGAGCCCTGCTTCGTGGCGCCCCTTCCCTATAAATACTCGACTCCCCCTGAGTCCCCGAGAATGGACAACCCGACCTTTCAGCTTCTCCTCTCCCGAATCGCAAAGCAAGCTTTGCCCCAGGAATCATGAGCTCCGCGAGGTATTTCTACTTTGCGAGACGACTCTGATTTGCTTCGTTTTGAGCCCCTCTTCCGAGAGGGATGCCCTTCGCGAAGCCCAAGGGCGTTCGCAAAGGAAGGGGATTCCCAAGGGAACCCGGGCAGCCGCGGAGCACTTGTGCTTCGCGAAACACCCAACCCATGCTAGTAATCCCTATGCCAAGGCAGGATAACTATGCATCGCGAAGCACATTGCTTGGCAGGACCCTGCTTCGCGAACCACTCCTTCTTCGCGAGGCAGTGCTCCGCGAACACTGTTCCACTTCGCGAAGCACCTTCCACTCCCACCTCTGCCCCATGCTAAGGCCAAGGCACCCCACTTCGCAAAGCACACTCCTCTGCTTAGCGATTCCTCTTTCCGTGCGACCCTCCAGGTTTGCACGATGTGATTTCAAAGTCCCATGGACAACACCTCCCGTAGCGTTGCTTCGCCTAATGCTTCTTCGCATAGGCACGCTAACGGCTATTTCTTCTTCGCATGGCCACGCTAACGTGGACCCCTCGATGGTTCCTCCCGCGACCCCCCTTTACCATGGCCTTACCGGTACCTTCCCTTCCCCAAGGACCAGAGGGTACCGGTTATGTAAGCCCTAGGGGTGTGGAGTGAACCCACCTCGTCCGAGCTGCAGGACGTTAAACTGCCAAGCACCACGTCCTCAACACATGACGTTAAACTGTGACCCAACCTCGTCTCCCTCACGAAGGGTCCCCCCCAGCTCGAACATTCATTACACCACTCGTCTCCACGGGAATGGAACTCTTCCGCACATGGAATGAGATCCTCCTTGTCGGAGTGGTGTATGTTCGCAGGGGAAGGGTCGCCTCAGAGCGTAAATCCCTAACCTTTGGTACGGATGATTGCACCCGTGCATCTCGGTACTTCCCCACTACCAAGGTCAGTGGAGGACGTGATAGGGAACGAGGCACCTCCCATTGTCGGACCAAGGTCCATCTTTCCCGCGCTTTGTCGCGCCATGGGCCTCCATCCTGGAGTAAGCCCCATTCACCAGTGCCGCTCCATAGCGGCACCCGGGCAGCTTCCTAGCGTAAGCCCCATTCACCAGTGCCTCTCCATAGCGGCACCCGGGCAGCTTCCTAGCGTAAGCCCCATTCACCATTGCCACTCCTTAGTGGCACCCGGGCAGCTTCCTAGCGTAAGCCCCATTCACCATTGCCACTCCTTAGTGGCACCCGGGCAGCTACCTAGCGTAAGCCCCATTCACCAGTGCCGCTCCATAGCGGCACCCGGGCAGCTTCCTAGCGTAAGCCCCATTCACCAGTGCCTCTCCATAGCGGCACCCGGGCAGCTTCCTAGCATAAGCCCCATTCACCGATGCCGCTCCATAGCGGCACCCGGGCAGCTTCCTAGCGTAAGCCCCATTCACCATTGCCCCTCCTTAGTGGCACCCGGGCAGCTTCCTAGCGTAAGCCCCATTCACCAGTGCCGCTCCATAGCGGCACTCGGGCAGCTCCTTAGCGTAAGCCCCATTCACCAGTGCCGCTCCATAGCGGCACCCAGGCAGCTTCCTAGCGTAAGCCCCATTCACCGTTGCGGCCCCCATTCAGCGGTAAGCCGTTGACATCCCCATCCAGCGGTAATCCGTTGTGACCCAATTTAGCGGTAAGCCGTTCTGGGCCTCCATCCTGGAGTAAGTCCCAACACCATGGGCCGCTCAACGCGTAATCCCCTCTTCGCTTCTCACGGACGCACCCTTCGCGACGTGATCGTCAGGTCCTTGCAACCTCTTGTTTCTCACACCGAGCATGACTCACGTAGGCTTAGAGTGAGCACCGACCCTGACAAACCCATCTGAACTACGAGGTCTTTGATCCATGTCAAGGCATGGTACGTAGGAAGCCTCTATGAGGTTCAAGCCCGCCCGTCTTTCACGTCGGGTTTCACCCCCGTCCAGCACGACGTTAAACTGCACCCCGGTCCAGTGGTAAGCCATTGCGATCCACAAACCCCATCCGAACTACGGGGACTTTGATCCATGTTAAGGCATGGTACGTAGGAAGCCTCCATGAGGTTCAAGCCCACCCGTCATTTCTTCACGTCGGGTCCCATCTTCGTCCGGCATGACGTTAAACTACGCTCTGGTCCAGTGGTAAGCCATTGCGACCCAAACCCACTTGAACTACGAGGTCTTTGATCCATGTCAAGGCATGGTACGTAGGAAGCCTCCACGAGGTTCAAGCCCACCATCAGTGGACCAAGGTATACTTTCACCTGAACTACGAGGTCTTTGATCCATGTCAAGGCATGGTACGTAGGAAGCCTCCACGAGGTTCAAGCCCGCTCGTCGCTCATTCACATCGGGTCCCATTCCAGTCCAGCGGTAAGCCGTTGTGGCACCTGAACTACGAGGTCTTTGATCCATGTCAAGGCATGGTACGTAGGAAGCCTCCACGAGGTTCAAGCCCACCCATCACCCAATTCACGTCGTGTTCTACCTACATCCATTATGACGTTAAACTACATCCTAGTCCAGCGGTAAGCCGTTGTGGCACCTGAACTACGAGGTCTTTGATCCATGTCAAGGCATGGTACGTAGGAAGCCTCCACGAGGTTCAAGCCCATCAATAGTGGATCAAGGTCCCTCGCTTACGTCGGCTCACCGACACCCACCACCCGTCGTTTATTCATGTCAGGGTTCATTATCGTCCCGCATGACGTTAAACTGTATCATTTGAACTACGAGGACTTTGATCCATGTCAAGGCATGGTACGTAGGAATCCTCACAGAGGTTCAAGCCCAACTCTCCTCGGACCAAGGTCCAGCTTCACGTCGGTTTACCGGCACCATCCTGAACTACGCGGACTTTGATTCCCTGCCACGGGGATACGTAGGAAGCCTCTTCAAGGCTCAAGCCCAACTTCGTTGTCGCCCCCTTGCGATGGTCCCATTTCATTCTCAACCGTCTCCGCAAGACGTTAAACTCGCGACCTACCCCGTGATAAACATGAGATGCCTGAGGAAAACCTCGGATGGAACGCCTTTGGCGTAACCGTCTCCGCAAGACGTTAAACTCGCGGCATACCCTGTGTTGAACATGGGAAGCTGAGGAAAACCTCAGATACGTGTCTATGACATGTAATTCCCTGCGCTCGATGTGGGATGCCTCGGGCTTCCACGCCCTCGAGAAGCCTTGTGATCGAGGATAACAGACAGACATGCCAGGTACCCCAGCATCCAGACACGCTACTGATGCCTCAAACGTGATTACTCCCCTGACCGAAGGTTGCTGCCCTGACTGGACCCTTTGGAATGTCCCGACAGAAGCAGTGTAATTAACCGGCGTCCATGGAAACATGGCACTGGGAAGAGTTTCACGAACTACGTATTAAATCTATAAGGGAGACCCGGACTAGGTGACGAGTTCTGAGGAGGGATCCACAGGAGGAAGAACCGACATCCCATCATCCCGTTTCGATCAAGGAGCAGACATCCCTGAATAAGGAACGAATGCCGCCCGCCTTTGGAAAGCGGGAATGCCGGGCAACAAAGTCGCGCGTCCCCCTCCTCCGCGGACGGATGCGCGTGTGCCCCGGCGAAAGCGTCGGAAACAGAAATGGTGAACCCGACGTGAAATTCTTCTCCTCAGAATGGGGATTAGTAGCGTTCGAGACACCAGTAGATTGACGTGTCACCGGATCCAGATATCTGGTGCCTGGTCCCGCCAAGAAAATGGCGGGCCTGTCGTGGAACTCACCGGAAGTCGGGGTAGTAGAACGTGGGGAGCTCCGCTCTGCAGCGTGTTGGCGTGGATCCTTCTCACAGACATGGAGGATGGAAGAACGTTGGGGCACTGGCTGTCAATCCTTTTCCTCTCAGTACTGATGAGTTGATCCCTTCGTTTGCCAGGAACCAGGTTGCTATTTCAGAGATGCGGTCACCATCCGCTCCTCGCCCGCGCAGGGGCAGGGGCAACACCACTACGGCCACTCCACATGGCGCCACTACCGCCACGACGGCTGCCACGTCACGGGATGCGGGACGTCCACGTCCCCTTTCCCCATCAGAGGTCATCCAACGAAGGGTGATCAACAGCCTCGTGCGTAGGTATGAGGAACAAGTGGTCATCCCGACCAGGGATATGGCCCGTTTGGACCTGGAGGCTTCCAGGCCCCGCCGTCAACGCCGCCCTAACAGGCCGTGCAGGGAGCCCTTGCTCCCCACCTCGACATTCAACCGTTTCGGGAGCCTATCCCCAGAACGCCTTGACGACTCTTCGCCTTACGCCGAAGAGGCAGGCGCGGTCCGGCTCAGCCCGCTCAGGGCCCCGACCCAGGGCCCCCAGGTGAGAGCTCCCGTCCGGCCACGTCAGCGCCGCCGTCCGGCCCCGCAGGAAGAACAGGCAGACTACGTCCCTGCACCACCTGCACCGGCCCGCCTGACCCGACGTCAGCGCCGGGCCCGGGCTGAGGGCGCTCGCCTAGCCGCGTCCACGTCGACAGCTACAGTGGCCCAAGCCACCGCCGACGTACATTATGAATCCCCCGCCTACATTAAGCAGGGGCACCCCTTCGCCCAACCAAGATTGAGACCCCAGCCGCCCCATGGGCAGGCCGGGTTGACTCTCCGGGTTGCAGGCCTCAGTGATGATCGTCGCGAGCTAACCCGCGGTGATGCCACCCCGTACGGAGGTCCTCCCCGTACCACTACTCCACAGAGCGTGGGCCTTCCCCGCTCTGAGGTTCGTCATGGAGGCATGCCTCGTGCTACCCCCATCCTGCAGGAAGACCTGCCCCGGGGCAGTGATGCTCAGCGAGGAAACATTTCCCGCGCCCGCTGTACGGGGTACAGAGTCCATCCTTCTGAGGGCACCGTCTATCCGGTCCTTCTTCAACGTGGGGGTCCCCCCTACGTCCTCTCCGCGACTGGCGAAGGTCCTCCTCGCCCTAGCAACTCAAGGAGTGAAGGTCAGCCTCGCTCCACTCGCATCGACCATGGAGGTCTTCCCCATGCTCCTGCCAGTTCCAACAGAGGCCCCGCCCACACGGGTACTGTTCATGGAGGTCCTCCCCATGTACCCTTTGACATTTTCCCTGGTGCCCCTCGCACCCCGGCTGTCTCAAGTGGGGTCCCTCTCCGCCACGGCGCTAGCGCCGCCCCAGGGCCGCCTGATAGGGGTCAACCCTGTCCCGAAGAGCCACCCAGGGGCAGAAGAGCGGGTCGTCGCCGCCACAAGAAGAATCCTGGGAAGGCCCAGGGGGAGATCAAACCTGCCCGCTTCTCCGATTCGGAAGCGGAATGCGATTAAGCGATGGAACCTTCTCCCGGCTCCTCCGTATCAAGGACTGGAGCAGGAACCAGACGCGTCAGCCTCGTTCTCCCAGAATTTGAGGTCCACCGGATTCCCGTCTCTCTCCGCAGGTACATTCAGGAGGAAGAGATTCTGAGAACTTCGCAGGTTTCGACCGCGCAGTCACCGCCATCGTCACCCGAAGCGCCCTCTACCTCTACTTGGGATCACGAGGAGCTGTTTTGGGGGTCAACGGTGGTAGAGCCACGACATGACCGGACACCGGTAACGGCAATTCCCGTACCCGAAGCAGTGGCTGTTAGCCCGTCCTATCGTGACATTGTGGTCAGGTCACCTCGCTCTTCAGAGGAAGGCCCAGAGTACGGTGGCCAGTCTGCTCGCTCGCCGTATTCTCCACCACCGAGTTTGCTATCCCAGAGGTCCGCCTCGGTACCGCTACCGGTCCCTCAGCCACCCCCGGTTGATGAGTGGGGAAATGTAGGGCCGAACCCCGAGGACGAACCCAGGAGATTCTGGAGTATTCTTGCAGCGGACTACTTCCCAGAGAAGTTCTGGCCCACGGCGGCGCTGAATTTTCGCGTACCCGAGTCGCTTACCCCTGAAGAAGTGGGATGCTTTTGTCGAACCCTGTGGGCGACGCACTTCCGCCTCCGCTGGGAACGGGTAGTGTACCCCCGGAGTCGAGAGCACTTCGAGGAGATTGGCAAACAGTGCCGCCTGATTGATGCAGCGGCGCTCCTTGCGGCCCAGCACCCCGAGTCGCCCGGTCATCAGAGTTCCCTCCAACGAAAATGCGTTCAGAGTTTCAAGGCACTCCGCAAGATCGTCAGGGAAGCCACCCCCCATGTGCAAGTCCGTGGTTGGGGACGCTATGCCGCTCTCCTCTTTGACCCTATCCGACGACAACCTGATTTGCTATGCGACATCGAGGATATGCCCTCAAGAGGGGTCACAGTCCACATGGTCGACGTTGTGGATAAGGAAGATGAGCTTGAGTTCCTTGATGGGGACTTGCCATCCGAGGGCGTACCGCCACTACTCGACCCATCAGGGAGAGTCACCCGTCAGCAAAGGAACCTGCTAGGCCTCCCCGTACCCACCGAGTCACTGGCACTCGGTCGAAGCACTGGCAAGGGTAAGGAGCATGTCGGAATAGTCAAGCACTCCGACCCGTCCGCCTCTGTGCAGAAAACGGACGAAGACCCTGAGAAGGCCACGTTGCGCCAGCAGCTTGCTGAACAGAAGAGGCTGGTCGACGAACTCTTGGCTGAACGCGCCGCAGAGCGACGACCCGACTATGGTAATCCCAGGCCGGGGCAGCAGGGGCAGGAACAATTTCCCCCTGGTGAGATACCTCCGGGAAACCCTGATCATGCTACTGCCATGGACAGGGCGGAAGCCGGAACATACGGAAAGAGGGCGCGATACGTCTCGCCAAACCCCCCTGAGCGACGGGGCAATCTGAAGAACCCAACCCGGGTTCCCCCAGTCGCCCAACAGGTCGTCCAACCAGTCAACCCGCGAGCAGCAGAAGCCGTCTACCGTGTTGAAGAACCTGGCAATGCGCTTGTGGTTAGGTACCCCCGTCAAGACAGGGACCCCCACCCGGAGGACCTTATTTCGGCACTCACAGCTCGCCTCGAGGCGTTGGAGACACGGCAGGTGGCGGTCCCACCGGATGGCAAGCCTTATCCCGCGTGGGTGGATGATATGCCCGCGCCTCCAGGTTTTGGGAACCCCACTTTCTAGCCTTTTAACGGGACAGGGGACCCACCCCAGCACTTGGCTCATTTCTCTTCCAGGTGTGGCCCCATGCTGGGGACCCCGGCTCAGCAAGAAGCCGCTAAGCTCCGATGTTTTGTACAGACGTTGGAAGGTCCGGCATTCGTCTGGTACAGCCAGCTCCCCATCGGATCAGTGACCGGTTGGGAGGATCTTCGCCGGCAGTTCTTGTACCAGTTCAGCTCCACCACGCGGAAGACCAGCATCGCGGACCTCTTTAAGTGAAAACAGAGGCCTGATGAGCGGGTTGCAGACTTCATCGCCCGGTGGAAAGGACTTACGTATTCCCTCGATATGCCACTGACTCAGGAGAAATTACTGACGATGTGTGTGGGGAACGTCAAGACAGAGCTGGTACCCTCCTTGATTACCCAGAACTACCCTGGAGGGTTCAGAGATTTCTCGGATAAGGCCCAGCGCCTCGAGGAGGCTCTGCAACAGGCTAGTCAGGCACGTTTTCTGCCCCCTATGATCCCAGCCAGGAGGGCCGCCAGGGCTGAACCCGCCGCAGTGGCTCAAATAGAAGCCCCGAGGCAGCTGGAATTGTTACCGGCGGCACCACCCCCGCAACCCCGCAGAGGTCCTCCACCTCAAGCACAGGCTCCTGCCCAGCAGCGACCGCCTCAGAACCGACAGGTTCCCCCGCGCAATGCGCCGCCGCCACCTAGGCGAGACAACCAGGCGCCGCCCCCTCGGCAGGCCCCTCCGGTCCCTCGACAGGACCAGGCCCCCAGGGCTCCTTACCCGGAAAGAAAGTACCATACCTATTCGTTTAACGAAAATCAGGTCCCTGGTTACTTCCGAAGTGCTCTAGAGCAAGGGATCGTGCGTCTGCCTGAGTGCAGGAGGCTGGCAGAGGCGCATCTCACTGATCACCCCAACTACTGCCCTTATCATCAGATCCTGGGGAACACCCTCAAGCGATGCTATGTGTTTAAAGACTGGCTTCAGGACCAGGTCAACAACAACATAGTCAAGTTGGGCCCAGCGCCAGCGCAAGTGGCAGGCGTCTTTGCGGGATCAGAAATCGGCAGCGACGGCGAAGGTGAGTGGCAGCAGGTCCCTAACCGCGGGTCCCAGAAATACGATGACTGGATGGCTCGAAAAACCGTCGTCCGTGCCCAGGGTATCATCCGGGCATGCCTGAAGCAGTCAGAACCTTCAGAAGAAGTAGTTGGCACCTCAACATCGTCTTCACAGTCGACCTCTGCCCAAAAGGGCAAGCAGCGGCGACGTAAGAAGAAGCAACGTGCACCGCCAGTGCCGTCGTCATCCCGCACTCTCGGCGACTTTATGCCTCCCGAAATGGGCATTCCCCCCAGAATCCGCCCAGCGGTGGATGACTCTTCGAGTGACAGTCAAGGGTACGCTTCGGTTAACACCGTGGAGCTGGTAAAGCCCTATATGACCCCCGACAAGGGGGAACCCCAGGCAGACCGCCCCAATGTTTCCAGCCGACGTCAACGTTAGCGGAATCGCAATCGCGCCGGTCACCGAGGTATGTCAGCAGGCACTTGTGACCAAGCCGTGCACGCTACCGAGACCAGGCAGCAGGCTCAGCGCAGATCTCAGCACACGCAGACCCATCCAGCACCCTCGGCTCTACCTCCACCGCCGTTCGTGTTGCTGGATCAGGGAGAGCCGCCTCATTCGTATCACAGCCAGTCTCGCCCGGCGACGGGCCAGCCCCCGCTGTTCGATCTTAGCCCGACGACTACTCTCCAGGCTTCTACTAGCAGGCAGCAGGATGTACCCAGTGCTAGCCGACCGCCAGTTCAACCAGCAGGACCCGCTATGCCCCCAAATGCCGAAAAACCCCCTGTAAGAAGAGGTTCGCGTTTGGCACGCAAGTATGATGTCCTAAAGCACCTAGCCGGCATTCCGGCAAGGATTTCCATCCTTGAGGCCCTGTGCTTGTCATCCGAGATGCGCGAGGCACTTGCTGAGGCCCTAAGGAGCCCCCTCCAGTTCGAGATGGAAGTGGCAGCCGCGGAGGCCTTCCATACCGAGACGATTGAAAACGCCGAATGTCAGGCGGTTATCTCGTTCTCTGGTGAAGATGAAGACCCTCCTATACAGGGGCACATTCGCCCACTGTATATCACTGGCCACTTTAACACTGTGGAAGTTCGTCGCTGCCTCGTTGACATGGGTTCTGGAATCAATCTAATTCCGACTCGGACGCTGCGAAAGATGGGTTTGTCCGAAGGTGATTTGACTCCCTCTGACCTCAGGATTCAGGGGTACGACAGGACAGAGCAAACCCCGGTCGGCAAGATCCGCCTGAAGACCCAGTTCGGTGGCTTAATTTCCAGCACCGAGTTCATGGTTGTTTCTCAGGACACCGCCTACAACGCATTGATGGGTAGGCCATGGCTCCATCTGCATGCAGCGGTTCCCTCGTCGTATCACCAGTGCCTTAAGTACTCGCTCAATGGTCGAGTAGGCGTGCTCAAAGGAGACGTGTCCCCTTTCGCTTCTTGTGAGGCCCGCTATCTGGATGCGGGTTATTACAAAAGTAAGGACAAGCAAATCCTGGTAAGCGAGGATGAGCCCGCCCCGATCACAAGTGATCCTTGGGCAAGCATGGACGACGCCTACATCCTCCCGATCCACCGGTTGGAGGCCACGACCCCCGACATGGGACAATGTTTCGTTGTTTCGGGTACGCAAGGAAGGCATGTTCCCGCGTCCAAGCGACGGCGGAAAATCACCTCGTACTCCTACATCAACCAGGCTCGGGTCATCCCGGAACCTCCTACCCATGTACGGTACCAGGACGTCAAGCTGATGGCAACGGCGGTGCGCCATACGTGTCTCTTTCGCCGGGCTGGAATCAACCGACTCATGCCGACACGTCACCACTGCTTCGATATCATCAAGAGTGGCCCCTTAGGCCGAAGGCCGGATGGGATAGGATCAAATGCATTCATTGCTATGGTCTCGAAGACAGGTGAGTCTCCTGATGTGATGACCGCTGCTGCCCAAGCCGGCACTAGCCGCCCCTCGGGTTTTGAAAGCCCAGAAGTATCTTCCGTCGCGGGAAGTCCCCCCACGGCTGGGGAGGAAGACTTGGAGGATGCTCCCCCAGCCTTCGAAGAAGGCGTCTCTACCACGGTCGATGAGATGGTACAGGTGAACCTTGGTAGCGAGGCAGATCCAAGACCCACATTGATCAGTGCGGCCATGTCCCTCGAGGAGCGGCAGCAGTATGTAAACTTCCTCAAACAGCACCGCGATGTGTTTGCCTGGAGTTACGATGAGATGCCAGGGCTGGATCCCCAAGTGGCCGTCCACCGTCTGGGCCTCCCAGTAAAACATCGTGGGTTCAAGCAGCCTCCCAGGAAAATGCACCTTTCCCATGGCGCTATGGTTGAGGCCGAAGTTGACAAGCTTATCAAAGCCAACTTCATTAAGGAGGTCCAGTACCCCAAATGGCTCGCCAACATTGTGCCGGTCAAGAAGAAGAATGGGCAGATCAGAGTCTGCATCGACTTCCGCGATCTCAATCGCCACTGCCCAAAGGATGACTTCCCACTCCCAGTGACGGAGCTGTTGATTGACGCCACGGCCGGGTTCCAAGCCCTCTCTTTCATGGATGGGTATTCCGGGTATAACCAGATCCGTATGGCCCCCGAAGATGAGGAGTCCACTGCCTTCAGGGCTCCCCAGGGTACCTTTTGCTACCGGGTAATGCCATTCGGTTTGAAAAATGCAGGTGCCACTTATCAGAGGGCCATGCATCGCATATTCAAACCGATCCTCGGGACATTGGGGGAATGCTACGTGGATGACCTTGTAGTCAAATCGTGCCAGCGCCAGGACCATCTCAAAGACCTTGAGAAAGTGTTCGGTTTCCTGCGTTCCCGTCACCTGAAGATGAACCCGCTGAAGTGTGCCTTCGGGGTCACCTCCGGGAAGTTTCTGGGTTTTGTTGTCAGATACCGAGGTATCGAGATCGACCCGGAGAAGATCAAGGCCATCAGCCAAATGCCTCCCCCGAGCAACATTCGAGAGCTATGAGGCCTGCAAGGCCACTTAGCCTATATACACCGATTCATTGCGAATCTGGCCGGCAAGTGTAAGCCCTTTTCCCGGATCATGAAGAAAGACGCTGCCTACGAATGGGATGAGGAGTGTCGGGCCGCCTTCGAGGAAATCAAGCAGTATCTGCTCCAACCTCCGGTCATGATGCCACCCGTCTCCGGAAAGCCGCTGGTCCTTTATGTGACCGACCTGGAGAGATCCCTCGGTGCGCTGCTCGCCCAGAAGAATAACGAGGGTACTGAGAATAGTCTCTACTATCTCAGCCGCATGCTTCTCGATACGGAGGTCAGATACTCCCCCATCGAAAAGAGCTGCCTTGCGCTCGTCTTCGCTGTGCAGAAGTTGCGGCACTACCTGCAACACCACGAGGTACAATTGATCTCTCGGGTAGATCCGCTGAAGTACATCCTGAACCACCCCATGCTGACTGGCCGACTAGCACGGTGGGCGGTGATTCTCCAGCAATTTGATATCAGGTTCGTGCCTCAGAAGGCCGTTAAGGGACAAGCGTTGGCAGACTTTTTAGCTGCCCACCCAACCTCCGCGGATCAATCCCTGGACCTGGATTTTCCCGACGAGACGATCCTCTCAGTCGATCATGCTGCCCCATGTTGGTAAATGCATTTCGACGGCGTCTCCCGGAGCCCCACCGGTAGAAGGCTCAACGACCCCAAGCTCAACAGAGTGGGTCTGGGTATTGTTTTCATTACCCCGGCGCAAGCCGTCCTGCCGTACTCCTTCCTGTTGTCAGAAGGTTGTACGAACAACGAGGCAGAGTACCAAGCTCTCATCACCGGCCTCGAGTTGGCCCTTGAGATCCATGTACCCCATCTACATGTGAAGGGAGATTCCGAGCTGGTAATCAAACAGGTTAATGGAGACTACATCGTCAGGAAGCCAGAGCTTGCACCGTTGCTGGAGTACACCCTCCTCCTAATGGCCCAGTTCTCTTCTCGGCCAGAGGTTACCCATGTCCCGCGGTCGCAGAACGGCCAAGCGGACGCCCTAGCTGGCTTAGCCGCATCGCTCGCAGAACCCGAGCAAGATGATTTGGTCATACACGTGGCCCACCGGAGAGTCATTGCTCCCGTCACCCAAGAGGACCGTGATAGACTGCGGGTAAGTCATCTCACCGCCGGACCCTCCGTATCAGGGGTCCCGGGTTCGTCAGACGCAGTGGTTGAAACGACCCCCGATTGGAGAGAACCTTTTGTCGAGTATCTCCAAAATGGTCAGCTCCCGGACAACCGGGCCGAGCGCGAGCGAATCCGACGCCGCGCACTTCAATTTACCCTCCAGAGCGGCCCCAGTCTTGAGAAGACCCTCTATAAACGGAGTTTTGATGGTGTCCTCCTCCGTTGCATCCAAGGAGTAGAGATACCTCAAGTTATGCAAGAGGTTCACGCCGGTTCCTGTGGCGCCCATCAAGCTGGGCCGAAGCTGTCCCATCAAATCCGGAGGCTAGGGTACTTCTGGCCCTCCATGATCCACGATTGTATTGGATACGCCAAGAGATGCCACGCGTGCCAAGTGCACGCCAACTTCTTGCATCGGCCGCCAGAACCCCTCCACCCCACCAAGTACTCTTGGCCATTTGCGGTATGGGGACTCGATGTAGTGGGACCGTATCCGCCGGCAATAGCCCGCCAGTGTAGGTTCATCCTGACTGCTACAGATTTCTTCTCCAAGTGGGAAGAAGCAGTTCCGCTCAAAGAGGTCAAGGCCCGTTCCGTCGTTGACTTTGTGAGCTCCAACATTATCCACCGGTTTGGAGTCCCTCACGCCGTCCTCACTGACAACGGCACCAACTTCCGAGCAGCTGAATTGAAGAAATTGTATGCTAAGTACGACATCCGGTCGAACCATACCTCCCGCTACCACGCACAGGCGAATGGGCAGATCGAGGCGTTCAACGAGACCCTCTCTAACATTCTTCAGAAGATGGTTGGTCAGAACAAGAAGAGTTGCCCGGACAAGCTCCCCAACGCCCTTTGGGCTTACCGGACGACGACTCGCAACTCTACCCAGGTGACCCCATATTCCCTGGTGTATGGAGCTGAGGATGTCCTACCCATTGAGATCCAGCTGTCGTCGCTACGCACGGCAGTTTATGATCACCAGACATCAGATGAGGTAGCCGAGATCCGTCTAGCTGAGTTAGAGGCACTGGACGAGAACCGGCTTCGTGCCCTGCACAATCTGGAAAGACATCAGGACAATATAGCAAGAGCTTTTGACAAGAAGGTTCATCTACGCTCTTTTCTACAGGGTGACCTGGTGCTGGCCCTCCGAGCACCAATGATTCCCGGAAGGAAACCGCCCAAGTTAGAACCCAAATGGGAAGGGCCTTATATCATCCATAAGGTTTACCCCAATGGAGCATACTCCTTGGTGACCACAGATGGAGAGCGTGTAACCCCTCCCACCAATGCCATATTCCTCAAGCGATACTTTTCCTAGGGCAAAAGTGGTCCTGCATGACCCTAAACTGCGAGAGGGTCCTGCACGACATTAAACTGCATTGGTCCTGCACGACATTAAACTGCATTGGTCCTGCACGACCCTAAACTGCGACTTGGTCCCGCATGACCTTAAACTGTATCTCCGTCCTCACTGCAAGACGTTAAACTGCAAGTCAGTCAGTTCTTCCTGACCAAGGCTCCGCCTCAGGCCCCTCGGCCTATTTGGGCCCCTGGCCCAGTCTCCACCGAGGTCTGGCCCCAGGCCCCCTTGTTTCTCTCCGACTTACCCTCTTACGGGATCGTACGGTACAGTGTAGGACTACGTTCTCACGTTGGGATCATGTACCATGCCGCACACATCCCCGAATGAGATGCCCCTCGTCCCGCATGACGTTAAACTGCATGTCAAGAACTACGTACGGCTTGATTCCCATCTTCATGGGATACGTAGTAACGCTCGGACGCCTTGTCTTGAGCCCAGCCCCAATCTTCTCTCTTCCACTATTCCCCCTGGGGATGGTCCCCTTGGAGGATCTTTGTGTAGTAGGGCGTCGGCTTTCTTGGCCCCGCTCATGCAACCCCACTCACGCAAAGATTGTGGGGGTCGCACCATGCGCCCACTCCCGTTCTTCTACCCTCCCACGTCCTCACCGTATGACGCTAAACTGCATGGCCTTCAAGAACTACGTATGGCTTGATTCTCATCCTTATGAGATACGTAGGAACGCCCGGACATTTCGTCCGTCGGCCCAGCCCAAAAGCCAAAATCTTCCCCTCGGGTCAAGACACGGTAGGGTGCACACTTTTTCCCCGACCCACGTCGATCAAGCCTCGACCCGGCTGCACATTCCCCCCTGGAGGTGTTTTCCCCTTTCGTGGATGGATTCACACCCGGAGGGGTCCCCAAGAACGGCCTGGATACAAAGCCCAAGGGCTCTCCTACCAATCCGGGCCAACGCCCCCAAGGGTTTCTCAAGCAACAAATCGATACAAGTCCCGCATTGCGAATTTGGTCAGCGGTCGACGCTCATTTGTTGCCCCCATGCGGGTCACCATGGGAACGCTGTGTTTCGAATATGGTCAACAGTGATTCATTCTACCCCATCCTGAGGTGACAAACTTCCCCCAGGTGGTGCTAGTGATCGGGCCCACAGCCCAGGATTCCTCACCCAGAGTGTACGGTGTGGTGTGGGACTACGTCCTCATTCACGTCGGGATCATGTACCATGTCATACGACTCCCCTTCCGAGGCTCAGCCTCAGGCCCCTTGGCCTCCTTGGGCCCCTGGCCCCTCGTCCTCATGTAAGACGTTAAACTACAAGCCAGTCAGGTCTTCCTGATTGATACTTGACCTTAGGCCCCTTGGCCTTTCCAGGTCACAGCCTAGGTCCCTTCTTACCCGGAGTGTACGGTGTGGTGTGGGACTACGTCCTCGTTCACGTCGGGATCATGTACCATGTCGTACGACTCCCCTTCCGAGGCTCAGCCTCAGGCCCCTTGGCCTCCTTGGGCCCCTGGTCCCCCATCCTCATGTAAGACGTTAAACTACAAACCAGTCAGTTCTTCCTGACCGAGGCTCAGCCCCAGGCCCCTCGGCCTTTCCAGGCCGCGGCCCAGGACCTATCTTATAGGATTGTACGGTATGGCGTAGGGCTATGTCCTCATTCACGTCGGTTTTTCGCCATACTTTACACCTTGCTTAGGGGTATGTTACTCCCCTCCTCGTCCGGTATGACGTTAAACTACATTTCAAGAACTACGTGTGGCTTGATTCCCATCCTGATGGGATACGTAGGACCACCTGGATGTCCAAGATCCGGGTCCAGCCCCATCTCTCGGGAATCCTCATCCCATCTTGGCCCCTTGGCCCATCCTTCCTCCATGAGGGGATCATATGGTGCGGTGTGGGATTATGTCCTCATTCACGACGGTCTCGTGATGACCACGCCATGCTCCCACCCCCTGCTGAGTTGTTTCGTCGATCCCTCTTTTTCGGCGGTTCTCCAATGTGCTTAAGAGTACTCTGGTTCATTACCTGGAATGCCAAGCTTTACTCGGACACGTCCGCACCCGCTTTCCAGGATTTGTGTATCCCCGCATCAGGGCTTTCACCATCTTTCACACCCGGAGGGACCCCCAAGAACGGCCTGGATACTACGCCCAAGGGCTCTCCTGCCGATGCGGGCCAACGCCCCCCAGGGTTTCGGACAACAAATCGATAAAATCCCGCGTTGCGAATATGGTCAGCGGTCGATGCTCGTTTGTTGTTCCCACCTCAGGCTAACGCGATACAGACGCTTTGTTTCCGTCACGGATAACAGTTTTCCTCTATCGTCACGCCAACCTGTTAAGCCCAAATGCCGGGTACACAATCCACACCCTTCGTCACTTCATCGTGTCCAAGTAGAGTCTCGGGATTCTTGGTACTTTTCCTCCGTGCACGTCTGCGCATTTGAGGAACAAGCTACATCAAAGGTGTCCTTCGGAACTTTCTGCTGACTCCCCTTTAATGGATGCCCCAAAGTATTGCAATGAGGATGCCCCCCTTGTTTCCCACACCGAGTTTATCTCACGTGGGCTTAGGGATTGGGCTGACATCTGTGCTTACTCGGGAGTTGTCACCATCTACAGTCCGAGCTCTAAGACCATAAACTAAGACTCTCATCTGGAACTACGTTCAAGACCCCTTGTCTTTGGACCCAGCTTGAGTTCAGCAAATTTACCTCTCTAATCCTCTCTTCAGGACCCTGATCACAGGACTGCGTGGCGCAGTGTAGGACTACGTCCTCATTCACGTCGGGTTTGCAACAACTGCACCACGCACGCCCCCATTCTGAGGTTCAGTCCTCATGTTCTGTCCTGCATGACGTTAAAAGTCACCTTGAAGAACTACGTATGGCTTGATTCCCATCCTAATGGGATACATAGGACCACCTGAATGTCTAAGATTCGGGTCCAGCCCCACCTCTGGGAGATCTCCTGATTTCCCGGTCACCTAGGCCACTTGGTCCATCCCTCTCCAGCGGGGGGTGTGCAGGTATGATACAAGGTTTTGGGCACCATGCCCCCCTTCCCCTGGGGATCTGCCATCTCTAGATCACCCTCAAGGTTGAGTCCCTTGTCTCCCTGCAGTGGTTCACCCATGTTTTAAGAGCACTCTAGTCTAGCACCAAGAGTGTCAGATTCAACTTGGTCAAGTTCCTTCCACTTGTCAAGCTTCGTGTTCCCCTCTATTCGGACTTCCATCATCTTTCACACCCAGAGGGACCCCCAAGAACGGCCTGGATACTACGCCCAAGGGCTCTCCTACCGATACGGGCCAATGCCCTCCAGGGTTACGGACGACAAATCGATAAAATCCCGCGTTGCGAATATGGTCAGCGGTCGATGATCGTTTTGTTAGTCCTCATTTCAGGCTAACGCGACAGGATGCTGTGTTGCGAACATGGTCAGCAGTAATCCCCTGTCGTCACGCCAGCCCCTTCAGTCCTTGAATGTTGGTTGCATGGTTCACATCATTTTCCACCCCATCATGTCCGGGTGGAATCTCGACACTTTTGGCGCTATCCCTCAGTGCACCTTTGCATGCTAGGGGGACAAAGCTGCAATCTGGCGCCCTTTGGGGCTCCCATGGTCCGAGATCTAAGACCATAAACTAAGATCTATTCGGGACTACGTTTAACTTGATTCCCATCCTCATGGGATACGTAGGACCGCCCAGACGCCCTGTCTCCGGGTACAACCCATTCAGGAAGCCAGTCTCTCTCCCTGTTTCACCTCTGTATAGACCCCTCGGCCTAAGGTTTCCCCCTCCAAATGGCGTAAAATCTGATGTGGGATCATGTCTCCGTCAATTGTGTTTTATAACACTGCGCACATTTCCCGCTTAGCATCGTCTCTGCTACGTCTGTGCTGCATGACGATAAAATGCATGCTTGGTCCTATCATACGACCCTAAACTGTGACATTATCGTCCTGGCCGCACGACGAAAAACGGCACCGCATTGTGGTGACCTCGCTGTAGAGGACATCACGTTGGGTACTGGCCACGCGCCATGCCATTTGTCAACGCCCATCACGGCTTGATTCTTGTGGCGACATCGCGACCTACAGTTCTAGGCCTGTCGCTTCACAAAAAAAAACCATTCACCTCAAAGAACAAACAAGATACATCAAATTCCGCTTCTTTTAGTGCAAGGGCCACGTCCGCACTTCCCCTTTCCCCTGGCACTGGTACCTTACCCTGCCACCTTCCAGAACTACGTATGGCTTGATTCTCATCCTCATGAGATACGTAGGAGCGCCCGGGTACTTCCCCGCGGGCCCAGCCTAACCCTGGTGTTCGGTCCCTCGACTCGAGCTCGTTCACGTCAGGTTGTGATGTCATGCGTCCCATGATCCCTTTTTCCAATCCATGGTCTGAATTCTATGACCATAAACTAAGATCTCCCCAAGGGAAAGGAATCTGCTCCCTCTCTCTAATACGTTTCGTTGACGTATTCAGATGTGTTTTGACAAAAAGCCCGAAGCATGGGATTTTCAAAGGGACATTCCCCTCATCCCATGACCAAGCTTCGTGAGCTCACTATTTGGATCCTCATCCTCTTCCACATCCAAAAGGACCCTCGGATGACGTGGATACTAAGCTTAAGGTCTCTCCATGAATGCTGGACCTAAGGGCCCTACAATCGTTTCGGGCCAACGTCCCTGCGGATATTTGACAACATTTGTGACACGGTCCCGTGTTTCGAACATGGTCAACGGTCGACCCTCATTTGTTTGTCCCCATTTCAGGCTAACGCGATAGGATGCTGTGTTGCGAATATGGTCAGCAGTAGTCCTCCATCGCCACGCCGCCACCATCGTGATCCGAACCTCGAGCGTCATGATTCACACATTTCCACTCCCTCATGTTCAAGTGGAACTCCACCATACTCGGCTCTTTCTCTTCGCGCATCTAGGTGCGCTGAATGATCGTGTTAGTGTCATTGGGCCGGTAGTCACCGAGCATCCCTTTGCCCCAACCTACCCCTCTCTGCGTCGGGAAATGCCCACCACTACTACTTGTTTCCCACACCGAGCACGACTCACGTGGGCTTAGTAGTTTTGGCTGGATGTGTACCAACACGGTTAGGCTGCTCCTCGTCCAGTACGACGTTAAACTGCGCTTCCAGAACTACGTGCGGCTTGATTCCCATCATCACGTGGGATACGTAGAGACGCCCAGGCATTTCGCCTAGGGTTCAGCCCCAGGAATCACAAAATCCTGTTCCTCCCCATTTCCAGCCCTCTGGCCTGACCCCCCGGGGAGAACTATGTAGCTACAATTTTTACCCTGAACAAGTTCAGGATGCCCCAAGATCCCATTGGGAAGCGATAGATCCCCTCGCCAGAGAGGCCCTGTCTCAAAAAAGGAATGATCCGTGATCAGGTCGATGCGCCCATCTGGCGTACTCCCTCCACGGTGGTGCAACTACCGAGGTGTTGGATTCTGTTTGAACAAACCACCACTCCATGTTCCACGCTTTGCGTGTCCCTTATTCGGACTCTCGTCCTCTTTCATGTCTGAAGGAACCCCCTAACGGCCTGGTCTTGTGCTGCATCGGCTCACCTACCGTCCTGGGCCAACGTTCCGGAAGACTGGTCATGTCTGGAAGGACCCCCTAACAGTATGGATGTCTGACCTATGGTCCACCAACTGTCCTGGGCCAACGCCCTGAAAGATTGATCGACAACGAATTGATAAAATCCCGCGTTGCGAATATGGTCAGCGGTCGATGCTCATTTGTTGTCCCCATTTCGGGCTAACGCAGTAAGGATACTGTTTGTCCACCACGGTTAGCGGTTGTCCTTTATTGTCACGCCATCCCCACAGTGTTCCGAATTTGGGCATCGTGATTCACACTTCCCATTTTCATCTGTTTGAACCGGTTTCAGCGCCCCTGGTGTTGCCCCGATCGTGCATAAGAGCACGTTGGAGAAACGGTAATTCGGCTATCCTGGAGGTTCCTCCTCCGATCAAGCCTTCCCCATCTTTCGGGAATCTGGACTGGTTTGAGGGAATTGTCGTCAAACGTCCCGCAAACATTGCAGGGATGCAACAAGGCAATTCAACAGTGGAAATCGTGCGTGCTACGGAACTCAAAACAAAGGAGAAAGAAAGAGTTGGAGCACAAAAGTGTTAATAAAAGCTTCTTTCGAGTTCGCTACAATACTCGGGGGTTGACTTCCCCCATGGACGGGTTGACTCCGTCAAAAGAGCGTTGCAGCTCCGCCACCCGTTGACTTGTGGCGTCCAGAGCCTGTTGCCGCTGATTTAACTCCTGCTCCTCTTCAGCAGCGGCGGGGCGTAATCCGTCAACCCTGGCCCGGGCCCTTTCCACCTCGGCCTGGACGACAGCCATCCTTCTAGAGGTCTGCTCCATATGCTCCTCAGCCTCTGCCAGCTGGGCCTTCAATCGTAAGACCAGCTCAGACTGTGCATCGAGAGTGGCCGAAAGCTCGTTGGCCCGGATCTGCATCTGTTGGACCTCACCTTCAGCCTCCTGGAGCTTCCTGATGCTGGTCGCCTTCCTCCGCTGCCATCCCACGCTCAGCCCACGATCATGCTCCCGGATCTTCTCAGCCATGAGGTCTCGGATGAGCGCGTGAGGGCGTTGGGCATCCACTCCCCCGGCACACAGTTCGCGCAACCGCGAGCGGAGCCTATCCATTTCGGCCAGCCATTGCGCTTGGGGAGTGTCCCTGATAAAGCGCGTGATCAGCTTCCACGATCGGCGGCGGACTATGCTGCTGTCTTCCTCATCAGAGGCTGTTTCGTCCCAATCCGCGTGGTCGGCAGGCTCGTATACAGGATATGCCTGCAGGAATTCCTCAGCGGGATCCGCATCTGGTGTTGAGTCTGGTACGACACCTGACGCCGGCACAGGCACGACAGGACTGGGACTGAACGGTTGATCCTCTTCCTCGGAGTCCACCTCGATGACTTCAGGTATGACCCTGCTGGTGGTCCCGCCAGTGATGGTGTGCGCCTCAGTTGGAGGAGGTGAAGGGACTATCGTCACCATCACCGGCATGCCCCTGGGAGGGACGCCGCCAGACATCCCAACCAGCCTCACTGCAACAGCCCACGCCAGTCGGAGAACTGTATGACAGAAAGAGACATAAACGTTAGTCGACATGGCCCACGTGTGGCAACGAAGAGACCGGTGGAGGAGACTTACGAAGGTCAACTTCCGAGCGCTGCTCCTGGGCCGGTACTGACGGGACTCCGAGACGGGGCCCCCCGTATACTGTTGGAAGATCTGGAGATTTCAGAGGAGCCACCTCAGACCCCCTGGTCCCACCAGACACAGAACTGGACGCAGCCATAGGCGCGGGTTCTGAAGGGCCCGCATCGTCACCCGCCAAGGAGCGAGAACGAGGCCTACGAACAAGTTCCTCCTGCATGACCCAAACATTGGTGAGAAGTCCGTAGGGATTCAAGAACATATCGTAAGAAGAGAAGTTCGTAATGTTACCTCGAGAGCCTCCGCGAAGTCGTCGGATTCTGAGCTTCGGTCTCCGACCTCGCCCTCCTCCAGCGGGTCCCCCCCTCCAGCCTCATCCTCCCGAGAAGAATCCCCTGATTCCTCCGGCAAGGGGAAGCGCTCCCTCAGATCGGCAGCCGATAGCTGTGGAGGGACCGTCTGATTCAACAGTACCCTCACCCGGTCTGTCATTGGGCGAGGGACACCACTGGAGTGGATGTAATCCTCCAGCTCGTTCAAGTATTGCTCCGCCTCCGCCGGAGACACCATGAATCCAGCCCGGACTGGGCCTATGCCCGGCAGTCTCATCCCGAGGCGATTCAGGTGGGCCCACATCTCAGATGGGCTGAGGAATTGCCGGTTGACGTCCCAGACGTCCCAAGCTTCCGGAAAGACAGCATCTTCTGCCATGTCAATGTGACGCAGCCGCTTCCCCGGAGCCTGAGCGGATATCCGACGGAATCCCCTCGGTGGCCGCCCCTCCGGATGACCCTGCTCTCCCGGAACCACCGGATCCGCCGCTGCTTCCATACCCTCGGCCGGTGCGGGTCTCTCTGCAATGGCAGCCCCGCTGCCACGGGCGGCCCTAGCTGCCCTCCGACCCCGACCTCGAGATAAAGGAGGCCCATCGTCACCAACCCGGATCGTTGGCTGCTTCAGCATCTCCCCGGGATAAGAGGCCTCCCAGCTGATGGCGTACTCCTTCACTAAGCCGAAGGCGGCGGTGGATGGAGGCAATGTGATCTGCATCTTTCCATCCTCACGTGTGAACATGAGCCACAGCTGCCTCATCACACACGGGTGCTCCTCGTGACGCACCTCCCAGTATATCTGCGGGGTCAGCCGCTGGAGGCACCGAAACTGCCTCGCGAAACGGTGTGGGGTGTACGGTTCACAGATCGGCTCACGATCTATCCGAGCCACCAAAACTCCACCTCGGAAGGCCAGGAGGTAAGCCCGATGCTCTTCCGTTCCCCGTCCATCATCAGTAAGCCTCCCCGTCGGCAGTGGAAAGGGATGAAAGTTGAACTCGTCCGCCCTCCACACCCTATTCAGCACCATCGTAACGGCCAGTTTGAATGGGAAGCTCCCAACTGCGTTCAGAATGGAAGGGCGAAAGTCTGATCCCGGCGGCGAAATGGGGTTTGGATACTCGTAAATCCCCCTGATATGCGCCGCGATCCACCCATACAGGAGGTGGAAGGGCCCACATATTCTTAGCGTCTTCTTTCCCTCGCTAATACGCCGCGTCATTCTGTATAGCTTGGCGAGCATCGGGATCCCCAGGTTGATCCGCAGCCCCATGGCCAACATCGATGCCATGATGAACGAGCTGGGCCATACCCCCATGCTTGTATCTCTCACTGGTAGGATCCACCCACATATGAGAGCCGCGATGAACGCCGCCAGCCTAACTATTGGCTGTTGTTCAGTGCTAACGCTGAAGCCCCACGTCTTCCATTGGCTGTCCTCCAAAACCCGCCAATACGAGTGTTCCTTTCCCCGATGGGCTGCCCTCGGACAAGTTCGAGGCCTTGGAGGGAACTCTCGATTCTCTGGAAAGTTCAGGAAACACTTGAACCACCTCTTGAAGTGGACGTCCCTCATGGCCTCCTTGTCCTCTCCAGGGACAAGCGCCATCAGCGCTGACGCCAGCCGTGGAATTTGCTCAGCATCTCCCCACACGCTGGCAACGGGAAGGAATTCGTCATACATGGCCCCCAAGATCGGGACCCCGGAAATCTGGTGGACATCCCACAGGCTGATGCCCACCTCCCCGTGATGCAGGTGAAAAGTGTTGGTCCTGGACGACCATCTACTCAGCAGTTCCGGCATCAGCTGCTTTGGCTGGTAAATGTGGAACTGGGAGGCCCATGTTGCCTCATACAATCCCACTCTCCTCAGCTCGGCCTCGAACTCCTCGCATGAGGCGCCTACCCAGTAGGCCAAGGCCCAGTCATCGGTAAAGTTGCCGCCCTGGCGCAGGTCCCACTCATCAGACCATCCCTTCTTCGGATCCTGCAGAGCCGCCTTCAGTATATTACGGTAGAGAGGAGGGGACGTCTCCGGTTGCAGTGGCCTCCCGTCAATGTCATTTACATGATTGTAGAGGCAATCAGCGGTAACGGGTGTGAAATCCTCCCGTGCATGACCATCGGCCTCCCTGAACCATTGGTGCTGGCATGGCGTGCTCCTGAACCAGCAAGCTGGTTCATCCCTTCTCGCCTCAGGGATGAAGACGTCATCCCTCAGTCTGAAGCCGTACAACGGCAGTTTCTTGCACTGCGGATAATCCCTCTGACCTTCCGACAGCAGGTCTGTCAAGGAAGTGTGGTCCGAGTGGCTCCGAACCATTTCCCCCAAGCCCGGACGGTTGGCCATCTCATCCCGGCGAGCAGCATCTGCAAGCACTTCCTGCACAGCTTCTTGATGGGCCATTTTGACTCTGGCCCTCAGAAAAGGATTCTTCCGGATGGGTCGCGAAGCTCGATCGCGAAGCTCGATCGCGAAGCCGGATCACGAAGGTCGGTCGCAAGATCAAAACCGTGAAGTCCGGCCAAGGCAGGCACGCAAAGGTTCGCTTGGCGCGGACGCGGAGTCAGAGACCCGCGGTTCACCGTGAAGCTCGATTCGCGGAGGGCTGTCGCGGAGTACGCGGAGCTTCGCGAAAGCGAGAGCGCAAAGAGGACAAGGAAGGCACGTAAAGACAAAAGAGGGCGGACCCCCTATTTATAGGCGACGACCCCGGAGCATCGCGGCGCGCCTTATCCGCGCGAAGCATCGCGGCGCGTCCGGAGCTGCGGCCCTGGCGAGCATCGCGGGCCTCCTTCGCGATGCTGCATCGCGAACCACCGACAATTTTTGGCGATTGTCCCTCAGACTTCGACCCTTCGCCCTCCGCAGCTCCAAGTCTGAGGGGGGGAATTTGTTGGCGCCAAAAATATGGCCCGAAAGGAAGGAACAAAAAAGACAGCCGGCGCCCTGCCTCGCGAAGCTCAGCCGCGAAGCCCAGCCGCGGAGCCCCTCCGCGAAGCGTCCCAACCTTGGCAACCCCGCGAAGCGCCGGAGGCGGTAATCCTCCGCGAACCGGTTTGACGTTCGCGAGCCGCCGCGAAGCTCCGGAGGCGGTAATCCTCCGCGAACTTGTTTGACGTTCGCGAGCCGCCGCGAAGCCCCGAAGGCGGCGCGCGAGCCCTGCTTCGCGGCGCCCCTTCCCTATAAATACTCGACTCCCCCTGAGTCCCCGAGAACGGACAACCCGACCTTTCGGCTTCTCCTCTCCCGAATCGCGAAGCAAGCTTTGCCCCGGGAATCATGAGCTCCGCGAGGTATTTCTACTTCGCGAGACGACTCTGATTTGCTTCGTTTTGAGCCCCTCTTCCGAGAGGGATGCCCTTCGCGAAGCCCAAGGGCGTTCGCAAAGGAAGGGGATTCCCAAGGGAACCCGGGCAGCCGCGGAGCACTTGTGCTTCGCGAAACACCCAACCCATGCTAGTAATCCCTATGCCAAGGCAGGATAACTATGCATCGCGAAGCACATTGCTTGGCAGGACCCTGCTTCGCGAACCACTCCTTCTTCGCGAGGCAGTGCTCCGCGAAAACTGTTCCACTTCGCGAAGCACCTTCCACTCCCACCTCTGCCCCATGCTAAGGACAAGGCACCCCACTTCGCAAAGCACACTCCTCTGCTTAGCGATTCCTCTTTCCGTGCGACCCTCCAGGTTTGCACGATGTGATTTCAAAGTCCCATGGACAACACCTCCCGTAGCGTTGCTTCGCCTAATGCTTCTTCGCATAGGCATGCTAACGGCTATTGCTTCTTCGCATGGCCACGCTAACGTGGACCCCTCGATGGTTCCTCCCGCGACCCCCCTTTACCATGGCCTTACCGGTACCTTCCCTTCCCCAAGGACCAGAGGGTACCGGTTATGTAAGCCCTAGGGGTGTGGAGTGAACCCACCTCGTCCGAGCTGCAGGACGTTAAACTGCCAAGCACCACGTCCTCAACACATGACGTTAAACTATGACCCAACCTCGTCTCCCTCACGAAGGGTCCCCCCCAGCTCGAACATTCATTACACCACTCGTCTCCACGGGAATGGAACTCTTCCGCACATGGAATGAGATCCTCCTTGTCGGAGTGGTGTATGTTCGCAGGGGAAGGGTCGCCTCAGAGCGTAAATCCCTAACCTTTGGTACGGATGATTGCACCCGTGCATCTCGGTACTTCCCCACTACCAAGGTCAGTGGAGGACGTGATAGGGAACGAGGCACCTCCCATTGTCGGACCAAGGTCCATCTTTCCCGCGCTTTTTCGCGCCATGGGCCTCCATCCTGGAGTAAGCCCCATTCACCAGTGCCGCTCCATAGCGGCACCCGGGCAGCTTCCTAGCGTAAGCCCCATTCACCAGTGCCTCTCCATAGCGGCACCCGGGCAGCTTCCTAGCGTAAGCCCCATTCACCATTGCCACTCCTTAGTGGCACCCGGGCAGCTTCCTAGCGTAAGCCCCATTCACCATTGCCACTCCTTAGTGGCACCGGGGCAGCTACCTAGCGTAAGCCCCATTCACCAGTGCCGCTCCATAGCGGCACCCGGGCAGCTTCCTAGCGTAAGCCCCATTCACCAGTGCCTCTCCATAGCGGCACCCGGGCAGCTTCCTAGCATAAGCCCCATTCACCGATGCCGCTCCATAGCGGCACCCGGGCAGCTTCCTAGCGTAAGCCCCATTCACCATTGCCCCTCCTTAGTGGCACCCGGGCAGCTTCCTAGCGTAAGCCCCATTCACCAGTGCCGCTCCATAGCGGCACTCGGGCAGCTCCTTAGCGTAAGCCCCATTCACCAGTGCCGCTCCATAGCGGCACCCAGGCAGCTTCCTAGCGTAAGCCCCATTCACCGTTGCGACCCCCATTCAGCGGTAAGCCGTTGACATCCCCATCCAGCGGTAAGCCGTTGTGACCCAATTTAGCGGTAAGCCGTTCTGGGCCTCCATCCTGGAGTAAGTCCCAACACCATGGGCCGCTCAACGCGTAAGCCCCTCTTCGCTTCTCACGGACGCACCCTTCGCGACGTGATCATCAGGTCCTTGCAACCTCTTATTTCTCACACCGAGCATGACTCACATGGGCTTAGAGTGAGCACCGACCCTGACAAACCCATCTGAACTACGAGGTCTTTGATCCATGTCAAGGCATGGTACGTAGGAAGCCTTTATGAGGTTCAAGCCCGCCCGTCTTTCACGTCGGGTTTCACCCCCGTCCAGCACAACGTTAAACTGCACCCCGGTCCAGTGGTAAGCCATTGCGATCCACAAACCCCATCCGAACTATGGGGACTTTGATCCATGTTAAGGCATGGTACATAGGAAGCCTCCATGAGGTTCAAGCCCACCCGTCGTTTCTTCACGTCGGGTCCCATCTTCGCCCGACATGACGTTAAACTACGTTCTGGTCCAGTGGTAAGCCATTGCGACCCAAACCCACTTGAACTACGAGGTCTTTGATCCATGTCAAGGCATGGTACGTAGGAAGCCTCCACGAGGTTCAAGCCCACCATCAGTGGACCAAGGTCTACTTTCACCTGAACTACGAGGTCTTTGATCCATGTCAAGGCATGGTACGTAGGAAGCCTCCACGAGGTTCAAGCCCGCCCGTCGCTCATTCACGTCGGGTCCCATTCCAGTCCAGCGGTAAGCCGTTGTGGCACCTGAACTACGAGGTCTTTGATCCATGTCAAGGCATGGTACGTAGGAAGCCTCCACGAGGTTCAAGCCCACCCATCACCCAATTCACGTCGTGTTCTACCTACGTCCAGTATGACGTTAAACTACATCCTAGTCCAGCGGTAAGCCGTTGTGGCACCTGAACTACGAGGTCTTTGATCCATGTCAAGGCATGGTACATAGGAAGCCTCCACGAGGTTCAAGCCCATCAATAGTGGATCAAGGTCCCTCGCTTACGTCGGCTCACCGACACCCACCACCCGTCGTTTATTCACGTCAGGGTTCATTATCGTCCCGCATGACGTTAAACTGTATCATTTGAACTACGAGGACTTTGATCCATGTGAAGGCATGGTACGTAGGAATCCTACCAGAGGTTCAAGCCCAACTCTCCTCGGACCAAGGTCCAGCTTCACGTCGGTTTACCGGCACCATCCTGAACTACGCGGACTTTGATTCCCTGCCACGGGGATACGTAGGAAGCCTCTTCAAGGCTCAAGCCCAACTTCGCTGTCGCCCCCCTGCGATGGTCCCATTTCATTCTCAACCGTCTCCGCAAGACGTTAAACTCACGACCTACCCCGTGATAAACATGAGATGCCTGAGGAAAACCTCGGATGGAACGCCTTTGGCGTAACCGTCTCCGCAAGACGTTAAACTCGCGGCATGCCCTGTGTTGAACATGGGAAGCTGAGGAAAACCTCAGATACGTGTCTATGACATGTAATTCCATGTGCTCGATGTGGGATGCCTCGGGCTTCCACGCCCTCGAGAAGCCTTGTGATCGAGGATAACAGACAGACATGCCAGATACCCCAGCATCCAGACACGCTACTGATGCCTCAAACGTGATTACTCCCCTGACCGAAGGTTGCTGCCCTGACTGGACCCTTTGGAATGTACCGACAGAAGCAGTGTAATTAACCGGCGTCCATGGAAACATGGCACTGGGAAGAGTTTCACGAACTACGTATTAAATCTATAAGGGAGACCCGGACTAGGTGACGAGTTCTGAGGAGGGATCCACAGGAGGAAGAACCGACATCCCATCATCCCGTTTCGATCAAGGAGCAGACGTCCCTGAATAAGGAACGAATGCCGCCCGCCTTTGGAAAGCGGGAATGCGGGGCAACAAAGCCGTGCGTCCCCCTCCTCCGCGGACGGATGCGCACGCGCCCCGGCGAAAGCGTCGGAAACAATAGGGTTTCTAATCATGATATTTTCATCTAGGGTACCTACCAATGTTTTCATATTTTATGCCATTAGTGTGGACGATATGGGAAGGTGAAGATATAGTGTGATAGAAACCCACTAGATTAGATTTCTCATTGTAAGATGTGTTATAATTAATTAATTTTTCAAACATTAGCTCAATTGTTTTTTTCAATAACACTCATACCAAATCCACCTGAACGATTTTGATTACAGAGTTCTTGTCAGAGTGGAAACTAGATTATCACCATCTGAACAGGCCCTATAGGAGGTCATAGTGGGTGTAGTCATACATTAGATTTTTACTACCAGCATAATATATCTATTTAGGGTAATTAGGCATAGATCAAGACTATGGATCATTTTAGTTTTACACATTGTCGTAGATACCCATGGACCATGGTTTATTAATTCCTATTGTATGATCTTCTATTCTAGTATACACTACTATCATATCATCTTTTTTTATATAAGTGAATCAATCTCCTATATCCATGTATCGATTGTGGAATTTCTTGATATTTAATTATTAATTTTTTTATGGTAATGACTGTAGAAAAACCATTAGTTTTATAGACCTAGGGATTACAACATTTTTTTACATTCATATTCAGAATAGAAGTTATTACTTCTTGTAGAAGTTTATTATCCTTGATATGCATAGGATTGTTAAAAAAACATTGACTGTATGGGATTGTTCCTTTTCAAGACCACATATACAATTATCATATATGGGAGACTTTAATATAACATGACAGTATTAGATATATACATAAGGGACAGTCATATATACATGTTGGTTAAATTAGACCGAAGCATCATGTGTTGTTTGGAGGGAAATCCATGATTACACACCTTTAAAAGGATGGTATGATGATGCATTTTATCGATATTATCAAGGTGGTGGATCATTTTACATAATTTTTCATCGATGAATTCTATAGAATACCTCTCAATGGATTAGTAGAGTGTATAATCTATCCCATTATATAAGTATCTCTAGTATTTATTCTTATGTTACATATGCATCCTATGAGATCTAGGAGGTTAAGATACATTTTGATGATTTATAATCTAAGGGTTCTATTTGACCAGTTACTCTTTATTGGGGTTCTCGTATACATTTATCCAGTAATGTGGTTGTACCCTCATATCTTTTGTCGATTTCAAATTATTTTTTCATCGTACATGTATTAATCATTTTCCTCAAATGTATTATCTATTTGTCCATTTCATTGGATCAAGAGTGTTCTCAATGATAAAAACAAATAGTAGGCTATCATCAGTTTCACATTAGGAATTCACACATACTACATATGGTCTTCCATAGTTTTTATAATTTAAAAGATTACACGGTTATTACATTTTGTTCTATAAACGTTCTTCCCATTTTTCAGGGCATAAAAGAATAATGCTATCCAAACCTACATGAATTCAATAATTATATTTTTAAGTGGATATAATATTAATGTATTCATATACTCAAAGAGAACATTTAAAACATTATTTTTTAATACACAGTGAGAGCATCAATTATATTATAATATCATAAGGTTCCACTTATATACTGACATGATTCAGTTCTTGGGACAATTTATCTCAAAACTAGAAGAATCACATAACCTAGAGAAGTTGAATTTTGTTGGTTCCTTGTTTAATCCCATGAAATTTTGCAAATATAGAGTTTCATGTGTTGGTTGAATATTTCATTAATTTTATATAGGACTTGTTAAACATTTTGGTACCAATTACCTATCATCCAAAAATGGTTTTAATTTCTTATCATATGATTCATTAAAAAAAACATTTCCGATTTTGAATGGAAGACATCCTTCATCAATGACCTAGATTATAAATATGTCTATTAGAGGTTATATTTTCTTATGTGATATATATGGAATCAAGATAGATGATGTTCTAATGAAGACGATCTATCATTTCATAGGTTTCACATGAGATGGAAACTCTTGATAATAATTACCCGATGCATGTTCTCGAGCATGTAGTTATAGTTTATTCCTAACATTCTTGGAGGCATTACATAATAGGAGACCTAATTTGGAATTTATTTTCCAAAAATTCCCCATATATATCCTTGCACATCATGAATATAATATAAAAAAGTTAATATGGGGTTAATAACTTCATTTTTATATTGATATTATTTATATGATTGAAAAAGAAAATATCATAACTTATTCTATGTACCGGAAAAATTAGGAACACTTGATTTAAAAAGACATTAATTAATGGATGTTTATGTCCATTTTTTATGAGATGAATCTATAATTTTAGGAGAGTACTAGCATTCCAATTTATATAGCCTTAACAATAATATCTTCACATATGTATAGGGAGAAGAGAAATTAGTTCTCTAACCATGATGGTTTATTCTTGTGAGAAAGTGTTCCTTGTGTAGACCCTCCTCTAAATTGGTTACTCGATGTAGAAAATATACTTTTTATACATGGGTGTATCTAGGTGCTTACATACATCTGGTAGTAGATGATTTGAGAATCTCAAGAATCATTGTGTCTACTGCACAAAGGTATCTCCAATAAGTATTTTTAAATGAACACCACATATTGGCGGACATCAATAAAATTTCATTGCATATGATTTATCACTAGTTTTTCAATTATCAATTTTATATTGGTAGACACTAGTGACTCAATGGATTCAAAAAAGCCTTACCAGTCCAAGAATGGAAACCAAATAATGTCACAATGGATTTTGTGACCATTTTACCATGGTAACCTCATGTTAAGAAAATGGTATGGGTAGTCATGGATCGATTAACAATGGAATCCAATATCCTTTTATATGATCTAGTTATTATATGGATGAGCTTCGAGGAAATCATGTCAAAGATATTTAATTCATACACTAGGTCTATCATACTATCATCTAAAATATGGGCTTTTTGAGATCGATTTTCGGGGAATGTTTTAGAAGCATTTTCATAAACAAGTACATACGAGCACATATTTTTATGCTTGAATAGATTAATAGTGTTAATTTACAATAATGGTGTTGGGGACATTCTCTGAGCATGTTACATTGATTTTGGAGTTTTGTGGGAGAAATATATAACCTTTATTAAGTTTTCTGTCAATATTATGTTCTAGGAAACATTTTAGATGGATATGTTTGTGGGATTATAAGGTAGTTCATACTATCAACCTCTATGATTGATATAGGAAGGATTGAAGAGATACTAGGTCCTCATATCATGAAGGAGACATTAGATAATGTCCATTTTATTAGAAATGGATGGATAAAAGTTATATTAGATAAAAATAATTTTTACATTCCATTGATGATCATAAGTTTTTTAGTTCTATGATTGTGTTTTATTTTGAGTATCATCGAGAATGGTGAATAAGTGGATACATATTCCATGTAAGGTTTTAAAATAATTATTTTTTCCTTTAGAGATCTTGGAGTGAGCTTGATTGATAGAAAATCAATTGTTGTTACCATATAGGAATCATACCATGCTTGATGATTTCCATGATTCCAAAATTCTCTGATATCATATTGATCGGTCTCATAATTTTCTAAAATGAGGATATTGAATTGGATTTAAATGCATTCTTTTTAGTGAATACAAATAAAATCATTTAACATAGAATGAATTCTATATGGGGAATGTTCGTTACTTTAAAACATGTGATATAGAAGCATGACCATGTACAAGAAAAGACATGGGACTGGGATGCTAATGTGCATGCTCAGTGGTTGTAGTTATTTTCAAACAAATTATTACAATCCATGGAATGTAGAATCATCGTTTATTAAATTTTATTGGGGAGTAATATAAAAATATATTTTTTCTTAATGGAACATAAAAATTTAATTTTGTCTTTAATCCCTAAAAGTTTATTTTTATATGTGGTCTATTGTTTATGGATGGGTACGAGGGATTTTGGGGATTTTTTTAAAGACATGTGATTTTGATTATGGAAAAGTATAGCTAGTCCAAATTGGTAGTAGATGTTGTTCACATTGTCTACTAATAATAAAAACCATTTGGTTTTATGTAGGGTTCTATAAAAGAGAGTGCATAAGAAGCACTTTTATTCTAATCTTATGTTTTATGCCATACATGGTAGGTATAGAACTATTAGATAAAAATTGAACCCAATTGTATGGGATAAATTCCATTGATAGTAGGTAGGACACAGTTGGCTCATGGTTTGTACAAATGTGTATCCACATCGTGAACCTCTTTTCTATTTAGGTGAAAATTAAATTTTCCCCTTAGACTACAAAAACAATAACCCCTTTTTCATTTCACTCCCACACATATTAGCATCCCCACTCTAATTATGTTAAGATATCATCATCAATTATAGTTTATGTTCATGCATATATCCTCTATATGGTCTCTGATCAAGCCACTTTTTATCACATTGGACTCCCCCAGTAAGAACCCCAATCTATTGTCATGATTTCATATTTTATCTTACCATCCATTATATTGAACACATATAGGATTATATGACATATATTAAGGGTGTTTGTATATTCAAATATTTTCTTCCATCCCATGATAAAACATGGTATGATACTGGACAAGGCATCTATCACTAGCCTAAGGTTGGTGGTCTATGTCTTTTTTTAATGTATAATATTTGTTAAACTATTTCCATTCTACTTATTCCAATTTATCTAAAATTTTATCTAAAACTATAAATAATTTAATTAAAATCCATGAAAATGTAGTCTATAGACCAATAAACACCACTTAATAGTTTTAGAGGTTGATAGCATAATGTAAACCACCCCATGTAGGCCTTTTTCATTATTTCATATGTTACCCATGATGGTATTACCTCATACATAGTTCATGTGTGTTTGAAAATAACTCTATTATTGTAATTATTTCATCAAAAGAAATATAGTTCTAATTTATTAATATTAAATTCTATATTCTTATGTATAGAACTATCTTCACATTATCCTTATTGTCACGAACCAACTCGGGTCGACCATGAACCGGTCACCCGAGCTGGTCCGCGACATGGCCCGAGAGGCGTTCCTGATCATCTCGGGCTGGCGACAAGGGCTAGGGCATCAACAGAGGCAAAGGGAATGATTTCACCCAATAACAATAAATAAAGTAGCAGAAATAATACAGATCAGCACATAATAAATAAACCAAATAAAGTGACTACAGAAGAACAATAGGAAATTAAAATGACCAAACAAGATGCCCGAACTAACTCCGTGTGACCCCGTGGGTCACTCTCCAACTCAATGGTCAAGCATCACCCAGGGCGATCACACTCATGTTGTAGCCTGCACAATACTAAAAACAGAAAAGAACAATATTTGTGAGTATTAAAACTCAGTAGGCTAGAACGATATCTATTCCCAATGCACCAACTTTAAAATAAAATAAACTCCATTTCATGTTTGAACTATAATTCATAAAAGTAAGTTTTTCTACACGTTAGTCAAAAACAAAGTTCGAGTCATTGCTCTTATTCATTTCTGAAAATCCCAAGTCAATTCCTTTAGTGAGATGTTGGCATTTTCAAAGGGAAATTGATGTTTACATTTTCAAATTTGTACAGTGAGGATTCAATACTGTCATTTGAAAACCATTTTTTTTAAACCAAGTCAAAACCAGTTTACCATTTTCCAAGAAAAACGATGCACAATGTAAGTACACAACAAGGGAAATGTAGAAATACATACAAGTACCAAAACATCACTCCATGTAACTGAAATAAAACAGACATGGAATATCCTAGGAGATCGTGAACAATCCAGAACATACCATACATGTGACTCATCTTGAAGGCATTCCCTAACATGATGATATCATGACGCCCTAATGCTCAACATAGCCATACATGTCCTAACCGAGGGGCCCAATCCACATAGCAGCAATAACACAGTATTCCCCTGCTATGGGGCCACTAGCTAGTGTGTAATCTTACTAGTGCAGCAATCGTTCTCTAAAAATTAACTCAATATGCCTGATTCCCTTGTCTCAACTATTTAAGAAAGTGGGTGAGCTAATAGATGCTAGTTGAGAATCCAATCACACACACACACACACACACACATATATATATATATAGCACAATAGGCATCACCCTGAGATACTCCCTAGGACAACCTCATGCCTTTAGACTACTCGAGCACCCGGGAGCCTCTAAGCGCAGACTCCGAAACAAACAGTCGCAACCAAGGTGGTATAGTTATCCTAGGAGTATTTTCATCAATTTTTTTATCATTTTCCTTAATGTGACAAACAGGCATTAAACACATTTAACAATCAGCATTTTTTCAAAAAAGAACCAAAACTCTTTTTCAAGCTTTTGAAGAAATCCTTTTTCATTAAAACCAAAACCACATTTCAATTTCCCTGAATTTGGTTTAAAATCCAAACTAGCACTATTTCAATATTGGGTGTTCGTTCGTCAACAAAATATTTCGAGTGTCGTTTATAAAATAAATAGAACTTTTTACACAAAATAATCATTTAAAAATTAATTATCTTATATTATCTCACATTTCTTAAAATTAATAAAATATTTAATTTGAACAATTGGTGTGTGTGAATAGTAGGAAATTATGTAACTGAAATTTAAAAAAGAAGTTAAAATGGGATCCTACATCGAGGCCATGGCGTTATGATGGGCCAAGCTCGGAACGAAGGTGCGGCGATGGCACTAACTCAGAAACGCCTCGTGTGGGTCCTAAAAAGACAAACCGACCCAAAGAAATATTTATTTAATAAAAAATCCCATCATTAAAAGGTAATATATATATATATATATATCCAATAAAAATATCATGGGATCATAAATAAAAAGAGATATACCAACAGGGGGGCACGAGGCTCGGGACATCATATGTGCTGCTGTTGCGGGGAGGGCTGAGTCTGGGGGAGGCCTCTAGGCGTGGGTGAGCTGGACATGAGGTCTTCCAGCGGGAGGGGCTACTGCGTGACATCAGACTGAGGGTTCTAGGGCATCGACTACTGGAGAAGGAGGGCTGGAGTAGGTGGAGCACAGCAGGCAGGGGGCGGCGGAGCGGGTGGAGCGCGCAGGGCTGGCAGCTGGCAGAGGCCGAGAGTCATCCGCTGAAGGGTAGGGTGGTTGGGTGGGTATTTTAGACGTAGGGGTTTTTTTAATTTTTATTTTATTTTTATGGGTTTAGGTTTGAATTTATTGGGGAAATGGGGCTGTCCAGCGCCAAATGAATTGGTGCTGGACAAAAGTGGGGCAGAGCGCCACTTCAAGTGGCGCTCGGCCCCGCCCCACCCATATATATATAAAATTAACAAAATAAAATAAATACAATTACAAAAATATAAATATAATAAATTTAGATATAATAATTAATAAAATATAATATTATAAATACAAAATAAATTTTAAATATAATATAATTATATAATAAATTATAAATATAATAATTATTATATAATTACAAATATAATAAATATAGATATAATAAATATATAATAAATATAATTATATATTAAAAAATATAATAATTATATGAATATAAATATAATTATAATTTTATATATATAAATATAATAAGAATTATATAATTATTATAATTTTAAATATTATAATAATTATAAATATAGTAAAAATTATATAATAAATTACAAATATAATAAAAATTATATAATAAATTACAAATATAATAAAAATTATATAATAAATTATAAATATTATAAATATTATATAATTATTATATAATAAATATAATTATATTACAATAATAATTATATATTTAAATTCATAATAATTATATAGTTATATAATTATAAATACAACAATTAAATAATTATACTGTATTTATTATATTTATTATATATATTAATTATAATTAATAATTATATAATTATAAATTTAATTATTAGATAATTATAAACATAATAAATATAAATATAATAATTATATAATTAAAAATATAACAAATATAAATATAAATATGTATTTATTGTATATAATTATTAGATAATTATAAATATAATAAATATAAATATAATAATTCTATAATTATAAATATAACAAATACAAATATAATTATGTATTTATTGTATTTTTTTATTATATTTATAATTATAAAATAAATATATTATATTTATTATATTAGTTATATTTATTTTAATTTATTAAGTATTTATAAATTATTATATAATAAATTATTAATATAATAATTATTATATAATAAATTATAAACATAATAATTATATATTTATATATTTATTATATTTATAATTATGCATTTATTTATAGTATATAATTATTCATAGATATGATAATTATACAATAAAGATAAATAATTACATTTTACATTTATTATATTATAATTAAAAAATTAATTTATTGTAATATTTATTATACATTTATTATACATATTTATTATAATAAATATACATTTATAATATCTATTATAATAAATTTTATTATAATATTTATTATAATAAATGAATAATAAATATTATAATAAATGTATGATAAATATTATTATAATAAATATTATAATAATTGTATAATAAATGTATAATAAATATTTATAATACATTTATTATAAATGTATATTTATTATAATAAATATTATAATATTTAATTATAATAAATGTATGTTTATATTTATATTTATAATAAATATACATTTATTTATTATAATAAATCTACATTTATTTTATACATTTATTATAATAAATATGAACAATAAATGTATAATAAATATTATAATACATTTATTTTTTAATTATAATATAATAAATGTAATATGTAATTATTTATCTTTATTATATAATTATCATATCTATATTTATTATATTTATAATTATATAATTATATTATAAATAAATGTAATATGTAATATAATATAATAAATGTAATATGATACATTTATTTTTTAATTATAATAAATGTATATTTATAATTATATAAATGTATAATAAATATAATAAATATAAATGTATAATTACATATTACATTTATTATAATAAATAAATAATTACATATTGCATTTATTATAATAAATAAATGTATATTTATAATTATATTTATAAATGTATATTTATTATAATAAATATATAATTATTGTAGTTATATAATTATTATAATTATATAATTGTTGTAAATATATAATCATCGTAAGTATATACTTATTATATATATATATATATATATAATTAATAAGGTTTATTTATATAAAGATATGATTATAATATTTATATCATTAGAATAATTATATAATTATAAATATAATAAATATATAATTAAAAATATAATAAATATATAGTTATAAATATAATAAATATATGATTATAGTAATTACATAATTATAATAAATATGTAATTATAATAATTAAAGAATATTTAATAAAGTTTATTTATATAAAGATAAATTATTTTAATAATGTTTATTTAAATATAAATGTATAAATTTTAAATATAAGGTTTATTTATATATAATTATTTATAAATTTATAATTATTTATAAATTTATAAATTTATATATAATTATTTAAATACATAATTAAACCATGTCAAATTTATTTATAAATTTATATATATATATAAATAAACAATATTAAAATTATTTATATTTATTATAATATATTATAATTATGCTTTTATTAAATTTATAATTATGTATTTATTATAATATTATATTATGTATTAAATTTATAATTATGTATTTATATTTAACAAGGTTTATTTATAACCTGCATGCAGGTTATTGTGTTGCCGCCCGGCAGCGATCAGATAAGGGAGCGGGGGAGCGTCCAGGTGCTGGGTTGCTATGGAAAGGGATAGGAGAAGAAGTGGGGACCGAGGTGCTGGGAAGTTGTGCGGGTTGCACGGTGAAGGAGATTCAGAGGCCGGTGCTAGCTGCTAGAGAAGGGGATCCTGGAAGGGAGAGGAGGGGCTAGGGGCTGCTTGTGCTGATGGAGTAAGAAGGGATACTGGGGGTCGTTGTTGCGGCAAGGATTGAGGAGGAGGTGCCAGGTCGCTTGCAGGCTGAAGGCGGCAGGAGGGCGCGGCGAGCAGGAGAGGATCCGGTTGGCCTGCTCTGCAGAAGAAGGGGCATGGGGTGACATGCGCATGGAAGAATAACAAAAGGGGAGAAGAAAAAAATAAAGAGAAGAAGAATAAAAAAAATGCAATGAAAGAAAGAAAGAAATAATAATAATACTAAACTAATAATAATATTAATAATAATAATAATAATAATAATAATAATCTTCAAGATGATAAAATTAATAATAATAATAATCTTAATAATAATAAAATTAATAAAAATAATAACAATTAATAATAAAATAAAAATAATAATTGGACTCATTTCATTTCAACAATAATAATAAAAATAACAAAAACGCCACGCAGTTGCATGGGTGAAGCCGCGTGGCGTCGTGCTCCGCCCGTGTATCCAGCGACGTCACCCAAAACGCGCGTTTTTTTATCAAAAGCCTAGAATCCTCTTCTAGGACTCACCCCGGACCTTGGAAAAATATTCAAAATTATAAAAAACACAAATTAAATAAAATTAATATCAAGGGTAGGGGTGGGACAATTCACCCCACCATAACGCTTTCCATCCCCAGAAAGCAACGATACTATCCAGCAGTTCGATCAACACTTAGGGATTCGACATGACACGATCCAACCTCTTAACACATGGATGTTTCATCAACCACCAACAAAACATAATGATATTGACCGAAAGAAAACACAAATAGAGGGGAGTCCCAAACAGTCTCCCCACCATAAGAATTCAACTAGTACTAGGACCAGGTCTTACTCAAGCTAAAAGAAACAAACCAAGAACACTTAAACCATTCAGTCCCATCCAAAAGGAATAGGAGATGAACTGAAAACTCCATATGAACCCAAAAGGGAATAAACACTCGCATTGCGTGAGGAATAAGTCCATCGCGATCTTTGCAACAAGAGGAGAATTACAATGACCAAGAAACCACAACAGATGCGCTAAAACTGCCTCACCACAATGTTAGAGGCACAAACTTAGCCATGCTTCTTAAAAATTTCCCCGGGGTTCCGGACTCTGCGTTGGATTCACTCCGAGGCATTTTGGTTGTTGATCTAATGGATGAAGCATCCCTTGCCTCGCAGTCAGGTTCTGATAATCCCAATAAGGCACATTAATCTTTTAATTTTTCAAAGGTAAAGACATAGTTTTTAAATGAAAAACCACACTGACATTTAAAACCAGAGTTCATCATAACCCACGGCATTCCCATACATTTCAAACCCGAAACAACACCCATACAACAGCCACAAAAAAATATCGCTTACACTGGAAGGAAATATACATAAGAATCTCTAAACAAAAACCCCACATTACATCACTTATGAGAACTTCCTCCGCGACACTTTCTAGCAACGCCTTGACAGAATCGTTGTAAATGACCCAAACGTCTACAAAAATGACAGAGATTTGGAGCACTTGGGCACGACAACCTCTTGTGATCCAACTTTCCATACTGATAACACATGAAGATCTCCTGCTCCAAAGAGGGTGGTGAAAGATCCCAAGGCCTTTTGATTCCATGAACTGCTTCATCGACTTCCAATCTATTACTCATCTTCTTATTGGATGTTTCCCCACGACTCCTGAAAATTGATGAAGGAAGGACCACTTCGATTACTCCTGTCATCATGGATTCAACATGAAAAGCTAGTCTCGCCACATCGGAAAAAGAAGTTTGATCAGACACTGACACCTTCAACTGTAGATCAGGGCGGAGACCCGCCTCGAAGGATCGAGCCTTCATGGAGTCATCTATCGCATACCCTAAATCATAAGGGACTAGCTCCACAAAGTTCGGGAAATATTCTAACCCGGATATATCGCCCTGCTGCAAACAACACATCTCCATCCTTTTCCTTACTCTTTCTCTTTCAGAGAAATACAGACAAATTAATGAAGCCTTAAACAACTCCCAAGTAATCTCTTGATGGGGCTTGTTCCGAGACACCGACTTCCACCATGTCCACGATGAACCTTCAAGCAATAATGTCGCAAACTTGACCTTCAACGATTCAAGAAACTCAACGAGATCAAAGTCCCTTTCAATCATCCGCATACACACCTCTTGTAAGGAAGGGTTTGCTTTCCCATAAAAGAGAGGTGGATCTAACATCTGAAACTCAAGCACAAAATCCATAGTTTGATCAACCACACTATGATCAGCCATCGAAGCTTCAAGGGATAACCACCGGACAAGAAAATCCAAAAACACAATCAAGGCCAACTCAATAAATAAAAATCCTCAAAATCAAACACCGCATAGGTGACATGCTATAAAAACAGGGAAACATGCTATCATAACATCAAAACCTAACTTTTTGAAAACATTTTTAATTAAAATAAATCTGAGTGGGTTAAACCCTAACCATTGGTATTATTTGGAGTCTCACTCACATGCATGTCTTCGTGCCACCTCAGGCATCCATCCTCCATACCATACATCTGTCCACATATCCGCATATCACTATGCATGCGAGCACCCTTATGAACACCAATTCCAAAACAAAGAAACTTCATTTATTTTCAAAAAAGAATCCTTCATCCCATTTTCAAAAACAACCCTTTTTTCTATTCAAAACCTACTTTTTCTGATTCAAAATTTTCAGAATTCAGGAGAAACCCAAAACAACTCAACAGTGAACTATTGTCTGTGAGTGACTTGACCATATGGTTGGAGGCCATATGCCAAACACGTCACCGACACAAAGAGTCTTTTTGGACCATGCTCCTAGCTCCACATGGAATGCCAAGCTGGGCGGCCTAGGAGGACTATTTGTCCCACTTTCTTTGTCGTATACCAATAACAAAACACTCCATAATAACCAAAACCGGACTTCCCATGGTATCCTGAGGAGCAGAATGAGAAAGAGTTTGTGACTCTTTTCCCGCACTTACCCCTCGAGTCCTGAAAATCCTACTCCATCTACCATGACATCCCAAATAACAATTGGCTCTCTAAAAAGAGAGGTATTCTATGAGCTGACCTCCTCTGATACCATTTTTTCACAAACCATCATGGGTCGACTCTGAACCGGTCACCCTATCCGGTCCGCGACATGGCCCGAGAGGCATTCCCGATCCTCCCGGGCTAGCAACAAGTGCCAGGGAATCAACAGAGGGTGAGAGAACGATTTCGCCCAATTCAAATAAATAATGCAACAGAAATAATGCATAGTAGTGTAGAATAAATAACACAAATAATCTGACTAAACAAGAACAAAAATAAATAAAACTGACCAAACACGATGCCCGAACTAACTCCGTGTGAACCCGTGGGTCAGTCTCCAACTCAACGGTCAAGCGTCACCCAAGGCGAGCGCACTCAAGTTGTTTTCTGAACAACACTAACAAAAGAAATGAACTATAGGTATGAGTATTACAACACAGTAGGCTCGCTCGATTTCTATTCCCAATTCACTACCTTTAAAATAAAAGGATCACCATTTCATGTTTGAAATACACTTCAGAAAAGTAATGTTTTGTACTTGTTACTCTAAAAAAAGTATGAGTCCTTTCCATTATTCATTTCTCAAAAACCCAAGTCAATTCATTTAGTGAGACGATAGCATTTTCAATGGGAAAGGGATGTTTACATTTTAAAATTTGTACAAAGAGGATTAATTACATTCAATTGAAAACCATTTTTTTAAACCAAGTCAAACCAGGTTACCACTTTCCAACAAAAATGATGCAAAAAGTAAGTACACAATAAGGGAAATATAGAAATACAGACAAGTACCAAAACATCACTACAAGTAACTGAAAGCCGAAAGAAATGGGTGAACCTATGAGATCGTGAACATTCTAGAACATACCTCACATGTGACTCTTCCTGAAGGCATTCCCTAACATGATGATATCATAACGCCCTAATGCTCATGATAACCCTATGTGGCCTAACTAAGAGGCCCAATCCCTATAGAAGCAATAACTCAATATTCCCCTGCTATAGGGGTCACTAGCCAGTGCGAAATCTAACTAGTGCAGCAATTGTTCTCAGAAAATTCACTCAATATGCCAGATTCCCATGTATCAAGTATTTTGGAAAGGGGATGAGCTAAGCGATGCCAGCCGAGCATCCAATCACACACACACACACACACACACACACACACACATATATATATTACAACATAAATCACCTCGACCGACTCCCTTGGACAACCTCATGCCTTTAGACTACTCGAGCACCCAGGAGCCTCTATGCGCGGCCTCCAAAACAAATAGTCGCAACCAAGGAGGTAGAGTTATCCTAGGAGGATTTTCATCACAAAATTTTTATCATTTTCCTTAAAGTGTCAAACGTGCATTAAACACATTTCACAATTACCATTTAAAAAAATGAACCCAAACGCTTGTTCGTGCTTCAGAATAAATCCATTATCATTAAAACCATAACCACATTTCAAATTCCGTGAATTATGTTTAAAATCCAAACTGGCATTCTTTCAATACTGGGTGTCCGATTACCATGAAAATATTCCGGGAGTCGTGAATAAAATAAACAGCTCTTTTTAAACCAAATAATCATTTAAAAATTAATTATCTTATATTATCTCAAATTTATTAAAATTAATAAAATATTTAATTTGAACAATTAATGTGTGTGAATAGAAGGAAATAATATAACTTAAATTTTAAAAAGAAGTGAAAAGGGGAACCTACCTCGAGGTGTGATGATGACGCAAGCTCAGAAAGAAGGCACGGGGATGGCGCTCAATCCTAAACGCCCCGCGCGGATCCTAAAAAGTCAAACCGACCGAAAGAAATATTTAATTAATAAAAACTCCCATCATACCAACGGACCACAAATAAAAAGAGATATGTGAATGGGGGGGGGGGGCGATTGGGCTCAGGACAGCGCCTAAGCTGTTGTTGCGATGAGGGCTGAGTCCGCGGGAGGCCGCTAGGCGCAGGTGAGTTGGACATGAGGTCATCCAACAGGAGGGGCTGCTGCATGGTAGCGGACAGAGGGTGTCGGGGCGCCGACTACTGGAGAAGGAGTGCTGGATTGGGTGGAGCATGCATGGCAGGGGGGGGGGGGGGGGGGGGGGGGCGCAGGAGCGGGTAGAGCACGCAGGGCTGGCAGAAGGCAGAGTACGGGGGTCATGTACTAAAGGAGAGGGTCGTCGGGCGGTTCCGCTGGGTGCGGCGATGAATAGGAAGGGAGTCGGGGGTCTGGCTGTGCAGTTGGGGGAGAGGAGGCGGAGCGGCACTAACTGCGGGTGGATCCGGAGAAGGCTGGACTGCGCACACTCGTGCAGGCCGAAGGCAGTAAGGGGAGGTGCGGGGTGCTGGGGCTTCGCGGGTTGTAGCGGCGGACAACGCTGCTAAGGGAAGGAGAGTTGGGGTTATTGCAGAATGTGAATAAAGGGGAGGATCCGGCTGTTGGAGGAGAGGAGAATCGGGCATTCAGGTTGTTGTGCAGTTGCGCCGCAGGGAATAGAGAAGGGAGCGGGAGAGCTTTCGGGTGCTTGGACGCTATGGCAAGGGAGAGGATAAGAAGAGGGGACTGAGGTGCTGGGAAGTTGCGCGGGTTGCACAGTGATGGATATCCAGAGGTCGGCGCTGGTTGCTATAGAAGAGGAGGCCAGAAGGGAGTGGAGGCACTTGGGGATGCTTGCGCTGAAGGAGGAGGAAGGGATCCGGCGGGTCGCTGCTGTAGCAAGGAGTGAGGAGGATGCGCCAGGTCGCTTGCAGGCTGAAGGCGGTAGGAGGGCGCGGCGAGCATGAGAGGATCCGGCTGGGCTGCTCCAGAGAAGAAGGAGCATGGGGGTACATGTGCATGGAAGAATAACAAAAGGGGAGAATAAAAAAAATACTGTGAAGAAGAAGAAAAAAAATCAAAGACAGAAAAAATTAATCATAATACTAAACAAATAATATTAATAATATTAATAATAATTATAATCTTCAAAATGATATAATTAATAATAATAATAATCTTAATAATAATAAAATTATTAATAACAATAACCATTAATAATAAAATAAAAATAATAATTTGACTCATTTAATTTCAATAATAATAATAATAATAACAAAAACACCACACAGTTGCACGAGCAAAGTCACCCGGCGTTGCGCTCCGCCCGTGCGTCCAGCGACATCACCCAAAACGCACGTTTATTATCATTATCCTAGAAACCCCGTCCAGGACTCCACCAGGATCTCTGAAAAATATTCAAAAGTAGAAAAAACACAAATTAAATAAAATTAATATCAATGGTAGGAGTGTGACACATATTATTTAACTTGATAAACAGTTTCTTGTCCTTCTTTTACCATGTTTTGTATGATGAAAAGAATTAGAATGAGGATAATGTAATTTTTATTTTAATGATTATTACATTCCCTACAATAACATATGCTATATTTAAATGTATAAGGTTCATATTGCTTATGGGACTTTTCCATATATATAAAAATGGTCAGACGTGATCCAACCTAAAATTCTTATGGGAATGCCTTGAGAAATAGAAGGATGAAATTGTGATTCATTGGGCTAGTTGAATTAGAAAAAGCCATAACTGAATCCAATAATGATCTAATTATATTAATTCCTTTCCATATTATAGATAATATTATTGAATCTTTTATTGATATTATAATTCATTGGATACACTCGTTGGATTCAGCTTGATATCTTTAGACACATATTTCTAAGGATTCAAACTATGTGTAAATTTAATAATAAGATTGGGATAAAAAAAGATAATCATTCACTTATTAAAAAATATTATAGTGTCATCCCATGTGTGTACCCTTTGAATGTCACTCAGGACCTTATGTTAAAATGGAATGAGTTACTACTATGAGTTTTAATAACCCTAAAGGTCAATGATTTTTTGGCTCTCCGTAGATCCTCTTTTTTATTGTCTTTATAATAACTCATTGATTACTAGTATATTTTAATTCATAAAAATCATTTAATAATTAAAGGATAAAATGTTAGGATGAATTTATAACTGGGGTATATGTAGTTATGGGTTGTTTATTTTTTCACTATTTTACTTTTATAAACCTCTACATTTTTATAGATTATATTCCAATAATATATTTTTGTAGGCAATATTTGTGGTGACCTACTAATTAATATATCAATAACTTTTAGTACCACCATTGATACCTGGGTAGATTATATGATCATATGTTTTGAAAAAGGGATGCCTCACACTTTTGGAACCTGGATTAATTTTTTATAATGGGATCTCGGTAAATGTTAACCAATTCAGTGTCCAAGATACTAGGATATTTTTTTTGAGTATGTTTTATACCCTCGATTTTATTATCTTATTTATTTAACACATTTCTATTTCCCCCTTTTAGAGTCATTCAATCATATTTTCTATATCATTCAATTTTATTATTTTGATGATTGTTCATTTATATGATTCTTCTTATTTTTTCCTATTCCTTATTATTTAGTATTTTTTTCATATTTTCACCTTTATGATCCGCCTGAAAATTATGTAATTGTCACCTCATGGAAACACACGAGTCCCACACTACTTGTTGGGAGACTCTGGAATAAATCGAGGAACTCGTGAGGCCATCTGTATAGCTGGGATTTGATACTTATGAGTGAACTGGGACCGAGCTGTTGTAAAATTTCTCAATTATAATTAATTAATTAACTTTGTTATCATCCATAAAAATAAAAATAAAAATAATAACTCTTTAGAATTAATTTATAAAAAAAATAATAAAATGTAACTCAAAAATAATATGTTCTTGAATTTATAAAATATCCATATAATTCATCATAGTCAACCAAATCAATCTAGTAATCATCTACAACTAAAATATATAATTTATTTTTCCATTATAAATTAGTATACTAAATATAATATATTGTTTATTAATAATTAAAAAATTAAAAAACATTTTTGTGTGATTATAAAAATTAAAATCTAGAAAAAATTTCACAGATTAAAATACTAGAATGGTTCTTTGGGGATTCATCCCTAATAACCTCATATAATGATTACACATAAAATGATTTATATGTAAAAATATTAATGTTACAATATATGGATAAAAATTTGTATTTTTAACCAATCATGAATTTTCTTCAATCACAATATAAAAAGGATTTGTTGTCCAATGAATACTAACTTTAGAATAATTGGATTTAAATTCATTTGAATATTCAAATTATGGATACTTACATTTTCATTAAAAAACCATAAATATTTTCAATATTATGTGTCATAAAATAGTTCAAAATTTTCTAGATGATATAATAATCCAAAAAAATCATAAATATCGACCTTTAATATCATATTCTCTTATATGGAATATATATGAAATGTTCTTTGTTTAGAAAATGATGTCCGAAATTTTATCTCTTTGCTCATCAGAATGAACATTTATGATACATAAAATTAAATATAGTGTCCCATGTGATTCAATAATCCTTATAATATTCTAATTAAAAGCATATTAAATAATATATGACATACCAAAACTATAGATATAGATAAATATAAAAATTACATATGGTAAGACTTTTTAAGTGAATATATATATCGATAATGAATATCATCCATTACATCTCAAAAATATTCAAATATTATAAAAAATATAATAAACCTTTATTAATTCTCTACCATCATTAATAAACTATAATATCCCTCAATAACTCCATTAGAACCTCAAAACCCCACATTGGTTTTTTTGAATAAAAATTAAATTATTCAAACTAAACTCGTAATTATTCAGGTTACACTAGAACATACTCATTATTATTAAATCATATCCTATCTCATATGTAATTTTTATTCCAACATACTATTAGATAAGATTTTTTTTAACATGATTTCCCTTCAACCAGTGTTTGTAAAATTTTACTATGTAATAGAAATGAACACCAAAGTAAAGATGAAATTAAAAAATATCTATAAATTGATTATAAATAAATTCCAATAATACTTATCCATATATACAAATTAAATGATATTACACACTATTCAAAGTTACTTGGATTCTCACAATATTTCATAAAGAGTCCAGAAATAGGTTCTCCCAATTTTTTAATAAAATGTGATGCCATGTGGTGGATTATTATAGACATTCATATTTTATTAATGGGAACTAAATATATACTTTCAACACCAAATAATAAATTTTATTAAGACAACAACAACATGATTTTTGGTAGAAATAGCAGACCACCTAGTATCTTAATTTTTTACCATTTCATGGATGAAATGAAACCAAATATAATTATTCATTGACTGGGAATTCCTTTTAAGGATATTGAAATGATAAATATAATAGTTTGTTATAAAATGTTTCCATAATAAAATCTCATCTCAATTTGGAACATCAAACCTCAATTTTTACCTTAATCTAAAATTTTTATGTGTATGCATGGGTAGTTTCCATGTACTCCACCTTAGTTATGACAAAAGTAAATGAGTTTGAATTCATTATTTATAGGATATAAAAGTTGATTAATAAAATTTTTCCAAATGTGGATCTTCCATTATTAAATTTTCATATCCAGTTTTGAGTTGTGAATCTATACATGGTAGAATTAATATTTATTCTATATAACATTCCATTTATCACAATTTTAATTAAGTATATCCAACAACTTTTTTTCTACCAAAATTTTTGAATCACTTTTATTACTTTTAAATATATAATTAAGTTTCACTATTATATATATATATATATTCCTGGATATCTTTAATAAATGTATCCTATAATGAATCCAAATTCAATTCGATCAACCCTAAATTCCTGTCCATCTTATCACAGTTTTTTCCCAAATAAAACAACATTTGATTCATATATTGATTTAAATATAGTAAATTTTTCAATCACATCAAATCATATATTTTTAGTGAAAAGTATGTTACTCGAATTTTACATAATCTATAATACTTGAATGGAAATTATTTTTGTCATAAAAAAAATTATAACATCATTTTAATTTAATAAGAAATTCATCACTAATGTACTCCTCTTCACTATAGAAAATTATTCCCTCATCATAAGAAATGGTATTCAATATAACTACAGACACATCCTTTATATTAAAATTATTATAAATATTCACATTTTGGGATCTTGTTTTTGATCAATAATACATTTAATCTTTGAGTACCAGGATAAAAAACATGTTTTAATCCATTCAACATAAGTTTTAATATTCAAATAATTCTACAATATGAACAATGATTTAAATATAATATTTTACCAACACCAAAAAATAAAAATTATTTTTTAAAATCCACTTTCAAGAGTATTGGGAAATATAAGTCAATATAGAATATACAATTATATACTAAAAGATCTCAAAAATTAATTATAAATAAGTCTATTAGTATTTGAATTGGAAACACTATATTACAAAAATTGAAATTAATTAACCTAAAACTGTGCTTCCTCACTTAGAATATCTTCAAAGTGATTATCCTTTCTATCTAATATTTGAATAAATTCATCCTATTTGATTTTACATTGATTGAAGCCTCATCCCCATATTCTATCATTCTTATTTTTCCAGAATTCTAGATCCCCATTGGTATCAACACACACCCCACTTGAATAGATGTTCTTAACATCCTATTTGGTGGCATTGAATCAAATGAAATTTTCAATCACCAATTACTTAGATTGAATGATGTGATCCAATGGGTCCCCTTCATCATCATGCACTTTTATTTTTTTATTTAATTGTTTTAAAAATTCTCAAATTATTTTAGTTGTTTCTAATTAATTTTCTCATGTTTATACTTCTCTATTATTATACAAACCAAATATATAGTAAATATTGTTTTGGGGAGTCTCATGTAATCTCTATGGGTTATATATTTTTTTCCCACCATTATAGATTAAAAAATCTCAAGATTTATGATTTTCATTATCTCCCTTGATTGGTTTATATCCAATATTCATATCCTCAAAGGATTACATCTCATAATATGTAACTTCTTCATAGACACTATCTCCATCAATCGTCTCGTTGTTTTCTGTAGACTATGATTCACACGATTTTTTTTCTTTTTTGGAAATTACATTCTTCTACCCTGTGTGATCTACAACTCCTAGCATGCTTCTAGATAAATACATAAATTAGTTAGGATTTCATGAGGACATGATGCATCTTTATTTACATAAGATTCTAATTCATTTTTTCATACATTATGATGTAGGAATTACCTATATAAGAATGGTGAACCTGGATGTAGTTCCACCATATCCACATTAGAAGAATTTACAGTAGTGATTATAACATATACAAGGTCCAATGCCGTATAGAAACTATCATCAGTCACAATTAAAAGAGGATGACCCCAAAATAGTCATTAGATGATTTAATACATTAATTACGATTAGTTTATCCTTGTAATATAATAAACCGCTTCTCTCCTTCTTACCAAGAAGACCTGCCCTTAACGGAGCCCCCTGGTCCATAGCTGGCATCTCTTATAGATAACTACCATCTAATTTTATATCCTCAATAAAACAATGAGGAATATTTGGAATGAAAAATGGGGAAACATGAATCCCCAATTAAATAGAAATTATCTCATTCTGTTGGAAAAGATACATAATACCACTAGTACCAATATGATCCCCCATAGTAGAAAATTTTCACTGAGGGAGAAGAATTTCCATTGTTGCAGGCAGAGAGGGTGTCATATAAGAAATATTGACCTCTATTAAGAAATATGAAAGAAGTGCCTCTACAGAATGAGCTAGATAAAATTATCTATGGTCTTCACCATTGTTACTCCTCTCATTCACAAACATAATCCAGCATAGTTTTGACACTTAAGACACACTAGAGAGATATTTTCATGATATCCCAAAGAGATACAGAAATAATACCATATTTCATATATAATGGACTTCTTCCACCTAAATTTCACTCAATATAAAATATAGACCCATTCCAAATGAACCTTAAAAACTTAATATCAGTGAATATGTGTGGAATACATGTCGGATAACTTCTTCCATCTGAATATAAAATAAAAAAACATCCAAACATGGTTTTCGATAAACATAAAGATAGAAGTTTTTTGAAATTGAGGGGGAGTTCCTGGATGCTCACCCAAATACCAGTTATCTTATCACCCATCTTTATGTGAAAATAGAAGGACCAACAAAAGATGTAAAAGAAGGTTATATTCCTTCTGTATGTGGAACTGGATAATTTGGTAGTAAGATCATCCATAGTTTAAAACCTAATCATAATTAGCTTGCGATCAACAAGGCCGACCACTAATCAGGGATTTAAACCTGATGAGTCAATGATGAAATAGTCCAACTCGTTAATTTAGGGAATAAATTGATGGTATCGAGCAACCAGTGTTATTTTAAAGAGACATGAGGAATTGGAGAAATCTGAATGTGAGATAGATAGGTGCGGTGACCCCTCTAACCAATATGTTACCATCTGTCCAAGAGGAATTTTTCAAAGCATTGGAAAGGATAACATGTTTTATAAAAAAATGAATGGATGAAGAAATTATAGGGAAGCTGTAGAAGAAGGTCTTGAGGTTTCTATATTTATCTATCTCCAAAAACACTCCCTCTTCCTCATTTTATCATATCCTTGGTTTTTGTGGATTTTTTTGGTAGCGATGGAGATCCACACATTACTTAGGAATGATTCCTACTCTATGTATAATTTTTTTACCCCCCTCCCTTATTAGTTGGACTAGTTCACTAGTTCTAATAAATAATGCCTCACTCTAGCCCTCTCTCTTCATAACCTATTATGTCATAACTTCATTTTGGTTCTCTGTGTTGGTGTTATAGATTTGTTGGTTCAGATATAGTGGTGGAATCTATTATTCTCCCTCTATACATCCCTTTATAATCAACATATCTAGTTTAACCCAATTATTTATTTGTTTTGTTGTGCATATCGGGTTACCTTGGGTTGGTGTTGGAGGGGGAATGACAATTATATTATATATTTTTATTATTTAGAGTATTCTTCTTTGTATCACCTATTTGGTTTTTCTTTCTTTTGATACTTGTAGTTCATTCCTAGTTGTATTTTCTATTTTTAATCTGTATTCATTTCCAAATATTATAAGTCTTTATGTTATTTTTTGTCAGTTATTGATAGGATTTGGTCAATGTGTCACTTTTATATTTCATGTATAAGGACATGACACTATATAGAGTCACTATGAATCATCATCTCTACCTTCGATTCATCTCCCATCTATACTATAACAACCTACCCTATCTTATTTTCTTAAGAGGGTGGTTGAAGTAACTTGGACTACAATAACATCCACAAAATGACAAAGGCTATTAAAAAATATAGAAGGTTTTCAAGTGAAACTATGTAGATTATTTAGCATTGAAGAAGTAAAACCATTATCCCCTTATATTATAAACATGAAACTCACTATATGATTCATGAATAAATAAAAGACAAGACAATAACTAGATTTATTTCAAAACCACACCAAAGTATACTACAACAGATGAAAAAGCAACTATTAAAGTAAATAGTGGAATAATAACTAATGAATCCAAGAAGAAAACAATACTCCATGATCCCTAGACAACATTCTCTAATATCACTAAATAGACCATGTATCATGAGGTGTTGAAAAAATCATATGATACCTTACTATTTCCCATGTACCAAAAGATAGAATATATAAAAGAACCAAATTTCCAATAGAGGGTCGAGTATAAAACACAATAGGTGTTCTCCAATTACATACCTAGTCAAAACATTAGGATAGATGGGTTATCAAATTTATAATAAAAATAGTTTATATAAAAAAATTTCCCAAACCAGTTTATAACTAAATTTAAACATGTCTAAAATCCATTTATACCCTAAGATAAACATGTTCAATTTTAACCAAATTTCCAAAAATTCCAATTTCAAGAAAAAAACAATAAAAACATTTCGCAATATCCTCTTTGGAATAACCAATAAATAGTTCACAAGACACCCACGGATGCCTGAAACATAAAATCTCTAATACTCAAGAGCAATGAGTTATCCATCCACTAAGTCTTAAACATAGTGGACCACTTGATGGGTTAATTCACACCGATATATATCCCAAACATTTGACAGTTTTACTCCACACCATTATCCATAAATTTCTAATTCAAATAATCACACAATAAAACCCATTCCATATTCACATGTGTTCAACTAATTCAAACAATTACATGAAAAATATTATTTTATTGAAAACCAAAGAACAACCAATTCAAAAAAAAAACATTTCATTTTAGTAAAAAATTCCCTTTTATAGAGAAAATAATGTCCAATGAATGTTCCAAAAATCTAGAAAATTAAATTTCTAAAATCCACATTTTTAAAACAATAACAAAAGTAATTTATTCAAAATCACCAATATTTCCATATTTCCACAATTTACCAAACCGTCAAAAAAGAGGGTTTCCAAAAATTGTCTAACAACCAATTAAAAATCAATTAAACACAAAATATTCAAATAAAAATCATTCCAATAGCTTCCATTATTTTTAGTCTACGGGGAATCATCCTACCTCGATAGTTTTGCGGAAAACCCAAAATTAACAAGTAATGCCCTAGAAACCAGCTCGCTTCTCCACGAACAACTTTTGATATATTCTCCTAGAAATATAAAGACTAAATAAGAACATATTTGGAATCCAAAATATAAATAAACCCATAATAGATTTTTATTTAAGAGGTCAATAAGAGAGGTGGTGTATATCTATTTATATCTAAGAGAACACAACAAAAAAGAAGATGAAAAAACACGTACCGTGAGAATTAGGTTTCTAAACACCAAGGGAATGATCCAAATTGATTCCAAATATATTGGGAGAGATTCCCCAAGATAAAATGGAGATTAATCCCAATTCAATAACAGATTGGACCAAAAAATAGGGAGTTAAATTCAAAACCCTGTGAGAGCCACAATTTTAGGATCTCACATTGACCCTGTGCATGGTTTAGTCACACAGTTTAGGAAAGCTGCACACTAACCTTGGGTTAACTACTGCACACATGTCCTCAATTAAATGTCTAATTACCTATTCTCTAATCACTATGAGTAAATATTTCATATCTTGGATCATTTAGCAGTTTCTACTATGATCCTACATGGTTTGGACAATATGTTTGCAACCCATGTGGATCTAATTTAGACTCATAAACTGCTTGAAAGAAATCCAAAATATCCCAACCATTACACTTATAGACTAAATACATAGAAATAAAAACTCTAGGGTTACAGTATAGAATCATGGGTTTCCAAATTCTCCCCCCATTGGATTTTTTTGTCTATAGAATGTATAAAACCATCACTTCCCTAAAAGTGTTTCTGCCACGGGTCATTAATTCCATTTTTTCATTCCCAAGTATCATCATGAATCCAAAAATGATTCCATAAATCACACACTAGACCAATACTTTTTCATACATGACTATAACCTACCTATCCATAATCTACATCGGGATATGCACCAATGAAGCATATGTCTCTAAGATAACATCATCCCATCAAATCACATTCTTAGGATCTATTTGATACCTTTTCGACTATGATACATGGAATAAATTATGCATTGATCTAAACCATGGTGAAAATTCAAAGAAAAATACACATCTAAAATATCTTCCAATATCTATAAAAGGCCAATGTGTTGAGGAGATAACATGCCATACTTTCCAAAATGATGACATCCTAGTCGTGGATAAATTTTCGAGAAAACATGATCACTCACATCAAATGTAAAAAGTCTTCAATGATAATATGCAAAGGATTTATGATGACTCTAAGCCATATCCACCATCTTTCAGATAAACTATATTTTCATTATTATTTAATGGAAAAGGATATTCCCTGCTAATGAAGTCTCACCTATTTCTACTAAACATAGTGGAGAATGATATGGACACCCATACAATTCTTCAAACAGTGCCATACATATATCATGGAATTACAGTTGTTATAATATAAGAACTCTACTAAAGGTATATGATCTTAAAATGATCCACCAAAATCCATTACAGAAGCCCACGACATGGCTTAAAATTTCTATATCATTTGCTGAGACTGGTAGTCCGTTTGAGGATGATATTCCATACTCATAGTTAACTATGTCAGAAGGGATATTTTATGGATTTCTAGAAACAATAAATGAACTATGGGTCTATATCAGAGAATATTGAAATTGATATGACATTTCTCTTCACCCCATCCTTGATATATAGTTTGGATAGACCATCCACTGTATTTGTTTCACAAATTAGTTTGAAATGGTGCGACTTGGAAACTCAATCCACTATAACCATGTGGTATCCTATTTTTATAATGATCATGTTTTACCTGTAACAAAATAAATCACTATCTACTCCCATTTGCACACTAGAAGAGGTAAATACTGTAACATAACCATTGTCCACTAATTCTATGCCTTAACATGACGTCAAGTTAAGCACCACACGATGAATATGGTCACCTTACTCTTCATGCTTCTCCATAAAAACAATTCCATTAATTCCATATACAACATATTTATACTTGGACATATATCCCATCCATAATGGTGGTAATAATGAATGAGTTCTTCTTATTAATCCATTGGTTTGAGCATCCGATCTCTAAACCACAAAACTGATCTCCAATCAATTTTCTAGCCCCCAATTGTCTCCCCAAGATTTAGTTTTAAGTTCATAATAAATTTTTTTGCATAAGATGACTATGAGTATATGTCCATAAATACCAAATCAGGAATAAACGTATCTAAAAATAAAACCACAACATCACCACTGTCTTCACAGTCTACATATATGTTGGATAAGACTGGAATCAACTACCATTCATGTGAAGCTTATTTCATCAAATTATAATATGACTTTCTACTTAAAGCACCGTCTACTGAATTCCGTTTACCTGATGTATACATCAATTCAATGTGAATAATTTGAAGATACTACATCAATCTCCATTGATTCAAATTTAAATCTCACTATGGGACAATCTTCTTCACGATCTTATGATACACTAACATAGTGAATTTCTCACAAAAGTCATAGTGATGCAAGGTCTTCAAAGTATGGAAAACTACATCTAACTTAAATTCATGTGTTTGTTATTTTCTCATGAACTCTCAACATCCATGAAATATAAGTGACAACATGGTCTCCTTTCATGAGAACACTTCATGACCTCGATCCTAATGCATAACAGTACACCATGTACCCGTGTCGTAATTCTGAAAAAATCAACATGGATGGTGACGTAAGATGAACATTCATATCATGGAATGATTTATGTCATTACTATCTCCATTGGAATGAACAATTATTCTTTGTCAAAGTTTTCATATTTTTATCTAGTCCTCATTAGTAACATAGAACCCATCGGTAATAAAAATATAGACAACGAAAACATTGTATTTCAGAGACATTTATTGACAAATTACAAAATACAACAGCTTATATCATTTCTGGATCCACTAAAACAACACTTTCAGAAATATGTATGCCATGAAAGTGTACATAATGTATCAAGAGGTCACGCATAGATAATTTTCATATAAACAATGATCTCTCCAAAATCACAACATTGTAACCATGTGTTTCTCATGGTAATAAATTGTCTTTGAATATACTAAGATTTCATCCACAAGCACCAAATATAAAGAATCTAAATACCAATGAAATATAAGATTGTGTAAATCCATGAAGGTTGTACTTTCATTGGTTTGAACGGATGGCATAACAAAATATTTGTAGTGTCGATCTCATCTTTTAAAAGTTGTTCATGGAATATCCTTCTTCTGAACAAACAATTGGTGATATCTTGATCTAAATACAATTTAAGAGAACAATTTATCTCTTCTAAATTGGTTGAATAGATCATCAATGCAAGGATGTAGACACCTAATAATTATCGTAACATGGATAATCATATTATAATCAATGCATATCCAAAGAGTTACTTCTTCTTTCTTCACGAACAAGACCGCTACATCCCATAGAGATGTTCTTGGTCGAATGGAACATTTTAATTCCATCTCCTCCAATTGAACATTCAACTCCTATTTAATTGGTTTCATAATATATGATGGATAGGATACAGGTTTGGTCCCCATAAAGAGATAAATCATAAAATCAAAATTTAATAGAGGTGGTAAAACTCTTACTTTTCTTGGGAATGTTGAATGGAAATTGATCCATGACTTCTAAAAAACCATCTTCCTCGATTGATTCCATCACAATCAAATTTAATTCATCGAAATGGAAATTTATATTTCCATATGTAGGAAAAAACAATTCTGTTTCACCTATCCTTACAACTCCTTCTCCTCTGAGGGGATTCCTACATATATCATTACTAAAGATACTAATTTCCCTTCCATAATAGTTGATGTGAGCCTTAAATGTTGTGAACCAATCCATCCCTAGGATTAGATCATAGAAATCCAAATTCAACACATAAAATTCCAAATTCAGCATAACTCCATCAACAGTTATAGAACATGTTGTACATATGAAGGCTCTACATTCCCTCTCAATAGGGGGAGTGTTTAGTTTTATAACAAAAGACAAAATTTCTAGTTTTAAACATAGAAAATTTATATAATGAGAATCAATGAAGAATTTTTATGCACCAGTATCAAAGAGAAAATTCATATGGGTAGAATTATATAGATTTTCAACAATCACAATTGATTTTTCATCCTGATCATATACAAGTATTCCTTAAGCTATATACAATTGATTATTCATTGTAAAAATCTCTTTACTTCCATGATAAAATTTCCATGGGTGAGGACTCATGGTATTCCAAGAATCACCATGGACATATCTTCTCTACTGTAGATACTGATTTGGATATACTTTCCTTATCAAAGCATCTAATTCGGGTGACACCTGATGATTACCTAAAGTACCAAAACATTGATAACTATGATAATAATGCAGAAAAAGACACATATACTTAAAATTATGAAATTCCCTAGGTTGTGTTGTATACCATCGCTTCATGTAGACATGTGAACCACATTATAAACAACATTATTTCTATTTCTGTGTGGAGGAAGGTTCACTGATCAATCCTTCTGATTTTGAGTCATGCTCCCATATCAAATATAGGTGAACCTCTTCTTCTTTATCCCAAAATTCATGTTCCCCATGTTTTCTGTATTTATCATCATAACTCTTCCTCCCAGAGATCCTGAGATATCATTATCATCAACTGTCTCTCTATTCACTCTATCAATATAATATTTATTACAAAGCACTAAAAATATTCAATTTTATATCTTTTTTTCCCCTAATTTTAAGAAGCATGAAATTCGAGCCACACTCACTAAATATTCTTGTGCAAATCACATTAAAATTATTTAATTCATACTCTTACTCAATTATTGATATATTCTTTTGGTTCATACTGATGAAATCCATTTTTTCTATATCATGAATGTGTATAGATAGAATTTATTGTTAAATTTATTTTTCAAAATCCTCCCATGTGACACATTTACCTAATTTAGAATTGAACGGTTCTGTCATGGGAGCCATCAAATGATTAATGGTTTTTTTGGGTACTTAGGTGCAGCAGAGTGGCTGACCAAGTTCGTCTCTCAAACGAGGAAGACAATTTAACAAAATATTGAAGGTATTTTGAAAATAAAATAAAAGGAAATAAGAATAATACTTAAAAGGATGGGGTTGTTTATCATTTATAAATCTATAATAATTTTTCTGGAATAATATTGCTTTTTTTTTTGTTTTAAATTTTCATATGAAGTTTGATTAAGAAGATGAAAAAAGAAGATGTTTTTCATAGAAAATATTTTCAAAAGAATAATAGATATAACTCTTCCTATTCATTTAAATATTAATCATTATCATTTAAATTAATTTTCACTTAATTATGATCCCCAATTTTTTAAACTCTCGAACCCTACATGAGTAAACTCATCCCAAAAGATGAAATTTCTTAAAACCTAGTCTACCTTCGAACATACATTCATAACACCCTTATTTGATTGATTTTAAAAATATATCTTATGGTTAGAGGTAAATTATATCACATATACATTTTAGAAAATAATGATGAATTGTATTTATCAAATATATTTTAGGTCTACAAATTTATCCTATATAGTCTTCTATTATCGATTGAGATCATACTCTCACAATTCCAACAAAACTCAATCTCGTGTGTTTTTGTGTTAATTGTTCAATTTCTTAATTATTTTATTATAATTTAATATATCAATTCATGGATCATATTAATTTAATTATAGTATCTGAATTATTCAAAATAATTAAATGATGATGGTAGAAGATAGATCGATCACTAAAAAAACTACTCTTCCATGGGCAGTGCGGTCAACATAGAGACGTTTTTCATGAGCAATGGATTTAAAGAATAGAAACCAATATCTTATACACTAATGATTCCAACCAAAATAAGAAGAGTATAGAAGAATTAATGGGAAAAAATAGAAGATTAATTTATGAAAAATTCAAGATACAAGAATGAAAGAAAACAAATACAATGATGAGGTGGGAGAGAAGAGCCTTTTTGGAAAAGAAGTTTTCACAAGAAATTACATCTTCCATGAGTTTTTAAGGGGCTTAAAAGAGACACCCTTTCGAGAACATATTCCCAATTTATTTTCCATGCTTAAAAATAGTTAAAAAATCTTTTAAATTGAATTGGGGAGGACTAGAGTTACAAAACATATATAAATGTGAAATGGAAATTCAGCCTAATGGTATAATCCCACATGCACAACACAGTTGACCACAAAAACGTGATAATTAGCTAGAATTATACAAGTATTATTTGTTCCTAATCATATACCCAATATTCTGACCATATTTAGGCCCAATCCAAGTCCATATGAAGAAGATATGGCCCATAGGGTGAAGTGATATCCAATTTGGATAGTTCAATCCATCATTGTATTCTTGTCCCATTTACTCCACTCAAATTCATGATCCTACTCTCATGTCCTGAATAGAATTTGTATCCCATTAATTGAGGAACACAGTTACATAATTTAAAGTCAAAATAATTTATAGAACAATATTTATTCCATGAGTACTAAAGTGAATCTTAAAAGGGTAAAACTGGAATTTCAATCAAATATCCAAATGAATGATCTAATCCCAAATATTCTATAAATTAAAATATTTATCATAATTTGAGGAAATTATTTCATTTATAATCAATAAAATATTCAGTAAAGTTATGTTTTATCAAATCCCCCACACTTAACCTCTTTCACTCATAGGAAAAACCTCATTTCATGTATTCAAGAAAATTGTCAGAAGATACACATGTTCATATTTTTCAATCCACAGAGGAAATGTAGGAAATTTAATTATCCCATAAATAGTTTATATCAATAAATTTTAATGTCATTGTCTCAAAAATTGTGTCCAAACAAAATCAAGGGAGATTTATAACACTAATAACAATGAAACAAGTCATGGGTTTACGATGCCACTAATTATCCATGTGTGTGTGTGTGTGTCAACCATTCCAAGCTCATTAATCCACCCTTTATTCAGAATATTCAGGCCATATAAAACAATTCTCCTTACATGGATTAATTCACCAATCCTAATCTACATTCCTTTGCAATTTAGTTTCAAGAACAATTCAATTAAGCATTCTTGAAAGTCAAACCTTAAGCTCCAGACCTTGATATCCCTATATGTTGTACATTTCATCACTCCCCTCATTTATTAATAATTTTGTTTCTTTTTTTAAGATTCACCTGGAAAAATAATCACACTCAAATATCAATCCTTGTTTGATCTCCTCAGGACAGTAATTATAATAGTTAAACAAGACCAAAAGTTGAGGAAAAGTGGTTTTTGATCTGTCCAATACAGAACACTTTTGTTCAGGGAATACTATAGTCAGATAACAGGTTCACATGCATATATCAATTCAGTGTAGTAATGAAAATTATCGGAATATAAACAAACATATTGATAAAAATTAAATTTTTTACCTAACTTGACTATACATTAAGTTGAGTAGGAAAATTTTCACATGTCATGGTCGAGTGAAAGTTTATGTGGACAAATCAATGAAAACATTTACCATGGACAAATATCAAAAATATTAAGGTCAAAATATAAAAGGTTTTATAATGAAATAATCATTCATATCATCGACTACATAAATTTTTATAAAAATCATTCTTTGATGATGAAATTTACTCATGCTTATCATTTTAACAATGAATTTTGAAAACAATAATTTTCAATATCATCTACATGATAATGTTACTTTATATATATATATATATATATTCTTTTTGATTGTTTTTTATTTTTTAGGGTTTTTTTGAAAATTTAAACCAAAAACTTAATTGAAAATACACACAAAACACACAAATGGAAATCCTTAATATCTACCCCAAAATGTTGTCCCCTACCCCACACATAATATATTGCATTGTCCACAATGTGAACCTATGAGATGATATGTGCACATGAAAATCAAAATTTTAAATAGGACAAAGAATATAAAAGTTAAAGGGTTAGGAACAGCCTGATATCCTCACGCGATAATTTGGTCATGTAGTCTGATGAAATCCATTACTTCTGTAGATAATCCCTCAATGAATCTCTTAAAATGTTTCCCCTTGACTGTAAATCTCCTTCCAGTGTCTTCTTAGGTGATGTCCACTCCATCGTAAGGAAAAACATTACATACAATATAAGGACCTAACCATCTGGAATGCAACTTACCAGGCATCAACTTTAGGTGCGAACTGTAGAGAAGGACTTTCTCCACAACATGAAACTCCCTTTGTTGGATCATTCTTTCATGAGTTTCCTCTGATCATTCCCTGTAGAGCCTTGAGTTCTCATTTGAGGAAAATTGAATCTCCCCATGCTCTTGAATTTGCATCTACCTTTGAATTCCATCTTGGGTGAAAACCATATTGTATTTCTTTATAGCCCAATAAGCCCGATGGTCAATTTCCACATAGTGATGAATGGCCTTCCCAAAGACAATCCGAAATTGGTAAATACCAATGGGAGTCTTTTATTCTATCCTATAATCGCACAATTCATCATCCACACGGCATCTCGCCTTTTTTATTATATAACTTTTCGTTACATTTCACAAATAGAGGACCTTTAAAGTCTAGTGTCTTGGAAATCGGGGACATAAAACATGAAAACAACATAAAACATTATTCTATTCCATTTTTAAGGCTTCATCATAAGTTCATACTATGTAAAATTACTTCGTCTCATATCCTGAGACATACATCAACGTAAAGTGTGAGCAGAAGGCCCAGTAAGGGTAAACCGGGAATCATTTTACTTATGAGATCAATATAAACTTGAATAAAAACAATAATACATGAGAAATGGATGTAAATAGAAAATCATATTGAGAATAACATGAAACATACTTGAATATGTGGCTAAAAAATTCCATTACGTCATTTATGACCATATCACCAAGGTCCATCCCTGAGGTGTCGTAACAATTACAAAGGTTATTCACCAAGGTATCGTGAAAGCTGTCATCTATAGTGATCAATAATTTACCCAATGCATTGGAGATCTATTAGGGCTCACCCTTAATATGTCTTTACATTAATGTGATCCACATATAAAATTATCAAAGTTTTCATAAATAATCTATATGAAATAAAAAGAAATGGGTTTCATTCAAAATCACAATCTTTGAAAAAGTGCTTAAAAACATGATAGTTATGTCATTTATAACCCATATAAAGGAAAAAATGTATGGGTATTCACATATATAAAACAATAGAACTTCTTGAGAGAAAGTGAGAGAAATTTTGAGATGAAATTTATGCAGCATAACTACTATATTAAATCATATTAGAAAACATTAACAAGAGAGGGTACAAGGGTAACAAAATAATAAATAACTAATAATAAATAATAAATACAGAATGATATGGATTTAAGAACATGGTATGGATATTTGAATGTCATACCACATGAAAATGAAACATGTAAGAAAAGAGAAGATGTGATTTCTTTTACGAAAAATTCAGCAGCCTAACAACATCACTTAAAAATTGAGAAAAGCAATTGATGATTGTGGAAAGGGTTCCATCATCATTTGGACTTGAAATGGATTGTATAAAAAATATAGAAGAAAAATACCCCCCAAAATAAAAATGGAACTATAATACATAACATAAACGAAGTCATGAATTAAAAGAGGAGGGTGAAAGAATCCCTTACATTGAAGAGAAACTTCGAAAGTTTGAAGTTCGGGACATTGGGAGGCTTGAGGGAACCTTGGGAGGACCCCTTGGGAATTAAAGATACTAGAACAGTGTTGAGGATGATTTTGGAAAGAAACAGATGGGGGAATGTCTTGGTATTTGTAGGAAAAGTGAGGGAACAAAGTACTAATTACCAAGGGACACCTCATCGGTGGTATTAGAAAAACTATGGGCTTTACCATCATATTTACCCATGGTATTGGACACATGGGACACCTCATAACTTATTTTACTATTCATAAGTCAACCAAAATAATTACATATTTATAACAACATTAATTATGTCATTAAACACCAAAAACGTAAAAATTGTATTTTCACTATTCACAGAAAATACAACATTATTATAAAAATCTACAAAAATCACATTAACCTAATATCGATGATATGAATTAATAAATGAACTCCATTTTAGTAAAATAATTTTCTATATATTTTCAATTTAAATTTTAAATACCAAACACTATTCACCATAAATACCAAACACTAAACCAATAATTTCAAAAACAGTTATTTACCTATTTTATTAGATCACATTAATTAATCAAGGTGAAAAAATTATATTAATATTTTATTAAGTGTGGTTACTTAATCCATTTGGCCTAATTACTAATCATGAAGGTAAAATCACTATTCATAATGTACTATTCTCCAAAAATTATGTTGATCTTTTTAGACTCAAAATTTCATACTGGACACAATTGTAGAAGGCCATTTTTTGAAAATCATTACACATTATTAATTATTTAATGATTACATAAATATTTTAAAATATCCTTTTTTTCAAAAATCATCTCTAATATACATCCAAAAATTATCTAGACATTTGAAAATTCAGAAACTTTAGCATAAGAAGAAATCAAAATTTTATTCATCTCAATGGATTACACAAAGCAGTTATGGTCTCATTACACAACCACTTATAACACTATCATATGATCTAAGTGTAAGGTGTGCCATGGTTATAGAATCTGGGGGCGGTTCGTCCATCATTTCCTGAGTGGTGATTTATATCATCTTGAACTTTTCCCGAACACAATTCCCATCAAGCTTCACATGATGAAGTTCGGATTGAGTTTGGCCTAGAGAAAGGCACAGTGGTGCTACCTCTTTTCGATCTTATGTCATATGGGCTTCAGTCAGCCCAAGACTACTACATGAGTCCATCAAATCTTCTTTCTGTATTAATTAATCAAGATCACTTGTTTTTATAGACAAAAATCGCAACATTAAGAGTTTAGTTTCCAATGGTCTTATTGACAAACGATCATATTGACCAATAGTCATATAACAGTAGAAACCCAATGGTCTCATTTTAATTATACTAATTTCATTAAATGAAATAGTTTTGTTGAGTATAAAATAAAATAACAAAAACATTATGAAACAAAAACTAGTTAAAAAGTTCGGGTCGCTACATTCTTCCCCCAATAAGAAATTTTGTCACCAAAAGTTTTAACTCATACCCTTAGAAGAGAAAAGGTGTGGGTACATCTGCCTCATGGACTCCTCTAGTTCCCACAAGGCTTCTTCATATTTGTGGTTACTCCACAACACCATAACAAGTTGGGTGGTCTTTTTGCGTAGAACCTTGTCTCCACGATCCAAGATCTCCACCGGCTACTCCTCATAATAGAGTTCATGTTCCAGTTGTACCACCTCTGGGTTTAGTACATGTGATGGGTCAGTTATGTACATCCTCAAGAGGGTTACATGGAAGTCATCATGTACTTGTGCTAGATTTGGAGGAAGTTCAAGCTAATAAGCCACTGGTCCCACGTGATCAAGGATTTCATAGGGGATAATGTACCTAGGGATGAGCTTCCCTTTCATGCCAAACCTCATGAATTTCTTCCAAGGAGAATTTCTAAGAAAGACCATGTCACCAACATCAAACTTCAAGTCCCCTCTACAGTTGTTTCTATAGATCTTTTACCGACTCTGAGTAGCCTTAATGTGTTGTTGAATAGCATGGAAATTTTTTATCATATCATGAACAATATCAGGCCCAATAATCATTCCCTAACCAGCTTCATCCCAAAAATTAGGATTTCTACAGTGCTTCCCATATAGAGCTTCATAGGGTGACATTTGAATGCACGAGTGGAAGCTGTTGTTGTAAGAGAACTCAACTAAGGGTAGATGTTGATCCCATCCACCTTTAAATTCCTTTGAGCATGTTCTCAGCATGTCCTCGAGTGTTTGAATAGTCTTTTTATATTGGTCATCCATTTGGGGGTGATAAGTCATACTGAAATTCAATTTAGTGCTCATAGCGTGATGAAGGATTCTCAAGAATTTTTATGTGAACCTTGGATCACGATCAAATACGATAGAAAGTGGAACTCCATTCTACCTTACCACTTACTTCACGTAAATCCAGGCAAGTTGATCAAGAGAGAAAACTTCCAGAATGGAGATAAAATGCCCAGTATTGGAGAGACGGTCCACAATAACCCATATTGAATTTTTTCATCTGGAAGTTCTCATAAGAACAGTGACAATGTCCATAGTGATATTTTCCTACTTCCATGCTAGTATGGGTAGTGGTTTGAATACGCCTTTATAATGTTGTCACTCTGCCTTCACTTGCTGACATACCAGGCACCTTGAAGTGTAGTCAGCAATCTCTCTTTTCATATTACCCCAACAATAATGATCCTAAAGGTCCCTATACATTTTTGTCCTTCCAGGATGTATATAAAATGTTGATCTATGAGCTTCATCCATCAGCAACTTTTTTATTTCCAGAAAATATGGAACACATAGTCTTGTACAAAATTTTAGTACACCCTCTTTCTCAATATTGATCTCAAGAAACATTCCATCCCTTATAGTCTCAAACATCTCTTGTAACAAAGGATATTATTTCTGAGCTTTCTTGATCTTTTCTAGTAATGACGGCTGATAAATAATTTGGGTTAGGGTTGATGATGCATCTTAACTTATAATTCCAATGTCCAGCTTTAATTGGTCATCGATCAAAAGATCTTTTTTAATCCTCATCATGGAATGAACAGCTGGGTATTTCCTACTTAATGTATCAGCAACATTGTTTTCTCTTCTTGGGTGATAATTAATTGAACAATAATAATCTTTAAGAAGTTCCAACCATATCCTTTGACTAATGTTAAATTAATTTTGTGTAAAAATATACTTCAATCATTTATGGTATATATATATATCAAAATTTTACCCATAAATATAGTGCCTCCATATCTTCATAGAAAAAATGATCGCAGCCAGCTCCAAATCATGTGTAGGATAGTTCTCCTCATGAGTCTTCAATTGTCGAGATGCATAAGAAATAAATTTGTCATTTTCAATGAGGACGCACCCAATCCCATTCAGAGATGCATAATTAAATGTAATCAAACCTTCTCCACTTGAGGGTATAGTTAACACGGGTGCAGTAACCAATCTCTTCTTCAGCTCTTGGAAACTTTTCTTACACTCTTTTGTCCAGATGAACTTTACCTCTTTCGAGTTAACTTGTTTAATGGATTAGAAAGTCGTGAAAAGTTTTTCACAACCCTCCTATAATATCTTTCTAATCATAGAAAACTATGAATCATAGTTATTGTTGTAGTTTGTGGCCACTTCGATACAAATTTTGTCTTTGTAGCGTCAACTATGATTCCTTCATTTGTTACAATGTGCCCCTAGAAAGCGACTTGTTGTATCCAATATTCACATTTTCTAAACATCCCATAAAGCCTCTCCTTTTGTAGAGTTCTCAAAATTTTCCTTAGAAGATCCCCATGCTCCTCAAGACTTTTGGAATATATCAGAATATTATCAATAAAAACTACCACAAAGATATCAAGTTAGTCTTTAAAGACTCTATTCAGCAAATACATAAAAATAGCAGGTGAATTAGTCAGTCTGAAGGGCATAACAACAAGCTCATGAATCCCATATCTTGATTGGAAGGTAGTTTCTGGAATATATTATTTCTTCAACCACAATTGATGATTTCTAGAATGAAGATCAATCTTAGATATGAATTGATCCCCAAAAAGTTGGTCAAATAAGTCATCAATTCTTGGAAAACTGTATTTGTTCTTCACTATGATCCCATTCAGTTCCCTATAATCAATGAATAGTGGCATTGATCTATCCTTCTCTTTCACAAAGAGAACTAGTGATCCCCAAGGAGACACACTTGGTCAGATAAACACCTTCTCCAAAAGATCTTGGAGTTGTTTCTTTAATTTATCTAAGTTTACATTTTTCATGTCATACAGGGTCTTTAATATCAGATGAGATCCAGGTACGAGTTCAATGGAGAACTCTACCTCCCTTTTTGGGGGAGTTTTGGTTAACTTATCAAAAATACTTCAATGTATTAATTGATGATGGGGACATTTTATATCCTTAAAATTTCTTCTTCTTCTTCCTCTTCACCGATTATCTCCATAAATAATGATGTAGGAGGTTCTTTTAGACAAAGATCAGGTTGAGATATCTCTCCTAGTATGATTACTATAGGTTTTCCATCCATGACTGCTGATATTTCCTTTCTTCTATAATTGATCTTAGTATTATACATTGAGAGCCATTCTATCCCTAGTATAATGTCAAATTCTCTCATGGGAATGACTACTAGATTTGCGATAAGATTATGCTCACTAAAGTAAATACTAGTGTCTCTAAACACTGACGATGCTTGGATAATCCAACTAGGATTCTTGACTGATAACTCTACTTTTAGCAATCCAGGGGTTAAATCTAAATTCATTGCAAACATGGAGGAAATAAAGGAATGCATAAAACCAGAATCAAACAACGTACTTGCTATCTTTGAGAGAACAATAAGAGTACCTGCTACCACATCATTCGGAGCTTCGAATTTAGCTATCATGATATAAAAAACACGGTCTTGATCCCTTGGTCTTTGTAGAGGCTGATGGTGGTTCCCCTCCACTTCCCTCGAATTTGGACAATGATTGGAAAAGTCCCCATGTTGTCCACACTTAAAGCACTGGACATCAGGTAGGTACTGCACCATCTTCCCCATGTCGTTTGTGTTTGGAAGTTGAGGTTTCACCTCACTATTAATATTCCTCGCAATGTTTCCATCTCTACCACACTTGTAACACTTTCTACTCCTGAGTATGCAGTTCCACGAATGCTTTTTCCCACATTTATTACAAGTGGGAAGTTTCACTTGCTTTTCTCCTCTTCCATGATGAAAATTCCTCCCTAATATGGGCTCCATCAATCTCTTCTTATCATTGGATTTATTAAACCACTACATCTCTCCAAATTCCAGCTCAACATTCATCTCACTCCACATGATCTTCACATATCTATCATAGTCTCAGTTGGCTAGATTATTCAGAAAACGAGGTCTCAATCCACCAAAGAATATATCAACCTTAACATTTGGATCCATGAAAAATCTAGAGTTATATCATGAAATTTTGTTGAATTTCATCTCATAACATCCGACCGATTCATCCTCCTTCTACTTCAGCTCGAGAAACTCCTACTCCATTTTTGTTCTCATGGAATGGGGGGAATAATTACTAAAAAAATATTCCTATCAACTAATCCCACTCGATAGCTTCAACTTACACTCTTTGCCTCATGTTTTTGACCAGTTACCACACTGATCAGCTACTCCTTCTAAGCGATAAACAACAAGGGTGACCATCTCTTGCTCTGAATAGTGGAGAAGAGAAAAGATCTTCTCGATGGTGTTGATCCACTACTCAGCAATAAATGGGTCAATTTATCCAATAAAGTATGGTGGTCGTTGTGGTATAATGGAATCAACAGAATGATTCTCCTTTCACGGTGAGATTGGTATCCCTGTTTGATTCAAGTTATTTCCCATTACATGAGTCAGTTGGTTCATCATTCGCATGAATTTTTCAATTACGACATCCATCAAAGGGTCATCAGCGCATGCTGCATTATGGTTACCATTTACATGGTTCCTCCTATTGCCTGCCATTTTTTTGAAAGAATAAGACCATAGTGAGAAACTTATTTCATTTACAGATATTTTAACTATAAAGGATCTTATGTACTAAAACATCATGCTTAGATAATAACATTTCTCTATAAGTCCTTCATAATGATTCATAAGAAGTTTGCGATTAATAAAACATATCACCCGGGAGTGTCGTAACCAAGAGTACAGCAAAGCCCATTTTCGGGCACCAGTTCTTGTTCGAGTCTAGCTCAAAGCAGTTTTTTCAGGTTTTACCCCTATGTACATCTATTCTAGAGCTGCCTCTACCTAATTGTATCCAGAAATGGATTTATTTGTTTGATAAAACACATACTCCATACTTAACATGATTCCAGAAAATTTTCCTATATTTAAACTTTTCTAAAGGATTCTTCCTAAAGTTTTCATATCCTAATTTCCATAAATAACTAAAATATCCATTAATACCAACTATGGAATCCCACCTTTTTTAACAGAACTTTTCATTTCCTTTAATGTAATTTTTTTTCAAGGAACGAAGATATACACACATTTCCGGCAAGACCAAAGAAGAAGTAAACTACGGGGGTCTAATGTCATGGAAATCAGGGACATAAAACATGAAAAAAACATAAAAATTTATTATAATCCACTTGTAAGGCTTCATAAAATGTTCATAATTTGTACAATTACTTCATCTCATTTCCTAGAGACATACATCAAAGTAAAGGGTGAGCAGAAGGCCCAGTAAGGGTAAAAAAGGAATCATTTTACTTGTGATATCAATAAGAACTTGAATAAAAACAATGACACAAGAGAAATAGATGTATAGGAATATCATAATCAAAATAACTTGAAATATACTTTAATATGTGGCTACAACATTTCATTTATACATTCATGAACATATCCCCAAGGTCCATCCCCAAGGTGTCATAAAAATTACCAAGGTTATTCACCAAGGTATCGTGAAAATGTCATCTCTAGAGATTAATACTTTACCCAATGCATTGGAGCTCTATCAAGGTGAACCCTTAATATGTATTTACATTAATTTGAGCCACATATAACATAATCAAACATTTCATAAATAACCCATATAGAATAAAAAAATGGGTTTCATTCAACATCAGGACATTTTAAAAAGTGCTTAAAAACATGATAGTTATGTCATTTTTAACCCATAGAAAGGGAGTGAGGATTACATGTTTGTCAAGTCCAGAATAAAATATATCAATATTTTCTAACTATGATAACCCATAGAAATGAAACAGGTATGGGTATTCACATACATAAAACAAGAGAGCTTCTTGAGAGAATGTGAGAGAAATTTTGAGATGAAATTTTTGCAGCATAACGGCCACATAACATCGTTTTAGAAAAAATTTAAAAGAGAGGGTACAAAGGAAACCCGATAATAAATAACTCATAATATTGTATAAATATATAATGATATGGATATAATAACAAGGTAGTTATATTTTAATGTCATACCACATGAAAAAAAACATGTAATAAATAAGAAGATGTGATTTCCTTTACGAATCATTTGGAAGCCTAACAACATCACATAAAAATTATGAAAGTCAATTGATGAGAGTGGAAAGGGTTATCTCATCATTTAGACTTGAAATAGACAGTATAAAATATATAACAGTACAATACACCACAAAATAAAATGGAACTATAAGACATAACATAAACAAAACCATGACCTAAAATAGGATGGTGAAAGAATCCCTTACCTTGAAGAGTAAATTTGAAATATTGAAGGTCAAAACCTTGAGAGTATTTTGGGAACCATGGGAGGACTCCTTTGGGAGGTAAAGAGACCAGAATTCCGTTGAGGATGATTTTGGAATTAAAAGGATGAGGGAATGGCTTGGTATTTATTGGAATTGTGATGGAACAAAGCATTAATTGCCAAGGGACACCTCATCGGCGATATTGGAAAAACCATGGGATTTCCCATGGTATTTTCCCATGGTATTGGTCACTTGGGACACCTAATACCTTATCTTAATATTCATAAGTCGAACAAAATGATTACATTATTATAACATCCTTAATGATGTCATTAAACACCTGAATCATAAAAACTGTATTTTAAATATTCACCGAAAATTCAACCTTTTCAGAAAAATCCCCAAATATCACTTTAACCTAATATCAATGGTATGAATAAAAAAATGAACTCCATTTTAGTAAAATAATTTTCTAATAATTTTTAATTTAATTTTTAAATAAAAAACTATTCACCCAAAAAAACAGAAACGTAAGTAATAATTTCTAAAACAGTTATTTACCTATTTTATTGAATTAAATTACTTAATCAAGGTGCCAATATTATATATAATACTTTATTAAGTGAGGTAACAAAAACCATTTGGTCATATTGGTAATCATAAGCGTAAAATAACTATTCATAATTTAATATTCACCAAAAATTATGTTGATCATATTAGACTCAAAATTTCTTGGTGAACACAATTGTAGAAGACCATTTTGGAAAATCATTACACATTATTAAATATTTAATGATTACATAAATATTTTAAAATATAATTTTTTTAAAAAATCATCTGTAATATAAATCCTTTAATTATCCAAACATTTGAAAATTCACAAACATCACCAGAAGAATAAATCCCAATTTTATTTATCTCAAAGGATTACACAAAGCAGTTACGGTCTCATTACATAGCCCCTTATAACACCATCACATGACTTTAGTGGATGGTGTGCTACAGTGATAGAATCTGGTGGTGGTTTGGCCAACATTTCTTGAGTGGTGATTTCTATCAACAATAACTTCTCCTAAAGGAATTTTTTTTCGAGCTTCACATGATGATGTTCAACTTCAGTTTTCTCCAAAGAAAAGCCCTGCGTGCTACCTCCTTCCCATGTTCCATCAGATGGGATTCGATCAGCCCAAGACTACTAGATGGGTCCATCACATCTACTTTCTGTATTAATTAATCTAGATCACATTTTTTATAGAGAAAAATTGAAACATTAAGAGTTTAGTTTCCAATGGTCATATTGACCGACAATCATATAATAGTCAAAACCCAATGGACTGAATTTAATTATACTCATTTCATTATATGAAATATTTCTGTTTAGTATAAAATATAATAACAATAAAAATTTGGAAACAAAAACTATTTAAAAAGTTCGAGTCATTTCAATCCATGCGCTTGCTCCAATCCTTACTATTCAACTGCACGGTTTTCTCCAAAATTCCTTTCAATTCACAGTTTGAAACCTCAGACGAAACTTTTTTTGGGGGTTTGTATGGTTTGAATTTTTGTGTGTCACCCCATACTTCCAATGGAGTGAATACAAATTCTGATTCCAATAGTGTGTCCCCTAGTCACTGATGATTGCGTTTGGTACTCCATACAGGGAAAAAAATTTCACTTTGAAAAAGTCCACTACAACATGATAATCATCAATCCTTGTAACCTATGCCTCCAGTCATTTTATCACATAATCAATGACAACAAAAATATATTGAAAACCAAAAGAACTAGTAAAAGGACCAATAAAATTAGTTCCCCATACATAAAAAATCACACAAGATAATATGGAATATTGGGACATCTCGTGTCTCCTAGAAATGTTACCAGTGTGTTGGCAATTTGAGCATGACTTACAAAACTCATGAGCATCAAGGAATAAATTTGGAAAATACAACCCAGAGTCCAAAACATTCTTAGAAGTCTGTTGGGGTCCAAAGTGTACACAACAACCAAGTGTATGTCATAATTGCAACACAAAATCAAGCTCATGATCAGGAACACACCTCCTCATAACCTGATCACTACACATGAACCCGAGGTACGGATCATCCCAAACATAATATCGAGACTCTCTTTTTAATTTTTGAACTAGATGTTTCTTAAAATTTTTAGGGATTTCAGATGAAAAAGATTGGTCACTAAATCGGCATACCAAGGGTGTGTACTTGAGATGTAAAAGATATGTTCCTTGGGGAAAGTGTCTCGAAGTGGTACAAGGATCAAGGTATCAACCTCTAGTGTGTGAGTAATCATACTCATGTGGTTTTCCACCAGGTTTGTTGACCCCTTCTTTTCCATTATTTAAATATCAAATTCTTGATGAAGGATCAGCAATTAGATAAGTCTTGGATTTGTGTAATGATTCTTCAAAAGTTACTTCAGAGGTGCATGACTAGAAAAAAGATATATATTAGAGCCCAATAAATATGAACAAAATTTATCTAAAGCCAATATGACAACAAGAAACTCATTTTCCATGGTTGTGTATTTTAATTGGGATGAATCCAATGTCCTCAAAGAATAGGAAATCACATGTGAATGTCCCTCTATGCTCTATGATACGACAGATCCAATCACAAAGTGGGATATGTCACACATAAGCTCAAAAGGAATGTACCGTTGTGAGGGATGTATGATCAATGGAGTGGTCAAAAATTTCTTCAGCTCATCAAATGATACCCTGCATGAATCATCAACCACAAAATCAGAATCCTTTTGTTTTAATAATTACATCGGAAGAGAAATCATACTAAAATCATTGATGAAGTGCCGATAAAATCCAGTATGCCCTAGGAAAGATCTAACACCATGCACACATGAAGGATAAGGTATGGATGATATGATAACTACCTTATATCTATCATCATATATCCTATGTTTTGACAATACATGCCCTAAGACAATGACATGATCTACCAGGAAATGATACTTTTCAATGATCAAGACCATACTATTCTTAATACAACAATTAAAAACATTTCCCAAACTATAGATATTATCATCAAAAGGAGACCCATACACTGAAAAATAATCTATAAATACCTCCATGGAGTAGTCAATGAAATCTGAAAAAGTACTCGCCATGCATCTCTAGAAGGTACCTGGGGAATTTCAAAGTTCAAATGGAATCCTTTGGTAGGAAAACATAACTAATGGACAAGTGAATATTGTCTTATCTTGATCCTCCAGAGCAATAGAAACATGACAATATCTAGAAAATCCATCCAAGAAACAATAGTGTGATTTCCGAGCTATTCTCTTAAGCATCTAACTAATAAATGGGAGGGGAAATGGTCCTTGTGAGTATATTGATTTAGTTTCCTATAATCAATGCACACACACCAACTGTTTTTCACCCACATTGGAACTAACTCCTCATTATCATTTTTAACAACTGTAATAGAAATTTTCATAGGCACAACCTGAATATGACTTACCCACTGAGAATCTAAAATGGGAAAGATTATACCTGCCTTAAGAAAATTTTCTACCTCTTTTTTACCAACCTTCAAAAGTGTTGGATTGAGTCTCCTTTGTGGATGCCTAATCAGTTTAGTCCCATCCTCCAAAAGAATCATATTCATGATAATAGAGGGGCTAATAGTTGATATGTCAGCCAAGGTCCACCTAATTGACATGATGTTCTGCCTCAAAAGATTCAAATGTTTTTATTGATGCTCAAAAGGGAGAATGCAAGAAATTATATCAGGTAATTTCTCACCACATATTAAGTATGAGTATTTTATATTTGGTTGTTATGTCTTGATTTCCAATGTAGGGGGTGATGTATGGATGGAGAAATTGAAGGAACTGAAATATGTGCACAATGAAAATAAATATCGGAATATACATCATCAAAATCAGATAATAGTTCATCAAATCCATTTTCATACTCAACAACCATGTCATATTTAGAGTTCACATGATCTTGATCAGAATATTAACCCATTTAAAAATAAAATCTTAGAGAGTCATGTTCATTAGAGACATGTGTGGAAGTAATCTTGGACATTAAACTAGAACCAATACACAAAATCGCCCTAACAATAGGACAATAAAATTCTATGGTTTTTTATTTGGTGGTTCAAAATGGGAGATAACAAATGATGAATGGCCTATGAAGGGTACTTTATGGATTTCATAACATGAAATATCACAAAATTATCTCCAAAAACCTTGGAAAGTGTACCATCATGGACATTTATGATCATTTTTGCTGTTTTGAGGTCGGGTCTTCCTAAGATAATGGGATCATGTGAACTTACCTGATCCTCCTCCATTTTAACAACTTAGAAATATGATGGAATGATCATGTCTCTTACCCAAATACATCCTCAAGAAGTCCCACTAGATATTCCATATATCTATTCACCAACTACACCACTACTCTGGTCAACATCAACTCACCAAACTGTGAAGAAGAGAATATAGAGGGAGGCATCACATTTATGGAATCCCCCAAATCACATAATGCATCAGAAAAGTGTATCTTCCTAATGGTTTATTGGATGGTGAATGTCCCAGGATCCTTTCGCTTTGTATGAATTTCTAGATTTGATTTAATGAGTCCTAAAACATTCCTTCTCCAATTGATCCTCTCATTTCCCTTGATCCCACTTCTATTGGAACAATGTTCATTTAAGAATTTCGCATGACTTGGGATTTGCTTAATGACCTAAATAAGAGGGATCTTTGTCACCACACACTTGAATATGACCAAAAACTACTTTTTCATTGCCTCTTCAGCCATCTTCTTGGTTTGAAATACCCTATTTGGAAAAGGAAGTGTTTTAAGAGTAAAATCATAAATCTTTTCTTGACTTTGTCTTTCTCCTTAGGATTCTCATCAGCCAGTTTTCAATAGGCATTTACTGGAGTTGAGGTGAATCCCAGTTGAATGATATGTCGATCATCATCAATTTTTTGATTCATGATTCTCAATGTGATGTAACTGACATTACCCTTTGGATTTTGAGTATGTTGGAAGGTTGATTTCTAGGATTTTTACTTACCAGTTCAGGGAGGGATGTGGAAATCTAGATCATTTGAGTGTTCAACATCCTCAGATCTAAACCTTGACTCTTCAGGTCATTCTGTTCATTAAGAACACTTTTCATCAAAAGGGAATCAGTATTAGAATCTACCTTTTGTTGAGAAATCTCTTGTTGTGTTCTTGTTGATGTTTGGGATTGAAATCTGTTTTGGGGTTGTTGTAAACCCTCATAGTAATAAAGGGGCTGCTGGATGTTATGTTGAGGGGGGGGGGGATTTGTTGTTGTCCAGAGGCATACCACATGTCCAATTGATCCATCCACCCTTTGTTTTATATTGCAGTAAAGGAAGAAAACGTATTTTTTGGATCTGGCTATTGATGTTGCTGATATGGTCTCCCAGGGAATAATTTTTCACAATATTATGTTTCTTATAGTTGTGGGAAACAGTCTGTTGGGTAGATTGTCTTATTGAAAATGACACATGTCCTTGAAGGAGGGATTTGGGATGTCTTTTGAGCCAAATAAATCTATCTCACCATAGTTTTCTATTCTTTCAAAATGGTATCAATAAAATTAATTCAAGAGAATATATAATTACCTGATGTACTCCGCTGATACGTAGTGTGCCTCGATCACAAAATTGTTGGGAGTTTTGTGTAATCTTTTCGATTTATGCACATATGGCTACTGGTGTTTTGTCCACCGAATCTCCTCCAGCTACAGGATCCAACATGCTCCTTTCCATAGGATTGAGTTCTTCATAGAAGCATTGGATAAGGAGTTTCTCACTGATTTGGTGATGTGGGCAGCTTGTGTACAATATCCCGAATCACTCCCAGTACTCATACATTGACTGCCATTATGCTTTCTTGATCCCCAATATCTCCATAAAATATAAGTGGTCCACGAATCTAGAAAAAATATTATCAAGAAAAGGTGTTATATTTCATTCTATAAAAGTTTCATCTTCAGGTTGTAGATAATACATTCAGTCTTTTAGAGCTCTATAATTTGAAAATGGAAATGATATTAGTTTGAGTTGATATTCACATAAATTTCATGGTTTAAGGGTGGAGCAAACCAAATTATATTATTTAAGGTGTTTATTGAGATCATCATCAGAGAATCCACGAAATTTTGGAAGCAGGTGAATTAACTGGGATTTCTGTTCAAAGTTTGATTCGATATTTGGGTATGTAATTCAATTTGGTTGATAATTAATATTAGGTGCAACCAATTCTCAAATTGTTAAATTATTTTAATTTCCATCATTTTCATCCATTAGTTCTTGTTTTTGGTATGATATATAAATTTTTCCAATATCAATTTTATTAGAGTGGATGAATTATCCAAGTAGTTGAACGTTGAAACTTAATGTAGACTGAGAATGTCTAATTTGATCCCAAAGTCTACTTTCAATCATAGGGTCAAGATCTAAAAGATACTTTGGAATAGTTTATTTCAAAAATCAAATAAAAATTAAAATACGTGAAGTGGGTCATAGTAAAATAAAAATGGGAAGTTTGAGCTGACAGTCCATAAATAATATGATGAGGAAAACAAAAGAAGAATAAAGATTCAGATAGGATAAATAGTGAATAATGATGATAAGAAGAGAATATAATGTAATATAAAATAAATACCTCTAAATGGTTGAAATATTTACTTACCTCCATGAAAATGGCACCTATTTTAAAGTCGCTATCTTCGGCACCCTCAAATGATTACTAGTTTGTTGGGGTACTTAGGTGTATCAGAGTGGCTGACCATAGTCGTCTCTCAAAAGAGGAAGTAAATTTAACTACATATTAAAGGTATTTTGAAAATAAAATAAAATGAAATAATAATACTAAATAAAATGTTGGGGTTGTTTATCATTTAAAAAACTAGAATAATTTTACTGGAAGATGATTGATTTTTTTTATTTTTAAATGAAGTCCAATTAAAAAGACGCAATAGGAAGAAATGTTTCTCTGAACATATTTCAAAATGAGTAATAGAACCAACTATAACAATTAATTAAGTTTCTATTCATTATAATTTAAAATAATAACCATATAATTATTATCCCCTAATTTGATATACCATAAACTGTAAATGAGTTAATTCAAACACAAACATGAAATTAGTTAAAACCTAGGTTTGCTTGAGACCACGCAATCTTAGCACCCTACTTCAATTGATGTTCAAAATCAATATTATGGTCAGTGGTAAAAAGGGAACATATAAATTTTGGAAATTTAGGATGAATTGTGATTATTGATTATATTTTGACTCTACAAATTTATCCTTTGTGGTGTTGTATTAAAGATCATGATCGTGCTCTCATTATTCACACAATACCCGACCTTAACTGTTTTTGTGTTTATTGTTTAATTGCTTGATAATATTATTATAATTTAAAAATTCAATTCATGGATAAAATTAATTGAATTAAAGTAGATAAATTATTCAAAAATAAATAAATTAAGAGGGTATAAGATTGACTGATCACTATGAAAACTACACTTTTATGGGTGGTGCGGTCATTATAGAGGTGTTTTGCATGAGCAATGAATTGAAAGGTAAGAACCCAATATCGGCACAACTATTGACTCAAACCCAAAAAGGATGAGTAAAGAATATGAAAAAGGAATAAAGAAGACTAATAGATGAAAAATTCAAGATATAATCATGAAAGCAATGAAATACAAAGAGGAGGTAAGAGAGGAGAGCTTTTTTCGAAGAGATGTTTGTACAGGGCCTTACTTTTTCCAAGAGTTGTGAGGGTATCCCAAGAGTTTCCCTTTTGGAAAAACCTTCCTAGTTCAATTTCCAGCAATACCAGAGAGTGAAATCATCCTTGAAATAGAGTTGGGGAAGGACTTGGTTACAAAACATATTTAAATATGAAAGGGAAATTTGTCCAAATTGATTAACCCCAATTTCACTGCGTAGTTGACATAAAAAACGATTTATGTATTTGGCCTTCTAGAAGGATTATTTCTTTCTAATATTTCCACAAATATTCCCTCATAATTTGGACCCAATCCATGTCTATATAAAAAATATATGGACCAAATGATAAAGTGTTGTCCAATCTGGACAACTCCATCCATCTCTGTCATCATGTCCCATTTACTCCACTGAAATGCATGATCCAACTCCCATGTACTGAATAGAATGTTTTTCCCATTATATCAAGAAAATAGTTACAAAGGTTTAAGTAAAAATAATTTTCTGAAAAATAGTTAGGCTCTTAATACTACAATTAATTTTAAAAGAGTAAAACATGAATATCCATCAAATTTCCAAATGAATGATCTAATCCCAAATATTCTATAAATTAAAATATTTAGTACAATTTGAGGAAATTCATTCATTTATAATCTATAAAATATTCAATAAAATTGTGTTTTATAAGCTCCCCCACATTTACCCTTTTTCACTCATAGGAAAAACCTTATTCCATGTATTCGAGAAAATTGACACAAGATATCCATGTTTATATTTCTCAATACATTGTAGAAATGTAGGCAAAGTAGAAACCCCATAAAGAGTAAATATCAATAAATTTTTTAGTGAATGCCTCATAAATTGTGTCAAAACAAAATCCACTGAGATTTATAACACTAATAACATCAAAACAATTAATGGGTTCACCATGCCACTAATTCTCCATGTGTGTTTGTTCCTACCATTCCATGCTCATAAATCCAACCATTATTCTATATATTTAGGTAATGTAAAACAATTGTTCTTACTTGGATTAATTCACCGAACCTATTCTACATTCCTTTTCAATTGAATGTAATGACCAACTAACTTATGCTTTCCTGAAAGTAAAACTTTATGATCCCGACCTAGATATACCCATATGTTGTACATTTCATCACTGCCCTCATTTATAATTTTATTTATTTATTTCTTATTTTGCACTTGGAAAAAATGTCACACTCAACTCTCAAGCCTTATTTTATCTCCTCATGACACTAATTGTAATAGTTATAAAAATATTAATGGTCAAGGAAAAGTTGTTTTTGACCTGTGCAAGACACACCCCTTTTTTTAGGACGTACAATACTGGGATAATAGGCACACACACACATAGGTCAATTCATTATAGTAATGAAACTGATCAGAATAGAAACATATGTATGGACAAACCAATGAAAGTTTTACATAACTTGACTATACATTCAATTTAGTAGGAAAACTTTCTTAATTCATAGTTGAGTGAAAATTTGTGTGGAGAAATTAATGATAAAATTTACTATGGTCAAATATCACAAATAATGATGTCAAAATATAAATGGTTTTATAATGAAACAACCATTCATATCATCGATGACTTCATTTTTTATAAAAATAAACCCCTAGTGATGAAACTTACCCATGCTTATCATTCTACCAATGAATTTTGAAAACATGAATTTCTACTCTATTTCACATGGGAATGTAACACGATATATATATATATATATATATTCACTTTTTCATTTTTTTGGGATTATTTTGAATCATTTAGCCAAAAACTTAATTAAAAATACACAAAAAACACACAAACTAAAATCCTAAATAACAACCCCAAAATGGTGTCCCCTACCCAACACATAAAATATAGCATTTTCCCCAATGTGAACCTATGAGAAGATATGTACACATGAAAAGAATAATTTTAAATATGAAGAATAATATAAAATTGATATGGTTAGAAACATCATGACATGCTCGAGTGATAATGGGGTCGTGTTGGGTGGTGAATTCCACTGCATCAGTAGATAGTCCCTTAATGTATCTCTTCAAACGTTTCCCATTGAATGTAATGCTACTTCTAGAGTCCTCTTGTGTGATATCCACTACACAATAATGAAAAACATTAGATAAAATATAATGACCTAACCATCTGGAATTCAACTTACCTGGCATCAGCTTTAGACATGAACTATAGTGAAGGACTTTCTCTCCGACATGAAACTCTATTTGTTGGATCTTTCTGTTATGATCTTCCTTTGATATTTCCTTGTAGAGCCTTGATATGTCATATGAGTACTATCGAATATCCTCAAGCTCTTGAATTTGCAGCTTCCTTTGAATTCCATATTGGGCCAAATCCATGTAGCATTTCATTATAACCCAATAATCCTGATGCTCGACTTCCATAGGGAGATGACTGACCTTCTCAAAGACAATCCTAAATAGAGACAAACTAATGAGAGTATTTTATGATGTCCTATAAGACCACAATGAATCAATCAAGAACATTCTTTACTCCTTCCTATTAGGATGCATGATTTTTTCTAAAATTTGTATCAATTCACGGTTTGAAACCTCATCCTGGCCATTTGTTTGGTGGTTGTATGGTGTTGATGTTTTGTGTTTCTCCCCATAGTTCCTAAGGAAAGAACCAAAATTCTGATTGAATAAGTGTGTCCCTAGGTCACTGATGATAGCATTTGGTATTCCAAATGTGTAAAAAATCATCGCTTTGACAAAGTCCACAACAATAAGAGAATCATCAGTCCTGGTGGCCTTAGCCTCCACGCATTTTCTCACATAATCATTGAAAACCAAAATATATAAAAAACCAAATGAACTAGGAAATGGATCCATAAAATCATTTCCCCATATATAAAAAATATCACATGATAATATGGGTGGTTGGGGCATCTCGTGTCTCCTTGAAATATTACCATTGTGTTGGAAATGTGAGCACGACTTACAAAAAACGTGAACATCATAGAATAAATTAGGCCAATATAATCAAAAGTCCGAAACATTCCTAGTTGTATGATGGGGTCTAAAGTGTCCACCAAAAGAATGTGTATGACATAATTGTAGAACAGAATCAAACACCTAATCAGGAATAGACCTCCTATTATCATGATCACTACACATGCGCTAGAGGTAGGGATAATCCCAAACATAGTACCTAGACTCAGTTTTTAATTTTTGGATTTGATGTTTCTACAAAATCTCACAGATTTTGCAAGAAAAAAGATAGTTCACTAAATCTTCATACCAAGGATGTGTACCTGAGATAGATTAAAGATGCACATCAGGGAAGGTGTCCTGAAGTGGTAGTTAGTCCAAGGTGTTAGCCGCTAGTGTGGGAGTAATCCTACCCATGTGTTCTACCACCATGCTTTCTGACCGCTTCTTGTCCTTTATTTCAATATTGAATTTTTTAATAAAGAGTGTCCATCAGATAAGTCTTGGATTTGCGTATGGATTCTTCAAAATGTACCTTAGAGATGCATGGTAAAAAAACAACTAATTTAGATACAAATAAATATTAACAGAATTTATCTAAAGAAATATGATAGCAAAGAAACTCATTTTCTGTGGTTGTGTATTTTTATTGTGATGAATCCAATGTCCTAGATGCATAGTAAACCTCATGCGAACGTCCCTCCACCTTATGTGATAAGACAGATCCAATCGTAATGTTGGATACATCACACATAATCTCAAAAGTAATGTCCCATTGTGGGGGATGTGTGATCGGTGGAGTGGTCAGACACTTCTTTAGCTTATCAAATGCTACACCGCACGAATCATCAAACAAAATATTATAATCCTTTTGATATAATCATGATATAGGAACAACAATATTACTAAAATCTTTGATGAAGAGCTGATAAAATCTTGAATTCCCAAGGAAAGATCTAAAATCACACACACATGAAGGATAGGGTAAGGATGAAATGATATCTACCTTAGATCTATCAACCTCTATCCCATGTTTTGACTCAACATTCCTTAAGACAATGCCATTATCTACAATGAAATGACACTTTTGAAAGTTCCAGACCAAATTCTTATTAATAAAACGCTTAAAATTTTTTCCCAAACTATAGATAAAATCATCAAATGAAGATGTATACACTGTAAAATCATCTGTAAATACCTCCATACATGTAACGACCCGAAATTTTGAATAATTATTGTTTCCTGATATTGTGTGTTATTTATTTATACTCAACAAAACTATTTCATTTGATAACATGAGTATAATTAAAATGAGACCATTGGGTTTTTACTGTTATATGACCATTGCTCAATATGACCGCTGGAAACTAAAAGTTTCGTTTTCCTTTGTCTCTAAATACAATTAATCTTGGTTAATTAATATAGAAATAAGATTTGATGGCCTCACCCAGTATTCTTGGACCGATCGAAGCCCATATAACAGAACTTCGGATGGAGGTAGCCCCCCTGGGATTTTCTCTCGACCAAACCCAAGCCGAACTTCATCGTGTGAAGCTAGAATGGAATCGCCTTCACGAGAAGTTCAAACTAATAGAAATTACTACACATGCGATGTTGGACGAGCCTCTCACAGATTCTCTCACCTTAGCACACCTTACACTTAGGTCCTATGCTGGTGTGATAAGGGGCTATGTAAGGAGACATAACTGCCTTGTGTAATCCTTTGATTTAAATAACAGTTGTGAATTCCTCTTGTGATGATGTTTGTAAATTTTCAAATGTCTGGAAAAATATAGTATGCATATTTTTGTTGAGTTCTAGAAAAAGAATATTTGAAAATATTTATTAACTAATTATGTGTAATGATTTTCAAAAAATGGTCTTCTACAATTATGTTCAGTATGAAATTTAGAGTCTAATAAGATCAACTTAATTTTTGATGAATAATAAATTATGAATAGTGATTTTATTCTTAGGATTAGTAATGTGACCAAATGGATTAGTAATCTCACTTAAATAAAGCATTAATATAATCTAGTCACCTTGATTATGTAATGTTATTTAATGAAATGGTTAAATAAAGGTTTCATAAATTATTAGTCATGTATTAGTTTTTTTCGGGTGAATAGTGTTTTTTAATTAAAATTTTAATTAAAAATATTTAGAAAAATATTTTTATAAAATGGATTTAATTTTTTGAACTCAGAGCATCGATATTATGTTAAAGTAATTTTTAGGGATTTTTCTGAAAAAACAGAATTTTTGGTGAATAGTGTATTTATTTAAGAATTAAATAAAAAATATTTATAAAAATATTTTTATAAAATGGAGTTCATTTTTGAGATCAAATCATCGATATTTGGTTACGGTGAAATTTTGGGATTTTTCTGAGAAAGCTGAATTTTCGATTAATAGTGAAAATGCAGTTTTTATGTTACGTGTGTTTAATGACATCATTAAAGGATGTATTAAGTATGTAATCAATATGGTCGACTTATGAATAGTAAGATAAGGTATGAGGTGTCCCCAGTGGCCAATACCATGGGAAAGCCCATGGTTTTTCCAAAACCACTAATGAGGTGTCCCTTTGCCATTAATGCCTTGTCCCCTCACTTTCCCTATAAATACCAATCCATCCTCTCATCCATTCGACTCCCAACTCTCCCCAATAAAGATATGGTTTCATTACCTCCCAATGAGTCCTCCCAAGGTGCCCCCAAGCCTTCAAGGTCCCAAACCTTTGAGTTTTAAGAGTTACATTTTAAGGTAAGGGATCCAAACTCTCTTTTTCTATTCAAATACTCTATTTTATGTCATTTATTTTATGCTCCATGTTCTTATGTTGTATGATGTTATTTTATATTCCTTTTACTTGCCTTTTCATGTTCATATGATGAGAGATCCCCTATTACTCTAATCATTTCATTTTAGGAATTTTTAAGTGGTGTCGTTAGGCTTTCGAAATTTTTGTAACAGATTCTTTCACCCTTCTCATTTTCATGTTCCTTTTTATGTTGGGGTATGATTTCTATATCTATCATACTGATATTTTATGTTCATATGATGAGAGACCCTATTTGATCTCGTCAATTCATTTTTTTGATGTTTATGTGACGTCGTTAGGCTGCCGAATTTTTAAGGGATTCGTTCACCCATCTCATTTTCAAGTTCTATTTTCTGGTCAAATCTTTCAAGTTCCCTTTTATTATGTTGAGATATGATATCAATATCTATCATACTAATCATTTATGTTCATATTACTAGAGAAACTATTTAATCTCTTCAATCCATTTTTGACGATTTATGTGACGCCGTTAGGCTGCCGAATTCTCATAAGAGAAATCTTATTTTTTTGTCTTCCTTTCATGGTCATGGTTTCATATGAAATATCATTAAACATTCATTACCATGTTCTTGAATCATTTATATTCTATTCCCCTACTGTTTTATGGATCATTTATGACTGGGCTAACCATGTCACCTCTCTTTTCAATTCTTTCTAAAACCACGAAACATAGCTGTTATGCTGCAGAATTTCCTTCTCAAAATGTCTCACTCTTATTCTCAAATTCATTTATTTTAGTAAGTGAATACTCAAAGATCATTTTTCTAAAGGGGTATTCACATATATACCAAAGTTTTCTATTTTAAATTCTGGGATTTTCATACATGATACCTTCTTTCCCTTTCCATGGTTTTAAAGTGACATAAAGATCTTGTCTTTAAAGTAGTTTTTAAAACGTTATCATTATGAAATGAAACCCATTTCTTTTATTCTATATGGGTTGCTTATGAAATGATTTATGATGATATATTTGTATCACATGATAATAAAGGAAAAATTAAGGGTACGCCCTGATAGTTCTCCAATACATTGGGTAAATACATAATCTCTAGATATGACCATTTAGACTGATACCTTTGTGAATAACCATGGTAATTTTTATTGACACCTTGGGGATGGACCTTGGTGAAACAGAAATTATTTTCAGTATTAAATGTTGTAGCCACATCTTCAAGTTATGAAATACGTTATTTTTATTATGATATGCCTCATGATTTCTTTCTCAATCCTTAAAGTTATTTTTCATGACATTTTTGATGTATCTCAAGTTCGCATGTTAAATGTTTCCCCTTGTTTCCCTTCCTGGGCCTTCTGCTCACCCTTTCTTTTGATGTATGTCCCCAGGTTATGAGATGTAGTAATGAACCTAGGATGACCATAAGGATAATCCCTTCATGTGTTTAAGAAGAATTTTTTATGTTTTCATATTTTACATTCCTGGTTTCCAAGACACTAAACCTTAAAGATCATCGGTTTTGTTAAATGTAATGAATGTTTATGTGATTTAATAGTGGGATGCCATAGTTGGTATCAAAGGATGGTTTAGTTATTTGTGGAAATTAGGATATGAAAACATTAGGCATAACCCTATAGAAAAGTTTAAATATAGGAAATCTTCCGGGTATTTTGGTGAGTATTGAGTAAGGGGTTTCCAAGCAAATACATCCTTGTCTGGATACGAGCAGGTAGAGGTGGATCTAGCACATATGTACATAGGAGTAAAACCCAAAAATACCACTTTGAGCTAGACTCTAACAGGAACTAGAACATGATAAGGGGACTTGCTGCACTCTTGGTTACGGCACTCCTGGGGTATATTCTTTGGTAAATTCATAAGCTTAGTATGAACCATTATTAAAGGAACAAACATAAAATAAAATAAAGATTCGCATAAGAATATATGATCATGGATAACCAAGTTTGATACCTAGGGGATCACACGTTAGGGTATACTTTTCTTCTACAAGTTATCCTTATATTCTTTAAGTTCCTTTTCATGATTATTGGCTAAGTATTTAAGCCCCTAATTATACTTTCTTTTCTTAGTTAATGGTGGGAAATGGAAGAACATGTCCCAACAACCAATGTGATAGGAAATGCGATGATTGCCGTATTAATGTGACAAAGATGATTATGGGATTAAAAGATGATTATTATTTTAGATGATGTTCACTATTTTGGGGACCCTATATGATCGAGGTAAATTGATTAATATGGTATTTTCATTAAGGAGTAAAGGTTGACATATATTTTTAAGAATCGATGAATTTAAGGTGGACATATAGAAATGATTAACCTATCTTAGGAGTGGTTGATGTTGTTTGGAGATGAACAATGAAGTTTATTTTGGAAGACTATGTTATCAAATCCTTCTTGTATATGGGTTTCAATCTTAGTTTGTATTATTTTAAGGAATTTTAAGAATATTTATTTATGGGATGGTCTATGATGAACTTTGGGTATTACCATTGAACTTTGAAAATTTAAAACTGGTTTCCCTTCCTATGGGATTCTTTCTTTTGGAAGAGTATTTTTATCTTACCCTTTCTGTTTCTGGGATAATAATTAAAGATAGAAGAAATTTATAGTTAATATTTTTTGGATTACGTGACTCTCAATAAGATGATTCTTGTGTTTTGATGAGACCAAGTGTTTTGGAATGCTTATCATTTAAAGAAAATATTGGTTTTGGTAGAAACTTATTAAGGGATGAATCTATACATGAAGTTAGGTATATTTCCTTATGTTTTTGTTCTATGTAGTAAATGTATTCCTCAAAATTATGAAAAGGAACATGAAACAAAAATGATGTTTGTTTACGTTTTCTATTAGGTAATCAAAGACCGTTTACACACATCATATGTTTGTGATTTTCTTGTTGTTAACGTTCTCCTAATAATGTTTTCTATCACTCTCTCTTAGAACGTTACCCTTTGTTTTTTTCCTCCATGTCTATATCTTCCTACATGGGATCCTAGTATGGGATAACTCAGGTGACCTTTGTACTTCCCATTCATTCTTTTAAAGTAATAGTTTTACTGACTCCTTTTCTGATGTGGGACTTTCAATGAAATTTCAAAACCCAATTTTAAAAATTGTGAGGACGTAATTTCATAAAGGGGGAAGATTGTAACGACCTGAAATTTTGAATAAATCTTGTTTCCGGATTTTGGGTGTTATTTTATTTTTTATACTCAACAAATCTGTTTCATTTGATAACATGAGTATAATTAAAATGAGACCGTTGGGTTTTGACTGTTATATGACCATTGGTCAAAATGACCGCTAGAAACTAAAGGTTTCATTTTGTTTTGTCTCTAAATACAAGTGATCTTGGTTAATTAATATAGAATGAATATTTGATGGCCTCACCCAGTAGTCTCGGACCAATCGAAGCCCATCTAACATAACTTGGGAAGGAGGTAGCCCCACTGGGATTTTCTCTGGACTAAACCCAAGCCAAACCTCATCGTGTGAAGCTAGAACGGAATCGCCTTCGCGAGAAGTTCAAACTAATAGAAATTACTACACGTGTAATTTTGGCTGAGCCTCCCTTAGATTCTCTCACCTTAGCACACCTTACACTTAGGTCCTATGCTGGTGTGATAAGGGGCTATTTAAGGAGACCATAACTGCCTTGTGCAATCCTTTGATTTAAATAAAAATTGTGATTTCTTCTTGTGATGATGTTTGTAAATTTTCAAATGTCCGAAAAAATATAGTATGCATATTTTTGATGAGTTCTAAAAAAGAATATTTGAAATTATTTATGTAAACCTTAGATAACTAATTATGTGTAATGATTTTTAAAAAATGATTTTCTATAATTATGTTCAGTACGAAATTTAGAGTCTAATAAGATCAACTTAATTTTTGATGAATAGTAAATTATGAATAGTGTTTTTATGCTTAGGATTAGTAATGTGACCACATGGATTAGTAATCTCACTTAAATAAAGCATTAATATAATCTAGGCACCTCGATTATGTAACGTGATTCAATAAAATGGTTAAATAACGGTTTTATAAATTATTAGTCAACTATTAGTTTTTTCGAGTGAAGAGTGTTTTTTTAATTAAAAATTTAAATAAAAATATTTAGAAAATTATTTCTATAAAATGGATTTAATTTTTTGAACTCAGAGCATCGATATTATGTTAAGGTAATTTTTGGGGATTTTTTTGAAAAAAATGAATTTTTCGTGAATAGTGTATTTATTTAAAAATTAAATTAAAAATATTTATAAAAATATTTTTATAAAATGGAGTTCATTTTTGAAATCAGAGCATCGATATTTGGTTAAGGTGAAATTTTTGGATTTTTCTGAGAAAGTTGAATTTTCGATGAATAGTGAAAATACAGTTTTTAAGCTACGGGTGTTTAATGACATCATTAAAGGATGTATTAATTATGTAATCCACATGGTCGACTTATGAATAGTAAGATAAGGTATGAGGTGTCCCAAGTGGCCAATACCATGGGAAAATACCATGGGCAAGCCCATGGTTTTTTCAAAACCACTAATGAGGTGTCCCTTGGCCATTAATTCATTGTCCCCTCACTTTCCCTATAAATACCAAGCCATCCTCTCATCCATTCAACTCCCAACTCTCACCCAACGAATCTCTGGTCTCATTAACTCCCACGGAGTCCTCCCAAGGTTCCCCCAAGCCCTCAAGGTCCCAACCTTTGAGTTTTAAGAGTTACGTTTTAAGGTAAGCGATCCAAACACTCTCTTTCTTTTCAAATACTCTATTTTAAGTCATTTATTTTATGCTCCATGTTCTTATGTTTGATGATGTTCTTTTATATTCCTTTTAAATCCATTTTCATGTTCATATGATGAGAGATCCCCTCTTACTCTCATCATTTCATTTTATGAATGTTTAAGTGGCATTGTTAAGCTGCCGAAAGTTTTGTAACGGATTCATTCACCCTTCTCATTTCAGGTTCCTTTTTATGTTGGGGTATGATCACTACATCTATCATACTGATCTTTTATGTTCATATTATGAGAGACCCTATTTTATCTCGTAAATTCATTTTTTTGAAGTTTAAGTGACGTCGTTAAGCTGCCGAATTTTTAAGGGATTCGTTCACCCTTCTCATTTTCATGTTCTATTTTCTGGTCAAGTCTTTCATGTTCCCTTTTATTATGTTGGGATATGATCTCAATATATATCATACTGATAATTTATGTTCATATTATGAGAGACCCTATTTTATCTCTTCAATCCATTTTTTGAAGTTTTATGTGACGTCGTTAGGCTGCAGAATTCTCTTAAGAGAAATCTTATTTTTTTGTCTACCATTCAAGTTCTTCGTTTCATATGATATATCATTAAAATTTCATTACCATGTTCATGAATACTTTAATATCTATTCTCCTACTGTTTTATGGATCATTTATGAGTGGTTGAACCATGTCTTCTCTCTTTTCAATGTTTTCTAAAACCCTGAAACATAGTTGTTATGCTGCAGAATTTCCGTCTCAAAATTTCTCTCTATTATTCTCAAATTCATTTATTTTATTTAGTAGATACTCAAATATCTTTCTTCTAAAGGTGTATTCACATATATAACAAAATGTTCTATTTTAAATTCTGGGATTTACACGCATGAGACCCGATTTCCCTTTCTGTGGGATTAATGTGACGTAAAGATCTTGTCTTCAAAGAAGTTTTTAAAACATTATGATTATGAAATGAGACCCATTTCTTTTATGATATATGGGTTGTTTTTGAAATTATTGATGATGATATATGTGTCTCACATGATAATAAAGGAAAATTTAAGGGTGCGCCCTGATAGGGCTCCAATGCATTGGGTAAAGACTTAATTTCTATAGATGACCATTTAGACTAATACCTTGGTGAATAACCTTGGTAATTTTTATTGACACCTTGGAGATGGACCTTGGTGAAACAGAAATAATTTTCTTTGTTAAATGTTGTATCCACATCTAAAAGTTATGAAAACATTATTTTTATTATGACATGCCTCATGATTTCTTTCTCATGCCTTAAATTTCTTTTTCATGACATTGTTGATGTATCTCAAGTTCACATGGTAAATGTTTCCCCTTGTTTCCCTTACAGGGCCTTCTGTTCACCCTTTCTTTTGATGTATGTCCCCAAGTTATGAAATGCAGTAATGAACCTAGGATGAACATAAGGAGTAGCCTTTCATGTGTGTAAGAAGAATGTTTTTTTTGTTTCATGTTTTAAGTTCCTGGTTTCCATGACACTAAACCTTAAAGATCTTTAGTTTTGTATAATGTAATGAAAGTTTATGTTACAAAAAGGTGGGATGCTATAATGAACACATATTTATCATTATTTTTTTATTTTTAAAGTATACAGGTTAACTACCATTACTAAAAAGAACTAATTATGTTGGATTTCATGTGTTATAAATTGAATAGTTACGTTATATGTCCATGTTTTATAATATCACAAGGATAATACTATTGGAATAAATAAACACAATGGTAGTTTGACAAGAAAATGTAGGACATGCATGATATGATTTAAACTAGAGAGGAAAAGTAAAATATTAAAATGAAATTACAAAACATATCCTACGGAATAAAAAATTTGAATTATAAACATAAAAAACAACTTTTCATATGGCCATAAACCTAGTTTCAGTGAACATAATTCTCCCCATGGACCTAACATTCCTAAGGTAACACAATTTTTCCAATAATATTTATATTACTTTTTAAAAAGTAGTTAATGATATTTAAATTTTATTTAAATATTATTGGCTGAAATTGATTGTGATTTATATTAATCACAACCCACACATCGAATTATTTCATGATTTTTAGTTTACAACAACCAAGGAGATACTCTACTCATTAATCAACTACAAAATAATAATAAGATAGTAATTATTTATGTTTCTATTGATCCTAGAGATGTGTTACCACTCACCCTTTATGATATTGATATTCATATGATGGAGAATACAATTGTAATGTTTCATTCATGATTATTAAAATTTATAATGAAACATGATGAAAAAGGGATATGCCATTTCAAATTATGTTTTCTCATTATATTTTATAATGAATAAAAAAATTCAAACTAATTTATTTAATAAAAAAGTGTTATACATAAATTTGATTCAATAAAATATATGTTATAAGCTATTGGATTAAGAAAACCCTTTAAAATGATACCTTTTCCACACAAATATATCATTAAAATTTAATTATGATATTATTTTCTTCCAATATAATATTTTGAAATGGAAATACATTATCATTTTATTTAAAGAGAAAATATATAAAGGATTATCAAAATTCTTATTTGGTATGGATCGTAAAAACGTAATCCTCCAACCATAATCTAAAGGTATTATCTATGAAATTTATATATGTGATAATTAATTAAAAATTTATATAATTTCTATGTAAAGGATCAATTATTCCTAGACCATCCTCATTGGGAACCCATCCTGGGTAAATAGTTGGAATATGAGTGTTCCTTTAAATCCCACCTCTAATTATACAAAGGGAAAAAGATAAAATCAAGAGTATATATTACAAAAATTTGATTTATTTACCTAATAAATCCTTGTAATATTTAAAAAGAAAACCATCAAAAAATTACATGATATAAAATAAAAACAATATCCTTGAAATTCTTGTAATGTTAAATATATTAAATGTATCTAAATAAAAATACCATAATAAATCATATGAAAAAATCCCATAGATAATTCGAATATCTATGATAGAACAATCTAACTCACTCCCCAACCCCTCACTGAAAACCTAAAAAACCAATTTATATATATAAGGGTGGGAATATATGTATTCTTAGTAGGGTAGTCCTCTAGAATTCATGTGAAAATGATGAATAAAATTTCTAAATATTTAATGAATAATCAATAGGCCTCTCAAAATGTGGATCAATGTAAATTTGGATGGTTCTTCAAAGGGAAACCCATACCCCAAGGTATGTTGTGCATTTCTTATGATCAAAAGGGGACAGTGCTTCAATTATTTGATGTTTCATCTAGTTGATTCCATCCCTTGAATTTGAAATACATGGAGTTATCAATGATATACCCTTTTATAAGATTAAATGTTGGACCAAACTAATAAAATTTATTTCACATGCCTTAAAGTTATTTTTCATGACATTGTTGATGTATCTCAAGTTCGGATGTTAAATGTTTCCCCTTGTTTCCCTTACTGGGCCTTCTACTCACCCTTTCTTTTGATGTATGTCCCTAGGTTATGAGATGCAGTAATGAACCTAGGATGAACATAAGGAGAAGCCCTTCAAGTTTTTAAGAAGAATGTTTCATGTTTTCATGTTTTTAGTTCTTGGTTTCCAAGACACTAAACCTTAAAGATAATCGGTTTTGTAAAATGTAATGAAAGATTTTGTGATAAAAAGGCGGGATTCCATAATACAAGACTCAATAAAATACGAAAAAATAATCACTATGCATATCTAAAAGTTACATGGGGCATTACAAAGTCTAAATAGAATCCTTCGGTAGGAAAACGTACTGAATGGACAAGTGAATGTTGTCTTCTCCTGATCATCTAAATCAATAAGAACCTAAAAATATCCAGATAATCCATCCAAGATACAATAGTGTGATTTACTAGCTAGTCTCTCAAGTATCTGATCAATAAATGGGAGGGGGAAATGATCATTTAGAGTATATTGATTTAGTTTCCTATAATCAGTACACACACACCAACTTTTTTTTCACCATAATTGGAACTTACTCATCTTTCTCATTTTTTACTACTGTAGCACCACCTTTCATAGGCACAAACTAAATAGGACTTAGCCATTGAGAATCTGAAATGGGAAAGATTATACATGCCTTGAGTAATTTTTTGATCTCTTTTTTAATAGTCTCCTAAATTGTTTGATTATGTCTCATTTGTGGCTTCCTAACCGGTTTAGTCCCATCCTCCATAAGAATTATATACATGAAAATAGAGGGGATTATACCAGATATGTCAGCCAAGGTCCGTCAAATTTCCCTAATGATCTCCATAAAAAGATTCAAAAGTTTTTCTACATGTTCAAAAAAGTAGTTTTTTAGCAATTATAACTGTTAATTTATCACCACATAATAAGTATGGGTATTTTTGATTTGGTGGTAATTGCTTGGGTTCCAATGTAGGGGGTTGATGTAGGGATGGTGAAATTGAAGGAACTACAATATGTGTACAAAGAACATCAATATCAGAATATACATCATCAAAATCAGAGAATAGTTCATCAAATCCATTAGCATACTCAACATCCCTGTCATAATTAGAGTTCACATGATCAATATCAGAATATGAATCCATTTCAAAATCAAAACATATAGATTCCTATTCATTTTAAATAGGTTTGGAAGTACTCATAGACCATAAACTAGAACCAATACTCATAATCTCCCTATGCATAGAAAAATCAAATTTAATGGATTTATTATTTGGTGGTTCAAATGAGAGATAATAGTTATATAATGGTCCTCTGATGGGTACTTTATAGAGTCCATAAAATTAAATATCAAAACATCAATGCAAAAATCCATTGAAAGTTTACCCTCATGGACATTTATTATTGTTGTTTTGGGTTAAGGAAGGGTCTACCTAAGATAATGGGAGCATGTGAAAAACCGTTTTCTGAAATGGAAGGGGTTTAGGAGGAACATCATTAATCATTTTCTTACCTTTATCTTTCCCATTGGGTTTGTCTTAAGGATGTTTTGAATGTGGATTATCTAGAGTTGAGATGAATCTCAGTTTAATGGTGGGTTGAGAAGCATAAGTAGTTTGCTTCCCTCTTCTCAATGTGATGAAACTGGCATTCCCCTATGGATTTGGAGTAGTTTGGGATGGTAGATCTCGAAAATTCATAATTACCAGTTTATGGAGGGTGGTGGAAATTTGGTTCATTTGAGTTTTCAACTCCCTAAACTCTAAACCATTACTCTTCAGCTAATTCTATTGATTAAGAAAAATGTTATTCAAAATTTCATTAGTATTAGAATATATATTTGTTTGAGAAGTCCCTTGTTGTTGTCTAGTTTATTTTTGGGCTTCAAATCACTTTTGGTGTTGTTGGAAAACCTACTTGTAAAAAAGAGGCAGTTGGATGTTTTGTTGAAAGGGGGGCCTCAATTGTTATCCATAGGCATACCTCATGTCTGCTTGATCTTTCCTACCTTGGTTGTATGTTGGATAAAAGGAAGCAACCCTCTTTTAGGATGTGGATGTTGTTGCTACTGATATGGTCTCCCATGGAATACTGCGGCACAATATTCTGTTTCTTGGAGTTGGTGGAAATAATTTATTGGGTGGCTTGTCTTAGTGAAAATGCCACAAGGCCTTGAAGGATGGGTTTGGATGTCTTTTGAGCCAAATAACTCTGTCTCAATATATTTTAAAATTCATCCAACTTTGTATCAATCAAATAACATTCAAGAGAATAAGGAGCTACCTTATGTACTCCCTGGACTTGTGGTGTGCATCGATCGCCAACTTTTTGGGAGTTTTGTGCCATCTTGTCGATCAATTCAAATGCGTCTACTGGTGTTTTGTCCACCAATGCTCCTCCAGTCATGGCATCCACTATGTTCCACTCCATAGGCGTGAGTCCTTCAGAGATGTATTTGATGAGGATTTTCTCACTGATTTTGTGATGTGGGAAGCTTGCACACAACTTCTTGAATCGCCTCCAGTACTCATACAATGACTCCCCTTGTTCTTACTTGATCCAAAATATCTCCTAACAAATGGAAGTGGTACATAATTCTGGAATAAATATTGGTAATAAAATATGTCTCAAATCAATCTATCATGTTACATCATCAGGTTGTAAATAATATAGTCAGTCTTTTGCATCTCCATCAAGTGAAAATGGGAATACCCATAGATTGATTTGATCGTAAGATACATTTCATGGTTTAGAGGATTATAAAACCACATTAAATTCTTTAATTTTTTTATTGGGATCCTCCCCAGTGATTCCATGAAATTATTGAAGCAGGTGAATTATCCCAGATTTCAGTTCGACGTCTGATTCATTATTTGGGTATGAAATGAAATTCTGGTGATATATAATATCAGGTTCATCCAATTCTTGACTGGTTATATTATGTTCAATTCCATTATTTTTAGCCATTGGTTCTTGTTTTATGTTTTTTATATATGTGTTTCCAATTTCAATGTTGTTGGAGTGGAGAAATTCTCTAACTGGTTGAATGTTGAAACATACCGTTGATTGAGAATGTCTGATTTGATCCCAAAGGCTATGTTCTGTCTCAAGGTGAATATCTAAAAGATCCTTTGGATTAGTTCATGTCAAAAATAAAATAAAATTTAAATGAAGGAAAGTGTACCATAGTAAAATAAAAATGAGTAGTTTGAGTTGATGGTAAAATAATAAGAAGAAGCAGAAGAAAAAGAAGAAAAAAATCAGATTGGGTAAATAAATAAGAAAGAAGAGAAGAATAGAATAAAATATAAAATAAAATTAATACTTTAAATGGTTGAAATAATTACTTGCCTCCATGTAAATGGATTTAATTTTAAATGAGCTATCTTAGGAACCCTCAAATTATTAATGATTTTTGGGGTACTTAGGTGGAGGAGAGTGGCTTACCAATGTCATCTTTCAAGGGAGGAAGTAAATTTAACAACATATTAAAGGTATTTTCAAAATAAAATAAAAGGAAATAAGAATACTAATTAACAGTATGGGCTTGGTTATCATTTATAAATAAATTATAAATTTTCCTCAAGAATATTGCATTTTTTTATTTTAATTTTGAAATGATGTTCGATTAAAAAGACCTTACAATAAGATGTGTTTCATAGAAAATAATTTAAATGGTGTAATCGATCAAACAATACCTCTACATTAAATTATAAATAATTTTCATTTAAATTAATATCAAATTTATTATGTTCCCCTAATTTTTTATGCTCAAACCCTAAGGGAGTTAACTCAACCACAAAGATGAAATTACTTAAAACCTAGGCTAGCTTCAGGACACACAATCATATCACCCTTCTTTGATTGATGTTATAAGTCAAGCTTGTGGTAAGTGTTAAATTTGGGCACATATAAATTTTCTAAAATGAAGATGAATTGTGATTATGGATTATATTTGAACTCTACAAATTTATCTGGTGTGGTCTAGTATTACAAATTAAATTTTCCCTCTCACAATTCACACAATACTCGACCTCACATGTTTTTGTGTTAATTGTTCAATTTCTTGTTAGTTTATTTTAATTTAAAAACTAAATTCATGGATCATATAAATTTAATTTCAGTAGCTCAATGATTCAAAATAATTAAATTAAGAGGGTAGAAGATAGATCGATCACTAAGAAAAATACTCTTCCATGGGTGGAGCGGTTATCATGGAGATGTTTTGAATGAGAAAATGATTAAAAAGGTAGAACCCAATATCATCTACACAGTCTATTCCATCCAAAATAGGATGTCCAAAAAATAATAAAAAGAAAAAAAGAAAGATTATTTCATGTAAAATTAAAGATACAAGCATGAATGGAAGAAATACAAAAAGGAGGGGGAGAGGAGAGACTTTATGAAAGAGATGTTTGCACAAGGTATTACTTCTTCCAAGAGTTGTGACGTGCTATCAAGAGACATAAGTTAGGGAAAACCTTCCCAATACATCATACATCCCTCCCATGGGGTGAAAAAATCCTTTAAATAGAGTTGGTGATGGATAGGGTTACAAAAAAATATTTAAATATGAAAGGGATATTCTCCGAAACTGTTTAATACAACTTGCACCGCATAGTTGATCTCTACAAAGTGCTAATTAACTGGACTTATAAGGAGTATTTTTTCCAAATCATGTCCTCGAGCTTCCCTCTATCTGTGGGCCCAATACTAGTCCATATGAAGAATATGTGGCCCAAAAAGTGAGGTGATATCCAATCTAGATAGTTCAGTCCATCTTTGTCCGGATGACCCATTTACTCCATGCAAATGCATGATCCGGCTCAGATTTCCTGAATGGAATTTGTAGCTTATTATGTCAGGAACATAGTTATAAAATTCAAAGTAAAAATAATTTAAAGAAAATTATATATTCCAAAAATATTACAATAAATTCTAAAAGGGTAAAACTGGAATTCCCCTCAAATTTTAAAATGAATGATCTAATCTCAAATATTATGTAAATTAACATATTTAGTACAATGTGAGTATATTATTTCATTTTCAATCTATAAAATATTAAATAAAATTATATTTTATCTAGAATGTGCTGCTTGATTTAGCCACTGAAATGTAAAATCCTCAAGCATATAAGTCCCCAGCTTGAATTGTAGCTTTAGTGGCATAGAGATGAAATCGTCGATACGATTCATCATACTCAGACACACCTCTACTTTCTTTAGTTTAGAATCACCCCTGAATTTGGGCGGATTGTGCATCATTAGCTGGATTTAATGATCCACATGTCTTGTCTCATTCCTCTAGTTCCCAGTGTCCTCAACTTGAAATGCTTTCATGATACTTTGAACTAGCTCAAGGTTGACCCATGGTTTCGGTGAAACCACATTCCACATAGCTTTTTAGGGTTGGTCTCAAAGATGCTTATTAGGTTCCATTTTCTAATCCAAAGTCTAACAATTTCAATATCACTCCCTTGAAAATGATATATTATAATTTAATATTCTACCACATCAACTATCACAATAAAAACCAATGGAAACAAATATTTTAAAATTCAACCATTCTTGAAAAATATCAACATTATTTTTTAAAATCACACCATTGTCAAAATATACAAAAAATTATTTCTCAATGACTTTCATTTGAAAATAAATTCTTGTTTTTTCAATAATACACAAAATGCATCAAATTATATAACATAATTATCAATAAAATATGTTGTCCTAGTGGGATATCATTCATGTAATTCATGGAATGCTAATCTCTTTGAAAAAACCATGACAATGAGATTTCCAAAATCCTAGTAGTTTCTCCCAAGCAATTATTTACAAGATGCCTTGGAAATGTGAACTTCAACATTAAAGAGTTAGCTATGTCCTTTTATTCCATAAATTTAATTTTTTAATAATCCTACTCCATCTATGATCACATACCTTATGAATATACAATAATAAATTCTAACCCTAAGAACAATAAAAATGATAACTACTTGTCCCAAAAGGAAGGTACTAGGAGATTCCACTTATCCTAAAGAAACTATTAGATCGATCAAACTGATAAAACTTGTATCCCCACACCCCAACTCATTGTCTTGAGATGGAGGTTGTCCATTAATTGGTCTTAAGAAATATCTCCATGATGCCAATGGCTGAAAATAAATGTAAAACGGTTTCAAATACAAGTCAGGGATGATTTGACCATGATAAAGTAAAACAGTTAACTCGTCATACAATAATCAAGAAACTCACTATATGATGCATGAATAAATAATGAACATCTCAACCAATTAATTTATTTCAAAACCACATGAATGTGTACTACAACATAAATAATCAAAATTATCAATGAAATAAGTAGAAGAATAAATGAAGACTCTAGGAAGACAACAAGATTATATTTTCAACAAAAACCATTCTCCAATTCACTAAACAACCAACATATTTGATTTTGGTTATATAAATGTGGGATATTTTATAATTCTTGTAGTCCTGAAAGATAACATCTAAAAAGTCAAATATGTGAAAAATAAGTGGTTCGTATAAGACATAGTATGCATTTACCAATTATATCCTTACTCATGGCACTAGGAAATTTTTTTATCACATTTATATAAAATGGTTTATATAAAATAATTTCCTAACTTATTTTATAACTGAATATAAATAAGTTAGAAGACAATTTATAACCAAAGGTAAACCAGTTCTATTTACCCCAACTCTACATCAATTCAAACTTATAGAAAAAATAGAATAAATAATAAAAAACCATTTCTCAATATATTATTTGTAATACCCACGACATGGTTCACAACACACCCACACATGAATGCAACATAAAAACTCCCAATACAGGTGAGCATTGAGTTATTATTCCAATATACCTTCAGCTTATTGAACTACATGACATGGGTACTTCACACCAATATCCATCCCAACATTTTGATAGTTTTAATTAATTTCATTATCCATCCCTTTCCAATTCATTTCAACCCACAACACTACCCATGCCAAATTCATGTGTGTTAAACCAATCCAAACCATCAAAATAAAAATATTATTTTGTTGAAAAACAAATATCATCCAATTCAAAAAACCATCTAATTTTCATAAAGCATTCCCATTTATTGAAAACATCAATTCTAATACTTATGCTGCAATTTGAGAAAATCATGTTTTAAATTCCACATTTTAAATCCATGAACAAAATTAAATTTTTCAAAATACCCATATTTTTAGATTTCTATAATTTACCAAACCTTTACAAAAGAGGGTTTTTGAAAACTGTTGAAAATCCAATTTAGAATTACCTCAACAAAAAATATTCAATTTGACTAAATTCCAATGAGGATTACTAAAGGGAGTCAAGAGTGAATCCGCCTACCATGATCAATTTGACAAAAACTAAAAACAGAGGAGTAACGCTCTAGAGACTAGATCGATTCTCCATGATATCACCGTAGATCTATTCACATAGAATGGTGAAGAGAATATCTTAACATATTTGTAATCCAAAATCATAGATCTACTCAAAACCTGAATTGATTTGCGAAACCAAGGAGAGATCACAAGCCGATCTATGTAGATCTAATAGAACAGAATATCAATGAATAAGAATGAACACTTATCACAACAATTTGAATTCTAAATGAAAGGGGAAGGCTCTAGATAGAATCCAAATCAAATGGGAGAGGCCCTCCAACCTATAATGGACTATAACCGTGTTAATACTGTGAAGGGGAAACACTGAGAGAGTTATAATAAATAATGTGTAAGATCCACATTTTTAGGTTTTCATTATTACCATGTAAATGGTTTAGTTACATATATTAAAAAAAACCTTCCCCTAACCATGTGTTAGATACTGCTATCATTTCCTCATTCCACGGTATCCTTATCCATGTCCAACACAGATGAATCTCTTTATCTAGAATTGGAACATTTTCATGGAATCTCTTAGAATCTTGCTCATTTTGGACAAATTGTACACAGCTTGTGCACACCCACAATTTGTCTCAAAACACATTGAATATTCCCCAAAATCTTTGAACCAGAAAACTTATAATATATTTAAATAAAAATTCCAATTTAATGGATACCTACTAGAATATTGGGTTTCTATATCCCCTCCTCATGTTAGTCTTATTTTATGGATATCAAGAATGATTTGGGATATTTTGATTGTGTTTATAATAGTGTTCTAAGTGGTTAAAACATCATTCAATTATTCATTGTTGAGGTTTTCCTACCCATGATCCATCCAAATATGCTACAAAACAACCGTCCACATAAATCCCGGAACGTCTCCACGTATGTCAGAGGCTGCTGACTAGCAGCGAGGGTCTATTGTCGATGATATAGAGACTATACCATATTTTTTTATTTTATCAGTGTAATTCACCAACATAAATAAATGATAAAATGAGGAATCATATATAACCTGAAAAATTCCAATGTCACATGAAAACAAAAACAATAAATATAATATTTAATTTATAATGGAAAAATGGTTGAACAAGTGTGAAAGTGTCTAAAATTCAACTGAGAGTAGAGACAATAACAACCTCAAAAGTAGGTCCTGAACCACTTATGGTTACCTCATCTAAGATCCATCCTCAGTTTGTAATATAATAACTAGAATTTTCCCTTACTCTTTCTAGAAAAAATAATGTCTATGCAGTTCCTCATCGGGTTTCCTAAATAGGGTGTGAATATAGCAATGGATGCCCCACCAACGATGTCTCAAACAAATTCATCCAATAAAAATGTATTTAAAAGTATAACTAAAAAATTAAAAAAATGAATTAAATAGTTTTTAGTTATTCAATTGTCTTTTATTTAACAACCTAAAGCCTTGGGTTTTTTAGGACACATGAACCTCAACAACTACTTCACCTCTTATTGGATTCTAAACTACCCTAAATTGATATCATAATTTGGAATGACCATGATACCATTAATCATCACAATACACATTTCAAAAAATGCATAAAACATGGCAATTACTATGTCATGAGTGATGAGATATATGACCTCTATCCTCAAGGGTATATAGTGAATAATTACAAACAACATATAAATGCTTCTTAAGATAAACATGAAATATCTCAAATTCAATCCCCTTAAAAGAACACACCTTACTTTAAAAAAACATAAACTAACATTGTATTATTTATCAAAGGCTCACAATAACCTTTGATAAAAAATATTGAAGCTCACACAGTCATCTTCTTCAAAGGAGCACATGGTTCTTCAGAGAACAAACTGAATCTCAATGTGTCTTCATCCTTGAAGACTAACACGGTCCTTCATAAAATTATATTAAAATCTCTCTTTTTCGTCTACCATTAATTTTATTCTCACACCCTATTTATCCCATGTGCTACACCATGCTGCCATTATCACACCTATTTACCATTTCACCAAAAATTGCACTAATTAATTCAAAATTAACTAATAATATAATACCCTACAATTAATTCCACATGTAAATGGTTATTCCACCTTCATTAATTAATTCCAAAATTAATTAATTATATCTCTTCCATTAATTTTAAACCAATTAAGTAATTGTAACACATTTCCATTAATTAATCCATGTATAAATTATACACATCAATATCATTAATTAATTTACAATTTTTTAATCATAATAGTCACTTCCATTAATTCATTAAATAATTTTTCACTTCAACTCTTTTAGTTAAATCAATAATAAATTAACCATATAAATTTCCTTAATTAATTCTGCAATCAATTAATAAATTCACAAATGATGTGATTTGTTCATGACAAACATGGAATTTATAAAGAATGTAATTAATGAACTTATTTTACCTATATAACATATACATTATAATGTAATTATAATATATATATATATATATTTCTTATTTAGTATTAATTCCTTTATTATGACAAAGAAATGAAAGTAGCATTCAAACATATGTACGGCCTACCGTCTCTAGGAACGGTGCATTTCATTTTTTATCTCCAAATGTCATGGAATAGTATAAAATGAATATATAATGGATATATATGATATTTAAATCATTAATACCATTCTAGTGAAGATGTACTTATATCTACATGGGCAATTCTTTCCAAACATGTTCATTTTTTGACTCATGTACCGAACATCGACAAAACGTATGATATGAACTCACATAATTAACTAATTATTATAACATGATAATATGTGATATGAAATGAATAATAAAAATTAATTTAATTCCTTAAGAAATTATAAATTGACCTAAGATAATTATTCAGGAATATAAAGAACGAACGAGAACAAGTCGGACTTGAGGTAAGGGAGCATACCTCTCTCTTTCTCTTCATGTATTCTCCTTTATGTAATTTATTTTGAGCTCGATGTTCTTATGTTGGGGATGTTATTTTATATACATCCTACTGTCCTTTTCATGTTTATATGATGTGATACACCCTCTTTCTCTCATCATTTAATTTTATGAATGTTTAAGTGGTGTCGTTAGGTTGTCGAATTTTTTTAAGGGTTTTCTTATCTCACTTTTAATACCACGAAATTTCCATTGTTCGCCACTTATGTGTTTCATGTGGTGTATTTTGTAATGAAATTTCAAATATATTAACATGATTCTATTTATATTCATTGTATTCTGTGATTCATTTGGTGTTTATTATCTTTTCGTCATACGACTCGATTGATTACAACGAGGTAAGGGGTTTTTATCTCAATTATCTATTCCCGTGATATTCATGCTACATTTGCTAGTATTTCATTTTTTGTGGTGTATGTACTGCCCATTATTGTATTCATTGTGCAATATACTTTAATTTAGGGGTATTTACATCTTCATTTTATGATCCTTCTTTCATGGGGGGTATGTTTAGATAGTTACCCAAATCATTAAGGGAACCTTTCACCATCCCCTTTTTAAAAGACTTCTTTTTTTTAAGTCTTTAAATTTACATATTATTATGTTGGGATATGTTCTTATAAATCATAATTTATTTAAGTCCTTTTTCCAAGTGATTAGATACCCTTTTTATCTCTCATCAACTCATTTTCTTAATTTTAATGTGACGTAGTTAGGCTGTCGAATTTCTATAAGGGAACTTATTTACCCAATTTCAATTATTTGTGTTAAACATCTACTTCTTGATAATGTCATTCTATGAATATGTGTGGATGAGCTATGATTGTTTTACACATAATATCCACTTCTATTTGGTGTATTTATATGTTTCACATATGATTATGTAATTTATTTATCCTTAATCTAAGGATACAGTCTTTGTATGAGACTTCGTCTCAATATCCTTTCATTGAGGCATATTTTGATTTCTACACGAAATTATTTTATTCAATGTATAAAACCATTTTGACTTTTAATTTAATTCAAATGGAATATTTTTACATGAATCATTTTACTAAACGACAGAAGGAATGTTTTTGTCTTACGTATATGACGACAATGACTTCTCCACTGCTGTGACCATTATTTGAGTTTCATCTTCCTCTACAAGCCATAAAATTTTTAAATAAAAAATAAATTCCATCTTTAACATTTATATTATTTTGGTATTTAAAATGGTTATGATAATATTTTGATTATATCAATGTGTTGTATTGATATCTTGTGATTGAAATGTGTAAATGTTATGTTTCCATTAAGCATGTTTTATGTGATAATATTATGTTATGGTTCTTGGGCATTGTTTCGGAAGTTGGATGGTTACATGATAAAATAAGGGAGGTTGAGCCCGATATAGCTCTCCAATGCATTGGGTAATGTGAAGGAGTTAAACTCTAAGGTTTCTCCGAATATATTTAGGGAATATACTGTGATGGGTATTCCAAACGTAACCATGAGGGTTACTCCCTATGTAAGAATGTTATGAATGCCTCAAGTAACCATTATGTCTTAGGATTTATATGAGTTATTAATAAATCATATTATTTAATGAGTTATGTTAATGTGCATTTGTTTTATGAGTAAAGTATGATTATATTTATTCTTATGTATACATGGACTAAAGTTTTCTTTCCGTATTTTTATATCCCTTAATGAGCTTTTTAGGCTTATCCCAAGCATTTGAAATGTTTTTCACTTTACATTAAGTGGAATATGGTCATGGATGGGATCAAATAAATGTCCTAATGTCTAAAACATGGAACTAAACATGACTCTTTTGTTCAAGAGTTTTTATTTTGTGAAAAAAATGGAAACTGAGTAGATGTGTCTACTTTGTGATCAATGAGATGTAATCGTTATGTCTTAATTATCTAAAACTCTAAACCTGAAAAGAATCTCAATGTGAATTATTCATTTAATTCAAGATTATGTAATGTTTTTAGGATGATTCTTTATAGTTGGTATCAAATATTTGTTTTCATATGTTCAGAGGTTAGGGTATTCTTTATGCTTAAGTGACATTACCATAATGGTTAGGATTTCAGAAAGAGTAATAGTTTTTTTTTGATAAAGTGAATGAGTTTAATATCACATAAATAATTTTATCTTAGTATTAACCCTCCTCATAAGATATTATATGATGATTTTACTAATATACTCACACTGACCTTTATTGTTTTAGTAAATGGCTGGATCTAGCAGGTACCAAAGTAATAGTGGATGTGAAGAAAAATGTGATGGATTTCTGAACGAGAAACTGAATGATATTGGTGCTGCAATGAGAACTCATATAGTTTTTCTCATCCAACTATTTAGAGTTATGATTGACCACTTGAACCTTAGTGATTTTTACAAGACATCACATATTCGAGAAAGAAATACCTACAGCTGTTTAGGTAATAATCATAAATTAAAGTATGTTAATAAACCTATGTGTCAAAGATGTGGAAGGAAACACATAGGAAAATGTCTCCAAGGGACAGAAAGATGCTATAGATGTGGAAATTAAGGTCATAAAGCAAGAAACTATCATGGAAAAAAAATTATCTAGTTGACTCTAGGAAAGGGAATGAAGTTCTTTCTGAAGGATCAATTGAATGTTGTAAATGTCGTGTGAACGGTCATTATGCAAACACATATCCTACAAAGATGTTTTGGGAATGGGATGACCATTATCATACAAATATTCATTTACCAATACCTAATTCCATTCCTATTGAGGATGAATAAACTGACAATGACCAATGATTGGTATGGATTATTTCTTAACATATGTTTTCCTATTATTGAAATCATAGGATATGATTCATGATTTTGTTTGTAGGAAAGAATTATTTCAGAATATGTTGGAAATTAATGGTTTATGGATCATGAAGAATGTTGAATGATTAAGAAGTCAACATATAAGGGATTCAAGAGTTATGGTATATTCTAGGATGGTGAAATTATTAAAAGGATTATGTCTCTTATGATGATGAGATTACATTAGAATACATTTTATAGTATGTGTAACCCTGTTGTTTGAAATATGAAAATTTTATTCATGGAATAATTATCTTTTCTTTTGTGGATATAGTTATAAAGAACTATTTGGGTTTATATTATCCTTCAATTTGAGGAAATTACCAATTAATACATTTTGGTATTCAAAAATAATTTTAGTAGATAACCTTTGTGGTTAAAATATGTTATGGTTATTTTTGATGAATTTATCAATTTTTTGGATTGTTATAAAATTATGTAGTTTTTGAAAAGGGGAAACATGCAAACCATGTGACAACCCGTCACGTCGGTCGATGCTGCGAGAATCAAACCCACAACCAAATTGCGACTGGTATTTATCATATACCACTAGACTATATGAAGCCCCTAGTTGTAATGACTAATTCGATTTAGTTAAATGATCTTATGAATCAGGAATAAGTTTATTTTGAGTTATCTATGAAAATCATTAAACTGTCGTGGAGGATATGTGACTAGGTTAATTACTTTTCAATATGATACTTTAAGAGTGGCTATTGTTATTTCATGATAAATGTTTAGATTTAACATGGAAGACTATGTGATTAAATCCTTCAGAGATTTGGGTTTCAATATTAGTTTTGATTACTTTGAATAATTTTATGGATATCTATTTATTGAATGGTATTTGATGAACATAGGGTTTGTTGGAAAATTTTTGGAGATTAAGGGTTGTTTTTTTTAAAGATTATCTTTTTGGGGATTATCTGATATTGTACTAACAATTTTGGTTTTGGTTAAGGTCTAAAGACATGGGAAATATATAGTTCATATTTTTTGGATTAGGTGATTCTCAAGAAGTTGATTATAGCACTCTTAATGTGAACAAGTCATCCTAAATACTCAACTTTTGGAGAAAATATGAGTTTGTGTTAGAAATATAGTAAGAGATGAAAGTCTACATGACAAGTATGTATGTTTACTTATGTTTTAGTTAAGCTCATAAATAAATTTCTCAATGAAAAGTATCTTAAAACAAAAACGTAGTCTGTTAATGTTTCCTACTGGGGAATCAAATACCACTTAACCCATCACAACTTTGTGGATTTAAGATTGTTTACTTAGTCCTGATCATGTTTTCTATTACTCTCCATTAGAACATGACACTTAGTTTCTCCTCCATATCCATGTTTTCATGGGATCCAAGTATTGGTTATCTCAGATGACCATTGTATTTCTCATTCTTTCTTTTAAAGTGATAGTTTTATTGACTCCTTTTCCGATGTGGGACTTTTAATTAAGTTTCCGACACAAATTTTAAAATTCTGAGGACACAATTCCCAAAAGGGGAGAAGAATATAACATCCCAGGTAAATAAAGAATATGAAATTTTCATATTTATTAATATTTGTGAATAAAATGCTAACATTACATTAATGGGAATGCTATGTTTGATGGCCTACCCAATACGCAACAATGAGTTTCTTTGAAATCTTACATTATACACTACTAATATAATACTATTATTTTATATTTTAGTTAACTCCTAACCGTTGTAATGGTAGGAATGAATAGAACTAACTAAAAAATTATTATATATGTTTGTTAGATATTTTCACATTTATCCAATAAATGTTAGAGGCTTAAAATAAGGAATGAATTCGATTTTAAGAATAAATACTCTAATGTTATTTTAAAGGTCGATTAACCGCCTTTTAATGGAAAACCCTTTTTAAAACTACTTTGTCCATTTTATATGTTATATTTGAAAAAATAAAATCCTTCTTTAGAATTGGGAAACCAAATTTTACTTTTTTTAAATTTTTCTTATTTATTATGATAAAGTCTATTTTTAATGAATAGTGAAAATGGAGTATTTTAATTCAAAACCTCATGTTAACCGAATTTATTTATATGGTTAGATTATATCTTAAATTGTGTTTAAAGTTTAGTTATAATATATTATTACCATTTAATCTAATGGTGGTCATTGGAATTAATTTCAATTTGAAATTGGACATAAAAAAATGTCAATCTTTTGATAGAAATTGTTTCATAAAAACACGCTATTTGTTTCGACAGTGGGAATTAATTATAATATTAATTAATGTAACTTATATGATTTTAATTTTGTAAAATGGATTCCATATTTGGAATCAGAATGTCCAAATTATGTAATTAATACTCCTATGTTTTTTGACATTATGAATAGTAACGATGGTAATTATCTTTAATTAGTGTGATTAATTAGTAATCGGGTAGTGAAGGGTAATAAAATAATATCATAATAATATGAAATGAACAAAACATGTGTCTAAATACTCATTTTTGAGTCATGGATGACCATAGGAAGCTTTTTACCGAACTTTATGGCACATGGAGTCACATAGATGAAATGGTGACATTTAAGAAATTTCTAAAAAAAGAGAAATATAACAAAGGTTTGTATATCCTAAGTACAAATTTTTTTATTTTTTTTACATAAATCATATCTTAGAACATAAATATTAATTGGAAATATAAACATATTTCATACATCATGGTATTTGTTTATAATTTGTAGACATTAAATAAATAATTTTTTATGACACCATGATGATGTAATGATCACCTCATTAATGAACGATTTACATAAAATGAAATGATAAGGTAAAATCTAAGACATAAACTTGTATAAACTCTATTGGATGGGTATATTTAGAACCCTTATCACCTAATCCTCAACATATATCATTGTGGGACCTTTAAAATCTGAAAACCATTTTATAATAAAGTAACATTTCACGACTTTCCAAAAGTGACCCTCCTCCCTCTTATAAAAGGCCTCCAACTCTACCCCCTTACCCACACATCTCAAGCCATTAGATCTTCCAAACTATGTACATATTATCTCTCCACATCCCTCTATTACTCCTAGAAGCCTCACTTTGGAAATAAGACATTCCAAGGAACCTTTGGCTCAAATCAAAAAGAGTTAGCCGATTTAGAGGTAATGTCTTCTCTTGAGTTTCATTCTTTTATTTTCCATATTCACTCACCAAAATCTTCATATTATTTTATCCCATAAAAATAAACGTATCATAAATATAGTAAGATTTTTTTATGATAATTATTCTACCTACACATACACACACCTCCATCTAATAGTTCAAGAACATACTATTTTTGTGGGTGGCGAATTAGTACCTCACGAAATGATGATTGTTCAATCTCCTTTTAACACATTTCATGGTGGCCATTATGATGTAACTATATTTATATATGATATATATTATATTTATTTCATCTATATTATTATGTATTTTATATTTAAAACATACCTTTATGCTCTGCATGTTGTGCAAATACGATAATGTCATACGAAAAAGTGTGGACTACCGCCACCTCATGTGATGTGACTCATTCATGAAAAACTTGCAATTTATAAATAATTTAATTAATGAACTTATGTTACATATATAACATATATTTTATAATGGAATTATAATATATATATATATGTCTCTTTTAGTTTTAATTCCTTTATTATGACAAAGAAATGAATGTAGTGTTCATGCGTACGTACAGCCTACCGTCTCCATGAATGGTGCATTTCATTTTTTGTATCCAAATGTTATGGAATAGTATAAAATGAATATATACTGGATATATATGATATTTGAATCATTAATACCATTCTTGTGATGATTTACTTATAACTACATGGGAAATTCTTTTCAAAGATGTTCATTTTTACTCATGTACCGAACATCATCAAAACGTATAATATGAACACACATAATTAACTAATTATTATAACATGATAATATGTTATATGAATTTATTAATAAACATTAAAGTATGTAATTAAGAAATTATAAATTTACCTAAGTATATTATTCAGAAATATAAAGGATGTACGAGAACAAGTTGGAATTGAGGTAAGGGATCCTACCTCTCTCTTTCTTTTCTTGTATTCTCCTTTATGTCATTTATTTTATTCTCCATATTCTTATGTAGGGGATGTTATTTTATATTCATCCTACTGTCCTTTTCATGTTTATATGATGAGATACCCCCTCTTTCTCTCATCAATTCATTTTATGAATGTTTATGTGGAGACGTTAGGTTGTCGAATTTTTGTAAGGGATTTCTTATCTCACTTTTAATACCGTAAAATTTCCATTGTTCGCCACTTATTTGTTGCATGTGGTGTATTGTGTACTTACATTTCATATATATTTTCATTATTATATTTATATTCATTGTATTATGAGATTAATTTGGTTTTTATTATCTTTTGGTCATACGACTCGATTGATTAAAACGAGGTAAGGGGTGTTTATCTCACTTTTTATTTCGGTGAGATTCATGCTAAATTTTCCACAATTTCTATTTGTGTGGTGTATTTATTTACCATTATTGTATTATTTGTGTAATATACTTTAATTTATGTTTATTTACTTTTTCATTGTATGATCCTTCTTTCATGGGGTGTATGTTTTGACAGTTACCCAAATCGTCAAGGGAACCTTTCACCCTCATCTTTTTAAAAGACTTATTTTTGTTAGGTCTTTTAATTTACATCATCTTATGTTTGGATATGTTCTTCTATATCCTTATTGATGTAAATTTTATGATCAAGTGATGAGATACACTTTTTATTTCTCATCAACTCATTTTTCAATTTTTGAAGTGATGCCTTTAGGCTGTCAAAATATCTGTAAGGGACCTTCTTTACCCAATTTCAATTCTTTGGGTTAAACTTGTACTTATTGATTATGTCATGATATGAATATGTGTGGATAAATTATTATTATTTTTACACTTAATATCCACTTATATTGGGTGTATTTATATTTTTCACACAACATTATGTAATTTATTTATCCTTAATCTAAGGATATCGTCTTTGTACGGGACTTCATCTCAATCTCCTTTCATTGAGGCATCTTTTGATTTCTACAAGACTTTTTTTAACAGTGTATAAAACCCTTTTGACTTTTATTGTCATTCAAAAGGAATATTTTTACATGAATCATTTTACTAACTGAAAAAATGAATGTTTTTGCCTTACATATACGGTGACAATGACTTCTCCGCCTTTGTGACCATTATTTGAGTTTCAGCTTCATCTACAAGCCAATTTTTTTTTAAATGAAAAATAAATACCATGTTTTACATTAATTTTATTTTCATACTGAAAATGGTCCTGATAATGTTTTGATTATATCAATGTGCTGTATGGATATCTTGTGATTGAAATGTGGAAATGTTATGTTTACTTTATGCATGTTTTATGTGATATGATTATGTTATGGTTCTTGGGCACTGTTTATGAAGTCGGGTGGTTCCGTGATAAAATAAGGGCTGGTGAGCCTGAGATAGCTCTCCAATGCATTGGGTAACATGAAGGAGTTAAATGCTAATGTCTCTTCAAAGAGATTTTTGGAATATACTATGATGAGTATTTAAATAGTAACAATGAGGGTTACTCCCTATGTTAGAATTTTTTAAATGTCTCAAGTTACCTATATGTCTTATGATTTCTATGAGTTATTCATAAATATTATGATTTCAGGAGGTATGTTAAAGTGCTTATGTTTTATGAGTAAATTATGATTTCATTTATTCTTATGTATACATGGAATAATGTTTTCATTTCATATTTTTATATCCCTTACTGAGCTTTTTATGCTCATCCCATGTTTTTGAAATGTTTTTCATAGGAAATAAAGTGGGATAGGGTCAAGGATGGGATCAACGAAATTCCATTCTGTCTAAAACATGGAAATAGACATGACTCTTTTGTTCAAGTGTTTTTATTTTGTGAAAGAATGGAAACTGAGTAGATGTGTCTACTTTTTAATCATTTAGATGTAATAGTTATCTCCTCATTCCCTAAAACTCTAAACCTGAAAAGATCCTCAATGTGAATTATTCATATAATTCAAGATTATGTAATGTTTTAAGGATAGGTCCTTATAAATAACATCAATATCCTTTAATTAGTTCTAAAATTAATTATCTAGAATAAATAATCTCAATATCTCAAAATTAATATAACAATTAAATATTGATGGTCTAAAATCCCAATATCAAAATTTATTATGTCGTTTAATTAATTAATTCATCAAATCAATTATTTTAATAAAGAAATAAACTTCTAATCATATAATAGAAATTATACAATTACATACATATAATTCTTATCAAGAATATGATATTTAAGTTTTAGAAGACCTACCTAATTAATAGTGATTACTTATCAGCAACGATAATCCCAAATTTGAAGCGGATCCATTAAGAACACGTCAATGAACAAGATCTAAATTCAAATACCCCTTGGAGAGAATGGTGTCTTTGGTCAAATACTATGGTGTGTAGAGGGGGTTTGGTTCAAGTCAGAGGCACACAAAGGATTTTCAGTCCTAATAAGAGGTGCGTGGGGTGTCCATGAAAATGAAAACAGGATGAAGATGGTTACAAGAATCTCGTCTCTTTAAAAAGATGGCCATCAAAATTACATGATATGAATTCCCATTTCACTTCATGTAAAAATACAATCTTATTTCACATTATCCTGTAGAAAATCCCATCACACCTTTTAAAATAAAATTAATTAAATATTATATGTGTCGTAATCTAATTACATGTGGTGAAATCTTGCACATTTTGAAATCTAATTACATGCGGTGTATTAAAATTTCAGGACATGTCGACATGTGGTGATTGATAGTTACACGAGGTGTAATGTACATTCGTGACATGTCATCTAGTCGTGAAAACTACATAATGTGGATTAAATATTTGAGGTTCTAAATTTATTTAAGATTGTAATTAAATTAATAGGTTATCCTCAAAAAATTCACATCCTAAATTGATTCCATGATGCGTATTTTTTCATCTTCCGGAACATAACATTTATTCTGGATGCACCATTAGAAAATAAACAGTGTCTTACAATCTATACACCTTATAGTAGCTTATCCTTAGGATTAACTTCCATGTATTTATATGAAAATTCTTGTTTATAAAATCTACCAACATTATAATACCCCATTCTAAATATTTACACCAATGAATCTATAAAATTGTATAGAAAACGATCAGACCACTGCACCCGCACTTCCACTTATATCTACATCAAATTCTCTTGAACCCATATAGTATCCATAAAACATGAACAATAAATATGGTATTTTCCCAGAACACCATATCACTACGAACTAACATAGGTATATGATGTCCCTTAATGTATGCATCAATATGAAAATCAGTATTAAAAATAAACTTGTCATGTTTTCCAACTCAATATTCCCAAGAATTGGAAGAACACTATAAAAATTGTAACATATACTTTCTATAAAATATCTCCTACAAAGGACGTACATCCACCACCTAAATGGCAAAAAATGACCTTTATATATGTATTTGAAACATGCATCATACAAGTTCCTCATTGTAATTTGGATGCCACCACATCAAACCAAGAGTCATGCTCTCTACATCTACTACTCAAATATAAATCCCCACCATTAAAGCATCTTTAACAGTGTTTTTTCATGAAACTCATCCATTACAGCCTATAGTCCATAGTATTCATTAAACTCTAATACATCATATGAAACTTATCTATACACAACTGACGGTGTACCTCACAAAATCTAGCACCACATATTCCTCTTCATATGAGAAACCTCTAATATAACCCATATCAAAAAACACATTTATGAATTTTGGCGTAATGCAATATCTTTCTCAATTTACCCGAAATGATGTAAAGGTAGGGGAAATGATACCCACTAATTAAAAGTACACTAATAAGTCACTGATGAATACCAAAACCAATAATTCAATACCGATTGTTCCTCAAACCTTGGAAACTACATAACCTTTCAAATGTATCCAGATTCCCTGCCCAACAACATTTCACCACACTAATCCAAAACCGGATGATATCTCACAAAACCCACAACTAATTTCTCAAACTAACACTATCTCATTACCCAAATTAATTTCCCAACAAAAACATAATAGAGGATTTTTTATTAACAACATATACATAGTTAACAATAGTTATTTACACAAAACCACATCAATTCATTCCCCCTTTGCCATATTCACATATTCAAAACCATGGCACTATCTGTACCATTATACATCCAACAACGATGTCCTAGTTATCAAGGGTATAAGAATTATAATTATTCAATTTTAATAATTTAAATACCAATTTATTCTAATCTCTCATAATTTTATAATATTTCTCAATTTTAGGTTAGACAATATTTTCCATTAAATTTCTCATGAAAGGAAAAGTAGCTTAACATAATCAACATACCCAATCTTTTTTTCACATGCATTTGTACAATGATTCATATAAACTCATATTTTTCACCATTCAATGCTACAATTCAATATCAACATAACTTAGAAATAATAATAACTACACACAACAGGGGTGTCACCCAATGTGAAATAACAAGAAACTATAACATATAAATAAAATAACAATAATCCAACCCTAGAAAATTGGGTTATCCCCATAAATGGGGTTGCTACTCAAATCCATGAGCTCATAACCAAGATCCAAATATTTATATTATATTATATACTATTCTGAAATAGTAAAACATAGGATGGATATGTTAAATATATAGCTTTTTAACCATTTTTAAATGTCTTGGTCTAGGTTCCATGCATAGTTCCATGTGAAGGACCACGAAAAGACCTTATGTGCACATCCCTGTATTCCATAGGCTACTGAATATAATTTAGGGTCTAATTTTGATCATGGAGAGTCTATACCCTCTCATTTTTTCATTTACCATAGTAATACGTCATCATAAATAAATGAAAAAATATTGAAGAATATCTAACATGATAAATACAAATATAATCAGATAACAAAAATAATAAATACAATATTTAACCAAAAAGGGAAACATGTTGTGACATTGTATGTTTCACAGTTTCATAAACGATACTAAATGTGAATTCACTAATGACACTAAAAGAGTGTCACAAAACATGTCTGGTTCCCTAAGCCATGAACCATCCCGAATTAGAAATATAACAGAAGAACATTTCCCTTAACGTATTTATAAAACAATAAATTATATTCATGTACCAATTAGAAAAGCCAAATATGGTGTGAGTACAACCCAGTAGGCCACCACAAATGGAATCTAAAACTAATCCCATCAATAAAATTGTATGAAGTATCATAAAAAATAAAATAAAATAAACAGTATTCACTTATTTAATTAACTTTTACTTGACAACATAATCCATTGGGTTCTTGAGGGAACACGATCCCCCATACCTACGTCATCTCAAGCCAAAGTCTAAACTTCCCCTAATGGATATCATAATCATGAATATCAAAAATTAAATTTCATAAAATGAATAAAACATGAAAATCAATATGGAATGATTAATTTGAACTATGTGATCTAACCTCAATTTTCTATAGTGAGTAATACAATACAATGTATAAATTCTTCATATAAAAAATGGGAATCATCGTATGGTCATTCCCCTTGTATTCTTGCACGGTCCTTTGAAAAAAAATAGAATCTCACCCAATATTCTTCATTGATAGCTCAAACAGTCCATTAAAAAACAAATATAAGCTCACAAATTCTTCATTCATGAATACTCACATGGTCTTTTCTAAAGAACAATATCACATAGTATTCTTCCTTGAAGGCTCACATGTTGATTCAAAAATAAAATTAGAAACTCAATCAATATTATAACATTTATCTCATTGTCACACCTTAGTTACCTTATATTTTACTATGTGCTAACATTATCACAACCATTTCCCATTTCACCAATCATTCTATTTATAAATTAAAAATTAATTAATATTTTCTAAACAATCAATTAATTCAATAATTAATTTCTTATTCCATCTCTATTAGTTTATTTCAAAAATAATTAACTACATCAAATAAATAAATTAATTTACCAATTCATTGATCGTATCCCTTTTCCATTAATTAGTACAATAATAAATTTATAACAACAAGTACATTAATTAATTTCCACAATTAACTAATCATAATATTTACTTTAATTACATGATTAATTAGTTTTTCACTTAAAATACAATAATTGATTCAACAATTAATCAATCATATAAATTCCATTAATTAATTTCACAATAAAATAATATTTTCTAAACTCAACATACAATACTTAATTTTCTAATTAATTAGTCCCAATTTATAAATTTACAATCAGATATTTAACTCAACAAATTAATTATCCTCCGAATTCCTTTAGAAATTTAACAATTAGTTGGTAACATCAATACCATTAATAAATTCATTATTAAATTAAGGATACCAATCCCACTAATGAATTTAGTAATTAATTAATCAATATCCACAAACATGAAATCCCATAATTAATTCCTCAATTAATTATCTCATTCAAAATATCAATACATTAGAATTAATTCCCAAACTAATTATACCAATTCCCCAAAAGAAATAATTTATAAATAATTCATAAAAAATTTATCCAATTTTATCATATCAATATAATCACAATACAAGTTAATTAATCAACAGTTTTTAATATAATTCATTCAATTGTACCATCCAAAAAATAACCAATAATTATTTCACTAATTACTTGTACCAATTCAATTGATTTCACCACCAAACATTCCCTATTAATTAATCAAACAATATATTAATCTAAATAATTTAATTTCATCCACTTAACATTCTCCATTAATTAATTAATCATTTAGTTAATATAATTAAAATAATTACATTAACATACCAATCCCACTTAATTAATTGTTGAATTAAATAATCATTCTTAAATAATTAAATTAAAGCGACAATCCCCATAAATTAATTTGAAAAATAAGTTATACAATTAATACAATTTATTGATTCAATAATTAATTATTCTTTTCAATGAAATTATTAAACAGTCAATTAGATAAACAGTTAACTCCCAATAATTAAATCATCATTTAATTAATCACTTTATTTATTTTAATAATTCAATGATTTGCTAAGTCTATTTAATTACTTCATCAATTAATTAATTATTTTATTTAAGTCAATAAATAAATAATCAAATCGGTTACCTTAATTCATTTTCCAATTAAATAATAACATTTCTCACAATAATTAATTCAGCAATTAATAACGCAATTAAATAATTAAGCAATTAAATAATCAAATTGGTCACACATATTTATTTAAAAATTAATTAATCAAATCATTTTATTTATCAATTATATAATCACATTTAAAATATTAAATAATTATGAAATTAGTTAATACCAATATTTAATTCAACAATTAAATAATCACATAACTTGATTTTTCAAATAAATCAGTTAATTAATGCCATTATTTTATTCGATAATTAAATAAAAACATTTGTCACATTAATTAATTTTCCAATTCACTAATAACATTTCTCGCATTAATTAATTCGATGATTAAATAATTACACTATTTAATTAAATAATTAAATAATCACATTGATCACATTAATTAATTTGGAAATTAATTTATATCATTATTTAATTCACAAAAAAATTATTTCATTTCTCACATTACTTAATTTATCAATTATTTAATCCCATTATTTATCTCAATAATTCAATAATCACATTTTTCACATTAAGAAAACCTCTAATTAATTTATCTTATTATTTAATTCAATAATAAAATATTCATAGTACACTGATTAATTAATTCATCAATTATCTAATTTCTTCTCAAATAATCTAATATCTTCAATTAAATAATCAATTAACTACTTTATCCCCATTATTTTAACCACCCCAATAACCTTCAAAGTTTATTATTCCACGTCAATTAATCTAATAATCATTACAATATCAATTAATTAATTCTATATTTAATTATCCATATTCAAAAAATACTATAAAATAATAATTAATTCTGCAATTATTTATTCAAATTCAACAATTTATAATAATAAATAATAAATTCGACAAAAAATTATAAAAAATCACAATTTTAAAACCTCGTAATTAATATACCAATTACGTCTTCAATTAAATACATTAATATACCTTAATAAATTCTACAATTAATTATCAATAATCAACTATATTGATTTCACCTAATTAATTTAAAAAGTATTTATTCCAGATCTAAAATCCCAATATACCAATTTCACATATCATTTAGTTAATTAAATCACAAAATTAGTTATTTTAATCAATATCACAAATTCTAAAAATCAAATAGAAAATATACAATTACATACAAAACATTATAATGAATAAAATGGGATATGATTTTTAGACAACCTCTGTCAAGAATAGTGAAAAATGATCACCAACAAGAGTCCCCAATTTGAAGTGGATCCACCAAGAATATGATGAATAAAAAATTTAGATCCGAAACCTGAGAGGTGCATAGAGGATCTTCGGCTAATAACCATGGTACATAAATTGGTTTTGGTCAAACAAAAAGAGGTTTTCATAGGAGTTATTGTCCTAGATTGAGATGTAAGAGGTTTCTATGATAATGAAAAGAGAATGTGGAGGGTTACACGAAGCTGGATATATTTAATTAAAACATGTAATTTAGGATAATAAGATGTGAATTCCAATTTCACATCATTTAAAAATATTTTCTTATTTAAACTTTTCCCAAATAACAACCCATCAAACCATTTAAAAAAATATTAATTAATGATAACATATGGTGTAATCTATTAATTTTTTTTGTAATCATACACCAAGTGTATGCTACTAACATGTTGTGTAATCCAATTTCACGACATTTCGAAACATGGTGAAAGAATTAAATTTCGTTTAATATACTTTCATGGAATGTATTTTATGTAATGAATCCCACTACCAATGGGTGTAAATGTTTTAGACAATGAATTAATTTATTATTTCAGTTAAATTCAAAGGGTTTACCCAAAAATTTAGATAGAGAATTGGGTAATTGATGTGTATTGGTTTGGAATCCATAACGCCCCACATAATCTCATTGCACCTCAACAAAATAGAAGGGATCTTACAATCATCCCACATTATAACACATTTTCCTCAAGCTATACTCCCATGAGCATTTAAGAAATGATGGATTCATATAGTAGTGATGGAAAATGTTGTCTGTGATGAATATTCTGTTTTGCGATTTGTGCCAATCATGGATTTCCATGGTTTGATTAAGATTTGTATCAAATTTTTGAGAATGTACTAATCATTTATGGTGGCGATATTGTATGGGTTTTCTTCTTGGAGACATCTATGGTATTTTGATGTCAATAAAGACAATTAATGTGTCTTTGATAATGGTGGATTGAATCTTTGTTCTAGTTTCTCTTATTGAAAAACAATCTTTGATTATCAACTCTTGTGGTTTTAGGGTGACGCTGAAAAAATTGAATGGCATCACGATGATGAATGATGGTTACATGACTTTACCTAACATGAATAATAAAGGCTACTTATCCAATTTTATCTGAGGTCTATTTTTATGAAATTAATATTTTGAAAAATGCATCCTGTATTTTTTCAAAACGTACTAGGATTTTGTATACTACTTAACCAAAATGGGCTTTCATGATGGGTTTTTTAGTTTTTAGTCATTCATGAAACAAAATTAATTTTTTTTCACAAATGTGTTTGAGATAATAATTTATATACAGACCAAATTCTTCATACTCAAAAGATTTATCCAAAGTACATAGTTCATCCACAGTTATACATTCTATTTATATTACTATACATTTACATCATATGTTGAGGAAAAATTAATATAGGTTAAATATTATATCATATATACATATATATTATTTTCTGACTAATTATTTACAAAAATATGTTTTATTTTTTCCTCATAATTATTCATAACATCAATAAAAAATTAAATAAAATTAGTTTGTACATTTTCATGTTATAGAATAATTTATTCAAAACATTTCATTATACATGTTTTATATTTGGAATCCTATACCTAAAAAAACCTTTGATAAATGTTAGTATTTATATATTTCATTATATTATTATTCTACACGTATATTTTTCCATATATTCAATAATATATATAAAATACCATATCATATATAAAAAATAAATTCCCATTATTGTTCATTATTTTTGATCATTCCTAATATATTTATTATAAAATATATGAATTATTAAATTTCCAAAGGATTGAAGTAGAAAACCACTAAATTCATTATATAAACCATATCAAATAGAGTATACGTGGTCTCTTGTTACAAATGTTATTCATTCAAATCATTTTTGAATCACACACATCTTCTATTGAAAACTATTTTAGGAATTATTTTCAACTATTATTGTCTTACAAATATGAAATGTTACTCTATTATTATTAATTGTAACACTACTCTATGAATTATAATATATTTTATGGAATTTATTTCTCTTTCTATTTATGGAAATATAAATTTTACATGTATCAGACTAATATTCCATTGCATTTTTGTTTATCAGTTTCTTAATTAGTAGTCTAAAAAATGTTTCATATTACCATAAAAAATATGTTATCATCTCAATTTATTTTATATTCTAATTTATTAACATTAATTTTTTCAATTCTGTAAAGTAATAAATTAACATTATAAATTATTAATGAAATTTTGTAAAAATTTACCTCCAAAAAAATATGTATGTTTGTATCACATATAATGTCCTCTTAGAAATAATTGAAAAATATTTATAGTGGCCAATAAAATTTAAACGTATTATTTCATACTTTAATAGTAAATATACATTAGTACCTAAAAAGGGTAGAAAATACCCATCATGTCTTATAAACTAGGTTAAAAATACATCGGAATTAAACCGAAACATTGAATCCTTATTTTATTCTACATCATGTGTTCCTAAAAAAAAATTTCATCAATAGATGAAAATGATAACCTAGAGATTTTGTAAAATATTGAGGGAGCTAAAAGGTCCATTAAAGGAAATAACATGGTAAGGAAACATAAACTGATTTTATAAGGAATAACATGATATCAAAAAATGGATGTCTTATATGTAATCACACGGGAGAATAACATAATGAAAGAAAAATAATAATAACATATAAATAATGGAAATTTATAAGAAACATAACATATATCATAAACAAAAGTAAAGGGTTACCATATAGACAATATCACTAGGTTAAAAATTTCCCATATTGTATTAGTAACTCTCTAAAACCCAATACATGTTGTATCATGAGACTATTATATTCACGAAATAACATACAAATGGGTAATTATATACACCAAAAAGAACATATATTTTGTAAATATAACATGTATCTCATTACAACAAAATTGAGAAATGAAATACATAACCATGAGCTCAACTTGTCTTGTACATCCTTTATCATCAAGAATAATAAGATTATAATATTTATTTACACTATTAAGAAACTTTTTCATGTTTATTTATCCATTAATTTTCTTTATTATCAATTTATATTCAATTACATAATAATTTATGTTGACGATTTACATTTTGTTGAATTTGGGCTTCATCCTTCTGAAATAATAGTTGTTGGTTTAGTAAGGTGAAAGTTTTTAATATTTCTGCACATACCAAAAATTAATATATAAATAATTATAAAATTAATACAATAATTAATCTTTTTAAATTTATCATGTATTAGGGTCATGAATAATTTTCTATGTAACAGTCATAGAGATTGTAGGTCATACATGTGCATGAGTAATGTTTTCATTTTTCATCAATCATAATGTAAAGATGGAATTTATTATTTTCTCTATCTAGAATTAATATTCTATCCTGAATATAATATTTACTAATCAAATAAACTTATTTATTCCAATATACTATTGTATTACGACAAAAATGAATCACATTGTTTTGCGAGGTGGAAATTCACTATAAAGGCGAACAACATTGTCATATTTCAATGGATGGTATATTGATAAGTTACATGATATATTAAATTTAAATAATGGAATATATTATATTAGTATCATTTATAAAAAATAAATCCATCATCACTATTATCTTGAGGGGTGATGAAGTAAAATAAGAAATATCATTGCATGAGGTGGTAGTCTGCCAAACATACCAAGAAAAGTTTTGTTTCCATTTTTAGAGAAGAATATATGGAACTTGGTTATTCCATTAAAATAAAACAATATAATTAAATTTGATATAATATTATTTTTGGAATCATTATTATGTAATATTCTATAGAGGTGGATTATAAAATAAAACAAAGATGCTCAGTTAACAACGATACAATTTATTTTTACAACATATTTATGATTATAACTAATTCCGTTCAATATTGGATTTATACCCAATCAAGTAATTATAGGATGTGAGGATGGAAATGTGGAAGGTATTTGGGTATAAACTTTCTATAACAATATGTTTTTTATGTGTTATGTGGATAGGATTATGGTAGGTTTTTAAGTGTTATATGGAGGAGGGTGTGGGTATCAACTTATATATTTGGGTGGGGAAACATATGAAATTTCTAAAAGATGAAATATTTACCCACATTTAATGCACACTAAAAGCATCCAAAATGGATCATATTACAATATTATATATTATAGGTTTTAATAAGGACCTACAGTTTTAATTATATAGGTTTTAGTGCATTTAAACTCTAACATTTTTCGTATAACCACGTAGTATTCCCGTTTAAGTCTTAATAACAATAATTAATAATTAATATTTTTAATTTTTAATGAAGAAAAAAATTTAGTTGACTTTATTATATTATAATAGTTAATATAATAAAAAATTTGTATTCAATTTTTTTTAAAAATCGATTATTAGATGTGTTAAATTTAATTTATATCTAAACCTATATACATGATTAAAAATATTGTTATTGAAAAACTTTTAAAGCTTAAAAACATTTAAATAAAATTTGTAACATTAATTTTACTCCAATTGAAAAATTAGAATATTCATAATATAATGGAAATACATAAAATTATAAACGATTTTAATAAAAAATTAATATTTTTAAATAAATTTAAAAATCAGTTTTTATAAAAATATATACATTTCACTATTAATTGAAAAATTTATATTTCCATATTTTATTTAAAAAATCTACTTGAAAATATTGACATGTTGACTTATAAAAATATGAACTATTTATAAATTAAAAATTAAAAAACAATGAAAAATAATTACAATATTTTATCACAAGACCAATAAAAATTATTTTTGATGGTAACATATTTTTTGATCATTAACAATATTAATTTAAATTGAGTTTATATTCTATATGAAATTAATAATACATATAATATTATTTCAAACATTACATATATTTTGTGATTTATTTTATCTTATTCTATCAATAAAATACAACATATTCATTATGATAGACATATTTTATTTATAATATTTTAATAATATATCATGATTATTTTAATCATAGAGATGTGTATTGCATAAAACTACCAATATATTGATATTTTAAAATTCAATGGCATATGATTTGTACCGTTAAATAAATTTTATCATTGAAATTTCAATATTTTATTATTAATAAAGTATTTTAAAATTGTAAATTTCTTAGTGCAAGACTAACATCCTAGAAGGGGTTTAAAATATTCTTCTAAAAACTGGGAAGGGAAAAGTTTATTATTGAAAAAAATAACTATATTAAAATGTAAGACAACATTGGTGGGATGTTAATATAATTACATGTGAGAAAATTGAACATTATAATGGATACTGATGTAGGAGATTTACCGAAGTATATTTCATAATCAATAGAATGGTATAAAACAAAAAACCATATATATTGTTTGAGTTAAAAGGCCAATGATTTTTTTATTTGAAGATAATATGTTAACATTTTTTTTCACGATCCATTTCATAGAGTAGAAAAATTTGTTTAATATCAAGATAAACAAGACCAAAAAATTATACATACTTAAAATATTTTTATTTCATAAACACCATTTCATCCTTTGGTAATTCTTCGATCAACTTCCACTTCACCAATTACTCTAAAGAATGAATATCCATTATGAATTTCATCTACATTAATAACTAATATTATAATTTATTGTATAATAAGATCAATAAAATAGTAACAAGATATCACCCCTATTATTATTAAAAAAATAAAAAAAATAATAATATAATATCAAAAAATATTTTGAATGTTTTACTCAATGAAATTCAATAATAAAATGAAAGTATTATGAAAGTTAATTCCTTTAATAAATGATATTATTTCCCAAAAAACTCAATCAAATCAAGATTGATGATAGTCTTACCTTCAATGTTTATAACAAAAGCTTCAACTATTATTTGTTTAATATTATATTGTTCTTCTCTAATAATAATTAATTTTAAAAATAAATGATATATATATCCCAAATAAATAATATATTTCCCAAAGAAATCATTTTAAAACCATATAATATGAAAAACTAAAATAGATTTGATCATCAAATATGCTTCCAAAAAGAAACAAAATATTTATTCGCCAAATAATTAAATCCCATTTCATTTTAACCAATTAATCACTTATTTTACTGGCTTCCACTTCACCCTTATTTAAAATTAGTTGTGGGTTTAATCACTCTAGCCCAGCCAAATTGACTAGGTTGTTTCCCAGATTGTTTGTTCAGTTTATATAAAACAATGGTAAAACAAAAGTTATAATCATTATCATGATTAGCCATTATCTTATAAAGTCCTCCCGGATATTATGAATATATTAATAAATGATTTCAGTTGTCTAATAATTTTTTTTATATTTATGGTTTTCTATCGTGCTTATTTATCTCCAAAAAATAAAATAATTTTATGTGACAATAATTACCTCATCATTAAGAATATATCAAACACAATATTATCATAAATCATGTGTATTCCCATAAAATATCACCATACAATCAAATCCCATTTCAATTTCATTAATAATAATCAATGTATTATAGTAATTCTTAATGAAAATCTATTGTCGAATCATCCTAAAATGTTTCATTATTCTTATAACTTGAATTCCATTGATAACAATACTCATAAAAACTTATTCTCCAGTTCTAACAACAAAACACATAAATCCTTCCACATAAATGATTTTTATAAATTAGGACCTTAGGATTAAGTTGTTTTATTTAGTAATTGCTTTACATAATGACCAATTTCCACAAATCCATGACATTGATATATTAGTGGTACATTTGGATTAACATTATTTCCATGAATAATGTTAACAAAACACTTTCTTATTATTCCAAAATTAGATGATTTGGGACCACCTTTCCATGATATAGATAATAATATAGTTCCTTTAAGTAATTTCCAATGATTTCTCATTAAAAAATTACGACTCGTAGAAAATTTATTCTTAATTTCTTTTTCATATTTAACACTTGATAATCTATTATTCACAATCCTTCTGTTTTTTGTCATAATTGATTAATTTGACCCTATTATATATGTTAATCATAATTAGTGAAATCTAATTTTTCATGATCACTATATATCAAACTTATAATCTCATTTGGATAGGAATATTGTTATGAAAATAATATAATTTCTAATCGAATTGGGTTTTTGAATTATTTCCCATATATCCTTCTATTTTTGACTATAAGTGAAAAAATAATAAAATATAATAGATGATAAACATATAAACACAAAACATATAAAAATATTAATAATAACTTATAAATTTGATTTATATAGTAATTTAAGAGTCTCTGGGTTTCGATCAAGATTATTCATAGTAACATTTTAGATTATGTTTTCTAAACTAATAATTCCATCTAGTCCATCACAATTGTTCAAGAAGAGTGTATGAATTTCAAAAAATATCCCCCAAGAGTGTCAATATAGTTTTCAAACAAGGCTAGTTTTATTACACTAGGTGAATATTAGGTTAATCTAAATGTAGCTATTTGGATTTACAATGACTTGGTAATATGTTTTTGAGATACATATACTCATTATATTTATACAAGGATATAATTTAATAGCACCCACTATCTTAATACATCACCAACACTGTAGGATATATTTTTTACATTTTTAAACCCATCTTCTTATCAATTATGACCTCAATAATATATTTTTTCCCTAGACTGAATAAATAACTAGAAAATACTTTAACACCAATTATAGTGAACAAATGTTTTTACACATACTAGGGATTGATTTTTAACATAATTATATATTAGAATAAAAATGATAAAAAATGAATAATGTATCTTGAATAGATGGATAATAATGTATTAATTGGAAACTAAAACATTATAACTTTTTATTTATTTTCTATAATGATCTCCAAAATCCATTTTAGATACAAAAAAATACAAATGATAATAATGGAATATATAAAAGAAAGGTTTGAGAAAAAATAGTGAGTAATGAAATAAATATGATCATGAAACCTAAATTCGACTCAAATTTATAACATGATAAATAAAAATGAACGATAATGAGTAATAACATGGTAGAATGATATAAAGAACATGAAACGTTACTAGCATAAAAACATCATAAATGTGGAAACAACAGAAAACTTGATATAAAAATATGTCCCTTCTAACTGTTGCGATAACATCACATTGTTGATAGAGTCTCATAATTGAGTAGGTTCCCTCCCTAATGTTATAAATTGCATCTAAAAATACTAAAATAGTTACCAATCCATTATAGGGGTATATAATATTGGGAATAACTTTCACATTAATTTTATGTCCATTCTTATTTGTTATAAAGAAAAAAAAATAATTTGAAGGCATAAAATTAATAATTATCCATGGATTAAAATATGTTTAGTAATCCTGTACCATATCAAAATAAAAAGATATTTCATAAATTAATCATTTGATAAATGATCATAAGGAATTTATTAACTAATAAAATAATTTATAATGATATTGTTTTATAAGAAACAGGAATACATATGCAATTTATATGAAATCCATAACATCAAAGAAATTTGTAATTGATGAAAAAATAAAACAAAAATAAGAAAATTATAAATGATGAAAATAACCACTCCACATTCAATATCACTTTTTAAAATTATGAATTAAAATATTTTAGATATCATTTTCTTTTAAAATGACATTTGGATCATATAAAATATCTAAATAGTGTGAACCATATGCCTGATATCCTATGATCCCAGATTTGTTTTAATAAAAACACAACGAAACAAGATACATGTGAGGGGTTGCGATGTGAATACCAAATGATACCATACACTTGGTGTAAATAAGATGAAAAAATAGATTATTCAATCAATAAAAAAGACAAATATTACCAAAATCTACCATAAACTAGAGGGTAAATACCCTCCACTATTTTGGGATGACCCAAGGGACACTGAAAAAATCATTGACAGAATACACCTAGTCCATCAATGCCACTAAATCAAAAATATTTTATGATTTATTTGTAGCTTCACTCCCATTGATAGATGGGTCTGATAAAATAACCACCTCATTTACTAAAGCCTGCATATTCCCCCTATAATGCAAAATATCTGCACCATTTGACAATTTGTCCATGGGATGTTGTTCATCATTTCCACTCCACTAATGTAACTCCCCAATATCATCCAGGAGAAATACTGAGTTAGAAGGCTGAGTATCCACCTCAATGTCTTTGGCTGATAAGTTTATAAACTCATGTTCATTATCCATCACAACCGGATGATAATCCCCTTCATCCCCCTTCTACTGCAACAAATTAATGGTACCATTATCCTTTACTGGTATCCTATTAACACCTTCAACCACTACCAAATTAAAAATGAACACTTCATGTCTTATTGATATATTCTTCATAGAACATACAAAAATTAAGAGTGTCGATGTAGACTAACATATTTAAAATCAATGAGTAGTATTTGACTAGATCCCTCTCTTCTCCATCATAACACCTAAATTCTCTTTATCAAAACATTTATCCTCCATGCCATTTATCTTCCTAAATTTGACATTATATAATAAGAGACATCTATAAATGATCTCCAATATTAATTACATAATTTTGAATAACATCCACATTATCTAAAATTTTCATTACCAAATTACTAATGGATATCTGATCTTTGTCACATCCATCCAAATTTCTAGAAGACACTTTCTCATTACTATACACCTCATGTCCCGTAGATGAGATTCCATTGTTCTGAATCTAAGTAAAACATACATTATAAGCTCCCTTATCTATAGACATGTAATGATACACAATACCATCAACATGAACTCCACCAAATACATTATCAAAGTTTTCATCATCATTATTATCACATATATATCTCTAATTTATTAATGGGTAGTGATCATGAACATTTTCCCTCCAATTGGGATAACACTGTGTAAATGCATAGAATCCTCATCTATTGTCTTAGAAACAACCTTAGAAAAAGAAAACTTATGATGAGGATCATCCATTGTATAGTCATCATCATTTAAATTCATTATAGGATCATTAATATACAGGTTATATCCCCTATACATGATTAAACAATCCTTGGAGACTATAATCCATTAACTAGGCTCAATGTTCCAATTTTGATTAATGAAATGGATTTTGAGTCTAGAATATTAAACATTGTACCCAATCATTAAAAAATTTACACATTTCAATTACCTTAAACTATCTTCCCAAATATTTCTAATGTAATGGAAATTTAAGAAAAATCATTCACATACTCAAAACTAACTGATACTTAAAATTTTAAACTAATAATCCACAAAAAATAGATTCAATGAGTATATAAAAAACATAAATTTCTAGGATAACTTTTAAAAGTGTTTCGAAACATACAATCAGAGTCCAATTTTCAAATTTAATAGTAATTCCATCAGCCAAGGCAGCATCCTAGATGATATAAGTGTCAAAAAATAACATGTTGATTCCAATGATTAGAATCCATGTTTGAATGGATGAATTATAATCTATCGTATGTTCAAACAAAGGGGTCTAATTCATAAAATCATATATAACCTAGAAAAATGGAACTGAATACATATATCTGAGACAAAATTTCCTGATTTAACAAGCGAGTGATTAAATGTAAATGACATATTCCAACTTAATGGATCCTATAATCCTCAACACCCTCAAACTGGAAAAGTATGTTTCTAAAATTATCTAGCTCCCATGAACTGCCTGTACCAATGTGAAGTCAATGGATTGATGAGACAGTTATTACTTTCCTCCAGGCAGTCATGAAAAAATATTTTGGTTGGCCTCCACAAATTCCCTAACACCTCTCATTGAGAATTTATTTTGAGACCTTCCAGCATCCTCTCTATAATCATCGTAGAACCTTATATTAGATGATTTCATAACATTAGATGATATATTACATCCTAGATTGACTAAGGGGACATTCATCTTGAGGCCCCCTAGATTTTGAAGAATTGTGACTAGTATTGTACTTCTCCACATAACCTAGAGACCAATATTCATCATCCACCGCACCATCAACCCATGTTTAGGGGCTATGAAACATTTCTTTAGGGTTCAATAAATATTCCAAGAGAAACCCCTTAAATATATGACCTAGTAGTAATGAAGAACAAGAGGGAGAGAGAGAGAGTTAGGCATTTACATTATCACAACCCCTCATTGGAAACATATAAAATAATATTTAATAAAAATAATTTCAATGATAATAGGTAATTTCGTACATTCCATATATTTTAAAACGACATTCCTTTCACATAATGTTTAAAAGTAAAAAAGATCTGGATTTGGAAAACAACTAAAATATTCTATGTAACAATTTTTTTCTAAAAAATATTTTTTCAAAAATCACATTAACAGTTAATAGAATATTTCAAATATAATTTATAAATTATTTTAAGGGAATTATATTCAACTAAGAGAAATGTTATTCAATTGAAGTGAGAAATATAGCCGATTATATTAAACAATTACTTAAATTGTTATATATAACATATAGAGGAAAATATTTATAATAAATGATAATATATTGAATAAATAGAATAAATTAATATATTTTGGGTTTAATAATGAGATAATTTCCCTATGGGAGATATTCATGTAAATAATGAAAAATAACATTGGGATTTTAAATAAACCCTTATAGTTCTGGTAACTATTGAATTATATCCCTATAAATAAATAACATCTAATAAAACATTATATACCATTAGATTAAAAAAAGTTATGATATAAACAATTAATTTGGTATTATAAACATCTCATAATATAATTAAGTGGAAAATATGGAATGTGTCTCAATGAAGGAAAATTGGGTCATGAAATCCCTGTCCTCAAGCCTGACTTGTTAGATGCATTCATCATCATCATGACTAATAATTTAATATTAAATATAAAATATTTTTAAGAATACTTATAACTCATATTAATAGTTATATTTAATGGCTTCCATGTTATATTCATTTACATAATAATTTGATTCTGTGTTGGAAATTTTGGTGAGATTTGGATACGTATGTCCAAAATCACATTGGTAAGTTGACTATAGTCATAGAGAGTAGTATATTATTATATATAAAATAATAATAATTATATAATAATTATATTGATATAAAAAATATACATTTAAAACTAATCACGAAGCATGTTTATGAAAAATGAACTACATTATAGACATATAGATGGTAGGTCTTGCACATGATTGAGTAAAGTTTTTATTATTCATCATCAAAGTAAGAAATAAGATAAGTGTTATTTTAACATTAATTAATGATAATTAAAATAGAAATTTCATATTATTTAATTAAATATAAAATTATCTACCATCTATATGATTCATTAATAACAAAATGATTCTCATCACTTTGCGAGGCTATAACCTTCTATACACATGAATGGATTTATTATTTTTCAATGTATATTAATATGAGAAGGTATATAAAATAATAAATTCAATTAATGGTTGTTATGTCATTAATTTAAATTGTAACCATTTAATACATATTAATTTTAAGTAGTTGGGGGTGTTATTTGAAAACATTTTACATTGGTCAATGATGTGATTTTCTTCAATACACACAAACAGAAGTTTCATTTTTCACTTCATGGAAAATGATTTGGAAATATGTTAAAATATTTACATATATATAGATTATTAGTTTTGATATATTTATGTAATTATATATTCGTGATTTTAGAATGTTTTAAAGTGGTTTAATTTTTAATAAAAAAAATAATATATGTTAATATTGATACCAAGTCTTCAATCTACTACTTACAGATTATATCTAAACCATCCATATAGTTGGTTTATGAACATAAATGACCTATTTTATGTTTAGATGGAATTAAGGATAAAATTTGGGATATAATTGACCAATTTAGAAATATTGGAATTTATTTAGAGGATAGTATATGGGGTGTCCTTTTATAAGTGGGGGAGAGGACTGTCATGAAATATTTGATAATAAAAAGATATATTCCATCACCAGAAACACAAAAAGGAACTATAATGGATAATATTATAGATTTAGTTGGGGTATGATCCTAATAGTTCCATATTAATAGAATTGGAAATGTTTTTATATCATTTATAACATTATCATTTTACTGTAACCCCCGATAAACAAATTTTAAACTAAACCATAGTAATTAATTTTTAACATTTTAGTATTCATGATGAAAAAAAGTTAATTTTACTATATTTATAAAATTAATTAAATTTTTTCTATATATTGAATCAATTTTTATGAATTATATTCATATAAGTGGAAAATTTTAATTTAAAACTAACCCCACTAACATAAATAGAAATCATTTTGATGAAAAATCTATCAGAAGAATAAAAACAATTATCTATAAAAATTGGTGTTTCAATTTATAACAATTAAATAAATTAGATTATTTATAATATAATGGAAATAATTTTAAATTGAAAATATTTTTAAATATTTTTAAAAGTAAAAAAATCAAGAAATATAATAGATGATTTTAGTAAAAATCAATGTTTTTAAATATTCATCAAAAATATTAATATTTTAAAAGATAGTAATAAATCTAACCAAATGTGATTTTTACAAGATAAAATAAAAAAAATATGTTTTCTTATAAAATATAATTTATAAAATTCTAAAAAATTAATTATAATATTTTCTCAAAAAATAATAAAATATATTTTTTGTGAAGACATGATTTTGTGAAGAATAATTTACTATTAAAAATAATTTGTTAATTAAATAAATTTAAAAATAAATAAATATATATCTAGTATAAATTATTCTTATATTTCAAAACTTATTTAATCATATCCATACTGACCAATTTAAAATCTCTGTTATAATGAACATAATTAAATAATAATATGTCAATAATGTTTCATTGTTCATTTAGTCATAGTTGCTCATGTAATATATGATATCAAACAAGGTGTTCATTTATAGTGATAGTGTGAAAGAAAAATTTAGGGATTTATGAGTCCTCTTATAAATTTTTGTTGATCCACAAGAAAAATTAATTTCAATTTCTAAATTGGGTACATCTCTCACTATTATATTATTATATTATTTTCAGCAAACATTGTAAAATATGAATAAGTCTTGTATTTCATGAAATATTCTCATAATTTTAACCAAAATAATTTAAATTGTGTTTTCAACTATAAATATTGTATTAAAAATTGTTCTATTTTAATTATTCATTAATTCTACTATTTATAATTTATTTAATATGACTCTTTCTTATGTAATTGGGAAATTTGGTGGGGTTCACCTTTTCCAGACGGTTTCTAGTGAAACTTTTCGTGGAACTAGAATCACACAATGGATCTATTTCCATGGGAATTTTCTTTTTGAAAGTCAAGTACTCATTAGATTTTTTATCCAATGATAATGAAGAAATCACATTGGTTGAGAAGATGGGAGATCAGACTCATCACACCCTTTGTAGGGAATTATTTTCTACTCTGAGACACACTTTTAGATTTAAGATATATTCATGAATCCTTCATTAATTCCTATGTATAAAAATATGTAAATCCATAGATAAAAATTGATTATTATACTGTATTGCATTTGGAATCATCTATACTTATTTGAGGTTCTTCATCAATGAAGATATCCATTAGAATCCAAGGTCCCCATTGATGGTATCATCTTAGGAACTACATAGAGGTTCTTTGGTAATTGTTACGATGATGGGTGTTTTTAAGAAATATAATGGGGAACTCGAGATATTATAAACATCCAGGTATAAGATATAAAATCCAGAGTTTATATTCATCTAGGGAAATGAGAATTACTCTGGAGTTATTATGAGCTAGGGAGACTTGAAATAATTTCGAGTTTATAATCATATAGGGAGATGATTTTTTTTAGGATCAAAATCATAGAGGGTCTTCCAACATATCCTATTGACAGGAATCATAACACACATAATTCAATTCCTCTTAAACAAGGAACATCAATCCTTTTAATGTTTAGTGATAATGAACTAATCACAAATTTTAACGTCATATGGTAAGTACATCATGGAGGGATATGTGTAGTAAAGGTTTTATTTATTGATTTTATCAAAGCATCCCAAGCAACATGGAAATGGGAATGAGTTTACATGTTGAGTGAGAACTTATATGGGATATGTCCTAAAACATTAGGGTCGATTTTAGAGTTTTATTATAATCTTAGGAAGGCTTCTTATATATACCACTTTTACAATAATCAAATCCCTCATAGTTCGGTGAGTCTCATAGGGGATTATAGCCCTTTTAGAAGAAACATAGGTGATTTTTATCAAATTATGACCAAGGGGGTTTAATTTCAGGATTACTCCTAATGATGGTTCCCAGATTAACAGAATTATGATTGGGTTAAATCCTAAGGAGGATACCCCTTAAGGTCATTCTATGAATGAGATTCTGATATATCTAGAGTTAGAATGAGAATTATAGGTCTTATAGTTTAATAAAATTTGTGTATTACACCAAGGATGAGAACCATATTAGGCTGAGGTTAGTGGTTTCTACTAAGGAGGATTCTAATGTGATATTTATAATTGAGAATCTATTATGATCACTACTATTATCTATTCCCATTTCATTCATGATCATCTTGATAAAAAACATATTACAATAGTTTTGGAGAATGCATTATATATTTTCATCCACTAATTTTTATTGTTACAAACCAATGTTTTTAATGATGAAAAAGTCCAATGGGAGAGGGGTATGGGGTTGATATTTTCCATCTCATTGTTTTTATCTTATATTGAAATTTATAGATACAAACTCGGTTACATTCTAGGGGTGATAGTGGATGAGGGTGCATAAGGTATGATGGTGGAAGTGGGAAGGGATGAATAAACCATTCAATATGGAATGAAGGTGAAGGTTCTTGTGTATTTCCCAAATGTTTAGGGACACACTCCAGAAGGGATTCCCAAAAATTTATTCTGAACCTCAAAGGAATTAAGGTCAGACTAAGTCTATTTCCCATAATTAATTTACATAAACTCTTTAGCACTATCCTTGGGGTAAGGGTCCATGTGACCATAAATATATATAACTTTAGACGTCTTAAGGATATATACCATTTTCTGAGACAAGTGTGGTAATCCTATGACTATAGAAATAAAATCCAAAATAAGAGACACACAAATGTGAATTTACCAATGGTTATAAAGATCATGAGTTTTTGGTTGAGTTTTCAACATGATCTATTTTAGGTAAAAGTGGTACTGAAGGTTAATCCCTTCCATAAGTGGTTTCAAATGAGGATTCATAAATGTCTTGAGAATGATGAATTATTGGATTAACCATAGAGGTCACATAAGGTGGTGGAACACATGATTGTGGTGTGAAAATATACTTGGTTTACTAATAGAACATTATTTGATGTGAAACTTTTATGAAAACAATTTTCCAAAGCATTGTTCTAACATTAAAGTGTCTCTATAGGGATTCCCATAAGTGATTCATGCTAGTTAATGTTTGATGGAGGGAAACACCTGTATGTATTATTAAATTAGGGGGTTGGGATACTATGTCATGAAATTGATGTTTATTTTTAACACCAAAAGGACCAAATATTAACTATCTTCATTCAATTCTCTCTCTTAATGAATTCTGAAACAACCTCAAAAGTTATAAAAGACCAGATTGATGCACTAGGTGATCAGAGTAGTAATCATCCTTTTTTGAAAATTTTCCTCACAAATAAAGACCACAAGGTTCGATAAATATTAAAATATAATTCTCTAGGAGGATGTGCCTTGGTGTGCATGTGATGTGGAATGCGAGATGAAGATTTGAAATCACTTTCACACTGCTGGTGATTTGTGGTAACATGGGTAATCCAATTTTAGAACATTTGAAAATTATATAAATGTTCATATATTTTCTCCACTTTTTATAAGACATTTCCCTTTACCACTTTTTCAACCATGTGATGAAGAAGAGTATAAATATAATACCCTATCAATATTATATCCAAATGAATAGAGGGTCTTCTTTTGAGGTAAAAAATTATGAAAAGGGAAGAGGGTCCCCTATGTTTATGGGTGTTCACACAATATTGTTTCTCTCTAAGTCATACGGGAAAAATGGTGTCACGCAAGAAGGATAAATAATATATATATATAATACCATAGTTATATTAAAAATAACATCATACTCATAATTATCATTAATATGTAGACATGTACATGCATTAGGACTCTCTTTTTGATGATTTCAATTGCCCTACTTTTTTATGTATTTGGGTTATGAGCTGGAAATGGATTTTCACTTTCAGACCACAGTTTATCTTGTGCACCTTAATTCCATTTAATTTTTTTTATTCTTTTACAATTCCTTTAATAATTAACTTACTATGAAATTAAATTGATATTTATTTTTTAGTTCAATGGCTTCCAAGAGGATCGACAATATTGATGGACATGATAAAAAGTGATCATAGTATATGATGAAGATCATAGGGAATTATTACTATGATGTATATGAAAAAACCCTTTCTAATATAGAGTGATATATAAGAGAGGTATCACCATGTTATACATAATGGTAATTATCTACCACCTTATAGCTATGATGATCTATGGGATGTTAATATACCAGATCTGATGAATTATCTCTGGGTCTCTTGGATTCATGACCAGATTAACTTTTCATTTTCCAAAATTTCAAGTGTGGAAATGAAGAATAATTATTGGATGGAAGACAATAACTACATTATAATACATAGTTCATGTTATCCATGTCTAAAAACATATATTATTTAAATGAAATAACACAGTTATTATCAAATTTTTTGAGATTCACAAATGAAACAATTGAATTGTTGGAATAAGATTTAGGTCTTTCTCCCATGATGTGGTGTTAACGCCACATGAATGTTTGATTATTATGTGTTCCAAAAATGTTCAAAATTCATAGATTATCTGAATGGCGTTTGAATATATGAGGCTATGTGGATAGGGAAAACCATTGTGATGAATAATGATGATTTTTTGAATGATATATTAATCTGATGGTGTCCAGAGAAGTATTATTTCCCATTGAAGCATGAAGAATTTAAAATTAGTTTGTAGGATGTTCATGAGATCGTTGGGGAACCAATAACTACAGATATATATTATGAATTCATTCATACAATAGAATCATGTAATGAAATAGATATGCTGAGTTCTTTAAAACAAGATCTATTAAAAATATCACATTGTATTATTATTGAATATCTTCATGCAAGAGGGGATGTTCCATCAAAGGTGTAGATAAGAATTTTCATGAAGAAGGGGGTAGGCACCAAACTCATGTGTCCAACAGGCGATCCCCAGGTGGTAAAGTGAATTGCACCCGATACCTTCTGGATGATAGAATAAAAAGGAGAGATTGGGATGATTTAATATAATGTTGAGCCCAAACATCATAACAAAACACACCATGTAGGATTATTGGCCATGCGGCTCAGTGTCTATCTATATCCTACTGAAGAATCCATAGGCAGTATAAGTCCTTGAAAATATTTCTCTGTGGCCAAGCTAGAAGAGAAAATATAGGTGGGGTTGTCCGCCCCTATTTCGGAAAAGATCCATAAGAGCTTATTGCATATCCATGGAAGGATGTCTCCCATTAGGATTTCTAAACCATTCTATGTTTTGTGGGGGTAGATCATGACTCATTTCAGTAACTATGCTATGATGAATTGGTTTCAAATCCATATCAGTTTGTTTATACCATTCACTCATGATTTCTATCTTATTCCTCCTTTATCAATAAAACCTCATTATATTTAGAAAATATTGTTCTTTTTAATGATTTTTACTTTTTCCCTTATAGGAATCTTCTTATTGGAAAAAACATTGTCGATGGAAACTCCAACATTGAGTTGAGGTCAAACCTTATAGCTTGAAAAGTATGTGAATTATAAAAAATAATCGAACAAAATTATATTTGAGTTCGATTATCATTATTAAATTTTCATGCAAATTAAAATTCTTGAATGTAATTATTGTATCCCATCTGGTGCATGTTAGATTAGAACAAAATAAAATAGTGTCTTGAATATTATGGTTGTTGAATGCCATATAGAAGGCATGGGTAGTGTTTCATCAATATGAGGTTGATGTGGAATGAAGATTGACTACCAGGTATGCTGAATCCAAGATTTCTTCATACCTTAATGGGGTTTTAGATAATGAATTTTTTTTGGTTGGAGTAATGAGGTGAAGGAGAAAAAAACATTCACCTTTGGGATGTGTTTACAATATTTCATAGGTGGAGTCATGAGAGTCATAGGGTGAATATGATGAGGTTCCTTGGGAATTGAGACAACATCATGTGATGTACAATACAACTACCTGAATCAAGAGCGATACCCCATCATCAACAAAATAGGCTTCATAAATATGATCTATCTAATATCCACCGTCGATAAGAGAAGAGGGTTCCGTTTTCTCAACCAAAATAAATGATGGAATAAAATCATAATATTGTGAAATATATGCCTCTAGGGACGTCTTTACAAAAGGGTAGAATATATTCATACTATATTTGAATGGGGAAGCTCAAATATGGCAGAAGTTATCGTTTGGTGTGGAATTGCTTTGGTAACTTCTATGTGAGGGATTTTGTATCAAAGGGATAAGAGACATTTGAGCCCCTAATAAAAATTTTATTGAGGATAATCATGTTGTTATGGGAATTTATATTTGGAAGATGGATATTATTATTTACAAAGATGATGATTGAACGTGGAACACAAAAATTATTGACCATTCATCCTTGGAGGAATGCCATTATTTAGTTGTTCCTTAATACATATGATGTTTTCTTATAATATTATTTTTTTTCTTTTCCGTTTTATTTTGGTCAAAGACTTATTACTCATGGGAAGTACCATCATAACATGAAGCTTGTTAAGTAAACATTAGTTGAAATTCCATTGCCAAGATATATGCCAAGTGGTACTCTAATTAATGTTACTTGGTCAACCAATGAATATAGAGATATATATCTAGGCCAAATTCTATGAAGGATGAAATGGAAGTAGTATTCCTATATCCAATACATTTTTTAGAGATTATAATTTTATTCCTCTTTTAATGAAAACAATGAAGAATAGATTCCAAAAAAGTAAACTCATATACAAAAACATTAATATTACAGTTAGGACATCATGACATCATTAATCATGGATTCATTTAGGAAATTATATTTGAACTTCTTGTATTTTCATTAACATATTGTGTTTATTCTCTTAAGTACTTTAAAAATGAACCTTTAAGAACTGAATAGGTCCATTCAGACCATGTGCAAGTCTTTGTGATATATATGGATCCCTCGACTGAAGAGACATCTAGTCTTGAGAAGGTAGTATCTACACTCATCACCACACACATTACTTCCATTGGTACATAGGATGCATCACGTATGCCAAAAGATAATTATAATAGGATATATGTCTATAAATGAATTAATTGTATGTAATATTTCTGGTCTATTGCATGAACCCTAAATTCCCACAACAAGTGATGACGACCATGCACCTGTCACTAAAGAGGTTATTGAGAGTATAATGTCATCTAAAGGGGGGAATGAATCAAACACTCCACATATTCCCATAGGTTGGACTATCTTGGGTCTTGGGATGTCAATATAATCTATGATGAATCTTTTCAATTCTATTGATGAAATACTAGAACATACTAATATTCCCTCTACATTAGAGTTGTTTGGGGAATTATTTATAGATCCAAATGGATGTGATTTATTATTTTTTATCCAATTAATCTTTTCATTAATGATTCTCTGATATTGATTGGTTTGAATTCACATATCCAACTATAGAAGATATTACAGCCAGGGTTCAAAGAGAATACATTGAAATAACTTTCATTACCAATGATGAAGAGGATTTGGATGAGGTGAATCTTTATTTGGGAATCCTTCCTAATGTTTACTTGATGGACCCTCATAAGACCTAGGAGAGTGTCCCTCATTAATAGATTCTAGCCTGGTTTACTAAATATATAAATAATGTGGAATAAACATCTAATGATGTTTATTTTTTATTTGGTAAGGGTCATATACAATTCTTATTTCACCTCATTGTTAAATTATTATTACTATAATGATTATTAAAATCCATTATTTTGGATTATCATATTCCCCAGATATGTACATGGGATAAGCTTTTACATTAGATTAAACAAAATTATGAAGAAAGGTAACCACTATTAGAGAGAGAGAGTAGTATAGGTACTTCATTAAATGTATTAATAATGGAGTACATTCCTCTATATGATAGTGATTCTGAATCAAAACCATAGTTACATGGAACTGTATGTATTGTGGATTGTAAGGCATGGAGAGATATATGGAAGATCATCCTTGAGATTCCCCTTCAAGTAATATCTTCACTAATCCCATGGATTTCATTTTCATTCATCATGTTGGAATTTAGAGGTGTTGAATATCATTTAATCCATACTGTGGTGATGGAGAAATTTATAATGTTTCATCAAGAGCATAAAATTATAAAAGATCTATAAAATGAAGACTGGTTTATATCATTGATGAATTCCTAGCAGAAGTATATCATGATGAGAAAAATCATAGAAAAATGTTGGAAATATTCAATCTGAAAATAGAATATTAGGTTTTTCATGTGTCACACCTTTTTCAATAGTATAATGCTAATGAAAGGGAACATTAACATATTCAGTAATCAAAATTAGAATCCCAAAAGGAAGGGAAAAATATATTGAAGATGGAACAAAATAACTTTTTCAGGTCGAAGAGACTATGGTTGGTTGACTAATGGAACATATATAAGAGGTTTATGGGGCCCATGGGGCTATTTAATAGATAAATAATAATGTTGAAGGCCTATTGTGATTTGATAGAGAGACTACATTTGGAGTAAGTTCCTCTTATTTTTGTACATAAATGAAAATGAGTTTTTTCCGATCATATATTTCTTATTCCATCCATACACCTTTTAATCATTATGTTGAAGCTAATTTTTCATAAAATTTCATATTTATACCATAAATCATAGTTACAATGATAGGTATGGGTGTGATCTCATTTTTACGTAATCCAATGGGCATAGTGAGTATATTTTGACTATTTTCTGGGTAATATGGACAACCTTACAAACATTGTGTTTTTTTATCACTGTAAATTTTGTAATTATAACCCCAATAAATATTTATTGATATTCATGTTTATATATTCCTCAAATACTACCAAGTGGAATACTGAGACAATTATTTTATGATTAATTAATCTAAAACAAGATATTATAGAATAGGGTATGTATCTATTGAGAATGAGGTTTACACTGGTTTAAAACTAGTTATGATAGCTGTTTTATGAAAGGAAAACTCAGTCACATACCACATTAAAATATAGTGCTACAATTAAGTTGACAAACTAGTAATGGGGGATACATATACAAATACAATTTGGGCACATACTTTATAGTTAGGTAAAGGATCACTCAATAATTCTAACATTATATTGTAGATGAAAAAGGACGTTAATGTTTTAGGTGTATCAAGACCATGATACATGGGTTTTACCAAGAAAGATATCTGTGAATGATGGAATCACTCATACTAACAATGGCCAGGAATATGAGGCCACTCTTTCATGAATTTATGTGTGAAGGAGGGTATAATATTTTTGAAACTGACTTTATAATCTAATGATGTGATGTTTAAATTCAGGAATAGAGGAAACTATGATGTGAATATTAATGTCATGCAACAAGGAAATTATGTTATGTAGTTTAATTTCAAAAAAATAACATTATGTTGTGTAGTTTGAAGTCATTTAGTAAGGAAATTAGGGGTTTTTAATTTAAGATCATTTTGCTTTAAAAAACTTATTTATTATTCTTAGATTCATGGTAATACATATTGAAATGGGATACCATATTCATCAATGGAAGTGGAATTTTATAATCTCTTATTTTTAAATTTACAATCTATTGAGTTGTATGAGAAAAAATTGGTTTATGACGTTATATATTGCCTACTCTAAGAAAAAAGTTAATACTTGATGATAACCCCGTTATAAGGATTGTTTTATGAATATTAAAATGGGGAATATACTACAAAGTAAAAAATCAGAATCCTTTAGTGTAGAATCCAATTATAGGGGCGACATATACAAGGCCAGATGGGCCACGTACTACATGGTCAGGAAAAGTGGCTGTCAATAATTATGAAACAGTATAGTCAATATATGATTAATGTTAATTGAGATTCTCTTTTCCCAAATCATGTTGTTTGTCTTAGGCAGAAGGTATCTAAAAAATTTAGTGGTAAATCAAGTGGTAATATTTATAGAATTGTTGAAATTGCTGCATTATTCTTGTATAACACTAATTTTGGAAGTATGGGTTATGTAGTTTTAGGTAAAATGTATTGTACCATAATATTATGGAATATATGGATGATATGTGGCAAAGTTTTCCAAGGATAACCTAGTATGCTCTGAAAAAGTGAATAGAAAAAATTTGTAAGCTATAATCTATGAAACATTCACTCCATGAGACATGGTATGGGACACGTATACAATGATGACTGTAGATTTTTAAGTTCAAGTATACTTTGGTAAATGCTGAAATGGACATAAGATTAGTCTCCATATGTTTAAGTTACCATTAGTTGAAAGAATTATTAAAAGGATTGTTTTATGCAAACCCAGATGGGTCATGTTCGGCATACACAAATAGTGACAAGGTTTGGCCAACAAACCCATTATGGGTGCGAACTTTGCAAGGATTTCTGGGGCACAAGCCACATGGTTATGTAATGGATATCATAGTTATCATAAATAATTCCATAGAAACTAATAATTTTTATTATGATATTAATTTTTTCAATATTAGGAGTATGATAAGTGAATAGTGTCACTATTCAATGCATAAGGGAAGAATTCAACAAATAATATCCAGGATTTTGAAGTACCATTCAATTAATCTGACTCATAATCATAGGTGGGAATCTCTTATTTATTTGGTGGGATCTTCGAGCAGAGGACCAAAAAATCTCATGCTTTGATCTTTATTTTTATGCATGAGAAGTGAAAATTTTCTATAAATTGTCACTGTACTCGAGACAGAAGACCATGGCATTAGTACTTGTCTAAAAATAATTTAAATTTAGTAAAAAATAGTTCCAGGGGTAACTGAAGTTTTAATTCAAATATCGTGGGAATTGTCCATGTTTCATAATGTTCTGAAGAATGGAGATAAGTGATTATGGTGACAAAATGAATATTGAGGATGGTCCAAGGGGAAGAACCCGATCATCACTCCATATCTTTTCAGAGAAAGAATCAATCATACATAGTTATAATAGTTCATTTTTTGTGTAAATTGAAAATTTTTATTGTGTCTCCTCATGTTGATCTAACTCATACATGGGAGAGGGGGGATTTCCCATATTGTGTTGTGTTTGGGCCCATTATTGAAGATCTGGGCATCACTACATATCTCATATGGGTGAAAATCAATTCAAAATTAATATGTATAATTTTTTTTGTTTAGAATCAATCAATAATGATGGAGGATAGCTAATGTGAATTGATGATAATATTGAAGTTAAGGCCAAAAATGAATCTCTATGAATCAATACATATCTCATTTGTACAAGTATCCTACTTTATGTAGATCTAGATAAGGTTCCCCATTTAGGCTTGATCAATAAACTTGGATTGGGGGATTTTTATCATGATAGCTAGACCCAAGATAGGAGATCCGAGCATTACTATGCATCTATATATAATGATAATCATTTAATAAATAGTTTATGAAAATGATTCCCCCCAATAACTGAGTTCGATGTGAGGAAGGGAATTTTTTTAGCATTTCTTCTAGACCAATGATAATAAATCTAGGTATCATAACATGTCCTCATAGAATGAGAATCAATCCAAACCTTGTTTTGGAAGATGGTTCCTCACACAAACTGAATTTTGATCTGGGAAAGATGGGAATTTTTAAATCTTTGCAGTTGGACCTGTGATAAGAGATACGAGTAAAATTATGTATCTTTCATGGGAAAGAATTAATCCACACCTAGTTCTTAAAATTCCATGAAGTTTAATGTCATGGATTATGGAAAATATTGTTAAGAAGTGTACCCAATAATATGTACATGGTGAAAAAATAGGCCCTATGGGAATGATTATTAGTAAAGTCCATACCACACCATGTGTTCTTGATTAGACACTCGATTCAAAATGATGAAGAGGGAATAATCCTATGGATATATCTAGTGAGAATGTGTTTGGGTGTCACATCGTATCCCATCCTGATGGGAATCAATCCATACATAGTTATTGATGTTTGGACCTCATTCAATTTTTTTTCATTTGATAATGGAACATTAACACATTCAATGAAAATAGTGGACCTATTATACAAAATGGTATAGGGATCAAGCCATATGTTTTGAAATATTTACTTGTATATAATTGGTTCATATACAAGTAATAGGGATAATTTTGCTTTCATAATTGTAGTAGAGCCTGAGATTGGATATCTGGGTGTCCCTATATATCTTATTAGTTTTAGAATAATGTTGTATAGAGTTCATAATTAACCATGTATTTTATCATCATTTGGTGAGGGCTTGGTTCACCTAAAGTGAATGAAATGCTATAGATGAATCATGGGATAGAACCTAGGTGACAATACAATTAAGTTTTTGGAAAGAATCATGTGTTAGGTTATTCTTTATTGGGATTTCCCACATCATATATGTTCTCACTTGGGTAAAGGTTGTTTTAGTATTTATTCAATGATTGTGATGCAAAAAACATAAGTCATTTTAATGAGACATAAGCCTTACATTTTGTATATAGTTTCTTGTAATTATATGGTTCATACAAAGGGAGATGATAAATTTTATTTGTGATTATGGATAGATTTGTGATAGGAGATTTTAGTGGTACTATGAATAATGCTAGTGCATTAATCAATAATCGTGTAATTTATAGAAATGTATTTATCTGTTTGTATCTGTATGAAATAGTGAAAATGGGGCTCATGAATCACTAAGGCGTCGAAAGAAGGTGAATGAGGATTATGTATTTATGTCTCTCATCTATTACGGACCACAAGGAATATCTACTCATGGTATTTTTTAGAGTTTCTTAAAATAAAATAATGTATATTTTAACCATAGATTTTATTATCATGTGGTAAGTAAAAATGGTGTCTTTCCATTTTACACCAGTTGACTGGGACCTGAGCCCATGTAGTTTATTGTCATTCTATAAGGATGACAACGAAAATAAGTTTATTTTTATCCAAATTTTTTATATATGTTTCTATTAATTTTAACCTCCTACAACTAAGAAAATGGTTATATGTTGTTTAACATCATTTTACTAAGATTTTATCCACTACGATTACACAAAATACCACTTTATTAATCTTTTATTTTTTGGGGACCTAGTAAGTTGTCCATACATTGAGATCATGGAATAATCTCTATTTGAGTGGAAAATATGTATAGATTAAGGTCCATACAACATTGGCTCATGGATTGGGGGATTCATTACAAGTTTCATTGGAGTCCGAATGGAAAAAAGAAACTCTTCTTGGATGAATGAAAAAATGATAAAATTTTTGTAAAAGGCTCCAGATACCCGATTCTGATATAATTTTAAGTGATGAAATGTTTGCAATATTATTTCATGTAGTTTCTAGAATTCATCTAGTCATTTCTGAGACTCTTCATACATGTGTCCTCTTCCTACTTTTTGGTGATTAACATAACAAATTAATTTCCATTTCTATATTGGGGATATATCTCCTAATTATATGATTTTAAATTAATCTTATTAATCATTATAAAATATGAACAAGACACATATTTCATATGACATTCCAAATATTTTCACCAAAATAATCTTAATTGGTTTGATCACCTATAAATATTTTATTGAAACTCAGTCTATTTTAATTTTTCATTAATATACTATTTTAAAAATTTTTAATTAGTTGTTTTCCCTATATAATTAGGACAGTTTTTGGGGCTTACCTTTTCTAAACAGTTTCCACTTAATTATTTCAAATAATGAGAAAAACAAAATGGTTTTATACATGAAGATACATTCTTTCAAAAGGAATGAACTCATTTGGTGATTTGACCAATTATTCTTAAGAATGCACATTGGTTGAGAAGATAGAAGGTGGAGCTCTTCAGACCCTATTGTGTGGGGGATTTTTTTCTGACATTAGGACTCTATTATTGAGTTATGATATATTCATGAATCCTTCATTAATCCCAATATATAAAAATAGGACATCCCATAGATAGAAACAAATTATTAGAATGATTGGAATTTGGAATCATTTATATGTATTTGACATTCTTTATCAATAGTGATATACATATGAATCAAAGGTTCTCAATTGATGGTATTATCTTATGTACAACTTTGATATTCATTAGTTATTATTAAAAATATTCATGTTTTTATTCCAAATAATGGGTCACTCAAGATTTTATTGTCATATCGGTAGAAGACAGTCATTGTAGAGTTCTTCTTCATACAAGGATATGTGAATAACTTTGGAGTTATTAACGTCTAGGGATACAAGAACTAATTATGAATTTATCTTCATTAGGGAAATGAGTTTTGTTTTGATGTTGGGGTTGAACCCATAAAGTGGATTACCCCTTATTGTTGCGAAAGGAATTAGATCCCATGTAGTATAATGCCTCTTAAACTAGCACATCAATACATTTAATGTCATGTAATAATGACCTAACTTGACATTTTAACATCATGTGGTAAATACATTTGGGAAGATGATTCCATTAAATTTCTGGTTTATGGATTTTAATATATATCCCCATTGAACATGGTAAATGGAATTATTTTCCACGTCAAAGAACAACATATTGGGGATATGGCACAAAACAATAGTTTTGATTTCATTCTTTGGTTATAACCTAGGGGAGGCATCCTAAATATCCCATTTTGACTAGAATCAATGACCACATAGTTTGGTGAGTCTCATAGGGGATTATGACCCTTTTAGAAGAACCATGAGTGAGGTATTATATCATTATGACATAGGGGCATTAATATTATGATTAATTTAGATGAGTATCCCTGGATTATGGGGATTATGGTTGGGGTAAAACTATAAGAGGATTCCCCTTGATCTCGTGCCATGAGTGGGCTTCCTAAAATTCTTGTTTAGATCTATAATTATAGTTCTTATAGATTAATACATTTGTGCGATTACACCTAGGAGGAGTGACATATTATGTTGAGGTTTGGTGTAACTCTTGAGGAGGATTCCCATTGTAGATTTTTAATTGATAAGAAAATATTATCATTAGTAATCTCTATGCCCATGTGAGTCATGATATGTGTGAGAAAAAAGAGATAACCATAGTTCTGTAGACTACACAATCCATTTTCATCCACTGATGTTAATGGTGATAGAGCCAAATATTTTAATGAAAATAAATCCCATTAGGAGAGGAATGAGGTGTTTAGATTCACCATTACCATGTTTTTTTAGTATATTATAATGAAATATATGATGATAATCTCTGTTACCTCATAGGGAGATGGTGGATTAGAGGGGAGATGGTTGATGAGGGTGTGAAGTAATGAATATTTAAATGTGTAATGAATTTGAAGGTTATTGGTTTTCGCCCAGATATTTATGGGCAAACTCTAGAAGGGATTCCCAAAAACTAGTTCTCCAGCTCAGAGATGATGAGGTTTAAACAAATTATTATTTCCATAATTAAAGAGTGGGAACTCCCCAACACAATCTATATTGTAAGGTTTAATGTGACCATAGATATAAATGCCTTTAAATGTTTTCATCATCCTTAACATTTTCTAAGAAATTTTTGGGAAACCTCTGATAGTAGAAATACAAACCAATATAGGAGACACAGAAATGTAACTTTCTTAATTGTTGTGAGGATCAAGAGGTTTGGGTGTAGGTTTCAAAATGACCTCTTTTAGGTAAGGGAGATAATTAAGGATAATCCATTCCATGACTCTCTACAAAGGAGGCTTCATGAAAGGCTTGAGCAGGATGAATGGTTGGATGAACAAAGGATATCGCACAAAGAGGTTCCTCACATGGTTATGGAATAAAAATATAATTGGGGTTTCTAATTTTAATTTATCTAAGAAAAAACATGGACGAAAACACATTGGTGAGTCTTTTTTCATTCCTTCATGAGTCCCTACCTAGATTCCAAGAAGTGAGTCATGCAAGTTCTTGTTTGAGGATTGGAGGCTCATGCATGTCTTCTTAAATTAGGGGGTTTGGTGACTGGGTCACACATGTGTTGATTATTTCTAACACTAAATCGACCTATGTCTCATGTCCCCTATTTAATTTTTCTCTTTTGGAATTATTAATCATCCTTGTAGGTTTAGAATGCTATAGCAATGCACTAGGGTGATCAGAGTACTAATCACCCTTTTGGGAAATTGTTCCCCTCAAATTAAGACCACAGAAATATATATAGTGGAAAATATCATACCATGGAATAATGGATAGTGGTTTGTATGTGTTGTGATGTGCGAGTGGTAGGCATGAAAGAACATTCATTCCAACGATGATTTGGGCTACCTTGGGTGAACTAATTTTAGATTCTTTACAAATCCTAGAATTGTTCATTAATTTTCTTGTCAATTTTTATAATACATTTCCCTTTATAACCTTCTCAACAATTTGATGAAATACATTATCAATACAAGCCCTCTGTCTTGATTGTCTCTAAATGAAAACAAGGGTCTAGTTATGATGGTGAAGGTAATTGGGTTCAGAAAATAATGATATGGTATTAATCATGTAGGGATTCCCTAAAATCAATTCCACAGCTCAGTGATAAAGAGGATTTGGTGGTATCATATCCCCAGAATCCATGAGTGCGTACACCACAAAATTATACATGGGGTATGGGTGCATGGGACTGTAGATTTAGAAACCTATTGATGTATTGGGGATATTTAAACTTTTGTAAGACAAGTGTGGGAAACCTATGACTACAGAAATAAAAACCCAAATAGGAGACATGATAATGTTTATTTCCAAATGGTTTTTATGATTATGATGTTTGGGTGGTGGTTTCCACTAGATCCCTTTAGGTATTAGAGTCAATAAAAGAGAATACCTTCAATATCTGGTTTTGAAGGAGGCTTCATAAATTGGCAGAGTAGGTTGAAGGGTAGGATGAACCAAATAGGTCGTGCAAGGGGGCAGCACACAATGTGGTGGAACAAAAGAATACTTGGGTATATTGATGGTACATTAGGTGACAAAAAACTAGGATAAAAACAATTTGGAAAAGGATTTTTCAAAGTATTCAAGGGTCTTAATAGGGATTCCTTGAAGGAATTTTCAAAAGTTTATATTTGAGGGAAGGTGAATCCCACATATCTTCTTAAATCAAAGGGTTAGGATGTATGAGAAACCAATTTTTGATTATTTTTAATAGTGAATGGACCTACGTCTCATTATCGACTATTAATTACATCTATTTAGGCATTAGGAAACTACTGTGGAGGTTTAAGAAGACTTTATCAAAGAACTAGGGAAATCAGAGCAACAATAATACTTTTGGAAAATTATTCCCCAAAAATAAAGACCCCAATGGTCTATTTATATGAAAATATTACACCCTGGGGGAATGTGACTTGGCACACATGTAATGTGGTGTGAAAGTGGTGGGTGTTCAAGCACTTGTGCAGTAACGGTGATTTTGACTACATTTGGTGAATAAATTTTAGAGCATTTTCAAATCTTTATATTCTTTATCTATTTCCTCATCATTTTTAACACATTTTCATTTTTGTCTTTTTTATCCACATGATTAAATGAAGTTTCATAAAAGACATAATAATTTTTTTCCTGGAAACTAGATGTCCAAAAATAGATAGTTTTCAAATCAAAATCATATTTTTTATTACTTACATATGTATAAATATATTATCATATTTTATCAATAATATCATTATATACAATCCCCTTATAGTAAATTTTCATGAATATAATAATGAAAATAAGGATATCTTATCTTCAAGTGGTGCTTCTCAAAAACTTATATGATATAATTATGATCACTGTTAGAGGACTATAGAGATGAAGATCGTAGTTAAAATCAATATAAATGGTTTTTAGTGAAGGGGAGTCAGTGTTTGGGAGGTTATTTATAGAAACCATTTACGGGGTTTATTAAAAAACTACATATGGTTTGGATTTTATAGAATAAAATATCAAAAAATAAAACCCATTTCTTTTTTTCTCCAATCATTTACACTAAATATGGGTAAATAAATATAATTTTATATCATTATGAATTGAATTAAATATTAAGATTGTTTTTTGGATGTCATTAATGCTCTAAATGAAATTATATTAATTCATTATTATAAAATATAAATTTTCCAAGATTCAATAATTTTATATCAATTTAATAAAATAAATAAAAAACATTATTTAAAAGGGTAACTCTAAATTTTTTCATTTATTATTTCTATTAAAATTATTTCACAACTTTGGGGCTATAATAATGTAATAATACATAGATTATAACTATAACATAAATAATTTTTACACACAAATATTATTGTCTATAAATATAATGAGAAACACTCAATCAGTTAATTTTGACGTACTAATTTCAAAAATTTATTTTTCTTAACACTATAATTTTTTAACTATGACAATTAAAAATTTCAAATTCAGATTCTTATTTACTCAAAAATATGTTTATTTGAGAATCTAAACCCATTCTGGTCCTTATAGAATTTATATTTTACATTGTAAAATATATTATCTTTTAAAATAAAAAACTTGCTTTCAAAAACAATATTTTATGAAAATAATATTTCTTTTGAAATGATTTATTTTATCACAAAGTTTTTTATATTCAAAAATATATTTCCCAGAAATAGAATTTGATATTTATCATATAAAAAACTATTTTTCCTCAAATTTATTATACAGTAATCTATATATTGAATTAATAGAAAGTTATAAATATCATTATTATTTTATTTCAATGAAAATATGCATCTTTTTGTGGCTTGGGTTTGGATATATAATCCTTTTTTATATTATTGTATTGTATTAGTGTATTATGTGTTATGGTGGTACAATCTTGTTGTGGTTAATTGAACGTGGTTTGGGTGGTGAAGTTAACAATATTTAAATTATCAAATAAATAGTTTTATCATTTTTAATTAATGAAAATTGTATTAGACACGGTTAAGGAAAAAACATGATGGTTCTATCTCTCTAAAAAACATTGATGAATGCGCTTCACAGGGAATGATCTATGTAGTTGATTCCATAGGTTCACTTAGCTGTTTGAATAATACTATATCATAACCCATCATATATAACAATATGAATGGACACAATATTAATGGAAACAATAAAATTTATATATTATTATTGGTTTTGATGACTGATGGTCTTCCAAATCAGATAGGGTACATCAGTCCAAATTAATCGAATTAGGTCATGTTTTTTATGTGACTATATAAATTAATAAATAAATAATCTATTTAAAAGGGAATATATTTAATAATTTTTTTGGTAATTATATTATTCTCCCTGAAAATATTTCATATTTAAAAATTTTCATTTCATAAAAAATTAAATTTTAGTGTATGTATGTTTCATCACTTATTCAACATTCAATGTTAGTTCCTCAAACTTGTTGTTCTACTACAATAAATGATCTAGGTTATTTATCTTATTTTATGTTACATTGTTTATGTGATCTAAAATATTCATTAGTTACTCTTTAAATTGATTATAATTCCTCAAAGGTAACACCAATTTATTTAATATTTGATAAGGTTCCATTATGTGTATCCTCTACATGAAAAAATGGAATAGTTAATGTATTTAAGATAGTATAAGTGGGAGATTTAGTCAACAGGATAATGCTCCAATATGATAATGTATCTCAATGGCTAGGATGTCCCCTGTAATATGATTTCCATTATTCCAAATCCATTGGGTATTCCTCCATTGGGATATATGAAGGAAGACCATATCTCTAACATGAATCTATATGTCTCGTAGATAATAGCCTCCTTATAAATTTTGTTTATTTTGTGTGTATTTCGTAATATATTTAATGGTTTGACCCAATTCTATCTTCTATGGGATATATTCAAATCTCGTATGATTATTCATCAAAAATAATCGGTACATGTTGGATTTCGGAGACATTTTCCACTACATATCTACACATGGGAACATTTCAATAATGGAATGAATAATGTAATTATTTAAACATTACACTAGGGGAGGTGTTAATACTAAAATCCTATGAAATCCATTAAAAAATATCCCATCATATCTTATAGAATTTTTCTATTTCACTAAAAATAAAGAACCACCTGAGGGTAATTATCCATAAATAAACTTACCTATGCATAAAACGCATGCAATAGGATTGTGTTGAACCTCAACCTAAAACTTAGATCATGATAAAACATAATAGAGATTTGTACTCTATGTATTATTACCACTTATTTTATGTATATAATGTTTTATAGGCCAAGATAACAATTTTCGAAGATAGAAGCAATAATTTAAGAAATTGAATGGAAATTGATTATCACCCATATTGTCATATTCTATATCTATTTCATGGGGAGTCCTTTGAAAGAATTAATGGGTAGGTCTTATCATTTCCATACATCAATACAAAATGGTTTCATAATTTGCTGATAAATAATTGATTCATACACGAATTTTTGGTATAATTAGAATAAATACACAATTATAAAATCTACTTATTCATGTTATACCAACATATATTTTTCATCAAATCTCATTACATCATAGTTCATCATGGATGAATAGAGTTAGATAAGGTATCCACATGATCTAACAGTTCACTATTCAAGTATGGATTTTATAGGATACTTATTTGGGTTATAATCTTCTAAAATATATCTCTTTAAAGGTAACACTCTATACTAAGCAATATATTGTTATATAGAACCATATCTATATCTTGGTAATCATTAGTCATATTAAGAATGGATATTTGATATGTAATTTGATAACGACATAGAAATAATAAATTTATTTTTTCTATTTTGATCCTTCTGATCACATACAGTCCAGAATAGATTTCAAGATCATTATTCCTCAGAGAAACATCAATATTGTTCTCCTTCCACGGATGTTATTGGATTGATCCACCATAATCCTTGATGAACTATTATGGCATTCTTTAACGCACATTTAGGTCCTTTTGGATATATATATATATATACTTGATTATTTTTGGTACATATATATGTTATACATCCTCTAATAGTGGTAATTCCACCAACTTGATAACATGAATACATATGGTTCCAATTCTATACCATGGGAATTGTATCATTATATATGGATAATTAATTGGTTAGAGGCATAATATATCACATTTTAATTTGATATTAGCACACAACCAAGGAAACATTGTATAACACATTTTAGATTAATAATTTATCCCCATTGGATGGTAATGTTAGCATAAGTCCAATGATTGGCATAATAAACAACTCTTTAATGCATTACTTACAATCACAATTCATTATATAAAATGGTCCTTTTTTATTTATAATATTTTTTTGTCCAGAAAATAGAGACAGGTTTAACCAAAATCAATGATAGTGCATAGATAATCCATGTACTCTACATATCTTTTTCAAATATTTTTTTCTATATTTTCATTAAATCGGCTCTATCTTTTAGGGTCCACATATACCCCTATGTTATCTATTTTAGCCACATTAATGCTTCTTGTTTTATATAGATTCACACTTATTGTTGATTATATAAAACATTCCATTTTCATAAGGTCATTAATATATAGTGTCAATTATCCCCATGTTCCTACATTTATTTAGAGTAGTGAATAATATTTTCAATAAATACTTCAAAATAATTATTATTGTAATCCATTAAAAATAATTTATTAAAACCATTAAGATAAATATAAAATTATTGAATTGAAATGGAATCATTAAGATATCATAGTACATAAACCTTCAACAAAATGAATTATTTTAGATTACCACATTATTGACAATTTAATAATAATATCTCAACCAAAGATTCAACATAGATATATATTGGGATCTAAATTATACACCAAACAAGTCATCAATCCATGGAAAATTATTCTATTAGTTATCTTGATTGATTAAATATCACACTAATCAACTAATATTCTCATTAAACTATCCTTATTTTTAAAATGATGGGTCGAAGCACCTCATGGTGTATCACATGGGCCTATTTACACGTAAGCTATAATTTTATATTTTCATTAATTGAACTCTTGAAAGATAAATATTTTTATTTTTATATAGTTTCTTTGAAATTACAAATTGTCCATAAATATATATTATTGGGAGATCAATATGTCTTCTTGGGGAAATATATCATCAAATTACAATAATGTGAGTATCTCCAATTATGTTTATTGTATACTGGGAAATAAAATCCATACCAAAAATAAAATCAAATTCCAATAATTTTATTATCTCCAACTATATGGGAAATTAAACTTGAAAATTACTATAAGGGTTTACTTATATGGTCAGGAGAAAATAATTGACCCACTTCCAATTTCCATTAATAACTCAAAATTATTTTTTGATGTATTTTTTAAATATAATTACTAATTGTACATGATATGAAATAATGTGTAGAACCATATTCAAAAAATTATATTTAATGTTAATGAATTCATGATATACCAGCCATTAACTATTTGATTATAGAACTAATAATTTACTTATAGAAAAATAGATATTGTGATGACAATTTTAATGGAATTATTTTTAAAAATGGTAAAAAATGAAAATATAAGGGATAACTCATAAATGGAATACATTCATTAAAATATGAATTTATAGGGTTCCATCTTTTTATAAATGGACTACTTACTAACATATAATATGATTTGATTTTTCCCATTCAATATGGTCCATAATGTGTTTGAGAATTCACTAAATCATATTCTATTATAGTGAAAAAATATGTTTTAAAAAGAATCTTGGTTGTGCACTAGATGATTACTGAGTAAAAACCAAATTCAAAATTTTTATTATTATTACCCCTCAGTATAATAGAGATAGATAGATATCATGTTTTTGTATCTATATTATGTTTTTTATGTAATTATATTACCCAATAAAATAAAAAAATTAAAGCAAGTATTTATATATTTAATTTTACCACTAAGGTTTTTACAATGGTCAAATAAGCCTAATACTATAAAATAAATAGACCTTGTTCTAATACCAATTTTGAAAACCCATGTAATTTACAAACATTAAATATTAATTTCATATATTAAGATATACACAATGTATAAAAATATATAGGGGCCTAATTTATTTGGAAATTTACATAGATTACACAATAAAATAAAACAGGGACATAAGATCATTGTTTAATACACAATAACATACCCTTAAAATCTGTTGATCTTATAAAATTTCATGGGATAACCTAAGGACATACATAAAAAATATGTGACCTATAATTAATATTTTGTGAATAATAAAATAATTTCCTGATGAAGGTAAATTTATTTTTAGGATGGGATTTATAAATGTGACAAGAATGATAATGCACCAAAAAACATAAACATATAATCAGGATATAAGATAATAATTTTAACGAATCATATGAATGAGGAAACAACTAAAAACAAGAAATCATAAGAATTCGTCAAGTCTTACTACCATTATATCATAACATAGTGTTCGTATGAGAAAGTAATGTACATAAAAAAATATTATGAGATAATAACATTACCAAATGAATTATAGGGATATATAATTGTAACCTCTTCTATATAATTTGTATCATGTTCCTAAATTTTTGTACCACATAACTAATATTACATATTAAAAATTAATATCACATTTAATCCATTTATTATATATATTTCATTATATAAATGGCATTAAGTAAAAAATTAAATATTTTTCCCTCTTGTGGAATACCATTGGGTGGGAATGGCGATGTGTTCTCACAACCAAATTGATTGGCATGTAAAATCATTGGAAAATTTCTGTAGTATAGAAATTTTAAATAAAGGTTCATGTATGGGATAAATGGAGGAAATATTCAGTCTCTAATTTAATAGAAATCATAATGAATGTAATGAGATTTTTAAAAACATATAATAACATGAAATAGAAAAAGTAGAATAAAAAACATAATTACTGTATTTTATTATAATTGAGGAGGAGAGAATCCATTATATCATTATAGATACAACTTAGGTAATGTTCATAATGAGAGGGGATACATGATCTAAAAATAAAAAAATATACATGAAAAAAAATTATAATGTAATAGGAACATATTTACTAAATATTCAAAAGGCTATATTCGAAGAAGTTTTTTGAATTGAAATGAATAAATAAATAGATCCATTACTACAATATAGTAATTGATTTGTTGAATGTAATAATGTGGGTGGATAAATGATAACTTATTATTAAAAACCAATTAGAGAGACAATGTGAATTTATGAATATATTAAATCATAAAAACATAATATTAAAACGGATTATTAAAATGAAATTTTTCTAATATAAAATAATATATATTTATAGATCCCACTTCCTGATATTTCTCTTCAAAATTAATAGTAATATTTATTTGATATATTGGGAACACCATTGGATATATCAATAGAAAGATAAGGAGTGTAACTTAACAATAAATGTGTTTGGAGTTATAGGGGTGTTGGAGGTTTGGTAGTTATTTATAGAAAAATATAGGGGAGTTCACTATTTATATATAAACAACGATTTTGGGCTATATATAATAAAAACATTACAACCGAAAACATACCCATGGTTTTTACAAATGATGTGTTGATTTGAAAAATTTATATAGACAAAAACGAAACTCATTAGAAAAAAACCATTTCTAATCATGATGAGAGCTGTGTTCATAATGATTTTTTTTAAAATACATACATATAATATAGGTTTTGAACATCCATTAAATTATTATATAATTAATAAAATAATTTTTAAAATTCATTATTTTAAAAATATATCACATGTTCGGTATTGTATTGCTTTTATATAAATTTTAAAATCCCTTTGGGTATACTAGTTTTTCATAATACATACTATATATTTATATAATTTCAATTTTTTAACAAAGAATTTAATTAAAAAATTATAAAAAATTAAGAAATGGATAATTTTAGCCTCATGAAATAAAGAATGAAATTTTTTTCTTGAAATATTCATTTTAATATTACAAATATAACTTTTATATTAAAAACTAATTTAGCATAAAATAATTGTTTTTATGACACTAACCATGTTCTGACCATTATAGAAATTACACTTAATACAATTATATTATTTTATCATTAATATTAAAATAAATAATATTAAATAAGAACATTTAATGATTTTTTATAAATGGTTTTGTAAAAGAATAGTTTTTATAAAACATATATTTTTCCCACAAAAATAATTTTTTATTCTTTATATCTAAATAATGTTTTTTATAATTCATTATTGAATCACATATATTTTAAAAATTAAAATGAATAAATATAATCATTATTTTATTAAATTAAAATATATAATATTCTTACTTCTTTTTTGAGATACAAAACACCTTATTAGACCAATGTATACACTTAGAGTATGGTGTGTGATGAAGGCTATTGAAAATCTATTTTATCATGTGGGATGAATAGATTATGTAGATTAATTCAATAATGATAGAGAGATGAAGAACCCAAATAATAAATAGTGGAACATTCAAGAGATGGCGTATTTTCACACACATGTGCTTCACAAGGCTCACGCAACCCCCTGTACAACACTGAATGGTAGGCCACCCATGCACGTGACACTTTCACTATAAAACTAGTTCATGGACATACATAGAAATCCTATTTTCCTCAGTGTCTCTGTATTTTCTTATAAATAGGTCATCATGCCTCTTGATATTCACAAATAGAAAATTAGAAAATTACCGAATGATTTAGTCATGTATCCCCATCGTTTAGGTCTTCAAAAACACATCAGGTATCCCTCTACAACCTGAGAAAATATGGAATTAATTTGGATAGTGGTATCAATGTCCCTATGTTGTTTGAAATAAAATACACCTAAATGAGGTCTCTATTTCATCCTATTGGAAAACCACTTGTGTGTGTCCCCTTCTCTAACATAAAACATGTGTGAGACTCATCAATGGAAACATGATGAGACTTGTGGTTCCTAGGAAAATCATTGACCAAGTGTTGTTTATCAGGATTTACATTTATGATGGAATCTACATCTCATGCATTCCTACCCAATGTGCGAAGCACATCCATCTCCACCCTGTCCATACATGAAAAACATTTATGTTCTGAGCCAATCCTTTTTTGAGACACATGTTGAAACCTTTTCTAAGACACCAATGGCATTTCTCATCTTCCATTAGATACCATATATAAAGGGGATAAAATTTTATACTATAATTAAGACTATAGACTTGAATTACCACGGTATGAGTTACACTAACATGTCTAACATTTGGTTATGAATTCATTCAGTCACATGTGTCCCTCTCGAGTCATACGTAATGGGTAAAGTCCTCAAGGTTATTATGAGTATGCATTCCCTCATTCATGAGTTCCTAGAAGATAAGGGTTGTGTCTTGAATCAATCATTATTGGTTACTAGGATTTGGACCATGTTCATCTATAGTGGTATCTAAGACCCAGATCCTATAATTAAATATAAGGATAGTGATTATCACAATTTATATTTCCCTTTATCATGGAATATGATCCTTCAATATATCCCTTAGTAAATAATTTTAGGGCATCAATCATAGATTAAGATATAATAACTTATTTTAGGAGATATCATCCTTCTTTCTATCTTTCTTTATAATACCCGTAAGATATGGATTTATAGGTCATCATATGTGTATATATTGGAAACCAAAAATAAAAGGGTGAATGGGAAATTAAATGCCATTTCTATCTCACCTAGTGTCCGGGTTATAACTACCCGAGGGAATGTGTAGAATACCCATGTTTATTTACCTCCCCCTTTTGGGTTTCATATGATCCATAAATGTACAAACTATATTACGTGGTTCCCTTAATCTACCGATTCAACATGATTCTAACATTGAGCATGACACATGTGGCCTTAGATGTTGGTAGTGATCATAGAATATTTATGATCACCAATAATGATTTGGTTATCAATCCATTTGTATGATACAACCAATCATTGTTCACCTACACTGTATGATCCCCATCCATGTCAATATGAAATGTCCAAATGGGACTCCAATATAGTGTATATCACAACCATATAACAACTCATTACAAAGGGAATTATCTTTCTTAATAATTCCCAAATCAATCTAATAAAGAGGACATAATCCCCTATGAGGTAGACATTAGGTCCCCCATAGGCAAGGGTCCTCACAAATGAAATATATGGGTTTTCATTCTCAACCAAATTGTAAAAATCGGAAGCCTCTATAAGGTCCAAACCCAATACTCAAAATAAACACTTTTCTCTTAGGGGGAACATTATGAGTTGAGTCTTATTTGAAATAGGAATATATATCCAATATAGGTTCCCCATGAAACATTGGAATATGTACCACACAGAAAATTGAAATGTAACCATTCGTCTAGAAATCCTTACAACATGATGTTAATCTACATGGTTTTATCCTTATCACACGACAATACAATGAATGATATTACCATTAAGTATAAAAATATATATATTGTGTATGATTCCATTAAAAAGGTAGAATTTATAGCCTATTCATGGGTATTATCTTGACATCAAAAAATTACCATTTTATTATACAAAAATAAACTCCAGATCTCCCCACTATATGGATGAAAACTAGTATCATAATAATAACTGCTAAAGAATATATAATCAGTACAAAAGTTGAAATAATTCATGGAGGACCACAGATATATTCAAATATATCACTTAATGAAGAACCTCAGATACATACACATAATTATAAATCCCCTACATTCAAATAATGGACTTTTAATTAAAGGTACACCAATGTATTAATTGGGAATTATTTATAGATTAGTGAAAATATATTAAATAATCATGAGCATCCCAAATTCAGAATAAATTCCCACCAAAAGGGTTTTATGATCCCAAATTCCTATCCTCTCAACCAGTGTGAGTTCCTATGTATCATTTTCCAAACTACCCCAAAGAACTAACCTTTTAAAAGAAGGCCCATAATGGATATAGAATCATTGTTTGTTTCTGATTCCATGAGTAAAACTCATTGGAAAATGGCAAAAATGGATGTGGATATTTGTTTGATGAATGGTTGTTCTGCCAACACCAAAAAATGCATTCCAACCCAACGTGGAATATTTATAGAGGAAACAGAAATGGAGAATCTCATGTGAATCCTTAACAAAGATGAGGTTATCACCCCACAGTCAGGATCATTTCACTATCAAATTAATTAGGTCCAAGAAACATAATCAATCATGTAGTTATTTTATGAGATGATTTTTTTAAATGGTTTTGATATTTTTCACCTAATTTTTAAGAATGTCTATTAAGATCACCCTTCTATCCAAAAATGTGACATACAAACTCTCACATAGGAATTACTTTAATACTATTCACACATGGTTATAATCAATGAAATGTATTTATTCAATATCCCAATATACTCAAGGTTGTTTCTCGACATAATTTTTCAGGTGGTATTAAGAAAAAGGGAAAATCCTTACATTTAAGGCCACCCAATAAGCCCTCCAACTAACGGATGCCCCACTGACTGTCCAATAAGTGATAATAAATGGAACATAAGTCGACATAACCTATATGTGTCTTCATCAATTTTGGGATTTTATTTCTAGAATTCACAATCAAATCCCTCTCATATCATAGGTAGGATGACCAAGAGGCCATGGAAGGGATCACAGATTTGAAACAATTGTACTTCCAAGGGGTTCTTTACATTAATAACTATCTTTAAGGCCAAATTGATTTGAAACCTAGACATGATGTTGATTCAATATTATGTAGTTCTTCCCATGACAACTATAGTAGGGTGTGAAGGAGGGCCTTATAGGTGATTTTAACAACCTTTATGAATAAGGGCCACACCTTTTTCCCCTAAAAAGAATCCCACTAATGAAATTTGGTGTTAAACTACAAGATGAAACATAAAACTTCCCTCCCTAATTTACATTTCTTTCCCACTCATCATAAATCATCCATGGAAGCCTGCCATTAATATTTGGTGACACATAGTGAGGAGTAACATATGACTTCCCACACTATCTAGTTCATCCACACACCTCTTGTAATAGTTTCCATAGAAGTCCTCCATTCAAATTCAGTAGAAATTCATGATCAAGGACATACATCCTCACACATAAATCATTCCCACCATCAACTTCTTCTTGTGATGTCCAATGAAATATTATAGTAATATTATTTGGAGAACTAGTAATAAGAGCACACTCCTATATTCACTTATGATGCCTTCCAACTGTATTTTATAGAATTATGCAATGAATTTAGTTGTAATTACCTTATTTTGAATATAGGGAAGGCCTAATTATCTTAACCTACATTCATGTACCATCAGTATCAAATGGTGGGAAGTGTAGGAAATGAGGAGAAACACAACCCAATTCTAGCAATTGAATGTGATTATATCCCAATTCGAGTAGATTATATCACCATGATTATCATGAAAATGGTGAAAGGGTAGATAAAAATCCATTTACACATCCTATAGAACTTTCATGAGATCATAATGATTTAAATAATAGTTAAATAGGGATCGATACACATATCCACTTCAAAAAGTGGGTGTCTCATTATCATTCCACCCTTGATTAGAAATGTTCCCCATTTCCATCAATAAAGGTCATGGGGTAATCTCGCTTGTGATATATGGACAATGATATCTGAAACATACATCTATTCAAAATGTTGCATTTTCCCATTCCAATAGCCTCTAAGAGGTTTAAACAAATCCATACCAAAATATCAAAGGCAAATCAGGAAATTATAGAAGCCACAAAGAATCCATTTATGTAATATTCCATAACAAAACACCCATCCATACATCATGTGGCTCTTTTAACTCAAAATAGGAAATCCACATAAAAGCCTACCTAGATATGAATATAAAATGACGATGTGATCTAGGATCCCACTCTATATAATTATGGATTTATTGAATCCCTTATATTCTTATTCGAATAATTTCATGAATATACTATACTTATACCAAATTAAGGGATCTATAGTTGTAATTCATATTGTCATTATCAAATACATCTCCATGATTTCTTTCGTAAATACCACAATATGGTTATACATTAGAGCCCCTCTATTGGGAAGAGTCACGACATCCCTCAACATGATTTGATGATTATTTATCCATAAGTTTTTCAACATTCCTAAATCCAACATGGTTTTCCTCCACATGATGAAATTTGGCACAATTGTTATCTGTATAATAGTGGTTCACATTGATAAAAGGGTACTCTCATTGGCATTGTAGTGAAAAAAACACCTTATACAGTGATGTACTTTGGAAAAATAGGCCAGTCATGTATGATTCCTTTTAAATGAAAAGTGATATAATTTATCATTCTAAAGATAGAATAATGTAATGGTCACTCTATAAAAAACCATTGCACCTTTTGTATTCTAATGTAATGGAGTACGTCACCACCAATATTGTTATAAAAGAAATATTGGTGGTAAAATGTCCATATTGGTAAATCATGGTTTAGGGAGTTCTAGAATAATATGAATAAGGTGTTTTAAAAATAAGGAAATAGATGGCCATAGAATAAATACACGTCATGTTTGGTCTTTTATCCACTCCACAATATGGAACATTAGAGTTGTTTCTAGAAAATTTTGTGCATGACTACCACAAAATTATATGGAACACTCTTTGTCACTTGAGGGAATTTTTTTTATCAAATTAGAAGTATCGATATCAAATGAATTAGATATAATGGATGCAACAACATATTGAAACTATGATCTCCTTGATGAACTATATCCCAATACCAAGTGATAATAAATATCCCTTTAAAGCACAAGCCTTAGTGCATAAAAAATATTATGATGAAAAATGATAGATTCCTTATATAGTTTAAACATCTTATGAAAAGGTGAAAAAGGATAATTTCATATCAATTTGTTCCCCCACCATAAAATCCCACCAATGGTAGTATCATTATAATATTTATCTCTTGGACATCTTCAATAAATAGAATCAGTTAAAAACTAATAGAATTACCAAACAATCATTCCCCAACCAACTCTAAAACATGTTAATCCAGAATAGAATAGTGTATAAAGATAGTTTTGTGTTAGTCATCTGATAATATTGATAAATTATCCTGCTTATGGGAATTTAGAGTTAAGATATCAAAATTTTTGAAAATATCCTAATGATATTTTGAAGAGATTGGGTCAATGACATTCCAAATGATACGCCCAGTCTATGTTTGAATGAAACTCAATAAAATCGGAAGAGTATCCACTATATTGGTAAATATGATAGTTTAGAAGGAACCTTGGCATATTGGTATTGGGGATTTTATTAACATATTATTTGATGTCAACAACCCAGGATAGATGATTTGTGTAAGTATAATGAAAAATCCCAACCCCTCAGGTATGGGATGATAATTATTACCTAATTAGGGAGAATATCGTAGGATAAATCCTCTAGATTTTACCATCTAATGATCTGATATACGTGTTAGGAATTTGGATGACTTTACATTATATTGATTCCCTTCGTATTAAAATCCTCCAAATGGATCCATTAGAATTAGTGTAGGAGATGAAAATGTCTCTTAGAGGGTGTTGAAAAATGATGTCTCAGTGAGACACTAGTGAAATTATTTAAATCATTACACATTATTGAATGCCATTAACACCATCTCTGATGACCCTGTAAGAAACAAGGCCTATTTGGAGGAAGAATAAGAGGACGATTTTTATATTCACAATATGGTACAAACTATAATGATTTAATGTAGTGTGTGTACCCAAAACTAGAGGATTACCTTAAACCAAGGTGTTTCCTAAATCAACCTACCATTAACACCTCAAAATTAACCTAACTATAAAATGGTTAAGTGTAAGATTACTCATCACATTCTACCAGTAGAGGGTGATCCCCTTCTAATTGTTAAATAACATTCAAAATTGTAGGAAGAGATTTTGGAATTTTGGAGACTCAATATAGTTCTAATATGAGGAAGCCTTCCTTATAAATATTTTATCAAACATGATCCTCAACTCAAACTCCCATTCCACACACCATTCTAATGAGGGTTATCTATATTGACTGAGGTGGATCTTGAACATATAATCAATAGGGACCACCACCCACCAATATAAATGGATACGACAATAGAAAATTTATAGTTCCATCCATTGGGTGAATTACTATAATAGGTCATGGTGCATCCTTACAGGTTTACCCCTACTGGCTACCCATGGAAAAAACCAGTAGTGCCACTGTATATGACCCTACCATACACATCACTTTTTCATGCTCCAACTAATCTAAACATTAGTCGAAAGCTCATAAACACTATTTAATCACCAATTAATCGATTAGAAGCCATGGTGGAATTGGATGCCCCAATAAAACTGGAAATTATTCCTTACCTATAATGAGTAGATCTTACCCTTCACTAGACTAACTTCTAGGACCCCAAATTTACATTTTCAATGATTATAGGGACTTGTAGCATCATTTGACAGAATGTTTGTCCCACAATGATCCCATAATAAGGAAACCTAAACAACTAAAGGTAATGAAACTATTATTATTTTTATTGTCATTATAGGCACCATCCATTATATAGAACTATAGTTTTCAATAATAATTAATTACAAGGTGGGAAGACCTCCATGAGAATATTATATTCACGTTTATCTTCAAGATAGAGAAGAACAAATTCCAAAACCTCTCAAATTTAAAATATCAGGTCAATAATTGTGTATTTGATTTAATTATGTGGTGTAAAGTATTTCAATTATCCTGAAACCTACTTCTCCATTATGATTTTTTTTACCATCTATATAGGGAATCAACATAAGAAATTTTTCATTCATCAAATCTCTATGAAATATACATGAGGGTTTTAGGAACTTCCATCAATTGATCAATTATTGGTAGACATCATCGTAAATAATACTTCCTTTTCATGAGAAGTCCCATTAATTCATGGGATAAGAATAGAAAAAAGATAATTCTTTCCATTTTTTAATTATATTGGCCCATATTCCCACTCCAAATATAAATCCTTCACCGTTTCATATAATTCCACCTCTGGATTGTTTGGAAAATTTCACACCTCATCATGTTGATAAAAGAGAATATAGGTGAAAAAGGTTTTTGGGGTTCAAGAAAACTGTCTTTTCTTTTTGACATGATGAAGTATCTAGCTACATCAGCTTGACATTGAAAACCTACCTGATATTGTGCTAATGAAAAAATTTACCAATAAGGATGGTGATGAAGATAACCCAAAAATTTTCCCAATAAATAATGTAATGGTGATGAAAATATAGATGTGTATTTTTTTCAAAACCTTCCAAAAACTTTTGGTGCACACTCGGAATGTGAAGAATGTAAGGCCACCTTATCAAGTATATTGTCTTTCATTCAAAAATATATAGGAGGGTAGTGAATGATAAGATTTTAATAGTTATTGTACACAAATTTTTAGTGAAGATATCGATATAATGGTAATAAATATTACTCATTCTATCCTCTGAGATATGTTGAAATATCTAATCGTGTCTTTGAAAGATTCTACGCTAACATACATGGACCCTTTTGTTACAAAACAGTTAATCTTATATCTCTAAAAAATGATAGGTCCATAATAAAAATATGAAAACAGAGGAAAGATATCCCGGTCCATGTTCAATATAGTCTTCAACATTAGAATAAATCGTTCCTTTACTCCTAGTAGAATGATAATTTCCCTACCAAATAGAAAAAAGGGTTAACCTTCCACAAAAAATATCAATTATATGAAGAGTTGATCTCCTATTAGAAAAATTATATTCATTTAATGGATCCCTTATTAGATGAGGGTCATTATAATAAACTCTAAATGCCAATAAATTTTTGGAGAAATGTTGAATGATACCTCTATAGTCAGGGATATAAGGGAGGATGTAGTTGGGCTTGGATTAATAACTCTAATTGTGTCCCAGTTCAAACTGTCATTGCAGCTAAATCTCTAGGGAAATCCATACAACAAGATCAACATGAACAAGAAATCTCCCCAACACATGAATTTTTCTTCCCTAAAATGATAAAAATGGATGTTTTTATGGAGCATATGTCATCACCTAATTACCCCTGGCATGTAGATGGACCTAGTTGACCAAACCCACCAAATGTAGTGTTAATATCATATTTTATTCCAAGTACTAATCTACATACATCTAGTAATTTAGATCCTAAAAACATAAAAAAGAGAGTCCCCATGTTGAGAATCATTTGTCCATTTACCAAATATGTGATATTTGTAAGCATATATCCATTACTAAGACCATATTTTCAATCATGGATCTCTGGATCCTATCAAATGACCTATTGGAATTACTTTTAGATGCATTATCAATCTCTCAACAATTTTAATTCGAGTTTTCTACTACCACAATATATCATGTGGTGAATGATCCTATATAATTATATATAACCAACTCCTTAAATTATCATGTTGAGGATTCCATAATAAGTGACATATTATTCCCTTTTATATATATGGAATGATAATGGACATTGATATTCGATGAGATTCGCTGAAGAAGACTTTGGATTCAACATTATTCCAGTTAAATTTGTTTTGAAATTCAGTTTTAATTATTATCTCTAGGACCCCTCGAAATTATTATTATTGAGTTATGCAAAATGATAAAAATCATATTGGTGAAATTAAAAATAGAAAGCATTTCATAGAGTTCTTTCATCTGAATTAGAATTCATGGTAGTTTGAAAAATTGTGACCATCAATATTCTACTAGGAAGACATTGGCAACATCATCAAGTAGTTATCCCATCATGATATCAATAAAGACATAAATATTGTATAAATTTCAAAATTTTACATTACACAATGAAAACTTCCTATTAAAATCCTTTGAATCATAATTCATTAGTGTAAGATGAAGCTAGAAGGATGTGAAATAGTCGGTGACTGAAAATATCGCTAATTTCTATGCCTCAAATGGTCTGACGATGATTCCATAAAATCCATTAATGTATGTAAATAATGATTATAAGACCCCATCAACCCAATAGATGAGTTATTTAAAAATTAAATCACACATACAATAAAATTCATTATTTTGGTTAGGGAAACTAAACCCATAAAAACTACAGAAGTGGTCAACTCTCCAAGAAGTAATAATTTCATTGATAAATATTTCGTCATTCTATCCCACGAGCTTCTCGAAATCCCCATTCCATCAGCTAGGATAGAATATTTGTAATTTCATTGGTATAAAGGAAATATTCTCATTATAAGACCCTCATCTTCTCATCTGAGCTCAAAAAAGGACTAGTACTAGAAATCAATATAGAAATAGTGATTTTTTATCTAGATTACCATATATTGACTCCTTCAATAACTCTATTAAACATTCTTATTCACCTATGTACTGTGAATATTAGTAAGAGATAAATCATGGGGGATTGGAATAGAAGGAAGAACCTAGTAAATCTTTTCCATTATTTTAGGTAGGTATCTCTACCATTTTTTATGAACATAGAGAAATAATTATATATAAAATAGAAGATCCATGACCAACATTGATCAGTGTGTCCACGAATTCTAATTAGAAAGAGGTATATACACCCTTCCTAAAGAAACACTTGGATGTATTTTCCATTAGTTACATAAATATTTCAAGCCTTGATCCTAACATTGAATCCGACCACATAAAATTTCTATAATATCATCGAGGATTCAAATAGAAACCTAAACAAAAATATCCAATTCACACCTCCAATATTTATGCTGATGTGGACACACCCATAAAGGAAATATTTATTTTGGATGTTCAATATCAAAAATAGTTAGAAATCATTGTCTATGTGATGAATAAGAATAATAAATTCATATTTTTCATCATCATCATAGATCTCAACTGAAAATATCAAAAAGATGAATTCCTGCATGAAATTACAGAACTAATAATAGATACGATGGATGGTTATCAAACCATCTTCCCCATGGAAGTCTATTCACTGTACAACCAAATCTTAATCAATCCAGATGATAAATAGTACACTACCTTTGAGGATATCTATGTATCATTCTTCTATCTAGTAGATACATTCTTTTTCAAGAAAAACAATTCCACATACCATCATTCCATGCACTAAATCTTCAAATCCTTCCTAGGATCATTTGAAAAATTAAATGTTTATAATCTAGTGTTTATGCCTCATTAAGATTCAAACAATATGGATGATTTTCAGACAGTCTTCCTCAATATGTGAGAATAAATCAGGAATTTACACCCAATAAATTGTTGATTAATTGTAACCTTCGAAAATTTTATCACCATAAGATTCCATCATGGAATTGAGGTCGAAACTAAGATGAAAAAAATTAATAATCATAATTTAACATCATCAGAACCTAAATGAGTAGAATGGACATCAACGAAAAATGTCTTATATCTGGTGAATTATATCCAATATAGAAGATAGTTTTCCCCAACACCAAATTGATTATAAATGGGGTCACATATCGGAGGACTAGTAACATTAAAGAAGAATTTTACAATCTTAATTAATAACTATTGATTCTAACAGTATGAATTCTACCATTTGAAATAAATACACTCCTTTTATATGTGATGGACATAAAGGGTTTAATATTAAACTTCCTTGAACAATATATTGATTATGGGAATAAAAAAGTTTTATTATCTCTTTTGAATCATGAATAATTTTGAGACTTATTATTCTATTATCAAGAAGTGTTACGTAGGATTAGTATTTCAGTTCATAAATAGAGGTACTACCTGAATCCACATAGTGTATAATTGGAATATCAAAATAACCCTATCAAATATAGAATTGAACTTATTAAGATTACAATATGCTATGAATTGTGGGAGGTTATACTATATTAGGTTTGCATACAACCTATCACTAACAATGTTTTTAAAGGCCCTGAATTGGAAGATTTATTTATAGAGATCCCATCTGTAAAAACATTGGGTTTTAAAAATTAAATTCTAGACAATGAGATTTTATATATTCAATGAGGTCCAAATAATGGGAAATATATTTTTATAATGTAACTATGATCCCTGAATGGAAGATAATGGAAGCACATAATCTCCAAAAATTTGGGTTTGGGATCACAAGCATTTCCCTATTAGAGGCTATTTTACCATACTCATTATTTTTATCAGAATGTTGTATATATAATGAGGAAGAATGAAATTACCTCATTGTAGGCTTCTAACTGTAACTCCAAATATCAGTGGAACAGTTTTTTTTAAAATAAGAAATGGATATGATAATCAAGTAGAAGAGCCGGGATTACATTACAAGAAAAGAAGATTTAATCCCCTAAGGGACAATTTCAGAGGTGTAATGGAAGAATTCCCCTAAGAGAACATATTGAATCACTCCCCTAAATAACATAATTCCTAGAAATTCATGTTTTAAAATTCATTTATGGATTTGGATGATCCAAATTGGGATAAAATGGTACTTATTATTTCCCATCCCCGAACGGTTTCACATTTTCATCATGTCAGAATATATGAGATTAATGAATTTTCATATCCATAAATATATTATTCCTAACTCTAATTTGATGATTTATATCATGGAAAAAATTCATTATCGAGTACATCAATATGATATATATAGGAAATAATTGTTTTGATAGAGAGAAATCAAATCCACTCTTTATAAGGGTCCAACACTCATCAAGGTCCTCTATAAATGATGAAATTTTGGACTCATTAATTGATTTATTTATTGATAACATACCACTCATGTCATGAAATAATTATAATTAAGAGGCTATTTTTCCACATGTTTGGATATAGGCTTCACAACCATATCTATAGGCTTGGATTTTTCTAGCCTTCGATGTTGTAGAATTTCACCCAACTCACAATGAAATGTCATTCCATCTAGGTTCATTCCAACTACATCCATCATGCCACATAGTTTCTGCAGACAACCGAATAACAATATTAATTTTTCATATTGGTAATGTATTTTATGTGGAAATACCATCCATCTAAAACAAATAAGTAAAAAACATCCTAATGCATACTGATTTATTCTCCAAATGGGTTGATGAAATTCACCGAAATGATGTTAGAGCTAAAAGTATATTCATATTCATAAAGGTTAACATCATTAAAAAAATTTGTGCCCTAAATATAAAAATGATAAAAAAGTGTAAAAATATATGTACTTATTATGTTTAAAATCATTATCAGTAAAACAGTATCAAATCCATCAATTCATCCCACTAGCATAGATTTTATAATGAATAGAAAAAGGTATTCAACAAGACAAAATTATTTATAGTCCAAGTAATTGTTGATGATGATAAAAGTTATTTTCCATAAAATTAATTTCATAAATTATGTGTTTACCTGACTATAACCTATACTACCACATGAGCAACCCCATAATAACTTGTAAACATAATAGAGGTATTATATCCCTTAAGGTCCAATTTCTATATCTATCTATTTCCATATGCAAATTTATATACATAGATTATTACTTTTACATGTGACTGGATGAATTGGAGTGACTTGATGAGAAATGGTTTCATTCCCTACATCAGTTGGAGGTCTATCAAAATCATATAGAATGAGCTTCTAACAAGAAGGTCTACCATAATTCATTCCACCATGGAGAACTATTATTGACTATTTCATCTCCATTGGTGATATTATAGAATTCTGAAATTATTGAACCAAAATTGGAAGGAACTTACTACATACAAAAGATCCACTCTAATGTATCTTATTCCTCGATATCATTTTATAGATATCTCATTAACACTGCAATCAATGACAGATTCCTGATGAAATATTTGTTTTTTAATTTCACGATGCTCATCTCATCTATAATACATTAATCTACAATTTTTATCATTGTCACATGACCTTAAATGGAATGGTATTAATCCTTGAGGTAGAAAATTAAACTATAAATCCGCATATATAGTTAAATACATAAGACTATAACCGTTAGAGAATATTTTCATAGCATCATGATGTAAACCTTCATGGTTACTATACTAATTACATGACAGAAAACTATGTAACCATTTAATATATGTATAAAATTATCACAACCTTTGGTGTTGTTACCTATATCACATCAATATTAAAAACTACATGTTTCTTAATTATCATCTTAATGAGATCAGTGGTGACACATGGTCCTCACAACTCGAGTCTATCCATGATAAAAACGAACCCCATTTTCCTTGTTTTTGAATCATACATTCACAATTAAGACTTCAAGAACTACATTTTTCATTATTTTCATCCTAAAAAGATACATAATGATGTGTAGACCTAATGTATTGGGCCCCAAAATCATTTTGGAAAATATAATAACCCCATATTCCCCATATCAAACAATAATTGATATGGTGAACAATTATTAATAACTATGTGTGGAATAATTCTCATACTAAAGAGATACATAATAGTTGTTTTATCTAATTTATTTGGACCAACCATCATTTTTAAAAATAATGAAACACCTTTTTCCGTGAGTTAAACCTGATTGTGTTGGGGATCAATTTTCATGAACTACGTGTGGCTGGATTATTTATCAAATAAGATATATTATTACACCTATTTCATATCCCATGGTCTAGATGTATTATTTCATTCCATGTGGGGTTTCCATCATCCGTATAGTATAATATTATAATTCATGGAAAACATATTTTATTCATTACAATGAACTGATTGATATATTTATTTTTGAAATGTGTGGGTTTATTATTTTAATTACATGATATGCAGTAATGCCCGGATTACCACCCATGGGTACAGCTTTAAAATTTCCCCTCTTCCATGTCAGGTCATCTTTGTTCTCATTGAATTATTTTTAAAAATATGATATTTCTGAACTACAAATGTTTTTATTATCCCAATAATTAGATATTTATAGATACTCTGATATCACATCATGATTTATCCAATACAAAATCTGAATTCCCACACCCCTCCCATTTATTTCCTTTGTTTGGTAAAAGCAACCATTTCCACTTTTTATTTCTCACATCGACCATATCTCAAATGTGATTTGGGGTTCAGGAAAAGAAATTCCCTACACTAGTAAGGAATATCAATTTACATCAATGGTATTATGGTCCGATATCCATGGTCATAAAATTCACATTTTAGGTCCTTACTGTAAAACATAAAAGGAATAACTATCATAAGAACTATGTGTGGATTGATTGTTAATCTTGTGAGATATGTGGTTATACCAAGGAATCATGTTCGAGTCCAATCCATTGGATAAATAATATTACCACCTATCAAGATTTCAAATACCGATTAATGCATAAGCTCTTAATTAGGGGTCCCTCATTAGGGTCCCACCATGCAACTTGAGATGTCCACCACCAATATATGAGTCTAATATATGAACAAAACTCTACATTCCGGCGAAACAATTGGTCGTAAATATTTATTTTTTCTAATATATATCAATTCCACACCTCATAATCCTAATTTTTGAAACTTTTGTATGTTCAAAATCATTCTCCATCACCCAATGATAGAATGACTTATACTTGAGGATTCATTTTCAAAAATTAATAGTAACATTTACTTGTTTTCAATGAATAATTTCACTTAAATATTGAGAATCTCATGCATAAAATTATAATATTTTACTATAAAATATCAATCCTTAATTTTTTATCTTCATAAATTATCCCAAAAATCATATTTTATAAGCAGTTGTTACTTGACCCTTAGAAGAAACATATTTTGTCTTAATCTCATTTGACGACATTATATTGAAACTATCTATTAAAATTTGGTCGATTACCATCATTATATTTTTATTCCCATATTATAATCCCTAATATGGGAATGATTCCAAAAAATGGTTTATAATTTCTTACCTCATGTCCAATGTGTACCGGAATGACATTGGTCTAATGGGCGAAGTTTCATTAATTATCTCCACAATTCTATGGTTTTACTCATATTACATAAAAATATTCGAAAAATATTTCCAATGTTTGGGTCATACCTACATCGGTGAGAGCCCCACAGGCATCAATAATTTCCACTAAGTTACCAATTTGATAAATTTAAAACATGAAACACATAATGCACTAAACTAAAGAGTAGTATATGAATTCAATGTTCGAGGTTGAACCCAAAGTGACAAGGTTTTAGAAATTATTAATTTAAAATTAAGAACAAAACTAATTATTATTTAAATAAAATTATGCTAAGCTAGTGAGAATTTGATAGGTGAATAATGTTAGAGAATAAAATATTAAAAGGGTGACTGGAAGGAATGATTCCAGGTTCATGGGATGAAAATGCATGATATAATTAATTAATAATGATGCAGTCATCAAAAATGAGTCCCATCAAGTACAATGGTAATTAAAAATTTCCTCCATCCTATGTTACCATATTGTTGGGGTAAGGTACATTGAATGACATTGAGTGTTGAACTAAAACCATATTTAAACATATGGAATGGATAAATCCATTGGTCATGGTGGAAGTATACATCCTTGATCACATATCAAGAAAATGAATTCATCATATCTAGGAAATGTTCAAGAAGAAATAAATAAATAAAATTAACCCATTAATCATCCGCACACACAATGGTCATCCAAGAAGAATCTAGAATTAGATATTAATGAAGAATCAATAGGAAATTAGAACATTAATTGAAACCAAAATTTAAATACCATATACATTAAATCCCCAATTACCATGAACTCCATGTTATTAAGAAATAACATTCTCATGATAAACGTTTGATGGTGAACAAAACCAATAATGAAAAATCCTCTAGAAACTGGAGTTGAGAGCTCCACAAATGGTGCACTCCACTAATTGTTGTTCATCAGTCTTCCTCCATCTAGGTTTGGAAAACCTCCATAGCATCATGAATCTACTCTTTTTTATAGGTTCTTTTAGAATATTACTAAAAACTTTAACAACTAGTATTGTGTTTACACATTGTGTATTATGGATATGTGGTTCCTCCAAGATTTCACAATCCACGCGAATCTCGTCTGAATCTTGGTCATTGATTTCGAACTGTTTATAATTCTGGGATATATAATAAGGACTCATGAAATGCAACTGAATTTCATAGAATAAAATATTATCATTAAATTTCCAAATAGATCTTATTTTTTTAAAATTTAAACTTATTAAATGTTATGTAATCATGTTGCTCCATTTTTTCAGCTCTAAATTGGCTTAAAAAATCATGTGTCACACCGCTAGTGAATCTCACACTGTTTAGTGCCTTCTAGCACCATTATATAACTTATTTCATTACTTTTTTAAATATTCATTATATTATTCCATAAACCATAAAATATGTCCTTGTGTTCAAAAATTGGAAATATTATTCAATTTAATAAAAAATCAATACATTAAAATACCAAAAAATATATGTGTGAAATACAGATATTAGCATTAACCATATTCACCCATTATCAAGTAATTTTATCATTAAATTATCCTCCCATATTCAGGTACATTCCTCCCATACACCATGTTCTATGTCTAGGGAAATATGAATGTCCATAATCTTATTTTGGCCACCAGAAATTGAATACAAGAATTACTAAGAACTCCTTTTCTAGAATATATTGTGCAACTAGAAAATGGGATTCTCATAAGTCGCCCACAATTTTTTAGGCCGTTTCATCCAATGGATTCCACTATATGACAACACAGTCACACAAATGAGTATGATTTTCTAAAACTATCCCAGAAAATGGGATTTTTATCCAACTATAACTTCATCCTTAAGAGTAACATCATCTATCTTTATAATCCATTTCCCCATACTACTCTTTGGATCTAAATATCCATATATTTGAGATTACAATATTCATATCCCCAAAAATAAATTTGATGTAACATTCTAATAATGATTACCATGAATGGGGTGATATATTTTCATTTTTTTCAAATCTAAAGGCCTTAAATTATACTGCACCATTTCCCATTATTTATTGACATTAATAATAATAATAGACCAATGTCCTCATTATAAAAAATTAAACTGCATATCATAATGTAATTTTTACATGACATTAAATTTTATAAATCTTTCCTTAGAATAAGATGATAAAATACAAGGTCATAGTATTGGTAGGATGAAATTAAATTACATGAATTATTAACCCTTCAATGAAATGGTATTCCACCTAATATTACTCATTTAAAAAATGTACAATTATTCACTAAAGCTAAATTCATGTAGGAGAATTTTCACATTCATGGATAATGCCAATAAAGAATCTATCATCAATCATAGACATATTACCTTGACTAAACCATCAATTGTGTCATTGTGATATCTGAATATCCATAAAATACCTTGATCCATAAATAATATAATTTTTGAATTAAAATGATGTCTTTAGATTAAATATTCAATAACACTCTAATTTTGGATTTACATAAGTCTCCCACAAAATGGTGGGTCATCCTAAAAACAATATTATTTGAATATATAGGTATATGACCTAGTTTTATTTTCATAAATCCTCCAACAAATTTCGTTTATCAAATACTTGAAAATACTTTTATAAAAGAGCCATATTCTATTCATGGTTATGAAGTACTTAATTTTGAACCAAAAAAATCATCGATGAACAAATTTCATTGAGTATCTAATGAATGTTGGAACAATCATTATAAAAATCCTATTTAGAAAAAAATTTCAAAACATTTATTCAAATTATTTCTACCTAAAAAACAAGTCTCGTTACTCTAGTTTGTTATATGATAAACTACCAACAAATATAGCCACAAAACACTTCACGTTTTTAACCAATAAAGAAAAATCTGGGTAAATTTTGAGTCTCCTTTCACAAGGCACATAAAACATGTTGTTTAGGGAAAATATATATAATTATAATAATAAAGGAACAATAAATTATATTTTAAGAAGACATAATAGGTGGCCTACAAAAAATCAAAGTCTTTCCAGCCAATTCATCTCCATATCAGGCATATAAGAAAGTTAGTGAAATAACTCAAAAAGAAACAAATGTTATATGTTTTTTAGGTATGTTTAGTAATAGTTGAAATATTCTTTCTATTCCCATGTGACATTGAAATGATTTTTTTTATCTCACACCCATTTAGGTTTTATTTCAGTGTGATGATAATCAATCAAATAATTCGTTTATATTCATGTATTATTATTATAAAAAGGAAAAAATTTAATGAACAAGTGATTACAAAACATACTTTTAATTTATGTCCAAAGGTGGATGGGAACATACAAATGATAAGTTCTCTCCTATAGATTTTATTTATTTTACTAAATATACGCTTTCAATATCTTGATTCTAGATTGAGAATATTATGCATCCAATCAAAACGTATACTATTTGGTATAATCATCATCTTAAAAATTATGGAAAATATTCTTCTATGATGAAACATCATATATTCAATGGGTTTAGGGACTTTCTAGGTATTGGTGTAGTGGTACTATCTATTCCTATACATCATTTAATTCTTAGTGAAGGAATAAAATCTAGAGAGATTTATAATCAAGGGTATCTTTATAATCCTCCAACTTCTTGGTGTGGATGAGATCATCTTTGGTTATAATATATATGAGTTCCTTATGCTGGTACACTAGTTACACATCATCATGATGTGTTTATCACTCCTATTCCCATTGTTGGACAATCGACTTCACCATATCATGGATATAATGGTAATCAAATATGACATATCACCACACTAAAATATTAAGCGAATATTAGTGAATCCAAAAACATATGACTTAAAAATGTGTGTTGGTGATTATCTTGTCGATATCCAATAATAAAATATGGCATGAACTAAAAAATAATCTTATATCTATAGGTAAAACTCATATCCAATCTCATAGGTAGATACATATTATATTATTAATGTACTCAAAAGATTCATTATTCTGATATATCCTAGAAAACATCATTTTTTCCTCTAAATGTTGATGGTAGTGGCATTGAATCCCTCTTTAATGGATCAATTTATGATGTAGATGGCACTATATAGAAAGTTACACCTCTGAACAATATCAGGAGTTCAACATGCACAAAATTTATAAAAACCCCAATGTGGTCATTAAAACGTACCAATTATTTTAAAAACCATATGTATTTAGGACTCTCTAGTACTAAAATACTCAGATCTTGGAGGTTATACATTCTAATTAGGATAATCTTATTTTGATTCCTTAGTGGATAGGATCAGCAGCTCCTTAGAACCATCCAATTTAGGATTCTCGTTTGTCACTTCATTAGAAAAAGAAGAGGGTTGGTGGTGGATTATTTTTTCATTTTGTTCGCAAGAAATATTCTCAACACACATAGATACAAATGTTGATCAATGATGTAAAACATTAGATTAAATTAGGTCAAATGTTTTTGGAAAAATAATAAACCAGAAAAATAACACCCATAACATTCCCTATTAAAATCCCAAAACACATTGAGTGAACCTGGGAGATCATTGTATGGATTAAATATATCCATTTTTCATGAATCATGGAATAAATTCTTACATAATCCTCACAAGTATGGGTATCATATATGTGTTTATCAGGAACCAAATTCAGTGTTCCCTTAATCCCTTTTACATAAATTTCAGTATGTAGAGCATCATCAATATATACCGAGTCATGTATAACACCACCACCTTCATCAAAACAACCATGATCCATGTCATCCCATTCCAAATAGACAATGAGGACGCAATTTACCAATATAGGGTCCTTTAGTGTTAGAAATATATCTAAAATATCATGAGGAGAGAAAAAATAGGAATATATCATAGAACCAAATGTTGTGTATAAGACATTACATTGACCATATCTCCTCTCTTCATTAATATGAGAAAACATGGATACATCTCTTAACACTTCATCCATCAATATGATAAATTCATTATCAAAAGTGTTTTTCTCCTCTAGGGATCCCCCTTAATCCTTGAAATACATGTGCTAAATTAATTTAGTGAGGAATGTGATGTATATTCTATAAAAGGAATATATATTCTTATTATTATGATGAGTAGTCATGAGATTAAATGCAAACACATAGTCTTACTATAGTTACAAATATATGAGTATATGTAATTCCCTAATTTTCTTCCTCACACTAGACAATGAGGGGCCTATATCTATCTTCATAGGAATAAAAAAGGAAGTTGATGTATAAGGAATTACCAATTCTATCTCATTAAACATGATACATTGACGTTTGGATAGTTATTTGGACTCAAGGGTCCCTTCCAATACCTCAAAGGGTGAGATTGTGGGCCCATACTATAGTGACAGAAGAACCTATATTGTTTCTTATTCTTATTGTTTTTATTATTATAATACAATAATATACATAAATCCACTATAAATTTTTTATAGATTATGAATGTTCAAGAAAATATAATTTCAAATAAAGAGACGCATAAACAATGATGTAGAAGTATTACAATAACTCTTTCATGTGACCATTTACCCATCATGTATTCTCAAGTCAGGTGTGTTAGAAAATCACTTTTTGATCATGATATAATAAATTTTTACATATATCAACGCCTTAATCACCAAAATATATTTCTACACCTCTACCGAATCACTAAGAGGTTGGAGGTCAGAGGGTGACCAAACATATCCCAACTATTTGATGTATAATCCATCATTAACGAATACACATTCAACCCAAATGTCCTGAGATATTATTTATGAAGATAAGATCACTATGAGTCAAATATAAGTTGTCTCTAATGTGTCTGATTGTGAGTAATACAAGACATCATTCAATTAGAAATCATTTTAATTACTCACACCTCTAATTAAAGAATGGGTGACACAAACACAAGTTAGAAAATTTATATTACAAAATTCATGAACATGATTTCATATGGAAGAAATATTTTAATTTACCATTCAGAAAAACCCCTTGTGGTTATGAAGTGATAAAAAAATACCTAACAATGCACTAAACTAATTGATGCATATGACAGAGGCAGTGTGATTTCATTATAGACACCTTCTTGGGCAAATATATCGAGAACTATCCAGATACCATCAGTTGATTTTAAAGACAAACATGAATTGGAGGAAGTACAATTATTTATTTTATGAAATTAAAATGTTATGTAAATAGATTTTTATTAGAGGCCTCACATAAGATGTCGATATTAATATGATCTTCCAGTAAACTGTCTCTAAAGGTTACCACGTAAGACCTCAGTTTATTATATATTTTATTTGAAATAATATTATATATCCCTAATGGTAGTTCACTATAATAGATGAAGTTTAAATCTCTATACATGGTTAATATCATTTAAACATAACTATATGCTAGGCATAGAGGATGGATTATAGAAACAGACTGAACAAATGAGTGAAATTGGATATGAGGGACTTTATATGGTCTCAAAACATTATAAAAAAGTGTTCTTCAATCCACTCCCTCTGATATTCTAATGGAATTAAAATTATCAATGTAAGATTATATTGTATATATAAATCCACCAAAAGTACATTATCACCAGGATAGGGGAATCCAGACCTATGTTCCCCCATCACAAAATATAGGATTTGATAAAAAATATCCATTGTGTCACACCACAATTCAATTCATAGAACATTATCCGGTAGATACATAGTCTCATTCCAAGGAAGCATGATAGATTGGTGTTCATTGAAACTTTAGGGTGGAAATTATATAACAAATAGTTACATTATCCCTTCGTTGGTGTGGTATAGAATATTCTTGGATAACCCCAATTTTCGGAAATTAGTCATCCTATTGGGAGTGTACATGTTAGAAGAATCATATCAGTAATTAGAAAAAATAATTAATCCATGTTATATGATGAATATGACCCTTGGGGAGAGGATATTTTTGATGGAATTTCATTTATACCTTTAAAAGATCATCGTCCAAGGATGGTGTCTATTCAGTATAATCCAATGTTTACATTATCATGATAAACACATCATAAATATCCCTATAAATAGGGTATCCATAATTTTTTTATACATCCCATAGTGTAATGGAAATATCAACATGCATATGGTTAGATTAGTTCATATAAGAAATCTATTGGATCTTCAGCTCTAGAATGATCACTGTATTATTGTAAAAATATGTTTTTCCTACCCAAATATCCTCGTACATATGAATGTCTTGAATCTACTTTTTTAATTATACATAAATATAAAATAAAATGTATTAAAAAAATCCTCTATGTCCTTATCCCCCGTCTTGAATAGATATCAAATCCCTCCTTGAAACCTTGCAGCTAACCTGCATATAAAGTGTGGAAATTTGATTCATAATAGTGAGGATTTTAATTTTCTATATGCAGTTTCATATCCATAGTTCTGCTAATGTGATTTTTTTAAAAACAAGTGGGAACCCATACTTTCTTAATATAAGCACCCAAGGAGGAATCATTTGTATAATGGTTGTTTCTGCCCTTCATAATCACAGACATCTAGAAGTAACTAAGATCCTTGGGTATACAGATGTCCCTCAAAATATGTGATTGTATAGGGTAATGTAATCACATAAGGGATAATTAAATTTATTTGTTGTAATGTTCATATATAGATCATGAATATTAGGTTCAACCATGTCCTAGTAATCATGCCCAATAAATTTTATTATCATAGAGTCATGTGAACAATTTGTTTTATAGAATTCATCCAGGAATCCATTGAAATAATTCATGTGGAAATTGATATTCTTTCATCATTAGATCAAAATATAGACATAGAAGAGTCAAAAAAATTATCTAAAGAAATTACATGAATAAGACCTTTGATTATGTGCCTTATGAAAACCTCATGATTACGTTCCTCAAGGATCCCTATTATCTATGCTTCTGACATAGATCCCCTGATTATAATAATCATGTGGGATCCGTGGAAAGTTGAATCCAGGCCTAACAGTTGCTCATGATGATGTACTATAATATTATAAATTATATAAGTCCTTCAGAAGAACTTTAGAGGTGAAAACATGGAACAATATTGAAAAATACATGCACGATGAGAGAAGGAAGAACATGCATAGAAGGAAATTCCCTTTTGAGGGTCTGTGGTATTTATAGATACTAAAAACCAATGTTCCATACCTACTCAGTAGGCCTACTCAACCCAACATGATGGGTTCCCTTCACAATTGACCCATGACACCTTTATATTATTCTCTCTATTATACCTCATGACAAGACCGTTGTATTTTTATCAGATTTAATATAATGGGGTGGGGGATTTTGTGGACATTCCATTTTTTCAAGAGGGATGAAAGTATTTTTATGAGTATCATAATAATGTTGAATAATTTATTATACCCATGAAAAATAATAGTAAAATTCTTATGAAGGTATGTGTGTGCACCCATAAATATTATAAGTCCTTCATAACCTCCCCTAGAATAATTGAAAGGTAGGACACTACAGTGTGGGAAAACTATACTAGGAACCTACACCATGGTGTTTTGAGACCCACCATACTTTATTCTATTATCCTTTTTAGTACTCATGAGTTAAGGATGGATAGATCCTCATATGTTATTATGAAGGCATCAATAATAATATGGGTGATGGGAACTTCAATTCCCATTCAGTCTCTCTTTTGGTTCTAGGGATCATTGATGGGAGGGAATGAGAACATGAGACTACTTTATTTTCCTATCCATTGGGGGATGGATCTCAACTATTAGTGAACTGATAAATATTTTTGCTTCACTAGATCAACTTCTTCTTCTTGTTTGTCGAACTGAGAATGAATATTGTGGGTATAGAGGATAGTGTTGATCATGGAATCCACAAAACCCCTAAGAAAACCTGGTAAATATGTCCATTTGTAAGGAAAAAAATCATGGGATTATATAATTGTATAAAACCCATTTATTTCACCATGGAATCACGAAATTGGAATCATATTCCTTATAAGACCCAACTATATCCCAACTCATTTTTATGAGCATCCTCTTTAATCTATGTGTGGCATTTTAGAGGATGAAATACTCGTACATTCATAGGACGGTTTAGAATGTGTGGATTGGGTTAGTATATTGATAATATTTAACATATTGAATAATATATTTTATTTTGTTTTATGTATTAAATCACCACATAGTTTTGGCCATGGGAAAAATAAAAATGATTTCCACTCCCTAAGAAGATTTAATAAACAAGCTTCCCAGGTAATGATCCTAGTTTATGTGGTCATCCCATATTTCCAATATATCAATTATAATTTATCATAATCCTAAATATATAAATATATTAAAGGTAATGATAATAAATAATCTTTCACATTATAAAGATCTAATTGAAAAACTATTTATTATCCTCGATTTAGTAGTCTGATTCAAGCCCCATTATTTTTTTCAGTACAATTTGTGAACAAATACATTAGAATATAATTTTTGGCCTTACCAAAAGCCTCCAGAATAAATTTATCTTCATATTTCAATATTATATTCGAATTAATTAGATGAAACAACAAAAGTAATAAATATATAACATATAATTCAATGGACATAATATAATGAATCATATTATGCATCCAAATAGAATATTTTATTACTCAGCTATTAGAACACACGAATTTATAAAAAAATTAACATTTTCCATTTTAGGAAACAGAATATATTTTTTTAGACAAAACTATTCCAATGTATTTTTTCATGTACCTATGATCTGGTTCTTTAGTGATTGGGGATGGGGGTGAATCATTATAGACCAATTTCTATAATTTCTATAAAAAATTGATCAATGTTTCATTCTTATTAATGTTTGATCCACTAAATTAATAATTAACTCTCTCACATATATATCTGGAAAATAAATTTTCTATGAACACTATAATTTTTAAAAGTATCATCCTTTTAGAAGATCCTTAATATTTTTCATGGTCAGTTAATCCACCCAACTGTAGCTTCATTAAAATAATTAAAATAATTACCACTTATAAAATTAGAATTACATTTAATTCATCTTAGTAAAAGCACCATCAAACTAATCATCCTCAAAATATTGAAATAATAATAATGAAACATGATGGAGTCAGATATTAGTAATTGTGTTATTCCTCACCAATAATAGATCATTACCTTCCTACAAATGTCCCTAAAATATTTCACTACATCATAAGAACTCTATATAGAATGATATTTTATTAGTATACCATTTCTAAACTATTATTTTATTCACCAATACCTTGATCATAAAAAAATATTTTATTTATGTTACTTTTATTCTACTACACCAACTTGATAATAGAACATCACAAAAAATAATTAAAAAAATAGAATTAACATTCATAAAAAAGTAAATTGGTTACTCTTTTGGAAATCAATCATGTCACATACATAATATTTTTTTAATGTAATGGTTTAACATTTAAATTAAAATATTTTATTTTTTTAATCATATTACTATATACTACACATATTATAGAAACAATTATTTCTAACTAGTTATCATCCCCAAAAATTCTCTACAGTATAAATATATAAATCATATTATATCTTAATTTGAAAGAATTACATATCTCTAATTTCATACACTCTAACCCCCAAAGACATACATTACAATATAAAAGTCTCATAAAATGTCTAATGAACTAAAAAATGATATATTTTAAAACTCATAATCCAAATTAAATAATTTTAATGCCCTTAAAAACAAGTAGAAAAGTCATATTTGATTAATGTAGTCTTATACAGTTCCACTAAAAGACTAACAAGAAAGGAGAAGTCCCACATGAACTATATAGATGAAAAAAATATCATATTATTAAACATGTTTGTAAAATGTCTAAATATAAATTTTTTACATTATAAAAACATGAAAATATTACAATGTCAAAAAATATTTCATCTCACGCTAATGTTTCTCGTAAATTCCTAATAAAAAATTCAAACCATGAATCATACAAATTTACACCGTCTCATTTACACTCGGGATGCTATTTTTAATGGCTATGAATATCAATTTATTGTAGTTACTTAAATACTATAATATTTCTTTAAATCCTTATGTTAACATATCATTACTAAAATTATAGTACAAATATATGTCTCCTTAGAATATTTTATTAATCCTCATTATACAATTTTTTATATTGTATATTAATTACATATGGTATTTCATAGTTTTTTAACATCATTTATCTTTATTAGGGGTTGGTAATGTGGATTGAAATTTGGTAGATTCATTTAGGGATAGAATATGGCCTTTATCATGGATTTGGATAAGAGTATTGACTACATTTTTGACCACATAACATCATCTATATATTTGGATTTAAAACAAATTAATTTCTAATATCCACAAAAATGATCTTAATTTGATGAAAACATATTGGTGGATCTTTAGAGGGATTTTGGATCTCCCAATGTTGTTTCTTCATGGATAGATGTTTCGACTATCTTTTCTATTTCTATTCTTAATGTGAAATATATTTTTGTTAATATATAGTTATTTCCTAAAATTTTGAATCTATTTGAGATATATAGATATATTATTTATTTCTATATATAAGGTTTTAATATGTGAATTATGATTCTATAGTCCCTCTTTTATCATTAACTCCACTGACACTCTATTAGTGGATATTGTAAAGGTGTTTATCTATTTTCACAAAAGATACTGGGATCATGAGGAACCCCAAATGATTTTGATCTATATGATATGTTATTCAATTAAATTACATTAACTATTTATTTTTTATGATTAAATTGATAATCGTCTTGGATTATTTTTTTATGGTGCACGTATTAAAACTTATGAAAATTGAATAAAGATGGTAATTTTATGCCTAGAGAATGATTAATTTATCAAAAATTAATGTATGTTGATTTATTTTAAAAAAATTAATGAAATTAAATGATTCATAATATGATATTTAATAACATTCAATTATTGGAATGATTTTATGATAAAAACAATTTGATGATTGAATTTAGAAATGAATCGAATGTTATTGAACATGAATTTGGGGATGATTTAAATTATTGATTAAATAATTGATAATAAGTGAATCATGTTTTTACCTCTGAAAATTAAGATTAATATACTTTAAATCACAATTTTTACCATGTATTTTCGTGAGAAGAAGTCACATTAGTCAAGAATTTTCTACAACTATAAATAGATTAATAATGAAAAACCGGATAAACTATCGTGATGGAAGAAAAGATATTATTTTGGATATTCTATATAAATGAAGAATCATCCTAGGAGTGTATTGACATAATTATTAATACATCAATGAAACATGTGATAATAAATATTTTAGTCCATACTCATTTATCCTAACTGTTGCTTTATGATTTAAAATTATTACACATGAAAATGATTGGAATAAATTATTAAATATGTTTTAATTCAATGTGAATAATATTTCATTCCAAAATTTTAATGTATATTATAAAATATGTTAGATATAAATGAACAACATAAACTATTTATAGAATCCATTAAATTTCATCAAATATTAGAGTTTTACATGAATTGTGAAAAGGCATCCATTCCATGTTATATTTAAAATTATCCAAAGATTGTATATTTATTATATATTTGTAATAAAATTCTTTTTTATATCCTATTGTTATTTTTTATCACACCCTTTCATTACAAAATGATTTTTATAGATTTTATAATATAAAATCTAGGAAATTTAAATATAATTTTTAGAGGCAGTGAGAATTATTTATAGTGAGAATTGGGAGATAGTGGTGAATAATGGTGAATGTGAAACACATGGTACATGGAGAATTTGGTGATTATGTCATGATGGTATTTTTGGGTCAATTGGTAGAGGTTTCATTATGAAAAATGTTTATACTAATATTGATTTACTTCCCCCCTAATAGAGTTCTTTGTATAATGACTATTCATATATTTATATGGATGGTGATATCCATATGTATTCATCATGTAATCACAATGTTCCCTCTAAATTATATTTTTGACTACCAATCACTAGTTTCCATCCCATCGGGATTGAAAATTCAATTAATTTCATTTTAGGTATTATTCTGTTTAAATATATGTGATTTAACCATGATACTTTTTGAAAAATTATTAAAAAAGTGGTCCTTCTTCTTCATTGATGTTCATATGAATTTTGGAATGTCTTGGTAGAAATGAGACAAGAATATTATGGCATGATGAGTATTTTAAAAGTTATTTTTTTCAATATATCATAATAAAAACCCATATGTTATCATTTGAAATTCAGAAAAAATTTCATTGAGGATATTCCTTTATAATATATTCTTATTGTTCAAAATCATAGAATTACTTTTTTTCATCTTATTCACTTATGAATGATTATGTTGAATATTTTTTGTGTTTTTTATGATTCTACCAGTTTATATGATTATATTTTTAGTAACATCAAACCATAAATATTTTTTAGTGGGACTTATTAGGATGAATATATTGAACCTTGGAAGAAAAATAGTAATCTTAATCATAACCATGTAGACATCATTGTGTGTGTGGTTCCTGTTTTTGATTATGGATATACACCTAATCTCATTTGGACTGTAAGGGTCGTGCCTCAATGGGATTATGATACATTCCATTAATATGAGTTCTTTTCTGTAAAAGCCATAACATTCAAGTGAATTAATGATACATTGGTGGTGTAACATTGGATGAAATAGGTTTACTACCTCTTTGAATATTTATAGATGCATGATTCAAACAAGGTGAAATGATTCTTATTCAAACAAGAATGGAAAAAAATTGTTGTAGGATTCTATTTTTCAAACACTGAAGAATATCGTAAAATTGATGATATATATTAGGTCTAATATAATTTACAGTTTTGTTATATAATCAATTGTGTTTTATGATGATTTTTGGCATAATATTGAGAAAGGTGATCATTATATGATAGAGTATGAATACCACATTTCCAATCATGTCCATTTCCCCCTATGTTAGTGTCCAATATGAAATCGACTGACTATATGTTTAATTTGTCTCAGCTAATATACATAAAAAAATATTTTTATCTTTTGTTGATCTTGTATTCTAATATTCTTCACAAATCATTAATGTTATAAAATGAGTTAGGTATTTGGCCCAGTTTGAAGAGACTTTCTCATAGTCATAGTCGTGGATTGAGTGATCCAATTAAATAGAAGAAGAGTTGATATGAATTTCATGGAGGAATATACAGTGGTTGTTCTCCTAAATCAAATTCATTATCTAGAAAATAATTACTAAATTTTTTCTATTGTGTAAAATTTTGGTATTAAAATTTATTTTTCACTATTGCACAAAATATCAATGTGTCATATAAACTATGTGGTATCCTAAAATCACATTTAAATTTCATTAACAATCCACATAGTAGTATATAATGTAAAAGACTAGTATAATAATTATCATTGTAATATATTTCATGAACGATGGGGTTCTTCCAACATGAATAATTAACAAAGAAGCTCCATACAGTGGATGAGCCTGTAATAGAATTTGATGTCGTTACATCTATAGTGATACTTAAAATTACCATCATATTATCTCTATTTACTAATTTTTCCTAATATTGGTGCCCAAATTTTTTTATATTTATGCATAATGTGTAATTTATGAGACTTCCTACACATCTCACGCATTGTGTTAAGAATAGTTCTATTCCACATTGACAAAAAGAAATTTTTTTCTTAGTTCTCCCATAATAAATTTATATATCTCTAATTAGTCTTTATTTTTACCTATTATTAAATTATATTAATAAATTATATGTAACCATCATGATAGATTGGTTAATTTTCTTGAAATCCAATAATGGTAGTTTTCAACAGTAATACTCCATTACATACCCTAATAGGGTACATCATGTAATTCCTGAAGAATAGAATGTGAGGTCATGACATGTCCAAAATCCTATACTATAGTTGTGTAGGTTGATAAATATTTTTTCCTTTATAGAGTAGTATAATTTGTTTATTATAGATATTCCCCCAGTGGATGTTGAGTTTCCTTATGTGTTACCTTTGGAAATAATTGTTTTTCAACCATTGAGGGAGTTTGAATTTTTATCTAGCATTATTCAATGTGAAAAGTCTATCTATATTCCATTATACTAAATGAAATATTTTTATTTAAAGGATATTATGACTCATTTGGATGGATTGCTGTCTCATGGATTCATTCGCTCCAGTTTTTCACCCTGGGTAGAATCCATGCTTTGTTAAATGAATTTTTATTGTGAGCATAACCTTTTGGTTTACTAACAAAACCCAAAAATTGTAATAGTATATAAACAGTTTCCATTTTCCCATATTGATGAAAATTATAAGAATAAGAAAAATAAATGTTATCATCTACAATTAAACTATAGTATGGTCATATCTAACATAGGATAAATGAGTCTATTATCTCTACAAATCTTGTTGGAGAATTTGTTTTATATTATAAGTAACATTCCATGATTCTATGGATTTTCTAATCAACATTGACAGTTCATGGATTTGAAGAAAAAGTATTTTAGATATATACCTTCTAAAGATTGTATTTTTTACGATAATTTTAATATTATTATCACATACGAGGAAATGAATAATATAATGGAGATTCACAACATCTTGGGTGTAACTAGGATTTACCCTAGTTCTGTGAGTAAATTATCAATGTTAATCTATTCATAGATACATTATATAAATAAGTGAGTAAAAGTTTTATAATAAGAAAAATGTTAGGTCTTTATTGATGATTTAAATAATCATTTTACTTTATCCAATTTTTGAATCATTAAGAGACAAGGCATGAAATTGTGTATGTCTATGATATATTGTATTTATGTTTGGGATGATTAAATATTTTGTAAAATAACTGTATGGATATTAGTTCTTATTTGCTTCAATTACCTAAGAATAACTATCCATAACATGATCCTAAACTAACAATTGTAATAAAGGATCTATAGAGTAGAGAATATTAAATTTTTATTTAATGTCTTACCATATATTATAATCATAAAATATTGAGAATTTATTGGTACAAAATGTTTTTATTATTCATCTGAGGTTGTTTGTAGAGTTCCAAAAAACACTTAATTTTGACTTATCCAATACATAGGTTAAGGTAAATATCATTGTAGATTATTTTGGAAGGAAAATTACATCATATGATAAAAAAATTTCATCTAAATATTTATATACAAGGGATCTATATAAAATTATTCTTTTCATCGTCCAGTAGGATAATACTTGGTTTTGTTTTAATGTATTTAGTTTCATCCTCACTTATTGAGATGATTATTCTAGAGAAAAACATGATTTTAAATTTGTAGGGATTTTGTACAAATTAAATATATTTTTTGAATTATATCGGTGAATATTGTATATATTATATGTGTATCCATTTCTTCAAAAGCTAATATTTAATTCCTTTGTATTTGAGGAAGGTTTTGTTGGGTGATTTCAATAATTATCGAGGGTGAAACATCATATAATTGAAAGTATGATTAATTTTATGTTATAGTGTCTCTACTTGCGAGGTATGAGATGTAAAATTGATGAATTTGTTTCTTATTATAAAACATGAAAGAAGATCATGTCTAAAAATCAAAATTATTCTATTATACTACAAATACATACATTACTGACATTGAAATATGTGTGATTCTGATGGAATTTGAGTATTGGTTTCCCTACATGCTTATATAACTGAAAAACAATTTTTGTTAATAAATTGATTTACTAAATTAGATCACATTATAATAATATTTGGTATAAAGTATGTTGAGGAATTTAAAAATCATTATTTATAGAAGTTTGTCAAATTATAATGAATTATTCATGTAATTGATTCTATTAGGGATCCCCGATTCATTTATTGTTTTTAGAGAGGACTCTCAGAAGTTGTTGAATCCCATGTGATGTTAAGAATGTGTGTCCATCCTTAGAGATATGTTTATATGAAATGTAAAATATAGATTATTTGGAGAGTTTTTTAGTCTTGTTTTCATTATTTTCTGGTGCTTGGGATAACCTCTTGAGACGGGCTATGTTTTTTTCAACAATGATTATCAATTTCCTGATAATATGAAGTTCTATGGCACCTTGTAAGAATTTCTACATAAATAAAATCTCTATTAGTAAGATATTAGTAACACATCCTTGGTTAGAAAACAAATTTCTTCAGGAGATAATGGAAATTATATAATAGATTCATCAAATAAATTTAATGAAATATATTAATTATAAACACTATTTTGATGTTTATTAATAAATTTTGGTGTCTTTGTTGTTGAAATATTTTTTCTAAGAGTCCTGCATCATTTGGGAAACTAAAAACATGGAAATTATAGAATGTTAGTGTCTACAAATATGGGATTATTTCTGATTTTTATGAATATGTGGAAGTTTCCATATAACATACATTTACAATCCAAGATGACATCAATCCGTATCATGATACCTATTTATTATATCATATAGTATCCATCGGAACCATCTACTATATTGATGTGAAGGGACACTAATTTGTATCATGATTTACTCATAACCGATCATGAAATACATATTGGGGAATTTTATGTAATTTTTCATCATGGGAAGTCCCTAAACTTGTTAAATATTTATTGAACCATGTTTCTAGTTTATACAAGATGTTGGAGAGATTGGATTTGATGAAATAGTCATAGCATCACGTAATAGTTATGGAGCCTTCTTGAAATGGTCTATGGGAGTCAAGAAATTTTATGGCACTAAGGTACTAATATCTCGGTACCATATTTATTTTATAATTCTTCTTTCATTGTTGGTACATGCGACTGGACAATGATTTATTCTAATTTACATTTATTTTATGTTATAAATTGTCTTTAGCATATTTATTTATATTTTTTGATCACTATGTTCTGATGGGAATATTGTTTTATATGTGTCATATGGCCTATGATATGTCAATGGTATTTAAATTTGTAGTGGAATTGATCCTGTACCAAAAAGCCTATAGGACATTTATCCACTAGTACGTGAGGGCCACCAAACATTAATTAGATCCAATAGAAACCCTATAATAATCCCATCACACTAAAGATATCATAATGAAATTAGAATGAAGGTGACACACGAGTCTTACCTAAAGTAGGAATTACACAACGGACTTACATAGAGGGTATAATACAGTCACATATGGGATCTACTACAATCTATAAAAAAATAATGGTATATATGATAAAAACAACTAAAAAAATTCTTCTAAGAAGATAAAATATTCCCAAAATGATCACACAATGAATTCCATAAAAGAATCCGATACTTATAAATGGTTACAAATTGAAGTAATGTTTTCCCTATATTGGGTACAAAATAAAAAAGCTAACTCAAAATATAAATATCTAACTCAATTCCTATAGAAATCATGGAAAATAGAAATACTTTTTACACATGTATGGATAACATACATGTCTTAGAAGTAGGATAATACACATGGTATAATGTTAAAATCTGAAAAAAAACATGCTAGTGCTCGAGGGATCAAATATAATAACCAATAAGAACCTATACAAGTAAACTAATAAATCATAATCGCGCAATGGATTTTTCTTCAAATAAATCCTCTTATTTAATAATATATCATATTTATGATAAGAAATAATCCTCCCCCACTACCACTTCCACATTTATTTTAAACATTCACACCTCCATATTAAAAATCTTATCTCCCATCCCTTATATACAAATTACATCAAATCAAATACCATTTAATGTCTCTCAGAGACAGTGATGAATCTATACTTATACCACCATCCAAAGCTCATGGATCTTGTAATATCATTAGGATTCACAATACCATGTCAATCCCAAGGACACCTAGGAAATCCCAACCCATATCATCGTATAAATAGGGTATTTAAGTATCCTAAATGTGAATTAAATAAACCACATGACCTCCTACTACCACACATGAACTCACAATATATCAAGTCACATCATTGTCTCATCAAATCACACATCACCCAAAATACATAGGCTATAAGTGCACATATCACCCTAAGACCCATAGTCCATCATTGATGAATGTAGAATGGGGAACCGGGGGTATCATTCCATATATATCACTATCATTGTATATGTTTTGGAAAACAACCATAAACCTAAACTAAGGAGGGTTTTTATAATTATCCAAAGTAGTTAATGGAAATATTTAAATAACATAAATATACTATATATATATAAATCCCATAGTGCACAACCTATGAGACCATAAAAACTGAACTATAACACACAACCACTACCACTCCACATCATTTCCTTGCCACAAAATATCTATACCACTATTTCAAAACACCAATGACCAATAATATATGCAAAAAATAATTTACACTTCCAATAACTAATACAATTCTTTCAAATTTACAATGAAAATATAATTTGATGTTTGTTTATGAAGCTTTCACTGGGGCACATAACCATCTTTAGAAGAAGCTCAGGTATTACCCCACATACTATCTTTCCAACAATGGGCGACATCTATATCTTATTCAGTGACATTTTCTCTATGATCGAATCTGGATGATGTGATGTAATTTCCTCCTTCTATGGATTAATCTTTGGAATTCGTTTCCTAGTCTGTGTCTCCTTTAAATATTTGATTTTTTTGTTCCTGAATCTCATTTCTAGTGGCATATCTTTATGGACTCTAGTTAATTATGATGCTTCTATCTACACATTCGAAGATGTCATGATAAAAAAGAAACCATTTTTTGGACTCGATGGTAACATCACACTTGTCGATGCATGTCTAGATGTATGGACATTGGTCAACTGTATTCATTCTCATATGAGGGAATCTCAATGGTGTGGAACCTGAGGCATCACATGTCAGTCACATGGTATCTGACACTGGAGGCATGTATCTGAGATTTTCATAAGCATCCAATATTTAACACGAGGTATGTCATGTATTTAACATCGTATAGAGATAGAATAAGAGTGATTAGAGCATCCCACATAGAGGGATAATATTATTACATCCCTAGGGGGTATCACCTAGATGGTGTACTAGATGGATGGATCAGAACACCTAATGAGGGAGGATTTGAGGTGGTGTGTCCCATGGAGTGAATATATCACACCGTGAGAGCTTATATGGGCACCCCAGATGGTGGATTATAAGAATTGGACCCCAAAAAGTAAGGAAACCAATGATAACGCTTGGCTGGGATTGAAACTAAGGAAGATTTCTTAGGTACCTTGTGCCGATGATAAATATGAAAACCCACCTAGATTAAAGGGTTGATGATCAACATGTGTAGAAAGGGAAATGACCCGGAGTCATGTTGGGCCTTATGCATGGATAACATCCCATCCAATGAGGGACACACTCGGTTTCATTATTATGGGTTGCATGTGGATTGTGTATGTTTAGCTTACCAAATAGATGGTATTATCCCACTATGATGTGGCAGCCAATTTAAGAATAAAGATGGATGATGGATGGTTGAGTAGAGTGGATGAGAGGAGTGGGTTGAAACTGAAATGAATATGATGGTGGTTTTGGGCTTGATACATAGTGAGGGTTTCTACAAATCCATGTGGCAGGTAATAAATGTACATGTAGTTCGGTGGGGGTGATGTGACACCTAAGGAAGAGGCCCGTGAGAATGGACACACAGATGGGACCCCAAGGAAGTGGACCCTCTCGGTTGGTGAATGATCTTCCCAAAACACAGAGTCTCAAGGGAGATTTTAGGATGGTATATGAATTAAGGCTTTGAACATTAGTGAGGCTTCTTATGTATCCTCGTGGTAAGGAATCAAAGTCTATGTTGTTAAAAATGGGCTTGGGATCATGGTGTGCGTAGAGGACATAGACATGTTGACATATTGGGGCTTACGCGTGGTAGGAAGCCCGAGATGATCTGACACTTGGGGCATAACGATGATGTGGGTCCCATAAAAGTGGACTAGAACAACTTACCACCGATTAGGGACTGCAACGGCTTGCCATTGGTTAAGGACCACAATGGATTACTGCCATATGGGTTTGATCTTCAGGGAGGTTTCCTACATTCCATGTCATGAGACGAGGATCATAACACATGTATTTTGAGGCGAGACATGAAATCAGGGTGTACATAGAGGATAGGGAGACGAAGACACACTGGGGCTTACATGTGGTTAACATCCCTAGAACTGGCCTCATGCCCCGGGGGTGGACCAAAGATGTGTGTCCCAATAAAGGGGAAACTGAAGTTTACAATTGCTTGGGGTTGAATCTTAAGGAGGATTCCTACATACCCTGTCTGGGATACAAGGATCAAAGCCGACATAGTTTTTAGGTATACATTATTACATAGTGCTGGATGAAAATGGGTTTATAGTTTAACGTCATGCACGAATGAGGTGAACTGACATGCAGGGGTTAGGACCAATGGGTGTTGGGATTGAACCTTAGGGAGGATTCCTATGTACCATGTGAGGAATTTGCAATGATCAACGTCCGTGTAGTTCAGAATGGAAGATACAGTGTAACATTATGTGGGATTAAGGTGAACCGCCATGAAAGGGGTGAGACAAATTGATGTTGAGAATAAACCTCAGGCAAGCCTCCTACATACCTTTCATGGAAAGGGAAAGGATCAATGTACACGTATTTTATAATTTAGGATTAGGGATTATGCACTAATTCACCCCAAAGAGGATTTAATGGTCACTGTTTACTCTAAGATCATGTGAGTCATGCTCAGTGTGTGAAACAAGAAGAATTAACATACCTGCAGATCATTGTGAAAAGGTGCGTCCACTAAGCATGGTGAATGAGTATTACATATGGAAGATTCACGGGTGCCACTAAGTATCATCAATGGTGAATGGGTCTTATGCATGAGAGATTATCGGGTTCCGCTATGGGGTGACATTGGTGAACGAGGATTATGCATGGGAGCTGCTTGGGTACCACCGAGGAGCTGTAATTGTGCATGGTGCTTATGCATAGGAGATTCTTGGGTGCCTCTATCGAGAAGAAATAGTGGATGGGACTTAGGATTGAGAGAATCTTGGGTGCCTCTACGGAGTGACAATGGTGCATGGGGATTATGCATGGGAGCAACCCGGGTGCCACTAAATAGTGCCAATATTGGGTCGGGCTTATGCATGGGTGATCCTCGGGTGCGGATAAGGAGATTAAACAGTGCACGAGGATTACATATGGGAGCTACATAGGTTTTTTCTCATGTCTAACCAGGAAGGCATCCCAACTCACTGGTGGGTTGAGGTATTTAAGTGAGGAACACACCAATCTTCTTGTCCATAAGCGAGATAATTCCAATGGCATTTGAATGAGTCTGAACAGAGAGAGATGTAAAGTATGAATTAGATGACCAACATTCGGAATATAATGGGGAAGCATGACGAAGGGGTATAACTTTTGACTATATTAGAATCATAGTATCCACATTGTGTTAGCTTGAGATGGAAACAAACAAATGAGGGCCACCTGCTGACCATATTCAAAACATTGGCCCAAAACTTGTAAGAACCCAGTTTTTACTGCGGAAGACTTTAGAATATTCTTTATGATATTCCAGAGCAACGCCCTCATACGGCCAGCGATTCAGAGCCCCGGAGTGGCCGGAATTAAATTTTCAGTGCGTTCACACTGGAAAGGCCAAATAAATGGGATAATTCCTAAAGGGTGCTTCAGATCAGAGATCCGAGTGTACAGATGGGTCCAGAATGGGGTTTTTACCCTAGGAACGACATAAAACTTGTCAGCGCAGGATGTTTGGACTCATCGCTCGCTTTCGGAATGTTAAACAGATAAATTAATTAATTAATTTATTCGTTTAATGGTTAAACTCAGGTATCCCTTAAACAGTCACCCGGATTGGAAAACCAAGGGCACCATTGACTTCAACGCATGTCGTTTACCATAAGAGGGGTGTAACTTTCGCGGGCGCGACCTGTCTGTGAAAAATGGCTCTGGGGGCGTTTTCATAATTTAGCGGCTTCGGATGTTGAATTTGATAACTTTTGAACGGGGCCTCATATTAAAATTCTGAAGCCGCCGTTGTGGTCGGGAGGTAGTGTTTAACTTAAGCGTGACATAAGTTCGACTGCGTTTGGGGTTTTGGATGTGGATATAAATTAAGATGATTTTTTAATTAATTAAGGGTTTAATTGATTTTCATTATTTAATCCCTTCATCCCCTTCCTCCCCTCTATATCCCCTGGTGAAACTCCCTCAACCCTTCCCTCTCAACCTCCTCCTCCACCTCCCTCCTCCGATCAAGATGACACCAAGAGGGGGAGCAATAGCATCACGTGCGGCGAAGCTCTGGGATACACCCAAAAAGGTAGGAGATTTCGTTTTGCATTTTAAATTCTAAACCCTTCTTTGAGCTCAATTTATATAGTTTAAATGCTATTTGATCGTCGATCAAAGCCCATAGTTGCATAGTATAAATTCTGGGCTCTCCGATGAATGTTTTGGATTTAAATTTCGAGTCCAGAGGCCTCCGCAGTCGTCCGCCGAAGATCCATAGGTTTTAGGAATGTTTATTAGCGAACCACGGTTTTCCGGTGGGTTCAGCCAGTTCCAGCGAAGGATCCGCCGTCTCAGGCGACAGATCGGAGTGGCAGACGACAGAGGCCTTAGGCAGGCAGGGCAGCTCGGTCATGGGTGGCGCGGTCTCCCTCTAGTGGAGGCGGTCGGTGGCTCGGCTGGCCGAGCAGTCAGCGGAGACGGCGGTCGAGCAGAGGCGACACCAAACTTTGGCACAAGTGGCTGCGGGTAGCGATTGTATGAGGGCGAGCTACAGAGGAGCGGACGACCGGGTGTGCAGCCGGTGCTGGGTTCGCCGGACTACCAGGGTTGTGCGACCCTCGTGGAGAAGAAAGAGAACCGCAAATAGCGGGTCTCTGTGACCTGTAAAAGCATGCACACAAAAAAAATTGAAAAAAAGGGTGCGACATTGATTTTGGGAGTTCCCTCTCTCCAATCAAGGAGAAGACATAAAAAAAATACATATAAAAAAACACCAAATGTTAATGCGTGGGGAAAAAAGAAGGGAATAAGAAAAATGGGTTAATAAATTATTAATAAAAATCGTACATTATTATTGTTGTTAATAATTGGGTTTTTCTAAGATAAAACACTCATACAGTGTCTGTTTGACATGTCATCTACGACTGTGTAGTCCGGACAATGAGATGGTCTTTTTTGTCCCAATATTGGATACTTAATTTGGAGTCGAGTCATGGCCCGCACGGGCCGCCGCTCGAGCTGTGTGCAACGTTTTAGTAACTTTTTCATTGGATGTCCATTAGGTGCGTGCGAGCAGTCGTTTTTGGGTGTTTTTACGAGGGAATTGCATTGGTGCAATCAGCACGCTCTAATTCCGTACACTGGTGCGGGCCCCGCGAGGGCCGTTTCGGGAGTTGTCAGTAATTTCCGGCTTTATCACCAGGTGTCCGTTTCAGACAATTGATTAGTTGAACTTGTTTACTTTTTCGAGAGGATCGCAAAGGTGCGATCCGTTCGTTGCGTTTTGGGACCGGGTTGCGGGTCCCATGAAGCACCGCTCATGTGCAGTGCGCCGTAATGCACCTTTTTTCTTTGGGTATCCTTTGCACTCATGTGAGTAGTGATTTTGATGTGTTTTCCCAAGGGGATCGCAATAGTGCGATGTGCCCGACTGTTTTCGGGGCCGGGGCTCGGGATCACGGGACGCCGTTTGGGCGTGAGGCGGTGTTGGCGACCTTTCCTTCAGATATCCGTTTGAGGCAAGTGAGTAGTATATCTCGCATGTTTTTCCAAGAGGATTACATCGGTGCAATCCATTTGGATGTGCAGAGCCTCTCGCATGATCTTGTTAAATGTGAAAGGTGCTATGATGGCAGTTCTACTCACCGTGTTTGTAAGGAACCCTTGGTGTGTGATCGCATGCACTCCCGTGTGAGTGAAGAGATGTGGTTGGCTGTGCCTCAGCCAATGAGGTGGCGTGTTGGAGTTGTTACGTCACGCCTTCACGTTGACATTGGGTGTCGTTTGCACGATAGCCTATGGGCTGGAATGAGGTATACTCTGGGAGTATACGGGAGCGCTTGGAGGTATGTGTGGTTTGTACCTGAGATGTCCATGCGCTTGGTTGGGGTTGACTTGGGGCCACACGCTGTGTGGGCCCCATGTGCGTGTCGTGTTCTGCCTTATGTACTTTGACCTCTCGCGATGTAGAGGGTCCCTCTGTGTGTTTGTTTGACCAGCAGGGTGGAGTTCTTCCCCTGGCTCTATGCTCGTTTGTTGACTAGCAGGGTTGAGTGATCTCCCCTACTTTCGTTCTCGATTGGTTGGCCAATTGCAGTGCTAGTGGCACCCCGTAATGGAATAGGCTCTGAACCTCGTTTGGGAGAGTTGTTCATGAGTTGGGTGCTTGCGCGATACCCACTCCGTGTTTGGTTGGCCAGTGCTGTCCCCTCCAGTGGAGATGGCCAGAGCAGTTTTGAGTTTTACCCTCCAGCGGGGTTGTGCAGTGGGTTACTAATCGGCTTCTAGGGTCTACCCTCCAAAAGAGACTGGGCAGTGGGTCAACCGACGCTTTTAGGGTCTACCCTCCAGCAGAGACTGTGCAGTGGGTCACCCGATGCACTTAGGGTCCACCCTCCATCAGAGACTGGGCAGTGGGTCACACGACGACCTCTTAGGGTCTACCCTTCAGTAGGGCTGGGCAGTGGGTCGCCCATCGTCTAGTTCCAGGTCTACCCTCCAGCAAGACTGGGTAGTGGGTCGCCTGTCGAATTATTCAAGGTCTACCCACCATCGGGGCTCAGAAGTGGGTCGCCTGATGATGTATTAAGGTCTACCCTCCAGTAGGGTTGGGCAGTGGGTCGCTGTTTGATGTATTATGGTTTACCCTCTAGTAGGGCTGGGCAGTGGGTCACCCGATATCATATTATGGTTTACCCTCCAGCAGGGCTGGGCAGTGGGTCACCCATTGATATCATATTATGAATTACCCTCCAGCAGGGCTTGGCAGTGGTACACCCATTGATATTCCAAACTTAGTCCTTTTTACTAGGCTAGTCTGTGGCTTTCCTCCATGATTACCGGAGCGGGACCCTTGGTTGTACGGGTCAGTGTTGAAACGGCTTTGACTTTGAGGAGACCTCTCGACTACAGGGCAGTGACGAGGTGTGGTTTGACTTTCCCTAGAACTCTCAAGTATAAGGGGAACTTTCCCCACCGAGACGCGTTCATGTGATGCGATCTAAAACCGTGCGGGTGAGTCAGTGTCGCCCAAAGCGGATAGTGTCAAGATGCGGTGATTAAGCCCCTTGGCTTGCGGTTCGGGGAAAACGCGTGGGATGTTGGGAATCGATGGAGTTTACTTCTGGGACTATAGGTGACTCACTTTTCTTGTGATGAGCTACAGGACGGAGATCCCCTTACGACCTTGTTCGGGCTTCTTTTTGAGCATATGGATTTGTATATACCATGTTCTGGTCCCCCCTACTTGGGTTTGGTTACTCTCCTTCCAGGAGAGGCGAAGACGCGCGGGGTATGCCACGTGCTTTCCGTGTCTAGCTTCTCATTGTTGGACGAGTCTAATATCCTACTATAGGTAGCGAAGACTCGACGTGAAGTTCATCTTATCACCGTTTCTAGCTTCTGGTGTTTGGAAGAGTCTTCTACCTTTCTCTTGTTGGGTTGATCTGGACTCTTTACTTCACTTTCAGTCCATATTTTTCCTGTTCGCTCTGCTGCTCACCCTTCGATACCTCCTTTGTTTCTCCCACGAGCATTCGGGGTATCCTACTGAGTATTTTTATACTCACCCCTACTTGGCCTTTTCCGCACTTGGTGTGACCTTGTAGACGACGGACAGGTGGTGCGTGACTTCTGTGGAGCGTAGGAGCTTGGGATCTTGGACCGTGTGTGGTGGTTGTGGCCGGGTTCCAGGTGGGAGACCCGTCAGCTGTTTATTTTTGTTTACCTATTGCCAGGTTGTGTCACTATTTTTGTTGGGCACGTTTTCCCCCCTTTTTCCTTTTCAGCACTTTACTTGTACGGTTTAGAGGTCGATGAACATTTTTAGTATTTATATAGCTATTGCTCTTTTACTCTACTCATCTTTTCACTTTTACTCTTCACTGTTTCATTGAGTGTGCTGCGTGTGTGTGTACAGGTACTTAGGCAAAGGCCTACCCGAGTTGTTGTGCCTTCGGCGCTGTTCGCCTGCCCCTGGCCTATGGAGGTGGGATTGGGGTAGTTGTGGATCGTGCCCGGGTAGGGTCGGGTCGTGAAAAAGTGGTATCAGAGGTGGTTCGTTTCTTGGGACGTTGTGCAGACGTCCCTAAAAGAGGAATTGGTTGGGAATAGGGCAACAATGTTAACGTGTCTCGAGAGCGGCTCTCAGGCCAGGGAGTCCAGTGATGGTGCGGCGACCGACATATCCATTCACCAGGACCTTGATAACCCACTTGTCGACTCGGCATGCTGAGACACTTATTGCAGGGAAAATCTGGTTTGTGCATCACATAGGACTGAGTCTTTAATGTCCTTCTTGAGTCAGCTCCCCATCGTTGTTGTTGTTGGTATATACATTATGCTCATCTGACCGCGGAACTCCTTGATATTATTCAGGATATCTCCGCAAAGACAGCCAGCCAAGATACCATCTTTGGTGCGTGACGACGACCTTGTGATCTACGGGGCCATAGTCCAAGACCCATCATATGAGCCCCTTTTCTTCGGGTGGGCCGGTAGCTGCACCCCCACCTGTTGGGCAGCAGACAGTTTCAGCAGAGCAGGCTGAGTTTGAGGGCAGGTTGAGCGCGCTCTGTGAGTTCCAGCGGCAGAGACAGCTGAGGTTCAGTGCTGAGCCGGACCCTCAGGTAGTAGAGGTTTGACTCAAGGCAGTGGTTCACCTTTTCAAGCTTGTGCAGTCACCGACAGATCAGAGAGTGGCTTTGGCAGCCACTGTTTTTCGTGGAGCATCTTGGAATTGGTGGAGTCTGGTGACTCAGCTTCTTGACGAGTCGTCGCATTCGTGGGGTGACTTCTAGTTGTTGTTTCTTAAGGATTTTTCCCCTCCTGCTTCCACTCCGTTCGGATTCAGGAGCTCCTACTGTTTCAGGAGGGAGGAATGATAGTGGCCGAGTACGCGGCTAGTTTTGTAGACCGTGCATACTTATACCCGGACTTATTCCATAATGACAACATCCGAGCGTGGAAGTTTGAGCAGAGTCTCCGCCAAGAGATTCGTACTGTCATAGTACCCTTGGTAATTTTCACATATTCTGGCATGCAAGAGTAGGCACTGGTGACAGAGGACTTCCTATAGCGTTCTAGTGTTGGTGGTGGCAGCAAGCACGTTAGAGCTGAGACGTCTGCCGCAGCTAGTGGACGTCGGCAAGCAGAACCTCGACGTAGGTGGCTTTCTTAAAACTAGACTCAGGGGCGTGGTCATACACTAAAGTGGCGCTGGAGGGCACTAGTACATCCTAGAGAGGGTCGGTGCTATGCTTGTGATGGGCGAGGTCACTTGGCACAAGAATGCCCGACCCGAGATGTTGTGAGCTTCGGGCAGGAAGCAGGCACACCACCACGGCAGAGGCAGTGCCGTGATCGGAGTAGCGCCCAAAGAGGTGGTGCTAGCAGAGGAGAAGGAGGAGCTGGAGGTGGGGGATGACGTTAGGAGGTCTTCCCATCACCACTAGGTGGTCCACGTCAGGCTCCGGGAGATGACGGTTGGGACCACGGACAGCCGCGAGCTTTGGATGTCTACGATCCTGCAGATCATGGGATGGTGAGAGGTACCCCTTGCGACTCTTCTACTTCTTGCAGTAGAATTGTTAAGCTCTGCATGTGAAAGGAATTTCTCCCTGCTCCTTGTTTGAGGTGTTACCAGGGTGACACAGGGTGTCGGGTGTAACCTTGTGTTGGTAAGGAAAAAGGCGTGAGACCTTTTCCTTTAGTCGATGATGTTGACTCCTTCACTTCCAAGCTTGTAATAGAGTCTTTGTTGAGAGACATCAATTGTGAAATCTTGTGTGACCAGATATCCTTGGGTGTTTTACCATATGGATATTCCAAAGGAGGGAATCATCGGGTCGTGTCCCATGCCCAAGCGGTGATTCCTATCGCGACGTGCGATGTAGAGGTTTGACCGGGGAGGTGAGCTACCCCCAAGAGCCTTCGGGATGGCGAGGTTCCCTACGACCTTGCCCTAACCCCAAGTCTTGAGTGGGTGCACAACATCTCCCACATGACTCACCCGAGATGGAGTGTGCATGCTCCTATGCACGACATCGGCACGGGCCGAACTCACGTGAACGGATAAATTCTTTGGTTTGTGTGTGGTGACGCAGAGCTGTGTGTGTGTTCTTCTAGGTACGGAAGAGCCGAGTGTGGTCCTAGTACCCTATGTTACTCCCTAGTTTTGCTTTTCAGGGACTAAAAGCTCGAAGGAGGTAACGATGTAAGAACCTAGTTTTTACTGCGAAAGACTTTGGAATATTCTTGATGATAATCCCGAGAAGCACCCTCAGACGGCATGTGATTCAGAGCCCTGGAGTGGCCGGAATTATATTTTTAGTGTGTTCACACTGGAAATGCCAAATAAATGGGATAACTCTTAAACGGTGCTTCAGATCAGAGATCCGAGTTTACAGATGGGTCCGGAATGGTGTTTTTACCTTAGGAACGACATAAAACTTGTCGGCGCAGGATGTTTGGACCCCTCACTCGCTTTCGGAACGTTAAATGGATTAATTAATTAATTAATTAATTCGTTTAAAGGTTAAACTCAGGTATCTCATAAACGGTTGCTCAGATTGGAAAACTGAGGGCACCGTTGAGTTTCGAGCATGCCGTTTACCCTAGGAGGGGTGTAACTTTCTCAGGCGTGACCCGTTTGTGAAAAATGGCTATGGGGGCGTTTTCGTAATATTAGATGCTTCGAACGTTAAATTTGATAACTTTTGAACAGGGCCTCAGAATAAAATTCTGAGGCCGCATTGTGGTCGGGAGGTAGTTTTTACCTTAAACGTGACCTAAATTCGACTGAGTTTGGGGTTTTGGATGTGGATATAAATTAAGATGAGTTTTTAATTAATTAAGGGTTTAATTGATTTTCTTTATTTAATCCCTTCATCCCGTTCCTCCCCTCTGAATCCCCCTGGAAAAACTCTCTCAACACTTCCCTCTCAACCTCCTCCTCTACCTCCCTCCTTCGATTAAGACGGCACCAAGCGGGGGAGCAGTAGCGTCACGTGCGGTGAAGCTCCGGGCTACGCCCAAAAAGGTAGGAGATTTCGTTTTACATTTTAAATTCTAAACCCTTCTTTGAGCTCAATTTATTGCATATAAATGCTATTTTATCATCTATCAAATCCCATAGTTTCATAGTATAAATTCTGGGCTCTCTGACGCATGTTTCAGATTTAAATTTTGAGTCTGGAGGCGTCTGTAGTCGTCCGCCGAAGATCCGCAGGTTTTTGGAATGTTTCTCAGCGAACCACAATTTTCTGGTGGGTTCAGCCAGTTCCAGCGGAGGATCCGCCGTCTCAGGCGACGGATCAGAGCGGCAGACGGTGGAGGCCTTAGGCAGGTGGGGCGGATCGGTCCAGGGTGGCGTGGGCTCCCTCCAGTGGAGGCGGTCGGCGGCTCGGCTAGGCGAGCAGTCAACGGAGACAGCGGTCGAGCAGAGGCGACACCAGACCTCGGCGCGAGCGGGTGCGGGTAGCGATCGTTTGAGGGCGAGCTGCGGAGGAGCGGACGGCCATGTGGCCGGCTGATACTGGGTTCGCCGAACTACCAGGGTTGTGTTGCCCTCGTGGAGAAGAAAGAGAACCGCAAATAGCAGGACTCTGTGACCTGCAAAAGCAGGCGCACAAAAAAATTGAAAAAAGGGTGCGGTATTGATTTTGGGGGCTCCCTCTCTCCAATCAAGGAGAGGATATAAAAAAAATACATATAAAAAAACACACCAAATGTTGCCACGTGGGGAAAAAAGAAGGGAATAACAAAAATGGGTTAATAAATTAATAATAAAAATCATACATTATTATTGTTGTTAATAATTGGATTTTCTGAGATAAAACACTTATACAGTGTCCGTTTGACACGTCGTCTGCGGCTGCGTAGTCCCGACAATGAGATGGTCTTTTCGAGCCCAATATTGGATACTTAATTTGGAGTTGAGGCGTGGCCTGCACGGGCCGCCGTTCGAGCTGTGTGCAACGTTCTAGAAACTTTTTCATTGGATGTCCATTAGGGGCATGCGAGCAGTCGTTTTTGGGTGTTTTACGAGGTCATTGCATTGGAGCAATTCACACACTCTAATTCCACACGCTTGTGCGGGCCCTACGAGGGCCGTTTCGGGAGTTGTCAGTAATTTCCATCTTTATCACCGGGTGTCTTTTTCTGACAAGTGATTAGTTGAACTTGTGTACTTTTTCGAGAGGATTGCAACGGTGTGATCCGTTCGTTGCGTTTCGGGACAGGGTTACGAGTCCCATGAAGCACCGCTTGTGTGCAGTGCGCCGGAATACACTTTTTTTCTTCGGGTATCCATTGCACTCATGTGAGTAGTGAGTTTGACGTGTTTTCCAGAGGGGATCAAAATGGTGTGATGCGCCCGACTGTTTTCGCGGCCGGGGCTCGGGATCACGGGACACCGTTCGGGCGTGAGGCGGTGTTGGAAACTTTTCTGCCGGATATCCATTTGAGGCGAGTGAGTAGTCTATCTCGCGTGTTTTTTCGAGAGGATTACAACGGTGTGATCCGTTTGGTTGTGTGGAGACTCTCGTGCGATCTTATTTAATGTGAAAGGCACTCTGATGGTAGTTCTTCTCGTCGTGTTTGCAGAGAACCCTTGGCATGTGATCGCATGCACTCCCGTGTGAGTGAAGAGATGTGGTTGGCTTTACCTTAGCAGATGAGGTGGCAGGTTGGAGTTGTTAGGTCACGCCTTCGCATTGACGTTGGGTGCCGTCTGCACGGTAGCCTATGGGCTGTAACGAGGTATACTCTGGGAGTATACGGGAGCGCTTGGAGGTACGTGTGGTTTGTACCTGAGATGTTCGTGCGCTTGGTTGGGGTTGACATGGGCGTACACGTCATGTGGGCCCCATGTGCGTGTCATGTTCTTCCTTACGTACTTTGACCTCTCACGATGTAGAGGGTCCCTCTGTGTGTTTGTTTGACCAGCAGGGTGGAGTTCTTCCCCAGACTCTGTGCTCATTTTTTGACCAGTAGGGTTGATTGGTCTCCCCCTAGTTTCGTTCACGATGGATCGTCCAATAGCGGTGATAGTGGAACCATGTGATGGAACATGCTCTAAAACTCTTTTGGGAGAGTTGCTCTGGAGTTGGTTGGTTGCGCGAAACCCACTCCGTGTTCGGTTGGCCAGTGTTGTACCCTCCAGTGGAGATGGCCAAAGCAGTTCTGAGTTTTACCCTCCAGCGGGGTTGGGCAGTGGGTTACTCATCGGATTCTAGGGTCTACCCTCCAGCAGAGACTGGGAAGTGGGTCACCCGATGCTTTTAGGGTCTACCCTCCAGCAGATACTAGGCAGTGGGTCACTCGATGCACTTAAGGTCTACCCTCTAGCAGAGACTCGGCAGTGGGTCACCCGACGACCTCTTAGGGTCTACCCTCAAGAAGGGCTGGGCAGTGGGTCGCCCGTCGTCTAGGTCCAGGTCTACCCTCCAGCAAGGCTGTTCAGTGGGTCGTCTGTCGACTTATTCCAGGTCTACCCTCCAGTGGGGCTGGGCAGTGGGTCGCCTGATGATTTATTAAGGTCTACCCTCCAGCAAGGCTGGGCAGTGGGTTGCCTGATGATGTATTAAGGTCTACCCTCCAGGAGGGCAGGGCAGTGGGTCGCCTGATGATGTATTAAGGTCTACCCTCTAGCAGGGCTGGGCAGTGCGTCGCCAGATGATGTATTATGGTTTACCCTCTAGCAGGGCTGGGCAGTGGGTCACCCGATATCATATTATGGTTTTCCCTCCAGCAGGGCTGGGTAGTGGGTCACCTAATATCATATTATGAATTACCCTCCAGCAGGGCTGGGCAGTGGGAAACCCGTTGATATTCCAGACTCAGTTCTTTTTACTAGGCTAGTTGGTGGCTTTCCTCCATGATTACCGGAGTGGGACCCTTGGTTGTACGGTTCAGTGTTGAAACAACTTTGACATTGAGGAGACCTCTCGACTGTAGGGCAGTGACGAGGTGTGGTTTGACTTTCCCTAGAACTCTCAAGTACGAGGGGCACTTTCCCCACCGAGACGCGTTCTTGTGACACGATCTAAAACCGTGCGGGCGAGTCAGTGCTGCCCAAAGCAGATAGTGTCAAGGTGCGGTGATTGAGCCCCTTGGCTTGCGGTTCGGGGCAGACGTGCGGGATGCTGGGCATCGATGGAGTTTACTTCTGGGACTCTAGGTGACTCACTTTTCTTGGGATGAGCTACGGGATGAAGATCCCCTTACGACCTTATTCGGGCTTCTTGTTGAGAATATGGATTTGTATATACCATGTTCTGGTACCCCCTAAATGGGTTTGGTTACTATCCTTCCAGGAGAGGCGAAGATGCATGGGGTATGCCATGTGCTTTCCATGTCTAGCTTATCGTGGTTGGAGGAGTCTACTCTCCTGCTATAGGTAGCGAAGACTCGATGAGAAGTTCATCTTCTCACCATTTCTAGCTCCTGGTGTTTGGAAGAGTCTTCTACCTTTCTCTTGTTGGGTTCAGCTGGACTCTTTACTTCACTTTCAGTTGTACTCCTCTATTTTTCCTGTTCGCTCTGCTGCTCATCCTTCGGTACCTTCTTTGTTGCTCCCTCGAGCCTTCGGGGTATCCTACAGAGTATTTTTATACTCACCCTTGCTTGGGCTTTTCCACACATGGTGTGCCCTTGCAGACGACAGACTGGTGGAGCGTGACTTCAGTGGATGGTAGAGGCTTGGGAGTTTGGACTGCGTGCGGTGGTTGTGGCCGGGTTCCAGGTGGGAGACCCGTCAGCTGTTTCTTTTTGTTTACCTGTTGCCGGGTTATGGAACCTTTCTGGTTGGGCGCGTGTTTTTACCCTTTTCTATTTCAGCACTTTACTTGTACGGTTTAGAGGTCGATGCACATTTGTAGTATTTATATAGCAGTTTCTCTTTTACTCTACTCTTCTTTTCTCTTTTACTCTGCACTGTTGCATTGAGTGTGATGCGTGTGTGTGTACAGGTATTTAGGCAAAGGCCTCCCTAAGTTTTTGTGCCTTCGGTGCTGGTCGCCATCCCATGGCCTATGGAGGCGGGCTTGGGGTAGTTGCGACTTGAGCCCGGGTAGGGTCGGGTCGTGAAAAAACTGAAGTGTCATCCAATGTCTTCTAAGACATTGTCTCATAATGATAGGTGAGACAAAGTGGAATGGGACTAGGCCTTTAGGGGGTCACTTCAAATATTAATGGGAATGAATATCTGAATGAGGGACACATAAAGCATGAGGTGGGGTGGTGGAATGCTCGAACGAATTCCAACGCTCTCGAAATTATGCCACTGTAATCATGGCATGATGAAACTTATTATTGTCATGTAATCTATCTATTATTTAGAACAAGATGCATCGTATTATTGAATTATAGGGAATGATATAGTTTATTTCCATGAAGATAATACTATTAGAATCTTATTATCAGGGCATAAGGCATCCGTTGTTTGGAGAACGAGTCATCCTATTTTTGTCGCATATGGTGTACTACAATATATATTCATGTGGAGAGGATTATTGGCATATCATGTGTTGCACATGAGGTATATCTATTTTTGATAAAGAGTTGTCCATTTGATAAAAGATAGGGAACACTATATTTTAATGTCATTTAGTGCGGAAAATTAGGCATAAGGCAACTAGAAATGGCCTGTGTTGGGACTTCCGCAAGAGCAGAACTTTCTGGTTCAACTAGACATAGAAGCTAAGTTAAAGGTTTTGGATGAGTTTCTTGAGGAATGGTTAGACTCTGGGTATCTGTGGAGTTGATGATGAGAATCTTAACTCAAGAAATGAGAAACAAACCAAGAAGAGTATTTTGACTCAAGGTGTTTCATGGTGGGCATATGAGTGTATCAAATCATGCTATTCCATTGTTGAAAGATGGGTGCACATAAGGGCGCAATGGAAAATGTCGACGTCCCAGCCCGAAAAGTCTTCGATGCAACTCTCAAATTTTCATTGGGGCTAATCATTGAAATGAAGGGACCAGCTCGAAGGCAATGATATGGATGCACGTAACATGTTCCACATAGAGGATGGGTTGCATGCAAGATTGAAATAAAATTATTATATAAAAATTTCATTGTTATATAAAAAGGGAAACGTTAAAAATAACATACAATCATGTACCTTGTTATATCAATAATTTTCAAATAAATGGTTATAAACCCATATTAATCATAGAAAATACATATTTTTATATTGGAACATAATCTCATCAATCCCTCAATAAATCCTTACACCACATGTATAAAACAAAAACAAATTGTAATAACAATATAGACACATTCCAATATAACTTTACATAAAACATAATTTGTATCCAATAAAATGGAGTTCAATCTCAGTGAACCCATTGTTTAAACAATAATGGGATCAACATATTCTATCTCACTACACCAATCATTCATAATGTCAAATAATCAAAAGCTCTAAAGTTTGAGAGAATAATATTCTTGTGTTTTAGGTATTCTATCATAAATAGCATCCCTTTTTTAGTAAAATTAATATCTATTTCAAAAATATAAATAGATATGATAATTTAATATTCTATAATTTCCCTGGGATGTAACATCCTTACCCCCATATAGAAATTCCACCATCTCAATTTTATTTCCCTGACAAGTAATTCAGTATTTTTCCTTCATATAATTCTCAGATTAATGTGTTTCATCTTCAAACAAATGGTTTTTCGACAAAACCTTAACCAGATAAATCACTTTATTTCACAACACATTCTCTCTATATTCAATAATCTGGATGGTTGTTCCTCTTAAGAAAGATTATTTTTTAACAGATCTACATTTTGACACAAAACCTGACAAGAATCGGAAAAAGACATTCTTAAAATTGAAACATGAAAAATAATGTGTACCTGAGTGAAACTAGGGCATAAAACCACTCGGTAGGAACTTGATCGATCTATCTCAGAGACATCCTATGGTCTAATGAACTGTAGACTCAAATTCTCTTTCATATCAAAACAAATAACAGTTTTAAAAGAATAATCTATGAAATTGATATGATCACCTACCTCAAAAGAAATATCCATCATATGGTTATCCAAAAAACATTTCTGCCCACTCTGAGTTGTCATCACATGATTCTAAAAAATGTACTTTCTCTTCCATCTCCTCTACCAACTCTTGTACCATCAACTTCATTTCCCCACCATCATACCAAAATGATGGAGTTTGATACCACTTCCCATATAATGCATTAAATGGATCGATCTATATACTAGAATGAAATATACTATTATAAAAAACTCAACCAAGGAATGGTGTCGGTCCCGAAATCCATAGTACTCCATTGAAAAATCTTTTATCCTATTCTCTATGGTCTGAATTGTTTTTTTCTGACATCTAATATGATGGATAATGAAAAGATGTAATAAAATTTAATTAAGTTCCCAATTACTTCTGAATGGAATTTAAAATTTAGAAGTTATCCTTGGATATTGATCAAATAAAATACAGATTGTAACTCCATAAAACCTAACTTTTTCTTTAATATACAACCAATGATGTAGATCAAGAAATAAATTTTCTCAAATAGGAAGGAAATGAGAAAATTTAGTCAATCGATCATCAATAACATAGATTGCATTATTACCTAGAGATATGTTTGATAATCCCATAATGAAGTCCATGGATATATTTTCCCATATCCACTTAAACACTATAAATGTATAAAAATCTCATTCATTAACTGCTACTCTTATTTAATTCCCATATAGAAATAATCAATGATAATGGTTTTTTATTTCAAATGGAATGATATAATACTAACCATGATGATCATATTGGACCCATGAGGTAGTATAAAGTTAACCAGAAAGATATGTTAAAAATAAAAAATAAATAATAGTACAGGGCCTTTTAACAAATATATATATTATCTATAAGAGTTCTTTATACTAATAATGATATAAAATTAACATTAAAAGAGAATTTAGTGGATCAATCTGATTCAAAAACATATTATTATTTTAAAAATTAGAGAGAAAAATTTCATTAAGGATAAATAAAATATTTGAAAAAAATCAATAAATACATAATAAAAGAAATAGATATGTAGGTGATAATAATGATGATGTCACATGTTATGAATTAAAAATAGATGGAAAAATCATATGATATTATCTAATGTAAAATAGGAATTACATGATTTATATAAATTCATTAGAGAATTTAATGAATTATGGAAAATCTATGGGAATAAATTTTATGAAAGTAGCTAAAACTTGGAGTTCTAGTAGTGTTTAATCTTCATAAATATCATTTGATAATGAATATTCCAGAGAAATTAACTTGTGATTTTTTTTTTCTAATGTGCCTATTGTACAAAAACTTCTCATGGATAAGGTAAAAACTATTGAAAATCATACTATTATATATTTAATATCCAAAAATCATGATGAGTTGTATTCAAAATCATCAAATTAATAATCTTATTCAATATAAGATAAATCTTTCATTCTTATGAATAGTTATCTCGAATTATTAAAATTTTAAAAGATGAATATTGTTGAATTTTAAAAAACTAATAATGATAAATAAGGACATGATAATGAGGATTCATCGTTAAATATTTTAGATAATAAAATATTAGACCATTTGGACGTTATTTATAAGTCTAATAATGGAAATAATATTGTTTATAAATATTTATGAAAATAATTTTTTTAAAAGGATAGTTTAAAAACTAGTTTTGATCAGATTAGTTTAAAAATTATTACTAATTAGGATAACTATTTAGTTGGAAAACTAAAATATGAAATTTCATTATAATAAATCCATGTATTAAGCTTTACCACCAGTAATGAAAATTTTGATAAAATATATTAATATATATTTGATCATTGTAATAGTTGTTGAATTTTCTACACTTACAAAAAAACATATTTATTGCAATGATTACTACATTATGAAAACTAAATCCTTTTATACAATACATAAAAGTTTTTTTCAATGGATGAAATAATGTCAGTTAAATAGTATAAAATTCCTAGTATTTTAGAAGATAAATTTATAAAAATATATTGGATTCCATTTTTTTTATTTTAACATTTCAAAAACCATGATTCTTTGGGTGCCAAATGTATAATTTTTTAGGGAATCAATAAATGTACTCGAAATAATAATACATGTTATATGGATAGTGGTTTATCTAGGTATATGAGTAGTAACAAAGATTGTATTGATAATGATGAAATGTGGAAAAGCTACATTCAGAGACAATTCTCATGGAGAAATTCTTATAATATGAATGAAATTTATTATTGGTAAAGATTTAGATTCTAATTTTTCACTATTGATAAAAAGATAAACTATACAAGATTTAGTCATTTATGTGATTAATGTACCTTGTTAAATTTTGGAATGAAAAATGTTTGGTAAATACATTCAAGTTTAAATTTATTCTTCTTTCCTATCATCATGTTAGTTTCTACACACTAAACATATAATACCTTATGAACAATGATTTCCTTACCTTTTTTCAATAGATAATCATTCATCGTTATGGAATTGGTGTTCAAGAAACTATATCCTTAGAAACTTATCTATGTTGATAATGAAAAGTCTTGTTAAGGATATACCGTAACATAGGTTTCATTAATTAGATGTGTGCGACCCTTAGAAATATAGTACATACAAAATGCCATAATTTTAATATATTTATGAAATATAAAAAAAATTACTTATAGTTAGTAAAAATTGAAATATATTTTTTTCAAATACTGGAAGTAATGTAGGAATATATTATGTATATATATCAGTTGAAGTGTATAGTATATATATTGTGGTTTATTTTCTCATAGTGAAATATTAATCCTTTATTTTTCATACTACTTTTGTAGCTCTGGTTAATAATTTGAAAAACCTCCCATTGTTATCCATTCATAGTGATCATGGTAGAGAATATGACAATTTATTTGGAAATATTTTGTATTAATAAAGGTATTTATCATAACTATTCATCAATTATATCCCCCAAATGATTTTGTTTAATGATGAAATACAATTTTTAATGAAATAAAAACAACCATGTTCAATGAATACTAAATTACAAACATTTTCTAGTTGAAGTGGTTAGTACTAATTTTTACAAAATAAATCATCATTCAATTAGGGTTTTTATATTAAAACTCTTTATGAGTTGTGGAATGGAAAAATCAAAATGTTTCTTACTTAAGAGTTTTTGGTTTCAATGTATTCATCATTAATATAAAAGATAGATAACTTATATTTCAACCCAAATCTAATGAATATATATTTTTATTTTATTTCACTACTTATAAGGAATATAGTATTTTTATTCAAAATTATTTTATTTATTTTGAAACAGTACATGTTAAATTTGATGAAACATATATATCAATATTCAAACAACACTAACCTACATGTTCCATAGATTTTATTCTAAAAAAATTATTTTTGGTCATTGGTAGAAAGATATTATCTTGTGGATGAAACTCAAGAAATTTTTTCTTTTTTTTTCATTAAGAATATTTTCTACCTTATGTTGTGGAACAGACTCTTAAAAACTCAATGAGTAAATTGTTTCTCTAGAATCATCCTAGGGGTAGAATCATTATTGATGTCGATCAACCAGTTTAGACTTGATGTTCCTTAATGAATTAAATTTCACACATGTATTTTCCCCTAATTTTACCTATGAATCTTAATGAGGATCTAGGTGATGTGGATTTGATTAAGTATTTTTAGGATGACCATAATGAAATTTAATGTAAAATAACTTGTCTTTTATTAAAAAACATCGAGAAAATTATGTTATTTGACTAAAATGGGGTTTTTAAAACATATGTGATTAATTTTAATAATTATTGAAAGAAAATCTAGAAATTATGGTAATTGTTTTAATCAATAATAAGACCTAAAAATTTAATAAACACAAGAAATTATTTCTAGAATTACGCAAATTCGTTTTCTATTATCCTTTGCAAAGTTTTTCAATTTTAAACATTTTTAAATGGATGTGATGTGTTCATTTCATAATTAATACGTTGTTTAGAATGTTTATATTTAAAACTAGAACAGTTTTGAACATTCTAAAAATCTTTAATATTTTGTTGAACTTACAACAACATTATAATAACTTAACAAATACAATAAATCCTATTATGACATATTTACTTGATTTCTATTAGAAATCAATTTTTTAAGGGAGATGTAAGTCCTAAACATTTTATAATATTTTTAATAATTTCATTATAAATGTAAAATATATTTTTATGACATTATATACAGATCAACTCAAAAATAATTAACAGATACCTTCATAGATCATATGATATGTGAGTTTGAGATGAGTATGATTTATGAGTGTCCATATTTTCCTTGTATTTTAATTTCTAAAACTCCAAAATGATGTTTTATATATCCAAAATAGTATATAATATATCTTTTTAAAAATATTGGATATGAAAATACCAAATGTATTAGTACACCCATCGATACAAAAAATATTTCAGATCATAATGATACTTCACATCTAGTTGATCAAAAATAGTTTTAGAGGTACAACATAACTTTTAGTTAACAAAATTACTAGTGATGAAGATTTAATGATTTCTATATTATTATGTGATTGTTATCATGAAAATCATAATTAATCTCATTTGAAATCTAAAAATATAAATTTTCAATATATTAATGGAACTATATATTTATGAAATTTATATTAATTTGAAAAAAATAAACTGAAATGTTTTTTCGGATGTTTTTATTTATGGGTGTAGAATGGATAGTAAAATCCCATATATAACATTTCATTTCATAAGAGATTAATTAGTTAATTGTTATTTTGAGAAATAACACATAGTATCACATTCCATAAAAAGCAAAATATGTGGAAGCTAGATGTTGTTGTGGTCAATTTTTGTAGATATAACACACACTCATTGAATATAGATAAACTCAAACGCTATGTGATGGTACATATACCATTACCTTAGGTAAATATCCAACACATCAATCATGTTTTAAAAAAATTGATATTGGACACAATTTCCATCAAAATGACATTCCAGAAGGAGATATTATATTACACTTCTTCTTAATGAAAGAACAACACGATGATATTTTGAAAAAAAACATTATGTTCTTTTAGATATGATTACGTTAAATTGAATATAGGAATAATCAGAATAAATATATCATTCATATATACTTTTGGTTTATCACACATTTTACTTTATGTTACACCTTTTCATGTGTGGTTACATATGTTTTATGTTTTTCAAAAACATTTTGTAATAATTTTTTATAAAATAATTATCATAATGAGTATTATGGAATAAAATTTATTTATAAAATTTTCATAATTAGAAACCTCAAAAGGATTTTTAGTCTCAAAATATTTAATAAATTAATCTTTAACACTAATAGAACTAAAATAATCCAAGACATAATTTTTTTAATAAATAATTTGGATTTGAAAAATTTTATAATATTCTTTATAATATTTTTTTCTAAAATTAAATCATTGAAATTAGTTTTTATAAGTATATTATAATATTTATCATTTATTATTATAATTATCTTAATCTATTAGTTTACATAAACAAAAAATAATAGGTAATTAAACTCATGTGTGTCTTTACATTGAACAACAATTTTCTAATCATTTAATTTTTCTCACTATTTCATTTTGTTTAATTCTTTTATTATTGTCACTATAATTTTTTAAAAGTCATTTATTTATTTTCCAAAGTAAAAAAGTCAAATTCATACATAATACAATAAAAACATTAAAACCTTAAGAGTTCAACATTTCCTAAATTTTTCATAAAATCAATATCATCTATAAGATCAGATTGGTTTTATTGTTAAGCATTGTATTTATTTTGAAATATTAACCGAAATAATGTGGGGATCACTGGGTCCTATGTTATTTATTTCAATATTTTTCTCCTCAGTTACTGATACCTTCAATATGGTATGTTATAATGTTTCTATTTTGACTTATTCATAGGTCTTTGTTATTAATATAATATAATCTAGTAAATATAAAATAAAACAGATTAATTTTAGGAAAATGTTAGTGAAAATATGTTTCTATGAAAATTATTATTTGACATTAAATAAGATTACCAAATTCCACAGATGGATGTCTGTTTGATTTCAAAATTAATTTGGTGATTTAGATCTATATTTCCATAATCAAGTTAAATATAAATATACTTCCACATTGTAAATCATTCAAGAATGAAATGAATCGTTTTCTTTTTATTCATATATCAAATGATATATGTTGTCATGTATAAAATCATTATGTTTTGTTGGAGTAACATCAGAACGAGAAGTTCTTTTTTCATTCACACAAAATACCTGAAGACCATGGATAATTTAATAGGATAAAAGTAGATGATATATTATTTTATCATTATGTGAAAATAATATGGATATCTCATATGAAATTTGATAATCTGGTCTCTTCATTATTGTTGCAATGTTTTCTAATTCATTGTAATGAAGACACCAAACCAATCAATGTTTATTATGTTTTAATTAAAATATTTTTGTTACCATGAGTTGGATAAATATTATAGATTCTTCTTTATTACCATCTATAAATAAATAACAGCTCTACCAAATCACATATCATCATTTTTCATCCATCATTATAATTTTTTGATTGAAATAAGCATTTCAAGATTTAGAATAAATTTAATCTTAATATAAGAATGATTTTATTTATATGTGATGTTATATTGAATAGTATGAGAATAGTTTTTGATTTCATGACTACTATGATTATTGAGAATAATGGTCATCCCTTTAAGATTATATTCCACTATGAATTTTCGATAAAGGTTATCAAAGATGAAGAAAAGGGAGCCCAAGATATCCCACTAAATTAAGAAGATAAACAAAAGAAAACACCTGATGAAATTAAAGATGAATAGATAAAGAAAATAAAGTAAATGACAGGATCCAAAAATAGAAATTAATTTCTCAGAATCCAATGATTTAACAATTATTTTTCTCAATGCATAAAATAATTAGGCGAATAAATGAAAATAGAATAAATTCCTACGATATGATATAGTAGATGAAATATTTATTAGTGGTTTTGAGATAGCATCTGGTAATGTTATTATTTAGACCTCCCATAACGATCAACAAAATCAAGTTGCCTATTTATATTTTAATGAATTATTGGTTTTTTATACCAATGCTACATTAGTGGAAGACAAAGAAAAAGGAAAAAATATATTAAGGAATTATTGGTTCAAGAAGATCAAGAAAATCCATTCCAATTGAAACCCTCAAGAAAGTGTTACTTAAGAATAACAAGAATTCTAAGGGGGGATATGGAAAAAAAATTATTAACAGTTTTATGGGATAGATAAATATGATAACATTGTAAAATAAGGGAATCATGTGGAATAACTTAGTGGGTTTGAAGTGGTTGAAACCGAAGAATATGTACTAAAAAGAGTTAAATAAGGTGATGATGAAAAAGATGATGAGTAAGAATAATGTAAAAAATTATTAAAAAGAAACTCATATGGATAATGTGTCATTAGAATCTTCATCATCATACATTCCTTAAAATGATTGATAAATAAATAATATAAGGATATTCTGAATAATAATCACCTTATGAAAAATAAAATTAACAATCCAACAAGGATGTGGATGATTAGAATTAAAATACGAATAATGATGATAAAATTATCACTAGAGATATCAATATCATGTAAATTTATTATTATAATGATGTTGGTGTGAATATTGTTATTATGGAAGTACTAAATGTTAATAAAGGAAAAAAGAAAAGATGATTCCAAACAATGAAATACTATTCTTTATGGTATTCAAAAATTACTATTGATAAAATTGATGTGAATGGATCGGATTTGATTATCCATGTTTTGAAAAGGCTAGATAGAATAATATTGTATTTCCCAAGACTCTAGGGAAGGGGACATTATATCCTTAAAAATATTGACAAAATAATAATATTTATGTATATCAAGTAAGAATGTTAACAGAAATGAATCTGAGTTGAATACATTACAAGAAATCTGTCAACTCAGATAAAATAATATAATAAAATGGTTTAGTTTTCACATAATATTGATATTTATGTCAAGTGGCACTATGAGAATTTTGGGGATGCCAGGAAACATATGCATGGTTTTGTAGATGATTTAAATAAGTTATCAAATGATTTTTAGTCAAATTGATGTTTTTAGGATTCTTTTTGATATACAATGGGAAATTTTAATAATGAAATAACGTTTTTTAAAGGTAATATCAAATAAAAATACTTAGAGATATCCAAACTCAAATCCTATGATGAAACTTTTGACAAATTGAAAACTGAGAATCATAAACATGTTGAAAATGTAAAAGAAAAATTATACCAAAGAGTATGTTTATAATGAAATGATTCATCTATTTGAAAACATAATTAAAGAGTTCTAGAAAGTTAAGTACTTCATAAAAACCCTCGTTAGGAAATATTTATTTTTTCTAAATTATTTTTTAATATTTGTGAATAAATTTTTGAATCATTTTTATGAATTAATGTCGTTTTCATCCCATTTTAATTTACCTAAATGTTATCTAATGATGATTATAATAATATAATTTCAATTTTTTGTATGATCAGTTATTTCATTACATTGTTTCATATTTTATTTATATTTATCCCTTTAATAGAATATTTTTATTTTGTCCCCATTCTTCATTGTAAATCAAAAATTGTTAGAATATAAATAAAATGGGGATAAATATTATATAATGGGGGATAATGTTTTTTATCAGATGAAGATCTATTAAAAAATTAATAATTTAAGAATATCATTGGGAGTGATATTGGGATCTTTATTTGGAATAGTTTATGCTATGTGGGAGTTAAATGTATTCATCATCTTATTTAGATGATTTACAAACTCATGGGGTGTTTAGGGTTAAACCACAACTCTAAATATTTAGTACATAATATATTAACGATTTTATGTTTTTATACGTAGTTTTTATTTATTTTTTGAGGTTTTTTTCATTACCAAATTAGGGAGAGGTTTGAGTCATAAAATATACTACTTACTGTTTCAATTCGTTTTGTGAAAATCATAAATCATATTATTGAAACATGTTTACTTAAATATAATCTCAAAAGTTTTTATAATTATTTTTCGAAATACATATTCTTTTATCATACATATAATATGAATTATAGAATTCACAGATAAAAAATATACTTCTTCATTATGATTATCATAATGGTTATGAATCTACTAACTATCATACTCACCCTTATAAGATCAATTCAATAATTTATATATTTTTTATTATACTGATAACGTATTAAACATCTGAATAATACCCTTACTAATTATCATCAGGTTGATACTCATTATTAATATCATAATGACAATTGTGATTTAGTAACTTTTTCATAATAAATTTTATAATCATATTCAAAAAAAATATTTATATGTTAATTAAATCTTTTTACACTATAATGGTGTAAATAAATTTTACATTAGACATTTAGTTATGATGAATTTTCACAGTCCATGTTTCCAAGTCATTGCAACAAACCCATGGATAATATGAATGTTGGGCGATTAGGATGATTATTTGGAAGGATAAAATAAATTCTTGGTCATTTGAAGAAGTTTGATAATCTCAGATTATTTCAAATTTCCCTTTTGTGATATTTATTGATATTAACCATTATGAAAATCATAATCTTTGTATTTTTAATTTTCTATGTCCATGTTGTTTTATGGAAAATAAGTCAAGTTTCCTCCTTAAAAACTTTTAAATTATAATTATTTTTCTGATTGTGGAATTATGGCCATGGTTTTATAGGAAACAGATGATATAGAATTAAATGATATAGATGGAGGGATTATAGGGATAATGAGATATATAATCTGATCTATTAGATTATGGTCTAATGATACATGGATGATAGAGAAAATCTAATATTCGTATTATCGGATTTCCTTTCTAAGGAAAGATAGACATTCTTGTAATTAAAAAAAACAGGATATTTTTAGTCCATGTTAACTGCTAACTTACTCTTACGGATATAATAGTTATCTTTTTAATAATATTTTTATATCATTCTTATATATGTTTTTATTGAATAAATTGTTTCTTATATGTTTTAATTTCCACAAATTAACATGTATTTGGTTATAATAACATATATGAATTTTATAAACAATAATTTGTAAATTAGACCAACATGGTATCAAATAAAGTTATTATGATATAATAAAATCCAATGTGTGTAATATTCTATATCACTGATATATTGAAATCAATCGAGATTATGATACTGGGATGTAATTAGTCTGAGAACCAAGATAGAATCTATAAATTTTACTAAAGTCGTGTGAAATTTTATTGGTTTAATTTTTTATGATAAGGTTTTCTAAACTACCATTCACCACCCCTTTATATTATAAATCTATCATGAAAATATTCTTTTGATCCTAATATTAATATATCTAATATTCATATTCAATAATCATAACAACTTGATAAATAAAAATAATAAAACTATTGAAATAATATCAACAAATTAAACAAATAATTTAAATTAAATCAGAATATTAGTGATATAACATATCAATTTTGAAGTATTCCAACCTCTTAAAAGAAAATAGGTGTATGAAATAAAAAAAAATTCAAATAAAAATTGAGACAAAAATTCCTTATATCATTGGTAACAAAGAATCATAACCCCCATGAATGATAGATCTTAAAATGGATATTTAAATATATATATATATAAATATAATAACATAAAGATTATAATACATTAACATTAAATATATATAGCATGGAACTAAAAAATTCAATAAAGAATTTATCTCACATTAATAAAAGTGATATGATAAATAAACCATTCACCTGAGTCCAATAACAAAATCTGGTTCATTAACATCATGAATAATAAACTTATCTTATTTATTTTATTTATGTAAAAAAGTTTTAAATTTTATTATTACATATATTTAAATTATTATCATTTTATATAAATTTTCTTACTCAAATAGTTTTATGTCATATTTTTCGACCTTATTCGACTTATGTGTAAAAAATAATTTTTGTTGGTTTACTATGGTAAAAGTGAAATTATTTTTAAAAATAGTGAATAATAGCCAATAAATAATACTAAAATTTCAACATAGATTATTGTTTTCAAATAAATCATGTTAGTTTTTTATAAAAAATAAACAAGAATTATAATTAAAGATATGGTAGGTCATGCATACACATGAGTAACAATAACAATTTTCAATGATCATTATAGAAAGAAGGAAAGTAACATATTATATTTAAATTATGATAATTTTTATAATAAATAAAATGATATGTAATTATATATAAATATCCTTATTGTGATCTAAAAGGAAGTACATCTCTTCAAGAAGCAGTAGTCCTCACATCCAAAAATGAAGTTATCAATTTTTTCTTTAAGAAAAAGGGAAGAAGTAAATTGATATATTATGTTTAAAAAAATCGATTTATTTCATTAATATCATATATATGTAATTTTTACCAAATATGTTCTTAATTACCATACATAATATAATAAATGTGAAGATAGAGTGAAACACAACCCTTTGAGGAGACTTTAGAAAACATTCCTACAAACGATGTAGTTATACTCCAAAAAAGTGGGAATCATAAAAGAATGTGTTATATAATAATTATAAGATAATGAATAAAAAATTAATATCATAAATATTATATAAAAAAATTATTTCTATAATTATACCTAATAATTGTAGGTGGTAATATAAGAATGAACAACATCAATTAATGTGGTGGTAGGCCACAGTACACAAGAATGAAGATTGTGTATCCTATTTTATTGATGTTTATGAATTTGTAGATCATAAAATTTTCACAAAAGAATATCTATATATTTAAGACACTTATGTCATTTTATAAGAATTTTAGTAATATAAAATGTGGGTTTTATGAAGAATGAAACAAAAGTTCTCATTTATGAATGTTATCTATGATTTAGATAAATCCTTTTGGGTTAAACCAAAGGCCTTCATATGTTTTATTTACATAAATATATGTTATAATATTATGAGATGAAGGATTTTTGGATTTCATCTGGGTATATTATGGATTACAAAAAAGTAATTACTTTTGTATTTATGTGTGGAAAGTGAATTACCATTTATATTGGAGGATGAGTGGAATTCTTGAAAATATCAAAAGTTAAACACTATTGGGAGGACTCCAAAAATTCATGATCATACAATAATGAATTGTTTTAAATACAAATGGGGATACAATATATCATATTCCATCCAAGGGGTTTTGGAAATGTTTCAAGTTTATTTTGACACTTGTTATTAAATATTAACCATTATGTAAACTCATTTTTAATACATTTTGGGTAATTAATATTAACAAGATTCACTAGTTTTATTGGTATATAACTACTTTTAAACAAATATAAATAATATATAATGATGACTATATATATTGAATATATTTTTCAATATTTTTACCACATGTGTCGTTGAATTTAAACTAAAAATAATCCATCAGACAGAATGAGAAATAAATTTCATAAAGTGAAGATATTCAATAGCTTACTATGTTTTTATACTAATTCATTAAAAAAAATAAAAAAGCATAAATAGGATAAATACATGAATACTTTATCTAATTACACATTAAAAACAATTAATAATTTATTCTATCAATATATTGTATTTAGATGAAAATATTTTTTTCATTTAAAATTTTGTATTTTCAGAATTCATCAAATAATGAAACTTCTCAAAAAAAATTACAACCAGTAACCCTAATATAATGTTTAAAATAAAATTAATTTATTATTTTATCAAACAATAAATTCATAAGTTCCAAAAAAAAGTTGTTATAAAAAATCCTTCCATTAAAAAACATTTAAATTTTACTTTAGAATAATAATGATTTTATGCTTAAAAGTATATTTTTTTTCATATTCTCTGCCTATAAAACATATTATATGAATTTTAAAATAAATTAATGAAAATATAACATAATAATTTCATTAATATATTTCAAGAATAGTTAATATTATAAATTTTTATGATAAAATACCATTTTTGGAAAAAATATATTCTCATAAAATATTATTTTGAAATAATTATTATTTTCATTTATAATTAATTAGTCTCAAGGAATTAATTATATACACATATCTAAATAATATGTTCACAATTTTTTTATTCATCTTATTTCCATCAATTCTAATGACTTGGTGAAAAATTTCATGTTAAATAATTATATTAATAGTGTAATGTTGTCTAATAGGACTCGAACTTCTGTGTAATAGTAGTTTCCAAATAAACCTATTGTTACATTAATTTAAAGATAAACATGATGTTGTGTATAAATAAATATAAAATATAAATTGAGGGTAACACAAACTATAAAATAATATCAATTATTTTAAATGAATTAATTTTAAAAAATATAAATATGTAAAAATATCATACTATTTTCCTAAAAGAAGGTGGGTTTTTTAATACTTACAGAGATAAGCACATTGAAAAGGTTTTTAGTAATATATATTATTTTAATAAAATAATAAATCATGTTATAAAAATATATTTTAATTTTGGATTTATTTTTATGTTTTCCTATTATTTGGGAAGTTCCTTTAAAAGATTCTAAATGGATTGTTTCAATAAATGAGGATTTAAATTGTTTTTCTTATAAAAATGATTTTTTATAAAGTATAATTCCATATCAAAAACACATTATTTGATATAAATATTAATTTTTAAAATAAGATGTATGAATAGTTTTAGGTCGTTAATATTAATGCTATATTTGTTACTCAAGGTTATTTTCATTATGAAAGTACGTATTTTCATGATTATTTTTAATTTCTTTTAACATTTGAATAAATTAGATGTTTTTATGATTTTGTATCATTTCATAGTTTTATGTTATTTCCAATGGATGTGAAAAGTTCGTTTATATATGAATTACATTCAAAATATGTTAGTTATTCTCAACCTGAGTGTATTGAATATAAGAAATTTTATAATAATGTTTTTAGGATTTCAAATATTTTTATGATCCTATTAAATAACGTAATTTTTTTAATTTTATTATTATATTTTTTATATATCAATAATTTTTCTAATGGGAATCTTATTCATAATATATTTATTAATAATGTTTCAAATTATATTGTTCTTTTTCAATTAAAATTTGATTATATTGTTATGAATATTTACATTGTTTTATTTGAAAATAGATTTCAAATGTCATAACACATGATTTAGATGTAAATGTTATATGAGAACTGAAATTCATTCTAGGAGTTATAATTTTTCAATAAATGAGGTAAAATCATTGAATTAATCTAAATAAACTAATGGGGTTGTCCTATAAATTGGATATGATTCTTGTAAATAGTGTTAAATTCATATGATTTTTTTATAATTGAGATTTTGAATCATTTTCAAAAAATTGATGAATATTAAATTTTTAGAGGTAGGATTGTATTTTTATATTACATAAATACATCAATGACTAATATAATATTTAGTGGCTTTTGTGTGTATGATTCAAATTGTATCTGTACGAGAATCAAATATGGGATGTGAAATGTATTATTAGATATCTTAAAAAATAATTAAATGTAGATTTTTTATTTTATAAAATATTATATTTTTATGATTAGTTTCTCTAACTGTAATTTTGGAGGATGTAGTCTTCAAATAAAAACATCTTCACTAACATGTAACTATTTTATAAAGAATTTATTTTCATATAGTTATTTATTTTTGTTCTTTTTCAGTTTCTTGATGTGAATATATCTCTATTTTATCTTGTTGTTATCAATCAGTATGTATTAAAAAAATATTTTATGACTATTATTTTATTTTTTAAATGATACTTCTTTATTTTGGAATGTATTATAATATTTATATTTCAAATACCACAAAAACATTATATAGAACTAAAAATATATACAGGAAATGCCACTTTATTTGATATTGTTTTAATTAATTTCATATTATTAATTAATATATTTTAATTAGGAGTCAAATTATATTTATTTTAACATAAATATTTTATTTTTAATAATTTTATAAAATGAAATTTCATGTGGGATAATTATATTTTTTTACAATCATTATTTCATTTATATTTTTAGTTAAACATATACTCATTTATTATGGGTGATCACTCTTGATTTTATACTATTATTTTTCACATCTATTTGAACCCTCTATGTTTAATTTTTCATTATATTTATTTAAAAATTTAAAAAGCGAAGGACGTTTATATATGTTATTATTTATGTTTTTTAACTATCAAATGTTGTATAGGATTTTCTAATTTCTTAATCATTTTTCATTTTTGTTTGAATTTTAAAGTTATTTATAGTATATTATTTTAATATTAAATGATCCAAATTTTTGGAAATTATTTTTCTACTATTTTTAATTCAATCAAAATTTATATATCATATAACACTATATCTAATTTTCCAAAGAAAAATAATATTATTACTTAAGATATATTAAATAATAATGATTTCAAAATCACTCTACAAATGTTTTTTTTGTCCAAAACATGATGCATGTTTTTAGATATTAATTATTTTTCATTTAATTGATTTATTTGGTTCAAAAATGAAAACATGAGTTACATTACATTTTATTTCCCACAACAGTCTTCCTTAGAGGGATAATGTATTTTTCTTCATATCATTAACCAATATTGAAGTCCAAAATTGTTTTTTAATTCCCTAAATAATGATAAATTTTAGTAAAATATTTTAGAAATGTTTTTTATGATTTAAAAAAATATGTTATTCCAATTTTGATGACATCATATAATAAAAAATTCAGAATTAGGAGTTCATTGAGTAAGTGGATAGAATATTTAATTGACTAATTTAAATTTATTTGTACATAATTATGTATTTAATTGTTAAATTATTTAAGAATGAACTGAATATTATTTTGACAAGGTGATTCTATTTTTTATAACCATGGTCACATAACCTACCACTTGATGTTACCGAAATATTCTTTTCTCAAGTAGACACTTTTTTTCTCATGTTAGTCCATGATGTCTACTTATGTTACCACTTAGTTATTTTCATCATATGACATCATAAAGCCTTATGTTTGACTAAAGATTCATGATGGTACATGGTTTATTCTTGTATAATATAAACATATATTTCTTTAAAATTCAAAGAATGGACTAAATCCTACAATGATAGATATAATAAAACAAATTACCACATATCGAGTTTTAAACTCTTCATATAGGATAATCGATATTAGATTGAACATAAAATTCATAACCACATTCATTATATTATATATTTTCTTATCCATGCTACTATGTTTCATATTTCATTATTTCATAAATTAAATCATACATTTATTATTCCAATAATCACACAATAATTAAGTTGTCTATATACTCATATATGTATGGTTTGCTAAATTATAATTAATCTGGTGTATTCTTCTCATAATTGAATTTATTAAATGTTTATCAAATATTCCTCCTTCAAAATAATAATTAAAATTTATTTTTAAAAAATATTAATAACTTATTGGTCGAATTTTTCATAGAGAACCCCATTTGTTATTCCCACTACAGGTAAACCAAATGAATTTCTATATTATGGGTGCACTTACCACATGATGAACATTCAATAAACTATTTTCCACAGGTTAACTCAACCGATCACATGTTACTAATAGCTACACAATAATTTATCCACCAATATTACTAGTTGTTCTGATCTTGTGATACGATGAACAAAATGATGTCCTTGCACAATAAATATACGACATAGTCACTTGACAATCATTGTTAGTTTATTATATTATTTAAATTACAAAACACTATAAATTTCATGAATTCAATATTTTTCATCATTTATTATTATATTATTTAATAAATTCATATTTTTTATAATATATTATATAATATATATATATATATAAGAATGAGTATTTGGAATATTTTTAATTTTTGTGGACTTTATTCATTACTCAGATATATATATATATATACAATATATAATCATGTTATTTAAATTTATATATTTTGATTTAATATCATTATATTATTATTATAAAGATTATTATTATTGTTGTCGAACATTTTCAATATTCATCTTTATTAAGAATGAAGTTAATTATATATTGATTAAGGATAGAAAATGGGAAATGGGAATATATTAAGAAAAATATATTATATGGTAATATTATGATTTGATATATATAGACCTTCTGCAAACATTTATTTTATAGAATATTAGAATTTCATTATCATTAATTTAAATTATATTAAATTATAATTTATGTTCTAAATTCATAATAACTTTTTAATGGTTATTTTGGACATATATGTTTCCCTATTTTAATTTATTGTGATGATTGAATTTGAATAAAATTACCTAGATGGATAAATAATTATTAGCTTAAAATTATAATTAATATCATAGAGTCATATTTAAAGGATATAAATAATTAGAAATTAAGATTTTGAGAACTAAAATATAAATAATCATAAAAAGGAAGTTTTGTAAAAAAATTACTGTGTAAAAAAATTCATTTATGGTATATACATTTAAGTGCTAAATAAAAACATTTACAAAAAACAATGTTTCCATAATAATAATTCCTCAAACATTACTCCATATAAAATACCTCTACATCATAAATTTATTATTTATTTCATCTGGTAATATTATATCATTAACAAAACCTCATATATCTAAATTAATATCTCGCATTTTTGTTGTATTACATTAAATAGAATTAAATATTTCAATATGTATTTATGATTTTCTACCACGATTTTAATTTTATGACCATCTATGTAGTTATAACCAGAAATTAAATTCCATGTTTTAATTTTTTTCTGATCAATAAAAAAATATTTATGTGTCTTATTAATACAATAATTAGAAAAAGTAGTTTGTAACCATGTTATTATTCCCCTTAAAAAATAGTATAGTGAATAACACATCTATCACAAATTACATAGGCATTAGAGTGGAGTATATAAAATATGAATCAAGAAACTAAAAAAAATACATATTGTTCTTCAAATTAATTTCCAAATATAATTTACTCTCTAAATTAAAATTGATAAAAAAATCAAGTTAAAATATTAATCTTGTCTATTAACCACAATCTGAACAACTCCCTATCACCTTTTTGGACCAATAGTTCCACCTACATTTAGTATATCAATAAAATTCATAAATTATGGTCAATTTCATAAATGATTTATTTATAATTTCTAAATACCATATCATTTATTATTTTGGAAGAATTTTATATACCTAGAATGCTACAGAATTCCATTCGATACCCAATTTTAATTTATTGGTTTTATCATGTAATTTATTTCTATTTATGATTCTGTTAGTGTTGGATATGAAACCTGTTTCTTCAATGGGCTTATAATTATGTGTGGAATATAACCAATTTTCATACAGTGGGTTGTTTAAGAAATAAAAAGGAAATTATTTACAATTGAATGTTTTATGAATCACATTCTTAATCATTGGTTTTAATTATTTTACATATAGGTATTTTAATATGGGGCAATAGTGTATATTATATCTCTAAATGATAGATGTGTCATTTATATCTCTCTGATTCATTTAATAGGTAATTAAATATTACAATATAACGGAGAAAAGTAGTGAATCTGGATCAAATATTGGGAAATGGTAGTGAACTATGATCAATAATGGAATATTCTTTTACTGATTCTTGATCCAATATGGGAAAGAAGTCTTGATACCACATCAACTATGTAATGAAATCTATCCAAATATATATTTTTTTATTTAAATGACACTTTTATGGAAAAAGTGTGAAACCAACAAGTCCATCCAAGCCATCAAACATTATAACACATAACAATATTATCAAAGTCCAGCTTAAACCCATTAGTCTCAAACCCTTAAATATTTTCCATGATATATTTGTTACCTTTTTTCTAGGATAATCCTTGATATTGACTTTTACATGGGATTCCAGCTTTTCCCATGTTCCAAATAACTCCTCCACCACAATTCTCTTATTATTGTAACCTATTACTAGGATTAGGTGTTGTTTGTCCATCCACTGTCGTTTCTCCTTGTTTATGTCTACTCGAATCATCCTTCTATTCATCCTTTCCACATCCTCAGTATAAGCACATATGGTTAATACCATCTCTAACATCTCTTCATCAAATTATAAAAGCATCTCCCAAGGCGATTCCATATGCTCAACCTCTCCTTCCAGCTCACCAGGCATCCCCTCTAAACCCTCCTTTGTGGGATATAATCGAACCAAATGACTCTCTCTCCCCTCGCTCGGTTTCCCCTTTTCTCTTTCCGAGCCTAAATCCACCGAATCCCTCTCCTGAACCTCCTCCCTCTCCAAACCCACCTTTCCAAAAACCACCTCAGCATTGGAAACCAACTCCGATGGGTTTTTTGCTATCAAAGCCTGTAGGGCGTGAATAGGACCTAGTTTCCTTCTCCATGTTTTTATCATTTACTACAGTCCTCATTGACACTGTTTTTGGAAAAAAAATTTCTTTGCATGGTTTAATTTGCATAACCTATTAACTGGGAAATTACCATAGATAAGAATCCCCCCTTCCCTTTCCTAGGTCCAGAACCGCCGCTTGCAAACACCTGGAGGACCTGCTCATCATCTGACAACTGCAAAAAACATTACTTTCCCACTTGATTCAGAATCTTCAATTGACCTTGTACCATTCGACTTCCTTTTCCACTTTGGAATCACTTTTTTCCACCCTTCGGGATCAACATCCTCCTTATCTTCCTTGACTGGAGGATTAAATAGGATACTAGCTTGTAAGGGTTGTGCTGGGTCCTGCTGACACGGAGACCGTTGAAGAGGAAGGCTCAAGGGCTGGACAGAAATAACATGCAGTGGGGAAAAACATCATCCCTCTCCCCCAATCTAAACTGCCTCTGAGAAGGATGGAGCGATCCTCAGAGGGGACATGCTCGTTGGCTCATGGACCTAAGAAGATGAACCGGGGGGGGCTACATATTGCTTCAGACTAGCAAAGATGTCTGCAACCTTCGGTATCACAGGCACCGATGCCAAAATCTTCTAAGGAGGTTCGTCCTTGGAGAATTCTCCTCTTTTATTGGGAGGAACATCCGAGTGAACTTCCTTCGGCAATTCCCCTCCCTTCAATTTATTATTCCTTCACCGACATGAAGTAGATGACTTCCCTAGATGCTTAAAGAAGTTACAGAAGAGCATCCAGGACTCGAAGATAACCGGTTGCATATATATAAATTTCTCTCCAACTGATATCCAGACCCACTCGATAGGAGGAAAAAGAGACATTGAATTCAACAAAAACCCGAGGGGAAATCGGGTGACAAACAACCGAAGTTCTTGAGTCCGAGAAAAGGTACCGACCCACCAGATTACCCAACATACACAATAAATACGGATACTGAAAAGGCAATGGTAGATCATGAAAGCTTACCCACAAAGTTGATGATGGAGCATCCCGGTTCATGTGAGGATCGTAAGACCATATAAGGAGGAAACAATGATAGCTGTTGCAGGTACACATAGAACTTGACCACACAGTGATGAAATCTTCCAAAGACGAGAAATGAACCATGATGTGCCGCCAATCCAATAGACCAACCACCGTCCACTCCTTGAGGCCACATGAACCAAACGCAAAACGGTCGAATGTGTCTATCAAAGGTCGTCGCGATGCGAAATGAGCCATCAATGTGAGATTCAATAGATCCGAGTCCTCTGTAAATTTTGAGGTCAATAGCATGAGATGAGGGGAGCTATCGCGAAGATCCACAACTTTAGGGCTAAGAGAGATTCCGAGAAAGGGAGGGAGGATATCAGGGTTGGAAAAAGGATGAAATGAGTGGCAGAGAGGTAACCAATCCCCCTTTTTCAAGGAAGGAATGGAGACAGGGTCCATCACCGCCGCCTAGGTCATCACAGAATTGAGATAGATACATTATTTGTTATGTAAGGATATATATGTTTATATATTTTTAATAATTATGATATATTTCATGTTTCTATGAAGTATATAATTTTTAAGATGTATTGTTATGATATTATATGATATATAATCTATCTTTTATTGGGTTCTCATTTCTTATGTGTCTGGATTATACCTGCATTGTCTCTATATAATAAAACATGAAAATAAACTATTATTTCTTATGTTTACACTTAACATTAATTTATGATATCACATTTAATTTTACTTCATTTCCCAAGGGTATATTAAAATTTAAAATGTATTTTTTGTTTATTAGATTATCTTTCACGGTTCTTATTAAGATATTGATAAATTATTATGGGTTAATTAGTTAGAGAATAATTCATTTGAAAAAAACATTATTTTAATTAAATATATATATATATGCCATAAATATCTAAATCTAAAAAATATATCTTTAGAATTTAAATGTTACATTATTTTTAAATCATACCTTAATAAATTATGTATTTTATATCCATTGTCTAATGTATGTTATTTTTAGTGCCTTATTTTTGTGTGTGGGTTTAGGTAATCGTAGATGGGATTAGAAGATGGTTTAGGAAACATTATAGTTTTTGATATTACTAGGTAAAGAAATATTAAGATTTTTTTATTTCATTATGGATAAAGATTCTATTTTTATCGTAGTTTCAAATGAATAGGTAAAAAATAATTTTGTTTTAAATAAATATTTATTATTTTTTGGAATTTGGGAAGTTCTTAGATTAGGGTGATATATTAAGGGGTGGATGAACAATAACATTTCATTATTTTAATTGTTAATTTTCAATTCAAAGTATATATATCATTAAAGATCTGATCTAATATTCTTTTTTCTTGATATAACATATTGATTAATGTAGTAAATAAATAGAATGAGCCATACTGATTACTAAAGTTCTATATGAATATCTTCTCTATTAGATCATGGTTAGAATCCCCAACATGTATTTTCGACTATAAAAATTTTATCACAAGATGTAACTATTTAAACCACCCACCGTAATTAAAATTTAGTTATATGGAAATATTTAATCCTCAAATATTTTTTATACCCCCAACTACTGTATCATTAAGTTGTGATTTGTTACCTTCCCCTCAAAGAAGAAGCATCGATCAATAGGTTAGATCACCTAGTCATATACTTCTTATCTATACGATTTCATTGAGATAAAAATGATAATTTACAACTAATTATAACATCATATCTAAAATATTGTGATCGTCCTATATGATATTTATATAACAGACATGGTTTTATAAACATTTATTTGGATCATTTACATATTTCTAGTCTTTTAGAGTTACATTCAATCACCTATGTATGATTAGTTTTCACAATGATACAATACCTGAAATTTTATTCTTCTTCCAAAATATTTTTTTATGGAATAAAATTAATTTTATATGTGATGAATAAAATATTTTATTCATTTATAATTTATTGAATGATTTTTATTCTACAGATTAATTCACATTCTCTACGAATCACGATTTTATTAATTCTAGAAATAAATATTCCATAAGTGATATAATTCATTGATTCTAATGTTTTAAAATACTATTGTTAAACATTTTTTAATCTAAAATATTTTAATCTAAAATATTTTAATTAGTTATTATTAATTTCTATCACCGAACTCCAATATTATTTTCAATGAATAAATATTGTGCATCTCGATTTTTGTATATGAGATTCGTGAATTATTTAAAATAAGAACGAACTATCATAATAATGAAAATCCAAGTGAGAATGGAATATTAAGTGAGTTATTCTTCTTCACATTACCCTAGAATCACTCAAGTATATACATGAATGGGATCCGCAATCCTCTTCCGGAAAAAACTCATGAAAAGGTCATCTATTGCTTTCATGAAGCTATGGTAGAATAAATAACCACTATTGGTCAGAGCGTTATCTCAAGAGGGATGTTAACTAAGTTCAAATTAAAAATTTCAATTCAAAATGGATTGAATTAGAATGCCACAAAATATTTAAATACACCCCAGTTTATCGAAATTTATTGAATGATATTGATATTAATCACTCTATTTATTTATCGAAATATTGATTATATCTTAGATATATAATATAAAATATTATTAGATACATTGAAAGTATATTACCTAATTAAAATAATATTGGAACACTAATTAAGATATATGATGTAATTAAACATTTGGTTTCAAGGTAAAAAATATATTTTTATTTCCAAAATAAATAACTAAAATTAATACACACAATAAAAATATTGAATACTTCACCAAGAATCTCATATTAAGGAATATTCCTCTCTACTTGGTTATCACCATCCACTATGATGTTTATAAAAAAGAAAACCATTTTATCCACAACATGGAATTGGTGTAAACAATAGTTTACATATAATCTAGGTCATATAAGACCTCTTCCACAATTAAAAGTTGGATTAAAAACAAAAAAAATCATTAAACAACCTCTAATGATATTATTTGAGGAATTATAAACTATATAAATACTTGATATGATATCAGGTATCTTCAAGATTATCATAGGATACAAAGATAATGTGTTAAAATGAAGTATTCTCACACATTTCTCAAAATGTAATAATGATAAAATGTAAAGAGAAATATAAAATTATAGAGTTTAAAAGTAATTGGTATATTGCAATATATATTTTATTAATATTCATTTTTTTCTAAAATAAATCATGATTTATGTTTTCATATAATAAATTACCAGAATAATGATTAAAAAATAAAATTTCTTCACTCGAAGAATATCGCTGATGAGAATGTACATTTTATTCCCTATTTGATTAATAATAAAATGTACCAGTTCAGGTCTTTTGTAGATAGGTGTATTCATTTGTCATTATATCTTATATTTATCTCTGAAAACTTCAACATTTAGAATGAGAGAATTTTCTTCTATTTTATATGTATCCGTAGGAATATGAATCTGTATCTGGATACCTACATCCCCGTACAACATGACTGATATACTCTTTAATACATTCTATCAGACATATAAAAAACATTCATTAATATTTATATTTACATCAAATACAAATAATATTTCCATTAATTATAATTAAAAATAAGTATACTATAAAAAATTGCAGTGGCTTAGTCTAGTGGGGTCACAATAAGATAGTTTTTCTATGTATGGAAGTATGTTGTTTTAGGGACATGAAAATTGTAGATTCTTAGACTTATCAATAATTTCACATCACTTGAGGTCTCTCGATTTTCAATTTTTATTCTGATTGTGTGTTGTCTTGTGGTGTTTAAGAAATATACAAATTTTAATATTGGTTGTATGGAATTTTTGAATCCTTATATGGATGTTTCTTATTCATAGCCTGACTTACATTCTGGTGGCTTTCCATACTGATGTTGTATTGAGTGGTGGTGTTTTATACTTATTTGATCTTTCTATCCACCAGTACTATAGCTTGATAGTGTGTTGACTGATGTTGTGACTTGTTGATAGTGTCTTATCTTCAATAGGGACTCATATGTAGAAAATTTCACCACTTGTCTTAGGTTAATGATATACTTATGGAAATAATAAAATATAATAGTATCATTAGTGTCAAGAATTTTTATCCTTAAAACATGGTGGTCAACAATAACCCCGTTTTTTATGATAAAAATATTATGGTGTCAATGGAATTTATAAAGGTAATAATAATACATCAAATATAGTATAAATCAGGACAATAAATCTATAGTATGTGAATATGGTAGGAAAAATAAATAATGATATAAATGGTAATTATAAGTAACAAGTATCGATGGAATAGGCTAAAAACAAAATGGTTATACATATATAAAAGTGTTTTCTCCCACTTTTGGGATTAATGCAAAGGAATAAATAATTTTTATATAATTAATATAAATATGTAATACAAAAAAAATAACAGAAAACACATTTGAAAACACATTCATAAGGATAAAAAATATTTTATCAAAAAATTATTCCATGAAAAGGAAAAATCACTAATCCAACATGAAATTTCACGATTTTGCTTATGGGTCAATTTGTTTTTTTCCCTAAGCCTTTTATTTCTCCTAGTCAAGTGAAAAAGTCTTTTCTAGAGGTATAATAGATGGAACACAAGTTTTTACTCCAAATATAGTATAAGGATGATCATCAATAATAATAACTAGTTAGAGGTACCTCTGATATGGTTTATGAGGCATTTGATCAAGTTGGAACATTGAAGGAATAAGTGCAATGTGATCTCTTGTTACACCTGGTATAAATTATATCTAACAACTCATAAGAATGTCTTTATAAGTGATAACAACATTACCATTACCATGAATCAATGACTTCATGATGATAATAAAAATCCAATATAATACGGACACCACATTCTATCATAATAAAGAAATCAACCATTACTTCAAAAAATTGACTCATCAATGATGTAATAGTTTTTATACTTGTTATTTGAAATCCTATAAAATTTGAGTCATACTACAATTTTATTCTATGATGTTAATGTTCTCTTCCATATAATGATTTGTGTAAACCCTTTATAGATAATACACATTAGAATATCTAATAGTTTATTTGGATAATTAAAAACTATTACCATTGGATCTGATCACAATTTTATTTGGCTCCATACATTTCTAAAACATCTTCATAATTTCAAAAGGGTTCATAGTTACCCCACTCGAGGGTCAATGAGAGACATCTGCAACTTACTCCAAGATAAATGTTCTAAATTGATCGACATCAAATACCGGAGGGGAAAGATTAGATGCTTCTACATATTTATCCTTAATAATTTATAGGATACGATCAATGGAGGTAGGAAAGGATCAATTCAATTATTAGTCATATCCTTGACAGTTTAAATTTCACATACAATACTTTGATCTTTAATATAATCATCTTGTGTGTGATGCATTGTAACTGGATGTATATGTTGGATCACCAACCCAGCGGAAATATCTATAATTATTTTTACAATGTTTCATTAGAAGAGGGGACTGAGTGCTTAATATCTTATTGAAGTCTGAAATTAAAATTTCACTAAAGGTATTACATCAACTCTTCTGACTAAGCCAACTATAATAGTATGATGTTCTAGAGATGGTTATGGTGGAAGAGTTCTAATATATGAAAACTTTTCTAATATACCATCAAAATCTACTTGATCTATCAAATATCTTATAAGTTCTTTTTCATTTTGAACCATAAATCAACTATTATTTTGTGTAATCCTTAAAACACTAGAGTACTTTTGCAACTCTTCATCGATAGGAAAAAAATATTCCATTTTGAAACAAAATTGAGATTGATGTAGTGTAGGTGGTAATGCTCTAGCAGGTAAAACTAACAAATTGAGAATTATTTTTCTATATGATCATTGTGAAGCTAAGCAGTGTTCAATACTGAAAGGTTTAATTTCTATATATTTATTAACAAGATGATCCACTATCATCTTAGAAGCATCCTATTGGATATCAAATATATAATCTACTTCCATTTAGCTGTCAATTGGAGGATCATTACAAGAAAAAAAATCACCACTTCCATACTCTGAATATGGAATAATCTTCTAGTCCAACATAGCTCAAGGACGTTACCACAAAATAATCACACTCTTCTATTCCACTATATATGAATCAGAAACGACTTAACCTATGGAAGTATAGCTAGCCTAAACTCCATCGTTCAGTAAGCTTCAAGAAATATCTCCACTGATACGTATTTCTCCCCATAAAAATGTTAAATCTGAATATCTTGTTGAATTCAGTCATATTTAATTTTATTTTAACCAGATCCATATTTATGATTAGATTCATCTCAATCATTACATAAAAAACCATTATCACATTCTTTTCTTTTAAAATTTTCACTGTATCCTTCTACATCATCTTCACCACCATTCTCATCTATGTCATATGTTTTTGAAATGATCCTCTCCTAAGACATTTTCTTCCCTTCATCAATATTAATAATCAATTATAATTGTTTAAGTTTCCTACGTGGACTAAAATATTATGAATTAATGAATAAATACTTGAGAGAAAAATCAGTATCACAATATTAATTAGAAGAAGGTTCAATATATTTTTATTCATCTTCAATAGCTTCTTCTTTAACATCATCAGAATATTAAACTATTTCATCAGTCTTAATGATTGGATAAAGAAATACCTTTCCCTTGTAGGATGATAAACATGGGTAAAATCAGTATAATATATATCACTATCTCAAACCCATTGCCACTTCTAGGGATTCCAACTTTTCTTTATCCTCTAAATAATAATCTTTTAAATAAATAAACCACAACATGCAGTAATAGAATATTATTCCTTGGATACATGGCCCTTGGAATTTGACATGGAAGAAATAAACGTTAGTTAGATTAATTAATTGCATCTAGAGGATGTCTTTATTATTACATGAATATGAAAAATGATAAATGTACAGAAATTAATGTTATTCAATTCATTCATAATATATAGAAGATAAAAATTTTTGTATCTTAGTGTCGAGAAATCACCCATACTGGAGAATAACATGTGTTGTAATAACATCAAGAGTATCCTAACCTCCCCATTAAGCTCTCAGGAAACATGTATTCAAGTGATGAAATCTCTTGTCTATTCTAATAATGCCAATTCATAAAAAAATCACACTTTCATCCTGAATTTTGGCTTGGTAATACTCATATATTACTTCATGAGGTACATCAAAATAGTTAAACAATTTTTGATGAAATACTTATATTGTGTCTTTTGATATAACATCATACCCAATCATCACCATCCTGATGAACTGAAAACTTCACATGATGATAGAATTCATAAATCATGTTAGGGTTGAAGGGTCTCTTGTTTTACAGGAACCACCATAACCATAATTAGTTCTAGTGTACATTGAGTGATAAAGACATGATAGACAACATCCACATTGATTTAACTTCACTTTAAACGACAAAAATTTTGTTAGACTTCTCAGGAGTAACTGGTGAAACTAGTGTATGTATACTCGATTGTTTCATTATCTCCTTTAATGATTTTGAATTAAAAGGTGAATACTCAGATAGGCACTTCATTTTGGCCATGAAAACTGGGATGGAACACACGACCATAAGCATTTAAAAATTTTGAATTGTGGGAGGTAAAGTGTTTCACTGGGATCAAGAGTGAAAGATAGATGAGTTTCATGTATGGCTCTGGGTGTGTTGGGAACATATATATTTCTATTTTCAAATCCTTTAGGATTTTAGGTATTCTAAAAATGAAATAGAAATGTTACTGAAGCTAAATATTTATGACATTATAGAATAAATGTTTTGGGTTATGAAAATGATATTGTAACACCCTGAGATTTTTTTGAGAAGTATTCTTTTGAATTTCATTGATGTCATTTGTTGTACACTTCACCAATATTATCTTGCGCTATACACAACACCGTATTATCTTGCAGTTTATGCAACAATATTCTTGATTTGTGATGCACCCAATTTCAAGTTATTTTGAATTAAATTCATTTCACACAACACCATGTATACATTTTGATCAATGTATAAATGAAATATATTTTGAGTATGTTATACACAACAACAAATGAATCCTTCCCTACACGCAACCCTGACTTGGCTTGCATTACACGCAAGAGCGAACTTCCTCAATAGCGTGTGTTGCACGCAAAACCGAGCTTCACTAAACAACGATGTATTGTTATAATATTATTATGAACTAGCTGTTATAAATAGTATTAACTAAATTTTTAATTTTATTACATAATAATTCATCTTAAACATATTCTAGAACATGGTATGAGAACAAAATAAATGTTTCGTGTAAAATAAGTATTTTTCAATAAATGCAGTTTTTCGCCTGTTGAAGGCACACCGATTTTAAATATAATTTTAAAAATGTTTATATGTTAAATTTTACAAAATAAACATCTTATTTTTAATCAGGATATAAAAATTTATCTTTTATAATGTTTTGATATTTTTCTGATAACTTTCATATTTTGATGAATAGTAAAAACACACTAAATTTTCTTTGAAAACAAAATATTTCATTAAGATAATTTATATGCTAAAATTATAATATTGAATGGTTTTAAAGTATAAATAGAATATATTTTTACCATTTAATATAATCCATGTCATTATAATTAATTTTACTTTGAATTCATAGTTAAAAACATGTTAATCTTTTGCAATGTTTTAAATAAAAAATCGTTTTTTTCGACAATGGGATTAATTTTAAATTAATTATTGCCTTTTCTGTGTCTTGAATTTAGAAAAATATAATCCATATTTGGAATTAGTAGGTCCAAATTATATTAATAGGCTACATTTTATTTTTGGGCAGTATGAATAGTAACTACAGTAAATTTTATTTACAATAGTTAAAGAAATATTAGGTAATTAAGGGTAAAAATAATATTATAAAATTACCCTAAGACATTTTTTAATATAATTTAATGATTATATTTCATCCAAAAATATACTTGGGTTGAAATGATTTTTATTAGAACCCACTTGTATGTGATTAAGACCTTTAATTTATTTTATTTATATGAAAGTGAAATATGTCTCAGTCAAAAATTAATAATTAAATTATTTTTAATATAAGTTTATACAGAATATAAATTATGTTATAAATACTCATTTAAAGTATAAAATGTTTTTATTTATCATGTTAATTTATTTTTAATTTTTAAGAAATATATGACTACCATAATAGATTAATCATTAATGATGCAGAAATTATTTATTTAGTGAAAAATCAATAATATAGTTTTTATTAATCTAATAATAACCATTAAATGCCAAAAACTGAATAAAAACGTATTAGTCGTGTACATTTAATCCATAATAATCCAATTGTCTAATATTTTACCATTTGGATCCTTACAAATGTGATTATGACACTTATATTATATTATTTTAAATGATGTCAAAGATGTTACCTTCATAATTTAATAAGTATAACAATTTAAATGTGGTGTTTTTAGATGATAAATTATATTAAAATTATTCTTATGGAATATATTAGATTTATATAGATCAGTTTATTTTATTTTTAATTTTTATGAAAAAAATAAGTATGTTAAGTAATTATTCAAAAATGATTTAGTAATTATTTTATTAAGCGAAATATCAAATAAAGGGTTTTAAAAATATTAAAATAAATGTTATAAGAACAATTTAATGTGCTCTATGAATTTTTTAGATTAATATTACATGTTAAAAATCTATAAAATATTTTGGTTCGAATATATCTTCTATGTGGATTTTATTTAAATTCAAATAAACAAGTAGTGTCAAAATTGACACTATTGTTATTTTATAAAAATAACATTTTTTTAATTTTTTTAAAAACCTCAAAAATATATAAAAATTATAAATTAAAATTTAAACGTTCTAAAATTTTATAAAATTTTCGAATACTGAAAATTCACAAAACATAAGTAATTATTTATAACAATTTAAAATTTATAATATTATTACCACAAATAAAATTAAATAGATTAAATAAGGAAAAATAAAGTTGATAAAGTTTAAAATAAATTACCAACTTGTCTAAATTTTATTGGATGATGAGATTACAACCCTATATCATATAATATTAGGATTTGAATAATTTTTGGATGTTTTTATATGGGGATTGAGTTTATCATAAATTAATATCTTAGAGGTTTTCAAAAGTGCCCATCTCCTCTCTTATAAACGGGTACCTCATCCCTCTCCTCATCACAACACTTTGAGCCTTAAATCTTGGACAAACCCTGCCAATTTCTCTTCTACGCTTTCCTAGACACAGAATAGAGGTTTTGGTCTTTTTCAATGGCCAACTTTAGTGCCATAATAGAAGGTTTAAAAGAGGCGTGTCAAAGAAGTGGTAATATCCTTTAACGATTGTTTCAAATTCATGTATTCTTCTACTTCCTCTTATTTTTTTTGTATTATAAGAAATTAATAACATTCATATCAGTCATATAATGATATTTGATGATAAATATTAACAAACCATATTTCATCTTCTATCTATCCTATGGAAAACAAAATCACCACGCCTGCGTACATACGTAATAGTGTCTCCACGCCGTGGTATAATCTGTTTTTCCACCACCACCATACCTGGATGGGTATAATAGTGTAAAGAATAAATATATATGGTTATTATAACATTATACTAATTCTGAGATATTATATCATCCACTCTAATTCCATTCAATAATTATGGTTATAATATCATCGCTTGTGCGTACGTACGGATTACCGTCTCCACGAAGTAATGAGATTCATTCTCCATGTTTACAATTCAAGAATGATTATAAGTATATATAATAAATAATAATGAAATATTTGACATATTAAAGATACTGTATTTATTTATATGTTATTTACTTACTCCCATTCAATTTAATAAGGAAATGAAAACAACGTTCATGCGTACATATGGCCTACTATCTCCATGAGCGGTGTATTTATTTCCATTTACTGATCTATTATATGTATATATATTCTGAATATATATTATATATAAATCATGTTTTACATTATTCATGTATATAATCATGACCTATGTAATCATATGAATAATTACACGTCAAAACACAGACAATAAATGAAACAATTTTACCCAAAATGATGCTTTAACATGGAATTGACAAAAGAACGGGTAATATAAAGTCATAAGTGAATCATATATGATTTCATTAATATTATTATGGTTCTTTTACAAGTTAATAATATGTTTAAACCCAATATAATAGATTTTCGGATACATACGGAAGATATTGGACCTAATATAAGGGATAATTTTGCAATCTCAATTTTATCCGGGATTGCTTATATGTAAGTATATACTGTGGTTATATTTTTCATCCAGGTCCATAAAAATGATTTCATAAAGTGTTTAAGATTCTTCCATTTATTTTTAAGGTCATGTTTACAACTTTTTTACTTTTACTTTGTGTTATAGAAGGAATCTTTCTTTTGTTTACCATACATGGTACTTTTTGACTTTTCCATTAAAATTATGAGCAGAATGTTTTCTTTAACCTATACAGCATGAGTAGATTTTTATGATTTCATAATGCCTTATTAATATAAATATTACTCTACAATATTTCATTATTATTTTCAAGAAAATTCTTTTCTATTAAATTTCAAGCCATTTTGAGAAAAGAAAATGATTTGGAAGAAGAAAGGATATTTTTCTCATGGATTCATTTCAAGTGTTTTATCAAGACTATTTTCCATCTAAGATTAAATTTTTTAATATGGTCATGTTTCAAGTATAATGTCCATATTTTTCCATGGTTTGACTTTATATATTGAGGAAATGATATCCATTCTTTTATATGGATTATGTTATGATGAGATGATGTTTATGAAACCCATTTTATTCTTTGGGTTATGGTGAATGATTTATGTTAATTTTGTGGCACACGAACGAATGATTTCATTATAAGATGGGTTGGACATATATATCACTAAAATTCATTGGGTAATGATTTATATCTCATGAGATAAACATGGCTGTAATGGAATGTGAATCCGGTTCAGTAATACAGGGCATGAATGACAAGTAATCCCTATTTAGTATAGTACATTGTCCATTATGATGGTCTTGGAAGAAATGCCTTGGATATTATGGAAATCATAACATGTGCTAAATGGTTTCCACAATTACATGTTTTATTCCCATGTTATTTTATCATTGCTAATGTTTTTTCATGATCTAGGCCTTATGTACTGCCATGATTTATGTCATTGCACAAGATTTTGATGTTTTATGTTCATGTTTTTATGTTAAAATGTTTATAGAATGTTTTTAAGTTCTCCATGTTTACCCTTATGAAGCATTTGAGCTCACCCTTACTTTTTTTCTTTTCCCCAGGATATAAAGAAAGGTTTTAAGTATGAAAATAAAAGGTGGATATCTTTATGGGAGATGCTGATGAAATTTCCCCATGATTAGAAGATTATGTTTTGAGTTTCCAATGTCATTAAACTAATACGGCCATTGGGCGTCTATTTTTTCCATGTATTAAGTATTCTGCAATAGTAATGTAATGTCTATGTACGTCATGATTTGGGTCTCTACAAATATAAATAGAAATAAATTAACCCAGATGTTCAAAATTTTATGAAATTGGATACTCTTTAATGACATTAAATAGTAATTACATATAAAGCCAGTGGTATGATAAGCCAATGGTGTGTCACTACAGCGGTTTACCACTATAATCATGTGTCACCACAATGGTGTGTCATGAAAATGTTTTGTATCCAATCTTTTGTGTCACCACAATGATGTGTGACCACTATGGTGTTTCATAGAAAATTAATCACAATAAAAATTAGTCATTCTTATGTACTATTTGATATAATTTAGTATCTTTCAATTGAATGTATTATGGAATATTTTAGCTAATTGGAAATATATTCTAATAAAATAAATAGTGATATTACTCCTTTTAAAATTATCAACAAAAAGTGATGTCTCTAATTAATGTAAATTCTATTTAAATGTGACACTAGATTCATATGTATATTTATCGCACTTTTATTGTCACGGTTTATGGGGACAAGTAAGAATTTATGTCCATATTCTAGTAATTGTTTTAGTCTATAAAATGTTTCCCCAAAAAATAATAGTAGAAATGAATTGAGTTCCAACTATTGTTTGATGATTATAATTTTTTTCCCATACAACTCAATGCAACTATATACTTTCCAAAAAAATGACATCATCAGTTGGTACATTTACTCTCTTACTTGAATCCACCAACATCATCATCATAATAACTTAACTGATCTAATTTTATTCTATTGGTTAAAATAATCCTAAATTGGCATTACAATTGACATATTTGTAAATTATTTTTATTTTATTGAAATGGGACTCTTATGTGTATTTCATGGAAATGGGCACACATACATACACTAAACATAATATCTAGCTGACTAACTTTCAAGTATGAATGATTTACAATCAGACATATATAACTTTTTGGTACACTATTTTTCTAGCTTTATTATGGTCAAATTTATACTTTTTACACAATGTAGTAACACTAATATTAATGATATCAATTCAAAAACATTTTAAAATATATTTTGATTATTTTAGTTGATTATTAATAAATCCTTATTTTTCATGAAAAATATGAAATCCATTAAAAAAATTGAGTTCACACATTAAGATTATATCAAGTGCATTTTGCATGATTTTAGAAAAATGAATATAATGTGTCTTTATTAAATATTATAATTATTATCATTAACATATGTTTTAACATCCTAAAAAAATTTATAATTCATTTTAAAAAAACATTTATGGTAAACTATTCCATTTAAAAATCATTTAAATATAATAATTTGTTTATCCTATAATACAAAGATCAAGAAGCCTATTTTAAACCATATAAAGATTTAGATAATTTAACAACATGATTTAAAGAATAATAATATTAAAATCGATTTTTAAATTAAACAAAAACATCGACAATTATAAAATCATTCATGAATACACTCATAACAACTGATCGACAAATCATGAAATCTAAATGTTTATTATAAGGAAGTAGGATTATTATAGATTAAATTATGTCTACATGAGATGTGGTTTCCTCATAGTCTCTTACATTTTCAGTACTACAACCATGTGGAACATGTATATCCATGTTTCATACTATTGTGCACTACTCCTTAACCATGTTCTTAAACATCCATTTTTTGTCAATAGTCATGGTTTCCTTCGGTGCATATAATATTTTCCACACATTTGTTTTCAAGTTTATTTAATTATTATTATATTGATATTAACAAAGAATCACATTTAATATATTCATTGATGTTCTTAAGTTAATGATGAGACAATAATTCATGATGTTCTACTTGACATCTTATAGAATATCTAATTTGTCTTACTCTGTCTAGATAACCTAAAGACATATAAATGATAATACATAAGAGTTATAAAAACTTTCGATAAAGAGGGACTAATAACATGATGTTATATAGTGTTTGGATGTTCTGGTAAATCATCCAAATTATTTTATTTTTCTTCTTATTTTATACTATATCCTAAAGGTTTATAATTTTAATTATGAAAAGAATAATATTCTCTTAGTTTTTAAAGAATTATTTGGATCATGTGGATCAGTCTCATAAAACATGACATGAACTAAATATTCAAAAAAATAGTCTTATTAAACTTTCTATAGGGTTTTCTAGATATTAAATAACCATGGAAAATTCCTTAATCTTTTTTGGAGGAATTTTTCTGAAGATTATCATTATTATTAAGAATAAAAATATTGCATCCAAAAACAATGATGTAACTAACCATAGTTTTCCTATTATTCCATACCTGAGAAGGGATATTTTTAAGGATAGGTCTAATCAAAACTATATTTTTGATATAACCGATTATATTGACAGCTCATGACCATATAGATATTTAGGCCATACTCATTCATCATAGTTTAGACTATCTCTTATAAATTTCATTTCATCATTTCAACAAAATTATACTATTGAGGCATATTTTGGAAACTAATGTTATGATTGAATTCATTTTGTCAGAAAAAGCATTCAATATATACATTTTAAAAAACATGATCAAGGTCACTCTTTACTTTCATAATTCAATTTCCACCATAATTCATTATAGACATGGAATATTTTATAAAGTAAGAAAAAGATTCTATTTTTTGATCAACAATGTATACCTAATTAAACCCAGAAAAATCATATAAAATATCATATACATAGTTCATCCCATTAATAATAGTATCTCAAGATGGTTGAAAAAAACCATCTGAAGCAACTCAAGGGGTTGATAAGATAACACATATTTCATTAATTTAAAATGAAAATTATGTTGTTTATTATTATGACAGGGGTTACAGACATTTTTAGTTGGGAATAAAATCATAGGTAGATCCCAAAATAACCCCCTTTAAAAATAGCTTCCAATGTGTGTGAATTTTTCAATGGTCTAGTACCTTATATTAAATACAAGATTTTTTCAAAATTCAGTTATGCATGGAACATTTTTAGAAACTAATGTGTTTAAATCAATAGTATAAATATTTTCATTTCTCAATGTATTACATATTGAAATAATTTTTATAATCATAAACATAGAAAGATTAATATTCAAATTTAACATAGAATCCATTATCAAATATAAGATAATTACTAAGAAGGTTATACTTTAACTAGTAAACAAATAAAACATCAGAAATTAAATCATTTTTTACCTATTTGGCTATAGACATTGATTTTTCAATTTTAATTGTAACTAAAGGTAACATGATGACTGCTAATATTACTGATGATCTTAATGAATGACTAATATTATTTTATATTCCATGAAAATTATTTATCATTGTAAAATAGACCTATACTAGAGGTCATCTGGTAGTTTTCCTATAAAAATATATGGAATTTTTTTTCTATAACCATGAATCTTTGGGTCAAGAAATGTAAGTAATCGAATATTTCGGAACCAAAAATTAAAAAATGGGTTTCATATAATTATATTTAAGAACATTAGAAATAAATAAATTTTTTGGTACATTATTGATATTTATTATAGAAACAATCTATGGATTTGATATATGAAAAATAATCTTTTTATCTATAATTACAACTCCATGTTTATATCTAATTTCACTAACATTCATTGTTGCAAAATTGAATTACAAAAATTTATATGACTGTATCTCTACCATTTTTAATTTTTTATTGATATTTATTCAATTTATAAATTGAAATTTTATGTTTAGAGTTCTAATTGATCTATCAGGTTTCTCTTCATGTGGATAATCAGAATCATATGTTTTATCATTAGAAGCCCTCCATGGGGATTTCATATCATTCTCATAAATTTTTTCATTGTACTCATATATCCTTTTGTATTTATTCTTTGTATAATAATATTTTATGTGTAATTTTCATTATCATTCAATGAAAACAACTTCTTTTGGGTCATCATGATTTATCAGTTGTTTTTCCAATTTCATCCATTATTATAAATGAATTTATAGTTTAATGTTTGGAATAAAATTTTATTCCTATAAAAATTCATAAATCATATTTCTAGGAATGACATCACCTTATCACTATCTAGTGGAGATTCAAAATCAATGGAACTAAATGTTTGTGCATTCTTATTTTCTTCTTAATTTTTATTTCTATAGGAGGAACTATTAAAAGCTACTAAATTTATTTTAGGATCCTCAGCTTCTTCATAGTTTACAATTAATTACAATTTGATCATAATATGTTTTCCAATCATCTCCAAGAACTATATGGTTCTAATATCAATGTTTTATTTGAAGGAGATAGACGTGGATATCTATATTTTAGAAAAAAATTTAATAATCACATTTTATGATCCTTGTTTAATATTGGATTTCCAAGTCTGCTCAATATGGTGAAAATTTCATTGAACCTGAGAAAAATTTCATAATTAGTTTCATCAATATTCAACTAAAAATTATCATACATAATTATATTTTTGTTAAGACTCATCACTTTGGCATTAGATTTTAATTCATGTGAAATAGACAATGTGTCCAAGTTCTAAAAGGTAGTTTTTTCATATAAATAATCTATCAAATTCCATATCTCTTAATATACAATATTATTCCTTCATTGATTTATAATTGTTGTTTTAGGTAGATTTAGTAGCTTTACCCCCAATATCTCTAGAAGCAATGGGAAACTTATAATTTTCTTCTATATCAATCAAAATTTCATTACCCATGCCTTTTATATACATTTTAATTTTAGTATTTCATTGAGAATAATTTTTACCATATAAAATTATAGGACTATTAGTAGTAGAAAAATCATAACTATTATCCATATGAATCAATTATCATTTAAAATAACATAAATTTAAGATCTTTAAATTAAAAACATAATAGATAAAAATATTTTAAAACATTAATATTAATTAAATAAAAATGTGATACCAAATGATGGTAAATTTTATTATCTCATGTGGGGGATAATTTAGTACATAATAAAAATTTCTGCTTAAAATGTATTTATTTTAAATTCATCAAACGATTTAAAATATATATATTTTGAAGATTTAAATAAAGCCTAGTTTATCTAAATAAATAGTTTGATTTATATTTTAAATTTTTTTGGATATTTTTCTAATGATTCATTAGGTCTCATAAAAATAATATAAAATGTTATTATATCTAATGAAATTAGATTACATGATGTAAATATTATATAAACAAAATTAAATAAAAAAAATTAAAGTATGTTATCTTCAATCAGAATATTTTCGTGTTTTATATTGGAAAAAAATAAAAAAAATATTGTACATAGAATAATGTTCGAATACAAGGGGTTAATTATCAAATTGTGACCTACACATCATTAATTTGAGATAAAATAAAACAAAGAATTATATTTTAAAATATATATGTTGATCCACAACCCGAATAATGTTTATACTAGATTTTAAAACTATCTAGTTCACACATGACCTTTTTGAAAATTATACATGGGAGTAAAACAAATATTCCATGAAAGGACCTATACCATTGTAATATGTGGGGGTAAAAAAGATATAACTATTTGAGAATATATAAGGCATCTTCTAGTTTAAAACATAATATTCTGTGCATGTGATAAAACAACATATGAACATACACTACATAAAATGTAACAATGATAAAAAATAAAGAAATGAATAATTGTATAGTTTTGAAATGAATGGTCTATTGAAAAATAGACTGTGACAATTGATTTAATTTTTTAGTAAATCACGAGTTCCAATACCTTGAAAAAAATTATAATAACATATTTTCACAAACTCAATTTCATTAGTAGAGGAAAGCAACTAATTAGTATGTTTTTTGGATTCCTTGGTTGAGTGATCACCGAATGAATCATTCCAACTCTCCACCTCTAGGTGTATTCAGTACTCATTATATCTCAACATTATTTTTGACATATTTGACATTTCATTTGAGGAAATCAACATCTATTTTATCATTAATAGGAGATATATCCACAAGTATCCTGATGTCTCCATTCTCGTATATCACATCTGATATCCTATTCAATGAGTTATGTATGGAATTTAATATGATATCATTAAAATTGAAAGTGGATTTAACTATAACTATATAATTATAATTAATTAATCAATATAAGTATGAGTTTCTTAAATTTTCATTGTGGATAAATATGGTGGTGTCTCAATCAGAAAATATATCTAAGTCAAGTGATATGTTTATCTAGAATCATGACACAAGAGGTGTCTGTGACATAGCCAAAATTTCACTTGTCTAGCAGTGTCTTGGGTTTTGGTTTTTTGTCTGATGCAGTACGTTCTGGCTATGTTATATAAATAACTAATTTTTTTGGCGGTATGTCACTTGTGCTTCCTCGTCTTGATGACTATCATAATTTTCCCAATTTATGTTCTAGAAACATTAATCCTAATAGTGTGCCAAATATTTGTGGATTAAGCATAGTCTCTTTTTCAGTTTAGTGGTTTGAAATCCTAATAGTTTGTTGACTAATAGTGTGATAGGTTGATAGTATTTTATACCCAATGGGGACTCATACACAGAAACATTCATCACATGTCTTAAAATAATGAGATATATATAAAAACAATAAGTTCATTAATATATTTAGAATCATGACATTGTCATCATTAGAAAAGGATGGAAATAAAACCTTATTATTGGAAAGACCAAAAAATGTTTTTGGATTTGTTCATTGTAAAAAAATTTAAATGTGTAAAATACAAGAAAGTGAGTTTTGTGTATCATGTTATTACTAAAAATCATGAGTGTGATAGTCATAAGTGAGGAGAAATGTGATACCCTTATCCATTATCGCTTCAAATTTGTTGAGTTCATGAATGCACCATACCATGGGAAATTAGGACTCTCAATGTTGAATGACTAAAGAACTATCTCAACCTCATTTAGTCTCCATTTATAGTTGATTTACACCACAATTACACTATCTCAGACACTTGAAAATAATAAATGAAAATTAAGTTTTTTAAATGTTTATTATATTTAAATATCACATATATTCTTCGAGCATTATCTTATATTCAAATAATATGTTTTCAAAAAGAATCTTTCCACATATTCTTTATGTGACATGTTTATTTTTTTCCATTCTTATAGGATATCATATAAATATTAGTATCTAATTCATTAAAAATTCAGAAAAAAATGTATCTTCGTGATTGTATAACTATTTTTTATCGATATCATATCGTTATATAGTGAGATAAATGAGGAATACATGACCATGAACAAATGTAAAACTAGATCGTATATGTATGGATCGTAGAATTCCAACGATGGTTATATCAAGACGATAAAGATCTATTCCCTCAATAACACATTACACTTTCTTCGATTGTTCATTTGAAAATATCTCAATATTTATTAATGTCATGATCTAGGATCAGTAGTTGTGCATCATCATAATAGCTCAATAATAGTGGGATAAATTTTCAGAGATTAACTCACATAAAAAAGATGTAATTGATAACACCAACCATGATCGAATCTTCCAATTCATAAAGATTGTATAAATTAATTACAAGTAAAGTTTTTTATTTACATATCAATATTACCTATATTAATAGTATCACCAATCCATTTATCACTTGGTCAAGAACTGCATTATATGAAAATGCATATCTATAATCAACCAAATATGAGTATATATATTGTTCCCATCTATAATTCCTTATTTCACTTAATCCATTAAGGTAGAGTCCACTACTCCTGCATACCCACCAATGGGAACTCATGAATTCCCATGTAGAGACTCACCGATACTACTTTAAATGTTACTCACGAGGGATCTCAATTGTCGTTTGAATAACTCTAGCAATGAGGTTGAAATAGATGGCCCTAGTTTCTTGTATTTGTTGAAACTTATTTTTGATGGGGTACCAAAAAATATTTAGACTAATTAAATGAATAAAATTTACAAAACCATGATTTTTCAAATATAATTCTTCATAAAATAATAATTATAATAAATATACATTTTTTTGAACATTATTTTGTTCCAATTCTTATTTTATTATTGATCATGTAGTCATATTATTCTTCAATATGTTGTAAATATAATTTATTTAAATAAACATGTATTTTAAATTAAATAATTTTAAAAAATAACTATAATTGAGAACCAATATGTAGAAAAAGATACATTGATAACCTTTTTCATCCACCAATATTCCATAACATTCTAAGAATAAATTAAAATCAACACCAATAGTCTCAAAAAAACTCTTTCATTATGTTATTTTAGATGCAATAAATGAATACTCATGTCAATGTATTAATATATCTTGCATTTTTATCCCCCATATTGATAATTAATACAATTTTTATTTATAGGGAACTCAATTCAAAATAAACATTAACAAACATTAAAATATATAATTTTTTATTTCAAATAAATTAATGGAATCACTAATCTCAAAAAGAAAGGAATATTTACTTAATAAATTATATATCTATATGAACTAACATATATAGAAATCAAGAGTGACATTACCCAAAAATCAAATTTATGAAGAAAATATTCAGTATTTTTATACCACTTTTAATATTATTCCAATTTATTCATTTTCACTCTTATGTGATCTTGTTTTTTATGATTAATCAAACAAAAATCTTAAAAGAGACATCAAAAAATTTATGTTAATAAATTATTACTCCCCCAATATCTCATATTAACCATGATCATTCAAGAAATATTGAGAAGTATATTTACATAATTATGGAATATTATCATTTTTATTTATTATTCACAAAATTTAAGGTTTCCCCTCCTGAGGGAATACACTCAGGACACATCATGGATGGTATTGTTATCCATGATGAAACATTAATATCTTCTAATTATGCACATGTGAGTTTAGATAAAAAATTAGTAAAATGATGAGGAATTTACATGATCAAAAAATTACATATTTAAATGTTAATTCACATATCAATATGAAGTTCTTCTTATTCTATTTATTTTTAGAATGTGATGTGTCATCTTGAATGTTATTATCATTCATTGGTCGTGATGTTTTTTTCTTATTAGTTGTTTTGTATGAATTCCATTAATATTGTAAAAAAAAATTATTTTATATTCATGGGTTGATAACACTATCATACAATTTTTAATTACATGAATAGTTATTTTAGACCATTCACTTTTCTTAATTTTATTGTCATCATATGTAGTTGACATTTCATATAAATAAATAATGATAGTAAAATTCATAATAGTTTAATTTATCTTCCTATTGAAATTGAGTGGATTCACATTCAGTTTTCTGCTTATAAATGTATCATATATTTTTTAAAAAAATTCACATATTTACCACAATCATAATTCAAGAACTCAAATGTATTCTTTGTTGATAGTTTAGATGATGTTTTTATCATTGATTTCTATTTTTTAAAATCTGATCTCATATATATGGAATTGATTACCTCTATTATGGTCTCATTTATAGTTATTCAAGGATATAATGAACTGAATAAGAATTCTGAAAAAAACACTCAACAACACTCTTTGTAGCCTCAAAACATTAATTATTAAGACTGATTAATGATCAACTATGTCGATTTTTATCTCAATTATTTCACAAAATGTAGGTGTTTTTTATTTCAAGTAAACCTATGGTATAATTTTTCTATTTATGTACTGTAAAATATATTTTCTCTTTTATTCCTTTGGTTTGGAATTAAGGATTCCTTATAAAAATTATATTGTTAGAGATTACAGATGTTTACTAAGAAGGATTAAAAGTAGAAACAACATGTCTATATAGACCCTTCTTCTAAAAAATTGTGATGATGTAACATTATTTTTAAATACCTTGGTGATGTTTTATTTTATCTTTTCTAAATCATTATGAGATGAAAGGAACATTTATTATTTCTTTTATCATTCTTTCCATTTCTCATAAATACTTTATCATTAATAATAAGCAATTATTTCAAATTCCTATATCATTAGTAATTTTTCTATTTTTCATCAAAAACAAATATCCCTCACTTTCCATGCACCTCCATCAAAATAATTTTTTGAGGTTTTTCTAATCCCTTTTGAATCATCCTTTTATATAATATAAACCCATATTTAAATATTTTTTTCCACTTTCATAGCATTTTCACTATTCTCAGAATTATTCTTATTGATTTCATTGTTTATCAAATTTATATATTTATTTTGTTTCATATTGCCCACAATAGAATTATTCATATTTTGTTTTCAAATCCATCCGTTATTAGTTTAATCATCACCATTAAAATCATCAATAGTGGGTCTGGATTTATTTTTTATTTTTCCAAAAAAATTATATTATTATTGGATTAAATTGAATCATATGAATAAATAATTATTAATGAAAATTCCTCAATTTCTCGGATCATTTTTTTTCTTTTCATGGGTATAATCATCGTCATTTGTTTTTAAGAATTCTTAATATATAATTTTTTATCTCCTTCATCTGATGATGTGTTGTAAACATACTTCAACATACCATTACATGTAATGTGACCACTATCATTGATAATACAATATTAGACTGATTTGTTTACTTATTATCTTATTAATACATTTTAGAAAAATATATTAGGACCACAATTTTATTAAATTTATATAAACCCTCTTTATTCATAATTTCACTTAATGTTAGTCCATTTTTTATTTAACATTTATCATTTCCCAAAAGTCTATTCATTCTTTTATACATCATAATTAATGTAGGTGTTTATAAATTTCAAATTATATGACGATCTTATGATGTTTAAATATTTATAGTTCTTCTTAGTCCACCAAGGAAGAAACCATTAGATGAAATCCATATTGAATGATTACTGGTAACTTCTTCCTAATGTTTGAGACATCTAAATTCACTAAAAAATCAACGATGCTACAAAAAATCTCATATACTCTTATAATAAACTCATCAATATATTAATCTTTAAAAAAATTAGTATCATTAAACCTTTTTCTCAATGGTTTTATTTTTAATTAATTTACATTTATATTTCACTCATGAAAAATTCCTTGTGTGTAAACAATAGTCTTTGAAATATATTTTTTCATTACATTTTATTATAAATTCAATGTATGTGACATTATAAGAGAATTCAGAACATTTATGTTTATTTATATATTACACTATTCTGCAATATTCAATAAGGAATTATCATTTTTATGGTAAAATGAAAGCATTTCATCACCCATCACTTCTAACCCAAGTGGTAGGGGATATGATATCATCATATTTTTTAATACATGAAAATTAACACTATATATAATAAGAACACAATTATTTTTTATTGAATTCAAGTTATCCATCATTATTTTCTAATTTGATCATTTAGAGGGATACACCTCATATACAACTTGTTGATCCCATATACATCTGAGATCACTTAGAGGGGTAATTCTGAATCATTGATATGTTTTATTTAAAAAAATTAATCCTTTCCAATTCAACCACGATGTACAGTTAAATCCATGTTCTCCTTTCTTGTGTCTATGAGCCACAAAATTAATATTTTTTAAAATCATATAAACATAACATAATTATATATATTTTTCAGTTCAATGGCCAAATTTCATGATTTTTATACCCCAGGCTCAAATACACCATAAAATGTCGTATATAGTCACTATAATTCAATTCCCTATCAAGTGATTTGTTACCTCCATGATAGCATCATTTTATCAATAAGTTAGACCCCAAATAAAAACATTTCTCCTTTGGGTGATATGGTCCACTATAAATGTTCATTTGTGCCTCTATATTTCTTCCTATCCAATTTAAAATGGTTCTACTCTATGATATTTTTGGATTAAAATATCTCAGGTTCAACCATTTAGTATCCATTATAGCTTTTTATTTATTCTAAAATATTTTTGATCACCTAATTATGATCAGTCACATGAACACAACATTACATGACTATTTATTTGATATTATTTCCAAAAAATTCACTACACCATTAGTACATGCGTAAGTGATTATAACTCTTTTACTTTAGGTATTACTCTATACAATATATGATTTTAAAAAATGAATTGATCCCCTTCATGAATAAAATATTGATTTATTGATGAAAATTTATTACATATGGGATATAAATAATGGTATTGAAATGTTTTCAAACCCTGTTACATTATAATTATATAAACCTATTATTTTTTGTTATTATTATCAATTTATAACTTTAATATCCAAGCTTTATTTCATTGAACATGGATCAAGTAACTAAAACAATTCATATGAGTCACATTTCAGGATCATTGATATGTTATAAAAGAATATATTTAAACATTTAAATGAATATGTTGTATGAGTATCCTTTTACAAAATGTGTGAGTGATAGTAGAAAGAAATAGATTGTGGGATTTTATTCAATATCTTTATAGAACTTTGGATTTCTTTTTTTTTTCCATGGGAAATGAGAAAACTCATTGATGAATAACATTTTATTTATTTTAAAACTGATGATTCACCTTTTATATGGATGTTCAACCACCTTTTCACCCCCTTAGTATTCAAAAAATAAGTAGTGAAAATCATATTCTTATATTGATGAAGATCATTGTATTTGACATTTATTATATATATGTTATTTTAAATATTAGAGGAATAAATCAACCTTGTTTACATATTTAATGATTCCATAATGAATAATCCCTAAAAGTCTTCATTCATCATTTCGGAATTTTAGAAAACCCAAATGATATTGTATCTAGATCATTATTTAATTTTGTTTTCATACATTAAAATCATATCATCGTGCATGTAATACTATTTTGGATCATTGTACAATATTTTATATGGAATGATTTCAATTGAATACCTCGCATAATGAATTTTAAAAATGAATATGTTATAAGAAAGAATATGAGACTCTCCCTAGTATTATTATTAATATTATGATGACTTCATCCATCATAAAATCATAATATCACTCCTGGAATCATTATAAGAGAAAAGTTTTAACATGTTTTTTGGATAGATTTTTTCTCAATAGTTTTTAAGGATCACTAAAACATGTAATTGGTGGGTTGAATTTCTGAAATTAGCCATAGAATTATTGATATATATGATGAAGAAATACATTTTTAGGTCTTCAAGATGATGTAGATATTATGAATACATTATAAGATATACTTTGTGATGAATAGTTGTATTTTCATGCATGGTCATTGTTAAACACCAGATCAACACATGGTCTAATATTTTTTTAGAAAGTAAGTTCCCTTACTTTTATAGATTCGTTAAGGGTGCCATATCCAAGTCACTATTCCTTAATACACTACCCCCTATAGAATCACCCACATCTCTTACAAATCCCACTATAAACACTCATGGCTTCCAATGAAGTCATATGTGCATGCCACTAAGTATATTACATGAGCTGGACAAAAATTATGGATGAACAAGCTAAAAATTTTATGAGGATTGATGTAGAATTTTTTGTGCGTATGATTGTTTCTGTAATATACCGGACCCCTCCGGTCCATTCCTTTGTTGAAATATATGTGGTCAACACAACGCGCATTATAATGATAATTTTAATACTGATGATAATGAAAAAATATGTTAAATAATAATGATGATGACATAAATTGTGTGATTAATTAAACTAAAAGGAATAATCATGATAAAATGATTTAAATGGTGTTATTATTATTAATGATGTGAAGTGGGAAGGTGTGTGATCCATTAGACGTTGATAAATGAAACATGCAGTTTGTTATTAATTGAGTAATTGTTGAAATTAAATTTGAATAATAATAATGGGTGTTGTGTTATTAATATTATTCATAATAATGAGAAATTGATGAAATGAGTCATGTTATTTATTTCAAACAATTAAATGATGATGCAAGTTGAAGTATGGTGGTGCGTTCATAAAATTAAAGGTGATTTCATTATATTGGGTTTATTAAATTGAATGGTTTTAATTTAATAATATTTGTTTCAATTTGATCAGTGTGAAATAGAAATAAATAGAATTAAAATAATTAAATTGATGGATGTTACGTGACATTGACGTGTCATGGTCCGGTTCAGATATCCAAAAGGGTGGTTTAACATGGTCAAAATGACAAACGTAAAACTTTTTGTTATTAAAATCGATAACATCGGTGAGTTAATAAAATAAGTTGATGAAATTTTATCGTTTTTGAAGAACAAAAAATAACAATGATGGCATAAAACTATGTGCGAGAGTTTAATAAAATTTAATGTATTAAAATGGGGTTGAATATGTAAGTTATATTAATTTTGTTTTGTATTTTAATTCAATTAAATTAAATGGTTTTGAGTCGCATGGAATGGTTGTGCATAGGTTCTCCCAAAATTGAAATATGAAATTAATAATATTGATCGTATAATAAATATAATAATTCAATTAAAAGGAAAGTGGGTTTATTTAATAAATTATAATAAATTGATGGGGAGGAGCATGACATGGGGAGGGGGAGGTGTGAATGCCCCCTTTCCCTTATATAAATCGTATATTTTTTATATAATTTGATTTAATATATCATATATTTTATGTAATGTTGATTTAATATATTATAATAGTAATTCAATAATGATATAAGGTAGTGAACATGGAGTAAGAGGAGAGATTCACGCCACAATCCCTTTTGATCTAAATATTAACTTATTATAATAATAATAAAATAATAGTATTATTATTTTGGGTGATCAAAACATAAAAAGTCTGTTACTTCTTCATATGGTGTTAGAATGACGAACCATCAGCGACAGTGTAATCATGTAATTAAGATGGTCATTTTAGGACCAATGATGAATACCTTTTCATGACTTATGTCTCAGGTCAACGAAACACACATATTAATAGAATTAACGTTATCATTAAATGAATGGAAACTGGGTGATGTGTCATGTGTTGACAAGTCAAAACGCGTAACGGGTGTACGGTCACAACGTGTATTCATCAATACACGATGCATACTGTTTTACCTATTTGTTGCCTATATAAGAAAGGGTCGCGGATTATTTCCAGACCGATCGCTTCTTCTTCACACGACGACGCTCTTGGATGATCTATAAGTCTTCCTCCTCTAACTTCTTCATCCGGACTCCGATCGTCGATTTGTCAGTGGCTGTGGGATCGTGTCGGCAAGGAGAACACCGTACACCATGTTTTGTTCCCTCTTCTTTGACTTCCCCTCCGTAGTTTCCAACCGATGAGACTGCTGATAATTGATGGGAACAATGGTCTTCGATGAACGACTCTAAAAGGTATGTTAATCCTCTGTTCTTGTATTCTATTTCTGACCCTACTTCTCTCATTTTCTTTCCATGCTATGGTGTGTGATATCAGTGTTGAGGGAGTTTCTTGTGTTGTTGATTCGGTGGTGCCGCGACGTCCTTGGTGGGTGTAGTCGTTCTGGAAGAAGCCTTATGATCGTGGTGGTCGTGTTTGTAGAAGGACATCAGAACCTGTTGAGGTAGGGATCTCACCTTTGTCTCTCTAATTTGTGTATCATGCATGGCGGCTATCCTTTTGTTTTCATGAGAAACAGTTGAACCATTAAATAAAGAAAATAATTGGTTAAATAATGGGGTTGGGAAGTTAGTGATTGCTGTTACATTACTTTTTATATCCTGTGATATTATATTTTTGAATTAAATGAGCTCCTACCTACTAAAAATCACGGTTGTTGGGGGCCTTTTCTTATGCAATTAAAATTTTCCCTCTCCTTCTATATTTTCTTATAGATGGAAGCTTGTGGAATGTGGAAATTGGATAATCACATAAATTTGGCTGATTAAATGAAAATCTGGAACCCTTGTGTGATCACCCTGGTTAAACAAAATGGAATAATGAACATGTGGGTGTTGGCTTGGTTACGTGGCATGTGTTGGGGGTGTTTTTGTGGGTTGTTGTAGATCAGGTGAGCAGCGGGGCTACAATTGACTTGGTTGTGGGTTGGTGTGAATGTTGTGTTGGTAACAGACAATGGGGCTCCAATAAATGGTATTAAAGGGATATTGATGTATGGGTTTCAGTGAGGTTGTGGTTATGGTAGTTGGCAGCGGGGCTGCAGGGTTGGGTTTTAATGTGAACGGGTTATGGGTTGGGATTAATAAATAAAAGTAGAAGAATTAATGAATGGTGGGGCGTGGTAATGAAACTGAAATAATAATCAATGGGGTTGGTTGGTTGATAAGAGGGACTTTGTTGTGCTGTTTATATTTTTCCTATCTTGTTTTGTGGATGGCAGGGATATGTTTTACGAATGATTGGTGTGGTTAGTTGTGGATAGTTTCCCAGTAGTTAAGGAACTAAATAACTATTTCTACTGAAATGTGAAAACCTAAAGGGGGTTGGATTTGTTTGTTGTATGCATGCTTCGTAGTAGCAGTGCCAAGGAACGTGCTCACTTTATCTTTTTAGAAGCCATAGGTTGGGCTGTGAGGTTGGTATATATATATATATCTGTTTCTTTTGTTTTTTTATCGCACCCCACCCATGATGAGCACTTAGTGCCGAACACTCCCATTTTATGGGGGAGGGTGTTTTTCCCTTAGTTACTAGATCCTTCCTACTCCTTCTCCCCTAGGTTATGATGGCTTGAGGCAACCTTACACCTAACACTCTTCGGGTAGGTTTCGATTGGAGTGGTTTTAGCCCAAGACTCTTCGGGCAGGTTCTGCTATTTCCCAAGAATCTTCGAGATGAGGCTCAGCTGTGTGCGGGCGGCATACATGGTTGTGAGGCCCAGGTGTGTGCGGGCAGGGTACGTGGTTGTGAGGCCCAGGTGTGTGCGTTCAGGATACGTGGTTGTGAGGCCCAGGTGTGTGCGGGAGAGATACGTGGTTGTGAGGCCCAGTTGTGTGCAGGCGGGAGAGTGTGGTAACGTCAGGACGTTCATCGTTAGGAAGAGAAGCTAACTAAAGGGAAATGGTGCGGGGTACCCAATACACTTGTTCTTAAATACTACTACCTGTTGTGCTTGTGTTTTTGCTGAGTGTGGCTGGTGAGGTTGGGTGGATATAATTTCTTACTAGGCTTCTTCTGTTATTATCACGAGACATTAGGATGTCTCCCCACATATGCACGAGAGCTTTAGGATTCCCTACTGAGTATACTTGTATGCTCACCATACATTTACTTTCAGGTTTCTAGGAGGAATACCAGGGCTGTGCGGGACCCTACTAGTCGGACAGTAGGAGTTTTTGTTGTTATTGTACCTTTGTTTTCTTTTGGTATTGTACTTTGAGCTTTCTTGTACTTATATCTTGTTATAAAATTGCTTAAACATGCATGTGGAAATGGTTTGGGTTTATTTCTATACACTTTCCCTTTTTCTTTTTGGTGGTTGACTTGTCCTATTTCCCGATCTTTAAAAATAAAAAGGGTAATGCCTCCCATATTTTTAAAAAACTCACACCCTTGGTGCTAGTCACCACCCCGGGGCCTACTGGAGGTGGGACTCTGGGGTCATTATCTCCCTTTCGGCATTTCCAGCTCAGGAGGGGCATCTTTGGTGGGAGGGGGTCGTGACAGTTCCATTTTTGATTAATTACCCAAAAAATACATAGATTTATTATGCATATAAATTATAAAACCAAGAAATTATAAAATATGACTCATCCTAAAATAAGCATCATACAAAATATATTTTTCCATGGCATTATTTAATTCATAATTATTATATGAAATTCATAAGACACTCATCATACTCCTCAATATATTGCAAAAAATATATAATTACTGACTAATGTATTTTAAATTGTTTAAAAATTCAAATATTCTCAAAATTAAGAGATAAAGTGTTGAAAAATACATGTTAAAAAACATATTAAATAATCAATATGTTAAACAATATCAATTGAAAATACAACTAAACATTATTCATATCCAATATTAGTATAATATAACACCATTTAAAACAAAACAATTTTGTGTATTTATAGGATAATATACTGATGTTTTGGTTAAGTTGTCATATTATAGATCTTCTGGATACAATTTTATTATCATTATACTGTAAGAGGATACATGCTCTATCATGGATGTATCTAATGTTGTTAACCATGAAAAAATAATTAAGGATTGTTTTCTTTATCATTATATATTGATCATTAATGTGGCCTAACTAGACACTATTAGGTCCTTTTGTTATGGAAGGATTAACTATAGGGGATTGAATAATCTTTTTAAAAAATTAATCAATAAAAAAATAATACTAAATTAATTACAACTCCAATAGAAATTAAAAATATCAAAAATAAAATTTTGTAGTGGTTCATATCTCTTAGATACTAGTCCACTATTCAATATTATTTATTCAGTGTGAAGAACCATATTCACTATCAATATCATTTTCAATAGGAAGTGAGATCCAATTTAAATAAATACCATTTTTTAACCATGTAGTGTATCCATAGAAGAAAATTTTTTGGAATCCAAACCTACTTAATGTTATTTCAAGAATAAGAAATAGAAATTACATATTAATAGGATTAATAAACTAGAAAAATAAACATTATATGGGAATAACATAATATGACTATAAACTCATCAACATAATAATGAATAAATAACACAATTATAATAAGACAAAATTTACTATTAGTAGTAGAGAAGATGAGGATGATGAAAGTCAAGGAAGATAAAAAAAACAGATCACATCAGATGTTGATGATAAAATTAATATATTCCTCCATAATTAAGTTAATGTAATAATATTAATATACGGAATTCGATACATTATAATTCTGGTAAAAATTTGACATTTTTTTGTATTTTTCTATTCATCATTGTATTTGAATAGACTATTTATGTTTGTTTTATCACATTTATTGATCACATTCCAACTGTTCTTTTAGAGTCATTTAATTTTAAGATATTCTTCATTTTTTAGGAATTTATGGATGAATAATCACACTATACCGTGAAATAACATAATTAATAATGAAAATATATATGTTACCAATTATTTTAAATTTCATACTTATAATCATAGAGTTCTCATGAAATTTCATTATTAGGTGAAATTGATCGTAAACACAATGAATATGATAGAAATGACAAATGAGAATTTTTTTAATTCATAATATAATAAAAATATTTTTTACAAGAATTCAATATTTAATAATTCAATGATAATAAAAATAGATAAGAAATTAATTATTGTGAATAATTTAATTTTTAGGATTATTGTAAAGTTATTTCTCCATAATATATATAAAAACATAAAAATTACAATATATATTTATTTTAAAACATAATAAAATTATTAAATTTGATTAAATAAAATTCTATAAAATAAAATTATAAAATTATCTTTATGAAAGAGAATAATATAAAATATAAATTTTCTAAAAGTTAACAATGTAATAACCATGTGTATAGACTGATCATGTGATAGTATTCTTATTTTGTATTATTTAAACAATACCATTGGGTGAATGATTGTTATACATATAATGTGAAAAAATATTTTATTCATTTTACATACAGATCATGTGAAAAAACATTCATTATTTCGCTATATAGACCATGAATTTGTTTTTCAAGTGATCTATATATATACCAAAATTTTTTTTTCATGTAGTAATTATATACAATGTGAAAATAAATTATTCGTGTGGTTGGTATATTTAAAATATGAAATAAATAATGTTCTCATTATTCATACCATGAAGAAATGTTTTGTTTGTGGTTCATATTATAAAATAGCATGTGGTATCATAAACAATAAACATGTTGTCAGTAAACATCCCATTATGGTAACTACACTACCTCTTTAGATTAAGTTGATATTGGAAATAACATTAAGATGAATTAGTTCATCTGTTAAGTTCAAATAATGAATTCAATGTCACAAAAAGGTGCTTCAATGTAGTTTGGAAATATGTATAACTGTATTTTTTCTCACTACATGTTGTAACAATAAACCATTTCATGGTAGCATAATATGTAGACTTATGGTGACTTTAAATAATCATGGGTAGGTTATGATATTATTGGTGGTTGGTTTGAAAAACACAACATTGTAACTTGATGAAATCGATGGGTTTTTCATACACAAGTGAGATTTTTTGAAACAAAATTACCACTTTTGAATATATATATATCTACACCCACACACATAGACACACACATATATATAAATTGACCCTTTATCAAAAAATATTTTTCACATCATAATTATCACATCATTTATTCATTACGGATGTGATAAAGGAATTTAACTAGCTTTATTACGTTGACTATTATATAACTAACCTGATAAATTTATATATATGTTTTTTGGGACGTTTGATATATAACAAACATTATAAAGTAAAATATCATACATTTTTGAGTCGGTTATATAATAATGGTCATGATAATGGAGTTTTCCCTACATTAATCATATTGTTAATTATATAACTGACATGATAGATTTGATTTATGTTGTTAGATATATAATAACCAATATGATAAATCATTTTTTAACACATATAGTAGTATATCATTAAATAAACAACATTCAAATACATGTTTATCATTTCGATTATGTAATTATTGATATGATAAATTAATTAATATTTTATGAATCCTTGTTTCAATCATTCCAGTGTTTTTTCTCTTCTCATGAAATCTGACTCGTCTTTCATCTATGTAATCACTAACACCTATTTTTTTGAACCGGTTAACTCAAATAGTAGTTTTACAACATCAAAGATCCTGATGGTTCATTTTCCATAATTTTATTTTTTCTTTCTTCCCAACACATATTTAAAACACTCTAATATATCATATCATTCATTCATTCAATGGATCCATATACCTAACATTAATTTTATTATTTTTTGTACAAAAATATCACATTTCCATCTTCTTAAACAATAATATTTCATTGGATTCATCTTTACATGTAAATATTGTTGACATTAGATCCAATGGATGTTTTTATAGTATTATTCCTAATATATTTTGATAAATTTCACAATGATTTCATTATAGTTTTTCTAACAATACCCCCTCAATGTATATACTGAGGTCATGATTAAGTATCAACTATAGTGTCTCTATGATTTCATTGACTCTATATATGATTTATTATTTTGAGTAATGAGAGTCATAGAATCAAATTAATGATCAATTATATAAGTGTTTAATATATGGAAGTGTACCACCATTTGTATAATTATTGTTTTTTATAATAAGGTATATGTTATTGTAAAATTGTACATCAATTAAAAATGACTTAATAATGTAAAAAATAAAGAAACAATATACCCACCAATTGACTGATGATTTGTTTGATAATTTTATGGGATATTGTTAGTTATAAAAGAATGATTTGATGTTTTCCTATCATTAAATTATGGTGGAGCAATAAAATACTATATAGAAGAAATATCCCATTATACATTCACATTAATCTAATATTGGATATTTATAGGGCAAACATCCTTTCATCCAGTATATCACTGCTTATTGTTTTAGTTATGTCGTTCATTATCTAAAGAATCCATATAGTCATGGGACTTATGAAATACACAAGTATCATATGTATTCACATGAAATTCATTTTAATCGACACAAATTCATATATTTAATGAATCGAATTAATAAGATTGTGAATTACTTCAATTAATAATAATAAACAATGTATAATTTATATCTAAAATTTTCTTCCAGAATTGTATAGAATATATAATTATATTTTAAAAATATATATTTAATTTTTTTATAATTAAAATTCATTTTACTTTCAACTTATGACATATTTGATATCCATTTACAATTATATTATCATGATAATATATTTATTTTTTATATTTATTATAGATAACAATGTTTAAAACATGGATTACATCCCATTTACTAAGTGATGAATATGAGTAGAGTGTTGATGCATTTTTATAATGACCTGAAATTAATCTATAAAAAATGACATGTTTTAATTTTTCTGCACCTAAAATGTTTAAATATAATGAAATATAAATGTTTAGAGAAAAATATCATTTAATTTTTTTTGTTTTTAAACATAGTTATAGCCATTGGATTTGACATAGTGAAATTAGTAAAAATGTTGGAACTATTAGTGAGGATTCATTTCATGATAATAGATATTTTGAAATTGAAAAATGGTTCATCATACTAAACTAGAGGCTATTGAGAATGAACAAACAATTAACTATCAATATGGTGATGTAAGAAAAACACTGTATATAGGTTGTCAAGAATTTACAGTTATATCATCAGTGTTATGATTGATTAACTTAAATGAGAAATGTGGAATAATTCACAAGAGGATTACTAATATGAAACCAGGTTTAAATTTATTCATTATAAAGAAAATGATCCTTTCAATTCAAATAATAATGACAATGAAATACTAGGACGAATGGTATTAGGGTATAAAAAACATATTCCTACCCAAATTAGTGTATACTATATAAGAAGGAATATGAATTTCTATAAAAGTATCCAAAATAGGGGACATCATGGTATATTTCAAAAGAATAATTATAAGTTTATTTATAATTTATATAGATCCCTTCTAAGACATTTTTAGAATCATCCTATAATTACCCATTTTAATCGCTTATTTGAAAATTCATGTCATGAAAAAATGTTTACATGGCATACATATGAGTGTATATGTGATGAAAAATGTGGCATCTAGTTGATTGTCTATAGTGGAATAAAATTGGTCATCATTTTCCAACATATTGAAACAAATATATAAATATAAGGCTTATAATATCCATAGATAGGATGAATCCATATCAGATCCTTAGTAATACACATATTTCATAACTTGTTTATTAGTAATTTAATAATAATATCTTTATTTTTTAATAAATAACACATATGAATTGTTTATTTTAATGATATCTGGTACAAAATTGCATAAAAATGATATTTATGTTTTCTATCACCATTAAGTGATGATTTTAAAAAAAATTAAAGGATGGTATTAGGGAGTATAATTCATATAAAATGAAATATGTTAAACAACATGTAATAATTATGTTAACTATAAATGACTTAACCACAAATGAAATGTTTTCTAGAAACTTTGTTAAGGGGCCTAAAGAATAACCAATTTCTAAAAAATGGACTTCATATTATTCGAATCATTTTGGTAGAAATATAGTAGACTTTGGTCATTGTATATTTGTCTCTGTGGATCACTCTTATAGATATTGAAAAAATAATTTTATGGATCACAAGAATTTAATATTAATACAAAACCTATATTTATCGAATAATATATTGTGAGGGTGAAAAAAATTGATGTGACATTTATTAAGACACATAAATTTGGTAATGATAGAAATATTTGGATGAAACCGTCTACTTTTTGAGCAACCATATTGAAGATATCACGAGGTCAAACATAAAATTGATTCCATTCACGTGGAAAATAATATCATTGATAACATAACATTAATTTTTATGATATTAATAGAAACACTATATATTTATTTAATGAATCATTGGACTTAATATCAATGGGAATATGTTTTGAGTTAACTCCGAGTAATGATGGAAGGCATACATTTATACACTCGACATGTTTTTAATTATCCATGTGGGAGAAAACTAGCTTTTTTTTTGAGTATTCATGTTATCAATGTGCCACATTGTTATTTTTATAATGTAAAACATTATGATTCATTAATGGATTTGATGTTTAAATGTATGAAATATAAAAATTGTTAGATAATAATGAAACAAATACTACTAATTTTATTATGTTGAATATTTCCCATTAGTGTCAGAATGAATATCATTATTATCTGTGATTTCTTCAATAAATGATTTATATGGTTCTTGATCTGATTGCTATGAAAAAAATTTAAAAACCTAGAAATATTCATACTTTATAAATTGGATATTATGTTTCCTATTTCTTTTTGGGATATCATGGTGAATTTAATGGCTCATTTGGTCAGAGAAATAGAGCATTGTGAACCTTTAGATCTATGTTGGATGTGTCCTTATGAAAGTAATGAGAATATACTGAAGGGTTGTGTTAATAATCTATATCAATCTAAAGCCTCTATTATTGAGAAGTATCTTACTAAGGAGGTTGAAAAGTTTTATAAAATATACTATTCTACATGGGAACACATTGGTTTTCCTCAAACATTCCATGAAAAAGCTAATTATGGGGGAAAGTGGATCCTTGTATGAAATTCAAACATTAGAAGGGGAAAAATAATGAATTCTTATTTATAATTTTTGAATAACATAGATGATTATAAACCAGATATAACATTTAATAATGTTTGTTAATATATTTTATTCCAAGAAGAATGATATGTCTATATTTAATGAGTGTAATAAAATAGTTTTGTTATGGTTAAAAGAGTACTTTCTTGGTAAATCAGATTCAACAGTAACTTTGAGATTGTTTGTGGGTGGTCCATGTTTAAATTTAATTATATAGTACAATTATGACATTAATGGATTTATATTTCATATCAATGATCTCATCAATAGAATTTTATTTCTGAAAAATAGTTTAATGGTATTCACCAAACCAATTAATTTTTTGAGATCTAATGACAAAAACACAATTTCTGCATCAAGTGAATATTATGGGGTCATAGAAGAAATAAGGGAGGTTTATTAAATTAAATTTCATGTTCATGTGTTAAAATTATAAAGTTATATTTGAAATAATAAACTGAGAAACAATGAATTTGGTATAAAATTTATCAATATTAGAAAATGGGAATACTTATCCTGTCATTTTATAATGAAACACATGAAAAAAATTCAATGTTCATATTAAATATGATATGTAGGGGTATATTTTTTAAATGTGTAAAAACTGTATGTTGGGGGTGGTAGACTTGGTGATGATTCTGATATATTTGTGATCCCTAGTTCCATTGAAACATTAACAGATAATATTGACAACCACATTGTATATATGGTTTATTACATATAGAATGATCAAGACGAAGGAGTTAGGGAAAAATCCTTTATAAAATTCCCAATAGAATAGAAAACACATGTTTATTTCAGGTTTAATTTTTTAAATTTCACAAAATGTTATATTTGTTAATTTTTTTATGCAATAAAACATTTATTGTCTATTAATGTATTTGGATTACTTTTTTGTTTGATTATTGTTCATATTTCACTTACATTTGTATGTAATTTATGGACTTGTATATTTGTGTAATAATTTTAATATTTCATTGATTTTGAAAGATAATGATTGATAAATCATTTTATACACAACATGATTATAGTTTTATTTACTCATTCCTCTGGGGGGAGATTTAAGTTATCTTATTGATGGTCTTCTCCTTCTTTTCATGAGATAACTACTTCCACAGTTTAAAAAATGGGTTTAAGGGTAGAAAATGGTTCACCACATGTTTAGTAAAATTATCAGTTGTGCATAGCCTGCACCATATGATACACATATACATGGTTGATAATGATATTCCTAAATTTTAAAATTAAAATCAATTAATTAATTTTATATTATTTCATGGTAAAATAAAAGTTTGTATTTTTTATAACCAGAGAAATGTTGACAATGTGAAACTATCATAGTTTTGGGAGAACATATTGGTAATCATGTTTGATTTTAGTTTACTTATAATGGATGTTTTTCATAAATATATTCCTTCCAACTTCATATTAGATTAAATATGATGTACCTGATATTGTAGGAGTCAGGAGAAATTGTTTATCATTAGTTTCTCAGAGGTGTATGTATTTCAAATCTTCCCTCTAATCATAATTCAATTTTTTAGGGGATAAACACCATCAAAATCTATGTGATATATATATGTATATCTTATAGGAGATGAAGATAAATTTTTAATAATTGTAGAATTTGGACAATGATAAGTTGTTCTTGTATGTGAAATATTACCTTTTATAAGATTCATTATTTTAATGAAAATTTAATGAATTGTTTCTTAATTCTTTTTTTACAACAATCTAAGAGATCTCATTGGGAGATACAATCTAAAATCATATAACCTCAAGTGATATCATAGGGAGGTAATATAAATTTGAAGAATACATGATATCATAAATATATAAAAATTTGATAGAAAAGTCTTCAAGGTTTGAAGAAGGTTCTCCTCATTCCCCCTATATAAGTTAAAATTGAATGTTATATTAGGAGAGAGTAGTAGTAAAATATCATAAGGAAGAGTTGCGGATTTTAGATGAGAGCATTATATGATTATTTATTTTTTATAAAGTTAATTCAATTATTTATACATTGTTATTCATTATTGATTTTTTAAAAATATTCCATGACAAATTATTTTGATAAGGGGTCTTTATAGATGAGGATATGAAGGATATTTTAGCTATAACACTGGGAAAGCAAGAATACCCAAGTCATGTATGATGATACATGATAGGATTATCATTAAAAAAAGTGGTTCAACATTCTACAATATTGGAGGATTTTTATATAATGAAAATAGAATATCTAGATTATGTAGTTTAGGATAAATAGTTGATGATTGAGAATATGACTAATGATCTGTTACAATCGCTGTTTTTGGACATGAAATGATAGTTTTAGACTAAAACTCCCACTCTTATGTATCCTTTATATTCTCCTAATCATCTAACATAACATGTTATCCCCACTCCTTCTTATCATGCACATACACCCATATTCCACCTCTTCCCAGATATTGTGAGCCATATGTTGATCGTACACAACATCATATTATTTTATATTGTATTATATTGGATATTAGATAAACCATCAATCATAAAATAAATTTTAGAGCATCGAAGATTCACTGTACATGATATTTTAGATATTCCAGTAAGAGTTTCATTACCTATAGATGAGTTGAGAATAGATTGACACATCATCATCCAATTTTTAGGTTGTCCATGTTGACTTGTGTGATGTATTACAATTCATGAATCTATATATTTTATCACTTATTTTGTTTTAGTATTAAATTATAATTATTATTTCTAATTTTATATATTTATCAATTTTTAGAGGAATATTTTAAAGGATAAGTAACACTTTATAGACAATAATAAATACATTCGTATATGAATTCTGATATAGATTCTAGTAGTACTGTCATATTTTCAACATATTCATAATTTTTGTTGAATGTTTTGAGGTCATGACCCCTTCCCCTTTATGTTCACCCATATTGGATATTAAATGGGGGAACATAGATAGTGACCATTAAGCCCCACCTCTAGTTGGACCTCGGTTAGTAACTAGCACTAACAATGTTATAATCTTGTATATATGAGTCATGACACTATAATTGATACACTTGAGAAAGAAAGAGAGATAATATGGACAACAAATAACTCCTTCTAGGAATAAAAAAAAAAATAAAACCAACAACAAAAAATTTTTATCTTGTAAGAAATACTATAACTGAATGGAAAATAAAGGTTCCAAATGTAAGTAATGATGTCAGTGTCCACAAATCCAAAATAGCTTAAAAAAAATTACCTATATAGTACTAACCATCCTGATATCTAAAAAAGTCTAACTGACCTGATAAAAAATTTATATATATGTACGGTGAGTATAATAGTGTACTCAACAGTGCCCTTCATGGAGCCTCTTATACAAAATTAATGAATGAATTCTCTAGAAAAATGAACAACAAGTGAAAGTAAATCATCACCTAAAAAGGTATTCTACATTCCAAGACTCTGTATGGATACTCTCCCAAAATATCACATAAAATTTAATATAATATAATAAATAATATATAAGATACCCCGCTACCACATCCCCATTGGTTTCCCACATTGACTCAACATTTGTCATCCTGAGCATCTCTCTCCTAAAAGGTTCATCCAGAAACTGTTGGGAAACCATGAAAACATAAAACTAATGAAACACACCACCATCTACTTATAACCAAAAGATTCCAAGTAGTTTTCTTGAGATACCATAGCTCACATAACATGTATGAAACATTAATTATATCACCACGAGCCATAAAAACCCATACACCAAGTAAGGATCCTGAATACATCACATCCTTTGTATGTTAAAACAATATTAATACATAAGAATCTATATCCATAATATATATATATATATATACATATATATATATAAATCTATGTGTATGTGTGCAATAACAACATGAAATTATATCCCTTTACACGAATATATGAGGAAAACCATTTAGTGCCGATACTGGCACATGTAACAACCAAGGGAAAAGAGTGGGCACAATATGGGTAGTCATCCATCCTTCATTCCATTATGACGTTAGAAAAAACACCTCCCATGTCGTGTTGAAGAAGGTGACATGTGGGGGGAGGTGTCTCCTTTTTTCTGCTAAGCTCATTTGCGTAGTGGCTTAGTGAGGACCTGCGTGACTTTTTGTTTCCACGAAGCTTTTGTGGTGTTGTGAAGCCACGTTGGCCCACCAGGGGTTGTGCTACGTGAAGACTGATGTGCGTCACGGTTTGGGCTCTTTGGAGTGACCACTTAAGGGGCAAGTTTGACTGTGAAGGCCGTGCGGGACCGAGAAGTCCTTTCTCACTATGGATGCGGATTTGGTTAATCAATGGAAGATGTTATCCCTAACAGACAAAGAAAAGGCGACGATTGAGGCTCGAATTAATGATTACGCAATTTTAGAAAAACGCTTGTCCCTGCTCGTGGTGGGACAGTTTGTGGAAAACATTTCGGTAAATCAGGGGGCCTTCAGAAACACTGTACAACACATCTGGAAACTTGATGCAAGAGTGGCTATTCGGGAAGTGGGGACCAATCGCTTCATCTTTGAGTTAATTAATGATAATGATAGAGAAAAAATCATGTGTGGAAGACCGTGGTCATTCGGAAATCAACTCCTCTTCATGGAAGAGTACAAAGGGGGGACAATTTCCAGCAAGTGATTTTAACTCGTTCCCCCTTCTGGATACGAATTAAAGGAATCCCCTTTCATTCAAGAATGGAAATTACCATGAGGGGAATTGGGGACAGTTTAAGTCACTTTCTAGACTGGAACAGTTCAGACCCAATACAATGCGGCCCTGAGGTCTGGATCAAGGTGTAAATTGAAGTGTCAGAGCCCCTGATTAGGGGAATGTTTCTAAAGATTGACAATACCAACCCTTGGATATCTTTCGAGTTCGAAAAACTCCCAATCTTCGGCTTTTACTATGGTTGCCTTGGCCATCTGGAAAGAACGTGCACCACTAAACACAAGATTGGTGCGGGTAACATCATCCTCCATTATGGCCGTTGGCTCCGTGCCAAAGCGAATAAATATGCTTTCATCCCTGAGACAGAAAAACAAAAGGACCGGGACCAGCTCATGTTGGCACATTCCCGTCCAAAAAAACCCACACCCGATAAAGCATTAATACATGGACCAATGGATTTCCCAAAGGTTGGCCCTCCAACTCAGAGAGAAGTTGGAACTCAGAGTGAATCTGGAGCTCACCCCAAACCCCTGAAAGTCATTACTCCAATTTCGGAAAAATTGGTAATGATGCATCAAGAAACATCGTCACATTTCTTAATGCCAATAATAATGCACGCAGAACAACCAGATCCGGATCCTGACCCACAATCAACCGCAGAAGGCATTCTAACAATGGAGGACCTTGGAATGTCGGGATCTCTAATACTAGGGCCAGCAACCCACCGCAGGTGGAAAAGGGTGCATCAAGGTGAGAGTAATGGGAATGCAGAAGGCTAAAAACTCGGGGTTAGGAAGAGACAAAATCAAACATGTCAATCAGGAAGAAATCTTACCAAAAGAGGGAAACGACTCATGGAGAATCAAGTTCGGAGGAACCAAAGGCGGCAGTGGGTGAGACCTAGCCCCTCCTAAAGCATTTATTGCCTTATGTTGGAACTGTCAATGGCTTGGAAACCCTCAGACGGTTCTCATGCTTCACCGTAACTATGATCAAAGTTTCCCTGATATGGTTTCTATGTCCAAAACCATACTGGAAAACAAGGACTGCAATGGTATTGCTCTGAAGTGCAGATTCCAAGGCCACTTTCTGGTGCCATGACAAGGACATTCCGAGGGACATTGTCTCATTTGGATGGACAATATCGACATCAAAATTTGGTCCTTCTCCTAGAATCATGTTGCAGCGACTACTCAAACAGACTTTCACCCACCCTAGAATTTTGTGGGTTTCTATGGCTGGCCATCCCATTTTGATAAGGTGAAGTCAGGGGATCTTCTTTGTAAGTTGTGACACGACTTACCAAGCCCTATTTTGTTCGGAGGAGACTCCAATGAGATTATGTTCCATAAGGAAAAGTGGGGCAGAACCATCCGAACTTCAGCATCGATCTCATACTTCAGGGAAACAGTCTCTAGTGCGGACCTGGTCGATCTGGGTTACTCTGTTAATCTGTTTTCATGGTTCCACGGAAATTCAGAAGGCACCCATATTTCTGAGCGTTTGGATAGATTTAATGGCTCTACTGATTGGATTAATATGTTCATCATGTATCATATCGACCACATGGCCCTCAACTGCTCGGACCACTATCCAATAATCATTGAATATACTCAAGGAGAACAAAATAGATAGTTCAGCATACCCTTTAGATTTTATAGATTTTGGTCAAAAGATCAGGAATGCGAAGTTGTGATCCGTTCAAGCTAAAAGAGAACTCACAAGGATGTTTTCCTTAACTTCCAACAGGTCTCATCTGATCTGACGTCTTAGAGCAATAAGAAATTCCAACACCCCGACCGACATTGTGGAGTCCTTGAAAAGAGACTGAACAATATCCTTAATCAACCCACTTCCAATTACAATATCTCTAAGATTGTAGCCACACAAAGAGAGCTAGATACGACTCTACATGAAAATGAAAGTTTCTTGGATATGCATACACGGGACAACCATATTAAATAAGGGAATGCTAACACCTGGTATTTTCACCAGAAAGAATTAGCTAGGATTTGGAAAAACTCTATTACATGCATCTCAAAAATTGACGGAAGCAAAGTTTCTTACACCAATGGTATCCACGAGGCCTTGACAGGTTTTTTCCAGAATATCTTCTCTATAAGGACCCATTTAATGTCTGCTGAGATGGAAGAATGCATCAGACCAGTGATTAATGCAGAGATTAATAGGAAGCTCAACAAAGATGTGACAAACAATGAGATTAACCTAGCGCTAATACATCATCTTACCACCAAGGATTTGGGACCAAAATAGTTGCACACCCTTTTTTTCAAGAAATACTGGCACATCATTAGTCCAGATATCTGCAACATGATTAAAAATATCTGGGATAGTAATACCAGCATTGCGGCCATCAATGAAACTATCCTTGTCCTCATTCACAAAATTAAGAAACCCTTGGCGATCCCTGACTTTAGACCTATCAGCCTCTACAATGTATCTTAAAAGATCTTTTCTATGATTCTTTTCAATCGGCGGTGACCATGGCTACCTGATATTGTCTCTGAAAATCAAGGCAACTTTGTAGGGAAGAGACTGATAACTGATAATGCGATTGTGGACCATGAAGAGTTTCATTCTATGAAATCATGCTCCACTATAAAAAGAGGAACCATGGACTAGAAACTGGATATGACCCAGGCCTACGATATTTTTGAATGGCACTTCATAGGATTCGTTTTGCAAAAAATGGGTTTCTATGCAAAATGGATAGATATGGTCATGCATTGTGTCTTGATCATCTCTTTCAAAATCAAGGTCAATGAGGATCTTACAAGAGAGTTCGCCCCATCCCGAGGCCCTCACCAAGGAGACCCCCTCTCCCCTTTTATCTTCATCCTGGTGGCTGATGTTTTTTCTAATCTTATTTCCAGGGCTGATTCTTCTTAGTATATTCTTGGGGAAAATGTCTGCCGAGCGAGCCCTCCAGTTTCACATCTATTCTTCGCCGAGGACTGCCTCCTTTTTTCCAGAGATATAATTAATGAATGTTGGGTGATATGTCAAGCAATTCATCAGTACAAGAGGGCGTCTATCCAAACAATCAATTATGGAAAATCAGAAATTTCCTTCAGCACAGTGGTACCTCTTGCTAATTGGGATGATCATTGTGAATCAACTGTCATCCGTATGGTTGATAAATATCAGAAGTATGTTCAGATTTCCACAATGATTGGCCGATCCAGAAAAGAAATCTTCAAATTTATTGTGGATAGCATTGAGGCTAAAATTCAAGGCTGGACCCCAAAAAGAATTTCTAATGTAGGCAAAGAGACCCTCATAAAAGCTGTCATCCAATCTGTCCCAAGCTACTTTATGTCCCTTTTTAAAATCCCGGTGGCAATCGTCGACCAGATCCACACACGTACTACTAGTTTCTGGTGGGGGAAGATCGATGGTAGGAATCAAACTCACTGGATGGATGAGGAGAACCTCTGTGTACCCAAATCAGAGATTGGGATGGGGTTTCACAATGTTCCTCTCTTCAACGACGCGCTTTTGGCCAAGCAAGGATGGCGCCTTATTAACCACCCATCATCTTTATGTGCACGAGTTCTACGAGCTAAGTATTTTCCCCACACAAACATCCATGCCTTATCTCTTGGTCCCCGCCCTAGCTTCCTCTAGAGAAGCATTTGGGATGCTAAAAAACTTTTCGATAAAGGAATGGGATGGAGGATTGGAAATGGCTCATTTGTCAAATCTGTACTGATCCCTGGCTCATTGATATGGATGGTATACGAGCTGCATCCCTTGCCTAACCAGGTCTAGAAGAATCCACTTTCAACTGCCTTTCTTCTGACCAGGGATAGGGATGATATTTGGAAATGTTCTTTGATTGGTTCAATGAAAGAGATCAAAGAATTATCCTTAGCATTCCGTGGGTACCAAACACATACCCTAGCCATATTTTCTAGATCAATAACACCTCGGGCGAATATATAGTGATATCTGGTAACAGACTTGCTGTTGGAATCCAATCAGTTGGCTGGGATGGGGTACCTTGGAAATCAATTTGGAATCTCAACGTCCCCCAAAAAATTCATCAATTTTGGTGGCAGGTTTGCTTGGGCATTCTCCCAACAATGAGCCTTCTAATTTACTGACATATGGCCAGTACCACCTTTTTCCATTTCTGCCTAGACACTCCAGAAACTCCTCTACACGCTATTGTTTACTGCTCGAAAGCGAAGGATATTTGGAATCATTGGGGTCTGGGTTCAGCTGCTTCGTTGGCATTGGCATCTTACCTCCCCGATTTATTGATGCGTTGGTGCTCCTTTCTCTGTTCGGCAGATGTTGGCTCACATTGCACCTTGTCTTGGATTATTTGGGTTCGGTGTAATGATGCAGTATTTAATCGAGCTCACAGACCCACCAAATTCCAGATTGATCAGGACACTTCTTGGATTGAAGGTTGGAAAGGCCATTATGGGTATTCTTTTCTGGGTGTCCCCCCCTCCCATCCCACCCACTGGAATCCCCCAATGGAAGGGATACTCAAGATTAATGTGAAGGCGTCCCTTCCGAAGGATGGGCTTGTTGCCCTCGGCCTCCTTGCTCGAAATCATATGGGGAAGATCCTTGCTGCTAAGTATGAACCACATCAGGCATTCTGGGAACTGGCACTTGCTAAGGCCACGACCATCCTTGCTGGTCTGATGCTCGCCTTGGAATGTGGATGGTGTGATATCATCATTGAGTCTGACTGTCTCACCATGATCGATGCTATTAATCACAATGACGTTGGCCACCAGTCTTTTTCCATCATTATTAGGAGAATTCGCTCACTTATCCAATGCTTCTCATGTTGTAGTTTCTCCTTCACCAAAAGGGAAGGGAACAACGCGGCCCATTAGCTTGCGGCCTCATGCCCTTTTGATTCTAACCAGTTCTGGTTAGACAATTTCCCTTCATGGCTTTTCACATGTAATTCATATGCTCTTTTTCATTAATGTTATATGGATTTTTTAAAAAAACAATCTCTCATACTATTGAATTCCACTACTAAGACAAGAAATCATAAAAGCACTAGACAATTTAAAGAGATATGTTAAATTATCATATCCCTATTTATTAGTTTCACATTATGCTATGTAGTTCATAAGAAATAATTATGAAATAAAATTTCCATCAGAAAATTTCATTAGTATTTCAACAAGGATTTGTTCCATAAAGGCATATGATATCCATGTTTATGGCATCCAAGCATTTTCAATATCCCCATTGCATCCCATAAAGCTCAAAACCCATGGGTTAAACATGTATTCATTTATTTGAAAAAATTATTTTCAATATCACAAGGTATTATAAGAAAAAAATATATCCAAAAAAATAGAAGGGTATCAACATGGTGAGTATATGAACTACCCATCGATTTATATCCACCTATATTGATACCATAAACCCATCCAACCATGAGAAGCTTAATAGGTAAAAAAAATTTAATACCCCACTTTTCATTTCAACTCATAGATGGATGGTAATATAAAAATGTTTCCTCAACTAGTGGGGAATGTAAATAAGATAAAAAACAATAGATACAAAAAACATCCAACTTTCTAATTAATGGGTTATCCTAGATTCAACATATTCTATCATCTCCACTGTCGTTCCAAAAATAGCATACATAAACTGATGAATCTCCCCACTCCATGAGTCAATTTTTGGAACAAAAATAGGTTATCCCCACAACACATACAACAACAACCCTCTAGGATCATCCTTCCAAGGATCACATCACAAATGATCTTACCTACCCCACAAACCACAATAGCCCTCTAGAATAATTTATCCTAGGCTCACTTCATATATAAAGAATTTGAAAAAAAGTTTAGAGGATCTTTCCCAAAAATGAGGCAATCATTATTCAGACAGAATGAGCCCTCAGGGCTACAAAGAACAAAGAACTCATCCAGGAAAAAAATGGGAAACTATGAACCCACAAAGGCATTATCATTTTTCTCAAAACTATTTATTTTATCCATCATTAATTCAACCGATTCATTATATGTGGGTTCTAACTATAGGAAACTAATGAAACAATCTATCACAAGCTATAATAGATTAATTAAACAATTAATGTAACATGGAATTAATTCCAATAGTCACTTAATTATCTATTAATTAGGGAAATATTTTCATTACTAAATCCCATAATGAAAAAAATTCTAATTTGAGTGAGGCATATGTATCACAATACCATGAAAATGAAGAGTCAAACCATTTTTGTGGTACAAAAACAATAACATCACTACTTGATCGATACAAATTATTTAATCTAGTTGAATAATTTTATTAGGTCAATTACGTTGAGATCTAATGTGATAAATCAATATAAATCTATGTTTTCACATTATTAATATCGAGCGTAAATGAATCCCCTACCACAAAAGGTCATTGATGTAAATCGCATGAGAATAGACCAATCAAAATATCACAATCACCTCCATAATAAAAACATCATCCATATAAGGACGTCGTGGAACATCATCACAAACTGCCAACAAGGAAACCCCCATTAGAAACATATAGATCAAGTTACATCACATGGAAGATAGAATAATGATGAAACATATCTAAGAAACCAAAATAATTGAGGAAGATCATAAATATTATTGAATAATGATCACGAAAGATTAAAGTAGGTAGTTAGTGATTGATCCATAAAGAATGTATCTGAAAAACATTTAATAGGGGGTTATGGGGCTGCATAGAGTCAATAAATAGCTACTCTATCCTTAGGGTTTTACAAATACAAGTGGATGAAATGTTTTAAAGCATAAAAAATAGAGGAATTATATGATGTGTAATCCCATTTCACAACATGAAAAACTTATATTTTAGTTTTCACTAAAAAAGCCTTCACTTCATCACATGTTTTTATATTTCAAACACAATTTTATAATGTGACATGTGTCCAAGTTTCACATCAAATAACTCTTCATGATGTCAAATCCATCTCTTTTTCATACTAGTAGTAAAAAACTACTCCATACATTATATGAGCCTCCTATGATCATTACAAGCCTCAAGAACATGAAATTTTATTGATACATGTAGATAATGGCCCTTACATAAGATACAAATAAAAAATTCCAATCCTCAATAATAAAAGACTATCCAAGAGAGGAAAAAAAGGGGTCATTCAAATGATGACCCCACAATATACCACACAAAGATCATTCAATCACATGACCTTTGCGAGATCACATGGGGAACAATAAACAACCCATTAAATAACCAAAAACATCTCTAAAATTTTATCCCTATTTATATTACTCTCAAATGAGAGTATTCCACAAATAGAAACAAGATAACTCCATCTCACATCAAGAAAGAGTTTTAAAACCACAAAACTAACAACACTAGAATAGAAGAGATAAACATAAAATAGCTCAAGGTACTAAGATTCATATTCATAGTTACTCTTCAACATGGCTTTATAACACCATAAGATACTAAAAAGGGAATAACATGATTATTATCACATTCTCCTAGAATTCATGGATCTCAATAAACCACTCTTCGAATGTCGCATCATCATCAACATTGATGTCACTCCTATCGATGATATATGAGTCATTATGATGATAATGTCAGAGCTAGTATATGTAAAAAACATCTTGTATCTAAATCATATGTGGGTGCGATATCCAATATGACATGAATCAAAATCATGAAAAAACCTCAAAATTCCAATAAACTAGAGAGCAAGCTTACTAAAATAACAAAACCATCACTGACCGTGATGAGGGGTGACCTTTAAACACACATGAACCCCAAAATAAAACCATATAGATATCCTCTTATGATAATAATAGGATTTCCGATGATCAAGAACTACATTCATCCAATCAATAATAACATTAAACATCTTCATCATGTTCTTTTCTTGTTACAGCCTATGAATTTTTGACTCTCCCACCATAGTGTAGCACAACAACAAAAAGAATTTTAACCCATTCCCTGCTTCAAACCGGTCAATGCTGATAATGGTGTGGAAGCTGTTTTTTAAGAGAACTATACAAATGAAAATTCCTCATCCAAAAACCTTAAAAAAAAGGACACAAGAATGCATCATGTCTTCACGAGTTTGGGTGGTCCACTTAGTTATTCCATCTATTTGTAGTTAAAAAGAAGTGCACAGAAATTGTTGACAATCAGAAGCATACTGGACACATCTCCGCACCCAAGAGGTAAAAATGTATTGTTATATGAATTGATCATCCTCATAACTCCTTGTAGTTTCACCACATCTTCAATATATTTCATCAACAAAACATCCACTAAGATTGACTCCTAGATCACTCTAAATTTTGACGATTTAATAAAATGATCCACTACAAACCATAACGAGTCATTTCTTCCCAAAGACCATGGTATACTGAAAAAAAATAGATAAATATTTCCTCCCACTTCCACTAAGGGTAATATAACAATTGAAAAAACTACTAAGAACATGGTTCTTAGTACTCAACTTATGCAAGACCAAACATCGAGATCCAAACTCTGCATTTCCACTCCTTATTATATTGCACCAAATCTAATCTCTCAAAACACTCTACATATTTTTAATGATAGGATGTACTACTGAAGGATAATTATGGTCATCTATGAGAATCATACAATGAATCTCCCCTATAACTAAAAGGCTTCCCATAAAAAACACTAAGTGTTTTTTATCATCATCCCAGCCATCATGGGCCCCAAAACCAACAACTTAGACTCTCCAGAACTCTAGCGCAAGATCCCCCAAAATAGATTCCTCAACCTTCTTCAACATAATTGACCACATATTCATATACAATTACAACAACTTACACAAACATATCTCATATCAATATGTAATGATGATATTTCAACAATTACTATCAAAGAGTCACCATGTTCAGACACTACATCACTACACGACTTTATGATCAATGCATGTGCAACAAAATTTTGATTCCCATGTGTATTGAAAATATCGATGATGTAATCCGATAAAAATTCCATATACTGATGTTGGAGAACATTCAATTCAAACTAGGATGAGAAATATTTTAGGATCTTATGGTAGGTGAAGACTAAAAAAAATCATTGATGGGGTATTGTATCCACAACATTAGGGGAAACACATATTCCACCATCTCAAGATCTTGGGTGGAATATTTACACTCATGCAGATGCAACTATAGATACCCATAATAAACTACTGATCTCTACTGTATCAGAACACAACCCAACCCTAGAGACAAATTATCATAGGAAACCTTGAACTTAGCACCTTCTATTGGTGTAAAAATAACTAGATCACTAAATAACTTATCCTTCAGATATTTGAGGATTTCTGAAATTGATTAGTCCACAAGAAATACAAATCCATTAATGTCAATGATATCTTAGGAGTCTCAGATAAATAGAAATCAGATACTATCCTTCTATAATAACCTATATGGGCACGAAATCATCACACCCATGCCACTCTCTTGGGGAATTCCCAACAATCAATTTCTTCTATCTTCAATATATCCTTATCAACTCCTGAAAAGGATTCAAAATTACCCATTGAATAGAATTATTGAGTGAAGAACTCACAACTCAATAACTTCCAAAATAGATTCTGATGGAAAAGAACTCCAAAAATGGCACAAAGATGCTCTGTATGCTCCTCCTCATACGTAGAGTGGACAAGGATTTAAACAATGATCACTAGTAAAAACATATCTTAGAAATCATAGATCATACTATTAATTAACCTCATTAACACATATTGATAGCTTTACACACCGAACGACCACAAAATGATATCATAATGCCCATTACATTAATAGAATGCAATCTTTAGAATACACTCATCCTGTACTTGCATGAAATGAAATCATGACCGAACATTTATATTTAAGTGACAAATCAAACCATTTAGTTTATTATATAAATCATAAATATATAGAATATGTTAGTTGTTCTTCAGTATCACTTGGTTCATGCAATTATAATCGATACACAACTTCAACTGATGTCAGCCTTCATTATAAAAAAAATCATTTCACGCCAAGGTGGTAGACTCAGCTAAATAAAACCACACAACATTAGACTATTGACTTATATACATAGATATCACAAATCCCAAGGTTCTGTCCTAAATAGAGGAATTGATAATGGAGACACACCTGTATATTGCTTGATCCTAACATTGATCTCCCATCGATGGGGTGCCACTACATCCTCTATAGAAATACATTGTTGTACTCTTCTATGACCACAAGAAATACAAAATGATGAACCTCTGACAAACTCATCATCATCTCTTATATTAAGGACAAAAAGGAATGAAAATTCCTCTAAATCATCTGAGGGTCTTAGTCTCTAACAAACACTATTGACCCTCAATCTTTATCGAAGAACACAACCTAAATACTCGAGGAATCCCCTATATAATTTAGTAAATGCAAAAAATCCATGGTGAGGATGATTTCATATATTTATATATTGAAATATAGAAAATCTCACCCATACATGTGTTTCTTCAGTTGTAGATCAAAATTTATACATAATTCTAACATGCCAGTTTGACCTTTTACTAGTGTAGTCAACACAAAAGGAAATGAAGAATCTCTACATCAATTTCCATAGCATGGATAAGAGAATGTTATATTATTGAGTTCTTAACTCCTCGATTAAAGAAACCATAAATCCAATTATAAATCATTAAAAGGATACCTCTAACAATATCTTCTCACCGGGTGATAGAAATAAAATATTTTTAAGATGTCCAAAAACTACTCTACAACCTCTCCAACCATACTGATGACCACCTCCATGGCTCCACATTACTCTCTAGTGATGGGGAGCATCCTGAGGCTATCCTATAAGTAACTCATCTACTCCCTATTAATCCCAAACTAGAGTATCATACTAATATTACCGCAGCTAGAAATGCCTCAATGGAGGAACATGAAGTGGAATAATTGGTTTATGCTTACTTCTCAAAATGGTTGGGCACATTCATCTCTAATTACCTCAGCCTCCATAAGAAAAACTTGAATATGATCCCTTGGTATAGGTATCAGTGTGACTTCCACATGAGAAACGAGACATTGAAGGCTCTGACAAAGCCTCACTCATCAAAATAATAATTTCCCTAAAAACTTGGAACCTCATACCATAACTCTATTATATAGGGAATGATTAAGACACCACGCTCATAATGGTCTAGTAGTGGATTACGTCATCTTGATGAACTCTTCTCTTTCCACTACCTCAAGATATGTCTTTATCATAAACGTGTATACCTAACACTTGATCTGGGGATGAAAAACATTCTCAATATTTATCACCCAAGCCCTCTCATCTGGTAACTAGTCCAAAGCATATCACAAAAGGGTATTGAAATGAATCTTCAACACTAACTCACTAGACCTCCCATACAAAATGGTAAGTCTCTTTTGGAGAATGGTTTCCTTCATATTCAATGATAATTTGGATCTATATTGTTCTTAGATATCCCCCCATGATACATATGACTTCTCGTGATCATTGATTAATAATAACCGAATCTATCTCACTATCCTATATAGCATTGTTACTACCAATGATATCTAGTGTTCCATTGGACAAGGGATCGAAGTAAAATCTATCTCCACGTCCACTAATGAGACTTTTGTGAAGGAATTTGAAAAAATCCCCTTGTACCTTTGTATACTCTTGCATTGAAACTATAATAGTTTCCTCACCCAAGTGTCTTCATCACCAAACTCTACCATGAAGCGATCTCCCTGCATTACCTACTAGACTTATTATATGTAAACAAAAAAAGGATGTCAACCAAGATCCATACATGCAAAAGAACACCTGATTAGATCTCATAAACCTAGAATACATTGTACAAAAACATTAATTAATTAAATTATGTTTTTAATTGTAGTATAACTTTTCCAATGATCTGCACATTCAAACATGATGACAATGATGAATGATGTATGATACATACCATGGTCTTTACCCCGAAACCAATAACACAACATTTAGTAGCCACCATAAGCATAATGGTTCGTGCAGCCAATCATAGGGGTCCCTAAATACCCTTGTATCAACTAGTATCACCTAATTACAACACTTTCTCACATGAGTGATAATGTTTCCCTACCGACCCATTCAACCTTACATGTGCATAAAGTTAAAAACTTCATCATATCCATCAAATTGGATTTGATACCACATTATCATTACCCCCTACACAAAGGTTTTACCCCCTCCTGATACAGAAACAAGATAAGATAGATAGAAACCCCAGTTTCATGCCTCTAGTAGGTCTTCGGCTGGATACTATCATTAAAAGTATAATAAATATACATCTACGATGAATTACGCTTTAAGAGAAACACAAGAGAAAGAGAGAGATAATATAGAAACCATACAACACTTTTTTAGACAACAAAATAAAAATAAACTGATCTAAATAAATACAATTTCATACAAGAACTATACTAAATATAGGGGAGACTTCAAGTTCTATATGAATGTAATGATGAATACAATACTAAAACCCAAACAAATCCTGTAAAACCCAGAGCTTAAGGTAAATAGAGCTATCTCCAGCCTTCTCCAACTAACCAGAAAACAGTTTATACATACCTAGGATGAGTATAAGATTATAATGAGTAGGATCTTTCCTAGATTCTATAAAACATTTGTGTGGAATGTATAAAAATGTATAGTGTAATACATGTGAAACTATCCTGTCACCGAAATGGTTATATTATATTCCCAACATCACCATGGATATAGTCACCATATTTTTCATACAAGAGAATATAATATAATAAATAATTTTAATGGTGCCCCTCTACCACTTCCCCACTGTGTTTTCACTTTTCTCCGATATCTCACATTCATATCATATCTCTCCAAAAATGAAATCCTGTAATGACCTAGGTAAAGAACTAAAACATGAACATGGTGCAACACTCCAACACATCTACCAAACCTTAATTAACACTTTAGTTTTCAGGAGCCACTGAAGCTCACATAAATTGTATCATACATAAGTTGTAATACCTCAAGCCATCACATCCCATGCACCATGTAAGAATTTGAAATCCATCAAATCCTATACATGTCACACCTATAACACCCCAACCCCAGTTACCCAGAGTCGATGCATTATTACATAACATTGGCATGATCATAAAATATAAAGTCTCGAAATACTGATTAGTTTAGTAGCTTGGAATCACTAGATACATTCATAAATATTACAATACATCATAAAGTGAAAAACTACAACAACATCTTGTCTCCACAGAACACACTCATATCCCATCATACTATCCCTGTAGGTCATTCAAAAAATACTTCTTCACATCCTAGGAAAAATAAAACATAGAAAGGGGTGATCTTAGTTTCCCATTAAGAATTATAATATTGCGGAAACTTTCATAAATAAGCATAAACATTTAAGGAAATGTATAACTAAAACAAAAGACTTTTGAACTTTATATTTAGCAGAATATGGATGAAATAAAATGAAATAATTCCATTTACTTATTCACTTGGATATTCTACTAATAAAATAATCTCATGCAATATCAATAACCACATTCATAATGACGGAATGGATAATGTCATACTATCATAAACACATAGTAAAGGCCTTGTGCCAAGACTACAAATAAGATCTTGTCAAGGCCTTATTCCAAGACACGATATTGTTTCATGAGACCTACCGATGCATCGAGAAGCTACAGCGGGCTCCACCTGTCACTTAATAAGTCCAATGCATTCTTTATGTGAATAGGTTTAAACATAACATAAACAATCGTATTAAAACTAGCGTACGAAATGTAAATACTTTCTATATAAAACATGAATGGTATAAAAATAACACATCCATAGTAAAGCATATCACACAACTTTCAATACAATATGGATGTTTTGTATCATAATAAATCAAATTTAAATAATCTTAAAATCCATCAATGGATGTTGACATAGATGAAATCAAAACTATTTGAGAGAAATATCTATTTTTTTAATCATTAAAAGTCAAATAATTATAAAAAAACAATTAAATTAATAATATTCTTATAAGCTAGTAAGGTATTCTTAGACGATTTTATAATGGCGTAAAATAGCCGCACCTGCCATATAATTAAAAAAAATACATTCTTACCTTAATTTTTTTGAAACGGTAAAAAAGGACCTTGTTTGAAAAACAACGACAAGATTTATTTATAAACATTTTATAAAAATTCAAACAAGGTTATAAATTACATTAAGCCATATTCTATAAAATAGTAAGATTGATTTGAAATACAATTTTAAGAAACATGGTTGTGGATGATAGAGAGGTCCCAGTAGATATGTATGTATAAACAACCTCGGATAATGTTGAGATTGTAGAATTAAACCCTTTCATTGTAATTTTACTTGGTATAGGGTAGTTTAACCTCTGGTATAATTGTTAAATAATTGTTATTAAATTATACAAGAATCATATACATTAATATGATATCATATATGATCTTTTAACATTGCTTTGTTAATATTATCTTAGTATTAACATCGTTTCAGGTATTAACTTATATGATTTCTTACATAAGACATATTTTTAATAGATATGTTGTATCTTATTTATATCCAAAATTATATCAAGTCCTTAAAAATTCTTTTTAATCGTAATATTAGAAATATACTTGAATGGATACGATTTGGAATGAATCTCATCGCATTCGTGGAGACGGTAGTCTGTACGTACGTACTAGCGACAATATCATTCATTTGATATTAATATAATATATAATTGGATGATATATCATATATAAAGAATAATTATATTGTTATATTTATTATTTACTTCAATTAGACATCATTATCATACCAATCCAAACTATAATGTCTTGAATAACAATTACACCACAACGTGGAGACGGTAAGCTGTACGTACACACGTATGGTGATAAGTCATTCTAAGGATGGATAGAATACTGAATATGGTTGTACCATATTTATAATAACATCACAGTATATAGACAATACTGGAGTTATTATATTAAAATAGAAATAACAATGAATGAAGAAGTGGAAGAAAACGGAACTTGAAAGAGGGTGGTGAAAACATAACCTCTTTATCAGGTTCTTCCTTTTGATATGATCAAAAGGGAACCTTAGGATAGAATTATGACTAAAGGAAGGCCTCTAGGATGAAGTGAGGGAAGTTGAGACGATATGTGGGAAGGGTTTGGCTGAACCAAAAGTCTTTGAAGGTATTAATTTAAGAGAAGGGGGAGTTCCCTTTTATAAGAGGGGCGATGGGCACCTTAGAAAAAACTAGAAATATTATTTTATAATAAAATGAAATTCGGTTTATGATGGATCTAATGTGGATTATTTAAATGAAATGGTGGTTATAGGTCAAAAAAAACTCATCCAAAAGGTTTTAGATAGGTTTGGGTCACTATATTAACATTATCTTTTTGATTTAACTATTTGTTAAATAGTTTTATATTTACCATTTCTCTTTTTATTTTTATATTATATAGTTAATAAACATACTATATACTTCCAAGAGACCGCCAAGTGGTCACTTATTGATGCACCTATCATTATATAAGTCCTTTGCATGAACATTATATTTTTATGAATAGAATATCAATTAATAATATAATATTTGTTTTAAAAACTCCTTTATGTAAATTTTGACACTATTTAATAATTGATTTTTTAAAGTCATAAAAACATTATTAATTCAAAAAAAAAAATTTAATTAACTATTAAATGTTATATTAACCAATTATATTTTTGGATGTCATTAAAACATTAAATTATATTTATTTTAACATTTATAATACCAATTATTTTATTCTTTTATTAATAAGGAAAATACTACATCCTTATTGTGTCATAAATAAATTTAATTATTCAAGGTATATAAATTATAAATAAAATACCACTATGTATGAAATCTATTTATCTTTCTAATGAATATTTATAGTTGAAAATATAACATACACAATCATATGTAAAAATTGTTTTGCTAAAAGATATATGCTTATGTAATTTTTGTATTTACTTTATCTTAATTAATATACAGTGTCCTTATCACTTACAAGTGGATCCATGGGGTGATCAAATCGACCCAAGGGGGCCCATGGTTATAAATTCATCATCCAATAGGGTTAGGTAATGTGTTATGATAATTTAATATTAGTATAAAATTATTTTTTACCCATATTTACCAGATTTACCCTTTAACCATGGTAAATAAAATATTTACCGAAATAATTTTTCAAAATGTCTAAAAATAAAGGTTACCTATTAACATAATTTGGGCATCCTGATTCTAAATATGGAATCCATTTTACTAATATTAAAACACAAAAGTGGCATAAATAAATTTAATATTAATTCCCGTTGTCAAAAAAATTGTATTTTTAAGAAATAAGAACCATCAAAAGATTGACACGTGTTTATGTGTAGTTTAAATGTGAAATTATTTCCAATGACCAAAATTGGATTAAATGGTAAAAATATAATATAATTATACTTTAATTCCATTGAAATTAATTATTTATCACTATTAATTATTTCGATTAAAAAAGTTGTTTTTTAATTAAAATTTAATAATTTACACTAATCATCAAAATATGAAAGTTATCAGAAATGTACCAAGGTTTCACCCTAAGATAATTTTGATATTCAGAATTAAAATATTAAGTCCATTTTGAATGATAAAAAGTATAAAATTTCAAAAAGTGCGAATTACTATTCATAACAGCTAGTTGATTGGTTGTGGTGTTTTAGAACTTGAAGTTGTGTACTACACATGCTATTGTACTATTCAATGAGAAGCGTGCCGTGGAAGCATGGGGTGTTACATTCTACCCACCTTATAATTATTTCGTCCTCAAAATTTATAGAATAATACCACATGAAAAGACTTGGGTGGTTCTTCATTATAAGTTCCTCGGGTTCCCACTTTGCATCTTCCATCTTATGATTTCTCCATAGAACTTTTACCAGGATAGTCCTCCGGTTACTCAGCCCTTGTTCTCTAGTATCATGAATCCTAATGGGTTCTTTGCAATAAGACAGACCGGGTTCCAGTTCTACTTCCTCATAGGTGAGTACCTGCATTGGGTCCGGTATGTATTTTTTCAATAGTGATACGTGGAACACATCATGAACTTTGGAGAGACTTGGCGGAATTGCCAAACGGTAAGCTACAACCCCAATTTATTCCAGAATTTCAAAAGGTCCGATGTACCTGAGACTCAATTTACCCTTCTGAAATGTTTAACTCCCTTCCATGGAGATACCATCAAGAAAACATGATCTCCAACATGAAATTCCAAATCCTTCATTTGGTTATCGGCATATATCTTCTTCCTACTTTGAGCTGCTTTGATGTGGGTTTGGATTACCTTCACCTTTTCCATCGTTTCCTCCACAAGTTCTGGGCCTCTGAGTTTTTTTCACCAAACTCATCCCAACAGGTTGGTGTGCAACATCTCTTTCCATATAACGCATCATATGGTGGTATCCGAATACTTGAATGGAAGCTTTTGCTATAGAAAAATTCCACTAGAGTTAAATATTGATCCCACATACCCTAAAAGTCAAGTGATAAAGATCTCAGCATGTCTTCTAAGGTTTGAATAGTATGTTCTGATTGTCCATCAGTTTGGGGGTGGTAGGAAGTGCTCAAACGAAGGTCAGAATCCAGGTCTTTCTAATGACTTTACCAGAATATTGATGTAAAATGGGTATCATGATGAGAAATAATCGATAGGGGTACTCCATGACGTCTCACAACTTCATTAATATATAGTCTTTCTAGACGTTCAAGTTATAGATCTTCTCTTAAAGAAAGAAAATTTGATGACTTGGTAAGACGATCAACAATGACCCATATCGCATCGTTCCTTCTGAGATTCATTGGTAGACCCATGACAAAGTCCATCATAATATTATCCCATTTCCACTCCAATATGGGAAGAGGTTTCATGACTCATCTAAGTTGTTGCCTTCTAGCATTCACTTGTTGAAAAACCATACATATTGATTGAAAATTAGCAATCTCCATCATCATGTTGTCCCACCAAAAATGATCTTTCAAATCACAATAGATTTTGGTACTCCCTACATGTATAAAGAAATTGGAACTATGATAATCATTCAACAATTCCCTTTTTAGATCTGGTATATCGTGAAGACAATGTTTCTCCCAAATTTCAAAATACCTTCTTCATACACAAAGTCACTTAATCACCCATCATTCACAGCTTTAATATTATAATGATATTCTTCTTCATCAGTCTGAGAAATCTTTATCCTTTCTAGTAAATATGGTTTGAAACCATTTGAAAAAGTATCGTTGTTTCATCTTGGATGGTAATTCCAATATCCATCTTCACTAGATCGATGTAAATAGGATCCCTTTCAATTCTCATCATGTTCAAAACTCCATGTTCCTTTCTAATCAAAGCATCTGCCATCTTATTTTTCTTTTCCTAGGAGGTAGTGTATCGTGAAATTAAAATCATTGAGTAGTTCAAGCCATCTATATTTCCCCATTGTTCTTTTTTTGAGAAAATATACTTCAAACTCTTGTGATCGGTATATATCTAACATTTTTCACCATAGAGATATTTTCTCCATATCATCAAATAAAATATAATATAAGCTTATTCAAGAACATGAGTAGGATAGTTTTACTCATGAATTTTCAATTGTCATGATGCATAGGCAATAAACCTATCATTATGGATAAGGACACAACCAATTCCTCTTTTTGAAGCATCTCTATAAATAAAAAACCCATCATTCCCCAATGGTATATTCAATATAAGAGCGTTGACAAATCATCTCTTCAATTATTCAAAACATTCTTCACACTCTTTTTTCAAAATAAATTTAACCCCTTTACATGTGAGCTTCATTAATGGGTTATCCAATCAGGAACAATTATGTACGAAATGTTGATAATATCCTGCTAAACCAATAAAAATGTGTACCTCAGTTATAATCGTCGCTGCTGGCCATTCATGGATTGACTTGGTCATAGAAGGATCAACAAGGATTCCATCCTTGGAGACAATATGGCTATGAAAAGAAATCACATGAATCCATAATTCAAACTTTCTAAACATCATATACAATTCATGTCTTCTAAGAGTCTTCAGGATAATGCGCAAGTGATTTTCATGATCATCGTAGCTTTGGAGTATTCTAAGAAATCATCAATAAATACCACTACAAAGTCATCAAGATCTTCCTTGAAAACTTTGTTCATTAGATCCATGAAAATAGAGGGTTCATTGTTCAGCCCAAAAGGAATTACTGTAAACTCGTAATGCCCGTACCTGGTTTGAAATATTGTATTTGGAATTTATTCCTTTTTTACACACAACTGATGGTATCTAGATCGACGGTCAATCTTTGAAAAGTATCAATCTCCATGTAGTTGGTCAAATAAATCATCAATGCGAGGTAGGGGATAATTGTTCTCCATTTTTATATCATTGATTTCCCTGTATTCGATACATAACCTCATTGATCCATATTTCATTTGAACAAAAATAACAGGGGATCCCCATGGAGAAACACTTGGGTGAATAAATCCCTTATTACTCAATTCATCTAGTTGTTTCTCTAGTTCCACTAATTCCATATATTCCATTCTATAAGGGGTATTTGATATAGACCTTGAACCAGGAATTAAATCAATAGAAACCCCAATTTCTCATTCTGGAGGATGTACATGTAAATATTATAGAAAACATCTATATATTCTTTCACAATAGGTACATCCTCTATTTGACCATTCCATTCCACTCCCATAATTTTTTCATTCTCTTCCTACTGGTCAATGGAATTTAGTGGAGCTAATGGGGGTGGATCTACATTAGAATCAGGTGGTGATGATTCTGCTCTAAAGATAAGGTGTTCTTTATCAACATCATCAAAAATCGTAACCTCCTTATTCTTACAATAAATCTTCGAATCATGGCCCAAAATCTAATCCATATTGAGGATTATATAAAATTCAATCATGGGTACGATGATCAGATCAGTAGATAAATAACTTTTATGTTCTCTAATAGGTACTGATTCACAAAACATTATTGTAATGATACTTCCCTTTGGAGTTTTGACTGAAAACTCCCTAGTTAAATCAAATTGGAAATATCTAATTTTCATAGCAAACTGGGAAGATAGGAAACAATGCGATGATCCAAAATCAGATAAAGGATTTTCTAAACTTTAGCAAACCATTAAATTACCTTCAACCACGTCATTGGGAGATTCTAAATTAGCAATAGTGATAGCATAATATTAGCCTTGATCTCTTGGCCTTTTCGGAGGTAAGTTCCCCTGATTCTTAGGACATTTACTTGCATAATGTCCCATCTCCTGACAAGTGTATCATTGAACATCGATAGCTTCTTTCTTCCCCTTGTAATCACGAGCTTGGTGTCTCTTTTCACCACACTTATAACAGACTCCCATCCCCTTCAAGAAAGTACCGGGGTATTTCTTCCCACATTTATAGTAGGATGAATATTCAAATTTTCCCTTCTTCTCTTTATTTCCATCCCCAGAGTGATCCGCAGATCTCTTCATCTCTTTCCATGCTTTAAATTCTTAAGACATTGAGAAATCTTTTTCTGTCTTGATAGCACATGATAAAATATCATCGTACGATGAGAAAGATTGGGAGTCTAATTATTTACAGTGAAATGGTTTTAACCCATAAATGAAATGATCAATATTACTCCTTGGGTTACATATATAATCTACTGCTTGCCTCACAAACCTTGTAAATTTATCCTCATACTTTGTGAGATTCTCATCCTCCTTTTCTCCCAGAATCCAAAATTTCCTTTCTATATTTTCTCAATGGTCATAGAAATGTATTTTTCTAAAAAAAATATCTTTTAATTACCTCTATTCCATATTAGATACTTCATAAAATTCCTTCATGTTTTGAATCAATGACCACCATTGATTAGCATCTCCAGTGACGTGGTAAACTGCCATGATAACTTTTTCCCTTTCACTACTCCCCAAGGCATGGGATATTTTCTCTAATGAACTTCTCATTTGCTCAGCTACTAGTGGATTTATACCCCCATTGAATGTTGGTTGTTGTTTCCTCATGAAGCGACATAACATTGATCTTCCACACTGCGGATCATGGTGCTTTATACGGGTAAGGTTATTATTCATAACCTGAGTGAGTTGTCCCAGTATGGTAATTAGCTGATCAGCACCGGTTGCATCACTGGCTCCACTAAAATTATATTGAGTAGGAGGGAAATCCATACATGGAGTGTGTGCATTGATATAGTTTTTATTTTTCCACTAGGCTCCATTTCTAAACAATTTCATACACTATATTCATTTATGAACTATAATACATAAATACAAACATGTAAAACACTTAAAATGAATTGAACAGTTTATGGATATATTCCATAATCATTAAAATGTTTTCTTTAAGGAAGTATATATCCTAAACCCTTCATAATGGCTTGTAATGAAAATGAGAATTATCCTAAGAACATCCCCCAGGTGTGTCGTAGCCAAGAGTGCAGCAAGGCCTGTTCTCATGCATCAGTTCCCATTAGAGTCTAGCTCAAAGCAGTGTTTTTGGGTTTTACCCCAAGGTACATCTATGCTAGAGCCACCTCTACCTTCTTGTATCCAGATATGGATGTATTTCTCAGAAAACTCACAAAATCTCTACAATACCAAAATTCGTAGAAGTTCTTCTACACAAATCCTCAAATTCTATCATAGGACTATGTGTTCTAATCAGATTTTATCTAAATCAAGCTTCTACGGTTTGTTCTAAACTTCCTCTGATACCATCATAAAATCCCCCACCCAAGTTACCTAGAGTCGGTGCATTATTACATAACATTGGCATGATCACAAAGGATCAAGTCTCGAAAGACCGATTAGTATAGTAGCCTTGGAATCACTAGATACATTCATAAAGATTACATTACATCATAAAGTGATAAAACTACAACAACATCTTGTATCCATATAACCCACTCATATCCCCTCATACTATCTCTACAGGTCATTCATAAAATACTTCTTCACATCTTGGGAAAAATAAAACATAGATATGGGTGAGATCAGATTCCCATTAAGGATAACAATATAGCAGAAACATTCATAAATAAGCATAAACATTTAAGTAAATGTATAACTAAAACAAAAGACTTTTAAACATTAACTTCAGCATAATATGGAACAAATAAAATGAAATAATTCCATTTACTTATTCACATGGATATTCTACTAATCTAATAGTCACATGAAATATCAATAACCACTTTTATAATGATGTACGAATAATTCAAGACTATCCTAACCACATAGTCGAGGTCTTGTGCCAAGACTAAAAATAATATCTTGTCAAGGCCTTTTGACAAGACACTAGTTTGTATCATGAGACCTACTAATGCATTGAGGAGCTATAGGGGGGCTCCACAATCACTTACTATGTCCAATGCATTCATCATATGAACAGGTTTAAACATAACATAAACATTCAAATTAGAACTAGCATACCAAATTTCAATACATTATCCATAAACCATGAATGGTATAGAAATAACACATCCACTGTCAGACATATCAAAAAACCTTCAATACAATATAGGAGTTTTGCATCATAATAAATCAACTTCAAATAATCTTAAAACCAATCAAACGATGCTGACATAGATGAAATCAAAATTATTAGAGAAACATATCTATTTTTTTAAATCATTTAAAAGTCACATAATTATAAAAAACATGTAATTTGAAAATACTCTTATAAACTTGTAAGGTAAACTTTGATGATTATATAATGGCAGAAAATATCCACACCCACTGTATACGTTAAAAAAAATACATTCTTACCTTAATTTTGTCGAAAAGATTAAAAAGGAAATTGTTTGGAACACGACGGAAAGATTCTTTTATAAATAGCTTATAAAAAAACAAAAAAGGGTATAAATGACTTTAACCCATAGTCTGTAAAATAGTAAGAATATTTTGAAATACATTTCTAAGAAACATGGATGTGGATGATAGAGAGGTCCCAGTACATAATTACGTATAAACAACCTCGGATAATGAAGAGATTGTAGAATTAAACCCTAACCATGTACTTTTCCATGGTCGAGGGTAGTTTAACCTCTTGTATAATGGTGAATAAATTGTCATTAAATTATAAAATAATCATATACATTAATTTATATCATATATGATCTTTTAACATTTCTTTTTCAATAATATCTTAGTATTATCTTCGTTTCGGGTGTTAGATTATATGTTTTGTTACATAAGCCGTATTTTGTATGGATAGGTTGTATATTATTTTTATCCAGAATGATATAAAGTCCTTAAAAATTATTTTTATTAATAAAATGTTAATTATACTTCATTGGATACGATGGGGAATGAATGTTATCGCGTTCGTGGAGACGGTAGTCCGTATGTACGCATGAGATACAATATCATTCTTTTGATATTAAAATAATATATAATTTGATGGTATATCATATATAGAGAATAATTATAATGTTATATTTATTAATTACTTCAATTACACATCATTATCATACCCATCCATATAATAATGTTTTGAGTAACAATTACACCACGATGTTGAGACGGTAAGCCATACATACACACATATAGTGACATGTCATTCAAAGGATGGATAGAATACTTAATATGGTTGTACCATATTTATAATCACATAATAGTATATAGAAGATGATGGATTTATTATTTTATAATAGAAATAACAAATAATGAATAAATGGAAGAAGAAATGAACTTGAAAGAGGGTGGTGAAAACATTACCACTTCTTCGGGTTCATCCTTTTGATTTGATCAAAAGGGCTCCTTAAGATGGCTTTGTGACTAAAGGAAGGCCTCTAGGATGAATTGAGGGAAGTTGGGAAGACATTTGGTTAGGTTTTGGCTGAACCAATGGCCTTTGATTGTATAAATTCGAGAGCAGGGGGAGTTCCCTTTTATAAGAGGGGTGAGAGGCACCATAGAAAAAACTAAATATATTATTTTATAATAAATTCATATTCAATTTATAATGGATACAAAGCATATTATTTAATGTTTAAGGTGGGGATAGGTCAAAAACCACATAACCAATAGGTTTTATATAGGTTTGGTTGAATATTAACTTTATCTTTTTTATTTAACTCTTCGTTAAATAGTTTGACATTTACCATGTCTCTTTGTATTTTTATAATATATTGTTAATAAACATACTATATAATTCCAAGCGACCCCCAAGTTGTCCATTAATGATTCACCAATAATTATATAAGTCCTTTGGCCAAAACTTAGATTCTTAGGAATAGAATATCAATTAATAATATAATATCTGTTTTAAAAACTCTTTTATGTCAATTTTGACACAATTTAATAATTAATTTTTGTTAAATTCTTAAAAAATTTATTAATTAGAAAAAAAATTAACTAATTTTAACATGTCATATTAACCAATAAAATTTGTGCATTTCATCAAAAACTTTCAAATTATATTTATTTTAACATTTATAATACAAATTATTTGATTCTTTCATTAATAAGGAAAATACTACATCATTATTATGTCATAAATAAATTTAATTATTCAAAGTATAAAAGTTATAAATAAAATAGCATTATTTAGGAAATAATTTTATATTTCTAATGAATATTTATAGTCGAAAATATAACATATATATACATATTGAAAAATTGTTTTTCTAAAAGATATTTGCTTATGTCATTTTTGTATTTACTTTATCTTAATTCATATAAAGTGTCATTATCACTTACAAGTGGCTTCATGGGGTCCCATAATCGACACAAGGGTGACCATGGTCGTAAATTCATCATCCAATAGGGTTAGGTCACGTTTTACTGTTATTTATTATTATTATATTATTATTTTTTACCCTAATTTACCGGATTTACCCTTTAACCATGGTACTAAAATATTTTCCGAAATAATTATTCAAAATGTGTAAAAATAAAAGCTGCCTATTTACACAAATTGGATATACTGATTATAAATATAGAATCCATTTTTTAAAATTCAAAACATATAAGTGGCCGAAATTAATTTAAAATTAATTCCCATTGTCAAAACAAAAAGTGTGTTTTTAAGAAAAAATTACTATCAAAACAATGACACTTGCTTATATCAAGTTTAAATGAGAAATTATGTCCCATGAACACCATTGGATTTAATGGTAAAAATATAACCTAATTATTCTTTAAAACCAATCAAATTCATAACTTATCACTATTAATTATTTTGATTATAATTTTTTTAATTAAAATTTATTAATCTTAACTATTAATCAAAATATGAAAGTTATCAGAAAAATACCAAAATTTCACTGAAAGCTAATTTTGAAATTCCAAATCCAAAAATGAAGTCCATTTTGAATGATAAAATGTATTAAATTTCAAAAAAGTGGGTATTAATATTTATAATGGCTAGTTGATTGGTTGTGGTGTTTCAGAACACGAAGTTGTGTACAACACACGCTACAGTATTATTCAAAGAGATGTATACCATGGGAGCTTGGGGTGTTACAACACCTATAGTAGTCCTTAAGAAACTATATCCAAAATATATGTTTCATATATAACCACAATCTATTACATTCTTCTACACATATATCTAGGAAAAACATACCACCAGTCATATCATCAAAAGTAAAAACCCATATAAAAGAGTGTGGACAATGGGGTTAGTCAGTCATCAATATCCCACAAATATTTTGGAGAAATAACTCCCCCTAATTACTCAGAATCCATGGGGGTTCAGTTACCCAAAGCAACAAGGTGATGTATCATACATAATCCAAAAACATAAATTACAAAATATAGCTTAGTACCACAATATGGGAATATCAAAGTCTCAGACAGAACTTCAGATAACATCTCTTAGACTCTTGGATACTAATTATAAGCCTAGATATCCTAGAAGAACGAAACCATTCAAAGAGATGCCTTAAATAATCTTATCACTTTTTATAAGATTCATTTTATGTTAGTTAATTCATAAAAATTATTTAACAATTTAGCTTTCACATTACATTTAATTAGAATATCAATAGGGATCCATTCCATATAAGAATATGTAGACCAATTCCACTTATTTTTAGAATAAATAACCTCATTATTAAATCCAATCAAGATCCAACCCCATGGGTTATAAATTAATTCATTTATTCTAAGAAATTATTTTCCATAACACCATATACTCTAGGGAAACAATATAAGACATCAAATAGAAGGGGATCAACACGTGGAGTATATGAACTACCCATCAAGTCTTTTCCATATATAGTAATATCATATACTCATATAACCAAAAGAAGATAAACACAGAAAGAACGTGGCATAAGACATGTCTATTCACCGATCATGGAAGTAGAGTTGACAAAACTAGATACCACATGTAGCGAGGATTGAAAATCATATAAAAAACAAATTCAATAAAAATACATCATTTTATAAATAGGTAATCAAACTTCATGAAAATACATCATCTATGATGTCCTTTCTGACAAAATATGAAAAAACTGATTCATCTCTCCATTCCTAGCATCAAATGATTCCACAAAAACCAGGCCTCCACACCCCAGATACCACATCATTCCTTTACGATCATCTATACCATGATCACATCACAAACGAGATACCCTTCCATGAATTCCTTAATATCCCTTTTAACTCATCTATCATAGGCACACTTCACATCACATGCCCTAGGAAACATATATGAAATTGTGATATTGGACCCTAAAAAATCATTCTGCCTTCAAAGACAATGAGGTATCTTGGATCCAAAGTAAAAGAAACTATATATTTTCACCAAAATAGCCAACTCATTAATGAAAATGAAATTATATTTTTTTGTACAATAAGTTATTTATTCCATATTAAATATAATAAAATCATTATTCATATGTTCCAACTATGGGAAACTTAAGAAAAATGCTATCAAAAGATATCAAAAATTAATTTAATGATTCATTTAAATGACTATAATTATTTTTTCCAATTAATTATCAATTAATTAAGGATATAATTCCCTTAAAAACGCCCATCAAGAGCGACATGAAAATCCAATAAAGGCATTTATAACACACTACCAAGAAAATCAAGAGGAAAACTGTTCTCACTGTACAAATAAACAAAATTTATAAGAAATCAATACTAATTCATTATTCTGTTTTAGGTATCTGGTTTGATGAATTTCATTGTGATCCATGGGTGTAAATCATAATAACTCTATGATTTGACCCAATAAAATAGTGAAGAAACAAATTATATACGTTAAAAGGAAATCTACATTTTTCACATGAGAATGGACCACACAATAGATCATGATCACCTATCATGCAAGAAAAAATTCCAACTAAGGAATCCATAGCACAACCTCACCAACCATCATCCAAGGACCCATCCTTTATAAAGAAAGAGATTTCATTCCCTTATATGGAAATGAGAAATAAGGGGAAACAGATCAATGAAACCACAATATTAGAGGTACATCTTATATTTGATTGAATATAGATTGCTACAGATCAAAGGAGGGATCTAGGGATCGATCCATGATAATGAAATCCATAAGATATTGAAGAAGGGGTCTCGAGGTTGCCTGGAGTCAATGGAGGGTCCTTACAAGTGTACATTTTGACAAAATAGTTCAACTAAAATGTTTTAAAACAAACTATATTGGGTTAATTACACAATTTTTAATCCCCTTTCACATCATGTAACCCTCAGATATTAGTTTCCATTAAAAAAACATCTCCTCGTCAATTTATTCCCTTTATCAAAATTTGATATATCACACGATGTGTATAAAATTATCATTACATGTAACCATTCATGATGTAAAATCCATACCAGGTTCTATCTTTTAGATACCAATCTACTACAGACATCTTCTGAGCCACCTATGATTTTGTATGCCTCTGGAACATGCAAAGGGTCTGATACACACACATATGGGCCCTTATAAAAAGAGATTTGATTTGAAGATGGTGTTTTTGGAATTTTAATTAATCTATGGCATCAGAAAATGAAATTATGGATATTGGGAACTTATATAATTTGCGTATCAATACATTGATGGATTTATATAGTTAAAACTTAAATAACCCCTTCTATATGTTTAATATATTTAATTTTCTTACATATTTTTAATATAAATTTGCTATATTTATAATATTTTTGAATACCATGATATTAAATATGTATATAGATTTATAGACCATATTTTATTTCACTTATATGAATGAAAATGTGTATATAGAAAAAAAATTGTATGTTAGTAGAAATTTTCAACAGAATGTAATTATTCACTGATGGATGTTTTCTTATCTTCAAGTGTATAAAAAATATATCAGACAAGGATTTATATATCTTTTAACATAATATAAAATAACATTAAATTTTCTTTTATATTAACAAAAAATGGACATTTGAGGTGTGTTTTTCCATATAATAAGACACTTTACATGTTATTCTCTATCCATGGTGACGTGAGAGAATTTTTTTTCGATGTATTGTATATGTGCGATTGAATTTTATTGTTATTTTATATATAATAATGACATTAATTTATATCATTAATATTATGTTCAAATAGGTAATTGAATTTCATGAATGGTACATAAAAAAAGAATCAGTCGAAGATAAAATATGTAAATGAAATGGGGAAATTTCATTTAAAATTAATATCTTTCTCATATATTACTTAATAATATTAATTTTGATTGAAATGATTTTTAAGAAACATTTTACTAAACAATAAGGATCCAACGAATGTGGATATTATGATTAATTTATTTTTATGAAATAATTTCTACATTAATAGTTACGAAGCTTAACTAGGTTAGATTTCGTTATAATGACTTTCATAGTCATTCAATCCTTTGATTCATAATAAATTTCAAATTAATTCTTTTTATGTTGAAAATTTTTTATATCCCTCATCCTTATAGTAAACATGATCTCATACATTCACTAGTTGAATGGGAAAATTATTTAACATGTTTGATCAGGTTTTAGTATTTTTGTTCAATACTCATTAACATTGAATGTTTTAATTGTTGTTTTCTTTTTTCTACTATTATTTCTCTCTATTTATTTACTATTTAGGAAATATAATTAAAGTAAATAGGATTTGAATAAAATTTATTAAAATAATATCATTATTTATGTCTTTTATAAGATAATAAATCTAAATTTTTTTTATGTTCTATTTTCATTATAGTTATAAAATAAAAGACATGAAAATGAAATTTAGAATGATTTGTGACATCGGTAATATGATAACGGACATGAAAAACCATTTCCCATGTCAGTTATTTATTATTTGTGTTAAAAATAAATTCAATATTTCCTTTATAATGCCCATTTTTTCATACCGACATTAATAACATATTCACAATGCAACCATTAATAACATTACTAATAACTCACTTGAAAAATAAAAAAACATTCATTCAAAAAACATATTTATTTACTAGTTTGATTTATATGTTTAAAACAAAAAATAATAACATAATATATATCATTTATAATTATAACATATTGAAAAACATAATAATTAAAATATTAAATGGTAATACTCATTAAAATAATAAAAAAACTTCGAATTATTGGTTAAATAAAGATATATATATAAAATATTAAATACTATTATTGTTATTATATAATGAACAATGAAAATAAAAAATTCTTTGCATTTAATAAGAAAAGGTTTCAGAAATGAACACAATGTATAATATTAAAAAAATAAAAACATTATAAAAATTTATTTTAAAATAAATATATAAAATTTAAAAAAGCATAAATACATAAAAACAAAAACTCTCAACATAAACAATGTCACCATATTTAAAAATAATATCCTAAAAATGTATTATTAATTTTTTAAAAAAATTATTCATTTAAAACTTTTCTATATTTATGATATATATAAAAGGAATTTTAAATGAACAATATATTTAAGAATAATATTCATAATCGAATTACAACAATTTGATAACCCCTGAATTAATTCATTCCTAATATAGATATAAAGAACTATAAATAAATGATTATTAATATCCTGAGAAATAAATAACACTTCATCAATGTTTTAAGAGTTATTTCTCAATCCTCAAAGAAAATAATTCTTTATTAAATATATCTAAACGATTATTTTCATTTAAAATGTATCTGAGAATTATATACCCTTTATTAACATGATGAATAAAAAATAAAATCTTCCAATAATATGTTAACATATATAATGTTATATAGGATCATTAGAAAATGTAATAGAATATGAAATGTTATAAAATATAGTATTTTTTCTATAGAACATTGAATGTTAGTAGATTTTGTGAAAAACCAACCAAGATACACTCAAAAAATTAACACCAAAGCAGACCATCACATTAATGAATGGTTTTAAAAATCCATATAGATTGTTGACCAGTAATTTGACATAAAAAATCATGGGAAAAAATCCCTCCCATCCTAAATAGAAAACATGAAATATATATATATATTTTAGATGGAAACTATGTGAAAATAGAATAAATTTATATTTTACAACCTTAAGAAGATAGTGGAAATGATGCATTGGAATAGAATCAAAAGAATCTCCAAGGTGTTAGTAAATTAATAAAAAAGGAAAAAATAGGAAACTGCTATTCCATGATGTATCATGGAAAAAATGCTACTATCTTACAATAAGATACCCATTAAAACATGATAGAAACCTCTCCACCTCCGTATAACAACTTTTCATTTCATATATCAAAATAGAATTACAGGATCTACACAAAGGTGATGGGGTGAGTATTGTATGACATAAACAATCATTATAAGAACCCCCATAGGTGTTACATAACTTGTCTCCATATAAAAATATTTCCATGATCTACGTTAATGAAAAAATCAATGATATTCTCTTAGAAATTTTTTTACGTCAAAATTATTGTATAAAATCCCCATTGACCAGTGTTATAAATTATCAATGTAAAATTGATTAAATGCATATCTCATATATTAGTGTCATTCAATTCACATACAACATATCATATAAAACAAAAAAATCAAAGGTAATGTCATGCCAAGTAAATTACAAGACAAACAATCTATATCACTTATACCCAATCATAGACAAGTGCATGAATTATGACTTATGAAATTTTCAACAAATACACAAAGGAGATGAAAAACATAATAAGTGAACCTCAAAAATTGTATTCCATATTCAAATAAAAATATGCCTATGGAGAATATGAAAACCCCATTAGTGCCTTAACCCCCTAATGGTATCATTAGATGGGTCCTAATATAATATTATGAATATAAGAACGTAATTGTTTTATTGTAATAAATTTTAAGAATAATTTCCTCATAAACATAATTTGAAATTTATTTTACAAACCCATTTAACAACAAATTAAAATATAATTTCTTTTACCAAAACCAATAGAAAATATTATTTTCATAACAAACCATTAGAATAAACACACATATCAATCAATAAATAATATAACATTATTTATAAAATACATTACAGAACTAGAGCATTAATGTTTATAAAATATAGGGTAGAAATCTAACAACCAAGCTAAAATTTGGTGGTAGATGCTTATTATTGGGTCTACCAAAACTATAAGAAAATCAATTATAATTGGTTATGCCTTGAATAAAATTCCCCCAACATAAAGCAAAATAATTAAAAATGATCGAGGATGTAGAGAATGATAGAACCCATACCCTATGATTACCACACCTAACAACACAATAAGAAAAATAGATAACCCATAGGAGAAGAACAGACCATGGATCAAGAATGAATCCTGATGAGCATAACCATTAGACCAATAATTACTTGATCATAGTGACCCAACTCTTCCATAATCAGTGGAATCAATGAATATTAAGAATATTTTTCCTGGATATACACAACAAAACGACCATGAAGATCTAGCATCGAACTATGACATATGGTACAATTGGATATACCAAAAATAAATTGGAATTATGTTAGGGTTTGAGAGATTAGAGACTTTGTAAGGAATGAAAAGCATATGTTTTTTCCATAGACTAACCAATTGTGTAAAATTATATAAGGCATAAAATACTACATTACTGTGTAAGAATCCTACGACTTATTAATACAAAAAAAACATCACATCATCTTAAAAATAATAGATAATGATTTTTAATTTGTAAAATTATGACTACCGATGTAAAAAAATTTTATAGAATAAAATGAAACATTTCATCACGTTTGATTCTGGTACCATAAACCATTTTCACAGATTATGTCCAGTGACATATTTTCATCTTACGATAAATCTTATGGGGTATTTTATTTTTAGAAGAAATTATAATACCATATCTTATTGTAACAACCAAAAAATATGGATGCCCCCTAAACACCTTAAATTATTTATTCATAGTTTCTATTTATTACGGAATACTATATATCCAAGTATTTTGGGTCATTTTCCATAAAACAATATCTCTAACGTCGAAAGGCATAAAACATAGTTAGTGAAATAGGTAAACCAAATGAGGGATATGTTGTAACTAATATAAGTTAGTGATATGTTACAAAACATAAAATATAATATATTCCATATATGTTATGTAATGTGGATGGTCTATTTTCTAGAAGTAGGTGAGGTCACTACAACCTAAAAAATGTTTCACAATATCATGAATTTTGATAATTATATCCCTATTTCAATAACACTATAATTAATGAGATAAACATGAAAGACATTACATTCACCCGAGGGTCAATATTCTGCACTGGTTTCTCTACAATAAAAATTTATGGATCTAACTAAATTTATTACCAACTCAGAACATGAAAAGGACCATGATGATACTTCATAAGATGAAATATGTTGAAACAAATATGATTTCCTATCAAATTAGCTGGTAAGGGAAAATAATAAGTAACCATCCTTATATACTCAACCATCATAAATAGTACATCATATCTTGTATCCAACATTCCCTGATTCTGTGAATATAGAAAAATAACTAAAGAGAAACATTCATGAAAACCTTATGACCAAAAAAAAATACCATAGTGTGTTGTCGATGATATAAAAACTTTTGAAACCAACACAATGTTATTACTAGATTATAGTGTATATCCTCAACCATCACTGATGTGTCTATGTTCATACTTTTTCCAATAAGATATGAGTTATCCACCTCTTCCCATAAAATAGGTAACCTTCACATGACACTATAAAATGCCTCAAAGGGATCAAATATGAATGAAACATTATAACTATTTTTATATAAAACTCAACTATTCCAACATTTCTATCCCATGATCCACCAAAATAATTGAGGATAGAACATTGAATATCCTACAAAATGATAATTGAATACCCTATCTAGCCATTAGTCTTTCGATGGATGGTTATACTCAACCTAAAATTAGTCCCCATAACATACCATATACTCTTAAAAATTATTGGTCTATATCTAGGATATCTATCTAAAACCCCATATAGGTAACCCCAATTAAGTTTTAAACATTCCCAACAATAAATTACCTATATCATTATCTAATCAAGTGTCATAGATCATAATAATGTATAATGATATCATCAAGAAATCAATCACCACCAGATAACATTACTCACTTGGGTAATCTATGATAATCAAACAAGAATTTACATGGATGGTTATTCCCAATTCAAAATTGTTATGGAAACTATATGGTCTCCCATAATCTAAAATTTTCTATAGGTTGATGTAATTGTGGTAAACTTAACCAGAAGTGTCACACTTCATACCAATCCAACAAAATCACCATATCAAGCCATTATACATATTTGTACTACCTTTATGGTAAATAAATAAATAAATATAATATTCAAAATTAAATGAGATCATTATATATTATTGGATAGTAAAATAAACCATATAATCAATAATACATTATGAGGGGATAAACCATCTAGAAAAGATCTCCAAGTCGTAATGGATTTCTAGAATTCTTCATGACTGATCTTCTCATCAATGTCCCAACATTATTCACTCATGATGTAATAATGGTAACTAAACAATGTTTTGAACATACCTAAATCATTGTCATATGTGTTTTTATGCAACATAGCAATGTTTCCCTAAAGGTTTAATGCTTCCTTAGAATCTGAAATATCATGTAATGGAACATTCATATAAATAGAATCTTCAATGATATTCCCAATCACCATGTTTTAGCATATATCTAAGTTAGTCGTATGAAGGTATTCTACACACCTCCTCTATTTCAATTTTGGAACATTATATGGAAATATATATCTCATACTCTTAAGGGAAAAAATGAACCTCTTCAATAAGGTATAGTTCCTCTCATATTTAACCACATGAATTATAATAATATCCAATCAAGAGTGGGATTACTATTCTCATGTTACTAAATCTGATAAGAGTTATATGAAAGAAAATATCATCCTCAATATTCACTCAAGCTAAACCAGAAATGGTAACATAAAAGTAAACCACATGACCTTTAATAGGATTATGTAAAATTAGTATTGGATTCAATGCTAGAATCAATTATAGTTCATCAAAGTAAGTCTGACTTTTTTAATCAAATGTGAATTTCACTCTTTTTCTTGTAAGAGTAGTCAATGGTTACACCAACATCATGAAATCCATTATGGACAATCCGTAACACCCAACAATACTAATGAATATATGATTATCAATGACAGTCCATGGATCCTCTGTAACAACACGATATTTTATGATATGTATTATCTTTAATTTATTTGATGCCATGTTTTTTATGCTACAACAAGATTACCTTGTCCTATACGCCACACTGTATTAGCTTGAAGTATAAACAACACTATTCTTAGATTGTGTTACACATAATTTCAAGTTCGTTTTATAATAGTCATTCTACGCAACATTGAGGGTATATATATATATATATATACACAATGTATAAATGAAATATGGTTGGATTCTATTATATGAAATAATAAAGGAGTCTTGCACAACACGCAACCCTGACTTGTCTTGCATTACACGCAATCGCGACCTTCTTTGATAGCGTGTGTTGTACACAATACCAGGTTTTACTAAACAAAATAACTTTTTCCGGTAAAATATGTATTTTTAAAAAAATACAGTTTTGCCGACTTTTGATAGCGCACCCACTTTAAATCTAGTTGTTGACATGTTTATAAGTTCAATTTGACAAAATAAAAATCTTTTTTTGAATCAGGATATAAAAATTTACATTGGATAAAGTTTTGATATTTTTCTGATAACTTTCATTTTTTAATGAATAGTAAAAACACGCTATATTTTAATTAAAAACAACTTTTTTCATCGAAATAATTTATATGGTTAAATTATAATATTGAGTGGTTTTAAAGTATAAATAGAATATATTTTTACCATTTAATATAATGTATGTCATTATCATTGATTTTACATTGAATTCATAGGTTAAATCAATTCAATCTTTTGCAATGTTTTAAACAAAAAACCGTTTTCAATCGACAACAAGATTAATATTAATTTAATTTCTGAAACTTATGTGTATTGAATTTAAAAAAATGGATTCCATATTTGGAATCAGTGGGTCCAAATTATGTTAATAGGCTACTTTTTATTTTTGGGAATTATGAATAGTAACTATGGTAAATTTTATTTACAATAGTTAAAGGTAAATCGTGTAATTAAGGGTAAATATAATATTATAAAATTACCCTAAAACATGTCAAAATTATATTGTATGGCTAAAAGTATTCCCATATCACCTAAGAGTCGGATTAGATTCATTTTATGGACTTTTTACCATGAGAATAATTTAATTATTATTAAAACCAAAGAAAGTGATAACATGTCAATCTCTTAAATCTTATAAGTATAATAATTTTAATTTAGTGATAAAAATCATAAAACATCTTACATGAATAGTAAACAGAAAGATAATAAATGTATCTACATCATGATAATTTATTTATAATTTTTTGGGATTAAATAATTGTCATTAATAGTGATACATTAATGATGCAGAAATTATTTATTTAGTGAAAAATCAATAATATAGTGTTTATTGAAATAGTAATACATATCAAAAGGCCCAAAAATCTGCACAAAACTTATTATTAGTGTATATATAAACCCTAATCATCCACTAGCCGAATTGTAGACTATTTGGATCCTTATTAAGGCAATTATGACACTTATATTATATTATTTTAAATGATGCCAAAGTTGTCACCTTCATAATTTAATAAATATAACAATTTAAATATTGTGATCTTAAGATGATAAATTCGAGAAAAAGTATTATTGGGAAAGTTAATCGATTTATCTTCATCATAGGATTTTATTTTTAATTTTTATGCAACAAATAAGTATATTAAATAATTATACAAAAATGTTGTAGTAATTATCTTATTAAGAGATAGACCAAATAACTGGTTTTTAAAAAACTATTTAATATGATCCACTAATTATCTAGATAAATATGACCTTTTATGAATCTATTAATGATTTTAGTTCGAGCATATCTTATGTTTATACATTATTTAAATTCAAATAAATAAATAGTGTCAAAATTGACAGTATTGTTATTTTATAAAAAATAACATATTATAAAATTGTTTAAAAATCACAAAAATATTTAAAAATTATAAATTTAAATTTATATGGTAGAAAATTTTGTAAAGTATCCAATTATGGTCAATTCAAAACAAATAAGTAATTGTTTGTTAAAATTTAAAATTTAGAATGTTATTACCATAAATAAAATAAAATTGATTAAATAAGGATAAATCAAGTTGATAATGTTTAAAATAAATTCCTAACATGTCTAAATTTGATTGGTTGATGATATTAAAACCCTATCCTATCTAATATTTGGATATGAGTCATTTATGGTGGTTTTTAAGTGGGGTTAGATTTATTATGAATTAATATTTTTAAGAATTCCAAAGGTGCCCCTCTCCTCCCTTATAAAAGGGCACCTCCACCCTCTCCTCCTCACACAAATTTGATACTTAAAGCTTGTCCAAAACCTGCCCATTTTACTTCCCCACTTCCCTAGAAACATTCTAGAGGTCCTTCTCTTCTTCAAAGTCCAATTTTAGTTCCCTAAGAGGAGGTCTCAAAGAGGCGCTTCAAAGAAGAGGTAATGTCCGTTACCGATTCTTTCATCTTTATTTCTTCTTCCACTTCTTCTTCATTAGTTGTTTCATTATGAGGTAATAACATAAGTATCACTCATATACTGATATGTTATTATAAATATGAGACAACCCTATTTCACCTCTTATCCATCCTACGGAAAACGAAATCACCGCGCGTGCGTACGTACAGAATACCGTATCCACACCGTGGTGTAATCTATTTTCCACCACCACCTTACTTGGATGGGTATAATGGTGTAAATAATAACTATATATTATTATTATAAAATGATATTTATTCTTTAATAGTATAAATAAACTCCAATAAAATTCCACGATCTTGGGAACGATATCATCGCTCGTGCGTACGTACGGAATATCGTCTCCACGACGCGATGAGATTCATTCTCAATGATTAACCATTCATAAATGATTATAAAGTATATATTATAAGTAATAATGAAATATATGACATAATAATGATACTGGATTTATTTATATATATATATATGTATGTCATCTAATTAATTCCATTCAATTCAATGAGGAAACGAAAAAAACATTCATGCGTACGTACGGCCTACCGTCTCCATGAACGGTGTATTTATTTCCATTTATCGATCTATTATATATATGTATATTCTGAATATATATTATATATAAATCATATTTTACATTCTGGATGTAAGTAATCATGATCTAAGTAATCATATGAATAATTACAAGTCAAAACACAGACGACAAATGAAATGATTTTACCCAAAACGCTCTTTAACATGGAATTTACAAAAGAACAGGTAATATAAAGTCATAGGTGAACCATATATGATATCATAACAATTAATGTGATTCTTTAATATGTCAATAACATTAATTAAATCATTATACAGGAAGTTCGGACACTTACGAAGCAAATCAGACCTAAGGTAAGGGATAATTTTTCCAATCTCATTCTTATCCGAGATTGTTTATTCGTAAGTATTTACTGGTGTTATTGTTCTCATCCTTGTCCATGTTTCCTAAAAATGGTTTCATGTATTTTAAATGTCCTTTTTACCCATTTTTTACTTTTACTACATGGTATGTAAGGAATCATTCTTTTGTTTACGTTACGAGGCACTTTTCTGACTTTTCCGACAAAAGTACGAGAAAAATGTTTTTTTAACTTATATGGCACGAACAGATTTTTACGGTTTTATAAAGACTTATTTTAATGAAGCTTCCTCAAAATTATTTCATGACTATTTTCAACAAAATCTCATTCATTTAAAATTGCATGATGTTTTGTGAAAAGAAATTAATTTTGAAGAAGAAAGGATATTTACCTCAAGAATTCATTTCAAGTGTTTTATCAAAACCATTTTTCCATCTAAGATGACTTTATTTCATATGTGTATGTTTCAAGTATAATGTCTCTATGATTTACATGGTTTCACTTTTCTTATTATGAATTTATATCCATTTCTTTTATATGGATTATGTGATGATGGAATGATATTTATGAAACCCATTTTATTCTTTGGGTTATGATGAATGATTTATGTTTATGTTGTGGCACAAGTAAAAATTATTTCATTATGGGATGGGTGGGACCTATATCTCCCTCCAATGCATTGTGTAAAGATTTATATCTAATGAGATAGACATGGATAGAACGGTGGGTTAAACAGGTTCAGTAAAACAGGACTGAAACGAGGAGTGAACTCGATTCAGAAAGGGACTTTGTCCACTAAGATGGTCTTGGCAGCAATGTCATGGCTACTATGGAAATCATATCATTTGCTTAATGGTTGCCACAATTACATGTTTTATTCCCATGCTATTTTATCATTCTTAATGTTTATTTATGATCTATGCCATACGTACTTGCATGTTTTATGTCATTGCTCAATCTTTTGATGTTTAAACATTATGTTAATGTTTTTATGCTCAAATGTATATGGTATGTTTTATTTTATCCATGCTTACCCTTACTGAGAATTTGAGCTCACCCTTTTTATGTTTTCTTTTCCCCAGGATATAAAGAAAGGTTTTAGGTAAGAAAAAAAGGGGAAGATCTTTATGGGAGATGTTGAAGATCATTCACCACGATTAGAAGATTATGTTCCAAGTTTCCAAAGACACTAAACTATTACGATCCTTGTGTGTCTGTTTTTGTTATGTATTATGTATTCCTCAAAACTAATGTAATGTTCATGTACGTCAAGCTTCGGGTCTCTACATCCTTACATGACAAAGAAACGTTCGTTATTATTAGGATAAAATAACAGGCAATGATCAAAAGTAAAATTCCACAAGAACCTCACTTATTAGATCCTTATAATGTATTTCTAAAAATTTCCATTAAAATATGCACTCATAATAAATTTATAAATTAAATATATATGTTTCCCATGCTAATGAATTGATCTTGAAATAACAAGAATGACATAAAAAATGACCAAAAAAGTGTAAAACTTTTATGGTCTATCTAGGTACGAAAATCCATAAAAAACTAAAGAGCACTATTCAGTATGAAATTCATCATAAAGTATTCAGAAGGTAAATACCTACTAATAAAAGAAATCGTTGTAAAATCATACTCTTAAACCCTAAGATAGTGGTAAACCGACTAAAGATACATCATTGTAAACCTATTTACCCCTTTTTTACTGTTAAAAATTCCATTTAGGGGATATTATATTTATGATTGATCACAATTTGGTTAAACATTATTTAGCCTAACAAAAAAACCATGAGAATGATTTAACTTCTTAGAAATGAATATTGGGATACCCATAGTGAAACAGTAGAGAAATAAACTCTTCACTATAAAATTAACTAATATAATCAGTATCTCTTTTAGCTCTACTAGTTAAATGGGTTTATTGTGTCTTTAGATTAGATTTTTAATGAGTATTACATCAATCCTAAACCATATAACACTCTCTAAATGAAGAAAGTATAATTAGTATATGAGATTACCAAGAAATTCTTTAATGACCACAAGATGTTCAACAAGATACGAAACATCATTGGGCCCAACAACAATAGTAGATAACAAAATAAAAATCAATGGGTGGAACTTCATTCATGACTAGACCTCAGGTCATGCTCTCCTTGAAACACTTGAGAGTTCCCATCAGCATTAATGAGTAAGACATGTTAATTATAACATTAAACCAGAACATGATGAGAGATAATTAAATATATCTCTATGATGATATAAAATATATCTATATGGAGAATAATGAAATATCAAACATGTTGAGCAAATTATTGTTTTCAACAATACATAATATTGTTATTTAAAGGGGGAGATTATTAAAAATAATACTCTGTATCTTTATGATAATTTCGATTCTCAAAAAATCCTTAATTATTTTCTAATGATTTTATTTTGTATTTTGCAGGAATTGATTAATTTATTTTACTCTTAAAATAATGAGAATTTATTACTTATTCGGGAACTTCATTAGCGTGTTCTAGAAACACTGTTCACACCTTACTTATTCGGGAATTGTTTTAGCACGTTCTGCAATCATTGTTCATACTCTACATGGATAAACGTAGCGTAAGGATGAAAAGCGTGTATACTCTTTGGGATAAGATTAATGTATGGTTAATCAATAACATGTTTTCATCAATGTATGTAAGAAGAACCTAACTTTAGGAAGAACCCTTACGTTTGGTTTATCAACAATTTATGGATGGAGAACCATACATAAGTACCAAACGTTACATTTGTTTCTCAAAAGTACGGTTCATCAACCCTACTTTTGTAAACAACCCTACGTTCATTGAATGGATCTTTTATCTTTCATCTAAGAGTTGATGAAAAAGTATGGATGATCAACCCTACATTTATATTCAACCTTACGTTTGAATAAAGTAACATGAACCCTACGTTTATGTTCAACCTTACATTGTCAAATCTACGTTTGGAGGCCATGTCATCAACCTTACATTTAGCGTCGGAAAGTTTGAAAGATGATATTTTTATGAAATGGTTAGCAAGATGATTTTTTGGAGGATTTAAAGCTAGATTTAAAGTCTATTTTAAAATAATACTTTGACTGATTCAAAGATGTTTTATCAATGGATTAAAGATCGAATTAAAAAGAGCTTTTTATGTCGAGTCTTAAGGGAAGTGATGACTACTCTGTAAATTTAAATATTTTAATATCGCGAGTAAAAAGGTGAATTTTATGGATCTAAACGTCAAAAAGGATATGCTAAATTTTAATATATATGTTTTTCACTGAAAAATCAAGCACGAGAGTGTGGTGATCAATCTATTATTCAAAAGGGTGGAATACAGAGACTGAAAAAATCACACTGGTCTATTGATTCAAAAGGAGCATCAAAGCACTGTTTATTTAAGAAGAAGAAACTCGAAAAAAGATTCACTTTTTCTATATCAAATATCTACTATGGATCTACTACTGCTGAAGTTGTGAATTTTATCACTAAATCTACTGCAATCGTATCGACTCAGAACTACTTCGACTTGAAAATCAATATTTCTAGAGACGACGATCCATCTGCTGTCAATTGCATTCTGTTGCAATTGTGAAGATCAACTGGAAAAGTTCATTCTAAAATACTTTCTATCAAGAGTAACCAGCTTCTCATACTAAGCTGAGTAGGTTCGTGTTTGAACCAGAAGGATTTTTTTGCCTTGGTTTGTTAAGGTGTCAACTGCCTCTACTCAGTTGTGAACCGATCTGTTGAAATGTGGACCAGATAGTGAAAATCCTCAAGCTCGTGGAGTATAACGTTGGTGGAGTGGACTAGGGGACTTCTGTTCCCTGAACCACTATACATCCAGTGTTTCTGCTATTTAAATTTTTGCTGCATCTTTTTATCTGATTAATGTTACAAGGCAGGAAACAATCACACAATGTTTTTTTGAAAAGACACAATTCACCCCTTCTTGTTTGTATTTGGTGTAATTTGATTCAACAACTGGTATCATAGGTTGAGCTTACTTACAAAGCATTAACAAGATGAATGTGATTATACACAGAGAAAGATGACTGATACAAGAGAGGGAATGTGTATGGTTAGAGCACCATATTTTAATGGAGACAACTATGGCTGCTGGAAATTGCACATGATAATATATATGAAAAACCTCGGATATAGAATCTATTCAAAGATTCAGAATCCTTATAAAATTCCTGAAAATTCTGAGACATGGAGTGATACTACAGAGGCAGAGTATGATATGAATTCAAATTCTATGAATTCAATCATCTACAATCTAGGACCAGATTAATTTAACAGAGTATCTCAGTGCCCAACAACAAATGAGATGTGGAAAACAATAGACGTGGCATTTGAAGGAACATACAATGTAAGAAAAATGAGATATGAAACTAAAAAATTGAATTTTGATACTTTCAGAATGTTTGATGGTGAAAGAATAGCCCAAGTGAATGGGATATTGATAGAAATTGTTAATAATACAACATCTCTAGGGGAACCAATCATACAATCTAATCAAGCATTAAAAGTACTGAGGGTGCTTCTTACTCGATAGAATGGTATCTCTACTGCAATCAGACAATCAACACCTGTAAAAAATATAACCATGAGAGAGCTGATTGGTACACTGATGATGTAAGAAGCTGAAATGCAAGATTAGGAAAATGAAAATAAAATCTACATCAAAAATAATGATAATACCTTGAATGTAACTTGACAACAAAAGAATAGAATGGTGAAGAACAGAGAAGTCAACGCTAAATCAGAGAGCTCTGACACATCAAACTCAGATGAAGAACTGGCTCAACTAGCCAAAAAATTTAAAAAATTATACAGCAAGAAAAGAGACTTAAAGAATTCCTTTAAAAGAGATGATAAGGAAGTAAGATGCTATGAATGCATGAATATGGGGCTTATCGGACCATATTTCCCACAATTTAATGATGCAAAGAAGAAGAAATTATTCAAAAGAAATAACTATGAATGGAAGGACAAGAAAGCTATGAAATCCTAATGGAGTGTATCTAACGAATCCAGTAGATCTCTTGAATCAAGCTCAGAGAAAGAAGAAGTCAATAAAAAAGAAAACATGTTTTGCATGGAAGAAACCGATGAGGTACACTCATATTACTCCTTTGACTCAAATAATAAATCAAATTCTAAATCAAGCTACACAAATGAAAAATTTGCAGCCTACTGCAATATGTTTGAAGAAAGATATAACTCACTTTTTTAGAAACATAAGTCCCTAAAGATCATACATAAAGTTGTTTCAGATGAATGAAATAAAATTCTGAAACAACATAATGAATTAACTAATAAATACAATTATATTAACAGTAACTATATTAATTTTGAATCAAGAATAAAAACAATGCAGGATGAATCAGAATCTTACAAATAGGCTGCATTGGTTTTTGCGAAAGGAGAGAATTTATTAAATGAAATTCTTGGAACAACTGTCATTAAAAAGGAGTGATTTGGAATTGGCAGTAAAGGAGAAAAACCTAAGCTATATAAAAATTATTCTATTCCTAGCTCTAAAAGGGTTAATTGTAACTTCTGTGGGACAAAGGGACATATAGCTAAAACCTGTTTCTTAATAAACCTCAAATTTGTGGTATTAAGAAATCCTATCTATCAAAAGACTTATATGATTTACTTGACTTTAAAAGAACAATGTAAATCTGGATACCCAGATCATTGCTAGCTAACACCCCTGGACCCAACATAATATGGGTATAAAAGCAATTTGTTTGAATGTCTTTGCAGGTAGCAGGAAACCAGAGTATAAAAGATATATGATATATTGATAGTGGCTGCTCAAGACATATGAGTGGGAACACATTGAATTTTTCTTCACTCACTCAAAAGGAAGGATGACTTGTCACATTTGGTGAAAATGCCAAAGGAAAAATCATTGGCATTGGAACTGTTGGAGATCCAAAAACAGTCTCAAACAACAAAGAACATTATATACAAGGATTAAAACACAACCTGATATGTATCTCTAAACTTTGTGATGATGGATATACTATTGATTTTTCAAAAAATTGATATACTGTTTCTAAAGATAAACTGTTTAAATTTAAGGCACAAAGAACTGATAATGTCTATACTTTGGATTTAAATTCCTTGTGTAAACAACAAGTAAACTGATAATTGCAAAAGTATGTTAATCATGGATCTGGCATAGAAGACTTCGAAATTGAAATTTATTTGTTTTACATAAATTATTTTAGTAAAATCCAGTTTCTGATTTTCCTAGTCTTAAATCTGAAAATGACAGATTATGTGATGCATTCTAGCTTGGAAAGCAACACAAATCATCAATCAAATATGTTAATATGGTTTCTACCATTAAACCTCTAGAACATATCCATATGAATTTGATTGGACCATCAATAGTAGCAAGATTAGTGGGTAAATTATATGTTTATGTATTAGTTGATGATTAGTCTAGATTTACTTGGATTTTCTTTTTGAAATTTATAAATGAAGCTTTTACATTATTTGACTGTTTCTGCAAATCTGTTCAAAATGAAAAATATTTTAATATACTCTCATTGATAAGTGATCATGGTAGAGAACTTTAGAATCATGAATTTAATTCCTTTTTCTCACACATGGGTATTAAACATACCATCTCTACACCAAGAACACCTCAATAGAATGGTATTGTAGAAAGATGAAATAGAATAATTCAAGAAATGGCATAAACTCTGTTAAATGAATATATCCAACTTATATATTTTTGGGTAGAAGCTGTAAATACAACTTTCTATATAATAAATAGATTTTAAATTAGACCTATTTTTAAAAAGGCACCCTATGAACTATGGAATAACAGAAAACCTAAAGTAAATTACTTTAATGTTTTTGAATTCAAGGTCTATATCTTGAACACCAAAGATAATCTTGGTAAGTTTGATAAAAAATCTGATGAAGAAATTTTTTAGGATATTATACTACCTCCAAAGATTATAGAGTCTATAATAAAAAGGCAAGGATTGTTGTAGAATCAGTTCATGTGAAATTTGATGAATCTGATCCCTTTGAGAAAATGACACATCAAATGGATGAACCTGACTCTAATTTTAACATGAGACTTGAGAACATAATGAATTATTTTGAAAATGATATAAAAGAAATTCATTCCAGTTCAGAGAAACATGATACTGATGAATGTTTAAATTTCTTTCCTAGATAGTCTAGAACCCTAAAGAATCACCCTTTAAAAACTGTGATAGGTGACTTAGAAACTAGTATTCAAACTAGGAGAAACTTAGGAAACCTAGTGGAATTATCTGCCTTCTGATCCCAATAATAACCCAAGACTATAGAAGAATCTTTAGAGGATGAAAGTAGGGTAATAGATATTCAAGATGAATTAGACCAGTTCAAAAGAAATAAAGTTTTGGAATTAGTGGAAAGACCTAATAATTATCCAGTAATAGGAACCAAATGGGTCTTTAGAAACAGATAAGATGACCAAGGCACAATAACTAGAAATAAAGAAAGATTGGTAGCTAAATGATATAATCCGGAAGAAGGTATATATTATGATGAGAAATTTTCACCTGTAGATAGACTAAAATCTAATAGAATCCATTTATCCTATGCATCTTATATGAATTTTACATTTTTTCAAATGGATGTTAAATCTACTTTTTTAAATGGTAATTAAATGGAGGAAGTTTATGTTGAGAAACCTCCTGGTTTTGAAAACTATCAAAACCTGATTCTGTTTTTAAACTTACTAAAGCTCTTTATGGCCTTAAACAAGCACCTAGAGCTGGGTATGAAAGATTGTGTTACTTTCTTTTGAAAAAGGACTCTACTATTGGATTGGCATATCAACACTCTTTAAGAAAACTATGAAAAATAATATTTTATTAGTTCAAATTTATATTGATGATATAATTTTTGGATCAACTAATAAAACCATTTTTCATGAGTTATCAATGTTAATGAAAAAATAATTTGAAATGAGTATGATAGGAGAACTAAATTTCTTTTTAGGACTTCAAATTTATCAAAAAAAATTTGGAAAATGTTGAATCAAAGAAAATACATTACTGATTTTTTGAAGAAATATGGACTTGAAAACAGCAAGACATATACAACTCCTATGTGTACTAATATAAAACTTGATTTGGTTGAAACTGGAAAATTTGTTGACAACTAGTTATATAGAGGTATGATTGGTAGTTTATTATATCTTAGTGCTAGTAGGCCAGATATAATGAATTCAACATGTTTTTGTACAAGATTTCAATCAAATCCTAAAGAATCTCATCTAATTGTTGTTAAACGAATTTTTAGGTATTTAAAAGGAAGTGTTTTTAAATCTTTTCTTTATCCTAAAACATCTGATTTCAATTTTATTTCATATTCAAAATCTTACTTTAGAAGTTGTATATAGACAGAAAAATCACATCAGGAACATGTCACTTTTTTGGAAATTCTTTAGTGTCATGGTCTAGTAAGAAACAACGTTCAGTTACCCTGTGAAAAGCCAAGGCAGAATTTGTTTCATCTGGTAGTTGCTGTGCACAAAGGTTGTGGATGAAAAACACTCCTATAGAAATTGGATTTAAATTTAATAATACACTTATTTGATGTGATAATACAAGTGCAATTAATATTTCAAAAAATCCTATTATTCATTCTAGAACTAAGCACACTGATATCAGGGATCACTTTTTAAGAGATCATGTTATTAAAAAGGATATATTTTTAGAATTTATAAATACTGAAATTCAATTAGATGATATTTTTACTAAACCACCTCCGAGTGCAAGGTTTGATTTTATAATGGGGATTTAGGTTTATTTAATTTTAAATAAAATTTTAATTTAATAATACTAGTTCTTAATTTTATCCTTACTTAAAATAATTTTGAAATTTTTGTTTTTTCAAACCAAATAAGTTTCTTTTCCCTGCATAATCTATTTTATTTAATTTTAAATATATTCAATGATTATTAAAAACACGGGAATCAAAGTTCTCATAAACCCTTTCGACTTCTAAATCGTTTCATTTTTATCTAAAACTTTTCGAATCCGTAAACTGCACCTCTACCTGTAAACCCTAATCATCAAACCTCTGAAACCCTAACCATCAAACCTTCATAGATTCTCATAGAGATGGTAAAGACTAAAAAATCCAGTGAAACCGAGACAAGAAATGCCAAGAAACAATGCAATGAAGGATGAAAAATCATACAGGGAAAGGTAATCGTTCCAACAATGAACCGTTTACAAAAATCAACTCTGCAATCCAGAGGAGATAGAAACTATTAGCTATCTTTCCCAAACCTTGATTCCTGTTTTTTTATACTTGTATCTATTTTTTTATTTTTTAACGAAAATTTGTTTCTTTCTTTCTATTTTTTTATGGTCTTTATTTTGATATGGCAGTACTCTAGATTTAATTATTGATAAATAGTTAATAATATTATTTACCTATAGTTCAGTGGAACATTAAATGTGTTATAATCCAAGATTTATCATTCTTTTTTATATCACAAATGGGGGAGAAATTTGGATAAACACAACATTTTATTTGAAAAAACAACCCTTATTTAAATGATTTCCTATATATTTAATGTTTTAGATTTATACAGATTTATACATATACAGAAAAATATTTTATGTTATTAACAGTCGTTTATTATAAAGGGAAATTTGGTTTTTCTATTTATTCAGATTGAGAAAATTTTTATTTCTAAAGAAAAATTATTTCATTTTCATGAAGGGGGAAATATTTAAATTTATTGAAATGATTTTTTTAAAATTAAATATTGTTTTATCATCTCAAAATTCTAAAACATTTTGTAACTAAATTTGAATGTTAATTTCATTTAATTAGTATTATTATTTTATGGATTTTTGTGATCATAAAAAAGGGGGATATTGTTGAGAAAACTATTGTTTTCAACAATACATAATAATGTTATTTAAAGGGATAGATTATTGAAAATAATACATTGTCTCTTTTTGATAATTTTGATGCTCACAAATACCCTTAATTATTTTCTAATGATTTTATTTTGTATTTTGCAGAAATTTATTAATTTATTTTACTCTTGAAATAACGGGAATTTATTACTTATTCAAGAACTGCTTTAGCGTGTTCTAAAAACACTATTCATACCTTACTAATTCGGGAATTGTTTTAGCGCGTTCTGGAATCACTGTTCATGCCCTACGTGGATAAACGTAGCGTAAGGATGAAAAGAATGTATACTCTTTGTGATAAGAGAAATGTATGGTTAATCAACTATATTTTTTCATCAAAGTATGGAAGAATAACCTTACGTTAGGAAGGAACATTATGTTTGGGTTGTCAACAAAGTATAGAAGGAGAACCGTATGTAAGTTCTAAATGTTATGTTTGTTTCTCAAAAGTATAGTTCATCAAACCTAATTTTGTAAACAACCATACGTTCTTTGAATGGATCTTTTATCTTTTATCTGAGAGTTGAAGAAAAAGTATAGATGATCAAACCTATGTTTACGATCAACCTTACGTTTGAAGAAAGTATCATAAACCCTACATTTATGTTCAACCTTACGTTGTCAACCCTACGTTTGGAGGCCATGTCATCTACCTTACGTTTAGCGTCGGAAATTTTGAAAGAAGATATTTTTATGCAATGGTCAGGAATTTGATAGTTAAGAGGATTTCAAGTTGGATTTAAAGTCAATTTTAAAATACAACTTTGACTGATTCAAAACTGTTTTATCAATGGATTAAAGATCGAATTAAATGGAGATTTTTATGCTGAGTCTTTAGGGAAGTTACAACTACTCTGTAAATTCAAATGTATAAATATAAGGAGTAAAAAAGGTTACTTTTATGGATCTAAATGTAAAAAATAGTATTATCGACTTTACTATATATGTTTTTCTCTGAAACATCAAGCACGAGAGTTTGGTGATCATTCTATTATTTAAAAGGGTGGAAAATAGAGACTAAAAAAATCACACCGATCTGCTGATTCAAAAGGAGCATCAAAGATCTGTTTATTTAAACAGAAGGAACTCAAAAGAAGATTCACTTATTCTACATAAAATATCTACTGTGGATCTACTATTGGTGAAGTTATGAATTATATCTCTATATCTACTGCAACAGATCAACTGAGAACTGCTTCGACTTGAAAATCAATATTTCTAGAGACGATGATCCATCGGCTGTCAATTGCATTCTGTTGCAATTGTGAAGATCAACTGGAAAATTTCTTTATAAAATACATTTTATCTTGAGTAACCAGCTTCTCGTACTAAGCTGAGTAGGTTCGTGTTTGAACAGGAAGGAATTGTTTTTCCTTTGATTGTAAAGGTGTTAACTACCTATACTCAGTTGTGAACTGGTATGTTGAAACAAGGACCGGATATTGAAAATCATCAACCTCATGGAGTAGAGCATTGGTGGAGTGGACTAGTGGCCTTCTGTTCCCCAAACCACTATACATCATGTGTTTCTGCTATTTAAATTTTTGTTACATCATTTTATCTGATTAAAGTTACATGGCATGACACAATCATGCAAAGTTTTTTGAAAAGTCCCAATTCACCCCCTCTTGTGTGTATTTGGTGTAATCCCATCCAACAAAACATACTCTACAATAATTATTTATAGAGTAAAAAAACGGAATTGACACCCATATTATTTCCTCTTCCAATGAGTTTTTTCAGTATCTAAAAAAAGATATGGGTTATGATGTATGATTAAATAATTTACTAAAATATGAAGAAGAAACATCTCATAGGAACCATTATTGAATAATGTTTTTTACATAGAAGAGAAAATAATAGTGGCATATCACACTATTTGAATACTTTCACTATCATCCATCGTAAAATATTCTTCAGTGTGATGGGTCCGCACATCAGAAGAATATTTCAAGTGTGTTTTCATCATTGAAGCATCTGATCATTCCATTACAACCTTTACTTCTGACAATCTATGACTCCAAAAATGAGTAGAATTAAACTGACATAACATATAAATATGGTTGTAGTGACAACAATAATTTCACATTTTTTTAGTAATTAATAATGAATGACATATGTGTATGACCTTATACAAATGGTAGCACCTCAGTGGAATAATAATAGATATAATTTATTTTTCAGAGGAATTCCATTTTAGGGAAGCACCTACACCACCCCTATAATGATCATGGAAATTATTCTTATTATATTGTGTTCCAATAAAGTTTACACATTATGTATAATTATTTCCTAAAGATAAAACAATTAATTATAGATCTATATATTTTAAAAAATAAATGTCTACTATCTCCAAATATATATAATACTTCTACATTAATATATGCACAGTGATATTTGGTTGAAATCATGTAGGTACTTTGGATCATTTGTCTGGACTTTTCTTATGACAACATGAGAAATAATGATCTAAATTAACTAATTTGTGTATGGAAACTCAAAATGATCTCCCTTTTACAATGAGAGGAACTACATATATTGTTTCATCATTAAAGGCATTGTAAATAACATATGGATGTTGAGGGTAAATAAACCCTTCCAATCCAAGATCATTTTCATTTATTATATTACTATAAATTCATTCCATTGAATTTTGGGACCCTCATGTCTAGGTTTGATCCACTTCACCTTGATATTACCTAGTGTATACTTGATGTCAATGATTAGATAATTAATTTCCATGTAGTTATCCACCTCAAGTTTCTTATTCATACACATAAAGGATTGAGGTTTATCACTTATAAACATCCTATATTGAACCCACTCATCTCCAGATCATGAATGTACCTCAAATTATGTGTTTTAGATTTACTATAAATTTTATTGGATGATTCAAAAATCATTCATAATAGTATTTAAAAGATAATCCATAGATAGTATATTAATCAAGGAAGAATGATCTAACCCCTACTGTGGATCCCATGAACGATATATCAATATTATATTGGAACAAAATGAAAATAAATGAAAATATTAGATAGACTAAAAAATCCTCTAAAATCATAATAAAATTATTAAAAATCAATATTATGATAAATAAATCGAAATTGGAGTCCCACATCCCAACATTTTAGGGATGCATGATTCTCTTCATGGAATGATCTGACCATGTACTCACTTAAACCTACAATTCATGACATGAAAATCATATTAATATTCTACTAATATACAATGAAAATGTATAACCATGATCTTATAAAACATTGTGATAATCATACCAAGATACCCTTTTTACCTATTACCCTGCTAGACCCATCATACTCGTTAAGGGTGTTCTCAATCCATATAGGATAAAGACTAGCACCCAATCCAATAATACGATATCAAATAGTTTCTCAAAATTTAAAGGAAATAAATCATATATATAATGAATAAATAGAAATAGTAAAAGATACATGAATACAAATATATTTTACAGCGATAAGAAGATATAGGAAATGATACAAAATACATTCGACAAACTGTAATGTACGATTCCAAAAGCAAATGGAAAACCAAAAAATCAAAAATAGATACTTCATATGACATGCTGTCAAAACTCCAAATATCTCACCCCAATCTAACCAAACATAGAAAACAAAAAACCTCACCACCTGATAGTTATTCCTGTCATTTTTTACAAAGAAATGAATAACAATGTATATTCATCCCGGATAGGTTGCATGTGGTGTCATGTAAATAGTTTCAAAGGGATTTCACATATGTGACCCATAACAAGTATCAATGCAACAATATAATCATGCTCAACATTTAATAAAATTGGGCATGAAAATTATTTGAGAACTTTTAAAATAAAAAATATTGGTATGAGATTTTAATTTTCAATAATTCTAAATAACATAGGTATCTTTTTTTGTAACTTATCACATATATCAATGAATTTCAAATCAGATACCCCATAACATATCATATATAAAACATTACAACCAAATAAAAAATTCAGATAATTTAATGGATCACAATTGGTTAGGTTAACATGAACACTTTTATAAAAACATAGACAATCACACACATGATGTCTCTAGAAAAATGAATAAATGATCAAGAGTAAAGAAACACCCCTTCCAATGAACCATCAACGGTTCTAAAATTACCCCAGAACAATGACCCTAATAGTAATTGAAACACCCCAATAATTAATCCATGGTGGTATAAAGAGAATTATAATATTACTACGAATTCAACCTAGGTTCCAATGTAATCCCATAGGGTATATTTTCCTAACCATTGCACCAAAATGATTCTACGAAATCAAATCCATGAATCTATTTCAAAATTCATTGAAAATAATTTCACGTACATAAAAAACAATGAAATATTGATCTTTTCAAAAGAACCATATTGATAACATAGACAAATCCATAAATTAGTTATTCCATTTCATTTATAAAACAATTAATAAAACTAAATCATTTGCGGTTCATCCAAAAATTGATAGTAGTCAAACCAGCTATCTTAAAATAGGTTTCAAAAACCCAAAATAATATACAGAGAAAAAGAATTCAAAGATAACATAGGAGGATATAGAACAAATTCCCTATTCATATAATTAGATATCATAAAATAGGAATATAGACGGTAGAATAAAAAATCCAGACGTAAATGTAATTGTTTGTCACAGCAAAAACAACACGTGGGCCATCCTATAGGATATGATGACCCCATGTATCATAAATATATTTATAATAACATCATAATTAGATCTTGTAATCCTCAAAATATGTGTAATGAAATTGAAAATATCATATTAAATGAATAATCTAAATGATAAATTACTGGGACAGATGATGAAAAATCATTATGAATATTAGGAACCAAATGATGTGATCTGGTAGGAGTGAAGATAATTGAAATTTTCCCAAATAAATGTATTATTAAAAAGTATTTCAGATACATGAATAATGAAAAACATATTACTTGTCCCATGAATTAAAGTACTAGGTTGAAGGAATTATAATGTAATCCACTCATTAATGTCCTAATGACACTATGAATTAATTACACAGAAAAACATTTCATATAAGGTTAAAATTTACCGGACCCCGAAACACCATGATATGGGAGGGGTAAATCAGGGTTTCAAAATTTTCTTTTAAAGTGAAAAATCATCTTACCATGTTGACAGGAACTAGTTAAACATATAAAAAGAAAAAATAACATTCAAACAGAACACAATTATTTTACTTGGTTAACCACTAAGGGATAGTCTGTGGAGCATACACCAACTAGTTGTAGGTCATACGAATGTCTAATAATATTAATTAGTTTTAGAGTATACGAGTATAATCATTGTAACTATACACTAGGAATACTGAATTTACAAGATTTTTGGTTTATCTCACTGCATCCCTAAGAACCCTTCCATTGACTCACCCTAGCTCACTAATTTTATAGAAGACTATCTATGTTTTTAAACATGATTGTTTCTTTAATTTACATTCATTAATGTGTTTATCCTAGAAATAACATGATATTATTCTTGCATAGAATACAAAATGCGACACACAATGAATGTACTATCCACTAATAACATTTTATAAAAATCTACCTTTCTTAAAGCTTCTTTACGAAGCTCATACATTTGTGAAGCTCTCTACCTTCGCAGTAAACCCAATCTTTATGAAGCTCACAAATCCTTCATGGCATACCTCATCATCCGGAGAACCCAATACATAGGATCATTAGAATCAGAAAATTCTATGGTATTTGTATCAAAGTGATCAAGTCCACATAGTAACCAAATTTTCATAGCTCTAATAGATTTTTGAAATCAAGGAACTCACATATTTTCTCAAAAATTCAATATTAGAATGAAAAGGGGTAGCCGTATATTTATAGGCTCTTCCATTAATTAAGCTCCACCATCACTTCCTATAATTTTTAAATCTTTCAAAAATCTCACCATGAAGCTCATCCACATGCGATGCTGCATTTCGATTTTAATCTGCTGTGAAGCTCTCTGCCAAACCTTTGTGCATTAATTGATCCACCAATTCCTATTCATTACGGAGATCACAATCAAACCTGTTAAAATTACATTTTCTGAATCAGTTATTCATGAATCCCATTCCATTACCATATTTATGAAGATTAAATTTCATAAAAAAGACCTCAAAAATCGTGCCACTTCCTCCAGAACATAAGAAAAACAAATTGGAAAACACTGGGAAACAACACCACAATAAATATTTTCTTTAGCTTGATCTTTAAGATACATTTCCATCCATACTAAAATATCTTCTATATGATTATTTCAACGAACACCATATAGAGTATAATTCTAGAAAAAAAATAAACTCAGTTCCAATAAAAATCACATCTAATGATTTGTGATCATAAAATTAGGGCTTATAAAATAAAAGATATTTACATCATAAAATGAAATTTTGTGACCAGAGGAATAATTATGTCTTAAAACATTTTCTAGACTTCTTATAGACACATTTCTATCATAATATTACTCTTTTTCTTTAAATTACTCATACTAATAGAACCAAATTCATATTAAGTATGAAATACATAAAAAATTCATATACCCCCTAGGTGAAATTAACATAATTATTTGTATATTATATAAATTCAAAAAAACATACATCCCCAAAAATTAGATCATATTCACTTAAAAAATACATGAGATCAAATTGACAGAAATTAACCTAATCTATGTAGAAAAAAATTAAGGGAGAATAATTACTAGATATATGGTATTAAAGATTTTACTATTTTTACCCATTTTTAACGAGAAAAACAATATTTCCACATATGTTTACTGAATTTCTTATATGATAAATGTAATCAACTCTTTATTTTTAGTATCCCCATTATATTATACATTCTACCAGAAAATGAAACAAACTTGTTTTACTTTATCTGAAAATGTTGCAACCCCCAAAATCAGAGTCAGAATATAATAAAAAATTATAATGATAATGGATTTATCATAATAAAGCGGTTCTAATATTTCTATAACATTTTTTTGAATTGTTTAAATACATTAAAAAAATTATATATTATTAGATTGGTATATTGCAAAAATATAAACTAGAAACATAACATAAATCCTCGATGTCATGAAATAAAGTAGTATTATCATGTTTTAGAAGTATATTTAATCATTCATATATTTCTCATATTCATGACCATCATGACTATATTCAGTGATAATTGGAGTTCTAAATGATTTATAGGATTAATGGTTGATTTCATTAAATTCATCATTATCATGTTTAATTTTATTTTGAATATTTGCATGATATATATAATAAAATTTGATGACTAAGAAAATATTATAATTCACTTACTATCATCAAATCAATATGATTTATAATTAATTTGAAAAATTCACTAATTATAAAATCATTTCTATATTGAAATTATATACCAAAAAATTATTTTTTATAATTTCTAATATCATTATAAAAATTATTTATAATTAAAAATTGGATTAACCATTCCTTTGTTAAAATAATATTTCAAAAAATATTATAGTTAGTATATAATACTAATCTTTTGGATCAATATAAAAACTATATTATAAATTATAAATTTTAATAAACCAGATATGCATATTCATCATTTATTAAAATATGTGGTTTATTAATATAGACCTATTTATAAATTATGACATTTGAAAACCAATATTTTTATCTAATTGGGAAAATATATAATTTTGATACATGTAAAATCATTTCAAATTTGAATGGATTATATTTTAGTAAATTGTCAAAATTAACCCTAAAAATTAATACACTCTTCTTGAAAATAACTATATTGAACTAATTATTCTTATTTCTTAATATATTATCAGATAAATTAATTATAATTCCAAAATTTTGTTTGTTTTGAATATATTATGAATATTTTTAATTTCTACTTGATGAAATACAATATTTATATCAAATAGAATTTCTTAAACAATCAAATATTTTGTTTTCGATTTGATTCCATTATTTTATATTTAATATTAATTGGTATAAAATAAAATACAAATTAATAAACTGAACATGAATTAATAATTTATTTTCAACTTATTATTTCACATATATCATGTCAACTGTAATTTATAATAAAATGTTTTATGTGTTTTTTCTAATTCATATGATAATATTGAGAAGAAATCTATATCCTATCAATTGATGAATTATCATTTTAGGCGTAACTTTTAAAAAACGATCTCATTAAAATGGATAATAGAATTTTATGAATCTATATTATAGTTTTTCTATATTTAGTGACCTTTTCAGGCTATCAAATTGTCCAATGATATGGTTCTATTTTTATATAATCAATTTACATTAATATTTTATGAATATGATGTAAAAACCCTTCATCATTTTTATCATCATTCTTATAAATTTTATCTTTTTCATATAAAATACAGACATTACAGTCAAGGACATTAATGTTTCTAATCTTCTCTTTATTTGTATTATATATAGAACTAGGTTTTACTAAACATGGGTCTAGCTTAAATTTTATATAAGTCATATTTTGTAGTATTCAATTATATATCCAACAATATTATAGTAAATTGATTTATATTACTATAGATATTTGGAATTTTTTAATATTTCTATCTCCTATTGAACAATACCATTTTGTGAGGTGTTGTAGGGGAAGAAAATGTATCAAAATATCTATTATATTTACTAAATTTTAAAAATACTATATATAAAAATATAATCCTTATTCTCTTAAAAATGATGTTAAAAAATCACCTTTAAATTCTTTATATTTTTAAAATTATGAAATAAAATTTCATAGGGTTTGAATTTTATGTTAGATTATTGTAATTCAAGTGACTCTATGAAACATCCTATAATTAAAGTCACATATATCATTCCTAAAAATGTATAATTTCTCATAGGTATTAATTCTCCAAGATGAAGCAGTTCTAAAAATCTAGTAGTACTGAAAATATTAAATTATCTAAAATACTCTTTTCATTAAATACCCTTTAGTGAATAATAAATAAAAAATACTATTATTATTTAAACTATTGATGTTCCGAAACCAATAATGGTAGTTAAAATAGTTATATTTATTCAATATGAAAATTTTCCAATATTCTATTTAATATAATTATGTCTCTTCCTATAGTATTTAATCATTTTATAAATTGATGCATTGGTTCTAAAAAATATATACAGGTTTTATTTTCTATTATATAAAAATAAAATAAAATATTATAATGCTTATAAATAAAATATTTTCATTATCAGACATTAACATCATTCCTTTATCATAAATATGCAAGATACTAATTAATTTTTTATCACAACTATATAATGTAATTTATTAATAATAAATGTTATTAATTTCTCTACATCTTTATATCCTCAACTATACCATTAGATATATATATGATGGTTACATTTATTAAATAAAATGAATTAAAATATAATAATATTTTTTATATAAACATTAATATTTATTGAATATGAGTAATCAATATACCATGTTTCCATAGCTCTGTTTATTTTTGTTTCCTAATAAAATTAATTAACCAGATTATTTGTTTGGTAAAAAAATTTTATTTTTCCTGACATAATTGTGCATTAAAAATTTGTACAACTGTACTTATTTATAAATTGTATTTAAATTTAATCCAAAATATAGATTCCTAGAGAAAAATTTAATTTAATTTTATAAAGAATAATTAAATATTACTAATGAATAATTTTCATAATTACATTTTAAATTAAATATGATGATTATAACAATTAATACATTACATTTAATAATTGGGAATAAATAAATTATTCACATAATTGGAATCAGATTACTATAGCAAAAATAGATTTAATAATATTTATTTTTCTTGTGGAAGTCATTTTATAAATTTTTTGCATTCCCTTTGTCAAATATAAATAAAGATTCTTTTAAACTATAAAATTTTAATTTATAGTTTTCATTGATTTTTATTGACATCATGGTCATCATATATTATCAAATTTGATAATTAACATTTACTTATTACTTTAAAATTTAAATTATATACATATTTAATTCATTTTCATTTTCATCGACATTATCAAAATTTAACTTAAATCAATTTTATTTATTTCTATAAGTATTTAGAAAAAAAAAATTATTTTTTATTCATTAAATTTAGAATTTTATGTTTATAATCATAAAAGATTTTATTTTAGATATCTATTAATGTAAATACATAAAATTTAAAAGTTATTATTTGATTATATATATTTTCAATATTTTTTTTTATATTTCATAAATTATAATGATATCCTTTTAAAAATATTCAATTTATTCAATTTATTTTTAATCATAATTTTATAAATAAAAACCATAAATTACACTCTAAATTGTATCAATGATTATGCATCCACTATTTTTGTAATCAATTATATACTTGAATATTATTTTACACACCAATATTCATTACTTAATTTTTCTAAATCCTCAGTGAAACTCCATGAATTTTGATATGAATGTTTTAAATCTGTATTTTATTTCTTTTATATACATTATATTTAAATTTTTTTTTATAACATGATATTTCTTTTTTCTTATACACATTACATATTAATTATAAAACATAGTATTTTTTGCTTTACATTTCCTACATACCATTCTAAATTTATAATTGTCTCTTCTATAAAGATTCATTTAACATCTCTTTCCACTCATGTACTTATAAAGACCATTAGTAAAAAAAATTAATTCATATATCTAATATTTATATAATAAAAAATATCAACATTTTCTAGAGAAATTAAAATTGGATTTTAATTTTCTTCCATTATTTTTTACTTTCTTCTACATTATATTTATTCACCTCTTGATCAAAATAAAAATCTGATCATATCAATCAATCTAGTAAATATATATTAAAATCCATAATTTATTCAATAAAAAATAATTTTATTTCCACCCTTTTTATAACAATAAATATTTTTTAAATTATAGCATATAAAACCTATTTATTTTAAACATATTATTTCATGATTTTGTCATATGTATCAATTTTTTAAAAAACATGGAATAACATTTCCAAGTATCTTTGGATGTATATGATCATAATACCTCAAATGAATTATAAAACATGGAATTCATATTTTTTTCTACATAATGATATACTAAGACTATTTGATCTACTGAAACTACATTTAATAAGTAGTGGAATACAAAAAAGGATTGTGTGAGGTAAAGAGATGAGTAATTTTAAAAATGTTTTATAGAAAATAATATTTGAGTCAAAGTTATAACAGAAAATCATAAAATATATTTATCATTAGTAATAAAATTTTATCATAACCTAAAGAACATGGTTCTATAATATTACAGGAACATGTGAAATGTGGTTTAAAAGTAATACATTACAAAAACATATATTTACGATAATCCCCAAGACAACATCACATGGTGTAATATGTGTCATTAGGGATCATATTCACTTCATAATCATATAGATGATGTTTCATGGGAATAAAATTTTATCAAACACATTGGGGTCATATATTATTCTATACTAACACATTAAAATAATATTTGGAATATTATATTTTTTTTCCACATATGAATAATAAATCCTAAGGCATAAATCCAATAGATAGAAAATGGGTTTCATAATCGATTCTCCTATCATAATAAAAATATTTTTTATGAATTTATTTCCTTAATGATAATATATAATCTAATACCCTAAATGGGGATACAATATTTATCTTATAATATTCTCTAGATACATACCTATATAATTTATGATGAATACATAACATCATGGGTTGTTTCTCTTGAAGAATATTAATATAATAAAATTTTTAATAATATTCCCAAGGAAATGAATCATTTCCATTGAAATGTACTTTTGAAAAATGATAAATTCCCAAAACAATTGTCAATAATTTTCATTCAAAATTAATTTATAAAAAAAATTATGGTTCAATTAAAATAATTGTTATGGAGGTAAAAATATTTGTACATGACGTATAAGTAAAAAACTTTCTTTAACACTTCAGTAAATATTCAGAGTGTTCCTCATTAAGAAGAAAAATTATTCCTTTTAGTCATATTATTTAAAAAAAGAAACATTGTTAAAGAAGGACATTAAACAATCATATAAAAATATTAAAACATTATTTTAAATATTTTACACAATACATGAACATGGAAGATGTAGGGTTTTCTAATGAATACTTTCATAATATAGATTGCATATAAATTTATATTCTCAATAAATATTATTGGAAAAGATATTAAATTAGTAATATTATGTAAAAATTTTAAAAATAACAAGAGGAAAAAATTATTTTTTAATTTCATGGCATAAACATTTTTTTGGAGATATAAACCAATGAAAATAATAATACGATTGTATTATTAAATAAACCCATATCATTGTGGAAACATTGAAATACTTACTACCATGAATAACTTAAATCTACTAAAACATTAAATACCACATTATTAATGATATCCATGATAACAATGACCAAATTGGACGTATATGCATTACAAAAATTGTGATTATGACATGTTTCTCCAAGATGTAAAAGTAAGAAACAAATTCCACCACCGTGACGCTAACCTATCTCATGAATTCATTATCTAACAAAATAATAATCTAATGTAAATTAGTTATAATATAAGAAACATATTTATGTTTATATATTCGTTTTTGTTCATAATCCGTTCTTATTTAATTACTTACACTTTTAGTTACATTGAAGACATTTTATTGATAATTAACTTCATTTGTCGAAAATAACAACGATATATTTTTAAGGATAAAAGATGTTATTATTATATAATATAAAGAATAATAATCAAGGAATAACTTTCATCTGATTATTTAAATTGTTCCTCTAAAACCAATCAATAAAAATGGGTATCTAAAATGATATACATTTCAATCATGAAGATGATAGGTCATGTGTATGAATAACTAATGCCATCTATTTTAAATGATCTGGAATGAAATAATTTTAGTAAAATTTTATATTTCTGTAATAATAAAATTTTGATAAATAACATGTTATGTCCTATAATACAAATATATATACCGTCTATGCTACTCAGTAATAAAAAACAAAGCACATCCCATTATGAGGTTGTTGTATATCATTTGAGTGAACGATGTTATCATTCTCAATGGATATAAATGTGGAATTGTAAATTATATTATAATTTTATATAATGGTTAACAGTTAATTAATATCATATATAAAACTTATATCTAACATAATGAATAGTTATAAGAGGAAATGATGCGAAACGAATTACTTTAATTCACGAAGGGGTAGTTTGTCGTACCCATGCACTATTATTTCACTTCCCATTTCACAAACTATGGGATGAATGTAGGTTATTAAATTAAAATAAAATAAAATAATATTATATTTTATATTCATATGTCATTATTCCATCTTTACTCTGCATAATTTGATGGTGGTGGAAGAAGTAATAAAACAAAAATTGTGGGTTAAGAATGATCCCCCCTTTTCAAACATCCTCTGTAGGATTATAATTTAAAATCATCCATGCAATGGACTTATGATCCTTCCAAAGAATCAAGTGAAATGGGAAGGAATTAGAGAATTTATTATTGCAATGATGGAATGAAAATATACTAATTTAATTTTATGTTTAGAGGAGAGGGTGACATTTTATAATTTGCGGAGAGGATCCAATTGCAACATATTAAATGAAAAAGATTCACCCATTATTTCATCCAAAATAAGTCTCTAAAAGGGATTATATGAAAACGTTATATAACATATGAATTCAATATGACTATAATATAGAAAGTATTATTGTGGATATATCATTTAATTGCTTATCTATTTATTTATACCCCCATAAAACATTTTTAGCATTCACCGTTGTAATATATTTTTGTAGTTTTTAATACTCATGATGACCAAAAATATGTTTTCAATATTATAAAACCATTACTATTGTATTTATAAATATTTAAAAAACAAAAAATTAAATATCAACATTTGTAGAATTTAATATGAATAAAAACCCACAGGCGCGATTAAAAAATTTTTTTTCTTAAAAAACATTAAATAAAATATAATGCTTCTATAAAAAAATTTAAAATAACTTTATATTAATGATAAAAAATGGATTAATTTTAATATAATATTCATAATTTTACTTTTATTTTATTTTATAACAGGATGTATATTTGTAAATACATTATGTAAAATTTTATTGATTTAATAAAAATGATTATTTTTAACTATTTATACAATAATTATTCCTTTTTTAAAAGTCACAAAAATTCATCACAAGTTAATTTTAAAATTTTTCATTCAAATAATATATTAATATATGAAATTATAATTTAAAATTAAATAATTAAATAATAAAATAATATATATTACGAATAGAAATCATTTTATTGAAAAAATATTTTATAACGAATAAAATTATCTATTATAATTGATATTTGATTTAATAATCATTTTTAAATTAATTAATTTTAGTTATTACCGTAATATAAATTTCATTACGTAGTGAATAATATTCATACCTATTGACTAAATAGTTAGGTTATAATTGTAATTTTAAGATTGTAATATTTTAATAATAATTTTAGGTTAATTTGAACTAATTTTCGATGTTGTATACTCTATAAAACATAATATTATCTTATAATATCAATGATGTTAAATTATTCAATTATATATCAATTTTATCTGTTTTATTCGAACTTATTATCATTATTAAAGGTGCTGAAATTTGAAAATTCTTTATTGATAAACTACTTAATTAAAATAAATAAAAAAACTTATTCTTTAAATAGTGAAATACAAATATGATGTTCATTTGGAATAGAATATAATAATGATTCCATATAGAATAATATAGGTTGGAAGTGAATACATGGGCATTGAATAAAATTATAAATTATTTTGTAGGTTTATAGACATCACTGATCAAAATATTGTGAATTTCTAAGAGAATCATAAAGACCACAAAAAACCATAAATCAATGAGGAGTAAAAAATCATTAATTCAACATAAAATATGGTATTCAGTTAATATTTTTTTAATTATTATTTTCCTAGAGTTTCAAGATCCATTTACTATCATGATATTTAAAAAAAGTAATGGTAACAAAAATTATCCTTGGTTGCTACATCGATCAATTTCCACTTCACCTTTTATACTATATATTTAATATGAATTATTTATTGTTTTATCCCTAAGGAACTAAAATTAAAAATTTAACTGATCATTATATCCAAAAATTAGTTACAAATTAATCCAAAAATTTTTTATTAAAGAGAAAATGTTTTCAAAACATTTATATAAACCCAAAAGGAAAATCAATATTTTAATCTTAAAAATTAAACTATAAAACTGAAGGTTTAACACAGATGATTCCATAAATAAATGTCCATTTATCCCAAGTAAACACAATATCATAAACATGGAAGATATTTATAGACAAAATGTATTTCTCATACCATGAAACATATATATTCAAAACATAAAATCATTCTTACCATTTTAATCAATACCAAAAACCTACATGTTATATATATCACATCAAATTAAATGTTTACAAAAATATCACTTAGTCACCTATTAAAAAAATGATCCCCTATGAAGTTTTATAAAATAATGATATTATATATTAACCAAATAACATATGTAATTTTTTTTACTCAAACTAGTTCATTAAATAGGCCAATGATAGGCACTACACAATTTGCATCCATCAAATAAGGGTTAATTCCACACTGCCTTTCTAGATGGGACTACTTTTCACTCTACATGTTAATATTCCATTTTTTATAATATTAAAAAATTAAAATGATATTCAATTTTATAATCTACATTGATCCTATAATACTGTCATTAATTTGATGAATAAATTAATAAATTATGATAGTTGTCAAATTTCACTGTTTATTAATCACTATAGAGTTATATCCTAATTATTCTTTTCCAAAAAAATAAAATCATTTAAATTGGATATAGTTACCAAAACACTGTGAATATATCAATTCATATATTGTAATTAATATTGTATTCTTATATAAAATACCACTATAAAATAGGAAATCCTTTCTATTTAATTTATACAATTGAACAAATTCTTGTAAATCCACAATTTAAGAAAATTAACAAATGATTCTTACTTGTTTCATGATTCATATAACCATAATGCCATTTATAAAAATTTTATTACAATAAGATTACCATGTGACAACACCTAAACACATAAATTACTATACTTAAAATATTTTTATAACATATTCCCCATGAAATAATCCATTTATTAGATCAATGTATAATGTTATAAAAAAGATCTCTATTTCTATGGAATTAATCTATTAGTATATCCTTAGTTTTAATGTTGTTCATATTCAACATGTTAACTGATCTCTTTATTTTTTTCAATATTAATTATCTAAATGTTTTCCTATGTTCCCTCTCATATTATTTATTAAAATTAATTTAAGGCATTGCCTATTATTTAAATTTTCATATATTTCATATGGAAAATTTAATCTAATTTTCATTTTCATATTTAATACACGATCCTCCTTGGGTGTCCATAAATATCCTCTATGATGTTTTTATAAATTAATATATATCAAAATTGACAATCATAATTCATTATATATCATTTTGAATTATACCAAGGTGTATTAATTCTGTTACCATTATGGTGGACCTGTCTATAGAGAAATCAGTACGTTGAACATCACATTGGTTTTTTGGAATAAATTATATTTTTTCTAAATTTTTACTAAAAAAGAATGACATGTTGACAATAGATTTACATAAAGAAATATTAAATAGAAACTAATAAACATTTGATAAATAACTTATAAATGATATGTATATCCAAAAATAAGATTCTATATGTTCAATTCAACATTATCAATGGAAACATTTTCTATTAGGTTTTATTACAAAAAATTATTCAAGTGATTTATAATGGTTTAGAAATAGTTTATGAAAATCAAAACAAAAAGCTCATTAGTATCAGTCTAGGGGTTAAGAAAAGGATCACTACTATACACCAGGTGATGATTAGGTCATAAATGATACACCGATTTTAATTTTCTTACCCCTAGATACAACTATTGTAGAGCTATATCAACTTTTAGTTTCTATAAATGGATGTAATTTTTTGGAACCCACTCTCTCTATAATTACAACAAATTATTGGATGTATTTTTATAAACTGTCCTATAGTTATACTTATCCCAATGGCTCACACAAAATTATTCTACTTCAAATGTAAATAAATTCTTATAAAATCCTCTGATTGTAATAACTTGATAAACCCTTATGGTGTTTTCCCTTATCCATTGAATGATGGTCACGATTTCATCCTTTATCCCACACCCTGTAGACAGGGGAAGGGATCACTTGGGTTCTAATCGACCTCCTCCTTTCTTTAATCTTACCAACTTTACTATTCATTCCTCCTATCATTCATCATTCTCAACCATATTGTATATCCTATCATTCAATGCTTCATAATGTCTCAAATCTACATTTGGGAGTTTATAAAGGAATAATTCCTACACATGATTTCTATAGTGTCATGATTTTGTCAAAATATGTGATTAGTGGATGCCTTCTGCCATTTTTTATCAGATTCATTGAACCTGTAACATAACTCCATCATTGGGATCCTGGACCACTATTATGTTATCATTCAATTTGAAAAAAATGGTAACCTTTTATTTTCCTTAGACTATAATCAAGGGTTCAATCAATGGTTTCAATTTATTTCTCTTCCATTAGAAATTTTATGTTTTTTTGAATTGATATTCACAAGAATTTCATATCTAGGATAGTTTAATATGACATACACTACTATTTACAAACCCATAAATACTCACAATGAATGGTAATTTGGGTTGAATCTTTTCCTTTGATTGTAGATCTGATTTACTTTTTCATCAATTATCTCCCCACAACTGCATTGAAATTGATCTGACTATTACCATGCTCGAGTTTTTCTAGATTCATAATGAAAATGAATATAATTTATAAAAATTATATTGGGTGTATTTATTATCCTATTATTATCAACAAAGTCACAACTAATTGTGCTGTAATCATGGACCAATTGTCTATGTCTATGATCCATGTATCCAAAACTATTAGGATGATCTGATAGGTTTGGAACTAGTGGGTTCTTTTACAGTTGAAGTATATTCTCCATAGAAAGGCATACTTTAATCACATAAAATTTATAGATGTGGTAACTAGGCATAAATATTAGAATGGTTTATCTAATAATTCCAGACAGATCAATTCACAAGACTCACTTTTGGCCACAATGTCCAATTTTTTAGAAAAGGTTGATCCCCTCTAAAAAGAAGCAATATATGGGGTTTCTAGTCTGAAGGTTGAATATATCATTGGAAGAGAAATATAGAAGTTGGATATTCATAATTTTGTGGTGTAAAACCAATTTGGGTATGGTTATAGAGGGGTGATTTTATGAGTATCATTTGATATAAACTCTCTTTTAGAGAGTTAGTTTTAATTTCTCATGGACATATACATAATGTAGTGTAATTGGAGGATAGAGAAAGAGGTACATCAGTCTTTATTTTCCATTGGAGTTTAAGGAATATAATTAAAAAAGAGGTTTGGGTGAATGATATGAGTAGGAATAACCCCATATGGTCTCCTATAAAATTTAATATTTACAACATCCTTACTTGTAGAGAGTTAGAATTCATGGTTTCAGATTAGGGAGATATAGTGCTATTGGATAGGGGAATCCATCCCATTTTACCTAAGGAGATATAATTATTTGGTTAAGGATTTTCTATGGCCAAACCTGATTAATATACATATATTATATTATCATTTTATACATTGTGGGAAATAATAAGTATATTTATACATATTCTATGTTGGAAAAAAGGTTAGAAAAGAAAAAATGATGTAGGGTAATTAATTGTGAATAAGGGGAATAAATCTAAAGGAAGTTAAGATTATTATCACATAGCTAAAAAAAGTAACATGTTATTTTAAAAATAGAATGGTGAAAATTCATGAAAACAAGTGTGATGATTTCATGGAACAAGGGATTGTTGGTGAGGGTGTAGTAGTTGATACTAGAAATGGAAACTGTTTGAAGCTCATTCTTCAATCAAGAGGAGGAATAAATTAATGGTTTTATCATGAAACCACTACAAAAGATTATTTTTATATAATATATTATAGGATGATTTTATTTATTGTAAATTATGATCAATGGTTTTGGATCAATAAAAAATATTGTATCGTTTCATGTGGATTCAATGAACATATGATTAACATGGACCAAAAATCCTATATGTGGCACATGATTGATAGTTATTTGGGAAATATAAAAATGATTATATTGATTCAATGATATGATTAATTCACTGGGGATTATATAGTATGACTAATTAAATTAATTGAAGTCACATATTTAATAGTTATAAAATTTTATTCTTCCTTGTAAACCCTTCCATACAGATCTTGTATGGTTTCTAGAATTTACCACAAATGTTATTCAGGTATAAAAAATTAATTTTCAGGTCTACTGTGAAATAAGTATTCTAATCCAAATTTTTAAAATAATATTAATTTTATTTTTATGTAGTTTTATACATTTACATCAATTATTAAATATTATTAACATATATATATATTAGTACAACACAATGATAGAAACCACACAATGTCATTGGAAGATATGTCTTATAATACATTGAAAGGAATGTAAAATATGGAATCCTAATATTATTCTCAAAAATTAAATAAAAAATCCAATTGAGATTATAAAAATATATAGGATATGATTAGAATTCATAGAATAAATGAGTGAGATACAAATCCTAGTAGGAAAATAAATGTGATATAGAGACATAACATGTGAGTAAATGGTTTAACATGATGTCCCAAAATTGAAGGCTCGTGAGTAATATAATTGGTGAATAACATAAAATCATGATATAAACCTATCATGTAAAGATGGGTATTTTTTTAAGATTAACTAATCAAATAAACATAAGTTAATTCTAACTGTCGAGACAACATTGAATGGTGTACATAGTAATATAATGGATTATGTTAACATAATAATTCAATACATGGGATATAATGAGAATAAAACATTACTGAATTCATTGTATGGGTACATAATTCTTCAGAAACCATTCACATTTTTATCATGGGTATACATATGTCTTCTACATAATGTAAATTAGTGATGATAGACCACATGATATTAAAACAAGAAAATTATGTTCAATGGTATATATTAATTGTATCACAATAAATAAAATAAAATATAAAAGCCTTATAATGTAAGATATATTTATTAATAAATTAATTAAATATCCATAATGGATTTGTCACATTCAAAAAAGAGTTTAGATTTATTTTTCATGCAACACTGATTTTAATGAAACACGACATATTATTAAAATATTATAATTTAGTTTCAACGATTTCACAACGAAATTAGAATAGAGTGTATAAATAGGATTGAATAAAAAACTATAATATATATTTTATAAAAATTCACATTATTTAATAGAATTGGGTAAAATTATAAAAATTAGAATGAAAAATAAATTTTTTAAAGAAATATTTTTTCAAATTCAACCACGTTGTGTTTTCTACAGACTCTTTAAAATTTATATTTTAAAATTATATAATATTTATTTTGAAAAATAAATTTATTTTAAAAAATAATAATATAAATATTCTAGTTTCATTAAATTTTTTATTGCTTTTATAGAAATGATTATTTATTTGATTAATAGGGAAAATGTGAATTTTAAATTAAAACATTTATTTTTAATTAATTATCTATTTGGTAAAATTATATTTATAATTTTATTAAAATTTAAATTTGTTAAATAATATATATATATATATATATTTATATTTATATTTATACTCGATATTTTTCGTTTAAATTTGATGTTATGATGAGTTTTGTTATAAAAACATTGTAATCTATTGAAACTGTTCTCTTCAAAAATCCTTTTTCATCATCTTTGAGATTAATATTAACATAAATTTTAATATTATTTTAATTTAATATGGATGAATTTTTAAAATATGAGAAATAATAATTATTTATATTTCATAATACGTAAAATATATCATTATAAAAAATTGAAACTGAATATAGTAAAAGTTAATTATAGTGGTAAACATAAAAATGGTTTTTTCAGTCGATAATCTAAGAAGATAATGGAAGAAATGTTTATCAACATTTTTGAAAACCAATTTTATTGAAATTTTTATACCTTATAACTTCTAAAATACATCATGGATCTTTCTAGAGGTATTTTTCATGATAAAAACGTGGGTATGGATGATTATTTTGTAAAAAGGGAAGTGTTCAACTAACTTTAGTTTTAAAAGACCACCCAATATCCTCTCTTATTATGACCTATAGAACATATTTTTATATGGGAAAATACCATCCAAAATAACTCAAAATAATCCATAATATAATCTATAAAACCATATATGGGTGTTACGCTAGCCTATAAAGGCATTGGTGCGAACTTAAGAAGGATACGATAAGAAGACATGGTGTTCTTCAACGAGAATACTTATATTATATCTTTACCCAACACCATTGATTACTATTATATCATGATGATAAAAATCGTTAATTATCATCCATGTAATACTATGTAGTTATAATAAGGTAATATACTATTACTATATCCATATCAATCAAAAATGTTACCAAATTAGTATTCATGTTTTTGATGGACTATCGCCTCATGAACCGATGTCATTTGTTTTTCCATTACCACCCATCACGTCTACATTTGATAATAGCTAAAAAATAATCTATTTATAACAAAATTATAACTTCACTATCAAAATTATACATACATATATACATATATATAATTTTATTTTCATTTTACATGGAATACAATAATGACATTGTGTCTCTAAGAGACTACAGCCTCATGAAAGGATTAGATTTGTTTTCACTATCTATTTTTATTTATAGTAATAAGGGTATATATAAAAAATTTATATCAATAAAATAAATTAATAATTGTATTCCTGAAATATTTATTATTATGAAAAATATAATATATCATCATCTTTCTTATCTTTTCTCTCATAAGAAAAAATGATAATGCCATTTGTGTATGTGTTGACTGCATCCTTCACAATGCAATGCAGATCTCTTTTGATAACCACACGATATAGATTATATATATATATATATGACGAAATAATATTGTATATATGATATTAATATAATTATATAACGATAAATTATTGATTACCTTTTGCAAATAATTTGTTTTTAAAATTGAAATGATACTCATGAAAATGTATGACCTACCATCTTCATGATATTAATATACTTCATTGTAAAAAAACATACATGATTTGTCATAAAATAATAATTTCTTTATTAATATGAAAACTATATGATAATTATTATTCTATTAACTGTTAAATAATTACCTATTTTATAATATTTAACCTACTAATGTCATTTTTGAGATAGAAGACTAATATAGTTAACATATCCCACATACTATTTATTGATTAATTGAAAGTATAAATAATAGTAATAAGTTAAATAAAAGTAATTATAAACTTTAAAAATTTTCTCATGAAATTATATAAAACCCGTACATAAATTTTTGAGGAAGATAAAGAGTCACATTACACATCAGACTCAAGGTGTGGGACATCATCTAAATTTCCTTTCATTATGGTATATTTTGAAAATATAAACCTATATGAATTAATGATTGTATATAAATACCTAATGGAATTGTATATCATAAATTTCGCCATCCTTATTTTATTAAATATTTTGATTAATATTATTCTTCCATGTGTCATAATACAGATATGTCAAATTATATAAATGAATTTTTTAAAATAGATTTTTATGTTTTCATTCGATGTCCTTATTTTATATGTTAATGTTTTTAAAATTATTTTATTAATATATTTTCATGGTCATATAATATATAAAAATTAAATTATATATTAAATTTGAAATTATTTTAAAATGTTTTCAAAATGAATATTTTTACATGTTTTCTATAAATAATTATAAAAATTGATAAAAATAATGTTGTATTCGTATCATACACCGTGACAAAGAATTTCATGCCACCATGGATGTTATTTGATTTTTCAATTCATTTCAAATAATTCATGTTTTCTTCAATAAAAGGCAAAATATGAATTTTTTTCTAATTATTATATTAAAAATGACGTTTTAAAAGAATAACATATTTCAATCCAAAATTCTTTCATAAAGTTTTAAAATATTTCTTAAACGATTATTTGGACAAAACTATTGATTCCTAATATAGTATAATAGATTTTTATGAATTTGGTGATCCCTTTAAATCTTAAATAATGGGTTGATCCCCATTACTGTTCAATGATGAGCCTGATAGAAAATATATTGTTGTTTTAGAAAAATAATATATCATGAAATAGATGTGATCCTGATATAGCTTACATGAATAGTAAGCCCCATTCTATCTCTATATTGCATTGGATAATGATTATAATTGAATTTGACAATGTGTTTATAATAAATAAATGTTATTCATTGTTTTTTATGAATATAAACTTCTAGGTCACCAATATGGGTTTTTTAATTGAATAATATTTGTTTGAATGGATCACATAGAGTAAATATATTGAGTGTTTCACATTCTAAAATGATTAATTTCTAAATCTCATCGGATATTTAATATAATAGTAAAAAATGGATTATTTATCTTATCATTCATAATATACATATATTTTTTAATATAGCTTAATATTATTTTCACGATCATCCCCTAATTGAAAATGTTTTTCAATTGGATTAAGGATGTGTAAGAGAGAGGAAGAATACATGTTCAAAGTTAAGGAGATACTCCATTCATAAAATCATGATTTATTTTATTAGAAATATAATATGCAACTTCTAATAAATAGTCCAAATTGTTAGTATGAAAGTATCTTTCACATATATTTTAAGGTTGTAATAATTAAAATATTATTCCTAAAATTGTATTCTAAATTATGGATAATTATAATGGATATAAAATTTTCATGTTACTATGATGCATCATCTAAAGAATGTATGTTCATAAATGTTTTATATAGAGGAAATGGGGATTCTATAGTGGGATGTAACTAAGAGTAAAATTTCATTCCAAATGAACATATTATGATGGTTAGAAATTGGAAAAATCTATTTTTTGTAGTGATGGATCAGTTGACATCTATTAATGGTGGTTGTGTCAATTTTTGAGAGGAACCCAGAAATTCCTAATGGAACATGTCAATTTTATGGAATTTCATGTGGAATATATCCCCCTCATTTATTTTCTAATATGAACTTGTGTAAGAGAATAGATCATTTAATTATCTAGAAAATAAATTTTTTGTCATAAAATGATTAAAACGTCAAAAAGTAACTCATTCCATTAATCATTTTGAAGTGTATTCTTATAGTTAGAGGGCATTGTTTTATAATACTAGGTATAAAGATGTTATTTATTTTATGGAATGGTACACATATATGAATATATCCATTGAGAAATATTTCATTACATTTTTTAACCATTGGATAGGGAAAATATTATTAGAATTGATGCAAAATGATGAATACTTGGTGTCCTCATGTGAAGAAATTGTTACAATGTTAGAACGGTATTTAAGATAATTGTTTTCATGAAAGTGATATTAAAATAAAAAAAATTCGTTATTAAAATTGTGTTTTCAAACATCTTTTTAGCATTGTAATTTAAATGTTATGGGAATATATTTCATTTTGATGAGAATATTAAGATGGTGTTTTATGAAAGTCATTATCTATAAGATGAATATAGTAATATATGGATTTAGTGGTCATAGATATAGATGAATACAACTAAGAGACATGGAAGTATGTCATAAATATGTTCTACATGTGGTAAAATACATTTTAGGGAATGTATGTCAGGATATGGAATGTTTTTCTGGTGTGTAGTTTTAGTTATAAGGTTTCTGATAATAATGAACTGATTTTTGAATCAACCCTAAATAAGACAATATATATATACTCAAAGGTAATATGTCATATTTTAAGTGATATCAGAAATTATGATATTGTGTGTATGACGTCATTACATAGAGTGAGTCATTATGATCAGACAGAAACAATTAGTGATAATATCATTTTATAATTCTATAGTTGATGTTGTTCTTTCTGGTGAAGTGTGGAATTACTGAAAGATCATAGTATTTTTCAAATGTTTATAATAAACTTAAATTACCAGGAACCCATATTTTGTTATTTTAATCAATGAATTTTTTTTAGATAAATTTATTGAGTTTCTATTGAAATCTAATTTATATGGTTTAGTGAAAATTTTATTTGAGAATAAATATATATGTGTTATAAACATAATATTAATGGAATTGAAAACATTAATGTATAATACATCATTAATAATATTTTAAGAACAATAATATATTATTACTATAATGTTTAAAAATAGTTGTATGTAAAACCATAGTATAAAATTTATTAAATTCTTAAATTTATGTCTACGATATCCTTTTTTGATATTACAAGAATTATTCCATCATTTAAGTTTTTCATGGACACTCCTTTCTCCCATACCCCTCTAGGTAGGGGGAGTGGTCTCCCAGCCTCACATCGGCCCCCTTCATTCTCTCCTCTTATAAATATGGCATCACTTCATCCCTTATCTTCCATCGAGATAAACAATATCCTTCCCTCTCTTTTCTGGGATTCCCTATTTTGTTGGTATATTTTCAGGAGTTTACATAGGCTTCAAACCTTTATAGGTACTCACTAGTGGCTTGTTTTTTCTGTAATTTACAAATCATCGATGCTTTCGACCGCATAATCTATGATTATTGGGGTTTGAGTCACCACTCTATTTTTGGGCTATTGGAATGTCATCATCTACTCATCTGATTTGAGGAAACATGCAATATTATTTATACCTTAACTGGAAAAAGTGATCTTTCAACGGTTCTCTTTTCTTCCTCATATAATGGTCCTTTTACTTCCATTTGATGAGTGATACTTCAACATCACAAAATTGGTAACTTTTCCAAACCATCCAATTATATTTAAAACACCATAAGTTATATCAATTCTTGGAAACCTAGTCAGCCAGTAATTTTGATTTAAAAATATATTTTGATCTCATTGGATCATAATTTATCTGTTAATCTATGTGGAAATTTATGTCTCTAAACAACTTGTTGATTTTTATGGATTGTGATCAAGACTAAATATCTAGTAAAAAAACATGCATGTTTTGAATAATAGATTGATTTATGCTACTCATTTATTTTTCTGGGTCACCTCCAATAGGCTTACAGGCGTGTTTCAGTTGGAAATTTTTTTGTTACTTTGTCCCCAGTTTGTGATTTTGAGAATGCAGATAAAGAGATTTTGAGATTTATGGATCTTTCATTACTCTACGCTTGTATTATAGACCACGATAATCTGATGATGACATTGGAAAAACAATTTTGGCTTCATAATGTGTGAATGAATATGCAGTTGTTAGACACATTCATTCATCATCTAACATTTATGGGACCAGATCATAAGGTTCCAAGGCATAAGGTTATCCTCCAATGAAGAGTAGGGTTGTCCACCTATCAAAAAGTGTTCCAATTTAGATGATGGAATTAATACAGAAAAATATTCAGAGGAATGGACAATGGTAAATAATCAAAAGTCCAGTAATATTATTCTATCCCCGATTAATAAATCCTATATAATGGTAAACTTTAGTTGAAATTCCCCATTATCTTTCATAATTCAAGGAGGATGAGCATAACCCACATTACTTAAAAAAAATCTTCCAAAAGGAATGAAAAAAATTGTTTATGTTTCTGATTATCAGGTTAATGCAATGAAGAATAATGAGGCATGAAAGGATTACTTGTACCTTCCTAGACCTATGAGTACTCAATTAGTGGGAAAATTTAATAAAAAGGGAATTATGATTAGTCTTCCACTAAGGGTATAGATGAATTTCTTGAAATAATTAAAGATAAAGAGAAATTGATGGTCACAATAGTGGTGAGTATTACTTCATGGATTCCCAGAATACCTCGTGGTTATGAGGTGGAGATCTCTGATGATAAGGATGAAAAGCCAAAAGAGGTCAGGTTAGAAGGTCCCAGTTTATTTATGAAACTAGAGTTTTATGGGGTCTAGGAGAAAACAATGATGGAATACACTAACCTAATTTTTCACAAACATGCTAAGGAAGATATTTCATAATATGATTTTGATATCAATGTTTCATAGGAAGATCCAGATCAAATGTATGAGAGGCATCTTCAAGTGGATCTTATTGATGAGTTGTTTCATTGGATAAATAAAAAACCCCAGATATTGTGTCATGGAATCTACAAGGGGAAATTAATTCTACAAGAATATATTCAGACATGGAACTGATTGGCCTACCACATTGAGTCTCACATCAACGTTGATCCATAAATGTAGTTTTCCTCTATCACATAGAGCATACATTGAGTGATCAATTCAAATATTTTGGTGTTTTTTTGGAATAGATTGGTACTTTCTTACCTGTTTTAATTCTTGATACTGAATGTAATGTTTAATTGGTTCACAATTTCCCTCGAATGATATTTCTAAAATAAAAAATTTAAATTTAAATTTTAATGTGAGGTATATCTAGGATTTCTGTGAATTTTTTCAAAAGGTTATAGGATTTACATTATCATGGTTAAGAAAAATAACAAATAAATCACTGGTAGAAAATACATGAATTATTGAAAAATCATAGAAAATCAATACATAACGAAAGGATCAAAAGGGTTTAGTTCCTACCACCGTCATACATGATTTTTTGGTTAATATTATAAGGTTTTAGTGAAATTATTTAAAAAATAAATATTTATCATGAACCAGTAGTTCCATTTTGAGGTTTGAAGATTATGTTTGAATATTGCATAACATGTTTTAATCATATAGTTTTTGTTATATAGATAGAGATAGAAGTAAATACTTTCTATTAATTTATAGATCTTATGACCATTTGAATGTTAATTTTATTTATTCAGTCATAAAAAATTCATTTTTGGATATTCATTTCATTTAGTAAAGTACTAAATGGAAACTGATCTACCGAAACAGAAATGATGAAATTATTTTTCAGAATAAAAACATATAAAGTACAAAAATTTAATTTTGTTATTATAAGGTATAATAATTCATAATCATTATGAAAATTTTCCTAAATAAATGTAATTCTATTATATTAATGTATCTTAAATCATATGGTCTTTTAAATAACCACGAATTTAATATTTTTCCCCTACTATTTTACTAATCATTCACTAACATCTGATCAAAGGCCTCAATCACTCTCTATAATTATTTATGACTTTCTTCAATATCCATATTTTCATTGGACATCCATATTCTCTAACTTCGAAAACTAGTTATGTGTTATAGAAAATGAAAATTATACATCCATTTCTCTTTAATAATGTAATTTGTTTTTCATTTTTTATAAGTTAGGGTTAATATTTTCTTTAAATTTTCATTGACATAAACTATCTAATGGGCAGGATGATTTAACACACCATGACTTTAAATGAAAACATTATAATTGATAATGTATGTGACATGAAACACCACGATTAAAATAAAATACAACAACATAAGATTTTAAGATTTATTTATTTCTAAACAAATAAAATATCGTAAATATCATTTTCTACATGAAGCACCACGTTTATTTTTAATTACATGTATCACTGTGTTTAAATGAAATGTGATATATTATCAAAAAAAGAATTATTTGTCGTACTAATAACATAACAATTATAATGTATTGTATGAATATTATTAAATTAATTTTGTAATTTTATATTTTAGACATGGTTATTTTTTATTTATTGATTATAAAGTGCATTAGATAAAACTGAAATAATTAAAATTTCTTTATGAAAAGGTATTTTTCTATAATTTTAATCCATTCTTTGTATAATATTTTTGATGCTTTCGCTGGGGTGCGCATTGAGCTCTTAAGGATGCTCTGATTTTTTGCTCAGTATTCCCTCTTTCCAAAGGCGTGCAGCATCCATAACTTATTTATGGTCATTTTCTACTTGATCTAAATGGGCTGAGGGGATGTTGGACTCTTCTTCCATTGATTCCTCTTTGGAGCTCGCTACCTAGTCTGGGTCTCCCTTATAGACATAATACATTGTTAATGAAACTATAACCAGTGCCATGTCTTCATGGATGTCGGATAATTACATTGATTCCGTCTGGACATTTCAAGGGGTCAAGTCAGGGCAGTAAACTTCATTGGGGGAGTAGACTCATTGGACAATGATGGGGTGTTTGGACGTTGCAAAGCTAGTGTGTCTGGGTTTCATGCTCATATGTTTTAGCTCATATAGGGCTTGGAAGATAGAGGCATCCAACGTTGAGTGCAGGGAATTATAAGCCATGTGAATGACTCTGAGGTTTCCCTCAACAATCCATGTTTAACATAGGATATAACACAAGTTTAATGTCCAACATAGAGAGATTGGACTGATCGGAACACTAATGAAAGTAGATCAGGATGGATATGGATAGTTGAGATAAGATGGCGGAGAATGAGATGGAACTTACATGAGGATGATAGTAACTCCTAAATTGTTCCTCAAAGAGACATCCTACATATCCATGTGGAAGATAATCAATGTCCATGTAGTTTCGTGGGGCGATGGGACACCTAAGTGGGAAGCCCATGAGAATGGACGTATAGATGGGACATGGAGGAAGTGGAACCTCTGAGTTGGGTCATGAGATTCCAAAAACACATAGGATCATGGGAGAGACAACGAAGGGACATGAGTAATGGGCTTGGACCTAAAGGAGTCTTCTTATATATCCCCGTGGAAGGGAATCAATGTCCACATAGTTCAGGAAGACAGCATAGAATCAGGGTGTACGTAGAGGACAACGACCCAATAATATATTGGGGCTTATGTGTAGTTAGCATCTCAGGTTGGTTTGATGCCACTAGGACAAACCGATATATGGGTCCCAACAATGGAGGAGTCATCATCTTACCACTTTATTGGTATAACTATGAATTACCACTGAATGGGGACTCACAACTACTTATCACTGGATGGGGTGAAAAGGCTTACCACTAGATTGGGTTCACAATATATTACTACTGGATGTGTTCACAACGGATTACCGCTTAATGGGGTCACATCAGATTACCGCTAGATATGGTCACAGTGGATTACTACTGGATTGGGTAAACAACAACATACCCTTGGACAGGTTCACATAGCTTACCGCAAGATGGGGTAACAACATCATACCACTGGATAGTGAACACAACAACATAGCATTGGATGGGGTCACAATGCCTTACCATTGGATGGGGTTCACAATGGATTATCATTGGATGGTTTCACAACGACTTACCACTGGATGGGGTAGAACCTCATGGAGGCTTCCTACGTACCAAGTCCAGGAGATAGGGATCAAAGCCAATGTAGTTAGAAATGGTTCAATTTAGTGTAATGTGGTATGAAAAGGGGGTATACAGTTTAACATCATGTGGGGTGAGGGTGGGCCGGCGTGATGTGGTCAGGGTAGTGGGTGTTGTGCTTGAACATCACGGAGGATTCCTACATACCTTTCCTTGGAAAGGATCATAGTCCATAAAGATTAGAATAGTGGATGGATTTTAACGTCATGCAAGATGAATGCGAACCGACGTGATGTTTTCAGAAAAAGAAGGTGTTGGTCTTGAAAATAATGGAGGCTTCCAATGTACCTTTCCTAGAATGGATTAAAGCCCATATATTTCAAAATGATGGATATATCTCAACATCACCCTGTATTAGAGTGAACTGACGTAAAGTGGTCCGGAAAAGTAGGTGTTAGGATTTAACCTCAGGGTGGCTTGTTATGTACCTTTCCTTGGCAAGAATCAAAGTCCACGTGCATTGGGATATTGGATTGGGGCGTCCATGTTATGGTTCCCCATGTAGGATTCCAATGTCAATTCTTATTCTATGGTTACATGATTCATCCTATGTTAGATAAATAAGTGGTAGAAGAGACCTGAAGATCACATCGTGAAAGGCGAGTCTTTGGGAAGTAGAGTGGGGATTACACATATTTAGAGGCCCATAGGGGTAATATGGGGTTATGTGTAGAGTGACCCATGGAAGTATAGATTGGGACATACACTTCGATGGAGGTGAGGAAAGGAAAAATAATAGAGGGAGAGGTATGGGGTATTGAGGATACTTGTGCCCCTCTGACCTCCTGTATTTGGTACTGAAGAACCAAGGATGAGTAGGGGTGATGCCTCCTAAAAGAAATTAAATGGGATTACACAAATATATATTCCCATCCTTGCTGATAGGCTCCACCACAAAAAAGATGATATCATTCCATGTATAGAAGATATTACTCCTGTTGAGATGAGAGGTTGTAGAGAATGTCCGAGTTGGGGAACCCCACGTAGAATATGTGGGGGGAGACCATAGTTTAACATCACGTACTGATGACGTGGTGCCTTGAAGCTTAACGTCCTTCAGCATGCACGAGTCAGGATCACTCTGCATCCCTAGGACTTACATGAATGATTACCTTCCAACCTTGGGGAAGGGAAGTCATCAACAATGTCATGGAATGAGGGTGTTATAGTGATATACATTGTGATGCTTGTTTTAGTGTGGCTAGGAGAAGAATAAATATTCATAAGCATGCTTGGGTTCCACTAAGAAGAGGAAATGGTGGTTGGGGTGTACGCATGGAAGCAGCCTGAGTGCAGCTGATGAGCGGCAATGGTGGAAAGGAATTACACATTACTGATGACCGAGTACTGCTGTGGAGCGGAAATGGTGGAAGGAGAAAATTAATGGGAGCTTCCCAAGTCCAACTGAGGAGAAGAAATGGAGGAAGTGGCTTATGTGTGGAAGATTCTTGGCAGCTATTAAGAAGTAGGAATGGTGGAAGGGGCTTACTCATGGAAGCTACTCGAGTACTGATAAGGAGCAACAATGTTGGATTGTGCTTATTCATAGAAGATGCCTGTAATGTCATCCCCACGTTTGGCTATGATGGAATCCCAAATTGAAATTGGTTTGGGATTGTAGTTGATTCCTACACCTATGTGCCAGTGCACATGAGTGATATGTGATGTGTATTTGAATTAGTCTGAAGAAAGGGAGATGAAAAGTGTGAATCTCATGTCTAAAATTCTAATCATTGTTGGAGTGGTGTGATTATGTAGGATAACTATTAACCATGTTTGAAACACAATGTCCATATCACGTTAGCCTAAAACGGGGACAAAAAAATGAGGGTTTACTATTGACCGTGTTCGAAACACATGAACTAACTCAAATTGTCATCCAATGTCTTTCAAAACATTGGCCTAGATTGGTTGGTGACATGATGTGGCATGGGACCAGGCCACTAGGGGGTCCCTTCAGACATGAAGGAGAATAAAGATCCGAATGAAGGATACGCAAATCTAGAGGTGGAGTGATGTAATATTTTAACGGAATCCAACACTCTAAAAATTATTCCATTGTAATCATGGAATGAGGTATCATATACTTCTCACATAAGTCATCTATTATTCGGAATAAGTGGATACCTATGATTGAATGATAGGGAATTATACAGTTTACAGTGATATAGTGATGACTATTGGCTTCTTATGCTTGGTGCATAAGGCATATCATGTTTGGAGAAAGAGACATCTTATATTTGTAATATATGGTATACTGTAGTTTATAGTCTTATAGATATGACTCTTTGCGTCTTATGGTTGGAGAATAAGGAATAATTTATTTGGAACAAGAGACATCCTATATTTTTCATATAGGGTATACTACAGTTTATAGTCATATAGATAGGACTAATAGGCATAAAAAACCTAGGAATGGCTGGTGTTGGGACTTACACAGGAGAGGCCCTTTCTGGTTCAACATGTTATTGAAGTCAGGTGATGGGGTTTGGATGAGTTTGTTGAGGAATGGTTCAACGTAAAGTATGCACGGAATTGATGTTGATACTGTCAAATCAAGACATGGGAAACAAAACAAGAGGAATATGTTGACTCAAGGTGTTTCAGGGTGTGTGGAGGATTGTCTCAAATCATGGTATTCCAAAGGTTGAAGGTGGTTGCACATAAGGGTGAATGAAAAATGATGATATATCATCCAGAAATGTTTGGGGTGCAACTATCCATATGGGAGATGTGTGTTCAATAGGGGAGATATGGGAACAATTGGGAAGTAATTGCACGCAATATAAGAGATTTTCACAATGTAAGGGATATTTTGTACATAATAGGGAAGGTGTGCATGCAATTGGATAGGTGAATCAATGTTGCATGAAAAATTGGGCCTAGTGGAACTGTTTCACGCAAAAATAATAATTTTTTGTGCACAAAATTGGGAATGTTGGCACATTCATGTGAAAGAGTGATGTTTTGCGCACACGTTGAGGATAATTGTGTGCAGGTGCGAAAGACGAAGGATTACGTGCATTAGAGCGGTAACCGACCTCTAGGGGGCATTTTAGGAGAAGGGGTCCCCTTTTATTTATAAGAGAAACCATGAATGGATTAGTAGGAAAAATTCCATTCCACTTTTTCACGCAAAGACTTTTTACATGCAAGATTCCATTTCTTATGCAAGATTCCATTTTTGCATGCAAATGTATACATTTCCCCAAAACTGTCCTAGATTATAATTTCCAATAACCTAACGTGAAAAAACTATTACATCTATTCCATAACCCCATTCTTGATTCATGACCATTCAAATCGATGATTTTGAAATGAGCTACGCTCAATGATCATGTTCGGCCACATTTAGTGAAATTACAAGGACATGTTTTCTGGTTGCAACTAGCACAAAATTTAAAATTATTCGAATCCATTTTTGAAAAATTATTTTTAAATATTTAATTATTTTTTTCAATAATAAGATCATAATTATTAATGGGTAACATTATTATATTTTTATAATTTTTTCCATTTTTTGATTAATAGTATAAAATATTAAATTTTAATATAAATTAGTTCATATCTTAAATTATATATATTTTTTATATTAAAATATTAATTTTTTTAATGTAAAAAATTTTAAATTATATATATTAATTCAATTTTTGTCATTATATTGTATTTTAGTTAAATTTTGATTTAAAGGCATTGAAACTATTTGTAGGTTTTTTCATTGAAACCCCTCATTATCATCCTGTTTGCAATGAAAATTTCAAGTTATAATTTTATAATTATGTTAATTAAAATATGAAAAATTGATTCCATATCTATAATAATAATAATTTATACTTTATAATATGGTTTTAATTTTTCTATCCAATATGAATAGAGAATATAATAAAAATTAATTATTCTGTTTATGGTAAATGTATATTTATGTGTGGGTTAATCAAAGAATACTTGTGTTAAAAAGACCCAAAAATTCTAGGAAAGCAATTTTAATGAAATTAATAGACCTTATATAATCTAGTTTAAACAATTACTGTCACGACCCGTCCTCGGGGCCCGTGCCGTGACTACCCCAAGCCCGCCTTCCATAGGCCAGGGGCTGGCGACTAGCACCAAGGCGTAAAATCCCAGTAAACAGGGAAGGCATTGCCTTTATAAGTAACAACCACACAGAGTCAGCAAGCGGAAAGTAAGTGCAGAAAAGTAAAGGGGCCGGAAATACAAGCCCAACTGTAAAGTACAACTGAAAAGGAAAAGTACAGCAACTAAAGAAAAGACGGCGGCCTCGTGTCGTCCACTGGCAATCCCACCTGAAGGGTGGGTACAGATAGCCTCCAGGCTCCTCGGGTCCCACGTCCGCTCCGAGCACGTCCCGCCCAGTGGTCCACCTCCAGGTACCGTCCTGCTCCACGCCCCAACCGTGATCAGCGCTGTCCGTCGTCTGCAACCAACACAACAAGGTGCGGGCATAGCCCGTGCAGGGGTGAGTACAAGCTACTCAGTAAGGACCCCGAGACCCCCGAAGGTCTCCCGAAATCCACAAAGGATATAGCACAAAAGAAGGAATGCAATCACGAAGTAACATCTGACTCGACTTAGGTATATGCCCATACATATACCTAAGTCCCCACTTCTAGCTCTGCTCACGAGCTCAAGAACAACTCAATCCACAAAGGAAAGCAAGACTCAAATCCACAAGGAGAGTAAACAGTAAATCCACAAAGGATAGTTCAACACAATCCACAAAGGAGAGTAACATAAGATTCAGCTCAACCAGGTATACTTTTTCAGATGACGTCAAAGACGATCACTGATCCGTCTCAGTCGTCGGACCCACGAAGGATCGATAGGTACTAACCCCCGCAAAAGGACCCACGTAGGATCGGGCTCACACAGAACCTGTAGGCAGTGGCTCACACAGAACCGGTAGTAAGGACCCACGGAGGATCGGGCTCACACAGAACCTGTAGGCACTGATCCACACGGGATCGCTGAGTGCAGTAGTCGACGCAGTCCACTGAGGATCTCTGCACAGTCGTCGCCGCAGTCCACGAAGGATCTCTGCTCTGCCGTCGTCGTAGTCCACGGAGGATCTCTGCTCTGTCGTCGTCGCAGTCCACGGAGGATCTCTGCTCTGTCGTCGTCGCAGTCCACGGAGGATCTCTGCTCTGTCATCGAAGTCACAGCCAGCGCTAGGGTTCCCGCACGTAGCGAGCTCGTTTAGGAGGGTCCGCTCCACGAGCCGAGAGGCTGATACATCAACTGACACGTAGTCCGAAGTTGATGTATCCAAAAGTTCCGTATCGACAACAGGATCTCAACGCAACAGACGGCGCGTCAATCGGACGCCCGGTCTGAGAGTTATTGGCATTTTCGTCACAGGGGCCCGGTTGGTTTTTAGGGCAAAACCAACCCGACCGTACACTGCCTGTATCCGATCCTCGGGCGGAGTATGCCAAAAGTTCCGTCTCACTTAGAGGAAACTACCACAGCTGACGGTACGTCGTTCGGACGTCCGTAGCTCAAGTTATGAGCGTTTCCGCTCCGAGGGCCCGGTTGGCTTCGTGTACGAACCAACCCGGCCGAACCCAAAGTCTTCCGAAACCTTGAGTATAATATACCGAAACGACCGTCTCGATCCAAGGATCGCGTAGCCGCTGACGGTTCGTCAATCGGAGGTCCCAGGCCCAAGATATGGGCGAAAGACCGAAGAGGGCCCGAAACGGGGGTTCTGGGCCCGGGGCGACCCGGCCCGAACCCCCCCCTGGGGTCGGCCGAACCGGGTCGGCCCGAACCGGGCCGACCCGAACCGGCCCGAACCGGCTCGGCCGGGTCCGGTCCGGCCTGGGCGCGGCCCGGCCGACCGGACCGGCCGGCTCGGCCGGCGCGGCTTAGCCAGCCGCGCGGGTGGAAGGCCGCGGGCGCAGCCCGCGGTCGAGGAAGCCGCGGCCCGCGTGCGGGCCGCGCGGGTGGTCAGCGGACGCGGCGCATTGCCGCGTCCCGACCGGGTGGACCGGACCCGCGGATCGCGGGTCCGCTGGTTCGCCGCCGCCGCGGCCGAGCCGCGGCGGATTCCTCCGGCGGCGCGCCGGGCGCCGCCGCGCCGGCGACCCGCGCCGCCGCCTCCTTCCGCGGGCCGCCGGAGATGCTCCGGTGGCCCGATTTGCCTCTCGTCTGCGCCGTTGCTCCTCCCGGGGGCCGACCTTCACTGCGGAATCATCAAACGGTCCTTGCGTCGTACTTTTGCCGTCGCCCGCCAAATCCGCACAAAAAAAGGAAGATCGGCGGAGGGTTGCCGGGTCTTGTTCGTTAGACCCGCACCCTCCGCGTTAGTCATAAACAACGGGAGGAAAAGGTAATAGTCAACAACAATTTTAAATAAATTAAAATTGTTGGTGTTCACGTTCTTTTACTTTAAAAGAATAAAGACGGGGAATAAAAGAATTCCAACAACCCTTACCTTGTCGTTGTCGTCGGACGAGGGGTCGTCGCGGAATCGCTCGTCGCGGAGGAAGGAGATCGTCGCGTCGTCGCGGTATCCGGCGTCGCGTCGCCAATCTCCGGATCAAGAACAAACGGATTTAATTAATTAAATCCGTTGTTATTGAAATTTAAAAAGGGAGAAATAAAAGATCCTATTCTCACCTTAGTTGCCGAACGAGGATCGGCCGCGGAAGAAGAGGCGTCGCCGAAGAACGTCGCGGGGTTGCTCGTTGACGTCGCGGATCGTGCGTCGTCGGATTCCGGTTCCGGCGTTCTTCGCGTTCCTCGCGTTCTTCGCGTTCTTCATGTTCTTCGCGGAGAGGGTGGAGGAACGAAGATTCTCTCAAATCCTTTCCAAGGATTTTTAGGTTGGTCTTATTTTATAAACATGCCAACACGAAACCGGTTAAGAAACGATCCATCAATTCGTTGAATTAATTCAACGAAAGAAACGACCCATTTAATTCACGAAAGAAACAGCCCATTTAATTCACGAAATAAACCGCCCAATTAAATGGTCTGTTAAGAATTAAAGAAAACGCGTCGGTTGACTTTTCAGTTACTTTGACGGGTTTTCGCGGGTGCGTTACTTAGCGAAAGAAACGGCGGGGCTCGTGCGGGCCCTGCCTCACAAATATCCTGCCAAGGGGGTAGGATATTTCTGGATAGCATCCTATCCAGTTCAACTCAGTTCGAGCCTCCTTTAAGTGGCTTCCAAGCAGCTTAAGTGAAATAAAATAAAGTTGTCGCACAAACTTTATTTTATTTCTAACTTAAAGCCGCAAAATTTAAAAACCACATCTGAGCAAACGCAACTCCAGAAGAGGCGTTTCTAAGCAAATACCGGCGCTGCGATTTCATCGGTGCCCTCAGAATTTGATTCCGGGCACCGGTTCAAAAGATAGAAAAACCCGCTCGTCCGTTCACTGAACGTACCCGAGCCAAACTTCGGAAATTGATTCCGGGCACACCGGGCCTCGGAATCAGGTGCCGTCTGAAGCTGCGCTCTTGTAAAATTCCAAAGAAAATTAAGAAAAAAATTTCCTTGAAATTTGCGGGTCTTTACATTACTCCCACCTCAGGGCTTTACGTCCCCGTAAAGATACATGAAAAACTAGGGGAACAAATGGGGGTACTGAGCACGCATCTGAGCCTCCCGCTCCCAAGTGCTCTCCTGGAGGTTCCCGTGCTGCCATCTGATGCGCACAAGAGGAATCGACCGCCCACGTAGGACCCGCTCATGTCGATCCTCGATCTCCACTGGGACCTCCGCAAAAGTCGCCCAATCGTCCACGTCCAGCTCCCCAAAGTCGATGATGTGCGTCGGGTCGTGCACGTATCTCCTCAGCTGAGACACGTGGAAGACGTCGTGCACCCGGTGCAACTGAGGTGGTAGAGCCAGGCGATAAGCCACCTCTCCTATCCTGCTGAGGACCTGGAAAGGCCCGATGAAGCGTGGAGACAACTTTCCGCCTCGGCCAAATCTCCGTAAACCCCGTCGAGGTGAGACACGCAAAAAGACGTGGTCGCCATCCTCGAACTCTAGTGGCCTCCGCCTCCTGTCAGCATATGACTTCTGCCGGCTCTGAGCTGTCCTCATCCTCTCCTGGATGATCTGGACCTTCTCTGTCGTGGCTCGGACCATCTCTGGTCCCACGAGTGCTGACTCCCCAGGGTCTGTCCAGCACAACGGTGATCTGCAGGGTCTGCCGTACAACGCCTCGTATGGTGCCATCCCGATGGTGGAGTGGTAGCTGTTGTTGTACGCGAACTCCACCAAGGGTAGGTGGTCCTCCCAGCTGCGACCAAAGTCGAGAACACATGCACGGAGCATGTCCTCGAGTGTCTGTATGGTCCTCTCCGTCTGACCATCCGTCTGAGGGTGGAAGGCTGTGCTCAGATGGAGCCGCGTCCCGAACGCCTCCTGCAACCCCTTCCAAAGCCGGGAAGTGAAACGAGCATCTCGATCGGAGACGATAGACGATGGCACACCGTGAAGCCGTACGATCTCCTGGACGTAAAGACGTCCCAATCTCTCCACTGAGCCCTGCTCTTTGATGGGTAAGAAGTGTGCCGACTTGGTGAGTCGGTCGACAATCACCCAAATGGAGTCATGACCTCTGGAAGTACGTGGAAGTCCAGTCACGAAGTCCATAGATATGCTATCCCACTTCCACTCCGGGACCTCCAAGGGCTGTACCAAACCCGCTGGTACCTGATGCTCTGCCTTCACCTGCTGGCAGGTGAGGCATCGTGAAACGAACTCTGCCACAGCTTTCTTCATGCCCGGCCACCAGTGCTGTCGTCTGAGATCCTGGTACATCTTCGCCACTCCAGGATGTACCGCCAAGGGAGAAGTGTGAAACTCTCTCAGCACCTCCTCTCGTAAAGCGACTGGTACGAAGGTACGTCCTCTGAAAAGGATGTCGTGCTCTGCTCCAAGGGAGAAACCATCAGGCGCCTGACCTGAGGATATCAGTGCACGCCGGGTCTCACAGTCAGCGTCCTCACGCTGAGCCTCTCTGACCCGCTGTAAAAGTGGAGGAGAGACTGTGAGAGACTGAAGAAAGGCTGCTCCGTCTCTATCCACGAAGGATATTTGCAAGGAGGCTAGCTGCTCCGTCGCCTCCTCAAGTAGCTGAATGCCCGTCCTCCTGCTGAGGGCATCGGCTACCACATTCCCCTTCCCAGGAGTATAGACTATCTCAAAGTCATAGTCCTGGAGGAACTCAAGCCATCTCCGCTGTCTCAGGTTCAGGTCCTTCTGAGAGAAGATATACCTGAGACTCTGGTGGTCAGAAAAGACTGTGAAGCGCTCGCCCATCAGATAGTGCCACCAAGTCTTCAGAGTGAAGACCACTGCTGCTAACTCCAGGTCATGAGTGGCGTAGTTCTGCTCATGCGGCCTCAACTGACGTGATCCGTAGGCGATCACGGCCCGCTCCTGCATCAGGACGCACCCGAGTCCAGTCCCTGATGCGTCGCAGTAAACTACGTATCCAACTCCCTCCTCAGGCAACCTCAAGATAGGTGCGCTGGTCAACCTCTGCCTCAGCTCCTGGAAGCTCTGCTGACATCTGTCTGACCATACGAAGGGTTTCCCCTTCTTCGTCAACGCTGAGAGTGGTGCCGCAACTCTGGAGAAGTCTGGCACGAATCTCTGATAGTATCCTGCTAGGCCCAAGAAGCTCCGCACCTCTGTCACGCTCCTGGGTGGCTCCCAAGCTAGCACTGCCTCGATCTTCGCGGGATCCACTGCAACTCCCGCCTCAGAAATGACGTGCCCCAAGAAATGGACCTCACGTAACCAGAACTGGCATTTTGAGAGCTTGCCATAAAGCTGGTGCTCTCGGAGTGTGTCTAGCACAACTCGCAGGTGGTAGGCATGATCCTCCTCAGTCGTCGAGTATACCAAAATGTCGTCAATGAAGACAACGACAAATCGGTCGAGGTATGGCTGGAAGATCCTGTTCATGAGGCTCATGAACACTGCTGGAGCATTGGTTACGCTGAATGGCATAACCAAGAACTCATAATGGCCATACCGGCACCTGAAGGCCGTCTTCTGTACGTCCTCGTCTCGAACTCTGAGCTGATGATAGCCTGACCGGAGGTCTATCTTCGAGAACCACCGCGCTCCCTTGAGCTGATCGAAGAGGTCATCAATCCGTGGCAGCGGATACTTGTTCCTCACTGTCACCTGGTTCAGGCGACGATAGTCGACACATAGTCGCAAGCTCCCGTCCGCCTTCTTGGCGAACAAAATCGGGGAAGCCCAAGGTGAAACACTGGGTCGGATAAACCCCTTGCTCTGCAAGTCCTCCAACTGTACCCGCAGCTCTCGAAGCTCGGCGGGGGCCATCCGATATGCTGGAGTAGATATCGGGGCTGTCCCGGGGTACAAGTCGATGTAAAAGTCTACCTCTCTACGAGGAGGTAGCCCTGGAACGTCGTCGGGAAAGACGTCCACGTACTGGTCCACCACTGCAGGAAAAGCCGGACTCCGCACGTCCACTGCTCCTAGGATGAGGCTAGCCAACTGATGAGAGATAGGCTGCACTTTCCTCCGCGGAAGTCCATCCTGTGCTGCAAAGGTTCCCTTCTCGCCGGTGAAGGTAAACCTGCTCCCGTCGGTACGAACACATCGTACCTTGCGCCTAAAACAGTCGATCTGGGCATGAACCGTGGATAGCCAATCCATGCCCAAGATGACGTCGTAAGGCCTCGACGCCGCTACAAGGAGATCCCAGCCGAAGCTCTCGCCTCCTAGAGTAAGCTCACACTGCCGGCACCAGTGCGTAATCGTCGAGTCTGCTCCCGTAGGAGTCTCTAGCCGTAAGGATCGAGCCAACGGATCAGTCGGAATCTCCGAGCTCCGAACAAGGGCAGAGGCTATGAAAGAGTGACTCGCTCCTGTGTCTATAAGTACTGCAGCAAGGGTGGAATAGACACAGATCGTACCTCGAATCATCTCTGGCATGTCGGGGTCGTAGGCCTCCACTGCCTGGAGCTGGGCCTGTCCCTGCCCGCCAGCTCCCTGTGGTCGAGGTGGCCCTCCTGGTGGTGGTGGGGGTAGAGCCTGGAAGCGTCGCCCACCACCCGCTGCTCGGCCAGCTCCTCTGCCTCGTCCGCCTCCTCCCTGCGGACCGCCACAGTCGACCCTCTGCCTCTGCCTGGGTGGCCCCTCCACCGTCTGCTGCTCCTCTGATCGGCGAGTCGGGCAGTCACGAGCCATGTGACCCTGCCCGCCGCAAGAGTAGCACAGCCTGCCTCTCGAAAGGCTGGCACTCCGCTGTGTGCCTCGTACTGCTGAGCCGGTGTCCTGAGGCCGTCTGCGTGGGGGTCTGGTCTGCCTGGACCCGTGAGTCATCCGTCGGCTACCTGCTGCCGAAGACTCAGCTACCTGCCGCCCTGCGCTAGGTCTCGCCGCTGAAGAAGGCTCTGCCAGGAAGCTCTCGATCAGGAGGGCTCGCTCCAGCACTCCCGCCTGGGTCGGAATGCTGAGGGAGATCAGCGACGCCCGAATCTCCTGTCGCAAGCCCTGCTCGAAGGTCCGGGCCCGGAAGAAGGGGTCCCGTACCATGTCGGTCGAGTAGCGAGATAGGTCCGTGAACCTCGCCGCGTACTGAGCGACCGTCATGCTGCCCTGGCGCAGCTGGAGAAGCTCCTGGATGCGCACCGCTCGGAGGGTGGCCGGGACGAACTCAGAGCGGAAGAGGCTCTCGAAGTCCGCCCAGAGCAAGGATGCCTCATCGTGAACCTGGAGCATCAAGCTCCACCATCGTCCTGCCGCCGCCTGCAGGAGGCTCGCCGCGAGGATCACCATGAGATCCGCTGGTGTCCTCACTAGCCGAAAGATCCGTACCACCGCCTCTAGCCAGTCCTCGGCGGCCTGGGGGTCCGCCTCACCGCGAAACCTGGGCGGTCGCTGGCTCTGAAACTCATGCAGTGCCCTGAGGCGACGTGCATCGTCAGCGTCTGGTACTGGAAGCATCGGTGGCTCGGCGGGTAAGGCTACCGCCGGCGCCACTGCTGGCAAAGGGCCCTGCACCGAGGCCTCGTCGCTCGGTGGGCTGCCATCGCGCCCTACACTCGGAACCCTAGCTGGCTATCGTCGCGGGGCCATCCTGAAAAGGAGAACAAGAGCACCATAGTCAGAACAGTATACCTGGTGAGCTGGCACAAGTAATCACAAGGAAAACTTGAGACTTTCATAAGCAGATCAGTATACCCGGTGAGCTGACACAAGTAATCACAAAGAAACTTGAAACACACACGCAATCAATGTTTTCATGCATTAAGTCGGAAATCAGGAGTCAGGGTCCTGGTGTACGGATACGTCGGCCGCCGCACCAACACTGGGCTCCCTGAACTGATAACCACACTCAATACACTAAACACTATTGCTTCACATAGAAAGAAAGGACGATCAGAGTCCGCGGTAGAACCGACCAGCTCTGATACCAATTTGTCACGACCCGTCCTCGGGGCCCGTGCCGTGACTACCCCAAGCCCGCCTTCCATAGGCCAGGGGCTGGCGACTAGCACCAAGGCGTAAAATCCCAGTAAACAGGGAAGGCATTGCCTTTATAAGTAACAACCACACAGAGTCAGCAAGCGGAAAGTAAGTGCAGAAAAGTAAAGGGGCCGGAAATACAAGCCCAACTGTAAAGTACAACTGAAAAGGAAAAGTACAGCAACTGAAGAAAAGACGGCGGCCTCGTGTCGTCCACTGGCAATCCCACCTGAAGGGTGGGTACAGATAGCCTCCAGGCTCCTCGGGTCCCACGTCCGCTCCGAGCACGTCCCGCCCAGTGGTCCACCTCCAGGTACCGTCCTGCTCCACGCCCCAACCGTGATCAGCGCTGTCCGTCGTCTGCAACCAACACAACAAGGTGCGGGCATAGCCCGTGCAGGGGTGAGTACAAGCTACTCAGTAAGGACCCCGAGACCCCCGAAGGTCTCCCGAAATCCACAAAGGATATAGCACAAAAGAAGGAATGCAATCACGAAGTAACATCTGACTCGACTTAGGTATATGCCCATACATATACCTAAGTCCCCACTTCTAGCTCTGCTCACGAGCTCAAGAACAACTCAATCCACAAAGGAAAGCAAGACTCAAATCCACAAGGAGAGTAAACAGTAAATCCACAAAGGATAGTTCAACACAATCCACAAAGGAGAGTAACATAAGATTCAGCTCAACCAGGTATACTTTTTCAGATGACGTCAAAGACGATCACTGATCCGTCTCAGTCGTCGGACCCACGAAGGATCGATAGGTACTAACCCCCGCAAAAGGACCCACGTAGGATCGGGCTCACACAGAACCTGTAGGCAGTGGCTCACACAGAACCGGTAGTAAGGACCCACGGAGGATCGGGCTCACACAGAACCTGTAGGCACTGATCCACACGGGATCGCTGAGTGCAGTAGTCGACGCAGTCCACTGAGGATCTCTGCACAGTCGTCGCCGCAGTCCACGAAGGATCTCTGCTCTGCCGTCGTCGTAGTCCACGGAGGATCTCTGCTCTGTCGTCGTCGCAGTCCACGGAGGATCTCTGCTCTGTCGTCGTCGCAGTCCACGGAGGATCTCTGCTCTGTCGTCGAAGTCACAGCCAGCGCTAGGGTTCCCGCACGTAGCGAGCTCGTTTAGGAGGGTCCGCTCCACGAGCCGAGAGGCTGATACATCAACTGACACGTAGTCCGAAGTTGATGTATCCAAAAGTTCCGTATCGACAACAGGATCTCAACGCAACAGACGGCGCGTCAATCGGACGCCCGGTCTGAGAGTTATTGGCATTTTCGTCCCAGGGGCCCGGTTGGTTTTTAGGGCAAAACCAACCCGACCGTACACCGCCTATATCCGATCCTCGGGCGGAGTATGCCAAAAGTTCCGTCTCACTTAGAGGAAACTACCACAGCTGACGGTACGTCGTTCGGACGTCCGTAGCTCAAGTTATGAGCGTTTCCGCTCCGAGGGCCCGGTTGGCTTCGTGTACGAACCAACCCGGCCGAACCCAAAGTCTTCCGAAACCTTGAGTATAATATACCGAAACGACCGTCTCGATCCAAGGATCGCGTAGCCACTGACGGTTCGTCAATCGGAGGTCCCAGGCCCAAGATATGGGCGAAAGACCGAAGAGGGCCCGAAACGGGGGTTCTGGGCCCGGGGCGACCTGGCCCGAACCCCCCCCTGGGGTCGGCCGAACCGGGTCGGCCCGAACCGGGCCGACCCGAACCGGCCCGAACCGGCTCGGCCGGGTCCGGTCCGGCCTGGGTGCGGCCCGGCCGACCGGACCGGCCGGCTCGGCCGGCGCGGCTTAGCCAGCCGCGCGGGTGGAAGGCCGCGGGCGCAGCCCGCGGTCGAGGAAGCCGCGGCCCGCGTGCGGGCCGCGCGGGTGGTCAGCGGACGCGGCGCATTGCCGCGTCCCGACCGGGTGGACCGGACCCGCGGATCGCGGGTCCGCTGGTTCGCCGCCGCCGCGGCCGAGCCGCGGCGGATTCCTCCGGCGGCGCGCCGGGCGCCGCCGCGCCGGCGACCCGCGCCGCCGCCTCCTTCCGCGGGCCGCCGGAGATGCTCCGGTGGCCCGATTTGCCTCTCGTCTGCGCCGTTGCTCCTCCCGGGGGCCGACCTTCACTGCGGAATCATCAAACGGTCCTTGCGTCGTACTTTTGCCGTCGCCCGCCAAATCCGCACAAAAAAAGGAAGATCGGCGGAGGGTTGCCGGGTCTTGTTCGTTAGACCCGCACCCTCCGCGTTAGTCATAAACAACGGGAGGAAAAGGTAATAGTCAACAACAATTTTAAATAAATTAAAATTGTTGGTGTTCACGTTCTTTTACTTTAAAAGAATAAAGACGGGGAATAAAAGAATTCCAACAACCCTTACCTTGTCGTTGTCGTCGGACGAGGGGTCGTCGCGGAATCGCTCGTCGCGGAGGAAGGAGATCGTCGCGTCGTCGCGGTATCCGGCGTCGCGTCGCCAATCTCCGGATCAAGAACAAACGGATTTAATTAATTAAATCCGTTGTTATTGAAATTTAAAAAGGGAGAAATAAAAGATCCGATTCTCACCTTAGTTACCGAACGAGGATCGGCCGCGGAAGAAGAGGCGTCGCCGAAGAACGTCGCGGGGTTGCTCGTTGACGTCGCGGATCGTGCGTCGTCGGATTCCGGTTCCGGCGTTCTTCGCGTTCCTCGCGTTCTTCGCGTTCTTCGCGTTCTTCGCGGAGAGGGTGGAGGAACGAAGATTCTCTCAAATCCTTTCCAAGGATTTTTAGGTTGGTCTTATTTTATAAACATGCCAACACGAAACCGGTTAAGAAACGATCCATCAATTCGTTGAATTAATTCAACGAAAGAAACGACCCATTTAATTCACGAAAGAAACAGCCCATTTAATTCACGAAATAAACCGCCCAATTAAATGGTCTGTTAAGAATTAAAGAAAACGCGTCGGTTGACTTTTCAGTTACTTTGACGGGTTTTCGCGGGTGCGTTACTTAGCGAAAGAAACGGCGTGGCTCGTGCGGGCCCTGCCTCACAAATATCCTGCCAAGGGGGTAGGATATTTCTGGATAGCATCCTATCCAGTTCAACTCAGTTCGAGCCGCCTTTAAGTGGCTTCCAAGCAGCTTAAGTGAAATAAAATAAAGTTGTCGCACAAACTTTATTTTATTTCTAACTTAAAGCCGCAAAATTTAAAAACCACGTCTGAGCAAACGCAACTCCGGAAGAGGCGTTTCTAAGAAAATACCGGCGCTGCGATTTCATCGGTGCCCTCAGAATTTGATTCCGGGCACCGGTTCAAAAGATAGAAAAACCCGCTCGTCCGTTCACTGAACGTACCCGAGCCAAACTTCGGAAATTGATTCCGGGCACACCGGGCCTCGGAATCAGGTGCCGTCTGAAGCTGCGCTCTTGTAAAATTCCAAAGAAAATTAAGAAAAAAATTTCCTTGAAATTTGCGGGTCTTTACAATTACCCATTGTGGAGGTTCTTTACGAATATAACGTGGTTATAAGTAAATGCTTTTAGAAATATACAAGTGGGACACTAACCTTAATTATAAAATTAGGCCCACTATTCTATCTTATTCAGACCACAAACCCACATTATTTTAGCCATGATATACACTAATAAGATATTTAATACCTCATCTATTCCTAGAAAATTATTTTTGGAATAATTTTATCCTCATAACTCATTTGTGATGTCGTATGATTTACACCTGAAGTACCAGTGATGTTATTCAATGATCATTTATATATTATTTCATTCTACACTTCATTAAATTATTTTTAAAAAATTATAATATAATAAAAAAGTATCATACATATAATGGGATATTGGTATAATAAAAACATTAGAAACACCATTTTCCACTTCCATCACATGGATTACTAAATCATAATTTGTGTGTATGTCAGACTACCTGATCACAAACTGTTGAGATTTATTTTTCTGTTTGAGAATATCATGGTTTTGTTTGATGGTTCTTCTATATTATTGGATATTTAAAATATTATTAAACCTATAGATACATTATATCATATTGAAAATTGTGCTTTTCATTTTGTTGGGAATTCGATAATGTCAATCATGTGTACGGTGGACTACCTCTTGGTGAAGCGTTGTGATTCATTTTCACTAATAATATACGTAGAAGATAATAATAAAAATAATCTATAAAAGAAACATTAATATCATAATTATGATATTAAATACATATATATCATTTTCACGATACCATATATAATTTTATATATTACATTTTCACTGACTATAATTGTTATAATGTTGGGTGTGTACATGTGGACCACCACCATCACGATGTTATGTGAGTCTGTTTTCATCACCAAACCACAGAGATGTTATATCTATATTTAATTATATAAAAATATATAATATTTTATATATTATATTACTATCTTTATTTAAATATTAAATATTATTTACCACCACTCAAAAATTATTGTCAAAAAATTAAAATGTTAGTCACGAGTACATATTACCTACCATCTCAATGATCATAATGTGAATTATTTATAAAAAACAACCTTATTTGTTATATTAAAAGTATAATTGTTTAATAAATATGATAAATATGTCATTATTATTTTATTTATTACATTTTTAAATAATGAACTCATTGACCATAGTTAACAAACCAATATAAATTTTTACAGAGAAGATGAATATGGTAAAACCAACTAATGCAGACATAATTGATTAAAAAAATATATACAACATGGTAATAATTAATATAATATTACTAATAAAATGAAAAAAAAAAATTATATAATTTATATAAATTCCATACAATTATTATCCAGAAGGTAAAGACACACATGGAAAGTCGGAATCAAAGTAAAGGACTTCATCTCAATTTCATTTCTTTGAAGAATATTCTTATTATATATACCAATATACATCATATATCTTTATATACATCACCATTTCTGTTATATATAATATATTTAACTTTTATGATTATATGTAATGTTTTTACTATCTTAATAATCCATGGGAATTACTATACAAATGTATCAAAAGTGAGAAGGTACTTTCCATTCAAAAAATATCTTATAATATTTTCCTTCTCACTCTTTAATATATAATACATTATATATAAACTATTGATGGAAATTTTATATGGATATAAAATATTAATAAGTCACATTTTGTTTCTCTTTTTATATTTTTTTCAATGGATTTAAAAATGATTCTTTTTTCCATGGTTTATACAAAACATTTTGACAAATGAAAAATAATTTGATTTATTAATAAAGAAAATCAGGAACTATAATATTCTACTACAGTATATTTTATTTAATATCTATATTAATTTTTAATATTAAATGTTTTATTCAAAGAAAATACTCAATTCATCTTTTTTGGGTTTTTTTGAAATATGGTTTTAGAATAAATGGTAATTTTTATCTACTATTATTTTACATATGGGTTATAATAGAGTTTTAAAATTCATTAATAATGACTGTTAGTAATTAATAATATGAAAATTGAGCATTATAGATCACACGTGAACCCAATATAGCATATAATAATGGGACAAAACCATTATACTCCTGGGTGAGCTGGATGTACTTATATAGAGGGTTTTTCCCCATTATATTTCATTAATAAGTGGTGGGTCTTATATAGATTATAAAATTGTTAATCCCCCTTATATCTATCCAATTAATTGGGTAATGATTAAATTATATGTTCACTATATGTATATTCTAATTAAAATTATTTTGAAATGGTTTTATAAATATGAGGCTCTAAATAATAAATAATTGTGGTTTAAATCAATGTTTTGGGGTTTTAGGAATTCTTTATAAAAAATCATGTATGGGTTGTTCATATAAAAATATTTTATTTCATATAATCAAAGAACATTTAAGGTATATTTAAAAACTATATTAGTTTTTCATTGTACTAATTGTTTTCTCTCTTATTATGTCCCATACTAATCTATTTGTTCCCATAACAGGATAAAAAATGTTTTCTATAGGGATTAATGTTGGGTAATAGAATAGAAGATGTCATGTTGAAGTTCATGGTGATTTTCTATGAAAAGAACTCATCATTAATTAAAATGATATATATTATGTAAAAATTTTATATTAATCAAATGTTTCAACTTTTTTTATGAATGTGTTATGGAATAATTATAAATCACTATTAAAAACTAATAATGATAGGGTTTTAAAGAATTAATTTTTATCTTAAAACTTAATATTATTTATTTTTTATGTTTATGTCATTATAAATCATATGTATTAAACATAATAAATAACCATTAAAATAAAAAAGTTTTTATAATCATGTCTTATATCACAATAAGAAGATATTTCATAAAAATTAATCATGATAATTGATTATAATTGATCTATTACAATCCCATAAGAAGTTAGAATTATCCTATAATATATGCAAGATATATAAATATCAAATTTAGAAAAAATTGATTACATCAAGGGTTGTTTTTGTTGACAATCAGAAAAAATTACAAATGATTAATAACAATATTAGGGAAAATAGAGTTTCTATATCCAAAACACCTTTTAATAACAGAATAAAATATGGAAACAATATTGATTGAATATGTCATTGTATTCTTATAATTCATGGATTAATGAAAAAAATTGTTATTGTTGTAATTATTTAAATTCTATATAGAAAACAATTTGTTTCCAATATTTTTCAAAAGTAAAAAAAAATACCTTATTCAGAAAATGAAAACAATATTCTATTTAATTTTTGAAAAAAAATTCAATTACTATATGGGTAAGATTTTGAAAATAGTTTTCTATTATTAATTGTTTTTAAAACATTTTATCAACTACTTTTATATTGAAGGAAAAGTGTTTTCATGTAAAGAGATAAATAAATGTGATTTTCCTAAAAAATAGTCCAACAATAATTCTAATAATCTATGAGATTAAAATGTTTCTATGAGATTAAGAGAACATAGAAAACCACTTGAAAGGATATTGGTAAGGGTTAATTATAAATTGAATTTACCCACTAGATACATATACATAAACAATCCTATGTAACAACAAGATAGTTAAAAAACCCTTATCAATGTCGTATGAATTTAATCATAATCATATGGAAGAAAAACCATAATTTAAATTTTAAATACAATAAGGATAAATATATTCATGATATAATATATAAAATGGATATTAAATAACTCATATAAAAAGAAATAATTTTTGAAAATGGATTGTTTCTTGCTGATGTAAAATTTATACAAGAAATTAATTTTCTAAGGTTGACCTAGAACAAGAGTCAATTTTATTCCAATATAATAATATTATGTTATATGTTTACCTTAATAAATAAAATCTCAAGTTTATTATTCATCTTATTTTATTTATTATATTATTATATTTGATTTATTTATCTTTTTGTTCTAGGTTAGATATTTTTTTCAATATTTTTTTTCATGTATCCAATATCACATAGATATATTGATTGATGTACGCAATTTTATTATTTATATATAATTAGATTAATAATAAATATATAATTCAATTTTTTCTACATATATTATAATTTATTTAATAATATTGAGAAATATATCTGAAATATGGATTTTGATACATTTATGGAGATGGTACGTCAGATATAATCTTGAGTGATGTTTTCATTCTTCAATGGTCATGAGGGAAATAATATAAGTGTTATTATTAAATTATATAATAATAACTATGTTAGGTCCACTAGGCTGGATACCCTGAGAGGGGGGTGAATCAGGATATGACTAATTAAAAAAAACGCCCGTTCTCATCTTGTTTCGCTATTAAGGAAAAAACTCTTATCTCTCATTCCTGCTGCACAATATAAACAGAAAGTAAAGCAAGCAAAGGACACAACAATTTTACTTGGTTCACCGCTAAGGGCTACGTCCAAGGAGCATATGCCGACAAGTTGTCGGTTCGTACCAAATTACACTAGACTTCACTAGCTGTGGATTACAATGTTTGGGCTAGATCACTTCTATGACCAGGATCACTGCCTATAAAAATTTTAGGGCCAGCTCACTGCTTTCCCAAGGGTCACTCCCTATTTCTCTCTCTCTGGCTCACTACCGGTGGAGAGGATCACCTTCTTACTCTTCCTAAGCTCACTGCTCTATGAAGGGATTCACTCACAGTTTATAGACCTGTAGGTCTCTTCATTTACATTAAGGAATGCATCTTTCTCTATATGTATATGCTCTGTTGAAGTTCAACTTTCACCCGTAGATGAATACCCCTTTTCCACAATCCACTGGGAAAACTACCTTTGGAAAGACCTTCACGAAGAACCCTACTTCGCTAGGCTCCCAATTTCACGAAGCTCAAACAAGCCTTCGCGATGCTCCAGCCTTTTTGCGAAGCTCTATCGCGAAGAACTCTCGCGATGCATAGACCTTCGTAATGCTTATGCCGTCGTGGAGGTCTTGCCTCTCTGCGAAGCTCACTGAGCCAACGCGAGGAACACGCCTTTCACGGAGCTAGAAAAGCCGCCGCGAATCTCCCCTTTCATGAAGCTCACTACCTTCGTGAACCACCTCTGCGAACCGAGAGCAATGGATTTTCTCTGAAAATTCTCTCTACTTCTCTCGAGGGGGTCAGACTCTATTTATAGGCGATTCCACCGACCCTCAACCTTTCCGCGTGAAGTCAATGCCACGTCATTTTAAATCGCAAATCTCCAAAGTTTCAGCCGAAATTCTGTCCAAATCGTGAAGCACCACGATAATTTTTTGTTCGCGGAGCGTGACGTAGTCACGAAGAATCACCGTCAACTTACCTTCGCGCCTTCACCGCGAAGCTCCCTCACAATGCCCTTCACCGCCGCGATGCGCTTCAACCTCTTCCGTTCGCGAAGCATGACGTAATCGTGAAGACTCACCACCTCCATTCTTCTGGTCTTCGCCCTTCCAAACCATGAATCCTATCTTCGCGAAATTAATGCCTTTGCGATATTAAATTATGCTCTTCCGGGAAATCCTATTTTCGTGATGTTCACCAAACTCCAAATTTTGGACCCCAAAAATTTGGAAAACATTGGGAAACGGAGCCACCTTGTACTTCTCTTTTGTACCACCTCCAGATCATCCTTTTCCTTTGTCATCGTTCTTTGTCAACAAAGATTGTCAACAACTTCTTGGGAACTCGACAAATATCCATGAAAACCTGCTTTGTCAACAAACACAATCAACCCAAAAATACTGCAATGTTACCTTGAGGGATTTTTTCCCAACAAACTATATCTTCAATATCAAGTTAATTTTTCAAATATAATTTTTTACACCAATTATGTAATGTGGCAATAAATTAATTAATTACATCACTTATGAAGATGGCAGGACACTAGATAGAAGAATGAAAATATACATTTTCCGTTCATGTTAGCTGGGATGGTATGTGATATATTAATTTTACATACTTAATAATTGGTCATTAATATCATATATAATCATTAAATACCTCACCATTAACAGTTGACATAGGTGATGATAGAAAATATGTCCCATCAGTTCATGAGGATGTATTATGACACATAGATGAATAATGTTTTTATCAAAATTTTATGGAAGAGGATATAAATATAGTTTATGAAATTATCATTATAACTAATAATATTAAGGGACATACTTATGATTTTATATCATTATGAATTAGTAATATTATAATATGGTGGGAGAACAAATAAAAGAACAAGGCACCTTTAACAATATTATATCTTATTCACTCCATATCATATTTATTATAACTAAAGACTCCCTAGATAGGATTAATTATCTTCCTAGGTACCCCATGTATTATGGTGTATTATTAAATTCAATTAGGTAGTTCATGGAAGAAAAAAGGTTATTTTTAGGTTTGAATTTTAGATTATATGGGGAGTCATTTTATAAGTATATGAGAGGAGGCACATATAATTTCTAAAAAGAAAAATATATATATACCAACTTCATAAAAACCCAAAAAGTTCCCAAATAAATAATTTGTCAACATTTGGTGATATTATGTTAAAATAATTCTATAAAATTGGTATTTGGAATGTTTTTCTTTTCGTTTTATCCATTATCATTTTAGATAAACTCGCAGATAAACCCATTTTTACTTGATTGACTATAAATAAATTTTATATTTTATAATATATATTATGAAAAAATACTATGGTGTTCATAATATATAATATTACTTATTATGTTGAAAAAACTAAAATAAATTTTCTTAAATTATATTTACACATGTTGAAGAATTTATATTAAAATAATCCCAAATATGCAATGAAAACAATTTTTTCAAAAAATAAATTAGAAATTAGAAATTTTTTATTTCTTAAGGTAACATGAAGTTGATTAAAATTACCTAAATTTTATTAATAATATTGAAATTTAATTATTTTAATTTTAGGTTTTTTTAATTATAAATTTATTTTTAATTATTTTAAACAAAATAGTATTTCTTAATAATATTTTGTACTATTTCATATTCATAATGAAATAAATATTTTTATAGAATTCTAAAATTTTTACTAATAGATAACTTTGAAATTATGATATAAAATACTATATTATTTAAATAAAATAACATTACTTAATATTTAAAATATTAATTACTTTTTTTTTGGAAATATATAAATAAATTTTTTTAAAATACAAACATTATGATCAATAAATCTCACAAGTAAAATTTAATTCTTATTTACTAGTATATTATATCTACATTTATATTGATTAGAAAAATTATAAAAATTATATATATTTTTTAATCAATTTCATATCATCAATTTTAAAGGATTGGTTATAACGATCTTACATAATAAATGATCATTTAATAACATATAATGGTTTATTTAATATTAGTGTTCTGTGTTAGGTGTGCTGTCAAACATATTCTTATATTAAAATATTAATGTGTTATGGAACATCATTATTTATAGTCACACTAATTGATAGAACACTATTAAAAATATTAGCTAATATACTATAGATTATATTGATTCTATCGTGATCATTCATTCTTACTTCATGAAACACAACACAATAAATACCAAACATGGTTCTCTCTAACTTAACAGTTTCAAGATTAGTGATCCCTAAATTCCCTAGTATTATGGAAATATTTTTTCATGTTTAAATATAGATATACAAATATATACTATAAAATATATATGTAGTTCATAACATTATAGTTTGAACACATTATTATCAGTATTTAGTGTTCACGGCTCTAAATATACAATATTTTTTTTATAATCTTCAAAAGATATACCACAATTCAAGACATATATTTTTTATAAATACCTCTATATGATAAATCAAATATAATAAGTTTCCTGCAATGAAATGATTTGGTTTGATGGAATTAATTATCTCAAATTCATCAAATTATATTACATAACAATTGATTATTCCTTAGACTATAAATTATTGTATAAAGTCTTATTAATACTTATGATTAAACAATAATAACCAACTACTTACAAAGAAACATGATATGATACTTACAATGTGTGTAGTGTGGGAACATGAAAATAAACCATGTAATATAATTACAATGTGTGTAGTGTGTGCACATAAAAATAAACTATATTCTAGAATTATTATTAAACCACAAAAAAATAGAAAATATAAATTTTATGAAAATAAACCATGTAATATACTTACAATGTGTGTAGTGTGGGAATTTGAAATTTATCTTGATAAATGATAACATAAAATTTCTTTTTCATTCACATTTGATATACTTTCCATCCTAATAAATATTACATGATGTCAATATAGTAATTTTACAATAAAATTGTCATGTTCTTTGTATACCTTGTGATTTTTATTTTCATTTTTTTGGTATAATGAAAATGTGAAATTAATGATATATAGTTAGTATATGAAGTATTCAAAAAAATATTTAATGAATTTGGTGTACTGATGTAGTTATTTTTTAAGCTTTTATATAGAATATGCTAATACATTTATCACGTTGTTTGTAATCTTATCAAGCGTAGTTATTTTCATTACACTCAATACATGAAAATAAAACATAAAGTCTATTTTAATACCTTTTCATAGTGGGTTAATTTAGAAATTTATGGTTATTTGAATAACTTATTGTTGCAAAAACAAATATATTCTTCATAGATACTGTAAAGAACCCCATGATATCCTTGAATTGGGATTCATGGTATAATGGTTCTTTAAATCCAATCACGTTGAAAATATTCATTAAAACGTCAAATGTATATTTATGGTGTCATTAAATTGTCCAAAATAATGTTTCATATGATTTGTGATGGGATCAAATAATCCTTCATGGTACCTTCATGACACTATTGGTAAGCATGTTAGCATGTGAGAAATATTGGATGATGATGAAAAACATTTAATATACATAGAGATAATAAAATATTTATTAATATAATAATATATTTATATCAAAATATAATCATAAAATAATATATTAATAATAAATTTAAAATATCTTTAAGAAAATATAAAAATTCATATTATAATTAAAATTCCTCAAAAAATATACATATTAAAACAATATAAAATGACATATTTATGTGATCTAAAACATTAATGCAATGATTTTATTTAAAAATTTAGAAAAAATAATTTTTAAGAAAGTAAAAATAAAATATGTTAAATAATAAAACATGAAATAATATTTATATAAAATAATATTAACAAATAGATTAGTTTAATTTGTTATTATAAAAAAATGGATATTCGTTTAAGAAAATAGATTCGGACATAAATAGACACCAGATTTGACACTCTTGTGTATATGATTTGGTTAAGTAAAATTTTCATTATGAAACATTATTTTTTACATGAATATTTTATATATACAACCCAATAGAATAGTAATGATTGATTCCTTATATTTATACAAAGGGAATTATATGTTTAGGTAAATATTACTTGTTATGTGTTTCCAACGGTAAATGGTATGATAGATTTTGATTATATATACTTTTAATAACATTCCAATTTAAATTATATTAATAATGTTCATTCTAATTTTTGATAGATATTTTGGAATTAGTAAAATACAGTCAAAAAAACATAACATAATGACATCTATATCTACTAAATAGATGAAAAGATGAAATAAAGGGTTTATTGGAGAATTTATTTTCATATAGATGTTTTAATATTCATATTGTTTTATTATAATAATATTTGTTTGGAATAATATGTTCATTTAATAGAATTATGAAAATGAATTGTAGAAAGGTATGTTTATTGAAAAACAATTTCATGTAAGAGATTAAGAGATAATGCTTAAATGGTCTTGAAATTTAATATATGCATGTTATGATAGACAATGTGAGCATTCTAGCTATACAAATTATATTGAGGATGATATAAAAAAGAATAATATTTATTAATTATTAATATATATATTCACTAGTGGGTGATATTTATTTTTTATATTATAGTATATTCTAATTGCTTTGATAATTATGTGAATCATCTATGAAATGTTCTATAATAATTTTCCCCTTTAAAAATTAGAAATAAATACTAAATGGTATGGATACCGATTTAAATCTAAATTATATGTATATTATATATTGAGGATAACTTTTGGAAAATATGTATTTAGATATGTATAACTCTTAGGATTAATATATATTTCATTTTGTGGTAATAAATTTTTTATATATTATTAGAAAATTTACTTAGAGTGTATTCATATCGTTGTAATCTTTTAATTATTAAATATAAATATAAGATGTTTTTGATATAAAAAAATATATTTTTTATGATTGTGATATATATTTTTTATTATAACTTTATTATGTATTTAATATTATATTTCAATGTTATTGATAGTGTTATTTTTTTGGAATGTATAATATCACATTGGTTTCATTTCATAGAGATTCATGTGATTTGGGGTGAGTATGTTATTTAGAATAAAATATAATGGTTTATATTTAATTAGGTATCTGATTATATTGATTGTAAATGATTATTTATAAAATATAAATACAATTAAATTGAAAAATATAGTAATTTATATGTAATGTTAAATGTTTTAACCTGAATAATTAATATGATATAATTACCCAAAAATAAATTCTTCAAATTGTAATAATTCAATTTGTCTTAGTGAAAATCATTTCGAGAGAATAGTGTAATGACCTGAGAGGCTACAATAAATTTATCTTAAGTAAACATATAGTTCACTATCATACCCATTTGAAAGATCAAATGAAAAGTAATCAGTAATATGTTAATACCATTACAACCTTACAAATTAATTTATATGTATCAAGAGGAGTTACCAACTTATGAAATATATTAGTATGTGTTTGTTTGTGTGTTATTATACACTAATTTAAATAATGCATTTCGGTTTTTAATAATTTATGTTTTATGTGATTTTCAATTTATTAAGTAAATATAACTATAATATTTAAAAATAAATATTTATTTAAATATATTATTCATTGATTTCTTTTAGCTTCAGTATTGTTTTATTGAATTTATGCATTTTAAAAATATATATTTTTTAAAATTTATTGTCAGATAAAAATAGATTCTAATTATATTTTTATGTTATTTTTAAAATACATAATCATATATTATAGAAACTAAAATAAAAAAAATGAATCCATTATTTTCATTTTTGTTGTTATTATTAGTTTAAAATGATAATGTTCATACTTTTCAATATATATTCAATTATAGGTGATATCTTAAATACTTATTTTACAAATAAATTAATTAAATGAAATTACATATATATATATGAATAAAACATTTATAAAATCACATTATATGAAAAAATATATATTTTAAATTTTAATTTATAACAATACAAATTCTATTTTTATTTTAAAAATCCTTATTTTAAATTTTACATCTTCAATTAATATTTAAGAATCACAATACAATTTTCCATTATTATTAAAAAAATACTTTTTAAAACTTTTAGAAATTTATCCTAATGAAAAAGTATTCATTTTTTTATTTATTATGTTCAATTGATGTAAATAATGAAATTTTATTTTATGTTTATAAAATTTAAATTACATTATGTATAATACACTCACCATGGTAAAAAATATAATTATAAAAGTGAAATAAATAATGTAAATTAAATGAAAACACTTTTGAATCATTTTTGAGAGTGGATGCTTTTGTTCTAGATCAACCTTATTTCTTCTCCTATCAATTATTTTTAATTATTTAACTAAATTCATTTTTATATAATTCCATTTATTAAAAAAATGTTATAAAAACTTGCATCAATGTTTTACTCATAAATGGGGATCTCATATCCTTAAATAAATTCACCCAAACCCAACATAGATTTTCCAAAAATATAAACAGAAAAATTAAAATTCTCATCCACCATTAAGATGTTATTGTATTCTCAATTGAAAATCAATCAAAAACCATCCCACAAGACAATGGATGTAATATAAGAAGTTAGGTATAAATTTATTTCAGCTCTAATCTCATTTAATGTTTTTTATGTGCAATTTCACTATAATAAAACCATTAATATATTCTAAAATAATTTCACTAATTTCATTTGAATAATTTTATATTCAATAATTACTCTAAAATAATTTACCTCTATTAAATTTTCATTTAAAAATAGAATATGTTAGTTATGTATTGAGTGGATTACCTTTCCAATGACACAAACTGTTTCATTTTACATCACTAAATAAAAATCCAATCCATTAAAGGGAATAAAATATTTAAATACTATATTTATGTTAGAATATATATTATTAAAGTAGAAACCATACTACTTCTTTTCGACATTACATGAAATAATAAATCAACATCCACGCACATGTAAGGTCTACCACCATCATGGAACATTAAATTTCTATTATTATATTCTTAAAAAAATGGATTTATAAGAGAAATTTTTTAATGTATAAATAATATTTTTATTAAATTTAGTTAATATAATTATAAATTTTATTAAAATTTTACAATAAGATCACAAAAACAAACATTGTAATAAAAATCTTCAAAAATGGAATTCAAAGTTGGATAGTTCTATTCTCTCTATGTTTCTCTCCTATCCCTCTTGGATCCTACTAGGGATTCCTCCTGTAAACCAGCACAACAGAGTTAGTAGAAGTGCTATCCCACTTATTTTTATTCTATTCATCCCCTACATTTTCCCATCAGTGCAGATTCTCTAGGTTTCTTCCTTTTTGGTACTGTTTTCTTATTTGTCTCCGATGAATGTGATTAAATCTTTTTCAAATCCTCAAAATCATCGTTGGATTCCCTTGAATCGATAAAATCATCTTTGATCTCACTCGAATCAAAAAAAAAATTCTTCATGGGTTTCATTTTTTCTTCTTTGGTGGTTCCATGTTTTTCATCCACATATGTTATATCATAATTTAGATCTCATAGTTACATGTATCATTTTATAATCATATGTTCGGCTTCTCATATAAAATTTAGATTTGTAGTAGGGGTTATAATATGGTTTTGGGATGTTTTGTTCACTGAACAACAATGTTCCAGGCGCATGCACCTCGATGGTGGAAATATTCCTTTTGTTTTCATCTTTGTGTTATCATTAATGGTTTATATGATTCGTCATATAAGTCAATCGATTTGATTCTAATTCAGTGGTGTCCCAATTTATGGTCTGTGTTCATTTTTTTATTTATTTGAATTTGCTGGTGCCCATCATTTTTTCTCATGAATGTATCATGTCAATGTTTTATGTTTTGTGAAAAGGTGACCTAAATATTTTTCATGTGGTTTGTTTTATTCTAGTTCTGTGGGCGATAATAACTGCTTTTTGAAGTGTTCTATGATGAAAGAGATTGACTCTGATGTATCTAATCACTGATTTGGTTTCCAAAAGGTGACGATGAGGTCATATGTGGGAATTAATTAATGATAGTGGTGACTCATGCTGACGGCCGAAGATGTGACCCTTCATATTTTCTGAAATGATTTTGGCTTAGAAAAGTGGCCCTAGAATGTTATATCATCTAGAGAAATGATTCCTATCAAATTTACATTTTGAATGAGAATTCTATATTTTTTGGTTCCTCAACCTGTAGGTTACCTCTCACCCTCAATGTGGCTTCGAAGAAATAATTAAAATATAAATTTTCTGTAAAATGGGTGTTTTAAGTAATAATTAATATTTCACCCAATAAAGGAATATAATCATATTGGTTATATTATTATTAAAAATCTAAACTAATTATAATATAATATACTAATAGACCATAAATTATAGAAATATATTTATTTTATAATTATATTAAACCTAAATCACTTTTTAATCATTAATTATAATATTCTTTGTTTATGTTTGGGTCATTTTAGCACCAAAAAAATAAATTATATAAAATAATATCTTGGGTTTTATTGAGAAATAAGTTAATAATAAAATATTATATAAATAAGTATATAATGGGTTACTTTTTTATATAATATTATTATTAATTTAATCCCATTAATTTAGATAACCATATTGGTCATTAAGAATCACTAAAATTAGATAATGGCCAATTTTACCATTAGATATCATAGGTGAAAACTCTCAGTGAATGTAATTAAAATTTTCAAAATAAATATATGGCATACATTAAAGTTACATTAGTTTTTTTAATGTTGAAATTTTTATTATGAAAAGATAACTATATTGGTACTCATAAATGAAGTCAAAACGTCAAGATTTGTCACACATGTTGTTGACAATGGATAAGAACTTACTATTCTACATACCAAGAAAAATTATTAATTAGGCATATAAATTTTTTTGTATATGTTGAATTTTGTAAAAAAAATTTATTAACATGTTTTTATATATTGTAGTTTATATTTCATTAAACAAACCATCAAAATAATGTAATGGTTTTTTGTTATGTATACCTATTCTAGTATTGATAATAAATTTTATTGACTATGACTTCATTCTATGTTTTATTTACTAACAATTAATGATATATCAATTCTTTACATGCAATTTTATTTGTATTCCATGACAAATTATTTTCATTTCTTTATATGCCTTTTGAATCATATATCACCCCAATCGTAAGAGTTTTTGATAACTCACTTTTTGATCATTGTGTCAAGATCATACTTAAAAATTAAAATTATAGAGGATTATTAAAATTTAATTTTTGATATATTATTTAATTTTATGTTATTTTTTATATCTATTCATTTTCTTATAATATAAAACATTTTCAAATATTTCTTGTCTTAATGAGTATGATTGAACTATACAATAATGATATCCTGAGTATCCTTTTTTATAGTTATAATATTTTTCGTTCTTGGGTTATCACACCATATTACATTATTATAGGATATTTTATGATCCTATATTTGAAAATTTTGGTTGAATAGATATATGGTTTTATTTAGTTTTCTTAAGGAATATGGGTTTTCTTCCAAGGTATTTTCAAAGTATTAAAATTGTTTGTTTCATTCCATTATCAAATGATTCATCCTTAACAAAACATTTATGATAGAAAATGTTATGTTTATTAAAAGGATGTATTACTAGAGATTTTTTTTAATCTAATATTTCTCATGATACAATAATTTATCTTTTAATAGAATAATATTTTATTTGAATATATTTTTTTATTTTATGCCAATAAAAAGCTGTTTTCTATAACATAATTTAAAATTTCTCATTGGTGTTTTGTTTATCATTTTTGAAAAAATTTACATTATTAGGATTAATGTTACATGATTTATATTATAATAAATATATATTTTTATAATATTTAGGTCTTATGTATAGGTATCAAACAAGCTAATTTTTAATCCATTCGTGTGTGATGATGTTCAAAGAATTCATCGTTAAATATGTTTTATTTAATGTTAATATCATTGAGAGGTTACATTGATTGAAATTAATTAAGATAATTTAAAACCATCTACATTTTCCCATTGTATGTTTTATTTAATTCTAATATATATAAGAATAATCATCCAATACTATATTTTTCCCTAATTATTTTTGAATTTCTAAAAATATTTAATCTTCAAATAAATTTCCTATATCAATTCCTAAATCGTTACTTATTTCGTTAAATGATTTACTCCAAGCTTCCAAAAAAACATTATTGGTTAAATTATTTTCTTAACCCTATACAATTTATACATATATTTTAAATATAATATTCTATAATAAAAATATTGTATGTTTTTAATCATGAATGTTACCCAATACATTTGAATAACCATTTTTTTTTCATAGTGTTTCTTTTATTGTTTTTTAGATATTGTAGAATCCAATTTAATTTTATATGAAAGTAATTTTCTTCTATGGGTTATAAATTATGTGTTGAATGATAAACAATTTAATTCAAATGGAATTTAAATATACAACATTTTAATGATATTAATTTTTTTATTTTTTGATACCCATTGTTATTTATAGGTTTAAAAAATGCGATGGTTTTATGTTTTCATCTAGGTCACATATGTATTATTTATCTATATGTCATTTTTGATCCTTGTTCTTCTCATAAATGTATTGGGTAATCAAATGAATCTCAAGATTTTATGGTGAAATGAGTATAAATTATTTTTCCAAAATAGAGAAATAATATGAAGTATGACCCACAATAGGAAACAATTGGGTGAATCCAAATACACTATATAAAACAATTTATATACCATACAAATAATGTAATGTTTTTATTCTTATAGTTGTGTTAAAATTATAATATATTTCTTGTTTCAGTAATATTTTTAATTTTCCAGAAATAATAATATTTTCTGACATCATTTGTTATCTATTATTTAATGGTTATAATTTTATTAGGTATCATGATTATAACCACTTAAGTTTCCAATGATAAATAATAATATTTTATTATTATCACTTTATTACCCATAACATGTATCCATGCTCAATTTTTATTTACATTTCCATTTCCCTATGGTATAATTAAAAGTAATATAAAAATTGTGATTATAATATTACCATGTGTTGTGTATTTAGAGAGAACAGTGAAGATATATTGTGGATTATATAAAGGAAAAAATATTCATGTGATATAACGAATCTAAATATTATTATGTATATTTATAGTCCTAACTCTATAAAACATTATTTTGGAAATGAAATTTATTTTAAATTATATAGTATTATTTAATGATCTTATAATTATGTTTTTATAACTAATTAAATGTGTAATATTTGATTATTTGTGTCACATATCCTGGAGTTCGGTGTATGGGATCAAAAATATAGTAACTCCTCAATTGTATCCATAATTGATTTCATATATACCCATTATATGAATCATGAAACTCCTTAATCATCAATATTGAACATCATGGATTTTATTATTCTCATTTGATCTACCTTATTCTATATGAAAAATTCACTCCATTAATAAATAATAGTTTTGATCAGAATGGATTATTGAGAAATAATTTTATAGAGGTACGTGTACATTAATTCCATTAATACTATCACATACATCCATTTCATGTCATAGAATATCATATCCTTCCCAATCCTTATCCAATATCATGTGGTATGATCTTTTAATTAAGTGTATATAACATTTAACTTGTTTCACTAGGATGGTGGTTGATTGTGTATTCATAATCCTTGATCATGTATATCAATATTCATTAGGATAGTTTTGAGCACCGTACATGGAAATGTATATTTTGGGGATAACAATCAAAATATATATAACACAGACATCTATGTATATCATTCAGCCAAATCTTAAATAACATTATTACTACATAAAAATATTGGCCATTTTCTATAAAACGTTGATTATGAAATATTAATTACTTTTTTGAATATTATATGAAATTTTCATTCAATATGAATACACATCCCAAACATGTCATTTATGCATCACTCAAAATAAAAAATACATCACATAATACGTCTAGTGAGAGTAGTATTTATGTGGATAACCTCTTTATTAGCACTATAAATCTCCCATCATATTCATTTATCTAAACATAATAATCTCCATTGCGGGATATCTTATACTGATTGCTATAAAATCATGTCATGTTTCTTACAAATCAATTATAATTCCAAACTATTCTAATGAAACTATATATAATTATTGTAGATGTCATCCTAACTAATTACTCATTATCCTTCATCATTTAAGGATCTTTATATTTCTTGTTTTATTTTAATCCAAGCCTCAATTATGTAATATTATCCTTTAAAAATAAGCATTGAGTTTATCATTCATATAAAATTTAGAAATTAAATTTAAATTTCATCATATTTAACCGCTAATAATGTTCCTCCATTTTTATCCTACATAAGAAAACATTATATAATGACTATACTAAATTTATTAATTAGTATCGAATGACTAAATTCATTTTTTCCTTAAAAATGTTATTATTATTATTTAATACAACTTTAATGACTATGAAATCATACTAGATGACTCTTATATGAAAGGATGTCTTTGGTATAACATCCTTTTTTACCACATAATGAAAATATCTTAACTAAATATCCTCATTAATGATGTTCCAGTCCCAATGTAACTAATCATAAAATTCATCAATTTATGTTAATGGATACCTATTTCTTATCATGGTCTTATTGGGTTCATAAAAATAAAATCTGAGATGCATAGACCAATCAATCATCTTGGAAATGTGGATTGGTTCACCCATAAAGACACAGACTGATGTACGAAATCATTTTGTATATTCCATTATCATTGATTGATTATCTCTTCATTCAAAATGATTTAAATTCTATAATTAGTTTTTATATTTGTGTTGATATATGTATAACATCATTTTATAAAACAATCACTCAACCAGGAGGATGGACCTGAAAATATTTTTAGAATAATTTTGCATGTTATGATATAATGGGATTTCCATCAAGATTTTAACCTCTATTATTTCTAAAAATTGGTCTAGATAAGATTTACCATAATAAAATAATACCCATGATTGTGAACATGTTTCAAAAATATATTTTACATCCAATTAAATCATATAAAACAATAGATCATTATTTTGGAGATTTAATTTCACTTACATATCCAATAGTTTAATATGATTCTATATAAATATCAATGGTAAATTTTCATTAGAGAATTAAATTAATAAAATACATATAGGATTGCATTATCTCATTGATTAATCCCATATAAGATCATTTGGAAATATTTATATACTTGATATTAAAAATTTAAACAATTTTGTTTTTATACTGATAATTCAACATTAATGAATTTATTTTCATTTTTAATTTTTCATCTAATCATGTGTGGTAAGAATGAATTCATAAAAAATGGATCAAATAATATGACCAATATTATTGTATGAAGAAGTAGTGCACCAATTTCCACATCATTTCCTTATTCCACCATAGTATTTGAAATAGTATAAGCATGTAACTTCACTCTTTAACTTTGTGGTTGTTTTTTGTGGATAAATTTGATAACCATTATATTATTTTATTAGATTTTGGAGTTTACATGTTCTATGAAGAAGAAAAATAATTATACAAGAAGAGGATTTATGGGACATTCTTTTCCACCATCATATTACATGACATATCCACAGAGTATCTATATGTATTGGATTTATGATCCTGAAATCTACACATTAATCAGAACATATTCTATATAACAATTTTACCATGAATTTTTAACCTAGCCCTATAATATGTAGGATATTGGATATTATTTCCACTATGAGTTTTACTGGGTGATATCCTATTATTAGCGTCAATTCATTACTCATTATATGATTTCACAAAATCCCACATAAAACCACATATCTATATTTGATCACTTATTTATGATCACATATCATCTTAGAAGAAATATTAGAGAAAACATATTATACACTTTATTTAATATGATTTATACCATTAATTATGTAGTTAATATTATGATTAGTGTTAATAAAAATGCCAAAGGTGATCCACTAATTTAATGTAAAGTTCACCACAAAATAATCCATTTATCCTTCCTTATTATGAATTAGTTGAACGAATTAAATTTACATTCTAATTCAGTGATTGTGTCAAAAATGCTTATTGTTTATTATAATTATTTATGTTCATGGTCATGGAATTCTGGTCCTCCCTCACATGATGCACATGCTAATGAATCAATCACACATTATGGGTTTTTAGAAAGCCTCTCTCAACAAAATAAGAAGAATCGATGAGATAAAATTCCATGAAAAATGTCAAACACCATACTCCCCAATAGATAGATGTTACTCCACTATATTTTCGTTTGATGAATGTTAGGGATGTGGAAAAATAGATGAACATGCGTATATTAAGAAAAAATCATTGACTCTAGTATCCTAAATTAAGTAACGGATCATGGAGTCAAGGAATGTTTTTAGATAAGAAGAATAATCCTTAGACAACCCATTAAATTATTTACATATTTGTAACTAATGGAGGTTTAATTCCTACATAATATCTTTTGGGGATTAATTAAAATATTCCCCTCATATTTTTGCCACAACATGACATCATCATATAGATTATGGTCCTATATAGAGACATTACTTTGATGGGAACCCCAATATTAGCTAGTTGTTTTATCTAGTAAGCATGTGGGCTTGTTAAAGATTCTAAATAATATCCCTTACCCACTACCAAAAGAGAGGACAATAATGAATAACCCATAAAACTACAACATCTCCAATTATAGATTACAATTATATATATTAATAAAAAACTTTATATGATCCATTGAGAAACACCAAAAAAATTATTTATAAATAAGATCAACTAAACTAAAGAAATTAATAATTATTCATCAAATAAAAAAGATCTCATGTACCTAGGTATAATGCTAGGATCCCACATTATTCTCAGAATAGAATAAACCATCTGCATGTTTTTCCCTTAAATGTCACTATAGGTGATAATCGAACAACATGTTCCACTTTTCCATCATATATGAATCCATATATGAGGTATTCTATTGGGCAACCGCATGATGAGAGTACACCATCACTAGGGTAATTTTCATACCTTAGAGGATTATCTAGATATTTTATATGATATAGATAATATGATTTATAATGCTAGAATCTCCAACTAGAACAATTTAATATACATCTATTATATGGTAAGGATCATGTTAATATCTATAAATCTATGATACATTTACCCCATCATAAATGGAATTATATCATTAGGGAAGAGCACCGCAGTATTCCACAACAATTATTCATTGTATCCTCTGTAATATCCCAAAAAATAGAGGATTTTTCATTCCCAATATCAATGAATATTGTGTCCAAAACCATTGATAACACCACGGAAAATATTTATGATATTCTATAAACTAAATTTTAATTATACAATGGAATGCATAATATTTATTCCCACACTGGATGATTTTCAACAACGTTTTTGTGAATTTGACCATATCAAATTTCTTTTCTATGATACTATGTCTAATGATACTTTACTCATCTTTCTCAATCTAGACTAAAGGAAAAATTAATGACCTTTAATATAAAGGCTCAAATGGATATATTAAGTCTGACTTAAATAAACAATTATTCCAACTGAACTCTGTGAGTGTTGACTATTTCACTCAAGAAACATTAATTTAAAAAACATATACCTAAAAACATAATCCATGAAAATAAATTTGAAAGTCATATATTTTTCATATCTATGAGTTTGTTAGGATGTAAAGGGGCGAACCATCACTCCATGCTCTATTTGAGACCCCTATTAGAACACTGATGTCAAATAGGGTTATTGATAAAAAATAATACTCTCGATCAAACTATTCAATGAAAATAACTATAATACATAGATAAAAAATTAGAGTTTTTGGTCTCCCTAATTGGAAATGAATGGTATACCTATTTTAGTGCATCCATTATTAGCCACACAATATCATATTTTTGAATGTGTTCTATGTAATTATATCATTATTTCCATTATTATCTCAACCCAAATCTATTACATAATATACAATATAGTAACCCTAGTGTTTCCACATAACATTACATGATTTTAAGAATAATTATACATCGTAGTACAAGCCACAGATCGTTATGTAGAGTGACTTTGAATACTTGGCACAAAAATCTAAATATGTGAGACTAAAACAATCACTTTTTTATTTAATCATAAAATTGAGATCCTAAAAATCCATTGTGATCATGCATCTATAAAGGGAATCCTAGGTATAAAATGAAAGAGTTGTGAGATAAAAATCCTAGTAAGGGAGTATACATAATGATAAGTATTAAGAAGATGGTTGAGAAAGGATGACACAATGATAACAAAATCATGGAATATATGGAATCATAACATATATACTTGGGATCATATAAAAATTTAATAAAAGAAATGTGACAAAAACATAAAACAAGACTTTATTATAAGTAAAGGATAACAACCATGACCGTTTCCCGTAGTAGAAAATGCCAATGATAACACGCAAGACAGTTTCACGTAGTAGAAGAAGACAAGGATAACCGCCAAGATCGTTGCATATAAGGCCCTAAGAAACTAAACATTACCCAATTAATTGGAGATTTATATGGGTTCACCCATCATAACATTTCTTGAACTTTATTTCTAGATAATGAATCATACAAAATCAGTCATACATACAAATAATGATAACCATAGAAAGCAATGGGAATCACAATTAGGTCATTAAGCATATAAAATGGGGGTTTCATAAATGTTTCCATTAAATAAAGGAATTGAATCATACATGGGCATTCATAATGTGAAAATACATATATAATTATAGCTTATGTCAAACAAGAGTTTCATGTTTTAAAAACATATTTAATAAACATTATAATTAAAACATTTTAGTGTGTTATTTAGGAAAATACTAAAGGACATTTAAAATAAAAAAATGGAGTAATCTTCTGTATGAAACTAGAAGTGAACCAAGAAGGATTTCCTAATAAAAATATTTATTTTATAAAGACAATGGTGTATTAAAATAGAAAATATAGGGCCCTTGAGATCGGTTAATAATTTGGGAAGTTCACTCAAAATAGGTTTACTTCTCGGGAAGAATTAAACGGGTAGTCACTTAAAAAATTTTATATCCCTGAAAAATAATGATAAAAGGGTCATGATAAATTAATTTTTTACTTCTACATATAAATTATAACATTAAAATAAATAGATAATATAATGTGATTTTTTATAATTAATCTTATGAAAACCTGAAGGAATAATGGAAATTTAGGAAGAATTCCTTACAAATTATCGAAAGGTTATCAGGTATTCATAAGGGGGATTAATGAGAGATAAAAGGGGTTTATCATCACTTATACATCATGCGGACCATATGGGTGAGTTGTGGAATCATATCCCATCATTAGGGACTAAACATTAAAAGTAATAACATAATGGACAATCTTGAATAAAAGTGAAATGGTGAGGATCCCTTACCTTAAGACTGATGTTATTCTCCACTTGTTATTAATGAACTGAATAAACTATTAATTTTTTAATTAATAATTATAGAACCTATTATAGATGTAATCTGTTTATTATACCCTTTTAGGTTCATTCATTTCCATTTGAATGGGTTAAGTTGTTCAATTTCATTGTTTGGGTCTGTTCCTTATCTAGGTTTTCATGATCAGTTTACTTATTTTCATGAACAAAGATTAATAAATAAAGAGGATGATTTTACCTAATTGAAGATACATTTTATTAGTAAACAAACATAGTATTTAATGTATATAAAATGCATATGGTTATTTGGAGTGAAGATGAATCATTATATAAAACATTAATGATAAACGCTTGAATTACTTTTAGCAGTTTTCCTCAATCTTAACATGTTTTTTGTTACAATATTATGTCATTGGTTAATATGGATTAAAAAAAATTAAATAAGATAAAACACATATAAGATTTTGGTTCAACCATAAAATTACTTCATGACCAGAATTTAAGATATTAATAGAAATTGATAACCTGTGGTCCTTGAATGTGTTAAATTAAAACATCTCAAATAGTGTTTTGATTTCTTTCAAATAAAAGGCGGGGAAATGAGAGATGATAATGAAATTTCCCATTCGCATAACAAAATTCAGGTACATATATGGTATGGTATTTTTCATACCATTTGTTTGAGTATAGGTTAGGAAAGAAAAGAGAACAACATAACTTAAAAATGAATCAAAAGAAAAGAAATTTTACCTCTTGAATCATCTATACTTGAGAGCCTATTAATGGAAAAAAATTTGACTTTTGAAAAGAATAAGGGTTTTTGGACGTGGGTGATGAATGTAAGTTTAGATTTGGGTCGAATAAATGCATGAAACAAGCCTAAGAGGAGTGACAAAAAGAGGGTGGAAGAGGTCGTATTTGTAGTGGATGAGAGGAGGGTTTTCTTATTTTTTTAATCAATAGATTATTATTTCTCTTCATGAAAAAATAGTGATTCTTCTTTATCAAAGAATATTAATAATTATATGTGAGTAAGAACCAATTGGGTGTACATCATTATAACATTTCCAATGACTCAATAAATACATTATTTAGCAATTATCATAAATTGTATTATTTTACTATTCATAAAAAATAATGTATTTTGGAAAAATCCCAAAAAATCACCATAAATATTTTTTTGAAGTTTAAAATCAATAAATGAAGTCAAATTTTCAATAATAATTTCATAAATATGATTAATTTAATATTTAATTAAAATCATACTTTTTTCAAAAAAACCCATTATAAAAACATTTATATACTTATTTCCAAATATAGGTATATCAAACATTCCCAAAAACCATATATATATATATAGACAATACTCGGTGAATCTACTATTTATAAGGGTATTTCACCATACATTAGGGTAACATTACTATTAATAAGGGTATGGTACTATTCACTAAAAAAATACGTTTCTCATATTTGACTCCAAATAATATAACGATTGCAAACATGTATGTTGGATTTTTTACATTAAAGACATAAAAGTACAAAATTTAAATTTAATTCTCTCATTGTACTTTGTAGTTAATTTTTCTATGATTTCATATGATTATATGAAATAATTAATAGATGTAATTTTTCATTGAAAAACATTTGGACATTACATTCATCCCAAATTATGATATATCTCCCTTAAAATATTGTTTTTCATTTTAATACATAAAAATGTGCATGTATGTCTCTGTCATTGGTTCCTCCAGTTCCCATGTTTCCACTCTGTACCTATGGTTTCTCTTTAGTAACATGACTAGATGAGAAGTCTTTTTGCGTAAATCATTTTCTCTATAATCCAAGATATTCAAATGTTACTCATCATAATAAAATGAGTCTTTAAATATACCACCTCTGAAGATAGTTCATGTGAAGGATATGTTAGGTAATTCCATAATAGGGATACATGGAATACATCATGTACTTTTGACATGGTAGGTAGAAGGGGTAGTCGATAGACCACAACTCCGATACAATCGAAAATATCAAAGGGTTTGATGTACCAGGGTCATAACTATTCTTTCATCTTAACCCTAAAGACACTATTCCGTGAAGATATGAGTTTAAATTCCATTTCTGCAACTTTGAACACAATTTATTTTCAATTATTGTCTGCATAATTCATATGATGAATTTGGTCCGCCTTTATGTGTCACTGAATGGTTTTTACCATATCCACCATTTCTTCGACATTTTTTGGTCCTAGGATCTAATCCTCAGTAACTTCATCCCAAAATGTCATTATTCTTCACCTTTTCCCATAAAGGTCCCCATATGGTGCCATTCAGTTAATCTTGTGGAAGCTATTGTTGTAGGAGAATTCCACTAGAGGAATATGATGGACTGATCCGCCTTTGATGTCCATAAAACATTCTATCGACATGTCTTCTAGTGTTTGAATAGTTATTTCATATTGGCCATTAGATTTAGGATGATAGGCCATTCTAATGTTTAGATTACTGCATAGAGCATGTTGGATACTCTTTTAAAAAATTGGGGTGAATCTCAAATTTTGATCGGATAAAATAGAGAGTTGTACTCCATGAAACCTTATAACGTCTTTGACATATATCAAAGAAGGTTGATCCAATGAGATTTCCCATCATATTGATAATATGTGATCTTTTTTTCTAAGAAGATCTATAGTGACCCATATTTCATTATTTCCTCTTGATTTCCATGGAAGTCCAGTGACAAAGTACATTGTAATGTTCTCCCACTTACATGTTCGTATGGTTAGTGGTTGCATCATCCCCATAGATTACTGCCTCTCGACCGTCACATGATTACATTCCATGAACATTGATTTATATTCATCAATATACATTTTCATTTTGTACCACCAAACGTTTTCTCAGATATCTCGATACAACATTGTCCTCCATAGGTGAATAGAGAATGTCAAGGTATATACGTCATTCAAAAGTTCCATTTTTATCACTAGATTTAATTGTACACATAATCATGACCAAAATCATAAAAATCCTTCCCTCTGAATTTTTCACTATGAGGATTTCCCATTTTTAATACCATCCACCCTTTTTAGAATTTCTACATATTTTGCTTGATAATCCATTATTTTCTCCTGCATGTATGGTTGAGAAATAATTTTAAAATGGATTGATTAAGTTCCTCCCTTAATTTTTCCCATGTCCATACTCTACAAATCAATGATGATCGGATCCTTTTATATGATCATTATTGAAAAAGATTCATGATCCATTATACTTAGAGCATCTACCACATTATTTTATTTATCGGGAGTGTAGTGGATTGAGCAGTCATAATCCTTGATAAGATATATCCATCTTCACTGGCACATATTAACATCCTTATATGTGAATATATATTTGAGACATTTGTGATGAGTATATATCTCACACATCTCCCCATAGAGATAATTCACCCTGATTTTAAACCCAAATATCATAACTTACGACTCCAGATCATGCATGGGATTTTTTTCTCTTGTAATTTAAGATACAATTAGAAATAGTCTATAACATTATCATTATTCATTAGTACACATCTTAATACATTCAATGTAGCATTACTATACACCACAACGAATTATCCACTTGTTGAGAGTGTTAGTACTGACATAGTGATAATCCTCTTTTTCAATTACTTAAAAAAGTATTCACATTCCTATGTCCAGAAAAACATTACTCCCATCTATTTCATATTGGTCATTTGGTTTGAAAATCGTGAAATTTCTTTCCCAAATAGTCTATATTATTGATCTAGACCAAGAATTTTGTAGATCTCTGTAACATATATTGGCTTGAGCCACTCTTCCATCACATTTTTCATTAAAGGGTCCACATATAACTCTTTTTTGGTGATAAATTTCCCCAAAAATGATACCACCTCTTCCCAAAACTATTATTCAATCTACTTTTCATACAGATTCTCCCTTCTCAATGCCTTTAGAACAATATTCGGTTTCTCACCGTGTTCTTATTTACTCATGATGTATATTAGAATAACATCAAAAAATACCACCACAATTTTTTTGAGTTAATTTATAAAGAATATATTAATTAAATCCATAAATATTTATGGATCATTGGTGAGTCTATTGGGAATCACAATGAACTCATTGTGTCCATACCTCGTTTGAAAGGCAGTCTTCAAAATATCTTTCTTCCTCAACTTTAATTAGTGATATCCCAATCAAAGGACCACCTTATAGAAATAAATGGCCCCACAAAGCTGATCAAACGAGACATCTATCTGAGGCAGGGGATACTTTTTATTTACTGTGATTTAATTAAAATGACATTAATCACAGAAGAGGTTCATTTATCTATCCTTCTTCATGATGAAAATGACTGATGCACCCCATGGTGATGTAATCAGGTGTATGAAAATGTTGTCTATATTCTCCTGAAACTGCTTCTCCATATCTTCCATCTCTATAGAGGATATTTTTTACTTTGTCTTGGATATAGATGTAGATCCTATAATGAGTTAAATTGTGAACTGAACCTCTCAATCATAAGGATGTCCATGAAAATATTAAGAAAATGTATCAACGTAATCCCTATTTATGGGCATGTATTCATGCATTATTATCCCCTTGGAATCAATAATTTGATCTATATATATTTTCGTATAATGAAGTAATATCCATAATTATGTCATTGATTCCAAAAGAGATACATCATCATCCATTCACTTGTAATGAAATGGTGTGCACTTCTATTTTACAATAGTGATCTCCCTTTCCCAATGGTTAATGTTGGATTTTTATTCAAATAGATAATCCATTACCAAAATAGCATCAACCTCTACAAAAGAATGTATGATGAGATTTTCTGAGAGGTTTGGTCCACACAAGTTAACCGAGAGGGAGTTATAAACATTGGAAACAATAATTTCTCCATTTTCTATTCTCACAAATGATTTATCCTCTATATTTTGTAGTGGTTATTAAATAGTTCTACTAAACATGATAGGTATGAAAGAATGTATAGAATTAGAAAAAAAATAGTAGGTTTTATATAATTTAATTAAAAACTACCATACCAGTCACCACATCATTGTCTGGCTCAACCTTAATAGTAGTGATAACATAATCCCTTCCTTGATGCATTAAAGGTTGTTGTTGATTTTCTCTAAAAACACTTGGATTAGGTCAATTGTATGATTAATTCTCATGATAACTGTTGTTGTAACACTACACTAAAGGCGAAATATTGATGTAAACCTTCTTTTCTTCTTCCAAATTAGTGGGAATCTTCATATACCTTCGGTAGTTCATGGATATATTACTCATTCTGAATCATTTGAATCAATTCATGGTTCCCTATAGATAGATCCCATTATGCTTTTCCCACAAAATTTTAAAGTGGGATAGTCAAGATTATTTCAATCATGGGATTTGTTTGTTGAAACACCCATGTGGTGTCCATTTTGTTGGGACCACTTTGTGTAAGAATATTTTATTTGTTGTTAATATTTTTCAATACAGGTCAAAATGAAGAAGGAGATGATGGAGTCCTCCATAGATGATGGAGAATAAAACTCAGACGATTGTTGAGGTGATCCAAAGTTAAAAGTGCATGTGTCAAAGGTGATACCTTGACTACAACCATGAAGAACGGGGTAAACGAGATGATACTTCATGGATATGTATTTCAAAAATATCATAAATCAAAAGAACCTATGATGCAAGCCTTATGATGGAATGGCAGAGAAATGTTGATGTCATTCACATATAGTTTTGATTAGAAGGAATGATGTTGCTAGAAGATGGGATGTTTCAGTAATTTCCATTGTAATTCTGACAGTGCTAAATAGGATCTATCAAAGGAAATATATCACGATAGGGGATTTCATGATAAAAGCTGAAGAATTGTTTTTGGGAATTGATGTTGTGCGCAAGATTGATGATGTTTCAGATTTTTGTGTGCAATGCATGATTGAAGGTCAGAACATTAAAAAATGGAAAAGGCATGCAGTGCGAAGTAATTTAGGAATATTGGGAGAAAAAATAAAGTGGTGCGTGAAATAGTAGCGGGATGGGTGAAATAATAGTGGGAAGCATAAAATAGTAGCTGGATGCAAAAAATATCTGTGTGGTGTGAAAAATAGTGGAATGAAGTTTTTCGTGCAAGAGGTGTTTCGAGATCAGAAGCTCGAAAATTGGAAAAGGCATGAGGTACGTGAAAAATTGGGCAAAGTGCGTGATAAATTAGTCTGTGTGAAAGATTGGGTTGGCGCGCAATATGGAACATGGTGTGAAATTTTGCGCAAAATTGGTGTATTGTGATTAGATAGATGAAAAATGACAAAGGCAATTGGCGCGTGAAAAATCAGAGATGTTATCGTAATGTGCGCGGAACAGAAGACTTGTGCGTGTAAAAATTGGTTGTGTGAAAAAATGTGGGTTTGATGATTTACACACAAGAGAGGATTAATTATTAGAATGATGAAAAATCAGAGATTCATGAGGTGCACAAAAAATCTAGGCTGGGTGCGGAAATAGAGGATGGTGCGCGTAATATAAAGAACGGAGAGACAGTATTATGTACATGAAGGGGTTTTATTCGTGGGATCAAAAATGAATATAAATATTAGGTGAACTCCTCTAATTTGATAAGGCTCAACACATAGAAAAATACCAATCTCTGATGCGTGGACGAATTGATGTCTAGAGTGGCACACAAAAAGAAGACAGTTTCAGGAAGAAGAAAGTGCTGCACGAAAAAGGGCAGTTTTGCACGAAAAAGAAGAGTTGCGTGAAAAGTATTTTTCATGACAAAAATGTGTTTTTACACTCAAGGATTGAATTTTACACGAAAGCTGCCCAAAAGGTATCATGAAATTTTTTTGGTCCCGTATGCCTTTAACAAGTGTTATACACTCTTGATGTGTCTCATGAAGAAGGAGAACCTTACCCTCTGTGCAATGAAGAAACCACAAACAAGAGACTGGTTTTCTAAAACCCCCTCTATGTTTTGTGAAGGAGATCCCATGAGTACAAAACTAGTGAATACTCACCCTTTTAGTGCTTTGCGAATATATATCAATGAACCATCACAGGTTCCGTGAAAAAGAATCACACATCTTGTGTGGGAAGAAGAAGACCCATGGAGCTCTTTTCTTGCATGAAGGTCAACACTCTCTGATTTCACGATTTATATACAATATTTGTAGGGGTGTTGTTCCTTGTGTGATAAGGATCTAGATGTGATTCTAAAAAAATATCCACACAAGGGAAGTATGAAGTATTCTGATTAAATCTTATGTTGGTTTTGATAATTGAAGAAAGTGTATAAGACACTACTGTACTATTTCTTATTATATTGTGTCAAAGAGAAAGAAGAGGAGAAGAAGAATAATAGAGTATGATCAACTGAAGGTTGACAATTATTCAGGGTAGTTAAATTCGGATAATTCTATGTGAGATGATCCTCGGTGTTTTAATAATCACATTGGGGTATTTAATTCTATCCACGAATAGAGAAACAGTTTTATTAATGTTGGTTATTTCACTAATAATAAGGAAGAATAAATCTAGTTTAGTTAGTGTTGCACTAGAGAAGAAGAGAAAAAAATAAAAAAGAATTTCTTGCCTACTGCTTTGAAATATAATCACGTGAAGAGCACTAAATAATACCAATAGTATAACCCAACTTTATCATGAAAGAAGAAGACTGTCTCCACAGGAAGTCTAAAGAACCAGCTAGAGGCTGCAAGTTGGACTAGGCCATCACCAGTCCTGGGAAAAGGATTGTTTCCCACCCCCCCTCTAATGTGTAGGTACTCACACTGGCTAAAGGATTTTTTTCCTAGCCACTCCATTGTAAAATAATATCATATTATAGTGGAGAATACATGCAATGGTCATTCCCATGCATGACAGGTACATAGCTACTCTAATTGAGTGGCAAACCTTGTAAAAATATATTGTGCATATTTTTACTCCTTTCTATTTTTTCATGCAATAGGGAAAAGAAAATAAGAGAATTATGATCCTAACTGGTCAAGAGGTATATTGATAAAAGTTGGAATTGGTTTAAAAAGATCCTATCACTAATTCACCCCCCACTCAGTGTTAGCTTTATCCCAAACATGTCCTCTCACATATTCCACTTCTTATCACAGAGCCCACGATACAATAGAGAGTCCCTTATATTCATTTCAACATTTAGAAAAAAATATTCAATATCCTCATAAATGTCGATGTCTCAAATTTCTGACACCTTTTATAGACTCATATTTAGATAGCTAATGAAGTGATCCACCTAACTTTTGGTGTTTAGGTCAATGATAGAGGCATACCTTGCTAGCCTTGTAATGATTTCTCCATACACCCCGATCGAAGTATTTTCCCTTCACTTGATTCCAATGAACTCTTTTTCCATCTTAAGATGGAGGGTTCAAGGAAAATATTTGTTGAAATACAACCGCTTGAATTTCTCTAAATCCATGGAATAAATTTGTTATTGGGATATTTTATTCTTGATCAATGTCCACCACTGATCACATTCCTCATAAAAATCATATATCATAAGTACAAAATTATCTTCATACAAGTATATGAGGATGTAGAATATCATTTCATTCAAGTTAATCCACTGTTCCATGTGGAGGGGATCATAAGATCCTCAAAACATGTTAGTCTTTTTCCACATGAATGATTCTATAGAAACATGATCTTTCCATGGAGGAGGAGGGTGTTCCACATGATTCATGTTATAATTCATAAAATGAGCCATCTAGGCATGTTCTTTCATGATGATTTTATCACCCATTCCCATAATATCATGTATATAATTAAGGAAATACTCACATTGCCTTTCACATGGGTTATTGTCACATTTTCATATATATCTTTTCAATAATTAAGAAAAATAATGCAAAATTATGGGGCTTTAATACATAGCAAATAACAGATGAAAACATTGAATATAATAGGATAAACTTATTTAATATGTGTATATCCTCACTTTTAATTCCATATGTTTAAATATAGGTTATACATGATGATATATTCTTATGGAATTATTTATTATTATTATTATTTAGATCCCATAATAAGGGTTCGTACCATGATTATGAATTTACTAAAGCATATCACCTGGGAGTATAAAACCAAAAGTGCAGTGAAGCTCGTTATTGTGTACCACGATACCCCGGGTTATCCCAAAACCCCTTGTTGGAGTTTTCACTACAAGATACATCTATTCTAAATCCACGTCTTCCTGTTTGCATCCAGAAAATAATTTATTTTCATTATAAACCAATAACTCTATAGGTTCCAAAAATTTGGGATGTTATATGAAAATTAGTCTCATCTTTAAGGTTTATACTAGGGTTCTATATTCCTAATTTCCAAAAATAAATAGACCACCCTCTGAGATCAAATTTAGTAACCCCAACCATTTCACAAAACATTAAATGATTTTATGAACAACTATACATCTTAGTACAAGCCTAGGATCATTAATTTAAGTGTCTTTGAGGCCAAGGTATATAAAAATAAATACATGTGACTAAAAAAACATCAATATTTAATATCCAAATTGATCTCTTAACTTCCATTGTGCTCGTAAATCTGCAAATGGTACCTAGTGGATATCATGAACAAAATGGTCTGACAAAAATCCCTATAAGGGAGTATACATATGAACAATTCATAAGTACATTGGTTAGAATGCATGAGATAATGATTATAAAATCATGGAACATAATGAATCATATAATATATAAATGGGATTATATAAATGTATACTCAAAGAACATTGAAAAAATAATAAAACATGAATTTATAATGAGTCATGGATAACCGCTAAGAACATTTCATATATTACCACAATCCATGGCAAACCGCAAAGACTTTTTCACATACTATCACAAGCTAAGGCTAGCCTCCTTGACCAATACATATAACCCCCCATGAGACTAAATACTTCTGAAATCACTGGATTGATATCGATGTGAACCCATCTTAACATTTTATGAATCTGTTTTCCACATAAATAATCATACATAATCAATCATACATAAACATAGTGGTTCCCATGGAAAGAAATGTGTATCACAATCGGGTCATTAATCATAATAAATGGGTTTATCATACAGTTTCCCATGAAAGAATAGAATTAAATAATACATGGATATTTATAATGTATAAAGACATATATTATTATAATTTATGTCAAATAGAAGTTAAACGTTTACTAAAAATTATTTAAGAACATTAGAATTTAAACTTTTTAGTGTAGTTTCATAGAAAATACAAAATAGAATTTAAAATAGAAAATGGAGTAATATTATATAAAAAAAAATTATTTTAATAATAATAATTTCATAATAAAAGTATCATTTTATAAATATAATTGTGGATTTCAATAAAAAATAGAGTTCACATGAGATCAGGTTGGAATTTGGGGAGTAAACTCCAAACAGGTTTTCTCATTAGAAAGAATTAAGGAGGGATTCACTTAAAAACAAGTATATCAAGGAAGGAGAATGATTAAAGGGTATTTATAAATTATTTTTGAATATGAAAACGGAAATTAGATGATTCATATGAATAGATAAGGTAAATTTATTTTGTTATAATGAATGATAAGGAAACCTGAATGAATAATAGAGATTGAGGTAGAATTTCTTATGGGTTATCAGCATAGTATCGGGTGTTACTATGAGGGATTAATGAGAGTTAAAAGGGGATTGTGATAACTTATAAATCAAAATGGAAGTATAGTGGAGTTGAGAAATAATACACCATTTTAAGGGGTTATAAATAAAATAGATAGCATAGTAGAAATTTTTAAATAAAAGTGAAATGGACAGTATCCCTTACCTTAAGTCAAATGGTGTTCTCTACATGTTATTAATGACATGAATAATTAAATTAGGTTTATTAATTAATAATAGGAAAAAATATTCACTATATAATATATTTATTATTCGTTTTTTGTTTATTCATGAACTTTTTAAGGGGTTATGAATTTAAATTTCATTATTTGGGTCCCTTAATGTTTATTGGTTTTCAGGATTGATTTTTTATTATCATGAAAGAGAATCATGTAAAAATTGGATGGTTTTCCAGAATTGAAGTTATATGTTATTATAGAACATACAAAACATTTCATGGTTATTAAATTCATTTATTTATTTTATGTGAAGTTGAATTGTAATATAAAACATTAAGGATGACACATGAATTAATTTAATTTATTTTGTTCAAAATTATCATGTTTTCTGTTATTATTTTACATCACTATAGAATATCAATTCTAGATCACTATATGTAATAAAAATAAATATTATAAGCTAGTTCAACAATAAAACTGATTTCATGACCAGGATTAATGATTTTTATTGAAATTGATAACATGTCATCCTTCAATGTGCTAAATGAACACATCTAAAACGGTGTTATCATTTCCTTCAAATAAAATGTGGGGAAAGGAGAAATGATAATGAAATATCCCAATAGAGTAAATAAATTACATTAAATATATGGTAATTTATTTTTCATACCATATTTATGAGTATAGATTAATAAAGAAAATAAAACAAAAGAACATAAAAATTAAAGAATAGAAAATATGAATTTTACCTCTTGAATGGACCTTCCTTGAGAGCCTCTTAAAGTGAGATGGTATGGTATTTTAAAGAGACAAAGGGATGTTTTAAGTGAGAGAGGATCATGAGGACGGATCTGGGTAGAATATAGGTAAGGCACATATTTTCATATGAGTGAAGTGAAGATGGTGGAATAAGTGGTATTTATAGTGGATGGGAGGAAGGATTCGTTAATTTTTTAAAAATTAGTTTATTATTTCTCCTCCAAATAATAAATAATGATGATTCCATGACCATGAATAGTAATTAGATCATGTGAGTTTGATCCAACTTGGGTTACATTAGAAGAACACCATCAATGACTCAATAAATCCATTATTTATCATTTATCGTAAATTATTATATTATACTATTCATAAAAAATTCAAATAAATTTGAAAAATCCCAACAATTCACCCTAACCGTTTTTTGATGTTTACAATCCAAAAATTAATTCCATTTTTGAAAAATAACTTTCTAAATATTATTAATTTATTATTTAATTAAAATCAAAATTTATACAAAAGAAACGGGTTTTCAAACATTTTTTATTTATTAAAAAATATAGGTACATTATACTTTCACCTGAAAGTTCAATTTATACTATCATATGTGAGGATACTATTAATAAGTGTATGTCACAATTAATAATGGTAATGTTAATATTCATAAGTGTATTTTACTATTCACTAATAGAAATTGGACATATTCGACCCCAAATAATTTACCCATCGCAGCTATATATGTCATATTTTCGAAATTCAAGACAAAGATGTGGAAAAATAAATTTTAATGGTCACATAATACATAGCAGTTCATTGTAATGTAATTTTACGTCATTATATAACATAATTATAAGAAATAAATTTCCATTAAAAACATTGTGTTTTAAGATACCAAGCTTGAAACAACCCAACATATAGTTGATGATCATTCATAAACTACATAAAAGTATAGTTTAATTATATAATGATTAATATCCTATTATTTATCCTATGACATTGATATTTCCTATAGATATTGTGATACAACATTGTATTCCTAGGATTTTTAGCCTATTTTTCAGTATGACTTACCTTAATAGCTCATCCAAGATACCTATAGGAACAATGACACCCATAACATTCTAAAATGATAAATTTTATCAAACATTGTATATTAAAAAAAATTATTCACTAGCTTTTATTACATACAATTATGTGTTTATTCTATGGCTTGTGTAACATGAAAGGCCATGTATAATGATATACTATAATTATTATTAATTAATAAGTTGATTTTCTACTAACCATTAAATTGGTGCTCAGGAATAGGATTATAGTACCTATGAAAATATATTATCGATTTCATTGGAAACCAATTGTTTATAAATTAATATAACAACTAATTGACTATAAAAGATATGTTTTTTCAAAAATATTTTTTATGTTCCAAATGATTTTTATCATAATAAATTAAATTAATTAATATTTTTTACTATCGTAATGATATATATATATATATATTATAATTATTTTTTTCACATGCATAAATTATATTTGATAGGAATTTTATAAGAATAAATAAAATTTTATTCATAAAAGGTATTATTTTTCTAAAGGTAGTTTATCTCATTTTACTATCACATTTGTTTTAAAAATAAATTTTCACACGATAATAAATTTTATTTTATAAAATAAACATTAATTTTCAAATTTTAATATAATTATTATCTTATAGTAAATATTAGGCATTTTTTAAGAATGTTAATTTTTTGATGAAGAGTGAAAAATACTATATTATATTTTAAAAACTACTTTTTCTTTTAAATAATTTATTATGATTATTTATATTTTAAAAAATATTAACCAAAATTAGATCAATTGATAAAATATTATTTTAATTATGTTAATTCTAATAATTTTCATATTATATTTAGAAATAAATAAATTATAAACCATTGAACATATTCTTTTTAAAACAAAGCTTTCTCAACAAGTTCGTGGGATTAATTTTAATTAATTTTATCAAATTATTTTAATTTTGTAAAATGGAATAAATTTTTTGAATAATAATAATTAATAATTAATAATAGGTTTATATATATTATTTACAAAAATTATTGGTGAAAAAATTAATATTAATCACTATTATTTAAATAAAAATGAGTTTAATAAGGGATTAATCATTATACACAATTCTAAAAATACATACCAGTATGTAAAAAACACACCAATATTTATAGATTATAACATATATTATATTTATCAGTCCATTACTAGAGCCACATGACATGGGTAAAATATGGGTGCAATTCTTCCTTTTAAAAATTTACAATAGAGCATTCCACCCCACATATTAAATACCACCCACTCTCCTCCTATTATCTCACCTTAAAACCAATTTGGATCATAAGTAATATGAAAAAATAAATTTCACAACCTTTTATTCTAATCTTATAAAATGTATTTCTTTCATAAAACAAACATAGGAACGTTTTAGGGTGATCCAAAAGAATATACTAGAAAAATAGGCAACATCCATCAACAACCATTTTTATTTCACATCCTTATCCACCTCATTAATTAAAGATTAAATCATGATTATATAATAAAACATATTTTACCCTATAATGTGATTATTTTAATATAAAGTAATGAGATATATCCCCCCACTTTCATCAATTGTATGTTGAAATCATCATTTTTCTATATGGATGCCAACGATCTAATAAATCAGTGTTGTTCGTTCTTCCATCACCATCACTAATATATTTAGGTTATTATTATTCTAAATAGTATATGTGGAATTAATTACATAATTATACTTCTGGGTTCATTATATAATATTTATCTTTTATCCTTTTATTCAGTTGGACTCTTGATAATTTCTCTCTTGTGTATGGTAGACTGATGCCTTGATAAGTATTGTGATGATTCTATCACTAATACATTACATTGAAGGTGGTAAAGATTATTGATTATTATTATTATATATGATATAAATAAATGATTATTTTATTAATTAAATTTAAATAATTTTATTAAGATAAAATATAATTCTATTTTCTACTATTTCATTTAATGAAAAACGATACCATCGTACGTGTCCATTTCAGTTACATCATTCATGAAGTGATGTGACTATATTTCCATCCAAAAACCACATGGATAAAGTATATTAATATATATTATATTTTATATATCATATAATCATCATTATATAAATGTAATATATTTCTTATCTCTTTTTTCTAATGATCAATGGAAAATGGAAAATGTTATTCATGCATATGTACGACCTACAATCTACACGATCGTAAAACATTATAATTTTCATAAAAATAATTCTTTATTATCATTAATGTATTAACTGCGGTATAAATATGATAATTATTTCATGATTATTTTTATGTAGGTTATGAAAACATATAATATATCCATGAATCAGAACAATCATAATAAAACACTCATCATAAAACAATGATATTAACACATGAATCAATAATATAAATAACTAACATGTGATTATATTTTATAAATGTACATTTTATGATATAATAAATATTTATATGTTTCTATTATAAATCATTATAATTTCTAAAAACACACTAAAATATATTATATAAGGATGAACAAAAATGATGAATATTTCGAGGAATTTAATCTCAATTTACATTCCACTCAGATTCAACTGTTATTTTGAACCTATTCAATTTTTTAGGGTATATACTACCCATTTTTCAAATAATATAACAATTCATTCATAAATATTGTTATTTTATGTTTATATTTTAATTATATCATCAATATGGTTTTTAAATTAAAATTACAATTCAGAAAAGGTTCTATTCATAGTCTCATTATATATGCGATTTTAAACATTATCTAGAAACAATCACCTTCTGGTAATAATTTTACATTGAAATTAAAATTTCATTAAATATCCATAATATTTGTTATTGAAAATTATCATTGAGTAAACTATATACCATTTTCACCAACATTGATTACATGGAAGGTTGTTTGATTAAAATGATAAATATTGAATAATCTATATCCTGTATTCTAAAATAATGTTTTATAAGGAATATTATATTATAAATTTAACTGATTGTTCTGTAAGTGTTGATTTTTCTGGATTTAAATTACATTGATTTTTGACAAGTTAGTGAAATAACCTTGATATATAGTCAGTTCCATGTAATGAATTTTGTTTGATATATCCAATGCATTAATAACCAGTATGTTTTAAAATGTCTTATGAAATGTCATGACATGGGATATATATATTGCCAAACCAAATTGGTTTATACCTAGTATGATTTAAACAATCTAGTAAAATGTATTTAATGTAAAAGTATCATGTTCATGGGAGAAATTTTAACCAATAAACAAGAATTTACTTTATTGAAATTCAGTTATCATTATATATGATATTATCACTTTAAAAATTATATGGATACATTTTATTATATTTTTATTGATTAAATGGAATTTATTTAATTTTATTTAACTTTATATATTCATTTTCCATTTATATTCATTAATTTGTGTACTTTTTCATGTGTTTTCAGTTATTTCCATTCCCTTATGGATTATTCTTCATATTTTAAGATTTCGTCCATTATACTTTATTCTTATTAAGAATTTGAGACCATATTTATTTAGTCTCCATTCAACTTTATTCCATGATATTTACTATTATTTATATGATGGGATACCATATATGGATGAATCTAATTATAAAATTATATATGTTGTACTTCATGTATTAAATGTAATATTGGTGTCATGTATGTATCCATAATACCAAGACTAATAAATTATATTGTCCATAAATATTTTATTTCTTATATCTTATGTAAATATAAGTGTATCATTCATGATATATAGGTTTATTAAGATAGGGTAACTATATTGGGTATCAAGGGATGTTTTGTAGAAAATTTGGTACAATACTTGTTAAAGAAATGATTTGTAATCATAACTACGTGATAGACTTCTAGGATTTGTATATAAGAACATTCTAAAGTTTTTATAAGGTATAAATTATGTTATTTTTCATGAAAATACACCAATGCTTTTAAATGAAATATTTTCATGGATATTGAATAGATGTATATAGGGGTGATCAATCCAATAGGGAGCAGCAGGATTAACACCATCCAATCCTAGTACACAACAATGTGACTTAATGTGCACCTGGATTGAGACTCTTTTTGGTTATTCATAATAAAATTCACATTTACCATAGATATATTTATGTAATATTTGAATAGATAATGATAATAAATTCCCATGTTTAGAAAATAGACCAATGAAGGCCCTATGTGGTAGTAAAATAGATGAATTATTTTTGTATTTGTATTTGGGAATTAAATTGTTGAATAGTTTTTACTCAAGGTAGATTTCATCAAAACATCAAGACTCATCTAAGCATTCAGTTATATTTTGGAACAATATATGTAATCATATTTATGGAAACCATAATGGGTTAATGATTTTAATATTTATCATATGCAAAATGTCATAAAAATTTCGGGTTTATTTAGTGTTACGAGTGTCTAATGAGATTTGAGACAATTTAGAGAATTTATTGAATGTTAATATTTTAGTGGAAAATTTATTTCGTGAATATTTTATTAATATATTATGGCATTAATATTAGATTTATTTATAAAAGTTAGGGTTGATATACAAATAATTATATTCGACTTCATGTAAAAAAATTTGTATTGAAACCATAGAGGAAATTATATTTAAAGAATAAATTTTGTATTTGTACATCATATTTCTTCTGTTAATGATATTAATATAGTTTGAAAATATGAAAATAAATATTCTATGTGACATCATAATTTCTATTAAGGCCATGGTGAATGATCTAATGAGTAAAGAAAAATAAGTGTTTCAGGCCTACCATTCAAACATGATTTCAAAGTTAATGTACCAGTATCTTTATCTAAATAGTTTTATTTATAATATAAATTATATTCCATTGGTGTATTAATTTTGTTTTAGTGAATAATGTGTTATATTACATAACATTTTATAACTATTTTTTTTAAAATATATAGGTATAGATTTAATGAAATATCATTATTTAATTGATCTTACAATTAGTTAAAATTTATTTTTAGTGCGTTAAGAATAAAAAATTCAGTTTTTCATTTACCTTTCAAGTAGTATGGGAATAATTAGAAATTAATAAACTGAAAAAAAAATTCAAGTTTTTTTGTATAAAATAATCATATCATGTATGTTTTTGGGCATATATTCATAAGTATTAAAATAATTTCTAAAATTTGGAAACAGATCATAAAATTTTAGTTTTGTTATCTCAACCATATCCAAGGAATAAACTATTCTGGTATACCTTCAAATATATATGGTATTGGGTCCCTTAAAATTCCTATGAGAACTCACTTTCCTATTATCAATGTTCTCAATCACTCTATATAATTGTTTATATTTTCCCTCCAATTTAATATATTCATATTACAGTAATGTTTTCCTAATTATAAAAATTATTTTCAATTATTCCATATGTAAATTGAGAGCCATTTAAACTCTTATTAATACTATATTTTATTAATTGCTTTATGATTTGGTATTTACAACAAAATATTTCTCAATTATCAGTAAATAGAATTCCATGATCGTGTTTAATTTTTGAGGATGAAACCGATTTAATTTTGGGATAAATTAACACCTAAAAAATTAAAAAAATAATAATGTTATTTTGGATTTCATGATTTAAATGAAATAGTGTTAATGAATTCAATTATTGTAATAATGAGTTTCTTTGATGACATTTTTTACATGGAGGGCCGATTCATATAAAATACTATAAATAATATAATTTAAAATTAATATTATCTATTATATAATAAACATTAAATATTGAATAAATTTAACTAACATATTAAAATATATGGATGAATTCATCAGAAACAAATTTATTATAAATTAATAAAAAAATATATTTAATATCAAGTAAAAGTTGTATTAGAAAACTATTTTTATTCCACAATGAAATTTTATCATAAAAACATAAATTCCATAATATTTTTGAATTATAGTAATTAAATATATATATATATATTAGACATTTAATAATTTCATTTACATTAATCCAATTCATTTATTTTGCATAAGATAATAACAAATCCAATTTTATTCATAAATAGATGTTTTTATCAAAATGAAATTTTGACACTTTTTAATGGATAACTTGATATAAAGCCAAATATTGATAGTTTTTAAAATATAATGTTGAAAATAAATATTTTGTTTTAAATAATATAGTAAACATTATCTTATGTTGGAGTTTTGTATTTTTCTGAGATGATTTATTTTTAATGAATTGTTAAAACACAAAATTTTAATTCCAAATTAAATTTTATTCAAAATACTTTACAGTAATAAATTGTATTATAAATTGTATTAAATAAAAATATGATTAATAATCAATTTATTATTCCTATAAGGTTTATTAGATTCAATATTATATTGAATTATGATATAATTACATTTTATACTTTTGAACTGTTTCATATTAAAGCCCCACATTGTTATCCAATTTGACGCCTTCTTTAAATTTTATTTTATTGATATATGTCATTATAATTAAGAAAAATGGATGGATTATTTAGAATCCAAATAATAAATATTTTCTAGTGGGGATAAAATAATTATTTACTCAATTTATTAGTGAAAACAATAATATTAATCAATTGAGGTAATGAGAAAAATGAGTTTTCTGAGATACATATCTATAACCAAAAAGTAAAAAATGAACTGTAAACATGCCCAAATCCTTTTTTTAGATATATTTATACTTTATTAAAAAAATTAACAAAATTTTCCATTATTTTAGACAATATAAATTAGGAATTCATGAGTGTGATTCTCCCTTCAAAAAACATTTTAGACTGCCACAAAGCCTGCTTATAAAGACCCCCTCTTTTTTCATTCCACACACCTCTACACCACATTATATCATCCAAGATCATTCTAAATTACTTTACAAAATAGATACCTGAATATTTCAATCTTTATATTTTTTCATATAATCCAACTTAGGATAGTTTTGGGGAACACTAAATGATGACACCCAAATAAGAGGTAATTTTCTTCAATGAACTAATTATTTTACTTCGTTCTCCACAATAATAGTTTCTTATTTAACCATTATTATATAATAAACTTATTATGTTCCATTTAATTTAATGTTTTAATAATGTGTTAAGGAACTATATCTATCCCATGTACCATAAAATTGGTTATGAAATCATCAAATATTTGTATAGTAGTCAACCGCCTCATGAACCGATGTAATACGTTATTCCATTACCACTATTAAATGTTGTGTATTTTATTGAATCTACGTTATAAATGTTATATTTAAAACATTATTATAGTTTTGGATTCTTTTTATCATATTCCCCTTTATACCTATTACCCCATAAGATACCTGATAATGTCACTCGAGTGTACGATGGACAACCGTCTCATGATGCGATGTTATTTATTTATCACCAACACATTACATGGAAGGTGATAATGAATATGGTTGATTATTATATGTGGAATTCATGAAATTATTATCATATTCATTAAATAATTTTCACTCTATAAATATAACATATTATTCAGTTCATTTCACATTGTGACATAAAATAATGGTGTTCATGAATGTCTTGACTACCACCATTATAAAGAAATGTGTATAATAATAATATCAATTTTCAAATATCATTACATTATTTTAAGAATAAATAATAATCATTTACATTCCATTAATCCTAATTTCTTGTGTCTTTGGATTATTGGTTACATAATTATAAAACATAAAACAAAACTAAAACATCTTTTATTTAATCTTTGTAGTATGACCATAACATACTTTGAGACCTTATATCTAGATATGATATCCAGGTGAATAAAAGAAAAAATGGATGAGATAAAAATCCCAGTAAGAGAATAAACTAGGATTTAATCATAACACATGGGTTAGATGACATAACATTATGACATAATACGTCATGGAATATGAATAAAAATAAGGAAGTATAATAACTAGAATGTGGTATCATGTAATCATGGAATCATAGAAATGTCTAAAACAAATTCAAAAAAGACATAACAATGATTCAATAATAACTAACATAACTATTGGAAATGGTGGACAATGTACAATAAAGGAATTAGGTTTAATCTCTATAATAATATGGCATTTGTTGAAACTAAGCAGAACCCAATGAATGTGATCTCCATCATGGTGAACCCATCAAAGAAGACCATGAATATGTGAACCACATGAGGATAGATATAAAATGAATAATCATAAGGGTTATCCATTGAAAGAAATGGGTATTTTATTTATTCCATAAGGAATAAAAAAATCCTAATATTATAATGGGGTCCATTAATGAATAGATATAAAACCTGTATGGATCTTCAAGAGTGAAAATTGGTGTAGTTATTGATATCTTATTCCCAAATGATGTAAAAAAGATGTTACAATTGTGATAATGAAACATTAGAAATTATCCAGCATAGTGTTGTTTAGGAAAAAATATTAATGAGTGATTTAAATGGAAAATGTAATATTTGATTATAAAAAATAGAAATGAAATATGATAAATTTTCAAGACAAAAATATTGATTATAGAAAAATATTTTTTTACAAAAATATATATTTAATGGAACATTATATAGTTAATAATTTCGTAATATCCATTTAATTAGGATTTCATATAGTGAATAATTTAAATGGTAACTTTATAAAACATGTATTTCCCACTAAATGAATGAATAATTTTGAAGAATACATTTTAATACATAAAAAAATAATGATATGTATATAATTATAATTTATAATATAATTTGGTTTAAAACATATAAAGTGTAACCCCACAAAAACTAAAGGTTTAGAGAGAATAAATTGCTTAAGGGCTGAATTTTTTCCCAATCCATTTTTTGTGTTGTATAATTAAATTAGGTTCATTACTAATTTAAATCACATCCTCTTAAACATGAATTTTTATTATCATAAATATATTATGTTTATTTATTTATTTTTTAATGAGTTTTAATATTCATTTTCATCAATTAGGAGTGTTCGGTTCCTTGATTCTAATGATTGGATTGCTTATACGCATACATGAAAGATCACGTAAAATTAGAATATTGATGGAGAATTTAAATTATATGTTATTAATGAACTTTTAGTATATTAAATTGTATTTTAATTTTTTTTTTCATTTATTTATGATATTAATTAAAAACTATTATAATGATAATAGTTTAGAACATTTTTCCATTTCATAGATTACAACAAACAAATATTTAATATTATTTAATATCACGTTTGTCTTCTTCTTGAGAAACACTAAATACGTTTTATAAAACATTTTTATATTTTAATTGACCGTTATAATGATTTTATGACCATACTTGAATGATGTATTAGGTAAATAAATATCATCATCCACGAAGGTGGTGAATCGACAGATCACTGAAGATGTTTTCATTTTAAAATAAATGTTTACAGAGAAGAATCTGTCGTTTATGTAGCATTATTATAATAAATTTATATATGATATATGATATATTCGTTATCATGTTACTTTTTAAAGGGTTTTTTTGATAAGGACATGAATTGAAATGAAATTGAAAGAGAGAGGAGTGAATATTTTACATCTTGAGTGTCATCTCATTGAGGAACACCTTAATGGAATTATAATTTTTATTTTTTGAGAACAACATGTCCATACTGTGAGGAATAGGTTTAGCAGAAAAATATATAAAAAACTTATAAATCTCCCTGATGAATAATGGTTTGACGTGATGTTGTGGTGTGGAGTGGTATTTATATGGAATGAGATGTCTGTGTTTTGATTTTTTTAATCATTCGGTTATTAGTTTGGGTCAGGAAAAGCTAAAATGATAATTTTTATGAGTAAATATAGTAAAAAGGGAATTTTACTTCGTTTTAATGGTGTTTACATCATCTATACATCATCAATGACTAAAAAATTCATGTATTTATCTTTTCCATAAATTATCATATTCACTCTTCACCAATAGTTCAAATATTTTAGAAAAATATTGAAACATCACCCTAACCATTTTTCCACATGTCATTGTAAAAAACATACACCTTTTATGAAAATAATTATATAAATATCAGGTAAATATTTTTTTTATTAAAAAAAATCATTAATTTTAAAAATACCATTTTGAAAATTATAATTTATTTTATTACAGTTTGAAATTTTAACTAAGGTCGCATTTAATTATCTTTTAATCAAATAACAAATTAATTTATTAATAAATTTTATTAAAATAATATTTCAACTAAATCATTATATTCAATATAAAATTTTAAATGAACAAATATGTTTCACAAAAATATAAATACTTAATTTATCATTATTGAATAATTTACTTACTTATTCCATGATATAAATATTTAACGTTTTGTTTTATATGATACCTAAATGTTATTTATAATTTCATAGGTGAGGTTACTATTCTATTTTTTGATTTATTTTTCTTAATGTTAATATTATTATTCCAATGATAATGTTATAATTTTATTGGCATTGGTACCATAATTTCTAAAAATAAATATTATTTCTTGAATTATTTATTATAATAATATTTTTATGGTGTCCTTTATGTGGTGTTTATATGATTTATACTATATAACCTAATAATATAATGGTAAATTTCATTAATAGATTTTTGTATCATTACATTCTTCCACCCTTATGAAATTTCTCCCTCAATATTTATTTTTACATTCTAAGGGGAAAATCAGTTTGGGATTCATTGCATATATAATAAGAATAGATTGATAAAATAGTAAAAATAAAACCATAAACATTCAAATGAAAATTATATCCTATAATTTTATTACCTTAGTTTTAATATATGTTATTGATGGTGATTGAATTATCCATAGGGTTCTTACTAAATATTTATATTCCTTAATAACTAAAAAACCAAACAATTCAAAGGTACAACCATAATGACCCAAGACAATTACACATATTATTAAGTTATTTTAATCACAATTAACATCCAATTATAATATAATTATTTTAAAGTCTTCTATATTTTTAGGACTAGATTAAAATTTAGAAAATAGAAACCAAACAACATAATATATTATTTAATTTCAATAATATTCTCTTAAAATATAGTGTGATCACATATCTTTATTGTATAACATGGGGAATACATGAAAAAAATGAGCTAAATATACAAACATGTTAATAAATAGAGGAATAAACGATTTTATATTGGTCAGATGGAATAAGATGATGATATGAAAGGTATGGAACATCAATAAAACTATGGAAGGATAACTTGTTGGTTGTGGTATCATGTAATCATGGAATCATATAAATTTTCTCAAAACATACAACACGATATAAGTATGTGTCATGGATAACTGCTAAGACCATAAAACAAGGAAGGAAACTTCTCATAAAGGAATCACATTCACTCATTGTCACATAAGAAGATAATAAAACATAACCAATGTATTGGAAATAAATATGTATTCTCCCATGGTAACATATTATTGAATATGAGTTTAATATCAGGAATCACACAATAATAATTAACAAAAGGTTTAAACATGGAATTAAATTGATATAATAATCATTTCATAAGGATTAACAATTGATAGATTGATGACGTTATCCATGAAATAATAGATTTACAAGATACATTAACATTCATAGGGGAAACTATGTGTATACAATGATAATATATTAAAATTTAATGTGAAAACAAGTAAAATAGAGTGTTTAATATTCATTATAAATGAGATATTTCAATTCGGTTGAAGGAAAAATATTAAATAGTTAATACAAAGAACAATGAATAGTTGATGATATAAAAATAGAAATGAAAAATGTTATTTATTTCATCATAAAATTAATATATTTTTAAAAAATGATTTATAAAATATATTATGGATGGTTCTTCAGAATTGTTTTGAAATTGGTAAGTTCCCTTGAATAATGATTGGTTATCAAGAGAAATTTATTAGGGAACCTTATAAAATATTTATTTCCCCATCAGTGAGAGATGAATTGATCTAGGAACATATATTTGGCACATAAATTAAAAATAATAGATGATTAAAAAATATTCTTATTTGTTAAATTATGGAAAAGAAATAAAATATTTAAACCAAAAGAAAAATGATGGTTTTGAGAAAATCAGTTACCTTAGGTTCAAAAGTTCTCAACACATTCTCTTAATTTCCTCGATTATGAAATTAGATTTATTAATAATTTGAGCTGGAAAAACATATAAAATTATTTTATTTATTTTAATTTAATCAATTTATTTTATGGCCAATAGTATGGGATATAATATTCAATTTCAACATTATAGAGTGTTTTTTCCTTGGTTTTTATGATGGGTACTTTTTTATACATGTATGAGAGATCATAAAAATTTTAAATAGTTATCTATATTTAAAATTTTATCTTATAAATTAATTTATAGAATATTTAATGGTCTTATATATAAATTTCTTATAGATATTATAATTATTCCTTATATAAATCATTAATGATACCGGTTTAGTTTATTTTGGAATTTTTTAGATCATCGAAAAGCACATTTTTTCGATTATTTTATATAACTTATGTATGTTTGTTATATAACACTAAATATGTTTTAATACAAAATTTATAATATTTAAATATTATTATAATGGTTTTAAGACCTTATTTGATGAATGTATTAGAAAACAATTATCGTTCACAAAGGTGGTGAATTGAAAACTCAAGGTTGATGTTTTCATTTTTAGAACATAACTAGAATAGAACATAATTGATAGTCAATATAAATTAACATAATAATATTATATATATATATGATACCATATATATCGTGTTACATTATATATGTGGGTGAGGGAAGGTTACTAAAATAAAAGATATTGATCATTAGATAGGGAAGGTTTTACCACTCGAGTGTCGCCTCTCTGAGAACATCCTTAAGGCAATTGAAAATGGTCTTTTGGTTAGAACAAAAAGAAAACAACATTTGGAATATGTTTAAACGATTTAATGGGTATAATATTAGTAATATTAAATTCTTATACTAGCAGACTATAAGTGGTCGTCAGAGGTGGTTTATATAGGGGATGAGAGGGGTGTTTTCTTGATTATTTTGAATATTTATTTATTATATTATCTAATAATAAAAAATAGTGTTTATTATTGTGCCCGAATATCTTGACTATAAAATCTGATTTCAATATCATGGTGGTTTCGTAATTCATATGGCATATGTGACTCAACAATTCATGTATTTAGCTTATACCGTAAATTATAGTATTTCTATATTTACTAAAAAATTCAACTAATTTATAAAAAAATTCATTTATCTAGTTTTTCATGTTAATGTTTCCAAAACTAACTCAATTTTAATAAAATATTTTTCTAAATGTGGAGAATAAATTTTTTAACTGAAATTAACAATTTTATTAAAAATTTATTATTTAATAATTATAACTTCTTTTACGATAATATAGAAATTTAAATAAGGACTCATAAAAGTAACTCACAATAATAAGAAAAAACTATTAATGTAAGAATCTATTTTAGGAAGATATATTTTTATTTTAAATCAATATATTAATTATAAAATTTTAAATAATCATTTATGTTTCACTAAAATTCAAATAAATAATTTAAATATTTTATAACATTTATTACCTTATTCAATGATATAAATATATCACATTTTATTTATGTGATAGAAAACTTTTATTTATACAGTCATATGTGAGATTTTGTTCCTATTTTCCACATTAATATTACTAAATGACATATTATTATTCAATGTTAAAGTTATTATTCCATCTATATAGGTTAATTAATTTCTATAAATATCTATTATTTCATTCATTCATCATTTTATCAATATTTTATGGTGTTTTCTATGTGATATTTATTTGGTTTATACTATTTAACATATTTATAATAAGGGAAATTACATTGATATGATATTGGGTCATTACATTGTTTATCTACATTCATCACCAAAATATATGGATTAAATATACAAGTATATGATATTTTGTATATTATATCACTCTCATTCTAAAATATTAATTTATTATTCACCTCTTTTACATAATAATCATTGAAAAATGGTAAATGTTACACATTAATACTTACAGTGTACCATTTCCATTATTTTAATGTACTTAATATTTTATACACATCATTCAAGACAAGTTTTAAAAGTTTAAATTATATCTAAATATAAAAATTATTTCATACTTTTTGTTTTATACATTATTTAACAATTTAATATATACAATAACTATATCTTTCATATCAAGTCACACATGTAAAAAATTAATGGAATTTTATTAAAGAAAAAAAAGAAAACAATACGTGGAAAAATAAAAACAAGAAACACCAAAAAAACATATTGTATCGTTATAGTGAAAGAGATCAAAAACCACAGCACCAAGAAATTCCCATTGAAATAAGGTGGGCACTGGATGTTAAGCATAATATTCTGCAAAAGGAAGTCTGTAACCTAATGCATCAGGTACCTATAAACACCCTCTGTAAACGCCTGAGCTCTATGAGTGGTGCCAAAAGCATCATTTCCAAAGACTTCCTCCAATGAAGCCAACTTCTTTGCAGACAATCTAGTCCGCTCCAGGTTGGCACTCTATAAATGATACCCTAAAAAATGCATGGAGATCTCTTGCAATCATATTAAGGAAGAATATTGTTGAATTCCAATTGCAGAAATTCACAATGATCAATATGCCACTACATTCAAGACAACAACAATCAAGAATGAAAAAATGAGAGAGAAAAAAAGATGACATAAAAAACATATATGAAGATTCCCATTATAAAAGAGGATTCATGAAATAATCTAGAATATCACCATAGGAGGCCCCATCCAAGACACAAACTGAAATACAATCCAATAGATACATCTTGAAAACTGGTTCAGAGATTAATAGAGAATTGTAGGCATTCCAGTTTATTCCGGAATTTGGGAAGACCACTACAACTGACCAGAATTTGGGAAGACCACTGCAACTGAATGCAGCATAGTAGGCTCTACTTCCAACCTATAGAAAAATAAACAAGCCTCTACAAAGAAGAAAAAAAGAATAAAATTAAAAACAAACAAACCCCAAATATAAAGGCATGACACAAGGATGAAAAAATCCTTACAAAAAAGCCACAAACATGGATAAGAGATAGGTTTCAAAAGTCTAAAAATGGGAGACTTGTCACAATACTTTTTAGGAAAAAAAGGATATCATCAGAAACATGATCATACAAAACAAAATCAACTCCATTAGCACCTTTATTACACATTCCATCAGAAAGATAATTGGATTCCCTATAAATGTGAGTGATAATATGATTCAAAGAAAATAGAGTCTTCAAACAATTAATCCAACAATTATTAAGCTTCCAGGACAAGTGACGAAAACCCATCCTTATGGTAGAAACAACAACATAAGAATCAATCTGAATCCATAAATTATCCCAACCACGCTTCACAGCTTGATCGACAACAATGACAATGCCAATCATTTCAGCCTCAAGTGATGAGGAAAAGCTACAAGATCCATGAAAACAACCAAGGACATCACTTTTATGATTCCTTAAAATAGCACCATAAGCAGAATGCCCCAGATTACCCCTAGAAGCACCATCCAAAGTTATGTTTAACCAACCGAAAAGTTGATCCTTCTAGAGAACTTCTAAAGTACCACGCGGAGGCTTGCAATTACACTTATCACCTATCATGTTCATAATGGACAAATCATGAACCGAGTTGAAGCAAAAATTCTTCTTTGGAATATCAACAACATGCATAGCACCAAGAATAGCTGATAAAACCCAACTTACCATGAAGGTAAATCTATCATGAGTCATATGTTTTTGAGCAACCCAAATAAAATGAAGGAGTTCAGATGTAGAAACTCTAAAAAGATCCCACAACTGGGGAGAGAGCGAAATAGAATGCCAGCCTTGAAGGAAATGATGAATTGAATACATATTAGGCAAGGAGATTTCAAATATATCAAAAAAATAATTCCACATTGAAGAGGAATTGACAAAACTAATAAACAAATGATCAATATATTCCCTATGTTGATGGAAAGACACACACGAAGAGAAGAGAGAGATTCCACATTTCTAAAGGAAAGAATCAGTAGAAAGCTTCCCAAGATACAGTATCCTGGAAAAAGATGTCTGAGAGGGCCTAATAAAGTTCATATAAAGATACCTCATCCATTTACACCATATATTGCAAGATAGAGAATGACAATAAAAATATTTAGAAGTTAGAATGCCATTTATTGCAGGTTCCCAAGCCCAAAAATACTCTCTGTTAGAGAAACCATAACTATTGATAATAGTTACAATATGATTAGGGAGACCCCCCATATTATCAAGATGATCTATAATCATAACATCTAGATCAACATTAAAATCATCATTCATCAAGGAATCAGTTAAAGGACATCTAGTCAAATTGGACTTCCAAAAGGATAAAGATGAGTTCCTTGAAACAATGGATCTAGCATGAGAGTCAATGGAAGAAAAGATGGAATTAAAAGTAGGCCAAACAGAAGAATCCAAATAATTAAAAACTACATCATTGAGCCTGTCCCTAAATTTTAATAAATAAAGTCCAGAGACTCAAAATTACTATCGACAAGCCTGCAAATGACATAATCCTGTAAAGAATCATTAAACACCTCAATATTTTTATTACCAAGACCCCCAGCTTCACAGATATTACAAACATTAATCCAAGAGACAATAACTACTTTTATCTCAAAAATATTACCACTCCAAATAAAATTTTTAATAGAAAAATTAATGCTCTTGATAATAGAGATCAGCCACTTATAGACCATGAAAGAATAAACAAACATAGAAATGATCACAACCCATACCAAGAAAAACTGACCTGCCAGTGAAAGGGACTTACCCTTCCATGGAGCAGGATGTCATCTAAGTTTACATATAAAATCCGAAAAATAACAAGCTTTAGGCCTCCCCCAAAACATAGGAACACCCAAATATGTAAAGGGAAGAACACCTTCATGAATACCCAAATCCCTGATAATTACAGTCTTCCTAAAAATAGGAAAAGTCCAACCAAAATAAACAGAGGGCTTATTCCAACTAATCTCTTGCCTGGAGGCCATTTCATAATGAAAAAGGGCACGATTAATATTTTTTATATTTCTCTTATCCACTCTAGTGAAAAGAATAATATCATAAGTAAACAAATAGTGTGTGGGAGAAACAAAACCTCTACAAGCACTAATAGACTGCGGTTTACCTTTGCCAGTCATAATAGAAAATAATCTACTAAGATAATCCTTCGCAATGGAAAAAATAATGGCCATGAGAGGGTCACCTTGTATGACACCTCCAGAACAAGAAAAGAAGACATCAGGGGAGCCATTAACAAGGACATTGATACGAGCTAACTCGAAAATAGTTTTAACCCAATTAATGATAACATCATCAAAACCAAAAAAATGAAGAACCTTATAAATGAAATTCCAATTTATATTATCAAAATCGTTCTTGAAATCCAACTTGAGAGAAATATTACCATCCCTTGTGGATTTCTTAAGAAGGTTTTCACATTCTGATGCAGTATTAAGACAATCATGAATAGACCTACCCATAATAAAGACAAACTAATTAGGAGAAACAATCTTACTTGCTATAGAGGACAACCTTGTAGCCAAAATTTTGCAAATAATTTTAAAAATAATATTGATCATAGCAACTGGTCTGAACAAATGAATCTCATCAGCATTCTCAGCCTTTGGAATGAGGGAAATGAATTCACTATTCAGTCCCTGAGTAAGAGATCCACCTTTAAAAAATGAGTAACAAACCTGCAAACATCATCATGAATGTCATCCTAGTATGTATGAAAGATTGAATTCCCAAAACCATCTGGACCCAGGGATCTCTAAAAATTTATACTAAAGCTTGCTTACTTGATTTCAAAGTCCAAAGGTATGACTGTAAGATTAAAATTATCCTCTTGTCTAACAAGAGTCGGAATAATACTCTCCCCAGGATCATCAGGAGGGACATGACCGATAATGATATCCTTAAAATAAGTAACTACATGCTAAGAAAGATCACTTCTATTTTCTAAAAAATTATTCCCATTTCAAACCAAAGAGAGAGGCCTTGATACTTTCAAAATTATCTGCAAAGAATTGAAAAATTTAGAATTTCTATCCCCATCTATCAACCAATTGGCCTTAAAATTATCTCTTTGCAAAACATCTTTGAGATTCAACAAATTATTAATCTTGGAAACCAGCTAAGTCTCACCCAAAACATCATTAGAGATGTAATTTGAAGAATTATTCTCCTGCATTTGTTGAATATATTCCTCAAGAGAGGAAATTTCAGAATCAATGGAACTGAAATGATATTTACTCCAAAATTTAAAATTTATTTTAAGGAGTTTGAGCATGATGACGCAAGAAAAATCATTCTCACCACCATTCCTAGAATTCCATGTTTGTGTGATAATAGTTCTACATTAAGGATGATTAACCTAGGCCATATTAAATATAAAAGGCAAAGGAGTATTGGGATCCTTACTAACAAGGTCAACCAAAATAGGATGATGATAGGATTTTATCCTAGAAAGAGTCATAAAATAAATAGAACCCCTGAAATCAAGACAAGACTCATTGAAAAAATCCCTATCTATTCTACTAGGAACAAATCTATTCGAGACATTCATGTACCAAGTATACTTAGCCCCAACAATATTAAATTCTATCAACACATTATTATCAATACAGGCATTGAAATCTCTAGAAGATATGACATTAGTCATGGATCAAATCTTCTCATCAGAATTCATGATGGCATTAAATTCACAACGAATAGACCACGGACCAGAGATCGAAGAGTTGAGAGACCCAATATCCATCCGTAAATTCCTATGACCCTGATAATAGTTATGGGCATAAATAAAAGAGAAAAAATGTTAGAGACCTTGATGAAAGAAGGAGTATGTGACATGATGATCAGTATTAGAAATTAAGGAAAGATGAGATAAATAACAATGAGCCAAAACCAATAACCATTTAATATCCGATGAGGATCTATTGGATTCCACAAAATTAAAACCATGGTTTTCAAAATTGGAAATAATAGCAGACAAAACACTTTTGGGTTCAGACAAACCAATAAGAAGGGGCCTATGTTTTAGAATTAAAAGACTAAGGGACCTCAAGGTATCATAATTGGAAAAACCTTGACAATTCCAGAAAATAAGCTTCATTTAAATTTATGATCAGGATGATTTCCCCCTTTTTTGACCCCCATATTTACCTGTTTTCCAAACTTTGGAGGCCTTACAGCCTTTCTCTTAGTACTAGAGACCCCTTGTATAAGATCAATTATATCCAGATTATCGATGGTTCCTTTTCCATTTTTAACATCATCAGTATGGATGTCAACTGGACTACTGGATGAAACATGAACACCCATATCCTAAACATTCATTACAAACAGGAACCTCAATATCCTCAACTAGTGTAGCAGTACCACCTTATGAAAAAGGGGCCCCAATCACCTCTTCAGAAGGAGCAGAATATGTCTTGAAAGAAGAAGGTTCCACTCCTTTTATAGCAGAATCTGTAATAGGAGGAGTAGGATCTCTAGCCTCCTAAACTGGAGAAGTGACAGGTGAAATAACAGGATCAATAAAGACCTGGGAAATCCCAGAATTCGCACTATCCTAAAAAGAAACCACAAGTGCACAAATGTTATCCTCCAATTCTGAATACATAACTAGGTCATAAATCTTAGAAGATATATTCTGATCCAAAATGTGATCTTCTATGCAGGTGAATCCACCATATTTATCCATTTCATGATCAATCATAGCAAGAGGACTATGCAGAACAGGAATCCTGCCTTGTTCAACATCTTTAGAGATATATACCCAAGATTTATTTGAAGTAACAATAACTCTGGAGGGACTAGGTATGTCATTTGAGGGACCCTCCTTTTCCATAATGATCATCTTATTTGTTTTATTTCGATTAACCTCCTTCCAATCCTTCTCTTTAGGAACCTCATTAACATTATTTTGAAGCATTCTAAAGTTCACCACCGAATGACCAAAAATCTTACAAACCTCACAAAATATGGAACACGATCATATTCTACTTTAACATCAATCATATTACCATTAGAAATCGAAGTGAAATTATCCTGTCTTTTATTTTCCAGGTTAACATCAACCAGAATTATAGAAAAATAACCAAGATCCCCCCTACAAAGTTTTATGATCCAATATAATTGGAGTGCCTACACATGAGGCAAGGCCATTAAGGATCTTAGGATTCTAGTACATCCAATTAAACCCATGATGTCTAATATAGATATGGGAATTAGTTTTCTTAAGGTTAAAGGGATTAAAATTTACATCCCATTCGGATAATCTCAAAGCACCAGGTTTGAGATGAAGATTTCCAAAATCCCAAGCCCTATACAAATCATCCCCTGAATGAAAGATGAGATGAAAAAACCCCTCCCAATATGAATCCATTACCAGTTACTAAAACCCCAGAAATGAGAAATTCTATTTTTAAGATCAATGTAAAACCATGGTTTATCAGCCTTGGAATAAATAACACGACCACGAATTGAAAAATTACAAAGATCAATGTGTTGTTGAAAAGCCTCTAGATCCGTAACTATAGAAAAACCACCATTATCAAGTCTGGTAATGTTAGAGGAACGAGACATACCTCTATTTTTCATAACAGAAGAACCAGAAAGAACCTCAGCAAAAGAAACACCTTTCTTTCTCGCCCCAGAGAAATCTATAGGATTCGATGATGAAATAATACACATAGATAAGAGTCGATCATCCTTGAAAGGAAACTCCCAATCATGATTGAATGAACTCATAGTGAGAATAAAATAAGACTCTAGGAGCGTGCAAAAATGTCATTTTTAGGATGAAGAGAAAGTTCTATTGCTCTCGCCGCATTCGCCCCTCTCTCCATATTCCTCCCTTCTCATAATTTAACAATATGAGTTATCAGTAGTATATTCATCAAGACACACATGTTAAGGAAAGGCCATTAACAACATAAATAATAAAAATAATTAATAAATGTGTCATAAATTTTATAATAAGATATTATATCAAATCATATGTATTATTATGGTTCTCATTTATGTTAATAACATGATTAAAACAACTATAAATGATGTTAAATACCTTTAATCACTAAATATTCATAAATAAATGATTTCATCTCAATTTACATTATATTGATACTCATTTGTTATTATACACCCATTCAAATTTTTATGGTATATATACTTCCCCATTTTAATGTAATATCATGATTCATTTACATTTCATGGTATTTTTTGTTTCACATTAAATTATAAAATATAAGGGGGATTTAATGGGACATTACAAAGTTGTTACAGTCTTCATTACAATATAATATTAATTTTTTGTTGTTAATTTTTTCTTGCAACAATCACTTTTTTATAATCATTTTTCATTTAAAAAATATATTTTATTTAAATATCTATATTCTTATATAATCTATATGTTTATTTCTGAATCTGTATAAAAATTATACATAGGGTTTTTACTTTAAATGTTATTATATTAAATATAGATGTATTTAACAATATTATACTAAATTCAATACAAAAATTTGATAAGGCAAATTTTTAATAATTTAAATCAAATTTTAGCTCGATAAGGGATGCGTTGGAATGGTATGACACATGTTTAGTGCTAGTTAATGAAATACCATCGATGCATCTATAATACCATGAGATGAAATTATTTGTAAAACTTATATACCTTAATAACAAATATTATTTAAATTATCTTTTTAAAGGTCACGAATATGGAGATATAGATGTACAAATTGATGTTTTATGAACACAATATGATTTTAACCATACTATGAATTGTCTTGATGGTAATGGTATTATTTACCTAGGAAACATATTGTCTACCAAATAATAATATCCTTAATTCTGATATAGTCATAATTGTCTAGGATTTTTTCACTATAATAAAATCTATTAATTTATTTAATTTGTATTTTATTATTTGAAAAATATGTCTTTTCAGTTATTTACCTTTCCGTATAGATTATTCATCATGAATAATTGTTGTCAAATTATTTATTTGGTTTGTGTGTCCGGTTACATTACATGAGTATTGATTATTCTTTTTTATTTATAATATATTCTATTTAATCTTCATGTAATCAGATGATATTATTATACTTGTACCTTATATACAATAATTGTTTTGATGAATGATACTTTAGGATACACCAGATGAAATAATTTAATTCTTAGAAAAAATTATTTTTTAATCCGTGTCTCCAAATGTAATATGATACTGAACTATTTTATCTAGTTCTTCAATAATTGTTAACTATTCAATCATTAAGGATGTAATTTAATGTATCATATACCAAATTTTTGGTAGAGCTACTAACTATGGGTTTACAAGGGCCTAGTCTTTAAAAAAACATAGTTGAATCAATATAATAAATGAACCCTCACAGTTTTCAAAAATATATGGACGGTGGATCCCAAAAATATATGATTCCCCTTGTGAATAAACCCAATGTATCAAATAAAAACCTATTATTAATAAATTATAGAATCCTTGGATAAAAATAAATCAATTTCAATGTTGTGTTACCAAGAGAGAGCTGAAAAATATTGATGAAATTTTGAAAATAGTTTCATATGCCATCATTAAGAATATGATTCGTACACTACATCTAACTATTTTTCCACATTAATATCAATAGCTATGAAAATTTTCCTTTATTAGGGTTTATTACCACAAATGATGAAGTATTCCATATACTTAACTGATATACTCTTTAAAAAATTCAATAAATACTATGAAAATATTTGCTTCATGGATTTTAGGTTTTTTTACACAAAAAATATATCTTCCAAATAATAATATAACAAAAATAAAATGGAATTTAACATTCAATCATAATAATGAATTATAGTGGGAGAATTAGTCACATAAGAGAATAACTATTTTAAACCATACGTAATATCTTGATCCTCCGATATCAAAGGTGATCAAATCAAATCGTTTAATTGGTCACAATAAATTGTATAATACTTTAAAATGGAAATTTTATTTATTTTTTTAAAAATAATTAAGGTCAAATGGCTGCCATAAAATTCCATAGAAAAAAAATACATCAACTTTTACATTAAACCAAGTTAAAGATTTAGAAAACATAGACACCAAAGCACAGAAATTTAAATTTAAAATTTCTGCATCATCAATCATGTCGGCTCGTTACCTCAGGCCATAAGAACCTTGATCCATGCTCTCTAACACAAACCAAAATCATATTGAAATACACCCCATCAAAAAGTTATTAACTCCATTCACTGTCACCACTTAAAAAATATAAGCTGAATGTTTATCTATATGCTGAGGAAACCAACCAATAATTATCTGATTGACGCACTAATCTGGGATTTCCAAAACCCACATCAAAACTAAAAAACCATTATAAACATTCCATCATAAAATCACCGTTGAAAAAACCCCAAATCCAAAATCAGATCTGACCATTAGAGTAACCACCACTCGAAACAACCAAGACCTCGGTGAAGAACACTCGTATCGATACTGCATCATCATTACACACACTTTTTGCGATCATTCCACTTAATAGAGAAAATAACATTCCTCATGGAAAACCAAAACCTCTACAAAAATTTCCAAAATCAATCATGACAGCCACCATGCCATACCAATCAGGGGGAGAGGTAATACATGAACCAGAGTTGAGTATGAGCAGTATAGAGCCTCCATAGATAGTCATAATCTACACCACTAATTATACCAGTAGCACGTCGACCAAATACAAAAATATTACTTCTATAGAAACCCTCCAAGTAGAGTCATAACACTTAAGGATAGGGCAAACCCAAAAATGGAAAGTCAACAAAAATACTAGTGAAAAAGCAAATTTTTTTCTGAAATCCCAAAAGACCAAAAGATATGGTAGTGAGGAAAAGATGATAATGATGAGTCACATTAAGTACACATTTTTATTTCAAAAATGAAATTTACATATATTTGTGTATTTTTGTTTCTCTTCTAGTGTACATTGGATGGTTTAATGATATTGGGAATGATCATCTCTTGAGTAGGAGTACACCTTGATGTTGTTGATTAAAAAAGTTTATTTTACACATTTTTCATACTTGATTCACTATGTCCACCAATACCACTAATGCATTCATTATACCAAAAATAATCACCACAAATATCAATATGTTATATCTTTACTTATAAGTAGTTGGGTGTAGGTATGACTATCAATAACTCAAAAAATAATAAGCTAAAATCATTTTAATCCTATAGTATATTACGGAACCTCTCTCATGGATGACGATATTTTCAATTATATGCCTAAAGATCATTTGTTTTAACACTATTATAGAAGTTTATTCTTTAGAATAGATAGAAACACTTGGTTTCATCACCCTTCATTTCATATAACATAATGAATGTCGATGGTGATGTTCATGGGCTTATTAATAACATACAATCCATATCATCCAAACACACCTTAAATATCAAATCGCTATTGGCTCCGTCATATAATATGTGATAAAATAATTTTTCTATCCTAGAACTAAAATAATTGTTAACAAAATCATATGATCAAGTGGTATACTAGAATATTATTCAATAAGTACATCTAGAATGTTGGCCATAATTTGATTATTAAATGTACCCCACTTAGTCCCACAATAAACCTAGAAAAGTCTTTCAATATTAGGTGTGATAAAATTGAATCCACATTTAAGTGTTTATACAAGACCAAATTGATTATTCCATTAACAACTATCTGTTTAGCTTCCCCTTCTTATGATAGAAAAATCACTCTCCTCTGAAAAATGTCGATATGATCTGGGAATATTAAATTCCAATCAAAACCATTAATCAAATAAAAACATCTCATTAAAAAAACAATATAAAAATTAATAACCATTAATATTAATATAATAATACTTATGATATTTTTTCCCTTTCATTTCACTAATAATGAAATGAATATAAAAATAATTACAAATAGATACAACATGGTCAGAACCAATCCATGTAAAAATAGATAAAATAAAAATAATTTTTATGTATCTATATAAAAAATAGTACATGATATGAGTAATCCTTTGAAAATAATGCCACTAAAAATTGATGGTCCAATATCCAAACTAGTTGGAGTAGTCATCATAGAAGTAGTTTCACATTCTCATGTTCCCAAGGTTCTATTAACACTCCCCTATATTGCGCCTTCGTGATGATAGTATCACTACTATACTATTCTTCCATGTCACCTATAGTTGATCAAGGGAATAATGGAACTCCATCAACCTATCTTCTATGTTGTAACTAAGTATTTAATATACACTAATTTTTTCAATACACCTCTAAAACATATTAGATAGTGAGTGATCCTCAAAAAGATCATCATATGGAAAACATTATTTCATGAGGGACAATTAACTAGTGGTAAAAGTTAGTAAATTCAATGGATTTTAAACTTGAAACAATAAAAAACATATCTCTCATAACCTAGGTAATATGAACTTTTACCCTATCCAATCTTTCCACTACTATCTTGAACATAGTTATCCAAAACAATTCGTATTGAAACAAGAATTACATCATCCATACTTAAATGTTGAACCCATTTATCGACCACACGAGGCCTCCCTTACGTTCCATTTAAAATTTAGACACTTATTCAAAACATTTGTGTATTTAATCCAAAAAAAATAAAATTAAAAGTTACATAATTATTTATTTAAGAACATCCCTAAATCACATCAACATATCTATGAAATATCCCCCCAAAATTAGATTTACAAGTTTATTATTAATGAAACCACTTTTATTATCCATCACATATATTCTCTCCAACATCAACTTCATTAAATACACATTTCCCTCAACTCGAACAGTCTCTATGTAGATGAGCTTTAAGAAACATGTTTAGAGTCTCTACCAAGTTAGTCTATCTTATTGAGTTCCTTGATCTATGTTGTCCCACTAGTCCATGGATGATCCCAAAATTTTTTAACATGAAAGTATCACTACCTCTTATTGGGTGTCACCAAATTAATAACGATCCACCAAAAAAACTGATGCCCAAATATAACTAAATAGGGCCATCCACCTTAATAAAAAGTGGCTTGGTACTATATTTGAAACTAACATTTTTGATAAAAAATAAGTTTTTAATGTTGTGATTAATATACTTATAAACGAATTGAATGACCCATGGAAAAACATATCTGAGTAGATCATTCATTATATTATCTAGAGCCTTACAATTTTCCATTTGAAACGATTCTGGTGTGTGATGGTAACCAATCTCCTATCACACAACTAGAGTATGATATAGTGGAATTTTTTCTTGAAGGGTAATAACACTCCTTCTATTACATGATACATAAAAAGATCATTCTTTGAAATAAAAGATTAAATGGTTAATGAATATTAGACTATAATATTATTTATTTTCTTAATATTTGATTTAACATGTTATATTTTATTCATTCATTGATACTTTTTTTAGTTTTATCAAATTGTATTTATTTGATTGATTTTAAATGAAGATATATCATATAATGGAATATTAACAATGTATAAAAAATAAATTTCAACAAAATTCCATATGTTCCATGTACATTTCATGCATATTCACCTCACACAAACTCAACCCATGATAAAAATCTCATAATGTAGTAAACTCGCAAGATAAATGTATAAACAAATCGGAAATAACATTGAAACAATAACAATTGGAAATCATTAATATCAAATTCCTAATTCATTCCATAGTGTTACCCCAACACATTTTATTGTTATTTATATTCATGATCTCATTAAAAATTTCCAATATATCACATTCTCTGAGAAACATTTGTATATTAGTAAATAAAAAAAAATGACATTCAATTGATAAAAATTTATAAAATACCTAAACTGTTTCTCCCTCACATATACGATACATAACTTTATATGGACTCAATAAATAATACAAGCCTTCTAGATGGTGTGGACTATTGATAATTTTATAGTATTTATAGTGGGGGGAGTATACCAACAAGTACATAAAAATAGTGGAATATGTTATATAAATTAATAAAAAATAGTCTAAAATTAAAATTTAAAAATGGAAAATAAATACATTCATAATAACCCATGTAATGACATATTTCTTTCAAATAAATTAAATATTTTAAAACCCCTATAGTTTTTGTCATATTTCTATCTTATTTATTTTATTTATTCAATATATTTTGTTTAAAACAAATAAGAGTTAAACAAAACATGTAACATTATATGGTACTTGTTACAATCTATTTATTGTCTATGTAGGTGTAAATATTAATAACTGCATTTTATGAAATATATGGTATATACATTATAAAATAAATTCATTAGTTTTAATTTGATTTGAAATTTAAACAAAAGTTATTTTTTGAAAAAATATTATGTTTTATTATGGGTTTAAATGGATTGTATATCTTTATATTAAATTAATCCATCCTTATGTATACATTTAAAAATATTATACATATTTTATTTAAATAATATTTAAATACTAAAACAAATATATCAATTGAATAAGAATAATTATTTTTGTATTATTATAAATGATTTCACTCAAAAATAATTTTTTACAAATTTTATTAATATACATTAAAGTGAATTTTTCAATTATAAATTAATTGAATTAGAAAAAATTAATTACAAAATTTGAATCAGGATTTTCAAACATCATAATTAATTCCCTTTTTTCAATATTAATAGTATGTATTGAAAAATTTATTACCATATTAAATTTTAAAATGGGTTAATTATGACTAAAAATAAGTGATAAGGTCATTCTTGTATATAATATTTATTAAAGGATTATGTTAATTCAAGAATTAAACTACAACTGTTGATGGATAGATTTTTATTGGATACATGTCCATGATAATAACTTATATAATATTCTAATTAATGAATTCCAAAAATGATACCTTCTTTGTCTTAAATATTTTTTGTTAGGTTACAAGGTTATAAATTAGGTTATTAATTAATATTGGATCCATTTTTAAAATAAGAAACTTATTTTAATGATATAAATTTATTTTATACTTTTATGGGAAACAAGGTTATGATTATGATATTTATATTATTTCATTGAATGAGAAGAAAAAACATCTCCCACTATTATTGTAAATATTGAAATAATTAAAATATTATGTTATAAAGAGGATATATTTGACTATAAACATTATTTTAAAATCTCATGGATTTATATTCATCCTGGAAATTTATTTATAGTTTTTATAAATTATATAATAACCAAAAATTATTACACTACACTAATGGAGTAATTAGTTAATTAATGAAAAATAAATTAAATGATAATTTAATTGTAAAAGTAATATAATTTGTCATATTTAAGTTTTAAAATAAATTATATTAATGTAAATGACATTTTGGAGATATAATTACAGATTATTTATGAATTTGACATTTTTTCATGATGCTCTTAAAAGTCAATAGAGTGAATAGTATATTAACAGATAATATTGATTTTTTAAGGGAATAATATTTCATATATTTAATTTATAATCTTAAAAATATTTTAAAATATATATATAGATTATTATTAGATCTAAATGTACATTATTTTTTCATTAATTTTTTTATTGAAATCAAATAAATTAAATGTGAAACCACTTAATATTAAAAGATATAATATCATTGTTAAAATTAAAATCGGATAAATTAGGGTTATTCCAAATTATAATTTTTAAAATAACACCAAAATATTTATAAATTTTAATTGTTAAATATATTATAGTATCATATTTTCTTATATTCTAATATATGTCTGTTTTATTATTTTTATTACAAAACAATTTATTATAATTTAATCTTTTGAGAAATTGAAAAAGTATTCCTCAACCAATTTATAAAAGGGAACCTCATCCCCTAATTCATTACACAAAATGGAGCCTTCTATCATGTCCATTATATTCCAAATTCTCTTAAAAAAGCATATACACATTCTATATGTGTTGGGATTCATTAAAATCAACCCATAAAGCTCTTGAGAGGATATCTAATGATGTTTTTGTGAAGAAAATGTAATCACTAAAACAAATTTGTTTCATTTCATAATCTTCATTGACTATAAAAAATCATTGATGATTATAATAAATTAATTATTTTAGTATCCTAAATGTTATTATATTATATTTTTATTCTTAAATCACCATTATACACCCTCATTATGAAAAAACAAAAATTGAAAGTATTACCTATGTGTACGCACAACTTACCATTTCCCCATAGTCATACAATTCATTTTCCATCACCATCATTTATGGATGTTTATTGTGATTGTTTTAATGAAACTATTATATATATATATATATGATATTATAATTATTTTTTAAATATTAATTTTTTTATACATTTACTTTGTGGCATCAATTTAACCATGACAATAATGTTTATTGGCAGTTACAGCCTAACGTCTCCATGAAGTAAGTAATTCATTTTATCCATTATTAAATTAATTGAATGATTAAAAAAAAGTATATAATTACTCTATATAACTTTAATAAAATTATTAGAATTTTATAATCTATCATACCAAAAATAAAGTATAATAGAAATGTCTGATAAACCGAAACATGCTTGAAAAACATAGTTACCATCAAGAACATTGATTTTAATTTCAAAATTTTTAAAAAATTAGTGATAAGTAATTATAAATAAATAAATAATATATTATATGTTATAATTCAGCATATTTAATAAACTTTTAATAATTATATAATATTTATACATCTGTATAAAACATAAATATTGATATGAATGACTTGTCTTAAAGATTTATCTCACAGTCTCATAATTTATCGATATTCATTATGTTTATATTTCTATTGGAGGAATATTTATATTCCATGTCCATTATTACTAGAAATTTATTAAAAAATGATTTTCATATTATCCTAATAAAATATATATACAATTTAATCATTATTTACATTATTCAAAATATTTTGCAACAAATATTTTAATCCTTTTTCAAATAAGTTGCCTATGAATTTTCAGGGAACAAATAAGTTATATTTTTTATTATATACATAATATAATGAATTTATGACATTTATGAATCGCTAATTATTTGATATATTATATGAAATTTTAAAAGATATGTAAAAACAATTATTTCTGTTGTAATTGTTCATCTTTTAAAATAAAATAAAAATGTAAATTATATTGTTATAAAAAATTATTTACAATGATATTATATAATTAATTTTCCATATAATAAATCATTATTTGATTTTACATATTCATTAATAATTATATGATCAATGAATACAAACATTATTCATTCTCTAGATAGTTTATGTTTGTTATGGTATGATGTTATTGAATCTAGTTACCTTTCCATGGGTTAAGCAATGATGAATTATTTATGAAACCCATATATTTTCATGGGTATTTATATAATAAATTATTTATTTCCATGTGAAACATATATATTTATATATATATTGGTTTTAACTATGTGATTTGTTGGACCTATATACCCCTATGATGCATTGGGTATTGATTGATATCTCAAGAGATATATACGACTAGAACATGAAATGAACGTTATTTAGTAAGGCATGGATAAAACAATTATTGAAAAAAGTTCAGTATGGTAGGGATGGAACATGGCATGAATCAAATTCTACAGATGAAATTATCTTCTATTATGTTACTGGTGACGCACCTTAACTAATGTTGACATCATATTCTATGATGATGTGTATTGCCAAAATTACATGTCTTAACCCAATGTTTTTCCCCCATGGCTGATGATCACGGATTTCCATATGATTCATGTGTTATTAACTTCCATGATTTATTTAATGAATTATGATTATGTTTATATATATTCATTCTATAATTTTGAAATATTATGCTTGTTATCTTATTTTATTATTATCATATTATTATTTTTGTCTACCTTGTTTATTTTTTTCAATTATCTGAGATCACCCATTCTTGTGTTCAATTTCAAAATGATATGAAATAATTTCTTAGGTATGATATTTCAATAATTTTTCAAGTTATGATGGAAATATGTTATGTAAAATGATGATATTTCATAAACAATTTGTTTTGGATTCCATGTTTACAAATAAATTAGGCCAACATGGATGTATTTTGATTTGAAAGACATGTACTAAATATTCACCTAAATATATGAAATATCTATGTATAAAAATTTTGGTTCGTTATAGTTTGTCTCAGAGATACATCTAGTAAAAAACTAGAAACAAGGATGATAAAACCATTGTATGATAGATATGGATATGTTTATTTATTGGTTTTAGTACTTGATATTTTTTTAATGATTACGAATGACATATGATTAATCCTAATACACTAATAAATTTTATTTTTTTTGTAATTTAACCTAATTATGTGGTTTTTAAACTATGAATAGTGTTTCTCACAATATGCAATTTTTATTGAAAACTGATGAAAACCTAATGAACCTTGTTAATGATGAATTTGATAGGGAAATTCAATGATTTTATATATGAAAAATCAAATATTATTATAGATGGATAGAAAATTAATAGTATTATAAATATAAAAATTTCATATGATTATAATTATATTATACTGTATAATGATAAATTGATGGACAATAACTTTATTGAGTCCTTCATTAGGCATCACCCATGTAATTTTAATGAGTCATATGATCTGATCGTGGATGAGAAATGAATTATTACAACTAGAAATGTATTTTATGTTATTATTATAAAATGAGAATTTCAATTATTATACCTATAATTTTGTAGGTTAAGTTTATGAAAAGTGGAATACTATCATTAATATTAGCAAACTAAATGAAAATAACACCATGGAATTGGGTGAATTTGATAAATTATTTTCCAATAATTAATTTGTAATTATTAACTATATCAAATGTAAAACTAATTCCTTGTGTTAATTAAAATGTTGGATTAATTTTTCAGAAACTATAATGAATTGTTTTATTACATGTGAGGTATGAATATATAATTATCATTCAATGTGAATATAATATTTATCACTTATTAAGTGGCTAAAAATATGTCTTTTAATAGTGTTATACCTAATGGAGATTAGTAGATATAGAAAAATAATTTGATGTAGCATTATGTTTGAAATGGATGTTGGAGTTATGTATCAATCTCATGGGTTTGATAAGAATAGATTTGTGGAATTTAATGGGATATTATATTTCCAAAATTCACATAATTTGGGAGGAAACATAGTGGAAATTAATTTAACAGGATTGAAAATTGATTTATATTTGGGTAAGAAGGCCATCAAGAAACTGATTGATGATGTGATGGGAAACATCTATCAAATGATATATATATATATGGGTAGAGAAATATTCCCTAAATTCACATCCCATAATTTAGTTAATTATGTGTAAGGAATATGTGAATTATTGTAATACAATTAGTATATATGATGGTTAAAAATGATGATCTTCTCCAACAACCACTTAATTGAATAGATAACGGGATATATCATGCGATCACTACTCTCTATGTTGAGTAATAAAATGAAGTGGTGAAAGGTAAAAAAAATTTCCATGTTATCTTTGAAAACTGTTACTGACACAACAGTCACATCACATGTAAATAACTCATCATCATTTTTGGTTTTTTGGTAAGTGCTTCCATTAATCATATGATCCATCCTCTATTTGAATTATAATTTTTTCATGGCATGGAAAAGATTTATCTAAATGGAATATTTAAAAATTTATAATAATGGTAGGTCATATTTAATTTTCCAAATGAACCTATGATCATATGTCTATAGATGCATGAATATAAACATCCCATGAAATTTAATTAAATTTTATGGATCTTAATCCATATAAATTATAGTTTTATATCTTAGATAGTTTTTGAGAATATGAACATTAAAGATTGACTTTTTTATAATCTTTTATATATATTTATAAATTATTTCTAGGGCTTCCACCAAATCATTATTGTGAGTTTCAAGAAAAATTCAAACCACATTGGGGGACTATTTCAATGTATTTTTATTGGATGGCCCTTATTGGGTATCATGACATAAATAAAAAATAATAGAATAATTTTTATTAGGGATTCATATTAAAACTTTTAACACCTTGGGTTCAAATATATGGTTTTTTTGAATAATGTTATAATGATCCTCAATATTAATTATTGAGAAATTAATAAGTTCACATCTAAGAACAATTATTATCTCCTTTTTATGAATTATTTCATCATCTACTCAGTTGTTAATAATTTTCAAAGATTTATAATTTCTCTAGATAACATAAATTTATGGTCACAGAATAATATTTTATCAGGATGGCTATAAAGACACTAAATTTGTGTTGAAATGTTTTTCATAAATACATGAGATTTTTACGAGTCCGTGAAAACTGAGGGCGTGTGATTCTGAGGCTTGGTGTGCCCGTAATCTATTTCTAATGTTGTGTTTGGGTACATTCAGTAAACGTACGAGTGAGTTTTTATGACATTTGAACCAGTTCCGAAAATTGAAATATGAGGGCACCATTGAACTCATAGCACCGTTATTTGCTTAAGGAGACATTAATTTCGATGGTAGTGGGTCAAGAATAAAGGTTAGTTTTTGGGTTTTGGTGGAAAATAATAAAATAATGTGTGCTTCATATTATTTTATTTGATCCACCATGTGGGTGTTTTGAGGTGGGTCCCACAAAATCTATAACCTCCTCGTGGAGGTTGGAAGTGGGGAACACCAGGCCATAACCTCCCATCAGAGGTTATGGTGGTGGGGATCACCACACGTCAACCTCCTCTTCATGGTTAATATGGTGGGCCCCACTCGATCCTAACCTCCTGTGAGAGGTTACGACATGGGTACCACATAGGACTAAACCCCCTATAAATGGGATGAGATGAAAACCTCTCAACTCCCATCATTAATGACGGAGACCCTCATGAACTCCTCTAACTTTAAGTGAGACAACACATAATTTATTATGTCCCATTAATTAATTGAGCCATCTCATTTAATTAAACACTACAATTGGAATTTCAAACCCAACAATCTAACTTAATAGGAAATCTATTATTTTGATGGGTTATATATTCATTTGCTAGAAAAAGAGGATTATAGTTTTTAAGAGAAAAGATACCACCAACAAAGAACCTCGTCTCCCAACGAAGAATGAAGAATGCTTCCAACGAATAACGCCTTCTAAAATAATGAACGATCTTCCTCGAATTCCTTCCCCGTAACCCCTTCGACGCGGTACATCTTCGATTAATCTTCACTCCCCATTGTTGTCAACGAACCAATGCTTGAGCTTGGATTGGAAGTACGTGTCAGACGTGACGAATGAAGAAAACACCATCTTCTCCCCACGACATCATCATCGAGCAACGATCAACGGTAGGGTGTTTTTACATGATGATGTTTTCCTTAAATCTTCATCAATGGTTGGAAATGAATTGTTTTCTGGTTAGTTATTATTCATCATATTACTTCTTGATATGAACAATTCTACCACCATTAACGTGGAGGGTGAGGTCCAAACCATCATGGCCCGACCCCTCTGTTGTTCTTGTTTGTGAACTTTGGCATGGAGATGAGGCAATGGAATGATGAAGGAAGCGACGACAAAGTCCATGCTCCCTGCGACCTCCGTGAATCGTGCCGCCCCCACGACGCTCTAGGGCACTTGGACGAACTGTGGTCGTGCTGCCCTGGCCACGCTGGCTGAATCGGTGGCGCCGCCCTGGCCACAACGACAGCGAGCCCTCTCCACCCAACTCCTGGCCATCGTCGGCCTCCCTCGCACCCAGGCTTAAAATCATAGGTTCGCATCGGCATGAGAAATGCCGAACCGTTCAAAACCGGTATCTCGGTCTCCCGGAAGCCTGTCCCTCCTGTGCGCCCCGACCAAACCCACCAGCCAGTGATGGACGACCCACCACCCGGCCCCCCGCCGGCCTACCCAGCCACCACCCAGCCACCCGTCAGCCTGCTCTCCTGCCACCCTACCACCTGCCAGCCTCCCCAGCTACCGTATAGCCCCCTGCTGGCCTCCCTAGCTGCCCCCTCGGCCTGCCCACTGGCCTCCTGAGTTGCTTCCCGGCTCTGGGCCGCCCGACCGCTCGAGCCGCACCGGCCGCACATCCGAACCGACGCCCAGGTTGCACCGGCCTCCTGAGATGGCCCATGACCCCCCTCACAATGACCTGGACAAAACGGACATGCCACACCCTCATGATGCTCTGAGCCGAATCGGCCCGAGTATGGGCTGAACAACCCATGCGACCTACTGGGTTAGGCCCAGCCTGTCAGGCCGAACCTAATAGGCTGACCCGCCCAATTTGTCAAGCCAGACCCAAAAGGTCTGACCGGGCCGACCCATACCCTCTCGACCTAGATGGGGTTGGACCGGAACCGACCCCACTGCCGACCCTTTACATTTGTGGGCCATATCATTGGCACCAGACGACCATTTGAAGAACTGTCAGTGCCGCTGGTATTCATGGATAACAACAGTCCCTTTTAGTATACCCAACTTGATTTCGAGGTATAGTTGAGATACAGTCAGGTTGGATCATACATGTATCCAATCGGCCCCCCCAAACTAGAAGGCTAATAACTCACATACCAGGTGTCTGATTGACTCACCATTTATTGCGTTGAGACCCCTATGACGTTGAAAACATTTGTTATACTTCTACATGGGACATCATGACAGTTGGAGTATTGACTAGTAGCTCATGGATGGCATCCTCCTGAAGACAAGCATGTGTAGTACGAAGACCTAGTAACTACCTGAGAACTGACGACTACTGACCGTTTTGACTCAGAGTGACTCTACTAACCCAGCGGGAAGAACCATGGTGTCGTGGAAGACCCACATTGGGGAGCACCTTGGTGTCGCGGAAGACCCACAGTTCTCAATAAGAGGAGTACCTCAGGAGCCTAAGAGGAGGAGCGCCTTGGTGTCATGACAGACCCATGGTGGGAAGCGCCATGGTGACGCAGAAGACCCACGATACTCGACAGGAGGAGTAACTCAGTAGTCCAAGGTTAGTGGGAAGAGCATTGGTGTCGCGACAGACCCTTTGTGCTCGACAGAGGTGGAGATCTCCAAGAACTGTGGTTTTGATAATAAAAATACTCATTTGTGCTGAGTTAATAACTTTGTGTTTACCTCATGATTGAGAAAGAATATTTGATAACTTAGCTATATATACGGGCATATACATAAGTGGTGTTTTCTATTGAATTTATAATTTTTGGTTTATCCATGTTGGATTTGAGGTACCTTAAGGGTCTTAGGGTCCCTAATAAGTATCATTATACTCACGCCTGCACGGGCTATGCCAGTACCTCATTGTGTTGGTTTCAGATGGCAGATTCCACTGGATGAGGCCATGAGTAGAAGGACTAGACGATACCCGGAGGTGGACCTTATGATGAGTCAGTACATGGAGGGGACTGACGGACATGGAGTACTGAGGAGTCTATCTATACCTACAATATAAATAGGAAATCCGGAGGATGAGCGAGCAACTGTTTTACTTTTCATCAGTTGTACTAGTTGTTAGTTGTACATGTACTTCCTATTGAGATTGTATTTTCCTCCCCATTTTCTTTTCATCCCTCCTTTTGTATACAGTTTTACTTAGTGTTTTACTATCAACTCTTACTCTGTTGTGTGCGTTTTCATTTTTTAAAGGCAATGCCTTCCCAGTTTTGGGATTTACTCTTTTGGTGCTAGTCACTATCCCTTAACCTATGGAAGACGGGATTGGGGTAGTCACGACACAGGCCCCTGGGGATGGTTCATGACAATGGGATTCTATAAAATATATGGACACTATGAATTTCAAATGATGCATTTTTGTCTTACCAATTCCCACGCTATCATTAGTGGATTGTTCTCTCCACCAAGATAAGAGATAATGGTATTTTAAAAAATAACGTATTAATTTTGGAATGTTAATGTTCCATTTCTAGGTCACATTATTTTACACCCGATTATTTTATGGTATATCACTTTTTAATGTTAATATTTTTTATAGCTTATGTTGCACAAAGCACTTAGCTTAAGGGAACGATGAAATAATGTTATAACCTATAAATTTTATTTTTAGAAATTTATAAAATTAAATATGTTATAAAATTTATATATAATATATTTTGTAAACCATATTTACATTAATCTAATATATTTGACAGGAATTGGATAATAAAGGATATAATTATAAGTATAATGTGCTATATTTCACTAATGATAGTCATGCCATCTTTTAATGGCGGACTTGTTTAAAATTTTAATTTATGATATTTTAAAAATTCTATTCGATAAAATGATTTCATTTTTTAATATTCAATGTTACAATTATCTTATTAGTAATTCTTTTATTTTTCTAATGAGATTCATTTTTTATAAATAGTAAAAAATATTGCATTTAAATAGATAACTGAATTTTCATCTAAATAATTTTTAATGATAAATTATATTTTAAATTTAATTTTAAGTAAAAACAAATCAATTATAAAAATATTAATACAATATAGGTCATTTTAATCATTCACATATTGAAGTATGATATAAAAACATTTGAAACGTTTTTAACATTTTCACTTTAAAACAATATATTCTCCCACTCTAAGAGATTAGTTTCAATTAAATTTTATATATTTATGTGTTTTGAATTATTAAATATCTATAATATATATTGGAATCATAATTGAAAACATTAAAAACTATGTACCATTTATATTTTTGACAATATGAATATTAAAATATCAAATTTAAATTACCACAGTTATGGGTATTTTAGGTAATTAATAGTAAAAATAATATTATAAATATTATAATATTACCTAATACCATGTACTAATTTTATTTTTTATGAGTTATAATAGACTTAAACAATCATTTGGATGATTTTATGAGGTATTGTATCCTCTTTGAGGTTATTAATCCATTTATAGTATTTTTTTATAAAAATTCAATGATATCAAAATTATGTTTTTAATTACTATACATTTCTATTACATTGTTATTCAAAAAATATATTCAATTATAAATAGTTTATTAAAAATTTAATATGTGTAAATTCATTATTTTAATTTATATTTAGTTATTATGAAACAAATAATTATATTAAAGGGATAAACAATAGTAATGGAGTAATTGTTTAATTATGGGAAGTATCAAATAAATGATATAAAAATATAAAAATATTTAATTAATTTGATAATTACTATGATCCAATAAATTAGTATATGAAATTGAAATTTTGGGGATATGTTAAAAATTATTTTTTCTTATATCTTTTTTATGATATTTTTGAAAATTCATGTAATAAATATTGTAAAAATTGTACTTAATGGTAATTTAAAATAAAAAATATTTAATTATATGATATAAACTCGATAAAAATATATAATTTTTCCAATGTATTTTTATAAGATTATAAATTTCATCTATGATACATTTAATGTTATTATGGAATTTTTTATAAATTATATTGACCCTCATAGAGTATAAAATCCTTGTTATCACGGTGTGATTTAATGTGGTCAAACAGATTAAAACCAAAAGGTAATGTTATTAATATAGCTTAATGTGTCTAAAAATTATTTAATAAATATTATTATACCCTTACCACTTTATTATCTAATTGAATTTTTTAATTGACATGTTTCCATGAATATAAATTATATATTATTTTAGTCATTCATAATTAAGAAATTTCTATCTCATTATATTTATAATTTTATATGTGTTCAAAAAGAGAAAAGAAAATAAAGATTTGAGAAAAAATTAATTTTAAATTTTTATACTAATGGAATGTTTTTTATATAATTTAATTTTAATTTTTTATAAATAATATCATTATCTTAAATGTTTCATCAATTTTAAAAATATATTTATTTAATTAAGATAATTATTGATGAATTTATTTATAAACTTTTAATTTCGATATATTTTTGATGATTTTTTTGTGTCTCATGAATTTTATTGATATTGATGATATATAAGATATGTGTGAAATAATTATTTTCCAACTCACATGTTTTTTTCAACAATGTGATGTCAAATTCTATAAATAGTATCAAATTTTACAATAAAGATAAATTATTATTTTATTATTTTAATATATTATTTACAATATTATAAAAAAAATTAAATTTCCCAAAACAGTTTTAATATAAATTAAATATGACATATCTTATTAATTTATAGGCCATTTTATTTTTTTTTACCTAGAATAGCCTAAGTATATTTTAATATTTTGAGGTTTTCTGAAATTGCCTTCAAATCCAATAAAAATTGGAACATCCTCCCTCACTTTTTCACATCAGCATAATCCATATATCATAACCAATTACTACCAATTACCAATTTAAGCATACTTATCCAAGTTATATAATTAAGTTTCCTTTCAAAATACCAACCATTATTTTCTTAAAGGAAGTTACAATTGATATGTATTCATCCTTACAAACTATTTTATGTTTATATATTCTACAACTTACGTTTCACGTGTTTTTTATATTATAAATTAATAATTAATTTTTCATCTTTATGCTGATATTTTATTTTGAGTGTGTAGAAACCATACACGAATTTTTATCCATCATATGAAAATTGAATTCACCTCATGTTCGAACATTCAACTTACCATCTTCATGTTGTAGTGTAAGTTTTTTCCTCACAACATTATAAAAAAATTTATAATGATATAATTATACGATATATATGATAATAACAAAATATTATTGATTCTAGGAAATTTAACATAACGTAAACAACTTTACCCATTCACCATTAAGGAAATACTATTACTAGACATTTATATATGGTCAATTGGCTTCACGACATGATGCGATTCAATTTCTATTTTCAGCATTAAAAAATGATTATATGAATTATTATTTTGAATATATATGATATATATAAACATAATATCAATTTATAGATGAAATAACAATTTCATATGTACTAGAAATCTGACTTACATGAAAACAAAGCATAGGGAAATTAAGAAGTTAACATATGAAACATGCTTAATAATGATATATTATTTACCAAGGGGTTTTAGGATTATATAAGAGTATAATGTATAAAATAATAAATATAAAAATTGTTCTATTATAAATTTATAACATGATTTAAACCCTTATATAGGCGGTTAAATCCCATTTTACTAAATAATCTAGAAGGCAAGGGTTTATTTATCAATATATTCATTATACACTATTGTTTATAATTATGTATCCATTTTTAAATATTTCTATTCCATGTTTATGTTTTACAAACAAATTTCAATTTTTTTAATATTCTCTTACAATTGGATACAGTAAGTTTTACTCATGTTTTATATTTTTAAAAATGTTTTAAAATAAATCTTCACATCATTTATAAAATAATTCCAATTTGTAAATTATAGAAAAAATAAAATGAATATTTGTTTTAATGTATATGTCAATAATGAAGATTAAATACTTTAATAATAATAAAAATATATAAATAATAATTTATTTGATTTAAAGGTAATTTTTAGAAAAAATAATAGTCATAATGTTTTGTAAAAGATTTATTTTTTAATTTAATTTCAAATATAAAAGGGATATTTTCATAAATAATGGTTGAGTGGTCATGAAGGAAGGAAATTTTTTTCTTGTGGTATATATTAATGTAATGTTTCATTTTTCTTTGTTAGTAAAATCCAAATAGGTATTATTTTGAAAATGATTTGAATATTCCATTAAAATCATTTTGAAAAAATTAAATCATCTGAAAAAATGAATTAAGAAAATATTATGAGAATATTAAAAAACATTTTTCTATAATTTTCTAAAATCATAAACATGGAAGATAAATATCCCCCAGTTGAGAAATAATCCTAAATAATCCTGAATAATGATTACATAGTGAAATAAACTCGTACTTGAACTTTCTTAATGTTTCATGTTATTTAACCTCAAGTATAATGGTTTACAGAATGTTATTAATTTATTAAAAACCATGTAATTTTTTATAACAACATATATTGTCATATAATATCATCTTATTACCCATTTTGTTAATAATAATTCATTATTAACCTTTTTCATGTCTAAACTCCTTTATTTTTCAATTAAGGTTTTACCATATAAGTCATATTTAGTTTTCAATGGATATAGTTATTATCATCTCTATAATGATATTAAGTTCATATATATCATATTTATTAATTATTAAAATACTTATTACTATTATTTAATTTCAAAAATATATAATAAATCACACTTTGTTGTAGACACGATTTGATATACGTATTTACAAGAACTATATCATTACTATAATGGTGAAAGGGTAATGAATTGAAAATTATATGGATTTTTTTGAAAATAAATTTCATCTCTTAATTATAATATAAATCCATTATTTTTATTATTATAACCATTATTATAATGTGGTAATGAAACAAAATTACAACACATCATGGTGATGTCATGGGTTATGAATGTGTGCATGGTTATTTCATTTTTCATTGAATTGATAGAAGGGGAACATGGTTTTCCATTGTTCATAATATCATATTAGAATATAGCTTATACTTTATTTATTTATTTTTAATAAAATCATCATATGAATCAGAATTAATTGAAGAGATAAACATGAAAGTGTTGGTATGGGTGACTTCCACTTATTTTGTGGCTATCCATTATAGATTATGTTATAGATCTTGGTGTTGTTATTTTGGAAGGACCAAAAAATTTATATACTGTAGAAGTTTTTTTTGGAAGATAATTTTTTAGGTATTTTTGATCCATATGGATCAAGGTGGTGTCATGAATTTAGGGACGAGTATCCCATTTAAAATTGAAATGAGGGTCACTTTCAAAAAAACAAAAAATATTAAAATATAGAAATGATTTTTAAGAACTAAAAACATAAAAATTGATGATAATTTAATATTTTATAGAATTTTAGACCATATTTTATCATATGTGGCATTATTCAATATTTTTATTATTTCTTATATAAGGTAGTTACTTAAAATTTTAATAAAATATCATTATTTAAAAATTTGATTTAATTCATTTATTTTAAAATCATATATAATTAGTAAAATATTAAATTATAATATAATTATTTAATACATTTCTAATATGTCTTATATAACTATAAATTTCATTATAAATGTCAGATCATTCAAAATGTCTTATAATTAATACATTTAAAATAATTTATATTTTTTATACTAATTAAATAAATATTATTTTTTCATTTTATAAGAATTTAGTGTAAATATATAATTTCAAAAAATTAAAAAAATAAATAATGAATTTTTTATTAATATAATAATTGAATTTTTTTTTAATTCCTTACTTGATTTTATCCATATGTAAAAAATTGATATCTATTGAATAAAAAGATAGAAACATTTTTAAACTATCATTTATTTATATACTATATATGTATTATTAATTGAATAATATTTATTAAAAAACTAAAATCAATATTAAGATGATAAAAGTCGAATGATTTTCATCAAATATTTTTTCTTAATAATATAATGTCATGGTAATACTGATATTTTTTGTTTTAGTACATTTTAAACCCCTTTAACTCAGACATAGACAATAAGGATTTTTACTCTATAACAAAACATACTATTATAATTAAATTTAAAATACAATAATTAAATTATTTAGGAAATTTAATTCCTTATCCAAATTAGTTGGATGTCTTTGATATTTTTATAAATTATATATCTTTTAGTAAAATATTATAAATCTTAAAATATTATTAATTAAAAATTTGGAACTATTCATTCTATGGATTTTTACAAATATCATAAAAACAAAATATCTCCATAAAACCATTTAATATATACTGAAAATTACAAATTCATCTACAAAATTCATTCAATTAATTAATTATCTAAAATTATATTTATTTTACATTTTCTAATATCATTTATTTTATATTTCTGTTAATTAAGCCATTAAAACAACATCACTATTCAAGTCATTAGGTTAATTATTTATATCCAAAAAACCAAAATAAATTCCCATTACAAAGATAAAAAGTTTATATTTCCAAATATTAATTTTATTTTAATATAAATTTTGACAAATAATATATCATAAATTTTAATTTATTTAAAAAGATAAGTATGACATATTTAAGGTTTCCTTAAAATAAAATTCTATAAATGGATTAATGTCTTCTAAGTGGCTCCAATATCTCCTCAAATAATAACAATTATTGTTTTAGTCGATCATATATACTGAAATAAAATTAGGTCAAGTTTCATCGTAATTTTCTAATAATAATAATATTATTGTTTCCTTTTATTTACATATTTACCATAAACCATTGTAATTCAAATTACTATGTTTACTATTCATATTAGAAAAAAATAAATGGTAATTAATTAATAAATTCATCCCTTCTTATTCCAAACATATAACAGCTTTTAAAAAATTAATAAATTTTAAATTTTAAATACAAAATTAAAATTAATCTCGTCAATGGGGAGAGAATGTAGGTTTCTAATGTGATAATGTTAAAAAGTGTGAAATATTTTATATCCAAATCCTACATGAAAATATACCAATGACTTATATTGGATTAATATAGTTTTACATAATATAATTTTATATTAAAAACTTATACTATAATTTTTCACTATAAATTACATAGATTAAACGTCAGTTTTCAATTAAAAAGTAATAATTTTTTATTCATCAAAAATCAAACATATCATATAAATACAATAAATTCACCTTGATATTATCATGAAATTATTATTTCAATATTGAATTTTATTTTTTCAAATATAATTTATAAATTTTAAAAAATATATATTTAAAACATGTTCCCATTAAATGTGGAAAATTTCCTTAAAAAATATAGCTTTTCATGATTATAGTTGTATTTATTATTATCATATTCCTATCAAATCTAATGGATATATTTCAAAAAAAAATTGATTGAATTTATTATATAAAATTATATAATATGGAAAATACTGTTCATTTTTATTTAAATGACCAAAACTCTAATAATAAATTTCATATATGGTTAACACTATAAAGACCCTAACTCTTGTATCCCAATGTTTCTAGTTACATTATTAAATTTGAATAAGATACCAATAATCACATATGAATTCACTTATTAGTTATTCTTCTTTTTAACTATATTAATAATTTACATTCACAATGGTATTTGAAACGTAAAATAAAAAATAATTGTGAACACTATTATACCACAATTTTATAACCATGCATATCAATCACAAAAAAAATTCATTGTATTCTAAAAAAATGTATGTCATAAAAAATGTGTTACATAATATTCTCGTAATAGGTTACCATAAATTTTAATACAAGAGTAAATGAGGAATTAAAATATATATAATTGTGAATAACTGAAACACATTTCGTAAAATAGAATATTCAACATAATTTCAAAGGAATAAATAATTATCAAATAATAAGATATAAATAATCACCTAATAGTGAATTATATACATCGGTATTATACAATTTTGATAATAATAAGTAATATCAATAAATATTCTCACAATTATGTAATGGATAATAACAAATGTCCAAATAATAATTTCATGGAATTATCCATGATGTTTACATAAATTAGTATAGCATGAGAACAAACCACAATCTATGTTGTATTATTAGACCTATCAATATATCAAGGGATATAGTAGGCCCCACCCATCACAAAATAATTCTAATTTATTCCACTTATGAATTAAGTGAAATATAATCAACCTTAATAATCACATTGAAACTATCATACAAAATGTAAACATTTTACCAATTCAATAAACATTATCATAAACTATATAGAGAAATATATTAAATTATATCAAAATAGAAGATACCAAGTAAAAATGATGAAAAAAACAACCATATAATGATTACGTAAGCTTTTAAGACAAACTTTACAAAGTAGATCATATGAACACTAGATGGATGATGTCATTTATGAAATAAAATATCTTTAATATCATTCTTGAAGGAAATATTATTTTTCACATTTAAATTCCTATTTTAAAAAATATAATTATACAAAACATTCTTAAAATTATTTTTTATGAAAATTAAAATTTAAAAAATAGTATATTTTTTAAGACATATTTTGTTAGTAGTTCCATAATTTTTTTTATTTAACACACATTAAAATAATGATTCTTTTCTATTTTTTTATAGAAACCAAAAGGTAATTTTTTTAAAAAGGATACCAACATTTCATTCAAAACATTTTGTAAAAAATAAAACATTAGTAATATTTTATTTGACCAATATTAGGATAATAAAAAAATATATTTCATTTTTTTAAAGCAATATCAGAGAAGGGAAATATTCTCCATTATGGACTGAATTATAAACAATCTTGAATAATGATGTGATTGTTAGATATACATTTACCTTGCAAAGTCATTTAGATGTGTGTGATTTTACCTAATTTATAATGGTTTAAAATATGAGATTATTCTAAACCATAATCCATGTTAATGATATAATTTATTTTCCACTAATATCATCTTATCACTGCTTTGTTAATAATGTTTCAGTATTAACCTTTTCTTCGGAGTTAACTCCTTCATTTTTCTTTACATTTTTTTAAATTTAGGTTATATTTTATTTGAATGGGATATTTTTTTAATATACATTATGGTATTAAGTAAATATACAAAGTTTTTAGTCATAATAAAAACAATATTCTATATTTCTTTAATGTAGTTCCTGGAAAATTAATCACATGGTGTCATGGAGACGGTTGACCATACAAAGACATGAGCAATGATATCACTCTATTAATGGTGAATATATAATGAAGTGGATGATATATTTAATTTTATATAATATATATAATGTTTTAATTTACATGTATATATATCCATTATTTCTATTATTATAACTGTCGTAGTAATTTGGTGATGAAAAATAAATCACATCATGACGTGGAGAAGATATGTTTTACATACATATGTGTTATGCTTTTGTTTTTTTGATGGATAAATAATGGAATTATTTTGGTTTATAATCATTATAAGATCATATTATACATGTTATATAGTAGTTAATTATTTTTAATATTCATTAAACTTGAAAATTATAAGAAAAAATAAACATAGAGGAGTTTTTATGGATGATTACCTCTTCTTCTACGAAATTCTTTTATATCCTATATTTAGAACATTATGGTTGTTATTTTTAAAGAACCATAACCTATAAAACATATATATTGATGAAAATAAGATAAATTGGTTTATATATATTGAGGTATATAGATCATGGTTGTTTGAATAAGTGAAGGAAAAGGTTCCATTTTTTAAATGATGTTCGAGGTAATTACAGAAAAACTCATAATATTAAAATATAATAAGGCTATTCTAGATCTAAATTCATTAAAATGGAATATAAATTAATAGCATTTAAAAATTTCAACCATATATTATCCTCTATGGTATAATTTAATATTGTTATTATTTTTTAAATAATTTAATAAAAACATTTTACCTTAAAATATCATTTTTTGAATTTGGTGACCAATAAATTATTTTGACATCAAATTCAAAATGAAAAATTGGTAAATCAAATATATTTTTTTAAAAATTTGATAAAATATCTTATAGACATATAGAATTCATTATACACATTAAATGATCCGAAATATATCAAAATTAATAGTTTTAGAAACTATTTTTTAAAATGAATAAATAATGTATTCGAATTATAGAAGAATTTAATGTAATTGTATAATTTAAAAATATAAAAAATAAATTTAAATTTTGAAAAAATATCATTATCATCAAAATAAATATTTATTATTATTGAAATATTTATTTTTTTCTAATGTGGATATATAAAAGATATTAAAAAAAAGAGAGTGACATTTTGAAAAAATCATTATTTTAATTAATATATAATTTATGTTCACAAAAATGTGCATATTAAACAACTCCAATTCGATATTACGGTGGTAATGGGTGAATATTATTCATATAATAATTTTTTCCACGTTTAGTTCATGTTTTCCCTTATCTTTTTTTATTAAATTTTAATCACTTTTACAGATATCATGAAAACTTGTATTGTTACTCTTTTAGGGAAAATATTATTACTATAAATCAAAAAAATTGACCATAAATGAATCATAGATTAAATATTGAACCATATGCTCATAGATTGGTATAATTTTAAAATTTATTAATTTTTATATATTTTAAGGAATAAAAATTTATTGAAAATATCATTATGGACAATATTGAAACTATTAATTACATAAAATTTTATAAATATCATTAAGAGAATAAATATTCAAAAAATATTTATATTTCTTATAAATGTAATTTAAATAAATAAATTTTTTTTATTTAAATAATTATCTCAAATTAAAAAATTTAATACTTTAAATATCATTTATTATATATCCCATTAAATAAATAATTATTGTATCATTATAATTAAATCCCTTATGGTAATTATATTGTTAATGAAAATAAAATATAAATTATCATGATGAAAAAAATATTTTATATTTTCTAATACTATTTACATTGTAAAATATATTCTTAATAACATATTATTATAAATTATAAATAATAAAAATTATATGTAGACAACATTGACATTATTTTAATATAAAATTTAATAAATTTCTTAAAGTTGTCCATATCGCTGCGTGTACACTATGATATGCTCAAACATGATTATAGAAAAAAAATATCTAATGAAACAATGTTAGAATATTTAATAATATAATTTCAAAAGATTTATAATACTATTTTTACCCTTAACTATCATATTTACCCTTAAATGTTGCAATAAAAATTACTATGTTAACTCTTCATATTTTCCAAAACAAAAAAGTAAACTATTTTAAAACAATTAACCTTATTATTCCAAATTCGTAAGTCATTTTTCAAAATTCAAGATACAAAATTGTTAAATTAACATTAAAATCAATATCATTGATGGGCCAAGAAACCTAGTGATTAATACGAAGATTTTGAAAAAGTTCAATTTCATTTAAATAAAAATTCAACATAAAAATGATTCCACTAACTATATTGAATTAATATATTTTTAAATGATCTATTAATACTTATAAAAAAACTAAAATTTCATTTAACATTAAAACATAATTAAATGATAATGCATTTTTCAATTAATATGTATTTTTTCACGAATCAAATTTTTTTTGCAACTTATATGGAAAATAAAAAAAAATCATAAGGTAACTTTTATATTACTATTTCAATATTTAAATTAATTATGTCATATATATTTCAAAAAGTGAAATAAATTAATTTTTAATACAAGTGCGCCTTTAATAGCCAGAAATACTAACTGTAGAAAAATATAAATTTTACATGTAAATTATGCTTTATTTATTTCCTAATACTATCAAATATGATAAATGAATTTAATTTTTTTATTAAATTATATATATATAAATTTTATAATATGACTAATACTATTCATTCCCTCACATTATTAGCAGGGTTGTAATAATATTCTATTGTTATTTTATGCTCTCTGATTCTTTCAAGGAAAACTATCAAGAAGATTAACATTAAAAAGAGTCATAGCATAAAATATTCAGTATTATTTTTCTTAAATTATTGAATGCGTAATATTTATCTTCCATTTCCATTTCAAAAAAAAATTCATTAATTATTTTTTATTATTTCGTTATTAATGTTTAAATTCTATTTTTTACACTTTTTTGACTTTTTAAAAACGGTATAAAAGGAATATGTTTTTCATCTTTTATAAGAGTTGATTTATGAAATTTACTCCAAAATACTGATAGATTGTTTTTAACTTATATAAAATTATAATTTTCACCCCATCATGAAGAACTTATGTTTTGAAACATTCATTACACATTTACAATATTATTTTTAAAGAATATGTTTTCTTTTATAATTGTTTGCATTTTTAAATAAATGATTTCAAGTATAAAATCAAAATTTATCTAAAAAAACAATGATTTTATTAGGGTGTTTACTTATATTTTAATAGCCATTGAAAAATGTTATGCTTTATTGATTTTTATCTCTTATGATTCCATCTACCATATTTTAATAAATGGTTTATGAGTAGTTTGGATATGGATCAAAAATTTTAATGCAATTCATTATATTACTAAAGATAGAATATAATTATTATCTCAGAGAAACAATTCATGTGTCATATTATAGTATTTAAATTTGAATGTTTATAGTTATTATATGTCCCCCAATTAATATGATTAGTACATTGCACTTAGTATGTGATATATGGGTCCCTCTGTTGGCCCTCGATGCTCATTTGAATTATTTTAGTAGTTTCTACTCCTATTATGGATTAATGTTAATATTGATAGGGCCACTAATTGATATCCAAGTCCTACATGATCTTTTATGGTGCACATTGACCACCTTAGGTAGCTTATTTGTTTCTTATATATAATATTTGTATTTTTCATGTATTTTGAGGAAGAAATGTTAATTGTTATTCAAGAAATTTTCTTTTCAATACAAAAATGATGCACCAATATATAGATTAAATGTGATTCAACCACCATTGATAAGGATTTACAGAATGGTGTGGTGCATCTTGTGTGGCCTCTCACAACACGATAGATATATTGACTTCAAAAACTCATGTATATTATTCATATCATTACACATGATTTTTGGGAGGTGAACATGATTGTAGGTGGGCTTTCTAATAAGGGTTAATCTATGACATCCCCTGGCCAAATAATCTTCCTATAGATTTGAATCCCCTTCCTGAAAAATATTATAAATGAATCCCTGATTTTATAGTTTTTATCATTTATTTTATTTTATTTTATAAATTACATTTTTTGGACCAAGGATCAATATTTGAAAAAACAATATTCCCTCATTATGAGATATAGATTGATAATCCATGTGATTTTTCAATAAGTTAAATACCCCTGGTTGAGTTTCATTCACATGTGACTATTTATATACATATATTTATTTTATTATTTATTATTGTCTTGTCATTCTCACGATTATTTAGATATATTGTGTCCCATTTATTCAAATTAACTTAATGTTTTTTAAAAATAAATCTTGATAATTTCCATTGTACACTAACCGTAACTAAGCATCTTTTCTCGCCACATTCATAATTTTATTTCCCCAATGATGAACAGATGCGTTTTATTATTAATATGATGTGATAAGATAGATGGATAATTTTGTTCTTAATATAATATTTATGTTGTATAATATAATTTCAATTGTTATGTTTCTTTTATGTATATTTCCATTTTTTCAAAACCACTAATTTATTTGGTCATTTGGGATGTAATTTCATGTATAATATCCCAATGTAATAATTTATAAACCAACCTTGAGATACTTGGGTTGATGTGCTTTTAGTTAGTATTAATGAATATTTAGTAGAAACCATTAGAAATATATTTAAGAAAAATATATTAGGAAAGGATAACCCTATAATTGTATTTGGAAAGTATATCCAAATAAAATAAAATAAATATTTAAAAATTTGTTATACAGAAAAATTTAATTTCATTAATGTTATTCACTTGTTTTTTGATAATTCATTTTATTATACAATGATGTGATCTAATCTAGTGTATTCTATTTTATTGAAAAGGAACCCTGTAGAAATAATGGAAACTGTATCAATTCATGTAATCCATATAGGTATTCCCCACTTATATAATATAATGAAGTTGGAAGATGATCTAAAACTGGAGATGAATAACATATAACTATATGGGGACAATATAAGCCATTTATGAGAAATAACCATACATGTAGGGAGAATCCTGATTCATAATTTGGGGTAATAATGTTATAAGCATTTAGGAGACAATAATATCTATAATTCAATATGAATACAAATCCATTTTTATGTGAGTAATGAATATGTTTTATAGAGAATACATTTTGTGATATGGGATTTAATGTATGGTAAAATGTTGTCATGGATTATATAATCACTCATTGAATGTAGATCAATGGTGTTCATCTATTCAAAACACTAATTATGCCAATGATATAAAAACATGGAATGAAAATATTTTAAGTATCTTTTATATGAATACTATTTCCATCATGAACAATGAGTTGATACAGAGATAAAAATCTTGATTCTAAGATAATAGGATGACAAAATTATTTCTATGTATGAATATTAAATTACCTGGTTATCCACGGATTCTATATCCAATGTAAGTAATCCAAAGACTGTGATTATTCATTTCTTTTTTGTTATTAAACCAATTAAAAAATTAAAAATAGCATCCATGCCATTTTTATCATATGATTACATATTATATTGTGTATTAAAGATAGAAAAATAATTCATCATGTCAAATTTTTTTTGTAAAAAATATAATATGATGAAAGGAGGTGAAAAAGGGTATGTGAATGTAAAGAATGGAGGAATTCTCTAAATGTGATACATGTGGAAAGTGACACCCCAGTACTTGCATGAAGGGAACAAGATTTTTCTATAATTTTAGAGTAAAATGAAACAAGGCACACAATTTAATGGGATGAAAAGAAGTTTCTTATGTATTATGCTTCAACTATAAGGAAATGGGGCACTATGAATTTGAATGTCCCAATAATCAAGGAAATATATCTTAGAATAAGAAAACGGATCAAGGACAATATTATATTATTACTACAAACTATGTGGAATGATTAATTTTATTTTTCATTCTTTAAAAATTATGCTGTAAAATATTTTTTTCATGGATATTATGGTTATAATAATAAAGAGATATATAAGGATTATATTCTAATATACATTCTTTAATTATTTGAAAGTATATGTTTAATGGTACAGATTTCCATGAAAACTAATTTAGTTGAATGTTGTTCTTTTGTAAATAACATGATTGAGGGAATATAACCCTTAATATTATTATTTTATTGAGATAATAGTATATAATATATGTTTATAGGATTCTATTGGTGCATATGAATGTTTTTAGTGATTATATGGTTTATTGATAATTACTTGGTTTATTATTAGTTTGGATTTATGAAATAAAACTGACATTATATTATTATGATCATAGATGATTTCATTATGGTATAAATGTGATATGGTTTTTATTTATTATGTTTAAAAAAAAATTAATTATTTGGTATTGGGGAACATATATGTATATATATTTTGGAGATTTATTGACCTTCCTTATAAATGTTTGGATTGTGAATCTGGAAAAATGTATTTTTGATGGGTCTTAATATTGGAATAGATTAGGATGAAATGAGGATACTATTTTTTTGGATAATGTAAAATTTATTTGTTAATATGTTCTATTCATTTTTTCCACTAAACATTTTAATGATATGTACATTACATTAGGATCTTGTTATTTAGTAAAAGTGCATCATGCATAACAATACTAATTCCATATCCATCTCTATGTGGATGAAATGATGTAAATATATTTTAAATAAAAACTAATAGAATATATATCACTAATGATATGGAATTTATTAGGAATATTTAATATACCAAGTTCATTTATTAATATTAAAAGAGTCCATGAAATATAGGAAGAATATTTTGGGATTAAATTTATTTTTTTTAATTTTATTTCTAGGAAATTTATGTTAATTTAACCAATGAAAAATTTGTGATTTATTTATTGTTAACATTATAATGACCATGTACTATATCACTATTTATTAGAACTTGGGAGAAATATTTATCTTCCATGTATAGGTTTTCACATCCCACTAATGTAATCCTATTTAAAAGTCTAATTTTGTAGTGCGCAACATATATTATATTACCTCTTATAAATAGGATTATTTTGTGACACTATTTTATATGTTGGTTTACCATAAATTTTATTCAAGTATAAACCTTTTATTTTTTATGGTGAAATTTCAAATTATGAGGATGCAATTTATAAATTTAGGGGAGAATTTAACACCCCATGATTTTGGTTTAGGAGTTTTTAAAATTCAATCTTTGAGATAAATTACATTTCCCACAACACCCATAATAATATAAAAGGAATCACATCTAAATATCCTAAAGATAGTGGTTTATTTATTTCAATCGAATATAAAACATGTAATTTCATCATGAATGACTTAATATTATATTATTTTGGGAAAACAAGATACATACATGAAATATATGTCAAAATTGATATTATAAAGTTATAAAATGATTTATTTTGTAATACCATTATTCTCATAGATTATCCATGAAAAGCATTTATAATATAAATATTGGAATACATAATGAAATAAAAAATTAGTAATTATTGACATTATATGAGAAGTACTGATAAGAGTAAAGTGGAAGATATAATTATTAAATAAGCATAATAATTAAACAAAGGTGATTGACAAAAATACAATTCATTTGGACATAATCCTTAGAATGATATAGAATTAATAGATTCTTATAAAATAGTTCCATAAAAATAATCACATGACAATGAAACATATCCATGTATATTATAAAGACCCAACCTAAAAAGTTACAGAAATGAGAACTTTCTTATAGAATTTAATTTATTACATTCCCAATTATATTTTTATTTTACAGTTTTAGAATATTAAAAAAAAATCATACATAAAAAATGGAAAGCATACAATGTTAATACTACTAAAAAATATCCAATTCATCTATAGTAGATGTTTTTTTAATAAAATATTAAATTTATTCATAAAACATATTGACAATGTTCATCTGGGATTCTTTTATTCGCATACTCATCCTTAAAACCATTAAAAACATTCCAAAAAAAAGGGATGAGTTCAAAAATAATAGTTAGGTAAATAAATAAAATTTAAGTGTTAGGCCATGAAAACTAATAAATAGATGAAATAATATTTATAAATATTCACATATCACCCATAATTTATAATATAATCAACTATTGAAAAAAATGATATTTCAATATGACATAGATAAAATAAATAAATGTTTTTGGTAACATGAGGAATTACATATATAAGAGTTTAAACCTCAGAGACACCATATGTTTTTTAACCCTTACTGATACCTTTTAATGTAACTGTTGTGACTACCTTACAATTTAACTATCACATATATCCTATTGGCTACCCCTTAGAACAAAAAAACAATTTGTAACCATATTACCCATGGAATAACCAATATGATCAACTTAAAACATAATCATACCCAATTCAGTGGAGGAGATATAGGTCCCACCATTCAACATAATCAATTTCCATGATCCAGAACAAGATCATAATCAATAATAATTCACATAAAAACATTCCTTTTGAATTTTATTAAAGGAGGAATTTATGAAATGATATTTAATGAATAGTGCCTTTCCATAGATTCATCTTAATTAAAAAGTGTTAAAAAATCAGGAGTAATGGTTGAAATATTGTTATTAATATAATAATGAACTATAATATAATTTATAATTAATTATATGTTCTTCTTACAACATATTTCCAAAAAGTTATTAATTATATATTGTTATTTTTATTGCTTTAGGTGTATATTTTTAATTGCTTCCAAGGATCTTTCCATATGAATTTTATTTTCAAATGGAAGGAATACACAATGAGTGGAATGAAATGTTATTAATGTGTTTCCAGAATTTCAAAAAATAAAATATTTCATTTATCTATATATATATATGTTTAGTTAGATAAAACATTAATGAAAATGAATTATTTTATTTTGGGGTTTTTTGGAACCTTCAAGAACATATATTATTTTAATTAATATGATGTATATATATAAGTTGTAATAAATTATATAAAATATGTTATTAAAAATAATATCTTCTTTTAATGAAAATGTGGATTTATTCCTAGAGTTGAAGGTGGTAATAGAAAATTAAAACACATCGTACATGATGACAATAAATCAACATATCACATACTATGTTTTCAGTTTATAAAATAAGATGATAAGGTAAGAGGTTTGAATGTGAATATTCCATTGAAATTATAAAATTAATGTATATGTATTATTATAGAGTTTTAATTTAACATTTATGAGGTGAGTTGTGAAGATATCAATAATAGAAATTAAATTGATATTAAAATAATATAAAAGGAAATTGGATTTTACTACTTGAATTATTCTCATTAAAAACCCCCTTAAAGAACTTGGTTATGAAATTTTGGTGATACCAAAAATTCTTGGATTTATAGAGGATATTGGGTAATTGAATTGGGTACAATTTAAATAGGATACATGGATTTGAGGTTTGAAGAGAAAATATGGTGATGGGTAGTATTTATAGTGGGTGTGAGGGGTGTCTTAATTATTTTATTCATTAGTTTTTTTATTTTTTTCAGTACTATGTATTTTATTAATCTTATAATTAAATACATAAAATTAATGAATGAGAGTTTTATAAAATCATATTATATATTTCATACATAATATATGAATCAATAATTCATTTATTTTACTTATACTATACATTTATATATTTCACTTTTCAAAAACATTCTACAATATTAGAAAAATTAAAACAAAGTCAACAAAAGTTTTATCTATTCATAGAATTAAGAAATGAATTCAAATTTTTATAAATAATTTACTAAATATGATAATCTTAATTTCTCATTAAAATCATCATTTATTTGAAATATATAAATTTTAAAATAAAAAAGTATTTTAAAACACATAGAAAATTTAATTATTATACAATAAAATTATCATAAAAACATAATACACTAGGTTTTTAATTTAATATTCTATTTTATGAATATATAATTACATTTAAAAGAGAATGTAAATTATAAATCATTAAATAACATTATAATTTTCAAAAAAATAAAAACACGTAAATTATCATTTTCAAAACATTTATTCACTTAATGAATGATATAAATATTCCATATTTCACTTATAAGACAAAAACTATTATTTATACTCTCATATATGGGGTTTATTCTATATTTGATAGATTCATTAATTTAAATAAATTCAATTTTCATTATTAATTAATAAATTTTTTTTAATTATTTAATTCCAAAATGATAAAACAAAATTTTATAAGTACATGGGTTTTTGCAACCCTCCCCCCCCCACCACCACCTCCAAATAACATCCTCTATATTTTCAATAACTTCTTAATCATGTAATGATACATTTAAGTAATATAATTATTACATTCCAATGTTGGTTCTCTAACAATTATGCTTCTCAACAAACCCATAAAATGGTGAATTATCTTTTTATGCAACACTTCCACTATATAAAATTGAATATGACAAGGTTTATGTTAATATGAAAGGTTCTCTTCCAATTGAACTACTTCTAATCTCAAAACATTAGAATACTCTAGTATAAACATTATTAACATCGAATCATTACAAACAATATGTATTTTATATAAATGTTGATGAATGGTTACTTAGTTGGACCCATGGTCTAACATTCTATATAATATAAAATGGTCAAATGACCCATGTAATTATCATTATTTAATTAATAAAATTCATAATTAATTTCGTTCCAAAATGCATAAATAATATCCAAGGTGATATTTTAAGGAAAACATGACATCTTACATTGATTGAAAATTATTTTATCATTTTATATTTATAAAATTTCCTAATACTCAATTCTTTCCTCATGTGTGGGTAGTGCATCTGCACTTTCCCAGTTACATCATCAACTAATTACGGTCCCATCAACATCCATTCTATGACTTCATCCAAAACTTCTACTTTCGTACACTGATTTCCATATAATACCTCAATGGTACAATCTATATACAATAATGAAAAAATTATAATATGAAAATTCAACTAAATAATGTTGTTAATACAAAGCTTCCTCATAATCCATTGAACAAGTCCAATTATATCAACCAATATATGATGAGTTGTCTTTTAATTTATATTATATTTTTTATGAAATGTTTTGATTAAATTTATTTTGATTCGCAACAAAATTTGAAGGCTTTTCCTAATATTAGATGTAAACTAGGAAAATAGTTAGACACAATGGAATCATAAACTCTAGGTAACCTAACTATATATTTGACAAATAGTTGAGAGATGTAATATAATGGAAAAGTATCATGAATAGGAGGAAAATGATCATATTTTTCAATTGATCTATAATTATAAAAATCACATTATTAACTTGAGATGTATATAGTAGTCCCACCATGATGTCCATGGATATAGTTTCCCCTTTCCAAACCATTATTGTAAATGCTTGAAGAATCCCCTTTAGAGTTTTTTAGTACATTATCCTATAGAAAACTGAAACATTTCATCATAAATTCAACAATATCTCTTTTCATTACCTCCCACAATTAATACTCCTGATGTTCTGTGTAAATATTAATGTTTTTAGGATGAAATGAAAATCGAGAACAATAAGTTTCACATAATAAATAATTCCTTATATGAGAATCACAAGACATACAATATCTCTTTCAAAATATCAGGAAAACATAATTAACTACATTATATTCAATCAACATACATTCCTTATCAAATTATGTATTTTTTTGTAATTCCTGGTCTCCTATCTATTCCAACATAATTATATATAATAGTTACAACTACAAATATACCTAAAAACAAAAGTAGGTAATTTTCTACACCTATTACATCCAATAAGAAATTTATCAAATCTTTAATCAAGAGATCATGCTCCAATTATAACATTGTTAATGCATCGTGATGTTTTTGGCACAAGGAGTCTACAAAATTGTTTTAATTTACCTGATGGTAATAGATTGCAAAATCACATTATTTGTTCAATTAAAGATATCTTCTCTTCCTAATTTTCAATTCAATATTGGAAAATAATAAATAAAAATTTTATGGTTCATCTATATATATTTCCTATTTTACTCCCTATGAATGATGCCTCTAGAAAATTTAAAATGAAAACCAAATATTCTAATCATAAATCATGTTTGTGATAGTTAAACTCGTGTGGTTTTTGTTTTCTTGAAGAATAAGAAATTGTGTGACCGTTATGCACCACAACACAACCACTTCCCATCAATTAAGCATTTCTTTTGATAAAAAAACACTATTTTAATAAGGGGGAAAACGAGGTCATTAACCAATCTTATCTTTATTTATTGAAAACAAGAATCATATCCTACTGTCCAAATAAATTTAATCTATTATCATTTAAACATAATTATATATCTAGATAACCATTTAGTTTATTTTAAAACTGTTATCAATAGAAGGATAGTCAATAAAAATATTAATAATTGTAACTTTTGTTTGTCTTTTCCATTTATCAACTGCTTTTGTTTTGTATTGATCAAACATTATTTGATCCTTAATTATAATATTTGAAATAAAATAATCCATCATAAACAAAAAAAATCACATTTTATAAATTTTATGTGTATTTAATTTTCATTTATAGTTTATATGATAGTCATTAAATGTTTTTGATGATCATCATAACTTTTAAAAAACACATAAATATCATCAAAAAAAATAAAAAAACATATACATATGTGTACAAAATAATCTATTTATATGATTAATAAATATATCACAAGAATTTTTTTAAACCTAAATTATAAAAAACCCATAATGCACATACCTAGATTGATATTTTGTTTTTATAATTTCATCCTCTGCCACCTTTAGGTGATGATCCCTGAATCTAATATCAAACAAGGATAGATACTAAGAATTATTGATATGATCATAAAAGTTAAAAATATGAGGAAATATATAATTTTTCATGAATGTAATGTTATTAAAAGAACTATAATAAATTCAATGTTTCAAGGAACCATCTTTTCATTTAACAAAAAAAATAGGAGAACCCCATGGTGAAGTGGTAGGGTGAATGAAACTATTATCATGCAACCCATTCAACATCTTTTTATGTTATATATTTTCCACATGAGACATTCTATAAGGGGTTTTTTATATTTTCTTATCATTAGTAACTAACTAAATAGAAAATACAATTATTATATAAAATGTTACATTATAAAAATATTCTGCAAAAAGATATAATAAATCATTTACCATTGAACATCATTAATATAAGAAGTTCTATAATTTTCAATAATTTTTTTAAGATAACCTAAATTTACTAATTTTAATGGTTTCTCATCTTCCTGATATGTCTTCAATTGTATTAGTTAATTATTGTATAAAAACAAAAAATCTTTCCAAAAAACTCTGCTAGCTGTACAGTCAATCATAACATGATAAAAAAATCCAATCCATACCCAAAATAACATCAAACTATTATAAGTACAAGACAAACATTTTTACAGGTAATTTATTTCAATAGAAAACAATAGGATGATTATTATATTACTATTTTCATTAAAATTCCCCCATAGAATTTTTACTATATGTTCTCATTAAAATTATTTAGGTGATATTTTCAATTTATAAGAAAATTTAACAGATATAAAGCATTTTGTATACCTTATATCAAACAATACATTAGAAAAATTTTATAAAACAAAAAATTTACATGATTCAACTTCATTGAATATACCAACATTTTCTGAAGTAGTCATAATGGATTTACCTACACCATTGTTTATATAATATGGATACATTCATTAATTTATATTTTTATTTGGGAAATTAGTAGAATAATTTCCATTATCACCACACTTTACTACTTTATTATCATAACTAATCATATGAAAAATAAGATCTTCTTCATTGGAATCATAGTACATATGTATAAAAATTCCATATCAAAAATTCAACTTAGAGTTTTTAAGGCATTCCCTATGGTGATTTTTTCCATAATTCCCACAAAATGGAAAATAATATTTCTTACCATCAAATTTGTTTTATTGATTCAGATCCATTTATTTTCATATGATCTTATTCATCATCCTATTTTCAATGTACACATAATAATTATAAAACACCCCTTATACATTATCATAATGTGAAATAGGTTTCTCATAAATTTTTATTTGATGGACAGAAAGTTCCCTTAGATTTCATGGCTTCAATCCTAAGTTTAAATAATTGAAATTACTATCATAATATCGAATAATATTTGGACCATACCATTCATTTAAAGTGAATTTTAATTCATTCATGACTATTGAATTTTCATGCATTTTTTAATGAATTTACTTTTAATCATAATCCGAAAAACCGTTGGAAAATAATTTTAATGAATAATAATCATAAATTTATTCTATCAAAAGGCAATTATCTCATTACTGACATAGACATTCTTAACCATTGACCACTATTGGATGAATTCACCCTCAAAATGATAAATATAATGACTCGACTTTTGATTATTTGATCACCCCATGACATTGAATATCATTAAAAAGGATTTAATATACCTTTTATCCACAATAGTTTTTGATGATCTGTTGATAGTATTTTAGTGATTCCAAATAAAATGTTTCCATATTATCATGTTCCTTTGTGGTACATAGGGTTGTTCTTTATCATGGATTACAAATTAATTTATGGACTACATCCTCTAAATTATTACAACTAAATACATCTCATTTCCAATTCTGACCATTCTGGGTTGTGGATTTAGAAATATATCATTATTTTTTGTGACATTCAACTTTATCTTCTCTATTTGTTATATGTAAATCCATTCTGAATTGAAATATTATATGTTAAACAACATGTTAGTATTTAAACAAAATATAATTTCAACATATAGAAAAGGTAAAAATAATTTATTATATTATATTAACATCATCCTAACACTTATTTTCACCTAAAACATTCTATATTACCAACTATAATGTTACACATTAAACATTAAAGAAACAATTAAATACATTTAGAATTCACCTTATTTAATTTCCAATGTTGTTTTATGTTTATGATGTTATAGAAATTATACACAATTCATTCATATCGACCCCCAAGAATACAATTTTGGTACTACTCAAAAAATATTCATTTATTCTTAATAAAATATATTTTAATAAAATATTAAATATTTTCATGAATAGTATTAAAAACATTCAACATGGAATCTTCTTTTCTCATATCCATACTTAAACATTTTGAAACAAATTTTAAAACATCATATAAGAATATAAGTCAATGTAAGATAAGTAAATTAATTAATAAAACTAGTCCATAAATAAATATAAACATATGAAGTCATTTTCACAATGGTATACTTGTCACCCATAATGTTTCATATACTCATCTTCAGAAAACAATAGATTTCCTAATAATAAAAAAAACATAAATAAACCATTTTGGTTACTAGGGAATTTAATTTTTAATATTTTAGTTATTGTAGCTACCATATTATTTGTAACCCTCATGGATGCTTTACAATATAACCCTCATGGAAATAATATGATGAAACCCTAATAGATACCTTATGGTATACCAATCATAGTTACACATGGAATAACCAATACAATTAACTTCAACATTAACATAAACAATAAATTATAGGTTGATATAGATCCCAATTAACATAATAAAACAATACCAGGAAACAGATCATAATCATAAACATGAATAAATTCATTTAAATAATATTACTTTTAAATTTAAAAAAATACGAATTTAAAATAATATTTTTAAATAAAAACACCACTACCTCCTGTAAATATTACATAAAAATGTTCAATCATCTTGTATAATGGATTAAAAAGTGATAATAATATATTACAGAACCATATTTTTATTTAAAATTCTGTATATGATATTCCTATAAAATCGTTCCACTGATTAATTAATAATATTTTGTAATGTAAGTTGTTTTGGGTGCATGTATTTCAAGGTTTCCTATTTTGTTTCCTTATAATATATCTTTTAGTGTCAAATAAAACTTTATAAGTTCAAATAAATTGTATTATTATGATTCTAGAATTGTAAATTATACAATATATCATTTTTATTACATTAGGATGATTCATTAGACAAAACGTTACTAAAAATGATTTAATTTATTCTAGATGTTTTTACTACCATCAGGAACTTATATAATTTCAATTAATATTATATTTATATATTTGCCGAAAAACATTTTATAAATTATTATATGTAAAATATCAATTAACCATAATAATTTTTTTATGGCCATCCATGAAGGCGACAAACAATAATGAAAACACATGATCAAATAGAATAGTTCATCAACACATTACGGTTGATGTTTTCCTTTTTAGAATAAATTGTAAAGATTTAATGGTTTTATGATTGATATTAAATTTACATAATAACATTATAGTATATTTACAATTCTTGAGTTATCATTTTAATTTAATGAGGGGAGGTATGGAGAAGATAAAAAATGAAATGTTATTGAAATGATAATAAAAGAAAATGAAAGAGGATTTTACCTCTTGAATTATTCTCACTGATAATAGCCTGTTGGACTGACCAATATGTCTTGAAAATGGAAAATAGGCTTGGGAAGTGAATTGGTAGGAATTTAATCAAACCACAAGGAATTATTGTGTGATGAGAAGAGGTGGTCAGGGTTGAATTTAATGTGAAAGAGAGGGGGTTTTATTATTTTATTCATTAGTTTATTTTTACAGATCAAGACAATAATTAGTTGGAAAAATCTAAACATATATATATATAAATTTAAGGAATTATAGATTGATATTATGGGAATATATCATCCATATATCATCTATGACTCAATAATTCAAGTATTCAGTTTATACTCTAAATTACAATATTTAACTATTCATCACAAACTCAACTATTTCATAATAAATCCCAAAAATACTCCATTTCCATTTTTTAATATTTATATATTAAAAATTAAATAAATTTTATGAAAACAAATATCTAAATATTTTAAATTAAACATTTAATTTAAATCACCTTTTATTTAAAAAATACCAATTTTTAAACTATAAAAATTTTTATAAAACATTGAGGAATAAAATAATGAGTCAGTGCATTATATTATAGTAAAAATAAAACAAAATAATAAATTTTAAATAAATTTTAGAGTGATTAATTTTAATATAAATCATTTTTATATTGAAAAGTTGTAAAAAAAATTCATGTGTCAGAAACATACCAACACTTAATTTATCATTTTCATAAAATTGATTTACTTAATCCAGGGTATAAATATAACATATTTTCAATTATAATATAAAAAAATTTTATTTATCCTCTCAGAAATGATATTACTATTCTTTTATTAAGGATCCCTATATTTCAATACTATAACATCATTCATTATACTTTTTTTAATTATAACTTCTTAACGCCTGAATGAAAAAAAAAAATTTAATAAGAACATATGATGTTAGATATATCCATGTAATTGAATAGTTCCATAGAATATTAATAAAAAATATCATAATTATGGAATTAATAATTTTACTCATCATATACATATCATTAAGGCTATAGCCAAGTCACCATACATAAATGGGGAGGATATCATCCAATAAAAAAATTTGATTGTCTTATTTTGCCTAACAAAGGATCGATGTGCTATAGTGAGTACAAACCATCACATAATAAGTAAAATGGTTTCATCATATAAAATGGGTGAAACATAAACAACATTACCATTCGTATTGAAGTATATTCATATGTAAAGAGATTAATTTTCTTAATTAATAACATTAAACAATCCTGAGTAATATGATGAAGGATAAAAAAGTGTGCATGGATAGTCAAACAGACCATAAAAACTTTAATACAGTAATTTACATGTTAATTTATGATATCAATCTTAGTTAATTATTTTACTCAAATAATAGTGTTTTGAGAAATAAAAATACTATAATAATTTCAATGAACATTTTTTTGAGAAAGTTAAATTTTTTAAATTGAAATAATTTATTTAAAAATTTAAGAAATTATAAAATAAAGTATACAATTTAAAAATAACATTTTAAAAATATATAGGATTCCCTAATTAATAAATATGTTATGAAATATTTAAATTCTATTCATGATGTATTAATTTAAAAACATTTATTCTGTATAATTGTGTACGAAGAGTCATAAAGTGAATTGTTTTGAAAAAGATTTTAAAAAAAATCATATTAAAAAAGGTCAAAATGTGTAAATAGATATTAAATTATTCATTGGATAATAGTAAAATACTTTTTAAATGTTATTAGAAAACATGGAAGTGGAATAAAAATATTCCCTCATGAATGCATAAATTGAAACAAACATGAACAATGATGGCATTTTGAAATAAACCATTCTCTTATTTATGATTTACTATAAATGTATATAAACCTCTTATATAGTCATTTTAAACACATTAATATCTTATAATATATTTAAAATAATATTTATGACATCATATCTAATTCCCTTGAAATTGTTTACAAATAATGTATTAATAATATTTTATTCAATTATCTATTTAGGTTATAAATTCTATTGTTTTCTCACCATTCATTATCATGAATAAACAAGTTATCATACACAATATATATAAATATATTTCCAAAACATAGAGAATAATATTAATGTCCAAAATATAAAATTTAATTGGTAAATATATTTTTGTAACTGTTACTCAATGTTGAACATATAAAATAAATCACGTCACTTGTAGAGATGGTAAGATGCATCAATTCATGTGCAGTTTTATCATTTCAAATTTTTGAAAGGGTAAGGTATTGGATGGGGAAATTAATATTACAAAAACACAATCATGATAGTATATATATATATATATATATATATATATATATCCATTTATTTATTTTTGAACAATCAAAGTAATATGGTGATGAAAAATTAATAACACCTCTATGTGGAGATGGTAAGTCATACACATACACACACATGCACTGCTATAGTTTTTTAATATGATTGATAAAAGGTATCATATGTTTTTTTTTCATAATAATAATAACATCTCAATATAAAGTTGATATAGGAGTTAATATTTTATGATGTAAAATATCATGATGAGAATGTATAAGAATCAATGAAATCGAATTATTTGGTAAAAACATTTACCCTTCTTTAATGGAATTTTTTATGATCAGTTATAATGGAGTCAATGGTTTCACTTTTTAGGATACTAGGACCACTAGAATGTTGATATGAATGTTGGTAATAAAATAAGAGTGGATTTGGATGACCTAGTTTTCACAATGTTCTGTGAATATAGGAGGGGTGGTTCCCTTTTATAATTGAGGTGGTACTTTGATTCCAACTATAAACACCCCAACACTAGTTTCACTATATAAGTGGTTAATTTATTGCATTCGAATAATATTTAAGCAGATTCATCCCAAAATACTAAATAGTTTAGTATTCTTGGTTAAATAGATACATACATTTAAAATAGAGTTCAAAATATTAAATTCATTATCAATTTCTCTGTGAATTACATTATTATCCATTTATTTATTGATGTATATAAGTTACAAAACACTTCATCATGTCCTATGTAAAAGTTTTACAAAATGAAAGGGCTGATCTCTGGTGCACAATAAGTGTAACTATATTTTAGAATCCTTGGCTAAATAATTATTTCAAAATCATGGAATGGTAAATATATAAATAACCTTCAATTAAAAAATTAATTAGAATAATCTGGATGGAATAAATGATGATCAAATAATTCTATATAGATAATCAAATGATAATGAAAAATTAAAATTCATATTATTCTAGTCAAATAATAACATGAAATATCAATAACTAAAATTATAATGATATAATATATAATTTTAAATGATTAAAACATATTTAATATATATCAGACAAGACTTTACATAAATGTCCAAGGCCTTATTGAAAAATCAATCTACTTTGTCTCATGAGACATATGGATACATCGAGGGGATATATTGTTGATTGACAATCACATACTAATTACAATGCATTCATTATTTGAAAGTAGGGAAATATATTGAAAATAAAGATTATATGATACAATCATATAAAAATTAATCACATTCCCCATTCAATAAACATAATCGTAAACCATCCAGAGTAAAATTTTGAAAGGTGTACGAAATAGTACAATCCCATTAAAACTTATAATAATCAGTCAATTAAAAAATTAAGGATGATATAAAGACAAAATTTCCCCAGCGTATGTATATAAAATGGATGATTTCATTGAGGACAAAATAGCATTAAAATCATTCATGAAGAAAAACACATTTATCACATTTAAATCAATAATGAAAATATTAAAATTTCACAAAATATTTTATAAATTAATTTATCTGAAATAATACATGAAAAAAAAATTATTTTTAAATCAATTTAGTGGTCATGATGGATGTAAATATTAATCATTTCTTACATGTTTTAAAATTGACTCCTTCTACTCTTTAATTAAATCCAAACCATAGTTTTTTTAAAAAACTCTTGAAGATTCATTTCAAAAATACTTGTAAAAAATAAAACATTTTTTAAAATGATTTTAATAAATTTAAGTATAATAATAATGAAAAAAATTGAAAACATTTTTGGAAAACAATAATATGGAAAAAAAGTATTCCTCAATAGAAACATGATAAAATAAAATAATAAATAATGATTAGATTGTGAAATATACCCTTACCTATCCCATTAAATTTATTGAATGTAATTTAACCGCAAATATATTTTTTAAACAATGATAATAATTTATTCTAGAACCAGAACTGTATACATAATTATGAGATCATATATTATCATTATATATACCCTTATTAGATATTTGTTAATAATATTTCATTATCACTATTGTTTTGGGTCTTAACTACTTCATTATCCTATGAATTTTTATTCATTGTAAGTTGAGTTTTTGTGCATAATATATACTTCACTAATCTATAAGATGATATTAAATTTAAATATATCATTTTTATTAATTTTATATATTTTCATAATCATTCTATAATAGTAAAAATGGATATTGAATAACATCACATCATGGATATGGTAGGCCTTAAGTACACATGAGTGATATTTATCACTCCCAAAATGGTGAAAGGTTATGGAGGTGGATGGTATGTTAATTTCTATAGAATAAATATCATGTCTCAGTTATTATATTTATATATTGTTTAAATCGTTATAATTATCATCGTAAATTGGCGATGAAAAAAATATAGCACAACTTGGAGATGGTAAGTTGTTCACATGCACACACATAATGATTTCAATTTTGATGGGATTGATAAATGGAGGAATATTTTTGTCCCATTCTTATAATAAAATTTCATCATATATATATAACTGCGTTTTAGAAATTATAATGGTCACAAGAATAATTTAGATGACGTAATAAACTTTAAATATTTGCTAAATATGAATCCCACTTCTTCGGTAAGATTAAATTATTATATATATTATGGAATCTAGGGTAGGGCTCTTAAATGGAAAAAAACTCTAGAACCTAGATAAGGATGTTCAAGATAATAAATGGTTGTTAATTTTTGAGATATCGGACTCAAGGTATTGTGATGTAGTGAAGGAGAAGGATCTATTTTATAAATTAGGTGAGGGGAACTTCCAAAAATAGCAAAATACTAAAATATAATAAGGTAATTATTTATCCAATAAAATAAATATTTTTAATAAAATAATATGTAATTAAATATTTTACCATATATTATTCATTTTAATTTTATATAATTTTTTTTAATAATTTAATAAAATTATAATTCAAAAAGAAATTATTATTATCAAATATGATGATTTTCATTTATTTAATCCAAAAATAATCAAGAAATGTATGAATTATTATATAATTATTTCAATCACCTCTAATATATCTTATAATTCTATAATATTAATTGGACATGTTAAATAATCCTAAATATAATTTTAATTTAATACTTTTAATATCATATATTTTTTCTTACTATTAATTTTACAATTAATGTTTTAGCATTATAGAGGATTTTAAGATAATTATAAATTTCATAATATTTTAAAATAAATTTATATAATGAATAAAATTTCATTAATATCAGAATTGTCTTCAGTTTCATTAGTATCTTTATTGATCACCTATGTTGACAAATACAAGATATTTGATTAGAGAATCAGATACAAAATTCCCTTCTCGTCACCTAAGGGATGTGAAATTAATATAAATAATATCAAAATGTCGTTAAAGGGAAAATTAATTCCCCTCCCAATACCCGTACTCTAGTATCCAATTTTTTTTAAGTATATTAGATTTTAATAAAATTCACATAATGAGAATTAAAAGGATTGAATATTTTTATAATCTTTTAATACTATATACATACATGAAAGAAACATTACAACTCAAATAATACAATATCAAAAAAATTAATTAATAATTCCATTATAAAACATTTCTGTAATTATACATTTTGAACAAATTAATTCTTTGTGTCCTGGAATAATTCAAAAAATAAGAAATGGGTGATCTCAGATGCATAGTAAATAAAACCGTATATAGAGATCCATGAGTAAATAGGGAATAATAAATATGGAAAGGGGAATAAATTAAATACATTCCATTAAGGGTAATCATTATAATAATATGGATACAATAAATTATGATCAAAAAAATCCATATAAATAATTACATGATAATGAAACAAAACCTTGAATATTCTACTAGTCATGTAATAACATGGAATATAAATAATTAGGCTCATTAGAATGTAAATCAAAATGAATTATGTCGAAAACTTATTTTCATGGACTTTTATAAGAATTATACATAAATAGGTAAATCCTAATCCAAAACCAATTCTAAAATGTATCAAGAGTCATGCTAATACATCATTGTACTATAGTAGGACCCACCCATCACTTTCTTGTCATGACCCATCCCCCGAGGCCCATTCCCTGACTACCATAAGCTGCCTCATGAAGGCCAAGGTTTGGAAACTAGCATTGAAGGTGTCAACTAGCAAGTTGGAGGCATTTTGTTGAGTACCTGTACACAGAGACACACACACCAAACCACATCCCATGACTACAAAGGGGAAAACCTATATACTACTATAACATGTGATGATTAAAAGTAAAATTGGAAATCTAGTAGTATAGATTATAAACTCAAAAAATACTAACTGGAAAGCAGTAAAATATAAAAAGGAACTCTGGTTAGCCGTCTAAAGATAGCATCGCCTGATTTTAAGAGTGGTGAAGCTTCTGGAGGCTTACATTTTTTATCATCCCCACATGATCTCATTGGGTCCCACCTAGTCCTAGGCCACCAAGTCCTCTGTTGAAGCATCAATCATCTTCCCTAGACACAAAGCATGCAAGAGAAGCACATGTAGGGGTGAGAACAAAACACTCATTAGGGACCCTGAAACACAAAGGAAAGAAACAAAGAAATTCTAAAAACAAAGAATGATGCACATGAACAATTCCAAACAGCTCACACCATGTATAAAACTAGATTAGTAATAGTACAAACATTGGTCACTTCATAAAACACCTTAGATATTGGAGAATTACTCCTATATCGAATATAGTGGGCCTGCCAGGTCACCCAGAGTCACTTCCCACTTATAATGGACTTCTAATGTACACATGTTTGTTGTGTACTGTGGGTCTGCCGAGTCACACAGTCTCGCCCCCATCGTGGGCCTACACATTCATGCAATGGTGCTTCCTATATTGGCCAACTTACGTACACCTTTCCATTGCGTATCTTCAGTTTTCTAAGTCACACAGTTTCACTCCCATTGTGGGCATGTACAATAACACAAAGGTGCTTCCCACTAAACGTTAGTCGAGTCACACAGTGTCAAAAGTCATCAATCTTTAGGTCTTAGCCTACAATAGGGTTCCCATATGTAGAATAATTGGAAGAACCTATCTACAATATAGCATTCACATCTCAAAATTAATGAAAGTTACCATAGATCATACAAAAATATTCACCTCATTTAGGAGGTCCCAACCCCACAAACTTCCTATCAATCAGACATGTGGTTTGCTAGATACATATATTTTAGTAAACATGGGATGCTTGTGTCTGGGCCCAATCCAACTTGGTCAGATCTAGTTAACTAACCTGGCCTAGGGGTCCCACATACCTCATTTTAAATTTGACGAAATTCACCTGACTCGGTTTGGGTCTCAGCCGGTCTCGTCTATCCTAGGCAATGTTCCTCTCTAGACCAGACTCAATTTGGCTGAGGGTATAGCTTTTCTTTCCCCCAAGCAACCTAGTCTCATCTGGACCAACCTGATGGGTGTGGTTGTGACCTACTAACCATGAGATAGGATTGTTGGGCCGTTGGGCCATGGGACCTGCCCAGGTTGGAGTCTGGGAGGGTGACCCTTCAGTTCAAAGGCTGGCCATTTTTGTTTTCCCCCTTGCCTTGTAGAGAAATAGGCTCCTCTAGTCGTGGTTGGTCAACCACCTCTTGCCTTCCCCCCAGTCGGCCCAGATGAAGTCCACCACTCCATGTGGTTCCATTTGACGACACCCCTTCGACCGTTGAGGTGTACCACTCCACCAGGCCACCGCCACCGCCTCTGTCGGCGCCAGCGCATAATAAAATTCATCGGCGGACTTTCAGGAATGTTCTGGTTGTCTGTTCTTTGTGACACCACCACCTATGATGACTGGGGAGCATCCTCTTCCCTTCCAAGGTCTCATGTCCCACCTTCCCATAAATTTGGAAAATTCCTTCACAAAGAGTGCACTTGAAAATGCACTCATTCCATGTACATGTTGGTCCACGCCCTCCATGTCAGATGTTTATAATCATAGTGAGGCTCAATGATTGTGAATCAATAAATATAGTGACAATAAAATCTCAAATTATAAATCCCAAAAGAAAAGTCAGCCTCCTGCAAAAACGAATTTTTTGTTGATCAACATGTTCGTGGGTTGATACACGTTTGTCATTTTAAGAAAATAAAATTGATTACCATTAAAATATAATAAAACCTACTTAATTTATGTTCTATGTTGAAACATTTCTTCCTCTTGGTTTCAGGAAGACGACGTTGTTTTTTGCTATCAGGTCCGTTCTTCAAGGTGTGTTGAAAATGTTTGATGTTCGAAAGAGTTTTACATTATTAATTGGAAAATATTTTTTTGTCAGAGGATATTCCAAGAATCCTAAAAGTTTAATTCCCCATTATACCAATGAATCAACAAAAATAAATGGATGACATGTCACATTGTTACATTATTTCCTTTAGGTAACATCATCACTATTACATGTCATTAAATCATCGTTACATTGCATGTTAACTATCCATTAATGATCCTGATCAATGTGGCTCGTCGCTGCACTATAGCGTCGATGTCTGCCTCTCAAAGGATGAGAAGATAAAATAAAATAATTTTATAATGTTGTTTTATTATTTTTTTAAAATTAAATAATTTAACATTTCTATTTGTCCCTTACCAGGCAATGTTATGTCCTTTCCAGGGGAATCCCGATGTTTTTGAATTCAACAGTTCCCTCAGATTTTTTGTACAAAAACCAAATCAAATTTTTAAAAACCCTACAACCACATTTACTTATGTAAACATAGAAAAAGTTTTAAATTTGGTGTTTTGCTTACCAGGCCTTAGAATCAGATATTGTCAATGTTTTTTGTATCAGAATAATTCCATATAATTTTAAAAAAATTACACAAATTTTTTGAGACATTACATTCTCCCTAACTTATGGTTTTACATCACCATAATCAAAAAACAAAACTAATCAAACAGATGGGGGTACTGAGCATAAATATGAGCCTCCCATTCCCAAGTTCACTCTAAGAGATTCAAATGCTTCCACTAAATGCATAGTAGAGTAATCGACCATCAATGAAGGACCCTCTCATATTGGCCCCCTTTTTTATTGGGGTCTCTAAAAATGTTTCTCATTATCAATGTCCAGCTCACAGTAGTCGATAATGTGCTATAGATCATGAACCTACCTCCTCAGTTTCAACACGTGAAAAACATCATGCACCTAGTGAATATGTGGGTGAAAACAAATTGTATGGAGGCTCACGAACTATTCTTGGTAGTAGCATGTACCAACACCGGAACCATTAGTGCTGAATCCCCTGAGTCTGTCTAGAATATGGGTGATCTTCAAGGATTCCTATAGAAGGCCTCAAATGGTAACATTCCAATGATGGATTCATAGTTGATATCATATGAAAAATCTACCATTGGATGAGGGTCCTCTTAACTACAACCAAAATCTAGGCTGCAAGCACATAGTATTTCCTCCATTTTCAGTATTTCTTGCTCTGTTTGAGCTCCATCTGGGGATGAAATTCTATTCTCAATCCCAACTGCATCTTGAACTCTTCTTGTAATCCCCACCACATTCATGATTGAAATAGACCATCAAGACCTGATATGATTGTCAAGGTAAACTCAAGAAGTAGCACTATCTCTTGGACGTAGTGGCGCCGAAATCACATTACAGGTTCCTGCACTTGGATTGGTAGGAAGTGATCTTACCTGGTAAGTTGGCCAATGATCACCCAAATAGATTTGTGGCCCCTGGATGTATGTGGTAACCCCATCACAAATTCAATTGAGACACTATCACATTTCCACTATGGTAGCTTGTGTGGCTGGGCCAATCTTGCTAGATCCTAATGATCATCCATCACATTCGAACAAGTGAGGCATCGTGAATCGAATTGGGCCATCACATTCTCAATCCATGGCCACCTATACTGACATCGGAGTTCCTGGTACATAATTTCAACTCTTGGATGTATCAAAAAAGGGTAAGTATGGAAATTTCAAATCACACACTCCGGAAATGTTATTTCACTACGATGATCCAACTAAATAGGATGATGTGCACCCCACCTGTCGAAAATAAATCAGGAACTTATCTTTAGGATAACTGATCACATCAAGCCTCACATTCAATATCCACCAGTTGTGAATACATGACCCAGTATAAGAGTGGTGGAGTAATAATCGTTGAATGAAGGTATGAATCTCCACCATCATCCAAGAAGGATAACTATATCATACCCAACTACTCTGTCACCTAACTAAGCATCTACAAACTGGTCCTGTTGTTGAGCGCATCTTCCACTATGTTACCCATCCCATAAGTATAGACTCTATCGAATTCATAATCCCGGAGAAACTCTATCCATCGATGATATCTACAGTTTTAGTCCCTATAAGAGTAGATATACCTGATAATATTGTGGTAGAAGTAAACCATAAACCACATATCGATCAGGTAGTGCTTCCACATATTAAAGTACAAGAAACTACATATAACTCTTGGTTGGTTGGTCATGTAGTTCTTCTCATGCTACTTCAACTATCATGAGTTGTAAGTGATCACACCATTCCCTTACACAAGGACACATTCTAGTCCGGTCCCTGATATGTCCTAGTAAACAACATACCCAACACCCTCCATTGGTAGCCTCGTGATTGGGGAAATATTCAGTCTCCATCTCACCTTCTGGTAACTCTATTGGAATTTCTCTATCCACACGAAGGGATTTAAGTTTCATGTAAAATATGAAAAGGTTTTCTACCCTGGAGGAGTGGGGTATGAACCTCTGTGAGTATCCGACCATATCTGTAAATCTTTTCACCTCATTCATTCTCCTGGGTGGCTACCAAGAGAAAAATTCATCAATATTCATCAGATCAACTACTTTTCTATCCTATGAGATGATGTGTCCCATAATGTAGACCTCTCATATCAAAAACTAGAACATCTAGAGTGTACCTTAAATATGGTGCTCTCATAGTGTATTTAGTACTATCCACTGAGGTGTAGCATGCTCCTACTTGGATGCTGAATACACCAAGATTTAATCAATGAAGACCATGATGAAACGATCAAGGTAAGGATGAAAGATCTTGTTCATGAGTCTCTTGAACACTATTGGGGTGTTGGTAGTTCCTACAGGTATCACCAAATAATTATAGTGATCATACCAGCACCTGAAAGACATATCCAAGACATCCTCATCCATTACATGAATCTGGTGATGGCATGATCTGATGTCTATCTTTGAGAATAACCTCACTCCATTTAGCTGATTGAAGAGTTCATCACTCATTGGTAGTGAATTATTGTTCTTCACAGTCAACTGGTTCAGGTACTGACAGTCCATGAACAACCTCAACCCCTTGTCTACCTACTTGGTAAAAAACATTGTGGCAGACCATGGTGAGATGTTGGGCCTTCTGAAACCCTTATCCTCCAGGTCCTCCTGTTGTACCCTAAATTAACGAAGCATGGCAGGGGCCATCCGATATGCTAGTGTAGATACCAGTGTTATCCTAGGGTAAAAATAAATGCGGAAGTCTACCTCTATATGGTGAGGTATTCTGGGATCAATCTTAGGAAACATTTCCTCAAAATATTCATCCATTACAAGAAATCATGGACTCCTATAATCCACAACACTAAGGGTGAAACTATCCAAATAGTTAGTGATTAGATGTACCCACCTCTGAGAAATTTTATCCTATACTGAAAGAGTTACCTTTCATTCCCATGATGGATAACATGGTCCCATCATTACAGATAGACAATATTTTGTGCCTAACACAGTCAATATGAGAAGGTACTGTGGATAACTAGTCTAAACCCAAGAAAACACTATAATTCCTCGTCACTTCTACTAGAAGATCTCAGCTAAATCTCTAACCTAATAGGGTAAGCACACTCTATAAGAACCAATGATTAATTATTGAATCCCATCCTTTTTGAGTCTATAGTCGTAAGGATTGAGCCAACGACTCCACCATAGTTTCTGAGCCCCAAAAGAGAGTCATGGAACGAAACGAGTGACTGACAGCTTTGTCTATAAGAACTATAGCTATTATAGAGAGGACACATATCATACCTTGAATAAAATCCAGAGCATTGTGCTCATAAGAACCTACTGCCTATAGCTGAGCTGGCATATGTCTTCCTACTCCCTAAGGTCGTGGTGGACCACTTACGGGTTGTGGCAGTAGTAACTCAAACTGTCTCCCACATCATGAGGTTCCGCCTGCTCCCCTATCATGTCTACTGCCCTATAGACCACCTCGCTCGAACCTCTTTCTTTTACTCAGCATTCCTTCATTCATCTATTAGTCATTTTTATGGTGGGACAAACACTCATGAGACATGTTTCCACAAATTCCACATGAGTTGCAATGTCTGGATCCTAACTGAATCCCTATGGTATGAGAACCTCTTACCGTTGTCCCTAAGTCCTAGGGTCATCTACTGAAAGACGTAACCTGCATGGGACATCGTATCATTTTTCTACTGCCTATCACTAAAGGCTCTACTGCATGAGGCTAGCTGATGGCACCATCTTCCAGTTCCTACTCCGCCAAGAAGCTCCCCATCAGAAGGGCTCGCTCCAAATCCCTGACTTGGGTAGGGATGTTGGGAGACACCACTGATGCACTGATATCCCCCCACGAGTCCCTAATAAGATGATCAAGTACAAAAGAAAGGATTTCACACCATATTTATGGAGTAGTGGGAATGATCCATAAAACACACATAGTGCTAAGCCACCGGCATGATTCCCTACTGAATGTGAAGCACCTTATGAATTTTCACTGAGCACAGAGTCTTGAAAAAAACTCATCTTGAAATAGTCACTCGATGTCATCCCATGTGAGGGTCAGCTCATTATGTGTCTAAACAATAAAACCCAACAATCCCCCTACCGAGACTTTCATGAGGTTCACTGCCAAGATCTCCATCTGATCAGGCTGTGTCCTCAATATGTAGAAGACTTGTGTCAATGCCTCCAGCCAATCCTTGGATATATGAGGATCCGTCTCTCCCTAAAACGTATGAGGTCTTTGTCGCTGAAACTTGTGTAAGGCATTGTGTCTACGAATTCCATCTACTGGTAACACCAGTAGAATCTTCTGATCAACAGGTGGTAGAAACAACGGTTTAACACCTAAAGGGGATATCTATATCACTAGTCCCTGAACCAATGCCCCATCACTATGTGAGTTTTCCACATGATCACTTATTAGGATCATGGTTGGTCATCCACGTAGTGGCATCCTAAGATAGATCATGATGTACCACAATTATAAGGTTATACATGGTGATCTGACTTTTATTCAAAAGAACATAATGAGGAAATTATGCAGCATACATTTTCTTGTATAGATCCATAATGAAGAATTCAACGTCCTCGTGTATGGATATGTCTGCCTCCGCAACAAAACTGGACTCCCTGAATCTATAAGTTAGACTAGAAACACTTAATAGTATTTCCCTAAAATAAAACAGAGACTACTTGACATTGTGGCAGGAAAATCATCCCTCTCATATCACATTTTCAAAACCCGTCTCTCGATGCCCATGATTTGAATACACCATGTCCACCTCCCAAAAGCCAGTGGATGGAGACTAGCACTGAAGGAATCAACATGAAAGTGGGAGGAATTTTCCAGAGTACATGTACACACAAACACCCAACAATGTCCCACAACTATTAGGGGAAAACATGTATACTACTGAAATAAATATCGAGGGAAAGTACATCAGAAAATCTAGTGGGTCAGAATAAAAACAGAAAAAAACTAACTATAATGTAGGAGAATACAACAAGGAACATTGTGTAGCCATCCGATGAAAGCCACACATGATTGTAAGATTGATAAAACTAACAAAAGATGATGTAGTACGTCTTCCCTACCTGATATCATTGGGTCCCTCCTGGTACAATGACACCAATTCCTCTGTCGAAGCATTGATCATCTTCACTAGACACAACACGTGTGAGAAAAACATGTTCAGGGGTGAGTAAAAATATTCTCAGTCGGGACCTAGAAACAGAAAGGAAAGAAAACAATGAAATCCTCAAAATAAATCACGAAGCATAAGAACAAATTAAGATTTCTCGCATTGGTTATACATCTAGAGTATTAATATTAGAAACAATAGTCACATCATCGAACACCTCAGATGTTGAAAATTATTATCATTTATCAAGTACAATGGGCATGTCGAGTCACATATAGGCACTTGACAAGGAACATGGATAGGAGAGGTACACCTCACCATCACATACTGTGGGTCTGCCAAGTGACACCATCTTGATACCACAATGGGCATGAAATGTCATACACAGTTGATTACTACATTGGCCAAGTGAGGTAGTCCTTCCAATCATGTACCATGATTCATTCAAGTCACACAGTCTAGCTCTAACTCTGGGCTTGAAAAGTCACACATAGCTGCTTCCCAGATGGCCATAGTTGATTCACCCATAGTCAAAATTCAGCAGCCTTCATGTCTCAGCCAACTGTAGGTTTCTCATTTGCATCTTGCATGAGAGAACTGTTCCTCAAGACATTCATTGCATATAAACTTCCACAAAAGTCACCATTGAAAATGAGAAACAATCTGCCTCATCGAGACGGTCCTAATGCCTCAAATGTCTTGTCAATCAATATATCGATTTGTAAGATATGAGCATTTTAGTAAATATGTGATGTTTGCGTATCAGTCTAGTTCGACCTGGTCCGACCAAACCGACCAACTCGGACCAGTGAGTCCCACATACCACAATTTAACTTTAAATGACTTCACATGGCCCTATTCAGGACTGGGTCAGTCTAGTCCAGCCATGACCAATGGGCCTCGCTAGACCCGGCCCAATTTGGATGATGGTCCAGCCTGCTCGGTCACCCAACAATTCGGTCTTGTCCGACCATGACTGATGGTTATAGGTCCAACCTGATGGCGCGAGTGCGGATAATTTGGCACTGGCCCAACCCTCTAGTCCGTGGGTCTAGTGCGCCAGGTGCTGGACCGGGAAGGTGGATGGGTGCACGACCCACTAGCTTTAACGCCAGCCACATGGGCGGAAGATTGGGTGCTCTTGGGATGTAGCAGTAGACCACATCTGGCATCCCATTTTCACCATGAATGCATGGGTCTATAGTAGTTGTGGTCAGCCATACATAGCTCTCTAGAAACCAAGGCAACCCAGAAGCATGCCCCCACTCCACGTGGTGAATGTTATCATTGCTCCTCCTGCCGCTGCAGCCAGCTGGCAGCGTCCTCCTTCCTTCACGACGACTTGGACCTAGCCTCCTACCACCGTGGTGTTCCGCTCCACATGGCTATCGACACGGTCGGTGGCATGTTGTCCAACCTTCCAGCACATGGCTAGCCACCGCATACTTCGACCATCACTGCGAATGGTGTCACCGCCGACGTGCTTGAAGATTCTTTTAGTGGACCACCGGATTCACTCATGTGGTCCGTTATTCACATCACTTGTGCAGATGGCCTCCATGGAGCATTATCTTCCCCACAAAGGTCTCAAACCCTCCTTTCCATTGATTTAGGCAATCCTTTCACAAAGAGTGCACATTCGGAGGGGCTTGGGCATTGTTCATGTCTCCTTGAACCCTTCAAATTGGATATTTATAATCTTTGCGGGGGGTGGGGGGCTCGTGGATTGGTGATAAATCAAAATAGAAATAAACTAGTCCCATATAAGAAACACCAAATGAAATGTCACCCTATCAAATAAACTCATGATACACAGATCAACCTATTCGTGGGTTGATCCACGTTAGTGGATTCAAGAAACAAATCAAGAGGAAATTTAAATAAAATAACCCATACATCTTTGACGTTCAATGCTGCAACATTTTGTCCTTGAGGTTTCATGATGTTGACATTTTTCAATGATTCAAGATCCTTTAATTTAAGTTCATTAAGGATGATTGAAGTTTGTCGGCATTTTTCGTTCTCTATAAGAGAAGATATTATTCAGAGGTTCATGAGAGATTACTTTCTGTTTAATTCCTCATTCCACCAATGTGTCAACAAAAATAAAAGGAAAACATATCACAATGTTTTTTTACACCGTACCATCATGTCGTTACGTTGTTATACTAAGTATTAATCAGCCATTAATGATTTTCATCAATGCGCCACATCGTATCACCATAGAGTCACCGTCCTCCACTCAACAGATGAGAAAATAAAATAAAATAACTCTTTAATGTTATTTTATTATAGTTCGAAAAGTCTGAAAAATAACATTTTCCTTTGGCATATTCTGGCTGAAGTTATGTCCTTAAAATGTGAATCACGACATTAAGAATTCAACAGTGCCCTCAAATTTTCTATCTAATAACAGTATAAAAAGTAAAAAAACACTATTTCACATTTACTTATGTGAACATAATATAATTTCAAAATTCTGTTCTTGGCATACCAGGCCTTGAAATCATGTGTTGTAAAATCTTGTGGTCTCAAAATATTTCCATATAATTTTAGAAAAATAACATAATTTCCTTAACATTAAATTAATATGATCAATGAATTCTTCATATGAATGTGTTTATTCAAGAACAACATATACATTGATATTTAAACTAGAATATGATTACTATACACAATAAATAAACATAATCATAAACCATTTAGTGTAACATTTTGAATTGTATAAAAATAATACATACCCAACCTAATTGATCATAAACAAACTAAATAATGATTAAGTAAGATATTAATAAAAAATCACCACATTATATCATTATACAATTATAGTGATGATTTAATTATAGAATTAAAATATATTTTAAAATATTCTTGTGAAAAATATAAATTTTCACATTGAAATTTAAATTTTAGAAAATATATTTAAAAAAAATATTACAAGACATTTCTATGAAAATAAACATTGAAATAAAAAATAGATTCATAAAGACAATTGTATGGATATAAAGGATAGAAATTTCATTCATGTCAGGCATATAAAATCAAATATTCCATTCAATTTTTCTATAAAATCCATGTGGTTATTGTACAAGAAAATGACATGAAGACTACCTTCAAAAAAATATAGAAATTTATATTTGGGTAAAAATGAAATTAGTCAATTATAGTAGAATATGAAAAATACTATTTGAAAACATCTTTAAAACACATAAAAAATGAATAATGATATTCCAAAATGGATACATCACTATAATAAATATCAATTAATTATTAAATTTTCCAATAAACCCTTATCATGTACTTTTCTTCAGTTAAATGTAATTTGACATACTGTATAATTGTTTGAAGAATGTTATTAATTTATACCAGTATCCTATCTCTATTTATGATATTATAAATGTCCCTATGATATTATCTTATCACCTTTTTATTAATAAAATTTCATTATTACCCCTATTTTGGGTGTTAACTCTTTTATTTTCCTATCCATGTTTTGTAATGTATGTAATGTTTCTTATTCATATGATATGTTTATTTCATATCTAGAATGATATATTTGTTCTTAGAAATAATTTTTAATAATTTTATACACTTTCTTAATCATTGTTCATTGATGAAAATGGATATGAATCACATCACATCATTGAGATGGTAGGCCTTATGTATACATGAGGAACAATGTCATTCCATTAATGGTGATAGGGTAAGGATGAGAGTGGTATATTAATTTTTTTTCAGAATTAAAATCATCTCATAATTATTATTATACTCATATATATATATCCATTATTTACATCATTATATCCATCCTTGTAAAGTTGTTATGAAGAATAGATTACACCATGATATATAGATGGTAAAATGTATATACACCTGTGTGATGCTTTTCATTTTTCATAGTATGGATATAAGGGGGAATACAATTTCCTCATAATCCAAATAATATATATATATATATATATATATATATATATATATTATCATGTAGTTATTTAATTTTAATTGAATCAACATATGGAAATTAATTAGAATATAAAACATGAAAGTGTTGGTAACTATGAGTACCTCTTCTTTGCAGACTTACACTATAACTTCTCTTATGGACCCTATGGTTTGGATAGGGATGTACCATAACCACTAGTACCTGTATTAGGATGTTTATATGTTTAATGGGTATATAATTTTCAATCTAGATGGCTCACGGTGGTGTGAAGTCGTATGGGAGGATGTTACCTTTTATAAATGAGGTTAGTGTCACTTTAATTAAACCACAAAATATTAACTAATAACAAGGCTATTCTCGATCCAAATACATAAAAATGGAATATAAATAAATATTTTAAAAAACTTTATACATTATATTATCATAAATGGTATTATTTTATATTTTATTTATTTTAAATAAATAAATTAAATAATAATTCAATATATTTTAATTATTATAAAATTTGAATCTATTCATTTATATTGGCTTCAAATACATCAAAACAATTATTACTTTGAATCATGTTCTTTCAGACATGTTTAATTTATCCTATTAATATAAAAAAAATATATACTCTATAATCATCAAAAATATAAAATTTTAAAATAATTTGAATTATTTTTTTGTTAATCAGATAAACAATATTTTAGAATTATATATGAATGTAAATAATGTATATAATTTCTATAAAATTATACTGAATGTTTAATATGATAAAAATTTCATGAAGTTAAATAATATAATTTTTTTGGCATACATATCATGAGTTTTTACCTATATGGACAGATAAATTATATAAAATACAATGAGATGTGTAAAAGGGATATTGTAAGCCCCATCTATCACGTCGTTGATTTGAGATGGATATTACTAATCACATAATGATGTGAGAATACTATAATGATCCCCAACCAATTATCCAAATATAGTATACCAATTCTTGTGGTTAATTTCTTACATTTTCATAATATAAAATGAGTCACTTCCAAATGGAACGAATGCTATAGTAATATTGGTTAAATAGATACATACTTGAAATTCATATTAGTGTTTAAATAAAAAAATTCAAAAATATTTTCTTTGAAAATAACATTATTCTCCCATTGTGTAACCCACTATATTGGTCACAAAATACTTCCTTGTATCTGGGGTAATGTAATACATAGGAATGTCTCAGATTCTCAGTAATGCTAACTGTAAAATACAATACAAGAGTAAATAAGGCATACAAAAATATGGAAATTCAAATAACTAAAATACATTATATTAAACATAATAATTAACAAAATATTATATTAATGAATAATGATCATGTAATTTCATATAAAAAATAAAATTATAATTAGAAATATTTATATATACTCTATTTGTAAAATAAATACATTTAATACCGATAAATAATCTCTTAATGATGGAATTCATAATGTATGGCAACTAAAACATACTATGTATACCTTATACAAGAAGTATACATATATGAGTATGACCTTGTCCAAAACAAATTATAGTTTATAACATGAGTGCTACTATTTCATCCAGGGGAGATAGTGGGCCCATATAATCACTTAATAAGTCCAATTCATTCCTTATATGAAGGGGTTGAAATATTTTCAATGTATAAATTTATTTTGATCCAAGAATATAAATACAAAAAACATTCCCCAATTAATAAATATGATTATACACCAACATGGGTAATATATTGACTGTTATAAAAATTGTACATACGAAATAAAAGATATAATAAAAAATTCATAGAAATTTTGAGGATGATGTTAAGGAAAAATTTCCTTGGTTTATAAAAATTACATTAAATGTATTATTTAATCGCTCAATAAAAAATAATGAAGACCATTCTGGTGGAAAATATCATTTTTATTTTTAAATTCACTATTAAAAAAATAAATTTTTATAAAACATTTTTATAGTAGTTTTCATTCAAAATAAATTTCGTAACAAATAAAGTATTATTAAAACATTTTAGTGGTCATGAAGGTTATAAATTATGTTTCTTCCATAAACATTAAAAACAAGTTCCCTTAATAATTTCAATAAATCCCAAATACGCATATTCTTGAAAATGATATGAGGATTTCGTTCAATTTTTTATATAAAAACACATAGATGCAAATATTGGCATCAACCCAATGTATTAAAATATTATATAATAATTCTAAAATCATTTTTTGAAAATATAACCATTAATTTGAAATATTCCCCAATAATGTCATAAAAAAATTATAAATAATGATGATACTGTGATATAAACCCATACCATTTTATTTTTTTTGTTGAATTTGATTTATATTTCTTATAATGGTTTAAATATAGTTACTAATTTTTCATATATGTATTAAAATATTTATGGTATCATATATGATCCTTTTATAACATCATATCATGATTTTTTAACAATATTTTGTTATTACACTTGCTTCAGGTGTTAATGCTTCATTTTCATATGCATTTTTTGTCATTTATGTCAATTTTCTGAATCATATGACATATTTATTAAAAATATATAATGATATTAACTTCATATATATCATATATATTCATTATATAAATATTTTTATTCTCCTATTAATAGTGAACATGAAAAATGAATCACATCACATCATGGAGACATTTGGCTATACGTACGCATGAGAAATGGTATCACTGACTAAAAGGTGAAAGGGTAAGGAAGTGGAATCATATCCACAATTTCTAAATAGTTTAGATGTTTTTGAAAACATGATACATACTTGAAAAAGATATTATAATTGAAATTATAAAACATAACATTATCATTCTTTTAAGAGAACCATTACTCTCAAATACTATGCCTATTTGTAAATAATTATATACATATTTTCATTTTAGGAAAAAACATAATAAATTGGAGATATTAGAATATTATTAAGGGTAATAAATCATAAAAATATATCATTATAAAATAATCAAAAAAACATTATGGAAATAAGTAAAACTAAAATAGAATCCATTTAAACGCAATCATCAGCCTAATATGGTACGAATAAGTGATAATCATATAATGTCATATACATAACAGGATGAGAACAAAATTATAACCATGTATATTCTAATTATAAAATAATCACATGGTATATCAATAAATAATATCAAAATTATATAATTCATAATTTTTGGCATTAGAAACAAGCTGTCAACAATTTGACCAAAACATCAGCAAAAGTGGATGCATCGAGTCGATAAAGAGGGACCATCCCATTGAATAGAATGTACAAGGAGTTACTTATATGAAATGGGTGACACGTAAGAAAAATAAATTTATGTTAAAGTACTAATATATAAAATGTTATTTCATTCCCCAATTAATAACTATCAACCATCCACATTAATATGATGAATATTAATAAAATAGCTCATCCACACTCAAACTGAACATAACCCATTTAATAAAATTAGGTAGATTTCTACATATGAGATAAATATGAATAAAAATTAAGATACATAAAATAGATTTTACATATATTAAAAACCTCTAAATACATCGGAATAATCCTTGAGATAAATATCTTGTTTTTAATTTTAAAACGATTAATTTTAAAACCATACATTTAAGAATGAAAACATTTTAATTAAATCTAATAGTGTATAATTATAGACTATTCATAAGTACATAAAGGAATAATGGTATATGGAAATTTCCTTAATCATATATAATTTCTAAAACAATGCTTCTATATATTTTATTCAGATAAGACACAAAGTTCCTTGTTAGAAAACAAAAAAAGTTTATTTTCATATCGCTTTATAAAGCATAAAGCCTAGGTAAAAATTAAATTAACTATTAATATTATAAAATTAAAAAAATCAAAAACATTTCTATAATACATTGAAATGTATGATTAATATTTCCAATAGATATTTAAACAAAAACAATCGTGCGTAATGATAAGATTGTTAAATAAACCCTTACCTTAGGTATGATTTCCTCTATTTTTGTCTTACCCTTCTGAATAACTATCTTAAAAATATTACTATATTATAATAATATCATATTAATTTTTATGATTTCATATCATGTACCCTTATAATATTTTACCACTTGTTTATGGATAATATTGAATTCGTTTCACTATTTGAAGTGTTAATTTTCATAGTTTTTTCTCAAGTATGTTTTGTCTTCAAAGTCTCAATTCCCTTACATAAGATATATTGTACCCATATCCAGAATACTATTAATTTAATGAATATAATTTTTAAATATTTAATATATATTTATAGAAATTATTGAATATTAAACATATAAAATGAATCACATTGCTTTGAAGAGATGGTAATGGAGATATACATAAAAGTTATGATATCAATTCTAAACAGATGAAAGGGTATGTAACTGTATGGTATATCAAATTTTCATAATAAATATCATATAATAATTATAGTTTATATAAACTACTACAACCATATAATTAAAGTGGTGATGAAATTTTAATTACACCACCATATGAAGGCATCAAGTCATACATATGCATGTGCGATGCTTTTATTTTCCATAACAAGGAAAGAAGGTGTAATATATTTTAACAATAATAATATTAACTTTTAAATATATATAAATATGTGGATTAATTGAAATTAATTTAACATTAAAACAACACATTAATAAAATATGGATGAAAATAGTAAGTTAAATGAGTTAGTGAAAATGATAACGTGTTATTTGACAAATATCCTTTAGATCTCATCTCATTTGATATAGGGATTGTCTTTTTTGTTGATATAAACATAATAAACATGTTTATGTTTTTTGGGAATAAAATCTTAGTTGATGTTCAATATATATGGTAAAATGTGGTGTGAGTGAGTTAGGGGGTATGTTCTCAGTTATAATTGATTTGAGGGGCACTTTTGGAAAATATAAACATGATAAATTAAAATATATTATTATTCAATTATAAATGGATCCAAAGTGATTTATTTAGATTCTAACATAACTATAGGTCCTATTAATCTAATAAAATTCTATTTATACATTTTTAGGTCACATTCATTTCCTTAACTGTTGGTTTTATCCATTTTAATACCATTAACTCCTATGGTGACAACATGAATGTTTACTATTTGAGGGCCATTATTGATTTTATAAAATAATAAAATAACCAAAAATGAATCATGTATGAAAAATTAATCCTTCTATAAATGAATTATAAAAATTTTGGACATTTGAAAATTTTATAGCATTTATCAAAATATTATTTATTTCAATGTAACATTACACTGGATTTTTACACAACTCATTAAGTTGACTTTTATAAAAAATAAATAATACAAAATATATTCAAGGAAAATATTTTTAAACATACATTAAAATTTAATGTACTCTTTAAAATTTATTGATGAAATTAACTTTATAAATGATTAATAATTTTCATATTTTTAATAGCATTTATTTTCTATTTCCACAAAATAAATTATTACTACATCACAATTATAGAGGCATTTATGATAAATATTATTTTTGAATATTAAAAATAAATTACATTAATGAAGATAAAAATTACATATTTCAAATGAATATTTTTATTCAGATAAATATTCTTAATATCCATATATTAAAAATATAATTCATATTAGAAACATTTGTGTGATGAGTCTTATTTTTCTTAAAATTAAATACTATAAGTGGTAAAATGTCAAACAAAATTCTCCAAATGTCCTTAAAACCAACAAAAGATGATATTAATTCTAAACTCACTAATATAATAAAATTTGGACATTATTCTGGCTAATTTTATAGTATTTATAACAGTACATTTACCCATAATTACACGATTTTCCCCAAACACTTGTTATTAAAATTACTATGGTTAAAATTCATATTATCCAAAACTAAATTTGAAATATTAAAAAAATGTATAAAATATGATTCCAAATATTAGATCTTTTATTTTAAATTCAAAACACATAAGTGTATAAAATTATTTTAAATTTAATCGTATAGAAAGGGTGAGAAAATGTGTTTTTAATGTGAAAATGTTTTGAAGGTTCAAAATTTTTTAAATCTCAATTATATATAAAAATGATTATAATGACCTGAAATGAAATAATAATTCTATAATTGATCTGATATTTTTTAAAAATCAATTCAAAATTAAATTATTAAATATAAATTATTTAAATGAAACATTCTTTTTCACTTTAAATTGAGTATTATTCAATATTAATCAAAAGCAATTATGGAAAAATACAATAAATTCAACCAAAATTAATTTTGAGATCATAAATTATAAAAATGTGATAACTTTTTGAAATATAACTTCTATAAAGTTCCAAAATTTAGTTTCCAAAAATGGCGCTACTAAAATGAAGAGAAACTTTTATTAGAAAAATATAGCTTCTTATGTGTAAAATTTTATTTATTATTATATTATTTTTATGAAATATATTAAAAAAAAATTAAAAATTTATTGAATATATAATAATTTAATTTCATAATATGATTTATACTATGCATTCCCACTAATTTAATGAATAGGTAATAATAGTATTTCACTGTTGGTCTAAGTTACGCATTGCAAGCAACATAAACTATCAAAGAGATTAGCATTAAAGAAATGATTATATCAGTCATGTTTACATAAAGGCTATATAGGTCACCAAAATAAAATTAATTAGATAATATCTATAATTTTATCCATGATTCAGTTGTGGATATTTTTCCATTCTTTAAGAATAATATTGAACATCAAAGAGTAAAAATTCATATTGTCACAATCATAGTTAAAGCATGTAAAAAGGTTTAAAAATGATTATGGTGTATCTGTGACATATACAAGTCCACTAAATATTGGATGAAGAAAATTCTACCCTTACCACTTTAATATCTAATTAGATAAGTTTATTAGAGACTTCTTTTTAAAAAAATTAAATTTTATTTAAATCAATGATAAGGAAATTTTATTATTAGAATCATAAATATATTCATTTATATAAAATATGATAATGTAATTCATATATTTTGAATGTGATGAAAAGGTTCTAATTTATGTTTTCTGGAGAAAATTTTATGTTATGTTGATTTTGAAATTATTGTGTATTTCCTTTAAAAATTTTGGACATTGAATTTGTAACATCCTGTGTAAATAAAGAATATGAAATTTTCATATTTATTAATATTTGTGAATAAAATGTTAATATTACTTTAAATAGAATTCTATGTTCGATGGCGTACCCAGTATGAAAAAATTAGTTTCTTTGAAATCTTACGTTGCACACTAATAATATAATAATATAATTTTTAACGGTAGTTACCGCCTAGACTTTTTAATGGAGGGAATGAAAAGAACTAACTTTAAAATGATTATAAATGTTTTTTACCTATTTTTAAATTTATCCAATAAAATTTTGATGCTTAAAATAAGGAATGAATTCGATTTTAAGCATTAATATTCTAAAGTTCATTAAAAGGTCGATTAACCGCCTTTTGATGGCGAACCATTTTTTAAACTTTTTTGTAAATTTTATATGTTATATTTGACAAAATAAAATCGTTATTTAGAATCAGGACACCAAAATTTACTTTTTGTGAAATTTTTTAATTTTTCCGATAAAGTTCATTTCATAATGAATAGTGAAAAAATACTGCATTTTACATTAAAACTAATTTTTCATATAATTTTATTATATGGATATATTATCTTTTTAATTGGTTTAAAGTTTAATTTGAATATATTTTTACCATTTAATCCAATGGTGGTCATTATAATTAATTTCACTTTGAAATTGGACATAAACAATTGTCAATCTTTTGATAGATATTGTTTCGTAAAAACACAATAGTTGTTTTGACAATGAGAATTATTTTTAAATTAATTACTGCAATTTCGATGATTTGAATTTTGTAATATATATTTCATATTTTGAATCAGAAGGTCTATATTGTTTAATTAATAGTTTTTTGTTTTGGGGAATTATGAATAGTAATGACGGTAATTATCATTAATTATCATGATTAATTAGTAATCTGGTAGCTAAGGGTAATAAAATAATATCATAACAATATAAAATGACCCAAACATGTGTCCAAATCCTTTTTTCTTGAGTCATGGACGACCATGTGAATCTTTTTACCAAACATGATGGCCCATGGAGTCACATGGGTGTAATAGTGACATTTATGACATTATTTTTAAAAAGAAGAGAAATATAACAAATGTTTGAATATCCTAGGTAAAAAGAATTAATTTTGTTTACATAAATGATATCTTAGACTATAAATATTCATTAAAATTCTAAAAATATTCTATACATCATGGTAATTGTTTTATAATATTTAGACATTAAATAAATAAATTTATTAATGACACCATGATGACACACTGATTACCTCATTAATGAAAGATTTAAATAATATGAAACGATAAGGTAACATATAAGACATATACTTTTCAAAAACCTATTGGATTGGTTTATTTAGAACCCTTATTATCTTATCCTCAAAATATATTATTGTGGGACATTTAAAATCCAAAATGCTTTTTATAATAAAGTAACATTTTAAGACATTCCAAAAGTGACCCTACTCCCTCTTATAAAAGGCCCCCACCTCTACCCCCTAACCCACACCTCTAAATCCCTTGGCTCATCCAAATTCGACTCATATTGTCTCTCCACATCCCTCTATTACTCCTAGAGGCCTCACTTTATGCATAAGTCATTCCAAATAATCCGTTGGCTCAAATAAAAAAGAGTTACCCGATTTAGAGATAATGTCTTCTCTCGAGTTTCTTCCTTTTATTTTCCTTCATCACAAACCAATATATTCTAATTATTTTATCCCATAATAACACCAGTATCCTCAGTATAATAAGATGTTGTTAGGATAAGTATTTTACCTACACATACACACACCTCTGTCTAATGGTAAAAGAACATACTATTTCTGTGGGTGGCGAATTACTTCCTCACGAAATAATGATTGTTCAGTCTTATTTTAACACATTTCATGGTGGAAATTTTGATGTCAATATATTTAAAAATTATATATATTATATTTATGTCAACTATATGATTCTGTATTTTATATTTAAAATATAACTTTATGTTTTGTATGTTGTGCAATTTCGATAATGTCATATGAGGAAGTGTTGACTACCTCCCCCTCAAGTGATGTGGCTAGTTCATCCCAAACATGGAATTTATAAATAATGTAATTAATGAAAATATTTTACCTATATAAAATATATATTATACTTGAATTATAATATATATATATATGTCTCATTTAGTTTTAGTTCTTATATTATGATAATGAAATTAAAGTAGCGTTCATGCGTACATACGGGCTACTGTCTCCATGAACAATGCATTTCATTTTTTTATCTCCAAATGTTATGGAATAGAATAAAATTATTATATAGTAGATATATATGATATTTAAATAATTAACCAATCTAGAGATGATGTACTTATAACTACATGGGAAATTTGTTTCAAACAAGTTCATTTTTGACACACATATTGAACATCGATAAAACATATCATCTAAACTCACATAATTAACTAATTATTATAACATGATATGAATTGAACAATAAAATTTAAAATATGTCCTTAAGAAATTATAAATGGCCCTATGTTTATTATTCCGTAATATAATGAAACGAACAAGACTAGTCAGACTTGAGGTATGGGATTTCTTATCTCGCTTTTAATTCAATGAGCATTCCATTATTCGCAAATTATTTTTTGTATGTGGTGTATTGTGTAATGAAAATTGATATATATTATCATTATTATATTTATTTTCATGGTATTATTTGATTCATTTTGTTCTTATTACCTTTTGGTAATAAGAATCGATTTATTACTACGAGGAAAGGGGTTTTTATCTCACTTTTTATTCAAGTGAGATTCATGCTACATTTTCCACTATTTCCTTTTGTGTGGTGTGTAAATTGCACATGATTGTTTTCTTGGTTTAATATACTTTAATTTATTTGTATTTACATCTTCATTGTATGATTCTTCTGTCATGGGGTGTACATTTCGAAAGTTACCCAAATCGGTTAGGGAACCTTTCACCCTCCACTTTTTAAACGACTTCTTTTTGTTAGGTCTTTTAATTTACATTTGTTTATGTTGGGATATATTCTTATATATTTTTATTGCTATAAATTTTATGGCCAAGTGATGAGATACCCTTATTATCTCTCATAAAATCAATTTCTGAATTTTAATGTGACGATGTTAGGCTGTCAAATTTCTATAAGGGAACTTCTTAAACCAATTTCAATTCATCGATTTAAACCTCTACATCTTGATAATGTCGTTCTATGGATATGTGTTGATGGCCTCTGATTGTTTTACAGCTAATATCCACTTATATTGGGTGTATTTATATTTATCACACATAATTATGTTATTTATTTATTCTTTATCTAAGGATACCATCTTTGTATGGGAATTCATCTCAATATCCTTTCATTAAGGCATCTATTGATTTCTACACGACATTATTTTATACGGTGAATAAAACCCTTTTGAATTTTAATTTCATTCAAAGGTAATCTTTTCTCTACAAAGCGTTTTACTAAATGACAAAAAGGGTTGTTTCTTTTTTTATCGTAAGCGGTGACAATGACCTTTTCCACCACCGCGAGTATTATTTGTTCTATAGATTCCTTAACAAGCTTTAATGTTTTCAAAAGAAAAATAATTACCATATACTCTTTTTACATTTTTTGGTACTGAAAATGGGTTTTAGAATGGATTTTTTATTTCAATATCTTAAAATGTTATATTATTATTGCAATGTGGGAATGTTATCTTTCCTTTATTCTTGAGTTAAGTGTTATGATTATGTTATGGTTCTTGACCATTGTTACATATAGAGGTGGTTCCGTGATAAATCTGGGGAGGGTGAGCCTGAGATATCTCTCCAAAGCATTGGGTAATGCGAAGGAAATAAACACTAAGGTTTCTCTGAAGATATTTAGGGAATATACTGCGTTGGGTATTCCAAATGTAAACATGAGGGTTACTCCTTATGAAGAATTTTATGAATGCCTCATGTTACCTTTATGTCTTATGATTTATATGAGTTATAAATAAATATTATGATTTTATGAGTAATGTTAATGATTTTATGTTTTATGAGTAAAGTATGATTTCATTGATTCTTATGTATACATGGAATAATGTTTTCTTTCTGTATTTTTATCCCTTACTGAGCTTTTTATGCTCATCCCATGTTTTTGAAATGTTTTCCACAAGACCTAATGGTGAATAGGGTCATGGATGGGATTAAGAAAAGACATGTTGTCTAAAACATGGAACTAGTCATGTTTCTTTTTTAATAGTTTTTATTTTATAAAAAAAGGAAACTGAGTAGAAGTGTCTACTTTATAATCTTTTGAGATGAAATAGTTTATGATCTAATTCTTTAAAATTCTAAAACTGAAAAGATCCTCAATGTGAATTATTGAAATTACCCATGATTAAGAAATGTTTAAGGCTATGGCATTATAGTTGGTATAAAAGGGATTTTTAGATAACTGTAGATGTCAATGTATTCTTTAATAATAAGTGACATTACCATAATGGTTAGGATTTCAAATAGAGTTATAGCTTTTTTAGATAAAGTGAATGAGATTAAGATATCTTGAATAATTATATCTTAGTATTATATGATTATTTTACTGATATACTCACAATGAACTTATTGTTTATAGTAAATGGATGGATCTATCAGGCACCTATGTAACAATGGATGTGAAGAAAACTATGACGATTTTCTGAACAAGCAACTGAATGATATAGGAGGTTTAATGATAACTCTTATGGTTATTCCCAACCAACTATCTAGAGTCATGATTGACCACCAGAACCATAGTGATTTTTATAAGGCATCATACAGGTGAGAGACAAATCCCTACAGATGTTAAAGTAATAATCATAATGTTAAGTGTGTTAGAAATAATATGTGTCAATGATGTGGAAAGAAACACCTAGGAAAATGGTTCAAAGCGACAGAAAGATTCAATAAATGTGTAAATGAAGGCCATAAAGCAAGAACCTACAATGGAAAAAAGGAAGCATCTAGTTGACTATAAGAAGGGGAAATAAGTTCTTTCTGAGGGATCAATTGAATTTTTTAAATGTGGTTTGCATGGTCATTATGCAAACACATGTCCTACGAAGAAGTTTTGGGAATGGGATTACCCAGATCGTATAAATATTCATTTACAAATACCTAATGCCAATCCTATTGAGGATGATGAAGCTGACAATGACCAATGAAATGTATGAATTATTTCTTCACATATGTTTTCTTATTATTAAATTTTAGGATATGATTCATTATTTTGTTTTTAGAAAAGAAGTATTTCAGAAGAAGTTGGAACGTAATGGTTAATGGATTAGGAGGAATCTAGAACGAGTAAGAAGTAATCATATAAGGGATTCAAGAGTTATGATAGATTTTAGGATGATGAAAATTTTAAAAGTATTACTGATCATTTTATGATAAGATTACATTAGAATAATTTTTATAGTATGTGTATCCCTAAGGTGTGATATATGAAAATTTTATTCAAGGAATAATTTTCTTTTCTTATGTGGATATAGTTATAAAGAACAATTTGGGTTTATATGATCCTTGAATTTGAGGCAATTTCTATTTAATAAATTTTGTGTTGCAAAACTAACGTTATTAGACAAACATTGTGGTTAAAATATGTTATGTATATTTTTGATGAATTTATCTCTTTTTGGGAATGTTATAAAATTATGTAGTTTTTTAAAAGGGACAACACACAAACCATATGGCAACCGGTTGAGTTGGATGATGTTGCGGGAATCAAACCCACAACCAAAGTGCGACAGGTATTTATCACCTACCACTAGACTTCGTGAAGTCCCTGGTTAGTATGACTATTTAATTTTCAGATAGATGATATTATGAATCAGGAATAAGTTGATTTTGGGTTGTCTATGGAAATGATTAACCAATCATGGAGGATATTTGATTAGGTTAATTACTTTTCAATATGATACGTTAAGAGTAACTGATTTTATTTGGAGAGAAATGATAAGATTTACCTTGGAAGACTATGTGATTAAATCCTTCAGAGATTTGGGTTTCAATCTTAGTTTGGATTACATTGAAGAATTTTATGGATATGAGTTTATTTAATGTTCTTTCTTGAACCTTGGGTTCTTTTTGTTGAATTTTGGAGAATAAGAGTAGTGTTTCTTTTTGTAAAGGATTATCATTTTAGGTATTATCTGATCTTCTACTGACAATTATGGTTTTCAATATGGTCTAAAGACATGGAAAATATATAGTTCTTCTTTTTTTGGGTCAGGTGATTATCAAGAAGTCGATTATATCACTCTTAATGTGAACAAGTCATCCTAAATACTCATCTTTTGGAGAAAATATGAGATTGTGTCCGAAATCTAGTAAGAGATGAAAGTCTACATGATAATTAAGTATCATCCCTTATTATTTAGTAGAGATCATAAATAAATTCCTCGATTTAATGTAACTTAAAAAAAATGTTTTCTGTTAACTTTTCTTAATGGAGAATCAAATACCGCATAACCCATCACAAGTTTGTGGATTTCAAATTGTTTACTTTCTCCGGATCATGTTTTCTATCACTCTTTATCCGAACATGACACCTAGTTTCTCCTCTATATTCACGTTTTCATGGGATCCTATTATGGCTTATCTCAGGTGACCATTTTACTTATCTTTATTTCTTTTAAAGTGATATTTTTATTGACTCCTTTTATGATGTTGGGCTTTCAATGAAGTTTCTGAGCCTAATTTTAAAATTGGGAGGATGAAATTTCCAAAAGGGGGGAAGGATATAACATCCCAGGTAAATAAAGAATATGAAATTTTCATATTTATTAACATTTTTTATTAAAATGATAATATTACTTAAAAGGTAATGCTATGTTCGATAGAGTACAGAGTACGCAACAACGAGTTTCTTTTAAATATTACGCTGCACACTAAAAATATAATAATATTATTTTAAATGGTACTTAATGCCTAACCATTGTAATGATGGAAATGAACTGAAAAAACAACAATATGATTATATCTGTTTTTTAAATATTTTTATATTTATCCACCAATAGTTAGAGGCTTAAAATAAGGAAAGAATTCGATTTTATGCATAAATATTCTATCGTTCTTTAAAATGTCGATTAACTGCCTTTTGATGGTGAACCCTTTTTAGACCTATTTTGTCAATTTTATATGTTTTATTTGACAAAATAAAATCCTTCTTAATAATAGGGACACGAAAATTTAATTTTTATAATTGTTTGTCATTTTTCCGATAAAGTTCAATTTTTAATGAATAGTGAAAACTACTGCATTTTACTTCGAAAATGCTTTTTCATATATTTTAACTATGTGGATATATTATCTTTTTAATTTGTTTTATAGTTTAACAAGAATATATTTTTCACCATTTAATTCAATGGTGGTCATTAGAATTAATTTCCCTTAGAAATTGGACACAAACAATTGTCAATCATTTGATAGATATTGTTTCTTAAAAACACGCTATTTGTTTTGACAACGGGAATTATTGTTTAATTAATTACCTAAATTTCTATGTTTTGAATTTGTTAAAATGGATTCCATTTTTGAAGTCAAAATGTAAAAATTATGTAATTAATAATTTTTTGTTTTTGAACATTATGAATAATAACGATTATCATTAACTATCGTGATTAATTAGTAATCAGATAGTTAAGGGTAATAAAATAAAATCATAATAATATAAAATGACCCAAACATGAAACCAAATCCTCTTGGTTCAGTCATGGCTGACCATGGGAAGATTTTTACCGAACATGACGGCTCATTGAGTCACATGGGTGTAATAGTGACATTTATGACATTATTTTTAAAACGAAGAGAAATATAACAAAGGTTTGTATATCGTATGTAAAATAATTTTAATTCTGTTTACAAAAATGATCTCTTATAGTATAAATATTTATTGGAAATCTAAACATATTTTCTATATCATGGTATTTTTTATAATTTTTTGACTTTAAAAGAAATTATATATGAGACCATGATGATGCAGTGATTACCGCATTAATTAACGATTTAAATAAAATGAAACGATATTGTAAAATATAAGACATAAACTTCTCTAAAACCTATTGGATGGGTTTATTTAGAACCCTTATCACCTTAACCTAAAAATTAATCATTGTGGGACCTTTAAAATCAGAAAATTATTTTATAATAAAGTAACATTTCAAGACATTCCAAAAGTGACCCTCCTCCCTCTTATAAAAGGCCCCCACCTCTACCCCATTACCCCCGCCTATCAAGCCCTTGAATTATCCAAAATCATCTAATATTATCTCTCCAAATCCCTCTCTTATGCATAGAAGCTTTAATTTGTGAATAAGTCTTTCCAAGGAAGCCTTTGGTTCAAATCAAAAAGAGCTACCCGATTTTGTAGTAATGGATTCTCTCGAGTTTCTTCCTTTTATTTTCCTTCTTCACTCACCAATATATTCTTATTATTTGATCCCATAATAACACCAGTATCCTAAATATTGTAGGATGTTTTTATGATAAGTATTCTACCTTCACTTACACACACCTCCCTCTAATGGTTAAAGAACATTCTATTTCTGTGGGTGGCAAATTACTGCCTCACGAAACGATTATTGTTCAATATTATTTTAACACCATTCATGGTGGAAATTATGATTTTAATATATTTATATATGACATATATTATATTTATGACTTCTATATGATTCTGTATTCTTTATTTAAAACATACTTTTATGCTATGAATGTTGTGCAAATGCGATAATGTCATATGAGAAAGTGTGGACTACCGCCCCATCAAGTGACGTGACTCGTTCAGGCCAATAATTTATTTTATAAAGAATTTTATTAATGAACTTATGTTAACTATATAACATATATATTATACTGGAATTAAAATATATTTTTGTCTCATTTAGTTTTAATTCCTTTATTATGACAAAGAAATGAAGGTAGCATTCATGCGTACGTACGACCTACCGTCTCCATTAGGTGCATTTCATTTTTTATCTACAAATGTTATAGAATAGTATAGAATTAATATATATTGAATATATATTATATTTAAATCATTAATACCATTCTGGATATGTTGTAATTATAACTACTTGGGAAATTCTTTTCAAACAAATTCATTTTTTACTCATGTACCGAACATCGACAAAACATATGATATGAACTCACATAATTAACTAATTATTGTAACATGATATGAATTGAATAATAAACATTAATGTATTTACTTAATAAATTATTAATTTAACTAAGTTTATTATTCAGTAATATAAATAAACAAACAAGTCAAGTTAGACTTGAGGTAAGGGATTTCTTATCTCACTTTTAATTCTGTGAGATTTCCAGTATTCGCCACTTATTTATTACATGTCGTGTATTGTGTACTGCCATTTGATATATATTATCATGATTATATTTATATTCATGGTATTGTTTGATTTATTTTGTGTTTATTATCTTTTGTTCATACGACTCGTTTCATTACTATGAGATAAGGGGTTTTATCTTAATTTTTATTCCCTTGAGATTCATGCTATATTTTCCACTATTAACTTTTTTGTGGTGTGTGTACTGCCACTGATTGTATTCTTTTTGTAATATAATTTAATTTATGGGTATTTTCATCTTCATTATATGATTTTTCTTTCATGGGGTTTACGTTTCGAATGTTACCCAAATTGGTAAGGGAACCTTTCACCCTCCTTTTTTTAAAAGACATCTTTTTATCAGGTCTTTTAATTTACATCTTTTTATATTGGGGTCTATTCTTATAAATCTTTATTGATGTAAATTTTATTTCCATGAGATGATATACCCTTTTTATCTCCCTCCAACTCATTTTCTGAATTTTAAAGTAACGTTGTTAGGCTGTTGAATTTCATTAAGAGAACTTCTAAACCCAATTTCAATTTTTTGGGTTAAACCCCTACTTATTGTTTTTGTGATGCTATGAATATGCATGGATAACCTATGCTTTTTTTATACATAATATCCACTTATATTGGGTGAATTTATATTTTCCACACATAATTATGTAATTGATTTATCCTTAATCTAAGGATACCGCCTTTGTACGGGACTTCGTCTCAATCTCATTTCGTTAAGGCATCTTTTGATTTCTACATGATTTTATTTTATTTGGTGTATAAAACCCTTTTTACTTTCCATTTCATTGAAATGGAACATTTTCTCTACGAAGAGTTTTACTAAAAGACAAAAATGAATGTTTATTTTTTTAACGTAACCGTTGACAACAACTTTTTCCGCCGCTGCGAGTATTATTTGATCTATGGCTTCCTTAAAAATCCACAATGTTTTAAAAAGAAAAATAAATACCATATACTCTTTTTATGTATTTTAGTATTGAAAAATGGTTTTTCTCATGGATTTATTATTTCAATATCTTAAAATGATATATTGATATTGCAATGTGGGAATGTTATATTTCCTTTATGCGTAAGTTATGTGTTATGATTATGTTATGGTTCTTGCACATTGTTACATATACGGGTGGTTCTATGATAATCCTGGGGCAGGTGAGCCTGAGATAGCTCTCACATATATTGGGTAACCCGAAGGAGTTAAACGCGAAGGTTTCACTAAAGAGATTTTATAAGGCCCCAGCCTTAAACCTTACTTAATATTGAATTAAATTAATAATTCACGTTGAGGATCTTTTCAGGTTTAGAGTTTTAGAGAATTAGAACATAACTATTACATCTTAAAAGATTACAAAGTAGACACTTCTACTAAGTTTCCATAAAATAAAAACTCTTAAAAAGAAAGATGTCGAGATTCCATGTTTTAGATAGCATGACATTCCCTTGATCCCATCCTTGACCTTATTCCACTTTAATTCCTGTGAAAAACATTTCGAAAAACTTGGGGTGAGCATAAAAAGCTCAGTAAGGGATACAGAAAGAATGAAAACTATTAGTTTTTCAAACATCAAGTAAACCATATATACTCTATCAAAGTAATACATTCACCTTTATGAAGTAGTAAAAACTCTTCGCTGAATGAAGTATCATTACTTACCTTTTTGTAACAAAAAAAAACCATAAAAAGAACACATAACATATATAAAGGTAACTTTGGACATAAACATACTTAAGTGGAATAACCATACGGTCGACTTCCACACATATCACTTAATGGAATAGCCATACGGCCAATTTCCATACATACTTAATGGAATATCCATACGGCCGACTTCCATACCCAATGCATTGGAGGTTATAACGTAACCACCCGTCCTGGTATTCACGGCACCACCCGTCATATGGTTTATAACGTAACCACCTGTTAAAATGTCTAAGTACCAATATAAAATCATAAAACATAAAACCAATATAAATGAATGATACCATTTCCACATTTCAATCACAATGTATCATAAATATATTGACATAATAGAATCCTTTTTCAAAACCATTTTCAATACCAAAATACATAAAAGAGTATATGGTATTTATTTTATTTTAAAAACATTACAGCTTGTTGAAGAAGCCAAAGACCAAATAATACTCGCGGCGGCGGAAAAGGTCATTGTCCCCACGTACGTTAAAAAAAACATTCCTTTTTGTCGTTTTTTAAAACGCTTCGTAGAAAAAGATTACTTTTGTATAAAAGTAAATGTCAAAGGGGTTTATACACCATATAAAAGAAAGTTGTGTATAAAATGAAATATGCCTCAATGAAAGGAGATTGAGACGAAGTCCCTTACCTCGGGTCCGACTTGACTCGATTGTTCTTTAACGTCCTGAATAATGAACTTGAGTTAATTTATACTTGATTAAGAACATTTTTAAAGTTCATTATTCGTTTTATATCACTTATTGCCATGTTATAAACATTATGTAACCATTTATGTTAATAATGTTTGTTTTGTTAATATTTGGTTCTTAAGTCGAAAGTGGACTTCTTACAATTACATGTTGTTCGTGTGGTCAAAGGTTCTTTATATCCAGAATGAAATTCCCGATTTGGATATAATATGTATCATATATATCCAGCATATATATGTATTTATAATATTACATAATCATTTAGAGGTAAGAAATGAAATGCACCGTTCATGGAGACGGTAAGCCGTACGTACGCATGAACGCTACTTTCATTTCTTTGTCATATTAATGAATTAAAACTAAATGAGAGGTATGTATATTCTAATTCTAGAATTATATTCATCATTTAGATATATCATTAATTATATATATCCATTATATACTTGTACTTTTAATAGTACATTACATTTGGGGATATGAAATGAAATGCACCGTTCATGGAGACGGTAAGCTGTACGTACGCATGAACGCTACTTTCATTTCTATCTCATACTTTATTGGAATGAAATAATAATGACATAGAGGTATATTATAATTCCAGTATAACATCATATATAATAACTTTAAATCCATCCTTTACACATCCCACATATGGCATTAACGAATCACATCACTTTGAGGGGGCTGTACTCCGCACTTTCTTAAATGAAGATATCACGTATACCCATAATGGAAACCATAAAGGTATGTCAAAAATGAAAAATACAGAAGCTTAAAGAAAACAGAAACACATTATATATCATATATAAAAATAGTGACATCATAATGGCCACCTTTAAAGGTGTTAAATGAGTATTGAACAATCATCGTTTCGGGAGGCAGAATTTCTCCATCCACGGAAACCGTATGTTCTTTAACCATTTGATGTAGTTGTGTGATAGTGTAGCATGAATAAATCTTATAACAACATCCTAGTATATTTAGGATACTGTTGTTGTTACAGGAGAAGTAAATAAAAAGAGTTTAGGGGGTTGGAGAAGCAAAATAAAACAAATGAACATGAGAGAATGAATTACCTTTAAAAGTATAACTCCTTTTGATTTGAGCCTAAAGGATTCCTTTGAAAAGATTCTGCCCAAAGGGAATCCTCTAGGATGAGGATAGGGATATGGAGAGAGTAAATGGGCAGGGGTTGGACGAGCCAAAGGCTTGAGAAGTGTGTGAAATGAGGTAGAGGTGGGGGCCTTTTATAAGAGGAGAGGAGGAGCACTTTTGGAAAGTAAAGAAATATTACTTTATTTGAAAATGTGTTTCGGTTTTAAAAGGTCCCACATTGATATAATTCGTGGATAAGGTGATAAGGGTTCGAAATCCACTCATCCAATTGGTTTTGGACATGTGTAGTTTATAGATTTTACATTATCTTCCCATTTTATTTAAATTGTCAAATAATGATGTCATCACTGCATCATTATTATGTCATAAATAATTTAATTTATTTAATGTCTAAAAATTATAAAACAAATACTATGATGTAGAAAATCGTTTTAGCTTTCCAATGACTATTTATAATAGAAATTTGGACTTGTATAACCCCACTTAAAAATTGTTTTAGTAAAACAATTTATGTTAGTGTCATTTTCACTTTAACATTAAATAAAAATATATTAATGTCATTTTCCAACAAAAGTGGCTCCATGGGGTCCCCAAGTTGGCACATGGCTTGTATTGGTCGGCCAGGACTCACCCAATAGGTTTAGGACAAGTGTCATGGTGTTTTCACATTTTTATAATATCATTTTTACATTAAATTACACTAATTACCTCTAATCGCGATTAAAAACATAATAAGTTATTATTCACCAAAAAATTATTTTAATCTCATTGAACCACATTTTAAATAATAATGACAATCATGTATGTAGGATTTTCAAAATTCAATACACATTAGTGATAAACTTTCATTTAAATGAAAAATCAGTTTGCTTGATTACCACTTAGTGGTTTCACTATTCATCAAAAATTGAAGTTTTTCAGAAAATTACCAAAAATTCACCCTAAGCTATATTTGATATTCAGAATTCAAAAATGAAGTCTATTTTACAAAATTCAAAACATATAAGTCACATTAATTAATTTCATAATTAATTCCCACTGTCAGAGCAAATAGCGTGTTTTTATGGAACAATAAGTATCAAAAGATTGACACTAGTTTAAGTCCGATTTCAATGTGAAATTAACTCCAACGACCACTATTGGATTTAATGGTAAAAATATTTTCTAATTTCACTTTAATACCAATTCAAAAGATAATCTAATCATATTAAAAATTAGATTAAAAAGAGGTTTTGAATTAAAATACAACATTTTATAATATTCATAAAAAAATGAACTTTATCAGAAAGGTACCAAAAATTTACACAAAGTAAATTTTGTTGTCCCGATTCTAAAGAAGAGTTATATTTGGTCCAATAGAATTTATAAGATCGATCAAAACTATATTTAATGACGGTTCTCCATCAAAAGGTGATAAGTGGACCTTTCGTGAAAATTAGGGTATAAATGCCTAAAATTGAATTCTTTCCGTATTTTAAGCCTTTATCTTTTATTGGTTAAATATAAAAACATTTAAAAACATATATAATTATATTTTAGTTATTTCTATCCATTCCCGCCAGTACAACGGCTACTCTTTAAATAACATTTAAAATAATATTATTTTATTACTTGTGTGCAACGTAAGTTTTCAAAGAAACTCATCGTTGCGTACCGAGTACGCTATCGAACGTAGAGACCCATTTTAATTAAAATTAATATTTAATTCGTAAATATTAGTAAATATGAAAATTATTTATTCTTTAATTACCTGGGATGTTACATCCTTCCCCCCTTTTGGGAATTGCGTCCTCGCAATTTTATTCACTTATCAAAATAAGTGGGGGTATTTATCCCTCATAGCATTTTAAGATCCCCACGTTGCTTCTTCAATCACATGGTTTTTCCACAAAACCTTTACCTGATGAATCACCTTATTCCGTAACACCTTCTCCCTGTGGTCAAGAATCTGGACCGGTTGTTCTTCATAAGATAGGTTCTCTTCCAGCTGAACTACCTCTGGACTCAAAACATGAGATGGATCTGGCATATACTTTCTCAACATTGAAACATGAAAAATATTGTGTACCTGAGATAAACTCGGAGGTAAAGCCACTCGGTAAGCAACTGATCCAACTCTCTCTAGAATTTCATATGGCCCAATAAACCCTGGACTCAGCTTTCCTTTCTTACCAAATCTCATCACACTTTTCCAAGGAGAAACTTTGAGAAAAACATGATCACCTACCTCGAAAGATAGATCCTTCCTCCGGTTATCCACATAACTCTTCTGCCTGCTCTGAGCTGTTCTCATGTGTTTCTGAATCAGCTGAACTTTTTCTGCCATCTCTTCTACCAATTCTGGTCCCATCAACTTCCTTTCACCCACTTCATCCCAGAAAGCTGGAGTTTGACACCGCTTCCCATATAATGCCTGAAATGGTGCAATCTGTATACTGGAATGAAAACTGTTATTATAAGAAAACTCAACCAAAGAAAGATGTTGGTCCTAACTTCCCTAATAATCCATCGAACAAGCTCGTAGCATATCCTCCAAGGTCTGAATTGTTCATTATGACTGCCCATCTGATAGAGGATGAAAAGCTGTACTAAAATTTAATTCAGTACCCAACGACTTCTGAAGGCCTTTCCAAAAGTTAGAAGTAAACCTGGGATCATGATCCGATACAATGGAGAGAGGAACTCCATGTAACCTGACTATCTCTTTAAGATACAGACGGGAAAGTTGATCAAGAGAGAAAGTATCTCGTATAGAAAGGAAATGAGCAGATTTGGTCAAGCGATCAACAATAACCCAGATTGCATTATTACCTCGAGATGTCCTCGGTAATCCAACAACAAAGTCCATGGATATATTCTCCCATTTCCACTCTGGCACTGGTAAAGGCTGAAGCATCCCTTTCGGTAACTGCCACTCTGCTTTAACCTGCTGACAAGTCAAATACTTCACAGTAAAATCAACAATATCTCTTTTCATTCCATCCCACCAGTAATACTCCCGCAGATCTCTATACATATTAGTACTGCCTGGATGAACTGAAAACGGAGAACTATGAGCCTCACATAACAACTCATTCTTCAACTGTGAATCACAAGGCACACATAACCTCTTCCCAAACCTCAAAACACAAACACAAACTTATCCAAGAACTCATGGAAAATTTTATTCATAAGGTCCATGAATACAACAGGTGCATTGGTTAACCCAAAAGTCATAACTACAAATTCATAATGGCCATATCTAGTACGGAACGAAGTCTTTGGAACGTCTGCTTCTTTTACTTTTAACTAATGGTACCCCGACCTCAAGTCAATCTTCGAAAAATACTGACCTCCCTGGAGCTGATACCACTTCATTCGATGGCCCATCATCTGCTGAAGTTGTTGCAAAGGATTTCACCACCCCTTTCTGCTTGTAGTCTGGCTGCATTCCCCAAGTTGAGTTCTTCGTTGGACACTCGTTTGCATAATGACCCATTTCATTACACTTAAAACATCTTACCATTGGATTTTCATTTCCTGCTTGATCATCTTCCTTACAGTTACGAGCAATATGACCAGACATACCACACCGAAAGCACTTATCGGACTTGGATAAACAATATCTAGGATGCATTTTACCACACTTCTCACAGGATGGATATTTGGTTTTCTTACCTCCTTGCTTCTTTGATTAATTCTTCCCCTTTTCCAGCCAACTAGACCTCTTATTCTGTTGTTTGTCATAGAACACCTGATCATCGACAAACTCTATTTCCACCTTCTCCACACATCGAACAAGTTTTTCATAACTTTTGAATTCTCGAGAAGCTAAAGCCCTTCAATACTTTGGCTTTAACCCTGAGTAAAAACGGTTTATTTTACTATCAATATCTCGTATGAAGTTTGGAGCATACATTGCCAATCGAGTGAACTTTTCTTCATAATCAGCCACTGAATCATCCTCCTGCCTCAATTCTAGGAACTGTTTTTCCATCCTAAGACGAACCACCTTAGGAAAATATTTCTCAAGAAACATACCTTTGAATTCGTCCCAATGAAGATCTTCAATCCCATCACTATCCCTGATATTTTTCATCATCGACCACCACTGATCAGCTTCACCTTCAAAACCGTAAACAGCAAGACTAACCTTTTGATGTTCTGAACACCCCATGACATCAAAAATCTTCTCCAGTGCTTTAATCCACAATTCAGCTTGCATAGGGTCAGATGATCCTCTAAATGATGGGGGATGTTGCCTCATGAAATGTTCCACCACTGACATGTTCCTCTGTGGTTGATCTGGCTGATCTCGTGCATGGATACCACCACCATTTATAGCCTGAGTCAACTGTGCCATCACTGCAACAAACTGTTCAGTTACGAATCCGACCATCTCAGGTTTCTGATTTGGAAGGTTATCTTCCTCCTGATGTCGTCCCAACATAGCTGCTCTGTTTCCTCTGCGGAAAACCATTCTGAACATAGAAATATCTTAGGCGAAGCAACATGGTAATCCGTAAATGCTATATCATTTCAATCATATTATAATTTAACACTTTTCTAACTCCTAAAGTTGTCTAAACTGACCTCTGATACCAACTATAAGGCCCCAGCCTTAAACCTTACTTAATATTGAATTAAATGAATAATTCACGTTGAGGATCTTTTCAGGTTTAGAGTTTTAGAGAATTAGAACATAACTATTACATATTAAAAGATTACAAAGTAGACACTTCTACTAAGTTTCCATAAAATAAAAACTCTTAAAAAGAAAGATGTCTAGATTCCATGTTTTAAATAGCATGAAATTCCCTTGATCCCATCCTTGACCTTATTCTACTTTAAGTCCTGTGAAAAACATTTCGAAAAACTTGGGGTGAGCATAAAAAGCTCAGTAAGGGATACAGAAAGAATTAAAACTGTTAGTTTTTCAAACATCAAGTAAACCATATATACTCTATCAAAGTAATACCTTCACCTTCATGAAGTAGTAAAAACTCTTCGCTGAATAAAGTATCATTACTTACCTTTTTGTAACAAAAAAACCATAAAAAGAACACATAACATATATAAAGGTAACTTGGGAAATAAACATACTTAAGTGGAATAACCATATAGTCGACTTCCACACATATCACTTAATGGAATAGCCATACGGCCAATTTCCATACATACTTAATGGAATAGCCATACGGCCGACTTCCATACCCAATGCATTGGAGGTTATAACGTAACCACCCATCCTGGTATTCACGGCACCACCCGTCATATGGTTTATAACGTAACCACCCGTTAAAATGTCCAAGTACCAATATAAAATCATAAAACATAAAACCAATATAAAGGAATGATACCATTTCCACATTTCAATAACAATATATCATAAATATATTGACATAATAGAATCCTTTTTAAAAACCATTATCAATAGCAAAATACATAAAAGAGTATATGATATTTATTTTATTTTAAAAACATTACGGCTTGTTGAAAAAGCCAAAGACGAAATAATACTTGCGGCGGCGGAAAAGGTCGTTGTCACCACGTACGTTAAAAAAAACATTCCTTTTTGTCGTTTTGTAAAACACTTCGTAGAAAAAGATTCCTTTTGTATAAAATTAAATGTCAAAGGGGTTTATACACCGTATAAAAGAAAGTTGTGTATAAAATGAAATATGTCTCAATGAAAGGAGATTGAGACGAAGTCCCTTACCTCGGGTCCGACCTGACTCGATCGTTCTTTAACGTCCTGAATAATAAACATGAGTTAATTTATACTTGATTAAGAACCTTTTTAAAGTTCATTATTCCTTTTATATCACTTATTTCCATGTTATAAACATTATGTAACCATTTATGTTAATAATGTTTGTTTTGTCAATATTTGGTTCTTAAGTCGAAAGTGGACTTCTTACAATTACATGTTGTTCGTGTGGTCAAAGGTTATTTATATCCAGAATGAAATTCCCGATATGGATATAATATGTATCATATATATCCAGCATATACATGTATTTATAATATTACATAATTATTTAGAGGTAAGAAATGAAATGCACCGTTCATGGAGATGGTAAGCCGTACGTACGCATGAACGCTACTTTCATTTCTTTGTCATATTAATGGAATTAAAACTAAATGAGAGGTATGTATATTTTAATTCCAGAATTATATTCATCATTTAGATATATCATTAATTATATATATCCATTATATACATGTACTTTTAATAGTACATTACATTTGGGGATAGGAATTGAAATGCACCGTTCATGGAGACGGTAAGCCATACGTACGCATGAACGCTACTTTCATTTCTATCTCATACTTTAATGGAAAGAAATAATAATGATATAGAGGTATATTATAATTCCAGTATAACATCATATATAATAACTTTAAATCCATCCTTTACACATCCCACATATGGCATTAACGAATCACATCACTTTGAGGGGGCGGTAGTCCGCACTTCCTTAAATGAAGATATCGCGTATACCCATAATGGAAACCATAAAGGTATGTAAAATATGAAAAATACAGAAGCTTAAAGAAAACATAAACACATTATATATCATATATAAAAATAGTGACATCATAATGGCCACCTTTGAAGGTGTTAAATGAGTATTGAACAATCATCATTTCGGGAGGCAGAATTTCACCATCCATGGAAACTGTATGTTCTTTAACCATTTGATGTAGTTGTGTGATAGTGTAGCATGAATAAATCTTATAACAACATACTAGTATATTGAGGATACTGGTGTTGTTACAGTAGAAGTAAATAAAATTAGTTTAGGGGGTTGGAGAAGCAAAATAAAACAAATGAACATGAGAGAATGAATTACCTTTAAAAGTGTAACTCCTTTTGATTTGAGCCTAAAGGCTTCCTTTGAAAGGATTATGCCCAATGGGAATCCTCTAGGATGAGGAGAGGTATGTGGAGAGAGTAAATGGGCAGGGGTTGGCCGAGCCAAAGGCTTGAGAAGTGTGTGAAATGAGGTAGAGGTGCGGGCCTTTTATAAGAGGAGAGGAGGTGCACTTTTGGAATGTAAAGAAATATTACTTTATTTGAAAATGTGTTTCGGTTTTAAAAGGTCCCACATTGATAGAATTAGTGGATAAGGTGATAAGGGTTCTAAATCCACTCATCCAATTGGTTTTGTACATGTGTAGTTCATAGATTTTACATTATCTTCTCATTTTATTTAAATTGTCAAATAATGATGTCATCGCTGCATCATTATTATGTCATAAATAATATAATTTATTTAATGTCTAAAAATTATAAAACAAATACTATAATGTAGGAAATCTTTTTAGATTTCCAGTGATTATTTATAATAGAAATTTGGACTTGTATAACCCCATCTAAAAATTGTCTTTGTAAAACAATTTATGTTAGTGTCATTTTCACTTTAACATTAAATAAAAATATATTAATGTCATTTTCCAACTAAAGTGGCTCCATGGGGTCCCCAAGTTTTCCCATGGCTTGTCTTGGTCGGCCATGACTCACCCAATAGGTGTAGGACAAGTGTCATGGTGTTTTCACATTTTCATAATATCATTTTTACATTAAATTGCACTAATTACCTCTAATCGTGATTAAAAACTTAATAAGTTGCTATTCACCAAAAAATTATTTTAATCTCATTGAACCACATTTTACATAATAATGACAACCATGTATGTCGGATTTTCAAAATTCAATACACATTAGTGGTAAACTTTCATTTAACTGAAAAATCAGTTTGCTTGATTACCACTTAGTGGTTTCACTATTCATCAAAAATTGAAGTTTTTCAGAAAATTACCAAAAATTCACCCTAAGCTATATTTGATATTAAGAATTCAAAAATGAAGTCTATTTTACAAAATTCAAAACAGATAAGTCACATTAATTAATTTAATAATTAATTCCCGCTGTCAGAGCAAATAGCGTGTTTTTATGGAACAATAAGTATCAAAAGATTGACACTAGTTTAAGTCCGATTTCAATGTGAAATTAACTCCAACGACCACTATTGGATTTAATGGTAAAAATAATTTCTAATTTCACTTTAAAACCAATTCAAAAGATAATATAATCATATTAAAAATTATATTAAAAAGAGGTTTTGAATTAAAATACAACATTTTACAATATTCATAAAAAAATGAACTTTATCAGAAAGGTACCAAAAATTTACAAAAAGTAAATTTTGTTATCCCGATTCTAAAGATGAGTTATATTTGGTCCAACAGAATTTATAAGATCGATCAAAACTATATTTAATGACGGTTCTCCATCAAAAGGTGATAAGTGGACCTTTCGTGAAAATTAGGGTATAAATGCCTAAAATTGAATTCTTTCCGTATTTTAAGCCTTTATCTTTTATTGGTTAAATATAAAAACATTTAAAAACATATATAATCATATTTTAGTTATTTCTATCCATTCCCGCCAGTACAACGGCTACTCGTTAAATAACATTTAAAATAATATTATTTTATTACTTGTGTGCAACGTAAGTTTTCAAAGAAACTCATCGTTGCGTACCGAGTACGCTATCGAACGTAGAGACCCATTTTAATTAAAATTAATATTTAATTCGTAAATATTAGTAAATATGAAAATTATTTATTCTTTAATTACCTTGGATGTTACAGATTTAGGGAATATTCTATGATTGGTATTCCAAATGTAACCATGAGGGTTAATCCCTACATAGAATGATATGAATGCATCAGGTTACCTTTATGTCTTATGATTTCAATGAGTTATTCATAATTATTATGATTTCTTGAGGTATGTTAAAGTGATTATGTTTCATGAGTAAAGTATGATTTCATTGATTCTTATGTATACAAGGACTAATGATTTCTTTCCATATTTTTATCCATTACTGATCTTTTTTATGCTCATCCCATGTTTTTGAAACGTTTTCCACATTTCTTAAAGATGAATAGGGTCAAGGATGGGATCAAGGAAAGACATGTTGTCTAAAACATGGAATTAGTCATGTTTATTTTCTATGAGTTTTTATTTTATGAAAAAATGTAAACTGAGTATAAGTGTATACTTTATAAACTTTTTAGATGTAATAGTTTATGATCTAATTCTCTAAAACTCTAAACCTGAAAAGATTCTCAATGTGAATTCTTGAAATAACCCAATATTATGTAATGTTTGAGGCTGAGGCCTTATAGAATTTTGAAATATGTATTTGGGATTAGTCATAAGTTTAGAATGTATTAAGATTAACATCAGATATTATTATTTGAGGATAAATTATGGATTATTAGTTTCTATGTGGTATAATATTTTATTTAATTTATCATTTTTATTTTTTATGTACTAGATTTAAACCTCGTGATTCATTATAATTGATTCATGCATAGATATTTTTCTTTAATATCCATCTTAAGGTGAGTGAAATAAAGTGAAAATATACCAAAGAACTCCCAAATGATGATATTATAAAAAACAAATAGAATTTAAACATGTCATTCTATTATCTCTACTGCATATATGAATTGTAAAATATTCCCTCAACAATAGGAGAATGATTTAGGAACCAAAACATTAATTATTTACTTTTAATTATGATAAGTCATGGATATTTTATCTCATAATAAAATTAATGGGTTTTTATAGTTATCTTTTCAATGAACATGTTATATTTCACTTCCATGTCTAGTTTTTCAAATGACAGTTCTATTATACTATTCTAAATCTAATTTTTTGTGACCATCATATTTATCATTCCCTGTTATTGAGTGTAATTTTTATTAGATTTATTTATTATGTGGGTTTTCCCAAAATGAATTTTAAAAGAATCTACCCAAAAATTTTGAAGTGAACATAGAAATTTTGATGAAACAATTTATTGAATTTGGGGATACTGTAACACCACATGGATTATGGTATGTATCTTTTGAATGTTAATATTTTTGATCTTTTACATTGTATGCAATACCCAATATCAAAAAATAACGATATATTATTATAACCTAATCATTAAATAAGAGGAAATTAATAGTATTAAATATATAATAAAATTTATATAAAATTTATTCAACAAATTTTATTTAAACTCATCCAATATATTTTGTTGGAATAAGTTATTAATAAATATAATTTTACACACAACAAATATATTTTCTAAAGGAAATTGTTTAACCTTTTAGTAGTCAACATATTTTAAAACAATGTTTTTTAATAAATTAAAATTTATTAGAAAAAAATAATAATTTATAATTTTTAATATATTAATTTACATTTATTTATTATCCCTATTTTGTTTTGATAAGATTTATTTTTAGTTAACAGGAAAAAATATAATATATTAAATAAAAGATATCTTTTGAATTAAATAATATATAATGTTAAATTGTAGTTTAAATTGGATTTTAATTAAAATTTTATCACTGATATATATAGTAATATAGCTTAAATCATTTTAAAAATTTTAATATTGAATTTGGATATAAACTCATTTTCATCTTTTTGATGATTTCATTTTAAAACCTTATCTTCTCACCCCGTCTATGAGATTAATTTTAAATTAATTACAACGACTTTTTTGTATAAACTTTTTATAAATTGATTGAATATTAGGAATAAGAATCTAAAAATATAGTAGTTAGTTACATTTTATTTGTTAAAAATATTAATATTTAACTTAGTATTTTTATTTATTATGGATAAGGGTAAATCGGGTAATTATCTGTAATAATAATATTTTAAATATTATAAAATTACAGTAACACGTGTTATAAATTATTTAGATGAGTGATTTTATTGTTGGTAAAATTTTATGGACTCTTATATAAACTTGGATGACATTAATACCATTATAGTGTTTTATTTTATCAAAATTCATACATATGACATTAATGTTTTTATACGTTTTACATTGTTTATATGTTGTAAACATAATATATCATCCAATATAAATAGTAATTTGAAAAATAATACTTTTATATTCATAATGGTAATTTTATTTTATTTTTTAGATATAAATAATTACTATAATGGAATTCACAACGTTTATGTATTGATTGATAAATTAATGGAAATATCAAATTAATGATATCACAAAAACAAAATAAATATAATTGAAGATAATTAATGTAATCCATGGATTTCATTGACACATTTTCTATTTTAGTGATGTTCTTCAAGGGTTGGTTTTATGATATCTTTTATATGTATTTTTTTAATAATCATTGTTTTAAATAGTCTCAATATAGACATTTATGTTATATTAATTTAAATAATAATTTATTAAATAACATAATATATAAAAAAATCTAAAAATCTGAAAAAAAATATTTATATGAGGTTTAAAATGTCACTCAATATTCTTTTATAGTTATTTTTTCAATTTTTTAAAATATTTACCCTCAATGTGTAAAAATACATGGTTTGAAATTATGTGATAAATGGAATAAATAATTGTTAAAACAAAATGATAAGTGTAAGAATATGACGAAACATATTAAATAAAATGTATTGTAGTATTCAATATATTAATATTATTGTTATTTAAATAAAGTATTTTTTATCAATTTGTAATTGAAAACTATATTATATGAATTATATATTTTACAATTTTTCAAAAGTTACCCTCACCACAATTATAAAAGGGAACCTACTACCTCACTAATTAACAGAACATATATCCTTATAGATAAACCAATAGATGACCAATTATCTTACCATAAACTATATACAAGTTATGTAGATCCTTATCTTCCAAAAATACAATCCCTAGATCGCCTGAGAATATATATAAATGAAGTCTTATGAATATGAGGTTATCATTCTTACCAAATCCCTCACGTTAATTCTTCTTCTACTTCTTATTTTTATGTTGTTTCTAAAATAAAATAATAAATAAAGTATCATATATAAAATTTATGTTATTTTTGTTATGAAACAACCATACAATACCTTTTATTAATCCTATGACAAATAAAAGCCCCGAACGTTCATACATATGGATTACCATCTCTAAATAGAAGTGTAATTTATTTTTTTATCAACATAATACATTGATTTCTTGGGTAAGAAATAGTATGGATATGTAATATCATAATTACATGATATTTATTCTAGAAAATTAATATATTATCATATTAATTATGCATTCAACTACTTATAAATGAGATCATCGCATGTGCATACGTACAACTGACCTTCTCAATAATGTGATTAATTTAATATGTAAAAATTTTAAGAACTATTATAAAAATTTAAATAATAATTAATTATTATATTTGTGAAATTAATATTATGTTGGATATTTTGAGTTTATATTTTACTTAAGATACTTGGTACATTCATTAAAAAAACAATCCTGAGAAAACTTGAAATTAACTCAAGTTGTAGTGAAATGAGTAAACTATTATTAATACACATGTGGTAAAATATTATGAAGGTATCATATATGATATTATATTTATTAATATAATTTTATTATAAGATTTTATTATATTGAAAACCCTTATATAAGAGCTTCAAACTTTTATGGAGGAAATTAGACCTAAGGTAAAAATTTATTTCCCAATCTCGCTAATATTCAAGATTGTTACTCTTTAAATATCCACCCAGGAATATTTATTATCCATTTACATTTATTGAAAATATATTATGAATAAATGTTTTTAATGTTACACTATTAAAATGTAATTTCATTTTTCCCATGGATGGATTTTTACAAAATAGTTGAAATTAATATTTTTTTCATTTTCTAAACAAGACTCTGTGAATTTTTAGATAATAATATTTAGATAGAATGATTTATTGACTTATGCCATAGGAATTTAATATATAGATTTCATGATGAATTAGTTTCTTCCAGAATAATTTATCAGTTGACGTTGCTATTTTTAATGAAATTATTTTTTATCAATATATTGCTTTTTAAATAAGATATTTCAAAGTAAAAAACATTTTTCTGTCAATAATTATTTAATTATATTATTATAGTATCTTCATCCCTATTAATAAAAAAATTTCATCTTCAAATTCATTGCTATTTATCTTTTATAATATTATCTACCATATTTTATTAAATGGTATATGATCGATTTGATTGTGGATACACTATTTTGAGACCATTCATCATATTAAATTTAGTGGATTATATATATTAATTGGATAATTTATTCCCATTTAATATTCTATTATTTCAATATGAAATTTTATTTTTTATCTTCCCCACCATAGATTTGATAATTAATTTGACTTACTAAGTGATGAGTGGGGCCCATTATATTCCCTCAATGCATTTGTTGGTCTAATGAGAAAAACTAGTTATGGTGTTGGATTATGGCTTACATATTTATGTATGGTTCTTGTTTGAAGCTGTTATGGAATGATTATCATGTACAAATATAAGTCCCCAGCCTTAAACATTACTTAATCTTCAGTTACTTCAAGAATACACGTTGAGGATCTTTTCAGGTTTAGAGTTTTAGAGAATTAGATCATAAAACATGCATTACATTCCACATTTAAACAAAGTGGTTACATAAAAGATATTACTCATTTTTTCCATCAACGGAATCATATTTAAAATACAAAATGGATTCTTTCATGAGACTTCCTTTGCACTATCATCACATCATGTACCTTTCCCTTGACCTGTGAAAAATATTTCAAAAACATTGGATGAGCATAAAAAACTCAGTAAGGGATATAAAAACATGGCAAGGAATCATGAGTACATGAATACGTAAGAATAAATGAAATCATACATTACTCATAAAACATAAGCACTTTAACATACCTCATCAAATAACGAATAAAACATTGAAATCATAAGTCATAAAGGTTACTTGAGGCATTTATAACATTCTTACGTAGGGAGTAACCCTATTGGTTACGTTTGGAATACCCATGACAGTATATTCCCTAAATATCTTCGGAGAAACTTTAACATTTAACCCCTTCGCGTTACCCGATGCATTGGAGAGCTATATCGGGCTCACCCACCCTTAGTTTATCATGGAACAACCCGTCTTCATAATAATGACCAAGAACCATAACATAATATTATCACATAAAACATGCATAAAGGAAACATAACATTTACACATTTCAATCACAAGATATCAATACAACACATTGATATAATAAAAAAATTATGAAAACCATTTTCAATACCATAATAAAAGAAAAGTAAAACATTGTATTTATTTTTCATTTTAAAAAAGGTATGGCTTGTAGAGGAAGCCGAAACTCAAATAATGGTCACGGTGGTGGAGAAGTCGTTGTCGCCGCATAAATACGACAAAAACATTCCATTTTTTCGTTTAGTAAAACACTTCGTATACAAAATATTCCTTTTGGAAAAACGTAAAAGTCAAAGGGGTTTATACACCTTATAAAATAAGGTTGTGTATAAAACAAAATATGCCTCAATGAAAGGAGATTGTGACAAAGTCCCATACCTCGGGTCCGACTTGACTTGATCATTGTTTAATGTCCTGAATATTAAACTTGAGTTAATCTATACATGCTTAAGAACCTTTTTCAAGTTCATTAGACCTTTTATATCACTTATTACCATGTTATGAACTTTATGTAATCATTTATGTTAATAACAGTCATTTTTTCGATATTTGGTACTTAAGTCAAAAGTGAACATCTTATATTTACAAGTTGTTCACATAGTCAAATATCCATTTTCTAAACAATCATATTAATGATGTAGATGTCATATATATCATATATATCCAGTATATACATGCATTTATAATATTAAAAAATCATTTAGAGGTAAGAAATGAAATGCACCGTTCATGGAGACGGTAAGCCGTATGTACGCATGAACACTACTTTCATTTCTATCTCATACTTTAATGGAAAGGAATAATATTTATATAAAGGTATGTTATAATTCCTGTATAATATAATATATAATATCATTAAATCTATCCTTTATACATACCACATATGTTATTAACGAATCAAATCACATTGAGGGGTCGGTAGTCTGCACTTCATAAAATGAAGATATCGCGTTTACCCGTAATAGAAACCATAGAGTTATGCCATAAATTAAAAATAAAAAAGCATAAGTAAAACATAAACATTTTATATATCATATATAAATATAGTTACATCTTAATGGCCATCTTTAAGGTGTTATATGAATGTTGAACAATCCTAGTTTCGTGAGGCAGAAATTCACCATCCACAGAAACAGTATGTTCTTTAACCATTAGATGTAGGTGTGTGTAAGTGTATCTCGAATACTTCTTATAAAAACTTCCTAGTATATTGTTGATACTGGTTTTGTTACAAATTAAATTAAAAAAAAGAGTTTAGGGGGGTTGGAGAAGCAAAATAAAACATAAGAACACAAGAGAAAACACTACCTTTAAAACGAGTAACTCTTTTTGATTTGAGATCAAAGGCTTTGGTGGGAAGAATTATGACATAATTGAGGCTTCTAAGAGTAATAGGGGATTTTGGAGAGACAAAATGGTCAGGGGTTGGCCGAGACAAAGGCTTGAGAGGTGTGGGTAGGGTGGTAGAGGTGGGGGCTTTTATAAGAGGAGAGGAGGGGTACTCTTGGGATGTTATAAAAGGTTACTTTATTATAATTTTTTTTTTCAGATTTAAAAGGTACCAAAATTATATATTTGGAGGATAAGGTGATAATATTTTTAAATCCACCCATCCAATAGGTTTTTGACATGTGTAGGTCTTAGATTTTACATTATATTTTCATTTTATTTAAATCGTTAAATAATGAGGTAATAGATGCATCATCATGGTGTCATAAATAATTTAATTTATTTAATGTCTAAAAACTATAAAAATATATCATGATGTAGGAAATGTTTTTTATCTTTATAATGAATATTTATAGTAAAAAATGTTACTTGTATAACCCCATTTAAAAATTGTTTTAGTAAAACAACTCATGTTTGTGACATTTTAATTTTAACATTAAATAAAATGTTTTTAATGTCATTTTCCTACCAAAGTGGCTCCATGGGGTCCCCAAGTTGACACATGGATTGTATTGGTCGGCCATGACACACCCAATAAGGGTAGGACATGTGTCTGCATCATTTCATATTATTAAAACACTATTTTTACCTTGAATTACACTAATTACATCTAATCGCGATTAAAACCTTAAAAGTTAATATTCACCAAAAAAAGTATTTTAATCACATTGATCCAAATTTTACTTCTTAATGAAAAACATTAATGTCAGATTTTTGAAATTCAAAACACAGAGGGGGTAAAATTTTATTTAAACGAAAAATCAGTTTTTTTAAGTACCACTTAGTGGTTTCACTATTCATCGAAAATTGAAGTTTTTCAAAAAAATACCAAAACATAAACCTAATCTATATTTGATATTCTGAATTCCAAAATGATGACTATTTTACAAAATTCAAAACATATAAGTTACATTAATTAATTTAATAATTAATTCCCGATGTCAGAGCAAACATCGTGTTTTTATGAAACAGTCAGTATCAAAAGATTGACACTAGTTTATGTCCAATTTCAAAGTGAAATTAATTCCAATGACCACTATTAGATTAAATGGTAAAAATATATTCTAATTTCACTTTAAAACCAATTCAAAAGATTATCTAATCATATAAATAAATTAGATTAAAAAGAGGTTTTGAATTAAAATACAACATTTTTCACTATTCGTTAAATAAAGAACTTTAACGGAAAAATACCAAAAATTTACACAAAGTAAATTTTTATGTCCTGATTCTAATGAAGAATTATATTTGGTCTAATAGAATGTATAAGAGTGACCAAAAATATATTTAAAGAGGGTTCACCATCAAAAGGCGATAGTTCAACCTTTCAGTGAATATTAGAGTATCTATGCCTAAAATTGAAATCTTTTCTTATTTTAAGCCTTTATCCTTTATTGGGTAAATGGAAAAACATTTAACAAACAAATATAATAAGTGAAATGAATTGAAAACATGTATTATGAAACAGTGACTCGCAATTAAATGATAATGAATAATATTATATAAGTTAGCCTGAAAAGTATCCCAATAAGATGGAAAAAATAAATGTTTGAAACCATCAAAACTATGGAAACATTTAAAGTTTACACCGAAAATTTAATCCCTAATATAGTAATACAAGGTAGAATAAATTATCCTTATATTATCCATATCACCAACAATCCACTGAAAAAATAAAATCGACATGATCAGGGATAGTGCAGGAACCATTAAAATGATCCTTACAGTAATAGACAACATGATATATGAGGGCCTTCCATTTTTATAATATCTGATAAACATTACTCAAAAAGGAAAAAGGAATAGAGTCATTTCTATCACTGTGAGTGTAATGAAATAATATATATTTTATATCACCAAATTTTATCTAATTTTCATTGAATGATTCATTTTTTATTAAATTTGTAATAATAAGAATACTATTAGTATTTCTTTCTATTTAAAAATCCTTTATAATACCATTAGAAAAATAATTGAACACCTTTTTCTCTAGAAAAGAAAAATTATAATTCTAGATAGATAATATATCACTACTAAGAGAGAAAAAATTATACTTTCTCAATTTGTAAACAATTCATTGACCATTTAACTTTAATAATGCACGAAAAAGAATCAGTCCAATAAAAAATACATCTATAAACAACGTGTATATTTTTACCCCACAAAAATTGAATCACCAAAGAAATGATTAACCTAAAAGTAAAAGAAATATTAGGGTATTTTATCACATGAAAAACCATGACTGTATGATGTTTACAATTTATCTTTAATATGTTTTTTCATAAAATTGACGCTCATTTGAACATAGATGACTCATTTATAAATGCCCATCCATGATTTTGTCCACCATTACATTGATATTACTCCATTACTAGGTGTTCTTGGAACCAACATTATTCACTTCCATCAATCAATTAGAGTTAGTAAAATTTATAAATTCCTTGGAGGAGATGGAATTAGTCATAGAACCCCTTTTTCATCTAGATTCATAATTCAATTGAAGTCAAAATGGTAAAACCATAGTCAATTAATATAATCTGTGAGATACTCAATTTCCATTCCTGGACACCTATGGTCCGAAAATATTTTTTTAACATATATCATGTAATATAAATTTTCATACCCATAAATTTAAAGGTACATGAAACATGTTTTTTAATTGATAGAAAAAACAGTGTTTTAACAAACAATGAATTTTTTGGAAACCCATGAACGTTTTAACATCTACCATAGAATAATTGTTCCTATCAAATGAAACCAAATATTTTATATATTAAAAACTCTGGTTGAATAGATCTATATAGCTTCAATGAGTCACATGAGAAAAAGATTATATTTATAGACATAAATCCTAAGGGAACTAGTAGTTTTATTATAATGCATCCCTAGTCAATTCAAAAAAAGTGTCTTCATTTATATCTGGATCTGGGGTTGGAACCACCATCCTATTTTCCCCATAGATGTTTACATCCTTACATTGTAGGAATTTAATATTTTATATTAGATAAAGTAGATCCTTGTATGAGATTATATATATTAGTGGACTAAATCACCTCCTCTATAGAATCCCTACATTTTATTTACCTGTCATCATCCTTATTATTAAATGACATGTTTTCTAGAGAATATTTAATGTTATAATAGATCAGTGCAACACCATTAGAGGTAATAAATGAATCTTGAACCAAAATGTATATATCCACTATATTCGAAGAAATAATGACAAATGATTCACTAGGATTCTATAAGGAGTCCATGTTCACCCCATTTAAAATAATGAAATCATCAATAGGACTTTCTTCTTGTATAGAATCAGAAAAAATAACCTCATCTTGATACGTGATAACAAGATCCCTTGTAACGTCTCATTTAGACATACGATCGAACATGTAACTGCACCGGTCAACACATTACTTCATATGCATCTCCTTGTATACTAGAGACTACTGACATGCAAAAAGGGTTTATGGAAATTAAGTGGGGAGACTATTCCGTCATTTTTATAGTGAAAAGTGGTAACAGATAGTAAACACAGATAAAAGTGGAAGCAATTATAATAAAATAATCAACTAAATAATGAAAATGGTCAATGCCAGTTTATAGAATTCATAAATTATAGGGTGATACATATCGGAATGTAGTAAACAAAAAAATATACATCACATATTTGTATAGAAATAAGGAAAGACTAAAGTCCCCATTGGCGTGCTTTACAAGAATCCGAAGCTCTCGCTCATTCCTTTGCTCCTAACATCCAAGTACAAGCTAACAACAAGAAGAAAGATCCAAGGTCCTACAAATATATAGATTCTAATTAGGTAACCTAGTGAAATGGTATTCTAAGTAGGGCGTGATATTTAAATCTCAGTAGGCTGGGACCATTAGTGTCTAGTTCAATCAGGACAACGTAATATAATAAAAGTGTGCAAGTATAACAAACGGAAAATATAATTGAATAAATAAACTACAACACATCCAAGTTCATAAGGGACACCTATCTGAGGTACCTACATCAATTCGTAGCCAGAAATTAGTGTATGGATAGGAACAATATATATATAATGCATAAAGATATTATTTAACATATAAATTGATATTCTTCATTTATCCAAATAAATATTTAGGTCCCCCTGAACACCCGTCTCTTAACACCTGTCACGGTCATGTCAGATTTTGAAACATTTATCATATTAAATTCAAAAAACTCATTTAACACCATATTTCATTATTCTTTTAATTAAATTCATATATGACCATTTAGGACGTCAATCCAATGTCAATTAATGTCCGTATAATGTCATGTATAGCACCCACATGAGTATTTGGAGAATCAATCCTTGTCTCTTGGCCCATGGTTGTTTAAAGCATCAGTCTTAGTCTCATAATGAAATTTTTCACTCATGTTGGGTGTAAAACGGAATGTTTCTCACCCTATGACTATTTGGAGCATTATTCCCCATCTCACAACCCATTTATAAAACATACAGATATATATTTAAATACATACTAGGTGTTGAATGTCACATCTATCACCTCGTGAGTATTTCGATCATCTGTCACATTTGCACAACCCATTTATCAAACATATATATATATATATATATATCATGGGTAGAATGTCATGTCTAGCACTTCTAGATCACGTCTATTTATTAAATCATAAATTAATTACTTGAGTCCATTATTTATTTCGATAACTAATTAATAAAATCAATATCATTATTATCTAACAATTAGTTAAACATAACAATTCCATTTTTAACTCATCAATTAACAAATCATAACTATTACTATCTCAATATTAGAGAATTAATTATACAATTAATTATAAACCAACAACCATATAATTTTAAATAATTAATTCAAATATTATTTATCTCAATAAAATATTTCAAAATCACATAATTAATTCACAAATTAATTATCTCAAAGAAACTATCTTAATATCAGATAATTAGTTCACAAATTAGATATCTCATGGAAACCATATCAATATCACATAATTAATTCAAAAAATATTTATCTAATGGAATAATTTTCAAAATCACATAACAAATTCCCAAATTATATATTATAACTTAGTAAAAACAATATCTCATAATTAACCCACCTATTAATTATCTATATTATAAACTCAAAACATACAATTAATTCAGAATTAATTATCTCAAATGATCTGGTTTAATATCTCATAATTAATTCCTGGATTAATTATCATCTCAAATAAAATAATTAATTTATAATTAATTATCTCCAAAGTATCCATTTTAAAATCACATGATTAATTCACAAATTAATTAGATCTAAGAAACCTTTTCAAAATAAAATGATTATTTCACAAATTATTTATCACATAGAATCAATTTCAATATAACATTATTAATTTTCAAAATAATTATATCATCTAAACACAAATCAATATCTCATAATTAACCACTGATTAATTATAAAATATTGTAATTTTATAACACATAATTAAATCAAAAATAATTATTTAAACTTAACAAAGTAAAATCTCATTATTAATCCCCTGATTAAAGATCATCTCAAAGAGAGTAATTACTTAATAATTAATTATTTCAACATAACAAAATTATTATCTCGTAATTAATATCCCAAATATTTATCATTGTATAGTAAATAATTAATTGATAATTAATTATTTCAACTCAACCAAATTTATTGAACGTAATTAAACACCCGATTATTTATTAAGTCTACAACCACAAATATTATAATTCATTCATAATTAATTAACTCAGTTCTATAATACACAATTTAATCCAACATTGTTGTCAAATTTTTCAAGATAAGTAAATCAATAAACTGCACTTTTTTAATTAGGCTATGTTGATAACCATACCTCAATAAATTGGTAGATCATATGCATTCTACATAAACCGCAAAGCAATTGTGGGAACACACATCAATAATAATGCGCCAACGAGCGTTGAAATCATTACTGTACCTTAAAACAATTAAATGACACCCATGATTAGTGCATTAGGGATTTACTCCATTAAATCAATCAACTTCCACTCAAATCCACCGTAAGAACTTAATTACAAGGGTGAGAAACCAATTAATTGGTATATAGCCTTACCCGAATATGTCATAGGTGAATCAAATTGAGCCAAAACATTGTGCCTTATTTGACGGTCATTAGAATGTAGACCAACGAGTCATGAGACACCTTCTACATTACCATGAATTAGAAGGAATGAAGAAACCAGATTAAGCCTAAATATGGGATTTCGTCCTTACAAAGGTTCGACAAGAGAGATTTGAATCAACTGATGCAAACAATGAGAAACATGGTAAAGGACTTTTCTCAAAGGGATTCAAAACATTCAAGAAATAACAAATGTGATGTGGTGCTCAGAGACGGAGTTATGAGGTGAGGGTGGTGAGCCATCCATGGGAGTATGGGGGGGGGGGGGGGGTCGTACCTCACACTAATATACTGCTCCCTATTGTGTTCTCTATTAAAAAAATAAAACCCTAATTGAAATAAATAGTGTTTTAATAATAATAATAATGATCATAATAGTAATATTATTATCAATTTATTTAAAACACCACATAGGTAGACCCCAACACCTCATTAAACAACATTTAATTAAATCCTCTTCAAGTTATTTTAGTTAAGTAAAATATCCATGATTCCTCATTTAATTAAATTACTGTTTCCTTCTGAAATTGTGGATGATCTCATTGATTTAAGATTCAAACATTCCAGGAGGTTTCTAACAGGTTTGTTCATTGAACTGGAAACATCCAATGATTCCATGTGCATTTGAGCCTACTTTACAAAGTTAGGCGCTCATTAGTTGTAGACTGATGAGGCTTATAAATTTGCATTGGTCCGGTGGATGGGAGGTCAGACTCATCACACCTTTTTGAGGGGAATTATTGTCTACTATGGGACTCTCTTTATAGATTTATGTTATGTTCATGAATCCTTAGTACATTACCAAGTATAAAATGATCTTTCTTTTAGATATGACAATCAATGATTGATATGTAGGAAATTGAGAGAATAATTTATATGTATTCAAGGTTATTCATTAATAGAGAATAAACTGTATTTATTAGATATTCATAGTCAATGGTATTCTTTGATACATAAAATTCTCTTGGTCATTATGATGACCATACTAGTATTAAGGCCACTCAGTGGGGCACTTGAAGTTTATTATCATTCTGAAGGACATGAATTATTTCAAAGTTGGGATCGAACCCACAGATGGGCTACCTACATATCCTTTATTTTGAAAAAAGAATCAAAACAAACGTATTTCAATTAAGGGAGTATGATTTTTCTGATTGATGGCTCAAACAAAGATGTCATAATTTCTTTTACACTTTAAGCTCACATGAGTCATGCTCGGTGTGAAAAACAAGAGGTATTGGTAAAGCCAGACAATTGTGCCATGAAATATGCATTCATAATAAATGATCATTAAGATTTACTTCAGGGACGAAATCCAGGAACTAGGTCCATAAAGGTATATGTGCTTCATGTATATTTGGATACTCTAATCTTGGGGCTTACTCCTAAGAAAGATGCCCAAGTTAGGATGGGACATATAATTGGGTTTTATTCTTGAGAAGGAAGTACAGATCAAAAGTAAATTAAGACTGGTTAAGGGACTTGGGGCTTACTCCTAAGGAGGATGCCCATAATTAATGGGAATTATTACTGGGATGTACTCCTAAAAAGGAAGCCCGGGTTATGTGAATTATGGTTGGTGCTTACTCTTAAGAAGAATGCCCATTCTTGAGAATTATGACTGGGGCTTATTCCTGAAAAGGAGGACCATATTTAAGGGGTTATCTCATCTTAAAGTATGAGGTTTAATGAATGAAATATCAATCTTTATTGACATAATGATGTATAATTCATTAGGTTTTGAGAGATATTCCACGGAGTTCCTTTCAGATAAGGAAGTCAAATCAAGAAATCATGCTAGAAATGGCTTGGAAGAGTGTCTTGAAGACTGAATCATGAATAGAAGAGGTGAAATGGTAAAGGAGGTGTTAAATGGGCAAGAAAGGCACCCAAAAAGGCAGGGGTGCTCAAGTCTTGGTAGGCACGCAGGTAATGCGTGGGCGCGCAAGTCCTGGTCGTGCGGGTATACCTGCGCGACACATGTGTACATGCGTGATTGTTAACCAGTAGGGTAACACTTGGGAATTCCTTGACCAAATCCTTTATAATTATCCTATGGTACTTCCATAATAGGGGTGCATAAGTTTTGGTTAAAAAGTAGGGTGGTGCGTAAGTATGTTCATTTCCATTAAGGGTAAAAACACCTTAGGTGTGCAAGTGTTAGTGAATTCTAACACTTAGACCGTACTCCTCTTGTTTAGACCTTCCATTATAGGTAAAGAATTAACTTATAAGTGTTCAAGAGACCTGAAGAAGAGACTTGTGCATTCAGAGCTTTATATCTGAATTCTGGAAAAAGTCCTCCTGAAATGGGTGGCCCACCGGGTCTATTTATAGGATGGAGAAGAGCCCGAGCATTTATCACTTAGGGCGTGCAATTCACTTGCGTGACCATTAGGCGTCGTGCAAGTGGACTTGCAAAACAGTGATGGAACTTGCATGGCGCATGTGATTTTGAAGCCTTGTTCATGCCTTTGTAGATTTTTGATGTTTTCATCAAAGGCCGAAAGAATTTGTGCAAAGTCGTATATATTTACATTCCTTTGGACTCTGTGACAAAAATTATCATCAAAAAAAGTCCCCCCTTAGAGTTAGATCTGATATAAATTAGGATGTGACTCTGAGGAAACGAATAAAAACAAAGTAAAGGCGGAGCGCAAGTGTTCAGGGCGCAACACTCGTCGTGCAAGTGCGAGTCACGCAGGGCTGTAGCGCGCAAATGGGTAGCCTGGCTTATAAATATGCATTCATTTGCCATGCATAGCATCTGATTTCTGGATTTTTGAGCTCTTTTCACACAGGTCTCCTTCGCCGCACAATTTTCTCGTTTTCCGCTGTTTATTTGTTGCGGCACTGTTGTCAAGGAAATAGGACTTGCACGGTGATACTTGCGAGCCAAAAACTTGCATGGTGCATTAACACTTGTGTGACACATTCATACATGCGCGTCAAGTTTAGATTTGTGCGCCTTAATACCTTTTCCATTTTTCTGAAATTCCTCCAAAAATTTTATGAAAAATCAACAAACTTAAAATTTTATTTATTCAACTTTTGTGCAGAATCAATGGCTCTTAGAAATGGAATAGCTGATGAACTGGATACCAAGCGGATTGATGATATGATGAACATCATTGGACACAATTATTATACCGTAAAAGTATCACTCTTTCGGATTTGGCTAAGTATCTAAAGAAATATCATCGTGACTTCCCCCAAAGCATTTATTTGCCATTGTATGGCTATGGTCATTTGGGAGAAGTTACTATTCCAGAAGCAAAGAACTATCTCCCATTTTCATGGTTTCAGAATTATACCATCTTTTGTTCAGCAAATATCTCATTTGGAGGAGTATTTCTACGTGCTGGAATAGTGGAGAAGGCCCACAAGATGTATCACAGCCCTTGTATGCCAGATCTGAAACCTCATACGCCTGAGCTGCAACCACATTGTCATCCTTCAGTCTTCCGAAATGTTTAGATGGATCAATCCAAAGGCTGGAAGAAAAGTTGGGACATCTGTCCTAGGGGATGTATGAACCCAACTTGGATGTGGACATACTGGGTGCGACAAACCTATGGAGAGTTTGTCAAGGATCTGAAAGGAGTGGCAATATACAAAGCTGTCTAGGTTGGGGAAACATATTTTTACGGACATGATATCTTCATGCTGGAGATACTCAGCCACTGGAGCCCAGAAACTAATTCATTCCACTTGACTCATGGAGAAGTAGTCATCAGTCTGTGGGATGTCCATAAATTCTCAGGGGCTCCGATTTTGGGCGATATATATGATGAATTCATTCCTCCTAAGGTAACTTGGAATGATTCAGAGAAGACTCTTGCATTAGCTCGGGAATTATTTAAAAACATCCATAGGCTCAAGAGTTCAGAGACCTCGTTAACTCATTCTAGAAAGGATATTCATCTGTAGGAGTGGATGAATATATTTCTTATTTAGAAGAAAGAGAAGTATCCAAAGGAGAAAGAACCGAAGGAGAATGGATCCATGAAAAAGAAATCCAATGATAAGAGGCCCAAACGTCCTACTACTTGCCCAAAATATTAGAAGAGTGGTGCTCCTGGCACATTCTGGCTAACTCTAGAAGCAGGAGAGTTCGAGAAGTGGGGAAATGAGGTGAATCAAAGGATCCCAAAGAAGACTCATTTGGAAGGCTTCTTGGCTATGTGGCTCAACATTTATCTCTTTCTAGTCAGGGATTCGAAGGGAGGCGTCAGGCTGGGGACCTTCATCATTGCGGCAAAGTTGGCTGAAGGAAAAATGGTTTTCATGGATACCCCCATTTAAGGAATGATTCACAGGAGTTTACTTCATGTCTTCAAGGGTAAATATCCATTAAGAATAGTGGGACCATTCACAGTTTTATGGGGATTGATTGCCAATCATTTCAGGACTTACAATGTACAAAATGGATTACAAATTTCTGGAATATCTTTTAGGCCGTCAGTGCAAGCATTCTCTGATGTTCCTCCATTAGATGTTAATTCCTATGACATGAATGTGAGGCTAATCATGTTTAATGAATTCAACTTAATTCCCTATGGAGATCCTTCAACCAAGAGATTTGTTGATTATGGAACATCCCATTTGGATCTGAGGGCATACATGCTAGCTTGTAGAGATGGTGTGATAGTTTCCAGGATTGAAGGAGAAATTATATGCGAGGCCTATACTCTATATAGATTTGCATGTAAATTCAAGTGTCTGCAATAGATTGTTGTATCTCTCCCTATACATGTAAGGTTAGAGCAACATCTGATGGTTTCTCGACTACTGTGGCTGCTGACATCAAGGGAGAAGACTGGGGTGGTATTTGATCTACCAGTTGAAAAATCAGCACATAACCTGACTACATGGTATGCCGAGCATTGGATAGCATCATACCCTAACGAGGTGTTGAATCACCGAGTTTATCAGGTGGGGAAAAGAAAGATGACTGTAGAGAAAGAAACACTTCCTCATGAATGTGATGCTTCTCCACCTGAAGCTGATTCACCAGATTCCTCCTCTAGGACTGATTCACCGGATTTCCATGATGGGACGATGAGGCACACGAAGTGGAAAAGCGGCCTCATGCCCGATATAATCCTCCAGTTAGAATCAAGAGACATACTCCATCAACTCCTACTGATTTATTTAATTGTGGTATTTTAATCAGTACTACTTTATAATGAAATAAGTCTTATTTTCTTATTCTTTATATGCAGTTGCTGGAGCCGGGACGAAACTGAAATCAAAGATTGTAGAACCTTCCTCGTATCCTTCATATCTAGGACCAGATGCTATCCAGTTATGGAAGAATTTATACTGTGGTACTGAAACCGCCTGGCTGGATTTGTGTGAGGGCCTACAACATCTTGGAATAGGGAATCTTCTAGCTTTTACAGATATCCAATATGAGGAAAACACCAATTAAGTTCGGGCTTACATAAGAGAGCTAGAAATGCTCATATATTCCACTGATTAGTCCGTTCCTATCACCAGGAGGGTGAAGTAATTGATTGATCGTGGTGCCGCCATGGGGACTTATGAGGAGTGTCACGATTACCTGGATCCTGAAGATGTATATTTTCTTTCCTTATTTTCTTTGCAACTTGATTCCAGTCAATGTATTGTTACTTATGGTAGTTATTTTCATCATCTTGTAGCTTGCAATGAAAAAAACTACTGAGGTCCCTTCGCCACAGTATAGCCCTGTTGGTACTACCATTGGGGCTGGTGATGAATCTCCTCGCGAACAGGGCGAGATATCACAAGGTCAGCAGGACATGAATGGGGAGCTGGAAACGGCTTTTCATTCTCTAATCCAGGTGCCAATAAGGGAGACTACCAATACTCCCAAAAAACCAAAGAAGCAAAGGCAACGAATGAGGAAGTCCATAGCTAAACGCTTCATTAGTAGCGGTAAGTCCTTCGGGTAATCATGAGTCTATACCCATGAAAATGTTTCTCATATTTCTGGGGATTGCAGGGGCTTCTTCAATTCCTCCCCTGAGGGAAAGGACTGATCCTCCTTCAAGGACCATGGAGGGTGATGTGGAAGAATCTCAAATTCAAGATGACTTGGCTACTCCCGGAGAAGAGCCATCATCTGTTCCTAGTATCCCTCCTACTGCTGTTGCAAGAAGAGAAGAACCTATTTCTGGTAAGTTAACAATGCTTCATCAAAATGGTGAATGAAACATTGACTGACTTCCATTTCGTGATACTTCAGGTTCAACTCCTGCATTAGAGCTTCTGGTGGCTGTTACAACGAATGCCATGATTTTATCTAAAGATGCTGTCAAGGGTCAGGGGCCGCAGGACGTATGTTGCCAAGAAGACACATCCAATGCTTGCAGTGGTGAGACTAACTAGGATTCTGAAATATCATTGGATGAAATGATGAATCGTGTCATGTATTTCGAAGAAATTTATGATCTTGCTAAGTTATCATGTGATTTAGAAGACCTTGGGTGTGAGTGTTATCCTTCACCCAGTAAAGTTTCTTATAATTTTCCCTTCTAATCATGACTAAAAATAATATGCAGTTCCATATATAGAAGCTGCTGAACTACCAATTCCTGAAGAGGGTGCAGACATTGATGTCAACCCTATCATTGCAGAAACATTAGCTCAAGTAGAGCTAAACCTAATAAACCCTCCTGAGACCCATCTTGAAGATCCTATTGAGACTGGGAAAGATGGGGAGGAGTCTCCTCAGGTTGCTTATCAACCATTGGGTAAGGGATAAAAATATTTTTGATTGTACTTAATTTGCAAGACAATCGATTCTCTTGTTATCCTTTGAAACTAACCAAAGCTTTCAATTAATTATAAAGTTCCATCAACTGTAGTAGCTTGATCTGGTGTTGAGGCCTCCACCTCTGCCCCAACTGGAATTGAAATCGAAGAAGCACATATCAAGGGGGAAGAAGCAAAACATGGCACTTCATTAAGTGCATTAATCCCAGATTACATCCCCCCTGTGATGATGATGTTGAATCAGACCCAGAGGTGCTTAAGGCTCTCATCGTTTCACGACACATGGCATGGAAAAACATATGGAAAGTCATATTTGAGGTTCCTTTAGAAGATATATCATCGAAGATCCCTTGATTGTCGTCCCAGTTCATCATGCTAGGACTTAGCGGTTTTGGATACCAAGAGATCCATACTGCGGTGAAACAATTCATCTTTAGGAGGGAGTAGGAGCAAAAGTGTCACGAAGATCTAACATGGGTGAAACTGTCAGTCAACATCGGTGAATTTGAGGCTTCGGTATCCCGAGATGAGGCTGACTATGCTGCCAAGATGAAGGAGCTAAATCATAAGATCAAAGAAAAATTCATCCATAAGATGCACCTTCAGCAACAATTAGATGTTGTTACTAGGGAACATGAACAACTCAATTATTCACTAGAGGGAGTTCAAACTAATGGTATGAAGACCATTGCAGATGCCATGAAAGCACTCCATCAGGCCGAGAAGAGTGAACTTGGTCGGGTTCATAAGCTTCAAGTGGCTGCTGGTGAAGCTCGGGATGCGATTCATCAAGTGAAGACTTATGTTTATAGTTTTTTGTAATTTCCTGAAAAAGAGAAGAGGGTCCAATCTCTTTATGTCCCTCTAATTCTTTTACATCAAATGGAAATAATGCTCTCATCTTTAATCACTGGTACACGTATTTTCCTACTATATGCTTTTAAATTTTACCTAAGCCAATGGGCCTAGTAAGCATAGTTTGATTTTCACTAGGATTATTATAAATAACCCTACAAACATTGAATCTTTTAATTTCTCAATATTACCTAAATCATACAAAAAGTATGTTTAGTGAGATAGAAATTGACTTTTATTCAGAATTCCTTTGTCTTTTGTGGGATGATAAAAGTCATGCACGTCAGACATAAAGAGGCTAATGTTTAAGGTCGAAATAGCTTTGATCAAATAAATTAGAATTGAATCAATTCCTTGAAAATTCATCTAAAAACATAGTACCATACTCAACTACGAAGGAAAATCTGTAAACTATGACTTAAAAATAATTGAATCTGAGGAATGATATGAAAAAGAGCCAAAAGGCATTAGAAGAATTAGTTCCCAAGAATGAAGTTACCATTATTTAACAAACCCGTTAGGGGGTTGAATTATGTTGGTCGACCTAAGGGTATGGGTTGCAGAGTCAAATAAATAGCATCTTATGGCTGACAAGTCCGTTATGTAGAGTACTTATGCAAGGCCACCTAAGGGCACGTGTTGTATAGTCAGGAAAAAGAAGTCTCGGAAATTTACATTCCTAGTGCTAAAAGCCCGTGAAACTTTATAGAGATTCAAATTTTCCAAAGTATAGTGTTTGTTGTATGGAAAGAGGTACTTAAATATGGAAAAGATATTTTCAAACAAGATCATCGAATAACTAGATGGATATCACTCCTATGAAGTTTTGACCCAAATGTATGGAAGGAGAATATAAACCATAGACTTGAATACTTTCAGGTCTTGAAAACGGATATGGGACAAATATGTAAAGGATGTATATTTTTGCGGATCCCTGCATATTTTCATTTAAGACAAATAAGGACAAAAGAGGCTTTTTCCCAAGAATGAAGTTAACATTATTCGACAAACCTGTTAGGGGGTTGAATTATGCAGGGCCACCTAAGGGAATTGGCTGCATAGTCAAATAATAGCATCTTTTGGCTGACAAATCTGTTGTGGAGACTGTTTATGCAAGGCCGCCTAAGGGAACATACTGCGTATTTAGGAAAACTAATTCTCAGAAGTTTGTCATTTTTGTGACAAGAAGTAAAAAAAAAGGGTTATGAAGATCTTAAAATATTTAAGGTTAGGATTATGACACATAAAGAGGGGTATTTCCAATGTATGCATAGATACACAAATCAATACTAATCATAATAATGTTGTTACTGGGTCCTGAATGGAAATGTTGGACTTCACTACATATCCCATAAGGATGGGAATCAATCCATACATAGTTCTTGAACTATATTTTAACGTCGTGTTGGACAAAAGGATTGGAGATCTTAGTTTATGGTCATAATGCTCGGACCATCATAAGAAAGACACAGTGTGTGTTTTCATGGGGTCTTTTCTGTCAAGGGACTGAAATTGGAATTTGGGGTTAGGCCCAAAAGACTTGGGGCTGGATTCGAGGGACAGTGTAATGTTCCTACGTATCCCATAAGGATGGGAATCAAGCCCACGTAGTTCTAGAACTACCCTTTGTACAAATTTGGTTCACACATGTTAATGGTGAAAGGGGACCTTTGTGAAATGATGGTTTGACCCAAGATAAAAGATTCGGGAATTGCCATGTATGCACATAGTCTTTGAAATGAATCATGATTGAAAAATAATGTAAATAATGGTTCCCTATCAGGTGAGGGTATCGAAGAACATTGTAGTTTATTTTCATACTGGACAAAAGTTTTGTATAGTTTAACATCTTATATCAAGGAAAAAAGTGAACCAGTGTAAACAATATTGATTCTAGCGGCAGTTTCATGAATCAACATCGTATGAGATGGAGGTGAACTGATGTGATGAGATTGGTTTTGGGATTGAACTTTGGGAGGTTGCCTACATACCCAGCCTAGAAGGCAGGGATCAAATTCCGCGTAGTTCCATTAAAGAATGAATTAGTGATCAAGTTGGTCTTGGGGACAACGATCTAAAAATAGTTTTGGGACATACAAGTGATTAGTTGCCTAGAGAGAGTGTTATGGTTGAAGTTTTCTCTAAGCTCACGTGAGTCATACTCGGTGTGAGAAACAAGAGGTAGCAACACCCTTAACGATGCATAGTTTAATGTCATGTCGGACATATGAAGGGACTATGCAGTTCAAAGTCATGTAGTTAGGACTATTGGTGTTGCACAGTTTAGTGTCATGTAGCAGGGACAAAATATTGTTTAACGTCATGTTGGATATATTAAAGGACTTTCTGTATAGTTTAGCGTCATGAAGTTAGGATGATGGGGACAATACAGTTTAATGTCATGTTGGACAAAAAGAGGACTTTGCAGTTTAATGTCATGTAGTGAGGACAAAAGAATACACCATTTAACGTCATGTTGGACGTATTAGGGACGTTTTCATAGTTTAACGTCATGTTGTACGAAAAAGGGACGATACAGTTTAGCGTCATGTTGAACATAAGTGCCAATAGTTTATGGTCGTATGCATGGACCGTTGGTTATGTAGTTTACCATCTTGCTGGATGTAAGGGAGTTCTATATAGTTTAACATTATATAGCAAGGACGATCAAGGGGATACAGTTTAATGTCATTTTGTCTGGACATGATGAGCAGTTTTAATGTCATGCAGGACGGTGGTGCAGTTTAAGGTCATACCGGGCCACGGTGCAGTTTAAGGTCATACTGGACCATGGTGATGCATTTTGTGTTTATAAAAAATACTTCTTTAAAAATCTAGCATTGGTTGGAGTAGTGATGTGTTCTCCATACATCGAGATTAATTAATAAGCTCCATTAGAGTAGACCCAATGTATTGTGTAAGGTATTTACTATTTTAGCTCAAGATTGGGAGGTTTCTTTCCTACTATCGTTGGAGTTCTGAGAACTAATACCATTTCTCCCTGAGTGAATGAACGAAGATGATCTTTTTTGTTGAATGCTCATGATATTTGATTCTAATAGACTTCTAAGTGGTACAAAGTGAAAAATCTTTTCACATCTAACTGTTCCAATTCATTCAATCACTTTTGAGATTGTTCATCTGTAGATGACTGATCACAAATGGCTACTATAAGAAAGGTTATTTGAACTTCAATGGAAAATAATGCTTCCATTCCATATACCAGTGAATATGGAGTTGACTGCGTTGTAGTGCGGGTGGTAGTCCGATAAGCCATAAAGCATGAAAGAGTTTATCAGGCCATGACTTCTTATCTTTATCCACTATATTTTGCAGTATATTGGAAAGAGACTTCTTGAAGGCTTCTATCTAGCCATTGGCTGCTGCATGATACCGAGATGAATGATTGGATTTGATGTTGTATTCGTGATACAACTTCTTCACCTCAGATGAAAAGAAGTTGGTGCCATTGTCCATCTATATGGTATGAGGGATACAAAATCTGGTAATTATGTTAGACTTGATTAAGCTAAAAATTCATTTAGAACTGACTTCTTTGAGAGGTATTACCTCCGCCCATTTGGAAAATAAATCAGTAGCAGTAAGAATATACTTAAACTGCTTGGCCATAGCTGAAGGGTAAAGTCCCACCACATCCATTCCCCATGTGGCAAATGGCCGTGAGTATTTTTCTGTATGAAGCAACTCTAGAGGTTGATGAATGATGTTGTCATGTACTAGGCATGAATGACACTTCTTTTTGAAATCAACACAATCTTGTATCATTGAAGTCTAAAAGTATCCAAGCCTTCGAATCTGATAAGACAATCTATTCCTAGACTGGTGGGCACCACAGATTCCTGCATGTATTTCTTTCATGACAGCCATTGTCTCTTCACCATCAATGCATCTGAAGATAAATCCATCAAAACAATGTTTGTAGAGAATTTTCTCTAAGTGATCTGGGCTATCATAAAGAGTAAAATTGACCACACGTCACCGGATTTGTTCTTTCTCAGCTCTATCAGGTGGAAGTGTTCCACTTTGAAGGTATTCCCTGATAGGTGACATATATCCTATAGTATGACCATATGGTTCAGTAATGGGACTAATTTCCTTAATTTCCTCTGTTTTGATTTGAACATAAAGTGAAATTGCATGACGGTGAGAAATACTGATGGCGGTCTCGTCCCGATTTGGATCTGCCAGAGATGTGGCTATATTAGCCAGTGCGTCATCTTGAGCATTTTCTGATCGCAGGATATAAGAAAATGTCAGCTCTAAAGGGAATTCCTCCATTAACTCTTTGACATAATCATTCAAAGGGATTAGTTATTCTTTTCTGATGGCATAATCCCCATTGACTTATTTGATTACCAAGTCTGAATCACCTTTCACCTTTATGTGATTCACTTGTGCTTGAAGTTCCAATTCCAAGCCTACGATGAGAGCTTGTTATTCTACTTAATTATTGGTACCACCTTCCCTTAATAAGAAATAATAAGGTAACACTTCCTTTTCTGGATAAATGAGCACAATTCCTAAGCCAACTTTGTTGAATTTAGGATTTTCAATTTTCCTCCCTATTGGACTTCTAGAAGCACCATCAATGCGTAGGTTCTTACCTCTGCCACCTCTAAAAAATTCCATCAACCTAACTTGATGGAAAGCAATGAGTGGGCATATACACCCATCCATCCAGATTTCACTACCCATCAGACTCGTCAGGTAGTAACACACCAATCCCGCCAGACAATTCTGGTGGATTACCATAGGGAGGCACAAACACCTGTTTATAAATCATCATCTAGTCAGTAGGCTTGTCTGACTAAATCCAATGAAGCTCTCCAATCAAATGTGGTGACCACCTGTAAATAGGCACGAACCCCTGGTTACACCCATCAATTCTTCCATCAGTCTCGTCTGCCAGTCTTGAAAGAATATCATCAATCATATTTGGTGGAGAAAAATCAGTAGTCACATACACCTAGGATTCATCATGCTAACCAACAATCTCGTTTGGTACCACCCGAATATGTCAATTGGAAAGCTCCAATTACAAACAGGAGGCAGACAAAACTTTCTGCCCCCACACATGAGTACGGTCAGAAATTACTGACAGGAAAAGGAGGACAGAAGAAGGAACACACATCTACTCCAAACACGGAATGGACATATATTCTCATTCCAGTGGCAGAATTTTCCAAGAACATTCTGACAATGGTGAATGAGTAGAAGAAAATCCCTGCCCATATTTTGGATACCTGACAGAATATTATAAAATCTTCCATGACATCATAGGAAAAGAAACATAAATCTATCCCTATCAGTGGATTGACTGGAAAATTCTTCAATGGACAATATACTAATGAGAAATCCATCTTATCTTGAGACACTTGCAAATGTGAAGCTAGTCATTTCTAATGCCTTACCACTAGCAGGTGAAATACTTTCTCAATCAAAAGATAGTCGGGGGTGTAGGTCATTCTCCGAACCACCCCCGGGTCATTCATCTTCTAATTTGACAAATCATTTATCTACCTATCTTGTTGAATCTGATGAAGCAACAAAAAAGCACCATCTTTGGTCAAATCAGGTAGAATAATCTTCATCCCATGACAAAGAGTAAGCGCTTAATATGAAAAAACAACTGGAGAAAGGTGAAATACCAGTCATGTTTTGGCCTTTGGCTAACTCTCAGTATGATATTCCAGAAATGTTGACAGAAGATTATATTCATCATATTTGTCTCAAAATATGAAGAACTCTTTGTCAATTAAAAGATAAAATATTATCTTATGGTGAATATCAAAATAATATAAAGATAACAGAAGGGTTGCAACACCAAATTGACTTGGAATCTATCTCAGTTTCTCGACATCAAAAGGATGAAAAGCAGCAGGGACCCCTTCAGCATTCATGCCTTGGCGCGTTGAAAAGGTTGCACCAGTTAATTACCAATTCCTCATCTGGTATTCATATTACGAGATGGGGTGTTCATGGAGCATTGCCTTTCACTGTGATCTCTAGTCAACAATGCCCACCTACGGTGGTCTCATGCAATGTTTTTTTTCACGGCTGGACACATCTAACTGGTTTTGTGCGTAATCAAAGGCTTGCTCAAGAGTAGGCCTCAACTAGTTCATCCCAAAGCTAGGAATATAAATATCAAGTTGTCTAATTACTCTGGCATCATGCAAATTAGAATATCAAAAATTCTTCTCATTTAGAGCATGAACATCATAAGGTGACAGAGGAGTCAGAAATAATCCAACGGTCATCTCAGCCAGGTGATTTCAGTGGATGTAGGCTGTTGCATCCAGCCAATTTTCGGACTGAAATCCACAAAATCAAGAGAAATTTTAAGAAATTTTCAGATGTAGAAGCTCTAGATCCACCTCAGCTTTCCCGGATGGGGACTCTATTAATCTAACCCTCAGAATAAATTGATAATATTCGAGGAGTTTAACAGGAAAAATTGGAACAACCCCAATCCACTGGACTGGGGAATTTTTCAAATTTGCAATCTCTCCCTCAACGGAGGTCAATATTCTCTCGATTAGGGAAGAAGCCACAAGTGGAATGCAGAGCTGAATTATCATGAGATTCCCTCCAAATTACAGCTCATGAAGATGTTCTTGTGGGATCAACCAAACAATTGGAAATGTCTCATAAAAGAAATGGAATAATAATGTATAATAGTAGCACTAAAAAAAGGGATGTAATGATTTATGCATCAATAAGTGTCATCAATGTCATTGTCACTAATCCCCCAGATCATGAGGCTCACTCAAAGGGATTATATGAATAAGTTCATGTTCAAGAAGTTGTACACACAGAAATGAATGAAAGATTTGTGCATACTAAGAGATAGAGGGTTGCCCAGGGGAAATACATTACTTTGGGTAATACCCTTCCATACTTCAGAAAGGAACATACCATAGAAAAGGGTAAAATTCAGGTTACATTCCACCCTACCTCTATAAAAGGCCAATCACTCTCATTTGAGGAAAGGTTCACACAATAAAAAGAAGAAATGACTGAATTAAAGAGGTTAAAATAGAAATACTTCAAGGTAGTATTCCTTCTAAGCATGCTGGAGTTAATCAATCAATGGAATTTGTTGCAGCTACTAGGATGGATTAACAATATTCCCATTTACATGTACACCCTCACATGTCTGATCATATGGGTCATATGCAACCCCAACCGGCAATACTACCATTAGTGGCAGTACTTGTCTCCACACCCATCCAATCTTCAGTTATTGCACCTGCTCAGGTCCAAGCTCAACCAGATGTTTCTCAAAAATTAATGACTTCCATTAAGACATTAACAACTTGGATGAAATCAATAGAATGATTGAGAGCACAATTTGAACAATAAAAAAGATATTATCCTGAATGGGTAGATGCAATCCCTCCCCCATCAAATTTTGCGAATACCACATACCCAATTTTTAATGGTTTGGGAGATCCAGAACAACACATAACACATTTTGTTTCCCGTTGTGATCCTATGATAGTAACTCCTTAATAAAAATAAGTAGTTAAGCTTAGATATTTTGGGTAGTCATTACAAGGACCTTCTTTTGTCTGGTATACATGTTTGTAATCGTGATCAATTACTAGGTTGGAAGATCTTCGTCAATGATTTCTTCTTCAATTTAGCTCAACGATTACAATGACGACAGTTTTTGATCTTACCAATTGTAATAAAAGGGAAAATAAAAGAGTTTCAGATTTCATTGGTCGATGGAAGGGATTAACATATTCCATAAGTTTAGAACTCCCTCATGAAGAATTGTTTCCAATCTGGGTGGCAAATCTGCGTGATGAATTACGCACACAGTTGGTCCCTATGAAATACCTAGGAGGGCTTCACGACCTTACTTCAATCGATCAGCAGATCGAAGACTCTCTTACAAATACTAAGGCTAAAACTCATGTAATTCCATCAGTTCTAGGAAGGAGAATAGAGAAAGAAGAGACTTCTACAGTAACAGTTAAACTAGCACATGTACCGATTCCACATCAAAACCTTCATCATATCGAAGGGCTCCACCTGCTGAGCGTCAAAAACAACGGACGCCTCATCAAGATGATTAAAGAGATCCATTGTGGAAATAGTTTGAAGATTTGAAGAAAAAAATTTATTCTTTCTAGAATGAACTAGTTCCTGGCTACTCCATCTCAACTCTGGAAAATAATATGGTTCAGTTGCTAAGGCCCAAAAGGCCGAACAAGGAAAGAGATTAAGACCTCCCCATCTATTTCCCATTTAATCAGATGTTGGATCATCCCATTCAAGAGTGTTTTGTATTCAAAGAACTCTTTAAAAAGATGGTGGACTCTAGACATGTAATAATGAAAGGTTCTTCAGCCCATGTAGCATGTGTTACTGCTGCTGATCCAGAGGAAGAAGGTGAGTGGCATGAAGTCAAATGTAAAAATGCCCAGAAATATGATGATTAGATGGGAAGGAAAATGATCAACCAAACTCATTCCATTCGACGAACACAATTGAATCAGTCAATTGTCTCTTCTACTATGAATTCCACAAAAAAACCCCTTCATCAGAAAAAAATCTTCAAAGAAGCTGCGTAATTTGAAGACAGAAGAGCAGTCAGAAAAAGACATGTTTGTGTCAAAGCCTAAATTGTCTTTAACTTCGGCAGACTTTATGCCATTTGCTTCAAAAGCACAGGCATCGCCCCACAAAACGACACAACATGAACTGGTTAATTAGGCAGAATGTTCATCAGATGAAGAATTAATCTTTGTTTCTATTAACATGATTCATTTAACAGATCATTATTCCAATAATACCTTCAATCATGATGAGTCTAAATTCCCTATATCTAATAGTGGAGTTAGAGTAAGAGACAAAGGTCTAGGATACCGGGGAAGATCTGGATATTTCAGAAGCCATTATTTCAATCCTACCCCTGCCAGACCTATATATGCTGCAGAAACTGGTGGCAAAGCCATTCAGCTGGCTAAACATGACTAAGAAAGTTCTTCCACACATGGAAGATTCAGTCCTGACACAGTTATTTTGGAAGAACGGTTAGAGTTTACAGCTTTTTTCATCTTATGAAATAGATAGACCTATTCTGTATAATCTACCTATTCCAGAAGTGTTTCCAATTCTGGCCCTAATACAAGATACATCTACTGCCAAAGAATCAACTTCCAAGGCACCTGCAAAACTACACTTTCATGATGGGAAATGCAAACCTTTGGACCAAAAGTATGATGTTCAGAAACATTTGGATCAAGTGCCGGCCAAGTTACCAATTCTGGATATCATGAATCTATTAAAATATCTTTGAGAGGCACTTGTTGAGGCCTTTTCAAGACCTCAAGAATTAGAAAATGAAATTGATGCGGCTGAGGTTTTCCAAATAGAGAATGATCCTGTAGAATTCCATGCAATGATATCTTTTACAGATAAAGTTAAATATGATGTTGTACATGGACAAATCAGACCTTTGTATCTATCATGAAAAGTCAATGATATATACATCTGATATGCTTTCATTGATAATTGCTCATGAGTCAATCTCATTCATACTCGTACAATATATCAATTGGGCCTCAAAGAATCTTATTTGTCTCCTTCTAATTTGTTGTTTCAAGGATACGATAAGAATGAACAAGAACCTCTAGGCGAAATTACTCTCAGAATTTATCTTGGAGACCTTGTTTCTAATTCAGATTTCAAAGTTGTTCATCGGGACATAACTTTCAACATTTTTCTTGGAAGACCTTGGTTACATCGAGATGTGGTTGAACCTTTGTCATACCATCAGTGTCTCAAATATTGTTTCAATGGTCAAATTGTACATTGTATGGTGACAAATCCCTATTCAAAAGATGTCAATCTCAATACATTGAGGCAGAATTTTATCACATGGGGGGAAAAGAAAAATCCATGGAAAAAAATGTCACCAAAATTAATTTCCAAGTGGTTTGGAAATGATTCTAATAAACGAATTCATACATGTGAGTACAGATTATGTGTTACATATCAGTAAAATTGAATGGATAGACCTAAATCCAAACACTGTTATGGAATCTTCCATAATGTCAGTTAAGAAAATCAAGAATAACAATATTGGAGAAATTGATGTTTTCACAAGCTATGAGGAATGCTTAAATATAGATGTCTTCATTTAATCCACTGAAATCAAGAAATATTATTCTTCATCAACCAGGCCAGAAGAAGTTATCACAATGCTAGAGGAAAATAAGGATGTCGATTCTCAATCCATCATCTCCTCTCTATCACCTCAGAAAGACCCTTCATCATCAATTAAGTCAGAAATGGAAGCCTCTTCTTCAAGATGTACATGTTTTAACTTCTCCCCTAACAATAGATGTGCAACTTCGTCATCTCGTATGAAAGTAGAAACAGAGGAAGTAACTCATATTGAAGAAGAAGGGGAAGATCTCAGAGATGCTCCTCTAACATTTGAAGAGAATATCTCTACCACTGTGGATGAACTCATAGAAATAATTTTGGGTACAAAAGAAGATCCACGACCCACTTTAATTAGTGTATCTATGACTCTTGAAGAGAAAAAATTTTACTTCATTTTTAAAGAAAAATTGACATTTATTTTCATGGAATTATACAGAAATACCTAGAATTGATCCTAATGTTTCCACTCATCATTTGGGTTTTCCAGAAGAACATCAAGGATTCAAGAAATCCGTATGAAGAACACACCCAACTTATGCCTCCAAAATTGAAGCTGAATTTGATAATATTATCAAAGCTAACATCATCATATATGTTCAAAATACTAAATGGATGGCTAATATTGTCTCTGTGAAAAATAAGAATGGACAAATTAGAGTTTTGATTGACTTCAGAGAGCATAATCAGCATTGTCCCTAGGATGATTTTCCAGTTCCAATAACAGAACTCTTAATTGATGCAAGAGCTAGCTACAAAACTCATTCTTTAATGGATGGTTATATTGGGTACAATCAAATATGAATTGTCCCAGAGGATGAAGAGTCTATAGCTTTCAGATCTCCTCAAGGTGTGTTTTGTTATCGGGTAATTCCCATTGGCCTGAAAAATGCACGTGCAATGTATCAACGTTCCATAAACCATATCTTCAAAACCTTTTTATGGAAATTTGTTGAATGTTATGTTGATTATTTGGTGGTTAAATCTAGACAACGTTCTGATCATTTGGCCTATCTAGAAATCATATGCAAGAAACTTCAACAACACAATTTGAAGATGAACCCCTTGAAATATGCTTTCAGGATAACCTCAGGAAAATTTCCCAGCATTGTTTTACGCCATCGTGGTATTGATGTTGATCATGAGCAGAAACAATCAATATTTGGTATGTCACCTCCTCGAAATGTGAATGAATTAAGTGGACTTAAAAGACACTTGTCCTATATTTGGTGTTTCATTTCCAATTTCGCAGGCAAGATTTTACCCTCCACCAAATTAATGAAGACGGAATAACCTACCATAAGACTGAAGAATGTCACGAAGCATTCGATATTCTCAAGAGATATCTATTGAGCCCACAGTTATTAATTCCACACATTGAAGGAAGACCACTTATTCTCTATGTGACAGCTTTAGAGCGATCATTGGATGCCTTCCTTTCCCAAAAGAATGAAGCTGGGAATGAAAACAACCTTTATTATCCTAGTCAGACTATGCAAGTTGCAAAAACTCGATATTCAAGTATTTAAAAGTGCTGATTTTCATTAATATTTGTAGTTCAGAAATAGAGACACTACCTTCAACATCATGAGGTTCAATGGGAATCTTGCAATTAACCTTTCAAATTTATCCTTAGTCTTCAAATGCTTACATGACATCAAGCAATGTGGGTAGTTATTTTGCAACAGTTTGATATCCAGTATGTGTCTCAAAAGGCAATAAAGGGCCAGGCTCTGACGATATCCTTGATTAACACATATCTGTATAAGATATATCTTTAAATATTGATCTTCATGATGAGGAAGTATTCTATATTGAAGATAATCTTCAAACATGGAAAATGTACATTGATGGTGCCTCTAGAAGTCCAACAGGGAAGTGAATGGAAGATCCTAAATTCAACAATGTTGGGTTAGGAATCATGCTTATTTCCCCAAAAAAGTCAATTCTACCATATTCATTATTGTCATTGGAAAGCAGTAGAAATAACGATGCAGAATATCTAGCTCGCATAGCAGGCTTGGAAGTGGCGCTTTAGGCAGAGGTGAATCACATGAGGGTAAAAGGGGATTCTGATTTGGTAATAAAACAAATCAATGGGGATTATTCCATTAGAAAAGAAGATTTAATCAATTAGTGTGATTACGTCAGAGAGTTAATGGAGGAATTTCCCTCAGAACCAGTATTTTCTTATGTCCCACTATCACAAAATGTCAAAGATGATGCACTAGGTAATGTAGCCACCGCCCTGGAAGATCCAAATCGGGACATAACAATCATCAATATTGCCCACTGTCATGTAGTTTCACCATTTGTTCAAGTAATAATTGAGGAAATCATTGAAATCGGTCCCATTTATAAACCATATGGTCATAGTACAGGATGGATTCCACCTATTAGAAAATACCTTAAAAATAGAACACTCCCACCTGATAGTGCCAGGAAAGAACAATTCCGGTGACGTGTGGTCAATTTTACTCTTTATGATATCTCAGATCCCCAAAATATTCTTTACAAGTGAGGTTTTGATGGAATTCTCTTCAGATGATTTGATTGTTAAGAGAAAATGGCGGTCATGAATGACGTAAATGCAGTAGTTTGTGGTGCCTACTAGTCTGTACATAGTTTTTCTGGTCAAATCTGAAGGCTTGGATACTTCAGGCCTTCAATGATGTAAGATTTTGTGGATTTCACTATGAAGTGACATTCTTTCCAAGTATGGGAAAACATCATTCGTCAACCCCAAAATTTTCTTCATGTAGCTAAATATTCATGGCCGTTTTCCACATGGCGAATGGATGTAATAGGACTTTATCCTCCAGCTACATCTAAGCAGTTTAAGTATATTCTTACTACTACAGACTTCTTTTGCAAATGGGCATAGGCAAGACCTCTCAAAGAAGTTATTTCTAAATGCATTGTTAGCTTCATCATGTCTAACATCATTACTAGATTTGGTGTCCCTCATAACATATTGACGAACAATGGTACCAGATTTTGTTCATACGAGGTGAGATGTTTTATCAAGAATACACCATCAAATAAAACCATTAATCTCGGTATCATGCAATGGCCAATGTAAAATAGATGCCTTCAATAAGACTCTTGAAAACATACTGCAAAATTTGTTGGATAAAGATATGAAATCATGGATGATAAACCTTTTCAAGATTTGTGGTCTTATCAGACCACCACCCGCACAGCTACGCAGTTAACTCCATATTCATTAGTATATAGAACAGAAGAAGTCTTTCCCATTGAGGTTTAATAACCTTCACTCATAGTATCCATCTATGATCAGTCATCCTCATATGAACAATCTCATAAGCAATTAGATGAATTGGAATGATTAGATGAAAAAATATTGTGTACCCTGCACCACTTGGAAGTCTATTAGAATCGAATAGCATGAGCTTTCAATAAAAAAGTTCATATTTGTTCATTCATTCAAGGAGAATTGGTATTGGTCCTCATAACTCCAATGATACTAGGAGAGAAACCTCCAAAGATTGTGATAAAGTGGGAAGGTCCTTATTTAATATATAAGGTCTACTTTAATGGAGCTTATTCTTTAATATCAATGGATGGATAACTCATTACAACTCCAACCAATGCAAAATTCTTGAAGAAGTATTTTGTGTAACACAAATACACCCTTTAGTCCTCACATAAAGACATTACATAGCATGGTCCCTTTTTTCCTTACTCTAGGACATTAAACTGTATAGCCCCTATATCATCAAACATGACATTAAACTGTGTCCCATTTGTCATACAACATGATGTTAAACTATTCATATGAGCTGTAAGATGTTAAACTACCAAACACACCATGTCTATGACACATGACATTTAAACTATGAAACAGTCTGTTATACGTCCAACATGATGTTAAATTATGAATCGTTAGGGTTGTTGTTACCTCTTGTTTCTCACAGTGAGCATGACTCACATGAGCTTAGAGTATGATTCAACCATAACACACTATCTGGGCTGCTAACCACACGTAAGTCCCAACACAATATTCGGGTTGTCTTCACCTACAGCTTTATCAAAAATTCATTCTCAATTGGACTATATGGATTGTGATCATTTCCTTTTAGGCAAGGTACGTATGCAACCTCTTGAAGTTCAATCCCAAAACCAGTATCATCACATCAGTTCACCTCCATCTCATATGATTTTGATCCGTGAAGCCCCCCCCAAAACCGATATATTCCCATTGGTTCATCACCGTCCTTGCTATATGATGTTAAACTATACAGTCCCCCATTGTCCTCACTGCAAGACATTAAACTGCATAACAATACGTCCTAGATACATGATGCTAAACTATGCTAAACCGGTCCATGCATATGACCTTAAATTAGTCACACTTTTTTCTTGTAGGACAATAAATTACAACAGTCTATGACACCCTCACATGAGAGGGAATCATTATTGACATTGATCTCCAATCAGGTTATATTCCAAATACCATGTGCAAACATGGTAATGCCCGGACAATTAATCTTGGATCCAACCATCATTGCACTAAATTCCCATTTCACCCTTCACATGTACGAACCAAATCTGTACATAGTGTATTTCAATAACTACATATGGCTTGATTCCCATCCTTATGGGATACGTAAGAACATTCGAGCATCACATGAACCCAACCGCATGTCTTTGGGACTAACCCCAAACTACAGTATTAGTCCCTTGGCTGACTAGTCCCCCTCTGAGTACATGAATGTGGTATAAAAACCCTGGTCTTTATTCACATCATGTTTATATCAAACAAACAATGTGTCTCCCTCATTATGGTATGAAATCAACGACCCTAATCTAAGATCTCCTACACTCTCATCCCACGTGACGTTAAACTATATTTCATGAACTATGTATGGCTTGATTCTCATCCTAATGATATATGTAGTGATGCCCGTCATCTCAATTCAGGTCCCAGACACAACCTGATTATGGATAGAATTGATCTATGTATCTGTTTTATCCATTGGACAATACCCATTTTTATGTGTCATACTCCTAACATTAAATACTTCCAGATCTCTATACCCCTTTTCATAACTTCTGGTCACAAAATGCTTGATACCTGAGAATTATTTTGCCTGACCATGCAGCACGTGCCCTTAGGCGGCCTTACATAAGTAGTCTACATAATGGACCTGTCAGCCAATAGATGATATTATTTGACTAGGCAGCCAATGCCCTTAAGTGTCACTGTATATTTCAAACTCCCTAATGGGGTTTTCAAATAGTGGTAACATCATTATTGTTGGAAAAACATATTTTTTCCTTATTGATCATAACGATGATATGTAGGGATCCGTAAAAATAACCATCCTTATCATAATCATCCCATACTCTTATTCATGATCTAAAAGTATTCAAGTCTATGGTTTATATTTCCCTTCCCTACGTTTGGGTCAGACATTCGCAGAAGTGACATTCATCCAATATCCCAAAAATCTTGATTTATAATATCCTCTCCATATTCTATTACCTATATCTTTACAGAAGACTCCATGCTTTGGAAAATTTGAATCTCAATAAACTTCCCGTGGCTTTTAGCAATAAAAAACTAAAATTTCTGAATGTTCTTTTTCCTGACTATGCACCATGTTCCCCTAGGTGGCCTCGCATATGTAGTCTACATAACAGACCTATCATCCAAAAGATGCTATTATATGACTATGCACCCAATTACCTTAAGTGTCCCTTCATAATTCAACCCCATAACCAATTTGTCAAATAGCATTAACTTAAATCTTAGGAAATACTTCCTCAAATTCCTTATAGCCATTTTTTCATATCATCCCTCAGATTCAAAATTCCTTAAGTCATAGTTTACATGGTTCCCCCAATACATGAATGTGGTAATATGTTTTCAAACACATTATCAAGAAATTGAGTCAATTTTAATCCATTTGTTCAAACCTATTTGACCTTAAACATTAGCATTTTTATGTCCGACATGCATGACTTTTAACTGCCAACAAAAGATAGGGTACTCATTAAATTGGGAACATGTAAAAGGAAGTCTGAACAAAAGTCGAGTCCCAACTCACTAAATATACATATTGTATGATTTAGGAAATATTTAGAATCAAAAGATGAAAATTTTCCGTGGTTGTTTATATAATCCAATAAAAAATCAAACTATGCTTATTAGGCCCATAGGCTCAGGTAAAGAATATATATATGTAATTAGAAAGAGAATGAAGTTACAAATGAATGAAGATGAAATTTATCTTTCATTGATTCAAAATATTAGAAGAACATCCACATGTTAATGTATCTTATATTTTCTAAAAATTAGAAGAGGCATTCAACATAACTTTTCATTTGATTTAAGAAATCACGAGATTCATCAGCAACCACATGAATTTCGTTCACTCGACTAGCTTCACTCTTTTCAGATTGATAGAGTTCCCTCTTGGCATCTGCGATGGATTTCATACCATTCGTTTGGACTCCTTCCAATGAATTGTTAAGCTGGTACAGTTCCCCAGTAACAACATCTAACTGTTGCTGAAGATGCATCTGCTGGACAACTTTCTCCATGATCATATTCTTGACCTCCTTCAGCTTTGCAGCATGATCATCCTCATCTCGGGGCACCGCAACCTTGAATTCACTGATATTAGTCAACAACCTCACTCTCTTCATATCTTGACGGTTCCTATTCTCCTGCTCCCCCCTTAAGATGACCTACTTTACCACAGTATGGATCTCTTGATATCCAAAACCACCAAGTCTCAGCATGAAGAACAAGGATGACAGTCATGGGATCATCGAAGATAGCTCTTCAAGAGGCCATTAAGATATGCAATTCCATATATTCTGTCATGACTTGGGACCCTCAGAGTCTGATTCATCATCACTATCACATGGGGGAATATAGTCTAGGCTTAATTCTATAAAGGAAGTGCCCTCCTCATCTCCTTCCCCCCTGACCCATGGTACATCACTTTCTACTCTTGTCAGGGCTAGGGATGAGGCTTTACCTTTGGATCTAGACACTGAAATTGCCGGCCCTTCATAGTCAATTTAAATCATTGGTTAGTTCCAAAGGATAAAAATAGTTGATTAGCTATCTTGGATATAAAAAACAGCCACAAATATTATCATCTTTTACCCAATAGTTGATTAGAAGCATGAGAAGGCTCCTCCCCAGCTTTCCTGCCTTTAATAGGATTTTCAGTACGGATTTTAGGAATCTTGGCCGGGTTAAGATCCACATGAGATAGCATCTCCACAATGATAGGGTGGTCTGTACCCTTTTTATGCACTGGAAGATTAGCTAATTTCTCAGACGAAATTGCACATTTCAACCAATCATAGTAAGAGATGTAATAAAATAATTTAACATGATGAAGGATAACACTCACGTACAAAATCATCTAAATCACATTATAATTTAACATGATCTAAAAATTAATAAAATGATGCATCAAGTTTCAGCATTTTATTCAGTGATATCTCAGATCCCTGGTTAGTCTCACCAGTGGGAGCATTTCACATGTCTTCCTGGCGACCCTCCTCCTGCGACCTCCGACCTCGAACAACATCCTCAGAGAAAATTGCAGAGTCATTTGCAGTGTTCGCAAAATGTTCTGGTGTAGGTGTTTAACCTAAAGCATCACAGAATGGGAGTTAGTTGAAGTCTTCATTCAGAGTTTTATGAAGTATTTTTAATTTAACAGAAGCAGGATCTTCTCTCCTTGTAGTAGCAACATGAGCAGTACTGGGAAAATAAGCTGGCTCTTCTTCTCTACTCGTTTTTTCAGGAGTTGCTAGGTCAGCATGAATTTGCGACTATTCACCAGCACCCTCCATCTTCATCATAGGAGGGTTAGTCATTTCCCTCAAAGGGGAAATCAAATAAGACCCTACAATCCCAAGATATATGAACAATCTTTTCATGATTTAGGATTCATTACTATCTGAAGGACTTACCACAAATGATGAAGCATCTAGTTGCGGTATTCTTCGTTTGATGCCATTTCTTCATTGAATTTTTGGGTATGCTGACATTGTCAGCTCCAAAAATAGGTATTAAAGAGTGAAAATCCCATTCTAACTCCTTTTCCATGGCTTTCCAGCCTGGAGATACCCCGCTTGGCTCGCAAGGAGATTTAGCGGCTCCAAGAGCAGTGCCACCAAGGTTGTATTGCAGTGAAGGGACATCAGTAGTTCCTTTCTTAACAAGCTTCGGGATGAAGAAATTAATTTCCTTGAGTAACAAATCATTGACTGAAATTATGTACCAAAGAAAATATGGAAAGAAATTTACATCTTCAGGAGCCACGTAATCATGCCACTCCTCGTCTACTGAAGCTCCAATCCACTAAGTGGTGCCACGATTAATCATTTCCTTCACCCGCATGGTAATTGGAATAGAATCATCAGGGGAATATATGATAATTTCTAGCTCTTTGATGCAAGCCCTCACATAATCGGGGTTACCCTCGAAGAGGATATCAATAGATGCCCATAGATTCCCGACTCTAGGGATATGAAGCACTTCGCATAAGTCCATCTTGGAAGGTTCAATATCAAAATATAAACTCTTCAATGTATGGATAGCCTCTGGGCGTAAATATTCAACATGTAAACCAAAAGACTGTGAAAAGGGTCCTACAATCTGGGACTTCAACTTCATCCTAGCTCCTAGAATCACTGATAAATGATTAGAAAATGAAACTTGTTTCTCTATAAAATAATGGAAACTAAATTTCATCAATGATATAACACACCAGGAGTCGATGGAGCAGGTCTCTTGAATCTGGTAGGAGGATTATAACTGGCAGGAGGCCGCTTTGACTCATGTCGTACCTCATCACCCCCATCCTGAGAATCCAGTGAATCAGTCGCGGGTGAGGAACCTGGTGAATCAGCTATGGGTGAGGAATAATCACCTTATAGATGAAGGGTTTCATTCCTAACGACTCTCTTTTCTGTCCCCACCTGAGGGACCTGATGATTCAGTACCTTTTCAGGGTAAAATGCTGCCCAGTTCTCGGCATACCATGTAGTCAATTGACTCACTATTCCAGCAACTGGTAGATCAAACACTGCCCCGGTTTTCTCCTTACCTGTCTGTAACCATAGTTTTTGGGAAACCATTGGATGATTATCTAACATGAAATGTATGGGAGGGGATACAAAAATCGTCTATAGACACTTGAATTGGCATACAAATATTTATGGAGCATAGGGCTCGCATATAATCTCTCTGTCAATTCTGGTGGACAATACACCATCTCTGTAAGCCAGTATATATGACCTCAATTCCAAGCTAGTTGTTCCATCATCAACAAACTGCCCAGTTGGAGGGTTTCCATAAGGAATGAAATGAAATTATTGAACATGCTCAGCCTCACCTTCATATCAACGGAATTTAGGGACAATGGAGAAATTCTGGAAAATTCCAACACCGATGGCCTAATTGAACTTTCAGGAACCTGTTCTCCACTCTATACAATGAATGTCCAGATGTTAGTGGTGATTCATCCCCACAAAACATGGAATGGTAACACTATTATCAAATGATACTTACCCATACAGACATGGAGTGAGCTCATTTGAATCTTCAGCAAAATCGGGGTGGCTAACCCACCCATTTTTCTCTCTTCCAACATGGCTACAACAACAAAGGTCCCTGTCTTGATGCCTCCCTTAGAATCCCTAACTGGAAGAAGATAAACACTAATCCACAAATCGGAATATCCTAATAGATGGGTCGTCTCTGTGATTCTTTGATCCATATCATACCCCCACTTTTCAAACTCTCTTGCTTCCAGAGTTGGCCAGAATTTGCCAAGAGAAACCCTCTTCTCTATTCTGGGGCAGCTGGTAGGACGAGTACACGTGGATCCCATCACCTTCATCTTGATGAGAAACATATCCATCCACATCTCTAGATGAATATCCTTTCTTGAATGAGTATTGGTGGACATTGAATTCTTGAGTTTGTGGAAAATTTTCAATAACTCTCGAGCCAAAGCCAAAGTCTTCTCCGAATCATTCCAGGTCACCTTGGGGTGATGAATTCATCATACATATCGCCTAAAATTGGATCCCCCAAGATCTTGTAGACATCCCTCAAGATGATGCCAACATCTTCATGAGTCATATGGAAATAATGGGTTTCTGAGATCCAATGAATGATTAGCTCCGTGACAAAAATATAATTTCTGTAGACATATGTCTGCCTACCCATACGAATTCATATATTGCAGCTCCCTTCAGATCCTCAACAAACTCTGCACATGTTTGTCTCACCCAATATGCCCACATCAAATTCAGCTTCACACCAACTCTGGGACAGAAATCCTAACTCATTTTCCATCCCTTGGATTGATCCATATGAGAATTTCAGAAAATAGACTGATAGCAATGCGGTTGTAGCTCAGGCATGTGGGGCTTTAGATCTTGAGCATATGGGATATGATGCATTATGTATTCCTTCTCCACTATTCTAGCATAGACAAATGATCCTGCAACTGAGACATTTATCGAAGAGAAATTCGGGTAAGTCTGAAACCAGGAATGAGGAATATAATTATTTGCTTCTGGAATGTTGACTCCTTCTAGATGACCATGGATATATAAAGGCAAGAAGATGATCTATGGGAAATTGACAAGATATTTCTTCAAGTACATATCCAAATTAGGGAGAGTGCTATCGCATATATCATAATAATCATGGCCAACGACGATCATCGTGTCATCTATTCTCTTACTGGCCAACTTATCATCTTATCCAATTCTTCTGCGAGCCATTGAATCTGCACAATGATCAAACAATTAACTTTTATGTAATTCTATTTTTATGAAATACATGTGAAGAAAACAATAAATGGACAAGTAATTAAGGTGCGCAAGTTATGTCATGCAGTTAAGGCCGCATAGGTATTGCCGCACAAGTATTTTTGAGCATGTCATAATCTGTACTGGAGAAGCGCGACACAAAGAAGAGAGACCGATCGAGGAAATGAAGACACTTGCATTACGTGAGCTCAAAATCTTTGAATTCAGGATGGTTTTCGCGAAGTGACACCCATATATATAGGCGATCCAGCACCATGCATGCCAGAACCTGCCCGCCAACACCTGCACGCCATCGAATCCTTGTTTATTGTTTTCCTTAGAGTCAAATCGTCTTTCCCTTTTCGGTTCCAAAATTGAGGGGGGGGGGGGACGTTTTTTGTAGCTCCTTTCCATCATAGAGTCCAACAAATTGCAGGGAAGAATAAATTAGGCCCAATGAGGGTCACCGTTTGATGAAAATCAAGAATTGACAAAGGTATGAAACATGAACTCATTTTGAGGGCATCGCGCATGTATCATGTGCGCCGCGCAAGTCACTTGTGCGCCATATATGGTAGATCAAAAAACTTGTGCACCATATTCCGTTTTTCACCCAAGGACCCAGTGGCCTATAAATTCGCCATGTGGGCCCACATTTGGAAGACGAATTTTAAAAAACTCAGATTCAAGCTCAACTCACCCAAGTCTCTTTCTAAAGACTTCTAAACACTTCTAAGGTAATTTTTTACCTAGAAGAGAAGCTTTAATGAGGAGGAATACTGCCTAAGTATTAGAACTCCTTAATACTTGCACGCCTATGTGTGTAGCCCTTATGTGAAATGAAGAAACTTGTGAGACGCCTTTCCCTCTCAAGGGAACATGTGCACCACCCTCTTGAAAGCCTCTAGGAATGATACTAAGGGCATGAGGTCCATGTCGCCCAGGTATTACCCTATAGGTTATTTGTTTCCCAAGGTGACTCATGTCACGCAAGTCTACATGCGCGACCATGACTTGTGCTCCAGAAAAATACTTGTGTGCCTCCTTCCTCATCACCTCTTATCCTCAAATCCACCTCTACTCTTCAATACATAACCTTCAAAGACCACTTAAAATACATTTATGGCATGGTTTCTTTGTTGGATTCCTTATTTGAAAGGAATTCTGTAACTGCCTATCTTAAAAACAATGTGACTTTCAAACCTTATATCACCACGGTTAGGGGTTTCCTATATAAATAAATCCTTTGAGATGAGAGGATCTTTCGATTTGGGCCTCCTTCTCAGGGGTAAGCCCCAAATTTCATGTCTCCTTAACCTGGGTCTCCATCTCAAGAGTAAGCACCATGTTACAAGTCTCCTTAACTTAGGCCTCCTTTTCAAGATTATGCCACAGTCAGAATTTCATTAAATATTTGGGCACCCTCCTCAAGAGTAAACCCCAATCTTAATTTCATTTTGATATGGGCTTCCATTCCAAGTGTAAGTCCTGGGTTAAAATTACAAATCTGTATAAAGTACAAATACATTTATGGACCCTACTCTTGGGATTTTTTCTTTTGTCCTGGTCTTCATTTACATGGGCCGTTATACAAACCTAATCTTCACATCATTTCTCATAACTGCATCTTTTGTGGCACCATTTTCATGTTTACTGATACTTCTTGTTTCTCACATAGAGAAAGACTCATGTGGGCTTAGAGTGTAAAAGTAATCATGAAATCTCTTTTTGGTCCATTTAACTATGCATAAACCCCATATATCATTGCCCGAACTGCGTGTAATTTGATCTCTGCCTTAAAAGTAGAGTATGTGGGAAGCCTTGATAAGGTTAAAGACCATCTTTCATTAATTATTTTTCATCCCATTTGACGTTAAACTATTTAATTTTTATCGAACTACATGGGTTCAGATTCCTTTTTAGCAATGATAAGTAGGTATCCCATCTTCAGGTACGATCCCAACACTGAAATAATCCATGACTTTCTAAATGACAATAAACTTCAAGTGCCCAACTGAGTTGCTTTAAAACTAGTATGGTCATCATAATGACCAGGAGAGTTTTATATAATATGTTGAAGGATACCATTGACTATGAATCTCCAATAAATATGGATGATTCTCTATCGATGAAGAACCTCAAATAAATATAAATGATTCTATAAATCCCATATGTATCAATATTTGATGTCCAAATATACATGAAAATTCATTTTCATTCTTGGTGAATTAATAAGGATTCGTGAACATAACTAAAATTTGTATGAGAGTCCCAGTGTAAGAAATAATTCCCCCCCAAAAGTTGTGATGAGACTGACCTCCCATCCTCTCGACTAGTGAAAATTATCAGCCTCATTGGACCACAACTAATGAGCACCTACCATTGGAATGTTGGTCCAAATGGATATAGAATCATTGGGTGTGTCTGGTTCTATGAATAGACCCGTTAGAAATCGATTGGAATGTTTGAACCTTAAACAAACAAGTTTATCCCATTTACAAATGAAACAATGGGATCCTAATTCTTTAGATTATTCATCCAATAGGGCCATGTAGAATTGATTATACACACAGTAGCCAACCATAATGTAATGTGCATCATAGTCTACTGTTGTATCAATTAATGCTCGGTGATCAGAATAAGAAATTTATCATTAGAACAATTATGGTTAAAATCTATGATATCAAGGAAAAATATGATTTTACTATTATTATTTTTCAATGGGGAAATGATGGACACCTATTTGTGATATTGAAATTCCCCAACAAATTTACCATTTATACGTTTATCAACATCAACTTCAATTTTAGAGGTGTGGGTTGGGTGTGTTTTTCTTGGTGCTTCAGGGAATCCTCTATGTTCATCTAGAAAACCTAAATGATGATTGGGTACATCGATATCAATTCTTAGAATGTCTATACGATTCCAAGAAAATATATCTCAATGTTTCCTTATAATTGAATTTTAAACATCATGCTCCTCAAGGGTCATGGCTGCAAAAATTAGAGTGGGGTGTGGATCTTCTTCTATACCCAGATTTATTTGTCTAACATCATCCACATTGGTAGAGATACCTTCCTTAAATTCTAGAGGAGGATCCCTGAGATCTTACACGTCCTCTTAATTACATGATACATCGTTTGTTTATACTTTCATAGTAGACAATGAAGAAAAACTAGAAGATCTATAAGAGGATTCAATATTCGAACATCACAAATTAGAGGCCACCATTTCTGACCCTACTGATAATGATGTCACTTCCATGGGTAAAAAAGTGGATATGATGGATTGGCAATCAACATCCTTTTCTTCCTCTATAATTTCTACAACATCTTCTATTATGATTGATGAAGTAGAGGAGTGTTTTAGTTCAGTGGAGGAAATGAATACATCTCCATTTAAGATTTCACCACTTCATAGAAAAACAACAATTTCTCTGTTACAGTTAGGCTAAAATTCTAGAATTTACATTATAGATGTCACTATATGAATGTTTGGATTTGGGTTTAACCATTAAATTTGATTGATTGTTCACACATAGTCTATACTCGGGTGTATGAATGGGTATTCGTGGATCTTTTACAAGACATTTGGAGCATTGAATTTGGTTACATCCTTTATCGTGGACTTTGTTCCCTTCATGAGATAAAACTCTCCCTCAATGATTAGAGATTTACCTGTTTTGAATGGATCCTTTTCACCATAAAATGTCACGATTTGACCATTAAAACTTCACTTGAGACATTGATTGTATGAATACGGTATGGCCAAATGTTGATGTAACAAAGGCCTTCCAAGGAGGATGTTGAAGGTTTTGTCTTGATGAAAAACCCTGAAATTTGAATTAGATACATGATCCTCAAACTGAATTCTAAGTGTAATCTCGTCTAAAGGTTCTTTGTAATTCTTTTCAAATCCTCGCAACATTAAAGTCGAAGGAGATAAGTCATATTCAGTGAGGCCCAATCGACGAAGTGTACGGATAGGAATGAAGTCGACTCTTGAGACATTGTCAATGAAGGCTTGTCGTATGTCTATTGAATTAACCCTACATAATAGATACAAGGGAATGATATTTCCACATACAACATCATCTTAATCTTCATCCATAAAATATATAACTTCTTGACACTCTGTCGAATCATTCTCTACACAGAAATCTTCAGCAGAAAAAACATCTATTTCAAACTCTTGAGGACTTGTCAATATCACAATATGTGCTCCTCTAAGGTCTATTGATATATTTAATGTATCCAAAATTTAAAACATGGCCAGTACTGGGTCTAACTATTTTAATACATCATCTATATTTTCTAAAGGTTGGTGTTTCCTGGAATGGATATGTGGTTCTGTAGGTTTCTTCGATGTTGACGCTTCTGATGTGGGTGTTCCCTCTGTCCAAGTAGAAATTGGAAATAATCATAGTATTGGGAGATTAGATTGACTAGGTCTATCAACATGTTGAGAGAAAGATGGTGTAACCTCTAATAGGTCCCTCAAAATAAACATGGTAGGACCAAATGTCTCATGCATGAAATAATTTCCTTGCACTTCTTAAGTCCACTGAAAGGGATATCCTATAAGTTTTTACCTCATATATGCATCGAGAAGGGGAAAAGTTAAAATAGTGAATTCCAGAGTACTCATGTCTTCACCTATATCCTCAAACCTAGCCTCTTCCTCTAGTTCCCCAATTAGGTACAAGGAACTCAAACTCATTATAATCAGAATCATCATTGGACTAAGGATCTATTATGTGGATGAAATTGATAGAACCAATGATCAATTATTCATCTGATGACGATTCTACATAATATGTTGGTTTTGGTTGTGAAATTTGGCGGGGTGGTTCCCATAAGTATGAAACAGATGGCATGAAATATTCCAGGGACAGGGATAACTTTTTCCTAGACATGAGATCGTCTTCTTCTAACTACTCTTTTTCATTATGATCATGTTGTTTCATTGAGGAATGACCATTATAGGACTGGTCATTTGATGAAGATGGTTTTGATGTGGTGTAAGTAGAAAAAGATAGAATTAGTCGATTCAAATATTCCCATAAAATGAAATTATTTCATTTGATATTTTTCATGGTCATCTTGTCATCATATTTCTGTACATTTTTAGTTTTGACTTCCTATCATTCATTTTATTCTTTTGGATTGGTAGAAGAAACACATGTTAAGTGTGATAAATGAACTATTCAGTTTTACCTTTCCAAAGTCTACTATTTTTTGCAGGATGTATTTGAAACAAAACACTCTTAAATGGGATTCTCAAATATATAGTGAAAGGGACAATTATTTGGAAGATCTTAATCTTCTTCTTTGATTGGTTTCTTTAGCCTTGAAATTTGAAGAAAATTTGTTTCCAGACCTGAGATGATGTAACCAATAACATGTTTGTTATGGAAAGAATAGTCATTGTTTTTTAACTCCTCAATCATTTTTTTCTTTAATCTCTTTGATCATCTTGACGAGGAAGTCATTTCTCTTGATTCTTGGGAGGTGGAGTCCATCGATATATAGATGTTTTTGATGTGGATGTAGGTATAGGTTCTTGTTTAACAATAATTATAGAAACCTATGCTTTCCCTATTCTCATTCACATTGTTTATAGAATTATACGAGATTTATCTATAGCTTCCAAAATGGAATCCTAAACCTATTGGGAAATTGAATTCAACTCTCAAAAACCTCAGGTGTATTTCACAGTGATTAGTGTTGTATGCTACTCATCATACAAATTTTGCACAAAAATTGGTAGCATCTCCTCCTGGTGGAGTGACATATTTAAGGAATATGTTTATCCATTTCATCAAGATATAAAAAATGAGACCCATTCATTATCCCTTTGTTAACAATTAGTGAGATCAAAAACTATCATCTTTAAAAACGTTGAAAAAAATGGAAGGAGAAATTTTTGACTGAGATCTTCCCATCAATTAATTGATCTTGATTGAAAACATGTATAACAAACAAAACATGGCCCTTGTAATGACAGAAAGAAACACTAAAGATTTATTGTTTCTTGCTGTTACAGAATCACCATCATTGGATCATAATGTGAAAAGAAATGTGTTATGTGTTATTCTAGATCTCCCAAACCATTATAGACTGAGAATTACCAATTCACAAAATTTGGTGGTGGAGGGACTGGATCCACCCATTCAGGGTAAGCTATCTTTTCCTGATGAACTGGTGCATCTCATTCCTCCATAGCTTCCAATCGAGTTTTTAATTCCTCAATTATGTTTATACAAATTTGGGGAATAACAGAACGAGTCGGAACATGTGAAGGTACAACCTCTAGAGATTGATCTTGTGCAATTACTGGTAAACCCACTGTAGGTGGGGACGGTACTTACCTTGGATAACCCCCAGGAATAGGCCTATAAGGATGTGTTTGATCCTACTCTGGATGAGTACCCAATAGAGGGAATTCATTATCTGCATCTGTAGTTACCGCAAATCCTCTTTTCTTAGGAGCTCCTACAGGATGTGCATGTTGAGGATCATGGGAGTACATATAAATGAAATTATTCTTCAAAGTAACTCAATATTACATATTTTCAAATCATTCATTTCCTCTTATTTCTATGCAAATATCTCTTCACATGAAAGAGATTGACCTTATCTATTAGATAAGAGAGATGCAATCTTACTTTTACCTTTTCCCTTTTTGGATGCCTTTCAAAGGGGTGAGAATTGGTTATTTGAGGGCATACCAAGATTCTGGACGAGCCATTGATTTTGGGTATGTAAAGCTTCTTCATTTTCTTTAGTGTGTACCATAATATTGAAAAGAACTTAATCTTCTGTTTCCCCTCAAATATACTCGTTTTCTAGAGAATCTTCTGAAAGATTGTTAATAACATTCACTGATGAATAATGAATTAATGTCATTCTGTTGGTAACTTTATAAGATCACATCCCTATATATATTCCATGGGACTCTCTTCCCCTATATAATGAATCCCAAGGAACTGATTGGAATACAGTTACATGATGGAATTTCATATACAGATCAGTTTTACACTATCTTTGTGGCTTCATCCCTAATGGGGTGAAAACTGACTTCTATTGAGAATGAGATTGTAGATGTGAAAATTAACCCATCCATGTGGGATGGGGTTGTTCCTATTCTTCTTCGCCAAAACCATAAACATTGTTTAATGAATTTCTAGTTTTAATTAAATTATCCCCCAATCCAGAATGTTGGGATAACAATTGATGTACTATGGCTGAGATTTGCGGAACTGTACATATGATTTTTCGAATTTTTGTTCATACTTTAGTTGTGTTCATTATCTAAAAACCACAGAAATCAAATATATCAAAATATTGATGTTCTATTTCAGAAATTTTCTTTATCTAATGGCTTAAATTCTTTAAGAGAGATTCCTACTCAATATTCTCAGAAGTTTTATGTAGAAGCAACTGAAAAACCTTTTTTCATTGTGCCTGAATCTGATGAGATCTAGTTGAGGCCTGATCTTGAGCGTACATTTGATTAAATACAGGATCTTTTGATTGTGACCAGCCATGGAAAATAACATTTCATGATACCAATTTTTGCGGGCATTGCTGATTCTTGAGTTTAGTGAAATCCAATCCTCATTGTGCACCCCATCCTTTGATACAAACACCATATAGGGTGTTATAAATTAACTGGAATAGCCTCATTATGCATTGAAGCATGCATGCCGAAGGGTTCTCAGCTGCTTTTCAAACTTTGGAATTCAATAAATAGAGATATATGCCATGACAATTTGGCATTTCAACCTTCTATTACATTTACATGATTTTTATATTAGTTGTACAGTAATAATTTGGTTTTAAAATAAAGAAGAGTCTTCTATATATTGAGGCGGACATCATGAATACAATATTATGCCATAAAATTTGGAAATTTGTATTGAAAATTTTCCAATGGATAGAACAAGACTTGTATTTATCTTTTAGCTAACTTTTTTCTCATGTTTAACATATCTTCACCATCATTCACCAATCGTTTCTCCACTTTTTCTTACTAATGTGGACGCTTCTCAATTATTTTATACAAAACAATAGAATCTGTCATTTTTCTTCTTCGGTAATGGAAGAAAAATGTCCCAATGGTGATTTAGAGAATGACAGTTACCTTAATATATCTTCTGGTTGAGAAACTATTTCACTAGTTAATGGCATGGAATTAGCCATGACATTCATTTTATTAGAATTTGTCTCAATATAATTGGGCTTTATCCTAACAAAATTGTAAATTATAGAATTATCTTGACAATGTGAAATAGTACTATAGAGAGGAATTTCGCATAAAATGTCATCATAAGAAGGACCACTATGGTAGATTATAGTAAGGGATGAACCCTCTTTTTCCTTTATCTTCTAGAAACATTGATGGTTTTCGTGGATCTCCTCTATAGATAGGCTCTTTGGATTGACAGGATTATAATAAATAAAGACACCCTGATGATGTGTCTGATGGAGAACATCATAATTTATACTATTACTACCATAATTTGGTAATGAGATGGCATGATCTTGAGATGTAATAGATAAATTTCTGAGGGCTACAAGAACTCCTACATTAAGAGGATCCAAATTGTATCTTGACTCTTGATTTTACAACTAGTTTTGGTGAGATTTATTCGTAGATGTTCTCTTACATTTAGTTGCGGATAATTTCTAGAAGAAGTGGTTATCATGGGCTGGTGTATATGGCTGCCTTGGAGTGCTCACTATAACGGACCAATTACCTCCATTTGTAATGAGTGTATGTTCATGATCCTATTTTCCATATGATATGGGGGAGTATGCCCCATGACCCTCTTGGAAAAAACAATGGTCTGTATCTACTCTAGGATGTCATGACAATGTGTCATCCCAAGTGTGGGGATAAAATTATCTATTTGTAACCCTAGTATAAGGGGGATTTCTAGTAGAGTAAGTTACTGACTAAACCAACAAGAATGTTATTTTTTGAGATGAATTATAGACCATCATATGTGAGGATAAATCACTAAATATTTACTACTTCTTTTTTCCCAAAGATTCTAATCAATGTAACACAATATGATAAAAATGCATGTTTGATGTTAAACTATATTCCATATACCATATAATATTTGGAATATTTGATTTTAAAATTTGGGTGGATGATTTAGGTCCATCAATTATTCATAGTGTTTCCTCTCAACTGAACGGTTTCTAATTTTCCATCCATGGATTCCAATCATGTTGTTAAAAAAATTATAGAATAAATGTGTTCTAGTTGAATTATTATATGGTATGACTCTTAAATTGTGGCAATTTGAAGATATTGATTGTATTATATAGTTATGGTGGGATTAGAGGATAAAATTACTCTTGAGTACAGACCATAGGTTGATCCTAATATGATGGGCTTTCCATTGTTTAATAATATCCAAATTGATATATTATGGAGTATCTCATATGACACAGTGGAAACAATTTAAATAGTGGTATATAGTTAAGATAATCAGTAGTATATATACTAGTATTCCATATTTAGAGTTTATTTGATGGTTGTTCTATACACTAATTAGGTGATAATATCCTTATAGAATAACATGTACTATTATTGAAAAATTACCATCTACATATGAGCATTACTTGGTTCGAATGATTCCAATAATTAAGCCCGTGTTGACTCTTTAAAATCAATCAAATTCTATTTTTTTGTTTAGTTAGGTTTCCCTTAATATTATATCATTTATTTTCTCCTTGGGGATTATAGGATATATATATATATACACCATTTGGGTTATCAATATTTAAATATCTCCAAGATGGATGTACTGTAATATTTATCTAGTAACCCAAATTGAGGGTTTCCCTCCAATGTTATGTATAAGAACCATATTCAATTATTTTACTATAGAAAACATTTTAGATAGAAACTATTTCATCATGTTATTTTAGGGAAAATCTATTATTCACATTTTCATTTGGCCAAAACTAATTAGATATATATATTGATGCAAACAATCCACATTAAACATAACCCCATGATATATTATTGGAGATTTATTGTCCTCTAAACACTAATAAGATTATTTTTTAGTCCAATATGGTATTTTATTTCATGGTGGACCATTTTGACTAAAAACCATTAAAATAATTCACATTTAATCCTAGAGTTTCCAATAATAATGGTTAATGTAGGGGTAGAATGTATTTTTGACTAAAACAATCCACAATGGGAATGGTGGATCACACAAAGGATTAATTTTTAGCATTGTTCATATGAAGATTGTCCACATATAAAAAATAAAAATTAATATATAGGAGGAAGGGGTACCCCCCCCCACTATATCTATGGGAAGATGTTGAGAAGGGTCCATAATATTTGAGCTCAACTGGCATGATGTGCTATCAAATGTGTTGGTTTCTAATAATAATACCACAAATAATTATATATGAATGAATTAGAAACATTTAAATAATTGGAGATGTTTTTTCTTTTTTGAAAAAAGAATGGAAAATAGTGTGGGAAGTTTGTGCATTATATGTAAAATATTTGGGAAATTTAGTGCATTCTATGTAAAACACTGGAATGTAATTTCATATGTTTATCCATTGGGTTAAAAATTTGTTATTATTTTCTAATTACTTCTAATTTTTTTCAAATGTAGAAAATGAAACTGATTGAAGATATGTGATGAAAATAATGACATACAATAACTGCTACATGGATGATATGTACATTCCTCAACTAGTTCTTATTGTGAGTATTTTCTTTCAAATAAATATTTATTTTAATAACATATAATGTCATGTTATTACTTTTGTTTTAAACAAAATTTCAGGATTCACCACTTAGGTGAAAGTTATTTGATGAAGAGCCTATTATTGGTCATAGTTCTCAGGCTAATAGTGCGAGCGAGGGTGGTACGGGAGCTAGACGATCTAGTCGATGAACCCGATTAGACCCTGCCCCTCCCACTAACATACCATCTAACCCACATTTTGATCCTCGTGTGTCATTTGAGACACATGGGATATTTTGGAATCCTATGTTTTAACCACCCTTTTCATCTAAGACTCCTCAACAATATGTACCATATCTAATGAAGATTCCCACTCCACATCCATATCAGGCATTTTCAAAGCCATACATGCCTTCTTCTTTTACTTTTAATTCCTTATCTATGAGCATCTATATTCTATTTTCTTTGAATCTACATCCATCATAGTTTGTTCATGTTGAGAATATAGTGGTACCCACTCCACTTTTATAGGGCTTTCCTTCAGTTTTTGTGGATCTAGTGATTCCCACTGATCTGACTAGCATTGGTATATTAATAAAACCTTAAAAAAATTTATATCATAACAAAAATTCATTATAATATATATTTATACAATATATATTTTTATTTTATAATATACATATCTTTTGATAGGAGGTATGGTGGGGTTGTACGTGCATACATGATGTATGGATCCACCACTTACAGTTGATGGTGGACTACAATGTAGAAAACCAAAAGAATGAAAAAAAATAGTCACTAATGTCGTAGTTTTTTGGTGTCACTTGTCAAATTCTCCAACTTCATTCTCATCAGCCCACTCTCATGGAGACAGTTTCCCAACGAAGTGAAGGACAATGCTGGTGCACTAATATGGGTAAAAACATATGATGTATTGTATGTAATATATTATTTTTTTATTTATATAAATTAATATTTCTGTGTTTTCTTAGGATTAATTTCCTTAATGGTGATGGTGCACAGTCATCATGTCTGCAGTAGTTAGGTGAGCTTCTGAGAGTCAAAAAACACGAGTTGTATATCAATTTTAATTCTAGATTTTTCACATAGATAGAGGTGGTACTTATCTTGGATGTGTTTCTGATAGACCAGTATTGACATATGATTACTCATTGGATGACTACCATGTTTAAAGTATTAATCACATTTGATCTTTTAAAATGAAAATTTTAGTTTCATTCATTTATACCATCTTTTGTATTATTGAATTTTGTTTACAAATCATTCAGAATAATAGAAAAAACATTTAAGAAAAAAATTAACTTCACGCCATTGGGAGAACTACGATGTCAGATCATGAGATGAAGTATGTATGATAATTTATTATTTTTTTGGATATTTTCTTTATAATGATTCCATCATATATTTTTTGATTTCTATACTTTTGAAATAAATTTAATTAATAAATTCTTATTTGGTAACTTATTTTCAATTATGGTTTCCTTCATCCATTATCATTACAGAGGTATATATTGAATATTTATTGGTGTGTTCCTTGAGAAAAACTGTTTTTCTCAAGTATTAAGAAAAAAGTTAGAAGTTTTGTTAACGAAGTGACCTAATAGGAGAGTGTAATATTTAATATATTGATTTATAATTATAATATATATTTGTTTACATTAGAATATGTTAAAATTTGTAACAGGATACTTTGGGGGCCCTTGAATCCCATACACCTTACAGTTTTGGGCCAAATGATCACTTACATAAGGTGTTGAGAGATGAGGACTCTGGAAGAGTTTGCTGCCAGCATAGGAAGAGTATAGCTTAGATGAGGTATTGGACCTCTTCAGGTAGCGGTTGTACTTCTAGTGAGTTAAAATAGGTTAAGGAACATATAGAACATGATGAAAAATGGTTACATAGGTTGATGAACGAGGTGAAAGGGAAACCACTGAATTTATTAAATTGAGAATGTTTTACTACCATCACCTTGACCAGGGACCAGTGAATCTTCTTATGAATATATATCGTTTATGTGTTCGTTATATACTGCACCATGTGGTTTTTCTTATGTTTGTCAAGACAATGTGCTTCTTGGAGATAGCGATGGTGTTGTCGATGTAGAGGATGAGGTCGTGGGTGAGGATGATGTTGAGGATGAGGGAGAGGAGAAGGCCGATGCAGAGGAAGAAGGTGAGGAGGAGGCCGAGAAGGAGGTTGGGGATGGTGACAATGATGAGAATGAGGAGGATGGTGGATAAATGGATGATGAAGAGGATGAAGCTGATAATGACAGTGATGATAATGATGGTGATGAGGGACAAATTGATTTATAACATTTTTTACTAATATTACTAAGATTTGATGTTTGATGATTTCTATGACTAAATGTACATGGGACTAGTTACATCACATTATCATAATTTCATTATTTATACAAATGGATTAGGATTAGTTTTCAAATGATAGGTGGAGTGTCCTATTTTAGTTGTTTTAAACTATTTGAACTCATGTGGGTGATAACCAATTTTCTAAAGCATAACTTCTATTGTATATTCTTCTGTCACATGATTTAATTATGAATTTATTATTTTGTGTTGATGAAATATTTTGTGTGTGTATTTGTGTCTACGGTGTTGGGTGATGTTGATGTATTGAGTTGGTGAAAATGTATATGACATAACAATAATATGGTTAAGATGGATATTAGGATGGGAATGTTTAATGGGGATAGATCCCAAATGATAAATTACCATGTTAAGAGTCATTGTACTGTGAAATAGGATGAGTTACAAGTAATTTGTTTCTTTTGTGTGTTGAATTGATGCTTATTATAGGTCTCATGTATTGGTGTGAGTGTGTTGATTTTGAGAATTAATATATACTCTACCCATTAATAATGAATAATATTTAGGTCACACATAGGGATGATACACCATAGAATATTTTGGACTATATAAATGAAAAATCTCACACAAATGAAGCAGTTTCATTATAATTTCAATTCCTAGACCACCACCACCATAATTAGGTTTTGAGTAGTGCAGTTCAACTCATGGGGTCTATGAAAATAATACATATAAGGATCTACAATTTCACCATGCATTATAACTACTTATGAAACAACATCATATGAATTTATATACACAATATATCCAACTACATTCTTGTAAAATATTAGGATATATACTAAAAACATATTCTTCATCATCTAAATGAATTCCTCTATTCATTATTCCATCTATTCAAACATGTCTACCTTATTTTTGGGAATAATAATGGATAGTTATGGAAATAAATTCATGAATAGGCCACATTTATTACTAATAAACAACAATGAATAATTTTATTTCAAACACATTCACCAGTCTCAACTAATACAAAACTGTATCTTCCTTATACAGATATACTGATATTCAAGGTTGGAAATCCATGTTCCCATGAAATCAAACCTCATGTATCTAAAAGATGAACTTTAAACACATTAAGAAAATATCGTTTCTCAATTATTACTGAATATATAATAAATGTTTCTAGAATATGATTCCAATATCATTGAATATCTAAATATTTAATAAATAAAACAACAATGAGTGAGTCCTTGTATGAGTGGATTATTAAATAATAAGACAATGCATTATGTTTAAACATGAAAATATTATTCTCTCAAATTAAAAAATTTTCATTCCACCATTGATAAAATTGTTGGTATCCCTCAATATAAATTTATCACTAGTGCTGGAAGTGGAATAATGATCCAATTTAGCACTCTTAAATGAGGAAAATACACCAAAATAACCACATAAGCTAGATCATTTAACTCAAAGTGAATTCATTAAATAACTTTCCAATTTTCAAACACCACTAAAATAATATAATAATTATTATGAACCATTTAGAACATTGGAAAAATATTTTATAGATGATGTTTCTTCCAACTGTCTGACAATGATAATTGAGGACTTCATCATTCCATCATTATATTTCTATACAATTTCCCACTAAGGTCTAAAATGATCGTGAAAAAGAAATACTTGTAAAAAATGAATAAAATGATGAGATATTGTGGGAATATTTTTCCACTAACCAACTTCCCATCATTATTTGATCGTCTCCAAATATTCACTTATATTTTATAATGCTTCAAAATAAAAATGTCATGTAATATCTCTTATATAACCAATGAGTGATGTTCAAATACATTCATACTCAACTATTAGTATACCATTAAAACTCATACAACCATGAAAACCTTGATCCCATGTGATAAACAGTTAATCTTTCTAATTCAGACTATGGATCTCCATACTAATTTCAATGTATACAAAAATATGCTATAGAAGGTATATACTACATTCTATATAGTACACTACTGAATTGTAATGGAGGATTATCTAAATTTGTGAATTTCATTTTGGGTATAAAATGTTATATTTTAATGTTATAATCTTAGAATATGATATAAAATTCCCAAAGTTATCCCAATATATAATTTTAATGATTCATAACCACTGAAAAACACCAAGTTGAATTCAATAATAGTAGACCCCCATGAAAATTAGATGTGTGATATCTATCATTAATCAAGTAAATATCCAACACCATAAAATAAATAAAGATATTCGATACATTCTATTTGTTTCAATAAACATCACTGCTATAATGAAATGTTTAACAAAAGACTGACCAATATCCCTCTCCTAAACACCGACAAATATCTTGATAAATGGAACAATATAACAAAATACCACAAAAGTATAGGAGTCACTGGCCCCATACTATATGATTCCCCCATCACTATACTCCAGTAACAAATAGTTTATAATGTTCACATTATAATTATCCTTGTAGGTTAGTATATTTATAGATTAAATTCATTGAATAATATGAAATTTATCCTAGAGTAATCAAAACCAATAACCCTTATCTAATTGGTCCAGATCAAGGCAGGGGATTCTTCATATCTGAAATATAAATATGAATTTCAAATATCCCCAAACCTATTTGATCAATAAGGTATAATTTTATTGGTTCATGGTTTATCTACCAAAATATTATGTAAACAATACTAGAGTAAGGGATGTGAGTATGCCTTTAAAAATGATATGATTATTTTTCTCACCAGTCCACTAGATTCCATAATGATGTTAAAATAATTCGTACATCCTAAGAGGAATATATAACCTAAATATATTGACCATATCCACACTAAAAAGATTTCAATCAACTTGATATTGACCACATTTAATGTAATGTGTGGCCTCGAGCAGAACAAAACCCATTTTTTCTTCTGATATTGCCTAATTTTGGGAAATATTATTTCCTACCTTCACCACTCTTCTTGAATATGGAATTTGATCCAACAATCATCACAAGATGCATTAATAGACGAAAAATCCTTCAAATAGATATATGAATATCATGTTCATCATTAAATATTAACATAAATCAAATGTAACATAAAAAATAAAGAACCTAAATTCACATATTCTTGAGACTTAATGATCTACAAAAATCATGTTAAGAACTAAACGTTTTCCCCATCTCAAGTCCAACAAATCCTATATATAGTACACCCTTTTAATGTTGTATGGGTATAATTTTTGTATGTGTGTACATTATACAATTACATTATGAATTATGTGTTAATTCTATATGTGTGGACTAGAAATTTATTCAGAATTCTTTATTGTAGGTAATAACTACAGGTGCATAGGGGAGGTAGGACTCATACTACTAGAACTATATGAAGCATATGCCCACAGTTTTCAACTGTTGTCATTAGTATGAAAACCACTCATATACCAATGGTTTCATGTAAATAATTGGTAAAACTATATTCAAACAGTTTTATAAATTTTTGTATAAATTCTGAACATGGATTTTACCAATTAGTTTACACAAACTGTTGGTAATAGTTTTTACCAATGGTTTGGAAACCAATAGAATAGGATTAAACTTTTATATTTTAATAATATTTCATACCATTGGTAAATATTTACACCAATGTTTTCTTATAATTGTTTTTATATAATGAATTCGAAAGTCATATACCAAATGTTATTAAAGAACTGTTTAGATATGTCTATCCTCACAGCTTCATAGCTAATGGTTTGGAAAACCATTCCTAAAGTTAATATAAGCAGTTATCTAGTCTATACCAATGATTTGAAATAATTTTTAATGATTAAGTTCTCATTAGTGAACTAATATCATCACTCATGCATATGTATATATTACCAACTCCACGAAGCGATGTGGTTTATTGTATATGTTCAACATTGAACAATGGTTATAAAAATAGATTTTAGAATTATATATTATAATTATTACTTTAAAATTATTTTTTATATTTTGAATCTACATCCTATGTAAGATAAGGTGGATTTTCAAGGAAAACAATATTGATAAAACATGGATATAAAGAAACAAAATAGTGAAATTAATACAATATTATTAATAAATGTGTGGAAAAATTATATAATTGGTTCATATATGATATCATAATTCCTAATATTAATATTTGATATATATTCTTTATGTTTAAAACCAATATAAGAGTTGTTTAGACTTGTACCAATGAAAATACTCATACAGTAAGGACTTATTAATCAATATCATAATTATTCATGTTTGTTTCACTTTACATCTCCACATGGTAATATTTTATATTGTAATTTCATGATTTCTAAAGAAATTTCAAAATGGTTTTTAATATAATTATGTGAATAATTAATTTCAAATTATCTTGTGTATAATTTTTAAAAAATGGTTAGAAAAGAGTAGTTTTTGTTGTTTTATGAACATTTCACTTTGAGACTTTTCCAAAAACAATATACAGAATGGACATTTTTTCTTTTAGGGAATGGAAATAGTTTTCCTCTTTCATAATGAATTAATCTCTTTGGTAATTAAATATAATTTTATAATGTTCATTTTAATGAAATTTTATTATTTGATAATAGTGTGTTTTCTTATGTATGCTATTTCAAAGTACAAAAGGTATATCCCCAATGATTTATTCAATGATTTATTTATATTTTATTAATATAACATTTTAAATAATATTTTTTGTTGATATTGATCTCTTACGATACCATCTACCTTATTTTATTAAATTTTTTTTGATAAGTATTTTTTTTGAGGTATTATTTCGATATCATTCATCATACTACTCTATATTGTTTATAGTTATTAATTATAGAATGTATTCTAATTTCATGTTCTAGAAATCAGATAAAAATTATTTTATTTTTTATATTTCGCAACATAAATATGAGTACTGAATTAAAATTTTTATTCAATAAATGTGGCCAGTTATATCCTATTGATCTATCAGTACATATCATAAAACAAACTAGTTTGTCTATTGGATGATGTCTTATATGTTTATGCTCAGTTTTGTGGATGATTCCTTAATGGTATGTTAATTATGTTTGGAATTGTGAATTCCATCATTAATGGAATATTTATTTATATTTCATGTGACTATTCAAATAGTATAATATCCATTATTATGTTTAACTCTCATTTGATTATTTGAATGGAATTATCTAATAATCATTTATTTGTGAAATATTATGCTCAAGATTATTCTTGAACATCTTTTGATATAGTTATTCACCTTTAACTAATTATTATTCTTATTTTTTAATGATATCGTCTATCATATCTAGATCCTTTTTGATAATATGAAATCACCTCATCCATAGGTTTTATTAATCTTAGGATGTGAAGATGTATATTATTATTTTAATATATGAATATGTTAGGAGAATAATAATGTTCCTAAAGTAATCATTTTTTGTGTTCTATAATTTCAATTGTAATTTATGTTTCATGGATGTTTATAGTAATTTGAAACTACTAAACTTTTAAGTTTTTTTAGGATCAAACTAATTTTATTATATTCTAATGTAATAAAGTTACCACAGAATTTGGTATATTAGGTTTGTGTTATTTATAATACATGACCATGAAATTTTAGGTATATATTTACTAGTTTGGTATCAAATACAATTTAGAGGAAATAGTGTGATATATATTTAGGAAAAAATATATTTTTTAATGAATACCAATGATATAATTTGTGAATATATCCAAATAAAATAAGTGTGTAATTGATAGATTAGTAATATATAAACTTAAAAATTATGATATTTGAATCAATAGTATTAATATTATACATTATTTATTATAGTGTTATGTTCTAGTATTTTATATTCCATTTTTTATAAATGGATCCTTGTTGAAAGAATGGAAACCATATCAACAGACGTATTCCATGATGTGATTTTCCTCTTACAAATAAAATGATTTTGGAACTGGAACTACATCGGGATATAAACAACTTATAACAATAAAGAGAACATATACATAAGTTATGATTAATTATAATACATGTATAGAGAAGAGTGATCCAATATACAGAGGAACATTGTCATCCCACTTCTTGAGACAAAAAACTCTATTATTCAATTGACCTAAAAATATATTAGTAACTAAGAAATGGAACTGTTCATTATAGAATATATTTCTTGCTTTGGAATACAATTAATGAGATAATGTTTTCATGTAAGTGTTTCGTATATTAAGGAATATATATCAATGGTGTTCTTTTATTCAAAAATATATGGATTCATAATAAATACAAAACATGGAATGTAATTATTTTTCATAATTTTCAAGGAAAAATATTTTCCTTGCGAACTTTGAGATAATATGGTGAGACAATTCATGACACTAAAAAAAGATGAAAATGATGAGATTTATGAAGTAATAATTTTAAAGATATTTACAAATGATGCTAAGAATATACATAATATAAAAAATATTTAAGGATTCTATAATGAGATAAATTCAATTCCATAAAGTACACTATTCTAAGAAAACATTTCATCATATGAGGATATAATATCTTGTGTTTTCAGGATAGAAAACTAAATCAATAAATACAATTTTTAATGGAAGAAATGATAAATCAGTTAAAGAAGATAAAAACATGATTATTTGACAGAAAATATAGAATTAATTTTCTACATGTGATAATCATGTTAAGAGACAAATTGGTACCTCATTTTGGGAATGAGATTTTATTTTCCATTCAAATATAATGGACAGATTCTTCAAGATTTCAATTGTATAAAATAGTATTGTGATATCTAATTCATAAAATCCTATTAAATTTGGCACAATTCAAACTAATTTCTCATAGATATACAAAAATTTAGCTCAGAAGAAGCAAATGATTCATTATCAAACATATGTTATTACTTCAGTCTAAGTGGAATGATTAATATGATTTTTTTTATAGAATAATTATTTTGTCAATGTATATTATTACAGATATTATGGTTATAATAATGGTGATATATAACATGATTTTTCCAAACATCAACTCTTTAATTACATGATAGCATATGTTCAATGGTTTCAATGAACATGAAAAAAGATTTAATAGAAAGATAATATTTTGGAAAAAAATGATTTAGTGAAGATAACCCATAATATATGCATGATCATTATATAATAATGAAAAATAGATGCTTATGGGATGGTATTGATTACTATGAAAGTGGTTTGGGATTTTAGGGTTTATGTTATCATTGTTGGGTTTACTAAATTTATTGATTTATGAAATATTAATGATATTTTATTCATAGAAGAAGGGTTGTTTTAAATAATTATTAATGGTGATAAAGGTATTCATATATTTGGTGTGTGAAAAATTTTTATGCATTATATTGTTTTCATTAAAATTTCATATTATGTTGAATATGAAATTTTTTGAAACAACGTTCAAATTGTTAGACTTTGAATTTAGACAGTTATATTTTTGATGAGTCATAAAATTGGTATTGACTACGTTTAAAAAAAGGTATTATTTTTTGAGCTTAAAGTGTGATTTTTATGATATTATGTCCAAAAAGATTTGGTTTTAGGAAATATCAAGAGGATTAGGGAATTACATATGGAGCATATCATTTCTTAAAATTGCACCAGGAATCAAAAATTCAACTTTAATATCCATCTCTCGGTGTAAAAAAAGGATACAAAAATAGATCAAAGAACAAAAAGGTATGAAATTATGCTCATGAAATAGAATTTAATCATGTTTGTTTGTTATCTCATGTTCAAAAATCAATAGTAAAATAGTTCCACAACAATACGAAATATATTTTGCAACAAATTCATTACCTATTTACTATTCATTTTATGAAATCAATGTAATGTTTACCGACAACAAATTTAAAAATTTTAATGGTTAAATCTCTAAATAAAATGTTCTCTATTATTTATCATCATAGCGTGATATTTATATTTCTCTTCCATATCGATTTTTTACTTCACAATATTGTTATTATAATCAAAATCATAATTTTTTGCGAATTATATTTTAATTTCCCTTTTATTAATTTGATTTTTAGTAATACAATTATTGATGTTGGTTTCCAAGAAAGGAATTTTCAAATATCAAACTTTTGTTTTTTTGAAGTGAAATTTCAAATTGAGAGGACACTATTTATTGAAGGATGTGATAATGTAATAGAAAATGATTTTATGGTATATCTCATTTTAAAATTAATATATCTGATAGATTACATTTCATACGACACCCAATTTAAATGAACAATAAAATATTATTTTAACCTAGCCATTAAATTGGAGTTAATGAGAAGTATTGGAGATATAGAGAAATATAAATTTAATATTTAAAATAATAATTTATTAAAATACATCCAATATATTTAAAATAAATAAAATAAGAATAAATAAAATTTAATTCCTTAAGGATAATATGTTCCTAAAGACAGGTTTCCAGCTTTTATTATAAAACATGTTTTAAAACAAAAAATTATAACTCTTATAAATAATATTAGAAAATATGAAATACATTTTTGATAGAGGAATAAAAAAATTATCATGGTGTGATTTCATGGTCTTTTTTTTATTATTTTTATTTTTGACAAATATTGTATAACCTTGCATTTTATATGAAAATTAACTCCTCATATAAATAATTTATATTTGTATTAAATTAAATCGAGATCAATTATTCATGTATAATATAATATAGTTAATTATAATTATTTTTATATTATATTGTTAAAAAACAACATTGTACAATTTTGAAAATTTTCACTTTTAATGGGTACTTTCTCACCCCGCCTACTATAGAAATGTAAAATTAGACTATTTGATGTAACTATTTTGAATTTTAAAAAAATGATTCCACATTTGGAATCATGAGTTTCAAAATAACAAAAATTATCCTAATTATTTCTTATAAAATCTCAATATTAATGATTGTAAATTAAATTACAACATTTATTGGTAATTTGGGAAATTAAGTGTAATTGTTTTTATAAATTTTAGAAAATTACCATAACAATTGATTACAAATTATTTTATGGGTTTTTTAGTAGAAACATCATTTATCCAAAATTATCATCTCATTGAGTCACTTGTAAGAATTTATTTAATTTAAAGTATTTTATACTAAGTAAAAGTTTATGATAACATACATATAGAACCTCATTTGATTGGCTCCTCTCTGTAATCTTATCACTTATCCTTGTATTGTTTTCACATCCCTCATTGGAAGTTATGGCTATTTTGTTCCTATCCTAAGACATTTTATTTCCTTAAATATAAAATTCTTCTTAATTTTCATTTTATTATTCTTTTGTGGAGATTATTGTTTTCTTCTCTCTTGGCCTCACGGTCATGGGTTTTCTACAACAGGTATTTGGGTCTTCCTATTGTCAGTTGTTTGAAAAAAATAAATTTTCAATGAAATTAGTACTATGACCTCATGTCACTCTTATCTTTTATAGGATATATTTGTAGCATTAGTATCAATAGGTTTTCAGTTAAGTGTCTTAGTGGTCAACGGGTTTCCATGAACATCCAGATTCATCTTGATTTTTTTGTCTTCACCTTGTTTTCTTCTCCATAGATAATGACATCATTTGGAGTCCTTATCTTCTCAAATAATTGTTCAGACAACACATTCCTTAGTAAATCTCTCAGTTAGATCAATAGTGGTAGAATCTATGAGGTTTCGAGATTTTTGGATTGATAACCTCGTGTTCTTAAGGCATGTCATGATTCAGTATTATCTTGTAATGTTGGTTATACTTTTGATAGATTTTTTGTGTGTGTTTCTTAAATTTTGAAATTGGTAAAGGTTTTGTTTTATTCTCTACATGAGATCATTCTAGTTCAGGCTAGTTCAGTGATGAACTTGATTTGGGTATTCAGTTTCATTGATGATGTTTCTAGGTGGTTATGGATGTCCATGTCGATGGTGGTGATGAAGGTTAAGAGATGAATTCTTGTGGTTTATATAATGGTAGATGTGGTGGGATGTTATTTGGTGTTGTTATCTTCATAAATATTGTAAAATCAAGGTGTGGAGTTGAAGGCAAAATTATGCTCGATATTTAGTAGCCTTAGGTGATGTGATACATATATCTGTTTGATTTGGAATTTTCAAAAATGGGTTGGGAGATTTTATTGAAACACGTTTTTCAAAATATTAATATGGGTTGTTGTTTCTTTGAATACCATTTATTGTGAGGTTCGCAATTAAACATAATGAATAAATTTAAAAAATACCAAATTCAGGAATTTGGAATGATATCATACAAATGTTTTTAATAACAATATGATTTATAATATAGGATTATTCAAAATATATCTTCAAATACAGAGAGTCATTACAAATCAGGGTAATTTATCATCATCATTGTAGTTTATTTTTAATTTTTTAACAAATAATTAATTAAGTTAATGTCTTAAAAAATGATATTTGAGGAATTGTTTAATTAATTAAATTGTCAAAAAAGGTATCAAAAATACTAAAAATCAAATATTTTGAGATAATTAATGTCATCCTTAAAATTTATAGATACAATTAAATTTTAGCGACATGTGAAAATATTTTATTCTAATATATCTGGTATTATTGATTTTGTCTAAATATCAATGCAATTAGTATTGTCACAATTGACATTAATGTTATATTAAAATTAATTTTTTTTATCAAATGATAAAAATTATATGAAAATATAACATTCACCCAACTAGTTGTGATAAGGTATATAATTTCATCCATGATTCATTTATGTTAGTTTCATAATTTTATTGTAAAAATTATGATCCTCAATGAGTTAAAATCAATGTTGTCATGGTAATAGTTAATGGGATTAAAGGAGGTTTACAAAAACATTAGGGTGTAACCTAGCCTGAAATATTTCAAAAATAATAAAAGATTAATAATATTTGATACTTATTAAAAAAATTCAAAATACACTTTTAATAGTTTAATCATTTATCAGTGAGAAAATGTGTGTGATAAAAGAGAACCTTTATCAGTGTTTTATTTCAGCCATGATAAGTGTTAACATTTATCTATACTTATTTTTAGCACTGTTAAATGCTACACATTATCATAGAAATTTTAGAACTAATAATGTGTAACCTTTATATTCAATTTTTTTCCATTGATAATGGTCCTGAATAAAATTAAATAATTAAAAATATATATATAATGAAATAAAAAATAATTAATCAAATAATTTTTGTTGAGACTAAATAAATTTAATATACATAAGTATAAATTAATTAAATTAATGAATAGTATATACAAAATATATAGATATGTAAAATAAATAAAATGAAATAATTAAAAAAATTAAAATGGGTATGTTAAGAATTTATTTTAATTTTTTAATAATTAAATAATTATTAATAAATATGATAAACTTTAAAATACATATATATATATATATATTAAAAATTAATAAATATTATATATTAAATATAGGTATATGAAATGACTTTATTTTATGAATTTAATAAATAACTGAATAAAAATATTTTTTATAAAATTATTTAGAAATTTATGAATGAACCGATTATTAATAAAAATTAATAGGGATAATATCAATATATATTAATTATGAATATTGAAAACATAAGAAATATATATAAATATATATTTGTATAATGAATAAAATGTTATTTAAAACATAGTAATTTCTTACTTATTTGTAATGTTTTTTAATTTTTCAATTTTACATATATCCAACGTTCTTTTTTACATTTATTTCAAGTGTATATATATATATATATTTGTAATTAATATAGTTTTATATACAAAAACACACCCAAACATATATAAAACTTATATTGAAACACATACACCTAATATGTTAGTAATTTATTCTAATTTTAATATCTTTTATAATTTCATTTCAACATGATACATTTAATATATAATTTTCTATTAGGTCAATTGTTTTTATTTAATTTTAATACTATTAGAGTTAGGTTGTTCATTTTACATATTTTATCATTTGTTATTTTATTTTTGAAATTGATCATTTTATATTATTGATATATATATATATTATATTTTTTGTAGTTTCAATATCTATACAACGTTCATTCAATGTATATATGTCCATATTGTTTTCCTAATTATATTTTATTCAAAACAAATCTTTTCCATTTAATCAATATTTTTAAAATGTACTCATGTTAAATTATTCAACATCACTCATTTTAAAAATGGATTTATTAAAATTGTATATATACTAATAATGTTAAAAATGAATTTATAGGAAAACAAAGATATATATATATATATATTTATTATCGTGTATTTACTATATTAATAAATTTATATTTTTATATTAAATATAAATATATAATTATTATTTTTGATTTAAATATTTATAAAAGTATAAAAATTATTTCTATATATTTTAATATTTATAAAATTATATTAAATAAATTTAAATAATTACTATTATATATCCATTATTAGTGCATCTCAATTTACAATTGATAATATGGAACTTTATCAATTATTTTTTAAAAAAGCTATGAAAATTATCATTCATCGATTTAAAAGAACCCTAATTGTAACATGGTAACTTGTGATTATGAACCTCTCACCAAAATAATCTTCTTCTAGTGTGAATCCTCTATGTTCCCTCAGAGAAATCAAGTCTATAATCCATTGTATGTTATTTCCATCTTTTCCTCGAATGTTGTTTGATTTTTTTGGATCTGTATTTTGTCTTTTTAGGGAATTCTTAACCATGAAGATACATATACCTCATCTCCCCACTACTGTAATACAATCAGTTGTTCGATTTCAAACTTTTTCCCTAGATAAAATGGTTTTTACGAATTAGAATGATGTTTTCATATGGTATGTTCAGTAAATATATGTCTATGGGAATGTAAGGAAACATAATATAGATTTTTCACCACATGATCCTTCAAAGGTAATGTAAGATTTATTTCATTATGAATTTTATTTTAGTTAAAAAAAGAATAAATTGACCAATTTCATTGAAATTATATCTATATCCCTTATCATTGACATAAGACTTTAGTGACCATGAACTGTTTCTGAGGTGAGTTTTTGATGTGATTTGGGAACTATTTTGGTATACATGATGAAAAATGTAATAAAATGGAACTAATTTGAAACTAGTGATGTTGGTATTTATTATATTTAAAAGACAAACCATTATAAAAATAAAAAAATTACAAATATGATTTCAAAGATTAATTTTTTGGGATACTTGACTTACCATATAAATTTTTGGTTGTTTGTAGTCTATTTTCCCCTTGACTTATCTTTTCAAGTTTAATGCCTCTTATTTAGGACTTGATTTTTTTTGTTAGTAAGTATATATAAAGTTCAATGTTATTATTTATCATTGTTTATATTTTTCCTAGAATAAATTATATATTTATATTAATAGAAACTTGAATAATAAATAAATATTTCATTCTTATTTACTTATTAGTGATGATTTAATTTATATTTATTTTTAGTTGATAGTTTTAATTTAGTAACCCCCCATTATTGATACTTTTATTTAGTTGTTTCATAATTATATTGAAAACAGTGATTGTAACAAATTTGAAATTTTATTTAATTTATGAATAAACTTATTAAACGAAAATGAGTTAGAGAGGGGCACATGGTTTAACATTTAATATAGACTATTTTTTACTATTTTTGAAGAATTATTGTTTTTTGTTAGGGTATAATTATGTGAATCTATAAATTAATATTGAATATGTCAAAAATATAGCTCCAATATATCCATTTGAAGGATCCAATTAACATCTTATATATGCTATATATTACATGTATCATCATATACTAGAAGAAATTAAAAATCTAATTCAAGATATATAGGATAATTTCAATGACTAGAATATATAGTATATATGCTCACTCTACAATTTTTTCATAATATATCATAATAATATATTTATGATTTATTTTAATATATTTATTTTATTTATAAGAGTAAAAAAAACGATCAATATTGTGCATAAGTTAACAAATCCACCCATTAAAGGGATGTATGTTATTGGAGAGATCTATCTGTGGATTAAAAAATATCCAAAATTAGAATGTCAATGATCCTTGAGTAGAAAAAAGTAATGTTGAATGTAGGTGGGGTGAGATTCATTTTATAAAGACCATTAGACTAGGCTTATTCCAATTAATCTTCAATTGAGAAGATTTTTTGAGTGATTTCATTAGTGTATATTCATATAGAAATTCAATCCATGTTGCTTCTTTGATGTGAATCATTTCTGCCAAACCGGTTAGTTGGGAAACATGTAATTTTCTTTTTGAGGGTCATTAGAAATTATTTTTAGTTTATTTATGGATGAGTGGTCTATGGATGATTCTAGATATGGATCTTATGTAATGATAGGTAAAATCATAGTATATTATACTCTTGTTGATGGTATAAAGACACAAAAGCTCACCATTAATTATTTATGAGTATCTTATAGTACATCTAGGATTAAGATTAATACATATTCATATTTTTATTAAAATTAACATTATCTATATGTAAACATATGGGAAAAGAGTAATTATTTTATATTTTATAATGTACTTGTAGGCACAGTTGGTTATATCTTTATGAATTTAAATTGAATATTCCTAAAAAGTTTATGACTATTGTTACACTTATATAATATGGATATAATATGTGGTATATTTCTAAATTTATGTTTTATAAGCAGTATATGTAGTCAATTTATATATTTTTTAACATTATTATATGGTATGTTGATTTTATTTTATATATGAGACCATTAAGAAGTGTATCTCCATCATCTCTTTTTAAAGAATCATATAAAACATTATAGTAATAATCAACATAAATTTATATTCAAAAAAATGGACCACAGGTTTCACAAATGGGTTCTTGAATATAAGGATTCATTTTTGTAAGATAGAAAAACAATAAAATATATTCCATGAATAAAATTCCACATCTTCATGCATATTTCATAGGAATTGTGACTATTTTTAACAAATAAATAATACATCAACATAATACTAAAACTATCATAAATACAATTATTTAATAAATCATCTGATACATGATTTCCATCCATCACATGATGACGGATTTGACTCCCTATATCATAATAGCCTTCCTAATATCATTTTGTTCCTGGTTCCTAGGATGGAATACCACCCTCTTAGATTTTATTCAATAATCAACATCAATTTAGATTCCATAGAATGGAATATCACTTCTTTCAAATCATTCTTCAACTTGTTCAACCTATGATCCTCTTCCTTTACTACATCTTGAGAACACCAAAAATGAAACCAAAAAAATTATCAAAAAATAATGAATGCATATTACTTCTTCTTGATATACATTTTCATATATGAATCAATCAGTTATGTTTGACAAAAATTCAACTAGAATTTTATTTAGTTTGACTGTGTTTCCATTGGATCCTATTAGAACTTTGATATTAAGAATAATTGGAATAGAATACAACGATGATGAGTGAATTCATAAAAATAATTGTTTTAAAAATTTATCTTCAAAGAAAAACATGTCAAACACACGTTTTAATTCTCATTACCATCACCCTTGATAAATTTAATAGGTTATAATTTTAACACTCTTATTTTTTCCACAAACTATAGGAAAAGATTTATAGAAATGTTTTTATATTCATCTTCATGATATATTCTCTTTGATGGTTGGAGAAATGACATGTTTTCTAGTGATTCCATCATCCTCACAGAAATACCACCACATGTTTTATCTAGCCTAAGACCTCCCAAAATAAGAAATATTTCAATGGATTTGGGAAAAATATATGTCAATGACTGGATGTAAATTACTATGATTTGAAGCCATAAGAATTTGAATGTTTATACCTTAACTATTGTAATTTAATATATTCGGATACATAATTCGTGTTGAATTTAATATATTTTTGAACTGTATAAGAAAATATAATTTTATCTCCCAAGTAGTTATTATTGAATTTTGGTTCATGAGAATCATACCACATCAGTTCTATTTTTATCTACTCTAATTAGTATTCATCCGAAATTAGCACTAGAAAATGATACAGGATAACATTCATTTAGTGTAGATCAAGAAACATAGTTTTTTGTCCAAAAAAATGGGAGATGAATATCACACATAAAAATTAAATAATAACTATTTGGGAGGGATTTAATTGTGTAATATTCAAACCGAAATTCTAGAAGAAAGTCTTGTGGAAAAGAATGATTGAAATTGATCATCATGTGCTCAAAGGAAATCACTATATAAGGCCATATGAAATAAAGGTAGTGAGGGTTAGTTGTACTGTTGTATTGATGTATTATATATTTGTTCAAGACTGTAAAACTTTTCATGCAAGATGACTGAAAATGTGAAATTTTATTCATAGAGGGTATTTTATTTTTCTTATTCAAGACAAATTAGTTGTTCAACTACTATAGCATAAAATGTATTATGCACATGATTGTGTACTAATTCCTTAGTAAAAACAAAATATTTTTAAGGACCCGAACCTAGTTGCCCAGAGTTGAAAACTTATTTGACTATGTTGGAAAACATACAAGGAATATGAGTCCCGAAGGAACGAGTAGTTTAGTATTACTGGAAAAAAGATACATACATAAGTTCTACATTACATATGGAAAGGAAAAAACAACACTAATTTATTCCACTAGAGTCATCATGTCTCCAAGATTATGCTTGCAAGTCATTCATGATTTGCATCTTCATGACTTGAGAAAATTAATCATAAGAAAGGGTTGAGCTCAAACACTCAGTAAGAGTAAGAAATACAGAGGAAGGTAATATAAACATTAGACATGGTGAATAATTGAAAACACATGCCTTTAATAAAAAATATGAAACACCTTATGGAAGGAATATTATCTGAGTAAATAATTCAATAATAAAACATAATCATGGGTATTTACCAGTCTAATAACCACATGAACGTTCAATTACTAGAATCATATTGAGGGAAGTTCATATGCTGGACATTTTGATACATTTTTTCATGGCCTCGTCCAATACTTCTAGTGATTAAGGCCTTGGCTAAAATCCATATCACATTGGGAATGGCCTCACCCAATTCCACGTCTATTTGTATCATGAGACCTACCGATGCATCGAGGGGCTATAGAGGGCCCCACCAGTCACATAATATACCAATTCATTCTTCCTATGAGCTGGGATAAACATAAACAACATATACATTCATAATGAAACTATCATATGAAATGTTACTATCTTTTCCCAATCATTAAACATAAAACACTAACCATTCGGAAAAATATGGTGAATGGTTTTTGGAAAGATCATCCACAAAAGAGTTAGTTATAAATCATTAAATAAAATATGGTATATGAATTCATTAATTATTAAACCCAATAATGCAATGGAATCAACAAGATTGTTGAATTAGACAAAAACACTCTTACAAAATCATTAAGCCATTTTGAGATAAATAGTCTTTTATTTTGAAAAGAAGAGTTATTTTGGAAAACTATTTGTATAAAACCAGAAGTGAGGTAAGATATTGTTTTAATAATATAATGAGTGATTTTATAAAGATAAATGTTCCCAAAAATAGATGATATATTGCCCATAAAAATAGGAATGAATTTCAGAATCTCCCTTGAATTAGGCTTGTACTTTGGAAACAACTTTTAATGTTCCTTTTAAACTGTGTAACAATCAATAAAATAAGTAAGGGTTCTGGTTTGTACACGTATATATAACACTCACATAGAATATATTATGAGCAAATAACAATATATAATAATTTCATTGAGGTAATTAGACAATGAATGTATCCCGAATGAAAATGGAAATTCGGGTGAAAAACCATTGCATTAACTCCAAATGTGATCCTATATTGTACTTAAGATCCTGGAATATGAAATTATACTTGTTAATAACTTATTTCATAACCTATTATACATCTATTTAGTTTACCATAATTCTTGTTAGTTAATTTATGTCTTTATTGATAAGTTATTGTATTGGATTTCATAGTTCTGGAGTGTTGGTTTCCTTTATTTTCATATTCGGTTCACTTGTTTTTATGTAATAAAGTTCATGTGAAATGGTTATAAATCTCCATGATTAGAATTATATATTATTAATGAACATAAAGAATTTATAATGGTCATTTCTATCATTTGGTTACATGTAATGATGATGAATCATTAGAGGAAAACCACTTCGATTATTCAACGGTATTTGGAATATTATGAACATGATTGGTCATATAACTTAATTATATGTACATATTCTGGTTCATTATTATTAAATAGGTTATAACACATATATTATAGTCTACTTCATACCTGAATATGGTTTCATGACTAGTAATGAAGAATAAATTGAATAAGTAACCTTCATCGTCCATGAAGGTTATAAATCAGAACCTCATGGACGTCGATTTCGTTTAAAAAATAAAAGGGAGGGAGTAATAATATTTATGATGGTTCATACATTTACATGATATAAATATAGTATATATATTTTAATGCAGTTATCATGATCATTTGGATAAAGGAGGTGAGGAGATAATAATAAAAGAGATGAACTTGAAAATAATGAAAAGTTAAGAGATCTCTTATGAAAATTCAGCAGCCTAAAGGCATCACTTAGAATTTTATAAAATAAAATGATGAGAACAAAAAGGGTATCTCATCATATTGAAATTAAAAGGACAATAATAAGAATAAATAAAATCAAACCCCAACATATGAAAAAGGAATTTCACATTTCTAACATAAAAGAAGTGTCGACTTAATGAAGAGAATGAAGGACTCCCTTACCTTGTATAATTACCTCAAGATCATAAAGGATGGGACCTTGGGGGCTTAGGGACACCATTGGAGGACTCCAAGATAAGTAAAACAACAATGAATCTAGGATTAGGGATTTTTAATGGATGAAAACGAATGGATTAGTGGGTATTTATAGAAAAAGTGAGGTAATTTTTCAATAATTTTAAAGGGACAACTCATTAGTGGGTTTTCCAAACAAAGGGCTTGCCCATGGTATTTTCCCATAGTTTATGCCACTAGGGACACCTCATATCATATGCTAATATAAAAAAGTCGACCATACTTTTATATTTAGTTTTTACATCATTATGATGTCATTAATCTACCAAAAACTCAAAACTGTATTCTTACTATTCATGAAAAAGTCATGTATTTTAGAAAAATCCCAAATACTCACCCATACTATTATTCGATGTATAGAGTTAAAAAGTGAAATCCAATTTTCAAAAATAATTTTCTAAATATTATTAATTTAATTTTTAAATAAAATCATACTGAATTCAAAAATTAACAGTTCTAATTCTACAACTACTTCTTTATCACAATGAAAACTTAACCGAGATGTTATTATCTTCTAACCTTACGGAAATAAAATAATAATAAAATTTAGTATTCATTAGGTTCATATTACTATTTATATTACTATTCATAAGGATATGTCACTATTCAATAAAAATCAAGTTTGTTCTATCATATTCCAAATGACTTACTGAACAAAACACTAGATGACCATTTTTCAAAATTCAAAGCATTGAAGAGGAAAAGTTATGTTTTAATGACTATATTATAAAATTTTATTCTATATTTATTTTAAAACCTTTGGGTGTTACGTTCTCCCCTCTTTAAAAAAAATTTCATTCTCTAATTTCAATGAATATTACCTAAAAAGATTTAGGTATGTATTTAACATAAGCTCCTCATTCTCCCATGTTGCTTCCTCCAACTTATGGTTCCTCTATAAAACCTTCACTAGATGATTCATCTGATTTATCAATACTTGTTCACTTGTATCAACAATCGTGATAGGGTCTTCACAGTAAGATAATTAAGTCTCAAGAACCACTTCTTTATATGTGAGTACATGTGTTGGGTCTGGCATGTACTTTCTTAACATTGACACGTGGAAGACACTGTGAACCTTGGAGAGACTTGGTTTCATTGCCTAATGGTAAGCTACGACTCCAATTTGTTCCATAATTTTAAAAGGTCTGATGTACCTAGGACTTAATTTTCCCTTCTTATAGAATCGTATAATACACTTCCATAGAGATAACTTTAAGAAAACGTGATCACATTCTTGAAATTCCAAATCCTTCCTTTGGTTATCTACATAGCTTTTTTGCCTACTTTGAACTATTTTTATATAGTTCTGGATAATCTTCACATTTTCCATTGTTTCGTCAACATGTTCTAGGCCCACGAGCATTCCATCACCAACATCATCCCAACATATTGGTGTACGACATCGCCTCCAATATAATTCTTAATTGGGTGCCATATGTATACTTGAATGGAAGCTATTGTTGTAGGATTATTCTACGAGAGGTAAATACTGATCCCACATGGCTTGAAATTCAAGTTAACAGTACCTCAACATGTCTTCCAATGTTTGAATAGTCTGTTATGACTGTCCATCATTTTGTGGGTGGTAGGTAGTGCTCAAACGAAGATCAGTATCTAGAGCCTTCTGAAGACTTTTTCAGAATCTTGATGTAAAACATGGATCACGATCAGAAACAATCGATAGGGGTACTCCATGAAGTCTCATAACCTCATTAACATATAGTATTGCTAGACTTTGTAGCGGTAGATCTTCTCTTATATTAAGAAAATGTGCTAAATTGGTAAGACGATCAATAATGACCCATATTTCATTGTTCCTTCTAGGAGTCTATGGTAGTCCCATGACAAATTCCATCATGATATTATCCCATTTCCACTCAGGTATGGGAAGGGGTTGCAATACTCTTCCAGGCTATTTCCTTCCAGCTTTCAATTGTTGACAAACTATACATCTTGACACAAAATCAGTAATCTCCCTCTTCATGTTGTCCCACAAAAAAATGTTCCTTCAAATCTCTATAAATCTTAGTGCTACGAGGGTGTATAGAGAAATTGGAACTATGAGCATCATCAAAAAATTCCCTTCTTTGATCAGGTATATTGGGAACACAAATTCTCTTCCCAAATTTCAAAATTCTATCTTCACATATGAAGTCACTCAATCTCCCATCATTCATAGCATTAATCTTCTTTTGAAACTCCTCATCATCAGCCTGAGAAATTTTTATCCTTTATAGTAATGATGGTTTGGAAACCATTTGAAAAACCATTGGTGTTTCACCTTCAATGGTTATTACCATATCCATCATTACTAGATCCATGAAAATAAGATACCTTTCAACTATCAACTTTATCAAAACTCCATGATCCTTTTTGCTAAAGGCATCTGCCACCTTATTTACTTTTCCTGGGTGGTAGTGTATTGTGAAATCATTATCCTTGAGTATTTCAAGACTTATCCTTTGCCTCATGTTGATATCTTTTTGTGAGAAAATGTACTTCAAACTCTTACGATCAGTATAAATCTTACATTTTCACCATAGAGATAATGTCTACACATCTTCAAAGCAAAGATTATAGTAGATAACTCAAGATCATGAGTAGGATAATTTTTCTAATGAATATTTAGCTGTCATGATGCATAAGAAATAACCCTATCATTTTTTATAAGGACACAACCAAGTCCTTTCTTTGAAGCATCACTATAAATAACAATCTTTTCATTCCCCAATGGTATAGTCAATATAAGAGCATTGACTAATATTCTCTTCAGTTATTTGAAAAATTCTTCATAATACTTTTTCAAGACAAATTTAACCCCTTTACATGTGATCTTTGTTAGCGGGTTAGCCAGTCGGGCAAAATTCTGTAAGAAATGCCGATAATAACCTACAAAGCCATTAAAACTGCATAACTCAGTTATGTTTGTTGGCATGGTCCAATCTTGGATTTCCTTTGCTGTTATAGGATCAACTAGGATTCCATCCTTAGAAACAATATGGCCCAAAAAAGAAATATCCTGAAGCTAAAATTCACACCTTCTAAACATACCATATAATTCATGTCTTCTAAGAGTCTCCAGAATAATGTGCACGTGATTTTCATGTTATTTGAAGCTTTTGGATTATACCAAGATATCATAAATACCACTACAAAATCATCGATATATTCTTATAAAACTCTTATCGTTAGATCCATGATGATAGAGGTTGAATTTTTCAATCCAAAAGGCGTTACTGTAAACTTGTAATGTCTGTACCTAGTTCGAAATGCTGTTTTTATAATGTATTTCTTCTTCAAACTCAACTGATGATATCTAGATCTAAGGTCAATCTTTGAAAAGTATTGAGATCTAGGTAGTTGGTCAAATAAATCATCAATGTGAGGTAGGGGATACTTGTACTTTATTTCTATTCCATTGATCACCATGTAGTCGATACACAACCTCATAGATCCATCTTCCTTCTTAACACAATGGATTGGGGCTCCCCATAGAGAAACACTAGGTCAAATAAATCATTTTTTCTCTCAAACCCTCTAGCTGTTTATTTAGCTCCAATAATTCCACATCGTCCATTCTATAAGGGGTATTCGATATGGGCCTTGAACCAATAATTAAATCAACAGAAAACACAATTTCTCATTCTGGAGGATGTCTAGGTAAATATTCAGGAAACACATAAATATATTATCTCACAATAGATACATCCTCTATTTGAATATTCCATTACTCATCCATAGTTATTTCATTCTATTCCTCCCCAATAATTGAATTTAATTGAGCTACTAGGGGTGGATCTAGATAAGAATCAGGTGGTGATGAGTCTGCTCTAAAGACAAGTTGTTCTTTATCATTGTCATCAAAAATTATAACCTACTTCTTACTATAAATTATTTCATCATGATCTGAAAGCAAATCCATAACGAGGATTATATCAAACTCAATCATGTTTATGACGATGAGATTAGCATATGAATAAAATTTATATTCTCAAATGGGAACTGATTCACAGAACATTGTAGCAATGATACTTCCCTTACAAGTTTTGACTGAAAACTCCCTTGTTAAATCAAATTGGAAATAACTAATTTTAATAGAAAACTTGGAAGATATGAAACAATGAGATGATCCAGAATCAAATAAATCATTGTCCAATTTTGAGTAAAAAAATAAATTACATGCCATAATGACATTAGGAACTTCTACCTCTATAGTTGTGATTACATAAGCATGTCCCTAATCTCTTCACCTTTTCTGGTGCATATTTCCTTGATGTTTTGGAAAATCAATAATGTATTGTCCCATATCTTGACAACTATATCATTGAACATCACTAGCTTCCTTCTTACCTTTGCAATCACGAGCAAGATAGGCTTTCTAACCACATTTGTAACACACTCCATTTCTTTTCAAACATGTACCAAGGTATTTACTCCCACAATTGTCTCATGGTGTAAATGAGACTCTTCCCTTCTTCAACGTTCTCTTATTTTCTTTCCTAGGGTTTTCAGTAACCCTCTTAGTTTCTTGTTTCCCCTTAAAGTCATAAGAATTAGAGAATAATTTTTCTGTCTTGATGGCACACAAAACAATATCATCACATGATGAAAAACATTGGGAGACAAGTGCCCGCTAGAGGAATGGCTTTAGGCCATCAAAGAATTAGTCATTTTTGATCCTTGTATTTCTTATGTAGTCTACAGAATGTCTTGCTAATCTTGTAAACTTTTCGTCATAGCTTGCAACATTCTCATCTTCCTTATGCTTCAAATTCAAGAACTATCTCTCCATATCTGCTCACTACACAAGAGGGAAATATTTTTCTAAGATTATTTCCTTAAAATCCCTACATTCTATCACTTAAATCTCTTCATCCTCCTTTGTGTTTAGGATTAATGACCAACAATGATCTGCATCTCCTGATAGATGATATTATTCCATGACAACCTTATCTCTTTCATTACATCCCAATGCGATAAATATCATCTCCATGGAACATATCCATTGCTCTACTACAAACAGGTTCGTAGTCCTGTTGAATGATGGAGGTTATTGTGGCATAAAGATATCTAGAATGGCTCCTCTACATGGTTGATCGGGATGCTCCATACAGGTAAGGTTATTATTCAGAACCAGAGTATGTTGTCCTAGTATAGTTATGAGTTACATAGTACTAGTCACAACACCAGAGCCAACATCATTATTATGCATCAGAGGAGAATCCTTATAGGGGACATTTGCATTCATGTGATTTCCATTCCATCCACTAGGATCCATATCTAGATAATGGAATGCACTATATTAGGTTATGAATCATAATATATAATCGTAACTTAAAAAAGACACTCAGAAAAAATTGAGATCGTACACATGGATAATCCCGTATTCACAAAAAATGGTTTCTTTGAGGAATATTTACATTAACCTCCTTCATAATGGATTGTAATGAAAATGTAAATTATCCTAAGAATATCCCACGGGAGTGTCGTAACCAAGAGTCCACCAAGGACCATTGTTGTACACCAATTCTCGTTCGAGTCTAGCCCAAAGTGGTGTTTTGGGGTTTTACCCCTAGATACATCTGTGCTAGAGCCACCTTTACCTGATCGTATCCAGACAGGGATGTATTGCTTGAAAGATCCACATAATCTATTCTTTACCAAAATACCAGGATGTTCTTGAATGATTATTCTCAAGGACTATATCAGGGACACTTCCATAATTCTACTTTTTCAAAGTCTAGTTTCCAAGTATTCTACTAAACATCCTCTGATACCAACTGTAAGGACCCAACCTTAGTTGTCCGGATTCAGTACCTTATTTGATTACGTTGGAATACATAAAAGGAATACAAATACCGAAGGACCAAGTAATTTAGTATTATTGGAAACAAGATACATACATATGTTCAACATTACATATGGAAAGGAAAACAACACTAATTTATTCCACTAGAGTCATCATGTCTCCTATATTTTTCATGCAAGTCATTCATAAATTACTTCTTCATGTCCTGAGAAAATGAAACATAAGAATGGGGTGAGATAAAATGCTCAATAAGATTAATAATTATAGAAGAAGTTAATATGAACATTAGACATGTTGAATAATTGAAAACACATGCCTTTAATAATAAACTTGAAACACATTATTGTTGGAATATGAGCTGAGTAAATAATGCCACAATAAAACATAATCATGGGTATTATACTAGTCAAATAACCACATTAACATTCAATTATATGATTCATAATGAGGGAAGTGAATATTTTGGACATTCTGATAAATTTTTTCATAGCCTTGGCCAGGACTTCTAGTGATTAATGCATCGTCCAAAATCTATTTCACATTGGGAAAGGCCTCGGCCAATTCCACATCTCTTTGTCTCATGAGACCTACTAATGAATCGAGGGGATATAGAGGGCCACACCCATCACATAATAAGTCCCATTCATTCCTCATTTTAGTTGGGATAAAAATAAACAACATATATATTCATAATTAAACTATCATATGAAATGTAACTATCATTCACCAATCGTTAAACATAAAACACTAACAGTTCAAAATTATATGGTTAATGGTTTTAGGATAGATCATCCACAATAGAGTTTGTCATAAACCATTAAATCAAATATGGTAGATGACTTTATTAATGATTAAACCCAATAATACCATGGAATCAATAAAACTGTTGAATTAGATGAAAACACTCCTATAAAACCATTAAGCAATTTTGAGATAAATACTCGTTTATTTTTAAAAGAAGAGTTCTCTTGGAAAAATCATTGTATAAAACCATAAGTGGCGAAGATAGTATTTTCATAATAACATGAGTAATTTTGTAATGATATAGGTTCCCAAAAACAGATCATAGAGTGCCCTTGAAAATATGAAGGAATTTGAGAAACTCCCTTGATTCAGGCTTGTACTTTGGAAACAACTTTAAAAGTTCCTTTTAAAACATGTAACTATCCATAAAATAAGGAAGGGTTCTATCTTGTACACATATATATAATAATAAAAAAGAATATATGATGAGTACATAACAATACATAAATATTTCATTGAGTTAATTAGATAATGAAAGTATCCCGAATGAAAATGGAAGTTCAGGTGGAAAAACCGTTACCTTAACACCAAATGTGTTCCTCTCTTGTACAGAAGCTCCGAGAATATGAAATTATACTTTTTAATAACTTATTTCATAACCTATTAAACATGTATTTAGTTTACCATTATTCTTGTTAGTTCATTTATGTCTTTATTGATATGTTATTGTATTGAATTTCGTCGTTCTGGAGTGTTCGTTTCCTTTATTTTCAAATTCAGTTCACTTGTTTTTATGTAAGGAAGTTCATGTGGAATGGTTATAAATCTCCAAGGTTGGAATTATATATTATTAATTAACATTAATAAGTTATAAAGGTCATTTATATCATTTGGTTACATGTAATGAGGATGAATCATTAGATTACAACCACTTCGATTATTGAACGGTATATGGAATATTATGAACTAGTTTGGTCATATAACATAATTATATGTACATATTCTGGTTCATAAATATTAATTAGATTATAAAACATATATTATAGTCTGCTTCAACCATGAATATGGTTTAATGACCAGTAATGAAGATGAAATTGAAGAACAAAACCTCATCGTCCACAAAGGTTATAAATCCGAACCTCATGGACGTCGATTTCGTTTATAAAATAAAAGGGAGGGAGAAAGAATATTTATGATTGTTATTCCATTCACATGATATAAATATAGTATATAGATGTTACTGGAGTTATCATGATCATTTGGTGAAGGGAGGTGAGGAGAGAAAGATAAAAGATATGAACTTGAAAATAATGAAAAGTTATGATATCCCTTTTGAAAATCTGGCAGCCTAATGACGTCACTTAGAATTTAATAAAACAAATGATGAGAACAAAAAGGGTATCTTATAATATTTATATCAAAAGGACAGTAAGAAGAATAAATAAAATCAAACCCCAACATATGATAATGGAATTTCAAATAGCTAACATAAACGAAGTGTCGACTTAAATAAGAGAATTAAAGATTCCCTTACCTTGTAGAATAAATTCTAGATCTTGAAGGATTGGACCTTAGGGGCTAATAGACACCTTGGGAGGACTCCTAGAGAGGTAATGCCACCAAATATTCGAAGATGAGGGATTTTTAATAAATGAAAAATAATGTATGTGTGGGTATTTATAGAAAAACAGAGGTAATGTTTTAATAATTTCAAAGGGACACCTCATTAGTGGTTTTTGCCAAACCATGGGCTTTCCCATGGTATTTGCTCATGGTTTAAGCAACATGGGACACCTCATGTCATAAGTTACTATAAAAAAGTCAAAAATACTTTTATATTTAATTATTACATCATTATCATGTCATTAATCTACCGAAAACAGAAAACTATATTTTTACTAATCATGAAGAATTAATGTATTTTTTAAAAATCCCAAAAATTCACCCCTACTATTTATTGACGTGTTGAATTGAAGAGTGAAATCCAATTTTCAAAAATAATTTTCTAAATATTCTTAATTTATTTTTTAAAGAAGCATACTTAATTCAAAAATTAACAGTTCTAATTCTACAACTATTTCTTTCTCACAAGGAAAACTTAACCAAGATGTTATTATCTTCTAGCCTTAAGAAAATAAAATAATAATAAAATTTACTATTAATTATGGTCACATTACTATTCATATTTCTATTCATAAGGGTATGCTACTATTCAGTAAAATGTCATGTTTGTTCTATCGGACACCAAATGACTCACTGAACATAACAGTAGATGGCCATTTTTTGAAATTCAAAGCATTGAAGAGGCAAAGTTGTGTTTTAATGGCTATATTATAAAATTTCATTCTATATTTATTTTCAAAACCATAGGGTGTTACAATATTTATGATGGAACTAATGAATTGTAATGGGCTAAAAAAACATGTTGATGCAAAAAAGAAACAACATTTGAGCATCATAATTTAGAATAAAATTATCAATGAAATCTATTTGGTTGTAAAATTTGAGGTTGGGTTGATTCAACTCGACCAACCAATTAAGCCCAAAAATTAAACATTTATTAGATTTCCATGGGTCACAATGAGGATGAATGTGCCTATTGATATTGATTCATGTTATCATTTAAAACTTGTAAAGATAGAATTCCATGGGAAATATATAATTTAAATTTTATCATATACTTTTCTTATTCTAATAAAAATTATATAATTAAACGTTGATTTTATTTTAATTATTCAATGTAGAATTCATTAATTTTAAAATATTTCTATAATAAATTTTCTTTAATGGCTGCTGTGAAATCCCATAGAGGCTTCTATACAACAATTACAATGTTATATTTTTGGGTTAGAGATGGAAAAATAAATCCCCACCCACCACATAGATATACTCACATTATAATGTTGGAAAATGGAATACAATCATCAACAATCACAATGAGAAATCATTTCATGTTTATTGCAGTTAATAATATATTATTTGAAATTTTTTATTTTGTATAACTTGATTCAAAATATTTAATTTATGGAAGAAATAATGATTTCTGAAAATAATGAATGTTCATAAAAACCAATTTACCATAATGATAAAGGAATATTGTGGTACACATCATAATAGAATAAATTTGTTTATATTTTATATAATAAATTAGTGGTTAATTATGTGATATGATGAAACATATGATCCATTTTTTATATAGAAATTTATGATTCATAATATGAAGCCACTTCTTACCTAAGACACTTTATTTGTATAGAGGATCGTGTAAATTAGTATGGTAAATTAGGTGAATAAAACATAAAAATAGTATGAGAATAATGTGTATGTATGACAGAATTTTTATTTTTCATGCATTATAAAAACATCACATAAACATATCAATTTTTGTACATATATTATTATATGATTTAGACATAAGAATCGACAATGATCATTCCAAATAGAAAGTTACACTATGTAGCTTTGAAGCATCCTAAACAATATGTTCATGTTAGAGGATTAGGTTTATGAGTATCTCCTCAAAATAATTTATAGAAGATATAAACACATGATGTTACATATAATATGGTGAGACAATTACAGACACATATAAACTCATTGCAAGATATTATTTTGTAGTCTATTTTTGTAGAACAATGTATAAAAAAGGATCAATGTGAATTGGAAGTGGAGAATGGTATGTACATAAACCAAGTGATCCCACTAGAATTTATTCTAGACATTCCCCCACCCTTATACCTTACCCTAGGTAGTAAATTTATTCATTAATCATTCATTAAGATGAAAATCGAACAACATATTATAAATTTGTATTACTAAAATTATTCAAGGTATATTTGTATGCGATTTATATATTTCAATGCCCATATACCACTGTGTCATGATGAGTAAATTTTATAACATCTTGGGAGAGAAACTACACAATCATGACCTCCAAAACAATCAATATAGAGTTGGGATTGATTTCGTTGATGAACTGATTGAAGAGTTGATTGTTAAACACTATGATATAATTATTACTTTTGTAAAAATTGTTATAATTAATTAATATTATCGTATTATAATCATATAATGATACCAGAGGTATGTATTTGAAAAAGTTTTCCATATTAAAAACTTGTAACAATTGATTAAAAAGTACTGAAGTGTTATAGGATATTAGATATTGTTAAAGCAGTGGAGATATAGATGGTCGAATTAAAAAAATCTAGTGAATCAACTAATAAAACAAATTAACCTTTCAAAATAACATTATCATAAATATATCTAGAATAACATTTATTATCATTACAACATCTTGAAGAGAGCATATTTAATGATAAAATATGTATTTCATTGAATAAAAATAATAATTATATGGAGATCACTAGACATAAGTAATTGGTTCTAATTATCTAAATGAGATTCTCAAGAACAAATAGTTGGGTGTTTTAGTTGTGATTACATACATAAGGTTCATTTTCATAACAATTGTGAATAAATAGTGTGTCAAAATGTTTTTAAAATTTAATAACTATTAATATTTATATAGGAGTTTATTTCACAACTATATAATGGGAAGATTGTGTGATTCCCAATTTTAATTGCTTAATCCATGTATTATTATTTTACATGCACTTACATTGAATGGGAAATAAATTATGAATAAAAAATATGAGTTATATGATTAGTTTACTAATAAATAATTAGGTAAAATAATTTTCTATTACTAAAATGAAAATATAAAACTCAAAAATCTAATCACATAAATTATATTATAAATTTTTTCATTACATAATTGTTTTTGGTTTATTAGTATATATCGTATGCCAGTAAAAATAAATATTAATAACCATAATATTTATTTTTGGGATACAATGCATGGAAAATCCAAAAACTGACCACACACAATTTGTATTATGTATATTTAATAAATCATAATAAAATTTTTATAAAAAAAATTGTTTTAAATGACATGTCTATTTTTTTAAAAGAAAATTTTTATGATAGGGAATCCACTGAATATATTGTAGATCATTTAATGAAGATGGTATCTTAATGGATAACGAATGTAGATTACAAAAAATAAAAATAAATTATGTTATATATATATAAATAATTAAATATAATATGTTTTAAAATAGTTTAATTATCTTGGTTAATATTTCTATCATTTATGAAATACGATAATTGAATAAATATATGACATTATTTTTTAAAATTTATGATTGAAATATTAAATCATTAACACACTAGCATTCCATAAAATATAATTTTAAAAGGTAATTAATATTTCATTAAATATATTTCATAATCATTTATTGGTCTATCTTTTCAATGTACTATCAATAATTTTGATAACCTATTTACTCAAATAAACAGATAAATTTGTTTGGAGACTTGGGGAAAATTTAATGTTTGTCTGAATGTATGCTGAAAAAAAATGTGATTACCTAATATCTTTGTGATCACGTATTAGTTATGAACATCAAAATATATTTGGGGTGTGAATCATTAATATTCAAATAATTGTATATTTTTTAATATCTTTCTCAAAGAGATGTACATTGGATAAAAGTAATTTATTTATAAATAATCTCCTCGGAGAACAAAATTTTTGGAAAATTATGGAGGTGGATGTAATGGCAGAGGTAGTGGTGTCGATTGAGGGAGATGCTATGGTGGAGGTAGTGGTGAAGGTGGAGGTAGAGGTGATAGCATATGTAGAATTCGAGGTAGATTCAATGTAAGTGACAAATGTCTCAGAGGAGGGAAAGGAAAAGTCTAACGTGGAGACAAAGGAAGAGGAGGATAGCATTAACTGGCTTGAAAAAAAATAAAATTTTGGTGAAATTATGTTTAATGAGGACGATACCATGATTGTGTTTCAGAATAGTTTTTTATAAGATAATAAAACACATGTAACATTAGATAAGATCCATTGTCCTTGTGTTTTCGGTGACTTATTAAAATATTATATTTCACCACATCTTTATGAAATTCAATATACGATATAAATCCACTTGTAATCATATTTTGTGTTGGATTATTCAATATCTCTAATAGTTTTATTGAATAAGAATCTATAATACTCCGAACCATCTAGATGGATATAATGAAAAAAAAATTAAAATAAGTATCTGTGTAATCAACCAGCGAAAAAAACTATTTATAAAAAATTATTGGGGGAAAACCAGCATTGATGTATTAGGGTCATCGAGGGATGCTGGTTTGAAAGTGTCCCTTATCATTTTAAAATATAAATTATTTTAAAAAAAAATTCCACTTAATGAAAATCAATAAAACGTGACTGTATTATCTTGATTTTTTGAATTATTATTCATAATTTATTTTTGACATGTATAAATAAATATGATACAAAATCGACACATGATTCCACCTTTATGGTTAAAATTGTGTGCTTCCAGTTTATAATGTCATTTTTGTAAAAAACGAATGTGGCATTATAAAAATGAGGAAACAAATTATGATTATTTTGATACATTAAGAAAACAATACATATAATTTTTTTTATGTATAAATCATATTCACCTCAATAAAATGAACAATGTGATGGGTATAACTCTAAGGGAATATTTATATTCAAAATTTAAATTTATTTTATTTAAAAATATACCTAACATACTGAAAACTGATAAAATACATTCTTTTTTTTAATAATCATCAATATGTTCTTTTTTATTTTTATGAATCATCCACTTATCAATTTTACACACTATGTGATTGTATGACTCTAAGTGTCCATTGTTATTTAGAAACTGGCAATTTAATACAAAAAAATGTTACTCTCTGAATACCGAAAAAACACACTCATAATGTCTTTATAATTTTGGAAAATGATTCATAATTGATATTGGAAAATGTATGAATAAATATAATATTAAACCAATAAATTATTCCACTATTATTTCTCAACATGTGTGTTTATTTTTTTAACTGACATTTGTGTAAAAAACACAAGTTCCGTACTAAAAAATTAGTAAACACAATCTGATTATTTTTATATTTTATTTAAATGATCCATATGTAATTTGGGTTTTTTAGGAATCAGTCGCATCACAGTCTAAAGCATGCTATGATCATTATAACTCCGAATGAATAATTTGTTTCAAAATTGACATTAATTTTAGGGAAAAAAATTTAAATACACAAAACTGAGAAAACACATTTGGCTTTTTGGTAGATTGGGAAAATGATACATAAATTATTTGTGATGAATATTAATTAACAACAACAAAATATGAGGCATTGTGTGACCAATATAACTCTTTGTTTTTTTATCATTTCTAACTTTTTAATTTTATGCAAAAAGGGAATATCACTAAGAACAAATGAAAACATAATCAGATTGTATTTATATTTTAGGGAAATAATTCATAATTAATTTGTGTTTTGTAAGAATTATTTTCATGTCGAAACCTCACTTAATTCTACCTGTATGGATAAAATGGCGTGTTTTGAGATTAAATTGTCATTTTAAATGCATAAAACGTGATGTACTCAAAACTATGGAAAAAAATTTGATTATTACTTTACTGTACTAAATTGATACATATTTTAATTTGGACATCTCGAAATCATATGATCCTCAATTTGATGAATGGTGTGACTGGTATGACTATATGTGCATATATTTATACAAAATTGAAGTTAATTTTACTACTTGAAATTTTTATATTCAAAATAGTGAAAACACATTCGGATATTTTAGGTAATTTCAGAAAAAAAAATCCAAAAGTCATTTTCCATTTTCATCAACAATCCAAAAATCAATATAATGCATGTTGCGACTGGTATGTCTCCATGTTCATCTTATTATTGAAAAATGTAATTAATTTAATAAAAAAATAACAAACAAACTCATACCTAAGAAACAAAATTCATATATTTTTAGAACATTAGTAAAATAGATCATAATTCATTTCTGATTTGTAGGAATAAGTCACACCTCAATTTGACTAATGGTTTTATTTGTATGACTCAAAGTGTTTATTTTCTCAAAATTCACATTAATTTTAGTAAAAAAATGTCTAACATACACAATAATAGTGTTTTTTCTTTTATTATTGTTAGAAGTTTTACTTCATTTAACTTCAATATTTGTATCCTATTTTGGTAATTTAATTTATTTTTTCGAGTGATTCATTATGTTGATAAATAAAATGGGATTCCCTACTTATTGTGATGTATTGTGATGTAGCATCACACACCAGTTTTTCCTACTATCAGCATTACTAAATTCACTGATAAAGGATCCCACATCAATTATAACTTTTTGATATAGATTGATTTATCAGTGAATTAAAAAGTGTTTACAATGATAGTTGTTCTGAACACTAGTAGAAGAACTGATAATGTAATACCATAAAAGTGTATCGAGATGAAAAGCCTAGGATCATTTATTTAAATAAAATAAAATTTCTGAAAAAAAGTATCACATACCCAAAACAACCACTATAGAACATCATAACCAATCCTGTCATCACCTCCATGGTAAATGGATTCCTCTACAGTTTCAGATTCCTACTTGAACATTCATAATGCTTCTAAACATTAGCATACTTTGTTTTAATATTCAACTGATCCAATAAGGTAAAATAATTTTTAGTTTTGATACCATTACTAAATCCAGTGACTTCCCTTCCTTCTTCATTGATAGAATATCTGTTGGACATTGGCTTTGGTAGATACGAGTAATCTTTCATCGGCCTTCTTCCTGGTAAAGCAATCATATCCCCCTGGTTCAACATCTCTTTCCCCAGGAATCAATAATTGAATTCTTATCCCCTGTTTTTAATGAAATAATAACTAAATATTTTTTCTCACTTATAAAAGATATGATTAATGATATCTCTATGAGAATTAAATATATTTATAAATAAATGTTTTTATTTTCCATCGCTTTTATTATCACTAATAATGATACACTTTATCTGTTATTTTCTTATTCTAATAAAATAATGTAATTTTAACTATGATGAGGAAGTAATCACTATTATTGTAATTAAAATGGTGTAATATACCACTAATAAAATATTGTTTTTCTTTAGTGTTACATTATCCACGAACGGAATTTATTTAATGGACATGTTTCCATCAAAATGATTTATATATTATTTAAATCAACGATAGCTACAAAATGTAAAACTTTGTATTTAATATCTTTTATGTGTTCACATAAGTGAAAATTCATGATATGTTCAGATATAAAGGCCTTTTTTGATCTTATTTAAAATAAATTTATTATATAAATTTATTTTTACAATTGGATTCAGAGATAGGTTTCCATTCTAAGACATGTTGTTATTGGTCCCACATTCAAACACCTCGACCCTAGTATCATGAAGTGAGTGGATACTTTATTACATTGTAATATTATACAAGGAATCTCATCCTAAAGGATCAAGAATTTTTTTATTTTTTTAAAACTATATTCATACATGAAACATGCATTATAATTGAAATTATAAATATCATTTTTTTCATTGAAATCATTAATTTAAAAATCCAAAAAATTATAGAAATAAAATTTTTATTTAAAAATATTGATAGATGCGTATAAAATTTTCTTCAAGGAATTAATTCACCATGAAATTGTGAATTTTGTTCATGTTTTATATGTTAAAAACATTCCATCCATATATTGTTTTTTCAAAAATGTCAAAAAAGCCTTGTTTCGAAAATGAAAAAAAAATAATTTCAAATAATTTTGGTAAAATAAATCCATGGGTGAAAATAAAATTAATTATTCATAGAACTATTTAAAAACCTTTTGAAAACATTTTTGTAAAACATGTACTTAAATGTTAAATATTCTATAATATAGGATTAAACATATACAGTCCCAAATAAGTATAGGATTTTGAAATATAAACTTACTTTGCACATTTATCTAATTTACTATGATTTATCCTAACATAAAATGCTTTATATAATTATATTAATTAAATACATAACTATATAAATGTTAATTATAACATATATGATCCTCTTATATCATCTTATCACCCGTATATTAACAATAATTCATTATTACCCTTGTTTCGGGTGTTTACTGCATCATTTCCCCATGATTTTTTTATCATATAAGTCTTGATTATTATGAATGGTATATATTTATTTCATCTATTGAATGACATAATGTTCATAGATTTCATATTTATTCATTTTATAAATTTATATAAGCATTCTTGAATTTGTAAAACGGAAAATTAATCACACTGTGTTGTGGACATGTTTTGTATTACGTACGTTGAAGAGGCAAAATCATTCTCTTAATAGTGAAGGGTAAGGAATTGGATGGTATATTTATATTCAATGAATCTACTTCATGTCATAATTATCATATAAATACAATATTTTTATCATTATAACCATCCTTGTAATGTGGTGTTGAAAAAAATACACCATGGTGTGTAGATGGTAAGCCTTGCATACACATGTGTGGTGATATTTTTTTTCATAGGATGGAAAAAATGTGGAATATGGTTTTAACATATTCATAATCAGATCAACATATATATATCTGATAATTAAATTATTACTTTATAAAGTAGACAAAACATGAAGAGAATGTAGAAGAAAAAAGTACACATAAATGAATTTGTATGGAAGATTTCATCTTCTTCATTGGACCTAAAATGTAACATCACATAAAGACACTAATATTACATTATTTAATATATAAAAACCTATATAACCTGGATAATGATGTTGAAAAGTTTTATGTGTTGATACTAGTTGACCTGATGAATCATGGTGGTGTGCAGATGTGGGAAGAGTAGGTTTCCTTTTATAAATGAGGCGAGGGGATTATTCAAGAAACTATAAAATATAAAAATATAATAATGATATTATATATCCAAAGTCATAAAAATGTAAGTTTGTAGAATAGGGAATGACATTTCCAAACATATATTATCCACTTTTTTCTAATTTAATATTTCAATGAATTTTGGAATAATTTAATAAAATATTAAACTAACAAAATATCAGTATTGCCAAATTTGAAACTATTCAAATAATCTGACTTCAAATACAATAATGAAATGACGTAATTTTAAAATAACAATTTGTAACAACTATAATATACGCTATAGATTTATAAAATTCATTTTACACGTTTATTCAACCCAAATATATCCTATATATCTGAAATTATTTTCATCAATTATTGGTAGTAAATATTTATATACAATTATTGAATGTCGATATTATATTATATTTTAAAAAATAAATTATTGGAATTATAATTTTACACTTAATATGATTTATAATGTATAAATACTTATATTATTATGATAGTAATGATAATAAAATTAAATAAAAAAAATAATCAATTTTTTTATTTTAATAAAACAACATTATTATATTTCTATACATAAATATTTGAAATAATATAATTTATTTATTTTGTATTATGATATATATGAAAAATAAAATTATTATAGATTTTGAATTAGAAATTTATGGATATTATTTATATAAATAATAGTAAATTCTATCTGGATAACGGGATTGATTCACATCTGATGAGTTCATTCGCGGGACTAAGGGATTCTATTTTTCTCGACCAGAAAATGGCTCCATAAGAGATAAGGGTTCTGGGATCTTTCAAAGGGAATTGACCTATGGAAATGTCTTATGTAATCAGATCATGGTACAAAATCGATAGTGTATTGAATTTTTGTAGAAATCAAAATACATATCGTAGATCAAAAGTGAGGCTAAAAACATTTAGAAAACCAATTTAATGTTGGAAGGATGCTCAAAAAAAGGAGATTGGTTAAGAATGGGTTATTTTTTTCCTTATACCTACTCTTCTTCATTCAATTTATGCTTCTATTGTAGGTAGGTGGTATCATTTTTATATTAGTTGTTGAATCATCTTCAAATCAGTTTATTAAATATCCTCTTGTTTTTTTATTCATTTTTTCATCATTTCATAATCTAATGCCCCTTGTTCATTATTACTCCTCTTCTTCTAAATACATTCATTAGTTATAGTACTGATTTATAATTATTATTTTAAATTTAAATAAATTTTCAATGTTTTGGGAAGTCTATATCTTATTTTGTTGATGATTTAAAAATAATACTATTTAATTTAAAGGAATGTTTATATAGAATTCAATAAAATAAAATTTATTTGTGTTTTTTAGATTAAAAATTCAAAAGTTTTGGATAATTTCTCAGATATTAGATGAATTTCTTTGATGAATATACTATTTTTTATTTGGGTAAAGAAGGTAACTCAAATAGAAGTATATTTCAATTATTTTTTAGGACATACAATGAATATTATTTTCTATAAATTCCCAAATGATTCCTCGATAAAATAGGTTCGAAATAGATTTAAATCTCAACTATATTAGTTGAGTATCGATATCTCTTTGAATTTAGTTAATATTCCTTTGAAAACCAAAAGGATATCATCATAAATATTTTTAACCCTTAGTTTAGTATTATATATACTAATTTATATGAATTAAGTCTATAAATAGGGAGTTCTTTCAGGGGTATTATGAAATTCCATGTAGACTACTCACCCTCATCCTAAATACTCTATTTCTTACACATATTCTTTATATATAGTAAGGATAGAATATTTTTTAGTTCATTTATGATGTAAGGGGGCTAATTACTTTTCATATTATTATGTATTCAAATTATATATATTAATTAATTAATAATATTTTCCATGGAATGTTCTTTTGTTTTCAGAAATATTTTTTTATATATTTTGTTTATTTAAAAAACCCCTTTATTTTAACTACATTTATGGACTAATATAATTTTATAATAAAAATTGTTTTTTAGAAATAATCATTGATTGTACATTAAAATGGATATTGAGGTTTTAAAAATTCAATGGTATAATAATTTCAATTACAACACTACCACACTAAAGTTTCTATTTTTATTTTAACTTCTAGAATATATATTTTTCTTTCAAATTACATTGAAATATATTTATATCTAATATATAAAATCATTTAAATTATAATTTATATTTATATTAAAGCATGAAAAATAATAATTTGTCAAATTATATTATAGAAGTTCATTATTTGTGTATTATTTGATGTTCTTTGTGAGGAATTATATTTTTAAAATTTAAATATAATTTTATATATTATATAAGTATTATTTTAAAAATATTATATTTCAATGTAAAAAGGTGTATTAAATGATTTCAATTTTTTTATTTTAATTATAACTATTGATGTTTAATTTTTATACACACATGGCCATGCATTAAGAAAATCATCGATATTTTATTATTTTTTATATTATACATGTTATAAATTTTATAATATTAATATGTTATTAATAAATTAATTATATAATAATTTAAATTAATTAATTAATGAAGGATTATTCAAACCATTATGTTATTTTTGGTATGTTATTTTTTGAATTTGATACTTATGAGAAATGAAGATGTTTAGAAATATGTTTTTGTAAAATTAAATATTCATATTCATATAAAAATTGATGAAGATATGGAATGATAAGTAAAAAAATGACCACAATAGGTCACTATCCCACTAGTTATATTATTATGTTACCTTAAGAGATTTATAAGATATGTCATGTATCACATTAAATCAATAAAATATTACTATTTTCATATTATTTTACTAGTGAGATCCATTTTTCATTAAGGATTAAATTTTAAAATGATCATTCAAAAGTATAATTATTTTTTAAAAAAATTGATATTTATTTTATATATATATATCAATTTCATATATTTTATGTATAATTATTTTATGTGTTTTAAAATAAATATTTATTAAATTATTTTTCACTAATTCTAAAACCATTAATGGAAGAGTTAATGGCCATACAATGTTTTAAAAATATTTTAATAGGTATCTTAGAAGTTTTAATATGGTTTTCTTTTCATAAGGAGTAAACACACATGAAGCAAATTTGATACATTATTTTTTAATAGTATGATAAATTGAATAATTTTTTCTAATTATCCAAAATATATATAAGAAAATGTCCTTGATTCTATAAATCAGTGCTTATTTTATGTTACCTTTTATAATAAAAAATGTATAGCATGGTGTAGCATTTTTTGTCAATAAGGTAACAATTGTCAATATGTGCATGACAAGGAGTGATGATCATGATCAATGTTTTGTTCATCAATTTTATATAATAATCCATTAATACTTGGAAGATGGAATGGTGATGTTTTTCTGAAGCCTACATCACTTAAGAGAATTAATATTTAATATTAGATGCAATTCTTGATCACTCTCCATGCTCAATCAGATGATTGATTGAACTAATCATATGTTATAAGACAAGTGTCAATGAATAAAACATTGTTACACCATTATAAGAAGGTCATGCAATAATTTATATCATGATGAATTTGAAATGATTTCGAGTGTTGATGTCTTGAAATGAAATGTTTAGAACTATAAGTGTTATGATGAAGGACTAAAAAGTGTTATGTTGAATATTATACTTTCTAAGAGTCTATATGTGGGTTTATATTATAAAATTGGTGACTCACCTATCCTACCAGCCAGCTAGCCGAGGTAGCTCACACCATTGTCATGTGATCGAGCGTTGTCTCCCTAATAAGGTCAGCCATCATAGGAAAGACATGGATCCCATCAGAGCAACATGGTGGTGCAACTGTACTGGGATTCACGGTGGATAGCTTTGGCACATAGTGTGCCTACTGATGAACATTGGTATAGGGTTGTACATGGAAGGGACTAAGAATGAATTGAGATGGGTCCGCAGTGATAAGGGTAATAATGTGTGGACAAATTCTGTAGATATTTGATATAGTATGCCTAAACATGGTTATTGTTCATCCTTTAAAAATGTAGGTGTAATTCATTCTATTTATTTAATCATGCACGTATCACGACCACTCATCACATCCAAGATATGATCATTTAATCTAGGACATCCATCTATCCCACACCACATCCATTTGAACCTGAGCTATTAGATGAACTCGTTCCCATCATCTTCTTGCTCCAACCATCTTATGTGAACCATAATGCTATTTTCATTGCCAAACCTCCATGTTCATGCTCCGACCACAATTTATGATCAAATAAAATGAATAAGAGTCATGTGGACATAACAAACACATGCATGAAATTTCATTTCCATGAAGGTATTAAAATACTAAGATTGAATGTGGGTGAAGACACTTAAGGTGTAAGGACATATCATGGAGCTCGATAGCACAAGAAGATACACATCATGTGACTCACAGTGCATGCACGTGAGTATTTTACCACATATAATATGTCTGTGTTCCAAATAATATACCATGGTTATCAGCATATCTTTTTCCCTTGTTTAATGAAATTGAAGACAAGGATATCAAAAATTCAACACACTGACATTCATGGAATACACATGGGATTTAAACACATCAATTTTCTATAAAAAGAGTATCCCTGGGAAAAAACTATTTGTTGCCCATTATCTTTTTCAATAGTAATGTTTCACTGATGAAACAGAGCCCACACAAACCCCTCTGGTTCATGAACTGAATATGGTTTCAAACATCATTTCTATGTGATGAAGAAGGGGGATCCCACATCTCTTTTACAAGTGAAAAGAACTCACACGGAGGTTCGTGAAGAACCAATACCACCCAAACTTTCTACGTGAAGGAGATGTCCCGCGTAACCCTTGTGCGAAGGAGAACCTCAAACCACATTGGTTCATAGAAGAGACTACACCCTCTCTATAAAGAACCTCGCATGCACACGATTGGTATAAAATCCATCATTTTGCCTCATGAAGAATCTGGTTTTTGAAAACCAAACGTGGATATTGCTTTCCCCCTCCTTTGTTTGAGTAAACCAAACCTAAGCACAAATCCTCTCTAGATTGTGTGGTTGTATGAGATGCCTTGAGAAAAAAGAATAAGAAAAATGTGGTTTTGTGTGTGTACAAAATAATGAAGGATACACACCCATTTGGGTTTGTTGAAGATCACATATAGTTAGATATGTTCATGAAAATGTAATAAATGTTTCATGAATAAGCATGAATGAATGTTTTTTATGAACATAAGATCATTCGTACACATATGCGTGATTTTATGAAGCCATAGTTGTGAGTACATATGTGAAGAATAAATAAATAGAAATTAACACATACAAATGAATTCACCTTCTGGGTATGAATAAAGACACACTTATAATGAACCTAAACTAAAAAAAAGATTGTGTGTGCAAGGAAACAAAAAAAATAAATTATGTGTCATATTGAGTTAATTTAATTAGATTTAATTGCATGAACCATCACACATGTAGATTTTTTTAAGAAAGAAATAGAGTGTGGTTGTGTGTGTTTAGTGAAGAAAATAATATAGACAATGCATGTGCATGAACCACACACATTGAACCAGAATTATTGATTTATGTGATTTGTGTGTGATTGGGATTAAAATAATGATAATATGCATGCACAAAATCATTCAAAATAACATGCACATGTGAAATGTTATTGAGATATCCAAAAATAAGAAATATGGTTTCCATGAAATCCATGCATGAAGTTAATTAGTATTGAGACATTAGGCATACAGAATAAAACGAAGATCTTATATATGATTTGATAATGTATAATAATCCAAGAAGATTGGAAGGGAAAATACATGGCCAGATAACCCTTGCATATTAATATTATTAAAGAATTTGTGTGCACTTTTTGGACACAAACAAGTGAGGTTGGGTCATCATTAAATGAAGGAATAATTTCCTGAGCATTGTTGAACTAAGGAATGATCATGTAACGGTGACCACAAATATTGAGTAAGGCCAATAGACCCTACCAAATGTTGTTCAAGATTCATAAAGAGACATATTTGGATTTAAATTCTGCAAGCTTGTGGGGGAATATCAGAAGATAAACTCTAGTGAATCAATGTGAACGAAGAATAAAGCTGATCATGTGATGCAAGAGATATAAGACCCCTGTGAGATTTTGAAAGATGGTGAAATCATTAGTTAGAATATGTAGTTGTCCAGTTTGACTCTAATAACACTACAACATACAGTACAATGACCCTCCTATGGGACTTTGGATATATATACTGGGACTCTATATCAGAAATTATAATTTATGATATGATTATAGTGGAGAAACCATGTTGGGGTGAATAACTAACATTACAAGGAGTATGTCTTTGAACTGAACCTTATAAGTCCTTGTGATCAATGCCTTTATATTTACATCCTCACTTTAGGTATGACCGAGAGACACTAGATGAGTGGATTAAATATTTAACCATCTATATAGATTTAATTTAAATGAATAAATTTTTAAGAATATTTAAAGGTATCACTAATCCACCCCTCCCCTATCGATGAATCACATTGATATAATCATATCAATTGTTATTAGATCTTAGTTTCCTCTAAAATATCCAAGGGAGTCTGTATGATGTGAAGATTTGAGGAAATGATTGAGAAAACTCAAATAGAAATATCTGCCAAAAAAAGAATAATAGAAAGAAGAAACATGTAAGAAATATGAAGAAAATGATTCCTACTAATGGGGTGAGACATTCTACTTAAGATATTATAAAAGGTACAACATGTGGTTCGTTTTATTACTCTTCTAATGAAGCATGTTAAATCTATTAGGATGATATATCAATTACTAATCATTAGAATCCACAGAAAGATAATCTAAATAAAGTCCCTAGAGAAGTGGAAAGACATATTGCAACAAGCATTAGTTCTCTTCAAGTTGAAAAATTACCGCGGAATAGAGAAGGTGATTCCATGGAAGATGCATTGGAAAAAAGGTTGATATATATAACTTTCTCATAATACTTTTGAAATAAAAGAAAAACACAATACTTCTTTGCAATAAAATAATTTATGATGTTGGAGAATAATTGCAAGGGCTTATTTGTGAGAATTTATTCTTTGAGATTTTATTTGTACAATATTTTCATACACTTAAAAAATTACACAAAAGTTCAATGGTTGTCAAAGGCAATCAACAGTAAGAAAACGTAAACAAGTTGAAGGATCATGATATTTATCTCCAAAAATTAAGGAATTTATATAAAGATAAAATGACTGAGCTGAAGGATAATTGGAAAGGTTAGCTGATATTAGATGAGGATGAGAAGATCTCACTCAACATGAAGTTCTTAGATCTGTAGGTGATATGGATGAATCAACAATCACTCCAAGATGGATCATGGAAAAAAATTGGAAGATGAGATGATGCCACTCAATCAAGTCGTGGGGACTATGACTCCAAAAGGAGTTCAAGATCATCCTTTAATTAAATGGAAACATTCTCCAAAAAGAAGGTATTCCATATCCTCATTACTTCTATTTCTACTAATGAAGTTTCATATACAAGTACAAGTTCAAAGATGAAATATAGTAATATGTGGACTCATAAAAATGTAAATACACACATCAAAACATAAATTATTAATACTAAAATGATTGAGAAAAATAACACCCAAATGGATTATCTAATGAAAGAATTAATATTCAAGATACAACAATGCACTTAATCTATCCAGACTGAAACTGAATGTAAAAGAAGGTGATGTGTTGGCTATTGTTGGTGTTGTTGGAAGTTTGGGTATAAGGCCAAGAGTTTCTGGAATAATATGTCATCGTATGATATTTAAGGAGGGCCTATATTCAGGGAAATTAGATGTGGAAAAATGAGGTTTCCAGCAAAGAAAAAGTATAAAACACATATGAAGAATAATCTCCCATCAAGAACATATCTTGACTATCCTGATGAATTTTGTGATAATAGAAAGATATTTTGTCACAATTATATTGAATGGTGGTTTAATCAAACCAAGCATCATGCATATGTTGATAGGAATAAAAGGCCACAAATATTGCAGAATAAAGAAATAATAGTTGAAAATTATTCCACATGGAAAATGAAAAACAATGATTTCTAGAAGACTGTGAAACATATTATTCCATAGAATAACTCTAACATTAATTCAATGAATGTCATATCAATCAATAAAAGATGATTATACTATGGAATGAATGTTTATACCATGGATCACTCCAAAAAATCCATGAAAATGAATAGAATCAAGATAAAGTTGAAAGGTGAATCAACCCACGAGAAGTCAGGATTGACTGAATACATTCATGAAGTTAATTTTGAGATGTTACCTAAGAAATGTAAATTTATAGAATCTATGAAACAATATGGAAGCTACAAGAAAAAAAATTCCAAGGAGTGTTTAATCATCTAGTCTAATCAATTGAAAATTGCTAAAGAACTGTAAAAAGATGAAATGAAGAACTAGATAATGCTAAGGAAAAGGAGAAATAGATCATTCCACATGAAAGATAATTCTAATTTCATGAGACTTTTTCAACAAATGGAATCCCAAGTCTCTCAATATGGCATCCAACGTTTTTAATACATAAATTTTCATTACATTTTACTAACAGTGGATCTTTAGTGTCTCATGTCTTCAAAATCCAGAACAATAAAACATAAAAGATTAAAACACTATTTTAAATATTTGTGAAAATATTATTGAAAATATAATCCTATGGAATGTTACTGAATCTCATAACCTGGATTCATACATTAAAGTAAAGGGTGATAAAAAATCCCAGTAAGGAATTCAATGGAGTCAGCTTACTTTTGATATCAATAAGAACTTGATGAAAAAATAAAGACATGAATAATGGAAGTTGAGTAATTTCATGATGAGAAGAACTTGAATGATAACATGAATATGTGGATAAAACATTTAATTCAGACCTTCATGAATATATCACCAAGGTTCATCCCCATGGTGTCCTAAAAATTACCAATGTTATTAACCTAGGTATCGTGCAACTTTTCATATATAGAGATTACATTATTTACCCAATGCATTTGAGCACTATTATGGTGCACCCTCAACATGTATTTATATTCTTGTGATCCATATAGATCATAATAAACTATTTCATAAATAACCCTAAGAGAGTAAAAGTAATGTGTTTTAATACAAATTTGGGTTGTTTTAAACGTTCTTAAAAACATTATCGTTATGTCATTAATATACCCTGAAAAGAAAATTAGGGTTATATGTATGTCAATTCCAAAATAAAATTGATAAATTTTATTTCCCGGTGAATAACCAGGGAAATGAAAATATTTTTGGGTATTCACAAAAATAAAACAAGATAATTTCACGAGAAAGAGAGAGATTTTGAGATGAAATTTTTGCAGCATAACTGATATGTAACATTGTTTTTGAAAATATTTAAAAGATAGGGTACAAGGGTCACCCACTCAAAAATATATCCTAATAAAGTATGGTTATATAAAAAAAAGAAATAAGAACATGGCATGTATATTTTAATGACATACCACATGCAACAAAAACAAGAATGAAAAGAGAAGATGCAATTTCATTTACGAAGAATTCTGTAGCCTAACGACGTCACATAAAAATTATGAAAATAAATTGATTAGTGAAGAAAGAGTCTCTCATAATGTTTTCATTAAATGTACAGTTATATGAATATATAAGAACATACCCCAAATAAGAACATGGAAACTATAAGACAAAACATAAAGGAAATCATGACTAAATGAGGAGGGTGGAAGGTTACCTTACCTTGAAGAGTAGCTTCAAAAACATGATTTTTGGGACCTTGGGGGTCTTGAGGGAACCATGGGAGGACTCTTTGGGAGGTAAAAAGACTATAACATCGTGGAGGAGGATTTTGGAATTAAATGAATGATGTAATGGCTCGGTATTTATAGGAAAAGTGACATAATATTTAATTAATTTCCAAGGGACACGTCATCGGTAGTATTGGAAAATCCATAGTCTTTCAAATGGTATTTGCCCATGGTATTGGCCACTTGGTACACCTCATAGAATATATTACTATTCATATGTCTCCTTGAATGATTAAATCATGATTTCATCGTCAATAATGTCATTAAACACCCGAAACGCAAAACTGTATTATTACTATTCACAGAAAATTCAACAATTTCATAAAAATAGAAAAAATTCACCCTAACCTAATATCAATGCTCAGAATTTAAAAATTAAAATCCATTTTATGAAAACAATTTTCTAAATATTTTTAATTTTATTTTTAAATTAAATCATTTTTTTTAAAACACTAAAACTATAACTTGTTTTGCAACACCTTGAAAAAATAGTCAAGGTCCCATAACATTGTTGTATAACGATAAGACAATAAAGTAATAATTTATGATTACATTATATGAAAATAAATTTTCTTTTCAATTAATTATAAAAATTATGAAATTTTATATAAAATATTTATGACCTAGAAAAATAACAAAACTTATACTATGATCATTTTTTCACTTTTAAGACGTCTAAATTGTATTTATTCTTTCATGAGTTTAGTTTCTATTTTTTCTCATTTATTATTCATTACTACTCATAAGTGTATGTTACTATTCATTCATTACTATTTACTAAAAAAAGTTGATCATATTGGACTTCAAATTTATTACTGATCACAAATGTAGAAGGCTGTTTTTTAATATAAATTCACATTATTAATTATTTAAACATTACATTAATACTTTACAAAACCTTTTTTTAACAAAATTCATCAATAATATTCATCCAAAATTTATCTTTACATTTTAATACCACAAATTTTACGATAATAATAAATTAAAATTATCTTTACCAAGGGTTGAAAAAAACTATATAAGGCCTCATTAGATAGCCCCTTATAACACCTACATAGGACCTATGTGTAAGGTGTGATATGATGATGGAATATTAGGGTGGCTCAGATAACATTTCCCGAGTGGTGATTTATAACATCTTGAACTTCTCACGTATGTGATTCCATTCCAGCTTTACATGTTGAAGCACAGCTTGGTCTTTGTCCAGAGTGAATCACTAGGATTCTACCTTCATCCCAAGGTCTGATAGATGGGCTTCGTACGACCTGAGTCTGCTGGATGAGGCCATCGACTCTTCTTTCATTATTAATTAACCATGATCACTTCTTTTTATAAACAATAATTATAATGTTAAGAGTTTAGTTTCCAACGTTCATATTGACCAACAATCATATAACAGTTGTAACCCAATGGTATCACATCCTTAATTAAAGGATATAGGTTTGTGGAGTATAAAATGAAATAACACAAAAATTTAGGAATCAAATATTTTTTACAAGTTCGGGTCTTTACACTCAAAACTATTGTGTTGAAGGTGAACAATGGATAGACATCATGGAAAAAAAATATATCACTATCTTAACAGGTGAAATGAAGATGTTAAAATTTGAAAAAAAATCACCAGTTGAAGCAGATGAACTTCTGGTAGAATTGAAGAAAACAATCCACACATGGGGAAGGTGAATGAATGTAATGGGTCCATGATAAAAATGAAATATAACAATTTAAAATGGAGAGGAGACACCAGTATGATATGTTCCATACAAATTATAGCAACAAGGAATGGTGTTATTGGGCTGAGAGGAAAATTTTATCCCCATTTATTATATTAAAAATATCACAAGTATTCCATATTATCCCCTAATGTTTTTTTGTATATATTTTATTACATTTTATGGAATAAAAGATGAATCTCTTTCATAAGATGATAATTTAATGGAAAAACATGCAGAACAACATGTTAGACTCATTATTCATGATTTCATAATTACTTGAAGTATTCCATAGTTAAATATTCTCAACATGAATATCATGAAGATTCTCTGATGATATTTTCCACTAGGGTAAATCTAAGGGAGTGCATCCAGTGAGGGGGAGACAATATGAAGGATATGATAGAAAGGAGGATTTCATTACAAATCATGACACTCATATAATCTCAAATAGTCAAAACATGGGTTACTCCAATCACATATTCATTGCTTGTTCTTAATTTTATTTATAATGTCAATTGAGGGGTGTGGTTGATTGATTGAAATATGGGATAAAAGATGGATATTTATCATTTAACTTGAACATTCTAATATATTTTGTGATTTGTATGTAGGATTTATAATTTCATTTATAATTATGACTATCTTCCATCCTTGGGTCTATAATTGATACATTATGAGAATGATTTCACATGAAAGGTATTTTATGAATACGCACTGAATACCTTGGTCATGTCACTTTTGTTTTGTTCACTGTGTTTTACCAAGTAGTATTACAGTTGATTAATAAATGTATATTTTTTATGTGAACCATATGACATCATCCCTCTCTCAGAAATACTCATGATGACATTATTCGATGGGGGATGACATGTTTTGAACAAACCCCACCAAAACATTTCATTTGGTTACCAATAAGGGGGAGAAAATATTGACAAACATATTGACCCATTCTAAGTGTTCATATGTGATTTTGAAAACCTAATAAAAAGGGAGAGATTACATATCATGGTGGTTCATTTTCTGTTAATAAGATGTCAATTCCCAATATATGTTTGACAAGGAGTGATGATCATGATCAATGGTTATCATGAATTAAACATGGAATGACACTAATACTTGGAGAATGGCAATGTGATGTTTTTTCAAAGCCTATGTCACATAATAGAATTACTATTTTACATTAGATGTAATAATTGATAATTCTTCATGCCAAATCAGATGATTGATTGATCTGGTCTGATGTTCTAAGACATGTGGAATTGAATGACAAATTGTTACACCATTAGAATAAGAACGTGCAATAATTTATAGCATGAGGCATTTGAGTTGATTTTTATGGATGATGAATTGAAATGAAATTTTTGGAACTGTAATATTTGTGTTGAAGGACTTTTAAGTATTATGTTGAATTCCTTCATTTATATGTGTTTATATGTGGGTTGTATTAAAAAATCAGAGGCCCACCTAGCCATCCATCCAGCCAGGGGAGGAAACTCACACCATAGTAGTGTGGCCGAGCCTTCTATCCCTAACAATGATTGTCAGCACATGCCATCCATGGACTGTATGATAGGAATTGGGTGGTTCCACCATACAGAGTGGCACAATAGCATAACATGGGTGCAGAACGTGCCTGTAGTTGAACACATTTATGGTGAAATATTGGGAGAGGAGGAAGAGATAATTGAGATGGGGTTGCGGTGCTGAGGGTTATAAGGTTCGAAGAAACTGCACTAAGATTCGATGTAGGATGCACATAGTCTGCATTAATCATCAATTGAAAATTGTAATGCAATCTTGGACTATCATTTAATCATGTGTGAATTACGACTGCAGATCTAATTCTATCCACAATCTTTTAATCATAGACATCCATTTATCTCATGCTGCATCCATTTGATCTGGAGCCGTCCAATGAACATGCATCCATCATCTTTATCCTACAACCATCTGACATGAACGAACAAGTCGTCGCCACTTTCAAACCTCCATGATCATGATTCGGCTGCCATTTATTCTCAAATCCAATGCATGAGTGTCTTTTTGACATAATGAACAAATTAATTAAATTTCATTCTCATGCATCCATCGAAATAATGAGATCAAATATGTCTAATGAAAATGATGATGAATGGCTACATCATGGAGCATGAGAGATCATAATGAATAACTACATGTGACTCACAATGCATGAACATAAGGATTTTACCACAAAGAAGAAGTTTGTGTAACAAAATAATATACCACAATTATTAGCTTATCGTTTAACCACTTCTAAATTTATTGATTCCAATTATCATGGGATTTCAAAGCCCAGATATTCATGGAATACATGCGGAATTCAAATGCATGATCTACCTATAAAAAGTGGAGACATGATCCAGAAATTGTTTCAATCCATTCAATTGTTTGATATATCTTGTTTATTAAAAGAAACCAAGATAACATGAACCCCTATTGTTTATGAAATACAGTGGGATCCACATAGTCATGCTATATGAAGAAGAAGGGAGATCCTGAGTCTCTTTTTCCAATGATAATCACTATCAAGGATTGTTACAGAGAACCAGTATCGTGCATCTCTTCTATCGGAAGGAGTGGTCTCATGCATCCCTTGTTTGAAGGGGAACCACATACCACCATGGTTTAAAAATGAAACCACATCCTATGTGAGAATGAAACCCATATGCACTCATTTGGTTTAGAAACCCCATGTCATGCCTTGTGTAGAATCTAGTTTGTGATAAACACACAAGGATAGTTCTATTCAACTCTATTCTTTGTGTAATCTATACTGAAGCTTGAAGAATCTCCAGTTCTTGTGCATGTTTGAGATACCTTGATACAAAAAAACATAAAACAGAGGTCTTGTGTGTGTTCAAAAGAAATAAGCACACACACCCATTCAGGTTTGTAGAAGATCACATATAAAGAAGGCAGTGTGTATAGAGGTATTCACACATTCATTCACATGCATGCATGAAATATGTTTCATAAGATATGATGGATCATACACATGTTCATACACATGAATTAGTTGATGAATCCCAAATTGTGAGTTCACATGTGTAGTAAGAAGAAAGATGAAAGAACACAAAAAAATGAATCAACCAATTCAGGTTTGAATAAAAACAATGTTATATTGAACCTAATCTAGATAATAAGTATGTGTGTGAAAAGAACCAAAGAAAGTAAACTATGCGTGACATTGAGTAATGAGAAGAAGATTGAAAGTGAAATCACATGCACATGTGAATATTTTTCAAGAAGTAAATAGTGTATGTGTGTGTGTGCGTACTGTGTGATAAAAAGAAGATATGTAGTTCATGTGCATTACCCACACACATTGAACATGAAATACTTATATAAGTGAATTGTGTGTGTTTTGGATTACAAGAAATGTAAAATACTTGCATGAAATCATGCATAATCTCATGAATTTTGAAAATTTATTGAGATATTAAAAAAAATATTGGATAGCATGCAATATATTCATGAAGGGATTGAGTATTGAAACTAAATCTTGATTGAATTAAAAGAAGATCATATATATGAGTTCATGGTGTTTGATTATCCACGTATTTTGAATGATAAAATTATGTGAAAGATCACTCTTGCATATTGTTATTCATGAATAAGGTGTGTGAAATATTTGAATGTATATATGTGAGGTTGGGTTGTCATCAAAAGAAGGTATAATTTTCTGGTCATTGTTGAACTGAGTAATGATCAAAGAATGGTGATCTAGAATATTGATCAAGGTAAACTGACCCTACCAATGGCTGTTGAATATTCTTGAAGAGATACATGGGAATGTTTGATTCAGTATGCTCGTGGGGAAGATCAGATGATCATAAATAGTTAATCAATGTGAAATAAAAAGGAAACTGCACATGGGACTTGATAGCTCGAAGAAACTTTTGAGATACAATGAGAAGAGTATTTCTTATGTGAGAATATGTAGAAGGACAATGTGGCTCTGGTAACAGTGTGGGATGCTTTATAAAGACCCTCATGTGGGACTCATGATAGATACAGTGGGACTATGTATTGACCATTGTAAGTGATTATAATATTATAGTGGATAATGAATGTTGGGGAGAATAACCAATAGAGTAAAGTGAATGTCTTTGAATATAACCTTGTAAATCCTTCTTTTTGGTGCCTCTATATATACCACATAAATCAAATTAGGGCTGAGAGGCATAAGAAGAGTGGATTGAGGCATTAACCATCCATATTAGATTAATTTAAAAGAATCAATTTTTAAAAAGCTTTAATGGGATCACTAATTCACCACCTCCCTCTCATAGCAATTCACACTGATCCATGCACTTCATAAAATATATAATGTGTTTTAGGAAAGAATACTAAAGCACGGGATTAGGATTTACATTTTTTGTGAAAACAATGGTCTATCAAAATTTATTTATTAGACATTTTATTTTGACGAAAAAAATTGAGATAGAATTTTATTTACAAATTTTAGTTAATTATGTGTCATTATGAATATATAACTCGATTTTTTTCATAATTATTTAGATCGTTATTCTGAATTATCCTCTGTACAATGAAGGAATTGTTAGGGATCAAATCATTTATTGGGTAGGGGGATTGTGACATCCTAACAATTTTTGAGTATTAATATGTTCTTAATATATGAATTTGTTTAATATAAATAAATTATGTTATGATGGATATTTTATTATATTATCTTATTTTAATAATAAATAATATATTAGAAATAATATTAGTATGTATTATTTTTCTTACTGTAAAATCATATTTTGTACGTACTGGTTTATTAAATTATATTATTAACTATGATATTATAAAAAATTGTAGTTTTAAAATCATATTATTTTTGAGGAATATGTTTTGATATTAAATTATTATTTTAATCATTAAAAATCGTGATTTTATCAATGCTATTTTAATTTTTTTAAAATAGAATTTTGATATAAATAATAATTTGAAATGAAATAGAAATATGTTTCAATATAATAAATACTTTTAAAAAACAATTATCATTAAATAACGTTGGTTTATATTTATATTAAATTATTGAATGATGAAATATGATTTTTTTAAATATATAAATTTTTCGATTTATAATTTAACACTTAAAAATGATTCATAACTTACAAATACTTATGATGTTATGATATTAAATTTAATATAATAATATATCTAAAAATTATATTTTTTACTAAAATAAATATTAGTTTATAAATTTTAATTATAAAATATATAAATAAATTGATTTTATTTATTTTCAATTAGGGTAAATGTTTTAAATGAAATTATTTGAAGTTTTAAATTATGAACTATAAAGATATTATCTAAATAAATAAAAATAAATAGTAATTTCATAAAGTTGAGAGTCAAGTATTGGGAAATCATTCAAGAGACTGAAGGCTTAGATTTAATTTGATCTGTAAGGGGTTATTAGCAAGATGAGGGCTTCAGGATCAGTCAAAGTGAATCAATCATTGGTGATGGATTTATAAGGCTAAGTGTATTTTGTTGCTGATTATGTTTTGATTTTCTGTCAAAATAGAATATCAGACCCGAGATCAAATGAGTGGACCAACATTGAAAGAAGATCGATGTGAATCTATAAGTAGGTGAGAAAAATAATGAGGGTTTAATAATATGCTTTTTTCATCATCATCTTCCTCTTATTTATCCAATTTATAGATATTTTTATGTAGTTTGATGAGGTTTTATATCAATGTGTGAATGTTCTTGAAATTGTATTATTACATATCATCTTTTACATTTATTTAGTTTTTCTTCCATTTATAATATATTTTCCCAAGTTTTTACTTTTTTGTCTTTTTCTAAAAGCCATCATTAGTTATAGTACTGATTTTGGAATATGAAAGTCATTATTGGTTTTATGTTTTATGTTACCTTATATGGGGTTTTTACATGTTTGGATTAAATAATATAAATGAGATTTCATAATTGGTATATTGGATGTTTACATTAATGTTTTACCTTCATAAAAGTATTCATATATATGGCATATGATAATAATATCATAATTATGCTATTTTGAAAAAATCTGAGGTTAGTCTTATTTGGGAAATTTAGTGACCTTCATTATTAATATTTGGAATACGAAATTGGAGTGATATATTTTTTGTGATTAGTAGGATTCGAATGGATTGTGTTAATCACAAAATACTATTGTTTGACATTAAGGTATGATTTTTTATAATATGTGGTATCCTTTTTGGTTTTAGAAAATATTTAAATGATTATGGAATTACTTGTGGACATTAGGATTAATTAAAAGTGATTCAGGAATAAAAATTCATCTTTTATATCAATCTCTATGTGTGTAAAATTAAGTGAAAATAGATCATATAACATCCAAATGATGATATTTTTCTCATGAACTATAATGTAATCAAGTTATTTTATTAGATCATGTGGTAATAACATAAATAAAATAGTCCCCCAAAGCTACAAAAAAATTCAAAAAAAATTATATGTTTTCTTTTCATATTGAGTAATCAATAACCTTTTAACTGATTATAAATTTATGGTTTTGTGATTGGTAACATTATAATTAATATGATCAATATCACACTCCATTAGAACATTATTTGTTATAATTTCATTCAATATATTGGGTCTCACTTCACAATACTGTTATCCTATTATAAATGAATGTTTTATTCTGATTACTAAATTTTCATTTCTCTTTTATGAAGGGATTTTTTAGTTACCATATTCATGATGTGGTTTTTATTAAAAAAAATTTTATGCATCAAACTATTATTTTTTGAAGTGTAATTTTAAATTCATTGTATGAAATTTATTGATGGAGGGGATAATGCAAAACCCTATGATTTTATAGTATTTCATAAATATATATATGATATCTTCTTTATCTTATATTTCTTGAAACCCAAATATTTAAAACACAATGAAATGTTATTATAAACTAGACATTAAATTAGAATAAATGAATATTAATAATGATAATATAAAATTTAGTAATTTTATATTAAAACAATTTTTCTAATTCATCCAAAATATTTGATAAACATGAGAAAAGTATAAATCATATTGCACAAAAAATGCTGCATTTTTTAAATGTAGTTCTCTCTATTTGTTATAGCTCACATGTTTTAAAACAAAATATTCATTATCATATAAATTCTATTTTACAAAATACACTTTTTTTTTCTGGAACACCAAAAAATTCCTTGGTTGAAAATTTTGTTTTTATACGGTTCTTTTATAATGAATATGGAAAGATGCCTCATTTTAATTTAAAAATAAAATTTCATCTAATTAATTTATAAAGATAAATTATATTTCGAATTTGTTTTAACTTATAATTTGATCAATTATGCATATATTAATATAATGTAGTTCATTATAATATTTTTTATTTGGACTTTTAATATTCAATCATTTCAATTTTTTAAAATATTTTCATTTTAAAAACACATTTTCTCACATAGAATTCATTATTTCTATTAAATTAATTTTATGCACATATGGGTTTTGAGTTTTAAAAAATTTATTCCCCAATTCATATAAAAAAAATTGTATATTTATTAAATGTGTCTCATTTATTTTTTGGACAATATGAATAGGAAATTTAGTAATTTTAATTACCACAGTTATCTGAAAATATGGTAATTAAGGATAATAAAATATTCTAAAAAATACCTAATTACCAAAAAAAATTTCCTAATTATATTTTATTAAAGGATGTCGATAAAAATTATTTTTGTTCTTATTTTATGTCTACTCGAAGCCACTATTATTGTTTAATTCCCTTTATAGTATATTATTTTATCAAAATTCAAATTTATCACTCTAATTTTTTCCATAAATATTACATTTTTCATATGTAGTAATTTAGAATATATTTTTGATTATAAATATTAATTAAAAATATGAACTAATTATATTAATCATTGTAATTTATTTTCATTATTTACGACATAAATAATTACCTAAAAAGATTAAACAATGATGAGGTGGTAATTGTTTAATTAATGGAATCATAAAATAAATGATATTAAAAGTATAAAAATAAATATAAATTGAGATAATAAATTTCATTCATGAATGTTGGTATAAAAATTTAATTTATTAGGATATATTAAAGGATTTCTTTGGAAGATATCTTGTTATAATGTTATTCTTAGAAAACAAAATAAATTTATAGTTTAAAAATTGTGATTAAATATATTTTAAAATATATATTATTTTATTAAATGATATGATATTTATAAAAGTAAAATAAACTTCATCCAAAATATTGTCACAATGTTCAATTTTTCAAAAATTAATTATTTATAGAATTTTTTCATTTTATAGTTATAATTTTTGCACGAAAAAAGTAATAAATATTTGTTGTAATAATAAGATTTAATGGTGTTCAAAACGAGTTAAACCCAAATGAAAAGGTTATAACCATGAACTACAATTATCAAAATATTATTGGATGAATCGAGTTTGACCCTTATCATCTTAAAATTTAATTTGTGATGTTTAATGAAAATGTATCCATGAAAATATCTTTTATTTTTTTTAAATCAATGATAGTAACCAAATGACACTCTGTTTCTATTTTCTATCATTTATGGTTCCACATAGATAGAAAATTAGGATACGAATGAACCAAAATTTATATTTTGAATTACTGAAATTTTTTTCATTATGGAAATTTATTATGAATTTGTATAAAATATATAATTACCTTAAATGAATTTGCAATCCAAAAATAATATTTTAGTATCCCAAATATTTGAATGATGAATTTTTATTTATTTTAAATAATCTCATTTTATAGGTTGAGGGGTAACCATTACACAATCCAACATCCCAGAGGATCTAAGACTGTGAACATTAAAATTTAATTAAAATTGGCCAGTCACCGGATAACCATTCCCACCAAGCAGATACTATTTTTTAGACCACAAAAAATGACCTGCAAAACTGCACAACATGAAATCTGAATGTGTGACTACATGGGTCTAGGTTCGATGGTGGAGTCATTTTATCTCATTTACCAAAATATAGAAGAATTGAGGGTGGTTCCTTTCATTATTTGATATTTTTAATGATTATACCATAGCTATGAACTCATTTACATTGTATTTTTATCATCCATTTGTTCCATATACCACTTTCCCAAGATGATAACCGTGTCATCCCATCATTATCCTCCCCATCACAACCAACCCATTGTCACATTGTCTTTTATCCAAGAAAACCAAAAACCTCCCATAGTCCCACCTGAACCTCACAGATGATCATCTCAAAGCCACCCCGATTGCTCAATGAATCCATCGAGAATCACACAATACCATCGACCTCCCACCGACACCATTACGACCATGACCAGTAATTGGCCTTTACAATCCACCAATGGAGGCCTATCCTACCTTCCTATTACTTCCACCTGACACCCCTCACATATCCTTCACACCTCTGACATCATAGGTTCCACACTAATATCCAAAATATTCACCATCCCAATAAAATCTAAAATATGCATCTATCATGTTTTTAACCATATTATAGGTTGGATTACGGGGTAGCAAAACCACAAGTATAGCTTCCAAACATCAAAAAATTATTTATTTAATTAATAGAAAAATAAAATAACTAATTTTAAATATATTATTATAAAATGGGTAACAAAACTATTTGGTATAACAATCAATAATCTCATAATAAAGAAATATATAATGATGGAAAAAATAAACTTATGTCAATGATTTAGATAATTCACCATATATAAACTGGTAAGACATCATCTAATACCAAACATAGTTTTTCTCATGGGATCCAACATAAATGAATCATCCAAGAAAATATAAAAAAATTAAGAAATTTGTTTAAAAATATTAAAAATGTTCATCATCCATTAATGCAGGATTTCAAAACTAGGGTATATGTTTATTTCACAATATCATTTTTCTTCAAGATTGTTTTAGTTATGTATCCAAAGAGAGATATTTATCTACCATGACCATATTTTCTAAAAAAAATCAAACATATTTTTACTATTAAGCTATGAATAATTATTGATCTAATTACCTATATATGACTTCTCACAAAAAATTTCATATATAATATTTTTTTCATTTTCAAAACAAGGCCCTTTGATAATTTTTCAAATAAAATATGGAGGGAATGTTTTTTATGTTATATAAAATAAATGGTATCTCCATATTTCATGATAAATTAATTTCCAATGGAATCCTTTTTTATGTTTATAAGTTTAATTTTAATGAAATATTTTAATAAATATTCATCTTTCGAAATTCATGAAATTTTAAATATAAATCTTATTTCTCTTAAGAAATTTTCAATGAATGTATTGTATTATTTACATCTATGTCAACACTCTTTTTTGAATATTATTCATCATTGAGATGGATATCTAATAATAGAATCTATATTATTTTATTTGATGTTTTGTTATAAATAAGATTATGTATGTGTTATTTTAATACAACTAAACATATTACAATGGATGGTTTGTAGTTATTAATTTGGGAAAGTATTCACATTTCATAGGAATGTATGTACTAAAAATATTTATGTTGTTTATGTTTCAACCCTTTCATATGGGTAAATCATTATATAATTAAGTGATGACAAAGGGATACTGTAGCCTCTCAATGCATTGGTATGTCTCTGGAGAAAAACTTTTTGTGTGTATTGTATTGTTTTTTTATTTATACCTAATAAACTTTGAATGAATCATATAGTGTATTTGTAATTCATTCATCTAATAAATATTTACTAAAACCAATATGTTATCACATAATTTGAAAAATATCATTCTATAAGCTCAATAAATTTTATCCACTATTCACCTAAATCCATTCCAAGCTTAAAACTCATAAAAAACCCATATATCCAAATTCATAGTCAGAAAAAATTATAAAGAAGGTCCCCAAATTTTCAATGATGACATAAAATATAATATTCCCAAAATAACATGATGTTTATATGTTTTTAAGATACCAAATACATGAATATAATTATCACATTTGAACCATAATAAAAACATATATTCTTCTGAAAATAAATACATATATATATATTTATTAAATACATATATGTAATAAAACAAGAAATGATAACCTAAACTAAATAATCACTAACCACTTTGGTACTCACCAACACATTCCCATGAACATATCATTTTAATATCCTTTCAACATATAACATATATTACGGTTTATATTCCCCCAATCAGGTGTTTTCCAAAATATCAAATTTTCGCAAAATCAATATTATTGTTCTTTGGTACCATTCAATATATTCCATCAAATCCATAAAGAATAGTTAATACAATACAAACCTTATATATCCTTTGATTAGAACAACCATAATTTCATTGATTACATAATTTTGTAATATAATTTTTTATCAAAAAAATAACATTAATTATTTATATCTAATTGTAGTAACAATATAAGTGTGACCTTGGTACCTTTCTTTATTTTGATTTATAGTTCCTTGATACCTGGGAAACACATTTTTTTAGTTCTCAATTTACTAATAGTTGAATCAATGGTCATAAAAAGATTCTATAAACACCATGAAATCAATATCTTTGTGGCCTTTATCTAAACATTTATGTCAAACTATCATTTTATCTAATTAAGTATGAAGTTTTTTCATACCACAGTTATCACATTTGGATAACTCCTTTATTAATTTCATCAATATATAATATTTTTTATCTTTTACTCTCCTATTATATTGTTCCCCTAAAACCCATTTAACATGATGAATTATTTTTCATTATTTATAAAAAATGATACTATAAAATTATTTTATGAGAATAATGGGGAGACATTAGATAATTAATTTATTCCCATTAAAAAAACATTCAATGTTACACATGTAATTACTTATGTATTCTGCAAAATTCTTAGCTAATATTATAAATATAGATGCATACTCAAATATTTTACCGTCTTTATTTTTCCTTATACATAATAATTATGACTCTATATCATCTCAATGTTCGGGAGGGAAATATAATTTGATGAAAAGATCCATATAGTTCTTCATTTTTTTTATTTCTTATTACTTCTTAGTGTTTTGAGTCAATTAGCACTATTTTTATATACCTTGGATAGATGATAAAGTACAATGTAAAACGTATCCATTTTGTACATCCCAATGATGTAGATATATTCTTTGAGTAAATTATTCATTGATCAGATCAAAATTAGTTTTTAGTACCATTGAATTTGGTAGGTTGTTGTCTAATGATGTTTTATGTCATTGTTCCGCTACATTGTGAATAAAGATTCTCTATATGTGTATTATATTTCATAATATTTAGGGTTGAATCCCCATTTTTATTATCCACAAAAAATCCTATTTCTATATGGGTATAGAGAGACCCATTATAGTGCTTTTAGGCCCAGACCAAGTGGCCCATCACTTAGACCAAGGGAATCCACAGTGTCATGCCTACATCTACTAGTTGAGACACACCTATGTCACAACCTTCCTATATCATTGTTTATGTCACATCCTGCTAAGTAATAGATTATTACCTATGACTAAAAAGATTGGAACTCATGACCTTATGGATGTAGTGGATAGTGAATGAGTAAAACCTAAAAATAGAACTAGAAACCGTTATGGGTATGTTTATTTCACATAACATATGTCAGTGTTACCATTATAGTAATTTGTATTTTAGCTCTAGTGGTATCTCTAATTCAAACATCATTATATTTCAGGGGAGGGAACTCTATAAATAGATTATGGTCATTGGTATATTTTGCATCCTTTATCTTGGTTCCATTTATAAATAATGGAATATAGTATATTATATCATTAAATTATGAATCACATTGTTTTAGCTGAAATTAATGAATCACATAACCTAAATTGAAAATTTAGTTATAACTAATCTCATGAAAATTATTAGTTTTTTCAGAAATATTTACAAAGACTACCATAGTGTTTTTTCACTAATTTATGTTTTCCTAAATATAGTTACCATGGTTTTTACTAAAATTAATTTTATAACAACTGTAAATTTAATCTCTTTGATGGAATAAATTTCATGAAACACGAAGTATAAAAAATCAATGGAAATTATTATAGCATAGTCATTAAAATCGTTGGAATCAATTATATTAACCATATTAATAATATATTATATTTTTTATTAACTAATTGTTTTTTAAATTCATAAAATATATTTTCTAATGATAATATAAAAATAATTCAATTATCATTTAAAACAGACTATTTTTTTCTAATGAGAGTGTTTATGACTTTTGGTAGAGATCATATTTTAATACTAAATGTTGAAAATTTTATAAATTATATATGAAAAAAATGAACTTCATTTTTTGTAGATGAATATAAAATTTTAAATTTGATTATTTTTGGTATTTTTTGACAAGTTTCATTTTTGATAAATTTATAAAATTAAAAAATTTGAATTGAAAACTCACAATTAATATAAAAAACATGTATAATGGTAAATTTTATTTTAAATTGAATTTATTATAAAAGTTGATAAATTAGACATCTATTAATCTAATTTGGTTCATTGGAACATTTTTTATATTTAATTTTTACATCAAAACATTCCAATTATTCGATCATTTTCACTTTAAAAACACATTTTCTCACCCAACTATTTGAAAAAAATAAAATTAATCGTATGTAATACTGGGTTATCAATTTAGAAAAATGGGATCAATATTTCTAATATTATTTTTCATATTTATTAAATATATCCCTTGTATTTTTGGACACTATGAATAGTAGTCATATCCAATTCAATTATCATGATTAAGGGTAAGTGAAGTATCTATGGGTAAATATAATATTTTAGATATTAGATAATTACCCTAACACTAGCCCTAATTTTATTTTATGAGTACATATCGACTATAATCATAAATGGACTAATTTTATTGCATGGTGTAGCCACTTGGTAAACTTGTATAAAATTATAGTATTTGATTTTATAAAAATTAAACCATATCAAAAGAATGTTTTTAAATAATTTTTACATTTTTAATATGTCGTTATTAAAAATATATATTTTAATATAAATTGTTATTTTTATGCCAAAATTTTAAAATTCAACATTGTAATTTATTTTCAATTTTTAGGCAGAAATTAATTACCTTAATGGCTTACACAATGATTATGAATAAATTTTTTAATTAATTTTCAAATCAATTATGTGAGATCAAAAATATAAAAATATATATATTTTGAGATAATTTATGTAATCCATGAATTTTATAGATCACGTAGACATGATAGAGATGTCTTAAAATAATGTATTCGAATTTTTCTTCATTATATTGTATTTATGTAAATGGCAATATAATTAATAGTGTAACAAATGACACTAATGTTATTTAAAAATAAATAATATTTCGTTAAATGAAATAAAATTTATAAAATTATAAAATTGCTCCAATTGATATAGATAATGAATAAAATTTATTTTTGGATGAATTTATGGTAATATTTTAAATTTATACTAAAAATTATTGAGCCTTCCATATTGATAATTCATGTTGTTACAGTAAGTGTTAATGTTATTAAATAATGGATAAATATAAAATATAAGCGTATTAATGTGATATAATCTTATATAAAGTTGTTCTATGGGATTATTTTGACCAATATTCATCTTATATTCCCAATTTGGTTATATTTGTAATTGAAAATTAATGTTATAAATTTTAATATTTTAAGATATTAAAAATTTCGCCTCACCTCAATTATAAAAACGAACCACATCCCTCAAATTTGTATACCTCATTTATCCCTTTATCTCAACCAACCCATGCCCCTATCTGATTAAAAAATCATCAACCATGAAATGGAGGTCCTAATCTTTATAAAAGGTCATCCATATGTCCCTTTTATATATCTATGGAAATTCAATTAATGAATAGGTAATCATTTTAGTCGATAATTGGTTTTCATTTTACCCGTATAAGTAATATGATTTGGGCATTACAAAATATTTAATTTTAGTAGATTATTTAAATTCAATGAAATTGAATATATTATTATTTATAGAGTTTTAGATAATTAGGTCATAAATTATACATAATGGCTAAAATATGATAAATTAGACACATACACTATATTTTAATTTATTCAATAATACGGTATTTAATAATAAAACAAAATTCATGAAAAAAATTCATTAATTTCTTCATTACATCATCATTTCTCTTACCCATCCTTATACCATGTGAAAAATATTTTCAAACATTTTATAAGAATAAAAATCTCAATAATGGAAATAAAAAGAATAATAGAATATAATTATTCCCCAAATAATTATAAGCTGATGAAACATTTTCAGAAATATAGAATTTTTACTACAACATAAAAATGCACATTAGATTATTATAAAAAATTATAAAATTCATCTAAATACATTGAACACATAAATCATAAAGGTAACATGGGTAATCATTTACACTTTACTCATATTATATTTTATCTCTCATGGAAACATAGGGATTATTCATCATGGGTATATTGGGAATAACCACGGAAATATCTTCCATTAATCTCTTAGAATTAACCCAGTCTATTATTGCTTTATCGATACAAAATGAATTAGGGATATTAATAGGATATCATTCCATTGTTTTTCATGGAACTACCCATACTTATAAAACCTAAAACCCATAACGTAAATATAACACATAAATCTGCAATTACTGAAGCACTCTTGATAAAAGAATCTTTGGAATTTTTAAAATCACTTTTCATTTTGACAACATCTCTCACTGATAATTGAAAACAATTTATTTGAAAATAAAATTGAAATAATCTAAAAAAAATTATAAAATTAATGAGAAATTAAATAGATATATTACTTACATGTTTTATGTATAATAAACAATTTATTTTGTATTTTTTAAAAATAGTAGAATGTGTAAAAATGAAATTGAATTTTTAAAATAATTACCCTTAAAAAAATAAAAAATTGATTCATTTAAATTATTAGAGATATATTGAAAAATAAAAACGATATAACATCCATTTCCATATAAATGAATTCATATTTCTTTTTTTTTCTAAATCTTCAACATGAGGAATATATGTTTGAATAATTAATATTTCATATATTAAAAAATATGATTTAGTTAAATAGTAGCTTAGGAATATCATAACTTTGATGTGGGAATTAATCAAACTAATTGATTATATGTATTCAATGTAAATAAAAAACTAAAACAATATATTATAATAAAAATTCATTTCTTACATAACAATCTCATAACATAATCAATTTATTTTATGTTTGACACAATGAATGGAATTTTAGTGATGAAATCCCTATTAAATAGTAATTTTTTGAATCATATTCCACATGAAGAAGTAACATTTTACACAACATTAAATATAATGAAATGAAATATATTTGTTATATAACAAGTCAATGTGGATATATATTCCAAAAAAAATATTTTTGTATAAAATCAATGTATTCCACAATAAATGAAAATCAAGAAGATGCCCATTTCCTTGAGTCTAACAAGTCATGTAAAATAACTATGTACTAGAGAAAAAAATATATTTTATTTACATACTCTGATTTTAAAATTTTCAGTTGTTTTATTGATTTTATAAAACTTATTGTTATTTTATAACAATTACATAATTAATTATGGTCATGTATGGTCATCTGGCAATATTTGATACATGGGTCAAAAATGAGTTTTGAATGAAGTCCAAACTCATAGTGGTCCTTATTCCATAATCACAAAAATAATAATCATCTAATTATTATATATTTTATATGGAAATAATAATTTTAAATCAATACATAATATATGGATATGAAAAATTATCTATGTTATAATCATAGAGAGGGTAAGATGTACGTACACCTGAGTAATGTTTCCATTTTCAATGAAAATTATAAAAAGAAGGTAAGAATCGTTTAATATTTGTATAATTATCATAATAAAATTATTATTATATTATAAATTTTAATATATATATATATATATATATATCATCCATTTGATTTGGTGGTGAAAAATGAATGACCTCACTTAATGAAGGTGATAATTCACACATACACATGAACGACATACCATTTTGTTGTGCATTTAATGGTAAGAAAAAAATGATATATTTTAATTTAATAATGATACACATTTCATTATAATAATTATATTTAAATTTTATTTCCATCATTAAAATATTCCTTGATATAATGTAATGGAAAAAAATTTGATGGGTTCACAACGTTGTAGAACATTACACAAACGAATGATAACCACATTTCCCTTTTTAATAGTATTGTAGAATTATTTAGTTGATTATTTAAAAATATGAACATAGAAGTATATTTATAATACATAATTTATAATTTCATAATTATTTAAAAATATTCCGTAGAGTTGGAAGGAGAAACAAAACGTTACCAGTTATATAAATATGATACACTTTCTTCAGACAGTCTCCTTTTATTATAACATTAAGACCACTAAGGGTGTTCGTTTTATGAAAATACGTGTTCTATAATTTTTGATGGGATTCTAGAAATTTATTGGAGCATATATTTTACAAGAAAATATAATTTTATGTGGGATGTGTAGAAAAGAAGATGTGCTCTTTTATAGGAGTGGGGAGGGGCACTCTTGGAATTTTACAAAATATTAATGTAGTATAAAATGATTAAATTTTAAAAGTGGATCTAAACAGATAAATATCATATAAATAATGATTATGGTTCCAAAAACATAAATAAAATTAAATATACCATATTTTGGAATATTTTATAATCATTATATTTTCTCTTTAACTATTATCTTACCTCATTAACTCTTACTATGACAACATGGGTTTCACACTTTAAGGGTTAATATCATTATGATAAAAATCCAGTGGACAATAAATGAATCATGGGTGAACTTTTAAACATTATACCAAAATTTTGTGAGAATATTATATTTTTCATAATTTTATGTCATTTAATGCATTATTATTTACTTTAAAATATCATTAATTTAAATTTTGATAGAATTCATTACAGGAATATTTTAAAATACTATATAAACATGATATATTTAAGAAAACATTTTAAAACATAAATAAAAAATCAATTATATATATCAAATTAGTGGATGATATTAAATATCTGAAATGATATTTATTTTAATATTTGTAATGTCATTTATTTGATATTTCCATTAATTTAATAATTAAAACATCATTATTATGAATGAATTAATGAAATTATTTAGTCCATAAAATTTAAAAAAACCATGAAGAGGATAAATATTTTATATATCAATTTACTATTTATGGTCAAGCATATCCCCAATATAACCAGAGATGAGAAATATCTCAGTTTTTTTAAAGAGTTTGAGAATTTTTACTATTCTATGAGTAAAATATTTTAATGGTTGTAATATAATCCAAAATATCTTAAATAATATCATAACTTATATTTGTATTCTATAATATTAGAATAAAAATCATCCCATAAAAATGGGAGATGTTTTAGGGTTATTTTTAGATATTTATAAAATTATTTTTACCCTCAGTTTCCCGATTTTCCCTAAACTATGTTAACAAAAATTTCTAAAGTTACTATTCATTTTTGAAAAAATTGAAGGGAAATATTTACTAAATTTCATCATTGAGATTAAAAATATTGATACCATTTTTCTAAATTATAAACATATAATTTTAGAAAATATTTTAAAATTTATCCCATAGATGTGGTAAGAAAACAGGTTTTCAAAATTAAAATATTGAAAAGTTTGAATGATTTTATATCAACAATTAAAATAAAAATTTTTATTATGATATAAATTGTAATAGTGGATGCATAATAAATTTAATTTTAATTTAAGAAAAATTTTAAATATTATTCAACATTTTATATATTATTTAGAAGAAAATATAGTTTTCAATTAAATGCAGGTATTTTTCATTATTCATCAAAAACGAAATTTATTAGAAATATTCAGAAACTTCCAAAAAAAGTAAATTTTAATATTAAATGTTCAACAATAAATTTATTTTTGTTAAATAACATTTTTCAAAGTGTCAAAATGTAGTTTCAAAACATATTCTCTATTAAAAATTGAAAAACTACCCTTAGACAAATATATCTTTTATACGTAAAATTTGATTTATTGTTTTCATATATTTAAAAAATAATATTAGATTAAAGAGAAAAACATTTGTTTAACATATAATATAAAGATTATATAATATCATAAATACAATTAATTCAGACCATTTTAGTGGTTAAGTTATAATAATATATCATTATTCATTTATGATGGGTGTTGCATGAAAAGTAAGATATCAAAAAAATTATCATTAAAGAGAGATATACCGTGAAATAATGATATGTCAAATTATACATTATTTCATTAGGTTGTTTCCTCAAAATTTGATATTTCACTTCCGTCAATAAAGGAATTTTTAGATGTCTTTTTTTGGAATACCATCTTAAAAATATGGTTACTAAAAGTTATGTTAGTATATGGAAAGGGGGAATACAAAGGTCACCAAAAAATGAGGTTTTTCAACTGTATAACATTAGTGGAGAGATAAAATGTAGACATATAAGATAAAAAATACAATTTTATGATGTATATTGATAGAGAACAATTTCATTAGAATGTTAACCACTATGAAACATTAAATTTTTTATCTGTTAAAAGACAATTGATTTTTTCAGAAATAAAATTTAACAGATAATGTTTTTGTTTCCAATTATTTTCTTAGATGTTAAGGAACCTTTTAATATTTATATAATCACATTAGATAATATACATACTTCATTCATTTCCCTTTAATAAGAATTATATAATAATTTTTATGTTTGTCGGTCAATATTAACATCATTTTGTACACATCATGATAGATATTGAAGATGATGTTTTAAAGGTAAAAAATTTTAAATAATTATAAGGAATATAAGTAAATAATTAACCCATTAAATTTATATATAATCAAAAAACAATATAACTTATTAAGCAATAAATCATAATTTATCCTCAATCAATAAAATCCAATGATTACATTCATCCATTCTAACAATAAATCTCTTCCAAAACACATCGTTCTAATCGAAAAGTACCAAAATATATAAGGAAGTCAACTAAATTTCCAAAATAATCTTAATTTCATTTTTTCCAATATAAAATTATTCCTATATTTTGGTACATACCACAATATTAATACATTTATCACCATTAAACCATAGTGAAAGAATTCCAGGAATCTTATAATAAAATATTGAGAATATTTCGTATATCAAAAATGGTAGTAATCTTAGAAATTATAACCCAAACCATCATGTAACCAAACACTACCACAGTCACCAAAAATTTCACATAAACTTATATATTTCATTTATATCTCAACATAATGAGTAAATTAAGGGTTATATTCCTTGAGTAATTTGTTTACCAATATATAAATATTCCACAAAATATCTCTTCATGGCCAATGATAACATTCAACATATTCTATAAAATAATTAAATAAGAAGTACTAGAGTATAACAATTATATATATATTGTATATTATAAAAAATATCCTTGAGAAAAATACTTTTACAAAATAATTCTTGAATACAAACAAAATCTCATTAATCATTCAACATTGAATGTATTAAAAACATAATATTTACCTGGATCCCATGGAATCTTCTGAGGTATATAGTATCTTGACGCAAGGGACATTTATTTTTGAAGTGCCCAATTTCATTCCATTTGAATTATTATACAAATGAATCTTTATTCCTTTCTATTCAATCACTATCATAGTATCATATCTGTTCACCATTATATCAAAATCACATTTAATTCTGTAATGTTCCTGTGTCTATCATTCCATAGTTATCACATGAGGAAACTTTTTTCTTTATTTTCACCCCCTTATCCATTTTTTACCCTTACATAATTTTATTTTAGTTTAAACAATATAAACCATTTAACTTAAAAAATATTATTCTTTCATGAAACCCAAGATACTATATCCACATATGATAGAAATTAATAGGATAATAGTTCCCATATGAGAATTAGGTTAATACCACTATTAAAATTTTCAATATTAATCTTTGGATTGTATACACATCCATATCATTATTATAGAACCATTATAGAGAGTATCATACATTTAAATGTTTTCTTATTCATTTTGACTTGATCTCAATAATTTTCTCGCTTTATCTACTCATTACTTATGAGGGAAATATTTTTTCAAATAATTGACCCTTAAATTTATTCCATTCCATGTTTATTATTTCATCAACATCCTTATATATTTGAATCAATAACCACCATTAATCTCCAACCACCATGTGATGATAAAAAACCATGATAACATTCTCCTGTTTATTATATCACACTGCATGAAATATATTCTCTAAGGAACTTATCCAATGATCTTCTATAAACAGGTTTTAGTCTCATTCAATGATGAAATGTTTTTGTCTCGTGAAGGGGTATAACACTATTCATTTATGTTGTGGGTATGTGTACTCCATAGAGGTATGATCAATGTTCATCACTTATTTCAATTTTCTTATTATAGTTATATGCTTTTCCATTGCAATTTCATATCTAGATCCAACATAATTACCTTTAATATAAGGTAAATCCAGACATGGATCATGTGTGTTCACATGGTTTTATACCATCTACATGTTCCATTTCCATTCAATGTAATAAACTATATTAAATCATATCCTTGTGAAACATAATTTATAATATAAAAACTAGTGAATGACATAAACAAATATGAAAATTTAGGTATAACTAATATTAAAATAAAAAGAATTCTATTTTTGGATATATGTTGAAATTTTGTTATATGGTTTCATTTAGTAATATATTTGTCACTAAATCAGGTTCACGTGGTTTCTAAGAATCAAACATTTATACAAACTATAAATCACCCCCCATAAACATTTTATAATATTTATTTCTAATTAATAAATTACATTCATTTAAATATATGGTCTTATCGAGTATATCAATATAATGAATTATACCATAAGTCATTAATAACAACTCAAAAATTTTAAAATAGATGCATATAATCAATATCCTTTTATTTCAAAATATGAATATATTAAAATAAAACATGATACCATTTTCATGAAAATTACACATGACTTTCAACTTGATGACCACCTTTCTCGTACCCATCCTAATACCATTTTAACATAATTTAAAAACATTGAATGATCATAAAAAGTACATTATGTTATGTAAAAATAATGAAATAAAATAACTAGTCCATAAAAATTTATAAACCCTTGAAAATTTGTTCACAAACATATACTTTTCACCTAAATAAATCAAATTATATTTAGTTTAACTTATGAAGTAACATGTTTCCTATAAAAGACCTATCAACCATAAATTATAATGGTAAATTATGGTAAAATTTCCATATCACTCTTAAATATACTATATATATTATGGATAAATAGGGATTGACATTAATAGTAACAATTTTAATAACCACCATAATCTATTACATTAATATCATCGTAGAAACCCCACTGATCAACTCTTTCCTTTTACCAAAATCATTGTAGATCTATAACAGGCTCACTAGTCCTTGGTAAATAATGAATCCACATATCCTAAAAAAGAAATTCCCAAGAACAATAAAAACATATATCACATAAATCTATAGTTAAATAATCCTTCTTTAGAAAAATAACTTTTCAATTTTAAAAACATTTTTCTTTTTTACAAAGTCAAGAAGTCAAAATTTAAATTATTTTATTTGAATATAATTTTCTAAAAATTTAAAGGAAGCTTTTGTACATTTTATTGATATGTAATTGAGAAAATTTATTCATGATTTATATGATAAAAACTCTATCTTTTCTTTTTTTATATAAAATTAAAAATGTTTCATGATTTTAAAATAAAAAAAAATATTTATTTTAATCTATTTTGTAAAATTCAAACCCTGGGAATATCATAACATTGATTATTCTTAATAAAATAGTAAACCCCTTTTGAATATTATTTACAGAACATGGTAATGGTAGATAAATTTTCTCCAATTTAAATACAGTGATAATCAATCCAAATAATTATGATATTCTAACACAGTATTATTTTGTTAAATATTTCTTTTTAATGTTTATCACACTGATATCTTATATAACATGAAAAAAACAACATTAATTAAAAATGAAATATTATTATAACATAGACGTTGAAATTATAGCGAATTATTAAAATTAATCATATTATTAAATATATATATTTTATATTAATTAATATTTTTACATTCATCAAATATGTTTTATAATCATAAGATAAGACTAATTCTAAATTTACTCATAAATGTTATATTAATATAAATAATGTTTTAACTCCTTTTAAGTATGCAATAGATTTTGAACTACATTTTGAATCATTAATAAATTTTATATAAAAATATAAATTTCATTTTTGAAAAATGAATATAAATATTTACTTAAATATAATTTTTTTTATTTTCCCCAAAACGTTCAATTTTTATAGAATTATGAAAAAACCTCTATTTTCAGTTGAAAATGAATTTTAAAAAAAGTATATAATAATGTTATATTATGTTTTGAAGAAGTAATAAATTAATATCAGATCAAACATATATTTATTATTCTAATTTAGTTCTTTAAAATCATTTTTATATTGATTTTGGATATAAAATCATTTCAATTAGTTAAATGTATTCACTATTGAACAATGTTTTCTCCCCGGTCTAAGGGATTAATTATAAAGTAATTATATCAATTTAATTTTATATAATCTTTAAAAATTGTTTGCATTTTTTAAATTTAATGTAACATCATTATTAAAGAGTTTATATTTTTTTGTCGAATATAAAAATAAACATTATTATTTTTTGTTTCCTTTATTAAGGGTAAATATTGAAATGAAGGGTAAAAATAATTTTATTAATACTTTAATATTACTCTAATACTAGCCCTAATTTTATTGGATGGATATTTATCATGTATAAGTATTACAAGATCAATTATTTTAAAATTTATGTCTATTTGGATGATATTATGACTTTAAAATATTTTATTCAAATAACTGTCAAACATGTCATAATATTATTTTTAACAACTAAAATAGTTCATGTATGAGGTTATATAAAGGATTTTGTTCTACAATAAATATTATTATTAAATATAAAATATTTATCTTTTTAATTGTATTTTGTTAATTTGTTTTGGACCAAATAATTATCATAAATGATTATAAAATAATGATGAAATAATTATTTAATTAAAGAAGACATCAAATAAATGATAATAAGAATATTATAAAAAGAATTACATGAGATAATTATTTTCATAATTAGATTATATTTATCCCGTTGATCTTTTATATATGTGTAAAATTATTTTTCGTTCAAATATCCTTTTTTATAATACATTTAAAATGTCATCTAATGAATAGTATAAAAATTGACATTTATGATATATTACATTAAATATAATTTTATTAAATAATAAATAAGGAATAAAAATATATAAATCATATAATATATTTTAATATGTTTTAAAATTTCACCCATTAATAATTTATGGTATTTTTTGTTTTTTATAGTAACTATATTAACCCTTAATACCTCTAAATCCATGGTGTCATGATAAGAGTTAATGGGGTTAAATAAGGGATAATACTTAAATATAAGTATAAATAAAAAGTAAAAAATATCTCTAAATAACATTGGATGAATTTATTAAGACCCATAGACTTTATATATTTTAAATAAGTATATCTTTATCCTTTTTTAATATGAAAATAATTAATGTTATTCTAATATATTAATATTTTTCTTGAGGCCCCTCCCCTCCCTTATAAAATGTATCTTCTTCTCATATTCTATAGACAAAAAAATATCTATTTGTTTTGGCCTTTAAATAACTAAATAAATTACAATAATTCATCATTAAATTCTATAAATTTTATTTTTTGGAATAAAACCACAATTAATGGTTTTAATTAAGAAACTGAGATTATCAAAAAATATGTATCATTTTTAATTACGTGTTTCAGTTTAGTTTCTTCATTTATCTCCTTAAAAATATCATTCAACCAGGATGAAATAATAATTCTAGTATCCTCAATATATTTATATGTTATTATGTTAATATATTTACCTAAATCCTACTCTAATTCTATCAAATGGGAATGTAATTTATCCTCCATGTGTATGGAAGATTGTCGCCTTTTGAACCAAATATATTCATTTTCATCACCATATCTTAACAATGATTATAATTATAGAATTAAATATTTAAAATGATATTAATGAAAAATTTATAATTATGGAAGTATAATAAATCATTTCCTTCTTATTTATCCATTTAAAAAATTACAATGTTGCCCATGTGTACATACAAATTATCACCCCCAAAAAGAAATGTGATTCATTTTTAATCACCATATAACCTAGTTGATATATATATGTATATTTAATTTATTAATATAATATGAAATATATAATTATATTTATAATATGATAAAATGAAACATATATAGTTATATAATTATCATTGAATAATGGAAACGTTACCAATGTGTTTGTAATGTTTACTGTCTACAACCAAATTTTGTATTAATATGTAATAAATGAATATAAAAGTATTATTTATGTATAAAAGTTATAATTATATAATGATAAATATTATATAGATAATTTAATAATGACCACTTTGAATTTTGACATCATACCAAATTGAATTTGAAATCAGGTATTGAATATCATCATAAAATCCGATGTTATCATAAATAAATATGTAATTGTTATAACATAATAATTAGTTATATTAAAGATATAATAATCCAAGAAAAATATATTATTTTGGTAAATTATTATTTTAATTATATTATTATATGAAATAAATACTGTACATGATCAGTTAAACTCATAGTAAGGGATACTTCATCCAAATTTTATTCATTAAATCATATTATTATTTTATGTACCCATATTATTTTTTGTGGTGTATAAAACTATCCTTTGGAATTTATATTGTGAATTTATTTTTTATTGATATTTAATGATTTATTTTACATTCATGTTTCATTTTATTGAATTAATTACAAAGTATTAGTCATTTCATCACTCAATTTCTAGTCAATAGGTCAAATATCTACTTTATTGATAATGTAATGATATAAATATGTATGAAATGAATTTTCATTCTCTAATGTTGTATGACTACTTGATATTTGTGGATTTATAGTGAATATATCCAATTGATTAATTTTATTAATTATTAATTTAAATATATGATCTTTGTAATAGACACTCTTACTAAAACAAAATTATAAATGTATTAATTAATTATTTTTCTAAATATATATTTTTTTGTTTCATTATCACCCAAGTTTCATGTGTTAACTGATTCATTTTATTATACATGTTTTTTATTTTTTGTCTTGTTTATTTTGAATTGGATATAGTTCCTTCAACTCCAGAATTATATTTCTTTCATCCATATATTATTTATTCTTCATATATGGTTTTATAATTATTTTTTAATGGTGAACAATGATAATGAATCATATAACATCATGGATTTCATATTCCATACTTACATAAGAGGAACAATATGATATCCATAATCATGAAAGGATACAGAATTTTATGGTATGTTAATTTTTCAAAATTAATATAATTTTATAATAATTAAATTTATATCTATTATTTTGATCATTAAAATCATCTTTATATACTGTTACGAAAAAAATTACACCACGACGAGGAGACGGTAGGATGTAAGTACATACATGTGGTGATTTAATATTTCATCAGATGGATAATGTTTGGAATATTGTTATCTCATAAAAATAATAACAAGAATGAATTTATATCTTTTTGTATTTATTTCTTTATAAGGTTAAAAAATAAAGTGGATGACCAAGAAGAAATAAACATGAAAGAGTTTGTTAAGACGTTAACCTATTCATTTGTGAAGGTCTATTATAAATTTTCTTAAGGGCACTAAGTTAGATATTTTACAAAAAATTTAACTACTATAATATAGATAAGGATGATGAAAATTTAAATTCTTTTATATTGGTTGAGCTATCAGGATCAAGGTGGTGTCATGAATTGACTTAGGAGGTTCCCATTTATAATTAATTTGATAGAAACTTTTAGAAATCAAAAAATATTAAAAAATATTATTGCTATTCTAAAATCCACGAGGGAAAATTTACCTATAAGAAAATCATATATGATATTTTTGATAAGAAATTATACTCTATTGGATTATAGATTTTTTTGAATTTTTAAATAATTTTAAAAAATTTAATTTAATAAAATATCATTATTGTAAAATTTAATAATAATCATTTAATTTGACATCAAATACATCAATAAAAGTTGTAATTTGAATATAATTTCTTCATAAAACTCTAAAATTTATTATATATATAAAATTCATTATTATTAAATTTTATACTATTCATTTAATTTGACTTACAATACATAAATAATAATGGTAATTTGAATACAATTTTTTGAGATTTTTAATATTCAATATATATCTATAAAATATATTATACACATTAAAACATACAAAATATATAAAAAATTATACATTTGATATTAATTAATTTAATTTTATGTAATTTAAATAAATATTATTTTAGTATTTTCAAAGAATTTAATGTAAATATATAATTTTAAAAAATTGAAAATAATTTTTTATAATGAATTTTTTTTCATTATGATGAAAATAGACAGTTATTTTCATTTACATATTGATTTTCCCATTTTGTAAGAATAATGTTTATAAATATAGAGTGAAATTTTGTTATTATATTGGATTTAAATAAAATAAATTGTATTTTCATGGACATGTATGCATTAAACAACTCCATTTATTTAATAATCTAATAAGGGACGAATCACCTACTTCTAATATTTTTTAGACAATTTTAGGTCATGGATATGCACTTATATTTTGGTTTTAATCCTTATTCCCCCATTTAAATATTATCAAGACAACTTGGATTTTTACTTATTGAGTATCAATATTATTACAATAAGTTGAAAAATAATCCAAAATGAATCATGGAATTTTTTTAACCATATGAAATATTTTGGCCAAGTTTTTTAATTTTTAATTTTATTTTATTTTAAAAATATTATTTATTTAAAAATATCATTAATTTCAATTTTACATTATTCATTGAAATAATTTATAAAAATAATTAATAAAATATATATTCACAAATTTTTTTAATATATCCCAAAAAATGTAATGTTAATTAGAGAATTTATTGATTTAAATTATATTTTATAGCATAATTTTAATTTTATTTATTTGATATTATCTTTATTTTTAAAATAACTACATCATCATTGTACAAGCCTTTAATATAACTATTTTATTGCTAATATTTAAAATTACATTACCATTATAAAGATATACATTTATTTGAACAAATTACGACATATAGTGAAATATATCATATGAATAACCCTATATTGAAATGAAATCGTCCTTTAAAACATATATATGACATCTTTGACATATCATTAATATAAAATTCTATAATTCGATGAATGTAACACATGTTTCTCTAAGAGATAATAATACTATCCCAAATATGTTTTTATTCATAAATCACTCATAATATAACATTAGTACATAATTTAGGGTAATATTATAATATTTATAATATTATTTTGATCTTAAATACATATTTTACCATTAATAGTGGTAATTAAAACTTATAAGTTTACTATTTGTATTCTACCAAAATAAAATAAACTTATCTAATAACATTTTACCTTCTGATTTCAAATTTAGAATCCATTTTTCAGTATTCAAAAGACCCGAATTGATGAAATTATTTTAAAATTAACCCCATAGATGGGTTGTGAAAGCATGTTATTTAGGTGGAAATGTTCTAGGTTTTGAAATGTTATTATCTCCAAATTAAAAATGATAAGTATTCCAATGTAATATATTTGATTTATATACATTTAGTAGATATAATGTTATTTTAGAAGAAATTTTAAATATAATTTATCCACATTACTTATTTAGATGAAATTCTATTTTTCAAATAAAATGCAATATTTACCACTATTCATCAAAAATTGAAACTTATACAAAAAATAACTAAAATTATCCCTAATTGAGTTTTGACATTAAAAATTCAATATTAATGTTAGTTTTTTAAAATATAATATATAAAAGTTCCAAAATTTAATTTTAAAATATGTTCTCCGATTTAAAGTTGAAAAACATGGCTTTATAAAAAATATCGTTTAGAGGTAAAATAATATTTTTTTAATGTTATTCCTATCAAATATATGGGATGATATCGAAACAATGGTTTGAATATTTTATATATAATAATTTCATAATATGTTTATTATTTTTCATTTATACCAATTTAATTTATGGGTTATAATAATATTTATTTGTTTTTTTAAGATGTTTTTTTGAATAAAATATAAGTTATAGAGAAGATTAACATTAAAAATAAACATTCAATAAAATAGAGGGGGGTAACATTCTCTACTCCTTTAATAAATTATTTCCTATTAATTTTTAATTTCTCATCATTAATTAAATTTTGATACATGAACATTATTTTGTGGGAAAACCGCATTATAAATATTTATAATAAAGCATCATCTTAATAAGAGGGATATGGAAAAGTGACATTCATAATAAATTTATTCAATAGAATATGATAACATTCATGGGAAGTGGAATACTAGAGAAAAATATATAAATCTCACTATCTTGATCTGATGAAGAGTGACACATAAAATGACTATTATAATTTTAACCATCACAAAATTAAATTTTTTTATTATTTAAAAGGCAATTTATTTATCATATAAAAGAAAATGAATAAAAAATTTATTTGAAAATCATGTTTCCCAAGTGATAAAATATGAATTTAAAAATTATATTTTATAAAATAATATAAAGATTATATACAACTATAATTTGGCCAACTAATTAATATATGTTTTAAGATTTCATCAAAATTTCATTTAAGGTTCACTTGTCAAATAATTTTAATAATATTAACCAACTACGAGTAAAAACCCACGGGGTCATGGTAATAGTTCAAAGGATTCAATAATGGGTAATGCCAAAATATAAAGGTAATAATGTGAAATGAAATTGCATAAAAAAATTATTATATTTTTTTCTACACATCCCCACTTTATAATAAAAACAACATACTTTGGAGCCATTTGAAATTGGGGATTGTTTTATTTTAATATTATTTTATGATAGTTTTGAAAAGTTCACATTGACTCATTTATAAATGGGATACTCCTTACTCTGTTTATCACACAAATTTGAGACTTCTAGATCTAACAAACCTTTCCATTTTTTCTTCCCGACATACATAGAAATTATAAAGAGATCCTGGTCTTCTAGAAAGATCATCCATATGAACCATTATAAGATATGTAAAGGAAGCCTTCTGAAGAGTATGTAATAATTTTTACCAAATCATTCATGTTTATTTGTTCATATACCTCTTATTCATGTGTTTTACATTATAAAATAATAACTATGATGTCATCTATATATTGATATCTTATTATGATTATGAAACCACCATATGTTTTCATTTATCCAGCATATGAAAAATAAAAGCACCACATATGCTTATGTATGGAATATTACCTCAAATTTATACTATAATTAATTAATCATCACATATATACCTGGATTATGTTAACAATTTATATAATGAATATATATGAAAATTTTTAAAGATATTTCTTTTACAAAATTAATATATTATCCACTTATTTACCCTTTCAACTATTTAAAAACAATATCATCCCTCATGCATACGTACGACTATCCTTGTTTATGAAGCAATGTGATTCATTTTAAAAGATAAAAATATTGAATTCTAATAAAAATATACTTCATAAATAAATATGATATTTATGATAATAATATTATTATGTAGATTTTGAATTAATATCCTTTTTAATAGAAATTTTGCATTCCAGTCAAAATAAGCATGAGAAAACCTGGAAGTTAATACCCAAAACAGTGAAATAATTAAATTATTTTTAATAAGAGAGAGGTAAAATGTATAAGGGGATCATATATGATATCATAAATATTAATATGGTTCTATAATAATTCATTATTATGTTTTAAACCATTATAAAGGAGGTATATACACGTTTGGAAGAATTCAGACCTTTTTAAGGGTTTATTTTACAATCCCATCATTATTTGTGATTATATATGTTTATGTCCCAACTGGGGAATATATATCATCCAAGAATATGTTTTTTTTAAAATTAAAGAATATTTTTAATATTCTCCTATGAATATTTAATGTTTTTTTGTCCAATTTCCCTTTTAAAAACATGGTATGAAAAAAAATATATTTTACGATTTTTAAAACAACGGCCTTTGTGACATTTCCAAGAATAATATATTGAAGAAATTTTTTTAACATATACGACATTTTTAGAAATAAAATTTTTATTTTTGAATTAATGTCTTAAAAAATTCTTCTTATGTTCAAAAGGTTATATTTAATGTAAATTTATTTATTTTATAATTGATTATCTTTTTAAATAGAAGATATCAAAATAAAATAGAAAATTAGATTAGTAACTTTTATTGATTTAACTAAATTATTTTAATCTTTGCCAACACCCTTTTTTGAATATTATGATTTATTGATATTTATCCCTTATGAATCTATCTACCATATTTTATTAAATTATTGAGGATAAGTTTGATGGTGGATGTGCTAGTTCGACTACATTCATTATATTACTCTAGATAATTTTTAGTTTCTAATTATGGAAGGTATTCATATATTAAGTTCTACTATTTCAATTTTAATTTTATGTCTCACCCCATTCACACAGGTAATTAATTGGACCTAGTAGGTGATGAGGGGGCTCACTATATCTCTCTGATGCAGTAGTATCTATCATGAGGCAAACTATATTGGGTATTTGATTATTTTTTACCCATTTATGTTTCGTATCTTTGATGAATCCCTTAATGATATGATTATGATGACTACTATTACACATTAAATCATTATATAATCAGATATCAGTATTTTTTTTGATTATTTTATTTTTATAATATCTATGGTTAAGTTTCATGGTCCTATGATTATTTATATGGAATTATTTGACTGTCATTTATTCCTTCAATATTATATTCATGATTATGTTTATATTTATTGTGTTTCATTCATACACCTACCCATATTTTTTTAGGTTTATTTATCCATGATAACTTACATTGTAAGATTATAATTTCTGAGTATATAAGCACACCAATTTTTTCTATTTTATTTTTCATAGGATAACAAGATGTGTATTATGGTTAACATTCAGGGATAAGATAGGATAATAATATTGGTTTAATGAATTTATTATGTTGTATTTTAGAATTTAAATTGGTATTAATGTTTCAAACCAGTATCATTTTTACAAAAAAAACTATTATTTTCGATCATTTACATGTGATTCCATGTACAATTTGCTAATGTAAACATTTAACCAGAAATATCAAGACATTATGGAAATTCAAATATAATTACTTTACACCTCTCAAATATATCATATTGATCTATAAAATTAATCAGACACATTAAGACATACATAATATATCAAATTTAATATTTTCCAAATACTTTTTTGTCTATTTATTAAATAAATATATTTTTTATCAATGGAGAACTATTAAAGTATGTTAGATAATTTCTAAAAATTTAAAATAAATTCGTATAATGAAAATCATATAATTAATATCAATATATTAAATTAATTTTGTTTAAATATTTATTTTTTGTTTTATGTGGACACATAAAATATATTAAAATGAAAGAAAGTGATATTTTTTAACTGTATATGATTTCAATAGTATATAATTTATTTTCATGTACAAATGTACATTATAAATCTCTAATTAAATACTAAGGTTATAATAGTTAAATCCATTTCATCCAATGATTTACAGACATGTTTTGTTCATTAAAATTGCCTTATCATTTGATATTAACCATTTTTAACCCCATTAACTCTTTCCATGACAACCTGTTTTTTTACACATTGAGGGTTATTAATAATAATATAAAATAAAAAAATCATAAATGAATCATGGATTAAATTTTCAAAATTATACCAATCAGTTGGTTGATTTATATATTCATATAAATTTAATATCATTTAATAAAATTATGTTTATTTTCGAATATAATTATTTTATATTATGAAACTATTCAATCATTGAATTTTTGAAAATATCAAAACACGAATATATATTCAAAACAACTCTTTTACTTAACCTTTCATTTGAAAATTCTATCTGATTCCAACTAAAGATACCCCAACTCTAGTAACCCAATGTTGGTGGTTACATTATTATATTGACATTAGATATAAAGAATCATATCCTAAATTACTGGATTGTTTTGTTTTCAATGTAAAATAGATACATAATTGAAATTCATAGTACAGTTTAAAAATTAAAATACATAAATAGTATCATGGATAATTTAATTTTCCCCATTTTCTAAACCACTCATATCAATCAAAAAAATAATTCATCATATCAAGTGGAAGATAGAAACATACAAAAGGGGTGAGATCAGATGCTCACTAAAGGGAAACTTATAGTAGAATCCAGGAGTAAATAAGGAAAACAAATATGTCAATGTTAATATCAAATACATGTTCCATTAAACATAATATTAATCCTAATAGAGTGGGAATAAATGATGAACAAAAAATTCCATATAAATAATCACATGATTCTAACGCATAACTTCAAATATTCTACAGGTCAGAGAAGAATGTTTAATATTAGTAAAAAATTTAAAAATGATATAATTCATAATGAAGGATATATAAAACATAATCTAAAAGACATGGCCAAGAATTTAACATAAATAGTTATGGCCTCATCCAATACCTATTACTGTTTCCCTCATGAGACAAACTGATGCCTTGAGAGGCTATAAAGAGTCCCACGAGTTGTGAAACATAATCAACATACAAATTCTTATATAAACTATCTTACGAAATTTCAACACTTTCCCCACTTAATAATCATAATCATAAACCATCAATATCCAAATATTGAATGGTATCAAAATAGAACATACCTAGTCAAAATGATCATAATCTATAAAATGAAATTCTCAGGATCATATTTATACAATATATCATTAGTAAATCATATGTATATTAACATGAAAATTTCATTGATGAAAAAAATATATCATTAGAAACATTCCAAAGGAATATATCACTTTCCACTTTAAAATTCACTTTTTAAAAATAGAAACATTATAATATGTTTGAGAATAATTATCTTAGAATATATCTTTGGAATAGAATAGAATTTGATTTAAATGATTTGATAGGTAATAATTTCAAGATATAATGTTCTTGTCATATATGTTGAAACAATTATTCTGTTTTTTCAATAAAAAAATTATCAATGTTTTGATGAAGACAACAAGATTCCTTTCAATTTTTTATCATTATAAATTAAAAGGTGGCTAAAAAGACTTTAACCAATATCAGGAAAATATTTAAAAAATTATTTTTTTGGAAAACATAAATATGGAATAAAAATATTCCCCAATAGAGGCGTAATCATAATCATTCCAGAATAATGATGATATTTGGAAAGAAATATTTACCTTGCAACTTCCATTAGTTAAATTTTCATTGACATACTATATAATGTTTTAAATAATGTTATTAATTTATTCTTCAGACATATACATATAAATTATATCTTATATCATTATCTTATAAATCATGTCATCTATTTGACAATAATATTTCCTTATTTCCTTTGATTCAGTTGTTAACTGCTCCATTTTCCTATATATGTTTTTCAAGTAAGTCATTGTTAATGTAAATAGGATATATATACCTAATATCCATAATTTTATTTATTTAATGGATATAATAGGTATTCATTATTTATATTTTATAATCATTAAATAATGGTGAAAATGGAAATTTAATAACATCGCATTGTAGAGACAGTAGGTCATACTTATACATGAACAGTAATATCATTCCCTTAATGGTAAACACATTAGAAAGCTGATAGAAATTTAATATTTATATAGTCAATATCAATTCATAATTATCATATACATAATTTATTTCCATTATTATAACCATCCTTGAAACATGGTGATGAAAAACATATTACAGCATGGTCTGGGGATGATAAGTCATACACACACACATGCGGTGCTTTCATTTCTCATATGATAGATAAATGGTGATATATTGTAATACCATAAACATTATAAAATTTCATAATATTTATGAAATTATAGTTATTACATTATAATGTAAACAAATAATTTATAAGAATATGGAGAAGAAATAAACATGAAATAATTGGTATAGATGATTACCTCTTATTCAGAGAAATTATATTATAACATAACTTATTGACACAAATGTTGGTATTTTGTAAGGAATTGAATATCAAGACCATGTATACATATATTAATAATAGTAATGGGAATATATTAGTCATTAAATATTTCCCATGGTTTTGGCATGACGTGAAGGAGGTTGTTCCCTTTATAATTGATTTGAGGGGAACTTTTGGAAAACCTGAAAATATTAAAATAATCTAATGATATTATATTTCCAAATACATAATGTGGCCTATAAATGAGTATTTCATGGCATGTTAAACCACTTCATATCCGATTGGTTCTTATTTAATATTTTTTTTATATTATTGATTATCAATAAAATATCATTATTATCAAATAAGATACAATTCATGTAATTTGAATTCAAATACATAAAGACATATTGGTAATTTAAATATATTCATTTAAAACATCTATAACATATCACATAGCTCTAGAAAAGTCATTGTATATAATAAAACATCCTTCATAAAAAAATTATTTCTTTTAGAATAAATTATTTATTTTTCTCTTAATTAAATAAATTTCTTTTTCACTTTAAAGAAGCATTTAAATTAATTATATAATTTCTAAAAACATCAAAAAAATCTATAAAATAATAAAAATTAATAATATCCAAATATAAATTAATCTTAATCTTTATTTATACTTCTTCATTATGTTGATAGTTAGAACATATTAAATACAAATAGGGTTGAAATTTTATATCTATCATTGATTTAAATAATATTCAGGTTGTTTTCAGAAGAAATTGTCCATTAAAAAACATATATTATATATTATGGTCATCAGGGTCAAATCATATTCACTCTTCAATTTTTTTACATATCTATTTCATGATTATACTCATGTATTTTTATTCTAACAATTTCATTAGACCTTTAACTCTTAATATGGAAACATGGATTTTTACTATATTAGGGAAACTGTTATATCTATAAAATGACAAAAAACCTATAATTTAATCCTCAATGAAATTTTAAATATTATCCCAATATTTCCTCTAAATGTTATATTTTGTCAATATTTTATATTTTAATTAAATATCAATTTTTTTTAAATATCCTAATTTAAAATTTGAAACTATTTATTACATGATAGTATAAAAATGTCATAACAATAATATTTGTTTAACCAATTTTTTAAATAATTCATATAAATTAAATTACATTTTGAATATTCATGTATAAAATTAATTATCTCCAGAAATGATGGTGAGAGCAGTCGTGGGCAACCTATATCTGAAATCTGAAAATGGAAATTTTCAGATTTCTAGATGTCTTATTTCATTCTAACAGTGGATTCTTTTAATCTGAATTGTGAATTCAATTACAATGTTGATCAAAACATTTTGAATGAAATGATCAATGCTTCTGATTCTCATGAACCTTCGATCTTGAGGATGAAGGGTTTACCTATTGCAGATGCATTTAAAGGTTCATCATATATAATGATGGTGGAATCATTATGGTATTCCAATGTCATAAGACAATATAATGGATATTTCTAGGTGGTGGCTGATTTGGAGGCCTTTTAGCAGAGAATAAATCATTTCATATTCTCGATCCTGGTTCAATTCCTTTACTCGAAGGGGGATAGGCATTGGTCCTTCACTGACCTCAACAAAAGGTTCTCTCACTATAGGAGAAACTGTGAATGGAGGCTAACTCTGATTGGGAGAGCATATTTCCATATCGTTTTCCACTCCAAAGTTCCATGACCTCGGCATGGAACCTTGATAACATTCAACTAAAACATGAAATTATCAGGATATCTAAATGGATGTCAATTTTAATCCTTTCAATGTCACGTTTTCCAACACTCAATTATGGGTGAGGATGTATGGTTTTGATTGGGCTTACTAGCATCCCAGGATTCATAATGACCTTGAATCATGCCTCAGTACCCAAATCAGATTAGATCAGAGGATCGTGGATGGTGAGTTAGGTTTTTATGCTCGAATTCTAGTGGATGTAAACATGGAAAGTAAAAGGCTTGGTAGCATATCCTTTCAAGAAAATAGTAGCACGACTAATGTGAATGTAGAGTATGAAAATGTTCCTTCTTTTTGTGATGTTTATAAGATAGAAGTAAATTCTGTTAATAACTGCAGGGTGCTCTAGAAAAAGTTAAATGTTGATTTTACGGCCAAGGATTGGACAAAACTGAATAGGAATAGGAAAAAGAACAAGGATCTAGTAGAAAAAAAACGATCACTAGTAAACCGACCAATCCACCAAAAAAGGTTCATGATAAATTATAGTCTCATGTATTGCCTCATGTTGGGTCCTCCAAAATGGTGATGCACTCATGGGTAGATATGGTGGTGGTATAAGAGAAAGAAAATGTTGACTTCCCTTATGCATCTTCCAGGTGGAATTTTCTATATGATCATGTTATCATATCTGGAATTTCATGTGATATATTCAATATGACCTTTAATCTCTAAATGGAAATAGAGGAAACTTTCCTTATCCAAGAGTTTTCAAGTGACATCACTAACATTGTAAGGCACTTAAAGGAATAGAAGGATCATCTTAATCCTAATTATCATTCTAACTGGGCTGATTTACCACCACTTTATAATGGTGCATTTGGCACTACTTCTGTCAAAAATTCTCATGAGATTCCTGTTATTTCAAACACTATAGTAATATATTTCACACTTCATGATAATTCATGTCTCCTTTTTCTGATCAATGTTACTTTCATCCTAGAATATACTGGAGATGGACTACACAGACCTGAGAGCTCCTTGATTGACAGAATGCCTAATTCTGTTACCCTCATTTAGCCCGAAGCTGGAACAGTCTCCATGGTAAAAATGTCTAAAGAACCTCCTACCACTCTTAGTATTCTTGCAGTGATCGTGGATACCTGCAACACTATTGGTACAGAAGCTGGAACCCCCTCATATGGGGGCTCTCTGATGGTCGACAAGGAACCTAATATTGACATTTCTGATGGTTTTTGTATCAACCACACTTTCTTATGTGGTTAATGCAGAATTACAAGGTAGTGATGGTGGGTATGTTCATAACAGTGGGGAGCTTATTAAAATAGAAAAGGGAAAGTGTAGAACTGATATTACAGATCTTATTCAGGTTGTTCCCAGACCAAAAATATTGCTCGAAGACCTTGAAAATTAGGAAAGATTTAATGTGTTGGATCCAAAAAAAGGGGGAATTAACCCCGGAATCATGTTTAAATGTATATAATACTCTAGAATCTAGAGGGGTTGGAAAACTGAGAAACTATTAGGACCCTGAGGATCTTCATTCATATTTATAGGCCACTTATTTTTGGTATCTATGATCCTAAAATGGTCTTCTCTTCAAATATTGAAAATCTAGAAAATCTATGATTTCATTTGGTTATCTCTAATAACTATTTGTCAGAGGTTAAAAAGACGTCTGTTATGGGACATAAATATATATCTGATATCTCTCTGGTTTCATGTAGTGAACATCATGTCACCTGTTCATTTAGTTAGTTGAGCCATCATTTTTTCTCTTTTATACATTTTCATTACAATTATCCGGACCATAGAAGTTTATGGTTAGATTTGGAGGATATAAATTCTTTTATTTTTTGGTCCCTGGTAGGTCCTAGATAATTTTAATTCCATCTTGAATTCAGATGAGATGATGGAGGCCATTTCTAATTATATTTCCTCCATAGATTCTAGAGAATTCATTGATTCAAATAGGATGTTTGAAATTAACTTATATGGATTTAAATACACTTGTTATTGAAATTTTTTGAATAGTTTTTTTGCAGTATAATTTAAAGATATTTTGTCAATGAGGACTATCTTGATGCTCGAGGTTCCATTCCATGAAAAAAATTACTTATAATCAACTCAGATCATCACCTCAGATTGGTTGACATGGTCGGTAAAGATCATAGTCCTTTTTTACCTTTTAGGTTCAACAAGGCCTTCATTATGGGCCCGAAATGTAAACCCATAATTGACCATATTTGGAATTATATGGATGGTAAGAATGATGTTTTTTCTTATTTCCTTATGATTATACTTTTTAAAATATCTCTCAAAACATGGAGCGTGGTACTATTTAGCTCTCCAGATTAGGTAATATCCTCTCTTGAAGCATCTATCCAGAATATGTAGGAGAAAAGCACACTGAATGATTTCTATAATAGTGTTCATGGGAAATCAAAAAGTGTTTCTAAGATGGACAATCCATTGAGTCAGAATGATTCTCTATATAGAGATATTTTCATGGCCAAATGGTTAATTTATGGTGATAAGAATTCAAGGTTCTTTAATTCACTCTATAAATTCATGAAGGTATTCAGTCCCTTATCCCTCTATAAAAATGTATATCAAATTTTTAGAAATCAGGGGGATCATTCAATAAATTGATTTCATATTTCAAGGTCATTTTTAATGTAAATTCCCTTCCTATTGATCATTTTGAGGGTATAGTTCACAGACATGCAAATAATGATGAAAACAGCAATCTAACCTCTATAACCTTGAATCATGAGATTAAAGAAGTGGCTTTCATCCTTAAATCTAAATTTTCTTCAGGACTAGAGGTATTTGGTAACTTATATTTTGGAAATGATTGGGACATAATTCAAAATGCTGTTGGTAGTCTTGTAATTCATTTTTTCAAGGGGGTGTTCTTCCCCATAGACTGGATTCTCGGTTCCTAGCATTGATTCCAAATGTATAAAATTCCAATGAAATAAATATTTTCAATCCAGTTTTTTTGGTTAACACTATTTACAATCTTTTCTGTAAACTTTTAGCTACAAGGCTATCTCTGATTATAAGAAGGATTGTTTCCCCCAATTAGTTTTGTTTCATTAAAGGACGATTCATCCACCATTGTCTCATTACCACTTCGGAATGTATACATCTGATATAGAAATCTTCCATGGGATCGAAAATTTCTCTCATGAGTGATGTCTAGAAAGACTTTGACATAATAGACTATAGATTCATTTACAAGCTTCATGATATGTTTGTTTTTAATGGAAACTCTTTTTCTTGGATCAGATCCATTTTCATATATTCTCACATATCTATCCTCATTTATGGGTCTCTAGGGGGTTTATATATTATTCATAGGGGTCAAAAAGGGTGATACTCTATCTGCCATTATTTTCACTATTGAAGATGATTATTTTAGTAGAAATTTATCCATTGTGACGGTTAATGGATAAATGAGGGATATTAGTGTTTCTAGATGTCTTGTAGCTCATAATAATTTGTTTAATGCTGATGAAATAATCATTTTCACCCTAAGTGATAAGAGAAATATCAGAAATATCAAGTGGGCCATTTCTCATTATTCTTCTATCTCAGGTGAATGGATATGTTGGGATAAATCTATTGTTTACTTTGGCTGGAATATATCAACTCCTAGGAAGAGTGACATTGTTAGAGAGTTGAGAATTAATGTGTTTACCCATCCATTCAACTATTTGGGGTACCTCTTTTTTTGGGGAGGACCAATTCTTGTTATTTCACAAAGATCCTTAGCAAGGGCTGATGGCATTTGGAAATGTGTAAGGGTATATCTCTCTTTATGGTTGGAAGTGTTTGTTTTGTTAAATATGTTATTGCCTCCATATTTGTTTATTCCTGTATGGTTTCTAAATGGAATACTATCTCATAATGAATTTCAAGGTTTCTCTTAAAAATTTCATCTGGAGTGGAAACATTTTTGAACGGAAATTTTCCCTATTTTCCTAGAATAATACCAACCAAACTTATGAAACAGGGGGATTGGGGATCAAGAATCTTCAGCTCTTTAATGATTCTTTGCAATCTTCTTTTTTGGGATACTATTCAATAATGATTCTTAGTCTCTTGATTTCTTTCAGAGTATATTTATGAATAAGATTATGACTGGTGCTTTTAATAATATTGGCATCTCTGTGTGGCAAGCATTCCAATATATCTTTTACATAATTGATTCTCACTCAAGGTGGTTAGTATTAAAGAATTCATCTCTTGAATTCTGGAGAGCGAACTGGACTAGTACTCCTATTGTTGATTTGATTTTAGGTGATAATTCTATCATGGATTTGAAAACCTCTATCCAAGAGAAGCTTGGTAATATAGAGGGACTTTTGAGTAAAATTGATAACATTGTTAAGAAGTACTACTTATCTATCAGTGAGGATTTATGTGCATGAAATCTATGTACTGATGGTGTGTATTTCTTTAAGTTTTATAACAAATTTTTTTTATAAAAACATTGATTAAGAATGGATGGAGGGGTTGCAAAGGAATTATAACAGACCCTCCAGATCAATATTGGAATGAAGAGTTGCCCATTGGAATATTCCGACATATTGTTATATGTAATCATATAGAATAACTCTTTGCTTCATATGTTCTCTTTTCCCCCAATATTGGGATGATGTAGATCATCATTTACAAATATGTGTTGTGTCTTCGTTGATGTGGAAATCAATTGGAGATATGTTTGATGTATCTCTTCTATAGATGATCTTCATTCGTGGCTTCATGCACAACTTGTGGTCCCTTTCATGTTCATGTTAGTTTCAAGATCTCTTCATGATCGCTGCATTAGAACCACTTTACTATACCCGGTACGCTTGAAAATAGGTTCTTAATGTTGTTGAGACTTTCTCGGACTGCCTGGCTTTATCTATAGTTCTTGTTTTTTTCATGATTAATTCACTCTAAAAGCATATTTTTTCAAACACAATTGTTGATCTGACTACTCTAACATGACTTGGATTCATTGTTTGGTTCTATCCATCATATGTTATATTGGAATTGTTATGAAACAAGCAAATTTACGAATGGATTAATTCCAATTATGATGGATCTTCATGTGGTAATCCATGTCCCTCTAGATATATAGATATATTCAAAGATCATCAAGGAAATGTTCGTGGATATTTCCCTGGTTTTTCTGGCACTAGTGCAGAAAACGCTTTTTATGTCGGTTATTTTTAATTTTTTACGTCGGTTTCTAGCCGACGTTAATACGTGCGACGTTATAAATAAGGTTTTTGACGTCGGTTATTTAAAAACCGTCGTCAAAAAGCATAAAGTCGTGATGTTTATCACGTCGGTTATTTTAGAACCGACGTGATAAATGGCCTGGAGAATGGTTTATCACGTCGGTTATCGATGAACCGATGTGATTAACGGCCTGGACAATGGTTTATCACGTCCGTTCTTAAACAACCGACGTGATAAACAGGGGGTGAGGGGGTTTATCATGTCGGTTCATATAGAACCGACGTTATAAACTGGGGTGAGGGTGGTTTATCACGTCCATTCTATAAGAACTGGCATGATAAACCGGGCTGAGCGTGGTTTGTCACGACGGTTCATATAAAACCGACGTGAAAAACCGGGGGAGGGGGGTTTATCACGTCGGTTATTCTATAACTGACGTGATAAACCGGTGGGCGGGGGTTTATAACGTTGGTTAGTCAATAACCGGCGTGATAAACACTTGTCCAGGCCATTTAGCACGTCCGTTATTCAATAACCGACGTGCTAAACCATTCTCCAGGCCCTTTATCACGTCGGTTATTAAATAACCGATGTGATAAACCAATCTCCAGGCCTTTTATCACGTCGGTTATTAAATAACCGACGTGATAAACTATTTTCCAGGCCTTTTATAATGTCAGTTATTAAATAACCGACGTGATAAACTATTTTCCAGGCCTTTTATAACGTCGGTTATTAAATAACCGATGTCATAAACTATTTTCCAGGAGTTTTATAACGTCGGTTATTAAATAACTGATGTGATAAACTATTTTCTAGGAATTTTATCACGTCGGTTATTAAATAACCGATGTGATAAACCCAATTTTTTTAAACAGAATGCAGTGATCTTCTCTCCACCAGAATCAACCAGAAAATAAATCAAGAAATCATACCACAAAAACAGAAGTACGTCAAAAATAAGCATGTAAATAGATAACATATAAAACTTACCCACTAGACAGCATCCACCCTCATTTATACCCCATAGACAGCCCTCCCCCACCCCGTTGGAGCCCTCACCCTCATGTATACCCCCTGGACAGCCCTCCCCCACCCCGTTGGAGACCTCACCCTCATGTATACCCCCCTGGACAACCCTCCCCCACCCCATTGGAGCTTCCACCCTCATGTAAACCCCTTGGACAACCCTCCCCCACCCCATTGGAGCCCCCACCACACTCTTGGACTGCCCCCCGACCCCCGGACACCCCCAAACACCCCTCGACAACCCCCCACCCGCCTGAACAGCACCTCCTCACCCCTCACCCCACTTGACAGCCCCCACCACACCCCTGGACAACCCCCCCACCCCTGGACAACACTCCCACACCCCTGGACATCCCTGCCACCCCCCAAGACTGTCCCCCCACCCCACCGGACAGCCCTCCCAGACCGCTGGACACCCCCAACCCCACTGAACACACCCCCACACCCTGCGAACCCCTCCCCGACAGACCCAAATCCATACCAGAAGAACCATCAAAAGTAGACCAAAACAAGAAGTAGAGCAAAATTAAACATTCACTTATATAACATTCAAAACTTACACTGTCAACTTCAAAAAAAACTAAATCAAACCTAAACAACTACCAAATAGACAATTAAAATGACAATATTCAAAATTACATTTTACATTACAAACAACTATAATTCAATCACACATGTAAAATAATTTGACCACTCCACTTGTACGTGTTTTATGTCTTAAGCAGTATAGGGTTGAGGGTCATCAAAAATCTACAAATGAAAAAGACGATAGTTAACGTGTATAATGAATAAATCAAATTGAAATATGATGGAAAAGTTTAAGAGGAAATCGTACCAGGTCAAAATTCACAACTGTCCCAGTTGTTATTATTTCAAACATAAATCTTAACATATAATATCCGCATTCGATGAGGCCTTGTTGTTCATGACAATTCTGTTTTGAATGAGTGTAAATTCAATATATTATTTTTATGTAATAAATCAAAAAGTACAAATTATAAATGGAAATTTACCTTCACCTTTACATATTTAATCTTTGCATTTCTTTTCTTTGTGTTTTTTAGAAAGTAGGCCCATGCACTGTTAGAAAATAATACGAATGGGGTAAATTTAAAATTTATTATAATATATAAAACTATTGAGAAATTGAAACTTACTTTTCCAATATATTCTTAAAACTTGCCCGCACATCACCATGAACAGAGCATATCCAATAAAGAGCTTTCTCCCTTGGGCAAAAATCCCAAACATCCAATGATTACTGATAAAAGGAAATTTAATGTTAGTGGTTTTTTATGTTAAAAGATAATTAACTATTTGAGAGAAATGTGTTTCATACCTCTCCCAAAAAAGCATCATCCAACATTGTTGGATTATATTCTTTTCAAATCTTTCAGCAATATAAACCATTCTTTTTTCCTCAGTCAATGCACATGCTTCAGGGGAAATCAATTGCGGGTCCATGAAACCATATACTTCTGTCAGTTCATTCCTCTCACAAATTTTATAAAGATACCTAATACAAAACATATATAAGTATACATTTTTAATAAATATAACGCAGGGAAAAGGTGTTAAGACTTACATGGAAAAAATTTGCACCACGTTGATGCCCAACTTATCTCCAGTAACAAGCTCCATGATATCAGATTTTGTAATCCCCACACTTATTTCATGTCCACAAACATGAGATTCCATTGGAAACTCATAAAAACCCAACAACAAATGTGAATATCTTGACAATCTGTCAAGACCACTGGAATCTGTATCTGATGTCATAGCATGTTCTCTTTGTTGTTGTCTATACAGTATTTCTTTACATTTGAAGTATTCCTGTGAAAAAAATTGAGAATTATAGTAGTTTTCAAATGATAAAACAACTTTAATAAAAAAATAAAATAAAAGATATAACATTCTTACCTCTATGGTAATGAGTCGAAGAAGTCTGGATGGCCAAACTAAAAAATGGCCGATACTCTGTCCAACTCTCGCCACCTCATCTGTAGGTATTGGTACCCTAGCTGATCTATCTATAATATCTTGTACAGTGACCCTCTGATTCTCTACCTCTAATTGTTGATGATGAACTGTATCTCTGATACAATATACCAACCCGTATGCTACTATATGATGTTGAGAATCATCAACATACAACTCACAATATGTAGGAAGCTGCGGCGGAGGCGTAGGATAAAAAATAGGGTCCGCAGGCTGATGTGGGGGAGTGGGAGCTACTGGCGGAGGTGGAGGATAAATAATGGGGTCTGCAGGGGGAGGTGGAGGAGTGGGAGCTGCAGTCTGAAATTGTCTTTGCATTTCTGCAAACATAGACTGCACCGAATCTCTAATCTTTTCTTCCATCGTCGCATTAATATTTTGAACTTCAGCCTCCAAGGATTCTATTTTTTTTATAAACCCCCTCAATGTTAGAAGTTGAAGAACATGGAAGCACTTTTCTTACCGATACACCTGCCGGATATCCTCTTACATGACCAGGATGTTCGGGCCTTCCCAATGCTGCAAATAAAATATCTTCCCTCCCAGTATCTCTAAATGTCCCCTCTGAACTCTTCTCCTCAAGAGAGTCCTGTATTAATTAATTGAACATTTCTGTAATGATTGAAACTTATATGAAGAAAAAAGTTAACTTAAATAAATTACATAGATATCTTACAATCCTCTCAGCTACGATTCTCGATTCTTCCGAAAGATATTTCCCTTTTTTTCCCTTCCGAGCTCTCTTCCATTTTTCATGTCTAGATGGAGGGGATAGAGGGGCCACCTCTCCAGAGCTTGAAGACTCAGCTCTTAGTTGTTGAAATTTTTCCGCCATCATTTGTTCTTCCAATAATGCATACCCTCCCCGAGATAAACTATAAGGGTATACATTTTTAGATTGGATCTCCTGATGAGATTTCCTTGTTTGCTGTAATTTAAGAATAAGAAATCATTAACAAAACATTAATAAAATCATCTATATAAGAAAGTTTATAAAAGTTTACATTGCCCTTACTAGAAATGACTCTTTTTTTCTACTTTCAAAAAACTGTCTCCATGTGTCTTCATATATAAAAGGATATATACGACCTGGATTGTCATGACTCCTATGACCATAAATGAAATCAGATGAGAGGGTTGATTTGAAATCTCTCCATCTCCTGGAAGCCAACGATAAGCATTTCTTCCTAACTCCTCCAGTGTCAGGAATATCAAATGTCATCTGATAAAGAAGAGGTTAAACATATTATATATATGAGAAACATTAAAAGAATGGTCAAACAATGACAAAAGATCTTACCAAAATCGTCTCCCACAACTGAGAGATAATCGCTTTATCCACACCTCTCCAATCATCATACAGAATGCTTACTTTGGTCTTAGCTTGACTTGAAACAAAACTCTTAAAATATTTGGCATTCGGACCTCTAGGAATATCATCATCATCAAACTCAACGACTATCCTCTGATCCTGCGTACGGGCAAGTGATAATTTTGGTAAACGTGTGCACCCACGTTTACCAACCTTTGAACTCTTTGTCGTAATAGGAGCATGTGAATGTTCATCACCAGAGGTATGACCAGCAATATTCTCCTCTCCAAAATCATGTGGTTGATCATCTGAATGATCTGTCATTATCCTTCAAATCAAAAAAAACAAACGTTAGTTCACAAATATACAAATTCAAATATTTTAATACTACTGTAATCAGAAAATAGAAAAGTGTACTAAGTTACATAATAGTAAACATTGGTAATATGGTAAGCATGTTAAACAATGGTAAAGATGGAAAAGATGGTCAAGATGGTCAAGTTGGTCAAGATGGTCAAGAGGTTTATTTTAATCCATACCCATTGAAGAACTAAACAAATAAAATAATACAAACACACGGAAGCCTTGAGCGCCAAAAGTGTGAGAGCAGCTGATGGAGAGGGAGCTCAAGCTTCAAGGATGGCAATAGACCACAAGAGGCCTTGGAGATTTGTCGTTAGAGCGTCAAGACATCAAAATATATTTTGGTTGTGTTCTCGGCATCCATGGTTTCTTATTTACAAGAGAAATACCCATAAACACTTCAATATGGCCGTTGGAGGGCTTCCGAAGCCGTTGGGGGTCAAAAGTACAAGTCTGGTCAAAGCCCAACGACTAGTTTGACTGGGAACACCGGCTGGCCGGTGGTGTCTCACCAGCTGGCTGGTAGTCCACCGGCTGGCCGGTGCTGAGCTCCCGGCTGGCCGGTGGTCCAGACAGAGCAGGCTGGGTTCCACCGGCTGGCCGGTGGTCATCCACCGGTTGGCCGGTGCCCATACCGGCTAGACGGTGCGCTAACACCGGCTGACCGGTGGCTCTGGCAAAAAGCAATGCTTCTGCCAGAGGCCACCGACTGGCCGGTGGGAATCCACCGGTTAGCCGGTAGACTCAGAGAGTCCACTATCAGCCTTCTTGGGCCAACTCCTGGGCAACCTTTTTCCTAGCATCAAAACACTTGAAAACAAGTTAGAACACGATGAGAGTGATTGCGATCATTAAAATCCAAGAGAGAGGGGTACAACAATAAACATGATAAAGTAAACTAAACAAACTTAAAACAAACAATAACATATACTTATTTAATTTTAAAACATGTTTTAATAAATAAAAAACTTACAATATCTAACATTTATGGAAAAAATAAATATAAATAAGAAATAAACATATGTTACCTGTAATTTTAGGAATGTACAGAAGGATTGTTTTCCCAAATTCCTTCGTCGTAATCGTTCCTTATGGCACAAACTATGTCTTCAACAGGATCGTCATTATGTTCTGTTAATATTTCCATTGAAGTAGGGATCTCACATAAATCAGCATATTCATCAAGTTCATCCTCACCAACATATTGTTTTTTCCCATGTAAAACAACAGCCAACTGCATATCTGAAAAGGATGATAATAATATTTAGGTATTATAATTTTTTTATGAATTATTAATAATAAAAGAAATCACCTCACTTGGTTTTGTTGAAAATCGGACATACCATCGTATTCAAGAAATCAGATACACTTTTCATGAAAAGGTCCATCATTTTTAGGAGATGACTGAAAGAAGAAATGTATTATCAGACTCACCATGAGTCCAGAATGAAATATTTGATTGTAATAGGTATGAATTGATATTTTTATGAATGCAGATGAAAACAGATGATGGTTTTCTGATCTAGGAGTTCTAAAAATCATAATTTTTTGAAAAAACATTATGATGTAAGAATGTTGAATGAAATTTTAAGGATAGGTTTTACCGATTGTACCTGGTCCAATTTCATTCATGAAAATAATTTTCTGGACAATCATATTGAAAATATGATTTTAAGAAAATAAGTACTACCAATCTTCATCCAGAAAGGCACATTCCAGCTAAGTAGGAAATAATAATGTTGCTGGAAGAATGGAACGTTACAGTACCACCCATTATTTTTCAGATTTTGCAGATGCTAATCCACAATGTATTAATAACCATTTGCGAGTTGAATGTTGCGAGTTGAATGAACATAATAACCATTTGCAATAAAAAAAATTCCTTGAGATTCAAAAACGAACGAAAAGCACATCAAGAATCGAAACAAAAACGAACGAAATAAATTCGTGGAAGGCTTACATGAATGTCGCGAGTTGAGATGATAGATCCGAGAGCAGTGAAGAAGATAAACAATGAAGCCAAAACGAGTGTAATGCAGGCGATCGACGAGCCGATTAGGGTTTACCGCGCGAGAGAGAGACGAGTCGGCGACTGTTAATCGAAAAAATCGTAAATGACAGAACACGGGCTTTAATTTTTTTAAATGATTTATAACGTCAGTTATTATTTAACTGACGTTATAAACTATTTTTTAGCTTTTGTTACGTCGGTTATCTTAAAACCGACATAAAAAGTCTCCCGCGCTTTAGTTTTTTACATCGTTTATTTGATAACCGACGTCAAAAACGCGTAGATATCGGGGTTTTTTACATCGGTTATTGGGAAACTGACGTAAAAAAACCCGATATCTACGCATTTTTTATGTCGGTTATCAAATAACCAATGTAATAAACCAAAGCCCCCGGGGGTTTTTTACGTCGCTATAAAATAACCGACGTAAAACACACCGCGCTTTGGTTTTTTACGTCGGTTATTTGATAACCGACGTAAAAAACGCATCGATATCTGGTTTTTTACGTCGGTTACAAAATAACCAATGTAAAAAACCCCCTGGGGCTTTGGTTTTTTATGTCGTTTATTTGATAACCGACGTAAAAACCCAACACATGTGATTTGTAACGTCGGTTATTAAAATAACCGACGTGAAAAATCTACTCGCCGCATTGTTACATCGGTTATATATAACCGGCGTTAAAAATGGTGATGTAAAAAACGATTTCTGCACTAGTGTGGATTCTCCTACTGTCATGAGGAGGATATTCTTGGTATTATTATTGTAGAGAGTAGGCTAAGAGACATGGAAGGAATAAGAATTGGATTGTGAGTGATTCTACTACTATTATTTCTACTATCAGGTTAGGATCTTCTCACATATCTTGGAAGCTCATTAATCATTAGGTCAACTACATAGACTATGTTATTTTTATGAATCATATAATCAGTCATAGTTATAGAGAAGCAAATTCGGTGGTGGATGGTTTGAAAAAAAGAGGGTTAGTGGTGTTAAGTTTTTCTAGAATGACTAGCTTCCTCATGAGTTATTTCCTCTTTTTATGAGAAATTGTGATATGAATCCTAATTTTAGGCTTTTGTATGATTGTTATTTATAACAAATAAAGGTGCCATTCTTTTTGGGGAATAGTCTTGTCTCTTTTAAAAAAATTATTATCTCAAATTATAATAATTTTATATTTTTAGTTTCATTTATTATATATCTCTATTCATTAAACAATTAAAACACCATCAATTATCAAGCCTTTAAGGTAAAAATGCTTTCGAAAAAATTTTAAAATACATTACCATGATTAATATATACATTATATATTTAAAAACATAAATTTTAATTGAAGATATCATTTGAATATGTCTATTTTATAAATGTTATAGTCATTAAAAAATAAATATCATATATTTGACATTTCCTTAAATTAAAATACTATGAATGATATAAAGTCATCAAATTATCTCTAAGAGAACATTAAATTTTACTGAGTACTAATTTGGTTAATAATATCTAATCCAATAGTATTGGGGAGATGTTTATTGCATGTTAATAATATTTATGATGTTATTTTAATTCTTAATTAGCTGATTTAGCATTAAACAGGGTAATTAAAATTAAAATTATTACTATTAAACTCATACAAAAATAATTGGTACATATTTAATATATTTTTAACTTCTGATTAAAAATTTGGAATAATTTGTTCAAAATAAAAAACAATAAAATCAGATAAGTTAAATTAAATTTACTCTCGTAAATGAGGCGAGAAAGTTTATTTTGAGATTGAAAATGTTCAAAAGGATGAATTATATGTATATCCAATTTAATTTTGGAAATTATTATAATGAGATAAATTATGTTAATATATTTTAGATACATTTAATTATACTATTAAGAAAATCTTAAATATAAATTTTAATCTAAAATTATTTTTGCAAAAATGATAGTTTTCAAATAAAATGAAGTTTTTTTATTTATTAATCAAAAAGTAAAATTTAACAAAAAATACAAAAATATTTATATACCCAAAATTTTATGTAATTACTTTTTAAAGAGATATTATCATGGTATATATACTTTTCTAATGTTCCAAAATTTAGTTCTAAATCTTGTTTTCTTTTAAAATGTGGTAGAACTAGCTTTAGAAAAATTATATCTTCTTATGCATAAAATTTCATTTATTCTTATCTTATTCATATAAAAATTATTATATGAATATAAAAACATTATTGAATAGATATTATATAAATTTAATAATATGGTTAATATTATTCATTCCCTATAATGAAATGTATATTTTATAATAATACTTCGATGATTGTTTAAGTTATGTGTTATATCCATCATAAATGGTGTGAAAGATTATATTCAAAAAGAAACATACCATAAAATCATAAGGTATTACAATATCCCCAAATTCAATAAATTGTGTCATGAATAATTGAAATTCAACTTATATATTAAATTTATGATACTGTGTAATCCATTTGTGGGAAACGAACATAGGAAATATGGTTAATAAAAAATCCAATTAATAATTGGGAATGAGAAATACGAAGGTCCCAAAAAATTTATGAATTCAATTAGGATAATATTAATTATAATTTAAAACATGTTCATAAATGTGAAATCTAAATAACATCTTATGATGGAGAGTGATAAAAAATGTAATAATTAAAATGATAACCATGAAAAAACAACAAATATTTAATCCGTTAAACGACCAATAATTTTATAAAAGGAAAATTAAACATATAACATTTTAATTCTAAAATAAATTTTCCTTATATTTGATGGAATTTTTTATTATATTGATAATAACATGAGAAGATAAAAATAATTAATTACATTCTATGACATAATAAAAATCTCATTCTTTGGTTCTAATTTGATCTTTTTTCACTTCATCCATTATAAAAGAAAATGGATTATCAAGATGAATTTTTATACATAAATAACATTAATAGATAATAATATCCATAATTCAATACATTAGAAAAAAATTATTACCTAAATCAAACTAATTAGAGCACAACATCTATCATAATAAATATTAGTTTATCCTAAAACAATATATAAAATTCAACCTAATCCATTCCAAAAGTAGTTAATTTTATGAAACATCAATAATATGTCAATAAAAATTCAATTTCAAAATATTTATAAGGAATTTAACTAATTTCTCTAATCAAAAAAATATATATTCTACCCAAACAACAAATATACCTCTTATTATCACTTTTAAAAAATATTGACACCTTGATCTCCTTAAAAGCATAATGAAAATATATGTTCATCTAAATTCATAAAGAGTAATTACACTTTTATAATACTTATTTTAAAATTATTATGAATATTACATAATTGATAAAATAATAAATTAAATAATTCATTAATCCAATCATAATCACATTAATCATTCCTCTTTTTATTTGGTAAGATCATAAGAATTACCAAGATCGATTAGCTTCTTTTGGTGAATATTACCTATTAGGATAGGGTATTAGATTTTTTTGTACAATATATAGTTATAGATGAAGAATTTATCACTCTAAAATTCATATCATTTTATTAATTCATGATAATTGTTCTTTCTTTCTCTACATATTCAAAAAAATCCATTTACCTATTTACAATACCAATAAAATAAATCACTTCATAAAATATGATATATAGTATCATAAGTGGTCAATCTAAATGAAAAATAACATTCATAAAATGGTTTTTACATAGTGGAAATAAATCTTATAAAATAAATGAAAAATTCTTATGGTAAATTAATTATTTAATTTTAATGCATTTCTTTGAATAACATCACAATTATAAACAAAAATTTTTTTAACAAAATTCTTTGAAAACATATAAAGTATATATCAGGTTATTCAAGAATTATAAATAGTTAAATTTTTTTTATGTATTAAATGTTAAAAAACATTCATTATGAATTTTTTTGTCAGAAAGTCCACAGAGTCTGGTTTTAAATATTACAAAATATATTCTTTTCAAACAATTTTATAAAAATTCATGCATAGGTAAATAAAATTATAATAATTTATATAAGAATAGTAATATAATTTTTTAAAACATTTACTTGGAGGATAAAAATTTCTTAATGGATTATTAAACAGAAAAAATATTATTTGATGATGATTTTACGGAAAAATCCATTAACTATTGTTTGATTTCCTATTTATGTGTCTTAAAATCCTAAATAATGGTTTTAATATTTTACTAAATTGTTCAAGAAATATTTTAATATTTATGACATAATATATAATCCTCTTATAACATTTTACTACTCATTTGATAGTAATATAATATTCATTTCCCTATGGTAGGTGTCAATTGCAAATTTTCCTCGAGCTTGTTTGATTTTGATAATTATAGTTCTATTATATAGGATATAGATTCAATATCTATAGAATAATATTGAGGTAAAAACCCATATGAAATTATTAAATATATTTCTATAACAATGATTCAATTATAAAAATATAAAATGTACAACACCAAATAGTGAGGACTGTAATATGTACGTAATGACGCTGACCCCGGTAGTCTAAATTATGTTGACAAGTTATTACATTGGAATATATACATGAACATTAATCCTAGTGGACTGGATAATTTAGTACTATTTGTGTGTTATGTGAGTAATTGAATCTCACATCACAAATTATAATATAAAATTCAATATAGTGAATACTTTTTTAACAACACAATTTACGAGCTTAACCCTTCCTATCAAAAATAATAATCTTATTAGAATCATAGAAAAATTAAAATAAATGAAATATGTGAGTTAAATGATTACTAATGGTATACATATAGTAGAATAATTCATAAATAATCATAAATTATTATGGAATAGTAATTAACTAGAACACATTCCATATAATGAATAAAATAATCACAATATGGAAGGAATAAAATATAAAAAAAATTTAATATAAAAAATATCATTAAATGTAATCATAACCACGGAAACTCTAGTAGTTGATTAATCACATTGAATATCAATAAAAACTCACATAATTATAGAATGAATAATGTCGGGCATATATAATACACAATCAAGGTCTCATCCAAGAAGCTTGCATAAATGGTTAAGGCTTCATCCAAAAAATTAGCCTAGTTTGTCTCATTAGACCTATCGATGCACCGTTGGGTGTAGCCTGCCCCATCCATAACTGAAAAATAAAATTAATTCTTCATATAAAAGGTTTTAATCATAAAAAACATTCATATTAATAAAAATATGGCAAAAAGTGGAAAATTTTACTCTGAATGTTTCAAAATTCCTATATATTTTTATTTATTTTTGTATAATAAAATTTTTAAAAAGGTTTATAGGGAACACGTTCAAGAACCATTTGCCTTGGGGAACTAGTCCATATATACAGATCGATGTTATAAAGACTTGAAAAACTACAACTACCCATCCCTAGGATGTGATTCATTGAAGGTGCATATATCCTCTACTCTCATTGAATTAGGGTAGAATATTCTTGTGAAAAGATGCATGATACCTTATAATGATGGTTTTTTACCACACTATTCTTCAAATTTGGAGAGATACAGTTGTGGCCTCTACTTCACAAATTCTTCAACTAGAGTCTTCTATGGTGTGGTCAGATCTCATTCCTATATCCTAGAGGCCCAGTCAACCAAAATTATTCGATTTCCCAAATAAATTATTTTATCATCATGTAAAGGGATTACACCCCTTCCTGTTTCAAGCCTATTTCACAGCCTCCCTTTGTCATCCCTACATCTGTAACACATTATAAATCCTCCAAAGGGGGCTTACAGAGATACGATCTTAGATATGTTTCATGCCATAAAAAATCCTTTACTAATTTATTATATGACATTTTTTGAATAAATAAATCATAAAAAATTATTGTATAAAAATATCCCATCCCTAGAAAAACTAATCATTAAACATTCAATAAATTTTTTTAGATGATATAATAATATATCATCCACAATTATGAACAATATTAAATAAATTATTTCGACATATATGAAAATAATATAATAAAAAATAATTTTTTGAGTGAAATACCTTTTTTCATTAAATTTATCCACTTATAAGGTTTTGAAACTAAAAATGAATAATTTTATTTGAAGATAACCTTGAAAGAATTTAAATTAATAATCAAAAAATTAATGAATCATGATAATTCCAAATTATTTTAATTTCTTATATTTTAAAAAAAATATTAGCATTTACACTTCTATATGAAATATACAAAAGTTCAATGTTTTTGGAAAATATAAGAACAATCCTTTTAAAATATTATAAAAAAATTAAAAAAATGGTAACATTTACATTAATCAATCATTGGAGAAATATAAACCCATATTTGGAAACATATTTTTTTTTAAAACGAACATTGATTATAAATAATACAGAGTTTGGACATATATTAAAAAACCCTAAATAATGACGATATTGTGAATTAAAAAATTATATTGTGTTTTCCTTAAGAATAAATAACCTTCAAATTGTTTGTAATGATGATTACATGTATTTTGTGGAACTTTCTTTAGATCACGTCTTATGGAATCTAGGTTTGGTACATTCAAAATCCCTTTCATCAATATATTGAATATTTGATTTTAGAAGATAAATGGAGAGGGGTATTTTCATCTACAAATCTCAATGTGTTGTGGATAAATAAAGTAGGTGGTGCACTTTTAGAATTTTCACAAGGGGAACTTTTAATATTTCAAAAAGTATTAAATACTAATATATTTATATATCATTACAAATTTCTCCAAATGTAATGTAATTAAATGGTAATATAGTATAGGGTTGTAATCCCCTAAAACAATACAAATTAGACAAATTTGGTTTCATTTACACCCTTAACATTATGAATTACACCTTGGTTAGTTATTTTTCACCTTAAGCATGGTATAATCTATTTTAAAAATAAAGAGTAAATCATGATACTATAATTTGAAAACATAATCTTAAAATATATTCCATTCACATGGTCAACAATTATATTTTTATGAATTTTATATAATTACGTAAAATATTATTTTGTTAAACTATCATTAATGTCAATTTTTAAACAATTCATTAAATTTTACATCAAAAACATTACAACAAAATGTAAACTAGATTATAATTCATTCATTACGATTTATTATATCACATAGATCTATAAAATTAATTTCACATATTAAAATTTTTAAATTATCTGTAATATAATAATATAAAATTCATTTATTTTATTTATCTATTAATTAAATAACTATTATATTATGATTTATCAATAATTGAATGTAATTATATAACTTATATAAATTGAAAACAAATTTCAATTTTTAAAATAATTTCATTACTATCAAAATTGAAATTTATTTTCATTCATATAATGATTTTTTCCCTCTCTGGACAGAGAAAATATATTGAATACAAATATCGTGCCCTTTTGTAATTATCATTGATTAAAATATTATATAAGTTATTTTCGTAGAAATATGACTATCAAAAAAATAATTAGTTATTAATAGGATAATTGTCGATTAATCATTATCAAATAATGGTTTCCTAAATTTAGGTCATAGTTATTCATTTATATTTACTTTTTAGCCCTTTTTTAATCTATTTAACTCTTATGTTGACAACATGGATATTCACAGTTTTAGGGTTAATATATTTGCAATAAAATAATAAATGCCACATAAGTGGAACATTGATGATATTTTTTTACTTATAGAAAACATTTTTATAGATTTAATACAGTTAGGAATTTTAAATCCTTTAAAAAAATATTAATATTTTAGATATCATTAATGTCTATTCTGACATTGTTCATTACATTGAAATTTAAATATATCAATGAAAAAAAATATATTTGAAAAAACTATTTTTATTTATCTATGTCATGTAAATACCATCTCTGAATTTATTTTTTCAAATTAATTATCCTAAATTATATTTATTTTAATATTTAAAATATATTTATTTCTTTATTTTATTAAATAAATAACTACAGAACCAATGTACTAAATTTATTTAAGCTTTTTTCCATTCCTAAAAAATAAAAATAAAATATCAAGTTGAAAATAAAAAATTTCAATTTAAAAATAGTATTTATTATCTAAAATATATTGTATATTTTCATATTTTAAATATGTTATCCTTATTTAAATCATTAGTATTATATGATTGAATTTTCTAAAAATTATATACTATGTTGGGATTAAAGTAATCCAAGTAAATCGAGGAGGAGGTAAACTCATCAAAATAATTATTTTGGTCAATAGTAATTCATTAAATAAAATTATTATAAGTTTAATGGTAATTTTAAAATCGTTATCATAAGTATTTTTATCATTAATTGCCATATTTACCCTTAACAATGTCAATATCATTTTCTATGTTTATTATTCATATTGAAAAAAAGGTCCTATATAATAAACATAAAAATGATAGATATAAAAATATAATCTAATTTTTCTCGATTCTATTCACAAAATTCGAAAATTGAAATTCAATATTAATCTCTTAGTCTTGAATGGAAAAGATGGGTTTTTAATGAAAATTTTGAAAAGATTAAAAAAATTTACATAAAAATTCAATATTAAAAATATTCTAATTAAATTAATTTTATTAATATATGTTTACTTAATCTATTATTTCGTCAAAAAATTAATATATAATTTAATATTTCAAAATTATTTATATAAAATGTTTATATTTAACTAAATTGTAATATTAATCATTATTCACTATATAATCAATCTATTATGTAAAATAAAAAAATCAACAAATGATAATTTTTAAATTGAAATTTTAAAAATTAAATTTATTTTTTAAAACATAATTTATTATAGTGTCCAAATTATATTTTAAAATAAGAGTTCAATATAAAGGTGACATTACTAATTTTAGGTAAATATAACTTTTATCTGTAAAAGTTGATTTAATTTTATATCATATCTAGAAGACCCATAAAATGAATTTTATCAATTTTATTAAATACAATATATATATTTCACAATTTGGTTAATACTATTCATTAAAACTAACTAAATAGTTATGTTATAATAATATTTCATTATTTTTAATCTAGATATTACTTGCAATGTATGCTTTTAAAGAAATTAAATTCCAAATGATATCTTTCAAAAAAATATTTTTGTGTCACATTCTTCCCACCAATAATAAGTTAATTAATAATAATTTTAAAATAAATGGTTTATACTTGGATTTTAATTATTAAAAACCAACATCATAAATAGTTTCAATAAAATAACATTTTAATTAAATTTAAAGGTAATTTGGATGGTCAAAAAATAATTAAACATTCAAATAGAAATATATTAGTGGGAATTAAATAAAGGATATAGAAGATGAAAATTATTTCCTGATGAATATTAACTGATAAAATTGTCATTATAATGTTCACAAGAAAAACTGAAAATCAATAATTGGTTAAAAATCATTGGTTTCTCAGAAATAAAGGTCATTAGATAACTTATTTGTTCCAAAATTATTTTACAAATATTTTTGGATTCTTTTTATATCATTATAGTGAATTTTTAAAATATACTCACTTAATATCATTCCATGTCACATGCATAATCTCATCTATTAGTTATTCTTTAATCAAATTTTACTTTATTTAATAAAACTAGTTATGTATCTTCAAGATGAATTTCATGTAAAAAGAACATGTAACAAAAGAACCATAGGTCCTTCCATCTAAAATTAAAAATTTCTCAAAACCAAAAATGTTATGATAGGGAATTAAAGATTATAAATCATACATAAATCCCAAAAAATAGTATCCTATGTTTATCTTAATCAATTCCATGTGTATTATACACGAAGACTCAACCAGAATATTTTTTTTCTAAATTCAATGAGCAATAGATTAGATGGTAGGTCACTAAATTTATAAAATCAACATAACATTATATGTCAAAAAAAATCATTATGTTCATATTATTTTTACATTCCAAATATTTTATTAGCAAAAAAATCATAATGAAAACATTCAAGCTTTGAGATCCTTATAGAAGATGTACTGTAGTACAATACTTATTCATTAAAAAGTATTATGAAAAGTACATCATTGATAAAATAATAAAATATATTAATTATATAATCTTGGAATAATTACAAAAATAAATCCTCTTCTATTTTAGTAATATTATAAGCATGAACATGATCATTTAACTTCATTTGAGGCATATTCCATTGAATCTTGGGGAATTACCATATCCAGTTATCCATACCCTTATAGGTGAAGGATTGAGAATTGGAAAATTTATTCCTTCAGTTGAAATCATGATCATGGTATAATTTTTCTACACACTTGAAGAAAACTTATTTTCCTCAAAAGCATATACCATGAATTTTCCATAAAAAATTATTACAAGTGAGAAAATCCAATTTTTATTTTCCCTTTAAATATATTCTTCTATTTTATCCTCATCATTTCAGGATTTATTCTAAATAAATAATATATTAATGAATATTTCTCATTATTTTTTCTAAAATTATTATATTTGCTCATATGATGAGATTGTGTTTTTCAATAGTTCCCCTTGAAATTTTTTGTAAACTCATCAATGAAACGATCAGTCAACTCTTTGGATTATGTACGTTGATGAGTATTACATTCCATCTTACAGGTTCCATTTCTAAATAATGAAATACACATAATTAGATCCTGAAATATTTAAACATAATATTTAAAATCAAAACTGTTAAAACACTTAACAAAAATTGAGAATTTAGGTATTAATGATCTCTAAATCATAAGCTGTTTCATTGGGAATATTTCCGAATTCTATCCTTGTTTTTATTATATTTTTCTACCAATATAGAAAAAAAATCATCAAATCAGTTGGTTTTGTTGATAAATAAGAAAATAGTTTAATGAAAGGGAAAAGGTAGATAAGTTGATGAAATTAAAAAAATGGAATTTTCAGTTATGGAAAGATTCCCTCAAATACATTCTTGAAGAGAACGAGAGTTTAATATACATGTAAATATAAATGCCATGAGGCTCATGATTTTAAGGGAAGTAAATAATTTTCTAATTTAAAATGAATTAACTATATATAAATGTGGCAGTCTAAAAATTAATTTCCCTTGGGATAAGGAAATATAACCAAAAAAAGTAAGTGGATTATGGTCAATCTTATGTTGTTATATACTCAATGTAATATAATTAATTTAATTTTATAGATTAATTATTTATAATGTAAATATATTTTATAAAGGATATTATGGTCATAGAAAAATTGATAAATATAAGATTTTTCTATAATATTTATTAATTAAGGATTTTATATTGTATGTTGAATGTAAATTTGATTAGGAAGAATGATTTTTTAAAAAGCTATTCTTTTTAAAAGAACATGATTGAATTAATATAACCCTTTATATATCCTTGATATTTATATAATAATTATTATTGGATATTTATACTATTATTTGGTGAGTTAGAAACATTGGAGTGATTTTATGGTTTACATTATCTTTGTAGGGTTTAACATATATATCAATTTAAGAAAAATACAAGAGATTTTATTATTTGAAAAAAGAATTATTTCATTAATGTTTAAAGGTGATAAAGGTATTAATTTATTTTTTTGTGAAAAGACATTATACATTACTTATTTTGGATAAAATATAATAATAATTTTATTTTTGAAAATTAGTTACCTTTCATAAAATTATTCAGACTCTGAATATTGGAAGATGTTTTTTAGATGAATCTTTTGGTTGTAATGGATTATGGTTAACAATGGATATTATTGTTTGATGTAAATGCATGATTTATTAGATATAATTTTCTTAGATTATTTGTTTTAGAGATAAAATTAATTATCAAAATATTACTTTTAGACCGTATGATTCATTAGATGTTCTTTAGGAATAAAAAATCTTCTTTAATATCTACCATATAGGGTACAAAAATTATTTGAAAAAAGAAAAAAATTCTATGTATGAAATTATTCTCCTGAAATGGAATATAATCTAGAATTATTCTTATACCAAGTGTTTGTTTGAATTGTAAATGGTTTACTCAATAGTTGGAAAATATTTTTTTAATAGATATGTAACATTTTTACTTTTATTTTTGTGAAATCGATGGTCTTACAAAAGAATAAAAATTAATGGTCATGTGATGGTTAATATTTTATCAGACAAGATATATATCATTTTCTATCCTAAAATTATAGTGATATGTCCCTGCTATGTCCTTATCTTCACATCCCACTAATATTGACTTATTCAAAATCCAAATATTGTCGTGAAAATTGTATTTCCCATTCCTTATTTTTTTAGAGGATGTTACAGTAACACTATTTTTGTTGTGTCAATCTCACAAAATAATAATCAATAATTAACCTGTTATTTTTTATGTTTTTTTAATATTAAAAGAATGCAAAATTTTAATGTAGAAGAAAATGTAAGGCCCCAAGATTGTATTGTATGTCCGTTTTTAATATTAATCGTGTTTAGAATATGCTTTGCATGAAACACCTAGCATGAATAAACAATAATTGATTATTATAACATATAAATTAAATTGGTGTTAGTGTATAGTATTCACTATATTTCAAAATTAATATATTCTATATTCTATATTTTTTTATCGTCATCCAAAATTTTGACTAAAATAGGTTTGGATAAACCAAATATTATGTATAAAAAGATATATTTTTATAAAGTAATTTTTCCATCATTTAATGACACACTTATTTGGGAAAACAATTCTTACACTTTTATAATTATTATGTGATAAAACAAACCTCAATTTTAAAATTTGGACATTAAAATTTACATTGGTTTATTTTTTGATATTTTGATGATCAATTTTATTTTTTCAATAATATTAATGAATACTGAATTATTTTTAAAATTAAATTTTATCAAAATAGAATATAATTATAAATTATATATTAAATATTATTTAATGTATAATCATATCAATTATTATTCAATTAATACAATGTTTTCCATTTTAATCATTTTTTATTTTTAATTTGGAAATAAAAATATTTCAATAATAATAACATTTCTACATTAAAAAATAATTTTTCTTACAATATCTATACAATTAATTTAAAATTAATTTTATCCACTAAGACCATATGAATTTGTAAAATATTATTCCATATTTGGAATCATATGATCCAAAAATAGAAACTCTGTCCCTTTGGTTTTTAGAAAACATGAATAACAAATTGAGAAATTATAATTACCACAGTTAATGGTAAATTGAGTAGTTATGGGTAATAAATAGAAATATTTTCAAATTAAGATCAATCTTTTAAGAACTTATTCTATTAATGAATTTATATCACAATATCTTTTGTAATTACTTTAAATCCTATTGGAGCAATGTGTATTACTTTAATCTATTAATAGTATTTTATTTTATAAAAAGTAAAACTTAGCACAATAATTTTTTTAATAAGAATTATTGATTTTATTTAAGGTTATTCACATGGTACCATATTTTATAAACAATAAATTGAATTAAATTATAATTATATTCATCATGGTAATTTATTTTATATTATTACAAAATAAATAATTACCTTAATATCTTAATTCTCTCGTGATGTAGTAATTGTTCAAATTAATGGAAATATACTTTTCTCATATTAAAAAATGAATAATAAATATTTTTTAGATAATTAATGGAATCCAAATATTTTATATATAATTTTGACATATTAGTGATGTGTTAAATATTTGGTTCTACATTATCTTGTTTTATTTAGTTTTTTTAAAGTCAATGTAATAAATGGTGTCAAAATTGATATTAATATTATAATAAAATAAATAATATTTTATTAAATTATATAAAATTTATAAACATATAAAATTTTCAAAATTATTGAGATAATTCTACAAATGTCACCTATGATTCATTTATTTTTATTATTTCATTTTATAGTGACATTATTGACCCATCCAATAGAAAATATCCATATTGTCATAGTAATAGTTAAAGGGATTAAATTAGGGTTAAAAACAAAACATAAAACTTTGAATGTGTACAAGTCATTAATTATAACTAATATATGATATTATATTGATCTATAAACATATTTTATTAAAAATTAAGTACATTGGATCCCTTTAGAACTCAAAATTAATTATTATTATTTATTATTTTGAGAGTTCCCAAATGTGCCGCTTGACTCAATTATAAGAGGGTGCCCCCTCCAACACCTCTTTACACCACTATGATCCTTCTATATCTACAACAAACTACCCATTAATCTTCCAACATTACTTATTAACTATTTAGAGGTAATTATCTTCTAAAAATTACAACTCTATATCCCTTGAAATTATATCTAAAATAAGTTTCCCAACGAAGAGGTAATAGTTTTTAACAACTCATTCAATTTCATTTCTTCTTATATATCCTATTCGATTGTTATTTTCATCCTAATAAAATAATTATTGTAGCATAAGTATACTGATATATTATTATTATTGGAAATATAAATAATATACCCTGTATCTGTCCCGTGAAAAACCAAAGCACCACATGTGCGTACTTATGGAATATAGTCTAAAAATAAGTGTGTAACTATTTTTTCATCCACAACCTAACAGGATGATTATAATGAGAAAATTAATTGATATATGTGATAAAAATGAAATAAAATTGATTATATAAAATTAATATATCATATACTTCCTTATCCTTCAAATAATTTATAAATGAAATCATCGCTCATCTGTACTTTTGACATACCGTCTCCACAAAGGGACATAATTCATTTTATATGATCAACATTATAGGATAGATATAAAAGTATATTTAATAAATATAATATAATATTTCTTAAATTAATATTATTCTATTTATTTTGATTTTATATCCTATGTAATAGAGCCTCGAATTTCAAATTAAAAAATGATAAAGAAGAGAAATTAACAAAAGAAAGTGTGAAATGGATAAAATATTTTTATCAAATAAGTGGTAAAGTTTTATAAGGGGGCCATATATGAAATTATAAATATTAATATAATTCCAATATAAGTAATTAATATGTTCAAAACCCATAAATATTATTTTTAGATGCGTAGAGAAGAAACCATACATTTGATATAAGTCATCATTATTCATGATATTTTCTATTTTAGTCTCAATTTGAAAATATTAATATTCCATAAACCAGTTTTGTAAAAATATTTTAAACATGGTTTTAAATATTCTCATATGAATAATTAATTCTATTTCAACCCATGGATTACATTTAATGAAACGGTTTAGAAAAAAAATTATTTTCTAAAAAAATTAGATACTTTTCAGCGTTAAATATATTAAAGGAGTGCTTCATTTTATATAAAAATAATTAAATGAATTACATTTTTTAATGATTCCTTGTTGTCTTGAGGAATCATTTATATTTTTACTGGATTATTTTTAATGAAATTTTTTCTTTTATAAATGTACAAATTTTTAAATAAATAATTCAAATGTTAAAACATTATTTATATAAACAATTTATCAATGGTTTTATTAATGTATTTTAATCAATGTTAAAAATATTTGTTTAATCTTATGTTTAATTGGTATTGATCTCTTATGATGCCTTATAATTTTTTTATCAAATGGTTTATGATTAGTTTGATTGTTGATGTGATATTTTGATACCATTTATTACATTACTATAGATGTTTAATGGTTATTAATTTGGTTAATAATTCACATTTCATAACCAAGTATTTCAATTAGAATTTTTATGTGTTTTTGTTAAACCCTTTCATATTAATTATTTACTTCAATTATTATACTAAGGGATGGGCATATAATATCCCCTTTATGCATTGTCATCTCAAATTAGAAAAATTAGTTTGGGTGTTGGTTGATGGCTTTCCCATTTATTTATGGTGACTTAGTTGAATTATTGAATGTACATTTATGATGTTCAAAATTATTCATTCCATAATTATGATAATATTTATTGATATTCTATGTCATTTTTCATTTAGTGGAATATCCATTGTTATGTATAATTATCATGTATTTATTTATTTGAAAATATTTTATTATCATTTATTTATGAATATTATTCTCTTGATTATTCCTAAATGTATTGTGTTGCATATATTAAACATGAAAAAATGGTTATTATTATTTTTTCATGATATCTTACATTGTAATCTTACACTTACATCACATCTGAGCTAACCCATTTCTTATTGTAATTTTTTCCCGTGATTCGAAGATGTATATTATGATTTTATGAAGGTATAATTAAGGTGAATAATGTTGTTATTAAAGGAATCATTTTTTTATAATTTCAATAGTAATGTATTGATGATGCATGCATCTAGTTTTCCAAAAAAACTAAAATATTATGTCCTTTGGGATGTGTTTCATTGTATAATATAATAATTTAATAAATTATCCCAAAACATATGGATACTTGGGTATGGGTATTTATATTGTGTATCAATATGATTTATTTTCAACATATAATTTTATATTCATTTAAAGTCCTTTTAAAATAAAAAATTATCCTTATTTTCCAATTACAAGTGTATGTAATTATGTGAATATATTTTGAAGTACAACCTATGTATGGGATTATTCACATGACAAGGAAAGTATAAAAGTATGTTATTTATTCCATGTGGTTTTTTAAATAATAAAATAGTCTTGTAAGCCTAAAAATATATTTTGATGAAAAAATGTTATCTGATAACATTTATTTTGAGAAATCAATAGTCTTATAATATATAAAAAATTTATAATTTTGTGATCATTAATGTAATGGGATAGACAACTCTAGTCCACTCGATTGAATAAATCTAGTGTCTGAGGTGTTTCGGGAGGTCAAGGTGACTTACCCCAATCATATTTCAAAATTTCCAGTTACTTGAATAGTGTCATCGACAACCTTATGTGAACAGTGCAATAGTATCCTTCTGTGAATAGTGTTTCCAGAACAGTGAGGTCAAATGGTAACCTCTATTTCAATTAATGAATTTTCAGTTCCTGAACATTGTTTACATAATAGTGAGGTCCAACAATATCTTCTATTTCTTTTTCCAACCTTTTAGTTCATGAGTATAGTTTCTAGAATGGTGAGGTCTAACAGTAATCTCTATTTTCTTCTCCAAATTTTGAGATCATGAATATTTCTTCCTAAACAGTGAGACAATCAGACCACTCAATCTTTCATTAAAGTCTTCTACAATAAATATTTCCTCCATGGATTAGATCCCCTCTGTTTTTGATGTAACCAAGCAATATCGATCAATTTTTGGTATAAGGTAACACCCTTATTCTTTCCTTTGGGTTCATCTCCTTATATTTCTCTTTTCCTTTTTATGGAATACTATCTCTATGTTCCTAATAGAATTTTCTTTGGTGTGACTTGTGTGGTGGTGTCTCTGAATCCCCAAGTGGATACAGTTGTCATGGGGGGAGGAGATCGTAACCTGTTGTGTGGCTCATTCTCGTATAAAGAATTTCAAGAACTGTTTGAGGTAGGGTATTTGATTCTTCTCTTTTTGTTTATGATAAATTGTACAATTATCATGTTTTATCCCACTGGATCAAAATACAATTGAGATAATAAATATTTAAACTGAGTAAATAAATTGATATGGACCGTATGTTATTGACACTTGTTTTTCTATACAGTGTTATTTCATGGATTGATTTGTTCATATTTTTATTTTTTATGTAAAATGGTAAAGAAAATAAAGAAATAATTAATGGATAATTGTTTGGATAAAGATAAATAAGAAAGCAAATGAATCTGATAGTTTTTCTTGTAAATTATGTTAATCAAATTGATACAGTAAGCATGTTTAATAAATTTTTGATAACATACATTTTAGGATCCCTGAAGTTCAAAGATATGAATAATAAATCTGTTAATTCAATATGGATTAAAGAGATGGTTGTTCGATAAAATATTATTCCTTGTAGTGTTCTGAGTAAACCTCTACCTTGTTTAAGGGCCAAGATCCCAACTTGATATGATGGTTGTTTTCCTAATTCTTGTCTTTTCATGTAATCTTGGAAGGCTGTTGTGATATGTGGGGTAGGGATGCCTATTGTTTGTGGGAGTAGTTGATGCATAGAGTTCCAAGATGCATCGTTTTATGCATGTGGGTGTCGGGGAGGACACCAGGGATGATAGAACGGGTTAGATGTGAATGTTTAAATTCCTGTTGGACTTTTTGGTTGTTTATATTCTTTACTTTCCCCACTAATCAAGGAATCTGGTTTTTCTTACCTTCCTTCTAATATGGGCGAAAACGTTTGAGGTATGACATTTGATTTCCGTTTTATTCTTCATGAGGGAGGATGGGTCTATGATCGTGCTATTGGAGGAAAACACATCAGAAATCATTCATCTACCCACCGTGTTGAGACACCTTGTGTTTAGTATCATAGAATATTTTTATATAATTTCTAAGAATAATGGAAAGTAATGATGTAAATAAATGATTGAATAAATGATGTTTACCCATAGGGTTGGAGCTTTCAGGGGAGGAATATAGGGGATACAATTTTAACAGATATTGTACTTTTTGTGTGATGCTAATGAAATATAATGTTTAATAATTAATGGTTAAATAATTATAAAATAATTAATTAATGTAAAGTGAAACTGATAAAAAGGGAATGAAGTAATAAAATTAGCCTATTTAAATGGTTGTGTTCTTATAGGATACCTAATCTTAGAAGTGGCAGTCGGGGGTCCGAGAGATGTTAGAATTGGTGCAGTATAATACTAGGTTATGCCCATATTGTGGTTGTGAGATATAGTATAATCTGTACGTTTTGTTTTTCTAGATGATACTCCACCCTGTCAGTTATAAAAACTAGCACCCTGAGGATTCTGATCCCTAAGGGGTGTTTTCCCAAACATTATGGTTGGAGGATGGATGGATGACTACCCCATTTTCCCCGCTCTCTTCTCTTGGTAGTTACATATGTTGGTAGGCAAAAAAGTCAGTTTCCCCATATATGTGTGTAAAGGTTTTTATTGGATTGTGGTTATTCACACACATGTATTTTGGATATAGTTTTCTATGGACTACAACAGGTGTAGCATGTATAGTTTGGGATGAATTCAGAATCATTACATGGTGTGTGGGCTAAAATGGCTTGAGGTATAATGCACGACATATGATACACATTATGCGAGGTGTGGTGGATCCCGAAAACGACCTGGTTACTTTTCTTGTGTGGACGTGGTGGTTTTGTTCCATGGGGTGCATGTTATGGTGCTTCGGCCCGGTGTCTATGGGAAAACCTTTGGGATAGAGATGCTTAAGACGTGTGACGTTCAGGAAATGTGGAAAACCATTTGTTAATTAGAAATGGGGTACCCTTGATATTATTTATTTTGTTATGTACTCTTGTATGCATCTCTTGGTGAGAGTACCCATGGTGGGTCTTCGAACATAGTATACCTATTTAGGTGACAAGTTAGTTTCACTTGTTGTTCATTGTGTTTTATCAAGCTTTATTTACTTTTTCATGAGGTACTCTAGGGAGGATCCTACTAAGTATACTGTTATACTAACCCTATGTATATATAAACTATTTTCCGGTCACATTGAGTATATTGACGATCATGATGGTTTCTACTACCTTGGGATTTCAGGAGCTTTTTTGGCTGCATGGTTGATATATTTTTTACTTCCCTTTATGTATTTTTAGTTTTTTACCATACAGTTGTATTAGTTTTTCATGAAATTTCATACGTGTACATGGGATTTGACTTATATTTCTATCTGAGATGGAGTTGGTCGGTGTCTATCTTATATATCTCTTTTTTATGTGTTCTTATAGAGGGAAATGACTCCCATTTGTTTGGTAACTATACCATTGGCGCTAGTCACCAACCCGGGGACTACAAGAGGTGGGAATCAGGATTCATTATCTCCCATCTCACATTGTCGACCTAGGAGAGGTACACCTTGTGGGGAGGGGGTCATGACAGAGTGGTATCAATGGTTTGGTTGGGAGATAAGATGGAGTTTTTAGTTAGGAATAGGTGATGTTGAATGGGATGGTAGGGAAATAGTATTAGTCTTGTTGAGAAAGTGATGTAAACACTGCAGACCGGCTGATACATAGGCGTTGTGGGACCCCAATGATCTGATTTATAAACCTTTAAATTTAAAATGTCTATTAAACAAGTTGATACTAGTTTCTAGGTAGATACATAAGAAATAATCATGCAACATTCTTCTTTGTACCTTTTTTTTAATGGATAGATCTGGAGATAGGTTAACCTAAAATGAATAAAAGAAACAAATTAATTAATTAGTGAATGGTCTTCAATAATACTTGTTTAAGGGATCTAACTATATTTTATTTTGTAGGTATTTCTCTAGGTTGACTTCCTCATTAGGATCACATAAAATATTCCTTGAAGGATGTTCCAGCAGATCGTCGTCGGGTAGAGGTTGATGATGACAAATCATAGAGGGGGACAATCCGAGAGTTTTAGTTCGAGTGTCTGCAGAAGTACAAGGGCTCTGTTTCAAATTCATTCATGGAAGACTGGTTGGAGGAGGTCAAGATAGGCTTTAGTTCAATCTGTTCTTGGAAGGAGCACTGGGTGTTCTTGGTTGTGACTATGTTGTGTGGAGCAGCGAGGCCGTGGTGGTTCTTATTACTCGAGGATTGTGAGGAGTCATTGACCTCATGGGATGAGTTTCGAGACAAGTTTAGAGTTGAGTTTTTTCCCTCGGCTGCGAAGGTGTCCAATCCCTAGGTTCTTCTTACCCATCGATAGGTGATATCTAGTAGGCGAGGGTTTTAAATCCATTTGAGGAACATTTTATGATACGATTTGGACCTGTTTCTAGATGAGGAGTCTAGGGCAAGGAATTTCGAGGAGGCTTTGCGTCCAGAGATCCAGCGCCTGGTAACCCCATTTATGCTGAAGAAATATCATGAGGCACTGGAAAGGGAAGAGGTTGTTGAGATGAGTTTTTCCAGAACCAGATCACCATGAGAGGGGAGTCATCACGATTCATCACAAAGTAGAACTGTGGTTCGAGGTTCTTGGTTTTCAGGGAAAATGAGTTTCTTTTCAGTCCGGGGTAGGTCTGAGCCCTCTGCATCTTATTTCTATGGAGGTAACATCTCTTAGGCATATTTCTATGGCTCAGCCTCTTGTTTTTCTAGTGTTGGTAAAGGTCATTAGTAGCAAGATTTCCCAACCTTTTAGAGCAGTCATCTTGAACAAGGTGTTCTGCTCTAGGTTCCTCCGTTGAGGCAGTTCAAACCTAGGCTTCAACAATTTGTGGTACCAGCATTGGATCAGTATGGGGTAGATGGGGAAGGCATAGAAAATCTATGTGACCCTTCTCTTCCTCAGAGGGTACAGTGTGGTCATGGTGGTGGTCAATATCATGGGTAGAGAGGCCATGGAGGATGTTGTGGTTAGCTTCATGCTTTATCATTACCTGTGCCAGGTGAGCTAGACGTTGTTCAAAGTACCATTTTCTTGTTTTTACCTTGTTTTATGCCTTTCTTTATTTAGGAGTGACACACTCCTTCATATCACATACCCTTGTCTATGTTTTTGGACTTGAGGTAGGGAGGCTTGGAGTTCCCTTTGCATTGACTACACCAGTTGGAGGTTGAGCTGACTTTTTTGAAGTATTTAGAGACTATGATCTAGTGATGGGGTAGCATCGCTCTTGTGGATATTTCCTAAGTTTAAAAATACAACCACATGATGTCATCTTGGCATGTATTGGTTGTATTGAGTGTAGGCTATTGTGGATTTCTATAGGAAGAAGGTTGTTTTTTATGTAGATGGAGACACAGTTGTGTTTTATGGCGAGAAAGACCCTCGGATGTGTGATAGGTGTATTTCATCCTTATCATCTATGATGGATGAGATGATACTGAGTTCATTAGATGTTCATAATTTGATTTTTCCTAGGGTCATAGAAGAGTACCATGATGTATTTCTAGAAGAGGTTATAACCTTAACCCCTCGATGAGAGATCGAGCTTGGGTTCGATCTACAACCAGGAGAGTCTCTTATCACTATTTCTCTATATAACATGGACCCTTATGAGTTATGAGAGATACATGTATAGCATGATGGTCTGTTACATTGTGGTTTTGTTTGGCTGAGTGTGTCACCATAGGGTGCACCAATTTTTTTGTGAAGATGTCTGATGATAATTTATGGTAATGTGTCTATTATCATCTCTTAAACAACGTGAAAGTGAAGAATTCAAATCCTCTTATGTGGATTAATGATTTATTTGGTCAACTTAAGGTTGAGAGTTGGTTCTCAAAGATAGACTTGTGGTCAGGTTATCATAAGATGTGTGTGAATTTTGATCATATACCAAAGACTGTTTTACATTGTTATCATGGGCATTATGATGTTTTGTAATATCATTTTTGTGACAAATGCCCCAGTTGTATTCATGGGATTGATTAACGATGTGTTCTATGAGTTCTTGGACAAGTACATGGGGGTTTTCATTGATGACATCCTTGTGTATGCCACTTATGAGGAGGATCATACAGATCATCTACATGTTGTTTTGGGGGTTCTTCATCAACATCGGATATTTAACATGTTGTTGAAGGGTGATTTTTTGGCGTGAAAAAGTCTATTTCTTGGGGCATGATGTGTTCTAGCAGGGAGTAGTTATGGATCCCTCGAAGATAGAAGCAGTTGTTTCTTGGTCATCCCCCAAGGTAGTGTCAGATGTGAAATGTTTCCTTGGCCTCATAGGATACTACAGGTGGTTCGTAGCTGATTTCTCTCAAGTTGTGACTCCTCTAAGAGATTTTACAAGGAAGGATTAGGTGTTCATATAGACTGATCAGTGTCAAGAATATTTCGAGTATCTAAAAGAGAATTTATTAAGTGCTTGAGTTTTTTTCTTCCAACTGAGGGAGTTCAGTTTGATTTTATCTACTATGCTTCGCATCAAGGGTTAGGTTGTGTTCTGATGCAGCCAAGATCAGCTATTTCTTATGTGTATTAGTAGTTGCATCCCCATTAATGTCATTATTCCACACATGATCTCGATATTTCATCCTTGCTATTTTGTATGATGTTGAGGAGACATTACCTTAGTGGCATGCGCTTTGTGGGTTTCACCGATCATAAGAGTTTGAGGTATGTTTTCTACGAGCATGACATAAACTTGTGAAAACGTCAGTGTATGGAGTTAGTACTAGAATAAAACATCTATGTATCATATACACCTAGAAAGGGAATGATGTAGCTGAGGTGCTGAGTCAGATTTCACGTAGTGATGTAGTACATGAATTTAGTGATTCCTTGAGCGTAATGGAAGAATTGTCAACATTAAATCTTGATATGGGAGAAGATGGGGAGAAAAGTTGTCTTTTTCTGATGATTGTGTAGTAATCTCTAGTGATGTAGGTAGAAGAGTCCCAATTAGGGTATCATGATGAGGAGGCCTAGAGAGACAGATTTTTTTGTTGTGAGGCACCTGATGCTTGGTCTAAGGATGAAGAACACCAAGTGTTGTATCACAGAAGACTATTTCTTCCCTTTACGACGTGTGGGATAGCTCATAGAGAGTTCCACCATTCTCCTTTAACGGTTAATCCTTGTGTGAAAAAGATGTAATGATCCTTGAGGACTCATTTCTTGTGGCCTGGGCTAGGGTCTGCAGTTGTGGAGTTTTTGCCTTGATGTTTTGGTTTGCTGGAAGGTGAAGGCTGAACACCCTATTCCTTGTAGTCTACTCCAGCGATTAGATGTTCTTCAGTGTAAATGGGAGGACATATCAATGGATGTTTTTACAGGTTTACCTCAAGATCAGGTAGGAAACGATTCTATTTGTGTGGTAGTGGATCATTTAACAAAATCATCCCACTTCATAGCAATCCAGGAGTCAATCACAATGGAAGTTTTGTCAAGGTAGTATTGGGAGGAGGTGGTGAGACTTCATGGAGTCTCATGGATAATAATTTCTGATAGAGATCCTCATTTTATCTCAAGGATGTGGAGATGTATCCCACATTCATTCGGCACTCAAATACACCATAGAACTTCTTTTCATTCTCATATAGATAGTCAAACAAAGCGGACTATCTAGACTCTTGAAAACATGTTATGCTCTTGTGTCCTGAATTTTGGAGGTTCATGGATTAGGCCCTTACCCTTAGTGGAGATTGCTTACAAAAATAGTTTTCACTCCACTATTGGTATGCCGCCATTTGAATCCATGTATGGCCGACCTTTCTGTTCTCCTTTATGGGGGATTGGGGTCGGAGATTCAGTAATTCTCAGACCGAAACTAGTGTAAAATACAGTAGACATTGTTAAGGTGATTCGTGAGAGTATGGTGATAGCACATGATAGATTGAAATCATATGCTGATTAAAGGAGGTGCCCCTTAGAGTTTGATTTTGGGGACCACATATTTCTTGAAGTTGTCTCCCCATTGTGGGAAGTGAAGGATTGGTCATGGGAGTAAGCATTATCATCGTTTTGTTGGTATATTTGAGGCTTTTGATCGTGTTGGAGTCATTGTGTATCAGATAGAACTTCCCCCGAATAAGAGAAAGATACATGATGTTTTCCATGTATCATTGCTTCTTCATTATCTTCATAGTGACTCAAATGTCATTGATTCTGGGGTGATTGATGTTGATTATAATGAATCAACATTCTAGGAGTGACGTAGAGAGATTAATAACCACATAGAGAAGGTGTTGCGCATGAATTCTATCCCCTTGGTTCGTGTCTTGTGGAAACACGGTGGTGTTGAGTAGAGTACATGGGAATGTGAGTCATAAATACGCACTCAGTATGCATAGTTGTTTCATGTTTTACTCTTTTCATGTAATGATGTTCTATTTGTATTTGTATAACATTCATTTTTATGAGGTGGCTTTATTTGGTAGCTTCTTATGGATTACTATATTTTGAGAGGTATCTCAATGAGTGGTTGTTTAGAATTCATTTCTGTTTCCTTTAGGTTGGTTTTGAATTATCAAGGATGAGAATGACTTGAGTGGTATCAAATTTAATGTCTCAGACCTCTTGATTCCATTCCATTGTGGAAATCTATTGTCTAAGGTGTTCTTGGTGGTGAAGGTGTCATATCCCCAACACTTCTCCAAATTTCTAGTTCTATGAACATTGTCATCGGTATCTTTATGTTAACAGTGCATTAGTAGGATTATTTGAACAGTGTTTCTAGAACGGTGAGGTCCAATGGTAACCTCTATTTCCATTGTCGAATTTTGAGTTCATGAACAGTGTTTCAAGAACGGTTAGGTCCAATGTTAACATCTATTTCCTTTGAAAAATTTGGAGTTCATGAACATGGTTCCCTTAATGGTGAGGTCCAATTGGAAACTTTATTTCCATTGCAAGATTTTGAGTTCATGAATAGTGTTTCCAGAATGGTAAGGCCCAATGGCAACCTCTATTTCCTTTTCCAGATTTTGAGTTCATGAATAGTGTTTCTAGAATGGGGAGGTCCAATGGTAACCTCTATTTCTTTTTCCAAATTTTTATTTCATGAACAGTGTTTCCAGAACGGTGAGATCCAACGGTAACCTCTATTTCCTTTTCATAATTTTGAGTTCATGAATAGTGTTTCCAGAATGGTGTGTTCCAACGGTAACATCTATTTCCTTTGACAAATTTTGTGTTCAAGAATAGTGTTTCTAGAAATCTGTGGTCCAATGATAACCTCTATTTAATTTTCCAAATTTCATGTTAAGGAGAAATGTATCTATCTTATTACAGTTTCTCCCCTTAGACTTTTCCTTTGAAGTAAAATGCATTTAAATCATCCTTTTAAGGACATTATGGCCAATTGAAAAGGCATAACTCGTATATTAATTTTCCTATAGCTCAAGATTATTTTACATGGTCAAACTATGTGGTTTAATGTGATCATCTTTTAATGGAAAATCCATCATATCTTGAACTGCTGCTCCATTAAATCATCAAAAGTGATAAGATATCTTCCTTGAGTGTTCATCCTCTTTGATATCGGGTGTGAGATTCTCAAACCTTTCATTCCTTCCCAAAGGATTTGTGCGATCAAAATTTCATTCTTGGATTGGTTCCCCTCTGTTTCTGAGGCAACTAAGCAGTATCGATCAATCTTTGATATAAGGTATGATCTTTCATCTTTATTTTTGGTTCGTCTCCTTTTTTTTCTCCTTGCCTTTTTATATATTTCTATCTCCATGTTCATAATGGGCTTTTCATGGGTGTGACTGGTGTTGTGGTGTATCTGCATCCTTGGGTCGATGCAGTTGTCACGGGGGGAGGAGATCGTAACCCGTTGTGTGGATCATTCTCATATAAATAATGTTATGAACTATTTACGTTAGGTGATTCATTGCTTCTATTTTTGTTTACATGCAACTGAATAGTTAGCATGTTTTATCCAACTAGACCACAATGGAATTGACATAATAATAATTTGACCTGGATAAATAAATTGATATCGACCATATTTTATTGACTATTGTGTTGCAAGATAGTGTGATATCTATTCTTTCATTGTTTAGATTTTCATTCTTGATGGAAATTGGTAAATAATGTAAAGTGGGAATTAATAGATAATTTTTTAGATAAAGATAACGAGGCATGTGATTGAATCTAAAGGATGTTTTTGTAACTTTATTTTAATCTTATTGATGTAGTAATCATTTTTAATCAAGTTTTGATGGATTACTATTTAGGTTTCTTGAAGTTGGAACCTATGAATATCCAATATGTTAATTCATAATGGATTAAATAACTAGTTTTATGATAAAAGATAATTCCATGTACGGTTCTGAGTTACCCTCTTCCTTAAGAGAGATATGACTTGTGTTAACCGGGACCGAAAATATATTAATAAAAATAAACAATACAGGAAAAAAAGCCATTGCAACCCCATGAAAGCTTAGGAGAAAAAGTGTCTTCAATAAAAAATATATCAAAATAGCACAAAACGTGTCTATGAAATAAACAGTTTTCCACTAAATCCAGACATCAAGTCATGCCCTCAATACAGACCCAACATAGCATGACAAAATTAAAATATACATGATCATCCCCATGCATGTCATGGTGCAACAATGTAGAGAATAGATGACCAATGCCTTCATAAATAAAAGGATACACATGCCTTCAGGACACATGCAGACCCATAATAGAAGAAGAAGCGTCACAACAAGACATGTTCAACATAGCATAGAAGAACAAACTGAGAAAAACCTACAACATGGTTCTATCCCAACAAAAAAAAACAACTTACACAATTCTCAAAATGGGATATTTCTCATGGACCCATTTAAGAATAGGATTAAGATCATCATGAGACTGATCAAACCAAGCGATGTCAACTCCATTGATGCCCTTATTTTCAATACCATCATCTACCAAATTATCATCCCTGTAAATGTGAGTGATGATATGATTCGGTTTGAAAAGTGTATCCAATAACTTGGACAAACGAATAATGATATCCAAAACCAAGTGAGAGAGACCTATCCTGATGGAAAATATGTCTATTGTAGAGTCACTATTAAATAATAATTTAATCCACCACCATCCTTGGTTTGATCCAGCATAATAAGGATTCCAAGCATTTCAGACTCAAGAGAATAGTTTAGACGACAAGAACCATAAAAACATCCAAGTACATACCCTTTATAATTATTGAATATATCACCATATCGAGAAGGCCCTATATTACCTCTAGAATCATCATCAGAATAGAATTTTATCCATTTGAAAAATAGATCCTTCCATAATACATCAAATTTTCCATTTGGAGGAAAAAATTTCCCCTTGACTCAAATCCAGTTCAAAATGAATAAGTCATGCACCGAGTTGAAGTAATAATGCTTCTTTGGTTTTCTTGCCTCATGCTAAGCAGCATGTATGGAGGAAATGGAACCACTGATGGAAAAAGAGCAGCTGTCATGAATAGCCTTATTCTGAGCAAACCTAATGATATGATGAAGATCTATAGTAGCCACCAAAAAGAGATCCAGCAATTGTTGAGAAAGAATAATTGAGTGCCAACCTTGGAGAAAATCACTGATAAAAGACACACAAGGTAGAGATATTTCAATGATATGAAAAACATCCTTCCATATGGATGAAGTAGTAATATATCAATGAAACCAATGGTCAATATCTTACCAATGATGATGGAAAAGTACAAACTAAGAATAAAGATAAATTCCACATTCTTGAAGGAAACAATTCATAGGAATCTTCCTTTGAGATAGTCTCTAAGCCGAAACAAATAGGGAAGGCCTTATAATGTTCTTTTGAGACTCACTCATCCACTTAAAAAAAGTGGTGCATGATAAGGAATGTCTTCTTAATTTTTTTGAAGATAAAAACCATTTACAACTGGTTTCCAGACCCATAAATCCACTCTGTTAGAAAAATAATAGTTTCAAACTATATTAGAAATATGAATTGGTAGATTCCTTATACTACCTAGTTGTTCCTTAATAATGGGATACAAGTACACTATAACATCGTCACTCGTCAGATCTTCAATAAGGGGAAAAATAGTCAAGTTTTCCTTCCAAAATTACAAAGAGGAATTCTTTAAAACAAGCCATCCAGCTTGGGGATCAATAGAAGAGAAGGTGGATTTAAAGGCACGCCAAACAGTTGAGTCCATGTGATTAAAAGATCCCTATCTGAGTAAATCCTCAAATTTATTTTTAAGGAAAACAAGAGTCTCAAAATTACTATTGAAAAACCTCAAAATAAACGATACCTTAATGGAATCATTTAAGAGATCAAGGATTTTGATACCAAAAGCCCCTACATCACACGGTTTATAACAATTATTCCATGAATCCATGGATAATTTTTTCTCTATAATGTTACCACTCTGAATAAATTTTTTGATAGAAACATTAATGCTCTTGATGAGGGAGACAAGCTACTTATAGACCATGAAGGAATACACAAACTTAGAAATAATCACAACCTTAACCAAGTATACACGACCTACCATGGAGAGAGACTTTCCCTTCCATCTTGCAAGATGCCTTCCAATTTTAAAAAGAGTATCTGAAAAATAACATTATTTTGGCCTCCCCCAAAACATTGGAATACCTAAATATGTATAGGGAAGTGATCCTTCATGAATTTAGAATTATCTAAAAATATCTATCTTCCTAGAGGTGGAGAAATTCCTACCAAAGTAGACGAATGATTTTTTCCAACTGATTTCTTGTCTAGAAATGTTTTCATAATGTAAAACGGTCCGTTTGATGTTCTTAATATTTCTCTTATCCCCTTGAGTGATGAGAATAATATCATCAGCATATAACAAATGAGTAGGAGTGGAAAAAACTCTACAAGCAAATATAGACTTTAGTTTCTCATTTCTATCCATAATAGAATGAAATCTTCTAAGATAATCCTCTACAATAGAAAAAATAATAGTAGTAAGAGGGTCCCCTTTCTTAAACCCTCTAGAACAAGACAAAAATCACTTAGAAGAACCATTAATTAGAAAAAGGATTGGATTTGACTAAAAAATGATTTTGACCCAATTAATTAAAACATCATTAAAACAAAATTATTAAAGAACCATAAAAATTAAATTATAGTTTATAGTATGAAAATCATACATGAAATCAAGTTTGAGGGAAATATTACCATCCCATGTGGATTTATCAAGAATATTGACACACTTTGAAGTAGTAATGAGGAAATCCTGAATATATATCCCTTTTATGAAGCCAAACTAATTATGAGAAACAATATTACTATAAATAGAAGATAACATCAAGGACAATATTATTCAAATAATTTTAAATATTGTGTTAACCATGGAAACTGGCATGAAAAGATGAATCTAATTGGCATTTTCCACCTTTGTAATTCGAGTAAGGAACTGAGAATTCATCCCTTGAGGAAGAGAGCTACCTTAAAAAACTAAGAAGAAAACTTGGAAAGATCAACATGAATAATATCCTAGTAATTTTGGATGTAAAATTTTGTTAAAACCATCAGGACCAGGAGAGCCATCATGATTTAGATTAAATACTGCTTCCTTGATTTCAATGTCCAAGGTAATAAATGTAAGAATTGAATTATCCTCTTGGTTAATAAGATTTGGAATAATAATCCCAACAGGATCAGCATGACAGACTTAACCATTGAATATATTCTTAATGTAATTAAATACATGTTTAGAAAGATCCATCCTATTTTCAAAAATAGTATTCTCATTTCTAATTAAAGAGGGAGGCCTCGAAACCTTCCTAATTCTCTAAAAGGAGTTAAAAAAATCAAATTTATATCACTATCTCTTATCCAATTCACCGTAAAATTCCTTTGTTGCAAAGTTTCATTGAAATTCAAAAATTTATTAGGATTGGAAACTAGATGACTCTCCCCCAAGAAATCCCAAGAGAAATCATTGGACTATTTCTTCTCCTACATGTATTGAATACATTCCTCATGAGAATGAATTTCAGAGTCATGAGAACTGAAATAAATATTACTCTATAACTTCAAAGATGTATCTGATAATTTTGAGCGTGATAACACAAGGAAATTTGTTCTCTATTCCATTCCAAGAATTACACCACTTATAAACAATTTTCATTCATTCATGATGATTGACCCAGGATTTATTAAATCTAAAATGAAGCAGGGGTATTTGGATACTTTCTTTCAAGATCAAACAAGATGGGATGATGATCAGAATTAATTCTAGAGAGAGTCATTCCAGAAATGGATCACTAAAAATCAAGAAAATATTCATTAACAAAATCCTTGTAAATTTTACTTCTAACTACACTATCCAAAGATTTCATGTACCATGTTTACATAGTCCTCAAAAGGATGACTTCTATCAACCCATTATCATCAATGCATGATTCAAAGTCTCTTAAAGAGATGGCGTTATTCATGTACCCAATTTTCCTATTAGATCACATGATATCATTGAAGTCACCATGAATGGTCCATGGTCCAGAGATGACAGTTTTAAGAGAACAAATGTCCATACATAAATTCCTTTGATCCTGATATCGATTATGGGAATAAATAAAAGAGCATAAATACTACAGACTATAAAATTTGAGAGAAAAAATGACATGTTTTTCACTATTAGATAGAAGATAAATATATGTTAAGGAACAATGAGCCAGAACCAGTAATCTCTAAACCTCTTATTGAACATTATTAAAACTCACAATATGAAAGCTCATCTTTTCAAAATTAGAAATACTAGGGGAAGACACCCTTTTAGGCTAATATAGTTCATTAAGAAGGGGCCTATTTTTTTGAATGAAGAGCCTAAGGGACCTAATAGTTTCATGATTTTCTAGTCCCATGCAATTCCTGAATAGAAGCTTCATTTAAATCAAAGACCAGGGTAAAGTCCCCCTTTTTTACGCATACATTTATAGCTTTTCAGATAAAGGAGGCCTTCCAATGTTTCACTTACGCCTAGAAACCCCCTATAAGAGATCGTTAATATCCAAAGTGATTATGTATAATTTTCCAATTGTTTTCAAGGAATTGACATCATGAATTTCAAATGGACCACTAGATGAAGCAGGAGCCCCCAAAATCTATGAATCATCATCACCCAGGGATAAATCAGGACCTACAGTCTCAACAGATGGTATTTTAGTAGTATCAACAGTTGAAACAAGATCCTCGATCATCACTTCCTGTGTTGCGGACACTATTTTGGGTGAAGCAGGAACATTGACACCAACTTCCTGTAACAAAAGGCATGGATTCGATGAATCAGGAGCCTTGATTTCAGATTATTGTACTTCAACATTATCAATAGTGGAAACCTGATCCTCAATCATCTATTCATGTATTGCATGAACTGTATTGTATGAAGAAGGAACACCAATCCCCACTTCTTGTAATGCATATCATCCATTAGATGAAGTAGGAGCCTCAATTAAGTTCTCATAAATAGTAGTAATACCAATGGATGAATCCTATGCTACCTGATCTAGAACAATGCTAGGTGCAATGTAAATCAAAACCGAATCTATAAAGATTGGAGTATTACCAGCTGGGATATGATGTTCTTTTTTTTGGTAAATAAACCACAAGATCTTCAATACTATCCTCCATGTCCTATCTCAAAAAAATCTCATCCAACTACTTTTCCAAGGATTCATGACCAATCTGTGCAATAGGACTAAGAAGATAAGGAATCTTACCTTGTTAAACATCTTCAGTGATATCTACCCATGATTTCCTAGTACGAACTATAACATTTGATGGTCAAGGCATATCTTTTTAAGGACCCTCCTTTTCCACAAATACCTTCTTGTTATTTTTATACTGGTTTCCCAAATTCCAATCTTTTTCCTTAGGTACCTCATTCACTTTCTTTTGAAGCATCCAAAAATTGAAAACGTAGTGGAAAAAATCTTGTAGACTTCACAAATATGGGGAACCCATTCATACTCAACATTCACATAAATCATATTACCATTATCAATAAATTTGATACTATACAGTCCTTATATTTCCAAATTAACATCAACAAGGATTCTTGTAAAATATCCTAGATCGCCCTCCAATGTTATTTGATCCATTTTAATAGGAGTTCCAACGCATGAGGCAAGGTCATTAAAGATATTAGGATGCCAATACATGAAATTCAATCCATGTAGTTTAATACAAATCAGAGTGGTGGTTTTCATAAGCATGAACGGATTGAAATTAAAATCCCATTCAGATAGTCTCAATGTTCCATGTTTTAGATATTGTCTACCAAAGTCCCAAGCTCTATTAAAATCATCCCTTGATTGAAGGATTATGTAAAATAATCCCCTCCCAATAGGAATTAATTACCAATTACTAAATCCCCAATGATGAGAGATCCTACATGGAAGATTAATGTAGGACCATGGTATATCCCCCTTAGAATAAATAGTGCGGTCAGGAATTGAAAACTTACAGTGATCAATACTTTGTTTCAATGACTTGGGATTTGTAACAGCCCTATTTCCAAGTCTAATAATATTAGAAGATCGATACGTACCTTTTTTTTCTCAGATTAGAGTATTCAGAAAGAGATTCAACAAAAACAACTGTTGTCTATCGTAGATCTGGGAGGTCTATGGGATCTGATGAGCCATTACCCTTGATTAAGGCAAGATAATTCTTAAAAGAAAACTCCAAATCAAGATTGAATGAATCCATGATAAGAGTCTTGTAAAGATTCAAAATCGAACGAGAACAACATTATAGTTTTGATAGAAAAGTACTTCCACTCTCTCCATCGATTAGTGTAAAAACAAGAAAACTAATTGCCCTCTTCCTTGTTCAAGATCCAAGATACCAATTTATATGATTGATGTTTTCATGATATTTGTTTTGTGATGTGATCCTGGAAGGCTATTGTGATATGTGGGTGTATGGAGGCTTATTGGTTGTGGTAGCAGTTGAGGCCTAGAGTTGCATGATGCATCAGATTATGCATGTTGGTGTCCCGGAGGACATCGGGGATGATGGAATAGGTTATATGTGAAGGTTTGGATGCATGATAATCTTGTTTTTTGTTCATTCGGATTACGTTCCCCACAACTCAAGGAAGCTAGTTTTTCTTACCCTCCTTCCAAAAGGGGTGAAGACGCTTGAGGTATGTCATGTGATTTCTGTGGTCATATTCATGAGGGAGTACTGGTTTATTCTATTAATATAGGTGGAAAAGTATTGACGGGTAGTTCACATACTCACCGTGTAGAGACACCTTGTGTTTAATATATAAGAATGTTTTTCTAGAATGATAGGGAACCTGAGAAAGTATTGTTGTTAATAAATGATTGAATAAATGATGTTAACCCATGGGGTTGGAGCTTGCTGGGGTACATTGATAGGGTATCAAATTTAAAGGAAATTTTACTTTGGGTATGATTCTAGTTAAATATAAAGTTGAGCTATTAACGGTTAATTAATTTTTAATGAATTAATTAACATAATGTAAAACTGATAAAAGATAATTATGTAATGTAATAATGCTCTTTAAATGGTTATGTGCATATACGATACCTAGTCTTATAAGTGGTAGCTAGGAGTCCAAGAGACGTTAGCTACAGTTTAGTCAAATACTAGGTTATTCCCCTAGTGTGGTTGTGAACTATAGAATACTCTGTATTTTATTTTTTCTATACACTACTCTACCATGTAGATAGGGATACTGGCACCTCGTGGTTTCTAAACCCTGGGGGACTTTTCCCCAACATTCTGGTGAGAGGATGGATGGCTGACTACCTTTTTTTGACCAGCTATCATCTCTTGGTAGTTACTAATGCTAGTAGGCACAACAGTTAGTTTTCCACATATTAGTTTGTAGAGGGCTGTAATGTCTTGAGGTTATTCACACCCATATATTCTGGATATTGGTTTCTGTGTACTACTATTGGTGTAAAATTATAAGCTGAGACAACATGAGGATCCTTTCTCAATGTGTGTTCTGTAGTTTCTTGAGGTATAATTCTCGACGTATGATACATGTTATGCGAGCTGTGGTGGCTCCCAAAAACTACCTGTTTACTTTTTTTGCATGGCTGCTGCGGTTTTGTTGCACAAGGTGCAAGTTTTGGTCCTTCTCTAAGGTGTATGTAGGCATGCCTTTTAGTGAGAGATTCTTGGGGCCTGTGACGTTGTGGAAAAGTGGAAAATTAGAAGGTAAGTAGTAGAGGGGTACCATTTATATTCATTATTATACTATATACTCTTGTAAGTATTACATAGTGAGTATAGCCCTAGTGAGGCTGGAAACATAGTACAAATATTTAGGTGACGAGTTAGTTTAACTTGTTGTTAACTGTGACATAGCATGGTTTCGTTACATTTTCAATAGAGGGTCTGAGGAGGATCATACTGAGTATACTGTTATACTCACCCTATGAATATATAAACTATTTTTCAGGTCACATAGAGAAGGTTGGGTATCAAGCTGGTTTATACTAGCATGTGGTTGGGGAAGATTTTTGGGATTCGTGTTTGCTGGTGTTTTAACTTCCATTTGGTTATTTTTAGTTTTTCTCATTTCAGTTGTATTAGTATTGCATGGAATTGCATACATGTACTTGGGATTTCATTTATATTATTGTCTACACTGTAGTCGGTTGGTGTCTATCTTATCTCCCTCCTTAGCATGTGTTATTTTAGAGGGTAATATCTCTCATTTGTGTGTCTACTATACCCTAAGTACTAGTCACCAACCTGGGGCCTTCTGGAGGCGGGACTCGAGGGTCCTTATCTCCCAACTCACACTGTCGGCCCAGGAGGGGTACACTGTGTGTGTGGGGGGGGGGGGGGGGGTCATGAAAATTAAATTTTTATTGAACATGTTCTCAATCACCATTAATCAAAAATTGATAATTATATTTTTCTTCCATGACCTGGTTTTAAATTAAAACTAATTTAATCATATTTGAAATCCTAATTTGTGTGTGGTTATTATATTACTCATTAACGTAAATTCAGAGGATATTTAGTAACCCTATTTCTGGTTTTGGTTTCCGACATTGAATGTCATAGAATCAAAAATCTATTATTTTAATGATAATTTCATAATGAGATGAAGATTTTTATTTAAGAGGAAGAGATTGTAACACAAAATTATTATATTTTATGTCTTATTTTAATGATTATATCATTTATAGCATACATTGTACGCATCACCCATATTAAAAAATAATCAAATAGTATTAAAATCTAGTCGTTAAATTAATGTGAATGAATAGTATTAATAAGATTATGAAATTTATATAATATATAGTCAATAAATATATTTTACATTCATATAATATATTTTATAATCAGAAGATATAACTAAATCTAATTTTCCACAAAATAGCTATATTTTTCTAAAGGTAATTGTGCCAAATTTTAATATTTCACTTAATTTATAACTAAATTCTCACACATTTATTAGTAATATTTGAAAAAAATAAGCATCCTTTTTAAATAATAATATAAAAAATTATTTTTCTTGTCCATTTATTTCTAAATAGTTTAAGTTTTTATTAATAGTGAAAAATACTACATTTTAATTAAAAACTGAATTTTCATCTAAATATTTGTAGTTTTAATTTAATTTATAAATTGGGATTAAAGTTAAATTAGATAAATAATACATCTAATAATTTAATTTAATTTCATTGGTTTAACTTTTACATTGAATTTTTAGGTAAAAACATTTCAATCTTTCGATCATCATCACATTAAAAACCTATTTTATCACTCCATCTACAAGTTAATTTTAAATTAATTTTAGCCATTTATGTATCTTATATTTTTAAAATATAATATCTTATTTGGAATCATAAGGTCAAATATTTTAAATATTCATAATTATTTATGGAGAATTTGAATAGTAATCATAGTAATTTTAATTACCAATGTTATGGTCAAATCGTGTAATGAAGGGTCAAAATAATATTATAAATATTATAAAATTACCCTAACAATTGTACTAATTTTATTTTATATTTTATTTTCTTCTGAAATATTATTTATTATGATTTTATTACCTCTTTGAGCCATATAAATGAATTTTATCCCATTATAGAATTTTAGGATAAAGAAATTCAAATTTATCACTCTATTGTTTTTAAAAGGTTTTATATTTTTAATATGTGGTTATTAAATGAAATTTCTTAAAATATTATTTTTATATTTCAATATTTAAATATTAAATGCATCATAGATATTTATTAGTAATTTTTGGATATAATTAATTATCTTAAATGATTACATAATTATGTGCGTTATTTTATTAATTAATGTAATTATCTAATAAATGGTATTAAAAGTATTGAAATAAATATAATATTAAAAAATAATATCATCCCTGAATTTTCTAGATACATATGAAATTATAGTGATGCTGTAAAATATTTTTTTCCATGATATATTATTTTATTAATTTTTTCGTAAAAGTCAAATCAACGAGTAGTTTCAAAAATGACATTAATGTTATATTAAAATAAATAATATTTTACTCAATGATTTAAAATTTATAAAAATGTATAAATAGAACAATTGATTTTGTTAAGATTTAAATTTTCATCCATTATTTATTTGTGGTCAGTTTTTCATTGTATGGTAACAATATTGAACCCCATTATTACAAATTTGTATTGTCACAAAAAGAGATGGAGAGAATAAATATGGGTTAAAACCAAACGAAAATTTTATGATTGTGACCTAAACATGTCTAAAAATTACTTTAAAAGAGTTTATACCCATTAATAACCTTTAATTTTAAATAATTTAATTTAGATTCATTTCTAATTGAAAAAATAATATAGATTATTTTAATATTTTATGATTTTCCAAAAGTGTCTCTCACGTCAATTTGAAAATGGATTCTCTTCCCTAACATCATTACACCACATTGTTCCTTATTCTTTTACCAAATTCAGAACTTTTAACTTTAGAATATTCATATCTTTGTTATGGTGGTTATGATATTCAAAAAACACCAACCATTGAATCCTTGAGCAGACATATAAAGGAGGCTCTCCTAAGAAAATGTAGCTGCTTTATCCTACTCATTCCAGTTAATCCCTTTTTAAATTTCCCATTAATTTAATTTCTCCATCACAAAATAATAAATAATGTATCCTATATATACCATGATTTTCTTTGGATAATGAATTAACTATATTCAACTTGTTTCCATCCTATGAAAAACAAAATCATTGCACATGCGTACGTATGTCATAATGTCTCTATTTAAAGATATACTGCATTTTTCATCACTACATTACATTAATGGGAATAATAATTAAAATAATAAAAATATATTATAATAATAAATTTATATTTATTCTATAAATTTAATATCCCATTCAATTTTTTATCAATTCAATTGTTTAGAAGTGACATCGTTGATGTTGATAGTATATGACTTATCGTATCCATGAAGCAATGCCATTCATTTTATATATTCAACATTAAAGAATGTTTTTCAAATTATATATAATAATTAAATACTTTATTGAAAAATTAATATTATTTAGGTGATGTTGAATCTATATCCAATGTAATATATCTCAAATATTCAAGGAAAAACAACGATTATGAAATATTAAAATTAACACTTGAAATAGTGAAATAAATAAAATATTAAAATAATGAGTGGTAAAATATTATAAGGGGATAATATATGATATAATTCATATTAGTATTATTCCATTATAATTTATTAATTTTATTTAACCATTACATAGGATGTTCAGATACATATAGAGGAAATAATACCTTTAGAAATGGTTTATTTCAAAATAACATCATTATACATTTTTATTTTTATTTAAGCCTCCACTTGGGAATATTTAACATCTATATCCATGTATTATAAAAATATAAAGAATGGTTATTAATATTATCCTATGAATAATTATATTTATTTTTCAGATGGTTGACATTTTATGAAACCGTTTTAAAATAATAATTTTTTTCATTTTCAAAACATTTCTTTTGAGACATTTTTGAGATAAATATACGGAAGGATATTTTTGACTGATACAACATTGAAGTAAATTCTTAATTTCATGGAAACATATTTTTTGGTGTAATATATTATAATTTTATGAGGTTATTTTTAGAAAATATTTCATTTTCTAATTTTATGTCTTTTAAATTAAACCATTTCAATGTAAAACAATTACTTCTACGAAGAAATTTTCAATGATTTATTGGATAATTTTCATATATGTGGACACACATTATTTAATCATAGAATTATTTTATGTTGATATCTTATTATAAAATCCCCAATATTTTATTAAATTTATTTTGATCATTTTAACTATGGATGTTCTTTTTTGATACCATTCATCATATTACATTTCATAGTTTATAATTATTAATTGGAAAAGGGATTAACATTTTTTAATGTTTCTTTGATATTGGATGATATCTTACCCGTTTATGTATGGTTTCATGGAAGAGGAAATGATGATATATTTAGGATGTAAAATATTATTCATTACCTCATGATGATAAATGTTTACTGATATTGCATGTGATTCAAGAATTATTATAATATCTATTGCTAAGATTAAATCACATGTCATTATTTACAATGAATTGTTGGATTATTATTTATAGTTTCCATATTGTGCTAAGAAATGTGTTTAAATGGGATTATTTTTATTTATAAACCTTTTTTTAATTTTTATTCTTTTTAATTAATGATATATTACATTATAATATTAACCTTGATGAGCATTTTCACTCACCCCTTTCTTATCTTTTTTCCTAGTATTCTAAGTTGTATATTAAGAATTTCATGTAAGTATAGGCTAGAAGAATAATTGTGTTACTAATGGCTTCATCATGATAAATTTTTTAATTTAAATTTTAATGTATTCTTCTAGTATGTCTCTAGTTTTCAAAAAATAATCAATTTTTTGGACCTTTAAGGATGTGACTCCTTCTATAATATTAACTTGAAATAAATTAATCACTAATATTGTGATATTAAGGTCAGGGTCATTATTTTTGGTATTGTAAAGAATTTTAATATAATATATTTAACTACTCATGTATTATAATTTGTTATAAATAACAATTAAAAATAATAGAAAACATGTAACCTATAATTCATTTCATGATAATTATTATAATTATTTTCATTATTGATGTAGTACATGCACATGATGGGAAATATAAAATTGTTTTCCTTATAAAAATTAATTTTGTGATAAAAATTATTTTAATTAATGTTTTATTAAATATTATGTAAAAATGATTATTTGGAATTATAGTTTGGAATTATTTAGTTATATAACAGTGATCAAATCCAAATGCTTGTGCAATTCTTGTACAGGTCCAAAAAAGTCAAAATTAAAAGTTTAATATGTTTTCCTATATTGTATAGGAGTAAATGTACCTAATGGACTAATATAGAAGATTAATTAGAGAACAAATATTTTTTTATTATATAAATATATTTTTAATTTATTTTGTATGATTTAGTACATATTAATGATTATGAACTATTGTTGATATACTTGGAAAAGAAAAAAAATAAATGTTTCTAATTTGAATGGTAAGAATGCATAATTTAAATAAAATTTTGTCGAAATGTAATTAGATATGTAATATTCATCCAAAATAATACATGGGTAGAATATATGACCCTTTGGAACCATATAGTAAATATTATGTCCCATAGATTATTTTATTGAAATGAATGTCATATTGTTCACACTATGCTTTCTAATTAGTATATTGTTATTATTATATGGTTTTATAGAAGCTAAAGTTTACCATAAAGTGTCATTGGAAATATATAATTTTTATATTATTCATTAGAATCTATTTTTTTATTTTTATTTCATAAGAAAATACCAAAAATACATATATTCTAACGATAAGGTAATTATTAATTTAATTTAAAAATAAAACCAATTATATAAAAATATTAAAACCAATAATATTTGAGATAACTTTTTTAATCGTTAATTTTTCTAGATAACTATGTCATTTACAAAATAAATTAAAATTTAAACTTGAAAATTTATATATTTTTGATGTTTTTAAGTTCAAAATAATTAATTGAATTGTTTTCACAATAATGATATTTCATGAATATAAAATTTCATAAAATGACATAAAAATAATAATAAAATTTATTAAGGGTAAATGGGATAATATTTGGTCAAAAATATAATACCAACTGATTTATATTCCTTTTGGATTACTTTTCCTCTAGAATTTATTTAATTTTATATTAATAAAATGAGGAATTCTTCAATTCCCCCCCCCCCTCAATTATAAATGGAATCTCATTCCTTCATATCATTTCACCACCATATACATATATCTACTAAAACCCCTAAAAATATCTACTAATAACATCATTACAAATGTTCTATAGGTCCTTTTATTTTGAAAAGGCCAACTCTAGATCCCTTAATAATAGATATAATTGATGTCTTCTAATCTAGTGGTAAAATGTTTTACCAAATCTTTCAAATTATTTTCTTCTTCTACCATCTCACAGTGTGTTTTATACATCATAACATAATAAATCATGACATATCTATATATGTGTGTGTGTGTTATTGTGGTTTTAAAAACCCCATATTCAACCTTTTATCCATACTTCAAAAACTTTAATCACCACAGGTGCGAAAATACTAATTATTGTCTTTATATAACGTTGTTATTCATTTTTCATCCCCACTTAACTATGATGGTTATAATGATGAAAATAATGGAAATATTTGATAATTATAAAATGATTTTGATTATTTATAGTTAATATATCATCATCTTTTTTCCCATTAGACCATTTATAATTCACATCATCGCTCCTGTGCATGTACGACTAACCACCTACACAAAGAGATGTGAATCATCTTCCATGTTCCACATTAAAGAATGGTTATAGAAATATATAGAAGGATTAAATATGAAATTTAGGACATTAATTATATTATGTATGTGATTGATATATACCCTATGAAATATGAAAATGAATTTTAAGATAAAACATCCATGAGAAACAATGCGATAAACTCCAAAAATTGTGAAATGAATAAAATATTCTTAATAATTTATTAGTAAATTTTTATACGGGGATAATAAATTATATCGTAAATATAAATAAGATTTTTTTTACTTTAATAAATTTTTAAAAGCCACTCTATATGAGGTTTAGAAAAAAATAAAATTAGTCAAATGGTATGTGTTTAATTCAAATTTTCATTATTAATCTGGATTTTTTATGTTCAAGTATCCACTAGGGAATATTATTCTTCCATGTTAATGTTTTGAAAAATGTTTTTAAAAAATGTTTCTCTTAATATCCTATGAGAGTTTAGTTTTAATTTTAACTAAAAATTATTATTTTTTAATGAGTTGAAATGAATTTTTGTTTTGTTTATTAAATAAGGCACTTTGTGACTTTTCCAAAAAACAAATATTAAAGGACTATTTTTTAAAATATAATGAATGAATGTATTTTAATGCATCAAATACACACTACTTTCATTTCTAATCTTTAATTAATTTACAATGTTCTTCTCAATGAAATTTTTTATTTTATAATTAAGTGGATTTTTATATAATTTATTTCTATATTTGAAATAAAATATTTTACTCAAGAAATTATAACTTATTTTATTATATTATCTCCATGTATTCCAACAAAAATTGTTGAATATTATGTTTAATTTTTTATGATTTAGTATGGAACTATTGAACATATTTTTTTCATATTATTTGTACCAAAAAATTCCATCCAAAAGCGAAGCCTCATAAAATTTATTAAAAAATATGAAAATGTACAGGGGAAATGAATGTTGTCAAACAAAGGAACTTTCTCCAATCCATCCGAAAAAAGTTCTATATATCATAATAGTACATGTAATTTCGATAATTAGATCCATTAGTAGTTTCCTATTCACATTGAGACACACCTTGATTAAGGATCCTAATGATTTCTTCTCATTCCTTATTTGACACCACAGATAATGATATGGTAGCCATGTTCTATAGAAAATTAGAGTAATATTTTCATGGAAGAAATTCTAAAGGATAAATAAAAATTTTGGATAATGAAATGGATGATAATCATGGTATCTGTCATGACCCCCTCCCCACAGAGTGTACCCCTCATGGGTCGGCAATGTGAGAAGGTAGATAATGACCCTCGAGTCCTTCCTCCAGTTGGCCCTAGGTTGGCGACTAGTACCGAGGGTACAATAAACACACAAATGAAAGGAATTACCCTCTAAGAGAACACATGTGGAAGAGAGAGATAATATAGAATCTAATCAACTCAAACTTAGAAATGGAATATAAAGGAAACCTAAGTGAATATATGAAATTTCATGTATAAGTACTACAACTAGAAGTGAAAAACTGCAAGTACCTAAAAGAATATAAAAACAGCAGCAACCACAAGCCTCAACAGCTCTTGCAACCCCAAGCTAGTGGCTTGATCTCCAACCTGCCCCAAGTGACCTGAAAAATAGTTTATATATACATTGGGTGAGTATAATAATTACCTCGTAGGATCCTCAATGAAGCCTCTCATGAAAAAGTAAAGAATTCATACTAAAGCACAGTGAACAACAAATGAAATTAACTCATCACCTAAACAGGTATACTAAGTTCCCAACCTCACCATGACTACTCTCACCAAGTAATAGATAAAACAATATATCATATAATAAAGAATATCAAGGGTACCCTGCTTCTAATCCCCAACTAGTTTTCCACTTTTCCCTAACGTCACACGTCCAGAGCATCTCTCCTCAAAAAGGCTTGCTCAAAGACACCTGGGCAAAGCACCCCAATATGCACCTCGTGCAAACAAATCACTACATCCACACAACAGAGTAACCACATATTTTCCAGGATCCACCACATCTCACATAATGTGTATTATACATCTTTTATTATACCTCAAGCTATTACAGCCCATACACCATGTAAGGATCCTCAAGCCATCACAGCGTATACATGTTACACCTATATTAGTCCATAGAAAACATTATCTAGAATATATGTGTGTGAATAACAACAAGCCATTACATCGCTCTACATACATATATGGGGAAACCTAACCAATGTACCTACCAGCACAAGTAACTACCAAGAGAAGAGAGTGGGGCCAAAGGGGGTAGTCATCCATCCATCCTCCCACTAGAATGTTGGGGAAGACACCCCCCCCCCCCAAGGGCTCAGAATCCCCGGGGTGTTAGTTGCCCTTACTGATAGAGTGGAGTAGCGTATAGAAACACAAAAAGAACAGAATATACTATAACTCACAACCACACTATGGAAATAACCTATGCATTGGAACACTACAACTAACGTCTCTCAGACTCCAGGCTGCTACTTCTAAGATAAGGTATCCTATAAGCACACAACAATTTAAATAGACATTTTAGATTACTTCAATCCCTTTTTAGCAGTTTCAGTGTACATTAAATAATTCTTTTAATATTAATTAACCATGAACAATCCCACATTAAATTTCATTAGCATCACATACAAAGTCAGCTGTTCCTTCAAGATTATAACCTCATAATTATGTTATAGCAACTCCATCCCAATGGGTTTATACCATTTCTCCATTTATTCATTAAAGAAATACATTCCCCCATTACCAGTCATTCTAGAAAAATATTATATGCTACTAAACACAAAGGGGGTAAACACTTTGTGTAGATGTACTACCCTTCATGTCTTTTCCACTTATAGAAAGAGCATATACACATCCTTCTTTGAGAAGATAGACACAGAAAGCACATGGCATACTCCGCGTGTCTTTTCCTCTTTCAGAAGAAGTGTAAGTAAGACCATCTTCATTGAGTAGTGGGGAAAAGTAAAGTAGATAATAAACCAATCAAAATTACCAAGAATCCAACAATCACATCTATCCAATTCGATCATCCTTGGTGTCCTCCCCAACACCCACATGCATAAACCGATGTATCTCGCCACTCTAGGCATCATCTGCTGCCACAACCAAAAGGACCTCCAGGCCTCCACATATTACCACAACCATCCAGGCTCACATTAAAACACACAAAAATTTGGAAAACAAACACCACATTAATTGGGCTCTTGGCCCTTTAAAAATCAAGAGGGTAACTCAGAACCCCTTAAGGAATTATCAAACAATCAATTCATTCATCCATATTGAATTAACCGATTTGTTATTCATAGGATCCAAATTCCTGAATCCTAATCAGTAATATATCACAAATAATTGAACATGCTTACTGCACCAATTTGATTGACATCAAATTACAACAAGAACCAAATTCGTTTACAAGCCTCTTTATCTTTAGAAAACAATTATTAATTAATCCCGGATTACGTTCTTTACCAATTTCCATCAATAACAAGCATAAATATCACACAATCTAGGAAAAACATAAGGCAAAAACATATGATCGATATCAACTTATTTATCTGGTTAAAATATTTATTATGTCAATTACATTGTAATCCAGCGGGATTAAATCATGCTAAAGATAAAGTTGCACATAAAATAAAGATAAGCAATGAATCCCCTACATCAAATAGTTCCTCATGTTCTTTATCCATACAATGGGTCACGATCCTCCTCTCGTGACAATTGCATGCACCCGAGGATGCCACGATACAACTACACCAACCAAAACCCAAGAAAACCAACATTAAAGCATGGATATTACATGATATAATATGGAATTGTGAAACATGATGAGATGATCCCCAAAGTAACGATGATAATAGATACCTTATATCAAATATTGACCAATACATCTCAGTCACATCAAAATAGAGCGGAACCAATCCGAGGAGTAACGTTTTATTGTAAAACTTCTTTAGGAATGATTGAAAGGTTCTATCATCTCATAGAGGAGAACAAAGATGAAGAACAAGGGATGATGATATCTTGTCTCTTTTAAATATTTAATGGGGTGACAGTTTAAGATACGCTTATTTCCCCCTTAAAAGCAGAATGCATTAACCCAAGCAGTTTGACCAAGTAAAAACATCCCGAGACATATGAATAATTAATATAGGATTTATGGTCATTGAATTGGACTTAAGAGTCCTTAAAATAGGGTTTTAAATTCATTTTATTATAATGGAAACGTCAAAGGGGTGAAACTATTGAAAGGTGGAAACATTGTTCGAAGTCCACTATTAGAAGTTCGCTGTTAGAAGTCTGCTGTTATAAGTCTGCTGTTATAAGTCTTCTGTTAGAGGTCCACTATTAGAAGTCCGCAGTTAGAAGTCCGCTGTTAGATGTCTGCTGTTAGATGTCTGCTGTTAGAATTCAGATATTAAAAGTCCGCTATTAGAAATCTGTTGTAAGATGTCCACGGTTAGAAGTCCGTTGTTAAAAGTCCTCTGTTATAAGTCTTCTGTTTGAATTCCGCTGTTAGAAGTACGCTATTAGAACCACACCGGTTTGGAAACACTGTTCACTGAACCTCACTAATATAACACTGTTCACTAAATCCTCACTGATAGATCATTGTTCACTAAATCCTTAATGATAGAACACTATTCAGTAAATCCTCACTGATAGAAATTTTTTCACTAAATCCTCAATTATAGAACATTGTTCACTAAACCTCACTGATAGAATATTGTTCACTGAATCCTCACTAATAGAACAGTGTTCACTAAATCCTCATTGATAGAACATTATTCACGAAATCCTCACTGATAGAACTCGGTTCACTAAATCCTCACTAACAGAACACTGTTCACTAAACCTCACTGACAGAACACTGTCCATTGAATCCTCATTGATAGAACACTATTCACTAAATCTTCACTTATAGAACTATGTTCACCAAATCCTCACTGATAAAACACTGTTAGTTGTACCTCATCGACATTAACATCTTTTAGGCGGGAAAGTGCCTCTTGGACCTCAGCTACGTGGGAGACCGGTTCACCTGGTGTAACAACCAAGGGGGAACCATCGCACGTGGATCCATTTGGATAGATGTCTGGGAAACTTGCAGGCCATCTCCACCTTCTCCAGCTCGACGGTGGAGCATTTGGTAGGTGGAATTTGGGATCACTCCCCTCTCCTGATCTCTCTGGATCATGTGAAAATCTGCAATGAACGCTTCTTCTTTAGCCAACTCTGGACTTGTACCCAGGGATACCAGGACCTAGTTTGCAACACATGGAATATGCCTGTCCAAGGGCACACATGGATAGCATTTCACAACAAACTGAGGAGGTTAAAATCGAGTCTTCAGACTTGGTCGAAAGATATTCATCCCTTGGATGGTGAATTGAATTTCATCTCAAGGGCAGTTGAAGTCCTAGAGAGGGGTCTAGAGGATTTGTGGGATGACCGTGTCTTTGAGGAGCTCTGGGGGAAAAAGGACATTCTAGAGGGCATGCTTCTAAAACATGAAAGGTTGGCCAGGGAGGGGGATAAGATTGGATGGCTCAAAGAGGGGGGTAAAAATGCTTCCTTCTTTCAAGATTTTATTAAGTAAGGAATACAGCTGATCAAACCAAATATTCTCATGGAATACTGCTCATATACAGATGATAGGTATGTGATGGGAGGCCTGGCCACTTCCGTTTTCACCAACATGCTCGCTGGCCCAAACGACCGCATGCCAAACGGCTACCCTACAGAGGATACTGATATGTTCGATGTCATTCCTTCTGTAGTCTCTGCTAGGGACAATGAAGGCCTGGGTGCAATCCCAATGGAGGAAGAGATCCGATCCACCATGATGCATTTGAACCCTGAGAGTGCGGCAGGTCCAGATGGATTTCCAGGTTCTTTCTAGAGATCTTCTTGGGACATTGTGGAGAAGGATCTAGTGAAGGCCATACAATACTTCATCCAAGGGGGGAGCTTGCCTCGAGTTTCCAGGGCCCCCATAATGGTGCTTCTCCCTAAATCCAAGAACCCCTCTTCTATTATGCATTATAGATCGATATGCGTGTGTAACTTTCCCTATAAAAAACTGGCTAGCATCATTAACTTCAGGTTGACCAAACATTTGCCTCGGTGGGGTTCATTGGAGCAACATGGCTTTATGAAGGGACGCTCAATTCAGGAAGCCATTGCTCTGGCTCAAGAAATGTTTCACGATATTATCTTCAATGCCCGGAGGTCCAATATCGCTATAAAACATGATATGAACAAAGAATATGATTTTGTCGAGTGGAGCTTCTTCAACAAGGTGCTCGCAGGTATGGGTTTTTCTCATGGGAACATTGATATCTTCTATCGATGTTTCAGCTCCTCCTGCCAATCAGTTACATTCATGGAGAAAACCTTCAGTTTCTTCAAGGCTTCCTGCGGCTTAAGGCAGGGGGATCCGCTCTCTCCGAGTCTGTTCATTCTAGTCTAAGAAATTCTTAGCTATCTCATCCATCGGTGTATAATCAATGGTGTGATTCTTTCATATCGTATAAAATGGTGCTTCCCTGTGGTGTCTCACCTTATGTTTACGGATGATACCATCATTTTCATGAAATCCTTGAGCATATCCCTGTGCGGCCAGGGAAAGGTGGGGGAGTAGTATAGCCACTGGAGTGGACAAGTCTTCAACAACAACAAGAGAAACTTCTATATTTCGAACAACTGCTCCTCCACGCATGTTTCCTCGGTGAGCCGCAAACTGGACATGCATAGACGATCTCTCACCATGGAATACCTGGGTGCCCCCATTTCATTGGGTAGACTTCATATCTATGTCTTCAACTATCTTCTCACCAAGATCACCGACCGGTGATGAACTGGAAGAACAAATACCTCTCTTTTGGGGGACGGATCACGCTGGTAAACAGTGTACTCCTGGAAACCCTGGTGCACGCTCTCTCATCTGTTAAAGTCCCAAAAGGTGTCATTAAAAAAATCGACAAGATCCTTGTTAAATTCAATTGATATCCCTTCTCTAAAGGCAAAAGGCACTGGGCGTTCTGGAGAAAGATGGCGAGGCCGGTCAGTGAAGGAGGAATTAACGTCCGCAGCCTGGAAGACACCGTATATTGCATGCATGGTATACTAGAATGGGGTGTTCTGGACTAACAAAATCTATGGGGAAAGACCATCCATAAATACTCTATGAGAAGTCAGGCTCTAGTGTAGGGCTATTCTTTGTTTATATTCTTGATTATTAGTCCCCTTATTTATATTCTCCGTCGGCAATCCCATTGGATTGTGGGAAGAGGGGATTTTTTCTTTTGGCACAAGAACTGGTGTGGATCCATAATTGGTTTCCCAGGATGCCATGTCACAAATATAACATTCCAGGAGGCTAGCCTCTTCCCAGCCTTCATCAGGGCGGTTCTATATAGGGATCAGCAAGCTCTCTTCAACCTCATCGAACTGAGTTCCGATCTAGATATATGTGCCTTCACCCCTCCCCCCTTCGGGTCTTTCACATCAAAGGACTTTCAGTGGATCACTATGGAGCAAGTCCAAACAAATGCAGACATATGGAATGAGATTCTGTGGGTTAAATATATTCCGACCAAGTTTAATTTTCTCACCTGGAGAATCCGGAACAAAGTTGTCTCGACTAATGAGAGCGTCAAGAGGTGTGGGGTTACCATGGCGTCAAGATGTTTGTGTTTCAAGATGTACAGAGAGGAAAGCACGAATCATTTTTTTTTTGAAAATGAATGGGTGCATGTGGTATGGACCAGTTCCTAGGGGTTTACTACGGTATTCAATTCTAGCATGTAAGGGCTTTATTTCCTTGAATGTTGGTACCACGGTGCGGAAGGCAGTGGCCCAGAAAGAAAGTCCCGAACAGTGGTGTTTCATGCAGGCCTCTGGTGCCTCTGGATAGCAAGAAACAAGGTGAGACATGAAGGGGTGGACATAACGGCTCGTGTTAATATTGTCAGGATGAAAAACCTCTTATGCGACTTGGCCAGGGATGTCTGCAACTAGAGGGAAGCTCCATCTCTCATCGGGTTTGAAGAATGAGACCAGGAGGGGCCTCACGCAAGTAGGACTAAAGGAAATTGGGTCTGCTGGAACCCTCCAGATAAAGGGTTAAAACTTACTACAGATGGCTCCTATTCCCTGGGTTTTATGCGGGGAGGGGGGTGGTGCGCGACGCCAGTGGTTCGGTGTTCCTGGCCTTCACGGTAAGGTTGGGCCAAGGTTCCTCCCTACAGGCAGAGGCCCTGGCGATGCTCTTTGGTCTCATCATTTGTGCTTAGAGGGATTTGGTCATCACTGAAGTAGAAACAGATTCCATCCTGGTGCACAAGTCCCTACAAGATCAGGGAACGCCTCCCTGGTCGATCACATATGTAATCAGGAAAAGCCGTCGTTTACTTGGAAACAACATTATTGTGGTTCACACATGGAAGGAAGGTAACATGGTTGCTGATCACCTGGTTGCACAGGATATCTCAGGCATAGATGACGTATGCTTTCATACTATCGATAGATTGAAACCTGAGGGGGTCAACATGATTAGAGGGGATTCCCTCGGTAATCACTATTTCAGGCCTCCATAGCTCCCAACCCTGGGGCAGGGACGGGGCAGGGACGGGGCGGGGGCGGGGCGAGGTGGTGGGGGTGCTTTGGGGTTCTTCTGTGTGTTTATCCTCTGTTATCTTAATAAAAATTTAAATTTAGTAGATAGAACTATTCACTGATGGAATTGTTCATAGAATTTGAAATTTGGAAAAAATATTATTGGGGATAAGTCACCTTGACCTCCCAGAACACCTCAAACACCATATTTTCACAAAGAAATGGACCAGAGAGTTCTGTGCCATTACATCAGAAACCTCTCAAAACATTCTCATGGTTTCAAAACCAACCTAAAGAGGAAAAAAAGTAACGGGGTCCGAACAACCACCTATCGAGATACCTCTCAAAAGAGAGAAAGCAACAAAAGCAACAAAATAAATTCATAAATAAAACATGAATGGTCTAACAACAAAACAAGCATCATTATATGAAAAGAGTTAATCATCAAACAACTCTGGGTACTAAGCACGTATCTGTGACTCACGTTCCCAGGTACTCTCCTCCATTCCACCGTGTCAAAACAAGACACGAACTAAGGGGATATAACACCCGCAAAAAACCTTCTCCTTGCGGTCTTGGATCTCTATAGGTCGCTCTTAAAAGGATGCATCATCATCGACATGGATCTCTCCCTCATCGATGATTTGAGAGTCATCATGAAGATAACAAAGGAGCTGTGATACATGGAAAAAGTCATGTATCTGACTCATCTATGGGGGATGTGCTACTCAATACGCCATAACTTCAACACAAGCTAACACCTTGAAAGGCCCAAAAACATGGGGAGACAGCATACTACCACGACCAAACCTAAGCTGCCCACGATGGGGAGTCACCTTCAGAAACACATGATCCCGAACATTAAACTCCATGGGTATCCTTCTTTGATCAACATATGATTTCTGATGATATTGTGCTATCTTCATCCCCTCACGAATCACCTGGACCATATCTGTAGTATTCTGCACTAGTTTCGGCCCAAGAATTGCTGACACTCCGACCCCAGTCCAACACAATGGAGAACGGAATGGTTGGCAATAGAAGGCTTCAAATGGCGCCATAACGATGGTGGAGTAAAAACTACTATTGTAAGAAAACTCCACCAAGGGTAAGTGCCTCATCTATAAACCTCAAAAATCAAGAAAAAAAGAGTCTAACATGTCTTTAAGAGTCTGGATGGTCTGCTCTTCCTGACCATCCATTTGACGATGAAAAAGCAGTGCTAAGGCCTAATTGAGAATGAAAAGCATGTTGGAGACCTCTCCACACCCTGGAGGTAAAATGAGGATCTTGATCAAATATTATCATCCTAGGGACTCCATAAAGTCTCACCACCTCATATAGATACTGCCTCGAAAAAACTTCCACTAAACATGACCACTTGATTGTTAGGAAGTAGGCCGATTTTGTTAAACGATACACTACCACCCAAATAGAATCATGTCCTCTAAGAGTTAGAGGTAAACCAGTAACAAAGTCCATTGAGTGTCCTCCCCGTTCTACTGAGGAATATCTGATGGCTATATAAGACCACCAAGAACACGATGTTCGACCTTCACCTTCTGGAAGTCCAATCATCGAGACACAAACTCCGAAACTGCACGCTTCATCCGAGGCCACCAAAACAGGTTCCTTAAGGATCGATACATATTTGCCACGCCGTGATGTATTGCTAAAGGAAAACTATATAACTATCTGAGAAACATCTCTCACATCATCAAGGGACCAAAAATCCTTCCATGATACAACACTCGGTGTTCTTTATCCTCAGTCCAACCATCATGGGCTTCACTAAAAACAAATCAGTCTCTCCGGACCTCCACCTCAGGATCTCCTAATTGTGACTCTTCCACCTTCGGAATCAGGGATGATTGTACCATCATCTAAAAAAGATAAACTATTCACCCAACTTCTTCCATATCAAGATGCAATGGCGACAGTTCTTCCATTACACTCCAAGAATCACCAGATTCACGTACAACATCACTACCTGACATTCAGCATAGCACATCAGATACAACATTCAGGTTTCTAGGTGTATATGATATTTCAAAGTCGTATTCCTGCAATAAATCCATCCACCGACACTATCGTAAGTTCAAGTCACACTAGGAGTAAAAATATCTCAAACTCTTATGATCAGTGAAAACCACAAAGCGCTCACCAATGAGGTAATGTATCCACAACTTCATAGCAAACCCCACAACTGCCAACTCAAGATCATCGGTGGAATAGTTGCATTCATGGAGATGCAACTACCAAGACACAAAATAAACAACTAACCTCTACTGCATGAGAACACAACCTAACCCCAGATGTGAAGCATCTTAGAAAATATCTAATCAAACCCCCTCTGCTGGAAGACAAAGGAATAGAGCACCTACTAACATCCCTTTTAGATACTCAAAGTCTTCTAGACACTGATCAGTCCATATGAATGCCTAATACTTCTTGTTCAAAGCTGTCAGTGGAGTCGCAACTCATGTGAAATCGGCTACAAACCTTCTGTAGTAGCCTGTGAAACCAAAGAAACTTCGCATCTCTGACACTGTCTTGGGAGATGCCCAAGAAGCAACTACATCCATCTTTGATGGATTGACACCTACTCCCCATTAGGACATAGCATTACCCAATAAATAGAAATATCAATCCCAAAAATCACACTTCTACAACTTCTCAAACAGCTGATGTCGACGAAGAACTCCCAAAACGGCTTGTAGTTGCTCTGCATTCTCACCTTCAGATATAGAGTACGCAAGTATGTCGTCAATGAAAACTACAACGAATTTTTCCTAGAACTCACGGAACACGTCATTCATCAATCCCATGAATATTTCTGGAGAAATTTTCACACAAAATGGCATTACAATTCACTCATAATTCCCATGACGATAATGGAAAGATGTCTTCAAGATATCCTCATCCTTCACACGAATCTGATGATATCTCGACCGTAAGTCAATCTATGAGAACCAACTTGCACCTTTTAGTTGATCGAATAAATCATCAATTTGTGGAATAGGATAGAGATTCATTATTGTCACCATGTTTAAGTGACGAAAATTTACAAACACCTGCAAACTGACATCGGCATTCTTCACGAACAAAACTGGTGCACTCCATGGTGACACACTTGGATGAACAAAAACAAACTATAATAGACCATCAAGCTGTATACATAGCTCTAATAACTTAGAAGGGGCCATCCTATATGGAGACATAGAGATAAGAGATGCTTCTAACTGTAGCTTTTTCCCAAACTCGATCTCTCGTCGAGGGGGTAATGCTACAACCTCTTTGGGAATTACATCAGGGTACTCTTCTACAACCCTAGGAAACTCCAATAGCTGAACCTATAAAGAACTCAGAAACTTCACATACATCATGGATGATAAGGATGGAAGGCGCCTATGACCCATATGAGGATCTTGATCCCAATAAAACACCACTTTATCTCTATCCGCACAAATGAAAATGACCTTTTTCCTGAAGCAATCCATGGTAGCATGCACCAAATACAACCAATCCATTTTGAGGATGAGATCATATGGTTGTATTCATAAACATAGGAAATCTTCCCAAGAGAGGTGTTTTCCCAACACTAGCTCACAGTCTCTACATACTTCAAACAAGTCAGCTCGACTGCCAACTGGTGTAGTCCATTCCATGGGAACTGGAAGCCTCTCTACCTAAATTCCAAAAGCATGGACAATGGTAGGTGATATGAAGGATTGTCTCACTCCTGAATCAAACAAGGCATACACCAAGGTAGAAAACAAGAAAAGGGTACCTCAAAAGATGTCTGGCTCGCCTTGAGCTGGCAACGCTAGCGCATGAATCGGACCACAACCTCCTCTATGGACTCTTTGACCATGATGACGACCCCCACCACAGACGTGCTCTGCTCTCTGAGGAAAAGGAGCATCATGGGGCTATCCTCCACCTGCCCCATCTACCCTATGATGATCTAAAGCTATTTAGACTTTCTGCTGCTGCCTCGGCTAGAACTGCCTCAATGGAAGAACCTGGAGCGTAGCGCCCGGTGCACGATTACAGCTTTGAATGGTCGAAAACACCTGCTATTGATGACCATGAACACCAGAAGAAAAACAAGTGCATGATCCATTGGCATAGGCCTGAGAGTTGCTGACTCTGGAGAAATGTGATGTGAAGTGCTACGACCTACCCCTAGCTGAACGTAAACTCTTCTTCCCGGGAAACCGAGAACCCAAGACCATAGCACTACTTCGTGAGGAATCATGCCGATTGCCCTCTCATGATGGTCTAGTCCTAGAAAAATTCCTTTCGACAACCTCTACCCTTTCCAGCACCTCAAGATATGTTTTCATCTTAAATGGGGTGACCTTGCGCTAGATGTCTGGACACAAAGCCCCCTCGAAATGCCTTTCCCTAGCCTCCTCATCTGGAAGCAGGTCTAAAGCATATCTTAAAAGGTTCCTAAAATGGATTCCAACCTCTCAAACATTGGAGCTCCCCTATCGATGGTTTAGAATCTTTTGGAGAATAGATGCCTTCGCAATCGTAGAAATAAACTTTACTCTTAACCTATCTCGGAACTCATCCCATGAGATCAATAACTCCTCACGAACCCCAAGGAACAAGAACCACCACTTCCTCGCTGCTCCATACAACATTGTCACATCCAAGGACATCCATTGATCCTTATGAGCACGAATCAAACTGAAGTCGAGCTCTACCTCCTTTAAACCGTATTCTGTGACAGAATCTAAAAGAGATCCATCATACTTCTGCAGACTATGGTGCTGAAAATCTCAGAGTGACTTCCTCCAAGTGTCGTCATCGTCAACCTCTACCCTGCGGAGATCTAATGGAATAGCCTGCTAGACATTTCGTGCACAAACCTAATGAGGATGTCGACCTAAATCCATACCTGTAAAATAACAACCGTTAGAGTTCCTAAACTTGGAATATGGAAGATTCCACATTAATTAATTAATTAATTTCTTTTATTCATTTTAGGATAACCTTTCCCAAGGTATACCCATTCAAACACATGCACAATGAATAATGATGCATGATCATTTCCTAGGTCTCTACCCTGAAACTAGTAACACCATGTTTAATAGGAATTGTAAACTTAAAGGTTCGTACATCAGATCATAGGGGTCCCTAAACGCCTATCTCTCAGCTGGTCTCCAGTGTTTACCTCACTTTCTAAACATGAATGACACCGTTTCCCTACCATCCCATGCATCCTCACCTTTGCTTAACTACAATCTCCATCATATCCCTCTACCTGAGCTCTAATGACACTATATCACGACCCCCTCCCCACAAAGTGTAACCCTCTTGGGTCAGAAATGTATGAAGGGAGATAATGACCACCGAGTCCTGCCTCCATTAGTCCCTAGGTTGGATACTAGCTCCGAGGGTATAATAAAATCACAAATGGGAGGCATTGCCCTCTAAGATAACTCATGCGGAAGAGAGAGATAAGATAAACACTAATCAACTCAAACTGAGAACTGTAATAGAAAATAAACCGAAGTGCATATATAAAATTTCATACAAAAGTACTACAACTGGAAGTGAAAAACTGCATGTACCCAAAAGAATGTTAAAATAGTAGCAACCACATGCCCGAACAACTCCTAAAAACCCAAGATAATAGAAACCATGTTGGTATCCAACCTGCTCTAATTGACCTGAAAAATAGTTTATATATACCTAGGGTGAGTGTAACAGTATACTCAGTAGGATCCTCCCTGAAGCATCTCGTGCAAAAGTAAATAAAGCCTGCTAAAGGACAGTGAACAACTAGTGAAATTTACTCATCACAAAAATATGTATACTATGTTCCTAACCTCACTATGGCTACTCTCACCAAGTAACGCATACAAGAATCTATCATATAATAAATAATATCAAGGGTACCTTTCTACCACTTCCCCACTGGTTTGTAGCTTTGCCCCAACATCACACGTCCTGAGCATATCTCTTGAAAAAGGCTTTCCCACAGATAGATGGACGAAGCACCACAATATGCACCACGTGCAACAAAACCACCACGTCCACACACAAATGTAACCACATATTTTATGGGAGCCACCATAACTCGCATAACGTGTATCATACGTCGGGTATTTTCCCTCATGCCATTACAACACATAACCGTGTATGGATCATCAATCCATCACAGCCTATACACGTTACACCTATAGTAGTCCATAGAAAATTATATCTAGAATATATGTGTGTGAATAACCACAAGCCATTAAATCCCTCTGCACACATATATGGGGAAATATAACCAATGTGCCTACAAAGAAAACTAACTTCCAAGAGAAGACAGTGGGGAAAAAGGGGGTAGTTAGCCATCCATCCTCCCACAAGAATGTAGGGGAAAAAATCCACCCCAGGTCTCAGAATACCCATGGTATCAGTTTCCCTTTCTGATTGGGTGGAGTAGCGTATAGAAACACAAAAATTACAGATCATAATATAACACACAACCACACTATGGGCATAACCTAGTCATAGGCACACTGTAGCTAACATCTCTCAGACTCAGGGTTGTTACTTCTAAGACTAGGTATCCTATAAGCACACAACCATTTAAATAGCTTTATTAGATTACATCATTCACTTTTTATCAGTTCCACTGAACGTTAATTAATTCTTTAAACATAAATAAACCATGAACAATCCCACATTAAATTTCATTAGCATCCCACCCAAAGTCAATTTTTTCTTCATGATTACAACCTCATCGTTATGTTCCAGCAACTCTATCCCCATTAGTTAACACAATTTATGCAATTATTCATTATAGAAATACTTTCCCACATTTCCAGGCATTCTAGAAAAACATTATATGATACTAAACACAACGGGGCTCAACACAGTGAGTAGATGTAATCCTCATCGAGTCTTTGTCGCTTATAGAAAGATCCTATACCAATCCTTCCGTGAGAAGATAGACACGGAAAGCATGTGGCATTAACCGTGTGTCTTTACCTCTTTTGAAAGAAGGGTATGTAAGACCATCTCCCAAGAGCAGTGGGGAAATGTAAAGTAGATAAAAAACCAATCAAAATTACCAAGCATCCAACAATCACATCCATCCCATTACATCATCCCTAGTGTCCTCCCCTACACCCATATCCATAAACTGATGCATCTCGCCACTCTAGGCATCATCTTCTGCCACAACCAAAATGGCCTCCATGACTCCACATATTACCACAACCATCTAGGATCACATTAAAACACAAATACTAGGAAAAAAACTCCACATTAATTGGGATCTTGGACTTTTAACAATCAACAGGGTAACTTAGAACCCATTAAAAAATTATCAAACAATCAGTTCTTTTATCCATATTTAATTAACAGATTTGTTATTCGTATGTTCAAAATTTGGGAAACCTAATCAGTAATCTATCAAAAATAAATGAAAATGCTTACTGCACCAATTTTATTAACATCAAATAACAACAAGAACCAGATTCGTTTAAACTACTCTTTATCTTTATCTCTACAATTATCAATTAATCCTAGTTTACGTTCCTTATCTATTTCCATCATGAACAATAAAAAATATCACAAAATCTAGAAAAAACAACACGTAAAACATACGATCGATATAAACCAATTTATCATGTTAAAATATTTATTATGTAAATTCCATTGTCATCCACTGGAACTAAAACAAGCTAATGATACAGTTTCACATAAATGAAAGAGAAGCAATGAATCCCCTACCTCAAATAGTTCCTCACGTTCTTTATCCACACAACGGGTCACGATCCTCCTCTTGCAACAACTGCATCCACCCGAGGATGCCACAGTAAGACATCACCAACCAAACCACAAGAAAAACCCTTTTAAGAGCATGGAGATTACATGATATAATATGGAAAGGTGAAACAAGGGGAAATGATACCAAAAGGAACGACGATAAAACATACCTTATATTGAAGATTGACAAATACAACTCAGTTTCATAAAAATAGAGTGGAACCAATCTCAGGAGTAATGTTTGATTTTTTAACTCTTATAGGAAGTATTGAATGGTTCTAGCGTCTCATAGTCGAGAACAAATAGGAAGAACAATGGAGGATGATATCTTTTCCATTTTGAATATTTAAGGGGGCAATAGTTTAAGATACTATAACATCCCAAGTAAGTAATGAATAATAGATATTTTTATCTATGTCTATTAATGAATTAGATAGTGTTTTAGAGGCTTAAAATGAAAATAAATCTAATCTTAAGCATGGAATACACTAATATTGTTTTACTACCTTTTGATGGAAAAACATTTTAAATCAAACTTTTGACAATTTTATAAGATCTATTTGTCAAAATAAAATTATTCTTTATGATTGGGACATTGAAATTTACTTTGGGTAATGTTTTGGTATTTTTCAGACAATGTTCATTTTTTTATGAATAGTGAAAAATACTGCATTTTACATCAAAACTGCTTTTTCATCTAATTTAATTATATGGTCATACATTGTTTTTAACTGGTATTAATGTTTAATTTGAATATATTTTCACCATATAATCCAATGGTGGTCATTAGGATTAATTTCACTTTGGAATTGCGTATAAACTAATACCAAAATTTTCATAGATATTGTTTCAAAAAACCTGGTATTTGTTTTGACAACGAGAATTATTTTTAAATCAATTATTGAAATTTCTGAGTTTGTAATTTTTGGTCAAATGGATTACATATTTGGAATCAGAAGTTCCAAATTATTTAATCAAGACTCTTTTGTTTTTGGACATTATGAATAGTAACGACGGTAATTATCGTTAATTATCTTGATTAATGAGTAATTGGGTAGTTAACGATAATAAAATAATATAATAATAATAAAAAATGACACCAACATGTGTCCTAATACTACTTTTTGTATTATGGCAGACCATGGGATATTTTGTGCCAAACTTGGGGACCCCATGGAATCAATTTTGTGGAAAGTGACTTGTTATCTTTTTATTTTTTTAAAGAATATCACCTGATTAAAACATTTTTTATTTGTCTAAATAGATGATATTTTAGACTATAAATATTAATTGGAAAGATAAAGGGATTTCCTACATCATAGTATTTTTTCTCATAATTTTTATACTTTAAATAAATTAAATTATTTATGACATCATGATGATGCAGTGATTACCTCATTAATAATGGATTTAAATAAAATGAAACGATAATGTAAAATCTATGACGTACACATGTCCAAAACCTATTAGATAGGTATATTTCGAACCCTTATCACCTTATCCTCAAATTATATCAATGTGGGACCTCTTAAATCCGAAACTCATTTTAAAATAATGTAACATTTCTTTACTTTCCAAGAGTGCCCCTCCTCTCCTCTTATAAAAGGCCCCCACCTCTACCTCTTCACCCACACTTCCAAATCCATTGGCTCGGCCAACCCCTGCCAATTTGGTCTCCCCACTTCCCTCTCTAAGTCCTTGAAGCCTAACTTTGGGTAGAAGTCTTCCCAAGGAAGCCATTGAGCTCAAACCAAAGGGAATTACCCGATTTTAAGGTAATGCCTTCACTTGAGTCCTTTTGTTTTATTTTGCATCTCCAACCCCCTAAACTCTTTTTATTCATTTCTTCTGTAACAAATCCAGTATATTAAATATACTAGGATGTTTTTATAATAATGATTCGAGCTATACTTACACACACCTACATCTAATGGTTAAAGAACATGCTGTTTCTGTGGATGGTGAATTTATGCCTCCCGAAACGATGATTGTTCAACATTCTTTTAAAACATTCAAAGGTGGACATTAAGATGACACTATATTTATATATGTTACATAATATGTTTATGTTTTACATAAGCTTATGTATTCTCTATTTGGGGCATACCTTTGTGGTTTCCATTATGGGTAAACGCGATATCTTCATTTAAGAAAGTGCGGACTACCGCCCCCTCAAAGTGATTTGATTCGTTAATACCATATATGGGATGTATAAAGGACTAAGTTATGATATTATATATGATATTACACTGGAATTATAATATAATTTTATATAATTATAATTCCATTCTATAAAAAATCAAATAGAAATGAAAGTAGCGTTCATGCGTACGTACAACTTACCATCTCAATGAACGGTGCATTTCATTTCTTGCCTCTAAATGATTATGTAATACTATAAATGCATGAATTTACAGGATATATATGACATATATGATATATACATCATGAATACCATTCTTTATATAATGGATACATGAACAACATGTAATTATAAAGGCTTTATTTTTGACTCAAGTACCAATAATCGTTAAAACGACAGTTATTAACTTAAATAATTACATAGTGTTCATGACATGGCAATAAGTGATATAAAAGGAATAATGAACTTGAAAAAGGTTCTTAAACAAGTAGAAATTAACTCAAGTTTATTATTCAGGAGATTAAAGAACGACTGAGTCAAGTCAGACCCGAGGTATGAGACTTCTTCTCAATCTCCTTTCATTGAGAAATATTTTGTTTTATACACAAGCTACTTTTATACGGTGTATAAACCCCTTTTACTTTTACGTTTATTCAAAAGGAATCTTTTTTATACGAAGCATTTACTAAATGAAGAAATGGAATTTTTTTGTCATACATATGCGGCGACAACGACTTTCCGTCGCCGTGACCATTATTTGAGTTTCGGCTTCCTCTACAAGCCATACCATTTTTTTAAAAGAAAAATAAATACCATGTTTTACATTTCTTTTATTTTGGTATTGAAAATTGTTTTCATAATGTTTTTATATCAATGTGTTGTATTGATATCTTGTGACTGAAAGGTAGAAATGTTATGTTTCATTTAGGCATGTTTTAAGTGATATGATTATGTTGAGGTTCTTGGGTATTATTATGAAGACGGGTGGTTCCGTGATAAACTAAGGGCGGGTGAGCCCGATACAGCTCTCCAATGCATTGGGTAACGCGGAGGAGTGAAACGTTAAGGTTTATTAGAAGAGATTTAGGGAATATACTGTGATGTGTATTCCAAACGTAACCAAGAGGGTTACTCCCTACGTAAGAATGTTATGAATTCCTCAAGTTACCTTTATGTCTTATGATTTCTATGATTTATTCATGATCTTATGAGGTATGTTAAAGTACTTATGTTTTATGGGTAAAGTATGATTTCATTCTTATGTATATATATACCCATGTTTCCTTTCCATATTTTTATATCCCTTGCTGAGATTTTTATGTTCATCCCATGTTTTTTGAAATGTTTTTCACATGTCAAGGGAAAGGTACATGATATGATGATAGTTTAAAGGAAGTGTCAAGAAAGAATCCATGTTTTATTTTAAATATGTTTCCATTGAAGGGAAAAATGAATACTATCTTTTATGTAACCACTTTGTTTAAATGTGGAATGTAATGCAAGTTTTATGTTCTAATTCTCTAAAACTCTAAACCTGAAAAGACCCTCGAGGTGTAATCTTGTAATAACTCAAGATTAAGTAAGGTTTAATGATGGGGCCTTATAGTTGGTATCAATGGTCGGTTTAGATAACTTTAGGAGTTAGAATTCTATTAAATTATTATCCAAATTGTTTTTGAAAAGATACAGCATTTGAATATTACCATGTTGCTTCATCTAAGACATGTTTGTTCAGAATGGTTTTCCACAGAGGAAACAAGGAAGCAGTGCTAGGAAGGTATACATATGGAAATAACCTTCCTAATCAGCATCCTGAGATGGTTGGAATTGGAACTGAACAGTTTGTTGCAGTAATGGCGTAGTTGACTCAAGCGATAAATGGTGGTGGTATCAATGCACGAGATCACCCAGATCAAGTGTAGAGGAACATGTTAGTGGTGGAACATTTCATGAGGCAACATCCCCCATCATTAAGAGGATCATCTGACCCTATGTTAGCTGAGGGGTGGATTAAAGCACTGGAGAATATTTTCGATGTCATGGGGTGTTCAGACAATCAAAAGGTTAGTCTTGCTGTTTACCGTTTGGAGGGTGAAGCAGATCAGTGGTGGTCGATGGCTAAAAATATCAGGGACGCTGATGAGATTGATGCTCCTGACTGGGATGAATTTAAAGGTATGTTTCTTGAGAAGTATTTTTCTAAGGCTGTTCGACTTAGGATGGAAAAACAATTCTTGGAATTGAGGCAAGAGGAAGACTTAGTGGCTGCCTATGAAGAAAGGTTCACTCGATTGGAAAGGTATGCTCCAAATCTAATCCAAGACCTTGATAGTGAAATCAATTTTTTTTACTCTGGGTTAAAGACAAAATATTGAAGGGAATTAGCTTCTCATGAGTTCAAAAGTTATGAAAAGATTGTTCGATGTGATGAGAAGGTGGAAATGGAGTTTTCTGATGATCAAGTGTTCTATAAAAACCAACAGAAGAAGAGACCGAGGTGGCAGGAGAAAGGAAGGAATTCATCAAAAAAGTCTGATGGTAAGAAAACTAAGTTCCCAGTTTGTGATAAATGTGGTAAAAGGCATGCTGGGGAATGTCTTCTGAATTCTGGAAAGTGCTACTGATGTGGTAATATGGGACATAAGGCTCGTGATTACACTAAAAAGGATCAAGGTTAAGGTAATAGCAAGCTTGATTTACAGTTAGTGAAATGTTTTAAGTGCAATGAGATGGGTCACTATGAAAATGAGTGTCCAACAAAGAGCTCGAGTGATGGGAAGTAGTTATACTATAAGTAGAAAGGGGTGGTGAAGTACTTTGCAACTACTTCAGCAGATGTCGGGCCATCAAATGAAGTTGTATCAGGTACTTTGTTTGTTTTTTTTTTCAGATTATGCCAGTGTGTTGTTTGATTCGGGTCTACACATTATTTCATCTCTGAAACTTTTTCTAGTGAAATGGTAATACCATCTCAAGAAATGACTCATGAAATTGTGATAAAAACATCTGGGGGAAATGTTTAGGCAAAAAGAATTTATAAGAATCTTCCTATCCTTATCTGTGGAAAGAACCTACTTGAAAACCTTATTGTTTAACCTCTAGTATAGTTTGATGTTATCCTGGTTATGGATTGGATCTCTATTTACCATGCTAAGATTGACTGTAGAGCTAAATAAGTTTCTTTTCAGAAAGACTTTCGGTTTGTTTACAAGAATGAACTCTTACGATTGATAACATATCAAGAGGCTGAGAAACTTGTAAAAGATGGAAATGAATGTTACCTTGCACAAATCGTTGAAAATAAAGGAACTGTTCTGATTAATGATGTGCCCGTGGAAAATGAGTATCCTAATATTTTTCCTGATGAGTTTCCTGGAATAATACAAGATCAAGAAGTTGAATTTACTGTTGACTTAGTTCCTAATGCTATGCTAATTTCAAAACCCCCTTATCGAATGGCTCAAATTGAACTTTTAGAGTTGAAGGAGAAATTTCAAGATTTATTAGATAAAGGTTTAATTAGACCTAGCACATCACCATGGGGTGCTCTTGTTTTATTTATTAAAAATAAATATGGTTCTCTGAGACTTTTAATTGATTATAGTGCTTTGAATAACATCACTGTTAAGAACAAATATCCTTTCCCTTATATTGATGATTTATTTGATCAGCTCCAGGGAGCTGAGTATTTTTCAAAGATTGACCTGAGATCAGGGTACCATCATCTGAAGGTAAAGGAAGAAGATGTTCCAAAGACTGTGTTTCGTACTAGATATGGCCATTATGAATTTGTAGTAATTCCTTTTGGGCTAACCAATGCACCTGCTGCATTCATGGACTTAATGAATAGAATTTTCCATGAGTTCTTGGATACGTTTGTGGTGGTTTTCATTGATGATATTTTGGTGTTTTCTAAATGTAAAGAGGAGAATTAAAGGCATTTAAGGGTTATTTTGAAAACCTTAAAAGAAAATATTTTTTATGGGAAATTCAGAAAGTTTGAATTTTGGTTGCAACAAATTTCTTTCCTTGGTCATATTGTTTCTAAAGATGGGATAACTGTTGATCCTACAAAAACAAAGGTTGTTGATGAATGGCCAAGACCCACAAATGTAACTGAGATTTGTAGCTTCCTTTCTTTGGCAGGCTATTACCAAAGGTTTGTTAGAAATTTTTCATGGTTATCTAGTCCAATAACTAAGATAACTCGGAAGGGTGTTAAGTTTATCTGGACAAAAGAATGTGATGATTGTTTTCTGGAATTGAAAAGAAGATTAGTGAATGCTCCAGTTTTGGAACTTCCTTCCAGGAATGGAGAGTTTGTTATCTACAGTGATGCTTCATTGAAAGGACTTGGTTGTGTCCTAATGTAGAATGATCAGGTAATTTCTTATGCTTCACGACAGTTGAAAACTCATGAGGTAAATTACCCTACACATGATTTGGAATTAGCTGCTTTTGTTTACGCTTTAAAATTTTTGAGGCATCATTTGTATGGAGTAAAGTGTGAAATATATTCTGATCACAAAAGTTTGAAGTATATATTCACTCAGAATGAATTGAACATGAGACAGAGGAGATGTCTAGAATTAATTAAGGATTATGATTGTACAATTCATTACCATCCTGGAAAAGAAAATAATGTGGATGATGCTTTGAGTCGAAAAAAGTAATGCTTAATTAACAATGTTGTGTTTAGAAAGTGATACTTTGGTTAAGGATTTGATGAACTTTGGCATAGAAGTTTTTGGTTCAAGATGTTCTTCTGTTTTGTTTCAGGTATCAGTGAAATCTTCTCTATCAGACAGAATCAAGCAAGCACAGAAGCAAGATGGTGAGTTGCATAAAAAGTTAGAGCCGGTTCAGAAGGGTAAGCTGCCTGAATTCAACATTGATAATGATTGTGTTTTGAGGTTTGGGAAGAGATTATGTGTGCCTTGTGATTCACAGTTGAAGAGAGAGTTGTTATGTGAAGCTCATAGTTCCCCGTTTTGAGTTCATCCTTGCAGTACTAAGATGTACAAGGATCTGTGGGAGTATTACTGGTGGGATGGAATGAAAAGAGATATTGCTGATTATACTGTGAACTGTTTGACTTGTTAGTAGGTTAATGCAGAGCGGCAGTTACCGAAAGGGATGGTTCAGCCTCTACCAGTGCCAGAGTGGAAATGGGAGAATATATCCATGGACTTTTTATGGGATTACCGAAGAAATATCGAGGTAATAATGCAATCTGGGTTTTTATTGATAGTTTGACTAAATCTGCTCATTTACATCCTATTCGAGATAATTTTTCCCTAGATCAACTTTCCCATTTGTATCTTAAAGAGATCTCTAGGTGACATGGAGTTCCCCTCTCCATTGTATCTGACCGTGATCCCAGGTTTACTTCTAACATTTGGAAGGGCCTTCAAATGCCATTGGGTACTGAATTAAATTTTAGTACAGCTTTTCATCTTCAATCAGATGGGCAGTCAGAACAAACAATTCATACATTGGAGGATATGCTACGTTCTTGTTCTATGGATTATCAGGGATCTTGGGAACAACATCGTTCTTTGGTTGAGTTTTCTTATAATAACAGTTTTCATTCCAGTATACAGATGGCACCATTTGAGGCGTTATATGGGAAGCGGTGTCGAACTCCAGCTTTTTGGGATAAAGTGGGTGAATGAAAGCTGATGGGACCAGAATTGGTAGAAGAGTTGGCAGAAAAAGCTCAACTGATACAGAAACACATGAGAACAGCTCAGAGCAGGAAGAAGGGTTATTCGGACAACATGAGGAAGGATCTCTCTTTTGAGGTTGGTGATCATGTTTTTCTCAAGGTTTGTCCATGGAAAGTGTGATGCGATTTGGTATGAAAGGAAATTTGATCCCAAGGTTCATTGGACCATATGAAATTCTGGAGAGAGTTGGATCAGTTGCATACAGAGTGGCATTACCTCCGAGTTTATCTAAGGTACACAATGTTTTTCATGTTTCGATGCTGAGAAAGTATATGGCAGATCTATCTCATGTTTTGAGTCCAGAGGTAGTTCAGCTGGAAGAGAACCTATCTTATGAGGAACAACCGGTCCAGATTCTTGACCACAGGGAGAAAGTGTTATAGAATTAGGAGATTTATTAGGTAAGGGTTTTGTGGAAAAACTACATGATTGATGAGGCAACATGGGAATCAGAAAATGCAATGAGGGATAAATACCCCCACTTATTCGATAGGTAAATAAATTGCAGGGTTTCCATTTTCTAAAGGGGGGAAGGATGTAACATCCAAAGTAAGTAATGAATAACAGATATTTTTATCTATGTATATTAATGAATTATATAGTGTTTTAGAGGCTTAAAATGAAAATAAATCCAATATTAAGCATGGAATACACTAATATTGTTTTACTACCTTTGGATGGAAAAACATTTTAAATCAAACTTTTGACAATTTTATAAGATCTATTTGTCAAAATAAACATATTCTTTATGATTGGGACATTGAAATTTACTTTGGGTAGATTTTTGGTATTTTTCTGACAATGTTCATTTTTTTATGAATAATGAAAAATACTGCATTTTACATCAAAACTGTTTTTTCATATAATCTAATTATATGTTCATATTATTTTTTTAACTGATCATAAAGCTTAATTTGAATATATGTTAACCATTTAATCCAATGGTGGTCATTAGGATTAATTTCACTTTGGAATTGGGCATAAACTAATGCCAAACTTTTCAAAGATATTGTTTCAAAAAACCCACTATTTGTTTTGACAACGGGAATTATTTTTAAATCAATTATTGAAATTTCTGTATTTGGAATTTGGTAAAATGGATTACATATTTGGAATCAGAAGTTCCGAATTATGTAATCAAGAATCTTTTGTTTTTGGAAATTATGAATAGTAACGACGGTAATTATCTTTAATTATCTTGGTTAATGAGTAATCGGGTAGTTAAGGATAATAAAATAATATCATAATAATAAAAAATGACACCAACATGTGTCCTAATTCTACTGGTTGTCTCATATCCGACCATGTTATGCCTTGTGCCAAACTTGGGGACCCCATGGAATCACTTTTGTGGAAAGTGACTTGTTATCTTTTTATTTTTTTTAATGAAAGTAAATATAACAAGAATGTATCACCTGATTAAAACATTTTTAATTTTTTCTACATAGATGATATTTTATACTATAAATATTCATTGGAAAGGTAAAATAATTTCCTACATCATAGTATTTTCTTCATAATTTTAAAACTTTATATAAATTAAATTATTTATGACATCATGATGATGCAGTGATTACTTTATTAATAAAGGATATAAATAAAATAAAAAGATAATGTAACATCTATGACCTAAACATATGAAAAACCTATTGGATGGGTATATTTCGAACCCTTATCACCTTATACTCTAATAATATCAATGTGGTACCTCTTAAATACTAATCTCATTTTAAAATAAAGTAACATTTCTTTACTTTTTGAGAGTGCCCCTCCTCTCCTCTTATAAAAGGCCCCCACCTCTACCTCTTTACCCACACTTCCAAAGCCTTTTCCTCGGCCAACACCTACCCATTTTGTCATTACACTTCCCTCTCTTACTCCTTGAAGCCTCACTTTGGGCAGAAGTCTTCCCAAGGAAGCCTTTGATCTCAAACCAAAGGGAGTTACCTGATTTTAAGGTAATGTCTTCACTTGAGTCCTTTTGTTTTATTTTGCTTCTCCAACCTCCTAAACACTTTTTATTCATTTCTTTTGTAACAACTCCAGTATATTCAATATACTAGGATGTTTTTATAAGAAGGATTCGAGCTAAACTTACACACACCAACATCTAATGGTTAAAGAACATACTGTTTCCGTGGATGGGGAATTTATGCCTCCTGAAACGATGATTGTTCAACATTCTTTTAACACCTTAAAAGGTGGCCATTAAGATGAAACTATATTTATATATGATACATAATATGATTATGTTGTTTTTAAGCTTCTGTATTTTTCATTTTGGGCATACCGTTATGGTTTCCATTATGGGTAAACGCGATATCTTCATTTAACGAAGTGCGGACTACCGCCCCCTCAAAGTGATTTGATTTGTTAATACCATATGTGGGACGTATAAAGGATGAAATTATGATATTATATATGATATCACATTCGAATTATAATATACCTTTATATCGTTATTATTCCATTCTATAAAATACGAAATAGAAATGAAAGTAGCGTTCCTACGTACGTACGGCTTACCGTCTCCATGAACGGTGCATTTCATTTCTTACCTCTAAATAATTATGTAATATTATAAATTCATTCAAGTACTAGATATATATGACATATATGATATCTACATCATGAATACAATTATGGATATAATGGATAATGAACAACTTCTAATTATAAAGGGTTTATTTTTTACTCAAGTACCAATGATCATTAAAACGACCATTATTAACTAAAATAATTACATAGTGTTCATGACATGGCAATAAGTGATATAAAAGGAATAATGAACTTGAAAATAGTTCTTAAACAATTAGAAATTAACTCATGTTTATTATTCAGGAGATTAAAGAACGACAGAGTCAAGTCGGACCCGAGGTATGGGACTTTGTCTCAATCTCCATTCATTGAGGCATATTTTGTTTTATACACAACCTTATTTTATACGGTGTATAGACCCCTTTGACTTTTAAATTTATTCAAAAGGAATATTTTTTATACGAATCATTTACTAAATGACAAAAGGGAATGTTTTTGTTGTACGTATGCGGCGACAACGACTTCTCCGCCGCCGTGACCATTATTTGAGTTTCGGCTTCCTCTACATGCCATACCTTTTTTTAAAAGAAAAATAAATACCATGTTTTACTTTTCTTTTATTTTGGTATTGAAAATGGTTTTCATAATGTTTTTATATCAATGTGTTGTTTTTATATATTGTTATTGAAAGGTGTAAATGTTATGTTTCCTTTATGCATGTTTTATGTGATACGATTGTGTTCATGTTTTTGGGAATTATTATGAATACGGGTGGTTCCGTGATAAACTAAGGGCGGGTGAGCCCGATATAGATCTCCAATGCATTGGGTAACACGAAGGAGTGAAACGTTATGGTTTATCCGAAGAGATTTAGGGAATATATTGTGTGGGTATTCCAAACGTAACCAAGAGGGTTACTCCCTACGTAAGAATCACTAGTGCAGAAAACGTTTTTTACGTCGGTTATTTTTCATTATTTACGTCGGTTTTTATGCGACGTTAATACAGACGACGTTATAAATAACGTTTTTTACGTCGGTTATTTAAAACCCGACGTAACATCCCTAACATCACGGTGTTTATCACGTCGGTTCATTAATAACCGACGTGCAAAATGATGAGGGATGGGGATATATAACGGCAGCTATTATATGACCGCCGTGATAAACCGCGGGTGGTGGGGTTTAGCACGTCGGTTATATAATAACCGACCTTCTAAATATGGGTGGGGAGGTTTATCACGTCGGTTATATCTAAACCGACGTGATAAAACTCCTGGGATATCGTTTATCACGTCGGTTTTTTCGAGAACTGACGTGATAAACCGTTCCCGGGCCTTTTATCAAGTCGGTTCTTAATATAACCGACGCGGTAAAAAGGCCTGGGAAACGTTTTAGCACGTCGGTTATCCAATAACCGACGTGGTAAATTGATTCCCAGGCCTTTTACCGCGTCGGTTATATTAAGAACCGACGTGATAAAAGGCCCGGGAACGGTTTATCACGTCGGTTCTAGAAAAAACCGATGTGATAAACCCCTACCGATTTATTTACCACGTCGGTTATTTTATAACCGACGTGAAAGAGATATTTTTTTTAAATAATTGCACTGCTCTCACCAAAAAGCAACCAGAAACCAAACAACAAAAATAACCATGCCAGCCCTCCCCCAAGCCCCAACTGAACCCCACCCTCATCTATACCCACCTAACAACCTGGCCAGCCCTCCCCCACCACATTGGAGCCCCACCACAACCCTTGGACACCCCCCCCCCCCCACCCCTTGGACAGCCCCCACCCTCATTTACACCCCCACAACCCCTAGTACAGCCTCAAACACCCATTGGACACCCCTCCCATAGCCCTTGGACACCCCCCACCCCTTGGACACCCCCACCCCTTGGACAGCGCCCCCACCCCCTGGACACCCCCCCGACCCCTTGGAACCCCCCCCCCCCCCGACCCCTTGGAAACCCCCCCATCCCCTTGGATAGCCCCAAACACCCCTTGGACACCCCCCACCAATTGGACACCCCCCCACCCCTTGGACAGCCCCCCCCCCCCTCATTTACACCCAACCGACCCCTTGGACAGCCCCAAACACACCTTGGACACCCCTCCCATATCCCTTGGACACCCCCACCCCTTGGACACCCCCCACCCTCATTTGCACCCCCCCCCCCCCCGACCCCTAGGACAGCCCCAAACACACCTTGGACACCCCTCCCATATCCCTTGGACACCCCCCAAACACCCACCCACCCCCTTGGAACCTCTCCCCCCATACCAAAATCCAGACCAGAAAAACCATCAACAGTAGACCAAAACAAGAAGTAGAGAAAAATTAAACATTCACTTATATAACATTCAAAACTTACATTGTCAAATTAAAAAAAAACTAAATCCAACCTAAACGACTACGAAATACACAATTACATTGACAATATTCAAAATTACATTTTACATTACAAACAACTAAAAGTCAATCAAACCTGTAAAATAATTTGACCACTCCACTTGTAAGTGTTTGATATCTTCAGCAGTATAGGGTTGAGGGTCATCAAAAAGCTACAAAGGAAAAGGATAGTAGTCAACGTGTATAATGAATAAATCAAATTGAAATATTATAAGAAAGAGGAAATCTTACCAGGTCAAAATTCAGAACTGTCCCAGTTGTTATTATTTCATACATAAATCTTAACATGTAATATCCGCATTCGATGATGCCTTGTTGCTCATGACATTTCTGTTTGAATGAGTGTAAATTCAATATATTATTTTTATGTAATAAATCAAAATGTACAAATTATAAATGGATATTTACCTTCGCATGTACATATTTGATCTTGAAATTCCTTTTCTTTGCGCTTTTTCGAAAGTGGACCCATGCCATGTTAGAAAATAATACGAATGGGGTAAATTTAAAATTCATTATAATATATAAAACTATTGTGAAATTGAAACTTACGTTTCCAATATATTCTTAAAACTTTCTCGCACATCATTATGGAGAAAGCATATCCAATAAAGTGCTTTCTCCCTAGGGCAAAAAACCCCTAACATCCAATGATCCCTGATAAAAGGAAATTTAAAGTTAGTGGTTTTTTATGTTAAAAGATAATTAACTCTTTGAGAGGGATGTGTTTCATACCTCTCACAAAAAGGCATCATCCAACACTGTGTGATTACATTCTTTTCAAATCTATCTGCAATATAAATCATTCTTTGTTCCTCATCCAATGCACATGCTTCAGGGGAAATCAATTGTGGGTCCACGAATCCATATACATCTGTCAGCTCATTCCTCTCACAAATTTTATACAGATACCTAATACAAAGAAGACATAAGTATACATTTTTAATAAATATAACGCAAGGAAAAGGTGTTAAGACTTACATGATAAAAATTTGCACCACGTTGATGCCCAACTTATCTCCAGTGACAAACTCCATGATATCAGTTTTCATGATCCCCACACTTAGTTCACGTCGACAGACATGAGCTTCCATTGTAAAGTCATAATGATCCGCCAACAAATTTGAATATCTTGACAATTTGTCAAGACTGCTAGTATCTGCGTCTGATGTCATAGCTATCTGTCTTTGTTGTTGTCTATACAGTATTTCTTTACCTTTGAAGTATTCCTGTAAAATTAAATTGAAAAATATATTAGTTTTCAAATGATAAAACATTAATAAAAATATAAAATAAAAGATATAACATCCATACCTCTATGGTAATGAGTAGAAAAAGTCTGGATGGCCAAAGTAAAAAATGGCCGATACTATGTCCAACTGTCGTCACCTCATCTGTAGGTAATGGTATCCGAGATGATCTATCTATAATATCCTGTACAGTGACCCTCTGATTCTCTACCTCTAACTGTTGATGATGAACTGTATCTCCTATACAATATACCATCCCATATGCAACTATATGATATTGAGGATCATCAACATACAACTCACAATAAGTAGGTAGCTGCGGCGGAGGAGGAGGATCAAAAATGGGGTCCGCAGGCTGAGGTGGGGGAGTGGGAGCTACTGGGAGAGGTGGAGTGGGAGCTGCACCCTGAAATTGTCTTTGCAAGTCTGCAAACATAGACTGCACCGATGCTCTAATCTTGTCCTCCATTGTCGCATTAATATTATGGACTTCAGCCTCCAAGGATTCTATTTTTTTTATAAACTCCCTCAACGTTAGAAGTTGAGGAACGTGGCAACACTTTTCTTACCGATACATCTGTCGGATATCCTCTTACACGGCCAGGATGTTCGGGCTTTCCCAATGCCACAGATAAAATATCTTCCCTCCCAGATGGTGTAAATGTCCCCTGTGAACTCTGCTCCTCAAGAGAGTCCTGTAATAATTAATTGAACATTTCTATAATGATTGGAAATATATGACGAAAATAGTAAACTTAAATAAATAAAATAGATATCTTACAATCCTCTCAACTACGAGTCTCGATTCTTCCGAAAGATATTGTCCTTTTTTGCCCTTCCGAGCTCTTTTCCATTTCTCATGTCTAGATGGAGGGGATGGAGGGGCCACCTCTCCAGAGCTTGAAGACTCAGCTCTTAGTTGTTGAAATTTTTCTGCCATCCTTTGTTCTTCCAATAATGCATACCCTCCCCGAGATAAACTATGAGGGTATACATTTTTAGATTGGGTCTCTTGATGAGCTTTCCTTGTTTGCTGTAAATTAAGAATAAGTAATCATTAAAAAAACAATAATAAGATCATTTATATAAGAAAGATTATAAAAGTTTACATTGCCCTTACCAAAAATGATTCTTTTCTTCTACTTTCAAAAAATTGTCTCCATGTGTCTTCATCTATAAAAGGATATATACGACATGGATTCTCACGACTCCTATGACCATAAATGAAATCAGATGAGAGGGTTGATTTGAAATCCCTCCATCTCCTAGCAGCCAACGATAAACATTTCTTGCTGACTCCTCCAGTGTCAGGAATATCAAATGTCATCTGATAAAAAAGAGGTTAAAAATATTGTATATACTAGAAACATTTAAAGAAAAGTCAAACAATAGCAAAAGATCTTACCAAAATGGTCTCCCACAGCTGAGAAATTATCGCCTTATCCACACTTCTCCAATCATCATAGAGAATGCTTACTTTACTCTTAGCCTGAGTTGCTACAAACCCCTTAAAATCTTTAGCATTTGGACCTCTAGGAAGATCATCATCATCAAACTCCACGACTATCCTCTCCTCCTTCGTACGGACAACACATAATTTTGGTAAACGTGTGCACCCACGCTTACCAACCTTTGAACTCTTTTTCGTAATAGGAGCATGTGAATGTTCCTCCCCAGATGTATGACCAATATGCTCATCTCCAGAATCATGTGGCTGATCAACTGATTGATCTGTCATTTTCCTTCAAATCAAAAAAAACAAACATTAGTTCACAAATATACAAATTCAAATATTGTAATACTACTTAATCAGAAAATAGAAAAGTGTACTAAATTACAAAATAGTAAACATTGGTAATATGGTAAGCATGTTAAACAATGATAAACATGGTAAACACAGTCTATTGTACCCCTCTCTCTTGGATTTTAATGATCACAATCACTCTTATTATGTTCTAACTTGTTTTCAAGTGTTTTTGTTGATAGGCAAAAGGTTGCCAAGGTGTTGGCCCAAGAAAGCTAAAAAGTGGACTCACTGAGTCCACCGGTCAGCCGGTGTGAGCTCACCGGCCAGCCGGAGGACCCAGGCAGTAGACTTGCCCACTGCCTGGTGTCACCGGCCGGCCGCTGGCTCACCACCGGCCGGTGGTCCAGACAGAGGAAGGCTCTCTGTCTGGTCCACCGGCCGGCCGGTGGTAATCCAGCGGCCGGCCGGTGGTCCAGACAGAGAGCCTTCCTCTCTGTCTGGACCACCGGACGGCCGCTGGCTCACCACCGGCCGGCCGGTGGACCAGACAGAGAGCCTTCCTGTCTGGACCACCGGCCAGCCGGTGCGCCCAGGACTTCTCCTCTTTAAGTTTTTTATTGTTTTATCATTTTGGTTTGATACATGATTTAATAAGTAAAAAATTTACAATATCTAACATTATATGAAAAAACTAAATGTAAACATGTGTTACCTGTAATTTTAGGAATGTACAGTTGGATTGTTTTCCCAAATTCCTTCGTCGTGATCGTTCCTTATGGCACAAACCATGTCTTCAAAATACTCATCATTATGTTCTGTTAATCTTTCCATGGAAGTATGGATCTCACATAAATCAGCATCTTCATCAAATTCATCCTCACCAACATATTGTTTTTTCCCTTGTAAAACAACAGCCCACTGCATATCTGATTGATCTACTACATAGAAAATTTGTTTGGCATGTGTTGCCATTATAAAAGAATCAGATGTGTCTTCCAATCTATTCAGATTAACAAGTGTCATTCCAAATTCATCGTGTCTAACACTGTTGTTACCGATAAACAATTTACAATTAAAAACAGGAACTTTAATTTTAAAGTAATCAGCCGCCCATATGTCTTCAATCACTCCATAATATGCACTTGATGCCGAAATTGGGTTTCTGTCCTTAGCACTCGAAAAATGCATTGCTTCTGCAAACACCAATACACCACTATTCTGAACTGCACTTCTGTTGTCCTGAGCTTTCGTATGAAATGTATAGCCATTAATGTCATAAGCGGACCATGTTATCACATTTAAAGATGGACCACCCACTATCCATTTTAATGTCTCTGATACATCTGATCTACCAAGCAAGGTCTTTTTAAACCATGGCAAAAAAGTTTTGTTGTGCTCATTCAAAATACACATTTCTTTCTTCTTTGGATGACATTGTTTCAACTCATTAATATGCAATGTGATATACGGTTGAACATCAGCTATGTTATTCAAGATGTATGATTCTAACTTCTTCATCTATTCAGCTGACAGTGATTTGACTTTCAAGCCACGAATCCCCTTTCCCTCATTATTAACCCGTTCATGGCGAGATGGAGGCAAACCTATGTGTTGCGCCGTAGCCAAGTAGCTCGTACAAAACTCTGCTACCTCCTCAGAAATATACTTTTCAATAATGGAGGCTTCAGGTCGATATGGATTTTTAACATATCCCTTTAATATTTTCATATACCTTGCAAAAGGATACATCCAACGAAGATATACAGGTCCACAAAGCTTTATTTCTCGAACCAGATGAATAATTAAATGCACCATCATATCAAAAAAAGTTGGAGGAAAATACATTTCCAAATGACAAAGTATAAAAATTGCATCCTTTTCCAAAATGTTCAAAGCATTCACATCAATCGCCTTGTTACAAATTGAATTGAAAAAATAACACAACCTCATTATAGTCTTTCTGACACGGATGGGCAATATTCCACGCAGTGCAACTGGTAGAATTTGTTGCATCATGACGTGACAATCATGTGATTTCATACCTATCAACTTCAAGTCTTTCAATGAGACAAAAGTTTTTACATTTGAAGAATAATCTTGAGGCACTTTGATATCATGAAGACACTGACAGAAGCTACTTTTCTCCCTCTTCGATAATGTATGACAAGCTGGGGGAAGAAATGTTCATCTTCCTATAGGAGTGGGAGCTAACTCCAAACGTATTCCCATTGATAGTAGGTCTAACCTTGCATTCAACCCATCTTTTGTCTTTCCTTTAATATCTAGCAATGTTCCGATCAAAGAATCACAGATATTCTTCTCCACGTGCATGACATCAATATTATGTTTGACTTCATGATACCTCCAATATGGTAGCTCAAAAAATATTGACCTTTTCTTCCAAATATGTCTATCATTACCAGATTTCTGTGTCTTTCCCAATGTCACATCAAGGTTTTTCACCCTCTCAAAATACAAAGATGGGGATAAAGGTTTTGGAGCAGTATCAAATTATTGTGAGCCATTGAATTCCTTTTTTAGTCTTCTATAAGGGTGATCCATAGGCAAAAACTTTCGATGACCCATGTACACTGTTTTCCTCCCATGATGCAATTGACAATATGACGTCTGTTGTTCGCAAATTGGACATGATTTATGCCCTTTAACACTGTATCCAGACAAATTTACATATGCTGGGAAGTCATTTATAGTGAATAGAAGCACTGCATGCAGTTGAAAATATTCCATTTTATAAGAATCATACACCCTAATACCATCATCCCATAACAGTAACAAATCATCAATCAGCGATGACAAGTATACATCAATATCATTGTCGGGTTGCTTTGGACCAGAGATCATGATACTCAACATGACATATTTGCGCTTCATACAAACTTTAGGAGAGAGGTTGTAAATTACCAATAAAACAGGCCATGAACTATGTGTGCTACTGAGGGTTCGGTATGGATTCATTCCATCTGTGCACAAGCCTAGTCTCAGATTTCTAATTTCATTTCCAAATGTAGGGTACTGGGCATCAATTTTCTTCCATTGTGGACAATCAGCTGGATGACGTATTTTTCCATCACATACCCGCTCATCAGCATGCCATCTTAACCTTTTTGCATCATGTAAATTAGCAAATAAACGTTTGAAACGAGGAATTATAGAAAGATACCAAAATACTTTTGAAGGGAGCTTTGTAATCTCTACATCAGCTTGTGATTTTTCTTTCACCTTATACCGTGATGTCCCTCATTTAGGACACTCTTTCAGAAATTCATATTCCTTCCTATATATAATGCAGTCATTCGGACAGGAATGTATTTTCCTGTATCCCAATCCCATCGGGCATAATATTTTTTTGGCCTTATAATGTGAATCTGGAAGATCGTTATCTTTTGGAAGAATGTCTTTCATCAATTGTAGCAGCTCTGTAAAACTTCTGTCACTCCATCCATGTTTCGCCTTCATGTTAATCAATCTTAACACTGCCGACAAAACCGTAAAATCTGTACAACCAGGATATAACGGTTTTTCGGCATCACCATATAGACGTGCAACTGTCGGTTCTATCTCAATTTGTTCTGCTACAATATCGCAAATCATTTCTTCAATTCCATCGGAGTTACCATCTTGCGATTCATTATCATCAGTGACATTCTGTCCAGTTTCGCCATGCCAAATCCAAGGGTTGTAAATCGGATTGAAACCATGACAAATCAGATGATCTTTTATCTCTCTACTTTTCAACTTCTTCATATTCAGACATTTCAGGCATGGACAGAAAAAAATGTCACTACTTGGAACATTTCGTTTAGCAAATTCCAAAAAGGCATCAACACCTTCCTCATATTCATTGCTCATTCGATGTGCCGTAATCCAACTTCGACTCATTATTACCTATAACAAATAGAAAAAATATATATATTTTTTAGATAAGACAAATATATGTTTATATGAAAAAAATCATAATTTGAATGTAAACAATTTTGAAATATAAAACAAATCGATGTGTATTTAAAAAAATATGCATGAATATTATTTTTTAAACAAAATATAGTAAGATATAACACCCCTGGACACCCCCTGACCCCTCTGGACAGCCCCCCGCCCCTCCTGGACACCACCCCCACCCCCTACCCCCTTGGACACCCCCTGGACATCCCCCAACCCTCTGGACAGCCCCCCCACCAACCCGGACAACCCCAAATACCCTCTGGAGAGGCCGCCACCCACTTGGACAGCCCCCCACACCCATCCACCCCCTTGGACACCACCCTGGACACCCCCCGACCCCTCTGGACAGCCCCCGACCCCTCTAGAAAGCACCCCCACCCCTCCTAAACACCACCCCCCACCCCCTACCCCCTTGGACACCCCCCTGGACACCCCCAACACCCACACACACCCTTGGACAGCCCCCCACACCCACCCACCCCCTTGTAAACCCCCCTGGACACCCCACCGACCCCTCTGGACAGGCCGCCACCCACTTGGACAGCCCCCCACACCCATCCACCCCCTTGGACACCACCCTGGACACCCCCCGACCCCTCTGGACAGCCCCCGACCCCTCTAGAAAGCACCCCCACCCCTCCTAAACACCACACCCACCCCCTACCCCCTTGGACACCCCCCTGGACACCCCCCAACACCCACCCACACCCTTGGACAGCCCCCCACACCCACCCACCCCCTTGTAAACCCCCCTGGACACCCCACCGACCCCTCTAGACAGGCCGCCACCCCCTTGGACAGCCCCCCACACACACCCATCCCCTTGGACACCACCCTGGACACCCCCCGACCCCTCTGGATAGCCCCCGACCCCTCTAGAAAGCACCCCCACCCCTCCTAAACACCACCCCCACCCCCTACCCCCTTGGACACCCCCCTGGACACCCCCCAACACCCACCCACACCCTTGGACAGCCCCCCACACCCACCCACCCCCTTGTAAACCCCCCTGGACACCCCCCGACCCCTCTGGACAGCCCCCCACCCCTCTTGGACACCACCCCCCACCCCCTACCCCCTTGGACAGCCCCTAGACATCCCCCAACCCTCTGGACAGCCCCCCACCCACCCGGACAACCCCAAATACCATCTGGAGAGGCCGCCACCCACTTGGACAGCCCCCCACACCCATCCAACCCCTTGGACACCCCCCTGGACACCCCACCGACCCCTCTGGACAGGCCGCCACCCCCTTGGACAGCCCCCACACCCACCCATCCCCTTGGACACCACCCTGGACACCCCCCGACCCCTCTGGACAGCCCCTGACCCCTCTAGAAAGCACCCCCACCCCTACTGGACACAACCCCCCACCCCCGACCTGCTTGGACACCCCCCTGGACACCCCCCAACCCTCTTGACAGCCCCCCCCCCCACCCCTCCTAAACACCACCGCCCACCCCCTACCCCCTTGGACTCCCCCCTGGACACCCCCCAACACCCACCCACACCTTTGGACAGCCCCCCACACCCACCCACCCCCTTGTAAACCCCCCTGGACACCCCCCGACCCCTCTGGACAGCCCCCCACCCCGCCTGGACACCACCCCCCACACCCTACACCCTTGGACACCCCCCTGGACACCCCCCAACCCTCCCACCCCCCTGGAATCACTGAAAATTTACCATAACAAGAAGTTGGGCCATTCAAAGAATGTTTTTAGGTGTGGAGGAAGGACTGAGTTTCAATAAATAAGATCATGGTGCCAAAATGAGTTAAAAGGGTTCGCAATCGAAGAATCTTAGCTAGTTTCAACAAAAAAATCACTACACATATATATATATACTATCCGCGAAAAAAAACGAACAAGTGGGAGGATTACCTGAGTGCTGCGAGTTTAGATGATTGATCCGAGGAGATTAAATATGAGAAACGATGATCACAAAACGAATCTAAACCAACGAAATGGACGAGCCGATTCGGGTTTACGCGCGAGAGAGACGAGTCGCGACTGTTGAAGGTAAACTCGCGAATGACAATCAACTAGTCTGGGGTAAATTTTTAAATGAGTTATCACGTCGGTTAGTCAATAACCGACGTTATAATTTTTTTAAAAACATTAATAACATCGTTTATTCAATAACCGACGTAAAAACCTTCCTCCGATTCTTTTTTTACGTCGGTTATTTTATAATCGACGTTATAAATGGCTCAAAATCCGCGTTTTTTTACGTCGGTTATGGAATAAACGACGTAAAAAACATCTGCGGATTCTTTTTTTACGTCAGTTATTTTATAACCGACGTAAAAAGGCCTTCAAAAACCGCGTTTGTTACGTCGGTTATTCAATAACCGACGTAATAACTCGTACATATGCCGATTTGTTACGTCGGTTATTCAATAACCGACGTAACAAACACCCCTGGCTTCTGTTTTTTACGGCGGTTAATGTATAACCGACATAAAAAACGAGGCCGCGCAATTAATAACGTCGGTTATAAAATTAACCGACGTTAAAGGTGTACTAAACACAGGTTTTTACGTCGGTTATTTAATAACCAACGTAAAAAACCTCGATTTACATATTATGACGTCGGTTTTATATAACCGACGTAAAAAATCGTGACGTAAAAAACGTTTTCTACACTAGTGAATGTTATGAATGCCTTAAGTTACCTTTATGTATTATGATTTATATGATTTATTCATGATCTTATGAGGTATATTAAAGTGCTTATGGTTTATGGGTAAAGTATGATTTCATTCTTATGTATATATGTACCCATGTTTACTTTCCATATTTTTATATCCCTTACTGATCATTTTATGCTCATCCCAAGTTTTTTGAAATGTTTTTCACAGGTTAAGGGAAAGGTACATGTTATGATGACAGTGTCAAGGAAGTGTTAAGAAAGAATCCATGTTTTATTTTAAATATGTTTCCATTGATAGGAAAAATGAATACTATATTTTATGTAACATCTTTGTTTAAATGTGGAATGTAATGCAAGTTTTTTGTTCTAATTCTCTAAAACTCTAAACCTGAAAAGATCCTCGAGGTGTAATCTTGTAATAACTCAAGATTAAGTAAGATTTAAGGCTAGGGCCTTATAGATACGCTTAATTCCCCATTAAAAGAGGTTCGCATTATCCCGGACAGTTTGACCAAGTAAAAACATCCCAAGCCATAGGAATAATTAATATAGGATTTATGGACTTTGTATCAACATTAAGAGTCATTAAAATAAGGCTTTAAATGCATTTTATTTTAAAGGAAATGTCAAGGGGGTGAAACTGTAGAATGCTAGAAACACTGTTCAAAGTCCACTTTTAGAAGTCCACTGTTAGAAGTCCGCTGTTTAAGTCCGCTGTAAGAAGTCCACTATTAGAAGTCTGTTGTTAGAAGTCTGCTGTTAAAAGTTCTCTCTTAGAAGTCTACAGTTAGAAGTCCGTTGGTAGAAGTCAGTAGTTAGAATTCCACTCTCAGATATCCGCTTTTATAAGTATGTTGTTTGTAGTCTCCTGTTAAAAGTCCATTATTAGAAGTCCGCTGTAAGAACCACATAAATCTGAAAAACACTGTTCACTGAACCTCCTTGATAGAACATTGTTCACTGAATCCTCACTGATAGAACATTGTCCACTAAATCCTCATGAATATAACATTTTTCACTAAATACTCACTGATAGAACACTGTTCAGAAAACCTCACTGATAGAATAGTGTTCAATGAATCCTCACTAATACAACAATATTCATTGAATCCTCACTGATAAAACACTTTTCACTAAATCATCACTGATAAAACACTATTCACTAAATCATCACTAATATAACAATGTTCACTAAACATCACTGATATAACATTATTCACTGAATCCTCACTGATAGAACATTGTTCAGTAAATACTCAATGATAGAACATTGTTTACTAAATCATCCCTGAGAGAACACTGATCACTGAACCTCACCGATAGAACACCATTCACCTACCGTTATAGGTTATCGATAGAGGTTACAAATAGGGGTTACCGATAGAACTGTTCACTAAAGGAACTGTTCATAGTATTGGAAATTTGGAAAATGAAAGAGAGGTTACTGTTAAAGGTTACTGATAGAACTTTTCACTGATGAAACTATTCCTATAATTGGAAATTTGGAAATAAAATTATTAGGGATAAGTCACATTAAACTCCCAGAACACCTCAAACACTATATATTCACAACGTAATGGACCTGAGAGGTTCGAGACATTACAATATCCCTATGTAATCCACAATAATTAAGTATTCTAATTGTTAAAAGGAAGGAAATAATTAAATATGATGTCATAAGGTGAAATATTGTGATGTGAAATAGCAAGGTTATACATGAAATATTTACACTATTGAAGATGATTTGACTACAATGACATGTAAATAGAAGGTGGAATAATACGATGAAGTTAATTTAATGTTTTGATAATAATTATAATACCTCTTTTTATATTCCTAATTTTTGTTTTAATAATTTTAATGATATCATAGTGTGAATAATCATGATATATTTAAGGATTGTACAGAAATAGTTATTCTAAATTGATTCAGCGGTATGTGATGAATATTTATTATAACCAAGAGATGTTATTCTATAGAAATTTGATATTTTAAAAACACATGATTGGATGGACAATAAAGAACAATTAATGTCTGATGATAAAGAGTGTTTTACGGGACAATACCTTTATATAATTTTAAGGTTGTCGTTATAATGTTGGGTTTTCTATATTTCGGATTTAAGGAATATATTCAACAACCAGTGTTATTATTTTTAAAAGCATGTATTTTTTTAATATTCTGTTAAGTTGTTCAAGGTAATAATATATTTGGTATGTGGTATTAAGAGGTACATTATTTTTTTGGGGAATCTATTTATATGTTTATTTTTTTAAAAATTCAGTGACCTTCCGTTTTTTCATCGAATTTGAAAAAAATAATTTGGACATTTATTAAGATTAATTACTAGTGGAATGGATTAAATTAAATGTTGGAAATTATTTTTTGTTGATAAAATTTTATAACCTTTTTGGTTTCAAAAATATTTAATGAACTATGTAATTTCTTATGGACCAAATGAATCATTCATAGTGATCCTTGCATGGCACATTCATCATAAATATTCGCCTTCTAGTGTATGAAATGAAGTATAAATAGATAAAAACCATGAAAATGATGACATTATTCTTGTGAAAAGGAAATAAATTAGTTAAGATTATTTTCTGAAGATTCAATATCAATAGTAAATTAATCCCCCATCTGTAGGAAAAGAATATAGTAACAAATAAATTATTTTTTTACAATTTTTTCTAATAAATAAAGTGTCTTTTATCCGATCATATATTTAATGTTTGCTGATGGTTAACTTTATAATGACCATGTTCTATATCACTCTTAATTAGAGCATCATAGATATATTTTTTATTAAATTTCCATTTTTTCATGTTCTTCATATGATGTTCTTTAGGAATACCTAATTTTTGGGTGACCTTCACATTTCTCATTCTCTCCTTGGAAGAGGTTGTTTTATCATTCATTTTTACGATGTGGGCTTTCCAAAAGGGTATTATAAAATTACAGCATAATGATTACCAATGAAAATTTTAAATTGTGGGATCAAAATTTATTCAATGAATTGGTAATGCAACACACGATTATTTAATGGTATGACTCTTTTTAAATATAACTTCATCAACATCTTATGTTGCACATAACACTGAGCTTTATCAATTGATTAAATATTGTTATTTAATTGTGAATGTTATCACCTAGCTATTATAATTTTTATTATGAATGAAATTAACTAAATTATTAAAATATTGTATCCCCATATTTATAAAATGAATCAATTGGCCAGTAGTAAATTATAAATGAAAATAAAAAAAATCAAACATAAATGATTTTAATAATTTTTTTTATTCCCACAATTGTGTTCTATAATAATTAATGAAATTCATCACTATAATAGAGATATCAAAATAAAATTTTTGTGTTTTATATTCAATATTCTTTTTTCTATTTTTTCATTATGATTTATATGCTTAAAATAATACTAAATCCAATTTTAAGCATACAAGCTATACATTCTATAAAATGATAATTTACCACCTTTTAATGGTGCACGTGTTTTAAAACTATACATTAACACTTTTATAAATACTATTTTTCAATATAAGAAAATTTTATGAACTAAAATGTCAAAAATAGAATAAAGTTATTTTTTGTTATTTTCCTAAGTTGATTCATTTTTTGATGAATAGAAAAGACCTATAGTTTTTTATGAAAAATAGTATCTTTTTTTATTTCATCAAAACATAAATATGTTTTAAAAACTTATTAAACTTATGTAATGTCCGATGTATAATATTATAATATAAATATCAATAAAAAATTCCATAACATGTAAATTTTAATTTATTAGAATATAAATATAAAAATCATTTTCTATGTCGATGTAGTGATTGCACACTACTGGAAAAGGATGATTTGGATCCTTATTGATAAAAATAGAGATCTAAAGAACATCAGCATGCTTTCAAATAAATTATTATGTAAAAATGATTATTTTTATTTAATGTTCAAAAATATTGAGTTATATAGCAACAAACTTATACAAATTCTTGTGAAATTCATTCACGAGAAATGGAAAGTCAAATTAAATAATTAAATAATTTATTTTGACAAGGTTATGGGTAAATATAAATATAAAAAGAATATTATTGATTATATTGATCCTAATTAGTTTGTTTTTATGATATAAACTTTCTAGATAAATTTTAAGAATGGTTTCAAAATAGAACATCCACAATTAAACTGATAGAAAACAATTTAATAAAATATTCTAGATGGTATAATAAGAGATAAATATAAATGAATTATAAGATTCAATAAATGTTGATTACATAGAAGAAAAATACAATATTAAAATCATAGAAAAATTCCAAAGATAGATACATGTGTTTACATTGAAAAAATTTATTTAAAAAGATTTGTAATTATAAAAGAATATATTTTATTTATAATGTAGACAGTATACTAATAAAGGGTTCCTCGTGAAATTACAACACAATAATATATGTAAAATAATTTCATTTCATATAAGTTAAAACAATCCAACCCGTACTTTTAAAAAAAAGGAACACTGATCAATGATTTGAAAACAAAAAGATATATTTTATTTTCAAAACATTTCATAAATGATATGCCTTGGTGTGAAATAACTTTATTTTCTTAAGGTATTGTTTTAAAAAAAATTGAAAACATCCATAGAAAATATGGACATGGAAGATAAGTATTCCCTTATGGAGACATAAATATAAAAATCATCAATAAATGTGAAATTGAGAAATGAAATCATTCAGATTTGTAACCTATTAAATCATATGCGGCATGAAATAATGAAAATTAAATGTATTTGTAAGTAACATAATATTATGTATATGACATAAAAAGATATTATTGGGAATTATATATACCTCATAAATGAAATAAATAGTGTCAAAAAATGTGTCAAAAAAATTAAAATATAGAAAAAATGACATAGACAAATCATATCATTGATGTTGTCATTAGTCAAATGGAAATTATAATAACTTTATAAAATTACAATAAAAATAATATTTATCATAATATGTTAGTAGAAAATGATGATAAAATAATTCCATGTAAACAATCTCACAATAATGATACAAAACCATGTATTTTCTAGTATAAGAATAATAAAATTAAGTATCAATAACTAATCTTGTAATGATGCAATGTTTAATTTCAAATGTCTAAAACATATTTTCAAGGCCTCATCCATGATTTCAACATATATTGGTATAATTTTTGTCAAAATATATCATAGTTTACCTCATGAGAAAAAATGGTACATCGAGGGACATGAGCAGGCCCCCACTAAACACATACTACGTCTAATGAATTAATCATATAATATTTTTGAATCATAATCAATATAAAAATAAATATTGAAAGTAGAATACAAAAATCAATCACATTCCCCATTTAATGAACCTATCACGAACCATCCAAAATAAAATGTTTAATTGTATCAAAATAGTATGTCCCCTTTCAAATTGTTCCTTAACTATCCATAGAAATATGATGAATGGTATTAATGAAATAAATATAAACTATATAATAATTAAATTTATCTGATTTTTTCATTAATGAAAAATATATATATTTAAAAATATTATTGATGAAAATAACCATTTTTATTTTTAAATTAACTTATGGGAAAATAAATTTTACAAATAATTTTGAGAATAAATTTCACTAAAAATATCAGTTCAATAAAATAAATTTTTATATAAAAAAAATTTAGTGGCCATGATTGAAATAAATTTTATTCATGAGGTAAATGATAAAAAATATATTCCATTTCATAATTCAAAAAAAACCCAAACGGGTGTTTTTTTAAATTGAAATGAATATTCAATTCAATAAATTTTCTAAAAATTAAAACATGGGTAAAAAAGAGTTTAACCAATTATAGTTGAGTATTAAAAAAACCTATAGAAAATATTTTTGGAAAACATAAACATTAAAGAGAATTATTCAATAATAAATTTATAAAAAATCAATTTCAAATCATGATTAGATTGTTGAACCAACTGTTATCTTGCTCATTAGTTTTGTTGACTATTCTTTAACATCCTATATAATGGATTAAATCATGATATTAGTTTATACATGGACCATATATATACTTAATATATCATATATTACCCTTTAATATCATATTATCACTAGTTAGTTAATAAAATCTTAGTATTTCCTAGTATTTTGTGTGTTATCTTCTTCATTTTTTTATTCATGTTTTATTTTGTAAGTCACATTTCTTGTTCCTATTAAATATTTATTACATATAAATAATGATATTATGTACATATATATAATATTTATTAATTGTATACATCATTTATAATTGGTATTGTATGGTCAAACTGAAAATGAATCACATCACATATTGGAGATGGTAGGTCGCACATACGCACAAGCGGTGATATAATTCCATTAATAGAAAAAGGATAAAAAAATTTATGGAATATTTTTTTATTAAAGAATAAATTTTATTTAATAAATTTTATGTATATGTAATATTTCTTTCATTGTATCCATCCAAGGTAATATTATATATTCAGATATATTATACTTTGTTTATTAATTTATAATGTAAATAACACATGAATATAAAATATAATATGAAATAAACATGAGAGTGTTAGTAAGGATGATTACATCTTCTTCTGGGGAATTACATTATAACTTTTCTTAAGGAAACTATGGATAGTCATTTCGATGTACCAAAAACTCTATAACCTTGGTAATAATGTTTATCGGAGAACTAGGTAGATATTGGTAAGGATATATGGCTAAATTTTGTATAAATATTTGAGGTAGGATGATCCCTTTTTTAAATAATGTGAGGAAAACATTAGGAAAACTTCAAAATCACAAAATATAGTTAGGATTTTCTAGATCCAATGACATAAGAATTGCCAATATTGGAATAGGGAATCAAATTGTAAACATAAACATATCCATATTGATATTATTTGATATTTCTAATATTTATTGAATAAGTTAATAAAATATTAATTCAATAGTATTCCATTATTGTAAAATTTCAAACTATTAATTTATTTTTAATTCTAGTGCATCAAAAAAACGTTGGAAATAGAATGAAATTATTTCAAAATTCCCAATTAAATCCAATTTATATGAAAATTTAATTATTAAATTTTAGTCAGTATAAACATATAAATATTATTAGATTTAAAATAAGTTATTTTATATTTCTTTTAATTTAATAACTATTTTTTTAGAATTTTATAAACATTTATTGTATTTATATGATTTAAGAAACATAAAATTAATTTAATAATGAATTGTTTTTAAAAGGTCAAATATATAAATTATGGTTTTCTCATATATTGATTTTATACCATTTTTTAAACATAAATGTAATCATCTATAATAGGGGTTTTTGAGTAAAATATCAATCAAACACACATGCACACACAACGCAAATAGACTTGCCAAAAATTCTGGTCATGCCCCCCAAAGGGATAATATAGACAATTCCACTGTTAAATAATATATTAATGTCTTCTAGGAAACAATTTTTTTTCCACAATTACCCTCCCTTTTTTTGTCCCTATGTCTTTTATTGCATCAACATGTGCATAGGTCTTCAACCGTTTCCTACATTATGCATGCCACATCGCCTACTCACATCATGCTTATGTCACCACCACCAATGTGTTGTGCGGAGAAAACGAGGAAAAATGGCAAGAGGGGGGGTGAATTGCCTTTTTAAAAAAAAGATTAACAAATTAAAATCAATGTAAAGAATGCAGCGGAAATAAAGAGGCAATCACACAAGAAATTGTTAACGGAGTTTGGCCAAAAACCCGACCTACGTCTCCGCTCCCAACTCAACCGTTGAGAGATTCTACCGCTTGCTTTTCAATGGTTTTAGCAAGAAACCCACTAGGCTTTGAGGTAGCACTAGGACCTATTACAGCTTGCTTTTGAATTGGTTTAGCAAGAACCGACTTGCTTTTAATGGTTGAGAAAGAACCCACTAGCCTTATTACAGGTGAAGGCTAGCTCACCTATGACACAAGCCTTTTAAAAGGAAAGGCTTGAAGAAACCTCTTCACACCTTAGTGGTGATGTGAAACCCAAAATAAAGGGGGTTGAAGAAAGAGTTTGGGGTTTATAGGCACAAACCCAAATTTAAAGCTCAAAATAAATAAAACAAGAAAAACCGTAATTGAGGAAGACTTGGGTGCCAAAGTATGATGGAGTTGATGTAGCGTGCTCTCCCAAGCTTCTTGAGGTGCTCCTTGGATTGAAAAATGGTTGGAGCACTTGAGGATCCTTGAAGGTGGAGCGCCGGAGGTTCGCCAAATGTTCAACAATATGTCCGAGCGTTTGGTATATGATCCGGTGGGTGTCCGGGGCTTCCTTGGCCTTTATTTATAGGCATGGAACCCTTGGGGAGTCTTCGGAGCCGTTGGAAAAGGCCTCGGAGCCGTTGGAGGCCAAAAGAGGGTTGACTGGTCAAAGCCAACGGCTAGTTTGACTGGGCTACCGGCTGTCCGGTGCAGGGCCACCGGCTGGCCGGTGCCTTGGATGTTGAGAAGGCCTTCTGCCCAGGCAGCACCGGCTGACCGGTGCCAGAGCCACCGGCTGGCCGGTGGGCAGACAGTAGCCATCACTGTTTGATCTGGGTGCCACCTGCTGGCCGGTGCTGAGGCCACCGGTTGGCCGGTGGGGAGGCAGTAGCTACCCCTTGAGTCTGGGTGCCACCGGCTGGCCGGTGACAGAGCCACCGGCTGACCGGTGGAACCTGGCAGTGGGCAATGCCTCTGCCAGGTCCACCGGCTGGCCGATGCTATCACACCGGTTGGCCGGTGGACTGAATTTCAGTCCACTTCTTGATTCTTTCTTGGGCCATTTTCTTGGCAACCTTGTGCCTATTAAAAAAAACACTTGAAACAAGGTTAAACACATATGAAAGTGATTGTGATCATGAAAATTAAACCACGAGGGGATACGAGAGGTACAACAATCTCCCCCTATTTTGATGATCACAATCACCGAAACAGTCAAAGTAAAATACTGAAATTAAAGACATTCTTAAAGGATAATTTGAAAATAAATCAAAGCATGATAGAAAATACTCACCCCCAATCAATCAAGAAATTTCTCCCCCTTTGTGATTATCAAAATAGCGTGGGGCATAAAAATTTGATTGAGGGAATACGAGATTTTAAATCAATTGAAATTTTGAAAATTGAATTGAAAGTTTTGAATCAAAAATTGAATTGAAAGATTTTAATGAAAAATTGAATAACAGTTTGAATTGAAAGTTTGAATCGAAAATGAATAGAAAATTTTGAATTGAAAAATTTGATACCAAGTGTTGAAAGAGAAAGTTTGAATTGAAAACCAATTGAATTTTGAAATTGAGAGTTTTGAAACAAGGTTTGAAAACAATTTAGAAATTTCTCCCCCTAAATAAAAACAATGAATTACCGGGGAAAGGAAACTATTTTTGGCCCGGAGAGACTCGCCAAAAGGGATTTTTCAATCCAAATTTGTTTCATGGCGGGTCTTCTCCTATAGAACTCATCAGAAAAGAAAATAGACTTGGGTTGGCCGTACCGGGCATTTTTGCAATCACACTCATAAATGAGGTGCCCGAGCTTCTTACAATAATTACAAAATTTAAAACTAGAGCTCCCCCTTACAAAAACAGTGGGTGCATGGGAGGAGGAAGCTATATTGGTGTAGCCAAGTCCATTGGTGGTTCTAGATACTCGTTGAGAACCTAAGAGTTTGGACAAATTTTGTTCACCTTGGGTGAACTTGGCTAAGGATTCTCTAAGGTCCTTGATGGTTGATTCCAAAGAATCAACATTTGGGAAATTTTGGATTTTTAGGGAGAGTTCCTCCTTCTCTTTGAGAAGTTGTTCTTTTTCGGAGGAAGGTTTTTTGAAATTCTTTTTCAAAGAAACAAATTTTGAAGAAAGTTCATGAAAACCATTTTCTAATTGGTCTCTAGCATGTTGGAGTTCTTCATACGACATATGTTTGAAAGAATTTGAATTTGAAGAGCAAGAGGAGGAGACGGAAGTAGTTACCTCGTGAAATGCCATTAGGCATTTTGTACCTTGGTCGCTCGAGGAGGAGGAGGAGGAGGATGAGGTGTCACTCCATGTCGCCTTGAGGACCTTTTTCTTTCCTTTTTCCTTTTGCGTGGCCCGTTTTTTGTTGAGTGGGCAATCGGGCTTGTAATGGCCCTTTTCGCCGCACCCGTAGCATTTCACCTTGGGCTCGACTTTTGCGGTGGGTTCTTGCTTTCGTGCCTTGCGAGATTTCTTCTTCTTCTTGTGCTTCTTCATGAATTTTTGCATTTGGCGGGCTAGATTCTCCATTTCCGAGTCGCCGCTTGATGATGAAGAAGATGAAGATGGTGATGAGGAGGAGGAGCTTACTTCTTTTTGTACCTTGAGGGCGATTTTCTTTGGTGTCTTGATTGGTGTGCCCTCCTTTTGAGCTTGCCTCCTCAACGTGATCTCGTAGGTCATTAGGGATCTAATGAGCTCCTCGACCGGCATGTTTTTGACATCCTTAGCTTCTTGGATTGCCGTCACTTTAGGTGCCCATGAGCTCGGAAGGACCCATAGAATCTTCTTGACCATTGCTTCAGCTGAAACAACATCACCAAGAGATTTTCTACCATTGCAAACGTCAGTGAAGCGTGTAAACATTTCAGAAATAGACTCATTTGGATGCATTGAAAAATATTCAAAGTCTTGTCTATACATATCTAACTGAGTATCCTTAACTTTGTTAGTGCCCTCATGGGTCACTTCCAATAGTTTCCAAATTTCATGAGATGAGGTGCAAGGGGAAACTCGGTTGAACTCATTCCGGTCAAGGCCGCAATGTAGAGCGTTCATGGCTTTGCCATCAAGCTCAAAGTTTCTAATATCGGCGGGGGTCCATTTGGATTCGTCGGGAGTAGACAAAGTATAACCTTGCATGACAATTTTGTAAATAGAATATCCTATGCTTCTTAAAAAAGTGGTCATGCGGGTTTTCCAATAATTATAGTCGGACCCATCAAAAAATGGAGCCCGACCCAAAGAAAAGCCTTCGGCGGCGAAAGAGGTTGATGCCATCAAGATGGATCTTTAATTTGAAACCGGTTAGGGTATTACTCAAATTACCCCTCTGATACCAATTGTTGTGCGGAGAAAACGAGGAAAAATGGCAAGAGGGGGGTGAATTGCCTTTTTAAAAAAAAGATTAACAAATTAAAATCAAAGTAAAGAATGTAGCGGAAATAAAGAGGCAATCACACAAGAAATTGTTAACGGAGTTCGGCCAAAAACCCGGCCTACGTCTCCGCTCCCAACTCAACCGTTGAGAGATTCTACCGCTTGCTTTTCAATGGTTTTAGCAAGAAACCCACTAGGCTTTGAGGTAGCACTAGGACCTATTACAGCTTGCTTTTGAATTTGTTTAGCAAGAACCCACTTGCTTTTAATGGTTGAGCAAGAACCCACTAGCCTTATTACAGGTGAAGGCTAGCTCACCTATGACACAAGCCTTTTAAAAGGAAAGGCTTGAAGAAACCTCTTCACACCTTAGTGGTGATGTGAAACCCAAAAGAAAGGGGGTTGAAGAAAGAGTTTGGGGTTTGTAGGCACAAACCCAAATTTAAAGCTCAAAATAAATAAAACAAGAAAAACTGTAATTGAAGAAGGCTTGGGTGCCAAAGTATGATGGAGTTGATGTAGCGTGCTCTCCCAAGCTTCTTGAGGTGCTCCTTGGATTGAAAAATGGTTGGAGCACTTGAGGATCCTTGAAGGTGGAGCGCCGGAGGTTCGCCAAATGTTCAACAATATGTCCGAGCGTTTGGTATATGATCCGGTGGGTGTCCAGGGCTTCCTTGGCCTTTATTTATAGGCATGGAACCCTTGGGGAGTCTTCGGAGCCGTTGGAAAAGGCCTCGGAGCCGTTGGAGGCCAAAAGAGGGTTGACTGGTCAAAGCCAACGGCTAGTTTGACTGGGCTACCGGCTGGACGGTGCAGGGCCACCGGCTGGCCGGTGCCTTGGATGTTGAGAAGGCCTTCTGCCCAGGCAGCACCGGCTGACCGGTGCCAGAGCCACCGGCTGGCCGGTGGGTAGACAGTAGCCATCACTATTTGATCTGGGTGCCACCGGCTGGCCGGTGCTGAGGCCACCGGTTGGCCGGTGGGGAGGCAGTAGCTACCCCTTGAGTCTGGGTGCCACCGGCTGGCCGGTGACAGAGCCACCGGCTGACCGGTGGAACCTGGCAGTGGGCAATGCCTCTGCCAGGTCCACCGGCTGGCCGGTGCTATCACACCGGTTGGCCGGTGGACTGAATTTCAGTCCACTTCTTGATTCTTTCTTGGGCCATTTTCTTGGCAACCTTGTGCCTATTAACAAAAACACTTGAAACAAGGTTAAACACATATGAAAGTGATTGTGATCATGAAAATTAAACCACGAGGGGATACGAGAGGTACAACACAATGTCATCGCATGCATTAATCTCGACATCCTAAATCCAACAGTTTAATTTTTATGATTTAATCACTAGTATTTTTTGTTGTAGAAATATAGACTTTACCAGTTAGCCATCACCCCAAATGCATTAAAATATATTTATTACAATGATAATTATAATTTTTAACTATATATGAATTAAATAAAATATAAGTTATTATAATGGAGATGTTTCCATTAAACACCAAAAATAATATATAATGGTGTTAAGGAAATATTATATTTCATATAATATTTTTGGACATGTTCAGGTCCTCATCGTGCCTTTATCTTTTAGTTATACTGATTTTTAACCTCATTAACTTTTACTATGACAATGTGGATTTTTACTACTTGAGGGTCAATATTTTTTCTATAAAATGAAAAAATAAAAATAAATCAGTAATACATAATATTATAATATATATCCCAATTAAATAAATGGATTTTAGATTTTTAGAAGTTTTATATCATTTTATTAAATATTATTAAATTCCAAATATCATTAATATCAATTTCGACAATATTTATTACTCAACTTTTTAAAAATATCATAAAGGAAAAATATAAAAAAAACATTTAATATGTTCAATTAATGTCAATTACTTATATAAAATTCATGTATGACATTAATTTCTCAAAATATATTTATTTTAATATACTTAACATCATTTATTTGATATTTCTATTCTTTAAACAACTATTGATTCATCATTGTAAAATAAATTTAGGTAACAATTAAATAAATAAAAATTAAAAACATTACGATATTTAATTAAAAAAATTATATTTTCAAATTATATATATAGTAGAATATATATGATAACATTCCTATATTAAAAAATTATTTTCATTCAAAACATATGTATGAAATATTAAACTTGTCTTAAAAAATTGTATAAATGGTTTAATGTCATATAAGTTGCTCCAATAGATCATAAAACCATCACTTATTTCATTTTTTTATAATATTACTCACATAATATAATTATGAAAATTGTTATGTTAATTTTCATCTATTTATAATAAGATTCTTACCCTACATCACCTGATTTACATTTAATCGTGATAATTAAAATTTCAACATTTACTATTCATATTGTCCAAAATTTAAAAAGGACATATTTAATAAGTATTTTAACTTATTATTTCAAAATTTTAATCCATTTTTTATAATTTATAACACATTTATGGAAAAAATTTATTTAAAATTAATCCTACAGACAGGTTGAGAAAGATGGTTTTTAATGTCAAAATGTTCAATTATTTATAATTATTTTATATTCAAATCTTATAATAACATTATTACAAAACACAATTTTGGATACATATTAGTATAATTGATGAAATTTCACTTTAAAAAATTATAATTTAATTTATCATTGATTATTATTGAGAAAAAAATTCATTTCTATTTAAAATATTATATATTTCATTATTAATCATAAAATATATCTTATTATAAAAATTCCAACAATTTCACTGGTTTTAACATAAAAATTGATTTTTATTTTGTGAATATATATGATCTAAAATTTCTAAAGTTAATTTTTGAAACATTTTCTCCATTCAAAATTAGCAAAACTACAATTTAAAAATATAGATTCTTTTTTTCAAATTTGATTCATTCATATATTATTCATAGAACACCTATTTATGAGATTTCTAAATATATAATTGAATATATTATATAAATATTTCATGATATGGGGAATACTATTTATTCCCTCCAATTTGATGGATAAGTTATTATAATATTTCATTATTCTTTATAGATAAGTCTTTCTTGCAACATAAAATATCAAAAAGATTAACTTTAAATTTATACATATAATTAAATTGTGTGGATGTTTAATTATACCAACCTTAAATAATGGGATTCCTCATAATTAAAAATTAGAGTTCAAAAAATCAAAGTTTTATACCTGAAAATTTCATTATTGGAAACCCACTTCTAAAATATGGATAATATAGAATAATCCTAATAAGAGGGAAATTGAAACGTGCATGTCTCAAAAAAATTTATATTTTGATTAAGAAAACATTAGTGGGACGTGAAAAAATGGACATAAAGGGTAAATATAACTATCATGTCATTATGGTTAGTTATAATGAAAATGATCATTATAATGTTAACAATAACAAAATTATAAATTTGTGATCTTTTATGAAACAATTGATTTGTTAGAAATAAAAATAAACAGATAACATTTTTACTCCAATATATTTTTTATTTATATTTTATGGATTTGATTACTATTCTGATTATATATTATAAAAAATGAGTTACACGATTACATTTCATTTAATAATTATAATCTCATCCTTTTTTTGTGATTCGATCTATTTTTACATAATCCCTTCTACTAGGAAATGAATGTAAAAAATGAGAGTATTTATTCCGAAATAACATTAATGAATCATAAGACCCACATGTAATAAATTATTTCTTTAAATATGTAATTCATACCAAATGATTAGAACATAATATTAAATATAATAAATCATACTTTAACCAAAAAAATATATCAATATTTCAACTTCATCCATTTCGTAAGTAGTTAAGTTTATGACACAACAAAAATATTTATATAAAAATTAAATATACAAACAGTTATAAGGAATGAGACAATATTTATAAATCAAATTTACATTATATTTTAACTAAACAATGTAATGTATCTCTTATATCCCCATTCCTAAAAAATAACATTATCCTTATAAAACTATAATTAAAAAATGTGTGCTTCCAAATACATAAAAAATATATTTTATAGTATAGTGCTTCTTTAATAATTCTTATTACTGGTACATCATTGAAATAATAATCAAATGAAATAATAAATTCATCCAATCATACACACATTAAGAAGATTTCTTCATCTAAGGTAAAATCATAATCATTAACATGATCAATTAGATTCTTTTTAGGCATATTTCGTTGACATGTGGGAAATTCTCTTGAATTTTCTCCCATATTCTTATTTTTGACTAATAAAAAATTGAAAAATGTTTCATTTCCATAAAATCAAGAGAATGGTGACCTCTATCTCCACCCATAATGAAAATGTGGTCTCCATTTAATCATAAATCATAGTGTTTCCATCCACAATTATCACATTTTGGAAAATCCTCCATTCTCTTCTTCCCATTTTTCATATTTTCCCATATTCCCCTCTTATTTTCATGTTTCCCTATAAATATATAATACAATGAATATTATTTCAATTTCTCGTTATAACATGATACTATTTCATCATACGATGATAATGTTTGTGATTCTAGTTATCTTTGAAATTTTTGTTTAAACCCATAAAAGAAATGATTATTCATACTCTTTGGATTATCTGCATTGATGTGGTTCCAATTAATTCTCCAAGGTCCCATTTCAGTAAAAAATCATTCAATATATTTTATGATCACTTTATAAGACGTAATGAGAAATTTCAGATCTAGTATCCTGAAGTTAGTGGTAACTGTTTTACATTGGCATATTATACCCGGAATTCCATCATAATGGGATGAACTATTTATTAGTTTTGGAAAACAACATACATAAATGAAATGTATATATCAATTGAAATTATAAAATAAAATGTAATTATTCATTTAATAACACATTTATTCTTCTTTATTATCCCCTCGTGAAGATAATAATATACATCGTAGCATCCTAGAAAAAATAAAACATACGAAAGGGATGATCTCATATGCTTATTAAAGGTAACATTACCATAGAAGCTATCATAAAACAATATTCATAAACATTTTGTAAATTTGAATAACTAAAATATAATCAATTTAAAATTAATCATGATCATAATATTGAAAAACGATAATGAAATAATGGCAATTAATTAATCAAGTCATAATAAAAATTGACGATAAATATTATACTAATAAAATAAACACATGGAATATCAATCAAACATATTATAATGAGGGAATGAATTATTTTATACATCATAAAAATACTACCACGTATTTATCCACGTCATTATTCATAAATATGTAATAAGTCTGCCAAAACTAAGATGAGTTGGTCTCATTTGACAAACTGATGCATCCAGGGGATAAAACGAGCCCCTCCCATCATATAATAAAACTAATTCATTATTAATAGGATTTTTCTGAAACATAAAAAACATAAAAAACATTTTTTAAATACTATTATGTTAAATTTGGATACATTTCTCAATTAATAACAATAACCCATCTACAATAATATGATTAATGCTATCAAAATAACTCATTTTCAGTCAAACTGCTCATAATACATTTAATAAAATTTTATATATTTTATAATAAGATATGAATCTCTATTAAGGTTATGATTCAGTAAACTTTGATGACATAAATGAAAATACTCTAAAATATCATTGAGAAAATCTTGAGCGAAATACCTTTTTTAAATTGAAATAATATATTTAAAAATGTACACATTTAGAAAAAAATCCAAAAAAAAACCATGTAAAAATATAAAGTATTACAGAAGTAATTAATCAATCCTAAAATATTGAAATTCCATTTATTTTACAAAAGATAAAAATATACCTTTCATATTTTTTTTCAGAAAAGACCCAAAATTACTTAGAAAATGAAAACAATATTATTTTCAAACATTTTCATAAAGAGTCATATATAGTTAAAAAATTTATTATTAATAGATTAATAGTAAAATACATTTTTGGAAAATATTTTATAAAACATTTAATTGGAATATAAATATTCCCTAGTGGAGACATAAATAGAAACAATCCATAAAAATGAGAAGATTGTGAAATAAACCTGTACCTTAGCTATGATTTCTAATATACATGTATAAACCTCTTATATATGTTGCTAAAATAATTTATAAAATTATAATATAATCATATTAATATTTATTATATCATATATAATACACTTATAATATTTTATTACTCCCTTACTAATAATATTTTATTCATTTCATTGTTTCCTTTGTTCATTTCAATTTTTTCTTATCATTATTTTGTATTAAATTTCCTAAATCCCTTACATATGATATAATTCAATATAAAATGAATGATATTAATTTCATAAATATCATATTTAGTAATTAAAGTTACATTTATAACTATTATCAAATTCCAAACATATAAAATAAATCGCATGTATAGTGCTACGAATTACACTACTATACGGAGACAGTAAGTAGAACGTACACAATTGTGGTGCTTTTGTTCTTCATAGAATTTATAAAAGGTATACTATATTTGATTCCAAATAATATTGATATTTAAAAATATATATGATATTTTAGTAATTATTGTTTATATGGAAACACCTCATTATGAGGAATTATAAGAATAAATGATCCATAACTAGTTGGTAAAAACAATTACCTCTTCTTCGACAAACATCCATTATATCGATCCACATGTAATCAATCGATGGTATTTTCTGAAGGATAAGTACCTCCAAGAATTTTATATTGTTTTTGGGAAGTCAAAGGATATGTTTTTGGTTGATATATATGGCTAAACATAGCGTGGACAAGTGATAGAGGAGGTCCACATTTATAATTGAAGAGAGGGGAACTTCTGGATGTTATAAAGATATTAAATTAATTTAAATTAATTTTCATTTCCCAGTGGCTTCAATGAGTTTTATTTATCTTATAGAATGATATTGTTTAGAAATGATGTCACTTAATAATTTTTAGACATATTGTGGTCATATTTTTAAACTTTTATTTTGTTTTTAACAATTATTAATCACTTTAACTCTTATTGTAATAATATTGATTTTTTTTATTTTTTCAATGTCAATATTGTTACTTGAAAATAAAACAATAATCCTAAAATAATCATTGAAAAAAATTTCAACCTTATATATTTCATTTGAAAAATATTGTATTTTTATAAATTTTATATCATTCGATAATTTTGTTTAGTTTAATATATCATTATTGTCAATTTTCACACTACTTAGTAATTTTACTTTTAAAAAAATAAACAACACATTTTATCTAAAACCTAGGTCTTTTTACACATATATATTAGGTAAATGTTACCTAAAACATTATTTAATTCCATTATATAACAAAATTTATATTAATTTTTATATTTTTATATTATTTATTTTATATTTCAATAAATAAACAACTAACACATAACCATTGTTTAAAAATTTATCGAAATTATTTATGTCCTAAAAATAAAACAATTACCATGATTAATATAAAACATCATCTTTAAAATTATTATTTGTATTCTATAAAATATTTCGAATAACCATGTATTAAAATTTTAATACATATTAAAAAAAATTAAATATGTTTTACATTGCATAAAATAATCTAGTATAAATGGCTTAAAGTCATAAAACTGGGTCCAAGAGTCCGCAAAATCATCCAAATGTTGCTTTTGGTCAAAAATCACGCATGAAAAAAAGTTCTACATGTTTTATAGTAATTTAATAATATTTATAGCATTAATTTTACCCTTAATTATTAGATTTTCATATACGAATAGTAATTAAATTTAAATATTTTACTATTTATTTGGTCCAAAAATAAAAGGGACCTATTTAATAAATTTGTACATTGTTAATAAAAATATGGAATCAATTTTTAAAAATAACATAATTATATGTGATTAAAATTAATTTTATATTATACTTGTAGATGGGGTGAGAAAACTGGCATTTAATTTAAAAACATTCAAATGTTTGAAATGTTTTTAATCCATAATTCAATATTAAATTGATTCCTAAGAACTGAATTTTATTTATAGATGTATAATTTATCTATTTTTAAATTTAAAAACATTTTCAAAAAATTTAACCTTATAAAGTAATTATATTAATTATATATTTTCAATTGAAATTTATTATTTCTCATAGTTCATAATAAATGAAATTGATGAGAAAAATAGTAAAAATTCATAGGAAGAAAATATTCGTATTACACATTGAAAAATGAATTTGATTTTTCAAATTTAATTTATTAAAGTGTTTTTTTAAAACTATAACATTAAAACGGGAAAATTTCAAATAGAAAAATTATATGTTTATGTTTAAAATTTGATTAATTATTATACTATGATTGGAAAATGTATTGGATAAATTCAAAATAATATCAAAAGAATTATATAAAAATTTAATTATATATTTAAAAATATATTTAACAATTTCAATTTCCTCCAATTTATAGGTTTTGTTATAGTAATATTTCATTATTACTTTAATTTTGGTGTTACATGAAACATAAGCTATTGATGATATTGACATTTAAAAGAGACATTCAATGAGACAATGGGTTGATAAATTATACTATCCTAAAATAAATTGAAACACTGGAATGTTAAATTTCATATAAAAAATGGTTGAAACATCAAAACTCTTGTTTGGGGAACCGATATCGAGAAAAGGGTTACTAATACATCCTAAAAATAAAAAGGAAGGTTAAATTTTAAGATCACCACAAAATTAGTCCTTTAGATAAGATATCATTATAGGGAATTGAAATCATAGTAATGTTTGAGAGATATAGCTATCATGTTCTGATGTAAATTGATAGATAACATGATAATCAGAAAGTTAACCATAACTAATCCTTATATTTGTGATTGGTTAAATAACCATTGATTTTTCATAATGAAAATAAAACTGGTAAATTATTTGTTCAAAAATATTTTTACTAGAGTAGATGTGATGTATTAAACTTTTGATATAAACGTGAAATAATAAATTTACAAGGTTATATTCCATGTTAATCTCATCATATCATTATTTGGTTTTGTTTCAATCTATTTTAACTTTGTTTCATGTACCAGGAGATGTATAACAATGATGTATTTTTATGCCTAATTATTTAAACAAATCATAAGGTCTATAAGTAATTCCTTCATCCTTTAAGAAGATATAAATATGAAAATATTTATACCATATAATCAAATAAATCATACTTTTCCACTAAAAATAATATCCAATGTTCAACATATTTCATTTGAACATTAAGAATAATCTATAATAAATCTATCAAAATTAACATTAAAAACATTTATATGGAAGGTCACTAAATTTCCAACACCAACATTACAACATATGTTTTTCCAAACAAAATAATGAAAATCTTTTTTTCGCATAAAAAATATGAATAACTTTATCTCTATTAATCTTGATGAAAATGTACATGTTTTTCATAATTATATATCATGTATATTTCTTATATCCTAAAATGGAGTAAACCTTGAAAATAAAACCTAAATCATGAAATCACTAACCACTTTCATTGTCGCTACTAATAAGCATAAAATATTTTTTTTCATTATTATAACCACATTAATCTTATAGTATGGGTTATCTTCCATCACTATGTGTTTTGTAAAAGATAAAAATATCACTAAATCAGTGTTTATAGTCATAGGTTACATTCATTGTATGTTCTCAAATCCATAAAAAACTTGAACTATGATAAAATCACTATATATCAAATGATTATTAGGACCATAATATATTTGAAACATTTATTTTAGAATAGAAATCATGAATACAAAAATTGAACTTATCATTATGCTTTGAATGTTAGAACAACTTAAGTTTTTCCTCGATATATTTACATCTATAATTAAATATTTCCTTGAAGCTTTGGACATTTAATTTCATTGTTTTCTATTTACTTTTAATTGAATAAATCTAAATAAGAAGTATATTTCCTTCCATTTTAAAAAATAACATAGTTAAAATTCTATTAACATTTATAACAAACTTACATTCCCTTCATGCAAGTATTGGGGGTGTCTTTCCACTGTTATCACATGTGGAAAACATATTCTATATTTTCATACCATTCACCATTTATTTCTCTTCTATAAACCTATTCTGTTTTATTCCCAAAAAACCATTAGACTTAATGAATTCCTTTTCAATCTGGATATCAAAAGATACTAAATCCTCATATGTTTAAAAAATTTAGGAGACTAGTTCCCTTCAGATAATTAGTTTATTCCCATCAAAATGGACAATCACGCACTTTGTAGTACAAAAATAGTTGTAAACATCCCTGTATTGGCTTGTTATGTTATCTTCACATATATCATAATTATCATGTTTCTTTTTTATTAGACTCGTGAATTGACTCTCCATATACAATCACAGTCTTCAAGGGAAATATATTTCAATAAAGGTTCCTTGAAATCATGACATTCCATGATTTCAATTTTTTATTCATCCTTAGTGTTTTGAATCAATAACCAACAACTATCTACTCACCATAAGGACGATAAAAAACCATGGAATTATTCTCTCGTTCATTAGTTCCCAAAATGGGATATATCTTCTCTAAAAACATATCCTTTGTTTAGTTAAAAATGGATATTTTTCCTATAGATTGATGGGGGTTTATGTACCATGAATCATTCTATAGTTTTTCATCTAATTTATTTATTGGGATACTCCATACTAGTAAGGTTACTTCTCATAACATGTGTCTACTTTCCCTTTATAGCTATATGTTTTGTTTCTTGGGTTGTTGCTCCTATTCTAACATCATTATATTCCTTTGTATTAGCATAACAACATTGATTAAATATATTAATACATATTCAATTCATTCCAGTATGTTTCATTTAAAAAAAAATTATACACTAAATTAGATCATGAAATTATGAAAAATAATCTATAATCTCAATAAAATTGGAACAAATTTCATAAATTGAGAATTTAGGCATAATATATCTCAAAATAATAGTGACGGTCTATTTAAATATATTTCAAAATATTATTATAGGATTTCATTCAGTAATCACTCTTTTCCTAAATCTAGTGCCATGGGATTCCTATAAATATAATTTGATACCAACTCTAATGGACCCAACCCTAGTATCCCAAATAAGGTGGTTAATATATTACGTTGGAATATTATACAATAAATCACATCTAGAAACACATTACTATTTAGTAGTTTGGGAAAACTAGAAAAATAATCAAAAAATAAATTTCAATACAAATTACAAAATACATCATTATTACTACATAATGAAAACAATTAATCACAGAGATTATCCCTTCATGAAAATCATAATATATATCATTTAATCTCAAAATAATAAAACATAATTAAGGGATGAGATCAAATTCATCGAAAGGGAAATAGTATAGTGGATGCTATAATGAATAAATAAAATAAAAATTGTGTAAAAGAGAATAACTAAGTAATAATCTATTTAAAAAATTTAATGATCTCAATAAGACATGAATAATTCATAATCAAATAATATAATAAAAATAATAACATAAGAATGAAACTTAATAATGGATATTATAATAGAAGAATAATAAGATGAATAATCACTAAATAATTTAAAAATGTGAGAATTTATAATATCATACATCATAAATGTACCATCAAATATTCTTTAATGACACCATATATAAATGGATAAGACATATGCCAGTACCCAAACTAGTTTGTTTCATTAGACATATTGAGGAATTAATGGCCTATATTAGTTCATTCCTATAAGATACAATTTCTAATGCATTTATCATAAGAATATGGTGAAACATAAAAAAATAAACATTCATATTGAAACACAATCATATGATATGTGAATAAATTCCCCGAATTAATATTATAAAACATCCAGACTAGTATGATTAATTGTATCAAAATAGAACATTCACAGCAAAAATAATCATAAACCATTTAATAAAATAAGGTAAATTGAATCATAAGAGATCAATATATGAAAATCACAACAGTATAAAGTATTATATATATATATATATTAAATACTATAATAATAAAATTGAATCATTAATTTTAGAGAAATCTTTTTTACATGGAAATCATTTATTTAAAAATTTGTGAAATTATAATACAAAATAGATTCACTAAAATAATACTGGTAAATATATAAAGTATTAATAAATACATTTAAGTTTCATGAATGTGTGGAATATCTCTTCATGTTCTATATGTTAAAAACTAATTCCTTACGTTTATTTGTGTCAATAATGACATAGAGAGCCTTCTTTTAAAAATGAAAAAAACATTATTTTCAAATAGATTCATAAAAAGTGAACCGTGGGAAAAAATTTCTATATTTATTAATCTATGAATAGTAAGAAAATATTTAAATTTTTTTATAAAATATTCTTATAGAAGACACATATTCTCAAGTGGATACTTTAAGAGAAACAATCTTGAATAATGATAGGATTATGAAATTTTCCCTTGCCCTAGGTTTGATTTCATTCATATGTGCCTCCACCTCATTCACAATGATTTTAAATATATTAATTTTTTTTAAAATATTCTAATTATTATTTATTAAATCATATATGATCCCATTATAACAAATTTAAGCACAATTATAGCTAATATTTTATTCATCTCATTACTTTGGGTGTTAATCGACATGATTTCACATGATTGTTTTTGTCTTGAAAGTACCAGTTCTCTTACAGAGGATATTGATTCAACTTATATATAATAATTTTAAAGTCCTAAATATAATATTTTATTATTATATATTTTTTATCACCGTTCAAGAATTTTTCACATATAAAACGCATCACATCTTCTCGTGGAGATGCTATGTTGTAGGTACGCACAAACAATGATATCATATCTAAAGGGTTAACATTGTAGGGAATTGAATGTTATACTAATTTTCTAGATTAAATATCATTTCATAATTACAATATATATCAATTATTTAACATATTAAATCCATCAATGTAATGTGGTCATTAAAACCAAATTACACAACTACATGGAGACTGTAATGTGTAATTATGCACATGATGTATGTTTTTTATAGGATAAATAAAATGTAAAACAATATCTTTTCATAAACATAATATTATATATATATATATTATTATATTTTGATAATTTTTTTATGCAATGGAAAAAATAAATAGAATGTATAAGAAGAAATGAACATGAATGAGTGTAAAAATATTACATCTTCTTTTTTTGGGCCTCTTTTATATCTCATATATAATGCTATAGGGTTATTCAGAAGAACAAGACCTAAAAAATATAGATAATGAGGTTGTTAATAGAAATGGTCAGGGTTTCATTTAGATAAAATTCACAATGTGTTGGGATGATTTTATGGAGTAGGTGTCCATTTATAATTACTAATGGGGAATTTTTGAAAAAAATTATAAAACATAAAAAACATAATTTAGATATCAATTTTAAATGAGTTAAATTTGTGTTATTTTTTATAAAATATGATTATGGGTTGAAATCCTCTCATCAAATAACTTTTATACAATTTTATTTCAAATTCATTGTCTAAGATTTTGTTTTTATCCCATATTTAATCTCTTTAACTCATATTGTGACACCATGGATTTTTACTCATTAAGGTTCTATATTGTTATTGTAAAATAAAATATGAACCATTAGTGAAGAATAGATGATCTTTGAAAACATATCTAAATATGTATATTTATTTTGAAATTTTTATCAATTTAATATAATTTAATTTATTTTTATTTATTTTATTATATCATTAATGTAATTTTTGACACAACTAATTAGTTTGAATTTTACTAAAAATCAATAAATCATGATATATTTGAACCAAAACATCTAAAACATTGACGATATGTCAATGTTATCTACATAAATCTTGGATTATATGAATTAGCTCAAATTATATTTATATTAATATTTGTAATATCATTCCTCTGAGATTTCAATAAATTGATGAATTACTAAACCATTATTCCGTAATCCAATAAGGTAATTTTTAGTTTTCTTAATCATACATATAATTTACCATAATGTTGATAAAAATTTAATCTTTCAAAATAATATTTATATTAAAATTTATTTTCATAATAATTACATATTATGAATTTAATCATTATATGAAACATAAATGTTAAAAAATTTACATATCTAAAAATAAAAATAATATAATGTGCATTGAGACATACAAGTTTGTCCAAGACACCATAAAATCATTCCAACAAGGATTTTGGTCAACACTCTCCACTAAAATAAAATTTAGGAATGTTTTTTGGGCAATTTTATAATATTTATTATATTACTTTTACCCTTAATTGCTATATTTACTCATAGCTAGGGTAATTAAAATTTATTATTTCACTATTCAAAATTAAAAAAAATAACGATCATACTCACTAATTTTGACTATATAAACAAATAGTGGATACAATTTTCAAAATTCAACACAATTAATTATATGTAATTAATTTTTAATTAATCTTTTCTAAGGTTTGAGAAAGCGTGATTTTAATGTAAAGACAATTGAAAAAATAACTTTTTATAAACATATTATATATAACCTAAATCGGATTAAAATATTTATAATTATCTAATTTTACATGAAAATTTTAATATATTATTAAAAATTAGAAATTATTTCTATAAAAATTCACTTTTTAAATTAAAAAGCATTACTTTTCACTATTTATCAAAAATGATACTTTTTTGAAAAACAAATTAAAAAATCTTAATATTGATAATTCTTTTTGGAAAATGAAATTTCATTTATCAAATTTCATTTATAAACTTTTTAAAATGTAGTTTTAATATAATTGCCCCTTTAAAATGATACAAAATTACCAATTAAAAAATATAGCTTCTTATCTGTAAAATTCGACGTATTCTTATATTATTTTTAAAATATATATTAGGCGAATGTAAATTTTTTTTGAAGATATAATATTAAATTTTAATAATATAGTTAATAATATTCATTATCATTAATATTATGGTTATTTCATAATAAAATACCCCTCTAAAACACCATTATTTTATGGTATGTATCTTTTTAATGTTAATTTCTCTAATAGATTCCATTGCACACAACACCAACCCTAAACAAAAAAAAGAAATTTTATAATGAAATACGTGTGAAATTTGTTGGAAAAAATAATATTAAATATATTTTGATGCTTATGTATATAATATATTCAATTAATTGTAATTACATTCATCCAACATATTTGATAAACATAAAACAAGAAGAAATATAATTTTATACATAATAAAACAATATTTTTCTAAAGTTAGTTATCCCCCTTTAAATGGGACATTTTTTATGAATAATTATTTAAATTATTGTAAAATATGGTTGATCATGTGAGCATAATTTTTGAATGTGTAATATCAAAATTTACTTCGGTTTATATTTAGGTATTTTATTCATATGTATTTTATGAATATGGAAATATACTTCATTTTAATTGACAACTAACTTTCAATATAAATTAATCATATGGATAAATTATATTTTAAATTGATATTAGTTTCACATTAGTTAATTTTAATTCTATTAATCTAATTTTACTCAGTAGAATTTTTTTTATTGAATTTGAATATAAAATTATTCAATCATTTGAAAATTTTCAAATTAAAAATTTGTTTTATCACACCGTATAGTGGATACTATTAAATTAATTTTATCCACATATAGGTTAATTTTTTTTGAAAAATGTAAAAAATACTTTTAATTAGAAATTCCATATTTATTAAATATATCCTATTTATTTTTGGACATTATGAATTGTAAGTATAATAATTTTAATTTAAACAAGTAAGGGTAAATCAGGTAACAAAGGGTAAAAATAATATTATAAATATTATTAAATTTTATTAAAATTGTAATCAATTATTTATGAGTATTTTGTTTCAACAAGAATCATCATTTAAATAATTTTATGGCATTCTATATCCACTTTGATGACTTTTATCCCATTATTGTGTTTTATTTTATAAAAAGTTAAACTTATCACAATAATGTTTTTAATAAGTATTACAGTTTATGTTTGTTATTATTTAAAATTTATATTCGACATTAAATATTCATTTGAAATATAAAATATTTAATTACATCATGTTGATATATTTTTATCATTTCTAGAATAAAATAATTATTTAAATGGAATAAATAATGATAACACAATAATTATTTAATTAAAATAAATATCAATAATATAATATTAACATTAATAATCTAAATATAATTTCAATGAATTTTAAAAATAAATTTAACATGTTATTGATGATTTAGAATATTTTGTTCTATGATATCTAGTTTTATTGTTGTTTGAAAACCTCAATGTCCTAAATTGTGTCAAAATTGACAGTAATGTTATATTAATATTAACAATATTTTATTAAATGATATAACATTTATTAAAACATAAAATATAGCTAATAGATTAATTTATGTTTAAATATGTCATTTATGGTTCATTTATGATTTGTTTCTTATTTTATAGAAATGATATTGACCCTCAATGAGTAAAAATCCATTTTTTAATTGTAAGAGTTAATGAGATAAATACTGGATAGATTAAAAATATAAGTCTAATAATGTGACTTAAACTTGTATAAAAATAATTTTATTAGAGTTTTACAACCAAATATAATATTATATTATAAATAACTCACCTTCGGTCCATTTGATATTGAAAATGAATATATATTAATCTAATATGCTGTGATTTTCCAAATGTTTCTATATCCAAAATTATAAAAGGGAACATCATCCATCACTTCTTCCCACCTCGTTGAGCCTTCTAAATAAAGAATCCTCTATTTGATTCTCTTTCCAACATACTTATCCTATTTTAGTTCTCTATAGACATAAAAAATGTTGAAACCATGGTATTCTTTGCATGAATTGAATAGTGGTTTGTGTTTGTTGTCAATTCTCACTGGATGTTCAGAATGTGTTCCCGCAAAGTGATCATACTGTTCAACCAGACAACAGTATTGAAGGTGGCACCATTTCCCAGTGTTTGCCAAATTATTGGGCCTGAAAATTGACAAATGGAGTAAAATGTTTTTGGAAAAGAGACTTGCGTGTTGTGTACATGAGGGAGAGGAAACATGCATTCAATATGTTTTCAAGATCAGAACGCAGAGAAATGGCAATGGGATAAGGGTCGCACATGTTTTGGGCTAGTCGTGCAAGTGACATGTGTGCCAAGATAGAACTTGCGTGCCGATGTCTAGGTTTTTTGGAAACTTGTGCATCGATTATTCTTCGTGATCAGATCTACAAAATATGGAAAAGGTAAGAAGTTTGTGCAAGTATTGGTTGGGCCGTGCAAGTGAGTTGTGTAGCAGAAGCAAGGGCGGATGGACCTGCGTGCTGAAACCTATACGCCCAGAGGAGGCCTACGCGCAACCATGCAGGGTGTCCAGTTTTCCTATAAATAGTGGACCACCCCTCCTCATTCGTAACAAAGTTCAATACTTAGAGATTTTTTAGCCCTCTTCACGTAAGTGGTTGAGTCGCGCAAGTGGTGTTTGGGTCACGTAAGTTGATGTTGCGCGCCGGTAGATGGATGCGCGCCCAAGCTGGTTTGGGAGTTTAAGGTGAAGAGTCGTACACGTTTGGAGTTGAAGGAGACAATCTCGCGCTAGATGGTTGGTGTCACCTGTGCAACGGGCTTGGAGAAGCGTGCATGGTGTTGTTGAAGAACACTGATCTTTTTGGAGAAGCACAAAAGGGGGGAAATTTCCCTATACATTCGGTGCAATGATAGATTTGTCTATGGGTAAGATCCTCAGACTTCATCAGAGAATGTATATACAATAGAGGATGCATTCTATTGCAATGATGAAGAGACCTTCACATCTATAAATGGAGTGGGAATTCACTAAAGGCAGTGAGCCGGGGGGAGACAACGAAAGTGACCCGAGGGACGCAGTGAGATATCCTTGATCTTTTGTAAAGGTAGTGAGCCTGGGATAGAGTGACTATGGCTGAACCTTTGTAATCTACTGCTACTCAAGCATAGTGGATTTTGGTATGACCGACAACCTGTTAGTGTATAATCCTTGGACGTAGCCCTTAGTGGTTAACCAAGTAAAAAGTGTTGTGTCATCTTTCTGTATGTGAATGTTTGCTTTCTGATCCTTTTCATCATACAGGTTTAACAAGTTCCTACCAACATGGGAACAAGATCCTTCACATTAAAAGAAATATTTGTCACCCTGATTCACCCCTCCCATCTCTGGGTGTCCTGGGGTCTTACAAGTGGTATTAGAGGGTAAAGGTTGCTGGTGTTAGATATGTCCTTGTCGTCTTGTAGAACGCAGTCAACGCTAGGGGAATTCCTCTCTTCAATGGAAGTAATTTTCATATTTTGAAGAATAGAATGAAATCTCTTTTAAGATCCCTTGGAATGTAAGTCCTCTTTGCTACTATCCAAGGAATATAGGTGACTGATCCAATAGGGCTTGCTATGACTGATATAGACAGTAAGGTTCTTGACATAGATGCTAAAGCTCAGAATGATATCACTACGACTCTTTCAAATAAGATTTATCTAATGGTGATCAGTTTCACCTCAGCAAAGTCTATATGGGATAAACTTGAAAACATTTATGAATGAGATAGCAAAGTAAAGGAAGAAAAAATCAGTTTTTACACAACAGGTTTGACGATCTAAAGATGTATCGTAATGATAATGCAGATTCATTCTTCAATCTAATTACTGAAGTAGTGGGAGAAATTCTAGGTGTTAGAGAAGAAATCCAAGACATTGATATCATAAAAAAAATATTGAGAAGACTTCCTCCCATGTAAAATTAAATTGTGTCAGCCCTTTACGAAATATATTTTTCTAAACTATTTATGGATAATCTGTTAAGTAGTTTACTGGCATATGAGATAAGAGTCAATCCCGAAGATGCCACGACTCGCGTGAGAAAGTAAATGGCATTCAAATCCATGGACAAACTGAAAATTTCAGAAGACAGTGGTGGTGAAGATGATGAGTAAAAAGAAATTCTTTCTCTCATCGCCAAGAAGATGAAGAAGGGGAAAAGTAAATTTATAGGTAAGCTACCTCTTGCATGTTTTTGTTGTGGAAGAGTTGGGGACATTGCCTCTAAGTGCCAAAGAATGTTCGATGATGATGAGAGCGAATCTGAAGACATTGAGAAGCCTCAGAAAAGGTTTTCCAAAAAGGGTGAATTCAAATATGGAAATAAAATGCAAAGGAAGAGTTTTGTCTGTAGAGAATAAAATAATGATATTGAATTTTGTGAGGAAGAAGAACCAGAATTTAAAACTGGAAATCATGCTTCCATGATGGAAACCACTGAAATATCAGAATCCTCAATCAATAAAGGCAAAGATAATCAGATTACTGCTATTGGTGATCCAAATATTTAAATTAAGGATGATTTCTCCATGATTGAGAATAAATGTAAGATATGTAATAAGTGGGCGGAAATGGTGGAAGAATCATCATGAATATGTTGATGAACTTGAAGCTGAAATTGAACGACTGGAAGAATGTTTGAAAGTACAATCTAAAATACTTGGAAGAAATGATGATGTAGTAGATCTAAAGATGAGAATTGAAGAACAGGGAAAAGTCATTAATGACCTCACATCCAGACTGGAAGAAAAGTCAAGGCTACTAAGGGTCTCGAGGAAGAAGTTGATACTCTTAATAGTAAACTTGATACTGAATCAATTTCAATATAATCAAGGAAGAAAATATAGTTTGGAATATTCTAAGATGCAGAATAACTGGTAAGGGCCAGATTTGGTTCTGATGGGGTTGGAAAAATCTTCAGTGATCAAAGACCCGCTTGCATGGGAAAGACTGGAATTGTCTATGAAGCTAAGACATCAACGGCTGGAAATAAAGAGATTCAAAAGAAAGACAAAACGAAGTTTGGATATGTTAAAACATTTCTTGAAGTGATGAAAAAGAAACACTCAATACAAACTAAAAGGATAACTGACAATTATCCTCAAACATTCATAAATGATAGGCAGTTCAACTATTCTACCAAAGACGAAGGTATGAGGATAAATTCATGCGAGAAGACATTTCCTCTCATGAAGTGTCAGTTCTGTGGCTATCTGGGCCATAACATGCCATATTGCGAAGAGGCAAGGAGATACTTGAATTGGGATGATCTGGGACATCAACAAAGGAGACTGAATTCACATCCTCCATCATATAGAAGAAATAGATTATATTGATACTATTTTCATTGTTCTAACATTGGCCATAAAGTAGTGTATTGCAGGCAGAGGTTCGATAAACGAGATTCATACAACTCTCAGAAATGGGTCATTATTCATCCTTTTAATGGTGTTGATTTCACAAACAGGTTTCCTCCTCTGGAAGAAAATTATAGGAATGTCGAATCTGACTATGTGGAAGAATTCATTAAAAGGATTTCAATGTCCTACACTCAATCCAATATCTCTTGGAAAGAAAAAAAGGAAGATCGAGAAATCCAATCCTGTAGAGGCTGCCTTCAAAGCCACAAAGAGTAGAATCACCTGGATTCTTTATAGTGGATGTACATCACATGTGACAGGAAATGCTGACCTCTTGGAAACATTGATAAGATGGTTGATGGAACAGTAAGGTTTGGTAATGATGATGCTTTGAAGATTAAAGGCAGTGGGAATACTACTCTTTCCAATAGAGAGCTAAAGAAGACTAATGTTCTTTATATGGATGGTCTATGCCATAATCTCCTCAGTGTAACTCAACTTCTTGACTCAGGGCTCATAGTGACTTTCATTCATAAAGGTTGCACTATAAAGGGAGAAATAGGGAATTCTCTTATGAAAGGATGTAGAATAGATTGAAACTTATATCAAGTTGAAAGCAAGATAAACTCCTGCTATTTGTCTGTTGAGGAATAAAAAAATCTCTGGCATCAAAGGTTGGGGCACATTAACCAAAAATACATTGAAAATATTTCTATTCTGAAGAGTTTCATGGATATCCCCATTCGAATACATGAATGTGAAAAGTCTTGTGATTATTGCATTCGTGGGAAGATGTTCTCTAATTATTATCAGCCATAGAAGAAAAGGGCATCACATCTTCGTGACCTCATTCATAGAGACGTATGCAGCCCGATAAATGTTTCTGGAACTCATTGAGAAAGATACATCTTCCTTTTCATTGATGATTATAGTATAATGGCTTGTGTAATTGTGATTCACTGGAAGCGACAAGTACTTGATTGCATAAAAAATTATCGCCAGATTGCCGAAAATGATACTAGAAGAAAAATAAAAGTCAGGCGATCTGACAATGGAGGTCAATACACATCCATTGAGTTTGATAATTATCTAGAAAAACATGGAATACAGTATTACGTAGCTGCTGTGAGAACTCCACAACAAAATGGAGTTGTTGAGTGCCGGAATCGACAGGTCCAAAATATGGCCAAGACTATGCTTATTGAGAGTGGTATCTCTTTCCATTACTGGAAAGAAGCTGTTGAAGCTATAGTGCACATTCAGAATCGAATATGGCTTTATATGGGAGAAACAAAGACACCATACGAATTGTGGCATGGAAGGAAGCCTTCATTGAAATACTTTCGCTTTTTCGGAAGCAAATGTTTCATTCGGAATAAAGCAGGAAACCAAGGAACATTTGGTGACAATGCTGATGAAGGAATTTTTCTTGGGTATCCAATGAACAACAAAGCATACAATTGTTTCAATAAAATCTTGGGGAGGCTTGTGGAAAGCAATGATGTTATGATCATTAATGGAAAAGCTCCAAATGCATCAAATAGTACCTATGCTGATGAGATAGAAGATGAGAATGAATGTGAACATGGAATAAATAAAAATATAGAAATTGAGTAAGGTGTATAAAACACTCAGGGGTCACATTATGATGTTGACTTAGACGAAGAATCTGAAGAGGAAATCTTGGATGGTGAGAATGCGACAGAACCACACAGGAGAAATCGAAGAGTAGAGACATGAATACACCCACACAGACAAGGAGGATGAGGAATAACACACCTTCTACATTTCTGTCAGTTGTGGAGCCATCCTCATTTGAAGAAGCTGCAAAGGATGAATCCTGGGTGAAAGCCATGAATGAACAGTTTGATCAGATTGACAAGAATCAGACATGGGATCTTATCCAGATACCCAAAGGTCACAATGTGATTGGAACAAAATGGATATTCAAGAAAAAGTGTGATGAGCATGGAAGTGTTATCCGAAATAAGGCTCGAATGGTATGTAAAGGGTATTCTCAGATTGAAGGTGTTGATGATGAAGAAACTATTGCTCTAGTGGCTAGACTTGAGTCAATCAGGCTATTTCTTGCAATGGATCTCCAAAGAGGATATAAATTATATCAAATGGATGTCAAGACAACATTCTTAAATGGTGTACTCGAAGAATAATTCTACATTGAACAACCAGTGAGTTTTTTTCTTGGTGATAATGAATCAAAGGTCTACAAGCTAAAGAAAGCACTTTATGGATTGAAACAGGAACCATGGGTGTGGTACTCCAGACTTCATTATTACATCAAAGAAGCTAGAATTGAAAATAGGAGGAGTAGATAAAAATCTCTATGTGAAGAATTCTCTAAAAGATTAGTTCATGGTCCTAGTTGTCTTCTATGAGATTATATTTGGTTGAAGTAGGCAGAAATCAGTGGAAAAAATTCCGAATCATATGAAATAAGAATTTGAAATGCCAATGATTGGGGAGATCACATATTTCATGGGACTACAGGTGACTCAAAGGAAAGACTACACTTTTATCTCTCAGGAAAAGTATGCAAGAGAGTTGCTGAAGAAGTTTAATATGCAAGACTCCAAACCAATGTCAACTCCGATTGCAGTTGGAACCAAACATGGAAAGCATGTGAATTGGACATCTGTAGATCCCACCATGTACAAGAATATCATTGGTATCCTACTCTACCTGACATTGACACTGCCCGATATTTTCATTGACACGTGTCTTGCAACACACATTCAGAGTAATCCAAAGGAGGAACATATGACAGTAGTAAAAAGAATCATGAGGTATATTCAAGGTACTCACAATTGTGGCTTATACTTTCTGCAGGAAGGGATAGTGAATTATCAGCATTTTCTGATACTGACGGGGCAAACAATGTTGTGGATAGAAACTCGACCAGTGGTGGAGCATTCTTTATTTGGAATAACTGTGTCGACTGGTTGAGCAAGAAACAAGAAAGTACTTCTCTTAGTACTGCTGAAGATGAATATATATCTTTCAAAAAGGCACACACTCAACTTCTATGGATGAAGAAAAAACTTACAGATATTGGTGATGAAGTGAATCAACCAATTGTAATTTTCTGTAATAACAATACCTCCTTTGATCTTGCGAAGAATCCGGTTCATCTTTCTCATACAAAACATATAGAAATAAGAAATCACTTTATCAAAGAGAAAGTCGAACAAGGTGTGATTAGAATGGATCATGTGGGAACTGATGAGCAAGAGGCTGGTATCCTCACCAAGCCACTGTCAACGGCTGTGTTTTAGAAGCATCAGTTGAACCTCGGTGTTCATCCACCTCCCAGTGCATATGGAGGATACGGAAATCCCCTCTCCCCGATTATGATAATCGTTTTTATTTGTTTGTGGATGTTATGTGGTTTGTGGGGGAGATACTATCCAATGGGAGTATGGTTTGAGCTGTACACAGAACAAATTACCGGTCTTTGGGTTTATTGTCAATGGGGGAGAAATGAATAAATTCAAGAATGTTCATGAATTTAATGATCCTGTGACACGATGCGATGAAAATTCAGTGTTAGTGATAGGACGAGAAGGATGAGAAGGAATACATCGGTCATGTCATGCTTCTTGGGTGCCTTTGCGAACTCCAAAACACTGGAACCCAATTCCAGCTTCCTCTCTTGTTTTCTACACCGAGCATTGATCATTTAGTCTTAGAGTGTTGGCTGTGCTGATTCTTGCATTTTTGGATTGCACGTGGATGGGGATATATTGAATTTATTTTCTGATTGCCAACAAACCCAAAGGTGGAGATTGTTGGAACCATGGTCTTCTATGCATGAATTGAAGTGTAGTTTGTGTTTTTTGTCAACCCTCAGTGGATGTTCAGAATTTTTTCCTAAAAATTGGTCATAGAGTTCAAGCAGACAACAATATTGAAGGTGGCGTCATTTCCCAGTGTTTGACAAATTTTTGGGCCTGAAAATCGACAAATGGATAAAAGTGTTTTTGGAAAAGTGACTTGCTCACCGTTTACCTGAAGAAGAGGAAACTTTCACGGCATATGTTTTTCAATTTCAGAACATGGAAAAATTGAAATGGGATAAGGGTCGTGCATGTTTTGGGCTGGTCGCGCAAGTGACCTGCGCGCCGAGAAAGAACTTGCGTGCCGATGTCTAGGAGGTTTGGAAACTTACGCGCCGATTTTTCTTCATTATCAGATCTACAAAGTATGGAAACGGAAAGAAGTCCATGCAAGTATTGGTTGGGTCACACAAGTGAGTTGCATGGCAGACGTAATGGCGGATGGACCAGCGTGTCGGAACCTGCGCGCCGAGAGGAGGCATGCGCGCCACCGCGTAGGGTGTCTAGTTTTCCTATAAATAGTGGACCACCCCACTTCATTCGTAATGAAGTTCAAGACTTAGAGATATTTTGAGCTCTCATCGTGAAAGTGGTTGAGTTTCGAAAGTGGTATTTGGGTCGCGCAAGTAGAAATTGCGTGCCGGTTGATGGTTGTGCACCCAAGGTGGTTAGGGAGTTTAAAGTGAAGAGTCGTGCAAGTTTGGAGTTGAAGGAATCAGCGTCGCACAAGTTGGTTGGTGTCCCCTGCATGCCGCATTTGCAGCGCGCAGGTGACTTGCGCACTGTGATTGAAACCTGTGCGCCAGGATTGGAGAAGTGTACTAGGTGTTGTTGATGAACACAAATCTTTTTGGAGCTGCACGAAAGATGGAAGATTGCCTGATACCTTCGGTGCAAAGAGAGATTTGTCAACTGGTAAGAGCGTCAGAATTCAACCGAGCATCTACATACAACATAGGATGCATTCTATTGATGTGATGAAGAGACCTTCACATCTATAAACTGAGCGGGACTTCACCAAAGGAAGTGAGCCAGGGGGAGTCAACGGGAGTGACCCGAGGGACGCAGTGAGCTATCCCTGATCTTTTGTAAAGGCAATGATCTTGGGATAGAGTGACTGTGCTCGAACCTTTCTAATTTATAGCTAGTGAAGCATAGTGGATTTTGGTAAGACCGAAAACCTATTGGTGTATGCTCCATGGACGTATCCCTTAGTGGTGAACCAATTAAAAAGTGACGTGTCATCTTTCTGCATGTGAATGTTTGTTTTCTGATCATTTTCATCATATAGGTTTAACAAGTTCCTACCAACGTGGGAACAAGATCCTTCACATTAAAAGAAAAAGTTGTCACCCTGATTCACCCCTCCCCTCTCAGGGTGTCCTGGGGTCCTACAAGTGTTATCAGAGTGTAAAGGTTGCTGGTGTTAGATCTGTCCTTTGTCGTCATGGAGAACGCAGTCAACGCTAGGGGAATACCTCTCTTCGATGGAAGTAATTTTCAGATTTGGAATAACAGAATGAAATCTCATTTAAGATCCCTTGGAATAAAAGTTCCCTTTGATACTGTCTAAGGAATACAGGTTACTGAACCAACATGGCTTGCTATGATTGATACGGACATGAATGTTCTTGACATAGATGCTAATGCTCAGAATGCTATCACTGTGGCTCTTTCAGTTCAAATTTATCTAAAGGTGGTGTGTTTTACCTTAGCAAAGTCTATGTTGGATAAACTTGAAAACATTTATGAACGATACTACAAATTAAAGGAGGAAAAACTTTAGTTTTTACACAATAGGTTTGATGATCTAAATATACATTCTAATGAGAATGAAGATTCATTCTTCAATCATAATACTGAAGTAGTGGGAGAAATTTGAGGTCTTGGAGATGAAATCAAAGTCATTGATATCGTAAAGAAAATCTTGAGAAGACTTCATCCCATGTACAATGCAATGGTGTCAGCCCTTGAAGAAATAGATCTTTCTAAACTATCTTTGGATGATCTGTTAAGTAGTTTAGTGTCATATGAGATGGGAGTCAAACTCGAAGATGCCACGTCTCACGTGAGAAAAGAAATGGCATTCAAATCCATGGACAAACTGAAAATTTCAGAAGACAATGGTTGTGAATATGATGAGGAAAAAGAAATTATTTCTCTCATCTCTAATAAGCTGAAGAAGAGAAAATGTAAATTTATAGGTAAGCTACCTCTTTCATGTTTTCATTGTGGAAGAGTTGGGGAAATTTCCTCTCAGTGCCAAAGAATTTTTGATGATGATGAGAGCGAAGCTGAAGAAATCAAGAATCCTCGGAAAAGGTTTTTCAAGAAGGGTGACTTCAAATCTGTAATGAAAATGAAAATGAAAAGTTTTGTCTATGAAAGAAGTAGATGACGATATTGAATTTTGTGAGGATGAAGAACTAGAATTTGAAACTGGTAACCATGCTTCCATGAGGGCTACCACTGAAATATCGGAATCCTAAGTCAATAAAGGAAGAGATAATCAGATTACTGTTATGGGTGATCCAAAGATTCAAATTGAGGTTTCTTTCTCTAAGCATGATAATAAATTTAAGAGATGTAATAAGTGGAAGGAAATGGTGGAAGAATCATTAGAATATATTGATGAACATGAATCTGAAATTGAAAGACTGTAATAATTTGTGATAGTACAATCTAAAATCCTTGAAAGAAATGATGATGTAGTAGATCTAAAGATGAGAACTAAAGAATAGGGAATGTTCATAAATTACCTCACATCCAGACTGAAAGAAAAGTACAAGGCTGCTGAGGGTCTTGAGGAGGAAGTTGTTACTCTTAGGAGTAAACTTGTGATTGAATCAACTTCGAAAGAATCAAGGAAGAAAATATAGTGTGGAAGATTCTCAGATGCAGAATTACTAGAAAGGGCCAAGTTTGGTTCAGATGGGGTTGGAAAAATCATGAGTGATCAAAGACCCGCTTGCATGGGAATGAGTGGAATTGGCTATGAAGCTGAGACATCAACTACTGGAAATAAAGAGAGTCAAAAGAAAGAAAAAACGAAGGTTGGACATGTTGAAACATTTCTTGAGGGGATGAAAACGAAACCCTCAATCCAAACTAAAAGGAGAACTGACAATTATGCTCAAATATTCAGAAATGACAGGCAGTTCAACTACTCTCCCAACGATGAAGGTATGAGGAGAAATTCAATTAAGACGACATTTCCTCTAATGAAGTTTCAGTTTTGTGGCTATCTAGGCCTTACCATGTCATTTTGCGAATAGACAAGGATCTACTTGAATGGGGAAGATCTGGGAAGTCAACAAAGGAGACTGAATTCATATCCTCCATTTTATAGAAGAAATAGTTTCTATGGATATTGTTTTCATTATTCTAACTTTGGCCATAAAGCTATGTATTGCAGGCAGAGGATCGATAAAAGAGATTCATACAACTCTCAGAAACAGGTCAATATTCATCTTCCTGATGGTGTTGATCTCACAAACAGGTTTTCTCCTCTGGAAGAATATTATGGGTATGACGAATCTGACTATATGGACGAAATCATTAAAAGTCTGTCAATCTCTTACACTCAATCCAATATCTCTTAGAAAGAAAAAAGGAAGATTGTGAAATCCAATCTTGGAGAGGATGCCTTCAAAGCCACAAAGAGCAGCAGCACTTGGATTATTTATAGTGGATGCTCTTTACATACGATAGGAAATGATGACCTCTTGAAGAACATTGAAAATAAGGTTGATGGAACAGTAAGGTTTGGTAATGATGGTGCTTTGAAGATTGAAGGCAGTGGGAATACTACTCTCGCCAATGGAGAGCTGAAGAATACTGAATTTCTTTATTTGAATTGTCTACGCCGCAATCTCCTCCGTGTAAGTCAACTATGTGACTCAGGGTTTATAGTGACTTTCAATCATAAAGGAATCACTATGAATGGAAAAACAGGGAGATATCTTATGAAAGGCTGTAGAACAGATGGAAACTTATATCAAGTTGACAGGAAGATAAAAACCTACTATTTGTCTGTTGAAGAAGAAAAAAATCTCTAGCATCGAAGGTTGGGCACATTAACCAACAAGACATGGAAAAGATATCTATGCTGAAGATTTTCATTGATATCCTCATTCTAAAATATGAATGTGAAATGTCTTGTGATGCATGCATTTGTGGGAAGCTAGTCTGTAATTCTTATCGGCCAAAGAATAAAAGGGCATCACTTCTTCTTGACCTTATTCATACAGACGTTTGTGGCCTGATAAATTTTGCTGCAACTCATGGAGAAATATACATCGTCCTTTTCATTGATGATTATAGTAGAATGGCTAGTGTAATGGTGATTCACAGGAAGTGACAAGTACTTGGTTTCTTGAAAACTTATCACTGGATTACTGAAAATGGTACTAGACGAACAATAAAAGTCATGCAATCTGGAAATGTAGGTGAATACACGTCTATTGAGTTTGAGAATTATCTAAAAAAACATGGAATACAGCATGTGGTAGCTTCTGTGAGAACTCCACAACAAAATGGAGTTATTGAGCGCCGGAATCGACAGGTCAACAATATGTCCAGGACTATGTTGATTGAGAGTGGTATCTCTCTACATTGCTGGAAAGAAGCTATTGAAGCTGTAGTTCACATTCAGAATCAAACAGGTCTTTATATGGGAGAAACGAAGACAGCATACGAATTGTGTCATGGAAGGAAGCCTTCGTTGAAATACTTTCATGTTTTGGAAGAAAATGTTTCAACCGAAATAAAGAAGGAAACCAAGGAAAGTTTGGTGATAATGCTGATGAAGGAATTGTTATTGGATATCCAATGAACAGAAAAGCTTACAAGTGTTTCAATAAACTCTTGGGGAGGATTGTGGAAAGCAATGACGTTAAGATCATTGAAGGAAAAACCCCAAATTCATCAAATAGTACCAATGCTAATGTGATAGAAGATGAGAATGAATGTGAACATGGAATAAATACAAATACAAAAATCGAGTAAGGTGTACAAAAAACTCAAGGGTCACATCATGATGCTGACTCAGACGAAGAATTTAAAGAAGAAATCTTGCATGGTGAGAATGCAACTGAACCACACAGGAGAAATCGAAGAGTATAGATTGATCCATCTATCATAATTGGAGACAGTAATGCACCCACATAGACAAGGAGGATGAGGAATAACACACCATCTTCATTTCTGTCAGTTGTGGAGCCATCCTCATTTGAAGAAGGTGTAAAGGATGAATCCTGGGTGAAAGCCATGAATGAAGAGTTAGATCAGATTGACAAGAATCAGACATGGGATCTTGTCTAGATCCCCAAAGGTCACAATGTGATTGGAACAAAATGTATATTCAAGAAAAAGATTGATGAGCATGGAAGTGTTATCAGAAACAAGGCTCGACTAGTATGTAAAGGGTATTCTCATATTGAAGGTGTTGATGTTGAAGAAACATTTTCTCCAGTGGCCTGACTGAAGTCAATCAGGCTATTCCTTTCCATGGCTCTCCAAATAGGATATAAATTATATCAAATGAATGTCAAGACATCAAACTTAAATGGTGTACTCGAAGAAGAAGTCTACATTGAACAACCAATGGGTTTTCTTCTTGGTGCTGATGAATCAATGGTTTGCAAGCTAAAGAAATAACTTTATGGCTAGAAACAGGCATCATGGGAGTGGTACACAAGACTGGATTCTTACCTCAAGAAGCTGGAATACAAAATAGGAGGAGTAGATCCCAATCTCTATGTGGAGAATTATCCGAAAGATCAGTTCATGGTTCTAGTTTATGTTGATGACATTATATTTTGTGGCAGCAGATAGAAATTTGTGGATGAATTTTCCAATAATTTGAAATCATAATTTGAAATGTCAATGATTGGTGAGATCACATATTTCATGGGACTACAGGTGACTCAAAAGAAATTCTACAATTTTATCTGTCAAGAAAAGTATGCAAGTGAGTTGCTGAAGAAGTTTAATATGCAAGACTCCAAACAAATGTCAACTCCGATTGCAGTTGGAACCAAACATGGAAAGCATGATGATGGGACATCTGTAGATCCCACCATGTGCAAGAAGATTATTGGGATCCTACTGTACTTGACATCTACATGACCAGATATTGTCTTTTCCACATGTCTTGCAGCACACTTTTAGAGTAATCCAAAGGAAGAACATTTTTCAGCAGTAAAAATAATCATGAGGTTTATTCAAGGTACTCACAATTTTGGCTTATACATTGTTGCAGGAAGGGAAAATGAATTATCTGCATTTTCTGATACTGACGGGGATGGCAATGTTGTGGAAAAAAATTCCACCAATGGTGGAGCATTCTTTATTTGGAACAACTATGTCGGTTGGTTGAGAAAGAAACAAGAAAGTACTTCTCTTAGTACTGCTGAAGATGAGTATATATCTTCCACAAAGGCACGCACTCAACTGCTATGGATGAAGCAAAAACATACAGATATTTTTGATTAAGTGAATCAACCAAAGGTAATTTTCTGTAATAACAAGACCTCTATTGATCTTACGAAGAATCCGGTTCAAAATTCTCATAGAAAACAAATAGAAATTAGATATCACTATATCAAAGAGAAAGTCGAACAAGGCATGATTATAATGGATCATGTGGGAACTGATGAGCAAGTCGCTGATATCCGGACCAATCCACTGTCAACGGATGTGTTTGAGAAGCATCGGTTGAACCTCAGTGTTCAGCCACCACCCAGTGTATAAGGAGGTTACAGAAATCCCCTCTCCCCGATTATAATAACTCTCTTTATCTGTTTGTTGATCTGATGTGGTTTTTGGGTAGATACTATCCAGGCGGGTATGGTTTGATCTCTACATTGAACAAATTACTGGCCTTTGGGTTTATTGTCAATGGGGGAGAAATGAATAAATTCAGGAATGTTTCGGAATGTGATGCTCCTATGACACGATGCGATGAAAATTCAGTGTCATTGATAGGATGCGAAGGATGAGAATGGATACATTTTTCATGTCATGATTCTTGGGCGTCTTTGAGAATTCCAAAACACTGGAACCCAATGAAATCTTCCTCTCTTGTTTTCTACACCAAGCACTGCTCACAAAGACTTAGTGTGTTGGCTGAGCTGATTCTTGTGTTTTTGGATTGCACATGGATTGGGATCTATTGAATTTATTTTCTGATTGCCAAGAATACCAAAGGAGAAGATTGTTGGAACCATGGTCTTCTATACATGAATTGAAGTCTGGTTGTTGTTTATTGTCAATCCTCAGTGGATGCTCAGAATGTGTTCCTACAATTTGATCATACAGTTCAAGCGGACAACAGTATTGAAGGTGGCATCGTTTCCCAGTGTTTTCCAAATATTTGGTCCTGAAAATCGACAAATGGAGAAAAGTGTTTTTGGAAAAGAGACTTGTGCACCGTGTACTTAAAGAAGATGATACATTCTTACCATATGTTTTTCAATATCAGGACAGGGAGAAATGGAAATGGGATAATGGTCGTGCATGTTTGGGTTGGTCGCTCAAGGGACCTATGCGGCGAGAAAGAACTTGCGCGCCGATGTCTAGGAGGTTTGGAAACTTGCACACTAATAGTTCTTCATGATCAGATCTACAAAATATGGAAAAGGAAATATGTTCACGCAAGTATTGGTTGGGTCGCGCAAGTGAGTTGTGCGGAAGAAGCAATGGCGGATGGACATGCGTGTCGGAACATGCGCGCTGAGAGGAGGCATGCACGGCACCACGCATGGTGTTCAGTTTTCCTATAAATAGTGGACCACCCCTCCTCATTCTTAATGATGTTCAAGACTTAGAGATTTTTCAAGCTCTCATCGTGCAAGTGGTTGAGTCGTGCAAGTGGTATTTGGGTCGGGCAAGTAGAATTTGCGCCCCGGTTGATGGTTGTGCGCCCAAGGTGGTTTGGTAGTTTAAGGTAAATAGTCACTCAAGTTTGGAGTTGAAGGAGACAATCTCATGCAAGTTGGTTGCTTCACCTTCATGACGCATTTTTGGCGGGAACGTGACTTGTGCACCATGATTGAAACCTACGCGCCGATCTTGGAGAAGTGTGCTAGGTGTTGTTTAAGAACACTGATTTTTTTTGAAGCTGCACGAAAGATGGAAGATTGCGCGATACCTTCGGTGCAAAGAGGGATTTGTCTATGGGTAAGAGCGTCAGAATTCAACAGAGAATCTACATACAATTGAGTATGCATTCTATTTCAATGATGAAGAGACATTCATGTCTATAAACTGAGTGGTACTTCACTAAAGAAAGTAAGCCAGGGGGATTCAACGGGAGTGACCCGAGGGATGCAGTGAGCTATCCCTAATCTTTTGTAAAGGAAGTGATCCTGGGAAAGAGTGACTATTCCCAAACCCTTGTAATCTACAGGTAGTGAAGCATAGTGGATTTTGGTACGACCGACAACCTGTCAGCGTATTCTCCTTGGACGTAGCCATTAGTGTTGAACCAAGTAAAAAGTGATGTGTCATTTTTCTGCATGTCAATGTTTTATTTCTGATCATTTTTATCATACAGGTTTAACAAGTTCCTACCAATGTGGGAATAAGATCCTTCCCATTAAAAGAAAACGTTTTCACCCTGATTCACGCCTCCCCTCTCAAGGTGTCCTGGGGTCCTACAAAAAATACCAACTTATATCCATTGATAAGATATTTAATGGAATTTTGAAGAATAATATGTAATCATTTTACCAAGCCATTCAAGTTAATTTATTCTTATACTTTTTATTCATATGTTGTTTTCATTGGAAAATAAAAAATTCCAATATCATATATATACTAATAGGTTAATAATTTTATGAAACAACCATATTAAACCATTTATCCATCCTATAAACAGGGGTATATGTTTGGCTTTCTGTCTACACGACGTTATGCGAAAAATTTTATGCAGTCAACATTACAAAATGAATATAAAAATATTTTTATTAATTAAATATTATACGTATGAAATTAAAATTTTATGGGCAAAGTTTATATTATGTAATTTCTATCCCAACTTGGAAATTCAAGGAAAAATATGTATGATAAAACATGGTAATTGATACCTGAAACAGTGAAATGATTAAAATATTGTTATTAAACATGTTGTAAAATGTTATAAGGTTACCATATAATTCATAATAAATATTAATAAGAATATATAAAAATTTATTAATACTTTTAACCTATTATATGGGATGGTCAGACACGTATGGATGATAACATACATAAGGTAAGGGTTTATTTCACATTCTCATTATTTTTCATGATTTTTTACTATTATGTATTTATTACGGATTATTATTTTTCAGGATTGTTTTTGTATATTTACTAAATATTGGCATCTCATGTATTTTTTATATTTCTATATATCATTTTTTATCATAAGCTTCATGACCCGTACCTTGGGGCTCGGGTCGTGACTACCCCAAGCCTGTCTTCCATAGGACAAGGGCCTGTGACTAACACTGTAAGGGTAAAACCCAAAAAGGTAAGGCATTTCATTTAGACTTGTTCACATATAGATATCCAACACTGCACACACGTATAACACAACAGAGAATGGGTAGTGAAACCACCACTAAGAACCACCACTGAGAGTAAAATTAAATACTAAAAGTAAAAGGGTCCAGTATACAAGCCCAACTGAAAGAGTAGAACAACACAAAGGAAAAACAATATCCAGAGATTGTCTGCAAAGGATCCTATCAGAAGGGTTGGTAAATCTTGTCACTATGTCTCACAACATAAATCAGTCACCTATGTGCACCGTCTAGCCCTGGCTCTCCAATGTCTCAGTCAAGTTGTCTACCGTCTGAAAAAGAAACAATAAGGTTCAGGCATAGCCTACGCAGGGGTTTGTTTTACAGTACTTAGTAGAGACCCTGATATCCCCAAATGTCTATCAAAATTTGAAAAATAAAAACCAAAAATCATGATCTCAATCACATCGAATAATGTTAATGACAGCTCACACCAGGTATACAACCTAATGAACATGAATAAATATGATTAGTCATAATTTTATATCTTCTAATTCTATCAAGAGGCTTTGCTTCCGGTCTGCATAGGGATGCTATGTGCTATCCCACAGAAGATCTATAGGTCTTTACCTAGAGAGGATCGCAAACTGCTGACCCATAAAGAATCACTAAGTGTTGGCCCAAAAGGATTTCTAAGTGTTGACCTATAGAGGATCCCTAGATGCTGACCCATAGAGGATTACTAGAGGCTGACACATTGAAGATCTCTACGTTATGACCGAATGTGGATCTCAATGTGCATATCCATAGAGGATCTCTATTCTTTCATCATGTTATATTCAGCCATTGGATTCCCACACTTAGCATGCATTATTTATGGGGGATTTTCTCTCAATCAATTGGTCATATCTAAACTGCCACAAAGTGCCAAATAAATGTAACCAAAAGGCATGTCTCGTCGTGTGGTTTCCAACATAATAGATGGTGCATCATTCAGGCGCCCAGTCTTTAAGATATAAGAAAAAGGTAACTTTGGCCCCGGTTGGATTCATGTCTGATCGAACCTAGCTATACTCCTACTTTTTACAAAACCCATGTAAATAATATCAAAAGAACCACATCACAAGAAGGATCCTCATGCCCTAGACAGGTCAATCATATGCATGGTCTGCGAGTCATAGACGTTTTAGTAACATTGGGTCGATCTGGTTTGTGTTACGTAAGGTTCCTGACCCATCCTTCCCGTTGGGGCCCTTGTACAAGCTTGGTGGCGGGTCTGGCCCTACAGATATGAGTCTAGATTAGATGGCGGGCCCAGGTAGTAGGTGGCCGGGCCTGCATGGTGTGGCACAGCCAACTAGAGGAAACTGGATTATGATGCACACACTAGTCTTTTTGGACTGGATCTGGGGCATATGATTCATCCAAATAGCAGCACTAGTGGGTGTCGACTCGTCTCACATTATCTTCCTGCAAGAGGATGAATGTTTCCCAAGCTCGGCGAGCGGGCCGCTTGTCTTCCGTGAATACAGTGAGATCCAGCCACCTCTTTATGCCACAATGGCTATTGGTGCCTACTCCTCCACATGGCCAACATGCTCCAGCTACCACCACCACTCACCGGATCCACTGTACCAGTGGTGTTGTGCTAGAGACACCATTCACGAGCCACTTGAGAAGCTATGATGGTCTATTTTTGGTTCATTGTGCTCCTACAGGTCACTCATGGCACCACCATCACTATGAAGTCCACAAAACAACCTTGACACCTCATTTATCAATCTCCCACAACAAATACACAACATCCCAGATTAGAGGAGGGTTCATGCCATTTTCAGATCATCTACCACCCCATGCGTTATAGTTTTATTATGGGGGTGATAACAATCAACATATAGATTATGAAAACCCCCAAATCCAGACCCCACAACATCCTACCGCATGATTGAATGAGTCACATATCAACATGTTAGTTGGTTTATCCACGTTCATTATATTCTCAAATAATGGGATAAGGGGAATCATTAAACATTTAGAGTAATTAAATCCCTGACCATTATTCGGTGGAATCATTTGCAGATGTGGGATGAATTCCTTTTTTGTTGACTTTTAATGTTTATTGGGGGTTTTCACCACTATTCAATCTTTAGATAGGAGTACCAATGATCGATGTCCATTATCTTTTTTATTTAGAGACAGATTTTATTGGAATTGTATTAGTGGTTTCTCTCATTTTTTATTTCATTCTCTAAAGGATTTAATAATAAAATTAAAATGATCTTGATGTTGTGTTCATTAGCTTGGTTCATTAGTGAACCTTAATTAATTATCCATTAATTTCAACAGGTTTTTTAGTTACATAGAAAAAGAAATTATTTATCAAAACACCCTCAATTAATACTCATCGTTATACTACAGTTTCTCCAACCATTTATCAAGGGTTGGAGAAAATTATAAAATAACTAAAAGAGTAATTTTATTATTTTTTTCTAAAAATTCAAAAAACATAACATTTCTATCCGACCCTTGACAGTTAAATTTAAGCTTCTCTTAATCGATTCCCAGTGATGCGAATTCAATGGTGCCATCATATTTTTAATCCAAGCATCAGATCAAAAGATAGAAAACCTCGCTCGCATGTTTACTAAACTTACCATAAAAATATCAAAACACATTTCTAATCTCTAAGGACCTCGGAATTACATGCCATCGAATTTTATAGTCTCAAAATATTTCCATAAAATTAAAAGAAATTATATGTAATTTATAGATATTTACATTCTCCCCACCTTTGGGATTTATAGCCTCGAACTCCATAACAAAAGCAATGAAAACAAGTGGGGTACTAAGAATGGATCTGAGCCTCCCACTTCCATGTGCTCTTATGGAGTTTCTTGTGCTACAAACGTACTCACAAAAGATGAATTGACCATCCATGAAGGAGTCAATTTTTTTCAATCCTTTATCTTCATCAGAAACTCGACAAAGGTATCCCCATTTTCAATGTTCAACTCTCTCTAATCGATGGTGTGTGATAGGTCATGAATGTATCTCCCCAGCTATAAAAATGGAAAACATTGGGCACTCAGTGCATCTATGGGGGAAGAGATAGGTGGTTCACCACCTCATCTACTTTGTTGAGAATCTGGAATGGTCCGACAAACCTCGAAGATAACTTGCATCCCTGGACAAATCACTGAAATCCACTTTGGGGTGAGACCCGTAGGAAGACATAGTCTCACTCTTCTTCAATCCAAGGGTCTCTGTCATTTATCAGCAAAAGGAATATACCTGATCTCCGTCGTCTTCATCTGCTCTTGGATGATCTGGACCTTCTTATTGGTTTCTCATACCAACTGTGGACCCATTAGTACTAAATCCCCGAGGTCTCTCCATCATAGATGTGATCTGCATGGTTTCTCGTACAAGGCCTCAGATGGTGCCATGTTGATCATAGAGGGATAGTTGTTGTTGTGTGCAAACTCGACCAGTGGTAGGTGGTCCTCCCAAATGTAGTGTAAAAGGAGGATCTCAAGCATAGAGGATTCCCAAATGCCTCTTTTAATCCCTTCCACAACTATGGTGTAAAAAAAGCATTGCAATCTGAAATGATCATCGATAGTGTCAAGTGATGCCTCACAATTTCCTAAAAAAAGAGGTGTAACATGCCCTATACTGAACCCTACACCCAGATGAGTAGAAAATTGTCCGAATTGGTTATCTGATCAATGATCATGCATATAGTGTCATGGGCCCCAGACGTGTGGGGTAACCCTGTCACGATGTACATGGAGATACCGTGCCACTTATATTCTGGTACATCTAATACCTGTGGCAAGCCTATTGGATGTTAACACCTCACATTCACCGAATGACAAGTGAGGCATCATGAAATGAATTTTTCAACTTATTTCTTCATCCATGGAAAATAATACTAATGTCAGAGGTCATTTTATATCTTTTTCGCACCAGGACGTACTGCCAATGGGGATTTGGGGAAATCCCGCACCACCTCCTCATAAAACGTCATCGTTACCCTGGAATGTCCTCTAATAAGGATGACATGCTCTCCACATATTTAAAATCCCCCAGGATCTTATCCTAAGGATTTATGAGCACGCCAGGCCTCACATTAAATGTCCCCAATCTATTCCTCTCAAACTCTCTGATGTATTGGTCGAGTTATAATCATATATTGGATGTATGATTCCCCATCACTATCCACGAAGGATATCTATAATACGAATAGATGATCTATATAACATCCCGCCATTTTGTAACATAAACTTTCATTACATTACACAACACTGAGGATCTTTAAGGTTTAGTGTCTTGGAAACCAGGAACATAATACAAGAAAACAACATAAAACATTCTTCTTAAACACTTGAAAGGCTTCTCCTTATGTTCCTCCTAGGTTCATTACTGCATCTCATGACCAGGGGACATACATCAAAAGAAGGGGTGAGCAGAAGGCCCAGTAAGGGAAACAAGAGAAACATTTTACATGTGAACTTGAGATACTTCAATAAGGTCAAGAAATGAACATTAACGAATGAGAAATGAATCATGATGAATTTCATAATAAAAATAACATTTTCCATAACTTGAAGATGTGGCTACATCATTTAACATAGACAATCATGAACATACCACCAAGGTCCATCCCCAAGGTGTCATTTGAAAATTACCAAGGTTATTCACCAAGGTATCGTGAAAATTGTAATCTCTAGTGGTTACATCATTACCCAATGCAATGGGGCGCTATTATGGCGCACCCTTAAATTGTAATCTCTAGTGGTTACATCATTACCCAATGCATTGGAGCGCTATTAGGGCGCACCCTTAAATTTGCCTTTATTATAATGTGATCCACATATATAATAATCAATAATTTCATAAACAACCCATATAGCATAAAAGAAATGGGTTTCATTTCATAATCATAACGTTTTAAAAACTGCTTTAAAGACATGCTCTTTATGTCACTTTAAACCCACGAAAAGGGAAAGCGGGGTTCATGTATGTAAATTCCAGAATTTAAAATAGAAAATTTTGATATATATGTGAATACCACTGTAGAAATAAGATCATTGAGTATTCACTTAATAACATAAAATAATTTTGAGAAAAGGGAGAGGCATTTTGACATGAAAATCCTGCAGCAAAATAGCTACGTTTCGGGGTTTTAGATAACATTGAAAGAGAGGGTACATGGGTCAAACATTCATAAATGACCCATAAAACAGTAGAGAGACAGAATATGAATGATTTATGAACATGGTAATGATATTTGGAAGATGTACCATATGAAATGAATAACATGAAATGAAGACAAAATAATATTTCTCTTATGAAAATTCGGCAGCCTAACGGTGACACTTAAAATTCAATAAAAATGAATTGAAGAGATCAAATAGGGTCTCTCATCATATGAACATAAAATATCAGTATGATAGATTTAGAGATCATACACCAACATAATAAAAGGAACTTGAAAAAATTGACATCAAAGTAGAACTTCAAAATGAGAAGGGTGAAGAACCACTTAAAAATTCGGCAGCCTAACGGTGTCACTTAAAACTTCATAATACTTAATTGAAGAGATCAAATGGGTTCTCTCATAATTAGATCATAAAATATCAGTATGATAAATATAGAGATCATACCCCAACATAATAAAAAGGAACTTGAAATAATTGACATGAAAGTAGAACTTCAAAATGAGAAGGGTGAAGAACCACTTAAACATTCGGCAGCCTAACAGCGCCACTTAAAACTTCAAAATACTGAATTGAAGAGATCAAATGAGGCCTATAATCATATGGTAATAAAAGATCAGTATGATAGATATAGAGATCATACCCCAACATAACAAAATGGAACTTGAAATAATTGACATGAAAGTATAACTTCAAAATGAGAAGGGTGAAGAACTACTTAAAAATTCGGCATCCTAACGGCGCCACTTAAAACATCAAAATACTGAATTGAAGAGATCAAATGGGGTCTCTCATAATATGATCATAAAAGATCAGTATGATAAATTTAGAGATCATACCCCAACATAATAAAAAGTAACTTGAAATAAATTACATGAAAATAGATCTTAAAAAATGAGAAGGGAGAAAGAATCTGTTACAAAAATTTCGGCAGCCTAACGGCGCCACTTAAACATTCATAAAATGAAATGATGAGAGTAAGAGGGGGTCTCTCATCATATGAACATAAAAAAGGACAGTATAATGAATATAAAATAACATCCTCCAACATAATAACATGCAGAATAAAATAAATGACATAAAAGAGATCACTTGAAAAGAAAGAGAGAGGTCGGATCCCTTACCTTAAAACGTAACTCTTAAAACTCACAGGTTCGGACCTTGAGGGCTTGGGGGCCCCTTGGTAGGACTCCTTGGGAGTTAAGGAGACCAGAACTTCTTTGAAAATGGTTTTGGAGTCGAAATGATGAGAGGAGGGATTGGTATTTATAGGGAAAGTGAGGGGACAAGGCATTAATGGCCAAGGGACACCTCAAAAGTGGTTTTCTCAAAAGCATGGGCCCTCCCATGGTACTTCCCATAAAGTTAGGCCACATGGGTACCCCCACATAATAATTCATCCTCTTTAGTCGAAAAGCCTTTAAAATATCTCATGACATCATCATGACACAGTTATGATGTCATTAAACATACTGAAACCCTAAAACTGTATTTTTACTATTCATTGAAAATTCAACTTTCTCAGAAAAATACCAAAATTTCACCTTAACCAAATATCAATGCTCTGATTTCAAAAATGAACTCCATTTTATAAAAATAATTTTCTAAATATTTTTAATTTATTTTATAAATAAATACACTATTTACCAAAAATTCATTATTTTTAGAAAAATCCCCAAAAATTACCTTAACATAATATCGATGCTCTGAGTTGAAAAATGAAATCCATTTTATAAAAATAATTTTCTAAATATTTTTAATTTAAATTTTAATTAAAAAACATTATTCACCTGAAAAAACTAATACTTGAATAACAATTTATGAAACCGTTTTTTAACCATTTTATTGAATCACATTACTTAATCAAGGTGCCTAGATTATATTAATACTTTCTTTAAGTGAGATTACTAATCCATTTGGTCACATTACTAATCCTAAGCATAAAATCACTATTCATAATTTACTATTCATCCAAAATTATGTTGATCTTTTTAGACTCTAAATTCCGTACTGAACATATTTGTAGAAGACCATTTTTTGAAAATCATTACACATTTTTATTTATTTAAGGTTTACATAAACATTTTTAAAATATCATTTCTCTAAAATTCATCAAAAATATGCATACTATATTTATCCGGACATTTGAAAATTCATAAACTTCGTCATAAAATGAAATCAAAATTTTTATTTAAAACAAAGGATTACACAAGGCAGTTACGGTCTCCTTACATAGCCCCTTATCACACCAGCATAGGACCAAAGTGTAAGGTGAGCTAAGGTGAGAGAATCTGAGGGAGGCTCGACCAACATCGCACGAGTAGTAATTTCTATCAGTTTGAACTTCTCGCGAAGGCGATCCAGTTCTAGCTTCACACGATGAAGTTCAGCTTGGGTTTGTTCCAGAGCAAAGCCCAGTGGTGCTACCTCCTTCCAAAGATCTATTGGATGGGCTTCGATCGGTCCAAGACTACTGTGTGAGGCCATCAAATCTTCTTTCTATATTAATTAACAAATATTACTTGTATTTAGAGACAAAAAAGCAAAACTTTTAGTTTCCAGCGGTCATATTGACCAATGGTCATATAACAGTCAAAAACCAATGGTATCATTTTAATTATACTCATGTTATCAAATGAATAATTTTTGTTGAGTATAGAAATAAAATAAAATAACACATAAAATAAGGAAACAATATTTATTCAAAATTTCGGGTCGTTACAATCTTCCCCCCTTAAGAAATTGTGTCCTCACAATTTTTAAAATTTGGTTTTGAAATTTCATTGAAAGTCCCACATCTGAAAAGGAGTCAGTAAAACTATTACTTTAAAAGAAGGAAAGTGAAGTACGAAGGTCACCCGAGTTAGCCCACACTAGGATTCCATGTAGGAAAACATGGACATGGAAGAAAAACAAAGGGTCAAGTTATGAGGGAGAGTGATAGAGAACTTGATTAGGAGAAAGTTATCCATAAGAAAATCCCAAACTTATGATGTGTGTAAATGGTCATTGATTACCTAGTAGGAAACATAAACCAACAACGTTTTTGTTTTACATCCCTTTCCATAATTTTGAGAAATTCATTTACTACATAGAACAAAAACATAAGAAAATATACCTACCTTCATGTAGAGTTTCATCCTTTAATAAGATTCTACCAAAACTAATCTTTTCTCCCAATGATGAGCATTCAAAACTACTTAATCTCATAAAAACACAAGAATCATCTTCTAGATAATCACATAATCCACCAAAGATTAACTATCTATTTCTTCTATTATCCCAAAAATAGAAAGGGTAAGATAAAACAACTTTTCAAAAAGAAAGAATCCCATAGGAAGGGAAACTTCTATAAATCTTAAAAATTCCACGGTACTACCCAAAGTTCATCATAGACCATTCAATAAATAACTGTCCTTAAAATTCCTCAAAATAACCCAAACTAATATTGAAACCCAAATACTTGATAACATAGTCTTCCAAAATAATCTTCATCGTTTATCTCCAAACAACATAAACCACACCTAACATCTTATAACAAAAGTAGCTAACCTAAACATATTTTACCCAAGATAGGTTAATCATTCCCATAAGTAACCTATAATACCATAAGTTCACCTTAAATTCATCAATTATTCAAAATATAAGACAACATTACCCCTCAATGAAAATACCGTAGTAATCTGTTTACCTCGATCATATAGGGTCCCCAAAATAGTGAACGTCTTCCAAAATAATAATCATCTTTTAATCCCCTAATCATCTCTGTCGTATTAATACGAAAATCGTAGAATTTCCTATCACATTGGTTATTGGGACATGTGCTTCTATTTCCCACCATTAACTAAGAAAAGAAACTATAATTAGGGGCTTAAATACTTAACCATTAATCATGAAAAGAAACTTAAATCATATAAGGATAACTTGTAGTTGAAAAGTATACCCTAACTTGTGATCCCCTAGGTTCCCATCTAGGTTATCCATGATCATATATTCTTATGTGAACCTTTATTTTATTTTACCTTTGTTCCTTTAACAATGGTTCATACTAAGATTATGAATTTACCAAAGCATATCCCCTGGGAGTGTCGTAACCAAGAGTGCAGTAAGGCCCGTTGTCGTGTACCAGTTCCCATTCGAGTCTAACTCAAAGCGGTGTTTTCAGGTTTTACCCCTATGTACATCTGTGCCAGAGCCACCTCTACCTGCTCGTATCCAGATAGGGATGTATTTGCTCGGAAACCCCTAACTCAATACTCACCAAAATACCAGAAATATTTCATATATTTAAACATTTCTATAGGGTTCTTCCTAGATTTTCCATATCCTAATTTCTACAAATAACTAAACCATCCTTTGATACCAACTATAACATCCCGCCTTTTTATAACATAAACTTTCATTACATTACACAACACTGAGGATCTTTAAGGTATAGTGTCTTGGAAACTAGGAACATATTACATGAAAACAACATAAAACATTCTTCTTAAACACTTGAAAGGCTTCTCCTTAAGTTCATCCTAGGTTCATTACTGCATCTCATGACCTGGGGACATACATCAAAAGAAGGGGTGAGCAGAAGGCCCAGTAAGGGAAACAAGAGAAACATTTTACATGTCAACTTGAGATACTTCAATAAGGTCACGAAATGAACTTTAAGGCATGAGAAAGGAATCATGATGAATTTCATAATAAAAATAACATTTTCCATAACTTGAAGATGTGGCTACATCATTTAACATAGACAATCATGAACATATCACCAAGGTCCATCCCCAAGGTCTCATTTGAAAATTACCAAGGTTATTCACTAAGGTATCATGAAAATTGTAATCTCTAGTGGTTACATCATTACCCAATGCAATGGGGTGCTATCAGGGCGCACCCTTAAATTGTAATCTCTAGTGGTTACATCATTACCCAATGCATTGGAGCGCTATCAGGGTGCACCCATAAATTTGCCTTTATTATAATGTGAGCCACATATGTCATCATAAATCATTTCATAAACAACCCATATATCATAAAATAAATGGGTTTCATTTCATAATCATAACGTTTTAAAAACTGCTTTAAAGACATGATCTTTATGTCACTTTAAACCCACGAAAAAGGGGAAGCGGGTTTCCGGTATGTAAATTCCAGAATTTAAAATAGAAAATTTTGATATATATGTGAATACCACTGTAGAAATAAGATATTTGAGTATTCACATAATAAAATAAAATAATTTTGAGAAAAGAGAGAGGCATTTTGAGACGAAAATCCTACAGCATAACAGCTACGTTTCGGGGTTTTAGATAACATTGAAAGAGAGGGGACATGGGTCAAACATTCATAAATGACCCATAAAACAGTAGAGGGACAGAATATGAAGGATTTATGAACATGGTAATGATATTTGGAAGATGTACCATATGAAATGAAGAAAATGAAATGAAGACAAAATATGATTTCGCTTATGAAAATTCGGCAGCCTAACGGTGACACATAAAATTCAATAAAAATGAATTGACGAGATCAAATAGGGTCTCTCATCATATGAACATAAAAGATCAGTATGATAGATTTAGAGATCATACACAAACATAATAAAAGGAACTTGAAAGAATTTACATGAATGTAGAACTTCAAAATGAGAAGGGTGAAGAACCACTTAAAAATTCGGCAGCCTAACGATGTCACTTAAAACTTCAAAATACTGAATTGAAGAGATCAAATGGGTTCTCTCATCATTAGATCATAAAAGATCAGTATGATAAATATAGAGATCATACCTCAAAATAATAAAAAGGAACTTGAAATAATTGACATGAAAGTAGAACTTCAAAATGAGAAGGGTGAAGAACCACTTAAAAATTCGGCAGCCTAACGACGCCATTTAAAACTTCAAAATACTGAATTGAAGAGATCAAATGGGGTCTCTCATCATATGGTCATAAAAGATCAGTATGATAGATATAGAAATCATACCCCAACATAATAAAAAGGCACTTGATAGAATTGACATGAAAGTATAACTTCAAAACGAGAAGGGTGAAGAACCACTTAAAAATTCGGCAGCCTAAAGGCGCCACTTAAAACTTCAAAATACTGAATTGAAGAGATCAAATGGGGTCTCGCATAATATGATCATAAAATATCAGTATGATAAATTTAGAGATCATACCCCAACATAATAAAATGGAACTTGAAATAATTTACATGAAAATAGATCTTGAAAAATGAGAAGGGAGAAAGAATCTGTTACAAAAATTTCGGCAGCCTAACGGCGCCACTTATACATTCATAAAATGAAATGATGAGAGTAAGAGGGGGTCTTTCATCATATGAACATAAAAATGACAGTATAATGAATATAAAATAACATCCTCCAACATAAGAACATGGAGCCTAAAAGAAATGACATAAAAGAGATCACTAAAAAGAAAGAGAGAGGTCGGATCCCTTACCTTAAAATGTAACTCTTAAAACTCAAAGGTTGGGACCTTGAGGGCTTGAGGGCACCATGGGAGGACTCCTTGTGAGGTATGGAGACCCTAACTTTGTTTCGAATGGTTTTGGAGTCGAAAAGATGAGAGGAGGGCTTCATATTTATAGGGAAAGTGAGGGGACAAGGCATTAATGGCCAAGGGACACCTCAAAAGTGGTTTTCTCAAAAGCATGGGCCCTCCCATGGTACTTCCCATAAAGTTAGGCCACATGGGGACCCCCACACAATAATCCATCCTCTTTAGTCGAACATCCTTTAAAATATCTCATGACATCATCATGACACAGTTATGCTGTCATTAAACATACCGAAACCCTAAAACTGTATTTTTACTATTCACTGAAAATTCAACTTTCTCATAAAAATCCCAAAATTTCACCTTAACCAAATATCAATGCTCTGATTTCAAAAATGAACTCCATTTTATAAAAATAATTTTCTAAATAATTTTAATTTATTTTTTAAATAAATACACTATTCACCGAAAATTCATTATTTTTAGAAAAATCCCCAAAAATTACCTTAACATAATATCGATGCTCTGAGTTGAAAAATGAAATCCATTTTATTAAAATAATTTTCTAAATATTTTTAATTTAATTTTTAATTAAAAAACACTATTCACCCGAAAAAACTAATACTTGAATAATAATTTATGAAACCGTTTTTTAACCATTTTATTGAATCACATTACTTAATCAAGGTGCCTAGATTATATTAATACTTTCTTTATGTGACATTACTAATCCATTTGGTCACATTACTAATCCTAAGCATAAAATCACTATTCATAATTTACTATTCATCCAAAATTATGTTGATCTTTTTAGACTCTAAATTCCGTACTGAACATATTTGTAGAAGACCATTTTTTGAAAATCATTACACATTTTTATTTATTTAAGGTTTACATAAACATTTTTAAAATATCATTTCTCTAAAATTCATCAAAAATATGCATACTATATTTATCCGGACATTTGAAAATTCATAAACTTCATCATAAGAAGAAATGAAAAATTTTATTTAAAACAATGGATTACACAAGGCAGTTACGGTCTCCTTACATAGCCCCTTATCACACCAGCATAGGACCTATGTGTAAGGTGTGCTAAGGTGAGAGAATCTGAGGGAGGCTCGGCCAACATCGCACGAGTAGTAATTTCTATCAGTTTGAACTTCTCGCGAAGGTGATCCCATTCTAGCATCACACGATGAAGTTCAGCATGGGTTTGGTCCAGAGCAAAGCCCAGTGGTGCTACCTCCTTCCCAAGTTCTCTTAGATGGTCTTCGATCGGTCCAAGACTACTGGGTGAGGCCATCAAATCTTCTTTCTATATTAATTAACCTTGATTACTTGTATTGAGAGACAAAAAATCAAAACGTTTAGTTTCCAGCGGTCATATTGACCAATGATCATATAACAGTAAAAACCAATGGTATCATTTTAATTATACTCATGTTATCAAATGAAACATTTTTGTTGAGTATAAAAATAAAATAAAATAACACATAAAATTAGGAAACAAGATTTATTCAAAATTTCGGGTCATTACACTCTATCTCCTCACCAAGTAGCTAAAGACCAACCTCCTGGTGAGTGTGACTACTACTACATTCCCCTTCCCAGGAGTGTGGTATATCTGAATGTCATACTCATGAAGAATCATTAGCCATCATCATTGTCTTAGGTTCAGTTACAACTATGTGAAAATATACCTAAGACTCTTGTGATCGGAGAAGACAGTAAATCATTCACCCATCATGTAGTGCCTCTACATCTTCAATACAAAGACCATTGTTTCTAACTCCATGTCATGAGTCACAATTTTTTTCTCATGTTGCATCAGATGTAGTGAGTTGTAAGCGATCACTACATGTTCCAACATTTGGACACATCCCAGTCCAGTCACTAATTCATCACAGTTATTTAAAAGGTTGATTCTACTCAGGAAGAGTCAGTTACAAATATACAGTAGTGCCTAGCCAACCCCAGGAAAATCTTCACCTTAGTCACACTCCTTGGTGGCTCACAGGAAATAACTACATCTTTATTCACTCAGTACACTATAAATCCAGCCACTAAGATGAATTTTTCCTATAATTAGACCTCCCATATACAGAACTGGAACATTGAGAGCTTACCATATAGTCGGTTCTCTTGGAGTGTATCCAGAACTATATACAGATGGGTGTTGTGCTCCTCCTCCGAACTTAAGTATACCAAGATATCATCCATGAAAACAACCATGAATTGATCGAGGTTAGGATGGAAGTTCATTTTCAGAAGTCTCATGAACATTATTGGGGTGTTGGTCACATTAAAAAGCATCAAAAATAAATCACAGTGGCTATACCAGCATCTGAAGGTTGTCTTCTGTACTTCTTCATATCACACCTGAAGTAGATGATAGACTGATGTGAGTTCTATCATTGAAAAACAATGATCTCACTCCAGAAGATTGAAGAGAACATCTATCCTAGGAATATGATACATCTTTTTTATGGTCACCTAATTCAGGCATAAATTGTCCACACAAATCCTTAATCATCCATCCTCATTCTTGGGGATATACACTGGGACATCCCATGAAGAAACACTGGGTCATACGAACCCCTTTCTATACAATTCCTCCAATTGTACACTCATGTCGTGAAGCTCCACGGGAGCCATCCAATATTCTGGTATAGATATTGGTGTTGTCTCGGTGTATATGTTAATGTTTGAATCTACCCATCTGCAAGGAGGTAGTCCCAGAACATCCTTTGGAAATACATTTGCAGACTATTCCACCACTACATGATAACTCAAACTCCTCTCATCCTCTATTTCAAGGGTGATTCTAGCCCAATGATGAGTGACCGACTAGACCCTCCTCTGAGAAAGTCTTTTGTGTGATGCAAAGCTTCCCTTCTTACTGGAGAAGGAAAACCAGATCCTATCCTTGAAAAAGCTCTGCACATAGGGCCTAACATTGTTTATCTGAACATGGACCAAGGATAACCACTCCATACTCATGAAGACGTTGTAAGACAGCAATGCTGCTACTAAGAGATCCTAGACAATACTCTCTCCTCTTACTGTAATCTCACACTGTAGTTAGCAGTGTGTAATCATCAAATTCTCTCATGTAAGAGTATATAATCCCAAGGATCAAGAAAACATCTCCACCAAAATCTTTGACCTCCAAGCGAGTGTCGTGGAAATTAGAGAGTGACTTACACTAGTGCATATAATAATTTCATCTAGGGTGGAGTTGACATAGAATGTTACTTGAATCATATCTACAATGTCGTGGTCATGGGCTTGTACTCTCTGAAGATGAGAATGCCCATATCCTCCTATTCGTTGAGGTATGGTGGACCACCTGGGGGTGGTTACTGTAGTTCCTCGATATGTCTTCCTCCACATGTTGCATGACTTGATCCTATTCCACGTCTTCCACCCTTTAGAACTCCTCGCTTGAACCACTGTCACTATCTTAATGGTCCCTCGACTGCTTGATGGTCATCTATGTGGGGGTTCTAAGTGTTGCAATCCATATTCCCATGTCCATTGCAAGAGTTACAAACTCATGTCCTCAGTTTACCTCTTCCACCTCGTGAGCTCTACACCTCCGAACCTGTGTCCTAGGGTATCCTCCAGATGGTCTGGCATATTTGGGCCTCTATTTCATGTGCCTACTACAAGCTACAGATGACTTAGCTACATGTCATATGGTGGTAACTCTTGTTGTTGGTGCCTACTCAGCAAGGAAACTCTCCACTAGTAGTTCTCTCTCTAGATCTGTAGCCTACGTCGAAATTTTGAGACAAATAATCGATGCTCTGATATCCTATCAGAGACCCTTCTCAAAGGTTTGGGCCCTGAAGAAATGGTCCCATACCATGTCAGTAGAGTAGCATGAGAGGTCAGTATATCGTTCAATATACAGGGCCATTGTTAGTCTTCCCTGATTTAATTGTAGTACCATATGAATACGCACAAAGCGTAGAGTCGCTGGTATGAACACCTCCCTGAAGAGGCTCTCGAAGTCCAACAAGAAAAGATTCATCTCATCATGTTTCTAGATCATCATGCCCTGCCATCAACCTATTGTTCCCAAATAGAGACTACGAGTAAGGATCACCATCTGGTCTCCTGGTATCTCATCCAAGAGGATAACTCTTGCCATAACCTCTATTTATTCCTCAACTGTCTGCAGATCTATCTCGCCTCAAAACATTGGAGGCCTAACCCTGGATCTCATGAACTGCACTCTGTAGTTGTGAACTATCCTCTCAAGGGGATGCTGGGAACTTTTTACCTACAGGTGGAGGTGCTGCTGGTACACCACCTAAAGGTGTTATCGTTGTAAGAGGTACTTACACCGACGTGTCATCTCTCGGTGGTCTGTTATCATGATCTCTCAATGGAATCATGGTTGGTTGTCTAAGTGGATGCATCCTATAAATAAAAAGATGTTCCAAAGTCAATAATTTATTCCTGGTGAGAAAAATAAAAAGAGATCAATTGTAAAAAAATTCCTAAACACATGCCACTAATGTTTTCGTGCACCAAGTCGAAATTCAGAATTCAGGGTCCTGGTATCTGGATAAATCAACTTCCACACCAACACTATAATCCCCAAACTGATAACCAAATCCAAATCACTAAACAATATTTACCCATATAAAATACATCCTCATAGTTCTTCTGGTTAAACCGACTGCCCTCTAATACCACATTTTCATGACCTGTGCCCTAGGGCCCATTCTGTGACTACCCCAAGCCCGCCTTCCATAGGCTAGGGGCTGAAAACTAGCACATTAAAGGAGTAGTACAGCGACCACTAAGATCCACCACTGAGAGTAAAATTATATATTGAAATAAATGGGTCTATTATATAAGCCCAACTAAATGAGTTGTACAACAAAAAGAAAAAACAATCTCTAGAGAATGTCCGCAAAGGATCCTACATGATGGGTAAGTACATATCGTAATTGTGGTTCACCAGGTCAATCGGTCACCTTTGTGTCCCATCTATCCATGGATCCCCAAATTCTCAATCAATTTGTATGTATTTAGCACAAGATAGAACAAGGTACAGGCAAAGCCCATGATAGAGTGAGTATATCAATACTCAGTAGGGACCCCGATATCCCTAAAGGTTGCTTAAATTTTCACAAGGAAAAACAACAAAGCATGATCTCAATCATAGGGAAAAAAGTAAAAGACATCTCACACAAAGTATACAACATAAAAACATGAATAAATATGATTATTCATAATGATAAAACATATTATTCTATCTATAGGCTTTGTTGATGGTCTGAATACAGTCTCTAGGTGACGACTCACAGAGGGTTGCTGGGTACTGACCCAAAGCGTATTAGTAGCTACTGACCCACAAAATATCGCTCGGTGATGACCCACAGAGGATCGCTCGGTGATCACCCAAAGAGTATCTCATAGTGTTGAACCACAGAGGATCACTAGAGGATAACCCACAGAAGATCGCTATCTGCTAACCCACAGAGGATCACTAATTACTGAACCACATAGGATCTATATTCATTCATCACGTTACAACGAACCACTGGATTCCCTCACATAGCATGGTTGGTTTTCATAGGATCTGATCCTCAAGATAGTGGTCATATCTAAAAATTTACAAAATTCCAACTTACAAGTAATCCAAATGACTGTATCATTGTAAGGGTTCCAACGTGACTAAGAACACATCAATCAGATGCATGATCTGTAGGATATAGGAAAAAAGGCTAATAAGCCCCAGTTGGATTTGAGTCCGATCGAACCCGGCCATACTCTAGCATCTATAAAAACTCAAGTGGTGTATCTCAAATGGAACAATTCATCTCAAAGGTCCTCAAACCAGAGATTGTGTGTCAATTTGACACCCAGTCTGTGAGTTATTGTCGTTTTAGTAAAATGGGTTCGGGCGAGACCGAGTCTGGTCTGAATCGGTTAGACCGAACTGAACTGACCCGAAGGACTGGAATAGGTCCAATAACGGTCCAGACCCAACATGCCCATTTGGTACTAGGTCTAGCCTAGTATCTATTTCGTCCCAAAAAGTGCGGATTTGGCATGACTAGAAGGGGTCCTTCTCACAGGTGGGCTAGTCTACCTGAGAAATACGGCCCTCAAAGCATGGACATATTTTGCTGGACTAGACAGGTGTGTCTGGTTCTTCCAGGTAGTAGCACTAGTGGATTCTTCCCTCTCTATCCATAATTTCCCGCAATAGGCCTCATATTTCACACACCCACATATCATCCCAATCGGGCCACTCCTCTTCCATGCAGTCGGCGAGAATTGACCACCTCTTGCTATCATTATGTTTGCAGGCACCACCTCCTCCATGCGAATGGTGTGGGCCTGCAACCATCAATAGTCGCCAGTGACACCACACCAGTGTTGCCACACTAGTGGCACCTCCCACGGACCACCGATGATGCTCCAGTGGTCTTTTATCTGTCTTATCTGTGCCTACGGGCCTCTTCGGTCACCGCCCTCACTGTAAAGCCAACAGAACCACCTTGATGCCACGTTGCTCGGTTTCCCATGAAGAATGCACAACATCTTAGATCAGTTGACGTTATGGGCCTTTCTCAGATCGTCCCATGCCCTTTGTATTAGTGTATTATTATATGGGTGATAACATTAATCATGTAAATTATGAAAAATACCAAATCAAGTCCCTGTGAAAACCTCTTTAATTGTCTAATGATTCATAGATAAACTTATTATTTTGTTGATCTATGATCATTTTTTTCAAGAACATGATTAGAGGAATCATTAAAAACATAGTGAAATTAAATACCTTACCTTGATTTGGTTAAATATATTTCATATGAGGTAGGAATTACTCTTTTATTAAAGTTCCTCATTCATTGGTGTTCATCGATGTTGGTCAATCTCTCGATCGGATCTTCCAAAGATCGACATTCTTTCTCCATTTTTCGTTGGACAGAGATGTCACTAGCGTTATGTCAATGGTTTCTCCTATATTTATTAATTAGTTTACCAACATATTTTTAGTAAAAAGAATATGATCATGATGTTGTGTTCATTAGTTTGTTTCATTAATGAACCATAATTAAATAACCGTTAATTTAAATGGGTGTTGTGGTTTTACAACAAAAGAAATTAGTCATAAAATTACCCTTATATTAATCTTGTTGTTACATTGTGGTTTGTCCAACCATTTCAAAACGGTTGTAGAAAAAAATACCTTAAAGAGGTATTTTATTATGATTTTTTTTTCTGAAAAGTCCAAATATAACTTTTATATCTGACTCATGTTGGTCGAAGTTAATCTTTTCCTGAGAGAATCCTTATATAGTGAATTCAGTGATTCCCTCAGATATTAAATCAGAGAAACCGTTTGAATTTTAGAAAAATCCACTATCACATTTTTTGAACACACATTAAAAATTTCCAAAACTCTGTTCTAGGCTCTTTGGGCCTCGAAATCACATGCCTTTAAATTTTTTAGTCACCTAACAATTCCATATAATTAAAAAAATTATACAGAATTTTTAGGTCATTAAATTATGTTTATAGTTTTTCCCTTTTTCTGTTAGGATGTAACCTTTCCCAAAATGAGAATACTGTTTTATTTAAAAAAATATTGAACATACAGAAGTCTGAAAATGAGTGTTTTACACTGATCCCTCTAAATAAGAGGCAAAATTTCATCAATAACCTCATAAACCATATATATTTAATAGAATGAATTATTTTTTTTAAAATCCCATCCACCACAAAATTGGCCTCTTGATAGATATGGCTGACTATATGATTTATGTATGAGTGATACTCTAAAAATTATGGTTTAGAATATTGATTAGCTTAATTTTTGCATAATCATTGTAAAAAATTTATATTAATTACAATAATATTTTTTATAACAAAACTAATAATAAATTAAAATAATTTAAATATTATACCTATTACATCCTTTTACATCCATTTTTTCATAGAGAATTCAAATAACTGACAAAATAAAATTTATACCTAATCCATCAGATGGGGTGAGAAAGAGGGTTTTTAATTTGAAAATGTTCAATTGTTTGTTATGTCAATATATCAAAATTTACAATAAATATGATTCCAATAACCTCAATTGGAATAAAAATTTATGATTTATCTATATATACTTTAAAGAATATTTATTATATAACTAATAATTAATAATAAAATTAATGAACACAAACTTTTCAAAAAAATGTCTTACTTATCACTATTAATTTAAAAATGAGACATCCCAGAAAAATACAAACAATTCATCCTATAATAATTTTATCATAATGAATTACATATTGGAATTTATTCTGAGAAATAAAAATTAATATGTTTTCAAAATTCCATCTTAAAATAGGTACAACATTTAAAGGCAGTAAAACTCAATCTTGTGTGAAATGAAAACTAACTCAATTTTTTTAGTAGAGTATGCATAACTAGGTGTTTCATATTAATAAATATTTAAATAAATAAAATTTATTCTAAAATTAAACTATTAAATATTTATGGGGTGTTTCATTCTCACCACCTTAACTAAATGTGTCATCACAATTTAAACCTGATTTCGGTAATCAAGGGTTTTATATTTGAAAATAATCTTTTATTGAAAACCCTCAATGTAAATAGGTTTATTACACATATTCTGAATAATAGGAAGAATAATTGTGATGTTCATAATAAAAAAAGTTTTTAAAATAGAAAATCATTAGTGAAAACCTTATCATTGAAGATAAATCTTACAATTATATTCTGATGGAGAGTGATAGGTAACATTCATCACATGATATTGCTTGATCTAGGAAACACGATAAAAAGACTAGAAATAACATTTATTTAAAAGGGTAATTGATATAGAAAAACATTTTTCATCCAAACTCATTTTTAATAGACTTGATAAATTCTTTGACACTCTACGAGAATAAATGAATATGTGTTTTTATAAACACAATATGATTCCATTAGTAATGCCTTTAAATTTTTATACTACATCTCTTAATACAATTTTAATCATTGGGTGATGCAATATATTAATTTCATGGTCATTTACCAATATTGAATAGAAAAAAATTCATAAATGGTTAATATTATGAAACATATAATTATTAATATCCCAAAAATTAACATTATCTACTAGGATGTGTGTAATATTTAATTTATATTAACAAAATAAATCATCTATTTATACCAGAATTATTTTATCAACATCATCAACATATTAACTGAAATATTTACCTCAACCATTCGTCTTCCGAAATCTCCAACCTTCCAATTTATCACTTTTCTTGGAAATCAGTATGGATAAACACACACTTTTAAATACACGATAAATAAGAAATGTAATATAGTCCTAATATATTTTATAATTCTCATGTACATTACCTAACTGATAAAATTATCAAATTAAATAATTCATGAATCCAAATGTAACGTCCCGAATCCAGAGCCCCTCAACTTGTGCCCCGTATCTGGTTCACCACATGACCTCAAGAACATTTCCCCAAACAACAAAGGCTACCAATTAGCAGTTAGCGCCTTGGTAAGTTATTAGGGAAACTATGCCTTCAATTGGTAAGGAATAAAAGGTACAAGAAATAACAGTCAATAGCGGGAGTAGTAAACAACATACAATAATTGAACTAAACAGCAGAACCAATGTATAATATAATAATAATACAACATGGTATATGTATCTAAGGAATGAAGAAAACACAACAATGTGCTGAAATACAACTGAGAACAATGCACTAATAGTAAACAACCACTCCAGCATCATCGTAAGCCTATGCTCGGTCATATTCTCTCCAGCTCCAACCAGCAATCATTTACCTAAAGGAGAAGGGCCACAATCCCTATCCACACTTGCAACAATATAACCTATTTAGGCTTAAAAGTAGGACCCAAACAGGATGTGAGACTAATACCAGTTGGGAACCACCATAAGATCTGTGCCCTACTAGCAGTGAGAAATATAGCAAAATTAATGGAAATAAATGCAGTAGAGAAACATAAGTACACTAGGTAAAAAAATCCTACACTCTCTATTCACATTTATTTATTAATTTAATGCAATCATTTAATTATCAACCAAGGAATCTTGAAAACAACTATATATTTCTATGGAAAAGCAAGTAAAATAACAGGTATCTCAACAGACTACCTAAACTCCAAGCGGTAAAAAACCCAAGCTTGTTCTCTGTCTTGGTGGACTCATTACAACCAACCAAACAATATTTAAGGTGACTCTTTGGGTGGCTCACACTGGGAGAATCCTTTATTCAAGTAAACATACAAAGGCACAGACACTCTGGGAAGCTATTACCGTCAATTTCCATGCGGTCATGCAATGATAGCTATAGACTCTCTCAGGAAGAACTTACATCTAATTCTACATATAGTCTCGATATGTGACTAAGGAAACTATGTGGAATCACAACATCCCATTCCCATATCTCCTGCAAATGATACTAATTTATAACAGACTCTCTAGGGAAGCCCTTAATCATCAATTCCCTCTTTAGTCTACAATACCAGGCTCACACAGCCCTGAGTAGTGTAGTCGTGCATAATTGACCATTATTAGCCCAATGTAATCTCAAAAAACTAATTGGATAATATATGAAATGTATCAAAATCATATAAACATTATTCAATACATGCAATCAATTATATCAAGTCAGGGAAAAAATGCAACAAGTTATGCCTCACAGGCAACCTAGCCAAACGGTGATAAACAACCAAGACTGGGGGAATAGCTATGGGGTGATCCTCAAAAATGCTAAAAAGCAATTATCAATCATCTAATAACCTCAAGAATACATGCACTCTAAGCTAGATAACAATACAATATCAAAACCCTAACCCGAGATACCCGATACATGGGTATCCGGTACTTTTTCACCAAAAACTCAAAGACATTCAACGTAGGGAAACAAAACACCTACCTCGATCCTAGGAGATTGATATACTTGAATCTTTTTCCTACGAATTAGTCTAGAATATAGAAGATCTACAAAAAAAATATAAAACGTTAAACCTCGGATAACTCTCACAAGATAAGGAATCAGGAAACGTGGCCAAAGAAGAACCAAGAACTCACTGCCGTGATTCTATACGAACCGATGACATTTGATTCAGATAACTGGGGACAGATCGGTGTTTTGGATAATATTCAGCCTCCTTGGATGCTCTAGACATAATTAGGCAGAGAAGAAGATGAAAATATTTTTAATTCTCGACCCTAGTTTGATTAATGAAATAAAAAAGAAAAGTACATGGCGTGTACTTCAAGTCTACACGGCGTGTAATGTCCCTTTCCATACACCGCATTTAGCGGCGTCGACATCACCGTTACACACGATGTGTGTGGCTCTGACATGGCCAGCACATGGCCTTGTGTGGGAGAAAATTACACGTCGTGTACTCATAATGTACATGGTGTGTACTTTGAAAATTTCAAGATTTTCTTCTTCTTCTCAAAAACAACCAGAAACGGAAAACAAATACCTGAAATGAGGATATGGGTTCTTACAAACTTCCCCCCTTAAATAAAATAATCCCCAAATTTCTCTATCCAGGTGGAAAAGAAGAAAACTCAAACAATTATGGATACTATGATCTTATATCGACCTCCCTCTCCCAAGACTCATCCTGTACACAGTCGTGCTGCCATAGCAGACATACCAAAGGAATAGACCAGCCACAAAGTATCTATACACTATGAACAAACAATCCTGATAGGATGCTCCTTGAATGATGATTCATGCTCCATATCAACCTCATAGAGATAAAAAACATGATACGGGTCAGAGAAATAGTGGCGTAGCTGAGAAACATCAATGATGTCATGCATAGCCTGGTATTTCAGATGTAACTGCAACTTATAAGCAACCAACCTGACACTCTCTAGAACCTCAAACGGCCAGATGTATCTCGGTGAAAGCTTACCCTGTCTCTTGATCCTCTTGTGTCCCATCCTCGGGGTAACACGTAAGAAAACTTGATCCCTGACCTTAAACTCTAAAAGTCGTCTCCACTGATTTGCATAAGATTTCTGCGAAGACTGTGTAGTAGCCATCCTTTTTTGAATCAACTCTAGCTGCTCTTTGGTCTCCTGAACACGATGAGGTCCCAGCATAGCTACCTCTCCTGCCTCCAGCCAACACAAGGGTGATCAGCACGGACTACCATACACATCCTCGTAAGGTTCCATCTGAATTGTTTCTTGAAAACTATTATTATAGGAAAACTCCACTAGAGGTATATGTTTCTCCCAAGAACCTCCGAAATCGAGGACACGTGATCATAGTATGTCCTCTAGCACCTGAATCGTGTGCTCTGATTGGAAATCTGTCTAGGGATGGTATGTTGTACTTAGAAGTACCTGTGTACCCAAATCCCTCTGTAGCCCTTTCCATAAATGCGACGAAAATTAAGAGTCCCTATCTGAAACAATAGTACTCTGAACCCCATGCCAGCGTACAATCCTACTGATGTACAACCGTCCATGCTCATTAACACTGAAGGTCTCTTTAATTGGAAAGAAGTGAGCACCCTTCATGAACATGTCACTGAAAACCCATACCGCGTCATTTCCACGAGGTTATCGTGTTAACCTCACCACGAAGTCCATCGCGACATCATTCCACTTTCACTCAGGAATGGGTAGTAACTGTAAAATCCATGATGGTCACTTCTTATCTACCTTAACTTGCTTACAGGTGGAACATCCCATGACAAAACCAGCAACATCTCTCTTCAGACCTGCCCACCAATACTGGCGGTGTAGATCACGATACATCTTGGTGATGCCAGGATGAACTACCCAGACTGAGGAATTAAATTCTCGCATCATCTCCTCACGTATATCTAATGGTAGCTATTCACATCGCTAGAAATTCAAGATCTCATCCTCTCCTATGGTCCATTCGAGAAGAGGGTCCTCTCATAAAATGATTTCCTATAGGACTAGGCCTTCAGAATCTGACAACTGCCTCATCCGAACTCGGTCGAGAGGAGTTGAGGTAACAGCTACAGAAGGTAGGAAAGTCTGCCCCTGTCTATCCTGCACCTCCAAATGCATCTCAGAGAACAGAGCCATAAGTTTCCACTCACTACATGCCTCTTAAACTGCTTGTATCTGATTCCTCCTACTCAGTGCATCAGCCACAACATTTCCTTTTCCAGGCATATAAGCAAGCTCGAAATCGAAAGACTGTAGGTACTCAACCCACCTCCGCTTTCTAAGATTCATTTCACGCTTCGTGATGATGTACCTGAGGCTCTTGTTGTGAGTATATACCATGAAGTTCTCTCCCTGAAGAAAATGTCTCCAACAATGCAATGCAAGAACAACTGTAGCCAACTCCAGGTCGTGGGTAGGATAGTTCCTCTCATTTGGCCTAAACTGCCGAGATCCATACGCAACAACATGATCCTCCTGCAGAAGTAATGCTCAAATCCCAATTTCAGATGCATCACAAAAAACTGTATAACTCTTTCCCGACTCCGGCAGGACTAGAATCGGTGCTGAAGTCAATCTCCCCTTCAGATCCTTTAAGGGTGAATTGCGAGCTTATGACCAAACATACTTCATCCCCTTCATAGTCAGGCCCGTCAATGGTGTTTCTAGGTGTTAGAAGTCATATATAAACTTATTGTAGTAACCAGCCAGCCCTAAGAAACTCTGTACATTGAAGACGTTCTCCAGCTGCTCCTAAGTGACTACTGCTCTCACCTTCTCTGGGTCTACTGATACTCCTGTCTCTAAGATGACATGACCAAGGTAGTGAATCTTGTTCATCCAAAATTGGAATTTTGAGAGCTTATCATATAATTGATGCTCCCTTAGTGTACTCAAAACTATCTCAAGATGTGTAGCATGGTCGTGTCAAGTGTGAGAGTTCACCAAGATGGAATCCACGAAAACAACCACCAAGGAATCCAACTAAGGATGGAAAAAATTTTCATCATTGCCTTGAAAATTACTGGCATGTTCGTGACACCGAACGGTATAAAAAATACACATACAGACCATACAAACTCTGGATGGCTGTAAGATGTATATCAGATGGTCTGACACGCAACTGATGGTAGCCGGATCTCAAGTCGATCTTTGAGAACACATTGGCTCCTCGAAACTGATCAAAGAGATCGTCTATCCGTGGAAATGGATATTAGTTCATGACCGTGAACTAGTTCAGCTTCCGATAATCAAAACAAAGCCTAAGTTTTTCATCTACCTTTTTTGCAAACAGGACAGGCGACCCCCAAGGAGAAGTACTAGGTTGGATAAAACCCCTTATCTGCAACTCTTCCAACTACTTCTTGAGCTCATGAAACTCAGGTCTATCTATCCTTTAAGGAGGAATGAACATCAGTGACGCTCCTAGCCCAAGCTCAATAGATAATTATCACTCTCTCTCTAGAGGAAAACCTGAAAATTCTTATGAAAAGACATATGGAAAGCGATCAACCGCAGGAAGAAAATCTACCTGAGAAGTCATGTGGTCATCCAGATATAAGCTATAAATCTGGGCTGTAACACCGCCCAACCCATGATGCTCGATTTCATCTCTTCTCACCTGGACATCCCATTCACCCTTGAGAAGAAAAGATCTTCCCTCTAGTGATGTGAAACTCCCCCTACAGTGATAGAAATCGACAATCCTGGAAGGTAACTAACCAGTCCGTCCTGAGAATGACATCATTGCCTGCCATCTCCAAAACATAGAGACTCCATGAAAAATGACACCCACCAACCTCAAGGGGGCTTTCTAAGCATTGATGTATGCTATCAGTTCTAATTTCTAAGGGAGTTTCTAGCACATCATATCCTCAGAAGTATAAATAGTAATTCTATGAGAAGCTCCTTTATCGAAAAGTGCAGAGGATAAAACTAAGGCTACTAAAATTGTACCTCAAACTGTATAAGGTCCAGGATCCTACTCCTGACGAATCTTCTCTACAGCAAAAGTCTGGCCTATACCGTGACCCTACGTAGTAGCCTGAGATCCCTGTACTGCTCCTCCGTGAGCCTGACCACTGCGTCCTTGACCTCTACCCTAGCCTAAACTACATGAAGATCTCCAGCCCCCAGTCTGCTGCAAAACTGGTAATCATGCTCTTGTACGTGGAGTCGAAACTGATCCTCCTTCACTAGCCACTGGTAGAAGAACATTCCATAAGTGCTGCAGATGACCCATCTTTCCACATGATCGGCACTCTACTAGGTCCCTCAGGCACTGGGGTTTCTTATGCCTACTTCTTATACACTAGTAGCACACCACTTGGTTTCCAGAAGAAAGGTCTCATCTACCAAAAGGAATACCTCGATCCTCGAGTCACCTCATGTACACTCTCAGTGGTGCTTCCTACGTTCTATCTGGAGAGAATCATCCCTAGATGCCGAACCACCCTGGTCCACAACTCCAGACTCCCTCAGGTTTATCTCTGTAATATGTGCCTGATTGACTATCAGAGTGATAGAAGTCAATTGAAAGACATTAACCTATGACCTGATGTCCGTTCTAAGGCCTTCCTCAATCTTCCTCACTAAAAATAGCTCATCATTCCCCAGAATGGGAGTGAAACGCTGTAACTCTGTAAAGCGGGAGGAATAATCCATAACTAGGAGAGTACCCTGCTGCAAGTTCATGAACTCTCTGGCTCTACCAGCCCTCTGCGTCGCAGGGTAGAAGTAGTCATAGAAATTACGCTGAAACTCATCCCAATCTATAGCCTATTGGCGCCCTGCCTGCGAAATCACATCCCACCATCTCTTGGATGAATCTCACAGCATATAAGTCGTGAACATCACTCTTCTCTTCATAGGTCTCTCCAGATTCTTGAAGATGGACAACATGACTTCTATACATGACTCTGTAGCCTGAGGTCCTCCATCCCCTGTGAACGTGGGAGGGTGCTGCTGTTGAAAAACCCACGTCAAATCTTCCATAGACGGGGTAGGATACTGAGATATCCAGAAGGTCTATATGAATCTCATGAAACCCTCTCTGAACTAAGTGTTGGAACCAGTGTCTAGAATCACTGCAGGTGCCATGTCCGGAACGATAGGCATAACTACTGGTATTCTCTGATCTGTCGTATTAGGCGTACGGTCACTGCCTGGTTCCTGGTGTGCAATGGGAGGACGTCATGGTGCCATAGCTATGAAAGGTCAAAGGCACACCATCATTAACGATAGACACATATGAAATTTAAGAGAGCAAAAATAGAACAGGAGAGAAAAAATGGGGAAACATGACTACACGTCGTGTAGTACAACTACACAGCGTGTTTCCTAAATGATTACCCTGGGCATGTACCTTGGCCACACATGACTATGTAAGCCAGCAGGCTACACAACGTTTTCTTAAACTACCTGGCGTGTACAAATCCATTTCCTCCCAACCCGTTCACTCCTACATAGATGGGAAGACGGACTGTACCAGCTGGAAACTACACTGCGTGCTTTCCCAATATGTGTTGTGTCCTTATGATCTCTATCTTTTCCATGTCGTTAGTCACATGGATGGGTACACAGACCAGTACTACACGGCGTGTCAAAGGATACATGGCATGTACTTGACATGCCTTACATGGCCCGTGTTGTTAGTGACACGGCCTGACACATGGTCTACCTTACACGGCATGCTCTATACAAACACAGAATGTACGCAGAAGGATAACAGCAACCCGTGTAGTTGTCTACACTGCTAGCTACATGGTCAACTATACACGGCGTGTTCCCAAGGGACACGGCGTGCACTTGAACTAAAACCTCAGACCGTGTTGTTCATGACACAGCTGTATGCCTATTCCATACTATACTTCTTGCTAAGTTGGTACACGGCGTGTTCCTACCGGAAACATTACAACCCCGTTTCTCTGCCCAACAAAGTCCAGGACACGGCTAAAAACTACATGGTGTGTATGCATAAAGTACAAATAGTGTATTCTAGGTTTTTCCAGATACTAGCCTCAGAACTGCACCAGAGCCCAGAAAAAAAAAAGAAAATAAGTGTTAAGGTGCCAAATTCTGATCCGTATGGGCCCATACACACGCAAATCAAAGCATGGCATCATAACAAGGGATATAACAAGTAAAAAAAGAATAACAACTCATGATCCACCAAATTCCGATCCTCGAGGGCCCATAACACCACTAAGACCAATGTTTGTTATCCATGACAAAGAAGCTCTAAACAAATGATACCCTATCAACATAATAGGTATTCTATCAGAGTAGATGTCACAACAATATGCATCTTCTATAACAAATTCTATCACAACAGCATGCAAAATATAATGCAATCTAGAAGTTATAGAAAAATGCATGACATGTGATTTTCTAACAAGTGCCTATATGATGCATGACATGGAATACCCTTATCTAATCAAGTTGCAACAAAATAGAACTACTATCATAAAAAGAGTAATAACACAAAACAATTTCACCTACCAATGATAAAATCAATTAAACTGTAACATTAGCAAAAACTCAAAAATTGATATATTCGAGGTAATCTAGATTTTTCCTTGTACACGGGTTCTAGAATGCCCGGGCATGACTATTTACCATTTACCTATTTTATTTTATCCCTGTATAATGTCTCTAAATAATTAATTCAATAGAAATAGAAAGAAACTCCTCCGATACGACTTTGTAACATCCCAAATCTGGAGCCCCTCACCTATTGCCCCGTATCTGGTTCTCCAAATGACCTCAAGTGAATTTCCCCAAATGTCATAGGCTGCCGACTAGCATTGAGGGCCTTGGTATGTTATTGGGGAAACTATGCCCTCATTTGGAAAGGTAAACAAGGTACAAGAAATAACGGTCAATAGCGGAAGTAGTAAACATCATACAATATCTGAACTAAATAGTGGAAGCATTGTATAATATAATAATGATGCAGCATGGTACATGTATCTAAGGAATGAATCAAACATGACAACGTGCTGAAATACAACTGATAACAATGCACTAAAAGTAAACATCTTCTCCAACACCATCACAAGCCTAAGATCGGTCCTATGCTCTCCATCTCCAACCAGAAATCATGTACCTGAAGTAGAAGGTCCACAATCTCTATCCACACCTGCAACCATAGAACCTATTTGGGCCGAAAATCCTGACCCAAATAGGGTGTGAGAGTAATCCTAGTAGGAAAACACCACATGATCTGTCCCCTATTGTCATTGAGCAATATAGAAAAAGTAATGGAAATAAATGTAGTAGAAAAACATAAGTACACTAATGTAAAAAATCATAAAATATCCATTCGCATGTATTTATTAATTTAATGCAACCATTTAATTATCAACCAAGGAATATAGTAAAAAACACTATATTTACAAGGAAAAGAAAGTAACACAATAGGTATCTCAGCAGACTACCTAAACAGCAAGTAGTACAAAACCGAAGCTTGTTCATTAGATTAGTGGACTCATCACAACCAACCAAAAAATATTCAAGGTGACTCTCTGGGTGGATCACAATGGTAGACCCCTCTAGTCATGTAATCATACAAAGGCACAGAAACTCTGGGAAGCTCTCACCGTAAATTCCCCTGTGGTCTTGCAATGATAGATATAGACTCTCTGAGGAAGCACTTATGTCTAATTCCCCCTATATTCTCGATATGTAACTAAGGAAACACTACGGAAGCACAAATTCCCATTCTCGTAGGTCCTGCGAACGTACTAATTTGTGAAAGACTATTTAGGGAAGCCCTTAATCATCAATTCCCTCTTTAGTCTACCACACCAGGTTCCCACAACCCTGAGTAGTGTAGTATTGCGTAATCGACTATTAGCAGCACAAAATAAGCTCAAAAAACTACATGGATAATAGATACAATGCATCAAAAGCATATAAACAGTAGTAAATACATATAATTAATTATATCAAGGCAGGAAAACAATGCAACAAGGTATGACTCACAGGCAACCTAGACGAACGACGATAAATAACCAAGAAAAAGGGGTAATACCCTTGCGGTGACCCTCAATTATGCTAAAAAGAATTTATCAATCATCTAATAACCTCAAGAATACAAGAAATCTATGTTAGATTACAATACAGGATGAAAACCCTAACCCATGATACGCGATACATGGGTATCTAGTACTTTTGCAACAAAAACTCAAAGACATTTAATGTAGGGCAACAAACCACCTACCTCGATACTAGGAGATTGATATAATTGAACCTAGGCATGTGAAGCATCCTAGAATAGAAAAGATCTGAAAAACATATAAAACATTCAAACTCAGATAAGGCTCACCAGAGAAGGAATCCGGAAACATGGCCAAAGAAGAACCAAGAACTCACCGCTGCGATTCTATTGCAACCGACAGCATTCGATTCAGATAACCGGTGACAGATCGGTGGCATGAAGAAGATTTGGAATCATCGAAGGCTATAGACATAATAAGGTGGAGAAGAAGATGAAAATTGGTTTATGTCACGACCTCGGTCCGATTAATTAAATAAAAAAGAAAAGTACATGTCATGTACTTCATGAGTACTGGGAATGTAATCTCTTGTTCTGTACACCGCATTAAGCGGCCTCCACATCAACTTTACACACATGTGTGTGGCCCGGACACGGCCTGCACATGGCCTCACGCAGGAGAAAAGTTCACGGCGTGTACATAGAAAATTTCCAGATTTTCATCTTCTTCTCAAAAATGACCAGAAACGGAAAAACATACCTAAAACGAAGATCTAGGTTCTTACACCAAACGCATTCAAATTAACCATATTCATTATATATGGTAGTAGAACAATTGTGACAATATCAAATTAGTTGGTTTTGTGTTTTATTCTTTTGACACATTAGACAATTATTTTTGTAGCTCTATTCCTACATGAATTCAAATAATTGTACATAAGGAAACATTTTATTATCCCAGAAATAACATGATTGTTGTCCTTACCATTATCAGTTATAGTAAATTACCAGTACATTTAATAAGGTTATAGGGTGATTATTTCCACAATTATCACTAATGTTAAAATGTTTCTTTCCCTTCTTCTATTTACCCATCATTTGAAAATATTTCCTCTTATTCATATTCATCCCATTGAAGCTATGATACATAGAGAATTATTTATTTATCTCAATATAATTTCATATTATGTCATCATATGATAGGAATTATATGAAGGCTAGTAAAATTTGAAATATTTTCCATTGGAGATAAATGAAATGATCATCATTGCTATTTACATAATGTTCATTTGTAAGTTCACATTACATATCCGATGATCCATTTCTAAATTAAAATATACACTAGATTAAATTTTATCATGTATAATTTCGAATCAAGTGAAATATAAAAAATGGAATATTAATCTATAGGTAATATCATGATTATAAACCTGGTGTTTTGGATTTTATTATATAAATATACTCAATGACTATCAGAGGGTTATGTGGCATAATCAATTTTTTTCTAAATATAGATTCAACTGTTTTTAGTAAACCTCCCCTTGATGCTAATTGTAACACCCCAACCACAAAATCTCAGAGATCGTTTATTAATTTATTACACCGGTATAATTGAATGGAATAATTCCATAAAGACTATAATGTTTAGATGTTTTATAATAGAATATTATATACATGGAAACCATTTTAAATTGGAATTAAAAAATAAAAAATAAAATATAAAAAAATATAATTACAAAATCAATTTAGATAATTCAATGGACTCCTCTTCGCAAATTGGGGAAGGAAAAATAATAGGGTTGATCACAAATTTTCAAAAATATTTAAGTAAAAAAGAATAAATAATGAATATATTTAAATAATTTTAAATGGAATTGTTTCTAGTTTATCACACATTCCATTTAAACCCCTGGATAGCGATTAATTAATATAAAGCTTTAAATAACTAAATCACAATCCCTTTTTTCAATAAATTGAAAAGAAATGAATCCATAGGTAATTTCAAATAAACAATCTCATAGATGATAATAATAATAATAATATCTAAAATTATAATAAGAGAAATTCTCAATTATTGGAATCCATGATTCCTATGTATGTTGAACTATTACCATTATGACTATTCACGTGGTAGTTTAAAACATAATAGTTATAACAAAATTAGGATTTTCTAAACATAAAAATTATTTTAATAAAAATCATATGAATGTTTTTAACATAATGGTAAAAAATTTCATGCTTTTTTCAAACATAATTCAAACCATGATTGTATTGATTCCTAGAGGGGTGTACATTAATAAGTACTCTACCCATGTATTTTATTTCCAATGAATTTCTTATATATTGAATAATTTATTTAATTAATAATAACTATTCAGTGTCATATAATATCAATTTTGGAATAAATAATAGATATTTTTCAATATCTCCTTGGTGGATGATAATTAATCAAAAGATTCAAAAGTAGGAAAGTCCACTCGCAAAATGTTTATTAATAAATAGTAAATACCATAATGTTGAGTAGAAAGGGTTCAACAAAGACATGTATACACCTCACCACATGCATCAGTATCCATGAAACCACATCAGAAGGTTGGTGTTACAAAGGTCTAAAATACCTTACCTCCTCAATAACACTATTTGATGGAATGAGGAATTATATTTCAGATCTGTTTGTTCATTGAACACTTTGTGTTTCTGGAAGATTCAAGTACCTGATTATGAGAAAGAATGTATGGTGGATATCTTTGATTTCTCAGTGTCTAAAAATTAATGTGTATGGGGTGGATTCAGGTGCACTGGGACCTTCTGGTGGTGGTGGTGTCTTCCACACATATAAGAGCTTCATTAAAGGATGTTTCTTCCACTTATTTTGAAATGGTTTGTAAATTGAGGTATAACTATGGGATATGATTAAGGTTGTCATGTATGCTTCTTACCATGGCTGGGTGGTTTTATGGATGAAAATTGACTACCCTTTAGAGGTTCCCTTTCATTGAAATCCTTTAAGGAATGTTCCATGGAGGATACTTTCATCCTGGGATGTCAGTCTCACGCTTCTGTATAAGCATTTTTTGGTTTTTAGTCATGTTTATAGAGTTGAGATCCATGTTACAATTTTTTATATAACTACTCAATCAATTCAATTTACATCAGGTGTTTTGACTGAATTCGATTCATCAGTTAAAATGAATTTGGTAGGTCAACTATGGTCAAAGTGGTCATTATATAAACATATAAAGAATACTAATCATGAAATATTTATCATATTTATGCATAAATTATACTTTTAATAACAATTATGAATAATTGTAATGAAATATGAATCAACCTTACAATCATGGAGATGGTAGGTCATTTGTATGCATGAACAACATTCTAATTTTTATATGATTGTTATTGAAAGAAGGTAGGTGACCATATTATTTTTTGTACAAAAATAATATCATAAATAACCTATTATTTTATATATACAATTATATATATATATATATAATTCTTTTGATTTCAAAGGAATCACATCACATCGAGGAGGCGGTAGTCTAAACATCCATGAGTGACATTATAACTTTTTATTTTTTTGAAAGTTCATTAAAGAAAATGATATATTAGATTTATATAAAATTAATTATTTAATTAACATAATATATATTTATTTTATGTAATATTTGTTTAATTATACCATACTTAATAAATTCCATGTAATGTGTGACTGTATCACTTCGCTTTGAGGAGGGGGAAGTCCACATGCCTCCAAACAATGTTATTTTATTTACACTAACTGGAAAGCATAATGTAATATGTTTTACTAAAATTTCATATGTATTCAGAAATATAAAATATCATATATATATCATATAAAAATAATGTGTCTTTCATTATTTCATTCCAAGAGAGGTTTAGTGGAAAATGAACGACAACATTTCATAATGTGGTAGTTCACCGTGCATAAACTATATGCTTGTTTACAATTTGATGGAAGTGTGTGTAGGTGTAGGATTATAAAACAACATATAAAAATTTAAATATATATAGGATACATATTTTATTATATATTAATTGTATTTTAATAATTTTATGGTTTAAGAATGAAATAAAATAAAAGTGATAATTGAATAATTTCACCTCTTTATCATGTAATGCATTTGGGATTCCACCAAATCTATTGCTTGGATTGAATTTTGATTGAATTGTTGATTCTATGTTGAGTTATGTTATATTTGGAGACTATTTGGGCAGATTTTAGATGATTCAAATAGTATTTACAAGTTTGAGGCGGGGTCTGATTGAATGCCTTTTTATAATGGAGAGGAGTTGAATTATTTTAAATAACAAAAGGTATACATTATATCGAATATCCCCTTGACAGATTTTCTTAAAGATGGATGAATAATAGATTAAATTTTAATTATGGTTAATTAAAATCACCAACAACAAAAATATTTTGTTTTTTTATAATTTTTTCGTTACCATATATGATTCCCCAGTTTTATTATTTTATTTTTTATTAAAGTAACTTGTTTTCTATCATATTTAATTGACCAATTAAAACTAAATTAAAGTGAATTTTTTTATAATATATAAGGGAACTAAATTTATAATATTATATCTATTTTAAAAAATTAAAAACCTGCATATTTTTAAAATTATTTTTTAAAAAAGTATATATAATGTGTAAAAACACTACAACAACCCAGACCATGCTAACAATGTTTTTACTATATATGGGTCAATATTATTATTATAAAAGATAAATATTCCAATTATAATACCATGTTTTATATTTATTAACACATAAAATTCACTTAGTATACTATATTATTTTTATTAATTTTAATTCATATAATAAATGACCATTTATTATAAAAACATTAATTCCAATTTTGACATTATTTAATTAATTCTAATTTAAAAAAATAAATAAATTATTGTAATTAAAATATATCAATTTAAACTATGTTTATAATGATATATTTATATTCAAAAATAATGGATCACAGAAAATCATTAAATCTACTTCATGTTTAATGTTTTTTGCATAAATTGTCTTATTTAATTATTTACTAAATACAAAATGTTCTATAATTTGTTAAGGGATCAACGTAATTTTATCAACTCTAAAAATAATTGATAAAATATAATGATAAAAAACTATTTAAATTTAAAAGTAATGTTTATAACTAAAACTATTTAGCTTTTATATTCTCTAATGATCTGTAAATGTTAAAGGGAAAAATGATTCTTATTTTTTCTATTTCCTTATATATCTTATTAAATTTGTCTCATTCATGAAAATGATTCTCTATAAATCATAAAATTAGAAGAAATGGTTGATATGGTATATATATTTTCATAAAATGGATTTTGGGCAAGTTTACATGTCATTTTATCCCCAGGATGATGGTTTAGCCCCCTAATAAGCTTAATTTTAACTTAATTGCTGTAATTATTTTAGATTCCATTCACTAATCATGTTTGTAAAAACCACTGCAGATATTATTATTCTATATATATTATAATTATTACATCCATGTGTGATACTTTTAATAAATTCGTTTTATATATGTTGCAAAATTAAAATTTATGATAATAATGCAGTTGTGGTGAAAAAATGGCTTTTTAATGCTAAAATGTTCATATTTTCATTAATTATTTATCACTAAATTTAATATAAAACTTATACGAATCACCTAAATTATAATAATAAAAATATAATTGATCTCTTTTTAATTTAAAATTTTTTTAATCTATAATTTAAAATTAGTAATTATTAGAATTCAAATGAAGATTTAATCTATAATGCAATTTTTTCTATTCTCAACATAATAAGAAATTCTTATAAAAATACCAAAACAACATTCAAATTTAATATAGGTATTATCAATTAAAATATAATTATTACGATTTAAAAGTAAATTTTTATAAATTGTGAAAATTTAATTTTAAAATTATTGTTCTGTTATAAAGTGATAAAACATGGTCTTGTGTGAAGAACAAGAAAACCCAGTGATGTATATAGAATAATCCTAACAAGGCACACCATATAAAAAAATATATCAAAGAAAATTAAAATTTACCTTTAAATTAAAATAATGTATCATCATGGGGTTTTATATAAAAAAATTTTATATGGATCTATTATATGTGAGTAATATGATTGAAACCAATATACATGCGGTTCAGACACATGGGGAGGAAACCAGATATAAGTTAAGAGTTTATTTGACAATCACGTCATTTTTCATCATTGTTTATATTTCAGTATCCATTGAAATATATTAATTTTCAAGGTAAAATTTTTTGAAAAATGTTTTCAAATTTTTTTATTATTCACATTTGAATAAATTTTGTTATTTTCTACCTTTAATGAATATTTCCAAAAAGGATTGAAAAGAATATTTTTTCATTTTTATAAATAAGGATGTTTCAAAAAAAATTAACAAGAATTTATGGAAACAAATTTTTATTTAACTTATATTTCATGAATTGAATTTCCCTCATTCATGATAGCATTATTTCATGTGGAATCCTTTTTTTAATGTTGTTTTAAGGAAATATTTTTTATTTATAATTCTATAGAATTTTAAATAAATGTTTTCATGGTAAAAAAATTATTTCTATAAATAATGTTTCACTGAAATTATTAGAGTATTTTTCTTATATTTCATCCATATTTTCTGAAGCGTATGCCTCATTGATATCGGTTTCCTATGATACCAACTATATTATTTTTTTTAAAAGGGTTTTCTTAAGTTTGAGTGACGATATGTTATTTTGATAACATTCATCAAATAAATCTAGATGATTTAGTGTTATTAATGTTGAAAAGAATTCATATTTCATAGTATGGTATTTATATATTAATTTTCATATGTATTTTATCCACCCAATTCATATGATGAAATCATTGGAATTAGTAAGTGATTGGTGTGGCCCGCTAGATCCCCTCAATGCATTGGTATGTCTCAGGAGACAAACTAGTCTAGTTATGGATTTATTTTTTAATTTTTTATTTATTTTGTCTTGGTAAAATCTATGGTGGTATGTTTATGTTGTATATAATTTTTCAATCCCTAATTGTTATATCAGTTATATAGATTTGATGACATTATTCTATTAATTGAATATCCATGGTTATGTTTCATTATTATTAGATTATATAGGTGTAATTATTTTACTATCATTTATTCATAAAATATTATTGTCAAGATTATTTTTAAATGTATTGTTTCAATTATTAACAAATCATATATTTTTATTCATTTTTATTATAGAGAACTTCTAGAATACTTTTAACTTTACATTGAATCTCAACTCAACCTTTTCTTAGGTTTTATTTTTCTTAGATTCGAAGATGTATATTATCATGGTCATGATATGATAATATAGAGAATAATAGTATTATTAAAGGAATAATTTTTTATTATTATTATTTCAGTTGTATTATATGTTTCAAGTATATATCTAGTTTTATGAAACTACTAAACTGTTCGGTCCTTATGGTTATGATTTCATGTATAATATGGAAATTAAATATTATGATAACAATGATTTTAATTTGGTAGGAATTAGTAGTATTATTTATATTATCATGTTTATATATATATATATATATATATATATTATAATCAATAAATTGTTTTTCTATTCTTCCAATATATTTGATAATGATAATATGGTAATAAATCCATGTTTACACATAAAAAACTAAATTATATTAAATTGAGGCTTTAAGGCCTTTTAATCTTACACATTTTTTAATCCAAATATTGAAACATTTATAAAATTTATTTAAAAAATTAACATTATTTTTAGAAGTTGAAATGTCAAAATTTTCAATGGTGAAATATTTTTTATATTATACATAAGCTTTATTTTTTATAAATAATGAAGAAATACTGCATTCAAATTGAAAACATACCTTTAATGTAAAAAAATTATAATGTAAAAATACATTTTCATTTTGAATTTAAAGTAAAAATAATTTATTATACATCCATGAATATAATTTATGTTGGTGGAAACATTTTTATATTGAATCTGGATAAAAAATATTTTAAATATATTAACAATTTCAATTTTTAAACTATATTTTTCACCCATTATACTTGATAAATATTTAATTAATTTTATGACCTATTTTGATTTGAATTTTTAAAAATGGATTCCATATATTAATTCATTAATTTTAAATTTATCAAATAGTTTTGTTTTTGTTTTTAATAATATGAATAGTAAACCTATAAATTTTTATTTCAATATTTAAGGGTAATTATGATAATTTAGTATACGAATAATAATAAACCTTTTAAAAAAGTATCCTCATAGTTGTAATAATTTTATTTTGTGATTCTGAATCAACCAATATCATAACTACACTGATTTTATTGAATATTAGATCCTCTTAGACGACTTTAATCAGTTTATAATATTTTATTTTAATAAAAGTAAATCTTATCATGCTAATGTTAATGATAATAATTACAGTTTTAATAGTTTTTTATTCAGAATATATATTAGAAAATATATATTAACATGAAATACAAAATTATATTGATCAAAATGGTAAATTATTTTCAAATTTTAGGAAATAAATAACTACCTTCACGGCTTATACAATTATGATGTAGGAATTGTTTAATTAATAGAATTATCAAATTAATGATATTAATTATAATAAAATAAATATAATTTCAAATAAATAATTTCATACATGAATACTGTTTATATGATTTACTTGTTAGTGATTTGTTAAATGAGTTTTTTCAAAGATATTTTGATTTTTTTTTTGTGAAGGTAAATGGAATGAATAGTATCAAAATTAAAAAAAATATAATTAATTGAATAATATTTTATTAAATAATATATAATTTATAAAAAATTTAAAAATACACCAAATGCTTGAGATAAGGTAACAAATTACATAAATGGTTCATTTAGGGATCTTTTTTCATCTTATTATAACAATACTCTCCATTGAAGAGTAAGAATCCATTTTCTAACTGAACGAGTTAATGGGATTAAATAAGGGTATGAACCAAAAGATTTGGGAATTAATGTTAAATAATCATGTCTAAAAATTATTTTATCAGATCATTTAGGTTAATAATAATATTAAACTCTAAATTAATAACATTAATTGAATTTAAGATTGAAAATTCATTTATAATACTTTAATACCATAGGAGTTTCGAAATTCCCCCTCACTTCAATTATAAAATTTCACCTCCTACCGAAAATCGTTACAAAAATAGGAACCCTATATATATATATAAACCAAATTCCTTTTCTCTTACCAAAATAATCATACATGTTCTTCGGGCCTGATCCTCCAAAAAAAATATTTTCATCCCTTGAAAAGAAATATAAGTGAAATCATTTCTTCCAACCCATTAAAATTCTTTTCCTATAATACTTCCCCTTTAAATTTTGTTTCCATAATAAAATAAAAAATATTGAATCATATATATAAGGATATTTTGTTAGGATTGTGAGATAATCATATTCTATATTTTATGTATCCTATTAAAAAATGCATTTCATGTGTGTGTGTGTGACTTACTATCTCTATGATGGGATTAAATTAATAATATTTGTCCCACCTTAATTAATATTTATGAAAATATATATAATAAATAAATCATATATTTAATAAATTAAAATAAATTATATACTGAATCTATAGCCTATGTAATAGAACTGGGACCTTAAATACAAAAGTGACCTGAGAACACATGTAATAGTGAAATGAACAAATTATTAATAACAATAGACTGGGAAAATGTTAATATGGGATTTTATATGATATAATAAATATTAATATTTTATATTATATGTTATTTATATTTAAAAAATATATATTTTATTTTCATATATTTTCATAAGAAATCAAACATAATATAAGGGTTTATTTCACAATCTCATCATTATAGAAGATTGTATCACTTTATTTATCCACTTGATAATATTTATCTCCCATATTAATGTATTATAAAGGCATCTTAAGAAATTATTTTACTATTATACTTGGATTAATTAATGTTATTTTTACCAATGGTAGAATTTTTATGTAATAGTTTGAGAGTAATATTTTTCACATTTTATAAATACCGATATTTGTGTCTTTTCTAAAATAATATACAAAAAGAATTTTTTAAAATAAAATGACTTCACCAGAAAGTACCTCTTCAATTAAATCATAATTTCATGAAGAAATATTAAAAAATTTACTACACTACTTTTAAATAAAATATTTTCATTTATAATTACAAGACATTTTAAATAAATTAATTCATAGTAAAAATGTACTTCTCTAAATAATTTTCGATGACATTATTAGAGTATTTACACATACATTGAAAAAAAATTTAACGCTTATACCCCATTGATATTGACATCTTATTATACCATATACCAAATTTTATTCTCTAGTATATGATCATATTTTATGTGGATGTGATATTTTGACACCATCATTCATGTTAATCTAGATGGTATATAGTTACTAATATGGTAATGTATTTAGATTTCATATAATTGAATTTAAATTGAATTTTTTTATTTTTTTTCATTTTACCCCTTTCATATGTGGAATGCATTGGTATTGCTATGTGATATCCAAGGTATAAAATATCCCCTCAATGTATTAGTAGGTCTCATGAGAAAATATTGTTTTGTTATTGGTTGATGTCTTAACCATTTATGAATTGTATATTTGATGAAAGATTTATAGTATATTTATTATATATGTAATTATGAATTCCCCAATTATATGACACATTCTTATAATTTTGTTTCAAAATTCAATTAGTTGAATGTCTATGGTTTTGTTTCATTCTCATGTGAATATTAACATACAAATAAGTAATTATCTGTTATTAACTCTATATTATGATCAATATTATTTTTAAATGGATTTTGATTAATATATTCATCATTCATTAATATTTATACATATTAATAAATTATATCTTCCCATTTATTCTTACTCTTACAGAGAATATTAAGTCACCATTTTATTATGTTTTATTATTTCTAAAAATCCAAGCAATATATTAGGATTTTTTCTGAAATGATAAGATATATGAATAATTGTTTTATTAAATGAATAAGTGTATTGATTTTTATAATTTCAATTACAATGTATCATTCAATTTCTTATCCAGTTTTACAAAACAAATAAACTACCTGGTCCTTTGAAATGTGATTCTTTATATAATTTCCCAATGAAATACATTAAACACTAAATTAAGATAATAGGATTGGATTCTTTAAACGATATACTGATAATTTATTATGATTATTAAAAAACATACTATATCTTATGTCCATTGTATGAATAAAAAAATAACCCCACATCCGTACGCACGTCTTACCATCTCGACATAGTAGTGTAAGTAAGTTTTCATCACCACAATGCATAGATAATTATATCAATGGAAATGATGGAAATATATGATAATTAATACTTGATATGGATAATAAAAAATAAATATAGAATTATGTTCCATACCCTTTCAATAATTTATAAATGTTATCATTGTATGTATGCATATATGGTTTAGTGTATCAATGAAGAGATGTGATTAATTTTATATGTTAAAAATTCAAGTATGTTTCCAAAAAATATTTAATTATTAAATATTATATTTATGACATTAATAACAAGAAAATCAAGGGTCAGGCAAACCAAATCCTAATAAATTTTACTCAAATAAAATAAGGTACAATCCGAATCATCAAAGAGAACTTCTAAAAAGACGAGGGTAGACCCTCCTATAATAATCATCCTAGCCAAGACTATTATAGAAATCAGGAAGAACAAAGGACTAACAAGAATTAACCTCCATGATTTCTTCCATTGAGTGAGCATCAATCACTTGATTAGCTTTATGATAAAAATGGGTAACATCAAGAGAAAAGAATTTTGCAATATGAAGGTAATCAACCCAAACTGGTAAAATCATCCATGGAGTATTCCATGAGTAATCATTAAGAATTTTTACTAAAATAGTCTAATCTAAATCCATCCGTATATCATCGTATCCATAATGAACAACATTCCTTATTGATTTTATCGTAGCCTAATGCTTTGCTTAAATGGAAAGTCCATTTCAAATGATATGAAAGAAACAACTTTTCACAAGAGCCTAATGGGTGCAAAAAACTCCAATGAATCCAGTATGACCTTTTTCACTAGAAGCTTTCTTGTCAACATTATCTTCGAACCATTGTGAGATGAGTTGTATCCATTAAACATATTTCACCATAAGAGGCTTCTTTATCATACCATTCACACCAAGTGATCTCAAAAGATCAATGTGGGAAATAACATTTTCCTGAGAACCAATTTGAATATTAGAAGATGTATGAATATATTAGTGAACAAATAGACCACCAACATAAAATTAAGGTAATGTATTGATGAAAACCAGATCATTACATGATATCCATGTTAAGGAAAAAACACTTACATCAACTACCAACCAGAAAGAGATTACATGCTCACTAGAGTCCCTCTTGTAGACAGAAATTAATAGTCCATCAACAGACTGAAAATCCACACAACAATGAAAAAGAGATGTAAAATATTATTATAGAATGTATCTAAACTTGCAGAGTAATTAACATATGTAGAAGGGGGACCTCATCATTCAAATAGAAGAGATATATCGGTCCCTGATGAAATCTAAAATGACACTGTATGTTCTATAATTGCATTTTTGGTTACCATAATTTCCAAATAATCAGTGATTGATCATGAGGAATGAATGATTTACGGAATCATGTATCCTAAAATGGGGGGTTCAATGAGGTACCACAAAGTGTTTTATATCATTCAGTAGTGATAAAAATTCCATTTATGTTTGGAATCCAAACAAGGATCTCACAATCAAAAAATATTTATCTTGATATATGCATGAAATTGTAACTAGGAAGTACCCATTTATATAAAAACTACCCTGATAATCAGCAATGGGTACAACCTTCAAAGATGGTGGAATAGAAAAAATCATCACAAATAGGCCGAGACATCTATGGGGTTGTCCAAATGTTCAAAACAATTTCTCACAGAGTATCTATCTCAAGAATTCCATAAGTTCAACATAAGACATATTTAATATAGGCCAAATATATGAGAACATATTGTTGGCATACTGTTATAAAGTTTCCCAACCAATGATCACATCATAAACCCAATAGAGATGTTATAATTGGATATTATTTTCCAAAAAAACATTTAAATTAAGGTTTCATTAAATATCCTCATATACTTTACTCACAGTCCACACATATGGTTAGGTTTAATACAAAATTTCCAAGAAACTAACATCCCCTTTTTCTCATTAATACCACCAGTCTAGAAGAAATTTATTATTTTGTCAAGAAAATCCATTATTAGGGTTTTGTTCCATCTATATAGAGAGAAATATTTAACAAAAATATATGTGATCACTGAATTATCCAAAGAAATTCTTCAAACGTGGGATATGGTTTTTCCATTCCAATTTTTCAATTGAATAATTATTTTCATAGCAGTGATCTAAGAGTGACATCTTTTCACACTTACCCAAAAATAGGCACCCCAAGGAATTTAAAATATACACTACTATAAAAACAGCATATACCCACAGTTCAAAACTGTGGGTATAGCCCCCAAAACTGTGTGTATATGTTTTACCCACGGTTTTGGGAACCATGGGCCGGAAAGGCATCGATATATGTCCCCAGCCTATATGCACGGTTTTACAAAACTGTGTCTATATGTTTTCTTCCACTGTGTCAATGAAACATACCCAATTTCCACAATGTCAATGGATTTTACCCACAGTTTCATAACTGTTGGTATAGATCCTAAAATAATGTAGGCAGATGGATTTGATCCTGCAACCTCTTCCCTGCAAACACTACATCTAACCACTACCCTAATATCACCTATGTGTATATATATTTATATATAGTTAAATATAGTTATATAAACCATGGGTATAGAGGGAAGAACTGTGGGTATAGGAATCCGTCCAAAAAATCGTTTAGGAAGAAAATAAATATTTCTCGTGCACACACGAAAAACCTATACGCACAGTTTTTTCATAACCATAGGAATATATATTTTAGCCCAGACCTATCCCTACGGTTTTGGGGAAAACTGTGGGGATAGGTACCCCAATACCCACGTTTTTGGAAAACCATGGGTATAGGTCTTGAAAATTGACCTATGCCCACAGTTTTCAGAAACCAAAGATATAGGGGTACCTATCCCCACAGTTTTCTCGAAATCCATGGGTATATGTCCATTTTTCAATATTGATAAGGATCACATATTCACATCGAGGTTAAAAGCTATTTTGTTCTGCCTAGATATAATAATTCCTTAACCAAACATAACTAAGGATTTATCCCATATAATAAACTCTCATAAAACATCTTTATAATTTGAAAATATTGCCATTATTTGAGAGATAGTCCCCCTATAAACCCTTATAAAAAGATTTATAACATCATCATAGAATAAATTTGATGGTGAAAAAATGCCTCTCCTAATTTTCATCCTCTGATACCAACCAAAATTAGCATGATCAATCAGACACCAACATAAAAAATCTTCTAAAATTGAAAACATGAATCTAGAAAGGGGGTCACCCTACCTAACTCTAATTGTTCATTGAAAAAATCATATAGGGGATCCATTAACATGAATAATGTTCCTAAAACATCTTATAATGGAGGTAATTAAACCAATATATGTTTTGTAAAACTAATGAATTTAATGAAAATTGAAAATAAAACTCCATCTAATAGTGTTAAAAACATTAAAAATATCAATTTTCAAATCCACATTACCATTTATTGTAAAATATTTCATGAAATTAACAAATTTAGATGTAGTGAAGAGTCAATTTAGAATGTTCCTCCCTTGTAAAATGTCAAGATGGTTATTAGAAATAATCCTCTTGTCAATCTCACCCAACCTTTTATCCACAATATTAATAACAAACTTTCATATGGTATTCTTAATAGAAAAATTTCTAAAGTGTTTAATTTCCATATAAATCCTCTTTTTAGTAATTTAATCAGCCGAACTATAATTCATCCCAAAATGCATATACTAGAATTGAAAAAAGTTATTCATAGTAGTTATAACTTCATCACGAATAGTATCCTAGTAAAACTTGAAAAAATTATTCATGAAAGCATTCAGATCAGCCATACTGTCAATAATCAAAGAAGAAATATCATTATACACATATTTAGATTTTGAAATATAAATAAGTATGTTATTCTGATCAACCTTAATAGAATTTATAGAGCACTGAATAATTTTATCAAATTTAATATCCCAATTATCTTAATAAAGCTTTTCAAAAAAATTTAGCACAATATTGGCAATCTCATTCTCAATCTCAGAGCATATTACCCTCAATATTAATTGAATTATGACTCCACTTACCACTGTTCTTTCAATGCATCTAATGAAAACTTTTTGAGTACATTTTTCCATCCTTTAACAATATAGTGTTAAATTTATTCTAAGCCAGTTTCTATTTAAGGGTCAAATTCTTGTCAATATTTGTATCTGTTTGTATTTCTTTTTGGGAAGGAATGTCTTGATAAAAGATATATATTTTCCAACATGAAAAATAGAGTTTATCTTCTTTGATTTCATTATCAATTGAAGGAAAGAATGATTTACTCTATTGTTTCATCCTTTCTTTAATAGACATTACTTCTCTACTTTAGATATGGGAGAGTCTTACCAAATATAAGGTTATCTTGGAATCCAAAATGATCCCTCTACACACGCAATGACTAAACATGAATTATTTAATTTTAAAGGTATATGGGATGAACTTTTTCAATTTTCATTGGTATCAAGAACTATGGGATTGTGATCAGAGTATATCCTTGGAAGGGTGACTCCACACACATCAACTACAACATTCATATCATCCACTTGCATAATTTTTTTATAATTTACTAACATGTCTCCCATTAACAGTGAACTTAATCTGATTAAAATTACCTCCTGACACATGGAATCCATTTAGACAACATTTTTCAATGAATGAAGAGAATTAAGACACTGAGATTTGACAAACATTATCACCCGTTTTTTTTCTCAGGCCTCAGTATAGTGTTAAATTCACCAAGAAATATCCAACAGCTAGTCATATTCTCATAAATGGAAAATAAACTATTATAAAGAGCTCTTATTCTTTAATTAATATTGAAAAATAGAGAAAGGACACATATTGATTGAATCTACTAATACAACATGAAATAGTTACTAATTGATAATCTATCACAAAAGAATTTAATAGAACATTGTGTTTGTTCATAAACCACAATGATTTAGAAATAGAATGAAGTCGGTTGGTAGGAACAAAATAATATCCCAAAAAGTCCAATTTATAAGGATACCAATTCAAAAATATCATTCATAGCTATAAAATACCAATTACTAAAGGTTGTTTGGTCATAATAAGTTGCCTAAAGGAGTTGACCGTGTGGGAATTTTGTATCCCTTCGTAATTCAAAAACAAGATCATCATGTTTTAGGCCTAACCCTAGTACTATGACCATAATCTCTTTGTTTCAAGTCTTTATCGTAAAGAAAAATATCAAAATTATCAGAAATATAGTTAACAAGTTCTTGATCAACAGTTAAGGAATCAGAATCTTCCTTAATAAAAGTATTAGAACTGTGGGAGGAGAACCTATTAGCCGAGTTAGTAAGAAAACAATGTATAATGGAAGGTAACTACTTTTTCACAAATTTATCTGGGTGATTCTTCAATGCATATCTAGAGATCTAACCACTATCATCATAAACACCTTTATTATTAAGAGAAACTCCACTGTTATGGGATACAAGGTCACTGATTGAATACAATGTGGTTTTAATGTATTCATAGGAGAACAAACAGAAGCATTGGTCTCCAGACCAGATCCAGGGGCTGCAATCAAATCAAGGGACCCAAAATGAATTAGTTCTGTGATATAAGAAGAATCATTAACACAAATTGTAAAAAGAATACTTGTTATATACTTTATTAACACATGATTCTCCATAAACAGGGAATCTGAAATAGGCTTGTTCTCTAGAATAATATCCTAGACTAGAGGCACTATAGATTATTTGAACGGGACAGTGGGGTCTGTGATTTGTGACGTAATCAGAGGAATTACAGTAGGATCATGTACATGCACGATAGTAGAATCATAAATCCTTACACTATTAGAACAATCATCAACATTATATGTATCAACACTTCGGCTACCTCCTCAGAATGCTGAACATGTTGAGTCTGAGTAACGATTCACACAGTATCATGGACCAAAGATGAGGTTCCAATGGTGAAGCCTTTCTTATTATCTAAAGGAGACGATGGAGGATAATAAAGGGATTCTATATTATTAACTAGAACAGGACCATTAGTGGGGGTTAAAGCCTTTCCATTGTTTCTTCAACGGTTAGAATCATCGTGTCCCCTAATTTTCCCCAAATTGCATAACATATTACTGTTTCAATCTGATACCAAATGATGAAAAAACTTATAAATAATACAAAAATTGGGTTTCCTCTCATATAGTATTTCAAGGATAAAAGCATCATCCTTTATACTGAACACCACCTCCTCCATAAGAGTTTCATACATATCAACTTCAACATTAATCCACAAATAATGACCATAGTGGGATTACCATTCTTATTTTCTAGTCTAATTGAATTTCCCACAAGTGAAGTGATTTAATATAGATCATTTGGATTCTAGTATATCTAATTGAGATTACTAAACCTTATCCTGATTTGTGCGTTAGTGTTCTACACAGATTTGGGATCAAAATTTCTGTCCCATTCATGAATACATAGGAAACCAGGATTTAGTGGAACTTAACTGAGACTCCAATCACGTCATTTGAATTCATTTGAAGGAAATACAATATGATAAAATCCATGACCCATTGTTTCCATTTTTCATTCATTTAAACGTCAATGTTCAGTAATCTTACTAGTGAGTTCATTGAACATCCAAGGTTTCACCCCTTTGGGAATCACAAATGTAGAAATTATTGGAATCATGCATAAGTCTACCCTCTCCTCAACCACATCTTGGCTTTCTGAGACATTCACAATTCAATATTTTTAAAATATTATTAAAATACAAGTGTTATAATGTAGTATGGGATCATATGTGATATAATTTATGTTAATATGATTTTATTATAAGGTATTAATATATATAAATGTTTATACAATTATTTTAGACATGTACAGTGAAAAATAAACAAAATATATGGGTTTATTTCAAAATATCATCATTATTCAATATTAATTATGTTTTTTTATCCACTTGGATACAAAAATATTCCATGTCCAAGTTTTTTACAATTTTTTTCAAAATTGTTTTCATTATTCTCATATGAATAATTAATTTTATGTCTATCCATGGTTGACTATTTTTTAAATGGTTTGAAAAAATTATTATTTTTTATTTTCAAAACATGGTTCTTTGTGACTTATCTGACAACTTTATTTAGACGGAATTTTTATTTAACATATGTATCATGAATTGAGTTTCCCTATTTCATGATGCCATAATTTATTTATGAATAATTATTTTCTCTATATATTTTTTTAATTAATTTTTTTTGGTTTTAATTTGGATGATATTTTAATAAATGATTTTAAATAAAAAAATATATTTATCTTAATAAATATAACATTGCTTTTTATTTGAGTATATAAATATATATCAACATATTTAGATGAATTTCATACATATTTGATATTGATTTATTATGATACCATATAATATATTTGAATGAATCATTTAGGATATTTTTTACTATAGATATGATATTTTGAAAACATTCATAATATTACTCTATATGGATTATAGATATTAAATGGGGAAGTTATTAATATTTCAAATTCATGAATTTCAAGATGAATATGTTTGTTTTTTAGGTTCTCCCCTTCTATATAGAGAATGCACTGGACATAGTAAGTGATAGTTAGGGATCTCTATAGCCCCCGATGAAATGGTAGGTCTCATGAGAAAAACTATTTTGGGTGATTTCTTATTTCTTAGGCGTTTATTTTTGGGGTCTTGGCCAATTTCTTGATGATGTTAGGCATTATGAACCCTTTATTAGGTGATTATTTATTAATATTCCAGGATATTATTCTATTACTATAATATCCTTGGTTATGATTCATTCTCATGATATTATATATATGGAATTATTGGATTACATTTTATTATTATAGTGTTATGCTCATATTATTTTCTAATTTCATGGGTTTTAGTTATACACAATGCCATGATATTTATTATTATTTAATTGGAATGGATTATATTATATAGTTAACCTTAATAATAATCTTAGTTAACCACTTTATTAAGTTTTAGCTTTTCCTAGATGTAGAGATGTATATTATAATTGTAATGTTGGGACAAGAAAACAAAATAATTTTGTTATTGAAGGAACCATTATGTTGTATTTTATTTTAAAAATTGTAATGCATTTTTAATGTTACTATCATGTTTTCCAAAACTAATAAAATATTTTTTCCTTTGAGATATAATTACTTATATAAAATACCAATGTGATAAATTCACCGCCATGTTTGGGTTACTATGTTTTGGGTCTTTTTATTTTGCATCAAATTACGATTAGTAGATTACAAGGGATCTGGATTTAGGAAAACTGAGAATCGACAACAAACCCCATTTATATAATTTTGAAATATACTCAATTTGAGTTATTTGATTTTCTATTTTTGATATTATAGATTATGATCCAATATTTATTAATCTATCCTAGTTTAATCCACTATTTTAAAATAGAACCTTTCAAAAGGAATGGAAACTATATCAATGAACTTAGTCCATTTTGGGATTTCCCTCATATATAATATAATGGTGCTAGAACTATAGCTACAATTGGGGATGAACAATTTATAACTATACTTGGATAATTGACACATGTTATGTGTAATAAAATTTCCAATTTGTAGAATACATATTGACAACATGGAGGAACAATGATAGAAAACTTCTTGAGTCAAAGATATACATAATTCAGTGGGACTACAAATCCATTTTAGCTAATAAATGGAAAAGTTCCATAGAGAATATAATATTAAGGATGAGAATTAATGAAAAAGATGTGGGTTTCATTGTAGTTTATCATCTATATAGTGATGAAAATAATCGTTGGTCACTGATTCAAATAACTATGGATACCAATGAAATAGAAATCATGGAATGGAAAAAACATTATGAAACTATTTTTGAAATACATTGTTGAGTCAAAAGTACTCTTTTGACATTTATGTCCTGTTTTGGAAATTACAAATGTATATGTTGATCGTACTAACTATGCTTATCATACTGACTATGTCAATCATACTGACTCGGTCAATCATACTGACTCTGTCAATGGTAGTGAATCTGTCAGTCGTACTGACTCTGTCAATCGTAAAGACTTTGTCGATGGTACTAACTATCAATTGTAATGATCATGACAATCATACTGAACATATCAATTATACTCATGTTTATCATCTTCATATATCTTTTTGTATAACCAAAATGATTTCGTGGAGTTATTTACAAACTAAACAAAATGATGTTGTGGTTTCTTTTTCAATATGATGGTTATAATTCCAGGTGCCCTAGTCCCTCTGAGTTTTCTGGAGAAATATGACTGTTGGAGGAAATGTGATCATTGGAACTAGAGGCCTATAAATAGGAGGTCATTTTAAGCTGATCGACATAGCTGAAAATCTGTGAGACTTTTCTTATGTCAAGTTCTAGAGAAAGACATTGTGAATTCTCTCTTGATTTGTGCGAAAGCCTTGAGATTACAAAATGTGAATGGCCCGTTCATAGTTTTTGTATTTGTATAAGTAATTTGTTTTTATTTGTGTGACCGATCAGGTGATAACGATAGAGGACTGTCAGGGATAGGTAGACGGTGCTACCAATCATCATATCGAGGGCTTTCAAGTGATTGAAAGATAGAGGTGCTGATTACCTACAAAATCGAGGGGTTGAAGGGATAGCAAGACAGACGTACTGATCGTCATATCCAATAATTACCAAGGTGGTGGTAAGACAGAACTCTTATCCTATGGGAAAGGATAACACTTATCTTTGAGTAAATAGAATTGTAATACATTTACATTTATGTTGGTGTTTGTTTTAGAAAGGGAATTGTATTGTTTCCCTTCTTCATTGCATATTCATTTGTAATTGTCTCGATTAAAATCATACGGTTACATATTGTATCGATTGATTCTATATGCTATATGGTAGAATCCTTCACTTTTCTATTACATTGATTATTGTATTCATCTTGAACCTAATTGATTTACTTTTCTTATAGTATTACATCATATCATACCTTTATATTCAATACAATTGTGGTTGTTTGTTTTCTTTGTGAATTATATTAGTTTAAGATCATTTAGACTAATTTATTAAGTGTTTAGAAAATAGTGTTTTAAACCAAAAATTTGCCCCCTCTTGTATTCTTCCATCTAATATACATATACATCTACATATTCGATCCAACAATTGGTATCAGAGTAAATTTCCACTAATTTGTATTACTCGCTCTATTTCATTCAAATTTCTGTTTCAACTATTTACTACACTAACGTCTGGAGTGGAAACGATTTTGTTTTATTAGATGGCAGGAATGAATATTGGATCATTTGACAATCTAAATCCAACTAGACCACCAATCTTTGATCGAAATGATTATGATTACTGGAGAGATCGAATGAATACTTTTGTTATCAATACTGGTGTAGAAAATTTTATTATGCTTACTGGATGTTAAGAAATTCCTGACAAAGAAGTCAGTACTTTCACAAATCAAGAGAAGCAAGAGTACCAACAGAATTACAAGGTAAACAATACTTTTCTATGTTCTATGACCATGAATATATATAGTGAGATATCTTATTGTGAATCATAAAACTGTATTTGGAAGAAATTGGAAGTCACACATTTTGGTACATCTATGGATATAGAAACAAGAAGAGCAATTCTTCAAGCAGAGTATCATGGTTTTCTTTTTTCCTTATGGAGAGCCAATATGTAAAGTGAAACAATGATTTATGAAAATTGTCAAGAGTCTTCAATCAATGGGAGAAAAAGGATTTGATGATGAATCTCTTGTTGAAAAAATTATTGACATTATGCCTAATGAATGAGAGTCAAAAAGGAAAGCTATTGATGAAAAAAGAAATGTTTCCAAGACTACTCTTGATGAACTTTTTGGAACTCTTCTACAGCATGAGACAAAAATGAAGAGAGATTATGATTTTAATAAGAAGAAAATGGTAATGGAAGTGTAGAATTTCCTACTACATCTAAAGCTAAAACACCTGAAAGGATAACAAGATCCAATGCTAAGAATTTTGTTATTTCAGAATCAAGTGATAGTGATCACTCGAGTAATGAGTTAGCCAATCTTGCTATGAGGATGAACAAGATTGTGGGAAAGAAATACTTCAAATACAGAATCAAAAAGAATGATAGAAAGGATAAGAATGATTCAGATGTAACTTTTTATGAGTGCAATAAAGTAGGACATATCATACCTGATTGTCCTTTACTGAAGATAAAAGATAGAAAGGAGAAACATTCTGAGTGAAATAAGAAAAAGTATTACAAGACAAAGTCGAAGACTGTATTGATGGAAAATGATACTTAGAGTGAAAGTGGAAGCGATTCTTCAGACAATTATTCAGAATATGAATCCTTAGTAAAAAGGAATATTGGACATTTAGCCAGATTACCAATTGAATATCATTGTCTCATGGCTAAGGTACACAATGCTGAAGATATTAAAAATGTCTCTTTGCATGTGAATTATTCTGATAATACGTATTATGAATCTTCATATGAATCTTCATCATCAAAAGATAATACATTACCTTCATTTAAAGATATATCTAGGTTTTCTAAATTACAAGAGAATGAAAATTTTAAACTCAAGAAAAAGCATGATAAAGAAAATTCTAGAATGTCAATTTTAACTAAAGAAGTATCATATCTTTCTAATGATCATGATATGTAAACTTATGATTTTGAAAGTAATATAAAAACCTTTGGGAAAGTAAATTAAGAAAAATATAATCCTTTTATAGATCTAGAAAATGTAATTTCTAAGAAAAATGTTTTCGAGCCTAACTCGAGTTCAATATCAAATGTTTTGGAGGATAAAAACATAGTTTTAAAACTAAAGTTAAAAATTTTTTCCTTGAAAAAATGTTTGTCAAACTTTACTCATGGAAAGGAAGACATTGAAAAAATGTATTCTAAAATTTGACCTTTGAGAAGTAATTATGGGTTTGGTTATACTCATTCTAAACCGGTTTTTTGTAATAACTATTTTGTTCCTCAAAGTAACCCTTTTTGTAATAAGTTTCATTATGGTGGACACTGGAAAAAAGATTGTTCCCTTAATAGAACTCAGTCTTTAGGATTTCATAGAGCTCATTTTGAAAAATAAATGTGGATTCCTAAAATTCATTTATCTAACCCTTCTGGAACCAAAGAAGTTTGATTCCTAAAAACTAATTGTTTTTTAAGGAAAATAAGTGTACCAACAAGAATATTTGGTATATGGATAGTGGTTGTTATCAACACATGATTGTAAAAAAATATTTCTTTGAAAATATTATCGAATCAAAACACATAGATATTGGGCATCACATTACTAGGGATCACACACAAAAATGTGATATAATTTTACAATTCATTAGAACGCAAGAAAAAATTGCTGACATTTTTACAAAACCATTACCTTTGGATAGATTTTAGTTTATGAAACAGAACCTAGGAATGATTATATTAATGTAATCCTTCATGTTTACTTAATGTTTCTCACTTCTCATTATATTAAAAAACTCCTCTTAAAAGGGAGAACATTTTACGTGATATTAAATTTTATTATCTGTTTATTCTTTAGGTTTGGGTTTTTTCCTTTCTGCTTATCGTATTGACTGTTTAGTAATCATTGTTTACATTATAATTTTCATCTTGACTACTTTTTTTCCATCGGAATTTCACCCTATGGTAACATGTTTTTTTCCATCGGCACATCACCCTATGGTAACAAGTTTGTATTCTATCGGCACGTCACCCTATGGTAACAAGATTGGTTTCCATCGGCATGTCACCCTATGATAACAAGTTTGTTTTCCATCAGCATGTCACCATATGGTGACAAGTTTGTTTTCATTTGGCATGTCACCCTACGATAACAATTTGGTTTTCCATCAACATGTGACCCTATGGTAATGACTTTTTCTTCCATCTTCACGTCACCCTATGGTAATGACTTTGTTTTCCATTAGCTTGACAACCTATGGTAATCACTATGTTTTCCATCGGTTTGACAACCTATGGTAATGACATTGTTTTCCATCAGCTTGAAAACCTATGGTAATGGATTTTTTTTCAAAATCATGACAACCTATGGTAATGACATTATTTTACATCTTCTTGACAACCTATGGTAATGACTTCGTTTTCCATCGGCATGACAACTTAGGGTAATGACGTTGTTTTCCATCGGCATGACAACCGATCATATTCTTTTTCCTTGAACTCATGTATCCTATTATACTATGTTAATACTATTAAACCAAAAATTACCTTACAATCATTGGAAGGTACATACTTTCCTTGCTTTTATTGATTTTACTTTATTTGTTTCTCATTTTTTTTTACAAACCTTTAAATCAAATCAGTTGATTTTTTTCTTCTAATCTCATCCATATAAGATCATCGGTCATTTGTTTCGCCTATAAATAGACCCTCATTCAAAACTGATGCCGGTTCTTCTGAACTCATGACGATGAAATTCCCCTTTTCTATAAGATTTCGTACGAATGAATGTTGGTGTATATCTCTATAAACAAATGACAGTTATTGTAACTCTCTATGCTCATTTCATGAACTCTATAAACGTTTGTTATCGTAATGAGATTTATGATACCCTTCCCCTTATCTTGCATTTATTTTCTCAAACTCTTACAAGAAACTCAAGATTACCCCATTCTTTTAGTTAATCACAAAGGGGAAGAATGTTTTATAAAGGGGGAGAATGTTTTACAAAGGGGAGAATGTTTTATAAATGGAGAATGTTTTAATAAAATACTTCTAAATCAAGTAAAATCTATGAAATCAATACTTAAGAAAGTACATACCTAAGGGAGAGTTAGTTATATTCAATTTCATATCCAGAAGAGTTTCCAATTACTTAGGGGAGGTATATTTTTTTTTTGTTCTTACTTTATGTTTTGTGATTTCCAAAAAGGGGGAGATTGTTGAGTCAAATGTTCTCTTTTGACATTTTTGTCCTGTTTTGGAAATCACAAATGTATATGCTGATCATACAAACTATGCTTATCGTACTGACTCTATCAATCGTACTGACTCTTTCAATCGTACTAAATCTGTCAATCGAACTTACTCTGTCAATCATTCTGACTCTATCACTCGTACTGACTCTGTCAAATGTACTGACTCAGTCAATCGTACTGACCTGTCAATCGTACTGACTCTGTCGATGGTACTAAATATAAATCATACTGATCATGAAAATCATACTGAACATATAAATTTTTCTCATGTTTATCATCTTAAAATATCTTTTTATTTAACCAAAATGATGTCATGGAGTTAGTTACAAACTAACTAAAATAATGGTGTGCTTTCTTTTTCAATATGACCGTTATAATGCTAGATGTCCAAGTACCTCCATATTTTCTGGAGAAATATGACTGTTGGAGGAATTGTGACCACTGGAACCAGAGGCCTATAAATAGGAGGTCATTTGAAGCTGATCGACATAGCAGAAAATGTCTGAGACTTTTCTTAAATCAAGTTCTAGAGAGAAACATTGTGACTTCTCTCTTGCTTCATGTGAAATCCTTGAGATTACAAAACGTGAACAACTCATTCTTAGTTTTTTTATTCCTATAAGAACTTTTTTTCTTTTTGTGACTGATCGGGTGATAACGTTCAAGGGCTGCGGGGGATAGGCAGACGGTTCTACCAATCATCCTATCGAGGGCTACCAAGTGATTGAATGATAGAGGTGCTGATTGCCTGCAAAATCGAGGGCTTGCAGGGATAGCGAGACAGATGTACTGATCATCGTATCGAGGGCCTAAAAAGGTGGTGGTAAGACAGACCTCTTATCCTAGGTGAAAGGATAACCCTTCTCTTTGGGTTAAATGAATTGTAATACTTTAACATTTCTGCTACTATTTGTTTTAGAAAGGGAATTGTATGGTTTCCTTTCTTCATTTCATATTCATTTGTAATTGTTTCAATTACAATCATACTATTACATGTTGTATTGATTGATTCTATACGCTTTATTGTAGAATCCTTCACTTTTTTATTAATCTAATTATATTATTCATCATGAATACAATTGTTTTACTTTTCATAAAGGATTACATCATAACATACATTTATATTCAATACAATTGGGGTTGTTTGTTTTTGTTGTGAATTTTATTAGTTTATGATCATTTAAACTTATTTCTTAAGTGTTTAAAAAACTGTTTTTTAAACCTACAATTCACCCCACCCCCTCTTATATTGTTCAATCTAATATACATATACATCTACATTTTCGATCCAACAAACATGTCCCTCACAAACAGTGAGGGTATATGAGGAGAAAAATATTGAGTCTAAGACAAAATAAAAAAGAAAAATTTCTTATGTTTGATTATAACCATACAATGATATAAATAAATTTGGAAAACTCTAGATATATTCAAAATGGTTAAATTTAATGTTTCATTAATGGGATTAAAGATACATTATGATGGTAACTAGTATCCCAAACATTTTTCATTACACGATGATACAATATCATGTGATATAAAAATAGAAAAACTATTTTTCAAGAAAAATGGTTTTTAAGGTAAAAATATATTAAGAGAATGGAGTGGAAATAATGGATATGTAGAAGAAATGAAATGAGTAATTTTCCAAATTTGACAACTATAGAAAGAGAATCCCTGATACATGATTGAAGGCAATGAGAGTTTTTTATAAATTTGTCATGAAAGGCCACCATGATCATGATATAAAGAGAATGAAATAAGATTCATACGTCCAATGATTCAACTATATAAAAATAGGGTAATAGGAAAATGAATTTACCAACCTTTACATAAATATAGCACATAAGAAGAAAATGGTTCAATGTCAAGTATATTTTTTTCAACAATAAAAGTGGAATCATGGACGTACTTTAATTTGGATTTAGGAATATTGTTATAACATATTTTATCAGGGGTATTCCTGTTATAATATTAAAGATATATATAATGATTGTACTACAGTACTCATTTTTTGGAATTTTGAGCATATTATGAATGGTACTAATGACCATGAAGACTGACAAAATGAATCTTTGGCCATTAAAAAAATAAATGATTTACAGAGGATTACACTTTATATATTCTTGATGTTGCGATAATAAACAAAAATGATATCGATGGGGTAATATTTGAGAATGCAAATGTTTTTAGTGATTCCCTAGTTTTTGACATTTTTAATGAGTTTGCTACATGTTTGGATGTAATATATATAACTCGTATGATATTAGAAGAATAATAAAAGATTTTGTTATGGTGTAATTGTTATAAAGGTATTAATATATTTTTCATGACATAAAATATTCTTTATGTTGTTTAGATAAAATATTAGGTTAATTAAATTTTGTAAATTTAGCGAACTTTCATATAATCTTTTTGACTATTATTTTTGATAGATATGTTTTGGATGTGTTTTAAGGATGGAATAAGTGAATTTAAAATTTTAATACTATTATTTGAGGTGTAATAATGATTTATCAATACCATGTTATAATCATTTTTATTTGAGAACACATTTAATGGATAGAGTAATTAATTTTGGACCTTATGATTCATTAAAATTACTTCATATGAAAAAAAAATCATTTTCAATATCCATCTCAAGGGGTTTGAAATGATAGTAAAATGGATTGAATCACAACCAAAGGATTACAATATTACAAAAACAAGAATGAATACAAGTATTTTTAATATATCAAGTTCGTATATTAATATTAAGTGTGTCCCTCAATAGTAGGAATAATATTTTGGAAAAATAGTTATATCTCTGTACTTTTTTAAAAATAAATAAATTTTATTTTAACCGATAAAATATTTATTCTTTTTTTATAGTAAAATTTATAATGACCATGTTCTCTATTACTCTCCACCAAAAAATGTTAGTTATATTTCAGTTACATGATTAATATGTAACATCCACATAATTTTATCCTATTTAAAATCCAAATTTTTATGTAACTTTCCAATTTCCATTTCTATATTAATAATAAAATATTTTACTAATCATATTGTTGATGTGGGTTTCCCACACAAGAATCATAGATTATCAACCATATATTTTTATATGTGAAATTTAAGGTAACACCCTGACCCAAGTTACCTAAAGTCGGTGAATTATTACATAACATTGGAATGATCACAAAAGATCAGGTCTCGAAAGACCGATTAGTTTAGTAGCCTTGGAAGTACTATATACATTCATAAGGTTTATATTAAAACATGAAATGGAAAACTACAACAACATTGTCTCCATAGGCAACACTGATATCCCATAGACTATCCCTAGAGGTCAGTCATAATATACTTCTTTGCATCCTGGGAAAAATAAAACATGGAAAGGGGTGAGCTCAGATGCTCAGTAAGGATAATATTACAATGGAACCATTCATAAATAAGAATAAACATTTAAGGCAATGTATAACTAAAACAAAATACTTTTAAACTCGAACATCAGCATAATATGGAAAAAATAAAATGAAATAATACCATTTACATATTCACGTTGATATTATACTACTCGAATAATCACATGAAATATCAATAACCACTTTTATAATGATGGAATTCATAATTCCAAACAATCATAACCACATAGTTAAGGCCTCATTCCAAGAATATAAATAGGATTTTGTCAAGGCCTTGTGCCAAGACAATAGTTTGACTCATGAGACCAACCGATGCATCGATGAGCTATAGCGGGCTCCAACCATCACTCACTATGTCGAATGTATTCCTCATATGAATTGGTTTAAACATAACATAAACATTCGTATTAAATCTAGTATATTAAATCTCAATAATTTCTCCACAAATCATGAATGGTATAAAAATAGAACATCCACCGTCAAACATAACTCATTCAATATAATATGGAAGTTTTTATTGTAATAGATTAACCTCAATTGAGAATAATGAAGGATATTTCCATAGATGAAAATAATCATCAAAACTATTTGAGATAAATATCCCCCTTTTCTTGAAAACATTTAAAAGTCACAGTATTTGTTAAAAAGCCATTTAAAAATAGATTTTTTAATCAAAGTGTCCCATACCACTTTGAATCTTTTAAAAGTAAATTTAATTTTAAAACATTAATGCCCTTATAAATAAATCATTAAAACCATTTTTAAAACATGGACATTAATGAGAAAGATTTAGAATAATAAATATTTAAAACATTTAAAATGATATTTTAGTTAGAGTTCCTAACCAAAATAAAGACACATGAATACAATTAATTGAGGCAATAAAAACTTTTTAATATCATGAGAATAAATGGATTAATGATATATTATGTCAAAGTACATTATATACACCACATAAAAATGAATTGGCATATAACAACAAAAAATTCTCATTGGAATGTAAATTGAGATGACATCTCTTAAAAAGATTGTATCTGTAGGTTAATGATAAATCAATGACATAATTATGTGTGAAAAATACACTCAATATGAATGGATATTCAGTTTAAATCAATCATACGATATTCACACATATATTTTTAAAAACAACACCAATGAATTTGATATTTAACTCAACAAATGGAGATTGAGTTAAAATTACTCTTATAAAGTTCAAATCGATGACTTGAGAATATATCAATAGAGTGATTATGTGTATAAAAAATTATATCCACAAATATTAGAGTGTAAATTATGACATAAGAAAATGAATAGTGATTCCACACATAATCCTGGAGTAAAATAATCAATAAAGTATGAGTCAAGCTGAATAGGTGGAAATTGAAATATAAAATTTCCTTATCAATTTGGTAACTTACGAAACATACACCCATGAAAGAAGGATCATACAATGATGATGTAAATTTCCATAAATTAATGTATATTACACAATGAATACAATCATGTGAATTACACACATCACATGGAATAAATAAGTTGTGAATAATGGAAATCTCACGAAATTAAAATTGAGAAATGAAACAAATTACTTTGTAATTTTTCCTTGGTCAAGGGTAGGTTAACCTCATTTATAAATGTGAAATAATTATTATTGAATTATACAAGAATCATATAAATAAATACGATATCATATATGATCTTTTAACATTTATTTGTTGATAATATCATAGTATTATCGTCGTTTAGGGTGTTAACAGATTCGTTTTCCTTTATATTCTTTGTTATGTGAGCCATATTTATTATGGATAGGATGTATCTTATTCATATACCGAATGATATCATGTATCTAAAGATTAATTTTAATCATCAAATTCAATTTAGTCTTGAATGGATATGATGGGGAATGAATCTCATCGCGTTCATGGAGACAGTAATCTGTACGTACGCACAAGCAATAATTTCATTCTTTTGATATTAAAATAATATATAATTGGATGGCATAACATATATACAGAATCATTATAATGTTATATTTATTATTTTAATTAATTAAAAATCCTTATTATACTCATCAAAAAAATTAGATATTGAATAACAATTACACCACGACGTGGTGACGGTAGGCCGTACGTACGCACATATGGTGACAAGTCATTCAATGGATGGATAGAATAATGAAAATGGTTGTACCATATTTATAATAACATAACATTATATAGAAGAAACTGTATTTATTATTTTATAATGGAAATAACAAATAAAGAAGAAGCGAAAGAAAAAAGGAACTTGAAAGTTGGTGGTGAAATCATTACCTCTTCTCAGGTTCTTACTTTTGATTTGATCAAAAGGGCTCCATAAGATGGCTTTATGACCTAAGGAGGGACTCTAAGATTAATTTAGGGAAGTTTAGAGAATATTTGGGTAGGTTTTGGCAGAGCCAAATGGAATTGAGGGTATAAATTGAGAGATGGGTGAGTTCCCTTTTATAAGAGGGTGAGGGGCACCTTAGGAAAAGCTAGAAAAATTATTTTATAATTTATTAATAGTAGTTTTTTAATGGCTCCAAAGTGTATTATTTAAAATTAGAGGTTGGGATGGGTCTAAATCCTTTCAACCAATATATTTTAGACCAGTTTGGGTCACTATATTAACCTTATCTTTTAGTTTTAACTCTTAGTTAAATAGTTTGACATTTACCATGTCACATTGTATATTTATATTATATAGTTAATAAAAATACTATATACGTCCAAGAGACCCCCAAGAGGTCCATTAATGATACATCTGTCATGATATAATTCTTTTGTCTGAACCTTAGATTTTAAGGAATATAATATCAATTAATAATATAATATTGGTTTTAAAAACTCATTTTTGTCAATTTTGACAATATTTTAAAATTGATTTTTGTTAAATCACAACCAATTTATTAATTCAAACAAAATTCATTTAAGAAATAATAAAACTTCATATTAACCAATAAAATTCATGTATGGAATCAAATATTTCAAATTGTATTTATTTTAACATTTATAATACTAATTATTTGATTCTTTCAGTAATAAGTAAAATACTATATCATTATTGTGTCATAAATATATTTTATTATTCAATGTCTAAAAATTATAAATAAAATACCATTATATAGGAAATATATTTATCTTTCTAATGAATATTTATAGTTTAATATATAACATATATAACCCTATGTAAAAATTGTTTTTCTAAAAGATATATGCTTATGTCATTTTTGTATTTACTTTGTCTTAATTAATTTAAAGTGTCATTATCACTTAAAATTGGATCCATGGGGTCCCAAAATAGACCCAAATATTCCCATGGTTGGAAATTTATCAACCAATAGGGTTAGGAAAAGTTTTAGGGTAATTTATTATTATTACAATATTATTTTTTAACCCTTATTTATCGGATTTACCTTTTAACCATGGTAAATAAAATATTTACCAAAATAATTATTCAAAATGTCTAAAAATAAAAGTTATATATTTAAAAAACGTGGACATCATAATTATAAATATGGAATCAATTTTATTAAATTCAAAACACAGAAGTTGTATAAATTAATTTAAAATTAATTCCCATTGTTAAAACAAAAAGCGTGTTTTTAAAAAATAATAACTATCAAAATATGTGCACTTGTTTATATCCGGTATAAATGTGAAATCATGTCCAATGACCAAAATTATATTAAATTTAAAATATTTATTCAAAATATACTTTAAAATCACTAAAATTCATAACTTATCAAAATTAAGTTTTTCGATTAAAAAATTTGTTTTTAATTAAAATTTTGTAATTTTCACTATTCATCAAAAAATAAAAGTTATCCGAAAAGTACCAAAATATTACCCTAGGATAATTTAGATATTCTGAATCCAAAACTAAATTCCATATTGAGAGATAAAATTTAGAAAATTTCAAAAATTTGGTATTACTATTCATAACGTCTACTTTGATTGGTCGCGGTGTGTTCGAATCGTGAAGTTGCGTACAACCCACGCTACTGTATTATTCAAAGAGAATATTACCATGGATGCTTGGGTTGTTAAATTATACCCTCCTTAAATAAATTGCATCCTAAAAGTTTTTAAAATTGGGCATGGTAATATCATTGAATGTCCCACATCGGAAAAAGAGTCAATAAAACAATCACTTTAAAAGAAAGAAAGAGAAGTAAAAAGGTCACCTAAGAAAACCTTTACTAGGATTCCATATAGAAAAACATGGATATGGATGATAAAAAAAGTGTCAAGTTTAGATGTAGAGGAATAGAAAAAATGATCAGGAGAAAGTTAACAATAAGAAAACCAGAAACTTGTGATGGGACAAACAGTCATTAGTCTCCCAGTAGGAAAAGTAAACGGACAACATATTTTTTATGATACATTGCATAAAGATGAGGAGTTAATTTATGAGATTGACTATGAAAATAAATATATATACATGGTTTTTAAGTAGAGTTTCATTATCTAATAAATTTCTTTGACTAAATCATTTTTTTAATCAATGATTATTCAAGAATACTCGGTCACACAGGAAGAGCTAGAATAAACTTCTATAGAAACAAATGATCCACGAAGGATAAACAATATATTTACCTTGTATTTAATGATTAAAAAAACCAAAATGGTTAGTATAAGATCTGATGATCCCCCAAAAATATATTCCATTAGATAAAGAAACACTAATCTTAATTTCTAAAATTAATCCAACAATACACTAAAGTTAAATAAATACCATTCAATAAAAAATTGTCCTTAAAATAATTCAATATAATCCAAACTAATATTGAAACCCAAAACATAGAATAATTTGGTTATGTAGTCTTCCATGATAAATTGTATCTTTAAATGACATCAACTACACTTATAGTCACATACTTAAAATTAATTAACCTAATCACATATTCTCTATTATAGGTTAATCATTTCCTTAAATGACCCAAATCACTATAAATCCACAATAAAAACATATATAACAATCCACCATTACTCCTCAAATTAAATACCATAGTATTCTATATTTAATGGTCATATAGAATTCCAAAAAAAGAGAACAACCACAAAAATAATATTTATCACTTAATCACCAAAACATTTTCCTATACTAAGGTTATTCATTTGTTAAGACATAATAACCAAAATCAACTTATTATTGATCAATAAAATCATTTAACTAAAAATAATTAGTCACACTAACCATGGACTTCATTTATTCCAGTGGTAGCTGATAAATCTCAATCTCACTTTAGTTGTGGGTTCGATTCCCATAGCTTTGTCCCACGTGACGAGTTGTCACACGGTCGACGTGTTTTCCTTTTTCAAAAACTATATTATAAAACATTACCATAATGAGATAAATTCCTCAAAATAACCATAAAATAATTTAACCACAAATGTTATCTCATACCTTGAATTTCCATCCCAAAATATAATAACTTGTAATTCCCTCAAAACCAAAGATCATATAAAACCAAATGGTTATTTATAATTATATCCAAAAGAGAAAAGATATGTCATCCTCAAATATCATTCTCACATAGAAAACTGCAGGGTTACAAATATAAGAGAAATTTATTCAAATGTAATCCCATCAACAAAGAGCACTAATACTATTAAACATTTCTCCAACCATTTATTGACACATAGCTTCTTATTAGAGAAATAAAATATCTTATAGAATAGGTCATTCACTTGGTTAATGGCCAGGTCCCCTACATTTACAACAAATGACTATAAATGGATTTTTGGGACCATTTTTATTTTCATCCATAGTATTCTTCATTTTTAATCAGCAATTCTTCACTTTATGTCCTTCTTTCCCGCACGTAAATCATTTCTTTGTTCCATTGAGACACTTTTCTGGTTTTCTCCATCCACATTTCATGCATGATGTAAATTGTGAATTATTTTCTCCATGTTCTCCACTACTGGAGCTCTTATCATTCATCACCTTTCTCTTTATTTATGAGTCATGTATTTGGTTAATATATATGTTGTTGATCATATTTTTGGAAAAATGATTTGGCATGAACACGATATCTTTTACACCTATCAATATTCCATTTTTTTTGCTCATTCACACATTGTTCCCACCGTGTACATCATTCTCAAAGTTACTATGACTTTCTTGGACTATAGCCATTAACTAAAACGAGAAATCATTTAGTGAGTAATAGTAGTCATATAATCATTTAGAGAATATCATGATACCATATTATTAATTTGAAACACCGTAGAATTAACCAAGGACATTTATTCTCATATTATATTAAAATACTTCAAATCAGTTTGCAAAAAAATGTAAATTATCCTAAGCATATCCCCCGGGAGTGTCGTAATCAAGAGTGCAGTAAGGCCCATTGTCATGCACCAGTTCCCATTCGAGACTATCTCAAAGCGGTGTTTTCGGGGTTTACCCCTAGGTATATCTGTGCCAGAGCCTCCTCTACCAGCTCATATCCAGACAGGGATGTATTTCTTGGAAAACTCACAAAATCTAAACAATACCAAAACTCTAGGAATTTCTTCTTTACTAATCCCCAATGTCTATCTTAGGGCAGTGTGCTCTAATTTGAGTTTATCTAAATCTAGCTTCCAAGTTTTGTACTAAACATCCTCTGATACCAACTGTAACACCCCAACCCCAGTTACCCAGAGTCGGTGCATTATTACATAACATTTTCATAATCACAAAAGATCATGTCTCGAATGACCGATTAGTTTAGTGGCCTTGGAAGTACTAGGTACATTCATAAGGTTTACATTAAATCATAAAATGTAAAACTACAAAAACATTTTCTCCATATACAACACTATGATCCCATAGACTATCCCTGGAGGTCAGTCATAATATACTTCTTTACATCCTTGGAAAATAAAACATGGAAAGGGGTGAGTTCACATGCTCAGTAAGGATAACATTATAGAGGAATCTTTTATAAATAGGAATAAACATTTAAGCCATTGTATAACTAAAACAAAAGCATTTTAAACTTGAATTTTAGCATAATATGGACAAAATAAAATTAAATAATGACATTTAATTATTTACATGGATATTCTACTAGTCGAATAATTACATGAAATATCAACAACCACTTTTATAATGAAGGAATGCATAATTCCAGACTATCATAACCACATAGTCAAGGCCTCGTGCCAAGACTACAAATAAGATTTTGACAATGCCTTGTGCCAAGACACTAGTTTGTCTCATGAGACCGACAAATGCATTGAGGATCTATAGCGGGTTCCACCCATCACTTACTAAGTCCAATTCATTCCTCATATGTATAGGTTTAATCATAACATAAACATTCATTTTAAAAATAACATACTAAGTGTCAATACATTTTCTATAAACCATGAATGGTACAAAAATAGAACATCCACAGTCAAACATAACTCATTCAATACAATATAAAAGTTTTTATTGTGATAGATTAACCTCAATTGAGAATAATGAAGGATATTGACATAGATGAAAATAACCATAAAAAAAATTTGAGAGAAATATCCCCCTTTTCATGAAAACATTAATAAGTTATACTATTTGTCAAGAAGCTGTTTAAAAATAGATTTTTGAATCAAAGTGTCCCATACCACATTGAATATTTTAGAAGGAATATTAATTTTAAAACATTAATTTCCATATAAATAATTCCTTAAACACATTTTTAAAACATGGACATTAATGAGAAATATTTAGAATAATAAATCATTTAAACATTTAAAATGATATTTTAGTTAGAGTTCCTAACCAAAAGAGAGACACTTGAATAAAAATAATTGAGGTAATAAAAACATTATAATATCATGAGAATAAAGGGATTCATGATATATTATGTGAATGTACATTATATACACTATATAAATGTTAATTGGCGTATAATAAGAAAAAAGTTTCATTGGAATGTAAATGGAGATGAAATCTCTTAAAAAGACTGTATCCTTAAGTTACAGATAAATCAATGACATAATTATATGTGACAAATACACTCAATATGAATGTATATTCAGTGTAAATAAATTATTGTACATTAACACATATTCTTGTAAAAACAACACCAATGAATTGGATATTTAACTCAACAAATGGAGATTGAGTTAAAATTACTCTTATCATGTTCAAATCAATGACTTGACAATTTATCAATGGAGTGATTATGTGTATCAAAAAGTATATCCTATAAAGTTGGAGTGGAAATTATGACATAAACAAATGAATAGTTATTCCACACATAATCTTGGAGTAAAATAATCAATGAAGTATGCGTAAAGTCGAATGGGTGGAAATTGAAATTTCAAATTCCCATTTCGATTTGGTAACTTACAAAACATGCACCCATGAAAGAAAGATCATAAAATGATGATGTAAATGTCCATATATTAAAGTATATTACTCAATAAATACAATCATGGGAAGTACACACACCACATGCATTAAATAAGTGGTGAACAATGGAAATCACACAAAATTATAAGTGAGATAAGAAACCCCTTATATTGTACTTTTTACTTGGTCGAGGGTATGTTAACCTCCCATATAATGGTGAAATAATTGTTTTTGAATTATTCAAGAATAATATACATTAATATGATATCATATATGATCTTTTAACATTGATTTGTTGATAATATCATAGTACTATCTTTGTTTTCAGTGTTAACAAATTTGTTTTCATTTATATTATTTGTTATGTGATTCATATTTGTTATGGATGGGATGTATATTATTGATATATAGAATTTTATCATGTATCTAAATATTATTTTTAATCATCAAATGAATTAATTTTTTAATGGATATGATGGGGAATGAATTTCATCGCGTTCGTGGAGACGCTAAACTGTACGTACCCACGAGCAACAATTTCATTCTTTTGATATTAAAATAATATTTAATTGGATGGTATATCATATATAAAGAATAATTATCAAGTTATATTTATTATTTACCTGAATTAAAAATCATTATTATACCAATCCAAATAATAATATATTGAATAATAATTATACCACGACGTGGAGACGGTAGGTCGTACGTACACATGTATGGTGACATGTCATTCAATGGTTGGATAGAATACTAAATATAGATGTACCATATTTATAATAACATCATAGTATATAGAAGATACTGGATTTATTATTTTAGAATTGAAAAAACAAAGAAAAGAGAAGTGGAATAAGAAATGAACTTGAAAGATGGTGGTGAAATCATTACCTCTTCTCGGGTTCTTTATTTTTATTTGATCAAAAAGGCTTCTTACGATGGCTTTCTGACCAAAAGAGGGACTCTTGGATAATGTTAGGGATGTTGAGAGAGTATTTGGGTAGGGTTTGGTCGAGAAAAAAGTCATTGAGGGTATGAATTGAGAGAAGGGGTAGTGCCCTTTTATAAGAGGGGTGAGGGGCACCTTAGGAAAAGCTAGAAATATTATTTTATAATAAATTTATATTCAGTTTCTAATGGCTCCAAATTATTTGAAGGTTAAGGTGGAGATGGGTCGAAATCCATTCAACTAACAGATTTTAGATAGGTTTGGGTCACTATATTAACCTAATCTTTTAGTTTTAACTCTTGGTTAAATAGTTTGACATTTACCATGTCACATTGTATTTTTATATTATATAGTTAATAAACATACAATATACATCCAAGAGTCCCCAAAGAGGTCCATTAATGATACACCTATCATGATATAAGTTCTTTGGCTGAGCCTTATATTTTTAGGAGTAGAATATCAATTAATAATATTATATTTTTTTCAAAAACTCATTTTTGTCAATTTTGACAATATTTAATAATTTATTTTTGTTGAAGTCGTAAACACATTATTAATTTGAACCAAATTAATTTAATTAATCTTAGAATTTCATATTAAAAAAATCATGGATGGCATCGAAACTTTCAAATTATATTTATTTTAACATTTATTATTATGATTATTTGATTCTTTCATTAATAAGGAAAATGATGCACCATTATTGTGTCATAAATAAATTTAAATATTCAATTTCTAAAAATTATAAATAAAATAAAATTATGTATGAAATATTCTTATATTCCTAATAAATATTTATAGTCTAAAATATGACATATATAACACTGTAAGAATTGTTTTTCTAAAAGATATATGCTTATGTCATTTTTGTATTTACTTTGACTTAATTAATATAAAGAGTCATTATCACTTACAAATGGATCCGTGGCGTCCCAAAATAGACCCAAATATTCCCATGGTCGGACATGTATCAACCAATAAGGTTAGGACACGTTTTAAGGTAATTTATTATTATAATAATATTATTTTTTACCTTTATTTATCAGATTTACCCTTTAACCATGGTAAATAAATTTTTTACCGAAGTAATTATTCGAAATTTCAAAAAATAAAAGTTATCTATATACACAATTTGGACATCCTGATTCTAAATATGGAATCCATTTTTCTAAATTCAAATCACAGAAGTGGTAGAAATTAAATTAACATTAATTCCCGTTGATAAAACAAAAACCATGTTTTTAAGAGATAATAACTATCAAAATATTGACACTTGTTTTTGTCCGGTTAAAATGTGAAATTATGATCAATTACTAACATTGTATTAAATGGTAAAAATATATTCTAAATAACACACGCAACTTTGAGATTCAAACACACCGCGACCAATCAGAGTAGCCATTATGAATAGTAATACCCACTTTTTGAAATTTTAGGAATTTTATCTCTCAAAATGGACTTCATTTTTGGATTCAGAATATCAAAATTATCCTAGGGTAAAATTTGGTACTTTTCAGATAACATTTATATTTTGATGAATAGTGAAAATTACAAAATTTTAATTAAAAACAACTTTTTTATTCAAAATAATTAATAGTGATAAATTATGAATTTGAGTGGTTTTAAATAATATTTATAATAAATGTTTTCCATTTAATACAATGTTGGTTATTGGAAATAATTTCACATTTAAACCGGACATAAACATGTGTCAATATTTTGATAGTTATTATCTCTAAAAAAATGCTTTTTTGTTTTAACAATGAAAATTAATTTTAAATTAATTTCTACCACTTATGTGTTTTGAATTTAGAAAAATGGATTTGATATTTTGAATCATGATTTCAAAATTTTGTAAATAGGTATCTTTTATTTTTTGTCATTTTGAATAATTACTTCGGTAAATATTTTATTTACCATTTTTAAAGGGTAAATTCACTAAATAAAAGTAAACAAAAATAATATTATAATAATAATAAATTACCCTAAAACGTGTCCTAACCCTATTGGTTGATATATTTATGACCAGGGGAATCTTTGGGTCTATTTTGGGACCCCATGGATCAACGTGTAAGTGATAATGACACATTATATTAATTAAGTCAACGAAAATAAAAAAATTACACAAGCATATATCTTTTAGAAAAACAATTTTTACATAGAGTTATATATGTTATTTTTTCAACTATAAATATTCATTAGAAAGATTAAAATATTTCCTATGTAATGGTATATTATTTATAATTTTTAGACATTGAATAATTAAATTTATTTATGACCCAATAATGATGCAGTATTTTTCTTTATTAATTAAAGAATAAAGTAAATACTATTATAAATGTTAAAATAAATATAATTTGAATGTTTTGATGATGTAAAAGAATTTTATTGGTTAATATGACATGTAATTATTTCTTAAATGAATTTTTTTCAAATTAATAAATTGGTTAACACTTTAACAAAAATCAATTATTAAATATTGTCAAAATTGACATAAATGAGTTTTTAAAATTATATTATATTATTAATTGACATTCTATTCCTAAAAATTTATGGTACGGACATAGGACTTATATCATGATAGATGTATCATTAATGGTCCTCTTTGGGGTCGTGTGGATGTATATAGTATATTTATTAATTATATAATATAAAATTAGAAAGTTACATGGTAAATGTCAAACTAATTAACTAAGAGTTAAAACTAAAATATAAGGTTAATATAGTGACACAAACCTGTCTAAAATCTATTGGTTGAAATTATTTCGACCCATACCACCTTAACCTTTAAATAATCTACATTGGAGCCCTTAGAAACCGAATACGAATTTATTATAAAATAATATTTCTAGCTTTTCCTAAGGTGCCTCTCACCCCTATTATAAATGGGAACTCCCACTTCTCTCAATTCATACCATAAAATCATTTTGCCTCAGCCAAACCCTGCCCAAATATTCTCTCAACATCCCTCACCTCATCCTAGAGTCCCTCCTTTGGTCATAAAGCCATCTTAAGGAGACATTTTGATCAAATTAAAAGGAAGAACCTGAGAAGAGGTAATGATTTCACCACCATCTTTCAAGTTCCTTTTTGGTTCCACTTCTTCATTCTTTGTTATTTACATTTGAAAAAAATAACTCCAGTATCTTCTATATACAGTGATTTTATTATAAATATGGTACAACCATATTCAGTATTCTCTCAATCCTTTGAATGACATGTCCCCATACATGCATACGTACGGCCTACTATCTCCACGTCGTGGTGTAATTGTTATTAAATATATTATTATTTGGATGGGTATAATAATGATTTTTAATTCATGTAAATAATAAATATAACATGATAATTACTCTTTATATATGATATATCATCCAATTATATGTTATTTTAATATCAAAATAATGAAATTGTCGCTCGTGCGTACATACGGATTACCGTCTCCACGAATGTGATGAGATTCATTCCACATCATATCCATTCATGAATAACTCTCATTTGATGATTAAAAATAATATTTAGAGATGTGATATAATTCTGGATATGAATATGATAAATCCCATCCATAACAAATATGGCTCACATAATTAAGAATATAAAGGAAAACGAGTCTGTTAACACCCAAAACGACGATATTACTATGATATTATCGAGAAATAAATGTTAAAAGTTCATATAAGATATCATATTAATGTATATCATTCTTGTATAATTCAATAACAATTATTTCACCATTATAATGGAGGTTAACCTACCCTTGACCAACGAACAAGTATAATGTAAGGGGTTTCTTATCTAACATTTAATTTTATGAGATTTTCATTGTTCACCACTTATTTATTGCATGTGGTGTGTGTACTTCCCATGATTATATTCATTGTGTAATATACTTTAATTTATGGAAATTTACATCATCATTGTAGGATACTTCTTTCATGGGTGTATGTTTCATAAGTTACCAAATCGATAAGGGAATTTGAAATTTCAATTTCCACCAATTCAGCTTTATGCATACTTCATTGATTATTTTACTCCATGATTATGTGTGGAATCACTATTCATTTGGTTATTTCATAATTTCCCCTCCTCGTTTTGTGGATATACTTTTTTATACACATAATCACTCCATTGATAAATTCTCAAGTCAAAGATATGAGCTTGATAAGAGTAATTTTAACTCAATCTCCATTTATTGAGTTAAATATCCAATTCATTGGTTTTTTTTACAATATATGTGTGAATGTCCTATGATTGATTTAAACTGAATACCCATTAATATTGAGTGTAATTTTCACACATAATTATGTTTTTGATTTATCCTTTACCTAAGGATGCGGTCTTTTTAAGAGATTTCATCTCAATTTACATTCCAATGAGACTTCTTTATTGTTATAAGCCAATTCACTTTTATATGGTGTATATAATATACTATGACATAGTATATCAGGAATCCCATTATTCTAATGATATTAAAATGTTTTGATTACCTCAATTATTTGTATTTAATTGTCTCTCTTTTGGTTAGCAACTCTAACTAAAATATCATTTTAAATGTTTTAAAGATTTATTATTCTAAATATTTCTCATTAATGTCCATGTTTTAAAAATGGTTTTTAGGAAATATTTATATGGAAATTAATGTTTTAAAATTTAATTTTATTTTCAAATATTCGGAAGTGGTATGGGACACTTTGATTCAACAATCTATTTTTAAACGGATTCTTGACAAATAGTGTGAGTTCTAAATGTTTTCAAAAAAAGGGGGATATTTCTCTCAAATAGTAATCATGATTATTTTCAACTATGTTAGTATCCTTCATTATTCTCTATTGAGGTCAATCTGTTACAATACAATACTTCATATTTTATTGAATGAGTTATGTTTTACTGTGGGTGTGCTTTTTTTATACCATTCATGGTTTATGGAGAAAGTATTGACATTTCGTATGCTAGTTTTAATACGAATGTTTATGTTATGTGTAAACCTGTTCATATGAGGAATGCATTGGACTTAGTAAGTGATGGGTGGAGCCTGCTATAGCTCATTGATGCATCGGTAGGTCTCATGAGATAAACTAGTGTCTTGGAATAAGGCCTTCACAAAATTTTATTTGTAGTCTTGGCATGAGGCCTTGACTATGAGGTTATGATAATTTGGAATTATGCCCTCCATCATTATAAAAGTTGTTATTGATATTTAATGTTATTATTTGACTAGTAGAATATCCATGTGAATAATTAAATGGAATTATTTCAATTTATTTTTTCTATATTATGGTGAATTTCATGTTTAAAAGTCTATAGTTTTAGTTATACATTACCTTAAATGTTTATTATTATTTATGAATGTTCTTGATATAATGTTATCCTTACTGAGCATCTGAGCTCACCTCTTCCATGTTTTATTTTTCCCAGGATGCAAAGATGTATATTATTACTGGCCTCCATGGATAGTCTATGGGATCTCAGTGTTGTCTATGGAGACAATGTTGTTGTAGTTTTTCATTTTTTGATGTAATGTAATACTTATGAATGTATCTAGTACTTCCTAGGCTACTAAACAAATCGGTCTTTCGAGACATGATATTTTGTGATCATGGAAATGTTATGTAAAAATGCACTGACTCTAGGTAACTGGGTTCGGGGAATTACCTAATAAATATCATAAAAGACTTTAATATATATCTTTTACATGTTATTGAGGTGTTAAAAGAGTTATTTCTAATATATATTGTCGAATTTTTAAAATATTAAATGTAATGAATTGTCTGAAAATTCTAATTACTATTGCATTACAACAAAAAATTTATATTAAGTGATATAAAATTAATAAAAATCTATATTCATTCCAAATGATTAATATAATGATAAATATTTCATCCATTATTCATTTATTTTTATTTTTTCATTTTATAGTTATAATATTTACTATCATAAACTAATCATTTTTTTTCACGATAATAGTTAATGACATTATATATGGGTTAAAACCAAAATATAATGGTTATAATGTGAAATAATGAGGTCTAAAAATTATTGGATGAAGTTATTTTTACCCATAAATATCCTATATTTTAAATAACTCAACTTGTATCCATTTATAATTGAAAATATGGTTACATTAATTTATTATTTGGAGAGTTTCCAAAATTCCCCCGCACCACAATTATAAAAGGGATCCTCCTCCTTCAATTCGTCACATCCATTTTTGCCTTCTAGCTCTCCCACAAACTACTCTTTTATCTACCAATAATCTAAATCCAATTTCTAGTTATACTAATTTTTAATAATGAAATACAATTGATTACTTGAGAATCAATCTAAAAGATATCGAATGTAGGACATGTAATCATTTTTACTAAGTTATTCGAGTTTTCTCTTTATTTAAATTCCACGTCATGTTTTGTTCCCATAAAAAATAAAAAATCCACTATGATAAATATACTGAGATGTTATTATTATTTTTAAACAACCATATTATAACTTTTATCCATCCTGTAATAAAATAAAGTATTACACACGCATACGTACAATTTATCTTCTCCATTTAGTAGTGTAATTCATTTTTCATCACCACATTACACAGATGGTTATAATAATGGAAATAATTTTTATATATATGTATATAGATATATATATATATGATATTTATTAAGTTATATTGATTCCATAAAATAAAAATAGATTCCACTTCCAAACACGTTCAACCACTTGGAAATGATATCATTATCTTATGTACGTTATAATTACCATCTCTATAAAGTAATGAGATTCATTTTAATTGTTCAAAAATCATGAATGGTTCATAAAATCAGTTTAATAATTAAATATCATATTAATCACATTACTATTTTTTTTATAATTTTAATCTATATCCTGTGTAAGGTAACATGATCATTTACGAAAAACAGCCACTAGAAAACATAGAAATTAACACATACAATAGTGAAATGAATAAAATATTTTTTATATGTGAGTGGTAAATATTTTTAAAAAGGTAATATATGGTATCATAAATAATAAAATATATTATATGTTTTTATTATGATTCAATCCATTATATATGTTGTTCAGACTCATATAGAGGAAATCATACCTAAGGTATGGGTCTATTTTATAATCTCATCATTATTCAAGATTATTTTAGTTGAAGTATACATTGGGAAATGTTTATCTTCCTTGTCCATATTTTATAAAATAATTCAACTTTTTTTCTATTATAATATGAATAATTATTTTCATTTTTACCCATTTTTTACTTTTTAATAAATGTTTTGAAACGATTATTTTGTGTCATTTTCGAAATAAGGCACATAGTTACTTTTTTTACAAATATATACAGATGTAATGTATTTTCAATTAATATATAATGAAAGGAATTCTCATACTTTGTGATTTCTTAATTTTTCTATATTTCCTTTATATGATTTCAATGTTATTTTTAAATAAAATAATTAATGAAATAATTGTTTGGATTTTTTAATAATTTATTTCAATGTAAAAAAGTGTATTTATCTCTAGACTGTTTTATGGATTTTAATATATTAATTTAATCTACATCAAAAAAAACATTTTTGAATCTTTTGATTATTTGATAATTATCTATTATGATAATATCAACCACATTATGTTAAATTATTCATGACTAGTTTTACTATAGATGTTCTATTCAAATAAAATTCATCATATTACTCTAGATTGTTTTTTTTTCATTGAATGGGAGACTTATTCACAATTCATAAGATAGAATTTCAATATGAATGTATATGTTTTTTTATGTTTTAGTTATCTCATTTGAGTAATTTATTAGAATTATAAAGTAACAGGTTGGGATGGCTATATTCCCTCAATTCATTTATGTCTCGTGAGAAAAAAAACATTTGATTGTTGTATGATGTCCTAACTCCTTATGTATGGTGTCTTAAATAAATCCTTGAAGGCATCTTTATAATGAAAAACATTACACATTCCCTTAGTATGGTATTACATATTGAAATTCCATATGATTGTTCGATTAGTAGAATAATCATGTTTAAGATTAATTCTCATGTGATTATTTATATGGAATTATTTTATTATCATTTATTATATCTATATTATTCTAAATATTATGTTTAAATATCTTGTTATTAATTTATTCACATTATAATATTATTTGCGCTTATTTATTGATGATTTTATCTGATATATGCTTACCCTTAATGATTATCTGTGATCAACACTTTCTTATGGTTTTTTTCCACAATGTCATGATGTATATTATGATTTTAGTTAAGGGATAATCTTAAAGAATATTCTTGTTCTTAAGGGAATCATTATGATGTATTTTATAATATAAATTGTAATATGTGTCTTAGGTATGAATATAATATTCCATAAATACTAAACTCTTTGGTACTTCTACATGTGATTATTTTTATAATTTGCCAATGTAATAAAGAATCCACTGACTTATGGATATTATTCTTATCATATTTATATATTGTGTCAAATAATTGTTAGTTTAAACCTGGGTGAAAATTATCCGGGAAACATTTATTTGAGAATAAATCCCTATCACATAATATTTAAATGAATCCTAATAAATTAATATTATTATTAATATATAAGTTATACATAAATTTTCAATTTAGGTTATGTGATTTACTAGTTTTGAGATTATACATTATGTTTCCTAATTTTATGATCTAATCTAGTTTATTCCATTTTTTAAAATTGCAGCTTGTTGAAGAAATATAAATCATATCAATTCATGTAATATATGTAGGGATTTACCTACTATATAAGATAATTATGTTTAATAAAGAGTGGAAATTGGAGATGAACACTATATAACTGTGTTGGTACAACTAAAATTGGTTGTGAAAAGAAACCATACCACTATGTTGCATACTTATCTAAATGTCGAGGAACAATGTTTGACTTCCATATGATACAAAAAACTCCATCATTAAGTGGCACTAAAAATCAATTAATAGATGAGAAATTGATAAGTTCATTTGAGAAGATATTTCTCTCATTGGAAGGTAAGGAAAGAGTGATGTTTTTCATTGGAATCTGTCATCTATCAATGGATGGAGATCATTTGTGGTCATTGATTCAAAATACAGTGAATTAAAATTCAATATAAAAAGTGGAATGGAGGTATTTGAAGGAAATTATAATTTAAAAATATTTCCCTCGCGAATATATAAATTATTTAGAGAGAAAAGTTTTGAATCTAATAAAAAATGAAGTGGAAAATATATCTTTTCGTTAAGGTAACATTGCAAGGAAAAGAATGAGCATTGTTAAGAACATACATAATCCTAAGATAAATATTTTCCATTTCATTGATGGGAACAAACCAATTATCGAATGAGAACTAGTATTCCAAAAAATCATCATATCTAAATATAATATCAAATGTTATCAATACATAAAAATAATTTTTTTACATTAACTATGTTTTGAGGTAAAAAAGAGAGGAGGATGTGAGAATAGTAAAAAATATATAATGGTATGAAAAGAATTAATAAATATACCACATGTGATAACTGTGGAAAGAGGCACCCTGGTACATACTTGAGGCGAGTGGAGTTTGTTATAAATGTGGAGTGAAGTACCACCAAGACTATGATTTTATGATTAGGAAATATGATTCATATGTCTAATGAAACAACTATAAAGAAATTGAGAAATATTAAATCCAATTCCCCTTGTTTTAATAAATTATATGTCAAAATAATAAAAGGGATCATTGTCCATCTTATTGTGTTACTACAGTCATACTGGAATGATTAATGTTCTTTTGTTTTGATTTAGGAATTATGTTTATAAATATTATTATTGTTTTCATAATCATGAATAATATATGTATTGAACTATAATTCTTATTATTTAAGGATTTTATTGAATTTTTTTAATAGTACGGATGACATTGATGAGTGCTTTAGTGGAAAGATGATTTTTTAGGAAAATACATGATTAAGGGAAGTCTGCCTTAATATATTCTTGTTATAAAAATAGAAATAAAGAGTAGATTATTACGGTAGTGTATCAGTGACTACAAAAATGGTTATTGTTTTAGTTGATTATATAATCATTGATGTATTTACTACATTATTAGATTTATGAAATATAGATGATATTTTTTTAAATGAATGTATATTTTAATTATGGTTTAATAGTTATAAATGTATTCATATATTTGGTATGTGAAAATGATATTCATTATGTTTTTTGTGGAAAATATGGTTTAGAAATGAGTTTGATAATTTAGGGTCCTTTCTTATGAATTTGTGGACTGTGAACTTAAACATATTAATTCTTAATGAGTTTTAATGTTAAAATGAATTATTATGAAAATAATATATTATTGTTTGTGGATAAATAATGATTTATTAAATATTAGCTTCTATATCATTTTTTAGTAAACATATAAATCATAAAAAAATTAATTGTAGACATTATTATTTGTTAAAAGTCCTCCAGGATGAAAATATTATCTTTAATATCCATCTCCAACAATAAAAAGTGATGCTAAAATAAATCAAAACACAACCAAAGGATGATATTATTCTCATTTCAGGGGAGATATCCAAGTACCACCAATAATGTTTTATTTTATATCAGAAGCACTTTTAAGGAAAAGTGGGAAACCAACAATGTTTAAAACATATAAAAAATCAAACCTCATAAGAAATTATAAAGCCATTCCAAGACTATTTAAATAAATCAGCATTTTTAACCTTAAAAAGTTGCCATTCGATAGAGGTAACCTCCATTTCTGGATTGTCTTTAATAAGACCCTCTAAGTGAGAAGCCATTTTGTCCCAAGTCTGAACATGCTCCTCCAAGCTTGGTTTCCCCTCATTGAAACCACGGGTTAATATCCTATTGTACTTGTCAATCCACAAGTCTTGTTTTTCGTTCAATTAAACTTCCAATGGTCTTTCAAACATTCTGTGTGCATCCTCCTTTGATATCTTGATCAGGAAAGACTCCTCCAACATTTCTTTATTCAAGTGCATGAGAATCTCTGGGTGTCGTCATATTCAACAGCCTCCTTATCACTATTCACCAAACCAAGGGTAGATGGTTCCTCTGCTCATTTAATAGACGCCTCATCTGCTCCTGGCTCCACATGTTTAATGGACTCCTTGGACTTATTCTTTAGGTTGTCAACAGCTACTTTTAAACTCGCTTGGGGGGGTTTACCTTTTCATGAGGACCTAGTAATAGGAGGGCTAGGAAGATTGGAGTAGTCCTTCTGTCTCCGTGGACTCCACAAATGCATAATTAACCCACATGAATCCAAGAGGGTGTTCATTCCTTTCATTGAAGAGGATCGAAGGAACTCTTCCACGAGCTCTGATTCATTGGGCTCCGAGGACTAAGATTCTGAGGCAGAATTGATGTCCACACCTATTTCATCCATCCTACCTTGAGGAAGATGATCATCTTTATAACCGTCCTCTGTGACAACCCCTTCATCATATGGGGGAGGTTCACCTTCTCCATGCACTGCAAAACGGTTCTGAGATCCATTATAAACAATTCCTACTTTACCAATAAAAGCTTGAGAGGGGGGCTTACTGGCCTCACCTATAGCCTATGCTTTAGGAGACCTTATTAGTCTTGACCTGTGCATTGGTCTATGTCCAGCTTCCTGTCGCACTAAAAACCCCTACCATGCATGTTCCTGACTATTGACACTGGAAGATCCATCCTTACCTATTTCCTGTATCGTGACCTCTTGGGAAGTATTACACTTGGATCTCACAACATCTTTAAATGATGCAGATTTCCTTGAGAAGCTTCTCGGAATAGCACACTCCCTCGCATTCTCCCCTGAACCTCCTTGGACAAGTCTTAACACGACCTGCCCTGCGGGCATATCATCACCCACTGGTAAAGGGATCTCCTAAGAATTACCAATCTTCTTCCAATTGACATCCCCTGTGAGCATCGATCCAGTCACATTAAAGTAATTCAAAACCGGCTTAGCTAGACCTCTATGGTGATATTTCTATGCAGAGTGACCTTGGAGGAAACAGGCGGAATAGTAATGAGTCGACGACTCATAAACAACCGGATGTTTGAGTCTATATTCTCCTTTGATCTCAATCCAAATGAATTCCAAAGGAGGTTTAGAAATGTCGACCTCAACACAAATATGGGGTTCAATGAGATGGCAGACCGTTTTTGTCCTAGTATCCGCCACCAAGAAACGACCCACAAGATTGCCTAGCATCTGAAATATAGAAGGATTTTGGAAGGAGAGCGGCAAACTTGGAAGAGGGAATCAAATCGCTGTTGTCTCCAGGTCGCATTTCAAATGCATATCAAAGCACCATTGAAAGAGAACGAAACAGAAGTTGTTGACTGAGCGCGAGCCGCTGGACCATGCGAGGGCCAAATCTTCATCAAAGGAAAAATGGATCATCATTTTCCGCGAGTCAAGCAATCCAACCACTGCGTGATGACGAAGCCCCCATTGAGATTTGAGGAATCCGTCGACAACATCCACCGAAGGCCTTCGACGACCAATGCGAGAAACCAAGGTAAGGTTATGCAGGGAAGATGATTCAGAAAACTCCGCGAGGTAAATCAGAAGCGAAGGGGCTCCAATAGAAAATCCGAGAACTTTGGGGGCTAGCGCAATACCGGGGAAAACGAGGAGAACTCCCGGATTGGTGAAGGGAGAAAAGCAGAGGGAAGAGTCAATGAGAGCAGGTGGGACGATGCCATTACCTCCCTCTCCCTCAAGAAGGGGAGGGGCCGATGAAACGGCCAGTGCATGTAGAACCCTAGCAAGTCTGAATATTAGAAGAGTCCCTCAACTATATGAATATCATTTTTGAAAAAATATTTTCAGATTAGTTTTCTTTATGAGAAATCAATGGTCTTTTAAATAATCAAAAATTTATGGTTCTATAATCGATAAAATTGAAATGAAAATTTTATATATCAGAATACATTAGAACATCATAGTTGGATCTATATTAAATGTAAAGTTTTTAAACATCTATAATTATTATCCAATATGAAATCATAATTTTTTATTGACATTCATATTTCAATTTCCCTCTTATAAAGAATCTGTTTTAGTAAGCCTATTTTTGATGTAGTATTTCCAAACAGAAATAATCAAGTATCAGGACACTAATTTTTGAAGTGAAATATGAAATTTTGAGGATGAAATTTATTTTAGGTTGGGAAATTGTTATAACCCATAATTTTATGTCATGTCTCTTTATAGATAATCTATTCAATAACATATGTTGCACGCAACATCCAACATAAACAAACAATGAATTATTATTATAACCTTCATATTAAATTGCTGATACTGAAAAGTATAAACCATATAATTAAATTTATATATTAAATATTTAATGAAATTATTTTAAATTAATCCATCATATTTTATATCATAACATATGAATAAATCCACTTTTATGCATAAGTTCTATATTTTTTGAAAGGATATTTTTTCTCCTTTTAATGGAGAACATTATTTAAAATATAATTTATCAAAAGTTGTAAATATTATTTGAAAAAATAAAATTATTTTTTCAAATTTTAACTTCATTTTTTTTATTTTAACTATTTTTCTAAGAATTTTCAATTTCATAGATAGTGAAAAATAATGAATTATAATTGGAAACTGACTTCTCATTTAAATAATTTATAATGGTTTATTAAATTTTAATTTATATTTTATCTAAAATAATATAAATAATATATGTATTAATCTATTTTAGGTCATTGAATTCATTTTTATATTGAATATGAATATAACTAATTTAAAAAGAATGAATGATTTCACTTTTATAACATTTTTACTCAAACCATCTACATGATTAATTTTGAATTAATATTATGAAAATATGTGTTTTAATTTTTGAAAAATTAATTCCACATGTTGGGTCATATAATGAGATAATAGAAAATTTCTTATATATACTTTTGAAAAATATGAATATTAAACATAGTATTTTTAACTACCATATTCAAGGGTAAATTGGGAAAATAAGGGTTAAATTAATATTTTAAATATGAAATCATTACACTGATAGTTGTCCTAATTTTATTGGATGTGTTGTTTTTTATCAAAAATATCATTGTTCCATATTTATAGCCTCTTGAATCCACTTAAATGAATTAATAAATTTATAATATTTTATTTTCATATTTCAACTTGAATAAAATTTTTATTTTTTAAAAATAATTACATTAATGGATAAGATAATGATGATGCAGAAATTGTTCAATGAATTTTTAATATCAAATTAATGATATTAAAAATATTAAAATAAATTTAATGCATGGTAATTAATTTCATAGACAAAAGTTATAGATATCATTGACATTTTCTGGGTTTTTAAAATAGTTTTATCGGACGTAACTTGTTATAGTTATTTTGTATGAAGTCAATGTAATAAATAGTGTCAAAATTGACATCATTGTTTTATTAAAATAAATAATATTTTATTAAATAATTTAAACATTATAAAAATTTATTAGTTTGAAAAAATTATTTATATAATATATATAATATCATACAATATTTATATATGATTCTTTTATCATTTTATAATGTCAATATTGATCGTCAATGTGTAAAATTTAATGTTGTCACTGTAAGAGTCAAATGGATTAAATAAGTGTTAAAATTAAAATATAAGGATTAGAATGTAGCATAAAATTATTTAAATATTATTGGATGAGATTATTTTTAGCCAACATCATATTTTCATCAAAATAAAAATCTTTTTAACCGTTTTTGATTGAAAATTATTTTATATTATATTTTTATTTTTAGACTCCCTCAAAATGTCTCGTGCCTAAATTATTAAAGGGACATCCTCCCTGAACTCTTATCCCAAAATTGAGAATTGTAGATATACAAAAAACTCAAATATTATCTTTGAATCATCCTTATCCATGTTATAATAGATTCTATTTCTCAAAATACCAACCCCATATCGATTTATAATAGATCTAAAGGAAATCCTCTAAATAAGAGGTAATCATTTTTACCAACCCATTCTGGATCACTTCCACTTATACATTATATAGATTTGTTGATTAAATTATATAATATAATATCTTGTATAATCTATATAATGACATGTTATTATGATTATTAATCAACCATATACTTTCTTTATCTATCCTCGGAAAAAATAATGCATTGCATGTGCATACGTACTGCTAACTGTTACCACGAAGCGATGTATTTCAGTTTTCATCACCAATTTTGTTGGATAGATTTAATAATTAAAATAATGGATATATATGATAATTTAGATATGAAATTGAATCTGAAAAATTAATCTAACACTGAATTCCCTACACTTTCATCTATTTTGAAATGTTTCATCGGTCATGTGTACGTTTGACATAACATCTATATGATGTAATGTGAATCATTTTATATTTTTGAATTTAAATAATTTTTCTAATTATATATATATATATTAATTAAATAGGATTTAAATAACTTTAACATTATTATAGAGATATTTAATATATAAAATATTTAATATAAAAGGGGTATTTAAGACCAAACAAGCATGAGAGAAATTTTTATTAACACCTGAAACCTTGAAATGATTAAAATATTATATATAAATGTGTGGTAAAATATTATAATGGGATAATATATACTATAATAAATATAAATATTATACGATTGTAAATATTTAATGGGTTTAAAACCATTATACATGAGGATCATACATGTGTGGAGGAAATATGACCCCAGGTAATGGTTTATTTTACCATATCCTGATTATTATTCATTGTTTCTTTTTATGTCTCTACAGGGAAATATTTTTATACCATGTACATGTTTTCTAATAATGTTTTAAATAATTTATCTCTATTACCCTATACAGAATTATTGTTATTTTACCCAGGGATAGATTTTTACAATATGGGTTGTAAGGAATAATTTTTTATTTTTCTAAATAAATATTTTTGTAACTTTTTAAACTAAAATATATGAAAGGAATGTTTTTTTAAATAATAATAAATGAAAAATATTATCATCTCTTATGGAACCTTAATTTATTTATGAATCCTTTATAAGTATCGATGGTTTTTTTAAACCTAATTTTTCATTTCATAATTTAAATTACTTTTTAAATAAATGGATTCAAAGTAATAATCATATATATGTAAAAAATATTAAATGTTCTTATATGTGTATTTTAATCAATGTCAACTCCAATTGATAAATATTATGAAACATTGGAATTGATAACTTATAAAAACATATAAAATGTTTTATAAAATGTTTTATAATCATTTTTTCCATGGATATTCTATTTTGATACCATTCATTGTGTTACTATAGATTGTTTGTAGTTATAAAAAAGGGAAAGTATTCGAATATCAAATTCTAGTATTTAAATATGACTGTATATTTAGATTATGTTTAACCCCTTATAACAGGGGAATTAATTTGATAGAGTGATTGATTTGTGTGGCATTATATAGCCCCTAGATGAATCTGTAGGTCTCACGAGACACTTAATATTGGATATTAGTTTATGTATTACCAATTTATGTATAGTCTCCTGAAAAAATCCTTGAAATATGTTTAGAATTCCCCAAAATACAAATTACCTCTTTTTAAGATTATTTATTGATATTTACGATGATTATTTGATTTTTAAAATATCATTGGATATTATTCATTCTCATTTGTTCATCTATATGGGATTATTGTGTTATAATTTATTATGTCCATATTATTATAAATATTAGGATTAAATTAATTTTATTTCAATTATTCATATTAATATATTGATTATAATTATTTATTTATGAAGGAATTGGAAGAAACAATTTCCTAATTGATAATCTTATCTCACCGTTTTATTATATTTTATTTTCCTTGGATGCTATGATGTTTATTATGATTATCATGTCAGGATAATCTAGGAGAATAATGTTGTTATTAAATATGAATACTCTTATAACATATATATTAGATTGTATGGATCAAATAGTATTAAATACATTATGAAACTTATATATTATATATTCATTCTAATGTTTTTACATTTATAATTTAGATTTTAGAGGCATTATATAAAATTAAATTAAATTTTAAACTTAACCGACTATATTTTTTTAAAGGTAGGCTTATAACATTTAATGTTGAAGTTTTTTTAAAAATAAATTTAAAAACTTATAATTTTTTTTTCAGAAAACCTAATTTTCTGATGGCAAATATCACTATTATTTTGGTTTAATTTTTCGGATTTTACTAAAAAGTTTTATTTTTGATGAATAACGAAAAATACTGCGTTATAATTGAAAATTGACTTTAAAATTACCTAATTTATAATGTTAAATATTATATTAAATATTTATTAATGTAAACTTAAATAAATTAAATGTACACTTCCTAAAATTATTTTTGTTGAATTATTTTTATATTGAATATGGATGTATAAAATTTTAAAGATATAAATGTTTTCACTTTAAAAACTCATTTTATCACCATATCTATGGGATTAATTTTCAATTAATTTTATTAATTTATATACTTTTAATTTTGAAAAATAATTTCATAGTATAAATAATAATAGTTAATGTTATAAATAGTTCCCTTTTATTTTATTGGTCAATATAAATATTAAACGTATTAATTTAAATTACCACGGTTAAAGATACATCTGGTAATTAAGTGTAAAAATTATATTATAAATATAAGAACTATACCATGAAAGTTGTATTAATTTATTTTTTTAGTAATTATAGATATATATTTTCCTCAGTTAGATTTTATGGCTTATTTGATCCACGTATAAATTTCATCCCTTCACTGTATTTTATTTTATGAATTATTAATCTTATCACAATAATGTTTTCTAATAAGTATTGAATTTCCAATATTTGGTAATTTAGTGGATATATTTGACTCTAAAAATTCGTATTAAATATAAAATTTTTAGATATTTCAGGATAATTTATTTTAAATTTTATAAAAATAAATATTTAACTAAAAGGCATATATAATCATGATGTAGATATTATTTATTTAATTGATATATAATATTCATGATTTTAAAAATATTAAAATAAAATCATATTAAAAATTTAATGTTATCGATAACCATTTGGAAAACTTTCCCTTCATAGTGATGTATTAATATATTTTTTCGTATATATCTTCATTTATTGATTTTTTGAAAAGTCAAACTAATGAATAGTGTCAAATTTCAAATTAATGTTAAAAAAAATATTTTATTAAATGAAATAAAATTTATAAAATACTAAATCTCTCCAAGTGGTAGATATAGGGTGATATATATCATATATGACTCATTTAAGCTGGATTTATTATTTTATAATAACAATATTGTCCCTGAAATTGTAAAAAAAAAACTTTGTGATGATAAGAGTTAAAGGGATCAAATATGGTTTAAATCAAACCAATAAGTGTATATCCATGCCAGAAACAAGCCAAAAAATTATATGGTAAATAAAAATATACCATTATCACTGTTTACTCTAATTTTTGTTATTTAATGGACAATTATCTAGGAAAACTACATATTTAGATTTTAAATCAATGATAGTTAAGAAATGTTAATTTATTTGTATTTAATATATTTTATGTATTAACAAATAGAAAATATCATGATATGAACAATCATAAATGAATGTTATGTTTATAATGAAGTTAATATTATAACATAAATTTATATTTAATTTGGGGAAGATATACATACCTTAAATTATTGTTCAATTCTTATATAATGTATATTTAGTAAAAAGAAAAATAAAATAAATTTTATTAAAAATATTAGTTTGGATATAATTTGAATGATTTGATGAGTTGATGATATTTATAGATCTATATGACATATAATAGAGGTCATAAATCATTATAAAATAATTTAACCTTATTCTTTATGTATTCAAAGTTGAATTAAATGAATACATTGAAAATTGACACTAATGATAGAATGTTGAAAAAATATTTTATTTAACTTAATAAAAATCAGAAAAACAATGTCTTCTACCATTTGAATGTATTATATGAAAAATTATAATTTATAATTTATGAGTATGTTTTTTCATTTACAGTAATATTATCAAGCTTTTATGATTAAAATAGTTGTAACTACAATTAACTCAAAATAATTAACCAATGGGTAAATCAAAATGTTAAGGTTTACATTGTCACTAAAACCTATAAAAATTAATTTCGATGATGGTACAAAAAATATATATTGACATAGAGATTATTTAATTTCCATTTTATTTATTATTATTTGTTATTATTATTATTATTATTTCATCATTTGTGACAATCCAAAAGTTCCCCTCATGTCAATTATAAAGGGAACCTCCTCCCTCACTTTTTCACAAAACAATGATCCTAATACATAGAACATACTCTAACCATATCTATAAAAAAATATACCCATTTTCTAGTTGCCTTGATCTTCTAAATATACCAACCCAATATCCCTTATGAAGATATCGAAAGGAAGTCCTCTGAATAAGAGATTATCATTTTTACCAATGTGTTAAAGTTAATTTCTTCTTGTAATTCAACTTTATTTTTTTTCAAACTAAAATAATAAATAAATGTAACTTATAGATATAAATATGTTATTAAGATTTTGAAATAGTCATATTATACCTTTTATCCATCCTATGAAAAATAAAATCATCATATGTTCATATATATGGATTACCGTCTATCAATGGTGGTGTAATTCGTTTTTAATCTCCGCTATACATATATTGTTATAATGATGTAAATAATGGATATATATGATCTTTATGAAATTATAATTATTTTTAAAAATTAATTAACCATCAACATATTTACCCTTTCAACCATTAATAAATGATATCATCGCTCCTCCAAACATATGACTTACTATCTCTATTAGGAAATTTGATTCATTATCTTTGTTCAACATGCCAGAATAGTTATAAAATATATTTTTTGATTAAATATGGTATTTAAGACATTAATATTACTTTTTATATGAAGGATCTATATATTATTTATTAGAATTTATACTTTAATGAAAAATAATGCCTGATAAAACTTGAAAACTTTTACCTAAAAGGGTGTAATGAAAAAAAATATTAATATAAAAAGAGTCATAAAATATTATAAGGGGATCTTATATGATATCATAAATTTTAATATGATTATTTTATAAGTTAATAATATTTTTTAACTAAAAGAATAGTATATTCATACATTTATTGAGGAAATCAGACCTAAGGAAAGGGTTTTTTCACAATCTAATCATTATTCGTGATTGTTTTTCATTAAATCCATACTATGGGAACATTTCTATTAAATGACCATGTTATATAAAAACATTTCCTAATTATTATTTTCACTATTCTACTATGATCGTTTATATTTTTTGCATTACCCATGTTTCTCTTTAAACAAAATCGTTTGAAAGGAATCAATATTCCATTTTATTAATTAGGTGATTTTATTCTTTTTCGAAAAAATATACAAGTAATTTTTTTACTTATATTGAATTAGAGGATTTTCCATCATTCATGAATCATTGATTTTTTGAAGATTCCTTCTCATATTTACATGGATTATTTCAAAGAAATTGACTTTTTAGTGACTTGATCTTTTTAAATTATATTTATTACCTAAGAAGATGTGTGTTATATTACTCAAAAAATAAACTATCTAATTAATAATAAATTGATAATAAATTGGCATATGACCATATATTTTTTACTATTATATTATTATTGGCCAATATGAATATTGAAAACTATAATATTAAAAAATAATGTTATAATTAGTGTTTATATTCAGAAATAATAGAGGATAATTAATGTAGCATGGAGAAATAATGGCAAATACTAGTGGAGTAAATCCATATGAAGCCCACATAACATTACATTTTAAGGAGATAGCATCACAATGATTTTTTCTTGACCAATCCAAATTTGACCATCCCTAAGTGAATCTTGAAGGAAGTCCACTATGGGGGGCATTCATGTTACTTCAAATCTCCACTTGGGAGATGTTAGCTGAGTCACCCCACGAATCAATCACCATCACAGATCATCCCTTCTGTACTATGAAGAAGTTATTAGGGGTTATGTGTCAAGGAACAATTTAAATAATGGTTAATTAAATTCTATAAATAAGTTTTTTATTCAATCAAATCAGTTTTAAAAATAGTTTTTCACAATTAAAATTGTGTAGAATTTGAATAATTTATTTATCAAAAATAAGTCATCATTTTGTGAAAAGATATAATTATAAAAATCAAATATTTTATTATGAATAATTATAATATTAATTAAATAGTATTATTAAGACAAAATACATTAAAAATAATTGACAAAATAATTTTTTATCATATTTAATAAATTTAAATAATCATTTTCAATACACTATTATTTTTAATAAATATGGGTTTTTATATTTAATAATTAAATTTCTCATAAAAAATTATTTATTATGACAACATATATAACATTTTTAAATTATGAAGTTGTTTTTATTTATGGTGAGTTTCTAATAATTATATAAAATAAATTCTTTCATAGTAAATAATAAAATTATTTTTTATGTTTTTTGGTTTGTTTAATGACATTATAATTCTATCATAACGATTTCATACATAATTTACCACAATCATAAAATTAAAACATATTTTTTATATCATGTTTTTTAATATACTTTAATCAAATTATAAAAATATAATTTAATTTCAATATTAAAAATACAATATTAAACATTAAAAATGTTATTTATTAAATACGATAATTTCTTTTATAAAAATAATAAATATTAAATTATGCTATAAACAATTTTTCTATAAATACACAAATTTTTCAATAAATACTGACCAATTTCACATTTTTACCAACAACTCCCATTTATTTATCATGGAATCTATGATATTTTTACCGCCGAAGGAGTCCTCAAAAGGTGTCCTTAGTAATCAAAGGACTTTATACTCATGTTTTTGTAACTAGTATTAAAGTTAAGGTAAATATCAACATCGCTTTTCCATTCATGTAGCGTATTTATGTGGTATGCATAAAAAATTTCAAATCTATGTTCTTAGGTTCAATTTATTTTATCCATTTAATATATTAAAAATATTTTCTCAATGTATCACCCCTTTACTTTATCTATGTAATATTTTTTAAAAAATGTTTTATTCCAATTATGTTACAAATATTACATCCCAAAAATTATCTTTTATCATCCAGAGGTTCCTTTTTTCAGGATGGGAATATCAAAAAATCATTCTTTTCTATATGAATTAATAATGATTAAAAAATGATTTATATTATTCAGGGACTGACAAACATAAAACCATTATTACATATACATGTTTTATAAATCACTTAATTATATTCTGTTTAATAACATTTTAAATAAAAAATGTTTTTCTATATGAAACTACTTTATTTTCTTCTCTATTTGTAATAAATGAATGTTCATCTTATGATATTTTTAACTCATATTAAAATTAAATCATATTAATGTTTTTCCCTAAGATCACTCTAATGCATTGTTTAAATAATTTATTCTCTACAGAAGTAATGTTTTGTGATACCTTGGTGAACAAACTAGGTAAAGTTTATGATCCATTGGTGAAAAACATTTTTCTTATACTTATTAATGTCACTATATATAATTTTTGCCTATTTTTCAGGATATTATTCATTTTTTTATTATGATTTTAAAATTTTTTTCTAATTTTATTATTATATTTCTCTAATTCATAATGATATTTATCAATATCACTTGTAATCTTTTTATGATTCTTTCACTTACTGGGATTTATTATCACCCTTTAATTTCATATATGTCCCTATAAAATTGGTTTTAATAAATGTTATATTGATAATTCAATTAATATTCCTACCATTTTTGTTAGAATAATTTTTTATGTGTTTATGTATTATGTACCATCTTCCAATTTAATTATACTTTAAAAGATCCTTTTTATAAAATTTAATGAAAGGATATGTTACAAAAAAATCATATATTCCATAGTTTTTATTTATAAAAGACCATACTTTTAAATAAAATGTCTCATATTAAAAAAATGTTCTTTCTCTCAAAAAAAGTAATGACTATATTAAATTATTTTCATCTATTTCAACATTAGCTTTTGTTCTTTTTCATAATTGATATTGATCAATTCTGATATCATACATTAAATATTTTTAACTGGTTTATGATCTATTTGAATGTGGATGTGATATGTTTATATCATTCATCATATTACTCTGGGTTATATATAGTTATTAGTTGGGGAAATTATTCACAGTTCATATTATAGTATTTCAAAATAAAATTTTATGTTTTTTATGTTCCACCCATTTTATATGAGGAACACATTGGACAAAGTGTGAGATGATAGGGGCTCACTATAGCCCCTTGATACATCAATAGGTCTCATGAGACAAAATAGTCTTGGATTTGGATGATGACTTTCCCATATATATATATATATGTGGTTTCTTGGATAAATCATTGATTGTATGTTTTTGACACTTAGCATTATGAATTCTCTATTTATGAGACTAGTTATTTATATTCCATGTGATTGTCAGTCTAGTAGATTATCCATTGTTAATTTTCATTATCATGTGATTATTTATATATAAGTATTATATTATCATTTATTCTTTCCATTTTATTATCATGATTATATTCAGATTTATTGTTTTTATTTATTCACCATGTCTTAATGTTTTTTCTTATTTATTAATGGTAGATTTCAATTTAAACTAATCATTACTAAGTATCTGAGATCACAACATTCTTATTTTTTATATTACACATAAAGTGATGATTTTTATAATGATTGATTATCATGGATAAAGTAAGAGAATAATTATGTTACTAAATTTATAATTATGTTTTATTTTATAATATCATTTGTAATATATGTTTCATGATTTTATCTAGTTTTCAAAAAGTACTACTATTTTAGTTCATCAGGATATGATTCTTTATTTGATATTACAAAATAATATAGAAACAATTGACTATGGGATACTAGGTTTAGGTTAATTATAGTTGGTATAATTGTGCGTATAGTAGAATCCTATGGATCATGACTAAAGAAAACATACTAGAGGATTATACCCTACAAAAGAAGTTTTAAATATTCATATATAACGTAAAACTAAAATTTAGTGATTATTAATACCAAAATGTTCATTTTGGTTTATTTGATTAATTAGTTTTGATATTATACATTATGTTTCTTGATGTTAAGATCTAATATTGTCTATTAAATTATGTTAAATGTATCCAAAGAGAAGGAATGCAAACTGTATCCTTGAATGTGATCCAGGTAAGGATTTCCTTCTTATAAAATATAATGATTTTTGAACTGTAGATGAAACTATACAAGAACAACATATAACTACTATAGGGAAATTGACACATGTATTGAGGAGTGATCGTACCTTTATTGAGTATCCTGATCCATATGGCGGTGGACTAATGTTAGACTACTTCATGAGACTACATCCTCTATCATTCAACAACATTACAAATCCATTTATAGATGTGAAATAGATACATCCCGTAGAGTAGAAATTATTCTCTCTGAGAAGTAATGAATGGAATAAGGGTCTCATCGATTTTTATAATCTATATGGAGATTCAGATAAATTGTTGTCATGGATTCAAAACATTAAGGTTGTGTAATAAATATCAAATATGTAATGAATGTATTGTAGTGAATATTATTAGAATGAAAATTCCCTTGCGAACAATGACTGGATATGGAGAGAAAATTGTGGAATATAAGGAAAATATTGGATGAAATTTTTTCTAAATATAAAACCAAAATTATAATGTTATTGGATAATTTTATAGATCACGTGGATAATACAAATAATAATTATTGATCAACAATTTTATTGAATTAATAACTTTTTCTAAGGGTGCTAGTCTGAGAAATAGTTTCATCTTATGAGGACAAGATATCATATGTTATCATGAACAAAAGATAATTAATTATTTACAATGGTTTTGATGGTATGAAATAGAATATGAGAACTAAATAGAAAATAATTGATAAGGGGATGATAAGAAAGATTGGATTTTCTACATGTTATAACATTGGAATGATTCTCCTCATGAATTGATTGAAGAAAGTTTCAATCCTCTAGGATCATGATTGCAAGTGAAAGAGAGAAGTTTTATATGTAAAATTATAAAAAATCAGAATAATGGGATAATATGTAAACTAATTTCCAAAGGGATAAAGAAATACAGCTGAAAATCTAAAAATATATTAGGGTCAACCATATATTGTTACGATAGTGACAACGAAATTATTAATTATCTTTTATTTGGAATCAAAAAATTTATTACAAAATAATTGTATAAAATATATTAAACTCATTAAAATAATGATGAATAAAATGATTTTACTATATTATATATTCCAATATTATTTGATAACATATTCTTAGTGGTTCTGATAACCTGAATAAGTGATATATTTGAAATTTCAAATTTTGGAAAATAGATAAGTGAGGGAATTTATCGGTTAATATATTATTGTTGTTGAAATAATAATTAAAAATAGATGTCTATGTGATTTTGATGGTGACTGTGACAGTGGTTATTTATTTTTTGGTTTATTTTATCTTGGTTTTGTTTACTATAAATTCACTAAAATTTTGAAAAAATATATTAGATTAATGAATTTAATTCATTATCACCAGAGGCTATAATTGGAGTTATTTAATGTATACATGTCTATAAAATGTTTTTATATATTATTTAAATCAAATATTGTTAAAAAAATTGACACTATTTGTATTTAATATCACTTAAATTTAATGTACAGATCATCTTATTGATCCGTGATATTTTGTAAAACATTAGTACACTTCAATTGATTACAACCTTCATAATTCAATGTAACTAAAAATTAAATTGTGGTAGAGAAATGTATAGGTTACTTATATAACGTATTTCATGTATTCAGAGGGTATTTAAGGGGTAATCATGTACTTGTTGTAAATAATCCCATGAGGGATACTTATCAATCGATTTTGTTAAATAAAGGATGTAATGATGTGTAAAAAATATTAAACATGGAGTGGAATGATTTTAATGTAAATACATGCAAAAAATATTTTTCACATGATCATAAAGTGGATATGGAGATAATATTATTTATTATAATACCAACATGATGACAAAAATGATTCTATATATGAAACTAACATTACATAGTATGAAATAAATTTTAATGAGTAAAAGTTAATTTTAAAGAGTAAGATCGATCAGTCATTTTATTGAATAAGTCTAAAACTTTTATGGGAAAATTATCTCAAATATTTTCTTCATATGAAGATATTAATTCATGTGATGTAAGGATAATAAAATATTTCTCAATTTATTATGTATTTGGGAGAAATTAAGAGAACATATTAATGCACCATAAAAATGGATGGGGATACTGAAAGAAATATTAATTTTACAATGTGTTGGTATTATGTACAAAAACTACTTGGTAAGAGTTTAGACAGTAATTTAATATTTATTATGTATCGATAAACACTACATAATATTTATAAATTAATTCATTAGGTAAAAAGAAATTAAATTAAAAATCATTAATAGTAAGGATAGTAGACACTATTCCAATAAACGCTTCAAACATTATGGGAATTTACCACAAATGAAGTCTAAATGAAAAGGTAACTCTTATACAACTAATAAATCAACGTTGCATTTATATCTAATGTGGAAAAAGTAAATCATATTGTCCACTAAAGGATTTGAAATAAAATAATGTTTTATGGGTATACCCAAAAATATTATTTTTGATGAGTTTTAAATTTCTCTTGTATCACCAATTTAGCAATTTGATGTTGGAATCATGGTGGAAAATATTAATGGATTTATGATCACATCTCAAGACCATAGATCATCCAAATTATATGTTTTTTTAATATAATTCTGAAAATCCTTATATTCTACCCCTTATTTAATTTTATTTATTTACTTTCATGGATTACCTCTCTCAATATAGAGTGCATATCAATTGACGGATAATAGAATTGTAACTCTAATTTTGAAATGCGAAATCTATTTTATATTAGTGTGAGGATAAACCTAAACACCAAATTGATATTACATCCCTAAAATTGGATTTCCTACCTTTTCATGTGGTATATTTATCTAAAATAGAGGGGATAAATCGATAGAGTAAACATTCATTTTATTCTGGAGTATGCCACTATATTTCTAGAGTACTATCGTTGTAATCCATTTAATTGTGTTTTTGAGTTATCATTATTTCTAATACCAGTTTATATAACTATATAAAATACTCAATATATCATTTACCATATTATTTTATAGTAACTAATGTATAATGTCATGTTTAATATACAAAAGGGAATCATTTTTCATAGTGCTTCACTATGGGGGGTCCTATTACTTTTGATAATTATAATGATGTGGAAATGCATCTTACTAATTAATATTAAGAAAAAATCAAGGTAGATATTTTGAATAAGTATCCACAACCTCATTTTGATGATCAATTTGATCGAATACATAGTGATATATATTTTTCCAGGATTAATCTACGATTTGGGTTTCATCAGCTAAGGATTTTTAATTTTTATATACAAAATGAGCGTGTTAATATAAATTATGGAAATTATTAATTTATAGTAATTTTATTTTTATATACCAATAATCCATATATATTTAAATATATAATAAATTGAATATGTATTGAATATGATGACCCAATTTCTGTAATCATTATAGGTGATATTCTTATATATTTGATGACCAAGGAAGAAAGAAACAGAAATATTGAAATTATTCTAAATATAACAAGATATGAAAAGATTTATGATAATTTTACAATTTATGAATTTTTTATTCATAATGAATAATTCTTATTCCATAAAACCTCATGGTATGGTATATAAGTGGATCATTCAATTATGAACATCATTATGAAATGGCCCCAAACAACTACAGTAATGAAGATTTGTTTTTTTCATGAATTTTACGTATACTAATAACAATGTTGAAAATTTTATACCTAGAAATATAGTACACTCCCCTATGGAATCAAAAGGGGTAATTTTATTATGGAAATATGAATTTGAATAGAATTTCAATGAATTAAATAGAAGTCTGTTCATCACACCGATTCTGACACTCCCATAATCTAGAGAATGGTTTTTAAACTATATTAATTTTTTATATAAAATAATTGGATGTGCCTCATGACTAATTACTTTTATATAACATATTAATACATCTGATTAAAAATTAATAAGAAAAAGTTAATGAATCTTGATTTGGTGTTGGGAGTAATATTGTTTTCATTAATGATATAGAAGAAATATCTCTATACTGAAATGTTTAATATATTAATTGGTCATAAAATTATTATGTATATATTTACAAAAAATTGTTTGATATAGAACAAGGGAAAAAGTTAGTATGGACCAATTAATATGATTTTTCAAAACATTTCCACTATGTAATCATTACCAATGTTGTTGATGTTCTGAGTTGGAAACATCATGCTAGGATTTCTATTATATTGTTTGATGTAAATACAGTATTTTGGAAGTTTCATATGGTTTATGTTAAAATGAGAAGAAATGGGATAGATCATATATTTATTAGATTAATTTTAAAGGATCCATACAATATAGTAATAATATGGAGTAGAAGGAAAATGATGAAACACATAAATATATGGGTAATTTTTATTAGATCAACCATTGTCATTCTATAGTGAAAAGGATTACTAATATAGTATATTTCATATAAATACTATACATTATAAAGTATTATTTTGATTAATATCATATTTAATCATTATATATTTATCCTTAAAGTAATAATATATATAAAGATGTGTAAGATTATTTCTAGTGGGATAACATGAAATTTTTAATTATTAAGCATGTATCTTTGGGATTGATATGGGTATATGTTACTAGAAAAATATATGTGGGTAAGGGGATATTAACACCACTACACATACCATAATGGAAATAGGAAACAAATCACCATGGTTTATTTCATTAGGATCTCTAAAATGTTAAAAGGACATGATTTAATTTATGTTATATTTTTTAGCCTTATAATGTCATCAAAATAAATTAATACAAAAGAAAATTTATCACATTATCAAATTCTGGGAATATAAATTACTAATTTTTATGGTATTATGGACTTCAAATTATATTGTATTTGATATAGATCCTAGTATTTCCTTGAAGATGAGGAAATTCATTCAGGAATCTCAAGATTAAGAGTTTGGTTTCAGTGTATCATGTCATCCTCAAATACATTTTTTATCTTCAAGAACCATAAAAACTTAAAAGGATATACTTAGTTTTTTTTATATTTATTTTATGGTGTTTCGGATAAAAACCTTCCTCTATTTGAGTTATTTTGAAAAAAATAACTTTATCATTGAAAATCTCTTCATGTAGACTTATATGAAATGATATTTTGAAAACAGAAACTCTAATTTGATGTTGGATAAATTATGTAGCTGGGGACTAATATAGTTCAGTAAATTTAAGATATGTTTAGATCCATTCAAAAACACATATTGGAATGTTAGTGTTGACAATAATGTTCTCTAGAAAATCCATAGAGAAGTCATCAATTCGATGTTGGAGTTACGGTATTTATTTAAATAACTTCATGGAATAAGTTTATTGGAATCTGAAGTAAATGGATGATTCTAATTAGGTTTATTAGACCCTTCGATATTCGTGATTTCTTAGGGAATCCATTTTAACACTTTTCACTTGCAATGAACCTCTCTTAAAGTCGTGATTAATTCCCTAAATCTCACTATAGGAAGTAAAAACATGCTCTTTCTTGTGTAATTATATTAGTGGTTTTAACATTATATAATGTTATTTATTATTAAGTTAAAATAGAATAAATCTTGTAATATAGTAATAATGTCACACATAATAGGACTACACTCCTAGCTATGGTTCTCTAGGTGAATTGAAAATTCAATGAAGCTACACGGGGACCTAATATTGTGATAAAGTTGATATATCATAAGTTTTTATTCCATATCAAAATAATTTAAAGTAATAAATTCTTTATAATATTGGTCTAAAGTAAAAAATGATAATTTAGGTAAAATTTCAATTTGAATAAATTTAATATCATTGATTTCATGTGATACACACACCTTTGAGTCTAAATTAACCATGTTATAGCATATCATTATAACATTACCACTAATATACTAATATGGATAGTAAGATCCATACTTTCTGAATAACATATGGATATGTTATGGTAAAATAAAATACATTGGTAATCAAGAATAAATTTATTTAGTATTTTCATTATAAGCTACTAAGATAAATATTCATCAAAATTGTGTCATATTTGTTTTTATATCATAATTTTATTAATAATTTATAACATATTAATAAACGTTAATTCAAAGAAATAATATTTTATTATTAAATCATCATATCAAAAATGTAGTTTAGTATTTGTTTAATTGTATGAAGATATTGGTAATTTGATTAATAGGGACTAATAATGATTTTTATTGAGAACTTTCTTTAGTTTTAGATATTATAAAAGATGTAATTTTTTAAAAACGTTTTCAAAAGTAACATTATTTAATTTATTTTTTCAATAATAATTAATGTTATTGTCATCCAATTTTTGTTGGAATTTATTATAAAAAAAGTATATATTAATAAAACATTCTTTTTTGAAAAATTATATTTTATTATGTATCACAAGTGTAGTTTTATATTATTTTAAAATATATAAAATAATTTAAAATGATAACATTGGTTATATATTAGGAATGAACATGACCAATTTTTTTTAATTATTCAAATTTCATATTCGGTCATAATGAATTGTACAATGAGTAAATTCATTCACCGTAGATAAGGTTATGACTAGTAAATAATGGGGATAATCATAGAGATAATGGTATTGTAAACAATTAAATATGACTATATCATATTGTTCATAACATATTTCAAGAAAAAATCATACCCCCTTCTAATATCATGACAATTTAAATAACATGTCTTTAGTATGAAATTATTTTATTTTGATTATTTAATCATTTCTATTTTTTTCATCTCCCATACATATAATATGATACCACACTATAATTTTCTTCCCATCAGTTAGAACTATATTTTTCATAAATTTCATACCGAATTATGTTCTATAATTTATTACATTTCATTTAGTTATTTAGTAATTATTATATGATAACTCCTAGGGTCCTTAATTAGTGATTTGAATAAGATATCCCAAAAGATAAATAATCTTATTACTCGATAAAATTTAATTTATTTCAAATTTCACACCCTATAAATATATGGAATTAAATGTATCATAACAAAATCACTATCCTAAATATACAAAAGGGTATTGTGATTATGAACCACAATTATCCACTACCATCTCCATCAAATGAGATGTGAAATTATCGGTTGTGGGCATTTTTTGAGCACCACTTGAATTTAGAAATTCAATTCATTCTACATTACCATCAGTATTTGATTTTAATTAGTATGGGATTAGTATTTAAATATTATATTTATGATATATTTATTATTATATTTTTATATATTAATTTCCAACTCAGTATATCTCGATATGTTTTTAAATGATAATTTTTCTTGTGTGGACATGGGGACTACTATCTCTATGATATGGTGTGATTAGTTTTTATTTTATGACTTACATGAGTGGAAATAATAATATATTTAAAGACTTTATTTTATATTTTCTATATAATTATATAAATATAAATGAAAGTTTTTATTTAAATGTATTTTATCTCATCCAATATATGATAAAAGATATTCTTTCATTTATATAGCTAACCATATCCATGAATAGTATAATTCATTTATATATATATACAATATTTGGATTAATGTAATTATTTATTTAATGAATATAAATTTTATATTTATATAATGAATATAATATTTCATATGATATAACCATGGTAAATATAAAAGGACATTAGCTATCGCAAAAAAAATTTCTAGAAGAACAATAAAACCAACAATCATAAACAATGATTTTCATAAGAAATTATTAACATAATGGAGTTTAAATTTTATAAGTTTATCATATATAATATTATAATTTAGTGAATCATTTTGTCTTATAATTACAATAAATGTTAATTTTTTTATTAATGAGGTTAGTTAACTTTTGAATCATTTTCAACTTTAGGTAAATACTTATTTCATAGTCTCATCCTTGTTTTGGATAGTTTATTTTTTTTATTTTCAATTGATGTAATTATTTGATCATTCCAATTTGAAACACTTCAATTTTATATCATCTTCTTACTACATAAAATAATAATCTTTTCTTTGTCTTTCACAATTTTTTTGGAGTTGGTTTTGTATAACCAACAAATTTGTACTTTATGTTAACATGTACTCATAGTTTTCAAATTTAAAAAACATCGTAACACATTTTGATTTTTCTTTTCTGTCACATAGTTTATGATAATGTACCAAGAGTATTTATATCACAACAAGGTCAAAACATTCCTTTTCATTGATGAGAACCCAGATTTGATATAAAACAAATTCTTAAATATATGTTCTATAGTCAGATGATTTCATTTGAGAGACATATATGGCATTGGATATCATGAGTGGAAACTCATAGGACACTAATGAACCTTCTTATACTGTATTCCCTTGGTAATATCTTGTACGATATTATGATAATGAGATATTCCAGTAACGAACCAAATTTATATTCGTTCCTATATTTAGACATGATTACTGGTCTATAGTATTTATGATTTTTACTAAAGAGTATTGTGAGTTGATTACATTGATAAATTTTTGAAAAACATGATTACATATGTTTTTATTGAGGTAGGAAATGTTGGGTATACAAAAATTAATTTTTCATTAATAAATAATATGAGAAAGTATTTCACCTTTATATTCTTTAAGAGAATTTTATATCATAACCATTTTTATTGAAATCATATATTATAAATAAATCCTTGACCGTGGTATTCTATAGGAAAGATCAATTTCTCAAATGTTAAAGAAAGATACATTGGGAAGATATGATGAAGGCTCTGGTATGAAACCGGCTTGATTTGATATATCATTATAAATTAATTATATTACACAGTATGATTTTGTTTGAGATATATTGTTGTTGAATCATCAACTACATTCTCTATGGGTTCCTTATCACATTAATGGATTCTAACCTTGGATTTTTGGAGTCATCATTTACTACCACTGTGAAAGAGGCCTAGAGGGTCACATACTATGTGTATCCATAATCTCAGTTAAACACTACATTATTATTTTTTATGTAAATAATTGAATATATATTATTATTATACATGGTTTAATAATTTTTCATTTTGTATTAATCACGTATATTCCATAAAGAGTTATTTGAGAGAATATAATGTGGGAATAATATTTATTAAATTTTTATATCATACTTTTTAAATATAATATTTATTTATTTATTGGATAATAATGCAGTGATATTTATATAAAAAATAAATATTCAATATTCAATGGCTGAAAATTTTTATGGAGGAATGGAGGATAGATTTTAATTCTTCGAGGAGAAGTAATAAATACTAAATTTTCTTTCATAAATTAATATTTTGTTTAATTTTAAAATAATTTCATATAGAGAAGTAAAAATATTACTATTATTATTTGGAATGGTTTTCTTCATGGAATAAATAAATAATTAATAGAACTTGTGAAATTATTTTATTTTATCCATATTAGTATATAAAAAAATATAATTATTTTCTCAATTAGGTAATTAGTATTTTGGTTGTGCATTGAAACTTTGAGGAATCCTCTAAGACCCTAAATAAATCATTTCTCAAAAAATTCTCCCAAGAATAGAGATTTATCTTATTCTACCACCAAGTCTCGTGTTAAGAGACATCAAGAATAATAATTTGAAATTAGTTCCAAATATGATCAAAGGTGGAAGACCCAAGAGATAAGATCTACCAATCTAGAACCATAGAGATTATTAAAACGGTCTTTGGGGATTTTTTGAACATGAGTGGATCACCACTATATGAAATTTGTAGTGATTAATAAATCAAAAATACTATACAATATATATCTTTTGTTAGATTCATCAATGAAGAAATAATCACAAGAATTTTATTAATTAATTAATTAATTAAATTATAAATAACATTTGATGATCCGCACTGTGGTTACAATGTGATTTCCATTGTCTATTTTAATTGATTAAATTCTATTGATCACGAAATTTTACATCACGAATATCTCATATTGATAATCAATTATAACCAAAATAATTTTTGGGAATGACACATCACAAGCATATTATGTTCCTTGAACCATTAAGTTGTATTATAGAAGTAAAATAATTATTTAGAATTATTTAAAGACTGTAAATTTATTTATTCATTTGTGATTTTCTATTCAATTCATTTGTAATCATAATTTTAATACGATTTGAAGATCTACGTCTTCCCCCCTTCATTTCAAATTGATATAATAAATTAAATTTTGTTTATTAATGAAATAAAATTTTGATCTCATCTATTGGTGCCAAGGATTATTTCCAGATCACACATTAGTATATGTCATGTAACTATAGTTACACATAGTGTACTTTTATTTAATACATCATGAATAAATTCATAAATTAATTCAATGCGTGTTCACTAATGAAACACAATGTATTTAATTGTTACACAATGTGTTGACTAGGCTAGGGTGGCATAAATTTAACTAGAGTACATTCCATGTAGACCACGTACATGGCGTGTAGTCCCTTTGAGTCACTAATAGGTTGTTTATTACTATACATAGCCTACCTAACAAGTTTTCATGTAACATAAGGAAGACATTTTGTTTGTTCTTTAATACACATCATATACTACAATTCTCTTAGGAAATATTTACACACGGAGTCCTGTGGAATATTCCACAGATATATGGTGAGAAATTTAAATGCCATGTAGCTCACATGTAAACATTTTGTATATGTACTAAATTAAATATATTTTAATGTTATGTATTATACCATGTATAACATGAAATATTTTCTTGTGTGTGGTCATAAAAATTATAGGAAACTCCGTGTGTATGTTTTTAAATATATTAATATAAAAATAATTAATTAAAATCTATTTAATATTAAAATATGAATAAAATTTATCAGTTATATTACAAGTTGTTGGGATTTGTGAATATATGAAAAATATGTGATTAAAAATAATTTAATGCATCCAAATATTAAAGTGAATTTCAATTCATGAATATACAAGATAATTTTTTTATATATATATTTCACTAGATTAAATATTATAAGAGTATAATACATGATGGGTAGAACCACATGTGTATTCACTATGTTTCCTTCAATTTATATTTATATACATAAGTAATTATAAATAAATTTATTTAATTTTACTAAAATTTTGATTGATGAGAATCTCAAGTATATATGGATTAGAGCTATGATAAAAGAATTATTACTAAAAAAAGATAATAGATTGATTTGATTATGGTCTATAATAAATAAGAACAATTAAAAATTGACAGCTAGTTTTAATAAATTCATAAATCATCTCATGAATGTGTATAATCATTAACATATACTATATGATTTTAAAAGATTGGTTTCAATTAATTTATTATTAAAATAATTTTTTTAAATGTGTCCCTTCTCTCATTTTATAACATAAGGGCTTGAATTCCCATGATTTCATTAATATAAACCCCATTCTACTCAATTGTGTTTGAGTAAAAGATTATGTAATGGATGGAAATTTCATCCTATTGGAGGTGGTTATTTTTTGGAGTTGATCCGAAGCTAATCCAAGAGATATATACATTGTTGGACATTAATAATTTTACAACATGAACTGTAATAAGTTCAAGGTGTTTTACATAAAAGTTATTTGTTAGATTATCAAATGATAGATAAAATAAATATTAGTAAAATATCATTATTATACAACATTATTATTTTATATATATAAATATTCATGGTTATTTCATTATATTTTATTTTTTCCTGATGAAATTAATTAATGAAAAAATTATCAAGGATGTTATAAATAAAATAATCTGGCATTTGCGTAAATATTATCTATGACATGGTTAATAACTAATGTAATTCCAATTAATTTGAGAAATAATTTAATATACATAAGAAATTTAATTTTATACATAAATGGATAAAATCACTCAATTATATATATCAATTCAGTATAGAATTTAATGACCTCAGTTAAAATCCAACCACTTATCAATGTTCTCAAACAACCAATATTGGGATGGCTTCAATTATCAAGGAATTAAAAGATGAGGTTTTGGGATGACATAACATAGTTCATACAAATGGTTGAATAAATAAGTTGGACATGGTGTAACTGAGAGGAAATGGAAATTGAAATCAACCATATAGATTTAAGGATTTGGGAGTCATCTCCTTAAATCAAGAAACTATTTGTTAATCCAGATGGAATTTTTAATTCCTAACAAAAACCATTCAAGTTGATGGAAAAATAAATTTCGAGTAATTAGATGGTGAATATAGATCCATTCCACTTTTATATCAAAGAAAACGTATATTGTGAAGAACATGATGGGGGATAATTTATTTATTAAAATAATTTAAGATTAAAAATTGTAATATTTATTTATTTTCAAAATTTTCTCAGATAGAGTAAAAAAATATTTCTTGTCTTAGGTTGTAGAAAGAAAATTAAAATGAATTCAATCATATAAATGGGATCCATACATGGTATGGATAATATTCACATCTGAATAAATTTCCATGAATTGATAAGTAAGTTACATGTTATCCTTCAACATGATAAAAAGTTGTATGTGTTGGGAGAATATATTCTTGATGTGCATGGTAATGCTGAAGGTGATGAAGAGTAAAATCTAGCTATGTATTTGAATGATTCCAAATATGACAAATTTTTCATGATAACATCCATGAATAATGAAATATTTAAGCAAAATTAGGACATGAATTCATATAGAAAGTCATCTCACATTCAGGATCAGTATCAAGAGAAGGTGAGACAAGAGAGGTATATGATCTCCTATTATTTGCTAAAAAATAATAAAAGATAGTGGGAACAAATTGGGCCTCCTGTATTCTATATTATTTGATACACTGAATCGTAGAAATGTTAGGGAATAAATTCCAAGATTTGTTTTATAAAAATAGTATACTTTCATCACATTCCAAGACCTTCTAGAGTCTTATTTCTAATTAAATAATGATAAATACTAAGAATAGCCTTTCAATACATCTTACACTAATTCACCAACTGTATAGTGACATGGGGAATTATAAACATGTTATCCTTATGGTGAATAAGAAATGGAATAATAATGAAATGTGTCCCAATACTCAAAAAAGTATAAAGTTATCAAAAACTATCGTTCTTTGAAAAAGAAGTTCCAAAAGGAGTTCAAGGATAAAGAGGAAGGATGTTTTTCATTTGGAAAGGTAAACCATTGGAATTTTCAATATACCCATAAGAAATGGCATACAAAATTAGTGTTTATTATTTAGTGTAATTTTTCAATATCTTTATATTGTGTTTTAGATTTATCTTATCGTTATAATATCTGTATCTAAATTTTTGAACCCTGTATATTATAACATATTTCTAGAGGAGAGGTGGATCTGCAATCTTCCAATGATGTGACGTTTAATGCTCTATATATAGGTGACTACAACCTTTATTTTCCAAAAGCAGATATTTACGTATTTAATGATTTTTATTATGCACCTTTGATTAATACGAAATTAATTTCAGTATCATGACGTGATAAAAATATGATTATTTTCATGTTTTCAAATAATATTTTTTTATAAAGAATCAAATGTTATGGTATGGAAAATTTATATAATGGTATTTATTTATTAAATTACCAAAACAAAGTATTGTAAATTGATAATGATTCATGTTGACAAGACTCACATAACCTCTTACTTTTGCATCATCATATTGGTTATGTAAATGACAAATGTTTGAAAAATATCTATCAATCAGGAAAGTTGGAATCTTATTAGCTAAAATCACATGAAATATTTTATTATTTTTTATAAGTAATAATGACAAAAAATCCATTTGATGTATACGTTGAAGATTCTATAGTGTTTCTAGAATTCGAATACACTGTTGTGAGGGGACCATTTCTAGTAGAAGTTAGAGGTTGATATTAAAGATTAATAATTTTTTCTGATGAATTTTACAAATATGGATATGTTTACTTAATGAGGTATTAGTCTATGTCCTTTGTGAAATTAAATGAATTCAGAAATAAATTATAAAATCAACATGAACTGATGAAAATGAGTTTTGATCAAATAAAGGTGAAGAATATATGGACTAATAGTTTATCATCATTCTACAAGTGCTTGAGATTCTATTTCCACTCACTCTACCATATTCACCACAATGGAATGGTGTTAGTGAATGGAAGAATCATTCCTTATTAACTATTTTTATGTATATGATGAATCATTAATATCTTCCAATATTATTTTTGTTATAAAATTAAAAACTATCGAATACACATTAAACCACTTACCAACTAAACAATCAACTCGAATTCCCATCTATTTATTGAGTGAAGTGAAAACTATTTTATCGCATACATGTGTGTGGGATTGTGACGCATTTGTTATGCCTTCATAGGATACAAACATACTCCTAAGAGAACTATTTGTATTAATATATAGTATCCTAATGAATGAATGTGATATTATCTATTAAACCCTTCAGAAAAGAAAGTGTCCATTGGAAGAAAATCCAACTTTCTTGAGATGGATCACATCCTAAGAAATGATAGATGTAGTAATATTGAGATTGATGAAGTTGATGATGAAGATGTAAAAAAGTTGTTCAAGGAATATATTCCACAATTCCACATACTTCAAGTAGTTCATTAATATCAAGTAAAATGTATAAAGGATAGATACATAAGAAAACTTGAGATATGTGGTTTTCTAGTCACCAATGATGGTGACTCATTATTGTTTTTCAATTATAAAATTTTTATCTTCAAGTAAGTCATAAACAGCTCATAATGTACAAAATGGAAATAATCTGTGAATTCTAAAAGGATTACATGTACCCAAAATATGATTGTGTTTAGGTCAATTTTCTATTTTATTTAAAACTGATTGGACGTAAATCTTTTTCACATGAAAAATAGAGTTGGAAGATAAGGTAGACAACTATAATGCATGGAATGTGGGTAAAGGGTTTAAATAACATCAAGGAATTGACTATGATGAAACCCTTTAAACATTTTATATGATTAAATCCTTCTTAATTATAATTATTATTATAGAATAACATGAATTTGATATTTAGAATATGGTTGATAAAACTGCATTACATAATTGGAACTGTTAATAAGATGACTACATGACAAAAACAAAATTCATTGTGACTCCATGTGATCCCAAATGTAACATCAAGTTGTATAGATCAATTTATCTATTAGAGAAATAGTCTAGGTCATTGAAAATTTTTATTCGATGAATCCATATTGTAATTTTGATTCATTATGAATAAATATGAGATTTGTGTCTAAAATAGGTATAGTGGGAATCCGTTCATTGTCATAGTAGTAAATGTTGATGTAATAATACTTATTGTCATTTATATACCATTTATAATGTCTATTGAGGACTGGTTAATCATTTTCTCCCAACAAGGAATTAGGTAATGCAACGTATAATCTAAGGATCATGATAATTCTTGATAGATCCAATAGGTCCCTCAAACTTTGTAAAATTACCTATATTGACCACATATTAAATTGATTTAGTATTTAACACACTAATTGGAGACTGGTTCTTATGTCACATGGTTTACAAAATTATATTAAAATGTTTCCTCACACAAAATAATAGATAGATTGAATGAGTATAATCACATATGCTTTAATCATAAGATGATCAATTATTCCATTTTATGTACTAGAATTGATGTTTCCTATAAATTGATCAAGGTCGGTAGAGATCATGTCGATCGAGGAGAACATCATTGGACTAAAATTATGTTTGGCCTTATGTATATAATATATACTATTTATTTTTTCCTAATATCTGTTAGAGATAAGGAGCTGGTGAATTGATGTTATAATGATGCAAGTTTCAAAAATCCTAGAATTATCAAAAGTAATATTCATCATATGTTTTCAATCTCAAAAGAGGAGGAGTGGGATGCAAGAGTCTAAAGTAGAATGTTATCAGTAATTCGATAGTTGATCCTTAATATATAGGGTCTTTCGATGTGTACATTAATGAATTTCTAATGTGGAACATTTTCTAGTATCTTTATGTGGTACTAAATAAGAAAGAACCAATCATGTGGTATTGATCTAAAAATACAATGGTGGATCCGAAAATAATGACACAGTGACAACAACAGATAAAGAATATAATATAAATGTAACACTTCTTGATGGAATTTTATGATATTTGTGAAGATTTTGTAATATGCGTACCCACATAAGAGAATGTGGATGACACCTTGACTAAAGGCCTATATCAGCAGAAGCATGAGTATCATGCGAGAGAAAGAGGAATGAAGGTTGTTATTTGTTTTCTCTAGTGAATATTGAAATATTTTGGAGTTGTTTCCCTAGAACTAACTTATATTTGCTTGACGATAACATGAATTTATATATTTTGAATATTAATAGACATCTTGTCAAAACATGATGTTTCCTCTCTGTAATATTGTATGCGAAAATGCCCCAAGAGTAGTTGTCACCCTAAAAGGTCATAGAAGTTCACTGATGTGATGATAACCTAAAAGTGACACAATTTTATTATTTAATATACGTTATATAAAAGGAAAATATCATCTGAGGGATATAAATTATACAGGCTATCAAGGGTGGAGACTCATTGGACATTAAGTACATTTCCCAGGGTATACACCCTTGGTAATATACAATATGATATTATGAGAACTAGATCTTCTTGTAGGAAATATAAATTTATATGTTTCAAAATATGTTCCTATATACATATGTGTGTATTATAATTTTGACAATAATGTTATTATTAATGATTATTTTGTGTCTTATACATTTATGAATAGATGAAAACCATTATGGCAGATGTTTGTGCTGATGTAGGATACATTAAGTGTTCCAAAATTAATAGTGCACTAATGAATAATGTGAGAAATGACTTTAAACTTATATTATTTAATAGAATATGATATCTCAATCCCTTAGATGGATATGATATATACAAAATAAATATGTGACCAATGTGTTCTATGGGTACGTTAAATATCCATGACATAAAAAATAGGCATATATCTCATAGGTTTATAGAACGATCATACAACCTACTTTATTTGATATATCATGTTAAATGGATTATATTACAGAGTATGCATTTGTATGATGCATCATATCATTTTGGAATAAAATTAATTCTATATGGGTGCCTTTTTAGGTCCCTAGATTCTAACCTTGTAATTTATGTTATTTCTTCTAATAACAATGAGGAATAGGCCTAGAGGGTCGAAAACTAAGTGTATCATGAATCTTTGTTAAATTATATATTATTATTTATTATTTAAAATGAATAATAAATATTACAATACCACATGGTTTACTAATTATTCATATTTTCTTTGATGTAATTATTCTATCACGAGTTATTCAAGAAGATTTAATGTGGGTATTATATTTTATAAATATTTTATTTCTAATTAGTGAATATAATATAATATTTATTAATTTGTGAATAAAATAGTGATATTTATTTAATTAATATATAGTAATTATCCAATGCTTGATAAATATCATATAGGAATAGAGTACCATGTTTAATAGTTCGGGGATGAATAATAAATATTGAATTTTATTTGATTAAATAATGTATAATTTAATTCTAAAAATAATTGCATATTTAGAAATGACATTTTTATGATTATTTGACATTGGGATATACATGGTTTTAATAATTAATAAAGGGAATTTGGGAAATTATTTTATGTTATCTCTAGAAGTATATAAACCAAATTATATTATATTATTTATAATCCAATTCAATGTTATGGTTGTGCACAACATATTTTGAGAATCCTGTAAATTCCAAGGGAGGTCCCTTCTACTAGAACTCCCCCATAAATGCAATATGACCTTATTCACCAACCAACACTTTATTCAAGATAAATCATGGAGAATGATTCAAATGGTGTTCTTTAGGTGATTAAAGGTGGATGACACAAGTGATTGGATCTGTCATGCTATAAAATAGAGATTAGTATGGTGATGTTTAGATATTTTTAGAACATGTGTGGATACCTTCTAGAGGAGAAATGATTTTATTCTTAAAACTCAATGACCATATAGTGAATAATTATTGTAAAATTCATCAATAATGATAAAAATTCAATAAGGAAATTCCTTAAATAATTATATTAATTTTAAATAATATTGGATGATCATCCCATTGGCTATTGTGTGATTTCCATTGTCTGATTTCATTTAATCAGTTCCATTAATGATTTTCACGGTGAAGATCTCAGATTCACCTTGATTATGGCATATAGAAATGTCGGGCATGATTCTTCACACGTTTCCATTGTGTAAGGATCCTTCATCATTATGTATTTGAGTGAAAAAAAATAATTTTTTTTCCAAAAGGGCGGGTTATATTTTCTTTTGTTCTTCAATCTATTTCTTCAATATCTATGATTTATATCTTCTTATAAACAACATTTTTAAAATATAATTCAATTGTATATTAAATTAATTTATACCCATATAGTTAGTTTTAGAAAATGGTTTTAATAAAATCTTAATGCCATTTTTTCAACAATGTACTTTTACAAAATATATGAAAATAATTATTATTTTTGAAACTAATGAATGAAAACAAATATACACTATCATAATAACACAATGTTATAAATATTCCCTTAAGTGTTTATTTTTTTTCATAACAAATTTAACTATTTCCATAATAATATATATTTTTAGTTTTTATAATTTATTTTCAAGGTTGAAATTTTATTTTCCTAATGAATATTTTTAAATGATTATTAATGTATTTAAATTCAACATTGATTTGTTTTTATTTTACTTATTCTCCACAAGGGGTATGTTGTAATAATATAATCCATATTTTTTTCATTGTTTATTATCATTTTTAATGGAGAAAATATTGAAATTATCTTTGGTATTCCTTCTTATATAAATATTGATGTATTATTAAGGCCTGCTGATTATATTTTATTGTTTAATAATATAATGAATTCCAAGGAAATATATAGTGACATGTGGGGTGTAAATTTACACATCCACTTTGATGCATTTTTTGGTCTTTCAAAAAACATGTTTGGTTATTTTCTTGTGGCCTTACAAATTTATTTATGATTTATTTTAAATAATGATTTATTATATGTGTATAATGTCCCACATTATGGAATTATTTATGATGAATTCAAATAGTATTTTCCATGTGGTAATTTGAATATTTTTAATATATCTATATACTTTTAAATGATCATTTTGTTAAATATATATATATATATAATTAGATGATCAAAATTTTATCGTATCATACTATTCATTTATTTTTTTAAATTTTATCTACATGTAACTTTACAAGGAATCAGAACACAAAAATTTAAATTTTTTTCTTTCTATAACTATGACAATAAGTGTAAAATGATTATAAATAATGGATATTCTATAGAGAATAATGGTGTTCTAAAAGAGAATATTTTATTTTATTTTCAGTATTCAAATTAAATATTATATTCAATTAAAAATGTATTTTACAAACACTATTAAACTTTTTTTCGATTTAGGATGTTCCTATATTTATCTAGTATTAATGTAAAAATTTGACCATTGGATATGTTCTATTAGTGTTCGAGTTCCTTACTATTTTCATATTTTACTTCTCACGGGCCATTATTAGAATATAATGACATCACAATAACTGAATGTGATAAATGGTAATTTAATTAGAATCCAACCCATAATATATTAATTTTTACAAGAATATATTTTTTTATAAATATGAATCTATACATAATCATATGAAGTATAACACACATGAAAATGAACAGTTTTCCATACTCATGCCATAATTACTAAATTAAGGTTATATCGTATATAATATATATATATAACACAATTAAGTTATTTTGGGTGTTAACATTTTAATAAATAATCAAAGTTTATGGAAATTGAGTACCTATGTAGAGTTATTCAATATTTGTTTTAGATAGGTTGGAAAAAATGTATCACTTTGGTGATGATTTTATGAATGTGTAGAAAAAAATAAAAAATAAATAAGTCTACAATTATCAAATAAACTATAAATGATCAAGGTTGTTTTTTTATATATATAGGGTTTTCAAAAACAATTTATAGTTGAAAATTTTTGATTGGGGTGTTACATGAGTTAATATATAAAAAGATAAGTTATCAAAAATTTAATTTATATAAAATATGTAATTGTAAATATATTGATAACATTATTTATTTTATGAACCATAGATCATAAAATAAATCAACTTAGATTATTTTTCAGGTTAAATAACTCTTACATAACTCTTGTTTTCTTAACATATTCCTTTTGTAATAATATATTGGATGTGATAAAAATGAATGGAAATAATCATGATAGAAGACTAAAATAATGTTCTCCATAATGATAGTTAATCATTCATAACATCAAAGAAATAAAAATAATGAAACAAGGAAAAAAAGGCAACTACAGTTAAAACATTAATTTATATATAATTTAATCATCACATTTCATAAATTGATTGATGTCTGCGATTAAATAGAAGATTTTATGTAGAGAAGTCCATCCCACAAAAAAGTTAAATGTTTTCATGGTGTGAAAAAAATATGTAAAACTATAAACCATTCTTTGTTTCCCATGAAATCATTTCAATTATTCCATTTTAGTAATTCCCCACATGTAGTGAAACATTTATATATTGTGTAATTAATACAAAATCTTTAAATGTTGTGATGACCCAAAAATATAAATTCTACACCTATAATAATTTATTTGACACATTTTTTACTTGTGACAAAGTTTATACCAAATTTTAACACATCATAAAAGACATTGATTACATTTTAGGAGATCTGGTTTAAATAAATATAGGTCTTAACTATAACTATTATGGGGATCTAGAGACCATTTTCTTGAGAGTGAATGTTCATTGGTATATGATACCCCATTAAATTATCTCATATCACACATTATTATTTATATTTTCTATTTCCTTCCATCTAGTTCTCTTATCACTAAGATTAATTTATAAACCTTATGGATGATAGGGTTACTCTGTCGATAGGTTGTGGTTCCATTGTATTTATTTATTTATTATGTAAGTATTTGTATTTCTACAGTTTATTCAATCAAATTCTAGTCATTATATAGTAATTTTATCATTAAAATTTTTCCTTTGAATCTGAAATGAACAATATAATTGTGTAAACAGTTACCTTGAATTGATGCATGTCTTCTTCTCAATCAAGGATGTAATTATTCAATATGGTATAATGACAATCTCAATATGGGGAAACAATAATTTACTAAAATACTGGAAATATGGGATTTCGGCATTAATGAAGGGATACTAGGTCCATTGGATCCACATCATCTTGACATTTAATGAAAAAAGTACTAATCAAATTATTGGATTAAATTTAATTTCACATCAACCATGAAACAACAAAACCCAAGTACACCATTCAAATTTAATTTTAAACCAAACAATATGATGCATTTTTTATCATTATTTTTCTTTCCCAACACTATATCTAATACCCAAAAAATTATTGTCTCTTCCTCGACTCATTATTCATTTTAATTAAATTACCTTCTTATTAAAACACTATTAAACTAATTTCACCATATAATTATGTTTTATATCAGAATACTATTATATTCAATTTATTTAGTAATGTATAATTGATATGAGTTTTAGAAATTGATATGTTTATTTTACAACGGTTAAATAACAATCACCTTGGGCATGTTAAAACAATAACTTTTAATAGGGACCCTTGCTTTTTAATTTATAGATTTTTAATTTTATTTCTTTATTTCAAATCCACTTTATCCCAAATAGGTTATTTATTTTAATGATGAGCGTGATTCACGACATTATGAATTCCAGATATGGGGTTTACTACATGGTGGGGGATTTGTCGTAACATATTAGTAAAATAGTATTTATGAAAAATCAATACATCGTGTGCACAAAACAATTCTCAAGTATTTAATTCACAAAACCCTATATGTTAGAGCCTCAATTATACAAGGATAATAACATAAATAATAATTATAGATGAACAATAAATTGTATATACCACTTTATAAGAGGATATTTATTCTATATATAATTCCCTAAACTTTTCAGGTTCATCGGATGAATTAAAACTAGTTTTAGAACTTATGTATGACAACGAGAAATTAAATAAACTTTAACAAGAAGAATATTCTTGAAAAAAAGAATAATAAGAGAGTACATAAGGTTAGATACCAATATTTTTTGGACAATATTATTCAAATCCAAATTAAAATAATGATGAACCAGTTACAAAATACCCTCACTATATAGGTGAAAAATAGAAGAAACAATGATATAAGGATTTAATGAGGTTGATGTAGACCCCATGTGATAATTTAGGAAACCCAAAACATGTAGTTATCCATTGAAAATAATAATTTTAATATGTATAGATATATATAGATATTTTATTGGCTATGTTTGAACAATATGGATTTGTGTCACCCTTCCAAATTACATTCAAATTTCAAAATGGAGAATACAATCTGATTATGGTGATTTCATGATTAAAATTATTTGAAATAGATTGTAATAATTATAACACCCTATAATTAGTTTATCCATGTTTGGATGATCTAAATGACCATTAAAAAAGAAATGTGTCCAAAATGTATCACAATTATTTTATTCTATTATATATATTATTTTTTATAATAGTGTATGAAATTCTCCCAAAATCATTCATAATTCATTTATCATAGAAATTGCATTATCAAGTGTATTTTTATTCATTTAGTAACATAAATAACAAGCTTGGAAGTAATATTTAGGGAGCATAAGAATATTTTGTAATACCATTCCACTTCAAGAAGAAATACAGGATGAATAAGTTTACAATACTTTAATGAATAGGTCAAAGGGGTAGTAATAATATTAATAATAAATTGTTATACTTATTTCCCCAAAATCATCTATTCTAGAGACTTATTTATAAACTAGAAGACCACACATGAATATTAAATAAATAAATTAAATATAGAGACAAACCATTTATAGGATAATTTCCATTCAATGGTTGTATATTTCTTTTTCAATACATTCGAATGATAATAATGGGGAAAATAATTATTAATTATACAGTTATGGTTTAGAATTTAAAAATTTTAGAATTAGGTAGCATGGTAATCATTGAAATTGAAATTTTTCTAAGATATGGTCATGTATTGGATATTACATATTTTAATCTATTTATTTAATTATTTATATGAATTATAATTAGTAGTTGTCCAAACAATTCATCACATTAATGATATGTACTCTATTGCACTATTTTCCATTCATCATATAGAATATTTCATGTGAAACTTGGGAATGCTATTTTTTAGAACCTTCAATGCATCTCATCAAATATATGAATAAAAAATGAACTATTAATTTCAGTTAGGAATATTATGGTAACCTTTATCTAGATACCTAACATATTTTAATCAATTTTAAATTATATTGAATCATTGAAAAACTTTATTAATGAAGATAATTGTTACAATACCATGTCAACATTTCCTACCTTTCGCTAAATATTCAATATGATTATTAAAAATAAGAGTGTCGGATATATAAACAATTGGAAGGGATATATATTTCATAATGAATAAGTGTGTGTTTGGGGATGGGGTAATTTTGGAGATTTGAGGAATCCACACTAATTTTATTTATTTTACACCCTCTAGTCAAAACATTTTTATGTCTATGGAAATTAAAAAATCTCTATTTCATGGCCAGGGATTATGATATAACTTTTAAAAAAAGTGTAATGGGATGATATTTTAGGGTTGGTTGGTGAATTTGATGTTTTCCATAATACAACAAATAAATGAAATAGGAAACGTATATACAATAATAAATAAATAGGGTTTGTCATTTATTTCATTCCTAATCTTTAAGGTCCTTCAATGAAAAACTTGGGGGAGTGGAGACATTCATTGATCTATTTTTTATTATCAATCAAAATACTTTAGATAAATAATAATTTTTATCCTCACATGATTTAAATTATTTATCCACCAGAATTAAAGCCATAATGGAATTTGATCCTAAAGGATGAGTCCTTCAAGATTAATAGAGATTTATCTTATATACATTGTATATGTTATAATATTTTAAATCCAATGGTAAGGGTAATTTAGTTGAGTTGTGTGCATCAATCAATTAATTGGTAACCTTATGAATTTATGAAAATTAAATTGAGGTAAACTAAAAATAATATACATATTAATAATTAATTAAAAACGAAAATGGATGAATCAATAGTTTAGGATATTTTAAATCTGTAAAATTAAAATTCATTTTTATTTATTATTATTTGAAAAAATTGTATCGATAAATTTTCAATGTTTGATTCTATGACATTGAAATGTCTATTTGATCAATATTTTTTGTTGGCATCAAATTTTAGAAATGATAATGTGGACATCCTTATGGTATAATGGGATTTCGACCCAAATTAAATGTATGATTTTATGTGGTAGAGGTTTGATAAGTGTATTTATTGTATATATTTATATTATAAATGTCATTTATTTATAATATTATTATTAATAATTCATTCATTTACATTTAATGTTTTATTTTGTTTTTTCATGATCTTATAAGTTATGGGAGATAATAAAAAGGAGTTCAAAAGATAATAATATTCAATTAAAATATTGTTTATAACATTAATGGATGATCATGGAGAACTTATAAGACACATAATTGAATAACTAATCCTAAATTAGGATTCGAGAGTTTAAAATTAAATTTACATGTCGTGTAATCAATATACATTATCCAACAATTCATGTTTTTGAAGAAAAACAAGTCCTAAAGTATTAGAAACCCTCTTGGAGTGATGTTAAATTGTATCGAAAGATGACACATATATTTCACGATGTTAACAATTCAATTTTATTCAAAAATATGGAAAATCTTGTAGACCTTGATTTTGTTTCACATGTTAAAAACATTAAATGTCGTATAATCACTACACAACATATAAACTTTAGGATGGCCAAATTCTATTTATATAAGGTTTTGTCCTATTTTTGGACCTAAGAACCACTTCTGACCCTCTTTTGACACATTATAAATTCCATTATCTGATTCATGAAACATATGGGTTCAATAACTAGAGGTACATGCTATTAATTTCATTGTATCTAGATATGAAGGTCTAGGAATAGATTTTTTTCTGCTTTAAGATGCTCCCGCATTTTCTCTACAGTTTTTTAACTAATATTTATTTTATTTCATTCCATCCCAATTATTCTATAATCACTATATTTATATGTAAAATATACTTGTTAAATGGTTATATATCCTGTATAGGGAGGTTATGTGAAATATATTTATATTCTATTCATGTAATTGGATTACTCTAGTTTATTCAATAATGTTCCAATTTATTTCATTGACTTTTGTTTGGGCCATTTTTATTTGAATATGGTAGCAACATAATAACTGTGCAATGAGTTACGAAAAATCTATGAATGACCATTATTGCATTCAATGAAATAATGATTAAAAATGGAATTGGTCAAAATTCTATTTTTTGAAATAATAAATTACTATTCTAAGTTCTGTAGGAGGTTGTTGCATTGAGGAGGGGTACAATGGTCATTGTATCCAAATCATCTTATATCTAAATCATAACATGAATTAATTAAATTTCGTTCTAAAATCCAAATGCACTATCACACTAAAAATTAAAATTTATGGACTAACATTCAAATCCTATTTTAATATAAACAATCTTCTATTCCTTTCTGACATTATTGGTTTTCCCAAAATTGATACAACAACACTAAATTATTTTACCTCATCATCAAATTTTTCCTAATATTAATGGAAATATATTATTTAAAATATTAAATTATATATTTTAAAAATATATATGGGTATGATATTGAACTATTTCAATATTAATTTCAATTTAATTAAGTATTAATGATATTAATTTTATTAATTTGTTTTTTTATTATACCAGAATGAAATAATGTAGACCTTGGGGCATATTGGGGATATTAAATTATGTATAAATAAATAAAGGAAAGAAAATTTATACTATGTATTAAAATATGAAACATATATATATAATATTAAATTATTTTCTTAGATTACTATTGTATTAATTGTTTAAAAATAAAAGGAATATTTATCCCAAACGTAATGTGAACAGACTGATAGATCCCTTACATGGGATCTAAATTCACATTGTTCATGAACATACAATATGGGCCAATCAAATTTATTATGTTGAAATATATTATAGAATATGTTTCTTTATTATTTCATTTTATATGGTAAATGTTTTATCTTTTTTCTATTCATTTAGAATATATTATTATGTCATGGTGGATGGGTTTTTGATTTTGTTCCATCAATTTATATAAAAATTCTTCAACATATTGAAAATAGTAATATGTGTTTTAAACTAACATCATTGTATCCATAATTTTTAACATGTAAATATTTTATAATTTCTTTATTAGAATATTTATGTTGATTTATATTTTTTCTTGAATGGAATAAAATTATGAATGGTTCCTTTATAAGTTCATTTAAGAGGGTTAAATTTAATGTAACCTTTTTTTATACACAATATAATTTCAAATACTATCACTCCATAAAAGTAAAATTTTCATATACATATATATATATATATATCATTTTTATAAAAAATAAATATTTTTAATGTCTTCCATGTTAGTTTGTCATAGAAAAATAGAACACAACATTTTATGGTGAGGTTGTTAACACCTACGCATGATGATCGAATAGTTTTCAAATAAGTGTGAACATGTATATTATATTATTATAATATATTTTTATAATCATAATAATATTAATGTTATAAAAATATTCATTTGTAAAATATATTTTTGGGTTTTAAAAATGAAATTGATTAAGAAATCACTATTGAGAAAATTTCCACACCCTTTCGATGTTCTCCATTGTTTAAATCTTTGAGGATCAATAGTGTTCTCGATTAGTAAGGCCAATTACCCAAGGAAATGGGGAGATATTTGGGGAGAAACTGTGATATTATTGTGGGATTATATATTTCATTAAATTAATTAGAGAAATATGCTGGTAAATGATGTTATTTGTAAGTTAGAGGAGTTTATTTTTTGTAATAATAAAAAAACACTATGTCATCATTAAAAGAATGTTTTATCAATAAGAGAAAAAATTCCATTAAGTCATGGATTACTATTGATACATACATATCCATTAATTTTTAAAAAAATTTACAACATTTTCACTTCTTTTTACACTTATATTGTTCATGTTTACTATTTCTTCCTATCACCATTTTAAGTACATTTTAAACTAATTAATTTATTGTTTTACATAAAATAAAATTTATATAATTAAATATCATTAACACAATGATTAAATAAATTATATTCATTTTATATAAAATAATATATAAATTATATAAATGTAACTTCCAAAACAATTTATTTACAATTCAATAATTTTTTTGAAAAAAAAAATCATTCACACAAAATGAGATTGGGATAATGTTATTAATTGTCTTTTTTCCATGTAATTAGTTAGTTCATCTTTCAATAAATGTGGGTGGCATGGATTTTAAATAAATTAACAAAAAATAAATATTATTGATATATAATTAAAGAAAAAAATAAGGTAAACACATATAATTTGAATAAATGATTACGTATGTTTAAAAATGTTAATCATGGGTTCTCTATATTTAGAATAATTTTTAAAAGATTTTTTACTACATTTATATTTTTTATTCAAATAAAAAGGTTTTTATGTTATTAAGGAATATAAATTTCTTGATAAATTGGATATTATTATAGTTTCAATGGAATCATTGTAATTTAGGAATCATCAAATATAATTTTTCTAGTTGAATAAAAACAATCATCGTAAGTAAAATTTAATTTTTTTAAATGAAAAATTAAATAATTATTTTCTATTCAACATATATGAGTGCCAAAAATATGTTTCAAAATTATTTATTTAATGGGAAAAATTTGAACAAACAATTATTTTAAATCGGTAATAAAATTTATTTTTTATACAATGACATAAGATACATTTCTATTGTAATAGTCCATATATTATCCAAAAGGTGAATTTATATAAATGAAATAATTATTAAAATGTTATTATTTTTTATTGTATATATTAACTAATATTACATAATTGAATTCTAAAGGTAAATATATATATATATAACATCCAGGTTGTTATAAAAAAATTCAAACCATTTGATTGTAGATGAATATTGAAGAAGAATCATTTTAATTTTTTACATAATGTTTTTCCTCTAGAATTTATTATTAATCGATAGAGTTAGTATATGAATATTATTGATGAATATATCATTTATTTTACTACATTTTATTATCTGTGAATAAATAATATTTCAAATACCTTGAGAAATTTTTTATAATTGCGGTGATGTTTCATTGATAGATTATAGGATTTTTGGAATTTTTAAGAATTTTTTTTGTAAAAAAAAATTAAAATGATATTTTTCATAATGAATTTACAAAATATTAAAGCCCACTTATTTAATATATTATGTATTATTCCAATTATTTATAATCTATTATATCGTTAGAAAAGTAAAAATTGTATTTTTTTTAAATATTATAAGACAATGAATTATGGTTTTTATACAATAATATATATTTTTCAGTATTCCTATGGTTTTTACATAGGTATTGTAATCATAAAATTGAATATACTAATGATTTTTGAAGAATACATATGGATTTTGATAATTTCCTAATGATTTTTGGATATAATATATTTTTTAATATGAATCATATTTTAAAGGAAATAAATCACAATTATTTGAAAATATTATGAAATAGGGTGTCTACTAAAATCCAAACGATTGTATATTTTTTTATTTAGTATAAAAATGATAGCTATTTTTTATTTTATGTTTTATGTAAGGAGGATGAAATATTATGATATAATGTGATATATTCATCATTGAACTAATATAATAAATAAAAACACTCATTTAATATATATTTCAATGATTTTACATTTTTGGGTGTCCTAAATGTCATTATAAATCCTGGATTCATGACTAAGTAGAACGATTTACTAAATTATGTAAATTCAGTGGTATTTATTAGAGTCTTATGATGAGAAGGATTTCCCATGATTACATGCTGAATTAATAGGATAATATAATTGAATAATTATTGATATAATATTATAATAAATAATTAAAATATAATGTCATGAATATTTTTTAGATAAAATAAAAAATTATAACCCATGCAATGAAAAATGATATTTCTAGGAATGAAAATAAAAAAATTATTAAATTACTATTCTATATTATTAAATGAATAAAATTAATTTTAACTAGAGATAATGAATATATAGAATATAATATACATGATATAAATAATACACTACAACATTTTAATCACATCATATCAAAAAGTAGTAAAATGATAATAAAAAATAAGAATATGATCATTATCACTACGAAAAATTAAATATAGTGGCTGATTAATTGTATTGTTATTGTGGGGTTTAGACATATAGAAGTCAAACATCGATGAAATTACATGTGTCTTCATTGTTTGAGGACTCTAATGTTGTTGATAAAAACAAATTTATTTCATTATAAAAATATTTTATAAAAATTAATTTTTAAGAGACTATAATAAGAAAATAGTTCATTTATGTTCCATACATACTATAATTAAAATTTTGTAACCAGTGGATCATGATATCTTTGGATATTACATTTCATGGCATTAATTAGCTTAACATGTAGTGTAATGACCTGTATGAGACTTTAGATGAATTTTTTTATGGATGCGTTTTTAATTTAAAATCAAATATAAATAAAAACATCATATAATGAATATTTCCCAATATGGAATATGTATATTAATCCTTAATCACTAATTCAGTACCCCACTAATTTGTTTCATAGATAATGTGGATAATACTTATATAATTTTCCAAGTAATATTACCCTTTTGGACAAAATATTGTTTATTGGGTCTTGTAAAGCTATTCATATCTACGTGAAGTATAAATCATTGATTTATTTTCCTTAATCTAGGGGAAATTAAATATAATGAAAAAGTGGGGGAAATATAATTTTGGATGGAGAAAATAGATATTTTATGAATAATAAAATGATATATTATTTTTATTTATTAGTTTTGGTGACATAGATTATACAATTTATGGATTTGGTCATCATATTGAGAGATAATATATGAAAAGAATAAATAAAAAAATTATTGGCCGATATATACGCTAAAACTTCCATATTTTCATCTCATTTAAAAAATAAATTTGTAAATGATAATTAAAATAAAAATTTAAATATTTATGTGATAAAAAATATAATATTAATGAAGTTAAAAAAATTGAGGTACGAAAATCCAAAATCATTACATTAAAATATACTAATTTATATATTAAGTATAATTAATATATGTAATACGTTTTTGTTAACATAAATTACACTATAAGAAGATTCAAAATCTTTTGATATAAAATAGAAGAATCCACAATGGAAGAGAATATTTAATTATATGTTAAAAAATATAGATATACATTTGATCATGTTCAATGGAAACTTGTCAATTATTAATGTTTATATATTTAAATCCTTTTCTAATTTAAATGATTTTTTTGGATGATGTGGAATGACCAAGTATTAAAATGATAATACTTCTATTTAAAACTGTCACCAAAAGCAGTAAATGATTCTATATTTTTTGTGAAACTTCGTATGGAGAATAATTGTTTTATTAATATATTGTGTTTAAAAAATATTAATTTGTATAATATCAATCATAAAATGTTATTTATAAAGTACAACATACTCAAAATATGTTTAGAGAAAAAATATATTTGAGATAATGTTATTAGAATATAAATAGATTATTTTTCCTAAAATATTTAATTTATTTTCTCAATAATGGAATATATAAAACACTCAAAATCTAGAAATTAATTTCGTATTGAACCTTTTCAAAATTCATGAATATTATTTTATTTATGGAGGCTTTGTTTATATGAAAATAATTTATTAGTTTGATCAATAACAATAAAATGAACCAAGAGGATATTAGGTGTATATTTGTAAGGGATGTCATCCCACAGAATGATGAAATGTTTTGAGAGATGATCAATACTCTTGAATAAAGACATATCAGCTTCCATCATCAAAATAATTTTTTGGGATATTCGACTAGGTGGGTCACCATTATGATTTTTCCCCTACATGTGAAAATCAAAAATTTATAATGAACTATAGAAATGATTTGTCTCATCTTATGAAGGATAAAAGTAAATAAAAGGTACTTGTTAATGATGTTTCACACTATTACAATAAGGGTAATGATAATTTAAATATTATTGTGGATATTCATCAAATGTGACCTAATATATAATTATTTTAAGAATATTTGATTTTTTAAAAATTATATTTTCCTTATTGGAATGATGGTCTTGACAATGCAAAGGAGATTTTTTTATTGTGATTGTACTATGATGTTGATGTCCCCAATGTAAATAAAATATGTTGATGGGATAAAAGTCATGAAATTATTTATTAATATGATATTTTTTTATGGTAATGAATATAATTTAATGAAATTTGGTCTATTTAAGAAAATCTAATTGATATTCCATTTTCAATAAGTGGACCATGAAAGAAGGATAAATTATATTATTTTGGATATGTATAAAATTCATCCAACCTAAGTGTGATATATTAATGAAATATATGTAATTAAAGTATTCAAAAAATTTTCCACAGTAATATGAGTAATATTATACAGATTTAATGTTTTCTAAGCAGTCATATAATGAATATTATATTATATATGATATTCTCTATATGATGTAATGGGAAATTTAAAAATACTCCATGCAAAAGCATTGCAATAAAAATATCTAATTCTATAGACCATATTCATTTGAGTAGTATGGTTTTATAAATAAAAAATGGTGAAATGTATATATGTATTAAATTTACATTATTTTTTATTTCACGTGGACTAAATTTGTTTTGTTTAGAAAAAAAAATAGAATCTTAAAACATTCTTAATAATCATTAAATGTCTTTGAAATCAGTCTTAAACCTTCTTGAAGAATATTGAAACATAAAATGGTGATGGGTATTCTAATTTATGATTTAAAGAATATATATATAAGAAACTTATTTTTGATTAACGCAATGCAATATTAATATCATAAATTATATTTTTCTAAAAGAAAAATTATACTAAAGATGGAGATGTCATAAACCATATTGATAAAACATGATAATTCTATTTTCCAATAGATAATTGTTGTTGTAGAATTAGTTTTTATATGAAATCACTACTTATATAGATCAAATTATAACATATTACAATAAAATATGTATCCTAAGAAGAAACTATGATTGATATACTAATGAATATTTTTTGTCCCATGTAATTTCTAAGGAAATTGTAAAAATGTTTAATAGATTGATAAATGTCAGGTTAGTGGCATATTTCTTTTTTATCAATAAAATATTAGATAAAACATGTATCAACTCATATTTTAAATGTCTTAAAAATCAATATGTATTTTTAAAATATAATGATGTGGTTTTTAATAAGGTAAAAATTATAAATAATTTTTTGTTGACTATTATGATTTATCCAACTCAAATAAAAATGAGTAATCCTAGTATTATTATCCAAATATTATAAGATTGATTCATGTATAATACATTATTTGAAATTTAGGATAACATTTGAATACCTGTATAATATTGTGGACAATATCACATACCTTTAAATTTTCATAGGTTAAGAAAAAATAATTTAACCACTATTTGGATAATATAGAGTGGGTTAATACCATGAATGCTTAATTTGCAAATATAAATATTAGTGTTAAACATTTATTGATGTCAACTAATAATGAAATAATAATTATGGGGAAAAACATAGGGCTTTTGAATAAAATGAAATAAAAGGGATAACTCATAAAAATATAGGAAATTAATATATATGTATATATGATATATTATAATGTTTATGGAGTGAAATATTATAACACCATTTCACTAGTTTTAGGGGTTTTCAATAGAAGAATATTTCATGATATTATATAAAAACTGTAATATATGATTTTCAAATGGACTTCATATCATCCTCCTTTAAAAGAGAAATGCAAAGGAGAAATTATGTTTGGAATCCATCTAGTTTCTTTCTAGGATAATATAATAAATTTGTTTACAGATTAATTAAGACACTATATTTGTGGAAATAGTTCCCAAGATAAGGCTACTAATGGATGGATTCATGTATAATGATGTTGAAATTTAGAAAATGAATAGTGGGAAAATGTCACTATTGTAAATTTTATAGAATCTAAATTTAATTGTAATTAATACTATTTGTTATATAATTTTTACTATTAAAAATTTAAACTACTGTCAAATGGATGTAATATTGATGAATATTTTTTTTGAAATATCCATCCATGGTGTGATAATTTATACTCTATTATGTTTATTAATCATTTTTTAATAATGTACATTATATGAACTATATTTAACTGAAATTAATCATTATATATTTTCCAAAAAAAATTAGGGTAATTAAAATACAAAGGAACCTAACAATAAATAGAAAAATACTATAGTTATAACATTACTTATTGATGAAATTCAAAAGATTAAAGAGAACTATTGTTGTTCAAGATAAGCACATCAGATGATAATTCAACATGATAAAATCATTAGTAGATGTGAATGTTGATAATCGTGTTCTTTCATTTGAATGTGATATTTATATATTTCAACAATTGATTTTTGATACAACTCAATCTATTAATAGATCCACCCATAAATGATTGGGATAAATAATTTATCAATGCAATAATTTTTTATTTTGAAGGTATTTAATTTTAATTTTGTTCTCCATCATTTAATTTCCATTAGTGTATCTCATTGTTATAATGATTTTCATGAGGATTTATTTTACTGTGACCTAGGATTTCAGTTTCTTTATTTTAAATTGCATATTATTTGCCTTTTAATTATTATTGTAATGTCTTATAATTTCCATGTAATATTTTTCTAAATTATATTGAATTATATCGAGACTCAAAGGTTTTACACTATGTGATTTCAAGGCCCGGTGATCCCGAAATAGATTTTTTAACTTTTTTAAGGTACATTTAATAAACATGAGAGAGGGTTTTTCTATGCTTTGAACTGGTACTTGGATTGAAAATATAAGGGCACTGTTGAACTCAAAACACTATAATTTTAATAGAATGTACATAAGTTCAGCCCAAAAGTGCCGAATAGAAGAGTAAATTTTTGGTTCTTTTCAGATAAATAATAAAATATCTATAAAAAAGTCAATGTTTTTTCTTTTTCACCATTGAGAGGAGGAAGATGATGATGTAGTGTGATGATAAGGTGATGACGATGTATAATTAAGGAATCCCCTTAATGGATCATTGTGAATGTTTAATGAAACCACGTTGCAGCATAACTGAAACGTTGCGATGTGTTTCTTTTATTAAACAAACCCATTAGAGAGCTGTGAATTAAACTGTGGACAATTCTCTGACGAACCATCGTCAAGATTCATCTCTAACAAAAAATAATGAACATGGAACATCTACATTCATCTCCCTCTGATGTAAAATGTTATTGATGAATTTGGGTGGGAAAATTCAAGAGATGTTTAATAGTGGCGAACGCTTTGGCAACGCACATCAAATTGTGGTAGGGGTATGTTTTGATTCATGTTTTCCCTGTCCATGTTCTAAATGGTTAATTTGGGTAAACCCATAAACAAGTTAATTTTTGGGCCATCCATTCTAGAGGGAGGGAGATGTTTTTTGGTTTTTCATTTCAGGATGGATTAGTTAAAGGAGAAAAATCATACCCAATCCTCATATGTAATAAAATCCTATCAAGGAAGGAGCGGTCTGAAATGAAAAATATTTGAGGCCCACTACCATGTGAATTCTTGAGTTATGAATATTATAAGTTGGGGAAAAGTGATTTTCAGTCCGTCGTATTGAAGGTGGGAGCCTTTGAATCTCGTATGTGTATGCAGATTGAAAAACAGACAACCAGAGAAACTCAAGTGGCCCGTAGAAGGAACAGATGGCACGCTGGCACTAGTGGATGCATGTCAAGACGACAAAAAATTGAGGTAGGAGGCATGCCTGTCGATGCACCACAATGGAAAGAGGCCATGACCGGTTGGTTTTGGTGGCATGAAGGAGTAGCGTCCCACATCTGGGCCTCCCAGACAATATGGGGACCTGTAGTCAGTCGACTATAACAGTGGTGAGATGGAGGCACGTCAGCTGATGCAAACGCTAGATGCGGCACTAGGCAGGCACCATGTGGGATGAGCAGCCCGCGCCGAAGGCCCGAACCATTTCAGGCAGTCCAGACCCACACCCAAAGGACTGGACCCATGCTGGAAGACCGGACCTGCCCTCTTCGGGCTAGGCCAAACGAGCTCGGGTCAACGGGTGACCCAGCGGGCTAGACCCCCAGCCAAACTGGGTCAGGTACAATAAAGACCATTGGACATGGCCCACTACCAATACCGGACTAGACTGACCTAGATCCAAACTGGGCCAGTTCGAGTCAGTCAAATTTTTGAAAGTGGTATGTGGGACCCCCTGATGGGTTGGTAGGGTCGGTCCGATGGTGTCAGACCTGGACCTGATGCAACCATCCCTTGATCACTACAAAGCAAATAACATGCAAACTGTGAATCTGATTGAAGAGCATTTTGTGTCATTCGAAACCTTATGATGAGATGGTCCGTTGGGTTAATTTATATGGGACTTCATGGAGGATGATGTATGACCAATTTCTCAAGCAGTTCGGTGGATCCTTAGTGTCCTGATAGATGAGAATCATCCATGTGGATCCTTAGTGGTCTGGAAGACAAGCAGCAGCCATGTTTATCCTTTAGGGCCCATCAAATGAGTAGTAGACGTGTGGATCCAAGAGAAAACATGGGAGTATGAGGCTCATATTCATTTCCAGTGCCCCCATTTTTTTGGTTGGCCCTTTTTTTTGCCTTTGGGGGAAGTAAAGACATGTGGAGAGGATAATGTTATTTTTTTTAATTTATTTGTAATTTTATTCAATTTATATGGAACTATTTCAAGACTTCATTCTCTAATGGAACATGATTCTGAGGCCTAATGAGCCCAAAAAGTATTGTGGAATTTTTTTAAGGTACGTTGAATAAACGTACGAGGGTGTTTTTCTAAATATTGAACTGGTTCTTGGAAAAAAGATATTATGGCACCGTTGAACTCAGAACATCATGTTTCTCATATAAGGGACTTAACTTCATCCAGTAAGGTCTAAATAAAGTGTTAATTTTTTTTGACTTTGTGGAAAAATAATAAAATACTTTTAGAAAAGTTATTTTTTTTATTCACACCATTGAGTGGAGGATGATGACACTACAGTGCGGTAGTGAGGTGAAGACGAGGAGCAATTATGGAACCCCCTTAATGGATCATCGTGAAATTGTAATATATATGCTATTTCATATATGAAATAGTGTAACGAGACCACATAGAAGCATAAAAAATGCTGCGATGTGATTATTTTATTAAATGAACCCTTTGGAGAGATGTGAATTAAACAGCAAAAAATTATTTGATGATCCTCTGGAGAGATTCCTCTCCAATGCAGAATGAAGAACATGGAACCTCTCTATTTCTCTCCCTCAGACAAATAACACTATCGAAAAACGTCAGTGGGATGAATTCGACAGTCGGTGAATGGTGGCAGACACTTCGGAATAAAACATCAAATTGAGGTAGGGGGTTTGTTTTCATTCGTGTTGTCCTTGTGCTTGTTCTAAATGAAGAACATGAATTAAACAACAAATCGTTTAATATTTGGACCATCCGTTCATTTGGGTGGGTGATGTTTCTTGGGTTTCCTTTTTAGGATTGAGTTATTGTTGGTGGAACATCATATCTAATCCTATAATGTTAAAAAATCCTAATACGATGAGCACCGGATGAAAAAAAAGGCCTGAACCCACATCCATTTGTGATCTTGATTTACGAACATTCAGAGATGAATCAATGTGAGTTTGAGGTCATCATAGTGAAGGAGGCATTCTAATGATCACGTAGGTGCATGTGGATCGTGAAACAAGCTACCGGAACAACTACATTCCCCTTCAAGAGAAACAGTTGGCGTGCTAGCACTGTATTTTTCCAGCGGCGGCAGCCGCAGGTAGAGGGATTCGGCACACCCATCGGCGCACCGTTGTGGAAATAAGCCATGGATGGTTGGTTGTGGTGGAACCGAGGATTGGTGGCATGTGTCTGGGTAACAAGAGCGACATAGCGAGACATAGTTGCTCGACCGTGTCGGTGGGGAGGTTGCAGCCCTTCAACCACGACAGATGATGGACACGACACCAGGAGGTTGATGTTTTGGAGGAGTCTCCCACCCCTTGTGGGATGAGTTTTAATAATTAGGTTCTGTGGAGGTGTCTGCTGCGTCCTGGGAGAACCCCACCAAATGCATGTGCGGCCAGTCTTCGGCCGATGGGGCACACCCCCTACTAGCGGGCCTGGCCAGACCTACACTGATAGGCCGAACCCATGATGGTGGGCCATACGCACGATGGTGGGACAAACCCATGCCCAGTGGGGCGGATCCCCTCCAGCAGACTTAACTCACACAATTTGGGCTACATCGGATGTGAACATTTTATCCGAAGACATGTTGTGTTGGACTGCCAACCATACTGGGCCGGGCCCAGCGAAGCACATTGCCCCTGGCCTAGTGGCCAGGCTTGACCAGACCAACCTAGACCCATATCAAGCATGGTCGAGTCAGTCAAATTTATAACTATGGTATGTGGGAACCCCGAGCTGGGTTGGTCAGGTCAGTTCGACCGGGTCGGACCAGGCCCAGACACAACGGACCCCTTATTACTAAAATGCTAATGACATGAAAACTGGGAATCTGATTCATGATATGTTCATAATGTTGGAACCCATACAATGAGACAGTCATTTGGGTTACTCTATGTGGGACTTCATGGCGGTTTAGGTATGACAGATTGCTCAAGAAGCCATATGTATCTTTAAAGTCCTGGCAGACGAGCTACAGCTGTGTGTATTCTCAATGGCCTGACAAACGAGTAGTAGCCGTACGGATCCTTAGTGGCTCGGACGATGAGAAACAACCATGTTGATCTAGAGTAGCCCATAAGATGAGAAGTGATTCTTTAGGGATGAGTCTCTCAACATCAAGAAATGTTCATAACTATAGCTGAAGAACCTTCTTCATATGCTTTAGGTTTTCCCCCATGTGAGTTATCCTTAATTTTTTGTTTTACTTTGTGGTTACTTTGTGGTATTTCACCTAAGTGGACTAGAGTCCCCTACTGATTACTATGTTACTCACCCGAAAATGGGCTTTGCTATAGCGACCCAATCCTTTTACATATAACATTTCTTTATTTTAAGCATAATTAATCATCAGAGTACAAGTCAAGGATCGTTAAGTATAATGTCTTGGATGACTATGTACATATAACATAAAACATGGGACTAAAAAAACATAAATATTTAATCTCCATAAATATATTCAAACATCCTTTGATCTCTTACATCTACATAGGGTACCCTGGGGAACTCATAAACAAAGGGATGAGCTTAAAATGCCCAATAAGGAAAAGGACATAAAGATACATCTCAGTCACATGAGTTAGGAGGCATGACATAATAATATCCAAAGCATGAAACTTATAAAATCATTTAATATAAGCATGGTATCTTATAAACATGGAATCATATAAATGTGGAAGAATCATAAATCATATCTTTATTATGGGTCAAAGTGAACCTCTAATCCCATTTCCTATTTTAGTATGGGTCAAGACTAATTGCCAATCCCCTTTCACATCGCATCTCCTGAGACTTATCCTTACCCAATGCATTGGAGCTCTATCTGGGCACACCCATCTCAAAAATTTCATGAATATTCTTTCCACATAAATATTCTTACCACATATACAATCATACATAATCAATCATACATAAACATAAGGTCACCCATGGAAATAATTGGGTACCACAGTCATGACATAAAACATATCCAATTGGTGTATCATCAAGGTGTCCATGAAATGAAAGGACTAGAACATAAATGGACGTTCATAGGGTAAAATAGGCATATAACATGGTAAGTGGTTTCAAATAGAAGTTACGACATATTATAAATTTATTTTAGAAACATTATCATTAAAATATTTTTGTGAGGTTTTAAGGAAAACACTTTTGACCTTTTTAAATAGAAAAGAAGACATACATTTATAGAAAACCAGAATTGAACCAATAAGGTGTTCATAATAAAAATACTAATATATTAAGAAAATGGTGTCTTTAAATAGAGGATATAGTGAACTTGAAATTTGGGTAAAAATTTGGGAAGCACCCTTAAAACAGTTTGGCTTATCACAAAGTTCTAAGGATGGAATCTTTCAAAATAATTTATATCCCCAAAAGAATGTCATGAAAGGGTCTTGATATAATAATATTGTACAACTAAAAAGAAGTCATAAGACTCAATTACATAAACAAGATAACACCATTTTGAAATAATGATAAGGCAACCCGAAAGAACAAAGATGGTTTGGGTAGAATTCTTTATGATTTTATCGGCATGGTGTTGGGTGTGACCAAGAGGGATTGATGAGCAAGAAATGGGGTTCCTCATCACTTATTAAAAATTAGGGAAGTACAGGGGAGGTTTATAAACGTACCCCATAACATGGTATTACATATATAGACATATCATATAGAACAATTTTGATTTAGAGTGAAAAGGGGAGGATCCATTACCTCAAATCCGGTGGTGTTCTACACTTGTTAGTAATGACCTCTTGAGACTTCCTCCTTTCAGAAACTCTTAAGGGGAAAGGTTTTGGTATTTTAAGGAGTCTAAGAGATTTTATACATGGGGGAAAACCTTAGGGAGAGATTTTGGCAGAATTTAGAGAAGTCTTTGAGATTGAGAAGACTAGAGAGAAGACTGAGTGAAGGGGTGTTTTATAGTGGAAGAGAGGAGAGATTTCATGATATAATAATAATTAATTTATTATTTCTTCCCAAGAGAAGGAATATTAAGTATTCCATGACCAATAATAGTGATATTATTATGTGATACCTAACCAAGTGGTCTTACATTAGCAGAGCATAATCGAGGACTCAATTAATCCATTATATAGCATTTATTGTAAATTATCAGATTCAACTATTCATCAAAAATTCATGTATTTCCGAAAAAACATAAAAATTCACTCTAACCATTATATGACGTGTAGAATCTAAAAATTAATTCCATTATTCAATAATAATTTTTTAAATATGATTATTTTAATATTTAATGAAACTAATAATTTATTATTAAAACCCGTTTTAAAACATTCATTAACTCATTCTAAAATATAGGTATACCATAGGTCAAAATTGAATATTATTTTTATACCACCATAGGTGAGGTTACTATTCATTAGGGTATATCACTATTCATAAGGGTGTGTTACTATTCATTAGGGTAGGTTACTACTCACTTAAAATTAATCTTTTCATATCGGACTCCAAAAAACATATTGAACACAACCGTGTATGTCATATTTTCAAAATTCCAAACACAAAAGTGACAATATTATGTTTAAATGTCACTTATCACTAAGTAGATCATTATTATGTGATTTAATGTGATTTTAGGACATAAATATATGAAGATAATTTCCATTGAAAAACTTTGGATCGTTACATTCTTCCCCCTTATGAAATTTCTCCTTCAATATTTTGTTTTACATACTAAGCCAAAAACAGGTGCAGGTACTTTTCCTTCATTGCTTCCTCTAATTCCCATGTTGCTTCCACAAACATATTGTTCCTCTACAACACTTTGAAAAAATGGGTTGTCTTGTTTCATAGAACCTTATCTCTCCAATCATGAATCATTACTAGATGCTCCTCATAGGAGATATCATCTTCCAGTTGCACCACCTCTGAGCTTAGTACATGTGAGGGACCAGGTATGTACTTCCTCAAAAGTGATATGTAGAAAACATCATGAACTCGAGCTATATTTGGTGGAAGTGAAAGATGATAGGCCACAACTCCTATGCGGTCAGGGATCTCAAAGGGTCCAATATACCTTGGGCATAGCTTCCATTTATTTTTGAATCACATGACTCTCTTCCATGGAGATATTCGAAGGAAAATTTTATCTCCTACGTTGAAATCCAAGTCTATTCAACGGTTGTCATCATAGCTCTTTTACCGACTCTGAGCAGCTTTGATGTGTTTCTGGATGACTTGAACCTTCTCTGTCATCTCTTGAACAAGATCAGTTCCAAGAAGCTTTCTTTCTCCAACTTCATCCCACCAGGTTGGAGTTATACATTGCTTTCCATATAGTGCTTCATATGGATCCATCTGAATACTCGAATGGAAGCTATTAATGAATGATAACTCAACCAATGGGAGACACAGATCCCAACCACCTTTGAATTCAAGAGACCCAGATCTTATCATATCATAAAGCATATGAATAGTCCTTTCATATTGGCCATCAATTTGGGGGGTGATAGTACATGATGAAATTTAATTCAGTACTCAAAACATGTTGAAGACTCCTCCAGAATGTAGATGTGAACCTTGGATCATGGTCAGAGAAAATTGAGAGTGGAACACCATGCAATCTCACCACTTCCTTCACATAAGACATTGCATGTTGTTCAAGCGATGAGGATTCCTGAATTGTGATGAAATAGGATGTCTTTGTGAGTCGGTCAACCACAACCTATATCGCATTAGTTCCCTTCAACGTCTTCAGGAGACCCGTGACAAAGTCCACAGATAACATTTCCCATTTCCACATGGGTATAGGCAATGGCTGCATGATACCTTTGGACTTTTTTCACTCATCTTTAACTTGCTGACATACCAAGTACCTTGATATATATTCCGAAATCTCCTTCTTCATGTTATCCCACCAGAAGTGTTCTCAGAGATCACGGTATGTTTTGGTACTCCCAGGGTGGATAGAGAAGGTCGAGCGATGTGCATAATTCAATAGCTAATTCTTTATCTCTAGATCAGATGGTACACATAATCATGTCATAAATCATACAACTCCTTCCTAATCAATTTTGAAATTAGAGGATTTCTTTATTTTAACAGCTTAAACCATTTTCTAAATTTCCACATCCATTCTTTGATCAACCATTATTTTCTCCATGAAAAAAGGTTGAGCAATCATTTGAGAAAGGATAGATGATGTTTCTCCCTTAATGATTCCCATGTCCATCAATTTCAAATCTAAGATGATTGGATCCTTTTCAATTCTCATCATTGATAAAGATGTAGGATCCTTTCTACTTAGATCATCTGACACCTTTTTTCCTTACTATAATGGTAGTGCATGGAGCATTCATAATCTTTGATGATCTCTATCCATCTTCGTTGGAGCATATTATGATCTTTCTTGTGAATATATATTTGACACTCTTGTGGATAGTATATATTTCACATTTTTTCCAGAGAGATAATGCCGCCATATATTAAACACAAAGATCACAGCTGCCTACTCCAGATCATGTGTGGGATAGTTTTTCTCTTCTATTTTCAGCTACCTTGAGGCATAGGCTATCACTTTATCATTTTGCATTAGCACACAGCCTAAGCCTTTCATAGAAGAATCACAATACACCACAAAGAGTTCTCCACTTGAAGGGAGTGTGAGTACTAGCGCAGTGATAAGCCTCTTTTTCAACTCCTTGAAATCGTCTTCACATTCCTGTTTCCAGAAAGACATTACTCCCTTCTATGTCAGCTTGTTCATTGGGTTTGACAATCGTGAAACGTTCTTCACGAATCATCGATAATACCTAACTCGACCTAAAAAGATGTGGATCTCTGTTACAGATGTTGGCCTCGGTCACTCTTCAATTGTCATCCTCTTGAAAGGGTCCATAGATATCCCTTTCCTGGTGATAGAATGCCCCAAAAATGATACTTCCTCCATCTAGAACTCACATTTACAATACATTTCATACAACTTCTCCCTTCACAATGTTTTTAAAATAGTTTCCAAATGCCTCCCATGTTCCTCCTTACTCTTGGAGTATATTATAATATCATCAATAAAGGCCACCAAAAATTTGTCGAGGTAATCTCTAATGAATCTATTCATTAAATCCATGAAAATTGCTGGTGCATTAGTGAGTCTGATGGGCATCACTATGAACTTGTAGTTTCCATACATCGTTTGAAAGGAAGTCTTGGGAATATCTTCCTTCCTCAACTTTAGTTGGTGACATCTCAACCGAAGGTCCGCCTTAGAGAAATAACTGGCCCCACGAAGCTGATCAAACAATTCATCTATCCATGGAAGGGGATACTTGTTCATTATTGTGATTTTTGGAGCTCATGATAATCAATGCAGAGGCATATTGATCCATACTTCTTTGTGATGAACAAGACTGGAGCACCCCACGATGAAGCACTTGGGTGTATAAAACCCCTCTCCATATTCTTTTATAACTGCTTCTTCATCTCTTCCATGTATATGGTGGCCATTCTTTATGGTGTATTTAAGATTGGAAGAGAACTAGGGATAAGTTCAATTGTGAACACAACCTCTCGGTCTGGGGTAAGACCAGGAAACTCTTCGGGGAATACATCAGTGTAATCCCTCACGATGGGCATGTCTTTAAGCATGAGTCTATCCTTTGTCTCAATCATTTGAGCTAGATATGCATGCTCATAAGGAAGAAATATACAAACTTGAGAAAAACATTATAAATTAGACTCATCTTCCTCCTTGCACTTGTAATGAATTGGAGGATCCATTGCGATGTGAAGAGTAATCTCCTTTTCCCATCAATTGAGGTTGGCCTTGTACAAAGATAGCCAATGCATGCCCAAGATAACGTCAAACTAAACTAAATAAAGTATGACAAGGTTTTCTGGTAGGTTTAGACCACAAACATTAACCAGAGAGGAGTTATAAACCATGGATGAAATAATTGCACCATTTTCAGATCTCAAAGATAACCATTCCTCCAAATTTTGATGTGGTGTTTGAATTGTTCTACTAAACTTGCAGGATATGAAAGAATGGGTAGATCTAGAATCAAATAGTACATTTGCTATTCTTGAATGAATAAAAAGCGGAACTATCACTACATCGTTCTCTAGCTCCACCTCAGTAGTAGTGATATCATAAGCCCTTCCTTGTGGCCTTGGAGGTTGTTGTTGATTACCTCTGACAAGACTTGTCTTAGATAAATTTTTCTCATAATGCCCAAGCTCCTTGCAATTAAAACATTGCACTGTGGCAGAGTGTTGATCTGAACTTTCTGTTCTTCTTCAACATTAGCGGGATTTTTCATATCCCATCGGTAGTTCAAGGCCAAATGACCAAACATTCCACATTTGAATCAATTCCTGGTTCCCTTGAGATAGACACTAAGATACTTCTTCCCAAAATTCTTTTAAAGGGGAAAGTGAGGCTTTTTTCCATCATGGGATTTTTATGATGAACAACCCATTTTGTTCTCCATTTTCTGCTTCTTGTCACTAAACCCATGAGACCATTGAGAGCCTCCCATCTCCATTTCAACCTTGAGGGAACAATTGAAAATCTCCTCATAGGTGTCGAAGTATCAAATTTCCAACACATTTTTTAGACATGGCTTTAGTTCACTAAAGAAGTGATCCACCTTGCTTTTGGTGTTCATGAAAAAACCGGAGGCTTACCTTGAAAGCCTTGTATTGTTCACTGAAAACACCCTGATGGACTCATCTTCCTTCTTCTTCAGTCTAAGGAACTCTCATTTCATGTTGAGACAGAGGGTTTCAGGAAAATATTTGTTGAAAATCATCCTCTTGAATTCCTCCCAATCTATGGAATCAATTTCCTCTTGGGACTTTGTATTCTTGATCAGTGTCCACCACTGATCAGCTTCCCCATCAAAATGATAGACTTCCTATACAAATTTCTCTTCTTCCGAGCACTGGAGGATAGTGAAAATATTTTCAATGGAGTTAACCCATTGTTTTGCAACGAGATGATCAGAAGACCCGCTAAACATGGTAGGCATTTTCCGCATGAATGATTCTATGGAAACATTCTCTTTCCTTAGAGGTGGGGGACCTTCCACGTGATTCAAGTTATTATTCATAACTCATGACAACTGATCAAGTACTTTCACGATGTTTTGAGCACCCACTTCCATCACATCAGGCATGTCATTAGGGCAATCATTACATTTCCTATAACATTGGTTTTTGGAATGTGTTCTCCTATTTCCCTCAATTAAATAAGAAAGTGAACAAATAATTATAGGTCTTAAATAATTATCTATTGAGCATAAAAAGGAAACATTAAACATTAAAGGGAAATCTTATAAATAAGAAGTAAATCCTAACTTGTGATTCCTTAGGTTTATATCTTGGTTATCCTCGATCTATTTCTCAACTTATATTCTTATGGAATTTTTTTCCCTTAATAATGGTTTGTACTAAGCTCGTGAATCTACCAAAGCATATCCCCTGGGAATGTCATAACCAAGAGTGTAGAAAGGCCTATTATCATGCACCGATTCCTGTTCAAGTATTTCTCAAAGTGGTGTTTTTGGTTTTTACCCCTAGATACATCTTTTCCAGATCCACCTCTACTTTCTTGTATCCAGACAGGGATGTATTTTCATGAAATACAACTTACTCTATACTCACCAAAATTTAGGACTGTTTCCTTATACATAGTCTCATCCTTAAGGTTCTCACTAAGGTTCTATATTCCTAATATCTAAAAATAACTACACCATACTCTGATACTAACTATAGCGACCCAAGCCTTTTACATATAAAATTTCATTATTTTAAGCATAATTAATCATCAGAGTACAATCCAAGGATCATTAATTCTAGTGTCTTGAAAGACTAGGTACATATAACATAAAAAATGGAACTAAAAAAGGTATTTATTTAATCTCCATAAAGAGATTATAACTTCCTTTAAGCTCTTACATCTGCATGGGTACCCTGGGGAACACATGAACAAAGGGATGAGCTAAACATTCCCAGTAAGAATATTAATATAAGGATACATCTCAACCAAATGAGTTAAGAGGACTGACATAATGATATCCAAAGAATGAAACTTATAAAATCATTTAATATATGCATGGGATATGATAAACATGGAATCATATAAATGTGGCATAATCTTAAATCATTTCTTTAGTATGGGTCAAGACTAACCGCCAATCCCAGTTCCCATTTTAGTACTGGTCAAGGAAAACTGCCAATCCCGTTTCACATCGCATCACATGAGACATATCCTTACCAAATTCATTTGAGTGCTATCTGGGCACACCCATCTCAAAACATTCATGAATATACATTCCACATAAATATTCATACCACATATACAATCACACATAATTAACCATACGTAAACATAAGGGCACCCATGGAAAGAATTGGGTACCACAGTCATGACATAAAACATATCCAATCAGTGTATCATCAAGGTGTCCATGAAAGGAAAGGATTATAACATAAATGTAAGTTCATAGGGTAAAATAGGCATATAACATGGTAATTGGTTTCAAATAGAAGTGACAACATATTAGAAATGTATTTTAGAAACATTAGCATTAAAACGTTTGTGTGCGGTTTAAAGGAAAACACTCTAGAGCTTTTCAAATAGAAAAGAGGAAATTATTTTATAAAAAACCAGAATTGAACCAAGAAGGAGTTCATAATAAAAATACTAATATTATTATGAAAATGGTGTCTTAAAATAGAGGATATAGTGAGCATGAAATTTGGGTAAATATTTGGTAAGTCCCCTTAAAATAGGATGGCTTATCGGAAAGTTCCATGGAGGGAATCTTTCAAAATCTTGTATATCCCTGAAAGAATGTGATGATAGGGTATTGATATAAGAATATTTTACAACTAAACAGATGTCATAAGACTCACATTTATAGATAAGAGAACACCATTTTTAAATAAATATATGGCAACCCGAAATAAAAAAGAAGGTTCGGGTAGAATTCGTTATGATTTTATCGTCATGGTGTTCGGTGTGACCAAGATGGATTGATGAGTGAGAAATGGGGTTTTTCATCACTTATTTAACATTAGGAAAGTATGGGGAAGGTGTATAAACATACCCCATAACGTGGTATTACACAAACAGATATATCATAGAGAACAATCTTGATTAAGAGTGAAAAGGGGAGGATCCCTTACCTCAAATCTGGTGGTGTTCTCCACTTATTATTAATGACCTCTTTAGACTTCATCCATTGAGAACCTCTTAAGGGGAGAGGTTTCGGTATTTTGAGAATTCTAAGAGATTTTAGACGTGGGGGAGTACCTTGGGGAGATATTTGGGTAGAATTTAGAGAATTATTGGAGCTTCAGAGAAGTTTAGAGAAGACGGAGTGAAGGGGGGTTTTTATAGTGGAGGAGAGGAGGGATTTCATGATATTATAATCATTAATTTATTATTTCCTCCCAAGGAAAGGAATAATATGTATTCCATGACAATTAATAGTGATATTTTCATGTGATCCAGAACCATGTGGGATTACATCATCCGAGCAACATCGATGACTCAATTAATTCATTATTTATCATTTATTATAAATTATCGGATTCTACTATTTATAAAAAATTCGAGTATTTCAAAAACAACTCAAAATTTCACCCTAACCATTTTTCAATGTGTAGAATCCAAAAATGATGTCCATTTTTTCAAAAATAATTTTCTAAATTGGATTATTTTAATATTTAATTAAAATAATAAATTATTATCACAACCAGTTTTAAAACATTCATTAACTCATTCTAAAATATAGGTATATCGTACTTCCAATTTGAAAATTATTTTTATACCACCATAGGTGAGGTTACTATTCATTAGTGTATATCACTATTCATAAGGGTACGTTGCTATTCATTAGGGTAGGATACTATTCACCAAAAATTATATTTTTCTTATCAAACTCCAAAAAATATCTTGAACGCAACTGTGTATGTCAGATTTTCAAAATTCTAATCACAGAAGTGAAAAACATATGTTTAATGGTTAATTATCAATTAGTAGATAATTATTATGTGATTTATTGTGATTTTATGACATAAATATAAGAAGATAATTTTCATTGAAAAACATTGGGTCGTTACATTTTCCCGCACATTTTGTGTCTTTTTTAAACAACAAATGTTTCGATAGAGGACTTGGTGGCCTAAGAACATTCGAGGGCCAGTAGGATCATGAGGATAGGACGTACTACTTCAGAATACAATACCTACACAACTCTAAGAATAAATTGGGGTTTTCAGCAGATGGCTACCCAAGTCCCTTTGTACATTGTTGTTTCAGATCATTTTGTGGGGTAAGTATTCTATCACACTAGCATTTAGTTATACTTGTACATAGCACTTCTTTCAGTATTATTGTTTTTCACTTTTAGATTGGGGGACGTGGTTAGGAGTGTGTGTGTGTGTTTCTGTAGGTACTCACGAATATTTCTCCCACATGTAGGTTGATTCCTTTGATGCTAGTCGCCAACCCATGGCCTTTTGGAGGAGGTCTTGGGGTATATCACAGCATTAGCCCCAGGGGGACGGGTCATGATAATTCCATTACATATCTTGTGTTATAAAGGTATTTCAAGGATATTATTATGGATGATTTATAGTTTCTTAACTAATTATCTGATTCTAGATCAAATAATAATGAGTTTTTTCATATATTATTCCATATCTACTAACAGGTTTTGTTGAGGGATACTAGGGAATAGAGAATAATACTTTTGAGGGGTTTAAAATTGATGATAACATATAGCCTATTTAATTTCATCGATACCATGGATATGATCTAAATACTAACATATCCCATTGATTTTGTTGTGATAATTATAATATCCTTTTAATAGATTATATTATATTTCAACCATTATTATGTCCACTATTTTAAAATTTTAACATTATTCAATATTGAATTATATTTGGATTATGTTTTATATTTTTAATGTTTTTATTTTAACCACTAAATGTTAATTTAATATTTAAATATTTATATCTATTATATATAACATAATTCATAGAAAATGTATTTCTTATGAATGAAATGCTTTTCATGTATATTTAAATAGACTCATAATTAATGAAACACAAATATTTAAAATATAAAGGATCATATTTTTTAACTACAATTCCACCATTTCACCCTTATTTTTAATTATTTTATTATATCCTTAGGAAAACACTAGTAATTAAAAAAGGACACTAAATGATTCTAGTCATATATTTATATTCAGTTTGTTCATTTGAAATTCAACTATGTTTCCTTACACTAGCAGTATTGGTAGGGGTTGTTTTTTTAATTAATTGAAATATTCCAATGTGTAACACTATATAATTTATATATATCTTGATGGATAAATTTTTTGTATATTTTATAATTAATATTGGTGTGATAATATGATTTTATATATAATTAAGAATACTAGTGTGATTTGATTGTGTTGACTAGCATATATAAAATTTTAAAAAAACAAATATGTTCTTTTTTCTCATTAGAAGAAGCATAAATATCATGAATATTACAATGTTCATAATACACTATAATATATTCTAACAGGAAACATTTATATCTTGATATCAACTTATGAAACTATCAATTTTATATTGATAATTTTAGAAAATTCCAATTTTGGAACTACTAATTTTTTAGATACATGAATGGTGAAGATGAGACACAAATTCATGTAACATTTATTACTATCATAAATAGGTTATAATAATTTGGAGATATTGAACTATAATAATATAATATTATCAAAATAATTATTCATATAACGATGAAATAATGAGAATTAATCATTATAACTCTAGATTACACAAATAATTTCAGTAATATATGTCTAGATGATTATATTAGTTTTCCAAAACAACATGAATTTTGACTGATATGAGATTCTTAAAATGATTAAATGAATTATATAGTTCATTTTCTGTTTAATTTGGGTAAATATTCCTCAATAAAAATTGCTTCTTATTCTATGATTTTTATATCAATAAATATAAAAGAATAAATAATTGCATTAAGATCCATGAAGCTCAACAAATTGGGAGAGTAAACTTTCACCAATTAGAGAATGGTTGAATAAAGTAATTGGTAATATGAGTTAATAATATATATATTAGAAATAAATAACAGGTATGCATTAAAATAAATATTATCTAAATGTTAATTTATATTAATGAAAGAATGCATAATATATTATGGAAATTAATCCCAAACTGAGTCTGAAGAATACAAATTTAAGAGGGTAATCTAAATAAAATGCTAAAGGAAATTGAAAACGAAATACACATCGTGTGATTGGGAAGGTAAAACAATGAATATTAATGGGAATATAATATTTTTCAAATTATAAATTAAAATATAAATATATTCCATTGAATTTTATTGATAAAATTATTTATTTTAGGAATCAGTTGATTAGAAAATAAATGATCAGAATATATATGATCAGAATGATATTGTTCGACAATAAAAAATGATAATGATCTAAAGTATCTTTTATCAAACTTTTTATCGAGAAATATAATAATAAGAAAATTTATAAAATATTAGAAACTTTTTGAGGATCCAATTAAATTTTTTTTACATTAAATAAATGTCATGATCTGTTTCAAAAAAATTAACTGAAGGTGAAAATTTTGAGAAAAATCTAATAGTAGATGCCACCTGAATAAATATTTTTCATTAAAATCATTTCAATATTTTTGATTTGCAAATGGATTTACTTTTTATGAAATATCTTATTGTCAAAATAAGATTTTTTAGAATAGTTAAATTCTTACATATCTTATTTCCAATACAATCACACTCATGAGTGTCTGGTAACCCAAATGTAGTTTTATATTTTCTAAAGAAATATTTTGAATTATAAAAACTAAATAATATTATACATGTAAAATGGTTTTTCTAAAAAATGATAGGATAAAATTCCAAATTCTGAAATTTATAAAAGTAAAATGAACGAAGATTCACTTTTATTGATAATGAACATAGTAAAATCAATGATATTGTCTATATAATTCAACTTATTACAAAAAATATTTCATTATGAATTTTATGCGAAAATATTTTATTCTTATCTCTATTTAAACATAAAACAAATGATGATGAATTTTAGGGATAATTTTATATATGTGAATAAAATAATATTCTAAAACATATTGAAAGAAATAATGTGTGGACCATAGTCAATCAATCTAAATATCATTATAAAATTATTTAAAAAGGTGTTTAGAGAAAAAATTGTGGTGGAAATGAAACTATTCCCAAAAGAAGAAATATCATTACAGATTTTTATATACAATTAAAATTTTTATTCATTAGTGATTTATTTTCTATAATGTAATGGTTAGAATAAATCTAAATAATAACATCCTCTTTCACATACTATAATTTTACAGTACTTCAACTAATTAATAGAGGATAATTTACTAATATAAATGTCATGGATGTTGAACTTTAAGAGAATAAATTAAAATTAGAAGACCCTAAATTCTTAATATATGAATTTAAAATAAAAAAATAAATCTATAAAATAAATTAGGATATAAGTACATTGTACTATACACTTATTAGAAATTTTACTAAAAATAATTTTATAATGTACATGTAAATCCAAAAATAATAATAATGAATATTTTATTGAAACCATTTTTTACAAAATTTATTTTGAGGAAATTTATAGAAACCCTATCATTTTCAAATCAAATTACGTGATATTAAGCATAATTATTCATCAGTGTATATGCCAGGGGTCATTAAATCTAGTTTCGTTGAATACATGGTACATAAAACTAACGACATGGGACAAAAAATTATTTATTTAATCATAAAATTGAGATCATAACATCCATTTTTCTCATACATCAGAAAAGGGTAATCTAGGTATAACAATAACAAAGGGGAAAGATAAAATTCCCAAAAATTTAGTATACATAAGAATAAGGCTTCAGAACCTGGGTTATAAAGAAATACACAATGATAACAAAAGCATGGAACATATGGAATCGTAACATATATACATGGGATCGTATAAAAATGGAATCGAATAAATGTGTTAGAAACATAAAAAATGACTTTATTAATATTTAAGTCTAACTTCCAAGACCTCTTCCCATAGTTGAACAAGCCAAGGCTAAATACCATGATTATTCCACATAGTAGTACAAGACAATGATAACCTCCAAAACCATTGCACATAAGTCCTCATTAGACTAAACATTTCCCAATGCATTGTAAAATGATTTGTGTAAACCCATATTAAATTTTCATTTATTTGTTTTTTATATAATGAATTGTATATAATTAACAATACCTGAAAATAAGGGTACCCATTGAATGAAATGGGTATCATAATTAAGTCATTAAGCATAATAAATGGGTGTATCATACAACTTTCTATGAAAGAATGGAATTAAATCATAAATGTAAATTCATAAGGTAAAAAGGAATATATTAGAATAATTAAGGCCAAATAGAAGTCAAAACTTTTAAAAAAATTATTTATGAATCATTATAATTAAAATATTTTATTATGGTTTTAAGGAAAATACTAAAGATCATTGAAAATTGAAAAAGGAAATAATATTATGAATAAAATCATAAGATAACAAAAAAGGATTTCATAATAAATATACTGATTTTATAAAAAAATGGTGTCTTAAAATAGAAAATATATTACACATGAGATTACGTAATAATTCTAGAAGTTCACTCAATATAAGTTGTCATATCAAGAAAAGTTAAGGATGGAGTCACACAAAAACATGTATATCCCAAAAGGATAATGATGAAAGGGTCCTGATGAATTAATATTTTTTTGGAAAAACATTATGATATGTAAAAAAATTATAATATAACTCTATTTTGGTAGAATGAATTATAAGAAAACCCTGTGGAATAAATGACTTTCGGGTAGAATTCTATACGTATTATCGGTATAGTATCTGGTGTTCATAAGGGCTATTAATGAGAGAGAAAAGGGGTATATCATCTTTTATAAATCATGAGGGAAATATTGGGGAGATTATAAATCATAACCCATCATTAGGGATTACACATAAAAGGTAATAGTATAGAGGGCATTCATAAATAAAAGTGAAATGGAAAGGATCACATCGCTTAAGTGTGGTTGTGTTCTCCACTTGTTATTAATAACATGGATAAAAGATTTAGGTTTATTAATTAAAAAGTAAAGAACCTATTATATATTTAATCAGCTGATTATATCCTTTCCAAGTTAATTCATTCCATTTTTAATGGGATATTTTGTTCAATTTCCATTGTTTGGGTCCGTTTGTTTTCGTAGTTTTTAGGATTGGATTACTTATTTTACTAAATGGATAATCATGTAAAAATATGATGGTTTTCCCTAATTTAAGATACTTATTATTAGTGTCAATAAATAATATTAATTGGTTATAAAATTTAGTTTTTTATTCAGTGTGATGGTGAATTATTATATAAAACATTAATGATAAATGCTTTATTTTATTTTAGTTATTACCTCAAAAATTGACATGTTTTGTGTTATAGTGTTACATCATGAATTCATGTAGATAAAAGATCATTAAATATGATAAAAAAAATTAATATTCTATTTTCACTATATAAATGGTTTCATGAACATAAGTGAAGATAGTAAAAGAAATTGATAACCTTCCCTACTTGAATGTTCTAAATCAACAAATCTCAAACATTGTTTTCATTTCATTCAAATAATTGGTGGGGGAAAGGAGAGATGATAATGAAATATACAATTACCATAACAAATTTATATTAATTTTATGGAACTTTATTTTAAATACCATTTTGAATGAGGATAGGATAGGAAAGAAAAAAGAACAAAGGAACTTAAAAAAAGAAAATAGGGCTTTTTCCACATGAATCAATATTCAATGAGAGACTATTAAGGGGAGATGATTTTAAATTTTTAGGAGACCAAGGTCTGTTGGACACGGGGTAGGATCATTGTGAGAGATTTTTTCAGAATATAGGCAAGGAACAAGGCTTTACAATATCAATGAGAAGAGCCGAGGAGGGAGATGTTATAGTGAAGGAGACGATGGTTTTTCCATTATTTTACTCGTTAGTTTTTTATTTGGAAAAATACACCCTGTAGTATTCCTTATTTTGAAAAATTATAGTAATATTTTCTTGTGAGTTCGATCTAATATCTAATATATAATTATAACATCATCAATCTATCAATAAATCCATTATTTATCATTTATCAAAAAAATTCATATATAAATATTCATAAAAAATAAATTACTTTAGAACAATCTCATGAAATCACCCTAGCCTTTTTCCAATGTGTATAATACAAAAATTAGCTTCATTTTCCAAAATAATTTAATAAATATCATTAATTTTAATATTAATTAAAATAATAATTTATTCAAAATATAACAATTTTAAAACATTTATTTTCTTATTCCAATATATAGGTATATCATAATTACACATATATATTATTTATATGAAATCATTATTAAGGTAACTATTAAATAGGGTATGTGATTATTCCTGAGGGTAACATTACTATTCCTAAGGGTATTCTACTATTTATCAACAATTATATTTGTCTTATCAAACTCCAATCTTCTTACAGATCGTAACCGTGAATGTCAGAATTTTTAAAATCGTATCCAAAAAGCAAAAAAAATATGTTTAAAGGTCACCTAGTACTTATTTTTTCATTTTTTGGTGATTTCCTATTATTATTTGACATAATTATAAAAATAAAATTTATGTTGAATAACATTGGGTCGTTACATTCTTCCCCAATTTGAAATTTCTCCCTCGAAATTTTGTATTACAATCTACGCCACAAACAGGTGAGTATACATTTCCTTCACTGCATCCTCTAGTCCCCATGATGTCACTTCATACATATGGTTTAACTATAGTACCTTGATTATATGAGTATTCTTGTGTAATAGAACATTATTTCTAAGTTCCAAGATTTTCATCGGATGCTCCTTGGAAGAATGATCAGTCATCAACTATACCACCTATGAAGAGAGTGCATAAAAAGGATCTATTATTTACTTCCATTAGTGGGATAAATGGAAGGAATCATGTAGTTTCTACATGGTAGGTGTAACTTCCAGTCAATAAGATACAACTCTAATACGATCCACAGTCTCAAAGGGGGCGATGTACATGGGACTTATCTTTCCCTTCTTCCAAAACCACCTGACATTCATCAATAGAGTTATACATAGAAATACAATGTCTCCGTCATTTAACTCAAGGTTTAATTAGAGATTGTCTTCATAGCTGTTCTTTAAATATTGGGGTGACTTGATGTGATGTTGAATGGTTTCCCTTTCTTGACCATTTCATTGACCATTTTATTTCATTGATGTTTACACTCGAAAAATTAATCCTAACACACTATTGTTCTATACATTTTCTTATAAATTACTTTGTATTGTGACATTCAGATGGTGGATTGGAAACTAATATTGTAGGAGAATTCAACCTATGAAAGCTTTTGGTCCCATCCTCCTTTGAATTCCATATATAACCCTCTCAATAAGCCTTGTAGTGTTTAAAAAGTCCATTCAGATTAGACATCATTTTAAATAAGATAAGTTATACTGATGTTCAGTTCAATGCTTATAGCATGTTGGATACTTTTCTAGAACAGCAAGGTGGACCCCAGATCATGATTGGATACAATAGATAGTGGTAATCCATGAATCCTTACAACTTAATTGATGTATATTTTTGTATGTGGATCTGATGAAAAGTCCTCTTGAAATATGATAAAGTGAGTTTTCTTTGTAAGATGATCCTTAATTACCCATATAGCATTGTTTTTGCTGGATTTTCTTGGAAGTCCTATGAAAATTACCATGGTAAGGTTTTCCAACCTCCATTTTTGTATGGGTAGTGGTTTCATAATCCCATTAGATTTGTACCACTCATTCATCACTTGCTAACATACAAGGCACATTCATTTATATTCAACAATCTCCCTTTTCAAATTATCCCCCCAAATGTTCCCGAAGAGACCTCGATACATATTTGGTCTCCCTAGGTTAATAGATAATGTTGATCTTCTTGCATGATTATAAAGATCATTATTATTCTTTGGATCTAATGTTACCCATAATCAGGACATAAATCTTATAACTCCACTATTATCAATTTTTGAAATCAGAAGATTTCCTATTTCTGTTAGCTAGCACCCTTTTCTGATTTTTTACATCTATCCTTTCAGCATCCTTTATTTTTTATATGAGGGATGGTTGATAAATGATTTGATAAAGGATTGATGATGTTCCTCCCTTAATTATTCCCATGTCTACACTCTATAAATCTAGGAAGATTATATCCTTTTAATTCTCATCACTGAGGTAGACACAAGATCATTTCTCCATAGAGAATCTTCCACCTTCTTTTCCTTACCGGGATGGTCATGGATTGAGCATTCATAATCATGAATGATATATATCCATAATTTTTGGTGCATGTTAATCTCTTTCTATGTGAATATATACCTGAGACTCGTATGATCAGTATATATCTCACACTTCTCCCCATAAAGATTATGACATTAGATATTCAATGTGATGATCACAGTGGCCAACTCTAGATCATTCGTGGGATAGTTTTTTTCATGGTTTTTAGGCTTCCATGATGCATAGACAATCACATTATCATTTTACAATAGAAGAAAATCAAAATCCCTTTTTTGAAGCATCACTTTAAACCACCAAGAGTTGCCTACTTGTTTGGAGTGTGAGTACTAGTGCGTTGATAAGGCTATATTTCAACTCCATAAAATAGTTTTCACATTCTTAAGTCCAGAAAAACATTACTCACTTCTTTTTCATGATGTTCAATGGGTTTTACAACCATGAAAACTTCATCACAAAGCATAGATAATACCCGGATAAACATAGAAAGATGTGTATCTCCATTAGAGATGATGGAAAGGGCCACTCTTCAATCACCATTGTCCAGAAAGGGTTAACAAATACCACTTTATTAGTGATAAAATTCCAAAGGAATGATACTTACTCCACCAATAACTCACATTTATTATACATTTAATATATATTCTTCCATCATAAGATCGTTAGTATAGTATTCAGATTCTCATTGTGTTTTCATTGCTTTTGGAGTATATCAAAATATCATCAATAAAGACTACAAAATATTTTTTGAGATAATATCTAAAGAGTCTATTAGTTAAATACATGACAATATTTGGGGCATTAGTGAGTCTGAAGGGAATTATTATGAACTCATTGATTCTATACCTTGTTCAAAAGGCAGTCTTGGGAATATCTCCATTCCTCACCTTTAATTGTTGATATCTCGATTGAAGTTCCACATTAGAGAAATATTTGGCCCCACAAAGAAAATCGAAGAAGTCATATATATGATGAAGTGGATACTTTTTATTTTTTATGATTTTATTAATGTCGTGATAATCAATTTATAGGGGCATTGGTCCATTAGTATTCATGACACAGAGGACTGGTTAACCCTATGTAGAAGCACTCAAGCATATAAAAACCTTACACAACTTCTCCTATAACTGCTTCATCAACTATTCCGGATCTACTATGGACATTCTATAAGGTGTCTTTGATAAAGGCATAGATCTAGGAATATATCAAATTTACAAGTCAACCTATTAATCAGGAGGATATATATGAAATTCATTGGGGGAATACATCAATGTAGTCCCTCGTGATGTGAATTTCTTCGAGCTTGATTCTCTCCTTTGTCTCAATCATTTGATATATAATTCTTGCTAATAATTAATTAATATGAACACATGAGGCATTTATTTTAAGGGAGATTCATATTACTCCTTACACAAGTAATGAATTGGAGGATGCTTCAGGACGTGAAGAGTGATTTTCCTTTCCCAACTGTTGATATTTGATTTTTATAAAGATAGCAAATCCATGCCAAATATTGAATCAATCCCCACTGGAGAAATTATGATGAGAATTTATGGGAGGTTCATCCCACAAACATTCACCAGGGAGGATTTATAATCCATGGAATCAATAATGGATATATTAGCTATTATCACAGATGACATATCCCCTAAATTTTTGGAGCCGTGTTTGAATAGTTCTAATAAACATGAAAGATAAGATAGAATGTGTAGAAACAAAATCAAATATTATATTCAATATTATTGAATGGATAACTAGAATACCGGTCACTAAATCATTTTCTGGAACCACCTCAAAAGTAGTGATAGCATAAGCCATTTATTGTTTCCTTTGATGTTGTTGGTTATTTCCTCCAACAATCCTAGGTTTAAGGAATTTTTTGGCATAATTCCCAGGCTCCTTGTAGTTGTATCACTACTATAAAGGTTTAGTATTGTTCTTAAACTTCTTTCATATTTTATATTAGTGAGATTATTCATATCCCTTCAGTAGTACATGGCTAGATGTCTCATTCTTCCACATTTGGAGTAATTATTGGATCCCTTAATATAGTTCCCAAGATTATTCTTTACCTAAAATTTACAAGTGGGATATTTAGTCTTCATTCCATCATGAATTTTTTTATTGAACCACCTATTTTTTCTCCATTTTATACATCATATCACCAGGCCTACGAGACCACTGAGAGTCTCCAATATCCATTTCAACCTTGAGGGAATATTAGACAATCTCCTCATAACTATTAATTCCACAAATCTCCAAAAAAACATCATAAACTGAGCTTTAGTCTGCTAATGAATCAATCCACCTTAATTTCGGTGTTCATGACAAAGCCAGAGGTGTACCTATCATGTCTTATAATGATTTCTTCATAATAACTAATTAAATCGTCTTCATTTTTATTAAGAATTAGGAACTCTTCTTCTATATTGAGACTAAGGATACAAGAACAAAATATTTATTTCAAAACATCCTCTTTAATTCCTTCCAATCCATGGAATCAATTTCCTCTTGGGGAATTGATATATGGTCAGTTTCGACCACTGATTATCTTCTACATAAAAACCATACACTTCCAGTACAACATTTTCTTCTTTTGAGCACTAGAGGATGGAAAATATCATTTTAATGGAGTTAATCCCCTATTTCACGACGAGGGGATTAAAAGATCCTCATAACCTAGGAAGTCATTTCTACATATTGGATTCTATGAAACATTATCTTTTCATATAAGAGGAGGTTGTTCTACATGATTCATGTTATTATTAATAACTTGAACCATCTTAGAGGGTACATTTACGATGTTTTCATCACCCACTCCCATCAAATAAGGCATATCATTAGTGAAATATTCACATTTACTATCACATTTTATATTGAAATGCATTATTCTGTTTCCCTCTATTAACTTGGAAAATTAACGTACAATTAGGAGGATTTAATACATAGATAATAAAAAAAGGAAGCATTGAACAAAAAATGATAAACATATAACAGAAGAGTACGGTCTAACATAGGATTCCATAGGTTTCAATCTATGTTATCCATGATCATTTATTCCTATGGGCTTATTTATTATTATTCTTATTATTATTATTATTCCCATAATAAGGGATCATACCATGTTTATAAATTTACAATGTATATCCCACGAGAGTGTCAAATCAAGAGTGTAGAAAGGCTCATTGTTGTGTACTAGGATACCCCGGGCTAGGGCCAAAACTCATTGTCAAAATTTTCACTGCTATGTACATCTATGCCCGAGCAGTATTTACATATTTGTATTCATACATGGATTTATTTTCCTGATGAACCACTTACTCTATACTCACCAAAAATTTAGGGATATTTTCATATACATAGTCTCATCCATAAGGTTCTTACTAGGGTGCTATATGTCAAATCAACAGAAATTACTAGACCATCCTTTGATACAAACTATAGAAACCATAGCCTTTTCACATTACATTACATGATTTTAAGTATACTTATACATCATAGTTCATTCCAAGGATAATTTAGTATGGTGTCCTTAAATAGAATGTACATAAGACCATTGATGTGGGACTAAAAACACATCTTTATTAAATCAAAAAATTGTGATCCTAAGTTACATTGTGGTCATACATGTACAATGGGTACCATGGGGATAACATGATCAAAGGTTAGAGATAAAAATACTAGTAAGGGTGTATATATAAGAAAAAGGATTAAGGAAAAGGGTTAGAAGTCATGAAATAATGATAAAAAATGCATGGAACATTTGGTATCATAACACATATACATAGGATTATATAAACATGGATTCAATGAAATGTTGAAGAAACATAAAACATGACTTTAGTATTAGTTAATTCAAACCACCAATACCATTTCCAATTTTCGAACAAGCCATGGATAACCTCCAACATCATTACACATAGTAGCAGAAGCCAAGGCTAACAACCGAGACCCTTTCACATAACGCCTCATGAGACTAAACATTACCCAATGCATTGATGTTCTATCTACGTGATCCCAAATTAAAATTTCATTAATATGTTTTCCAAATAATGAATCTTACATATTCAATCATATATAAACATGAGGGTACCCATGGAAAGAAATAGGAATCAGAATCAGGTCATTAAGCATAGTAAATGGGTGTATCATACAAGAGTCCATAAAATGAAGGAATTAGCTTATACATGGGAATTAAGAAGGTTAAAAGTAATATATCATGAGAAATCATGTAAAAAAGTGGTGAAAACTTTTTAAAAAATTAAACAACCATTATAATTAAAACATCTTAGTGCAGTTTTATGGAAAATTCTAAACAACATTTAAAATATAAAAAGGGAGTAATCTTGTGTATAAAAATTGAAGTGAACCTAAAAGGATATTATAATAAAAATACTAATTGTATAAATACAATGGGCGGTTAAAAAATAAAATATATTGCACATGATATTGGGTAAGAATTTCGGATGTTCACTCAAAATAGGTAACCTTAGTGGGAACAATTAAGGAGGCAGTCACTAAAAACATGTATATAAGTAAAAGATAATGATGAATGGGTCTTGGTAAATGAATTTTAAACATGTAAACAATATTTACTAGATTCATTGAAATATATTACATAATGTAATTTTGGTATAATTAAATAAAGGAAACCTGAAAGAATAAGGGTGATTCGTGCTGAATTCCTTATGGATTATCAGCAAGGTATCGAGTGTTAATAAGAGGGATTAATGAGAGAGAGAAAATATTTCTTATCACTTGTAAACCACAGAGTAAATATGAGGGAATTGATAAATAATACCCCATACATAGGTATTACACATAAAAGGGTATATAATAGAGGAAACTCTTGAATAAAAGTGAAATTATTATGATTACTTGACATATGAAGGGTAGTTTTCTCTTCATATTATTAATGACCCGAATAAAAAAATTAGGTTTATAAATTAATTAGTAAAAAAACATTTCCATATTTAATCTATTTAATATACCCTTTCTAAATTCTATCATGGCCTTTTTAATTAGATAATTTTTTCAATTTCATTGTTTGGATCTATTCATTTTATTGGTTTTCAAGATTGGTTTTCTTGTTTTCATGAATGGAGAATCATGTAAAAAAGGATAGTTCTATAGAATTGAAGTTATATGTTTTTATTGAGAATACATATTCTTATATTTTTATAAAATTCATTTAGTTATTTAGAGTGATGGGGAATAATTATATTAAATAGTTATCACAAATGATTGAATTAATATTAGAGATTTTGATCACAAATAACAAGTTTGGTATTATTATTTTACATCATGAGTGCATATGGATTACAGAACATTAAATAAGATAAAAATATGTATAATATTCTGGTTCAACATTAAAAATGGTTTGATGACCTAAATTTATGATAGTAATATAAATTGATAACCCTTTGTCATTGAGTGTGAAAAATTAATACAAGTCAAACAGTGTTTTCATTTATTTAATATAAAATGTAGTAAAATGAGAGATGATAATGAAATATAACATTAAAAGAAAAAATTACAATATATGTATTTTAATTGATTTTTTATACCATTTTTATGAGGATAGGTTAGGAAATAAATGAGAACAATGGAACTTAAAAATGAAAGAGAATAAAAGATGATTTTACCTCTAGAATCAACCTTCATTGATATCCACATAAGGGGAGGTTAGTTTTTATTTTTAGGAGGGAAAGGGTTGTTTAAATTGGGGGTGATTGGGGAGATATTTGAGAATAATATAAGAAAGGAACAAGTATTGATTGTAGTGAAAGAAGATGGAGTGTTTGAGGAGTGGGGGTTATAGTGGAGGAGAGGAGGGTTTTCGAATTATTTTACTCTTTATTTTATAATTTTTACAACGACAGAAAATATTATTGATTTGTGTGGCCAATAATAGTAATTTTTTAATGTGTTTTAGAACTAATTGGTCTAAAATCAGAATAAACAAATCAATGACTCAATAAATACATTATTTAGCATTTATCATAAATAATCATATTTTATTATTCATCAAAAATCCAAGAATTTTAGGAAAATCCCAAAAATTCACCCTATAATTTTTTTTGGGTAGATTCCAAAAATATAGTCCCTTTTTCTAAATAATTTCTTAAATATGATTAATTTAATTCTAATTTAATATCATAATTTATTTGAGAAATTAAAATTTCGAAACATTTATTTTCTTATTCCAAGATATTAGTATATCCTACTTCCACATAAATCAAATTTATATAATATGATATGTATTTTTACTATTCGTTACATAAATATTCATAAGGGAAATGTAACTAATCACAATGGTATGTTGCTATTCAACAAAAATTAAGAATGTCTTATTGGATTATAAACATCTTACTGAATATAACCATAAATGTCAAATTTTTTAAAATAAAAATCACAAAAGTGACGTAATTAAGTATAAAGGATATGAAGTGCATATTAGATCATTGTGTTGTTATTTAAAGTGATTATATCACATAATTTTAAGAAGAAAATTTAAATTAAATAAAATTGGTTCATTAAAAATTATATTTCGATCAACTCACATATTTATTTCTTATAATTTTTGAAATCATATTAGAAATTATATATGAATGATTATGATTGATGAGATCAACAAGTTCCTTGATTTATAAATATTTAAAAAAATAGATGGAAATATTTCATTAAAACATAAATATATCATTGATATATTTGAAATATTTAGTTTTTAAAATCCACTGATTATATGAACTCTCTTATAATACAATATCAAGAGTTATTATTTTTTATTATGGGAAATTTGTTTATCTAAATCATTATATAATTATAATATAATGAATACCCTATTATAAAAATCAATAGAATTGAATTATTATATATATTTTTATATGTGTGATGTTTGCAGAAAATATAGACGACTCAAATCCAAAATTTGTATAATTTTTTTTTACAATAATGAATCTTTGGAAAATTATTTAATTTCTTCTCAATTATATGATTTGGTTCTTAAATGTAACACATATATTTGATTTGTAGAGTTTATATTATATTGAAAAATTACATGTGAAAATTTCATTTCATATGGTATGAAATAGGTTTTTTTCCTTAAAGATGAAACATTTTGTATCCCATTTCACTATTGAAAAAAATATACGAGTAGGATGTTTCTATAATCAAGTGTTATCGATGTATCATGCAATCAAAAATTATAGTTTAGGTTTCACACAATCACAAATTTATTATAATAGTACTTTTTCAATTTCTTAATCATGAAACTATCACATAAATTACAAGAAATTATTATATATATAATAAAAAATTTCTTAGGGATCACATGAAAAAATGGTATGTAGTACTTCACTTTTAAATAATTGAAAATTATAATATAGATATTTTTATAATGAACTTAAATTCATATAAATTATATTTCATTGAATATAATATTGGTATAATCTATAAAAATTTATTTAAATTATTGTTAAATAAAATATATTAACATTTTTGAATCCTTTAAATATGTAGAATGACATTTTTTACTCATCAGATTTTCATTTCATGACTTTATCTTTTCTATGTTTTTTCTTTTAATATATTTTTTAAAAGGAATTTATAATCATATTCTAATAAAACTTTAATAAGTTATCCATTTTATAATATATATGTTTTTCAAATTTGAACCATTTAAATATAAGTCATATATTAAATTTCCATTGAATATTTCCATGAACTATCCATAATAGAGTAAAATATTTTAACATTATTTATTTATAACATTTGGGATATTTATCATCAATAATAATTTCATTTGTTGACTTTAGCTTCCAAAAAAATTTATAATAATCAATAGAGGTGGTATTCTTTCTTCATGATTGTTATTATTTGTTATTTTACACATTAGTAGAATAAATTTATTTTTATAAGGGGAGTAACTTTTACTATACATTTACAAGTACTTATAAATCAGAATTGATGAAATATATTCAATTGAAAAAAAAAATTAATTTAATTTTTAAAGGAAATTTTAAAAAATATGTTTTTTTATATGTTTTCATGGGTATAATTCTACACCACGTGATATAATAAATTAAAATATTTAGTGGGATACATTTTTAAAATGTCTATAGAAGTATGTCAATCAGATATCATTTAAAAGAATTCAAATTTAATATATTTAAAATCAATTAATATTTACTAAAACGAATCTTATCCATACTACCTCTATGTTAGAATATTATATTATACCTTAAATTCAAACTGTGATGCATGGAGTTCATTCTAAATAATATAACATGTCATCAAATCCATTTGGACTGCACTAATAGAAAAATGGAAATAAAGGTGATGTTCCAAGAATGAGAATTTATAATAATGCCTAAAATTATAATAAAATTCAGGGTATGACTGTAAATATTAGTATAGAATATATGGTCTAACATTTGAGATTACCATATAAAATGAACAGGTAAGATAAGAAAGAATATTTGGAAATGAATCAAAATATAAAAATCTTATAATATCTCTATGTTGATGGAATGTGTTAAATATATGATGAAATATTAATGTATCTAGTGAAATAAGAAATTGATTAGACAAAACCAAAGGGTAAAAAATTGTTATTTTGGATTTTATTTTTTATTTAAATAAATTTATTCATTTCTTTTTAATATTTTATATTTATTAATTATTTATTCATAGATATAAAATAAAATGGGTTTGAATCTTTATATATATGAGGTTTTTAATATTTTATAATATATTTTTTAGGAATAATATATTATTTATAATTTTACTGGAACAAAAGATATAAATATTTAATGGTGGATTATTATTCACATGATGTATTCATTTTATTATTTAAATTTTTCATTTTTTTCATAATAAATGATTTGGATTATTTTAACCATTCACTCACATGTTTTATTTTTTTTCAAGTCATAATATATTTTTTAGGAGATTTATATATTTATAACTTTCTATAGTAATTTTTCTATGAATATTATATTTTGAGTCACTGAAATAACAATGAAAACAATAAAGACTGATAATTTTGAAGTCTGAACATTAAGGATTGGTTACATGAAACATATTAATAATCTATGTAATTTTTGTTGATAAATTTATATATAGATAATTTAAAATTAATATTTTATTGGTATATGTTGCTATTATTATTGATTCTATTAAAAAATACAGAAATATTTTGCCTATTTTGTACCTTTAATTTTCTATCATAATAATCTATAAATATAGATTTAAAACAACAAAATAAAGAACAATATTATAAAAAAAATGTAATAGAAAATTATAAATATTCGTGTGCATTTTAAAATTTAAAATGATCATGATTCGAATAGATATTCTCATGATTCTAACAAATATATTTACAATTTTTTTACTAATATATATTATTTTTTAGGATAAATTTTATATATGTAATTATTTTTATATTATGTAATCATTACCTCCTCATGCATGATAAATGGATTTTATAGATATATAGATATACGATTTATTGGTCCTATATTATCGATGGCCTATATGAAAATAATGATATTTTATTAATGTATAATACTATATACCTATAGAATAGTTATGTCGAGGAATACATGGGATATAATTAAATACATTATGATATGTTAGATATTAGGGATTATTTATAAAAATTATAAAGGAGTGGGCACACTAGATCGGGTCTTATAATCCTCCATTCACATTGGATTTAAAATTATGATTATCAAAAACATTTACATGAGTATTTTTGTTTTTTAAAAATTACACTTTAATCATTTTTAATATTTAAATGAATTCCTTTTTAAATAACCATTGGTTTGAATTTCCTATTTCCAACATTTTTAATTCCGTAATAAGATTTTTACAAACATTTGATATAACTATTTTTTTCTATATTAACAATATTTCATACTATTTTTTTCAAATGCGAGTATTAAAATTCAATGACAATTTAAGAAATTTGATATTAGTGTATATGATTAAATTAAATCCTTGGGAATTAGAGATCATTTAAACTAAAATTAACTAAACATCACATATATTTTCAATAATATATACATTGGATAATGAATTCATAGAATATAAATTTCATAATGTACATGTCCTATCTTTCTTTCTCAATAGATAAATTAAGGTTATAATAAACATTTTCATGGGGGATTCAAGATTAATTTTTACTTTTATATGAACATGAACTTATCTATCCAAAAAATTTATTGGATTGTAATTTGATCTATGATAATCCCAAAATATTATTTGTGGTCTATTTTACATGAATTTTCCATGGATGTTTAAAATTCATGTTTTCATATATTATTCATATTTTCATAGAGAAACAAATTTCACTATTATGGTTGATAATGTATCCATAAATATAGAAAAGAAGATAATATTTTTATGGATGAACTATGATTACTAAACCAAGATATAAATGTATTATGAAATAAATTATTGTTGTTAAATAAATTGTGAGGATAAAAGGTTAACGTCTAGTTGTGGTTTGTTTCTTATTGAAAAGTGTGTTATTACTAAATAATATATTCTTGAATATTGTGACACACAAAATTATTGAGGATCAATATATTTTTTTTATAGATTCCACAACTAAATTTATCTGGATAAGTACACTAATGGATGATCTCAAGGATGGCGTGTTGTATCCACGACATAATAGATGTGATAGAAATATATAAATAATTTATTAAATTAATTAATTTTTGAATTGAATAACAAATAACCTTGATATTAAATATCATTTCACCAATATTCATGTGGATTGAAAGGTTTTATATATAGATGTTTTTCATATAATAGAGAAAATACCGGATGTGTTTTCCACAATATAATCATATGATTCTTTTCAATAATTGAAATTGATGATTGTATATTAATTAAATGCCTCAAAATGTTATTTAATGTTGTTTTTTTACTACATGTGACTTCATAATTTAATTTTATTTGTAATAATGGGGAAAATTCTATATAATTCAATTTATGTTTATCGATTCATGCATTTTGAAATTTTGATTACTACAATAATGGGTGTATTAAATGATATTCATTTTTTTATATGGTAATATATATAGGTATATTGTAAAATTTAAATGAAATTATTTTTTCCTAATGAATTTTTCATAAGTTTTTAATTAAACATACAATTTTTTTAATGTGGAGAACAATTTTCATCAGTGTTTTTGACGAAACAAAAAAAACAAAAAAGAAATCATGCAAATTTAAATATCACTATTATAACCGAGCTAAATATTTAGTGTCTAGGAATTCAATAAAATACATTATGAAATTCATATAAAAGTTATAATAATGACAAAAATAATTATTTGTTTGTATTAAATAATCATTTAATTATTTAGTAATGTCATTTAAAATAATAAAAATACATTTTTCCAAAAAAAATTATTTTCTTACTAAAAGATTATTAATATTATATTAAAACATTTGAAAAGTTATTTTAAAAAATTAAATTCGGTTTTTTAATAATCATATAATAATGTTTTTTGGATTGAATGTTTAGGATTTTTTTTAAAAAAATATTTATTTTCTAGTTAATAATGAAAAATATCCTTTTGGTAAAAAAATTAATTTATTATAAAACAATATGCCATTTAAATGTCACATTATGAAATATTCTACACATAAGTGAAAAATATTTTTTATTTATTTACCTTCCAACAAATTATTTTCAATAAAATAATCTCTAAAAAGGAATATATTATACGTTTATTCACAAGTTATAAAAAACTTTTTTTATAAAACTCATTTAAAATTTAAAATTATTTTGTATTTATATTTAACAAAATAAACCCAAAATAAGAGTTATTTAAATAAAAATTAAAAATTAAATACCTATATTATTGAATTTTAATTTATATAGTGGTTCTTTGTATTCAATGTTTTAATATAATATTATATTCTCTGGGAAAATGCATTTCCAGAAAACCACATTTCATCACGATTTTGGGTTTCATTTTAAATTATGTTATTCCACTCATGGGAATTAAATATTATAAAATTGATTAAATATTTACTATCAGAATAATGCATATCATATAATTAGGTAAACTTATTTTTTGGGCATACTGAATAGTAGAAACATTAAAAGAATATTTACCGTGGTAAAAAATATAAAATGGTAAATGTGAGTACTCTTAGAGGTAAAGAGAATAATATGTATATTTATATATGTAGAGATGTGTACCATTTTTCATCTTATCCAAAAATTTATTATTAATTTTTGGAGTCACGTTGTGTGTATTGCACATCCCATTAATTAATAGTTTCTGGAATTTAAAAGAAACCCACTCTTCCTCTATTATAAAAGGGAAACCCTTTACCTATCATATCCAATTCAGAAATGAAAAACCATCACATTCATTGATGATCATCCCATTTCAACTCCACACATAAATTCCCATGAACTATATTCCTTATTTTGATTATAATAATCCTAAATAGAAATCCAAGATAAGATGTATTGTTCATAACCGAGCTTCTTCAATTTAATTATTTTTCCACCTTCTTCAAATTAACCAAATAATTATAGTATAGAAAACACTTTATATAACATATGTTAATTTTTTATAATTTACATTTTATAAATTAAATTGTTCTCCACATCCATAAAATCTGATGTGAATCTATCATTTTTGGTATGCCAAACTTCTAGCATATAAACCAATCTATCGAATTTTTAATTATTTCCTCTCACATATTTTAAAGATTAAGGATTTAAATATTATATAATATATTACATAAATGTTAAATCCTCTATAGATTTAATATATTTTAAACAACATCACCTTTCAATTCATTTTAATATGATATTATTGTTCATGTGTATGGGGAATTACTTCCATATGAGGCGATGCGATTCCTTTTTTCTAATAAAACACATGGACGGTTTATTTAAGAATATTTAAATAAATAATATTTAATTAATGATAAAAATATATTTGGATTATGATAAAATAAATCATATTTTATTAATTAAGATCAATTAGAAATGGAAATGTTATTCATTCATATGGATGACCTACCTTCTCAATTCTTGTAACATAAATTATTTTTTATAAGAAAATTTCACAGTTTGTTCTAAATTTGAAATCTATATATAAAAATAATTATAATGTGATTATTATTATTATTATTATTATTATTAAATAATAATATAATTGAAATTATTCAACTTTCAAAAGTTGTTTTAGAAATATAATCCCAATATCCTAAAAAATTAGAAGATCATAAAATTTTATTTAATTGAATATGATTTGTTAATATATAAAATAAATGGAATAATAATATTTTATTACTAATTGATAAAGAAAATTATTAACCTATTTCAATTATTTATGATAAAAATGAATTCACATGATGAATCAGTCTCAACGTAAAAGACAAATTTAAACCTCCATTTTCTTTCAGGTATGACTACTCTCTCCAAAACATGGTGTATGTATCCATTTAATATTATGGAATGATTATAAATTCATTACATGTGTATCTAATATATATATACCGATATTAATCCCCCATAATTTTATTGTGTAATACATGACTACTAATCACCTATCCAATTAATTTATTAAGATTAATATTAAAATTATGATATGAGTAAAAATTATGAAACCCATTTTCTATACAATTGTACTTCTTATATTAAAATAGTATGAATTAATTCCTTGTATGAAACACATATGATTGTACATGTTATGAATGTGACATGTAGGACCAATATTATATGTCCCCCCCCAAAGCATTGTGTAATTTTTAGACCCATGATATGACATGTATGGGATCAGGGAGTAAACCTAATCCATTATGGGACTATATCCAATATGTTATGTTGTATCAAAGGTTGTAATTTACTATTTTTTTGTCATGTTTTATATATATTCAACATTTATAATCATATGGTGTCATGATATTTCTCTTATTATTCCTTTTGATTCCACATGATAATTCGATTCTTTTGTATCATTTTATACCTTTTACATAGTTGAAATTTTTAATTATCATGATTATGCCCTTTCTAGATTTTTTATGGTGCCCTTTATTTTATTATTCCCTCTAGTTATCCTATGTCCTTTTATAATCCCTAAAGTATTTAGGTGTATATTTTAGGAAAATAAATAAATATGGCATGTTTCATTTTATTTGTCATGTATTGTACACCATGTTATCCAAAAAATATAGGAACATTCAATTATTCTTCTGTATATAATGATAATTATGTAAATAATAATGATATAAAAAATGTAAAAATTATTTTGTAACTATATTAACAATATTTTAATCGTCAATTAATGAATTCATTCTTACAAGATTACTAAATATAACAGAAATTGGAATAATTGGTTGAATCACTAGATAAATCTGAAAAAAAGGTTATCTCCTTTGGTATCATGTGTTCTCTCATATAATGAGAAATATTGGTATTTTCCTGTGTAATTAATAAGAATATATGTCTATTCATAATTCAATTCTAGTAAATGTGTTCCTTTAGCAATAATAATTTATTATAAAAATTTATTTTTTCCATCATTTTTTCCTATCTAGTAGGATTATAATTATTCAATGATCATTAATTACAAGGTAATTGATTTTAAATATGATTTATATTCCTTTGGTGAACAAAAAATCTAAAGAGGGGATTTTTCATGCAAATAAATGATGATACTATATGAATGATGTCAAATATTTAGATGAATATAATATGATTTTATTTTAATGGAGGGATGCACTATTTTTTATTTATTTTTGGGATAATTTGGAAATGAATTGAATTTATTTCTATATGTTTACAATAGTTGGATTTTATTTTTTCGTATATCATATATAAATAGTGAGTCATATTTTGTTTTGTTAAGTGAAAAATCTATGAATTATTAGAGAGGGTCAAACTTTATTTATAATTTTTATATTTAAGTGAAAGATGAGAACATTTTTTATATTAGCTTTATGAATTTTATTATGAAATTATGAAATCATGTAATTCATTTTAAAAAATTCAATGCACATGAATTTTTAAGAAAAATGATAAAATTTAAATGTAGCATGAGTTTTTTGAAAAACGTTTTTACAGTAATATAATTGTTTAAAAAAGTTAGGTAAATTAGAAATTATATCTCACATGGGTTTTAAATGGGACCTATATATTTAGATGAAATATTTAATATTTTGAAGATTTCATAAGGCCTTATTAATTTTGTAATGAATTTGAGTTTTCCAATTCTATTTTTTTAAAATGAATGAATCGACAAGTATATAAAGACCTTATGAAATTGTGTATCTACTAATAATTCATATATTTTTATTTTTATTAATTTATTATAAATTAATGACATATACTTTTTTAAAAATTTATAAAAATTTGTACTCAGTCATAATAAGCATTTTTTTATGTTCATAATTGAAATTTATTTCACAATAAAATATTGTGATTCAGGATTTCATTTTAGGATTCCATGCATATTATAGGGAAGCATTATCAAGTATCTGTAAAAATTTATGTATAAATGGATTGGCTATTAAATTGGAGAAATTTCAAGGTTTTTTATGATGTATAAGAAGAGAAGATCATAAATATTTTAGTGGAATAATTAAATGGTTATGAACATGGACAAAAATATAATAAATTTCAGATTAATTATTTGAGATTAAATAGTATTAATATTTTCCACAAGGATTTATGAACCACTAACTTATGTTATAGATAAGGTTGTAGAATGTGGAATTTCTATAAATGATTTATTGGAATAATATAATATATTATTATATCAATATAGATAATAGAAACTAATTAAAATTTTGATAGATTTGAGAAATAAAAAATTATGAAATGATACACGACATTTTTAAGAATCCAATCATTTTCATGAGGGTACAAAGGAAGAAGAATTAAGAAGTATTGTTTTCCCACAAATTATTATATAATGGAATATATAGAATATTTAACATTAAAGAGTAAAGGTTTAAAATTAAAATTCTATATAGTGATGATATAATTAGACTCTCAATTACTAGATGAATCACATATAAATTTAAAAAAAACCTAAATCATTTAAAATCATTGGGATTTACAAATAATGTAACACAAGTTCAAAAATAAACTATTATTTATGCAATACACAATTTTTTACTAGGGTTTATTGGGATATTCTGATTTCTTGATCAAGTGAAAGATTATATTATCTTATTATGTGAGAAATATTTTATATTATTTTATCATTTTAATACATATTTATGAGTATAATTTCGAAAATAAGTCAAATTAAACTAATCAGAAATTAATGATTCAGAAAATTTTGAATTTAAATAAATTCTATAACATTGACCCCCCCCCCACACTGTAGTGAATTTACTGCTCATTTTTTTATTTTAAAAATGTTGTTTAATGGTTCATAAAAATATTATAGGGACAACACTCAATTAGATACCCTGAAAAAAATTCATGGTATTGACTATAAAAAAGAGATGTTGAGATTGAAAACGATGACCATAATGTAACTTATCCATGTAGAAGTACTTTCGGTTGAAATGTAAAATCTATGAAAAGTAATAATAATTTTAGGATTGATTAGTGGTTGAAATATTTATTTTTTTAAGAAAGATATTTCGATAATATCCTTTTATATTATTGTGGAGTAATTTTGAAATTGAGACGGAGGAAAATGGTAAGAATGCCCTATAAGAAGGTGTAGTTCCAACATATAAATTCACATCGGGGAAGATATGACATTGAGTTTTATAACAACATATGTGAGGTGGTTTAGTGTAGAAAAGAGAAGGTAGGATAAGGATGCTTCAACACAATAGTTCAAAACGATTTGATGGTTATTATGTAGAAAATTTTTATTCATAAACAATGAAAATATGAATATGAATAATTTCTTATAATTTGATTTCTTCACGTTATAATTATTGTGATATTATAGTTACAGTTAGTGTGCTATTTTTTTATATTTATATATTATATTTTATTAATTTTATTATTATTATTATCATTGTCATTATTAAAATTATTGCATCAGCATTAATGTTAATGTGTTGTGTGTGGTGGGTGGGGAATTCAACGTGTTGTCAAGTCCCTATGATCATATTACTTACATGTTTGTTTTTATAATTTATATTTTTTTATTATAACTAATATCATTGTAATCTACCCAATAGATGAATGTTGTAGATTTATCATTCATGTAAATCATGTGTACGTTTTAAATCCCATGTAGTCTAATTTTATAGAACAATTTTAATTTGATTTTTTGTGGGTTGTATGTGATGTAATTGTGAAATGAGAGTGTTATTTTCAATGATTCTATTATTAATGATTTAATATATACTATATGTGTGATGTAATCATGAAAATTAGGAAATATAATTATATCATGTTGTTGAATTCAGGTATCATATGATACATATTATAAATGACACCCTCTAATAGCATGAAAAGAAATATACAATATAGAGGTGTTTTATTTCATGTGATTTCGTCATATGAATATAATAGCATCCAAGAATTATTCATTTATTTTTTATCATAGTGTCAATTAAATAGAATCATTAGTGATTTAATGATGATATTTACATTATCTTAAGGCTATAAAATTTTCAATCAATGTTTAAAAAATTAAACCCAAACCCCATCAATAAAAACAATAATATAGGAATATGAGTCTTGGATCTGCACATATGATTTGTGTGTGATGAATTTTATGATGTACTATTATGCTATAATTTTCGTTATTGTGTAACAACATTAAAAAATTTATAATTTGTTTATCATTTTTATTAGTTATCAAAACAATTCATAATTGCAACCACATATCCAGTTTTTTCTAATGAATATTTTAAATTAAAATTTATTACATCTATATAATTATTGAGTTAAAGTTAAATAAATGAGATAATTAGGGGGTTTTATTTTTGAATTTTTTTGTGTTTTGATTGATAGTTCCTTGGATTTAAAATAATTTATTTTGATGCCAATAAATAAATTCTATTTATATCATAATGGAGAAATATGTTTATCAATATAGAACATATGTGATTAATAAAATATTGAATATTTATTTCATACATGTAAATTTAAAATGTGAACTAGGGATGATTTTGATGATTAAATATTTAAGTGAATTCAATTGGGACTATTAAATTTATTAATGATTGTGAGGATTAATGAAAAATAATGGTAAGATACATAATAATATTCTGTATTAATTTTTTATTGGTATTGAAAATTTTATTCATCATTATTAAAAAAAATTCTGGTTATAATTTTGGATTAAAAAATTATTATGTTTGACAATTTAATGATTTATTCATAACTTTGATGATATATTATATTTCTGAAATATGAGGTCCAATGATTCATTGATCAAAAAAAGACCATGGAAGATAGAATTTAAATATTTTTTAAATTATTAGACTCATACTGATTAAATTATTTTTGATAACTCAATAATTATAATGATTATTGATTTTTAATGGAATAAATAATATTTAAATTATTTTTAATTCAATATTGAAAATATGGGGATCATTATGATGATTGAGTTATTTATATTATTAATTATTATAATGAATAACATTGTGGTTAAATTAATGTTTCTTATTTGATTATGTATCTACTATAGTGGTAAAGCCTAAAATTAATATACATTATAGAATGTGGAGGTCATATTGAACTATACCTATTAATAGATTTTATTAAACAGCCATATATTTATTAAATATATTTTATAATTAAAATGTAAATTGTATTATTTGTGATGGGTTGTTTGTTCCGAGATCCCGCAGAAAACAGTGATTTATGAAGGTGTCCCCTAAGAAAACACCAATTCCTAAAAATGATGTCATAAAAATAATTTTCATGATGGTATATAGCCAAAAAAATTATTTATACTATTTAGGTATCCCATCACATAAAAACATTCTTCATATATAAAAAAATATCTTTTGTGATGGTAATATTCACCCATCACAAGTAAATATTTTTTTTGGGTGAATCATCCCTCATAAATGAAGTAAAAATATTATTTTAATTAAGATTTTTTTAAAAATAATAACAATAAAATATTTGACTAAAATAAATATTCACAAAAATATAAAAAAAGACTATATATTACTATAAATATATAAAGTAATACAAATATTAAAAAAATCAATTAAATTGATTATAAAATAAATTTGAAAAAAATTCATAAATAACTCTAGGGTGTATAATATTGATGAGGTCGTAGAGAAAACTCCAGCCATTAATCTCGATCTAGTTGTCACACGTAATCCATTAGCTTCTCATGTTATTTCTATTAAAATTGACGAATCACATCCAGTTGCATTTGTCGTTATCGATGAAAATCTTCCTTCTCCCAACCCCTAGACTATATTAGCTAACTATAGTCTCTCATCTACTCCAAATACTATGAGGTAGATCATGATGACTCTCTATGAGATCCACTCGATATAGAAAATTTTGTTGATATAGTTCAATAATAAATCTCAGACATAAATAAATAGTTGATACTAATAAAAGGAATTTTTTGAACGCTTTCTGAGTCTCCAGGGTCAATAATGCATCGTCAAATCCTATTTAACCAGAGATATAATCCTCAAAATTTTTTGGTATCCTATAATGTGTATATAAATTCATCAACTCATTTGAATCCTTAAATGAAAAATTATAAATAAAATTTTTAAAATATTATATGTGGTTAACTTTTGATGTAAAAAAAATTATATTGTCAGCAATGTTTCATTAGAAAAAACCTGTAATATCTATAGTGAAATTATTATTTTACATCATTTTATAATAAAAAACTCTATAATATATGGATGCATGACTGCCTATGTGATTATAAAATAAAAAATTTACATTTAATGTTATATAAATTCTTAAAATAATTACTTACCATTTTGTGTCAATGCATAATGAAGATATTACTACTAGATCGATGTGTCACCTCTTGTCTCCCCCATTTATAAAGACCTAATTATTCTCTCATATGAAAACTATCTAGAATCTAGTAGGAAGATAATACTTTCAAAACATAATGTGAGATGTAATCTAGTCAGTTGGAATAGAACGATAGATCAAAATCTATGACTCATGTTTCTTGCATTGATTCCCTCCTAATATTATCCAAAAACTAATGAAAATGCTCACACATACAAATATTAAAATGCCCCTAGAAAAAGGAAATCATGATATCCTAGACATGATACAATAACAATAAAATTAATAATATATTTTTAATAATTAAATAAAATTAAAATAACTAGTATTTATTTACATACCATCTAATGATCATTTATACTGTGATGAACAACAATTGGAATTTAATCTCAAGGTGAAAATTTGGTAAAAAATAATTCTCCAATCTATAACTCCCATGTCCAATTGTTATATGTGATAATTAGTTAAATATATAACAAATAATCAATAAATTATTTTATTACAATGTTTATGAAAATTGGTGAAATCTAACTACAATACACAACTGGAAAGACCACTGGATGTGGGGATCAAACTCAATACATTTACTTACCTCATGTATAGGGCTAGGAATAATCCATATCACAAGACCACAACCCATTTGAGTTGATGAAGAACCAAAAAACATCTGAGGGTCAGATGATGAATCATTGGAAACATCACCCTGTATTTTTGAATCATCCAAAAAAATAAACAAATCAGATAAATGATCTACAACCATCTAAAACATGAAATTACTATTATTTGAAAATAATTTTAAACTAGTATTATATATTAAAATATATTATTTGTGATTATAACAATCATTTAATTGTGAAATATTCATCATTATCCAAATCCTAAAAATCTAATGTTTTAGTGTCAATATGTTCACATTCATCTTTATTATCATACATATACGTTGGAGTTTCCACTTCATCATATCTTACTATAATAATATAATTTGTTACATCAACAACAATATCATCAACATTGATAATAACTATGGGGTATCATCATATATATTCATATCTATTCATAGAAAATATGGATTTGGTTTTTTCCCTTGAACTTCAGTGGAACCAAATACACATTGGATAAAAAAATTCATGACATTTCATTTATATAATTCTCTACCAATAACTTAATCATCTTAAATCAGTATAATTAATTTTCTAAAAAACTTTATGTGCATCATGTTCCCATAAAAAAGGTTTATTTACGATTTCCATGATTTTATATATAAAATCAATGATTCCATAGATCCTAAGAACAAGTAAGCCTCTATTAGTATCAACCAAGAAAATATTAACATCAATAAATAATTTTTCACAAGATATCATAGTTGAATCATATCTTCCAGCATTCCATAAATGTCAATGTTACATTCTTTTTATAAAAATACTCTCGTTAAAAAACCAATGTTGATAGTTTTTTTTTCAGATTCTTCATATATACGTTTGTGAAATCGAAAACCATTAACCAAAAATAAATTATGAGGTTTAACAGTATTGTATGGTGAGTAAAACAATAAAACAAATCCATTATTAATTTTATCAGTATGTTGATATACCTGATATAAGGACCAGATCTTAAACATTACTTATTATTGAATTAATTGAATATTTCACATTGAGGATCTTTTCAGGTTTAGAGTTTTAGATAATTAGGACATAAATATTACATCTAAAAGGTTAAAAAGTAGACACATCTACTCAGCTTTCATTTTTTCACAAAAATAAAAACTCTTGAACAAAAGAGTCATGTCTAGTTCCTTGTTTTAGACAGCCAAACATTTCCTGGATCCCATCCTTGACCCTATTCATCTTTATGTCATGTGAAAAACATTTTAAGAAAAACTTGGGATGAGCATAAAAAGCTCAGTAAGGGTTATAACAATACGAAAAGAAAACATTATTCCATGTATACATAAGAATCAATGAAATCATACTTTACTTATAAAGTATAAGCTATTTAACATACCTCATGAAATCATAAGATTTACGAATAACTCCTAGAAATCATAAGACATAAAGGTAACTTGAGTCATTCATAACATTCATACGTAGGGAGTAACCCTCATGGTTACATTTGTAATATCCATCACAGTATATTCCATAAATCTCATTGGAGAAACATTAACGTTTAACCCCTTTGCATTACCCAATGCATTGGAAAGCTATATCGGGCTCACCCGCCCTTAGTTTATCATGGAACCACCAGTCTTGATAAAAAACTCCCAAGAACCATAACATAATCATAGCACATAACTTAAGCATAAAATAAAGATAACATTCCCACACTACAATAACAATATAACATTTTAAGATATTGAAATAATGAATCCATTCTAAAAACGATTTTCAAAACCATTTAAAACATTTAATAAAGAGATTTTTAATAAAAGTGTCCCATACCACTTTGAAGATTTTAACATGTTAAACCATTAATAATCTTATAAATAAATCCTTAAAATCATTTTTAAAACATGGATATTATTGAGAAATATTTATAAGAATAAATAATTAAAACATTTAAAATGATATTTTAGTTAAAAGGTTTTCGACAAAATGAGAGACACTTGAATACAAATAATTGAGGAATGAAATTTAATTAGAACTTTATAATTTCATGATAATAAAGGTATTCATGGTATAATATGTCAAAGGACAGTATATACACCATATAACGGTGAGTTGGTCCATATCAAAAATGAAGTCTCAATTGAAATGTAAATTGAGATGAAATCCCTTATAAAGTTGGTTTCCTTGAATTAAGGATAACTCAATCTCATAATTATGTGTGAAAAATCTTAATACACCTAATATAAGAGGATATAAAGTGTAAAACAATCAGAGGTCATCCACAAATATTCATAGTATGACATAATCAAGAAATAGTGGTTTAACCCAAATAATTGAAATTGGGTTAAGAAGTTCCCTTGCAAAAATTCGACAGCCTAACGACATCACTTTAAAATTCAGAAAATGAGTTGATGAGAGAGAAAATGGTATCTCATAACTTGGAAATATAATTTACATCAATATGGATAGATAAGAACATATCCCAACAAAATAATATGTAAATTAAAAGACATAACAAAAAGAATTCTTTTAAAAATAGGAGTGTGAAAAGTTCCCTTACTGATTTGGGTAACTTTCGAAACGTACACCCCATGAAAGAAGGGTCATAAAATGAATATGTAAATACCCATAAATGAGATTATATTATACAAATATTAAAATAATGAGCAGTACATACACCACACAAATGGAAATATTGGCCAATGTAGCAGGAATCTCACCGGAATAAAAAGTGAGATGAAAATCCCCTTATGAAAATTCGGCAGCCAAACAGCGCCACATAAAACTTCCAAAAATGGATTGATGAGATAAAATAGGGTCTCTCATCATATTAAAATAAAATTTTAAGAATGATAAATATATAAGAACATCCCCCCACATAAGAAAGAGGATCTTAAAATAAGTTACTTAAAAGAGAGTACTTTAAAAGAAAAAAAGAGGTTGGATCCCTTACCTCAAGTATGATTTGTCTTGTTTGTTTCTTTATATTCCTGACTAATAAACTTTGGTAAATTTATAATTTCTTAATTTCCTCCTTTAAATATTATTATTCAGTTAATATCACATATTAAAATTTTATAATAATTGTTTAATAATGTGAGTTCATATCAGACGTTTTTGTCAATGTTTGGTACATGAGTCAAAAATGAACTTGTTTGAAAATGATTTTTCATGTAGTTATAATTAAATTATATCCAGAATAGTATTAATGATTTAAATATCATATATATCCAATACATATTCATTTTATACTATTCCATAACATTTGGAGATAAAAAGAAATGAAATGCACCATTCATGGAGAAGGTAGACCGTACGTACGTAAGAACGCTACTTTCATTTCTTTGACATATTAATGGAATTAAAATAATTGAGAGATATATATATTATAATTAAATTATAATACATATGTTTTATAGGTCACATAATTTCATTAATTTCATTCTTTATACATTCCATGTATTGCATGAACGAGTCACATCACTTGAGGGGGTTGTAGTCCACACTTCCTCGTATGAAATTATTGCATTTGCACAACATGCAAAGCAAAGAGGTATGTTTTAAATATAAAATACAGAAGCATATGGAAAACATAAATACAATATATATCATATATAAAACGTTGTGACATCATAATGGCCACCATGAAAGGTGTTAAGTGAAGATTGAACAATCATCGTTTCGTGAGGCAGTAATTCACCATCCACAGAAACAGTATGTTATTTATCCATTAGACTGAGTTCTGTGTACTTGTAGCTCTAATACTTCACAAAAAAAAACATCCTAGTATATTTAAGATACTGGTTTTGTTAAAAAATAAAGGATTAAAATGAGTTTAGGGGTTTGGAGAAGCAAAATAAAACAAAAGAACACAAGTGAAGACATTACCTTTAAATCGGGTAACTTCACTTGGTTTGAACCAAAAGGGTTTTTTGAATAGCATTATGACAAAGGTGAGGCTTCAATGATGAAGATAGTAATATTTAGAGATGAAATGGGTAGGGTTTGGCTGAGCCAAAGGCTTGATAAGTGTGGGTAAGTTGGTAGAGGTGGGGGCCTTTTATAAGAGAAGAGATGGGGAACTCGTGGAAAGTTATAAAATATTACTTTTCTATAAAATGATTTTGGAATTATAAAGGTCCCAAAAGGATATATTTCTAGGATAAGGTGATAACTGTTTGAAATCCACCCATCCAATAGGTTTGTGAAAAGTTTAAGACTTAAAGTTTACCCTATCTTCTCATTTTATTTAAATCATTCATTTATGAGGTAATCACTGCACCATCACGGTGTCATAAATAAATTAATTTATTTAATATCTAAAAATTATAAAAAAACTACAATGATGTATGAAATATTTTTATATTTCTAATGACTATTTATATTCTAATATATCATTTATCTAGACAAAATTAAAATTATTTTACTTAGGTGTTACATACTGTGGTTACATTTTCTTTTCTTTAAAAAAAACGATAAAAGGTCACTATCACACTAAAGTGATTCCATGGGGTCCCAAGGTTGGAACAAGGCAACCCATGTTCGGACATGACACCACCAATATCATTATGACACATTTTGGGGTCATTTTATATTTTTATGATATTATTTTCTTACCCTTAATTACCCGATTACTAATTAAAAACGATAATTAAAGATAATTACCATCGTTACAATTTATAATATCCAAAAACAAAAGTGTCTTAATTACATAATTTGGACCTTCTGATTCCATATATGGAATTCCTTTCATGAAATTCAAAACAAATAAATTGTAGTAATTAATTTAAAAGTAAATTTCATTGTCAAAACAAATGGCTAGTTTTTAAGAAGTAAAATTTATCAAAAAATTGACTTATTTTTACATCCAATTGAAAATTGAAATTACTTACAATGAAAAAAATTTTATTAAGTGATAAAAACATAAATAAATTATACTTTAAAAACATTTAAAATGATAATATAAATATATAAATAAATTGGATGAAAAGGCAGTTTTGAATTAAAAACCGAATGCTTCACTATTCATTAAAAAAAGAATTATCAGAAAAATACATAAAATTAACCTGAAGATATATTTGATATTTAAAATTCATAAATGATGTCCATTTCACCAAATTCAAAACATATAATTTTCATTAATAAATCATATAGTTAATTCCCGCATTCAAAACAAATAGCGGGTTTTTTGGAGGCAATATCTATGAAACGTTTGGCCCTTGTTTATGTCCATTTTCAAAGTGAAATTAATTATAATGACCACCATTGAATTAAATTGTAAAACTATATTCTAATTAAACTTTAAAACAAATTAAAAATATTATCTAACCATATATTTAAATTAGATGAAAAATCAGTTTTGATGTAAAATGCAATATTTTTCTCTATTCAATAAAAAAATGAACATTGTCAGAAACATACAAAAAATTTATCCAAAGTAAATTTCAATGTCCCAATCATAAATAATATGTTTATTTTGACAAATAGAGCTTATAAAATTTTCAAAATTTAGATTTAAAAAAGGTTCTCAATCAAAAGGCGGTAAAACAATCTTTTAGAAATATTAGAGTATTTATTCTTAAAATTGGATTCATTTGCATTTTAAGCCTCAAACATTTATTGTATCAATGAAAAAATATTTAACAAACATATGTAATCATTTTTTAGTTATTTCTGTTCATTCCCTCCATTAAAACGGGTAGGCGTTAACTATTTTAATATTATTATATTATTAGTGTGAAATGAAAGATGTCAACGAAACACGTTGTTGTGTATTAGGTATGCCATCGAGCATAGAATTCCCATTAATGTAATAGTTACATTTCATTCACAAATATTGATAAACCTTATAATGTATTATTATTTATTTACCTGGGATGTTACATCCTTCCCCCCTTTTGGGAATTGTGTCCTCGCAATTTCAAAATTGGGCTCGGAAACTTCATTGAAAGTCCCACATCAGAATAAGAGTCAGTAAAACTATCACCTTAAAAGAAATGGATAGAAGTAAAATGGTAACCTGAGTTAACCCATACTAGGATTCCATGTATGAAAATATTGGTATGGAGGAACAAACAAAGGGTCATGTTCTGATGGGGAGTGATAGTAAACATGTCTAGGAGAAAATTAACCATAAGAAAATCACAAAATCGTGAATGGTTGAACGGTATTCGATTCCCCAGTAGGTAAAGTTAACAGAAAACATTTTTTATTTAAGTTACTCTTCATTGAGGAATTTATTTTTGAGCTTAACTAAATCATAATGAAACATACTTACTTGTCATGTAGACTTTCAACTTTTACTAGATTCCTTAATCAAACTCATATTTTCACCAAAAGATGAGTATTTAGGAAGGCTTGGTCACATTAAGAGTACTATAATCAACTTCTTGAGAATCACCAAATCCAAAAAAGAGAACTATATTCTTCCCATGTCTTTAGATATCAATAAAAAAACTAAAAAGTTTAGTACGAGATCAAATAATACCCCAAAAGTATTTTTTTTACAAAAAGAAAAACTACTCCTAATCTCCAAAAATTTTGAAACAAAACCCAAAGTTCAACTAATAACATTCAATAAAAATCGATCCATAAAATTCTTCAAATTAAACCAAAATAAGATTGAAACCCAAATCTATGAAGGATTTAATCACATAGTCTCCTAAGATAAATCTTAACATTTTTCTCCAAAATAACATCAGTTACTCTTACAGTCTCATACTAAAAATTAATTAACCTAATCAAATACCCTCCATGATAGGCTAATCATTTCCATTGATAACTCAAAATCAACTTAATATAAATTCATAAAATCAGCTAACTAAAAAGAACCATTCAAAATAACCAGATACATCACATAGACCATTAGTAGGAGATAAATACCAGTTGCACTTTGGTTGTGGGTTCGATTCCCGCTGCTTTGTCCGACATGACGGGTTGTCACACGGTCTATGTGTTGTCCTTTTTCTAAAACTATATAATTCTTAAAACATTCCCCAATAAGAGATAAAATCTTCAAAAATAACCATATCATAATTTTACCTCATTCCTTCCATCTTCCATCATAACATATAGTAACCCATAATTTCCTCAAAAGTAAGGATCATATAAACCCTAATGGTAACATTTATAATTATCACATGAACATCCACATCGAGTTGGTTCTCTCGTACAAGAGGCATTAAAGAACTCACCAAGGTTCAAGTGGTTGATCATGACTCCTGATAGTTGGTTTAGAATAACCATGAGATTTCTCATTGAATCCCCCATTTCATCTAGTCTCTTTATCAGAGAACCACCACAGTTTCCTTCAAACCCATTGTCACTTTGTTTCCTTCTAGATCCATCCATTTACTAAAACCAGAATGGTCAGTGTGAGTATATCAACAAAATCATCATGTACTAAAGAGGAAGATAAACACTAATATATACTTGTCCAAGTTATCTCAAACTCATTCCAACCTTAAAAATAACAATGACACTATCTAATATAATAACCATTGTGGTTATACACAACTTGTCACTTATGCTTAAACAACACTCTAACCTCTAAAGTTATCTAAACTGACCTCTGGTACCAACTATAAGGGCCCAGCCTTAAACATTACTTATTATTGAATTAAATGAATAATTCACATTGAGGATCTTTTCAGGTTTAGAGTTGTAGAGAATTAGTACATAACTATTACATCTCAAAGGTTATGAAGTAGACACATCTACTCAGCTTCCATTTTTTCACAAAAATAAAAACTCTTGAACAAAAGAGTCATGTCTAGTTCCTTGTTTTAGACAGCCTGACATTTAATGGATCCCATCTTTGACCCTATTAAACTTTATGTCCAGTGAAAAACATTTCAAAAAAAACTTGGGATGAGCATAAAAATCTCTGTAAGCATTATAATATTACAAAAAGAAAAAATTAGTCAATGTATACATAAGAATCAATGAAATCATACTTTACTCATAAAGCATACACAATTTAACATACCTCATGAAATCATAAGATTTACGAATAACTCATAGAAATCATAATATATAAAGGTAACTTGAGGCAGTCATAACATTCTTACGTATGGAGTAACCCTCATGGTCACGTTTGGAATATCCATCACAGTATATTCCCTAAATCTCTTTGGAGAGACATTACCGTTTAACCCCTTCGCGTTACCCAATACATTGAAGAACTATATCGGGCACACCCGCCCTTAGTTTATCACAGAACCACCCATCTTCATAAACAATGCCCAAGAACCATAAAATAATCATAGAACATAACTTAAGCATAACGGAAATATAACATTCCCACAATGAAATAACAATATAACATTTTAGGATATTGAAATAATGAATCCATTCTAAAAACCATTTTCAAAACCATTTAAAACATTTAATAAAGAGATTTTTTAATCAAAGTGTTATATACAACTTTGAAGCATTTAACATTTTAAACCATTAATATCCATATAAATAAATCCTTAAAACCATTTTGAAAACATGGATATTAATGAGAAATATTTATAAGAATAAATAATTAAAACATTTAAAACAATATTTTAGTTAAAAGGTATTTAACAAAATGAGAGACACTTGAATACAAATAATTGAGGAATGAAATTTAATCAGAACATTATAGTATCATGAGAATAAATGGATTCAGGATATAATATGTCAAAGAACAATATACACACCATATAATAGTGAATTGGTGCATATCAAAAATAAAGTCTCAATCTAAATGTAAATTGAGATGAAATCCCTTATAAAGTTGGTATCCTTAAATTAAGGATAAATCAAACTCATAATCATGTGTGAAAAATATAAATACACCCAATATAAGATGATATTAAGTGTAAAACAATAATAGGTCATCCACACATATTAATAGTATGACATAATCAAGAAATAGAGGTTTAACCCAAAGAATTTAAATTGGGTTAAGAAGTTTCCTTGCAAAAATTCAACAGCATAACGGCATCACATTAAAATTCAGAAAATGAGTTGATGAAAGAGAAAATGGTATCTCATAACTTGGACATATAATTTACATCAATAAGGATATATAAGAACATATCCCTACATAAGAATATGTAAACTAAAAGACATAACAAAAAGAAGTCTTTTAAAAAGAGGAGTGTCAAAGGTTCCCTTACCGATTTGGGTAACTTTTGAAATGTACACCCCATGAAAGAAGGGTCATAAAATGAAGATTTAAATACCCATAAATGATATTATATTATACAAATATTAAAATAATGGGCAGTACATACACCACAAAAAAAGAAATAGTGTCCAATGTAGCATGAATCTCACGGGAATAAAAAGTGAGATGAAAAACCCCATATGAAAATTCGGTAGCCTAACGGCGCCAAATAAAACATCCAAAAATGGATTGATGAGATCAAATAAGGTCTATCATAATATTAAAATAAAATTTACAGAAAGATAAATATATAAGAACATCCCCCAACATAAGAAATAGGAGCATAAAATAAGTTACTTAAAAGAGAGTACTTTAAAAGAAAGAAAGAGGTTCGATCTCATACCTCATGTCCGACTTGTCTTGTTCGTTTCTTTATATTCCTGAATAATAAACTTTGGTCAATTTATAATTTCTTAGGGTCCTCCTCTAAATATTATTATTCAGTTCATATCACATATTACAATGTTATAATAATTGTTTAATAATGAGAGTTCATATTAGACGTTTTTTCGATGTTTGGTACATGGGTCAAAAATGAACTTGTTTGAAAATGATTGTTCATGTAGTTATAAGTAAATTATCTCCAGAATAGTATTAATGATTTAAATATCATATATATCCATTAAATATTCATTTTATACCATTCCATAACATTTGTAGATAAAAATACATGAAATGCACCGTTCATGGAGACGGTAGGCCGTACGTACGCATGAATGCTACTTTCATTTCTTTGACATATTAATGGAATTAAAAATAATTGATAGATATATATATTATAATTATAGTATAATATATATGTTTTATAGGTCACATAAGTTCATTAATTTCATTCTTTATACATTCCATGTATTGCATGAACCAGTCAAATCACTTGAGGGGCGGTAGTCCACACTTCCTCGTATGAAATTATCACATTTACACAACATGAAAACCATAAAGTTATGTTTTAAATATAAAATAAAGAAGCATATGGAAAACATAAATACAATATATATCATATATAAAATATAGTGACATCATAATGGCCACCATGAAAGGTGTTAAGAGAAGATTGAACAATCATAATTTCATGAGGTAGTAATTCGCCATCCATAGAAACAGTATGTTCTTTAACCATTAGACGAAGGTGTGTGTAAGTGTATCTCGAATACTTCACATAAAATCATCCTAGTATATTTGAGATACTGGTTTTGTTACAAAATAATGGAATAAAAAGAGTTTAGTGGTTTTGAGAAGCAAAATAAAACAAAACAACACAAGTGAAGACATTACCTTTAAATCGGGTAACTTCTCTTGGTTTGAACCAGAAGGGTTTTTTGAAGAGCATTATGTCAAAGGTGAGGCTAAAATGATGAAGACAGGGATGTGGAGAGATGAAATAGGCAGGGGTTCGGCCGAGACAAAGGCTTGATAGGTGTGGGTAAGGTGGTTGAGGTGGGGGTCTATTATAAGAGAAGAGGAGGAGCACTCTTGGAATGTTATAAAATATTACTTTACTATAAAATGATTTTCGGATTTTAAAGGTCCAGAAAGGATGTATTTAAAGGATAAGGTGATAAGGATTCTAAATACTCCCATCCAATTTGTTTTTGATAAGTGTAAGTCTTAGATTTTACCCTATTATCTCATTTTATTTAAATCGTCCATTTATGAGGTAAACACTACATCATCACGGTGTCATAAATAAATTATTTTATTTAATGTATAAATATTAAAAACAAATATGATGTAGGAAATAGTTTTAGAATTCCAATAAAAATTTATAGTCTAAGATATCGTTTATGTATACAAAATTAAAATTATTTTACTTAGGTGTTACATACTTTGGTTACATTTTCCTTTCTTTAAAAAAAATTGAAAAAAGGGCACTATCACACTAAAGTGATTCCATGGTATCCCAAGGATGGAACAAGGAATCCCATGGTCGGCCATGACACCAAAAATAGCATTATGACACATTTTGGGGTCATTTTATATTTTTATGATATTATTTTCTCACCCTTAATTACCCAAGTACTAATTAAACACGATAATTAAAGATAATTACCGTCGTTACTATTCATAATGTCAAAAGACAAAAGAGTCTTAATTAAATAATTTGGAAATTATGATTATAAATATGGAATCTATTTCATCAAATACAATCACATAAATTGTAGTATTTAATTTAAAAGTAAATCCCATTTTCAAAACAAAAGACGGGTTTTTAAGAAGTAAAATTTATAAAAAGATTGACTTATTTTTACATCCAATTGAAAAGTAAAATTACATATAATGAACAAAATTGTGTTAAGTTATAAAAACATAATTCAATTATACTTCAAAAACATTTAAAATGACAATCTAAACATATAAATAAATTGGATGAAAAGGCAGTTATGAATTAAAAACTGTATTTTTCACTATTCATTAAAAAAAGCATTTTCATAAAAATACCAAAAATTAACCCTAATCTATATTTGATATTTCAAATTAAAAAATGATGTTTATTTTACCAAATTCAAAACATATAAGTTTCATTAATAAATCATATAGTTAATTCCCACTGTCAAAAGAAATAGCGGGTTTTTTGGAGGCAATGTCTATGAAATGTTTGGTAGTTGTTTATGTCTATTTTCAAAGTGAAATTAATTATAATGACCAAAATTGAATTAAATTTTAAAAATATATTCTAATTAAACTTTAAAAACAATTAAAAATATTATCTAACCATATATTTGAATTAGATGAAAAAGCAGTTTTGATGTAAAATGCAATATTTTTCACTATTCATGAAAAAAAAATGAACATTGTCAGAAACATACCAATAATTTATCCAAAGTAAATTTAAATGTCCCAATAATAAAAAATAAGTTTATTTTGACAAATAGAGCTTATAAAATTTTCAAAAGATAGATTTAAAAAATGTTCGACATCAAAAGGCAGTAAAACGATCTTTTAAAAATATTAGAGTTTTTATTCTTAAAATTGGATTCATTTGGATTTTAAACCTCTAACATTTATTGGATAAATGTAAAAATATTTAAGAAACATATGTAATCACTTTTTAGTTATTTATATTCATTACCTCCATTACAATGGCTAGGTGTTAACTATTTTAATATTATTATATTATTAGTGTGCAACGTAAGATGTCAAAGAAACTCGTTGTTGCGTATTGGGTACGCCATCGAGCATAGCATTACCAGTAAATTAATATGAACATTTTATACATAATTATTGATAAACCTTAGAATTTAATTTTATATACTTACCTGGGATGTTACATCTGAAAACATATAAAAGAACTATCAATATAACAAATAATAAATTAATTTTATATTTTAAACCATTACAAATTTACATTACCAGTTTTTGAAAAAATTATTAAACTTTTTTTGACCCACATTATTAATGATCAGCTACTATAGTTTTTGGAAACAATTTCATGATATTATTTTCATATAATATAAAAATAAATTAATGATAAATTATATTGAAATAAATTTATTAAATAAGTTATAGTAGCACTCAATATAGAATTATTTCATTTCATCATAGTTGAAAAAAAAACATATGTATAAACCCTGTGATTTTCATCATCTAATGTCTATTATTCATGAACTCCACCAAACCCATGTTTGGGAATTTTAAAAACTGGAAATTTATTATTTTTTAATTATCATTATTTCCCTCATTATGGTCCATTCAGTTATGTTTTGAGGTATATTCATATTAAAAATAATAAAAACATAAAAAAAAATTTCTTCTAAAAATTGGATTCTGCAATAGATCCTTGAAAAGTTTATTTGTTATAAAAATTTTCATTAGATTTCATCAAGAGTCTCTCATATTGGAATATCCATTAGAACAATACTATACATTCATTTTTCATCATGCTGAAAATGTAATATCCAATGTAATATTGAAACAAATAAATCTATTTGAATGTTTTTCAAATTTTTATAATATTAATATTAAATCATCATAAATTATATATAATAAATTATATTCTATATTCTCTGCACAAATGTATCAAAAAAAATAAATTATTTTTTAACGACATCCAAATCATATAATTCATCTTACATATAAATCCAATCGGTAGAATTCTTCCCCTTATAAAATGAAAATCACGACATTTTAATCCATTAATATGACCATTTATAAAACATGTATTAAAACGAGAAACACATCCATATAGAAAACAATATGCATTCCACTCTTAATTAAATAAATGTTTTTCATATGAAACTGTATAATACTCTTTTGGATTCATCAACTTCAATGATCATTCATTTTCAAAAAGTTCAATATTTAATGACCTAAAATTTTGGAAAGATCTAATTATACCATTACATTATATTTGGTCTAACCAAGGTGGTAAAAAATTATATAAAATATATTATCAATATAGTTATTCTCAATATGCATGACATACATGATGTTATAGACTTACAAATGAAACCAATATGGGTATTCCAAAAAATACTCGTTTTATCAAATTATGTTCTTTCCCAAATAAATTTATTTTTTATTTTTTTATTATCATTCCAATGTAAATGGTTTGTAATGAAGAGACAATAGATTTGAACTCAATACATGAGATAATTTTCAGGGGTTTATCTCATTAAAATTTACCTTTTTCAAAATAATATCAATTTCTATGAAAAGAATTATATGTTGGATGAAATAATCACTCCAACAATAGAGATAAGATTTTGAAACGTTTTTACTAAAGTTAAATAGCTTGTAATATGCCAATAAGTTAGTATCTATTAATATTAATGCATATTTAATTAAGATATTATATTTCTCAACAACATTATACGTACTAACACTAATAATACACAATAATTTCTACTCATCATCAATGGATTCCATTATACATCAATATTCGTTTATGGATGTCCTAGAACTAATAATATAAAAAATATATATGGATTATTCATTGAAATCATATGTGCTATGATTAATAGTGTTATAAAAATGGCCAACAGGAATATTGACTACCGTAAGAACCAGATGGGAAGAACCCATCTTTAAAAAGACTCAATCACATATTACGGGCTTCTAATGAAATATATCAATGTACCTAGGTAAATTTTTCACTAAATCACCATCACATGGTTAATTTAAAATATATTTTTGATATATGTGTTTTTTAATGACAAAAATTACATTAGGTTCTAATACATCAATGAACACTACAATATGGGTGTAGGATAAATATACATCAACCATTTAATAAGAACCAATCTATCCTTTTCTAATTGACCATCTTTGTACCTAGATTGTCCACATGTAGGAAAACTTACTAACAAATCATTTATATTGGTAAATTTTACAAATTTTTAATAATTATATATAATTATTAATATTTATAGCGATATACAATTAATTTATACAAATTAAATTATATTATTACATATTTATTGTGATTTATTGGTAATTTTTACTAATTTTTAATATTTACCACTAATATTTTAATTAATCTGATTTATCAAGATTTTTTTTCAAATTATATCTATTTGATTACTAATTATCATTGAGTTATTATTAATTATATTCAATTATTGATAATTTTTACAATGTCATTCTAATTTTTAACAATTACCAATAATTATTCATACTTATAGTTTAATATTTTTAATGATTCTTAATTAGTAACATTTTAACTTATTATACATATTTAAATTTAATTTTAATTAATTTAACTATATTTTTTATATTTAATAATATTTTTAGTAATAATTAATTTTTTACTAGTAATATTTATTATTTATTATTAATTTCTACTCAAATTTAATTAATAGAGTTATTAAGCATTAATTATTAGCTTTTACTATTCTTTTAATTAATTTTATTGATTTAAAACTAATTTTTAGTAGTTTTTAATAATTGTTGTAAATTATTAAAAAAAAAATTATGTAATTTATCTCTAGTTCTTATAATTACATCTAATTTTAAATAATTAATAATTATATTTTTACTAACTATTGATATTATTGTTCATTTTTACTAATCATCAACTATTGCTAAAAATATTGATTTATTTTTACTTGATAACACTATTTTCTAATAATTACATTATATTATGGATTTTTCCCTAATGACTACTATTTTTCACTAATTATAGAGATGTAAAATTATTTTTTACTAATTTATTAGTAACATTTTCTAATTTTATCTCATTATATATAATGTTTGTTTATTAGAGTGATTTGGAGCTATTTGTTTCCTAATTTCTATAATTATGACTAAATTTTATTAATTACAATTACTTTTTTTTGTTTATTGTGATTTAATGTTAATTTTTACTATGTGTTTACTAATTATGGTCAAATATGATTATTTTTATTAATTCCCATGAATTTTACATAATTAAATTGATTGACTATGAATAGTTTCTAATTATACTAATTTAAGGATCATTTTTACAAATTAATGTTACTTTAATAATAATTATATATACTTATGTCCCATTATTCATAATTATTGAGATATAGCATTACATCATACTAATTACATCTAACTATTATAAATTATAATGGTTTAGTTATGTTTTTTACTAATTTTTACTCATTAATATAATTTTTTACTAATTTTTGAGGGCCTTGTTGCCTGCGCAATCCAGTTCTATTGTTATTCCTATACATGCCCAGTCCACTGCTAATACTACTCTATATATTCATGTTTCTAGGAGTGACGTGCAGGAGCTGCATGGGCACCCTACTTATTCAGGCCCTGTGCAGGATGACTTGAAAGTGGACCCATCAAACCATGATTCTGTGAAAGCAAATTTTTTCAGCATGTTGGATGCTATTAATTCTCTAGGATTTAATATTTTATATATAGATATTTGGGAAAAGAAATATACTAGATCCTATCTAGTGTATAATACCTCTTCTTCAAAGTAGGATGGCTGCATAGAGATTTAATATGGGAAGCCCTCTTCTGAAAGAAATGTTGTTGTTGTGCGTTGTGATGATGGTGGCCCTGTAACTAATGTTGATCGTTTCCCTATGGTGGGTGATCAGAGTTATAATGTGGTTGAAGAGTTCTTTGGAATTTATTATGGTATTTGGTAGACCCCAAAGTAATGGAAAAGACGGAGGCATCCAAGTGGATGTGGATGATTTCGTGGAAGTGATGGTCTGTCCATGAAATGAGACTTGTACATTGTATTTCCTATCGATGGTGTGTTTTCACTATTTCCACATATCTCCCTTGTGTTCCAGTAACTCTTTTATTAATAATATTTTTCTGGGGTCGTGGAGATCCTCTATGGTCGGTGTTTTTTAGAAATAATTTAAAATAATTACAGTGATTTATCATTAAATTTTATTAATTACAATAAGTTTTACTAATTATAGTTTTCAAACATTCATTTTAATTAATTTTTACTAATTAAATATTATTTTGACTAAAATTTACTATTAATTCTATATTTTAAAACCATTTTGATATATCGTTAATTTTTTCTAATCATTACTACTATTATCTAATTTGAATTTTTTAACGTTAATTTTAAAAAAAAATATTTATTAAAAATTACTCTACAATATTATTACATATTAAAATGATCTATAAAGTATTTATAAACTTTATACAATTAAAATATTTAATTATCTATTATAATTAATTAATAACACCAAAAATGTGATAATTAAAACTAATTATTACAAATTAAAACACATTACATTTACTTAAAATCAATACCTCTAATTAAAACTGAATAAATGTTATTTAGATATCTAATGATAATTATAATTAATTATTATATCTATCTCAAAATTTCATATAATTAAACCAAATTAATACTAATTAATATTATTAAAATAAATGAAAAAAATTATTAAATTAAATTTTTCAAAAAAAAACAGAAAAATACTTCTTAAATTAAGCATTCTATGATGAAAATTATGAAATTTCATATAATATAATTATTTAATCATTTCATTAATTAATTGAAGATAATAAGAGTAATGTTGAACAAATGAGAGATGAATTGGATAATAATGTTAAAATATTATGAGGGAGGGTATATAGATGTTATATTCGTAATGATGATGATATTTCTGATAGTATACCCATTGAAAATACTACTATTTGTGGCCCAAACCATAAAAAATATTACCCACCAAGAATAATAGAGGTGGTGATTAAAAGATTCTTTATGATGGTACCCATCCCAAATACACACATACAAACAATGTATTTGCAATGAGTAGTAATGACCTATAGCAAATAACTATAAATAATGAATGTTATTTGCGACTACAAAGATTTGTTATCACAAATAACTGGAAATGACATTGGTTATTTTCTATGGGAACATAGTCCAATCATAAATATCATTTCCAACACTGGAGATGGTTGTTTTTTATATGTATTAGTGTTGTGAACCATATCTAATAACTAATATGTGTTTATTTAATAGTACTTGTGATGGTATTCAAAACTATTCATCAAAATTTTCTGATTTTGGACTATTTGGGATGGGACCATCACAAATAATGATTTTTCCTGTAGTGAATTCTGATTGATATGGTCACGATATGGCTGGTTTATGTATTTTTTAATAAATTCTTTCATTTATCCAAACATCATTTTATTTTATGTATATATATATATCAACAGGACAGAAAAAATCTATTTTAGGAATTCAACTTTGATTTTAGTCGTAACATATGATTATCATTCTTATTCATCCTTTGATATTGGTTTTCCATATAACTTTTTAGAATGTGTACCATATATGTTTTATATATACCATGGTCTTAAATCGTCTATATGACTATGTGATTTTGTTGAACTATACAAGACACAACTGGGTCTAAAAATAAATGGGATGAAATATAAAAACTTAATAAAATACCAAGAAATATAATGATATAGTAGATACTGATTCTTACTATAATAGTGGGATAAAAATATATCACATATAAATTTCAAAATCAGTGAATATGGATCAATGAACATATAATGGTAAAAGGAAATATGGATATTTAACATATTTAGAGGAGAAACAATTGGTGTAAAAACATAAATTTATATGTAACATCATGTTACCATTTCTAGGTACTACATGGACCTCTTTTTAATAATGATTTGGTTGGATCTCATTTAGGTGTGCTTTGGGTATTATTCTAAAAATTTCGGAGGGATCTTGGTCAATTTATTGGTAGTGCACATTTTTTCCAAACTATCTCCATTGTTAGTTAAAATAGTAAAAACCCAGGTAGTTAGGGTATGTATATTTGTCACATGGTTTGACATACATTTCATTCACCATTGAGAAACTATGCCAGCCCACTTGCAAGGGATCATGTATTGGGTTCACAGTTTTACATATCATGTGGCCTTATACATCTAAATATGTGTGAGGAATAATTTTATTCTAATGATTATTTAGAAATTCCAAAAACCTCTATTTGAACTCCCTCTCATGCTTACTCAGCCTATTTCAATTTACAATGTTGTAAGGGCACTCATGAACAAATTTTTTATACTCTAAACCTTTTCCGAGGTTGTTCGATGTAAGGAAAATTGTGTTCAATGTCATTCAGCTTTGTGAATATTCTCCTATTCTCCGTCCCTACTCCCTCTCTCTTATATTTGTTTGGTATATCTCTATGTTTTTAGAGTATCTAATACCTATTTCTTTGGATCATGAATCATGTATTGATTCTGGAATATCTAATTTCTTCATTCATTATTGGGAAATCATATTGTAAAAGTTTTTTTATGTGAACTGTGACATATGGAATGTGGTCTCAATTATGATTAGACATTTTATTTAACCCTAAATTGCAAGGTATAAATTAAATTTCAGTAAATTTTTTTTGAAAAACAAATAAATTTTTTATTTTGTTTTTTAATTTTCATTATCAAGATATCCCCCCTTCTTGTGAATTTAAATGTGATTAGAATTTGATAGAAATTATGGGATGTGATTATGTGAAATTTAATAGTCAAATATATTTCAAATTTTAATTTTATAAAAAAAATGGATTAAGTTGTTTTCATTATAACCCATTGGTTTTATCATGTAAAAGACATTTTTTTATCAAATATTAATTAAAATTTTAATGTGTAATTTGGTATATTGAAATGTTAGATGGGTTAATTTTATTTTAAATATTTTTAAAATAAATTTCCCTATATGTATTTTTGTTAGAACACAAGTAACCCTATTTAGTTACTTTTTCATTAAGAACAACCCTGAAAAGATGATAATGATCAAGAAATATATTTAATATTAAAAAAATATACCTTTATCATATAGGTATATATTATCCCTAATAAGAATTTGTTAGCATTATTTAAAATTTGTTAGAGGGATGTGTCTATGGATTTCTCTTCGGATTTTAGAAGTTGTTAAAGATAACAACACCTGAGTCTATCATACCTCTTGGATAATTACCATGTTTCTAATAGCTACTTATTTGATTAATTTTTCATTTCATGTAACCAAATTTATATATTACTTGTGAAGTTAAATAAAATTTCATATTTTGAATTTTTATTGAGGGATTATCTGAAATGTTTTGATAAAATGAAATTGAAAGAATAATTTGGTTTAAATATTATTTTAAACATAGAAGCTTGTTTTTTGAAAATTTAAAACATTAATTCAATAACTAATTATGCCATCTTATTATAGAATCCTTGTTGATCCCATAATAGGATTTTCCCTCACACCCTAACTGTTACATCAGGATATATTAGACAATCTTCATTAAGTTTTGAGAATGGTTAAACCTCTACATGAAGGTTTTTATTGTTTTTGATCATTGGTACTTCTATATATGTATTAGTTGGGACAACGAATGATTATCTTATTTTCTAGTACCTTTTGGTTGTACTTTTGGAAATTTATACATTTTTTAATTCCGATACATGTTCTCCTAGTGAATATTTATCATTGAGAATATTTATATATCTTATATATTCACATATTGAAATAGAAAAATCATTCCCTCTAAATATTGTATCATTCCACATGCTTGTCACCAACCCAAGGGGATATGGAATTCCATTAATTATATGTCTGTTTTATAATGTGTATCAAGGTACCAGGGAATCTAGGATGGTTCATGTCTATAACAGCCCGAGATTTTATGAAAAATATTCTTTTTAATTTTATTAATGTCTTGTGTTATACGCTACACCAAAAGGATCTTTCACAACACACATACTTGACTTTACTTGCATTACACGCAATCGCGACCTTCCTCGACAGCGTGTGTAGTACGAAATACTGAGTTTCACTAAACAACGATATGCTATTAAAATATTATTATAACTAGCTGTTATGAATAGTAATAACCACCTTTTAAAATTTTATAAATTTTAGCTCTGAAAATGGACTTCATTTTTGGATTCGGATTATCGAATTTAGCCTAAGGTGAAATTTTGGTACTTTTCGGATAACATTCATATTCTGATGAATAGTGAAAATTACTACATTTTAATTAAAAACAAATTTTTTAATCGAAATAATTAATAGTAATAAATTATTAATTTGAGTGCTTTGAAAGTATATTTATAATATATTTTTACAATTCAATACAATGTTGGTCATTGGATGTAATTTCACATCTACACCAGACATAAACAAGTGTTAATCTTTTGATAGTTATTATCTCTTAAAAACACGCTATTTGTTGTGACAGCGGAAATTAATTATAAAATTAATTAATGCAACTTATATGTTGGAAATATTGTAAAATATAAATCATTTTTGAATTCGGAATATCAATTATAGCTTAGAGTGAAATTTTGGCATTTTTCTGAAAAACTTCAATTTTTGATGAATAGTGAAACTACTAAGTGGTAGTTAAAAAAATTATTATTTTCATAAATCTTAATTTTACCGCTTCTGAGAATGTAATTTCAAAAATCCGAGTGACATGGTTGATGTCAGTAAGTAAAATGTGGTTCAATGAGATGAAAATAATTTTTCGTGAATAGTAACTTTTTACTTTTATTTACCACGGTTAAAAGTAAATAGGGTAATTAAGGGTAAAAATGATATTAATATTACCCTAACACATGTCCTAATCCTATTGGACAAGTGTATCTAGACCAAAAATATACTTAAGTGTAAAATATTATCATTTAGGCCCACTTGGATTAGATTAGGACATTTATTATTATTTAATTCAAAGAAGAGTTAAAATAGTTAAAATCAATGTTTATTTACTAAAACATTTTTAATATAGGGTTATACATAATATAATTTCGACTATAAATATTCATTAGAAAGAAAAAAATATTTCCTACATAATGGTATTTTATTTGTAATTTTTATACTTTAAATAATTTAATTTATTTATGACACACCGATAATGCAGTAATTACCTTTTTAAGAAACTATTAACATAATTGATGTTATAAATGCCCAAATAAATGTAATTTGAGACTTTTTATGACTTGAACTAATTTTATAGGTTAATATGACATGTTATTGTCGATTTAAGTAACTTGGTTCTAACTTATCATTCTGTTAGAAATTTCATAAAAATCATGTACCAAATAGTGTCAAAATTGACATGAATTAGTTTTTTTAAAACAAATATTATATTATTAATTTTTATTTAATTCCTAAAAATATAAGATTCGGCCAAATGACTTAGATAAGGATAGATATATTAATAATAAACAACTTGGGGTTCGTTTGGCTTCATATAGTAAGTTTATTAAACATATAGTGTAAGAAAACAAAAAGACACGGTAAAAGTTAAATTATTTAACTTAGAGTTAAATCTAATTGATAAGGTTAAAATAATAACCTAAACTTGTCTAAATCCTATTGGATGAGAGGATTTCGACCCATCGCCACTTTATCTTCTAAATAAGACCATTTGGAACCATTATAAACCAAATTTGACCTTAATATAAAATAATATTTTGAGATTTTCCTAAGATGCCCCTCTCCTCCCTTATAAAAGGGCACCTCATCCCTCTCTTCCTCACACAACTTTGATCATTCATGCTCGGCCAACCCCTGCCAAAATCTCTTCTCCACTTCCCTAGTATCATCCTAGAGGTCCTGGTCTTCTTCAAAGACCATCCTTAGTTCTTTAAGTGGAGTTTAAGTGAAGGCGCGTCAAAAAGAGGTAATATCCATTACCGATCTTTTTCAATTTCATTCTTCTTCAACTTCTTCTTCTTTAGTTGTTTCATAATAAATTAATAACATCAGTATTTATTATATACTGATATTTTATTGTAAATATGAAACAACTCTAATTAACCTTCTATCCATCCTACAGAAAAAGGAAATCACCACGCGTGCGTAAGTACGGAATACCGTCTCCACGCCGTGGTGTAATCTATTTCCCATCACCACCATAATTGGATGGGTATGATGGTGTAATGAGTAACTATATATGATTATTATAAATTTATATTGATACTAAAATAGTATACATACACTTCAACACAATTCCACGACCATGGGAACGATATCATCGCTCGTGCGTATGTACGGACTACTGTCTCCACGATGCGATGAGATTCATTCTCAATGATTAACCATTCATGAATGATTATAAAGTATATATAATAAGTACTAATGAAATATAAGACATAATAATGATACTTCATTTATGTATATTTATATGTATGTCATCTACTTAATTCCATTCAATTTAATAAGGAAACGAAAACAGCGTTCATGCGTACGTACGGACTACCGTCTCCATGAACGGTGTATTTCATTCCATTTATCGATATATTATATACATATATTCTGAATATATATTATATATAAATCATGTTTTACATTCTGGATATAAGTAATAATGATCCAAGTAATCATATTAATAATTACAAGTTAAAAACACAAACGACAAATGAGACGATTTTACCCAAAACGCTACTTTAACATGAATTTACAAAAGAACGGGTAATATAAAGTCATAAGTGGACCATATATGATATAATAACAATTAATATGATTCTAGAATAAGTCAATAACATGATTTAAATCATTAAATAGGAGGTTCGGACACTTATAAAGCAAGTCGGACCTAAGGTAAGGGAAATATCACAATCTCATTTTTTTATCTGAGATTGTTTATACTTTGGTATTTACTGGGGTGTAGTTTATCATCCACATCCATGTTTCATAAATATGTAATATTATTTCAATCCACCTACGATTGTTTAAATCCAATTTAACCATCGGTGAGTTTTTATTAAAAGATATGAAAGGAATCTTTTGTCGTTTTTCGTACGAGGTACTTTTTTTGACTTTTCCGACAAAAGTACAAAGAATTTTTTTTTAACTTATACGGCATGAATGGATTTTTAAAACATTATTTACAAGAAGCTTCCTTTACAAGTTTTCAAGTTTATTTTTAATCAAATTATTTTAGTTTAAAGTTGTATGACATGTTAAGAAAGGTAAAAATGTTTTTGAAGAAGAAAGGATATTTTCCTCAAGAATGGAGTTCAAGTGTTTTATCAAAATTATTTTCCATGTAAGATAATAAAGGGTTCTATTTTTTATCCCTATTATTACATGGATTTGATTATGTTGTGATGGAAATATTTTTATGAATTCCTTTATCTTATATGAATTGTTTTATGATTTCATGTTGTTTAAGAATCCCATTTTTATTACATGGGTTATGCTATGATGTATGGTTTATGATTTTGTGGCACACATAAGAATGGTATCATTAAGAGATGGGTGGGACCTATATTTTCCTCCAATGCATTGGGTAAAGATTTTATATCTCATGAGATTGACATGGCTGAAATGGTAGGTTATACAGGTTCAGTGAAACAGGACTGAAACGAGGGTGACTTGGTTCAGAAAGGGACTTTGTCCACTAAGATAGTCTTGGAAATGAGTCTTGACTAACAAGAAATGATGATTATGTGTGTATGCCACAAATTTTCATGTTTTAAGTTGTGATTATTGGGATTACATTTCACTTCTATGATTTATCCCATGTTATGATATTATGAGCTCTTTTGCAGGTTATGATTTCCAAAAGCTATGTTCTTATGTATATGATGTGATTGATATTTCTTTTGTTTACCCTTACTAAGCATTTTAGCTCACCCTTTTATGTTTTCTTTTCCCCAGGATATAAATAAAGGTTTTAGGTAATAAAAAGGAAGATCTTTATGGGAGATATTGAAGATCTTTCTCCACGATTAGAAGATTACGTTTCGAGTTTCCAAAGACACTAAACTATTACGATCCTTGTGTGTGTGTTTTTTGTTATGTACTAAGTATTCTGCAAATGTAATGTAATGTCCATGTAAGTCAGACTTCGGGTCTCTACAATTGGTATCAGAGGAAAGGTTTAGTCAACCTTTGGAAACTAGGATGCGAAAACGTTAGTGAGATCCCTAGAGATATTTCTAAGGTATGTCTTGGTGTCTAGGGATGTCCCTAAGGATAATTATACGTATAGGATATAGTCCTAGAACTATGGTAATGATATTAGATTAAACCTAAGATGTTAGATATTGAAGTTACTCCCCCTTTATTATGAATTTTTCTCTCACACTATTCTTTTTGGGTTTTAGACGATGGCTGGAACCCAAAGGAACCGTGTTGATCAATGCAATGGACAATGCAATGATTGTCCTCCTGAACAAACAAATGTTATGGGAGATGGAGTGCAAAATATTATTGCTATACTTACACAAGCTATGAATCATTCTGGACTTCCAAATGAGCAGAGAAGGGAACAATATTCTATTGAGTCCTTCATGAGGCAACGTCCACCTTCTTTCAGTGGGTCTTCTGATCCACTTGTTGCTGAACAATGGATCAGTACAACTGAAAAGATATTTTTAGTTTCTTCAATGTTCTGAACATGATAAAGTCATCTTAGCAGTATATTGTTTGGAAGGTGAAGCTGATCAATGGTGGAATCTTATCAAGAATACGAGGCCAAGAGATGAAATTGAGTCCATGGAATGGGACAAGTTCAAGAACTTGTTTTTCAGTAAGTACTTCCCTCGTATTCTTCGAACAAAGATGGAAAAGGAGTTTCTTGAGCTGAAGCCGAAGGATGATGAATCTGTTGGTATATACGAAGCAAATTTTACAAGACATGCAAGGTATGCATCTGGCATTATCATCCAACCTGAAAGTAAAGTTGATCGATTTTTCAGTGGCTTAAAACCAAGTCTTTGAAGGGCATTAGCTATAAGACACTACAGTAGCTATGAAAAATTGTGCGTTGTGCTATCAAGGTAGAAATGGAAGTTGGTGTTACATAACCATCTCATGGTTTTGACTACAAACGAAAGATGGAGTTCAATGAGAAATCTCAGAATAATGGTGAAAAGAAGATGAATGTTTCCTTATGCACAAAGTGTGAAAAGAAGCATGGTGGAGATTGTCTTAAAGGGACTAGAAAATGTTTTAAGTGTGGAAAAGAAGGTCATTGAGCAGCTGAGTGTCGAATTAATGGAAAAAGGGTTTCTAATGATGTGAATAAAGCAAACACGGCAGAGAACGCACCACCAACACTTCAATGCTTCAAGTGCAAGGAAATGGGGCATTATGCTAATAAATTCCATAATCCAAGGGTTTGTGATGATCAACAGGAGGAACCACTGAAGGCAAAGGAAAAAGGGAAGTCACATGCGATCACTATTAACGATGTTGAATATGACAACGATGTGGTGGAATGATTAAGTGTTTATGTAATGGGATTCCAAAATAATATTGTATCAGGGAGTATTGGAATATTTATGTATTGTTCTAATGTGGTATTCAAAGTGATTGAGATATTTTTGGAAATAAGATGATATGCGCCTAATGAATGGAAAACGAGAAAATGAAATGTTTAACAGTATTCATGAGCTCATGATTGATATAAGGACTAAGTGATATCATGGTTTGAGTATATAGAATTTTGAGGATTTTGGTATGTGGAAAGTGTTAACTTTTAACTGCATTCATGTTTTCACTAAGGTATTCAAGAGAATACATGATTAAGGACTTTGAATGTTTGGAATGTGACCAACAAAACATATCTTATGATATATGGGGATCGACGATGGTGTTATATCTCTGGTAATCATTTTCACTATGTTATGAGAGTGGACTGCAGTATTATGGATAAGCCTAAAGATTGGAATGGATTATGTTGGACATAAGTTAGTATTGTTTAAGGATAGAAGTTTTGCGATATTATTGATGGGATGTTATAGTAATATAGTTTTAGAAAAAGGACAGCCTGCAGGACGGGCGACAGCCCATCGCGTCGGACAAGGCTGTGGAAATCGAACCCACAACCGAAGTGCGACTGGCCTTTATCGCCTACCATTGGCCTAAAAGAAGTCCCTGTTTAGTAGAACCTAGTTTTATTACATTAAGCAGTATGATATATGAAGTATAAGTCCATTTTAGGAACCATATATGATTAATCTCACTATAGATCGACTTATGTATATAATTTTTGCTAACCTTTTGTTTGAGATAGATGGAATGACCGGTCATTCTATCACATGATTTGCTAACACTTCACTAATAACAAATTCAACTTCATTTATTTAAGAGATGAAGTGGAAATTGTTCAAGGCACGAACAACAGTGAGATTGTACCAAAATAAAGTAAGTATTTATTCTAATTCAAATTTTCAACTTTAGGGAAATGATCTTGAAAACCAAAAATGTTGTCCTAGTGATCTTATACCTGATGAATCATATGGTACCTTATATCATGACAAATATATGGATTTGTGATTACTGGCTTTTCTATAGCCATGTTCTCTACCACTCTCCATCATAACATGATGGTTAGATTTCTCTTCCATATCCATATTTTTACCTATGTGGAAACCCAGTGATTAGTTTATTTGGGTAATCGTTACATTTCATACATTAGTTTTTAAAGCCAAGTTTTTTGTATTCCTTTTTACGATGTGGGTTTTTGTTAAAGAAACTTTCGAATAGTAAACCATTTATAACCCCGACGAATTTTGAGGGCGAAATTCATTTTAAGGGGGGTAGAATGTAACAGCCCGAGATTTTATGAAAAATATTCTTTTTAATTTTATTAATGTCTTGTGTTGTACGCTACACCAAAAGGAGCTTTCACAACACACATCCTTGACTTTCCTTGCATTACATGCAATCGCGACCTTCCTCGATAGCGTGTGTAGTACGCAATACTGAGTTTCACTAAACAACGATATGCTATTAAAATATTATTATAACTAGCCGTTATGAATAGTAATAACCACCTTTTAAAATTTTAGAAATTTTATCTCTCAAAATGGACTTCATTTTTGGATTTGGAGTATCAAATTTAGCCTAAGGTGAAATTTTGGTACTTTTCGGATAACTTTCATATTCTAATGAATAGTGAAAATTACTAAATTTTAATTAAAAACAACTTTTTTAATCGAAATAATTAATAGTGACAAATTATTAATTTGAGTGGTTTTAAAGTATATTTGGAATATACTTTTACAATTCAATACAATGTTGGTCATTGGATGTAATTTCACATCTACACCAGACATAAACAAGTGTTAATCTTTTGATAGTTATTATCTCTTAAAAACACGCTATTTGTTGTGACAGCGGAAATTAATTATAAAATTAATTAATGAAACATATATGTTGGGAATTTTGTAAAATAGAAATCATTTTTGAATTCGGAATATCAATTATAGCTTAGGGTGAAATTTTGGCATTTTTCTGAAAAACTTCAATTTTTGATGAATAGTGAAACTACTAAGTAGTAGTTAAAAAAATTATTTTTTTCATAAATCTTAATTTTACCACTTCTGTGAATGTAATTTCAAAAATCCTAGAGACATGGTTGATGTCAGTAAGTAAAATGTGGTTCAATGAAATGAAAATAATTTTTGGTGAATAGTAACTTTTTACTTTTATTTACCACGGTTAAAAGTAAATAGGGTAATTAAGGGTAAAAATGATATTAATATCACCCTAACACATGTCCTAATCCTATTGGACAAGTGTATCTCGACCAAAAACAACCTTAAGTGTAAACTATTATCATTTAGGCCCACTTGGATTAGATTAGGACATTTATTATTATTTAATTCAAAGAAGAGTTAAAAGAGTTAAAATCAAAGTTTATTTACTAAAACATTTTTAATATAGGGTTATACATAATATAATTTCGACTATAAATATTCATTAGAAATATAAAAAGATTCCCTACATAATGGTATTTTATTTTAAATTTGTATACTTTAAATAATTTAATTTATTTATGACACAACGATAATACATTAATTACATTTTTAGGAAAATATTAACATAATTGATGCTATAAACGCCCAAATAAATGTAATCTGAGACTTATTATGACTTGAACTAATTTTATAGGTTAATATGACATGTTATTTTTTATTTAAGTAACTTGGTTTGAACTTATCATTCTGTTAAAAATTTCATAAAAATCATGTACCAAATAGTGTCAAAATTGACATGAATTAGTTTTTTAAAACAAATATTTTATTATTAATTGTAATTTAATTCCTAAATATCTAAGGTTTGGCCAAATGACTTAAATAAGGATAGATATATTAATAATAAACAACTTGGTGTTCGTTGGGCTTCATATAGTAAGTTTATTAACCATATAGTGTAAGAAAACAAAAAGACACGGTAAAAGTTAAATTATTTAACTTAGAGTTAAATCTAATTGATAAGGTTAAAATAATAACCTAAACTTGTCTAAATCCTATTGTATGAGAGGCTTTCGACCCATCCCCACTTTATCTTCTAAATAAGACCATTTGGAACCATTATAAACCGAATTTGACCTTAATATAAAATAATATTTTGAGATTTTCCTAAGATGCCCCTCTCCTCCCTTATAAAAGGGCACCTCCTCCCTCTCTTCCTCACACAACTTTGATCCTTAAAGCTCGGCCAACCCCTGAAAAAATATCTTCTCCACTTCCCTAGTATCATCTTATAGGTCCTGGTCTTCTTCAAAGACCATAATTAGTTCTTTAAGTGGAGGTTAATGAAGGCGCGTCAAAAAGAGGTAATTTCCAATACCGATCTTTTTCAATTTCTTTCTTCTTCAACATCTTCTTCTTTAGTTGTTTCATAATAAAGTAATACCATCAGTATTTCTTATATATTGATATGTTATTATAAATATGAAACAACTCTAATTAACCTTCTATCCATCCTACGGAAAAAGGAAATCACCACACGTGCGTACGTACGGAATACCGTCTCCACGCCGTGGTGTAATCTATTTTCCGTCACCACCTTAATTGGATGGGTATAATGCTGTAATGAGTAACTATATATGATTACTATAAATTGATATTGATACTAAAATAGTATACATACACTTAAACACAATTCCACGACCATGGGAACGATATCATCGCTCGTGCGTACGTACGGACTACTGTCTCCACGACGCGATGAGATTCATTCTCAATGATTAACTATTCATGAATGATTATAAAGTATATATAATAAGTACTAATGAAATATATGACATAATAATGATACTGGATTTATGTATATTTATATGTATGTCATCTACTTAATTCCATTCAATTTAATAAGGAAACAAAAACAGCGTTCATGCGTACGTACAGACTACCGTCTCCATGAACGGTGTATTTCATTCCATTTATCGATATATTATATATATATATATATATATTATGAATATATATTCTATATAAATCATGTTTTAAATTCTGGATATAATTAATCATGATCCAAGTAATCATATTAATAATTACAAGTTAAAAACACAAACGACAAATGAGACGATTTTACCCAAAACTCTACTTTAACATGAATTTACAAAAGAACGGGTTATATAAAGTAATAAGTGGACCATATATGATATAATAACAATGAATATGATTCTGGAATATGTCAATAACATGATTTAAATCATTATATAGGAGGTTCGGACACTTACAAAGCAAGTCGTACCTAAGGTAAGGGAAATATCACAATCTCATTTTTTTATCTGAGATTGTTTATACTTTCGTATTTGCTGGGGTGTATTTTATCATCCACATCCATGTTTCATAAATATGTAATATTATTTCAATCCACCAACAATTGTTTAAATCCAATTTGACCTTCGGTGAGTTTTTAGTAAAAGATATGAAAGGAATCTTTTGTCGTTTTTCGTACGAGGTACTTTTTTTGAATTTTCTGACAAAAGTACGAAGAATGTTTTTTTAACTTATACGACATGAATGGATTTTTAAAACATTATTTCCAAGAAGTTTCATTTACAAGTTTTCAAGTTTATTTTTAATCAACTTCTTTTAGTTTAAAGTTTTATGACATGTTAAGAAAGGAAAAAATGTTTTTGAAGAAGAAAGGATATTTTCCTCAAGAATAGAGTTCAAGTGTTTTATCAAAATTATTTTCCATCTAAGATAATAAAGGGTTCTATTTTTTATCCCTATTATTACATGGATTTGATTATGTTGTGATGGAAATATTTTTATGAATTCCTTTGTCTTATATGAATTGTTTTATGATGTCATGTTGTTTAAGAATCCCATTTTTATTACATGGGTTATGCTATGATGTATGGTTTATGATTTTGTGGCACACATAAGAATGGTATCATTAAGAGATGGGTGGGAACTATATCTCCCTCCAATGCATTGGGTAAAGATTTTATATCTCGTGAGATAGACATGGCTGGAATGGTAGGTTATACTGGTTCAGTGAATCAGGACAGAAACGAGGGTGACTCGGTTCAGAAAGGGACTTTGTCCACTAAGATAGTCTTGGAAATGAGTCTTGACTAACAAGAAATGATGATTATGTGTGTATGCCACAAAGTTTCATGTTTTAAGTTGTGATTATTGGGATTACATTTCACTTCTATGATTTATCCCATGTTATGATATTATGAGCTCTTTTGCAGGTTAAGATTTCCAAAAGCTATGTTCTTATGTATATGATGTGATTGATATTTATTTTGTTTACCCTTACTGAGTATTTGAGCTCAACCTTTTATGTTTTCTTTTCCCCAGGATATAACGAAAGGTTTTAGGTAAAAAAAGGGAAGATCTTTATGGGAGATATTGATGATCTTTCACCACGATTAGAAGATTACGTTCCGAGTTTCCAAAGACACTAAACTATTATGATCCCTGTGTGTGTGTTTTTTGTTATGTACTAAGTATTCTGCAAATATAATGTAATTTCCATGTAAGTCAGGCTTCAGGTCTCTACAATGTCAATGTGGTGTCATAGATTCATGTTAACTCTATTTCCTTAATATAAGTATACAGTTTGTAAATCATTTGTGTACTTATGAGGTAGTTAAAACTGAGTTAGTAGCTCTTTGTATATTAAATTAGCCTTAAGTAACCATTGGTGGTTGGGAAAAGTTGTATTGATGATATTTTCTCTCCTTTTCTATTCATTTTATTTGTAAAGGTTGAAATAAAAAGTATATCCTCTTCTGTATTGGGATTTGTTTTCCCTTGTTTAACTATTGGAGTTTTAATTTGATGAATTCAATGTTATATTATAATATTGGTTTGCATCATTACATTAAGAATATATAATAATAATATCCATGTAGTAGATGATGAAGAACTATAGTGAATAATCCTCTTATAGACCTGAATCTAGTTGAATTTATTTTACTTGTTATCCAATCCATGGGACAATAACATGAACCAATTCTCATTTATTGTTTAGTTGTGGAACATCCAAGGGTTTACTAAAAATAATTTATCTGGATTTCCTTCTAAAAAATATATCAGTGTTCCAAGGATCTATATATCTTCAACTAGATGAGTATTATTTGATAAATACGAAGATAATAGTTGAGTTCTTGTAATCACATGAAAAAATCAAGTTGAAATGTTCAGCATCAATGCTAGAGGGACCTATCTAGAAGTTGTGGGAAATGATACTGATGGTGAATAAATGAGAGGGATTATTGTAAAAGGATAATATTTTTAAACAAAACAATTTTATCCAATTTTGATGGCGTTTTCCAAGTCTATAGATTTTTTCAAAATCAATAAGCTTGTCATGGACTTGAAAAAAATTCAAATATCTTTGATAATATTATGGATTTTTTCCAGGATATCATGATGAAAAAAAAGGTTAATACTCATCAATTAAATATGGGACTTTGATATGATATTTGTTCTCATGATAAGTCAATTTTCGGGATAAAGCATTGAAGGTTCAAGTTGATATGGATTGTATGTATGGGTTGACAATTTTTCCGTTTTCCCCAAATGGAATTTTTGTGTGTTCCCACAAATAGAAGATGTAGTGTGCTGATTTTTTGTTGTTCTAGACATCTTTGATTTCTAGACCTTTATAATTTCATGTAATATGACATTTTATTTTCTACCAGAATGGAAATCCAGGCCAATCAAAGAGTGTTTTCACAAAGGCACCCAAGTTAAGTGGTTTTTGCGGATGCTCAGGTCACATGAAAATGTTCTGGAAAATCTATTCCACTCTAAATAGTGTAATGGGATCATCAGTTCCTACTAAAACTTCTCTACAAATATATCCATCATGAACAAAGGGGTTCTAACCACATGTATTTAGAAAAAGATTTTTCATTCATTAGAAGAGTATATAAAGGAAGAATATTAGGTCCCAACAAATGTTACAATTACCATAATACTATCTTTAACTTTAGTTACTACATAATTTCTTATTGGTTATTCTTATTAACTTATTTAAACTTGTGTTTTATGTCTTCTAAATAATCCTATATATAATTTATCGTATCTGATGGATATTTTTACATCACTTGAAATGTAGAGATTAGAGGGCCTCTAAAGTCCAGCTTTTGTTTTCTTTTTATGAGATACTGAACATGCTTAAAATTTTCTAATATTTAAAAGGAAACTTCTTGAAATCATCATTGTGATAGATTGTTTCATTTCCAATAAATTTTGGATTTATTTTTTATCTTTGACGGGTTTCCTTTTCTGTACTCGAGAGTGTATGTCATAAAATTTATGGATAATAGGACTCGCGGTGTAGTTGATATGTACATTCTAATCAAAATGTGTGGAAAGTGATATCATTTTCTTCCTTTGATTAGGAGTGGGATTAATTGTGTGGTGATATCCCCCAATTTTTCATTGAGTTTCATGATTTCTTCCCTTTCAACTTCTATAGTTTTCCACCAGTATGGAAGGAACAATTTTCTATCGATTTATTTCATGCTACTCAAAAAGATTATATTTCATCATACCCCTTGTAACAGGATGCGATGAAATATATAAATACTATATTAGATTTTCTTTTATATAATGGATCTATATTCTCGAGTGTGTCATATTAGGTGGAACCAATTATCATTTCTAGTAAATCTGATGGGTGACTTTTCCTTTCGGTTTATTACTAAAAATAAATCAATTCATAATAAATAAAAAATATTTGTTCCGAGAGATTGATGAAATGTTTGACCAGTAAAAATGGTTATTGTTTATTTAACTTTGGTTTGGTTACCATTATAATATAATAATATAATTAATATTTAGAAGATAACCCTCTATGACAGTTATATCTATAATGAGTACGATGTCATGTAATTTTTAATAACCAATCCTCCAGATGTATTAATGGATTTAAGGAATAAGATTTTGCATGAGTATCATGATAATTATTTGGTAGTATTTTTTGATGAAATCATGGTCAAATCTATATATTAGGAGGAACATGTGTGTAATAATAGTGTAGTTAGATAATTATTGAGAAATCACCAATATTATTCTATGATTTTTAAATGTGAATTATGGATTTTAGAAGTGAATTTTATGGGACAAGTAGTGTTAGAACATAGTATATCAGTTGATTCTGATATAGTGAAGTTTTTTATTACATGTGAAAATAGATATATTGTTTTTTATATTCATACCTTATTAGGTTTATATAGATATTATCATGATTTTATAAAAGGTCTTCTCAAAGATGGAATCATTGATGAAAAATCTAACTTGGAAGGGGGTAGATTTTTTTATTGATAAAAAATTCCAGAGTTCTGTTGTGGAGTTGAAACATATATTGAAAACTACAACACCTTTGAAACTTCTAGAGGTTGTTCATTTTTATATGGTCTTCTGTGATGCAACAAGTCTATTTTTGGGTTTTTTAAATTTAAATGGGATCAGGTCATTGTTTATGACTCTTCTCAACCTAGAACACATGATAATATTTAACCACCCCTTGACATTGTACATGAATCTCTGATGGAAACACATAATATTTTGTGGCATATAATATTCATATAATTTTTATCATCTATTCTAACAATAAGATATTGAGTTATATCTTCTCTAAAAATGATTAGAATCATTCCGAGAGGCGTACGGTGGAGTTCCAAAAATATTTTGTCATTGACATCACCTATACCAGAATGAATGTGAATGTAAAAGTAGATTATTAGAGTTGGAAACTTCTAACCCAATCCATGAAATAGTAAATGGATGAGATGATCATGATATCTCAATTTGAACAGTTTCTTATTAGTGTTTGTGAATTGGGGTTTGAAGTTGTTTTGGCTAGTGTTCAGTTCAATTCGGATCCTCTCGAGATACATTTTTTTGAACAACCACTTGATAATGAGTTTTATAGAACTAAGTATTCTCATTATTGTGGGGATGATATTGGTGAGTGGTAATTATCCACATATGAAATTCATTATTATTGTAATTTTTTTGTTGTACCGTTATTGGTGAGGAATGTTGTTATTTTAAATTATCATATTTTATAGTGCAGTGTGAACCCCTTATACTTGATGAAATTTGATTACATGTGGTGTAAATTATGGTGGATAGGTAAGACAAGTGACATCAGTGATTTTGTCTCCTATTGTTATAAATTATTATCAAGACCCATCCCCTGGGGCCCGTATCGTGACTACCCCAAACCCGCCTTCCATAGGCCAGGGGCTGGCGACTAGCACCAAAGACATAGCTCTCTAAAAACTAGGAAGGCATTGCCTTTATAAAACATAAACACACAGACAACCAGAGAACATGAAGAAGCAAACACTAAGTAAAGAAGTATAAAAAGTGTGATGAAAGTACAAAGGGGCCGGAAATACAAGCCCAATAGAAATGTACAACTACAACAGAATGTAAAGTCCAACTGAAAGGACAATAGGTGAATGGTGAAGCAGCTCCTGGATTGTCCTCTAGGTTCCAACCTATAGGGTAGGTACAGATGGCCACCTCAGCTCTTCACATCCATCTTTCACCTCCAGGTACCATCTCTTCATGAAGTACACCTCCAGGAACTGTCCAGCTCTACAAGCCTCAACCACGACCAATGTTTTCCATCATCTGTAACTAACACAATGAGGTACGGGTGTAGCCCGTGTAGGGGTGAGTATAAAAATACCTAGTAGGGACCCCGAGACCCTCAAGGTCTCACTAAATCCAACAAGGATAAACTAAAAAGTAATATCTCAACATATAACCTTTACTTAGGTATATTCCAATACATATACATACTTTATCAATTAACCCATCTAAATCATGATGAAAACACAAAGGTCATTGACTCAACTCAAACCAGGATTTTCATTATCAAAACCACAACTGCTGGAGAACTCCTCCACTATCGAGTATAGTGTCCCTGTCATGAATCTGAGGCGCTACTCACTAACCTTAGACTATTGAGGTACTCCTCCTATCGAGTACCGTGGGTCTGCTGCCAAATATCGGGTGCTCGGTTCGCTGTGGGTATGCAGTCAAATACCAGGCGCTCCCTCTAATAGCCTATAGAGGTAATCCTCTTGTCAAGTATCGTGGGTCTTCTTCCAACTACTAGGGGCTCTGTCCATTGTGGGTCTACTACCAAATACTAGGTGATTTTTCCACTAGTCTAATCAAATAACTCTGAGTTGAATCAGTCAAGCAGTCATCAGGTCTACAGCTACAAGGTCACTGCACTCCATATGGTCGTCTCTGGGAGGGTCCGCTCCATGAGCTACTGGTCGATACTTCAAAGTTTTATTTAATCTCATTTTTATGTATCTCAAAAGACCACCTCGTCATAGGGGTCTCAACGCAACAGACGACACGTCAATCGGACGCCCTGTCAGTGAGTTATTAGCATTTCAGTCGATGGGGCCCGGTTGGATTCGTGTATGAACCAACATAACTGTAACTCAAATATACCTCGATCACCAATGGGGTATATTCAAAGGGACGACTATACTCCAAGAGTACTAGTGCCACTGACGGTTCATTTAACAGAAGTTTGGTGCCAGAGATATGGCCAAAACAAGCAAAGTAATGGGTCAGTAATGGGCCTGGGTCCGGTCCGACCTGGTCGGACCGACTCGGCCCAACCCAAACTAGGCCGACCCAGTCTGGGTCGACCCAGTCATACTCGCTGGGCTAGACCCGTCCCATTGGGCGGGTCAGCCCGTTCTATTTTGACCCTGTCCGCTGGGCCCGACCCAGCGGACCGTGATTGCGGTTTGGCCCGATAGTTGCCACGTGGGACGCTCAACAACTCAGCCCGGGAGACCGGGTCGGTTCACCTATCGACACCGCGGGGGCGCCGTGTGTCAGTTCAGTAGGTCGGTGGCCATGAGGCCAGCGGGTGGGCCACGCGGGGTGCGGGCGGGCCGACTGCACTCCGGGCAGGCTGCGAGGGCACCCAGAAGGGCGCGGGTGTGCTGGGTAGGGTGCGAAAGGTGTCGGGCAGGGTACAGGACACCGGGAAGTGCACGAGGGCGCGCCGGGTAGCACACTGGGGCGCACTGGGGTGCTTCAGGAAATGCTTCGTGGGGCACTGGCAGGGCGCTGTGGTGACGGGCAGGCCGTCGTGGTGCCGGGCAGGCCTCCGTGGGGCCGAACAGACCGCCAGCTGTGCGCGGGCAGCGCAGGGGTGCGCGCTGATAGGGGCACGGGGCATCTGGTGTGCACCGGCAAGGGCGCGAGGCGTCAGGTGCACGCCGAGGTGCTGCTGGGGTGCGCAGTTCACTGAGGCCAAGGGTACTGTGTCCTTTGTTCACCACCTTCTTCGTCATCGCCTCATTCCCATTTCATTGTGGAGTCATCATAAAAAGGACAACGGAGGGGTCGTGCCATGTTGGTTTGGCTCGGACCCTCCGTGTTTAGGGTGGTAGCAATATGTTCTCGCAATTATGAAGCACAACAACTACCATTCTTTGTTTTGAGAGAGGGGAAGACATCGGTAAAAGTACATATTTTAAATAAAATAAAACCCCTACCTCTTGTTCATCACTCATTAGTGGAGTCACTGAAGGAAGTTGATGAAGACCATCATTTGTCGCCTCCGCCACACATCCCCAATTCCAAGCTGCGTCGGTTCGTTGACGACATTGTGGAGGGTAGGTTTCTAGGGAAGAAAGGATGAAGATGAATCACATGAAATATCATCTTCGGTGTTCTTCATGTTCTTTGTTATAGAGGATAAGCTCCCCTAAGTATTGGGAGCCACGATACTTTACCAGCGCTTCGTCTCTTGGTGAAGCCGTCCCAAAACCTTCTCCCAAGCTCCCTATATATATGAGAGGGGGAGAGGTATGTAACCATCTTTGAATTTATGATGGTTCATTTATTAGGAACCTTCCTAAATTCCAACAATGTGGTTACTTTATTTAAAAAGGTGGTTGGGCGAATTAAATTGCATTAAATAAATTTAAAAGGTGCGTTGGCACAATTAAAAGGGGAGGATGCCAAGAAGTTTCCTCCACATCGCCTATGTCAAAACAAGAGACACGAAATAATTTTATGTTGACACACAAAATTAATTGACTGCAACTAATTTTTAAGTTGACACATAAAATTAATTGACAGTAATTAAGTTCATGTCGACACATATAATTAATTGAGAGCAATTAATTTTACGTCGACACATTAAATTAAATGACAAAAATTAATTTCACGTCGACACATAAAATTAATTGATAGTAATTAATTTTTATTTTGAAACATAAAATTTATTGACAACAATTGATTTCACTTCGACCAATCAAATTAATTGAAAGCAATAAATTTTATGTCGACACATAAAATTAATTGACAATAATTAATTTCACGTCGACATATAAAATTAATTGAGAGCAATTAATTTTATGTTGACACATAAAATTAAATAATGGGGGGTTGAGAGGTTTCATCTCCCTACCCATTAAATGGGAGGTTAGTGTGTGGTGGTCCCACTTCCAACTCCCAGGGGGAGGTTTTAACTAAATCACTCAACACATGGAAACTGAAAAATAAAATAAAGTGTTGTACTTTATTTTATTATTTTTCATTATAAAAATCCAAAAACTAACTTTTATTCCCACTCATCTGCCATTGAGGTGAAAGTATTATTAAGCGAATGTCGGCAATGCAAGTTCAACGGTGCCCTTGGAATTCGATTCCGAGCACCGGTTCAAAAGTTATAAAAGGCTGCTCGCACGTTTACTAAACATACCCAAAAAATATTCGGAAAATTATTATCAGTCATCCTAGACCCACTACAGTCAAGGTTAGGCTCTTCATAGGAGATACACGCCCCAAAAAACTCAATTGTACTCTCGGATATTCAATCTGAGTTACCGTTTAGAAGTTATGAGATTTACAATAAAATATTTGTCACTTTATTATTTTATTTACAGCCAAAAACTAACTTTCTTTAGGTGGCCCATGCTGGAAAAAGTTAGTATCTTCATAAAGAAATCATACCCTCATGAGTTTAGTGTTGGTCTTAGATTTTTAATTCGAGTTACCGTTTGTGAGTTATAAGCATTTGAAAAATAAAATAACTTTATTTAATTATTTTATTTATGGTTATGCCATTTTCGGGTATTCTCACATGAGGCATGCACCGACTAAACATAATTCATGCCTAGGGTAAACCGACCATCCTGATCACAACGGGGCCCTCGAATTTTTGATCTGATTAACTATTTAAGAGTTAATCTGCTTTTTCAGGAACATAGATTATGCACGTTAATTTAAGCTTAACAAAACTTCAGAAAATGATTTTGGGCACACTGGGCCTCAGAATCAGGTGCCGTCAGAAACCGAAAACTTGTAAAATTCCAAATAAATTAAAAAAAATACTTAAAATCTTCGGGTCTTTACATTACTCCCACCTCAGGGCTTTACATCCCCGTAAAGCTACAACACACACTAGGGAAACAAAAGGGGTTACTGAGCACGCATCTGAGCCTCCCGCTCCCATGTTCTATCCTGTAGGTTCCTGTGCTGCTAGAGAATGTGCACCAGAGGAATCAACTGTCCACGCATGACCTGCTCCTATCGATCCTCAATCTCCACTAGAACCTCCATGAAATTCGCCATGTCATCTGTGTCCATCTTCCTATGGTCGATGATATGGGATAGGTCATGCATGCATCTCCTCAGATGAGACACGTGGAAGACGTCATGCACCTGATGCAACTGAGGTAGAAGGGCCAGGCAGTAACCCACCTCGCCTACCCTACTGAGGTCCTATAAAGGTTCATTGAAATGCAGAGAGAACTTGACGCCCGGGGAGAATCTCTGTAGACCTCATCGAGGTGAGACCCTTAAGAAAACGAGGTCCCCATACTCGAACTCCAGTGGTCTCAGTCTCATTTCATCAAAGGATTTTTGCCTGCTCTATGTAGTCTTCATCCACTACTGGATGATCTGTAACTTCTCCATCATAGATCGTACCATCTCTGGTCGGTAGGATGTTGTCCGACTTGGTAAGTCGGTCGACTATCACCCTTATTCACCTCCGATCTGTAGAAGCCACTAAGATTCATCATTTGTCGAAAAAAGGAATCTGGTCCTATCCCCTAGATGAACCATGACCATTTCCTAATACAGTGTCTCCTGACATGAACAGTATTAATTCATGCCATGGACAACGTCGTAAGGCCTCGATGCTACTAACAAGAGATCGAACTATTACTCTTGCCTCCAAGGGTCGAGTCACACTATCGGCATCAGTGTGTGGTCACTAGGTCTCTTCCAGTTGGGATCTCAAAAGTGAGGGTCAAGTCAATGGTTTTAACCGGAAACTCTTGGTCTGGGACAAGATTCTTGGTTGGAAGGAATGATTGGTACCTATGTTTATTGATACGGTAGCTAGTAAAAGAGATAGACCGTACCTCAAATCATTCCTAGAGCCCTTGGGTCACACTCCTTGACCGCATGCAGATACTATCTCCTCCTACCCTCCTGCTCCCAAAGCCTGGCAGGGACTACAAAGGTGGGTGGTTGTAACATGTCAAAATGTACACCACCACATGATGCTCTCCTAGCTCTGCTTCCACATCTGCTACCCTGCAGATTAATCTGTCCTTGTCACATCCTCCTCCCGAAACATTTTACATGCTCAAGTCTTTGAGACTGATTCTCATTTCTTGCTTTCCCACTGCTAACCTTCACTGGCTGTATCCACTCAGCCATAGAACATTCAACCACAAAGGTTCCCTCTAGCACCCTAACATAGGTAGGAATGCATAGAGGAATAGTGTTGGCTCAGTTGTCCTTTAACACACGTCGATCAGAGGTCTGAGCTCTGAATCACTGATCGCATCGTAGTCATCAGGTACCAGGAATGATCGATACGCCTCGATGAATACTTAGCTACCAACATGTCATCCTGTCGAAGATGTATAAGCTCTAGAAAACTCTCAGGCACTTTTTCAAGACAGTCCTTAGTCGCCTATGAGTCGGGCTAGCCTTAGAACCTAAGGGGTATCTGATGTTGAAACACATGTGAGGCATTAAGCCTATATGTTTCATCTACCGGTACCACCGTTTGAAACTGCCGACCAACAGGTAGTGATATAGCTAGCACACTACCCTAAGGTAACATCTCAGGGATCATTCCACGTACCAACGCCTCATCACTATATGGACCAACCACATGGTCACTCACTGGGAAACACTAGTAGCTAAGATCCCCATATTCTCTACTAGTGTCTAAAATAGGTGTAGACTCTAGCAATCACCTCCAGCCAGTCCACTACTTCCTTGGAATCTGTCTCGCCTCGTAACCCCGGAGGCATCTACTACTGAATATCATGAAACACGCTCTGTCAGTGTGCACCATCCACTAGTACGGCTGGTGGCATCTGCTTCCCAATGGGTGGTGGTGCTGCTGGTACACCACCCGAAGGTGCCAACATAGAAAGAGGGCCCTGCACCGGAGCCTCGTCACTCGGTGGGCCGTCATCATGTATTCTATTAGAACTCCAACTGACTGCCTGCGTGGAGGTATCCTAAACAGTTGTGACACGGTCAAAAGACTATACCTGGTGAGCTGACCTGGTTTTAGCAGACATAAAGAAAACTTCTGGAAACACACGCGCAATTATTGTTTCCGTGCACTGAGTCGGAAATCAGTAGTCAAGCGACTGGTGTATGGATACATCATCCACTGCACCAACACTGGACTCCCTGAACTGAAAACCACACTCGGAACCCTTAACATTATTGCTTCCAAAAAAAAGAAATATCAGAGTTATATGTTCTTTGGTAGAACAAACTCCTCTGATACCAATTTTTCACGACCCGTCCCCCGGGGCCCATATCGTGAATACCCAAAACCTTCCTTCCATAGGCCAGGGGCTGGCGACTAGAACCAAGCGCATAACTCCCTAAAAACTGGGAATACATTGCCTTTATAAAACATAAAAACACACACAACTAGAGAACAAGCAGAAGAAAACACTAAGTAAAGCAGTATAACAAGTTTGCTGAAAGTACAAAGGGGCCGGAAATACAAGACCAACAGAAAGGTAAAACTACAACTAAAAGTAAAGTACAACTGAAAATACAACAGGTGAATGGTGAATCAGCTCTTGGATCATCCTTCGGGTTCCTACCTATAGGGAAGGTACATATGGCCATCTCATCTCTCCACGTATGTCTGTCACCTCCGGGTACCTTCTCATCATGAATTCCTCCTCCGGGTACCATCCAGCTCTATAAGCCTCAACCACGACAAATTTTGTCTGTCGTCTGCAACCAACACAAATAGGTGCGGGTGTAGCCCGTGTAGGGGTGAGTATAACGATACTTAGTAGGGTCCCCGAGACCCTCAAGATCTCACTAAATACTACATGGATAAACCAAAAAGTAATATCTCAATAGATAACCTTTACTTAGGTATATGCCCATACATATACATAAGTTATCAATTAACCCATCTCAATCATTAGGAAAACACAAAGGTCATTGACTCATCTCAAACCAGGATTTTCATTATCGAAACCACAACTGCGGGAGAAATCCTCCTCTGTCGAGTACATTGTCCATGTAATTACTCTAAGGCGCTACTCACTATCCTTAGACTACTGAGGTACTCCTCCTATCGAGTACTACCAAATACCGGGTGCTCCGTCCGTTGTGGGTCTGCCGCCAAATACCGGGCGCTCCCTCTAATAGCCTACAGAGGTACTCCTCCTGTTGAGTACTAGGGGTATGCTGCCAACTACCAGGTTCTCTGTCTGTCATGGGTCTGCCGCCAAATACCAGGCGCTCTGTCCACTGGGCTAATCGAATCACTCTGAGTTGAATCGGTCCAGCAGTATTCAGGTCTACAGCTACTAGGTTTCATCACTTCATATGCTCATCTCCAGGAGGGTTCTATCCACGAGCTACTAGTCGATACTTCCATGTGTCATATAATATCATGTGGATGTATCTCAAAAGATCGCCTTGACATAGGGTTCTCAACGCAATAGATGGCGCGTCAATCAGACACCCAGTCAGTGATTTATTAGCATTTCAGTCCATGGGGCCTGGTTGGATTCGTGTATGAACCGACCTGACCCTAACTCAACTATACCCCGATCTCCAGTGGGGTATACTCAAAGGGACGACTATGCTCTCAGAGTACCGGCGCCGCTAACGGTTCCTCAAACAGACGTCCAGTTTCAAAGATATGGCTAAAACAAGCAAAGTAATGGGTCAGTAATTGGCTCGGGTCCGGTTCGACCCAGTCTAGGTCAACCCAGTCATACTCGAAGTGTCTAACCTAGCCCATTGGGTGGGTCATCCCGTTATGCTTTGACCCAGTTCACTGGGCCCGACCCAGCTACCGCAAGGGCAGTTTGGCTCAATAGTCGCCACGTGGGCGGCTCAACAACTCAGCCCTGGAGACCGGACCAGTTCATCTATCGACACCGTGGGAGCGTCGTGTGTCGTTTCAGCAGGACGGTGGCCGAGAGGCCAGCGGGTGGGCTGCGTGGGGTGTGGATGTGCCGGTTTTACTCTGAGCAGGCCGCAAGTGCACCCGGTAGGGCGCGGGTGTGCCGGGAAGGGTGCCGGATATCAGGCAGCGCATGGGGGCACGCCGGGCAGCACGCGAGGGTGCGCCGGGGTGCGCCGGGCATGGCTCCGCGGGGCGTCGGTAGGGCACTGCGGTGCCGGGCAGGCCGATGTTGTGCTAGCCAGGCCACCAGCGGGGCGCGGGCAGCGCTAGGGTGCGCGCCGGAAGGGGCGCGGGGCATCGAGTGCTCTTTGGCAGGGGCGCGGGGTGTCAGGTGCGCGCCGGGAAGCTGCGGGGGCACGCAGTTCATTGAGGTCCCAGGTAGCGCAGCCTTTGTTAGCCGCCTACTTCACCGTCGTGTCATTTCCATGTCATCATGGAGTCATCACAAACATAACAACGAAGGGGTCGTGCCATGTTGGTTTGGCACGGACCCTCAGTGTTTAGGGTGGTAGCAATAGGTTCTCGCAAGTATGATGCACAACAACAACCGTTATTCATTTTGGGAGAGTGGAAGAACATGGGAAAAGTTCATACATTAAATAAAATAAAACCCCTACCTTTTGTTCATCGCTCATTAGGGGAGTCGCTGAAGGAAGACAGTGAAGACCGTCGTTCATCGTGTCCGCCACACATCCCCAATTTGGAGTTGCGTCTGTTCGTTGATGACGTTGTGAAGGGTAGGTGTCTGGGGAAGAATGGTCGAAGAAGAATTGTGTGGAAGATCGTCGTTAGTGTTCTTCATGTTCCTCGTTGGAGAGGATAAGTTCCCCCAAGTGTTGGGCGTCGCGATACTTTACCAGCGCTTCGTCGCATGGTGAAGCCGTCCCAAAACCTTCTCCCAATCTACCTATATATATGAGAGGGGTAGAGGTATGTAACCATCATGGCATTTATGACGGTTCATTTATTAGGAACCTTCCTAAATTCCAACAATGTAGTTACTTAATTTAAAACGGGGGTCGGGCGAATTAAATTGCGTTGACACAATTTAAAAGGTGTGTTGGCACAATTAAAAGGGGGGGATGCCAGAAGTTTTCCCCACATAGCATACGTCAAGACAAAGGACATGAAAGTATTTTATGTTGACACACAAAATTAATTGTTAGCAATTAATTTTTATGTTGACACATAAAATTAATTGATAACAATTAATTTCACGTCAACACATATAATTAATTTAGAGCAATTAATTTTACATCAACACATAAAATTAATTGACAGTAATTAATTTCACTTAGACACATAAAATTAATTGAAAGTAATTAATTTCACGTCGACACGTAAAATTAATTGAGATCAATTAATTTTACTTTGACACATAAAATTAATTGACAGTAATTAATTTCAAATCAACACATAAAATTAATTGACAGTAATTAATTTCACATCAACACATAAAATTAATTTAGTGCAATTAATTTTACATCGTCACATAAAATTAATTGATGGGGGTTGAGAGGTTTCTTCTCCCTCCCCATTAAAAGGGAGTTTAGGGTGTGGTGGACCCACCTCCAACTCCCAAGGGGGAGGTTTTAACTAACTCAATCCACACATTGCAACTTAAAAATAAAATAAAATATTGTATGTTATTTTATTATTTTTCTATATAAAAAGCCAAAAACTAATTTTTATTCTCGATCATCTGCCATTGAGGTGAAAGTATTATTAAGTGAATACCGGCACTATGAGTTCAACAGTGCCCTCAGAATTAAATTCCGAGCACCAGTTAAATAGTTATAAAACGCCGATCGCACGTTTTCTAATCATTCCCAAAAAAAAGTTCGGAAAATTATTAGCAGTCACCCTCGACCCACTGTAGTCTAGGTTAGGCTCTAACTAGGAGAACCACTCCTCAACGAACTCAATGGTACTCTCTTATTTTAAATCTGAGTAATCGTTTGGAAGTTATGAAATTTATAATAAAATAATTGTCACTTGATTATTTTATTTATGGAAAAAAACTAACCTTCTCAGGTGGCCCGCGCTGGCCAAAGTTAGTATCATCTTAAAGAAAGCATACCCTCATGAGTTTAGCAGTGGTATCATATTTTTAATCCGAGTAACCATTTGTGAGTTATAAGCATTTGAAAAATAAAATAACCTTTTTTAATTATTTTATTAACGGTTATGCCATTTTTGGGTTTTCGCATAGGAGGCATGCACCAATTAAACATAAGTCGTGCCTAAGGTAAAACTGTCATCATGATCACAACGGTGCCCTCAGATTTTTTATCCGAGTAACCATTTAAGAGTTATTCAACTTTTTCAGGAAACCTGATTAATCCCATTAATTTAAGCTTAACAAAACATCATAAAATTATTCCAGGCACACCGGGACTCAGAATCAGGTGCTGTTAGAAACCACAGACTGATAAAATTCCAAAGAAATTAAAAAAATTCCTTGAAATTTTCGGGTCTTTACAATTACAATTGGCCAAGGTTGATCACCAGATATCTTAGGGTTTATTCAACCAAATGCAGTTCCTTCTTGTATGTGGGATGATATATATAAGGTCCTTGCAGTTGGGTTCCCATATACCCAAGGAAATAATAATTTATTATGGGTTGTTATAAATTTTCTAACTAAATTGGATCACTTATTTATTATTTGTGATATAACCAATATTGAGGAGTTTAAAAATATCTATATGAAAAAAACTGTTGTTTTGCATTGAGTTAAATCTCCAATAGTATCTGATAAATATCCTTGTCTTACTTCTCTCTTTTAGATATTCTATCTTAAGGGTCTCCAATCATAGGATTGTTTAAGGATGTTGTCTTAAATGATCTTTGATCTATTATATATGGTTATATTTAATATTTGCTAATTTAATTAACCATAGACTATATTTTTGAATTATATTTCATTCAATTAATTTATGATAAATTAAATCATTTAGGATTGTGACTTGAATATTATTATCATTATATTTTGGGGAAAACCCACAATTCCAATCCCATTCAACATGATTTTAATTTTATTAAAATTATGGGATTTGATTTTTCAAAATTAATTTGTGGAATATATTTATATGTTTTATTTAAACAAATATGGATTAACTTATTTTCATCCAAAAACATTCCAATTTTCGTGGAATATGGATAAATTTATTAAACCCCATTTTTTTTTAATTTTAATTATGGATATTAAAATTTGAATGGAATTAATTTTATATTAATATGTTCTAAAATAAATTTCCTAATATTAATTTATGTTATAGAACATGAAATAATATGTAATTTTTGAGTTATTTTGGAAAAATAAAATAGAGTGAAAATTACCTATGAATCAATAAACACTTTTTAACTCTAACATAAACTTATTTTACGATCATATTTGCAGTGGGATGTTGGTGAGTGTTTTTTCTAGTGTCAGAGAGACATGTGTGTGCAATATCATTATCATTTTATATGTGTATACAGATCCCATAACTTGGAACTATAAATCCACTTTGGTAATGAACATTCTTCTCCTTATTCATGAATATATGTATATACAATCATTTGTAAACTATTCTAAAAATGAATTTTTATTTTATATAAATTATATTATAAAAAATTATATTAAGCCATTGTTTTTAACTATTTCAATAATTATAAATGTAAATAATGATCTATTTTATATATCCATTTGGATTTCCATGTCTATTTATATAAAATTGAATGATTTATTTTGTTAATTAATTGTTCTTTCTTATAATGGAATCCATGGTGATTACACACTATACTTTTACCTCACACCCCACTTATTCCGTTAGGAGCTCCAAAATTATATTAATCAAGGTTTTAGAATGTGTAAAGTGCCACTCTGTTGTGAATATTGTTATTCATCCTTTGTTCATTATGTGTTTTTTACATTGGGACTAATATTTATTATCGTATTTTCTGGTACCTTGTTGTTGTACATTGAGCTTCTTATATCTATTTGACTTTAGGTACCTTCTCTCCCTATAGACTTTTTCCATTGAGTAAACTGATTTTTTTTGTTTCATCCATTGTTAATGTGGAAAAATCATTACTTTCTTATCTTGTATGAGGCTAGGTGTTTTTCACAAAGACAAGGGGGCCTTGAACAACATTCAGACTACGACATAGTAGTCTAAGGTATCCGTGTACATGGGAATTAGGGATGGATAATTTTAGTACGTATATAATCAAAAAAAATTATATTTTTTAATATTTAAAAATAATTATGAATGATTAGGATATAAAATCATTACCCAACTGAAGCTTTATAAATTTATATTCAATAAAATATACAACAAATATATATTTTCTTGATCACCTATTTTGTAACCACCTTCATGTAAATAAATATGTATTTACTTTATCACTATGTATTAAACATATTTACTAATTATATGTTAGTTAGTTATAGATTATTTTCATTATTAGATGTCAGTAATTTTATTTAGTGAAAATAATTTTGGTGTGTGTATTTTAATGAACTCTCTTAATTAATAAGTATACCATCTCGATAATATAGAATTTAATTTTATTATAATAAAATAAAATTAAAACACTACCAGTATTTCCAATATTTTAAAATCATGATTTTCAAGGGTAAAGTTCAGAACAATATTATATAATTTAGATTTTCAATTTATTAGAATATAAAATTTAATAATCATTAAAGTTTATGCCACTATTTCAGACCCATTAAAATAATACAATTTAATCATTAAAACAACATATTATACTTATTCATTATTTTATTCACAACTATGATGGAAATTATGAAGATAATATTCAATGATCTTCTTAGTTTTTTATCTATCCCGAAGATGAATATGTTATATTAATTTGTGAGTGACAATATATGTTATACCATGATAATATAAATTTTAATAAAGTACATTATTGTTTAAATCATATTAGTTTATATTTTAACATAATTTATGAAGATTTTTTATGATAAATAATTGAATAAAATAAAAAATAAATAGTTACTAATTTTGAAGTCAACTCTCATTGTCAAAAATATATCAGAAATTATGAAGTATTATGTTACCTTCATTTAAATAGGGGACCTAAAATCTGGTGAATGAATTTATAATATGTAATGATGGATGTGATTAATGTGTAAATAAAGTTAGTATAATTTGAAAAATTTGGTTGAGGATGGATCATTCTCAAAATGAATTTGACTGTGATATTTTCAATTTTTCATTACATAATTCTTGAAAAAGGATATTTCATGATATAATGATTCACTTTCAATTTGAGGTAAACGATAATTTTTTTAATATTAAATTATAGTTTTAATGGTTGGGAAAAAAATTATTTAACCACACAAAGGGAGATAAGGATGGAATCATAAATCTGGATATATAAAATATCTCACACCAGAAATTGTTTTTGATGACATGAATGGTTTTAGGGGATATGTAATGAGAAAATTTCAGAATGTGAAATTATTAATTTGGATGTTATTTTTATTTGATGTGAATTTTAGAGTATGGTAAAGGGATTTATGATTTTCCTACCATGATTTTAAACTCACATATATATATTCACTTGTATCTTACATAGATACAATTTTTTGTGATATAGGAAAGCAGTAAGAAAAATATTTCACAATAAAGTGATAAGATAGTCAAAATGGTAATTGGTAGAGATTAATCTTCGTGTAGATCATTTCTTGTTCAAGATTTCTTACTTCACAGTATTAGAAACACAAACTAAATTTTAGTTTAAATTTCATTTAGTATTTTTTAAAATTTAATATATATTGTTCTTATTTCATTATTATTAGTGGATTAGTTAAATTTATTTTATTCAGTTAAATTCATCCATCATTCATATAGAGGTAATTTTTTTACACTATTTTTTTAATTCTTTTTATGTTGAGTATTTGAATTTAAAATTAGTATAGAATTACGAAATATAATATATTCTTTAATCAGGTAATTTTTTTATCGATTTGGGGGTCTTTTGAATGTCACATAAGGTTTGTAGAACAACAGACCAAATAAATGCCAAATGGGTAGTGCGAGGATGTCAAAAATGATATATTTCTAGCTGATCCTTCAAGAAGGGATTGTAGAAAAGAAGTATGATGGTTTGAAAATGAAATATACAAAATAAAATATATTTATATCTATTTTTTATTGAACATCACGATACACATGTAGTATTGGTAAAAATTACTATGTTGAAATTATTGGTCAATCATTAACTCATCATCTTTGGGGTTTCTTGTTGGTGATAAATATCATCCATTACTATTTGTAATTCTCACTATGATATCATTTCCACATGGTTATATTTTTTTTGTTAGGATATTTTTATTTTTTTGTTAATATAAAAAGCATTACCATTATAATGAAAATAATATATTTGATACTTTTTTTACCATCTATGAGATTTATGGAATTAATTTGTGACTAAATGGAAGAAAAAGAAACCAATTATAGTGGTCATATAGGAATTTGCTTTCACCTAAACCATATATGATCAATGATTTAGTTCATAAATTAATTATAAAATTTGATATTGTTGTAATTATACATAGGACTAAGGAAAATATTTACATTAATTACTCCCAAATCATTCCAATGTATAACACACATATTATTCTTATTGATTGATGAGATAAGGACATAATGGTATGATTACGAATAATTAATAGGATTTTTAATTAATTGGGTCTCTGGATGAAATGATGGAAAATATAGATTCATATACTCTTTTGTACCTATAACTGGAGTAGTGGAACATATCCATTCATGTTATGTTGTATTAGATCGTACATACAATATATTTGTGTTAATTTTCAATGAAAAATTTATTCTATAAACCTTCCAAATTTAATATAAGATAGATATAATTAATTTGTAACATTGAAGCATGTATATGAATAAATATTCCATAAAATTACAAAACTTGTTTTCGTAATAATGGGGATATATTTTTGGGAAACACTAAAGGAATCTATAATTAATTCTTATATTTAATCTAAGGATACTTGGTTTTATTAATGTTATTTATTAGTGAATATATATAAATATTTAATAAGGATCACACTGGGTAGATAGAATTGGAAGTAAATATATATGGAGGGGAAACATTTATCTATTCAAGAGTTTGTGGGAATTTTATGTCATGGTATGAAAATAATAATACAGGTTAGTGAAAATTTATTAATATAACTAGAAATCAACATACATGATTAATCCCTTACCCTCCATATAAAGAAACTTTATATGGTTATTTATAGTGTACCATGATTATGAATTGGAGTAAATTGTTAAATACATCATTAAAAACCACTACCACTTCATTAATAAAATGTATCTCATGTCCTATTTTGATAATATCATGATATAATGATTTGGAACTAAAACAACAATATATGGGATTTTTTCAAGGATTAATAAATAAAAAGTTGATAGTTCTTTTATGTAGACCTTAGTGAACTCAATTTCCTACAATAACACACTTGTTGGATATAAGATACCAAAATAAGGAGTCAAAAGATATCCTTATATAGATTATCAATAGTTTTACAAAGGAGAAAATGCTATCTTGACCAAGAAAATGGGTCCCTCTATAGTGTGTTATAGCATCTATTTAAACGCTTATATTATTAATTTTTTTTGATATAGGTGAATAACATTCATGTCATCCATATTTTTTGGTTAAACAATTTGATTTACACATTGAAACGATTCAGAACCCCTAGATTAATGAGACTGCCATTTGTCATCCTGTGTACAGAGGATTCAGGTTCCTATCATGTCCCATTAATAATAACAAGAGGTGATTACTCTAAGAGTTTACTATCCTAGAGATATTTTTTATCTAATCATGGAAATGGTTGGAATGAATGAATTTTAATCCCATGTTTCCATTATTCTTTGAAATTATACTTCACATCAAAAGATGGAACCCATAATGCATTAGTGAATTTTTCGGATATACATTTACATTGATCAGGACCATTAGTTTCGGTGGATATATCCATCTCTTTTTAGTTATAACTAATTAATTGGTACATTAATAAAGATATTGGAAATATATATCTCCTTCCCATTATGCATTGATTTTAAATGACATTATAAATTATTTTTATATTTTATCACCAAAGCATGAAATCAAATTCTCTTTTTATCTACTCATGGGAACCATATGTATTCTAGTCCAATCATATATTAGTGATCATAAGAAGGAATAGGATTATAAGTTTTATTTATAATGGTTATATATTAAATAATTTATTATAACCATTATATCACCTTGGTCTCTACAAATATTATTCGTAAAAAAATTAGATAGTTATTTATTGCTATTTGTTTCTTTTAGTAAAGGGAAACATTTTACAAAAATGAATTTAAATAAACTTCCATGAATTAATTTTCTTTTTATCAATTAAATGGATCTATTGGTTCCCTATGACTAAACTTTTATTGGGTTGTCACTATATCTAAGTCCAAAATGGGATTTTTAGAAGAAAAAATTCATGAGTCACTATATCCATCTTGAATTAATAATAATATAATTTATTATAATGAATACACCTTAAATCATGATTAAATTAATGAACTACATTTTCTTATTGAACCTCTATTTTTTTGAATTTTATTTTTGTATATTCTCAAATATTTTATTTCCATGATTAGCCATTTGAAATAGTACTTAGTACGTGTGAGGGCCATGGATTGAAATTTATTTTCCAAAATATGACTTCCCTTTACTAAGTATTTATTTACACATCTATTAAATTTATTAAATAAATATATAAAATAACCCTAAATGATTGATGTATTCATTTACTGTAATACCCCTAAGAATTTAATTAACATACTCAATATTTATGGATTAGTAATCAATTTTGGTCACTTAGTTTAGGGTTTTGAAGGCATGATTCTGTTATGAATTCAGTAATAAGAATGGGTTCTATATTAAAACAAATTATTTATTATCAGAAATTATTACTTGATATTAAAATCTATATATTTTACACACTCATCTTAATATTCCCAAAACCTATTCTAGGATATGTCGTATATTTTGATGTGTCTTAATCCTGTAATAGTTAAATTCTATTATAGAGAGATAATGTTGGGGAATATGTCATATGATATTTTCACAAACATGGGAGCGAATTTAAAATTCCAAAATGTGCATTATTGATAATTTCTTATGAATTAATAACATCAATTCCTGAACTAGATCGATACATTTTTAGAGTATTCATTATTCTAGAGAGTTTAAAATTAATGTTATCTCATAAAGCCTTGAACATGTGATAATGAATATAGATGCATTAAATAAAGATTGATGATTCAACTTTGTACACACATAACTCATAATGATAATTTAATAGTAGATTCATTGAGTATGAAATATTATATCTCCATGGTCATGGAAACTAATGATTAATGGAATATAATTATAATTATTACTGATATGAATATATGTTGTAATAAAAACAACCAGAGTGAATTTTTTATATATAATAGTTTTTTTAATTGATTAATTGTATAAAATATAATAAATATTAAAATAATAATTGAATCACCATTAGGAAAATCCTAAAATATTGGTATAATTTTTATAATTTTAAATATGATGAAACCCATTTATTATTATTTTATAATAAAATCGTATTACGTTTTTCGTCCCAAGAAAGTATTTGTTTATACTATCATTATTTGAAATGAAGTATTCACCAGGATATTTATAAGATATAAAAGGTTATTAAATCATATCTTTTATGGAATTGGACAACACATTGGATTTTATATTTTTATGAAATGTATTATATTTTTATTTGCAAATGGAGAACAACTACTATAGGCACTTATACTTCAATCTATGACCATACCGGAATGAAAGTTGGGCAAAATTTCAATATATTTTATCAACTTCTTATCAATGTTTCATTGAAATAATTTTTCTATTTTGGTAAATATGGATCAAATAACTTTTTGATAAAAAATATTTTCAAAAATATTTTCTAAAATACATTGTACTTTGAATATATAATTGTTTCAGAAGTGTTAGGATGTATGGTTATCAAGTATCAATTTTCTCTAATAGAGATCTACAAATCCATTCACAATTATCAATATCATGAAAATAGGTTATTGAAATTTATTTGATGATGGTCACATCCTATCATGTTCCAAGGGAATGTAACATAGAATAAAAATTTTAGACAATGGATGATATGATCTAATATTTTATCATTTATTTTTAGCTTCACATGGGATGTTTTGAATGAATTTTTAAGAATTTTTTAAAATTACATATATCATGAAATAATAAATATATATCCTTTTGAGTTATTAATAAGTTTTTTCTTATTATTATACACTATATTGAATTAAAATATAGGAAACATTGTTTATTTGACGCAGTCCTTTCCATGGAACTGTAGAGAATATCCAATTTATATAAGTATAAATGACATTTATTAAATGGTATAATAAATTTTATTATCACCATCATCAATAATTATTATATTTCAATGTTATGGAACACATATTTTTTAATGTATCACATGAAGTTGTACATCTATTAGTGATAAAAAAATAACATATTTATCCCTGATATGGTGGACTATTATAGATTGTTGAATGTAATGGAAATGCTCTATAATGGATAGCCTTACCATCAAGATTATGTGTTTTATATATTTTTTTTCATATCCCTCATCGAAATAAGTATTAATGGTAATAAGTCCTTTTGATTATTTGGGAACATGTTAATCTTAATCATGATGTTTTCTATTAATTAGATGATCTATTTAATTGATAAAAATGAAATTATATAACATGTGATATCTATTTCATTCATAATTGCATTGTGAAATTATCATCTAATCTAAGAGGAATCATGAGAAAGAGATAATTTTATTCTATGGAAGTTTCCTGATGTTCACAATTTTTTCATAAATTCTTATAGTTTCATAGGATGCAAATCAAAATAGTTCCAAGAATTTCCCCCCTTATTAGATGTTTAATGTTTTTTATAATTCTTATATTATGTTTAAATAGACATTATAGATTATTATATGATTTTTTATGGGTGAATTAAGGTGATGTTGAAATATTTCTACATGAAATATTTCTTTTCTGAAATGGTATTTCCTGGTATGAATATTTTATATGAAGTCATTGTCAGAATTAATTTATATAAAATAAATAAAAAGATATATCCATTCATAAAATGAGATTAATTCATGATTAAAAATGGTTTTTATAAATTTATAATATGAGGTGATGAAAATTTAATCATATGTGACACATCATGAATTTATAAGCCCCACATTTATTTAGGTGATACTAGTAGAATTTATTAAATTCTAGTGGTCCTTCTTATTCTGATCATTTTCCATCACTTCCTAGTAAATCATACTTTTCTATTTGAGGAAATTCAAATATATTTCATTTTTATAAAAAATATATAATATATAATTCATCAATAATCATTTAAGTCATAGAGTAAAGGAATTATTATCAAATATGAGAGGATTCATGATATTTATTTCCAAATATTCACGAGGTTTGTAATTTTTACATATTTCAACATTTATTAAATGGAAATGATCTAAGGGTTCTTAGTTTTTTTTATTTTCAAAGGAAATACCTATATGTAACTCTAATAAAAATATCTCTTTAATATATTTATTTAAAACATGGTAGTCGATATTTCCCACAACATGAAATATCCATTTAGAAGTAGGGATTCCTTAATTGAAATATTTTATGTAGATTGATTTTCAAAAAATGGATTTCATGTACTTTGTAGAAAGGTATTTGGTTATTATGTGTCCTTGAATTTTATTTTACATGTACCTGTTGTAATATATGTGGTTATCATTATTGATTATAAATACATAAGCATCAATTTCAACATGGGATTCCTAGGTAGAGGACATATAACTAGTTAACAACATTGGGATGTCACACAATATGCATGTGGGTGGTTCTGTGTGTGTTGAAACAATTTTTAAAATAAAAATAATAGTTAAATAATTTTCATTTATTCTTAAAAAGGATAACTAATCTTGGATAATAGGATTTTATAAAACTTCTTCATAATTTTTTTATATTATGGATTTTTTACTACTTTTATATTATTTAAACATATTTTACATAACAATGAGCTGAAATATTTTTCTTTTCTGGGATATGAGAATAGAGTATAAGTGTTATGTGTATTTTTTTATACTTCCCCATTATTATGGACCCTGGTGAATATGTAAATGTTTTATCAATGAAATAGAAAATTATATGGTTTATAAATTATCTAGTGGAAGAAATTATATCTCAATATTGTTGTTAGAAGATATAGAGAATAGAATAGTTTATGTCATTATTAATAGTGATTATACTATTTGGAATGTGTATTTTTTACTAATTTTATTTTTTAATTTATTTTATATTTTTAATATCATTACACTAATGTTGATTTTGATTCATGATTGTTGTATAATTGTTTTCTTATATTAATATTATTGTTTTAGTCCCGAATAATTTGTATAGGTTTCTCTAGGTTTATATATTACATTATTGTTTTGTATACCAAGTAAATTAAATTAATATGGGAATATTTAATTCAATTACATTTTTTAACCCACTTTTTTATATTGAATCTTTATTTTAAATATAATTTCAACAATGTTTAGTAAAACCTATTACCATATACATGATGATAAATATAGTGGGGTAGTTACATTGAATATGATTATATCGTGATAAAAAATAGATTTTATGTTTCCTCTATTTTATGGAGGGATTTTTTTTTGTTTAAAAAAATACTTATATTATTCAATTAACATTATGAAATATTTAAATATACATATCTATATTTACAACGAAAAAAATATGTTTATAAAAAAATTATAAATTTCTGCTTACTTATTTTAGATACATTTATTCGATATATCAAATATTTTTCCTAACCATATATATATGTGTGTTAATTTAGATAAATATAAAAATTTTAATGAATTTGAAAACATATTCTCAAATAAATAATATTTTTAATTTAAAATGTATTTATATTTTGACTAAAATAATACGACGAATATTTAATGAATATTAAATATTTATTCTATATAAATTATCAAAATTTCATTGTACTCATCATCTTTATAGAATTTTCATATATCTAAATACAATATATATCCCGAAAACATATATCCCAGAACCAATTAATGACCATATTTGTAGTTTTCTATTATTATATATAATATTATGTGCATATATTATATTTATTCATCAAAATACATTATTTATCTATACAATGTTTTAATATATTTGAAATTAGTTTCAATATTTCTATAGTTTTACTTGGTGGTATGATTTTCATGTGAGATCTTGACGTTAATTACTAAAATCTCATAAAAATATTAGTTTCTTGGGGTGTTATTTACATTATAATCATATTAATTATGTTTCATATATAATTATTTTAATAGTAATGTATTTTTATTTTTATCATGTGATATTATAAAATATAAATTCGTAGTTAAAAATTTACAAAATTATATCTCTTAAATAATTTATTCAATGAATTCATTGAATGTAAGTTAGGTTTCATTGTACACTCATTTTGATTATATTAATTAACGTGATCATATTATTACAATATCATTCATATAATTCTCAGTATAACATTCTAGATTATATGTATTTTCTTTATATCTTTTTAAAACATTAAATATATTTTAATACCTTATACATGGGTTAGTCATAACTATGTTATCACATAGTCCCTCGGGGTGGTTAAAACAATTATTGATGTGGAAAAACTTATCAAAATTAATAAAAATTGATTTTATTTATTATTTGGGGATATAATTCATATTTTTATAAAATAATAATTATAAATTAATTATTAATCTTAGGTTTATGAAGGAAATAATTTTGATATAAAATAAAAAATGATATTATTTTTAATATTTTATGAAATAAAAAACAAAATTTATTAACATTTATATGGCTAAATATATTGTGAAAAATATATTGACATTACGATATGTCTCAATATGCTCATTTTTTGGAGTTTAAAATACACATGATCGATTAATATGAGTTTCCTTATGTGATTTCTTATTTATCGTTATAAAATAATAATCATGTTGTAAATGTTAAATTTCTTCATTTAATCCAATTATAAAACCATCTACATATGTTAGTGGTTAGATATAAATTTCATCATATGATGGTGGTAATTTTCACTAAACATGAGTGATAATTTCCTTTTTATATAAATGGTGAGATGAAGGAAGAGAATGGGTGTCAAATTTTGATAATATAATCTAATCATCTTAATTGTACTATTATTATTATTATTTTATTCATAAGATAAATTGGGAGTAGGTGGAATAGGAAATTAGAACCATGAACTCATATTGTATGATGTCCCATTACTTTTAGAGGTGGATCCATTACTATGTTTGTCATTACCAGTACCCGGGGCCCGTGTATGTTGGTGTTCCTTTTTCGTCACAGAGTCTAAACAAAATGAGAAGGGAAATACGTTAGCACAAATTGATTCATCCTTTGTTGGAAACATCAAAAATCAACAAAGTCATGAACAAGGAGTCAAATACCCTTGGGTCACGCAAGTTCCCTCATGGTCATGCAAGTACACTTCTGTGCCGCCTAATGGTCGCGCAAGTGACTTGCACACCCTATTTGAAAACCGCCCAGTCTTCTCCAGCCTATAAATACCCCTGTGGGACCCCCCATTTCGAGGACGAAAAATTCCAGAGCATCAGATTCTAGCTCCCGGCACCCAAGTCTCTTATCAAAGCTTCTAAACACATCTATGATAATTATTTACCTAGAACGAAAGATCTAAAGAGGGGGAGAAACACCTAAGTGTTGAAACTCATCAGCAGTTGCACACCTGAGTGGCCAGCCCTTAAGGGAAATGGCCACACTTGCGCGCCGCCCTTCTCCATTATCTGAACTTGTGCGCCACCCTTCTGGAATCCCCTAGGGATAATACTAAGGGCTTGAGCCAAGTCTCTCCCAAGTATTACCCCAAGAGTTGAAAGTCACGCAAGTACCCTTTTTTGCACAGGTATACCTGTGCGACCAAAACTTGCGCGCCCACGCAGTACCTGCATGCCTTCTAGGACTTGCGTGCCCCCATCTTTTTGGGTGCCTCTCCTGCCTATTTCACTTATCTTATGTTATTCCACCTCTCCTATTCATGATTAATTCTTCAAAAAACTCTTCAAATCTATTAATGGCATGTTTTCCTTGATGGATTCCTTATCTGAAAGGAATTCTGTGAAACATCTCACAAAACCTAGTGATTTACACATCTTTACATCACTAAAGTTAGAGTGTTCATTCATTCAACCTCATCCCTTAAGATGAAAGAATCCTTATCGTGGGCTCCTTTTCAGGAGTGAGTCCTAGTCCAAACATCTCATTAACTTGGGCATCCTCCTTAGGATTAATCCGCAAGTCCTCATTAATTTGGGCATCCTCCTTAGGAGTAAGCCCCAAGTCCTCATTAATTTGTGCATCCTCCTTAGGAGTAAGCCCAACCATAATTTCTTTAATTTGGGCATCATTCTTAGGAGTAAGGCTCAATTATAATTCCCTTAAACTATGATTCCTTTTTAAGAGTAAACCCCAGTCTTAATTTATCTTAACTAGTATTCATTTCCTTTTGATTTGAGTTTCCTTTTCAGGGGTGAAACCTAATCATAAGTCCCCTCTTAATTTGGGTATCTTTCTCGGTAGTAAGCCCCACGTTAGATTATCCAAATCTCCATAAAGTACATATACCTTTATGGACGCTGTTTCCGGGTTTCATCCCTGAAGTAAATCCTAATCATCATTTATCTAGGCAGTCATACATACATGAGCCCCACATTATTTCTAATTATTGCATCTTTCATGGCACAATTTTCTGATTTTACCAATACCTCTTGTTTCTCACATCGAGCATGACTCACATGAGCTTAGATTGTAAAAGTAATTATGACATCTTTATTTGAGCCATCAATCATACATAAACCTCATACTCCCTTACTCGAACTACGTGGGTTATGATTCCTTTTCTATATAAAGGATATGTAGGTAGCCCATCTGCGGGTATGATCCCAAATCTGAAATAATCTATGTCCTTCTGAATGAAAATAAACTTCAAGTTCCCTGTCAAGTGGCTTTAAAACTAGTATGGTTATCATAATAACCAAGAGTCATCTATATAATTTATTAAAGGATAACATTGACTAAGAATATCTAAACAAACACAGATGATTCTCTATCGATGAATAACCTCAAATAAATATAAAATATCCTCTAAATATCCTACATATCAATAATTGATTGTCAGATCTAAAGGAAAGCTCATTTTATTCTTGGTTATTTAATAAGGATTCACAAACATAACATAAATATATAAAGAGAGTCCCAGATTATAAAATAATTCCCATCAAAAAGGTGTGATGAGTCTGACCTCCCATCCTCTCGAATAATGCAAATTCCTAAGCCTCATCGGTCCACAACTAATTAGCACATACCTTTGCAAAGTAGGTCCAAATGGATATGGAATCATTGGATGTTTCCGGTTCTACGAACAAACCCATTAGAAACCACTTGCAATGTTTGAATCTCAAAGCAATGAGGTCATCCCCAATTCCAAAGGGAAACAAAAAAATAGTGAACCAGACGTGAATCCTTAACCAAGTGGAAATTATGTTTTCCCTATTTGTTTGGACCCTATTTAAAACTCAATGAGAGGGCCAACAAAGCAATAAATAACATATTTGCTCATCAAAAAGATGTAGTGCCCATACTTATCTTGAATATGTCTGTTATATCAAACATGAAATCTTTTCCAAGATCATCTGCATTTCCAAAATGGCTTCTCTTAATTTCACATCCGTGAATATGTCTTCTGTGAAAACTTTTGCTACGAATGCCACTACTGCTACTCCTGCTGAAACATCGTCTGCTAGAGGACGATATCACCTACTCAGCATCTTCAATGCTGGGTATCAAACACGCTGGTTAAGGAGTACCATCAACATGGTACCATTCCAACTATGGAGTCTGCCCAACAAGCCCTCCAAATGAACAACTCACACCGGTCATCCAGACAACGACGACCAGTGATTAAGAAGCTGGTGGTTTCAACCACGGTTTCCATTTGTTTCAGGTCGTTATCCCCAGAATGCAATCACCATTCCCTCCCATATTCTAGAGAGGTAAATGAGCAGACCCCTCAAGGCTTTAATTCAAGAAGATAGGAGTCCTTCCAAAGGGCTCCCATTAATAATCATCGCCAGACTCGTGCAGCAGTGTGCCCTCAACATGATGAGGGTATTGTTTCCAGGTATTCGTCTTAGGTTCCTCGAACCCGAGCAGGCAAGATGAACCGCCAGAGGTGAAATCCGCTCAACAGTGAGCAGGTTCTCATCTCTACCATTTCAAGAGAAGTCCACCAACCTTACTTGGTGGCATCCAATGATCGGGCACATACACCCGTCCGTTTTAATCCTGCTATCCAGCAGACGCGTCGGGAAGCAGCACGCCAATCCCACCAGGAAATTTCGATGGAGTACTATAGGTAGGAACATGTACCTGTTTATACGTCATCAGCTAGTCAACAGGCTCTTCTGACTACATATTATAGAGCTCTTCAACCATATTCAGAGAAGTAAAATCAGTAGGCACATACACCTACAAGTATTGATCAATCCTACCAACAGTCTCACTTGATAGCACTCAAAAAATTCAGTCGGAAAGCTCTGACGACAAACAGAAGGCAGACTAAACTCTGTGGCCCCACACTTGAGTACTGTCAGGATTCACTGATAGGAAAAGGAGGACAAGAGCAGGAACATACACATACTCCAAGCACGGAATGGACATATATCCCAGTTTCGACAGCTGAAGTCACCAAGCACATTCTGCAAATAGTGAAAGAGCAGAAGAAAATTCTTGCTCATATCCTGGATGCCTGTCAGGATATTATAACAGCTTCGGCAGCATCTCATGGAAGGATACACAATTCTATCCCTAGAAGTGGAGTGATACATCAACTGTTCACTCCAGATTAGATATACACTTCTGTTCCAGTCTAAGATGGTTGTGGGGCGTACTCCCCCATATCATACAGACAACCAAGTCAGGAACATACCCCTGATTTGAGTGGGGATCGTCAGCCTACCCCGGCCATCTCTCCTAATCAGGCACATATACCTGCTCATTGTAACCACATTCATCAACGAGTGGTTTCCAAGGTGAATAAGAAGGTGTCTAAAAAGAAAACCCACCCAGCACAGTCAAGAAATCAAAAGCCAATATGTAACAAGGCCTTGCTTGATGCTGGAGTTCTTGAATCTCTCAGATAGTTATCTATTGGAATACAAGATTCTACTCCCTTATTTCCCTATAGTGGGAACATTAATTCCAAAGGTCTTCAACAGACACTTCCTCATGAAGGCTTTCTTCATGACAGTTCGGTCGATCATGAAGTTTCAACTTCACATGAGAGCTACAATAACCCTCTGGGTATCCAGAAGACCAAGGAGCAAGAGATCTCATCTTTTGCTGTAACCCACCATGGTGGTCATCCCCATGATGATGAAATTCGTTTCGAAAGTCATCTCCCCAGTAGTGATGCACATTGCCCAGAAAATGATCTAGTGTACAATGTAGTGCCAAGAAATCCCTATTATCTTGAGGCACTTGAAAATGAGAAACCAATCATGTCTGATGCTTAATCGCTAGCAAGTGAAATACTTTCTTGATCAGAAGATAGCCTGAGGTGTAGTTCATTCTCCAAACCACCCCCAGGTCATTCATCATCTAGTTTGATCAGTGAATTATCTACCAATCCTGTAGAATCGGATGAAGCAACAAGGACGCACCAGCTCTGGTCAAATAAGATAGAAGAATTTTCATTGAATGATAAATAGGAAGGGATGAATATGAGAAAAGAACTCGAAAAAGGTGACGTTCCAGTCATGTTTTGGCCTTTGGCTGACTCTCAGTATGACATTCCAAAAGTGTTGACAAAAGATTGTATTCAAGATATTCATCTCAACATATGGAAAACTCTTTTTCAATTGAAAAATAAAATATTATCTTATGATGAATATGAAAATCATGTTAAGATAATATAAGGATGACAAAGTCAAATTGATTTGGCATCTCTATCATTCTCTCGATATCCGAAGGCTGAAAAGCAGCAGAGAGCCCTTCAACGTTCATGCCTTCGAACACTAAGAAGGTTGTGCCAGTTAATTTCCAATTCCCCATCTAGTATTCATGTCAGAGGATAGGGTGTTCATGGAGCACGGAATTTCATGGTGCTCTCCAGTCAGCAAGCCCTGCCGAAAATGGTCTCATGAAATGTTATTGCCCATGGCCGACAACAAATACCTATCTTTTTTTGTAATGAAAGGCTTTCCCAAGAATAGGCTTCAACTAGTTCTTCTCAAAATCAAGCATACAGAGAACATGTTATTTAATTACTACTGCATCAAGCAAATCATAATATTGAACATGCCTCTCATTTGGAGCAAGCACATCATCAAGTGACACAAATTTCAGAAATCATCCATCGTTCATATGAGCCAGGTGATAAAAGTGGATACAGGTTGATGCATCCAGCTAATTTCCGGACTAAAATCAACAAGATTGGGAGAGCTTACAAGAAAGTCTCAGAAATAGAATGTCAATAATCTCCCCAGTTTACTGGATTGTGGACTTTTTTAACCCAACCCTCAGAATCAACAAATAGAATCCGAGGAGTTGAGCAGGAACAATAGTAACAGCCCCAGTCCACCGGACTGGGTACTTTTTCAAATCATCAATCACCTCCTCAGTGAAAGTCAATATTCTCGCAATTGGGGAAGAAGACACATGAGGAACAAAGAGCCAAATTATCAGGATATTCCCTCCAGATTACAGTTCGCCAAGAAGTTCCTAAGGGATCGAATCAACAGAAGGTAATGTCTCATCAGGGGCATGGTAGAAGACAATATCACAGAAATTCCAATAGAAAAGATGCAATGTGTTATGCATCCATCAATGTCATCAATTTTGTTGTTAATGATACACTAGATGAGGTTGACTCAGAAAACTCAGATGAAGAGGTTCCTGATCAAGAAGTTGCATGCACAGAGACAAATGAAGAAGGTGTGCGTACACAAAGTCAATGCTTTACCCAAAATCTGGGTGTTCCTTAAAATAACCCACTTTCCCCTCTCCAAAGGGATCCAACATAGGGAAGGGGAATAACAAAGTTACATATCCTTCCTCTGGAGAAGGTCAATCGCTCTCATTAGAGCAATGATTTGCACAATAAGAGGAAGAAATGAAGGAATTGAGGAGGATGAATGCAGAATTACTTCAGGGTAGTCTTCCTCCTAAACGTGTTGGAGTCAGTCAGCCGAGGGAGTTTGTTGTAGCTAATGAGATAGATCACGAATATCCTCCTTTATCAGTACACCATCACAGGTCTAATCCTATGGTTCAAGTGTAACAACATTCAGCAGTGCCACCATCGGTTGCAGTACCAGCTAGCATACCTGTTCAGTCTCCAGTCATTGCACCTGTTCAGGTCCAAGTTCAACCGAATGTTTGTCAAAATTTAATAACTACCATTGAGTTATTAACAGCTCGTTTAGAAACCATGGAAGGGAAGCGTGTGCAGGTTCAACCAGAAAATAAAGCTTACCCTGAATGGGTAGATTCAATCCCTCCCCCCATCAAGTTTTGGGAACCCTACATTCCCTATTTTCAATGGATCAGGTGATCCTGAACAGAATTTGATGCATTATGTGTCTCTTTGCGATCCTATGATGGGAACTCCAGAACAGCAAGAAGTAGTGAAACCCAGATGCTTTGTGCGAACCTTGCAAGGACTAGCTTTTTTTTGTATACAAGCTTGAAATCCTGGTTAATTACCAGATGGGAAGATCTTCGTCAACAATTCATTCTTCAGTTTAGTTCAACATTGCCAAAGACAAAAGTTTTTGATATTACAAATTGTATTAAAAGGGAGACTGAAAGGGTTTCAGATTTCAATGCTCACTGGAAGGGATTAACATTTTACCTAAGCTTAGCACTCCCTCAAGAAGAACTATTTCCAGTCTGTGTGGAAAATCTGCATGACGATTTATGCACGCTGTTGGTCCCTGTGAAATACACAAGAGGGTTTCGAAACCTTGCGTCAATCGCTCAACAGATTGAATATTCCCTTATACAGACTAAGGTTAAATCTCATGTAATTCCATATGTTCTAGGAAGAAGAATGGGTAAAGTAGAGACTACTACAGTTATTCTTAAGCAAGCACATGTACCTGCTCTTACTTCAAAACATTCATCTTTCCAAAGGGCTCCACTTCCTGAGCATCAATAACAGAGGTCGTTTACTCAGGATGATCAAAGAGATCAAAGATGTAAACAGTTTGATGATTTGAAGAGAAAAGGTTATTCTTTCCAAAATGAACAAGTTTCTGGTTACTTCATTTCGGCTCTGGAAAATAATTTGTTTCATTTGCCAAGGCCCAAAAGGACACACAATGAAGGAGATGAAGATCGTCCCAATTATTTCCCCCTTCATCAAATGTTGGGTAATCCCATCCAGGAGTGATTTTTCTTCAAAGACCTCTTGAAAAAGATGGTCGACTAGGGACAAATCAAACTAAAAGGCTCTTCAGCCCAGGTAGCATGTGTTACTGCTACAGTTCCAGAGGAAGAAGGAAAATGGAAAAAAGTCAGAAGAAAAAATTCGTAGAAATATGATAATTGAATGGTCAGGAAAATGATCAACCTAACTCATGCCATTTTGCGAATGCAATTGAAGAAACTAATTGTGTCTTCTGCTATGGATACCACAACAAAATCCTCTTCAGAGGGAATATCCTCAATGAAACGGCATGATTCAAAGAATGAAAAATAATTAGAAGATGATGAGAATGTGTAAAAGCCCAAGTTGTATTTTACTCTTGCAGATTTTATGCCATCTACTTCGAAGCCGCAGGCACCATCCCACCAATTGGCACAGCCTAAATTGGCTGGTTTGGCAGAGTCTTCATCAGATAAATAGCTAATCTTTGGTTCTGTTAATATGATACATTTAATAGATCCTTATGCCAGTCACAGTTTTGATCTCGATGAACCTGAATTCCCTGTATCAAACAGGGGAATCAAAGGGAGTTCCAGAGGTAATGGATAAAGAGGAAGATGTGGATATCCCAGAAACCACTATTCCAATTCTACCCCTTCTAGAACTATGTATGCAGTAGAAAATTGCGACAGAACCCTTCAATGAGCTCAACAAGAAAAACAGGTTCTTCCTTACAAGGCAGATTCAGTCCTGGCGCAGTTATTCTGGAGGATTAGTTGGAGGTTCCACCTTCATCCTCTCAGCAGGTAAATAGACCTAATCGGTCTGATCATCCAAAGCCAGGAATATTGCCAACTCCTATCCCGATACAAGATGCATCAACTTCCAAAGAATCAACTTCTAAGGCACCTGCTAAACCACATGTTCCTGTTGGGAAACACAGACCTCTAGATCAAAAGTATGATGTATTGAAACACCTGGCCCAAGTACCGTCAAAGTTACCAATTCTGGATGCCTTGAATTTATCAAAGGATCTTTGAGAGGCACTCATCGATTCTTTTTCAAGTCCTCAAGAGTTTGAAACTGAAATTGCTGCAGCTGAAGTCTACCACGTAGAAAATAATCCTGCAGAATTCCGTACAGTGATATCTTTCATAGATAAAGATTAATATGATGTCGTGCATGGGAATATTAGACCTTTATACTTATCTGGCATATTCAATGGTGTGGACATCCAAAGGGATTTCATTGATAATGGTTTATGAGTCAACCTCATCCCCATTCGTACACTTCGTTGATTGGGCCTCAAGGAATCTAATTTATCTATTTCTACTAAGATGTTACAAGGACATGAAAAAAATGAACAAGAACCACTAGGCGAGATTACACTCAAAACTCAGTTTGGAGATCTTGTATCCAATTCATAATTCATGGTTGTTGATCAAGACTCAGCCTTCAACATCTTTCTTGGAAGACCCTGGCTATATCAACATGTAGCTATCCCTTCATCATACCATCAATGTCTCAAATATTGTTTCAATGGTCAATTTGGGACATTGTATGGTGATAAGGCCCCATTCAAGACATGTGGGCCTCAATACATTGAGGCAGAATTCTATCACATGAATGGAAAGGAGAAATCCACAACAAGGGAGATTACCAAAGTTAATGCTCCATATCGTTTGGAGAAAATTCCAGTAAATCTATTTGCACATGTGAGTATAGATTATGTGTTTCCTATCAGTCAAATTGATAGGATAGACTCAAATCCAAATAATCTTACAGAAATATCCATAATGTCAATTACGAGAATCGAGCTAGACAACATGGGAGAAATTGGTGACCCACCAAACAGTGATGAAAGCCAAAATGGTGACGTCTTTATTTCATCTGCTGAAATACAGCAAGTCTATACTTCGCCGACCAGGTCAGAAGAAGTTATAGAAATGTCAGAGGTGAACAATGATGTTGATTATCAATCCATCATCTCCTATTTATTACCAATGGAAGACCCTTCATCATCAATCAGGTCAGAAATGGAATCCTCTTCTTCAAGATGTTCATGTTTTAACATCTCTTCTAATCATGGGATTTCAGCTTCATCATCTAATGTGAAAGTAGAAATGAAAGAAATAACACATGTTGACGAAGAAGAGGAAGATCTCAAAGATGCTCCTCCAGCATTTGAAGAGGGTATCTCTACCACCGTGGATGAGCTCAGAGAAATAAATCTGGATACAAAAGAAGATCCACGCCCCACTTTAATCAGTGCGGCCATGACTCTTGAAGAACAAGAGATGTATATTTCATTTTTAAAGAAAAACCAAGACATATTTTCTTGGAACTATACAGAGATTCCCGGGCTTGATCCTGATGTTGCTACTCATCATTTGGGTTTACAAGAAGAACATCGAGGATTTAAGCAAGCCGCCAGAAGAACACACCTAACCTTTGCTTCCAAAATGGAAGCTGAAGTGGATAATCTTATCAAAGATAACTTCGTCAGAGAAGTTAAATATCCCAAGTGGTTGGCTAATATTGTCCCTATGAAGAAGAAGAACGGACAAATTAGAGTTTGCATCGATTTCAGAGATCTTAATCGGCATTGTCCTAAGGATGATTTTCCAGTTCAGATTACAGAACTTTTAATCGATACAACAGCTGGCTATGAAGCACTTTCCTTCATGGATGGATATTATGGATATAATCAAACCTGAATGGATCCAAATGATGAGGAATCCATAGCCTTTAGAGCCCCTCAGAGAGTGTTTTCCTATCGGGTAATGCCCTTTTGTCTTAAATAATGCAGGCGCAACATATCAGTGTGCCATGCATCGTATCTTCAAACCCTTTTTAGGAATGTTTGTTGAATGTTGTGTGGGAGATTTGGTGGTCAAATTCAAACAATGTTCTAATCACTTGGCTGATTTGGAAGTCATATTCCTCAAGCTTTGAAAACATAATTTTAAGATGAACCCCTTAAAATGTGCTTTTGGGGTAACCTCAGGAAAATTTCTCGGCTTTGTTGTACGCCATCGTGGTATCGAAGTAGATCTTAAGAAGACCAAGTCATTCCATGGTATGTCACCTCCTCGAAATTTTAATGAATTGAGAGGACTTCAAAGACACATATCCTATATTTGGCGTTTCATTGCAAATTTAGAAGGCAAAAGTTTACCTCTTGAGTCCACCGATACTTATGCCATCTTTTTAAGGAAGTACACTTATCCTCTACGTGACAGCCTTAGAGAGATCATTGGGTGCCTTTCTTGCTCATAAGAATGATGTTGGGAATGAAAACAACCTCTACAATATTAGTCGGACTATTCTTGAAGTAGAAAACCGATATTCAAATATTGATAAGTGCTTCCTGGCATTAATCTTTGAAGTTAAAAAGTTGAGACACTACCTACAACATCACGAGGTCGAATTGGAATCTCGTAATAACCCGATCAAATTCATCCTTAGACATCCAATGCTTAAAGGACGTCTGGCAAGGTGGGAAGTTATTTTGTAGCAATTCGACATTCAGTATGTTTCTCAAAAGGAAATAAAGGTCCACGCTCTGGCTGATTTCCTTGCTGAACATCCTTCAGTAGAAGACACATATTCATATATTGAACTCCATGATAAGGAAGTATTCTCTATTTAGGATAGTCCTCAGGTATGGGAAATGTACATTGATGGTGCTTCAAGAATTTCAACAGGGAAGAAAATGGAAAATCCTAAATTCAACAAAGTTGGGTTAGGAGTTGTTCTTATTTCCCTAGAAAAAGCAGTGTTACCGTATTCCTTCTCATTGTTGGAAGGTGGTACAAACAATGAAGTAGAATACCAAGATCTTATCGCAGGATTAGGGTTGGCACTTCAAGCACAAGTGAATCACTTAAATGTGAAAGGTGATTCAGACCTGGTAATCAAACGAGTCAATGGGGATTATGAAATCAGAAAATAAGAATTGATCCCTTTGTATGATTTCGTCAGAGAGTTAATGACGGAATTTCCTACGGAACCGACATTTTCTTATGTCCCGCGATCACAAAATGATCAAGATGATGCATTGGATAATATCTCCACAGCTCTGGCATATCAAAATCGGGACAAAACAACCATTAGCATTGCCCACCGTCGTACAATTTCACCTCATGTTCGAACCAGAATAGAGGAGATCAATGAAATTAGTCCCATTCCTAAACCGTATGGTCATACTATTGGATGGATGACCCCTATCAGGGAATACCTTTAAAATGGAACAGTTCCACCTGATAGAGCTGGGAAAGAACAAATCCAGTGACGTGTGGTCAATTTTACTCTTTATGATGGCCCAGATCACCTAGATAAATTTCCCTACAATATTGGTTTTTATGGAGTTCTCTTCAGATGTATTGATGGTGAAGAGACAATGGTTGTGATAAAAGAAGTCCATGTAGGAGTCTGTGGTTCCCAATAGTCTGGACATAAACTGTCAGATCAAATTCGAATGCTTGGATACTTTTATCCTTCAATGATACAAGATTGTGTTTATTTCACAAAAAAGTGTCATTCTTGCCAAGTACATGACAACTTCATTCATTATCATCCAGAGTTGCTTCATACAACTAAATACTCATGGCCATTTTCCACATGGGGAATGGATGTGGTGGGACCTTACCCTTTAGCTACGGCCAAGCAGTTTAAGTATATTCTTATTGCTATTGACATATTTTCAAAATCGGAAGAGGCAATACCTCTCAAAGAAGTTAGTTCTAAAAGCATTGTTAGCTTCATCAAGTCTAACATCATTACCAGATTTGGTGTCCCTCATACCATATTGGCGGAAAATGGCACCAACTTCTGCTCATCCGAGGTGAAGAAGTTGTATCAAGAATACAACATCAAATCCAATCATTCATCTCAGTATCATACAGTAGCAAATGGTAAGATATAAACCTTCAACAATACTCTTTCAAATATACTGCAAATGATGGTGAATAAAGATAAGAATTCATGGGATGATAAACTCTTTCATGCTTTATGGGCTTATAAAACCACCACCCACACTGCAATGCGGTCAACTCCATATTCACTGGTATATGGAACGGAAGCAGTCTTGCCTATTGAAGTTCAACTACCCTCGCCCAGAGTAGCCATTAATGATCAGTCATCTACAGATGAAAAATATCAAAAGCAATTGGATGAATTGGAATGGTTAGATGATAAAATATTGTGCACCATGCACCACTTGGAAGTCTACCAGAATCGAATTCTACGAGCATTCAACAACAAAATTTCGTCTTCGTTCATTCATTCAGGGAGAATTGGTATTAGTTCTCATAACTCCAATGATACTGAGAAAGAAACCCCCCAATCTTGAGCCAAAATGGGAAGGACCTTACTCAATACATAAGTTCTACACTAATGGAGCTTATTTTTTTAATCTCAGTGGATGTAGAGATCATCAGTACTCCAACCAATGCCATATTTCTGAAGAATTATTTTGTATAAACACAAAATACATTGTTGCGGTCCATAGATATGACCTTAAACTCTTTGTAATACATTTGTATTTTCTATATGACGTTAAACTGTACATCACTTTCAGTCTAGTATGACCTTAAACAGCTCCACGGTCCAGTATGACCTTAAACTGCACCACCATCCTACATGACATTAAAACTGCACCATCTATGGTCTATGCATACAACCTTAAACTATTTTCATGTCCCTTATGTCCAGCATGATGTTAAACTGTGTCCCCTTCATCGTCCTTGATATATGATGTTAAACTATACAGGAGTGGTACTTGAATATGACCTTAAACTATTCGAAATTTCATACAACATGATGTTAAACTATGAAAAATTCCCTAATACGTCCTACATGATGTTAAACTGTGTCCTCTTTTTGTCCTCATAAAATGACATTAAACTGCACAGTCTCCCTTTTGTCCAAAAATGATGTTAAACTATATTGTCAAAATCATCCTAACTACATGGCGCTAAACTGTGCAGCACCAATAGTCCGAACTACAAGACTTTAAAACTATATAGTCCCTTCATATGTCCTACATGACATTAAACTGTGCATCGCTAGGGTTGTTTCTACCTCTTGTTTCTCACACCGAGTATAACTCATATGAGCTTAGAGAAAACTTCAACAATAACACTCTGTCTGGGCTACTAACCATGTGTAAGTCCCAGCACTATTTTTTGAGGTCGTTGTCCCCAAGAACAACTTGATCACTAATTCATTATTTAATTTTTGTATGTAGACTTTGATCTGTGCCTTCTAGGATGGGTACGTAGGAAACCTCCTGAGGTTCAAGACCAAAACCAATCTTTTCTCATCGGTTCACCTCCTTCTCGTACGATGTTGGTTCGTGAAACCTCCCCCGAAACAATATCTTTACATTGGTTCACTTTCATCCTTGCTATACGACGTTAAATTGTACAGCAATTTTTTTCCAGTATAAAAATAAACAATAACATTCTTTGATACCCTTCCCTAAGAGGTAATCATTATTTACATTGATATTCAATCATGTTTCATTTCAATGACTACGTGCATACATGGCAATGCCCGAACCTTTTATCTTTGGATAAACTATCATTCCACTAAAGTAACCTTTCACCCTTTAGATGTATGAACCAAATTTGTACAGAGGATTGTTCTAGAAATACATGGGATTAATTCTCAACCTTATGGGATATGTATGAACGTTCAAGTGTCCCTAAAATCCAGCCCCAAGTCTTTGGGCCTAACACCATATTCACCATTCAGTCCTTTGGCTGAAAAGTCCCCAGGACAAACACACAAATGTGTCTCCCTTATTATGGTCCGAGCTCTATGACCCTAAACTAAGATCTCCCATAATTATGTCCCACATGACATTAAACTGTCTTTTAAGAACTACATATGGCTTGATTCCCATCCTTATGGGATATGTAGTGAAGTCCAACATTTTAATTGAGGACCCAGCCACAACACGATTATGGTTAGCATTAGTTTGTGTATCTCTACATGCATTTAACAATGCCCATTTTTATGTGTCATAATCCTAACCTTAAATATTTTCAGATCACCATAACCCTTTTCTTGAATTATGGTCACAAAATGTTGGATACCTGGGAATTCTTTGGTCTGACTATGCAACACATGCCCTTAGGCAGCCTTGCATAAACAAGTCTACATAACGGACCTGTCAGCCAAAAGATGCTATTATTTGGCTATGCAACCAATTCCCTTAGGCGGCCCTGCATAATTCAACCCCCTAACGGGTTTTTTAAAGAATGGTAACTTCATTCCTAGGATAAAAACTTCTTTTTGTCCTTAGTTGTCTTAATGACGATATGTAGGGATCTGTAAAAATATCCATTCATTACATATTTTTCCCATACTCTTTTTCATGATCTGAAAATATTCAAGTCTATGGTTTATATTTTCCCTTCCCTATATTTGGGTCAGACCTTCCTATGAGTGACATTCATCCAGTTCTTAAAAAATCTTGTTTGAAAATATCTTCTTCATATTCAAGTACCTCTCTTCATACAAAAAACTCTATGCTTTGGAAAATTTGAATCTCTATAAACATTCATTGGCTTTTGAGCACTAGGAAATTAAATTTCTGGGAGTTCCTTTACCTGACTATGTAGCACGTGCCCTTAGGCGGCCTTGTATAAAAAGTCTACATAACAGACATGTCATCCAAAAGATGTTATTATTTGACTATGCAGCCAATTCCCTTAGGTGGCCCTACCTAATTCAACCCTCTAACGGGTTTGTTAAATAATGGAATCTTTATTTTTGGGAACTACTTCTTCTAATTCCTTTTATCCCTTTTTTATATCATTTCTCAGATTCAAAATTTCTTAAAGTCATAGTTTACATTTTTTCCTCATTATTGGGTTTAGTAATATGTTTCCAAATGAATTATAAAGTAATTGAGTAAATTCCAATCCATTCAGTCAAAGATATTTCAACCTTAAACATTAGCCCTTTTTATGTCCGACGTTCATGACTTTAAACTTCTAGATTTCATGTTTCTTTTCAGCTCAGAGTCAAATCCTCTTTTCTCTCTGGATCCAACACTAAGGGGGGAATTTTGATGACGCTCCTTTTTCATCACAAAATATAAAAGAAATGAAAAGGAAAATACCTTAGCACAAATTGATTCATCCTTGTAAAAAACATCAAAAATCGACAAAGGCCTGAACAAGGAGTCAAATACCCTTGGGTCGCGCAAGTTCTTTCATGGTCGTGCAAGTACACTTGCGTGCCGCCTAATGGTTGTGCAAGTGACTTGATCGCCCTATTTGAAAACCCCCCAGATTCTTCTCCAACCTATAAATACCCTTGTGGGCCCCCCCCCCCATTTCGAGGACAGAAAATTCCAGAACCTTAGATTCTAGCTCCTGGCGCCCAAGTCTCTTATCAACACTTACGAACACTTCTAAGTTAATTCCTTACCTAGAATGGAAGATATAAAGAGGGGGAGGAAGGCCTAAGTGTTTAAACTCATAAACACTTGCGCGCCTGAGTGGCCAGCCCTTAAGGGAAATGGCCACACTTGCACGTCGCCCATCTCCTTTACCAGAACTTGCGCGCCACCCTTCTGGAAGCCCCTAGGAATAAAACAGAGGGCTTGAGCCAAGGCTCACCCAAGTATTACCCCAAGGGTTGAAAGTCACCCAAGTACCCTTTTGTCATGCAGGTATACCTGCGTGACCAAAACTTGCGCGCCCACGCAGTACCTGTGTGCCTGCCAGGATGTGCGCGCCCCCATCTTTCTGGGTGCCTCTTCTGCCTATTTTACTTCTCTTATGTTATTCCACCTCTCTTATTCAAGATTCAGTCTTCAAAACACTCTTCCAATCTATCTATGGCATGTTTTCCTAGTTGGATTCCTTATCTGAAACGAATTTTGTGAAACATCTCTCAGAACCTAGTGACTTACACATCTTTACATCACAAAAGTTAGAGAGTTCATTCATTCAACCTCATCTTTTAAGATGAAAGAATCCTTAACGTGGGCCTCCTTTTCAAGAGTAAGTCACAATCCAAACTTATCATTAACTATGGAATCCTCCTTAGGAGTAAGCCCCCAGTCCTCATTAATTTGGGCATCCTCCTTAAGAGTAATCCACAAGTCCTCATTAATTTGTACATCCTCTTTAGGAGTAAACCCCAACCATAATTTCCTTAATTTGTGCATCCTCATTAGTAGTATGCCTCATTGATAATTCCCTTAACAAGGGCTTCCTTTTCAGGAGTAAACCCCAGTCTTAATTTCTCTTAACCAGTCTTCATTTACTTTTGATTTGAGTTTCCTTTTCAATGGTGAAACCTAATTATAAGTCCCCTCCTAATTTGGGCATCTTTCATAGGAGTAATCCCCATGTTAGGGTTTCCATATCTCAATAAAGTACATATACCTTTATGGACCTTGTTTCCAGGTTTCTTCCCTAAAGTAAATCCTAATCTTCATTTATCGTGGCAGTCATACATACATAAGCCCCACATTATTTCTCATGATATCATCTTTCATGGAACAATTGTCTGATTTTACCAATACATCTTGTTTCTCAAACTGATCATGACTCACATGAGCTTAGATTGTAAAAGGAATTATGACATCTTTGTTTGAGCCATCAATCATACATAAACCTCATACTACCTTACTCGAACTACATGGGTTCTGATTCTTTTTCTAAATAAAGGATACCTAGGTATCCCATCTACAGGTACGATCCCAACTCTGAAATAATCTATATCCTTCTGAATGACAATAAACTTCAAGTGCCCCATTGAGTGGCTTTAAAACCAGCATGGTTATCATAATAACCAAGATATTTCAATATAATGTAATAAAGGATACCATTGACTAAGAAAATCTAAACAAAGACAGATGATTCTCTATCGATGAAGAACCTCAAATACATATAAAAGATTCTCTAAATATCCTACATATCAATAATTGATTGTCAGATCTAAAGGAAAGCTAATTTTATACTAGGTAATTTAATAAGGATTCACGAACATAACTTGAATATATAAATAGGGTCCCAGAGTAGACAATAATTCCCCTCAAAAAGTTTTGGTGAGTCTGCCCTCCCATCCCCTCGACCAATGCAAATTCCTAAGCCTCATCGGTCCACAAATAATTAGCACCTACCTTTGGAAATTAGGTCCAAATGGATATGTAATCGTTGGATGTTTCTGGTCATATGAACAAACCCGTTAGAAACTGCTTGGAATGTTTGAATCTCAAAGCAACGAGGTCATCCCCAATTCCAAAGGGAAACAGTGCAGTGACTACCCCAAGCCCGGCTTCCATACGCTATGGGCTGGCGAGTAGCATCAAAGGCGTAAATCCCTAAACAGGGAAGGCATTTCCTTTATAACTTGAAAATTCAAACAACAAAGTATGAGTTGGAAGCAAAATGCTAAGTAAAACTGTATACAAAACAGTGTTGAAATGTAAAAGGGGACCGAAAATACAAGCCCAACTATAAAGTAAAAGTACAACTGTAAAGGAAAAAAAAGATAAAAGGTGAAAAGAAGCTCATGGATCATCCACCACAAATCGTACCTAAAGGGTAGGTAAATATAGCCTCCTTAGCACTCCACATCTGTCTGTCTCCTCTGTGTACCGACTCACTATAAGGCCCACCTCTGGGTACTGTCCAATCCTGATACTCTTAGTATCAATCAGTGATGTTCGTTGGTTACATCAAACACAAAAAGGTGGGGGAATATCCCATGCATGGGTGTGTATGAAGATACTCATTATGGACCCTGAGACCCTCAATGTCTCACAAATCCAACAAGGATAATCCAAAAAGTATAAAATCAATAGATAACCCCACTTAGGTATATGCCCATACTTATACCAATGTTATCAAGTAATCCATTTCAATCATGAGGTAATACAAAAAAGTTACTGACTCAACTCAACCCGGATTTTATTCACATTATCGAAACCACAGCTACTAGAGAACTCCTCCTCTGTCAAGTATAGTGGGGGTGTTGTGACACCAGGGCGCTTCCCACTACACTTAGAATGCTAAGGTACTCCTCCTGTCTAGTACTGTGGGTCTTCTACATCACCATGGCACTCCAAACCATGGTTCTACCATGACACCATGGCGCTCTCCACTGCGGGTCTTCCACGACACCATGGCTCTCCCCACTGGTCTAGTAGAGTCACTCTGAGTCAAAATGGTCAGCACTCGTTCGGTGTCATCCAGCTACTAGGTCATCGCACTACACACACTCGTATCATGGGGGATCCGCTCTATGAGCTATTGGTCAACACTAAAACTTTCACAAAGTACCACAAAAAAGAATCTAAAAGGTCCGTCACATCATAGTGTTCTCAACATAGCAGACGGTGCATCAATCAGATGCTCAGTCTGTGAGTTATTAGTCATTTAATCTTGGGGGTTAGGTTGGATTCGTGTATGATCCAACCTGACCATATCTCAACCATATCCCGAAATCTAGTGGGGTATAATCAAAGGGACCGTTGCACTCCAAGAATACCATTGATGCTGACAGTTCGTCAAATGATCGTCCAATGCCAAGATATAGCCAATGAATGTAAAAGGTTGGTATTGGGCCTGGGTCCTGACCTACTGGGTCAGACTGACCCTATCAGACCTCTTGGGTTTGGCCTATCTCATTGTTCGGGCCAACCAATTAGGTTTGGACCGGCCCATTGGGCCCTGCCCAGCAGGCCGCGTGGGCGGTTCGACCCTGGCTCAGGCTGGTTCGGCCCGGAGCGTCGCGAAGGTGCGAACCGGAGGGCGTGGCCGGGCTGGTTCAGCAAGGGCTCCATGTGGGGGGCCGCAGGGCGACTCAAAATGTTAGCACTACTGGGCCACGGTTTAGCCTTGTGGCTACCACAACCAAAATCTAGGAGATGGCGTGGGAGGTCGGGCAGCTGGGCGGCCAGCGTGCAGACCGGGCGGCGGCCTGGCAGGCTGCCGGGCGGGCCGGCAGGCTGCGGGGTAGGGCCTCGTGAGGCTGGAAGGCAGCCGAGAGGCCGAGAGGTGGAAGGTAGCTCGAGAATTCGGGTGACCAGGAGGTCGGCGGGAAGGCCGATCAGGGCGCAGTTCAGTGCGACCGAGGCCAGCTCAGGCCTGTGGTGTTCGGCCGAGGAGCACGGGAAGCTGGCGGTGGCGAATAGCCTTGTGGCGCGGGCCGGTGGTGGTGTGGCCGGGGTGGCATGACAAATTAGGCCGGCAGACAGCGCGAGTAGGGTGGCTCGGCCGAAGGGTGGTGGCTCGACCCGGATCAGAGGAGCGCCACAGGGGAAACGCGGTTCACGGATGTCGCGGGTAGCACAGCCTTTGTCGTCACTTCCTTCATCATTCCATCGCCTCCTCACTATGTTGAAGTCCATCACAAACATTAACGACGGAGGTGTATGACCATGTTGGTTTGTCCCACACCCTCCATGTTTAGGGTGGTAACATTTGGCTTATCCAGAAGTACATTGAAGAACAATTATTTACAATCTCTACATCAATTCCTTTCAAACCGATTCTGAGAATAAGAAAAAGAATAATACACAAATAAATCCCGTACCTTTGTTTTTCATTCGTAGATAGAGTCACATGGAAGAATATGGTGTTATCACCATTCGTAATGTCTGCCGCACACTTCCAATCCTATGCTCGCACTTCAGTTGTGGAAGATGCTCCACATCAGTAGGTGTCTGGGGAAGAAGTTCGAAGAAGATCGTTTCCAATGTTCTTAGTTGGAATAATGCATTCTTCATTCTTCGTTGGAAGATGGAGTTCTTCGTTGGAGAATTCTAATTCTCCCAGGCTCTCCTCTCCTGAATACTCCACCAAAATCAATAAGTGAATATATTTCACCTCAAAATAATTTATTTTCTATTAATTTATATTTTTGGGTTTAAAATTCAAATTGTAGTTTTTAATTAAAAGAGATGGCTAAATTAATTAATGGGTAGGATTTGGCATAATAAATTATGTTTTGGCTCAAATAATTAAAGGGGAGGTGGTGGTACCATAAATGGTATAGGATATCAAGTGTCTCCCCCTCATTAATGAGGGGAGTTGAGAGATTTTCCTCTCATCCCATTAATAGGGGTCGAGTGGTCCCCAACCCTATTATTCAAATTAGGAGGTTATGTGGTCTCAGGTGGTCCCCACCACATTAACCATGAAGAGAAGGTTGAGGTGTGGTTGTCCCCACCACCATAACCAGTCATGGAAGGTTATGGCCTAGTGGTCCCCACTTCCAACCTCCACAAGGAGGTTATATATCGAGTGGGACCCACCTCAAAAAATCCACATGGTGGATCAAATAAAATAAAGTGTTGCTCACTTTATTTTATTATTTTCCATAAAAACCGAAAAAATAACTTATATTATGGGCCCACTGCCATCGAAGTGAAAGTCACCATAAGTGAATTCCATCTCTGCGATTTCAACGGTGCCCTCATATTTCAATTCTGAGAACCAGTTCAAAAGTTATAAAATCCCGCTCGTACCATTTCTGAACGTACCTAAACATATCTTCAGAAATTGATTCAGGGGACACCAGGCCTCAGAATCACACGCTATCAATTTTCGCGGACACGTAATATTCCCATGAATTTAATAAAAAACCTATTCCACCAAAATTCTAGGTATTTACATTCTCCCCACATCAATTCTTTATATCCTTGTTAGATACAACTTGTACTAAAGGAAAAAGTGAGGGTACAGATCACATATCTGAGCCTCCCACTCCCATGTGCTCTCCTAGAGGTTCCTGTGCTGCCAGCGAATGCACACTAGAGGTATCAACCGTCCATGTAGGAACAACTCATTTCGATCCTCAATCTCCACTAAAACCTCCTTAAAGGTTGCCCTATCGTCGACGTACATCTCTCCATGGTCGATGTTGGGAGAATGTTCCTTCACGTCTCTCCATAGCTGAGATATGTGGAAGATTTGGTGCACCCGGTGCAACTGAGGTGGAAGAGCTAAGTGGTAATCCCCCTTGACAACTCTACTGAGGACCTGGAAAGGTCCAATGAATCTCATAGATAACTTATCTCCTCAGCCAAATCTCCATTAACCTCATCGGGGTGAGACCCCTAGAAAGACATGGTCGCCAATCTCGAACTCTATAGGTCTTTGTCTCCAATCAGAATACAACTTTTTTCTGCTCAATGTAGTCTTTATCTCCTCCTAGATGATCTAAACCTTCTCAATATTATCTTTTACCATCTCTAATCCCACTAGTATTAACACCCCAGGCTCAGTCCAGCACAAGGTTAATTTACAAGGTCTCTTGTATAATGCCTCAAAAGGTGCCATCCCAAAGGTGGAGTGATTATTGTTGTTGTATGCAAACTCCACCAAAGGTAATTGATCCTCCCATCTATTATCAAACTCTAAAATGCATGCACAGAGCTTGTACCTGAGAGTCTAAATGATCCTCTCAATCTGTCCATCCATCTGAGGATGGAAGGCAATGCTCAGACAAAGCTACGTCTTGAAAGCCTCTTATAACATCTTCTATAGCCAAGAAGTAAACTTTGTGTCATGATCGGAGACTATAGATGAAGTTACATCATGTAGTCACACAATAACATTCATATAGAGGTGTCACAAGCTCTATACTGAACCATTCCCTCTGATCGATATGTAGTGCGGCGACTTGGTCAGTCAGTCAATGATCACCCAAATTGAGTCATGACCCATGGATGTTTGTGGGAGTCATGTCACGAAGTCCATGGTATCCCATCCCAAAACCACTATGGGACCTCTAAAGGATGAACCAAGCCTGCTGGTACCCAGTGGTTTGCCTTCAATTGCAGACATGTGAGGCTTCAGGAGACAAACTCTTCTACTTCCTTCTTTATACCTGTCCACTAGTGTTTTCTCTAGAGATCCTGTTACTTCTTCACCACTTCAAGATGTACCCCTAAAGGGGATGTGTGTAGCTCCTCAACAATTACTCTTAAATTTTCACGGGTACCATAGTACCTTCTCTGGTGAGGACGATGTGCTCCCCACCTTCAGAAAATCCATCAGGTGCCTGCCCTATGGATATCTGATCATGTTGTGTGTCGTAGTTAGCGTCCCCACACTACTTCTCCCGGACTCACTAAAGAAGTGGAGGAGTGACTGTAAGAGACTGAAGTAAAGTTCCTCCATCTCGGTCTACAAAGGATATCTGTAAATCAGCAAGCTGCTCTGTTGCCTCTCCTAGCAGCTGTATACCAGATCTCTTGTTGAATGATTCTTCTACAATGTTCCCCTTCCTAGGAGAATAGAATATCTCAAAGTCACAGTACTTGAGGTAATCAAGCCAATTTCGTTGTCTCAGGTTCAGGTCCTTCTATGATTAAATATACTTGAGACTTGTGTGATCATATTACACGGTAAAACGCTCACCCATCAGAGAGTGTTGCCACATATTCAAGGAAAAGACCATTGTTGCTAACTCTAGGTCATGGGTAGTGTAGTTTAGCTCATTCTATATCATCTGCTGAGAACCATACGCGATCACTGCTTGCACCCACATCAAGACACATCTGAGTCATGTCCCTGATGCATCTCAATATACTACGTACCCTACACCTTCCTCTGGAATCTTCAAGATGGGGGCACTAGTCAGTCTCTACTTTTTCTTTTGAAAGCTCTGTTGGTATCTCTACGACCACACGAAGGGTTTCCACTTCTTCTTCAAGGATGATAGTGGTTTTGCAACTCTGAGAAGACTGGAACAAACCTCCTGTTGTAACCAGCCAAACTCAGGATACATCATACCTCTGTCGCACTCCTGGGAGGCTCCCAAGCAAGTACCACCTCAATATTTATGGATCCACTGCAACTCAAGCCTCTCAGATGACATGTCCCAAAAAGTGAATCTCTTGGATCCAAAACTGGCACTTCGAGAACATACAAAAAATGTGGTGCTCTCGGAGTGTGACCGGTACAACCTTAAAATGGTAGGCATGCTCCTCATCAGTAGTCGAGAATATCATAATTTCGTCGATGAAGACTACGACAAAGCGATCGAGGAAAGGTTGGAAAATCTGGTTCATGAGTCCCATGAAAAATTCTGGAGCGTTGGCTATGCCGAAATTCATAACAAAGAACTCATAGTGGCCATACAAACATTTGATGGCTGTCTTCTACACATTTTTGTCTCGAACTCTGAGCTGGTGATAGCCTGATATGAGGTCTGCCTTCAAGAACCATCGTGCTCCCTTCAACTGATCTAAGTGGTCATCAATCATCGAGAGCGGGTACTTGTTCTTCACGGTAACCTGGTTCAGGTGATGGTAGTCGACACAGATCCTCATGCTCCCATCTGCCTTCTTGGGGAATAGAATCAGGGCTACCCATGGGGAAACACTGGGTTGGATGAATCCCTTCCCCTGCATGTCTTCTAGCTGTACCCGCAGCTCATGAATCTATGTGGGATCCATCTGATATACTGGTGTAGATATCAGTGTCATATCGGGGTATAGGTCAATATATAATTAAACCTCTCTGTGAGGTGGAAGACATGGGACATCATCAAGGAAAAAATCCATGTACTAGTCCACCACTATAGGATAGGTCGGACTCTCCACATCCACCGCTCTGAGGGTAAGGCAGGACAACTGATGAGTGTTCGACTGCACCCTCCTCCGAATAAGTCTGTCATGTGCTGCAAAGGCTTCCTTCTCACCAATGAAGGTAAACATGGTCCTATCCATGCAGAAACACTGCACTTTGTGCGTAATATAGTCGATATGTGCATGGACGGTAGATAACCAGTTTGTACCTAAGATGATGCCGTAAGGCCTCAACACATATACAATGAAATCCCAGCCAAAGCTCTCACCTCCTAGAGTAATCTCACAGTGTTAGAATTCATGAGTAATCATCGAGTCTACACCCATAGGAGTCTTTATCCATAAGGATCAAGGAAACGGATCTGTCGGAATCTCTGAGCTCTGAACAAGCGTGATGGAAATGAAAGATTGACTAGAACCTGTGTCTATAAGAAATGAAGCTAAGGTGGAGTAGACCCAGATCATACCACGAATCATCTATGAAGGGTTTTGATCGTAAGCCTCACCTACTTGGAGATGAGCTCTAACCTATCCACCTACTCCTTGTGGTCGGGGTGGACCTCCTGGTGGTGGTGGTGGTAACACCTCGAAACGTCATCCACCACCATCTACACGACCAGCTCTTCTGCCACATCAGCATGCTCCCTGCAGACTACCTCGATCGAACCATTGCCTCTGCCTGAGAGGTCCCCCAAATTTCTTCTGATTATCTAAACGAAGGGTCAGACAAACACGAGCCGTGTGACCCTGCCTGCCACGTGCAAAACACTGCATGCTCCTGGCATGTATGTCTCTGCTCCAGGTGCCCCGTAAAACTGATAATAAGTCATGTAGTCTTCCACCAATAAGTCCAGTCCTCTTAGACCTTTGCGACATATGTCTGCTGCCAGCTGTAGAAGACTCTTCTACATGTTTACTACTGGTAGGTCTTGTTGATGGAGACTACTGAGCAAGGAAACTCTCTACTAAGAGGGCCCGCTCCAATAACCCTTCCAGTGTCAAGATGCTACGGGAGATCATCAAAGCCCTGATCTCTCACCTGATACCCTGATCAAAGGTATGGGCCCTTAAGAATGGGTCTCATACCATATATGTGGAGTAGCGTGATAGGTCGCTGAACCTCGCAGAGTATTATACCACTATCATGCTTCCATGTTGTAGGTGATATAGCTCATGTATTTGCACTGCATGTAGGGTGGCTGGGACAAACTCCTCTTGAAACAGACTATCGAAGTATTCCTATAGTAATGCCATATCTCTTGGACCTGGAGCATCAAGATCTACCATCTGCCCGCTGCTATCTATAGAAGGCTGGGATCAAGAATCACCATGTAGTCGGCTGGTGTCCCTACTAGTCTGAAGACTCTCACCACATCCTCCACCCAATCCTCATCCACCTGTGGGTATGTCTCTCCCCTAAACCTGGGTGGCCTTTAGCGTTGGAACTCATGCAACCCTCTCAAGTGGCGTGCACCCTCTACTACTGGGTCTGGTGTAATCGGTTGCCCCACGGGTAATGGTACTGATGGTGACTCCACTGGTGCATCTACTAGTAAAGGGCCTTGCACTGAGGCTTCGTCCCTCGGTGGGATATTTGTGCGTACAACTCTCAGGACTCTATCCATTCGTCCTCATTGAGGCATAGTGAATGAATAGATGTGACACTATAAAATGATTTATACCTAGTGATATGACCTGGTTGGGCTGAAATTAGAAAACATTTGAAAAAAACATGTAATCAGTGTTTTCATGCACTGAGTCAGAAATCAGTAGTCAGGGTCCTAGTGTATGGATACGCCGGTCACTGCACCAAAACTGTACACTCTGAACTGAAAACCACACTCATTAACCTTAACACTATTTCTTATCAAAAAATATTATAGTCATATGTTCGGTGGTAGAACTGAATCCTTTGATACCAATTTTTCATGAACAGTCCCCTGGGGCCCATGTCGTGACAACCCCACACCCGACTTTTATATGCCAGGGGCAGGTGACTAACAACAAAGGTATAAATCTCTAAACTGTGAAGGCATTGCATTTATAACTTGAAAAATCAGACAAAAGAGTACGAGCTGGAAACAAAACACTAAGAAAAACTGTATACAAAAGAGTGATGGAAAGTAAAAGGGGGCTGGAAATAAATCCCAACTGTAATGTATAGGTACTGGTGAAAAGGAAAAATCATTTGAAAGGCGAAAAGAAGATCATGGATCATCCACCAAAGATCCTACCTGAAGGGTAGGTATAGATAGCCTCCTCAGCACTCCACATATGCTAGCCTCATCCGTTTATCGACTCTTTGTAAGGTCCGCCTCTGGGTACCATCAAGTCTTGATACTCTCAGCCTCAATCAGCAATGTCCATTGTCTGCATCCCACACAACAAGGTGCTGTCATATCCTGTGAAGGGGTGAGTATGACGATACTCAGTAGGGCCCCCGAGACCCTCAAGGTCTCACAAATCCAACAAGGATAAATCACAAAGTATAAAATCAACAGATAACCCCACATTGGTATATTCCCATTCATATACCTATGATGTCAATTAATCCATTTCAACCATGAGGTAAACACAAAAGTTATTGATTTAGCTCAACCAGGTTTCTATTCACATTATCGAAACCAGGACTACTAGAGAACTCTTAATCATTCATGTACAATGGGTCTACCTCGACACCAAGGTTCTTCCCTCAAAACAGGGACTATTGAGGTACATCTCCTGTCAAGTATCGTGGGTCTGCTGCGTCACCCAGGTGCTCCCCACCGTGGGTCTGCCACATCACCAACACTCTCCCCCTTGTAGCCTACAGATGTCCTCCTCCTGTAGAGTACCATGGGTCTGTTGTGACACAAAGGCACACTCTTCTGCAGGTCTTCTGGGACACCATGGCACTCCACACTGGGCTAGTAGAGTCACTCTGACTGAAAACAGTCAGTAGTCATCATGTCTCAGCAAACTACTGTGTCTCCACACTATGCACACTTTTCTATGGGGCGATCCACTCCACGTGCTATTGGTTGATACTCCAACTATAATTATGTAGCACACATAAGTATATCAAAGGTCCTCCACATCATATTGGTCTCAACGCACCAGACGAAGCATCAATCTGACGACCGGTCTGTGAGTTATTAGCCTTTTAGTCTAGGGGGCCTGGTTGGATTCGTGTATGATCTAACCTTACCGTATCTCAACTATACCCCGAATTCTATTGGGGTACACTCAAAGAAACCATCACTCTCCCTGAATATGAGTGTTGCTGACTATTCATCAAACTATTGTTGGGTTCCAAGATATGGCCAAAGAATGTAAAGGGTAGGTATTGGACCCCGATCATTTCCGACATGGTCGAACAGACCCGATCCGACCTCGTCTGGGCCGACCAGGTCTGGGTCGACCCGGTCTGACCTATTGGGTCTAGGCTGGTCCATTGGGTGGGTCAGCCTGTTAGGTTCTCCCCAACCAACTGGCCCCTGCCCAGCCGGCCACGTGGGTTGTTCGGCCCGAAGGGCGTGGCTTAGTCAGTTCGGCTAGGGCGTCATGAGCCAGCTTGGAAGGCCGATGTGGCCGGGTGCCGGTTCGACCGTGTGGCTGGCAAAGCTCGGGAGGTCATCTCAAACAAGAGCCAGGAGGTGGCTCGGGAGGGCAGGAGGCTGAGAGGCTAGGGGAAAGACGGGTGGAAGGTGGGAAGGCAGCTGGGTAGGGAGCAGCTCGGCCAGCAGGCAGCCGGGAGGCCGAGAGCAGGGAGGCGGCTTCGGAGGCAGGGCAGCCAGGAGGCCAGCTGGAAAGCCAGGCAATGCGCGGTTCAGCATGGCACAGTTTGGCTCGAGCGGGTAGTTTTTGGCTGGGGCACAGGGGAGGCCAGCGAGGGCTAGGAGCCGAGCGGCACGGGCCGACGACGGTGCTGACAGGGTGGCTCGACTGATTCGGTCGGCGGACAGCACGACCAGGGTGGCTCGCCGGAGGGCCATGGTTCGGCCTGGAAAAACGGAGCACAATGGGGGTGGCATAGTCCACGGAGGTCATGGGTAGCGTGGCCATTTTCGTCATCACCTTCATCGTTCCATCGCCTCATCTCCCTGGCAATGTCCATCACAAATAAGAATGATGGAGGGGTCGAGCCATGTTGATTTGGCCTGCACCCTCCGCGTTTAGGGTGCTAACAATTGGCTCATCAAAAAGTGAAATGAAAAAAAATTATTTACAATCTCTGCATAAATTCCTTTAGAACCTAATATGAGAATAAGAAAAGGAATAATACACAAATAAACCCCTAACATTGTTCTTCATTCATCGACGGAGTCGCAGGGAAGAAGACAGTGTTTTCGCCGTTCATCGCGTTCACCGCACACTTCCAATCCTATGCTCTCATGTCATTTGTGGAAGACTCTCCACGTCGGTAGGTGTCTGAGGAAGATTTTTTAAGAAGATCATTGCTAGTGTTCTTCATTGGAGGAACAGATTCTTCATTCTTTATTGGGAGATGGGGTTATTCGTTGTAGAATTATAATTCTCCAAGGCTCTCCTCTCCTTAATATTCCACCCAAATTCCAAAGTTAATAGATTTCCCATACAAATAATAGATTTTATATTAGTTTAAATTGTTGGGTTTAATATTTAAATTGTAGCTTTTAATTAAAAGAGATGTCTCAATTAATTAATGTGTAGGATTTTGCATAATAAATTATGCGTTGGCTCAAATAATTAAAGGGGAGGTGGTGGCACCATAAATGGTAAAAGAGATCAGGGGTCATCCCCTTATTAATGAGGGGAGTTGAGAGATTTTCCTCTCCTTCCATTAATAGTGGACGGGGGTCCCCACCACTATTATTCAAATTGGGAGGTAATGTGGTCTCGGGTGGTCCCCACCTCATTAACCCTAAAGAGGAGGTTGAGGCGTGGGGGTCCTCACCACCATAACCTCTCATTAGAGGTTATGGCCTGGCGGTCCCCACTTATAACCTCCATGAGGAGGATATAGATCTAGTGGGCCCCACCACCAAACATCCACATAGAAGCTCAAATAAAATAAATTGAAGCTCACATAATTTTATTATTTTCCAAAAAAACCCAAAACTAACTTATATTCTGGACTCACTGCCGTCGAAGTAAAACTCTCCTTCAGTAAACATTGGCGTTGCGAGTTCAATGGTGCCTCCAGATTTCAATTCCGAGCACCAGTTAAAAAGTTATAAAAAACCCACTTGTACATTTACTGAACGTACCAGAACAAAACTTCAGAAATTGATTCCAGGCACACCGGACCTCAGAATCACATGTCGTCTATTTTCGCTAACTCATAAAATTTCCATTAATTTACGGAAAAAAAATTCCCACAGAAATTCCAGGTCATTACAATGTTCTTTATGCCTTGAATATGTATTCCTTTTATTAAAATAGATGATCTTGGATGTATATAAGATTGTTTCTTATTGGTTTTGGAATATTTTGGTTGTGATATTATTCTCAGTGAGGTTAAATTTTTAATGGATTGATGGGAAACATTTATAATTTAGGGGAGCTAGACTCTAATAAATACATTATTTCAAAATATATAATGAAATTCATAGTTAATTCACCTGACATCAAATTATTATTGGTATATATATGTTTAGTATTTTTAAAATAAACACACACAAAATAAAATTTCAAAATTTATTGTGAAATATTTGGCCTTATAACATAGTTGGACCACCCTATTGACATTTTACCATTTTTCATGGTGAATATATTTGACTATGGTAACATATTATTTTTTAAAAATGTAAATTTTCCATAAAAACAATTATCATGTTTATTTTAAAAATAAAAAATATTTTTATTAGATTATATATATAATGATATAAATATATAATATTTATATCCAAAAACAAAATGCATGGAATCATTTTTCATATGTAATGAATTTATGAGTCATAATATAATTGTTTTCTCATTCCAGTCTATATATTTATTATTAAATGAATTTTTATTTATTTTAGGGTATGGATAATCAGTAAAATAATCTTTAATTTGTCATGATTATTTAATAATTTAATTTATTAAAATTAAAAATACATTGCCTTAATAAGAAAACTGTTCTAAAAATTTATTTATTTTACATTAAAATGATCATATCATCTTTTTTAACAAAATTTAAATCAATGTTTGAATGATTATAAATTTTGTGACAAAATTAAGGATTAATTATTAAAAAAATTAGCACTCCAAAAATTGAAATTTATAATTTTTTGAATTGATATATATATAATAAAAATAATCTTTGGAACAAAATTATTTCATTTTGCAAATAAATTATTAAATTATTATTTATTTTTATTGCATAAACATTTTATAAATGATATTAATTTATTTAAAAAATAATTACTATAATCATAAAATTATAAATTTTTAATATCATTTCCTTAATGAATTATAATTATCAATAATATGCAATTAATAAAAATAGTTTCTCTATAATTGGTTGTAATTTCATATAGTAAAATTGATCCATTTTAATTTTATGAAATAATTTAAATTTTCAATCCTATATCATATAACAATATTCAATGTTTATGGATTCATCTTTCAGACATCATGATGTGTTATTCATCCTAGACTCTAATAAAAACATCAGACTAAAAATAATTTCTATATAAATGTGTTATGGATTGTAAAGAAATGAATACTGAGTACATAATGTATACATTTTTTTATCAAATTTCACAATTTTTATTTTCTAAATGTATATATATATATTCCCAAATTGTGGTGATAAATTATTATAATTTTTTATTTAGTGATATGTTTTTATATAATATATTATACCTAAATAGAAAATGCATTATTATATATATTTGAAACCCCATATATAAAATAATGGTTCACTCTAAAACACCATAATAATCTCATTTCCACTACCATATATCATTACAAATATACAACCATAAAAATATCCATTACACACGAAAAAACAAATTAAATATATTATTATAGTGAGTATAATGAAAATAGTTGAAATCAGCCTAATTCTCCCCTACATCAATGAATGTACCTAATTATGTATCACAGCCTATAATTCAACATCATCATATGATATACACATTACCAACAAGGAATCAAAACCCATAAAAGATAACTTATGATAATTTCAATATACACAATTCGTATAAGATAATGTAAAGAAGGTGAATTTTTTAATGATATTATCCTTTACAATCCTAGGTGCTGGTGCAAATATTAGTATCCAAGAAATATATGGTTATTTATATGAAATTATATATTATGTGTTTGTTTATAAAAAATAACATGGAAATACAATAATATTTCAATAATAAATCTTGGAATCTTATTATTTAACCATTAAACCAACCCAATAATAACTTCTCGGAATCCCCCATAATCACCCTAAGCTATAGACTCTCAGTAATAAAACATAAGATTGAATAGAAACATTTAACATCTAAATGCACATAAATAAACATAATAAATCAAAAATAAAATTACATCACTAATTAATGTCTATAATTAAACTTACTAGAAAAACTATATAGAAAATTTCATGCATTCTCCAATATTTAATGCCATGGAATTATATAATAAATTTTTAACATGAAATATGTATTATTAATATTCATGGAACCCAACACTACTTCATATTTTATTTTTTTAATAATTATTTAATATTAGTGTCTTAGAGGAAGAATAATTAATGAACTCAATATGATAACTTCTGGAATTTTTAGTTATTGAAAATTATAAAATTCATCATCCTAGAATAATTTATCAATGTCTTGACATTTATAGTAAAATTATTTAATAAATAATGTTTTTATAAATATCACACATAATTGAATGGTTATTTGTATACAAATATCCAAACTTACATATGGGACTTCAAGGAAAAACATTTTTTTAGAAATACATGCAATGGATTAGAGTAAATGTTTATGATTCATTCATATATTTCACACTAAAATTGATAAAGTACTAGAACATATAAAGGATATATTTTCTAGTTAGTAATTTTTATTTAGAGAGATCTATATTAGAAATATTAAACTCTTTAGAACATGGTAGGATTCAATAATTTCATTATAAAGATGCATAATGGTATACGATATATATGATGTATATATTTTAAAAATGGAAGAATAATACAAATATTTTATAGTTTTATGGAATGTGTAGGTATATAATTTGACAATGGTCAAATATTAGATATCATATTTAATGGTAATATCTATATAGATGAGGAAATGTGGATTATGTAGAAACTAACAGTAATTATATATAAGTTTCATGTTGGTGGTAACCAAAATTCAGTTCATTGAAAATGTTGGAAAATGAAGGTTTATTCTCATTTTTTTAATATAATAGTTAAAAAATAATTGTATGATGTGTCATAAAATTATTATAAATAAAATGGGTTTATCAATAATAAAATTTTATATATTTATTCATACATGCATATTGATGATAGTGTGATAATGTAGAATTATCTTCACTCCATTTCCCTAATCATGGTAAAGACAATGGGGATATTCAAATTTGATTATTATAGGGGACATGATATATCGAAATATATAGTGGTAGAGAACCATGATCTTTGGATATTTTAATTTAATGATTTATTTTTAAAAACAAGGTTGTAAATCATTGGTAATGATGATACTATAAGATATGATATAATATATCAATTGTAATACTTGATTGACAATTAAGTAAAATTTATTTATTTAATCTTGGGGATTATGGACACAAATTATGATTATGAGGGATTAATATATTACATTTAAAGGCCAGTGTTTTTTGGAATCATAATCATTGAGTAAAATATATGTTTATAAATCTAATGTTTTTTTATATTTGTTTGAAGAAATTGAAATAGAAAAGTAAATAAGATAGTGAATATTGGAATTAAACCAAAAACACATTCTTCACTAATAGTATAACATTACAATATAAATATCTAAAACAATGTATTACACATCAATGATTATTTATCACTATGGATTCATTGCATCAAATAAAATATCATAAATTAAAAAGAGAAAATAATTAAAAATTAGGAAATTTTGTAAAAGGCATAGATCTTCAAGATCATCATCACTCTGGATGATCACCAATTACTTCAGATAACTAATAATATCACAGAACATAATTATTGCAGATATAATATTTTATGTGTTCTAAAATGAAAAAAATATAAATTAAAAGGATTTACATAAAAATTGGTAATAAAAATAATTTGATTAGTTATCATATTTATCAAAATTCAATAATGTTATATATATATGATCAATGGAAATTTGGTTGTTGAAATTATTTTCATTGGAATTTTTTTTTGAAATTATGTAATTGGATAAAATGGTTTCCAATATTACACTAATGATGTGTATTATATGTAGAAAATTTAATATAATACAATTTATGGATAATAAATAACCCAATGAATATCAAAAAATTTAAATATGGATATATATATATATGTATTCTATATTATAATATAGATTATTATTATTAATGGGTGATTTTATAGATTTATGAAATCAAAAAAAATTATTAATGTCAATATATATATGTAAAATTTTATTTAATGAAAATAAATAGTTGTTAATGGTATTTGGTAATGATTTGTATATATATATTAAGTATTATACAAATAACTATTTCAAAAATATTTTTCACATTTTATTATAAAATATTATATTCAATAAATGTTAAATACTATTATATATAATTGAAAATATAACTGATCATTAAATTAAAAATTAATATGAAATATTATTAATGACCAATAAAATTTATATTTTCTAATAAAAATATTTTTTAATTATTTTATTCTGAATGGAATTAAATTTTAATTTAATTATTTTTGACATTAATTTAATGCAAAAACACAAATTATTCATTTAGAATAAATAATTTATTCAAATGATGTTTTGGAGAATTTATAAAAATTTATAATTTTAAAATATTATTTTAGAATATATTTTTCATAAATATCGTGACATTTTTTAAATAAGTTGGACATGTTTATAACATATATGTTTTTTTCTTCATTTACATTAACTAAATATTTATATAATTTATAACATATTACTTTTGAGAAATAGTATGATCTTTCACCGAAAATATATTTTAACTTTTTTAACTAAATTTGAAACATTATTTAAAATTGTTTCATTATGATTAATATGATAAAATAATCAATCAATTTCATTAAATCATTATAATTAAATGAATATATAATATCTATTATAACCTTTATTTTTTCTAGTAATAACCATTATATTTTTATTCAAAAAAATATAATTACATATTCCGAAATTAGTAATTTTAAAAAACAAAAATATATAAAAAAGTATTATCCAAAGGGGAGAATAGAAAAACATGATTAACACATGTTTAAAATTAATTTTATGGTGTTTTTATTGACCGAAAATCTACAGCACTCTATTATTTTGAGATTATAATTCTTCATGACATGTAAAAAACCATTTCATCCTACATTAAGTTGTTATATGGAGAAAGATGACATTCACTCCTCTTATAAATGGTTTGTCACACCACCCTATCAACTCAAATAAATTTTTTTTTTCCTATTAAAACAATTCGATTTCTCAATACTATAGAACATTATTCTACTTATTTTACATTTTGAACTAATTATATTAATTTAGGTGCACTATTTGAATAAATTACTCAAAGGGAATACCACACTTCTAAATTTAATCACTAAATTTTACCTACCATTGTTTCGTTATTATTATAATTATTGAATAAAATACCTCCATGTAATATATGATGACATCAGTACTTATAGAATAAATATTTCTCTAATAACATGGATAACTATTATTTACCATATAATTTTTAGCTTAATAAAAAAGAATTCTATGTTCATATGTATGTGAAAACTACCTCACCCATGAATAGTCATGTATCAATTTCTATAAACTATTTTCGTGGATGGTACAAATATGAAATCTAATTAACAAATAAGTTATTTGTTACTTTATTTATAATTAAAAAAATCAAATTATAGATTTAACCCATTCAGTTATAATTTAAATTATTATACATGTGCATGTGTGGACTACCACCACCACAGTTTAGTGTTTTCTATTATTAACAAATCCATTTATATATGGAAATTAGAGCTTAATAAAAGGGAAAATATCATTGTTTCAAATAATTATTAATATATCAATAAAAAATGGAAAACTTGTTAATTATATATTTATAAAATGATCACTATAAATTCAAGTATATAAAACCTGGATACTAAGAGGAAAATCAAAATTTTCATATTATTTAATAGTTTTACAACCATTACAACTTCATATAAATATATTTATATCTTATTTATTACAACTAAAAACATGGTAAAATATTATTATTGAAACTGAATAATATATTCCAACTAAAATAATTCCTAATAAAAAATTATTTTTTGAATGTTTGTATTTGGGTTAGTCTCACTAAATACTTTAACAATATGATAAAAAATTATCATCAAGGACTATGCGGATAGAATAACTAATAATATCTTCTATAAATAAAATTTTTGTATTATATGTTTTCCTTAGGGATGATATCATTTTTATTATACATATAAATTAACACACTAGTGATTCTTCACTAAAAACTACTAAAGAATTGTTATCACCAAATTACATACTAAGTATCATTACCAAAACTATGATGGAATGAAATTTTAGCTTTATGAAAATTATTTTTCACCCATTTTATTACTATTCTCAATATTGGAATGATTATTTAGGGTTAATAATCACTAACTACACCGCTATTACTAAACTAGTTAATAATAATCAAGATTCCTCACACATTATAATCAAATAATATAATAACTAACTACAATATAGGTATTGAATAATTATAAATTATCTTTATAATAGGTTATGTATATAATTAAAGTAATAAAATAAATTATTAATATATTTTTTATAGGATATTTTTTTCATTAGAGGAAGAAATTATTTTAAGGGCTTCTCCATGACATGACATATTTTTATTATAAAAAATGATTAATTTATTACTATATTTATAAAATAAGGATTTCATTAATTCATTCATGGTATGATAATTCCAGACCTATATGATTAATTTTATATATTAATTTCAATTAATTAAAATAATTAATTTCTTTCTAATAATTACATTATTTTGAGGAATATTTCCAATACATGTTAACATTTTTTCCTATAGTTGACTATATTTACATTGTTAGAAAATATTATTAACGTTATTTCAATAAATAAATATATTTTATATTAGATGAAATTTATATTTCATTTCCCTTTAAGAAATAAATTTTTTTCTCTTCTTAAATGGGTTTTCATTAAAATTAGATCAATATATTAAAAAAACATTCCCCTAATTTCAAAATCAATTGTTATATATTCTACGTGAAATTTTTTTTTAATACTATTCATATCATATCAGGGATCTATTTATTATTTACTTATATTTTTTAAATAAACATTAATTTACCTTTTCAAAAATAAATTTTTAATATTATCTATATCATCTAGTTCAAATATAATTTTAAATTCATTTATTTATAAAAAAAAATTTCATTTCACTATAAATTTCATCCTTACTTATAAATAATAATATTACATGGAAAATTTTTTCATGAGTTTTCCGATAAATGATATTTGAAAATACTATTTTGGTATTACTAAATTTAATTTGTGGACTATTTACATGATTGAGTTATATATTTTTATTGCATGTAGAAGTTTTATGAATCCCATTCTCTTAACATGGGCCCATTATGATATAAAAACTAATTGATTTCATGTGTCATGAATTTGTAATGAATATTAACACGTGGCATCCTATATATCCTTTAATAAATTGCTTATTTTTATATTTCTCATGAGTCAAGAATCTTTCAATAAAATTATTCTTTTTCGTCCATTCTTAAGTGTGAGTAGTGCCATAAAAAGGCATGTGTGTGACTACAATCTATCAAATGAGATCATTTAATGTGGTTAAAAATATTGTAAATAGAATACTTATTATATGCATTAATTTCTTTTTATAATTACATTCATTATTCCCATGACTATCTATATAGATCATGTTTATTATCTTATGAATCATCACCCTTTTCCATAACAAATATATATTAATTTGATATTACATGTCTTTCTATCAAGACTCATGAGAAACTATTATTCTCCCATTTTATTTAAATGAGATAGTTCCCCTCTACACATGTAGTATCACACTATTATGATATAACCTTTACTGACAAGTTTATATGGTTTACCATAGAGTGATTTTTTCTCAAAAATATTATTATTTCATTCTACAAGAATACAATATGAGTATAACATTTCAGGAGTTTATAGGGGAATCTAGTTTGACCCACTATGGATAAATGATGAAATGTGTTGTAAAATTTCTGGAATTTTTATATAGTTCTATAATACCAGAATCTATGAGTTTAAAAATTATGTTACATTTTTTAATATGTAATGTGTATCGTATAAAAATGAATTAATATAATGATATTATTAACGTGGGTTGTTTCAGATTTTATTACCATATGGTTATTTATTAATGAGAATTATTCCAATTATTTTGTTTATCATGATGATTGATTTTTTGTTAAATCTTAATGGAATAATATAATATATTGTTCAATTTATAAGAATACATATAAAAGTTTTTTTTATGTAGAGATTATTTGGTTCTCCTTGTTTTGAATATTGGATGGGGTTTCTCGACATTTTTTGTCAGGGTCCTACCTAAAATATTATCCAATGTAGTTTATTTTTAGAATTGGATGATCCTAATGGTTCCCTTATTTATAAATATTGGTGTCTATTGGGTTTCTTTACAAAATATCTTTTGAAACTCTAATTAGTAAAGAGTATTATAGTATCAAAACATCACACCCTATTGGGTGGTGTTTTAAAACCCTAGAACACTATTTTATAAATAAGATATGTCTATGAATAATTTTTAATCCCTATTGTGGGACTTATTTCACAAATATTCAATAATCATTTGACTTCTTGTGTTTATTTTCATAAATTTTATATATATTATATTGACCTGAATAGCTACTTGTAAATGAGGTTCTCCATCATCTTTCAAATTCTTACATAGATATTATGTTTTAGGATATTGATATGTTTTAAACTCATTATACTAGTAACTATTAAGCTAATTATTATATAGGAATTACTTAGTTGTTTGGGATCAATCCAAGTATTAGAATTCATATATATCCATATGAAATGAATCATAATGTACATTTTTCGATACCAATTAATTGGTAATTTCATATCATCCATGGTTATGTAATAAGAACTGATACATAAAATTTTACAATATTTTTTACATATCATTGGGTAAAATATTACTATAAATGATCATTGTATGGATTACACATGACAGTACATTTCTTGTTAGACTTGAAGGGAATATGGTCTAATAGGATGAGATGACCTTATAAAGAGTATATCCCCGTCAATAAAATCCCCACTGAGAGTTAGTCCAAGATGATCACCACTAGGTTTATAAACTATAATTAATGAAATTTGGGGACCTCTAAGAAATTTAATGCCAGGGTTATTTCATTATGACATTAGGGACATATCCAGACAGCATATATGCAAGTCAATATATGACCTAGATAGACATGATATGTAAAATGTATCACCCCCGGTATGAGGTATGTAGCCTTTGTTTATTCTTTTTTTATGTGTTTAAAGTGCATGGAAAGAGTTGGGGAGAGGTTGGGAGAGTTTATAATGAATTTGGATGAGTTTGGATGCTTTTAAAGGGGCACACATTTTGAGCACGGTTTGTGTAAACCGTGCAGATGCTCCAAGAAACTGTGAAGGGGGAGACATTAGGCTCTGCATGGCCCGCGCACAGTTTTCCAAACCGTGAGAGGAAACTGTGCAGACCCTGGATCCTGAGGTAGTGGAGTGCACATGGTTAGCACACGGTTTTCCAAACCATGTGGGCTAACAGTGCGGCCACTTAAAGTTAGGATTTTAAAACCCGGGCTCACTCGGGATTGCCTCATTTCACTCCTCTCTTCCTTCCACTCGAGCCTCACTCAGTATTTTCGGTTCTCAGGGGATAGAAGGGCTCTCTCACTCATTTTGGAATGGTTTTGAAGAGGATTCAAGAGGGTTTGAAGGCTATTCCTCTAGGGTAAGTCTTCTCTTATGGTTTCTTTGTGTTTTTCATTAGATCTCCTCTTCACTCATTCTTGGTTTTCTAGATCTACACTTGTTGCATGTAGATCTAGGGTTGTGGTTTCCTTGAATTATGTTTTTGAATCTTGTGTTGGTTAGGGAAGAGTATCTAGAGAGGTTTCGGTGGTGAGTTCACTGTATTTGAGGCATGGTTGTTCGTGGGACGATTTCTCGGAAACCCTAGAGGTAGGTGGCTTCTCTCTCAACACCACTTGGTGGAATTATGGGGTGCATTTACAATTAAATTTTTTGTTTGATATTTAATTGGTAAATCATGTGGAAAATTGTTGGAATATTTATGGGTGATGAAATTGAGGGTTCTTGGCATGAAATTGGGATTCTTGGGTAAAAATGGGTTTTCATGGAAATGGTTCAATTGGATGATTTTAAAATGATGGTTTAAAAATAACAATAAACTTGAGCATTAAAAAGGCATGTGATGGTGTTTGCAATGATGTGTGATGTAGTGTGGCTTGTGCTTGTGTGGATATGGATGGGATGTTGTATTGTATTGTGTTGTGATATTGTGGAGTGGTTGAGAAAGTGCCACTATAATTAGGGAAATGGATGGATAATGGACGGAAGGGCAACCATCTCGGAAAGTGTCCTAGAAAGTACCACTTGTCGGGTTGTGAACGGGTTGGCCAAGAAATTATCCCCATTGTTGGTTGATTTCTTGACTATGTGATGTTTGTAGATGGGGCTTGTGACTGAAATATGAACATGGTAACCTGCATGTGTCTTGATGGTTGTGGCTTTCCCTTGTGTGGAATTTTTGGATTTTGTAATAATTTTGCAAATGGGATTGTTTTATATAAAATGTTTTATATAAATGTGCTAATGGTTTATCCTAGCGGCATGTGTAGAGAAGTCCTTTTGGAAAATCCTACTGAGTAGTTGTACTCACCCCCTTCTTTGGCACTTTGGTGTCTTTCAGATGTAGTATACCCGGACATGGGAAATAGTAAGGCATCTACTTCTTTTAGTGGTACCTCGTGATGCTTGGTGGATCATGGAGTTTGCAACGGGAGTAGAGCCGTGGAGGCATCACAGATTGTCATGGTTGTCTTTGAGTTTCTGTTTGTACTATGATGTTTTGGAAATGTTTGTTTGTATGAACCTTGGGTTGTTTTGGATGGTTGGTTAAATTGAAATTCATGCATTTAAAGTTATTGGTTGTTGGTTGTTTGAGTTATCCTCTGGAGGGAAATCGTTCCCCACTTCTATCCTGAAGCCCTCAACATTTATTTCTAGCCTTTTGCATCTTGGGAAAGTCGCTTAAGGCCAAGTGACCCTCACTGCCTCCTCAAGCGAATGAGGTAGGGGCGGGGTGTTACAAGTGGTATCAGCTTGTTCGGTCCTTTGGAGTTGACATTCGTTCTTGGTTATTCCTTGAGTCGGGATGGTAGCAATGTGTAGGACTGTCGAAACGTGGAATGTATATCATAAAAATGCGTAGCTAAGCCTTTTATGCAGAACATCAAGTTATCAGATAGTTGGGTACATAAGGGTTTTGGAGACACTTATAGGCATTGAAAATATCATTGTCATGGGTGTAGCCAATGAGATAAGCATGGCATATATGATATAGATGACTCTCATCTAGGATGCATATTTCATTGGGTTTAATGATGTATGCGTTGAATTGAAAAATGGTTTTTCAAATGTGTGAACCTGATATGCGAATAAACATGGTATTTTGGAAATGGTTGATTTTCAAAAATGGTTCGACATGGGAAATGTTCAAGAATGGAAAGCCTGGTTGTGATTGATTGTTATGAACTGGCATTTGATGTGGTTGCTTCATGATGTCTATGGAAGAGAGACTCAAATTTGATTGTTTTATAAAATTTGGAATCATATACAAAAAAAGGGTGAGGGTAGTTCCAAATATGCAATTAAATATAGAGATAATCAGAGATCTCTTCTCATATTATAGGGATTTAATTTCATACAGCATCATAACCCACAAGTTTTTTAGGGAATTAAGATTCAAGATATGTGATACGAAAGAGTAACCATGGGGGACCACTTGAAGGCCTTCCAATACTCATATTTCATCTTAGGATTTCAAATTCCAACTACAATTGTTCAATTTTAGGGGGACCAAATATCTAAGTGATGAGATTGTGGGAGTGTTCTTGAGCCCTATAATGTTAAAGTATAATACATTCATTTATTCAACGGTTCTATACCCCCGTCATGGGGTTGGTTCTCCATTACTATATCTTTACAATTATTTTAATTGTTCACATTTCCATTATTTTCCTTCTTCCTAGGTCATCCAACAAGTCTCATAGAGGTTTGGATGCATCTACAATCATCCATTTATAATCATCATCATTGTGTTAAGTTCCCTCATTATCAACAACCCAGTATTTTCCACTGGGTGGTGTGAATTTTTTACTAGACTTTGACACTCCATAGGATGTCCCTCACTTAGATTTACTTTAAAAGACTTTTCCAAGGACACCATTTTAAATTGTTCATAACCATGTTTCTCTTGGGATCTACATTCTGGTTTGGTCATATTAGCATCAACATGAGGGGAACCCACTAACATAATAGGTTTCTATCAGTAGATGGGTGTCCCATAATATTAGTTAGAAAGGCATTAGTTTATAGTATTAAATCTGGAGTGTTTGTGTCCACTGATTTATAAAGTATTACCTATAAATGGTAGGGTGCGTCATAAACTAATGGCCAAAAGGATTGTTGGTTCCCACTATCTTATATATTTTCTCATATGATACAAATTTTAGGACAAGATTCCCTTCCACCATAATCGGAATGTGGCCATGAAGAGAGGATATTGAACCTAGAGAATAAGATGTATTTAAATCAATCCTCAAAGCATCTGGAGTGGTATTGGGTTCCACGTTGGCAGTATGGAATTGTTTTAAATTAGGCATCTATATTCCCAAGGAGATAGGACTAAATGTCAAAATATCTCACATTATAGGACCTACTCTCTTATGGGGGTTCCTTATTGTACAAATACTTAGGTTTGAGGTTTTAACTATGAGCCACATTTCTCTATATATCATTATTATATGTAATTATTAGGGGGATAAATTTCTTATCTATTTTCTGAAGTGTGTTGGAAATCATTTCTAGGTATACCCCCTAAATAATCTTGCAGACTGTAATAATGGAATTTGGCGTGACACCACAACATGGGTTTCATCAAACATAGTAATGTTGGGGTCCACAAAAACATATATTAGGATAGAGGTGGAGGTGTCATTAACATTATAATATACCATTCCATGATTAGGATAGTTGAGAAAATTATTCTATAGAATCATTTAGTATGTTTATTGCATTAATATTCTATAAATGGATAGGATACAACCAAAGAGATTATAGTTTGAACAAAATTGTGGATGTTTTTTATAATGGATTCCTAGGGTGAGAAACCCCTAAATGGTTTTAGGAACAACCTCCTACATTTGGGTGGTGTCCATGTTAACTTAAATTATTACACTTACATAGTGACCACATCTGGGGTTTTCAATCTCTCTATAGGCCCTGATATGGAATCCAACTAAATAATAAATCATCCTTATAATCTATAGTGTCATTAAAGCCAGTTCAATTTAACGATATTGATCCATTCCTCTGAGAATTTGTTCTTAATTTTTGGGGGATTAAAATTATAATCCCAATTAGGAATCTTGGTGTTTTTGGGATTATGGTAGAGTGGTCTGATTATCTATGTTTTCTATTTTCTAGTAATCTAAAGGGAAAATGTTTTGGTTGTATCCCCTTCCCATGGATAACATATTCCATTCAACAAATCACAAAATCTATAAAAAGTATATTTTCAAGGTAACAATATGTTCCTTGTATATCCCATTTTGGGACCATCACTCTTGTGATAATGGAATATTTTTAATTTTTTAATCAATCATCAACTACTTTTCATTTAGATAATACATGATCTAATTTCCTTTCCTTATCAATATTCTAAGAGAGGGGTGGAAAATCATAGAAGGAAAGTGATGCTAATGATTTCACATCTTTTGTGGGATACTTATTCAGACCACCCATCTCCAAATCCTTCAAATTATTACCTAATTTCATATTTCATGGTGAATATATGTAGAATATCTCTTTAAGTATAATCAATTATATATTATTTAGGGTCTAGTATAAATTATTATTTTTTAATAGATTCCAAATTAGGGTACTTATGTGATCTCCTGGGATTCCCTGATTCCTTTTGTATTTCACCATCTCCTCATTGGGGCTATGATCACCCAATGAATGTGTCAAACCAAATTTTCCCATTTTCATGTTATGATAATGTGTATAAAATATATCATATGTAAAATATCACACCTGATAAGGTAAAATATACCAATCCCATTTAAAAACCATTTTTCAAGGGTAATAATTCCTAATGTGGATCCTTTCATCCATCAGGGACTGTTTTCACCCATGGTTAACTATAATATTACACCTTCCCCCAAGGGGATGTTTTCACCATCGAGATAGCAATAATATCACCAGATAACATGGGGGAAATGTCCCCCCCCCCCATAATATTCATTATATCGATGTATCCCCATTGGTCTATGTTCACCACAAGGTTTACAATTATTTACAAAGCATCTCTCAGGGACTGTGCTGAATCAAGGAAAACCAGAAAAAGAAACTAAGACAATATACACATATAATCATGGTATATATTAAAATTTTTAATACATATTAGATAATAAAATAGTAAACATTTAAATTTTGAACCATTCAATTTTTTCCCCAAAAGAAACATTTCTAAATAAAATTTTCCAATTTCTACTACAAATAACTATTTAAAATTATCTTCTTGAATAAAATTTCATATAAAATTTTCATAAAAAATTCAATATAGATTTACTCAAAACACACCATCGCTGACAATTTTTACATAACTTTTAAAAATGAAAACATTTGTATTCATAAAAAGACATTAAAAAGTATTTTATCATCCTTAGGAAAACATTTAAAAATACATAAAATTAAATTTACAAAATGGTTGTCAAATTCCTTTTTATAGGGGTCAATTCCACAATTATTAAATTTGAATAAATAAAACTTGATTAGGAACAAAAATAAAAAATTCATTGGATATATTAAATTGAGAGAAAGATAGTGATGTTCGGTTGGCCATATGACACATACAATTAATATAAAAAAATATGTTTTATATTCATGAAATCACCTAAATAATTAATATGTCATTGAAAGATTATATCAAAGGCCTATAAACTTTACAAGGCCCTCTATAGACCACACACACACAGATGAACCCATGTAGACAATTTAGACTCTTATATCATACCATAACACCAAAATTATTTCACTATATCACTAATATTTCATTTATTGAAGAAAAACCAAATATATATGAATTATAATATCTACATATTCCATAGTTTTCCTCTGAAACCTCAAGACATGGGATTTCATTCAACCACAACTAACATTGAAACCAATTTTTAGAAAATTTTACGACTAACAATAAAATGTTTTAAAATATTTCTCATAAATTTTTAAAAACCAATAAAAACCTAAAATAGATACATAACATAACCAAAAACGATGATTAGGAAAGTGTGGGAGAGTTTGAGAAACACCTCCATGTAAGGAATAAATGAATCCCCTCGAAACATGGATGATTTCACCATGATCTAATGTAGTCTACAAAAAATTCAAAATTGAGAGAAACCAATTATAAGAATGAAGGGATGGAGTAACAATGGAAGCCATCAAATTCATCATCATTCCATGTATTGTTCATTGGATCTCGTTAGGACACCACAATTAAGGGTTTAAAAACTATAATAATGGGTAGAGGTACATTTCTCATGCATGCAACAAGGATATGTGAAAGGGGGACTTCCACGTTTTAAAACCTATGATGACTAGAAATTACTTTACACACTTTTATGGGATAATGGATGGTCGGTGGATTGCTGCAAAAGCCACCCTTGAAACATTCAGGATCTTCTACGACTCCAAAATCATTTGTTAATTCCTAATTCAAGCCTAAAACATCTGTATTTAGGTTTTATATTCCTTATAACCATATTCCAAACTTTAATTCAAAACATGACCTAGCCACTAGTTTGAAAAATAAAAAATTATTCGAATAAAAAAATAATCCTCCAAAAATGAGAAATTAAATTCCTTTAAACCATCTATATTAACCATTACATTTATTTATTCATATAAGCTTATATAATCCATGAATAACCATGATAGGTAAGAAAAATTACAGAACTATTTTGTAATTTCTAGGCCACTCCGTCTATTTATTTATCTTTTATAATGAAATAGTTATTGGGGAATACGATGTCCCATGCATCAAAGGGGTGATTATTATATAATAAGTAATTATATATTGAATTACCATTTAGATATATATAATGGTTCATCAATTTTATTTTTAATGTTTATTAATTTAAATCCTATAAAAATAAAAATTAAATAATTCAATGGTAAATCTTTATTAATGAAAACATGTAAAAATGATTTTGAAAAAAGTATTTTTGAAAATTTGTATTATGCATCAATAATAACTTTTTCCAATATTTTGTATCATACATAATGATTTATATTAGTGTTATATGGTATCATACATATATTATATATGTTAATTATATGTACATTTTTTTCAAATGTTATGCATTTATTTATTGCTTCATTTTTACCCAAATATTTTTATATAAATGTCTACATACCTTAATCCCAATATTTTTTATTTCATTAAATTACTTCTATAATGATGAAGGTTAATTCATTGTTTAAAATATAGAGAATATTGATTAATATTAAAAGTTTAGATAGGTTTCTAGTAGTTGATGTGTAACCATACCCACCTTAAAAATTACAATAGGTGACGAATGTGATTTTTCATGTGAGGAATATCTAAGTTGGAATGTTAACTAAATATAAGTTTAATGATGTGATTGAAATTTATTATATGAATTTTCTCATAATTTTGGAATTCTCTATAAATTTATAATATTTTTAGAAAAAATAGGATATCAAATTATTTTTTTATTTAGATTATCAATATTATATTTACAAACATATAATTTTTATTACCATGATTTTTAAACAATTTATTAATTAATTATTTTTTATGAATATCTTGAGATTATATTAACCTGAACATTGAATAGTTTTTGGGTGGGTGGATTTCATTGATTGATTTATGAAGTATTCTTTTAAGTAATTATTTTATTTTTTTATAATATTATTACTTTTATAAATGTGTATTTGATGATTATATTGAATATAATACATTTATTTTCATTTCGTCAATTTGGGAAAAAAATTTAGATAGTTAATGTTTTCCTTGGATGTAGAGAACATGAAAAGGAATCTGTGATGGGGAATGATACATACAATAATGTATTAAATGATAGTAATAAATTTTGATAGATCTGGATAACACCACACAAAAAACGCTAGAAAATATTGCAAGTGTCTAAATATAAATTTCTTCACATACATATTAGAGGAAAATATTCCAATTCAAGTCAGTTCAAGTGAGGTATATTGATCATGGAAGAAACCCTAGTCACCATTGATATAATAAGATTGTTTGTAGTAAAGAGTAATATAATGGGAGATAAATTATATAGTTGTGGTGTGATATATATTATTAATAATCCACTATAAAATAATAGAATTGGATATGAGATATATTAGGTTTAGTTTACTTGTTTAAAATTATGGTTGTTTTGAAGAAGAGGACTGATGTAACATACCATGTACTTCTTATAGTCTAGATTTTTTAATTTATAATGATTACAAAAAATACACCACCTTTTATGGATTCATATAATAATTCCTATTGGAGGATATCATGTAAAAATTTTGTTTTACTCATATATATTATTTTATATATATATATATAATAGATTATGCTTAATATATATTGTATATAACACTATGTTAAATGAACTCACAGTGCTAATCCACTAAAGAGGATGTTTCTTAGTTTTATTTTTTAGTGTAAAAATGAATCTAATATTATCTTTTAAAATAATTTGATAATATGAGTTCATGTTGTAACATAGTGGCCTCTAAATGATCTCATATACTACTTAATACTATATTGGGTATCATAGTTGGGATTATATTAGTATTTCATGGAACTGTTTTCATCCTATGGGTTAATATTCAGGGATTCCATTTCGAAGGGGGATAAAGATTTATGCTAGTATTACATTCATGGATGTGGATGGTGAGTATAACAATGTGTTTATAATCAGACATGTGTTATAATTTGTAAGATGGTATAATAACTTATATATGATACATTTTCAATATGTTAATAAATTGTGATATTCGTGTTTTAATAGACATTGAGGCACTATTATATTGATATCCATAATAGATAATAATTATGTCCTTTCTCTATATGTGTGGTATTCATGAGGATACATTCTTTGGAGAAAGTTATTATGTTATTATGATGAATTTAAAGTAAATATTGATGCAGTATAAATAAATTAACTAATATTGACTTAGAAAATGGATATATTTTGTTGCATTTGTTAACTACAAATAGTTGTTAGTTTTCTACACTTCAATCAATTTTTCTTGAGGAGGATCACTATATGGGCCCATAATTAGTTTAAAATTTAGTTACTACTATTTAGTTACTCGGTTTTCAAATCACTCTCACATGGATAATATTAGGGTTTAGTACTTATGTCATGTAATTTTTCGTGAAATAGGATTTTTTATGTGACACTTCTTCAAGATTTTCATGTGAGTTTTTGGATTTCGTTTTTGTCCTATTTAAAATAATTTATACGAATTTCCAATATTTAAATTAGTTCTGGAGAATGAATTTTTATTAGATTACTAGTGTATGAAATTATTAGTAACCATTGGGTGATTGATTCACTATTTTTTAATATGGATCTACATTACACAAATTTTAATAAAATTGGATTTCTTAAAAAATGTAAATGGGTCTTCTCATTTTTTAATTCATATTATTTTACTTTTCCGAGATATCGAAATATATTTTTTGATTAAAAACCTCAACTCTTTATGATGAGCCCCATTATATAAATGTACTACTCTACACTATTGTAGTTTTAATTATTGTTCTTCCTATTTATGAATTTCCAATTATAATTACCAAAAACATTAATGACATATTATAGGATAAGATAAGTTAATCGTAATGAATTTTCTAAAAAAATATTTACATTTAAAAAATTTATCCAATGAATGAGAAAAGGAATATTTACTCAAACCATTTATATAATATTATGAAAGATAATACTTGTAATATTCGTTATAGAAACATTTTTTTAATTATAATGATAATATTTCCACCATTCAATACTTATAAGCTTGTATTTCATGAATATTGTAATTTTTATTATTGAATAATTCATTATTTGCAACAATATTTATTGGAATACATGATGAATGTGAAGTTAGATTGAATTATAAAGGAGAAATACAATGAGATGTGTTACATGGTCGTAAATAATCTTGTGAAATTATTAATGAATATGAGAAAGAAAATACTAGTTTATATTTTAAATTTATGGAAAAATTATAATAATGAAAAAATAGGTAAAAAGAATAATACAATTATCATTTTTAATTTTTGTAAAATTTATCCATATGGGTGTCAGATTTCCTAGAAAATAAGATTTTTACGAATGTAGGATATAGTTATTGAAATTTCTATAATGAAAGTTCTATATAAGAATATATTTCAAATATTATTAAATTTCAAATGAATGACAATAAAATAAATTAACCCTTTGAGTATGTTGAGGATCATAAATATAAAATTACACCAATGTATATTGTGTATAAATTAACAATAATAAAATTAAATTTAAATTAATTAAATGATTTAAATCCAAAATATTGATGACATGTTTATATTAATTTATGATATATATTATTGTATTAAAAATAAGTTATGTGAGTAAAATAAATTAGATAAAATTTATACTCTTAGAATAAAATAATTTCATCTACATATAACTATAGAAATATTGAGAAAAAATTAATATTAAAAAAAATTTCAATTTTGATTTTAATATAAATATATTATTACACATTGAGAACAATTTTATACTCTTAAATAAAAAATAATTTTATGTATATGACGAGACTTGGGTATGAATTTTAGTTATATGAGACTGTAAATATTAGTGAAAATTTCTGAAAATGTATAATGAATGAAATGGAAAACATTTCGGTCTAAACTCTCTTCACTATTCTATAAAAGGGTTTCATAAATTTTCATGTAGCTTGGATTGTATTAAGAAGAGATGTGAAATTTTTTCCCATTAATGATGTATACATATTATCAAAATGTACATCATCCCATTATCTATTTCAATAAATAAAGTGAAAATTTATGAAAAAATAAAACATGTTCATGATATAACGGACATGAACATATCCAACATTACAAATGAAAATTTTTAGATTGTTTTTTCATTATTATAACTTTGGTCAAAAGGTTATTGGTTATAAAAAAATACAGTCCCTAATTTAGTCTATAATAATATCAATGATCATTGAAAGTAAATCTATAAAACCAATTTCAATGAAGGATAAATTATCCCAACCTCTGGACTATTAATATTTTATTATTTTTCATTGACTATGAAATTAGGAGAGAACCTAATTTTTCTCAAGTCAACTCAAAATCATCTATATGAATAAAATTATATAGTGGAATGTTATCTAAATAATAATATGATCATATGAATAAAAAATAGATTTACTTGGATATGTGATAGTGGTTTTCCATCACATGTCATCGGAATGCTAGATTATTTAATTTCATGAATAATTTCATGAAAAAAATAAATTTATTTTCTAATTACATTGATTTATGCATGGAATAAATCCCTTTAGTGTATTTTTTTATTCTATTTATTGAAAATGATATTTAATAGTGTTTAAAAATAGATTATAAATCCATAAATGTCAAGAAATATTATGTAAAAATTAATTATTGATTAAACAAAAATTAACTTCATCATTTTATCTGATATAATTAATTCAATTCAGGGAATTCTATGTAAAAATAATGGGTTTTGGATGTTCGTATTGTGGGTGGAAATTCACTCAAAAATGGGCACCGTATGATTGATGGAATTTTGTCCCATTGAAGTTGGAAAATGGTTCATTACATGGAATCTAGTTTCCTTCCAAGATTACAATTATTGATTAGTGGGAATTTGTATTGAACTATACCTATAGTATTTCAAATGTAATTTACTCAAAATGACTTAATGTGATGAAGTTGAAAATACTAACAAAGATATGTAATATCGTTGATTGATGTTTCATGTAAATTTATTATACATTCATAAGTATTAAAGACTAAATGATTGGATCTTTATGATATATAAGATATCCTAGAAGATTTTAAAGGGTCTCTCTAGAGGATATTTTAGTATATCCTATTTGGAGACCACGACATATTACAATAATTTTTTTCATGAGGAATGTTGTCAATACCATATGAAAAATACATCTAAAATCGTAAATTATTGTAAAATTGAATGAAAAATAAAAATGAATATCCCATATTTTTATAAGGATGTTCATACGATGAAGAGTTTTTATTAAATATTATTAATTATTTCATTTGAGATGTTTCCATTTCAACGAAAAGAAGATATTTTTCATTCTAATTATTCTTCTATAAGAATAATGTAAAATATGTTTGTGTTTTTTTTTTATTTTTTTGGATTTTATATTATAATAAAATTATAAATTAGATATCAAAATATTAAGAAATGTTATAGATAAAAAACATGAGATAGGTATTCTAGAAATGTTATGATATCTATTTTGGAGATGAATAGAGATATCCTAATACAAATTTTGAAGGAGATGTTGAATCAGAAATAAAGAGCGTGAGACAAATTACAAACCAATTTCAGAGAGACAAAAATAAAATTAAATGGTACAATGGATGTTATTTTAATTTATGTTAAATATTTTCATCATTTAGATTCATGTGAAGTATATTGATACAAAATTATTGGTGTAATTTTTTTCCTTGGTTCATTTATGATTGAGACAGCTTATTTACAGTATTAGTCAACATTATATGTAAATGGTAGTGTTGATTTATCATTTTAGTGATGTTGAAGAAACAAGAGGATCAATATATATATAGTAAATATTGTAAAAATATATTTTTAATTGTAATTATATTACATCAATGAATCAACTTTTTATAATCCATATATTAGAACATCTTTGTTTAATCGTCTATAATTTATAATCCCCCACCTGCTTTTCATTATCTTCTATTATCTATAGTGGTTGAGAGTCGTATTCCTACTATGAATGTATTAATATTTCTTGGGATTCACATTTTATGATCATAATAAATGATTTCATTCCACTTTATACCCCTCTCATGGTATGTACCATTGATTAGAAAATATGTTGAATTAGAGTTGAGGGTATTCAATGTATTATTCCTTCATTGAAATTTTGATAGTGATGATTAAAAATATGATAATATTATTATTTAATGAAATATTTTTTTGTTCTGAAAAAATATAATGAAACCCTAATAAAAATATTTGTACATGGATGACTACACCTATATCATTCATGGGAACTCAGTTAATACGGCGCGTAGAAAATTCTCAGTAAATTTTTTAATGTAGTTTAATGTAAACAAAAAATTGATTCAATTCATTTAAATTGTATTTTTCCAATGAAATATATTCAATGGTGAGATTTTTTAAATTCTCACACATAATTCTAGGAATATCATAGGTGAACACAAGATTGACATAAGAGTATTAAAAAAAAGTATAAATTCAATGTCAAATATTAAAATAGAGTTTGAAATGAAGGTGGTGTACCACTCCCACATATCCCCAATAGCCATTTACTGAACAGTAATCAAAAGTCCTAAATGACCAAATTATCATCATTTATATGATCTTTCTCTTTAATAATGCATCTTCCACTTGATTTTCATCCATATGGACAGGTGAAACAATCCTTGAAGAAGTTTGTGATTTCGAGTATGTACATGAATATTTCAATTCATACAATCATTGACCAAAATAGAATCATTACAATGGAAATGTAAAGACTTGGAAAACCCCATAATGATATCAAAATCAAGACTTTTTTCACCTAAATATTACCACTAAGTTGATGTGGTGAGTTTTTTACCTTACTCTATGTTTATAAGAAATAAAATAAAATTGCAACAGAAATCTCCAACTGTATTTATTATAGTGCTGAAAATATATGAATATCATTATAGGGTTTCTAAAAGATTATAATATGAAAAATATTATGAAAATCCCATGAATAAATCATATATAGTTATAAATTAATGATATTTTTTTTTATAAATTCTTTCAAATGTGAACATTAATATATAAGATTATGTTCTCCTTAAAAAAGAAGATAAAGATAGATTTTTAGAATATAAGGATCTCAATTTCGATGTCCATGTGGTAGAAATAAAAATATTTAATTTAAATGGATGATAAAACTAGTAATGTTGAAGGATGAATGTATACTAATATTGGGTTAGAAGCAACTTATGATGGAATTAAATTTTGGAAGACAAAATAGTGATGTCAATGTGTTGTTCATGATTAAAAATGATATATCCATCAAATTGAAAAATAAAAGGTTGAGTAGAAAAATTAAATGAATGAATCAAAATTCAAAATATTAATATCATATAAAGGTAAATTTGATTGAAAAATAATCTCAAGGGATATCCCTAGTGTATGAATTGATTCACTATAAATGGGAATGGTCTGGTCAATATGATAGTGTATTCTGAATCAAATCTCATGATGATTAAATAAAATCATGATGATTAATAAATTAATATAACTATTGACCTGGTGTAATCATATTGAATTTTATAGACTATAAAATAAACTATTGAAGAAAATGTCGATAAAATGTAAAAATTAAAAAATATCTAACAGTTGAAATGATTTGAAAAAAGGATAAATATTTTAAAAGGATTCAATATTAGAAAAAATGTTGTTGTGGTTTATATGAAACCAAAATCAACAACTCCATGGAATAATATTGATTCATATGACTCAAAAAAATTAATGTAATGTTAAATGCAGATTGGTAATCGATCACTAATAAACCCTAAATCTAGTTATATTGTTTTACTGCTATGGAATATTGGGGTAGTTATTCAATGAAAATAAAAATTACATTGAGGTTCTTTATCATAAGAAAACTGTTAGTGGTAGAATTTTCAATATAAATACCCACACTCCCTTGAATTATTCTATGATAAGAATCACAAATTTCATAATAGGAACTATATGGAGTAGGAAACACACATAACAATACATGACTATTCAAGTGATATTTTTGTGGATTTGTGGGGATTGAAACGTTATTGTGTTCTGTAATAAATATCTATTTTGGAGAAAATGGATAAATTTGATCATTTCAAATTCTTATAAACAATATTTTTTAAAATATTATTTTATTTAAAATTATTTTTATAAACACTACACAATTAATTTACTATCATAAATAAAAAGTAATTTTCCCAATACGATTTGGAAAAGGATAACAATGTATATTATGTAATATTTATGTATTCTAAAAACTCATAATAAATTGTAATCTATTTAAGGTGAATAAAATTTATTATAAATATTGGTAGAATAATATCATTCCCTATCAAATTTTATGGAAAAATGAATATTCAAAATTATTTAAAAAATTGAGACATGGTGAATGTCAGGGAAAAACATTTAATGTAATTTCCGGAGATAGATTATATATAACAAAAAATTGATGCACTTACCCAATGTTGGTAGAATGGATCATTTCACAAGGATTAAGAATAAAAACACATTTTTCATTATCGTTTTCATTATTGATAGTTTTATGACCATTGTCAATGAAATATAATAATTTAATGTAATGACATGACGTTCGAGTATTTATTTAGATTTGAAGGACATTCACCAAATTTATTAAATGTATTTAAATTATTTGATTAAGGGAATGTCATTAATTTCATTAATGAGTATTACTTCATTAAATTTATATATGATATATTTTTAATCTAATTGAAATTAATAGAGGGGTTCCTTGTATCATCAGTTGAAAATAATGACTTTTTTCTTTCTAGGAAAGAGAAATACAATATTTTTACAATAGTTGTACATAATTGAGGAATATTTTATTATCATGCACATAATTTATTATATAAGTGTAAATAATTCCACATTGAAAAATAATATCATAAATAATTAAATCTTTGTGGTATTTTTAGATTCAATTAAAATTATTTCATTGAAGGTTATTTGAATGTAAAGTTAGTAAGTCGAAAAGAAATCTCAAAACTCAATTCATTTTTCATTGGAATATTATAATTACTCAATATCATTACTATTATATAATTATGTGTATAATTTAATTGATTATATATTGTTAAATTTTAAATTATTTTATGTTTATTTTAATTTTATTTACAAAATGTCATAATTTATTAATTTTCGCTTTGAGGTTATGATAATTACAAGTGTTTATTTCACAATCTCATTTTAATCGTGATTGATTTTTTTTAAAATTAAATTAATAGAATTTATATGATAATTATTCAATAACCCCTTTAATTTTCTTTACATGGGTTATTCTTGAAGTATTTCAACTAATTGTTCCACTTTTCCCATCTTTAATACAAAAAATGTATTATAAATTGTTTTCAAGAAAACCTAACCTCATTTATCTCTTTAGTTAGAGAACTATTTTTATTTTAAAAGCCTTGTTTTCTAAAATGGATTTCAAATTTTTTTTAACCTTTAAAATATGATTAATTAAAGTATTTTGAACACTTTTTTTATTTAAAAATTATTTGAATGTAAGATTCTTATTTCTTTTTGAACATGGTACTTTTTAAGAATTTTACCTTGTAAAAATAATTTTCTTTTTACCTTGTACAACATCTACAAATTCACCTACCATAATTTCCTTAAATCATAATTTTCATTTTAAAGTGTTACTATTTAAATAATTATTTTTTAAAAAACAGTTATTTCAAATGAAATGGATTTTCAAAAAAAATCACAAATAAATGAATGTTTTTAAGAGGTCATTTCATAGTATTTCTATTCATCAACAACAACAACCCCTTATAGTCCTCTACTTTATATAAGTTTTATTAATATTATCCTTATTCTTCCACTATGTTTTTTATGATTTCTTGGACCAATGGTAGTATTGACATTCACTTTCTTGATTCTATTTTTAGTAATAATGAAATATCAAATTCCAGTGATCATTGAATTTTATTTTCCCCTAAAATGTCAATATAATTTATCTTCGAAAGGACTATTTACTAAATTGTATACCATTATTACACAAGGTTTTCACACTAAATGTTATTAGTATCTAGGGAAATATTTATAAATCTTTATAATATAATTAAAATGATATTTAGATAGGAACATTTCTCATAAATTTAATAAATTACTCGGTATACGATGAATTATATGGATTGGTATGACAAAGGGTGAGGACCCTTTAATGTAATCCATTTGATGAAAAGGTATTCTGGTGATTCATAATTATTTGGTGAAATACCCCTTAAGTTTTTTCTATGCAGAATGGACTGGTTTATACCCACAGATTAAAAATGACTTATAAAAGGTCTTAAATGTAGAATGTAAACATTATTTTTAATTGCCTTGATGGTAAATGTATTATATACCTAGGAAACATGTCATCTCATATTTAATCAATTCCTTTCATGAGAATTTAGTTCACATAGTCATTATCCATGATATTTTTCCTTTTAAATAATCTATTGATGCATTTCATTCATTGTATATTGAGTAAATTTTTTGATTTTGAGTTATTCACTTTTCTATATTCATTATTACTTATCTAGTTATTATAATGGCATGTGATCCATGTTATTACCTTGTAATATTTTTTATCCACTAACTTTACTAACTATATGGGATGAGGAGTTAGTTATTGACCATTCCATATTGTTTATTCACTTGCAAAAACATTTAGTGATTATAAAATATGTTTGTTTAGTTACTACCATTACATATTATTTGTTCTTAATGATTCATTATTTCTTCAACTATAGTTTACCCTTACTGAGAATTTGAGATCACCCTTATTTTATGTCCATTCCCCATGAATCCAAGAAGTCTACTAAGAAAGATATGCATTGATAATTTAGATGGAATAAATTAATACCTATAATAAAAAAAATACATAGTAATTATTTTATATACTTATGTCAAAAACTCTATAATATTATTTTTTTCATATTCACAAATAATATCAATCTATAGATTCTATTATTTCATTCCATTTAATATCTCTAAGTAAATCAATTATGTTATACTGAATAATATATTTCAATAACTCAATATACTATTTTTATGCTTCAATATATTTAAAAGTCTATATTTACATGTATTTATGGATGTCACTTAATTTAGTTGTGCTCTGTGTAAGCAAAACACTTCATAAGTTCCTCTGAAGTCCTTGGCACCGTTAGTTCAGAATGACACATCGATGGACAATACACCAATTATCGACACATCAATAGAAGACCCATTGATGATCGACACACCGATAATCAATAAACTGATAGACGACGCATTTATGATCGACACACTAATGGATGACACACTTATGATCAACACACTAATGGATAACACACCAATGATCGACACACAGATGGATGACACACCGATGACCGACACACCGATGGATGACACATCGATAATTGCCTAACCGATGGATAAGCCAGTGATAAATGACTCACTAATAGGCAAAATATTGATAGCACAAATGACTCACTAATACTATGAGTCACTGATACCGATGGAAATAACTCACTAATACTCATAGTCAGCGATGCTGATAGACCAATGCTGACAGACCGATGCTGACAGACCGACATTGAGAGACTGATGCTGACAGACTAATGCTGACAGATCGATGATGATAGACCGATGATGACAGACTAATGCAAATGAGTAACTGATAATTATGACACACCGATAGTCATAAATACTGTTTCAAATTTATTAAATTAAATTTATTCAAATAGTCATATTTAGATAAATTAATGTTTGTGAAAATATTTAATGTTGTATGTAGGAATATCCATCGACAGTATGAGGTACATTCATATAGATATTCATGCCTACTATACCTTGAACTATAAAAGGATTAAAAGATAAACCATGTAGAGTGTGGCTGTGAGACAAACCGGGAGAATGCACTAAATATTGAAAACTGAAGAACTCAAAATGTTGTCCAAGAACTCAAAGCAGAGTACACAAGGAGCTTAATAAGACAAGAAAGAGTGTGTGGAATTTCTCTAAACATCATAACATCATAATGTTTGACACCTGGAAGCTGGAGTACAGAGGTTTTGATACACTATTCTGAAGTCATCTTCTAAAAAAAGACTCAAATATCATTTTCTCTGCTTCAATCTAGTTCTGAGCTTCACGACATAACACACAGAGATTTCTAAACTCCCTTTATCATTTATAACTTTGTTGTGGTATTATGTTTATTTTTTTGACCAGTGTGTGCATCTATTTGTTTCACACAAACTGTCTCTATTTCATAACTGGAGGATACTCAATATCCTTACACTCACTCTCTTTTTTATCTTGTATCCCACGTAGACTATTAGAAGAGATCGTGTGTGATCTGTTTGTTGTTTTTCACATGAATAATTTTGGTACAGGTCAACTGTGACCTAGATAGCCTTTTGTTCTATTTTAAACCCCGATCCAGGGTGTGGATCCAAAAGTTTATTAATATAAACTACTTTGTGGTAGATGATCACCATGTGGATAGAACTAAGTCACATCTTGAGACCGAACCTCTTGTTTTTATCCTCTTTGTATTTATCTTTTAGTTTAATCTGATCTCTATTTATTTCATTTCAAATAAAACTAAATTTTTCTTTGATAATTAGTTTAGAAAGGTTTTATATCTATTTCAAATCAGTAGATTAGTTTCAAAAGATTCACTATTCATTAGATTGGTAAGGCTGCGAACTAATCAATCTTCTGAGAAATTAATTGAACATTCTGGACTTTTATAAATTCACAATAAAATGACTTTAATTATATTCTAATGGTGGTATATCTTTCTAAGAACCCTTTTTAACAAAACCTTTTAGTGATAAACAATTCATCCTCCATCATGAGTAATTTAATCCGACCAACATTTGGTATGAAAGGAATATAATAATTATTGTCAGTCTTCAAATCATTTTAACTGTGATTGTAGTTGTTTTTCAAAGATATTAAAATTTCTATTATTTCTAAATTTTTATATCTTTGAAATTATTTTTCAATTTATATCAGGGATAATAGATTAGAAGGGGATTATACCAATAGACCACCTTTCTTTAAGGGAACTAACTATGCTTAGTGGATGCCTAAAATGAAAATACATCTAGAAAACATGGGATTTGAAATCTGGACTTCTTTTGTATGTAAATATGCAATTCATGAAACTTATGGAAACACTTGTGATGAACCAACCAAGACCGCATATAACAAAAATTGTAATGTAATGAATGTTATATAATGTGAACTAGGAGATTCAGAGTTTAGTCATATTTCTTCTTATAAAATTGCACCTGAGATTTGGGACACTCTGTATGTTTCTCATGGGGGAACATCTAATTTTAAATAAATGAGATTAAATACTTATACTAATAGATATGAAAAGTTTAGAATGAAGCCTGATGAATCTATTTCTGAAATGTGTCTTAGGTTCAATGAAATTGGGAATACCATGATTTTTATAGGAAGAGAAGTTATCGTTAAAGAGATGATTATGATGGTTTTGTGATGCTTACCAGAGAGATGTCGAGGGACATATGTATCTATTATAGAATCGTGAAAAATTGATAAGATTCCAGTGAGGGAATTGACTAGAAAATTAATGGTGTGTGAAGATGAATTGAAGGTAAATCAACAAGATAATAAACCAAAACGAATGTTTGTAGACTTCAAGGCTACTACCTCAAAAAGTAAAGACAATGAGAAAGGTCAATCTATTTTTGAAAGATCCAATAGTGAATAATCAATTTCAAATATTGATGAAGAAATGACCCAGCTGAACATAGGATTCAATAAATTATATAGGAAAAATATGTTTCTCCGAAATCCAAATTACAAAGGAATGTATGATAACAAGGGAATGTGGAATAAGGATTTGAAGAGAAATGATAAATCAGAATAGAAAATTTTCTATGAATGTAAAAGGGATGAATCTTTCAAGGATTAATTTCGAAAGATGATATATAAGAAGAAGTATGAAGATAAGGATAGAAAGTATATGAAAGCAATGAAGGCCACTTAGAGTGCCTTTTAGGAAAGCTCCAGTTAATATGTTGTTTCACATAATGAGAACGAGGATATGGCTAATATGTGTTTTATGAAAAAAAACAACTAAGGTAACCTTAGTCTCTCCTATACATAATACATATTATTCAGAAAATGATAGTGAGTCTGAGAATATGAATATTGATGAATTATTTGAATATTGAAACATGCTATAAGAAACATGAAATGAGTTAAACGATAAGTATAAATATTTTAAGAAACAAAGTTCTCTTAATACGACTATTAAAACATAACTTACAACTAAAAAAGAGAAAAATGCACAACTGCTCAACGAAAACAATGAGTTAAAAATTTATAATGATCAATTTGAGAAGGACTTTGGAAAGATTACCAATTTTAAACATAACCTTACTCAAATTCTTGGTAAAACTTATCTCCTAAGTATACTTCTAGGTTAGGATATCAACCAGGTCACCAGAATTCATCCAAAGAACATTTTTTAGACAAATTGGAAAATCTACTTCTTTCGTCAAAAACCATAATTTTACTACAAGTTCCAATTCCAATAATTCTTTTACTGCATTCAATTCCTCATGACTAAACAACTTTACTTTTTCAAAAAATCTATATTATGTATATAGAAATTCCATAAGACAATTTTGGGTTCCTAAATCTTATATTACTAATATATGTGGACCCAGACAAATATGGGTACCAAAATAATTACTTGGATGAACTAATTTGTAGGTAAACTGCCTAAATAGATCCTGTTGAAATCTATGGTACTTGGACATTGGGTGTTCGAGTCATATGAAGGTGGATTATTCATTCTTTAAATTTCTTATCAAAATTCATGGAGTACATGTCACATTTGGTGACAATGTTAAATGAAAAAATCATCAGCCTAGGCCAGATTGGTATCCATACCTCTATTCCAATTTCAAAAGTACTTTATATTGATGGATTAAAGTATGACCTACTTATAACATCTCAATTGTGTGATGATGAATTTATTGTAAATTTAAAAAACAATATTCATTCCTTGTTTTGTATTCTAAGAATAACTCAATATTTACTTCTCTTAGAAATGGTAATGTATATTCTAAAAATCTAAACACACTAGCCTCATAGAATGTTTCTTACCTAAATGCCTTTCACAAAGATTCATGGCTCTGGAATAGAAGACTAGGACACTGCAACATATACTCTCATAAGAAGTTAAATAGAAAAGTTTTAGTTAAATACCTTCCCAAATTAGAGTTTCCAGAAAATAATGTGTGCAATTTTTATCAAAACGTAAAGCAACATTAAACCTATTTCATACCAAAGAAAGAAGTAACTACTTATCAACCTCTTGAGATGGTTCACATGTATTTGTTTACACCATCTATAGTTTCAAGTCTCAATGGGAATCACTGTGTTTATGTCCTTGTAAATGATTTCTCTAGGCATACCTGGACCTTTTTCATAGCTCACAAGAGTGAAGCTTGTTCTCACTTCAACAAGTATGCTAGGACTATAGAAAATTATAGTGGACTAATGATTAAATCCTTTAGAAGAGATCTTGGCCGTGAGTTTGAGAATCATGATTTTGAATCTTTTTCCTCACAAAGTTGTTATAATCATAACTTCTCTACCCCAAGGACACCTCAACAAAATGGGGTGATATAAAGAAGAAATATGACCCTATAGAAAATTACCTAAATTATACTTAATGAATATGACCTACCGATTTATTTCTGAGATGAATTTGTTAATACAACTTGTTACATAATAAATAGAGCCTTAATTAGGCCCATCCGTAAGAAAATTTTATATGAGTTGTGGAATAATAGGAAACCCAAAGTATGTTATTTTAATGTGTTTGTATGTAATGTTTTTATTTTGAACACTAAAGAAAATTTAGATAAGTTTTCCTCCAAAAGTGATGAAGGAATATTTCATGGTTATTCTATATTAAGCAAATTCTATAGTGTGCTTAAAAAGAAAACAATGTGTGTGGAGGAATATGTACATGTCAAGATTGATGAAACGGATCCACATGAGTCCAAAACCTCACTATAATATATTGAAGAGTATATGTCCAATTTGGATATTAATGATAAAACATAAAATCTTTATATGATGGAATTTGTGAAAACTCAATGTTTTGAAAATTTTCTAGATCCTAGACATAATGAACTGGATCAAAATAAAGAACCTGAAATAACCAAACCTACCATTATTAGGCCAATTTGGACACTTAAAAATCATCCCTTAGATGCTTTTGATGGATATTTATATTGAGGTTCAAAAACTAGAGCATTCTTGAGAAACTAGGTTAAACATCAAGCATTATTTTCACAACAAGAACCTAAAAATATAAATGATGCAATCAATGATGAATTTTGGGTAATGGCCATGCAAGAAGAACATAATTAGTTTGAATGAAATATTTTTTGGAAGCCTGTAGATAGACCAAAGGATATTTTAACCTTAGGATCCAAATGGGTGTTTAGAAATAAAGTGGATGAAGATGGAAATATAGTTAGAAACAAACCTAGGTTGGTTTCACAAGGATATAATAAAGAATAAGTAATTGATTATGAATAAACCCTTACACTAGTAGCTAGTCTTAAAGCCATTATAATCTTACATGCCTATGCAGCACACATGGATTTTAAACATTACAAAATGGATGTCAAAAGTGCATTCTTAAATGGTTGTGTAGTTGAGAATGTTTTTGCTAAAAAACCCCCAGGTTTTTCAAATCCACAATATCCAAGTCAAGTGTTTAAATTATCATAATATTTATACGGTTTGAAACATGATCCAAGAGCTTGGTATAAAAGGTTAAGTAACTTCTTTATTTCTAAATTCATTACAAAACTATTTATAGATCCTACTTTTTTTATAAAAATAATTTCAAAATAAGTTTTAATAGATCTAATATATGTCGATGATATTATCTATGGATCTTCTAAAAATATCTATGTAATGATTTTTCTAAAATAAGTCAATGTGAGTTTTAAATGATTTTGATGGGTGAACTTAAATATTTTCTTATATTTCAAATATTTCAAAATAATGAAGGTATTATTTTAAATCAAAATAAGTATACTAAAGATATTTTGAAATGATATTTCCTTGAAAGAATTAAGTATATTGAAACCCTTAAAAGTTCTACATATAAGATAGATCTTGATGAAAATTGAAAATCTGCTGATCAAACTGCATACAGAGGAATGATTGGGAGTTTGTTGAACTTCACTCTTAGTAGGCCAGATATTATGTTTAGTGTGTGTATGTGTGCAATATTTCAAGAAAATACAAAAGTAACACATATAAATGATGTTAAAAATAGTTTTCAAATAACTCAAGTATACAACTAATTTAGGACTGTTTTATCCTAAAGGATAACCTTTTGATTTAGTTAGTTATTCAGATGTTGAAATTTTTTATGTAAGTTAGATAAAAAGAGTACCTCTAGAACATGTCACTTTTTTGGAAATTCTATAATATCATGGTGTAGTAAAAAAATAATTTGCATTATCAACTGCTAAAGTAGAGTAAATTGATGTTGGTAGATGTTGTGTATAAATTTTGTATATAAAACACACCTTATTAGACTATGTATTTCAATTCAGACATATCCCCATAAAATGTGACAACACAAGTGCTATTAAAATTTCTAAGAATCCTTTTCCTCATTATACAACAAAACATATTGATGTAAGACATCACTTTTTTTGAGAACATTATCAAAAATGTGATATAACTATTGAGTTTAACAGGACTGAGTATCAACTTGCTGATATATTCACTAAACCCTTAAACTCTAAGAGAATGAACTAAATCAGACATGAACTAGGAATAATAAATCTTTAAAGTCTTTTCAAACCTTTATTGCCTTTAAAAATATTTAACAATTAGTGAAACTGATCTGTGAAACCGATCTGTGAAAATGATATGTGAAATAGATCTTTGAAACCAATCTGTGAAACTGATCTATGAAACTGATCACTTGAAACTGGATCTGTGAAACTAATCCTATGAAACTGACCTCTTAAGGACCTTTTTGTAATTCTTTCTATTTTAAGTAAAACAACATAGTTTTATGATCTTTTTACTGCTTATCTTTTTTTTTTTTGTTCTTTATGATTTATAATTCTCTAAAAGATATAACAAATTCAATCCACTTCGACCTTTCACATTCCCTCTATCATAAAACCCTCAACTATTTGAAAGTATATCTCTCAACCCGCAACCTTTTGAATCTCTTTGGACTCAATATTCGGAAATATAAAGGACAAAGCACATGATGGAAGAGTCGAGGTAATACCCATCAACTAAGCATCATAAGGGTGAGTCCAATGGTACTGTAATGCTAGGTTTAGAAGGTTGAGTTGTTACAACTGAGAAAAAATTATTTGAAGAATGGATTCTATCAAGAAGGACACTTTTGTTGAGGGTACTATAATCTCAAGGATGTCTATGATGGTTCTCAGAAAATGAAAGACCATTGTATCTGTAGCTTGTTCATGAGTTTTATCTCAACTTGAAGATATTTCTTGATGGATCTAAAGAAGTGAAAATAAAGTCTGTAGTAAAGGTAAAAGAACTAAATTTTCTATCTAGGTAATGAGATAAATGTTTGAAAATACCTCATGAAGGTGGCTATGCTGATTATCAGGGTATCATTCCACCTTCCTCTGATTTTTATTCGTATGATAATACTCTGAAGGAGCTGAATGGAAGTGAATAATCAAGGAGATCTAGTACCAGTGAATTTGATAGACATGCAAGATTACTTTTAATGTTTATTCAACATCAAATCTACCCAAGGAAGGGATATTTCTCTACTATGATAGATCGGTATGTATTCATAATTTACCTATTAAAAGTGGGATAAAGGTGAATCTTTGTAGGTATCTAATGTTGCACGTTTCTGATATGATAAAAACATCCAAGAATGAAACATTTGTGTACTATCCTTGGATGATCTATAAAATTATAAAGAAGTTGGGTTGTGTGGAAGATGAAGAAGAAATTATTATTGACTATAGTGGTTTCTGCCTTCAGAAAGATATTTTCATGAGAATGAATATTTTATGGAACTCGTAGAAGAAATGTTGTGTAGGAGACGAGGAAATATTGTATGAGGAGTTTAATCTGATTGAACATCCTACCCGACCAAAGGATCAAGTTGATCAATGCCTTAATCCATGAGAATAAGTTTCCATTCATATGAGGAAGATGAGGTTGAGTTTCCAAGGGAAGAATGATCCCCTTTTTATGATAAGAGTGATCCTGATATTAATTAAATCCCAATAGACAAGTATTATGGACCAACTAGTCCACCTTTGGATTTACCCTCAAGGGAACATTTTTTAGGTGATGAGGATGAGGAAGAGACATATGTTACTTGTGTGGATGGATATGTAAGTAAGTCAGATGAGGATTCTGATGATGATGATGTTGAGGATGAGGAGGATGTGGATTATGAGCATGTCATTGATTCTTTAAAAGTGGGACAACAAGTAGTTGACAGATCCATTGAGGGATCTATACATTGAGCTACAGATGGTGTTGATCCTAGTGGAAATTAGGCTTCTAATCATAGAGATGTTGGTAATGAGGAATGACCTCATCATCCTATTGTTGAAATTCAAGAACTCATTTAGGAGTTGAAAGAAATTATGGCCGGTGGCCATGAGGAAGAGGCTAAGGATCAGGTTCCTCATATTATAGAAGTTCTAGGAGAAGTTAAAGTGGCTGGAGAACATGAAAAACCTCAAATTCATTTGGTATATGTTGCTAGAAATTTAATTTTGTCTAGAGGATAAGATGAAGAAGTAGATGAAGATGAAATTGTACCTGAGCCTCAGGGAAGAAGGTTAAGGATTGACACTATTGATCCAAGAGAATGGAACTATATTCTAGAGTGGAATAATGATCCATGATACATTCAATTTGGTTTGGATTATAATTATAATGAGGAGATAACATCACCTCCTTCTGCTCCTCGACCTCAAGCTGAAGAAGAACCAGTTGCACCTGCTTCACCAATTACACCACCTATAGTTGCGCCAGTAGCACAGATAGTTCCTAGTGACTATGTCACTAATCATGACTTCGAGAAATTAAAAAATGACATTTTTGAGTCATTAAGATCCACAGTTGGATCTAGAAGTGAATCCTCTACTTCAATGAGTATTTCGGATGATGATTCTACAAAAATTGAAAGGATGGTGATCTAGTAGGTTCAACCTAATCTCATTACCATAGCTGAAAAAATTATTAGACCAAACACATTTCTAAGAGAATAAGTAAGGAAGATGAAAATTGAGTTAAATTATCTAACCACTAATTTCAAGACCCATTTTATTGGACTTATGGAAGTTATGAGGAACATAGTGAAACTTCTACTGAGTGTATATTTTAATTAATTGAAAGAATTATTGGAAAATATTATCACTCATCCATCCACTTCTAGATGCGGGAGAGGTTTTGTTGATGATTTAAAATTTCTCAAGGATATGATAAGAGAAAAACTCAAGAATTGTTAGAGTGATCAGACAAATAAACTCTTGAAATTGTACATAGAAATACATACATTATTTACAATATAGTAATACAGTGAACAAATGAGGCCTCTGGTACTCAGAAAGAGATTATAGAGAAAGTGGATAAGTACTTTACTAATATCTATACCAAATATGGTATCATCAATAGCTTCATGTTTTTAGCTGAAAATATTAGAATGCCTCCAGTAACAGAAGACTTCAAGAAATAAGTGGCACAATTTAAGGAGTTTTCCCCTCTACTGGATAAATTCTTGGAGAATAAGGATGACTTCTAGAAGGCCATGCAATATAGTGGGGAAGCCATCAAACATTAAATCATGCTCCTCAAGTCATATCTTCATGTTCACGATGAAGTAATTGTGGTTCCTCCCGCTACATCCATTGGCACTACCTCTCAGACTCCTACTCGGATAACTGTCTCTTAGGCCCTTTCTTAGAATTGACCAGTCATTACCAAGAAACCTCAGAGCCATGTTTTGTCAGAAAGAAGACCTAGCCCTGCAGAAAATGTCTTTATAGGTGTGTGCTTTCCTGGTGTGGTCTTCAGACCACCTCTTCATACTATTAAATCAAAACCTTCTGATCTTACTCTTTATCATTCAGATAAATGAAAAACACCACAGAATCCAAACCCTTAGTGGTGGATTGTGTATTTGATAGGGATTTGTATCTTTATTTTTCTGATTTTCCCCTTTTGACCCTTAATATAAATCATTTTTATCTTCACTATGTTTCTCATTTTCTTTATGTTATGTCTCTTTCTTCTTTCTCCTTCTCTTAATCTTTTTTTCTCTAAATCCAAAGGGGGACAGAATTGTATAGGCATACATTATTAATTTTATTGTGAGAAACTCTGGCATAGTCCACAAGGAGTATACTCATCATAATATACATATATATATACCTATATTTTCTTTGATTCAATAATTGAGGAGGAGTTTTGTTTTAAAAAGACAAATAAGGGAATTTTTTATTTATATTTAAAAATCACATTCAGTGAGGTATGCTAAGTCAAGTAATTATTATTCCTTAACATCACATGTATGCCATAATTTTTAATTATCGAAATGGGGAATATTGTTGGACCCTCTATGATATAATGGTTTTCATAATCACAAATAATTTCAATCTAAAGATTCTATTATTTCATGAAATTTAATATCTCTATGTAAATCAATTATGTCATACTGAAAAAATATTTCAATAACTCAATAAACTATATTTATGGTTTAATATGTTTATAATTGTATATTTACATGTATATATGTATGTAACTTAATTTAGTAGTGCTATGTGTAAGACAAAAACTTCATAAGTTCCTCAGAAGTCCCTGGCACTGTTAGTTCATATCTACACAGCAATGAATGACACACAGATGATCATTACACCAATGGAAGACAGGATGATGATCGACACACAGACGTTTGAAACATCGATGATTTACCCGTTGATGATCAACACACTGATGGAAGACACACCGACGACCCACACACCAATGGACGACATGCCCATGATCGACACACTGATGGAAGACACCCCATGATCGACACACCGATGGAAGACACACTGATGATCGACTCACTGATGGATATGTCATCGATAAATGTCTCAATGATAGGTGATAGAGCGATATCACAATCTAATCACCAATAATCTGAGTCACTGATACCGATGGAAATAACTCACTGATACTCAGATTCACCGATGCTGACAGACTGATGCTAACCGACCGATGCTAATAGACCGATGTTGATAGACGAATGCTGAGAGACTGATTCTGATAGACCGATGCTGATAGATCGATGCTGACATACCGATGCTGATAGAAAAGTGATGACATACTTTTGAAAATGATCCACTGATACTTATGAATCATTGATATTCATAAATAGTGTTTCAAATTTATTAATTAAAATTTATTTCTAACAGTCATATTTAGACAAATTAAGGTTTTTGATATTATTTAGTGTTGTCTGTAGGACTATCTATATATAGTATGAGGAACATACACATGGGGAGATCTGTATGCTTCTTGTACATTGAACTATAAAAGGATTACAAGGTAAACCGTTTAGAGTGTGGGTTTGAGACAGACCGGGAAAAGTTTCTAAATATTGTAAACCTAATAACTTGAAAATTTGTGAAATAACTCAAAGACGAGAACACAATGAGTTCAATAAGATAAGAAAGAATGTGCTGAATTTCTCTGAACATCCTAAAATCGAAGAGCGGAACTTTTCACTCCTGTAGGCTAGACTACAGAGGCTGGGATACTCTGTTCTGAAGTCATCTTCCAGAATATGACTCAAATATCTTTTTCTTTCCTTTAATCTAGCCTAGTGCATCACTACATAATGTAGGGATATTTCTAAACTCCTTTCTTTATTTATAAATCTATTTTTGTTTTTTGTTTTTTGTGTTGTGTGTCTATCTGTTTGTTTCACACATACTATCTCTTTTACATTACTAGATGATACTCAATATCCTCTCACTCACTCTCTTTTTTATCTTGTATCCCACGTAGAATAGTGGAAGAGATCAAGTGTGATCTGTCTATTGTTTTTCCCATGAATAACTATGGTAGTAGTCAAGTGTGACCTGGAAAGCATTGTGCGCTATTGTAAACCCCGATCCAGGGTGTGGATCTCAAATTTTATTAATATAAACTTCTTGGTGGAATTTGATTTCCAAGAGGAGAGGACTAAGTCTATGCTTGAGACTAAACCTCTTGTTTTTATCCGCTGTGTATTTATCTTTTAGTTTAATATGATCTGTGTTTATTTCATTTCAAATAAAACTAAATCAAACTTTTATTGTTTGTTTAGAAAGTGTTTATATCTGTTTTGAATTAGTAGATTAGTTTCCAATGTTTGAATAATATTTAGATTGGTAATGCTGAGAACTAATCAATCTTTTGAGAAATTAATTAAACATTCACGACTTTTATAAATTAACTAAAAAATGACTTTGATTATATTTTAATTGGTGGATATCATTCAAAGAACCCTTTTTAAAAGAAATTTTTATAGATAATCAATTCACCCAACTCTTGATTGATCTACTCCGACCAATTATAAATAATACAGTACTCATTTATGTATCTCATTTACCATGTACTAAACTCTTTGGTCTTTTAGGTGTTGATACCTTATAATCATTCCAATGAAAGGGTACTAGACACTTGATCCTAAATTCTGGATTCGAGTCACTATAATGATTTATCATTGCATGATAATTACTTTATTACAGCATTTTGGAGATGTTCAAAGTATCTGCACTATGAAAAAAATGATAAATGAATGTTTTTGTTTATTTTTCTAGATGAAATTATTGTTGTTGGCTCAGATTATACAAAATATATATATATATATATAATGTATGACATTATTTTTGAGTTTATATGATTGGAGAGTTAATATTTTTATTTTAATTATAGTTTATTATAGGAAAATAACACCTATATAATGTATTATGTAATCATAGAGAAGTATAATTATATTCTATAATGTTTAGAGTCCTTATTGGTAATGAATGAGTTTATAGGCATCAATATAAAGGACCCAACAATAGAAAAATTTGAGATTCATCAATTAGATATTGGATTCCACCCATTCTCCATCAAAGTTAATTTTTTAAAAGGTATTATCAATCTCTTATATTATTTTACAAATATATATATATATATATATATAATTAAAAAAACAAATTACATGGAAATCATATTATAACATCTCTGAACCATAAACAATGATCTCTTTATGAATTTTTTTTACATGTATACATTTAATACCAAAAATTGAAACTATAACAAAAGTAATTATTATAGTATGTTATAAGAAATATTGATTTAATCGCATATCTATAGAATTGTTAGATTTAGAGTTTTTGAAAAAATATAGAAACTATTACATTACATTGCACATTTTTTTAACAGTGAAATGTTTTTTCCAATTGTAGCCTTATTTTCAAATTTAGTGTTAATTCTTCACCATATCCAACTTAAAAAATTTCTATAAATATCATAAATAACATCTCCCTTTAAAACATACAGAAAAGAAACATAAAAAGAGTGAACATAATTGATTAGTAATGGCAAACATATAAAATAATAATTGAATATCCTCTGTGAAAATAAAATGATAAAAGGGTTATGACAAAATAATAAATGTTCATGGGAATCATATGATATAATTCATACTCATAAAAACCTATATAATTAATCTGGATATAATGAATATAATCATTATAAGTGATATGATTCGTATGAGTTATCAATATTGAGATGCATGAAAATAATATATAACCAAATTAAGCCATAGAACCAATTTTAAACATTAAAAAATAATATATTTAACATGGATCAAAATAAATTCATCATGGAATCGAAAAAATAATAATTATAGTATCCTTTAAGTGTAACATAAAGCAGTTAACATCATCACTATTTTATTTTTTAAGAAAAAAATTTTGGGTATGTGGGAACCATATAATCAGATACAACAATACATGTATATATCACCTCCACGAAAACCACTACACACCACATTGAAAGTTCAAAATTTCAAACATTCAAATTTCAAAGTGTAAAATACAACGGAACCACCACATCCACATTGAACCCTGAGTAAACCCATATCGATCCACAAATAATTAGCCATCATAAAGAGACATCGATCCAAGAGATCCAGTCACATCACTTCCTTTGCCATCATCAGAGTCTTCGTCATCGACATCCTTACTGTGATAGAAGAAACACACCACCATAACCGACCAGATAGTTATCGTTGTCACAGACCCAACATCACACTGGTTTCCAGAAATACCAAAAAAATCACCATAATGAACCACTATTGGCATCATTCATAACCAAAACAGAGAAAATTCAAAGTATAAAACACCATCAAGACCTTTTTCTAGCTAAAAAATGTATTGGGATTGAACCCCTAGGAAGGAACTACACCAAAGCGCCTAGAAATCTGTCATTTTTCATACTGCATTCCAGAAACCTCAGTGAATCTTATGCTCCAAAACTGACCTCAAGAGAAGATGAGGAACGCAAGATCAGAGTAAAGGGGGGAAAATTGAAAGAAAACTGGAGCGCATCAAAAAGTAGGTAAAGGAGAGAAAGAGAATTAAAAATAAGAGGAAGAAAAACCTCGTGCATGTGAAAGACTACATCGGAAGAAATATGAATCCAAGACAAAAACTGAAAAAAGGAATGGGAATGAAACCCTAGGTTGAAGTCCCAACTCTCCTAGCACTTCGAAATATTCCATCCACCAAACCACTTGCTCAAAACCTCAGTGAATCTTGTGCTCCAAATCCAACGTAGATATAAGAAGAGGATCACTAAGTTCGATCACGGAGAGAGGTACGAGGAGGAAACAAAAGTACTGGAATAGAGAGGGGAAATGCAACCGATAGGGAGAGAAAAAACCTAGAAAGATGGAATCCTAGGGATAATGAGAGCCACCAACAAGAGAATACAAAACCCTAGGAATGGAAATCCATGCCCTGCGCTCTGGAAAAACCAGGCAAGTGGGGAGCCATCCTTAAAACAGTTAACATCACCATCTCTTAAGAGTAACATATAATAAGTCAAATTTATCTCTTTATAAAATAAATTAGAGTGATATAATAAACCCACCCATCCTCACTTCATATCTTATCCACACACAAATTGTTTATATTGGAACCTCATTTCATTGGGATATAATATAACCACCCATCCTTGGTGTATAGTAGAAACACATTTTAATCATCTATAAAAATATCCATGTACAAAAAAAATGTAATAAAAAACTTTTAGAACCCGACACTTTTCAGCATAACACCACTAAAAAAACCATCACCTATTTTTATCATTATAAATAGATGAAATAGAATTTGGTTCCATGAAAATTTGTTTAAAACAATCTTGTTCCATCATTCATATTTTTAAGAAATCTTTTTCTTATTTTCTTGTGATTCCAAGTATTATTTAGGTGATTTTTTCACTAGTTTTTTCATAGTAGACCACATATTATATAGTTTTTTATCTTTTTTGCAAAATGATAATTGTAATTATCAATGATATTTATTATATTTTTGTTTAAATCAGCTTGATAAAATACATTTCTCACTTATTTTGAGAAAATAATGGGTTTTTCAAGTCACAATGATACAGTTTGATAAATCTTATTCATATTCATGATTCTGATGGAAAATGTTTTATTTTTAAAAGGTTTTATGAAATGAAATAATTCATTTGAAAGGTTTTTAGATATACATCCCATGGAATTGTTGACTATATAGTAGAGTGTTTTAGTATTATTCATTGTACTTATTTCTATAGGGGAATCAAAGTCTTTTCTTCTATTCCCTTATCCCAAATTTTCTAGACAAATTATTTTCTAACACTATGGGAAGTTCATCCATGTGGTTTTTATCTACACTGTAGTCTTAGTTTTTCAAGGTATATATTTATTAAATTATTTCATGACATGATTTATAAGGTATAAGACAACTATCTTGAACATTACTATGTTATTCTTAGGGATTTATCCATTTTCCTTTAATTATTTTCCATGTTATGGATGTTAATAATTGATGTATTCTATGATAAATTATTTATTTGATAATTTTTATTAAAATAGTTTATATGGAACCAATTTTATAACTATAAAAAGGTGAATTATTTAACCATTTTTTTGATATTAAAGTGAAGTGTATTTTATCATTCCATTTTTTCATATATTGATCATATTGGGATTATCTAATGTCAATTTTGTTATAAGACTTTTTTGGGATCCTATTGGGAATGTTTTCTTCACACTATGTACACACCCTCAGGGTGTGGAGGTCATGTTATATCTAATGCAGGAATGTTATTCTTGTTGTAGCGAGGAAGTGGGGTTTGTTGAAATCATGGAATCAGTGGATTGAGGTGAGATTTTTTTATGTTTCCCATGTATCATGTGGAATATATCCCAGTAGTCTTGGTTTTCCTTTTCTTTTTTTTTTTGAATACCATTTCATTGGGTATTGTGCTTTTTTCTTTGTTATATTAATCCCACTATAGTTTTTTTGTTTTTTCATATTTTCATTATCGATATCCTTTATCATTTTCTATATCATGTTTCTTTATTTTTTTCAGAATATAGTTACCTCTGGTTCATATTGGATGAATCGGTGAAAATTTCTACTCAAATAATATTTTTAACACACTTAGGGATATTAATTTGTCTGGATCAGAGCATAGTTTGATGGATTATTTTTTCAATTAATGAAAATTTGGTATCAAAACATGTTCTTATTAGAGCCCTACTTCCATAGTATATTTGGTAGATAATCGATTTGTTGGTCAAGACATAAGGTATATGTTGCGAATGACTATGTGGAAAACTCTAAATTTGATGACCCTTGTATAACCATGAAATTTTTGTTTTTATGTAACCTATGACATGTTTAAAATTAAGTCATATCTTTTTATTGTTTTATTTTTAAATAAAACCTATATTTTTTAGAATATTCTAATTTCTTTCTTTCCTTGTTATGTATAATATTTCCTAAAGGACATATTCCATGTGTCCTTTTGGATGATACATTATGAAATTCTCCTCTTCAGAATCCTCACATCGATCGAAATCTTATATATGTTGTTATATGGGTATACCATTTTATGTTTAATAATGTGATTCATATTTAAAAATAATTAAATAATAGAAACTAGGATATGGAGGGGGAAATAATCAATGTAATAAATTCATATCCTAGAGGATGCCATCAATTATTTGTAATACTTAACCTTGTGAGGATGAATACTTGAGGAAAAAATAATCTCAAAATTGATATCTTGGAAAAATTTGAATCGTTCAAGGTGAAGTGTGTGGTATTTAGTATGAAAATTAAAATAACTATTTAGTGGGACTCTATTATTTAGGAAAATATAACCATCATATTGACGTTTAAGGATATCATGACCTTTTTCTTTCATTATTTATTCCTAGTTTCATTGATTAATGTTATGTATATGGAGTTACTTTTATCTTATAAGGGATAGTTTTTAGTCAATGGGAACATTTTCAATTTTGATGGTTTTTTTATTTATTACCATATTCAGTGAAGAATAAAAACCTATATACAGAAAAATATGTCTAAGTATTTTGGTATTGTATTAATTCATGGTAATATAAATTAAATATTACCACCTATATTGAAATAGTTAGTAACTCTTTGATGGAAGTTGTTGATTTTGTGGGAAAATCAGGCTTTATTTTGTTCCCCTTCCACCTAGTAGCCATTTCTATAAGAAATGTGATAAGAATATTATGTTGACTGGTATCTAATGAGGTGATGTAGACATTTCTCAGTAATGTTTCATTTGTACTCCAACAAAAACCTCTACTATTATGCCCTTGACTAGTTACATGTGTGACAAAATAGGTTACACCTAAGTGTCATTCCCCACAACTTTGAAGACCTAAAATAAATGTGATCACTGAGGTCATATATATATTATTAAAGGAACTTTCTAGGCCTTTATATATTCATCAATGATTATATAAAAATTTATTTATATTATAATAAAACTATTCATATTCAATAGGGATCCAACCATATCATTTTTGATTGATGTAGTTTCAAATAATGAAGGGTATTTCAAAGGATTTTGATGGTAGTTGAGATATAATTTGTGGTACCATTTTTATTAGATCATCTATAGAAATTTATTTACATTATATTGGTTTAATACATTCATTATTATCCATATTTTTTTCATTGGTTTTGAAACATATAGAGGATCTCATATCCCACATTATAGAGATGGTGAGACCTCATATGAAGAGAAAAGATCTTGGGAATTGTTTTCCATTGTGTTATATTTCAATAGATAATTTTGAGTTTGATTGGAATATTATTTTTCTTGAGATATAACAAATTTATTTTTGTTTTATGATTTATAGGTTGGTTTCCTAATGAGCCAATATTTATTATTATCATCAGTGTGTTTCGTTCTTTGTTGTTGAGGAAATATGTCATTTGTTTCAGGGAGGGGGTGGTTCAGATGTCTATTTATATAGTACATTCTCACCTAGAGTGTTGGAATATACTATGTATAGATGATGATTATTGAAATAATTTAAATAATCATGTGGATCATCCTTTAGTTTTTTTGGTATTTTCCTAATTGTTCTGAATTATTTTTCTCTAGTAATCCACTAGAATTATAGGTATTGTTCGCCATTAGTTTATTATTTACTTTTTAGCTAATTTATCTTCCCATTATTGTATATAACCCATGAAAATGAATGTTTTTAATGTCTAGTTGGATTAATTTTTAGAGAATGTATTCATTCGTCTATGTGTTTGACTATGGGTAACCCCTATACTCATTTCAAATAAGTTTAATGGGTTTCTTTATCTATGTGTAGATTACAAGGATATGTATCATGGAAAAATTAAGAATATGTTTCCTCTAAAATGAGTGTAAAACTTATTGATCACTTATAGGGGGAATTATTTTTCAAAATATAGAATATGTTTGGGTTAGTATCATCTTGGAGGTAAAGATTATTTTCCCTAAAGACAATTTTTTATAAAATATATATATATATATAAAAACTATCTTTTGATGTATATTTTAATAACGAACATTTTTAAAGTGTTTAGGAATTTTATGAACTATAAATAACACCTATATCATCATAGATTTGTTATTATTTTCATGGATGATATAATGGTAAATTTTTGTTCTATGATAGAGAATGTGTATTATCTACATTTAGATTTGGTGATATTAATGATTCACAACCTTGATGAAATTTTATCACAAAAAAACATTTCTATGAGATTTTATTCTATTATGGATAGTTATTTTAGAAAATGGACTCTTATTTGATCTTAAAAATTTGAATGTTGTCTTTTCCTTGGAATAAAAAAATTATTTATCCAAGATACAAGTATTAATCAGCCTACTAAAGTATTATTGGTGGTTTGAAAATATTTATTAATATTGCATTCATTATTGATTTCTAATATTAATAATGTGTTGATATTCTCATGGGATACTTTGTTATAGACAATTTATTATGTGAAGAATTTATATTTATCATAAGTATATTTTATGATCATTTTAGAACCTAATAAGTGTTATGTGTTTTATTTTGATTCCTCTAGTTATGGTCTAGGATGTTTGATTTTAGAAGATGTACAGGTAGTAGAATATAGTTTTCATTAACATTTACCACATGACAAGTATTATCCCACTCTGATATGTAACATTTTGATGTTGTATTTTTCATTTTGTTTTCGATACAGTACCTATATTGGGAAAGGTTCATATACTTTTGATCCCAAGAGATTCTATAATATCTTATATCAAAATTACCATTACATCAAGAATAAATTATCAGTATAATACCTTCATACATTTGACATTGATATTGACTACACCCCTAGGATGGGAATTTTTTTTAGTAATGTCCTATGCCAGAAATGTCTCTATAATTAAGTCTAGAATACTATAGTTTCGTGGAATCCTATAAGACTTTTTCAACATTTGAATATGTATGCACTAGAGAATGAATAAGGTATGGTTTTAAATATTGTTCAATTATTATTATCCCTCCTTGATTCAATTATTTATTAAGATCATAAAGATGATGATTTCATGGTAATAAATTTATCCATATGTGGTGGGAAGAGTTCCCCAATATAGTCTCTCCCCTTTGATGGATTTTTTCATACTGGGAGTATGTGTCCTTCCCTTTTTCTAACAGATACTGTATGATTATAACCATTAATTTTTCTTATAATTCATCAAATCCTTTAAATTCATCTTTCATTAGTTTAGTTATCTTATAATAACAATACTAACTCATCTATATGGATATATTATTTTGATTTTTTTATGTTCTCACATTCATTTTAACTCTTTGTTTAGTCTGAGGTGGGTGAGTTATCTCCCATTGGAAAAAGTATTATTTTGAGACATTTGTGATGAGTCATGATTTACATTGATGATTTATTATATATCATAGATATCATTAACCATATTTTAATGATCAACATCATATTTTATATTTTTTTATTGATGAAGACATCATCATGAATGTTTCCCCATGGTTGAGACATTTTTTGGTGATAAGGTAACAGAGGAAGGATTTATGATATGTTATATTGATTGAAATAAAATACTAGATTAGGTAGGTAGTTTAAAGGTTTATACTTGATGAACATATGATAGTTATCCATAATTATATTTTCACAAATATCAGCTCAATAATCATTATCATGATCCTTCTCATGTTATAAATATATAGGTAGTTGATAATGAGAAATATTTATCAATTGTAGAGAAACATATTGAGGTCAGTTAGAATTATTAAAATGGTTTATGTTTGATGTATATTACACTGGATAATATTTTATTATAGTAATCTACATATTATTAAGGTTTATTAGATAAGGAATCATTTATAAAGGAGAAATTTCTTTATCTCTTTCTAGATCTTCCTTCTTTAACATGAATGTTTATTGATGGGATGTTCTGTTATGTGTAGGTTGTCACATCCTTGCTTGAGGTATGCTTTTTTCAGTGTAGTGGATGATTCCTTCTAAGTATGTGATGTTTTCCATTTTTTTGTGGATTTGTAAAATTGTTTTGGAATTTTTAGATGTAAAATTATCCAAACTACAAAATTTTATATATGGTTTTTATCATTAGTAGTGCATGTTATCCACTAGAAGTGATACCACTATTATTGATTGGAAGGGTCCCATATGTGTCTCATTTTTTTCATATTCTCAAATAAAAATAAATCCCCACCATAGTAGCTATTGAGGTATCTGAAAACCCAAAAAAAATGTTTTTGGGGCTACACTGTATTTCATAGGCAATTAGCGCTTCAGTGAAATAAAAAATTGAGTCCATCATGGGTATAGTGAGTATCCCTTAGGTAACATTTTTATCTTTTTTAAAAATAGAAAAGATAAATTGAAAAAATATTAAATACTATCACATCACCACTATTGTGAAAGTATATATAATTGTAATATATAGGTTTTTAATGATTGTTTTACTTAGTTTCATCTTCTATTAATCCTTATTTATTCATTATCATTCAATGTTTTTTAATCAAATGATTTTTAGAAGATCATTGGGTTTTCATATTTAATTCATGAAGCAGCCATGGGTGATATTGTTCCATTATCTGTTGATAATAGATCCTCCCTCAATATATAATTATTTTTCTATGGTATTTTTTCATTACTATCCTCCATAAATTTTGGGAATTGGTTTTTTTATGATCCATTCAGTTTTCAGTGATCTCATTTTTTTAATTATATACCATGGAACCACAACTTGGGAAATTATAAGCAAAATGAATTGATCCATCATTATTTTCAATAAATATTGTTATGGTGTCTATGTTAAACAATGTGTTATGTAGGTAGTTATATCTATAGTCATTTCTTAAAGAACCATATATAATCTTGTTTTGAAACATATACTTTAAATGATGAGTGGTATGATCCATTATCATCAAGATATGTGTGAAATTGTGTATTTGATAAAATATGGATTAAATATTTTTTGTGAAGTTATTGAAGTTTTCAATGACTAATGGAATGGTTTAAGAAATTTGTTTTCAATGAATGACATTGACGGGAAAAGGGTAGTTTGGGAAATGTTTATGAAATTTTTGAACCATTTGAAACATTTGGAAATACATAAAATGTTAGATCATTTAGTACTCATGGGATGATTTTAGTATTGGTTCATGTCCTTATATCTATTTGTGGTTTATATATAGGGTGTTACACTATTCTCTATAGCCTCTTGATCCAAGGATTTGATTCTATAGCATAGTATGTAGTTCATTAATTGGGTGGTATTCTATTCGCAAGGTACTATTATTCTAGGTCCTTGTTTTTTGTTATATGTGATTAAATAATTTCTAATATATGGGATAACCTGATATCCAAATCATATATTATCCTAGGTTTGATCTCAACTATTATTTTCATAGTGTGTTATTCGTTTTGAAATGGATAAATGATGAGTTTTGGGATAAATGGTTATTTTGAAAATTTTATTTAAATATTATTATATGGAATATATTTTATAAAAATAAAATTTTAATTTATTAACATTCCCTTGATATAATTTTTATCATTATATTTTAATATATTGTTAATATTTGGATTATTTTACATAATAATTTAATAGAAAACATGATTGTTACACTACAAGGCATGTTTAGTTGATGCCTTACACACACCACTGGGTGTGGGAAGTAATTTTTATAATAATTATTTAAAATGAATGATATTATAGTGTGTTCAGGGGGTTTCATGACTTTTAGATATTGTTAGGTGCTGGTGAGATAGTGTGATGTTTTCGACAAATCGTATGGAGTGGATTTTTTCATTATTTTATTGCCATAATTAATTTTATTTGATATATACCATGGAAATAGTTTGTTATCATACTTGTATCATAGTCAGTATTGTTTTTTGGTCATATAGAGACAATGTTTTCTCAATTTAGGAATTTGAAATATATAATTTAATATTCTCAATGCCAGGCTCTATGACAGCACGTGATTATGAGGCCCATTGTGCAATGAATTAATTTTATAAAAATAGTAATTAAATTTTTTATCTTGCATACATAGAATATTTGGAATTATTGGATAAATAATAAGTAGGGTTTCCAATCTAAAATATTACAATGCAGTTGAATCTTTAATGAGAGGGTAAAGCTAGGTATTACCAAATATTTGTCAGCGCAAGCTATTCAGATAATGCTTCCATCCATGCTTTAGTTTAGTGGATTAATTAGTTAATTAATTCTTTGAAGGATCTAAAACCTAACTACCTTTATAAATAATTAATTATGGATACTCTCCATGGTTATTCTCACAATCCCCAGACTATTAGGAGGAGGATCCAATGTATCATTATTAGGGGATAAAGATCCAGAAAATATCAAATCCCAAATCAAGGAGAATTGAGGTTAAACGAATGAAATAGATCTTCCTTTTTCAGTAGAGGTATAATTATTCACCAATAATCATTCCTTAATGATTTACGTTTTTTAATTTATAGATTCTGTCCCTTATTATTAAAATAATGAGAATTGTTAAAACTGTTTTTGTATATGGGTATGTTTTGAGCCTTTTCATCTGCCCATGAATATTTTTTATTTATTAATTCAATTAACCTCATTGTTCCATGACATGTAATAATGTCTATCCCAATTTGAATCAATTATAAAACAAATCTTGTTTAATGATTTGTTCACCACTTTTAGTTATATTTTCAAATTTCATTATTTGTGGTTTTCATTGCTAGACTATGGAGAAATAGTTTGACATTTATAGGTGGGATTGAGAATGATCATTCTCCAAGACTCATGGAAAATTACTAGGTGATGTTTAGATCAGTGATCTAATGTTGTATCTGGATTTTTATTGAGATAAAAGGGATGATTAACATGGATCTGTGATCCAAGATTTATCATCAGTGACACAAGAGAATCGATGACGTTGTGAGAGCCTTTTGTGGGAGGGTCAGGATACATATTCCGAACACCAGGTGGCTAGAATAGATAGGGGAATATTGATTCCAACATTTTTTGTGGAAAATGGATGGAAATATTATAGAGGGGAATATATTTGGGTTCCACAAATCATATCTGTGTTTCTATAAAAATTCTCACAAACTGATGTGTAGTTTGAAGAAAAAACAATGTGTATACCCTTATATGATGCAGACAGGGGGTTCTATGTGATTTAAATATCCCACACTATATGGGATCCCCACATTCCATGTCAGTTAGTGTGGGAAACCAATAATTTATATTGGTAGTAAAAGGACATGGACACGACCTGGCACATGGCCAGTGTACATAGAACCGGCCTGAAGGAAACATACATCGACTGAGGGGCACTGGCATGGATTATGAGATATGAGCATGGTTAGGAGAACAATCAATGGCCCTGTGTGGCTTAGAAATTCCATTTATTCAATATTTCTTCCATATATGGATACAAATTTAGTGAGTTTTGTATTGGTGAGTACACGACCATGAAGTAGGGTGGAACCACATGTCGTTTAGGTCTTTATACCACCATGTAACTTCCTTATTGATGAATACTATAACACTTTTATATCCTTCATTTGGATATATAGTTCATCCAATGAATCAACTATTTATTTTTTTAATTCTAGAACATTTTGGGGGACTTTTTCTGTATTTTGAAAGATGATGTGAGGTTTTCTCAATTATTTTCTTCATTATGTAACAAAAAATGGTAGAAATGATCATAAAAACATCATAGTGGAACCTTCCTTCCAGAACATGGCTTGAATATTCTGTCCATATATTGTAACCCCTGATGGACTAGGGAGGCATTTCTCTATTCATCCTCAATGTGGAACCCCATTGTTTGGTATAAGACATGGGTCTTTTAACCCAATATCAGAACTACCATGTTGTGATACGACATGTTTACTCTATCTATATACATATTCATTATATCCATCTTTCTTCATAAGGGTATTTTTTATACATCTCTATAGTACCCCCATAAAGGACAATGAAATGGACCTCTATCGACCAATAAAATGGAACCCTCCTATTAATAAATGGAATAGGTTCTCTATCTATCTAGAAAGACAGAGCCTCATTTCATATTACATCATGGGATATGTACATATATATTGTGTCCCCTCAATTATATAGCCCAGTGAAAAGGTGTGGTCCCATATGGATTCATCTTTTTAAAAATTCATGAGATGTTTTAAATCATTACCGGACCACATTGGAACTAATGAGAGACGCATTTCATCAGTTGGGCTATGAGATGGAGAGCCACTTTCTCTATCACTTGGGGTTCTATTATGAGCATATAAATATATATTATTTTTTTGTTTTAATTTCACTCTTTTATGGGTTAGTATTTCTATTCATATCTTGTATCTTATTTCTACCCTTTTAGTTTTTCATGCGTCCTATTGGGTATGAATATACTCACCCATGTATGTTATTTTTCAGCATGTGTTGTGTCTTATGAAAATGGCGGTCAAGTAAACCTTAATTAATAAGGTGAACAAGGACACCCAAGTGCACAAGACCATTTATAGTGGATATACCATAGAGATTTGGTGTTTGGATCTCTCAAAATTTATATTCTTATTATTTTCAATTTCGTACATCATTTCTTTTTAATTTTTTCCCCTTATTCCTTTTCAAATTATACTTTTGTACTCTTTTATTCCATAGAGGATTTACAATCTTGGTTTATTCTCTAATTATTTTATATTTTATTATTATCCATCTTAATTTTTTCTTGGAGATGGTTAGATTCATATGTTTAGGTACATTAGTCAAACAAATCCCAACTTATTTTTTCCTTGCATTACTTGTTGTTTACCACTAGAATATTGAGGCAGGCTTGGGCTTATTGTTGATCAATCCTGGTTAGTTTGGGTCATAATATTTTAAAACCATTTTCGTTCACTCCTTGGGATGTATTTTGGATTTGACCCCTTACAATTATTTGGTTTGGATTTTTTTAAATAGTTTCAATGTATTTCATGTTTGGACTTCATGCTAGTGAACATAGTGCCTCTATGGAGACTGACATATCCATTCACCAGGTCTTAAATTTCCTTCTTGTCAACTCAGTATAATGAGAAGTTCATTTCACATATTAGTTGTACAATAATTATATAGGATTGAGTCTTTTTAATTCCAATTATTGATTCATCTACCCATATATATATTCTCATATAACTATTGTACATCTTGAAAAAAAATTCCCAATTCCCCCAATAAGACATAAAGAATGGTTTTTTATTCTGGATCATGATGCTGATTTGATTTGCAATGATGCCTTAGTTTAGAGGCCATCTTAAAAGAACCATCCATAGGGAGGTCAGGAATAATACTCCATACATGTTGAGCAACAAATAGTATCATCAGAGTTGGATTATTATTCATGTAGGCTTGGAACCCTCTACATGTTCCAGCTCCGGAAGATGTTTTTGTTCCATGATGATCCAAATACATAAGTTGTATATGACTTTCTAGAGTTATTAATCCATGATATCAATATTATTCTTACACAAAATGATAAGGTGGTTCTGCTAGCAGGCATTATTTTCCATAGGTCATCTAGTAACTGGTGGTGACAAGTCATTAAAATTCATGAGGAGTCAAAACTCTCACCCTCCAACATCAGCAACTATTTCATTAATAGTACAACCCCACTTGATTTTTCATCATTTGGAATTAGGATCATTAGGATCTTTAGTAGTGATGGTTGATAGTTTTTTAGTATAATGAAAGATTCATTGTCCATACATGGTACTCCCTCTATATGGTTAATGATGGATACTTCCGTGTGAGGAAGTTTGATCAGGGTCTCCCCCGAGGCATTTTTACATGTGAGGTACCCAAATATATTCACTCTGTTGTTGGAGTGTTAGAGTTGGTGATGGTTATGGATAACATCCTTCCTGAGGAACTCCATGAATCGAGAACTAGTAGTGGGAATCATGTGGATGAGTCATCTGTAGACCCTATAAGGCACTAGTCAGTGCGGCCTTAGTGCAATAGATCCTATCTTTCCCAGACTCAAATACAATGTCATGTGGTATAGGGATCTATAAGGTTTCTAGGGAATCTATAGAGCAGTTTTGATATGCATGGGATTGGTGTGGTCATATAGAATGGGATTTCCTAACCTGAACTATTATGTAGGGCAGGAAGATAGTGGATTTACCACCAATGTATAGACAACTATGTAATCATGGATCTCCCTGGAAAGGGATGGGTGTTCCTTGGGAGTCAAATTTGGAAGTGGAGATTGTGGGGATTTAGAAGGAGGATTTTTTTCTCTTGATAAAATTATGACCTCCTTTCACATCCACCTCCAAACGGCCCAGTTTAGGCATAGGGAGATGGAATTCGTGGCTATGGGTAGACACATATGAGATTTATTCCCTTATCAATTTACTCATGGTTTGAGATCTAGAGCTCCCAGTTGAGGCAATAGCCTAGCTATTTTTCATGGATTTCCATATGGGGAACGCTTTATTGATCTCAATTATCTTCTTGTATTGTGACCTATCAATTGATGCAGATAGTCTCTCATTGGACAATTGGTTCAACATTATGAGACCTTATGATGTTATATTGACTATATATTGTTTTTCCATGATCTGAACTAAGATTTACTATCCCCATAAGTGAGTTAAACACTTTCACACTGATGGGATGAGATTCAACTTTGAGGTTGAGAGAGATAACATAGAAGGACGAGTGGGTTTCTCGAGAAGGAGGCTTCAACCAATTACCCATAAGTTATTGGTTATATTCCTAGATGTATAGGGGATTTAGGAAAAAACATTCATTTGGTCATATATAATTTTATGGTTGTCTTCCCTAAGGATATTTTTGAACTACCTCTATGGTTGGAGAGAGAGTTTTGAATTTCGTTAAACCCTAGATCCACTCTGATATCTACTATGGAATATGAAATTGACCATAATAAAATATGAGATCTATGATTATAAGTAATTGACCTTAGAGATAAAGGGTTTCATTAGAACCAGTATATTTGGCACAATAATTTTTTATTCATGAAAATAGAGAATGTGATTTTGCAACTTTGTGTGGATTATCATTTTCTAAACCAAGACACAATAATGAAAAATTATCCCATATTGACGATTAATGACCTATTTGAATAGTTTTTTGATGTGAGATGATTGTACAAGGTCAATCTCAAGTTTATCTATACCTAGATTATAGTACATGTGGATGATATTTCATATCTGGTATTCAGTTGTTTCTATAGACACTATATGTTACTTTTGTTGTCTTTTGGTGTGTCGAATTCCCCCACTAATTTTAGGGATTTTATAGAACTAGAACATCCTACCATAGATTGACCAATTTTTTTGTACTTATTGATGATATACTCATATTTTCAACATCAAAGGAGGAGCATAATATCCCTTGAGTGTGGTCCTAGACTTTTATCCAAAACATGATCATTGTGGTTGGAGATTGAAGATCTAGTTAGAGATCCTTGAGGATCACATTCTAAGGAATTTAATTTCTAATCCAAGATTACCTATAGAGATGAATAATATTTAATTATTCATTTCTTCGTATAAATCCAATAGAATGTCATAGGTGCAGATTTTTGTTTGCTTTGTGATGTACTATTGGAAGATTGTGGGAGATATTTCTATGATTTCATCCCCTTTGACCAAACTAACAGATAAATGGAAATTTTTTTACCTAGAAAAATCGGTTCAAAAAAGCCTTAATGTAACACCCAAATCTTCCATGGTATGTTTCCCTTGGAATAATGCAATAGCTTTCATTGTACGCAACTTCGATATTCTAACACACCGCGACGAATCAAAGTAGCCATTATGAATAGTAATACCAAATTTTTAAAATTTTATGAATCTTATCTTTCAAAATAGACATCATATTTGGATTTCAAGTATCAAAATTAGCTTAGGGTGAAGTTTTGGTATTTTTCTAAAAACATTCTGTTTTTGATGAATAGTGAAAATTGCTATATTTTAATTAAAAACAACTTTTTTAATCAAAAATAATTTATAGTGATAAATTATACATTTAAATGGTTTGGAAGTATAATTATATTATCTTTTTATCATTTAATACAATTTAGGTCATTATAGGTAATTTAACATTTAAATTTCACATAAACAAGTGTCAATATTTTGATAGGTATTATTTCATAAAAACACGCTTTTTGTTTTGACAACGAGAATTAATTTTAAATTAATTTCTAACACTTCTATGTTTTGAATATAGAAAAATAGATTCCATATTAGGAAATAGTAGGTCAAAATTTTTTAAATAGGTAACTTTTCTTTTTTGAAATTTGGAATAATTATTTCGGTAAATATATTTTTTACCGTTGGTAAAGGGTAAATCCGGTAAATAAGGGTAAAAATATAATAATATAATAATATTAAATTACCTTAAAACATGTCTTAACCATGTTGGTTGATAAATTTCTGACCATGGGAAGCTCTGGGTCGATTTTGGGACCCCATGGAGTCACTTGTATGTGATAATGACACTATATATTAATTAAGTTGAAGTAAATACAAAAATGACATAAGCATGTATCTTTTAGTAAAACAATTTTTACATAGGGTTATATATGTTATATTCTTGACTATAAATATTAATTAAAAATATAAAAGTATTTACTACATAATGGTATTTTATTTATAAATTATCAAACATTGAATAATTAAATTTATTTATGACACAATAATGATGTAGTATTTTCTTTATTAATGAAAGAATCAAATAATTGGTATTAAAAATGTTAAAATAAATATAATTTGAAATTTTAATGACATCCACAAATTTTATTGATTGATATGACATTCTAGGATTACGGAAATGAATTTTTTTCGAATTAATAAATTTGTTAAGACTTTAACAAAAATCAATTATTAAATAGTGTCAAAATTGACATTAAGGAGTTTTTAAAACAATTATTATATTATTAATTGATATTATATTCATAAAAACTAAGGTTCTGTCAAAGGACTTATATAATTATAGGTCTATCATTAATGGACCACTTGGGGGACTCTTCAAATTATATAGTATGTTTATTAAAAACATAATATAAATATATAGAGATATATGATAAATGTCAAAATATTTAACTAAGAGTTAAATATACAAGATAGAGTCAATATAGTAACCCCAACATGGTTAAAACCTATTGGTTGGGTGGTTTTCAACCAATCCCCACCTTAGCCTCGAATTAAGTCACTTTGGAGCCATTAGAAACTGAATATGAATTTATTATAAAATAATATTTCTAGCCTTTCCTATGGTGCCCCTCACCCCTCTTATAAAAGGGCACTCAACCTTATCTCAATTTCACACATGCAAAGCCTTTTGGCTCAGCCAAACCCTACCCAAATAACCTCTCAGATTCCATAACTTCATCTTATAGGCCTTCTATTAGTCATAAATCCAACTTAATGAGCCCTTTTGATCAAATCAAAAGGAAGAACCCGAAGAAGAGGTAAAAATCTCACCACCTCTTTCAAGTTCCTTTCTTCTTCCACTTCCTTTTTCATTGTTATTTCCATTATAAAGTAATAACTGCAATATATTATATATACTGTTATGTTATTATAAATATTGTACAGCCATATTCTATATTCAATTTATCCTTTGAATGAAATGTCGTCATATGTGTGTATGTACGGCTTACCGTCTCCATGTCGTGGTGTAATTGTAATTAAAAACATTATTATTTGGATGGGTATGATAATGATGTGTAATTTAAGTAAATAATAAATATAACATTATAATTATTCTATATATATTATATACGATCCAATTATATATTATTTTAATATCATAAGATTGATATTGTCGCTCGTGCGTACGTACGGACTACCATCTCCACGAACGTGATGAGATTCATTCCCCATTGTATACATTCAAGAATAATTCTCATTTGATGATTAAAAGTAATGTTTAAGGACTTGATATCATTCTCGATATGAATAAGATACAACCTATCCATAACAAACACGGCTTACGTAACAAATCATATAATGGAAAATGAATCAGTTAACACCCGAAACAACTATAATACTAATATATTATTAACAAAGCAATGTTAAAAGTTCATATATGATATAATATTAATGTATAAGATTATTTTATAATTTAATAACAATTATTTCACCATTATACAGTTGGTAAATGAACCATCGACCAAATAAAAGTACTAGGTAAGGGTTTATTTCACAATCGATTCATTATCTGAGGTTGTTTATAAGTAATTATCTAGGGGGACTTCATTATTATCCACATCCATGTTCCTTAAAAATGTATTTTAAAACATTCTTAATATTTTATAGAATATGGGTTAAATTCATTTATACCATTGTTTGATTTCTTATAAGATTTTTATAATGGAATATTTCTGCCATTTTCCACACAAGGTCCTTTTTAACATTTTTGACAGAATTAAGGTAAGAATGTCATTCTTTAACTTATACGGTTGGTGCGGCTAGTTTATTCCATTATAAAATCATCAAAGCTTCTGATACAAGCTTATAAGAATATTTTCAAAGTAACTATTTTAATTATTTGGCTTTTAAATGATTTCAAAAAAAAGAGATATTTCTCTCAAATAGTTTTTATTTCATCTATGTCAACGTCCTTTGATGTATTTTTAGTTTATTTGAAGTTGATTTATTATGATACAAAACATCTATATTGTATTGATGGTTTTTTTTATATGTTTGATTGTGGATGTTTCATTTTTATACCATTTTTTGATTATGAATAAATTTTTGACATTTCTTATGCTAGTTTCAATACGAATGTTTATGTTATGTTTAAACCTTTTCATATGGGAAATGCATTTGACTTAGTAAGTGATGGGTGGATCCCACTATAGCTCCTTAGTGAATCAGTAGGTCTCATGAGACAAACTAGTGTCTTTTCACAAGACCATGGCAAAAACTTATTTGTAGTCTTTGCAGAGGGCCTTGACTATGTGGTTATGATAGCCTGGCATTATGCATTCCATCACTATGAAAGTGTTTATTGATACTGCATGTGATTATTCGTTTAGTAGAATATCCATGTGAATAAGTAAATGGAATTATTTAATTTTATTTATGCAATATTATTCTAAAGTTCAAGTTTTAAATTCATTTGTTTCAGTTATACATTACCTTTAATGTTTATGCTTATTTATTAATGTTTCCGCTATATTCTTATCCTTACTGGGCATCTGAGCTCACCCCTTTCTATGTTTTATTTTTCCAGGATGTGAAAACTATTTTATGAATGACCTGCATGGATAGTATGAGGGGATATGAGTTTGGTCTATGGAGACAAGATGATGTTGTAGTTTTTCACTTTATGATGTAATGTAAACTTTATGAATGTATCTAGTAATTCCAAGGCTACTAAACTAATCGGTCTTTCGAGACATCATATTTTGGGATCATGCCAATGTTATGTAATAATGCACTGACTCTAGGTAACTAGGTTCAGGGTTGTTATAGTTGGTATCATAGAAAGTTTAGTACAAACCTTGGAAGCTATATTTGATAAACTCTGATTAGAGATCATAGCCCTAAGATAGAATTTGAGGATTAGTATAGAATAACTTCCTAGAATTTTGGTATTGTAGAAATTTTTTGAGATTAATACATCTCTTTCTATATACGAGCAGGTAGAGGCAGATCTGGCATAAATGTACCTAAGGGTAAAACCTGAAAACACTGCTTTGAGCTAGACTCGAACGGAAACTGGTGCACGACAACGGACATCGCTACACTCTTGGTTACGACACTCCTGGGGGATATGCATAGGATAATTCTCATTTTATTTAAAACCCATTATGAATGGATTATGAGTATATACTTCCTCAAAAAAAATATGATTATGGATTATATCCAAAAACTGTTCAATTTATGTTAAGTCTTTTAGAAATTTTGAATTATCTATTTCGATTCATAAACTAGTATAGTTTATGCCATTATTTAGACATGGAACCTAGTAGAAGAAATGGAAATCGTATCAATACACGCACCCCATTTAGGGATTTTCCTCCTGCTCAAGATAATTATAGTGGAACTGGTGGTGCAACTGGTGCTGATCAGCTAATCACCATACTGGGACAACTCACTCAGGTTATGAATAATAACCTTTCCCATATGGAGCACCCAGATCCAAATCATGGAGGATCAATGTTAGATCGCTTCATGAGGCAATAACAACCAACATTTAATAGGGGTACAAATCCACTAGTAGCTAGGTAATGGATAAATTCCTTAGAAAAAATATTCCACACCTTGGGGAGTAGCGAAAGGGTAAAAGTTGTCATGGCAGTTTACCACCTCTCCTAAGATGCTGATCAATGGTGGTCATTTATTGAAAACATGAAGGAAGACGATAAAGTATCAAATATAGAATGGATTGTGTTTAATGATAATTTCTTAGAATAATATTTTACTCATGACCATCGAGCGGATATGGAAATACAATTTCTGAGTCTGATGAAAAAGGAAGACGAGAATGTTTCAAAGTATGAGTCTAATGTTACAAGGTTATCAAGTCATGTTGTAGATTATATACATAACCCAAGAAGTAAGATTGATCATTTCTTTTATTTTTGAAAACTGTTTCTCCATCGAGCATTATTCTCACAATACTTTTCATCATATGAAGATATTGTCTCATGTGCTATCAAGACAGAGAAATAATTCTCTATATCTTATGACATTAATGAAAATAAATAGAAGAAGAGATCTTTTAATCACTCTATAAATGGAAATAAGGGGATGAAGGGAAAAGTTGAATATACATCCTATAGTAAATGTGGAAATAAACACCCTGGTACTTTCTTAAAAGGAATGGGAGTCTGTTACAAGTGTGGTGAAAAAGGCCACCAAGCTCGTGATTGAAAGGGGAGAAAAGAAGCTACCGATGTTCTATTCTACAATTGCAGGGAGATGGGACATTATGTAAAAGAATTTCCTAAGCGTCAGGGATTCTTACCTCAGAAAAGTACAAGGGATCAAGGCCAAGCTTCTGATATCACTACAGCTGAGGTAGAAGCTCCAAAATATGTGGTGGCAGGTAATTTAATGGTTTCCTCAAGTTTATCCAATGATTTATTTGATTCTGGATCACCGCATTGTTTCATATCTTCCCAATTTTTTAAGAAAAATATATATTTCCAATTCTATTTTACAAGGGAGTTGTCAATCAAAACTCTTAAGGGAAGTATCATCGCAACAATGTTTTGTGAATTTGTTCCCATTAGAGCATATAAATGTTCTTTATGTGCTGATCTCATCGCCATACCTATGATTGAGTTTGATATAATCCTCAGTATGTATTAGATTTCAGACCATGATGCGATGATTTATTGTAAGAATAAGGAGGTTATGATTTTTGATGATGATGATAAGGAACACCTTATCTTTAGAGCAGAATCGTCACCACCTAATTCTTATCTAGATCAACACCCAGTAGCTCAACTAAATTCAATTATTGGGAAGGAAGAGAATGAAATGACTGTCGGTAAGGAATGGAATGTTCAAATAGTGGATGTACCTATTGTGAGAGAAAATGTTGATGTGTTTTCAGAATATTTACTAGGACATCCTCTAAAACAATAAATTGATTTTTACATTGATTTAATTCCTGGATCAAGGCACATATCGAAGACCCCTTATAGAATGGACATTGTGGAATTAGTGGAACTGAAGAAAAAACTAGAGGAATTGAGTAATAAGGGATTTATTATCCATATTGTTTCTCCATTGGGATCCCATGTCCTTTTTTTTAAGAAAAAAGATGGATCTATGAGGTTATGTATCGACTACAGGGAGATCAATGCTATAACAATAAAGAACAAGTATCCCCTACCTCGCATTGATGATTTATTTCACCAACATCATGGAGCTCAATACTTTTCAAAGATTGACCTTCGATCTGGATATCATCAGTTGTGTGTGAAGAAGGATAACATTCCTAAGACATCATTTTGAACTAGGTATGGGCATTACGAGTTTAGAGTAATTCCTTTTGGGATGACTAATGCACCCTCTAATTTCATGGATCTAATGAACAGAGTTTTCAAGGAATATCTTGATGAATTTCTAGTGGTATTTGTTGATGATATCTTTTAATACTTCAAAAGCTACGAAGATCATGAAAATCACATGCACATTATATTGAAGACTCTTAGAAGACATGAATTATATAGGAATTTTAGCAAATGTGAACTATGGCTTCAAGAGATTTTTTTTCTTAGCCATATTGTCTCTAAGGATAGAATCTTTGTTGATCCTTCTAAGAAAACAGCAATCCAAGAATGTCTAGCACTGATGAGTATAACTGAGGTATAATGTTTCATTGGTTTAGTAGGTTATTATCGACGTTTCATCCATAATTTTACCCGGTTGGCTAAGCCATTAACAAAGCTCACACGTAAAGGGGTTAAATTTTGGTTGTACAAAAGAGTGAGAAGAATGTTTTGAAGAGCTAATGAAAATATTATTCAATGATCCTATATTGAATCTATCATCAGGGAATTATGGTTTTGTTATTTATAGTGATGCATCAAAAAAAGGACTTGGTTGTGTCCTTATGAAGAATGATGGGGTTATTGACTATGCATCACGACATCTGAAAATTCATGAGAAGAACTATCCTACTCATGATCTTAAGTTATAATTTTTAATCTTTGCATTGAAGATATAAAGACACTATCTATATGGTGAAAAAATTTTAGATTTATACTGATCATAAGAGTTTGAAGTATATTTTCTCACAAAAAGAACTCAACATGAGGCAAAGGCGATGGCTCAAACTACTCCAGGATTATGATTTCATGATACACTACCACCTGAGGAAGGAAAATAAGGTGGAAGATTCTATGAGTAGAAAGGATCATGGAGTATTGAATAAGATGAGAGTTTAAAGGGATCCTATTTTCACTGATCTAGTAAATATGGACATGGGAATCACCATAGAAGGTGAAACATCAATGCTTTTTCAAATGGTTTCCAAACTATCTTTACTAGAAAGGATAAAGATTTGTCAAAACAATAATGAAGAGTTTAAAAAGAAGTTTAAAGCTGTGAATGATGGGATATTGAGTGACTTTGTGAATGAAAATGGAATTTTGAAATTTGGGAAGAGACTTTGTGTTCCTGATATACCTTATCTAAAAAGAGAATTGTTGGATGATGCTCATAGTTACAATTTCTCAATACACCTTGGGAACACCAAGATGTGTAGAGATTTGAAGGAACATTTTTGGTGGGACAACATGAAGAGGGAGATTGCTGATTTTGTGTCAAGATGTATGGTTTGTAAACAATAGAAAGTTTGAAGGCAACAGCCTGGATGAGTCATGCAACCTATTCCCATACCTGAGGGGAAATGGGGAAATATTACGATGGACTTTGTTATGGGACTACCAAATACTCCAAGAAGAAACGATACAATATGGGTCATTGTTGATCATCCTACCAAGTCGGCACATTTTCTTGCTTTTAGATAAGATCTACCACTTGAACATCTAGGAATACTATATATTAATTATGTTGTGAGACTTCATGGAGTTCCCCTATCGATTGTTTCTGATCATGATCCCCATTTTACTTTAAGATTCTGGAAACGTGTTCAAAAATCCATGGATACAGAACTTCGTTGGAGCACTGCTTACCACCCCCAAACTGATGGACAATCATAATGGACTATTCAAACCATAGAAGACATGTGGAGATCTTGGTCGCATGACTTTTTGGGTATGTGGGATAAATATTTACCTATAGTATAATTTTCCTATAACAATATCTTACATTCAATTATTTGGATGGCACCATATGAAGAGTTATACTGAAAGAGATGTATCACACCAACCTGTTGGGATGATGTTGGTGAAATAAAACTCGTAGGCCCAGAACTGGTGGAGGAAATGATTGAAAAGGTTAAGGTAATCCAAAACCAGATCACAGCAACTCAAAGTAGGCCGAAGAGCTATGCCAAAAACCAAAGGAAGGATTTGGAATTTCCGGTTGGAGATCATGTTTTCTTGAAGGTATCTCTATGTAAGGGAGTCATACATTTCAGTAAGAATGGTAAATTGATTACCAGGTACATAGGACATTTCGAAATTCTATAATGAATTGGGTTTGTAGCTTATCGTTTGGTAATGATTCCAAATCTATCCAAAGTTCACGATGTGTTCCACGTATCACTATTGAGAAAATACATGCTTGACCCAATGCATGTACTCACTTATCAGGAAGTAGAACTGGAACCTGATCTGTCTTATTGCGAAGAGCCTGTTATGATTCTTGATACCAGAGAACAAGTGTTGAGAAACCGTACAACTCGTTTGGTCAATGTTTTATGAAAAACCATAAGATGGAAGAGGCATCGTGAGAACTCGAGGAACATATGATGAAGAACCACCCAAGTATTTTTATGCAATAATATTATAAAAATTTCAAGAATGAAATTATTTGAAGGAGAGGATAATGTTACACTCCAAGCTTCCACGGTACATTTCCCTTTAAATAATGCAATAACTTTCATTGTACACAACATCAAGATTCTAACACCCTGAGAACAATAAAAGTAGTCGTTATGAATATTAATACCCACTTTATAAGATTTTATGAATTTTATCTTTCAGAATGGACTTCAGTTTTGGATTCGGAGTATCAAAATTAGATTAGGGTGAATTTTTTGTATTTTTTTGAAAACATTCAGTTTTTTATGAGTAGTGACAATTACTAAATTTAATTTAAAAAAAAATTAATCAAAATAATTAATAGTGATAATTTATGAATTTGAATGATTTGGAAGTATAATTAGATTATATTTTTATAATTTAATACAATTTATGTCATTATATGTAATTCCATATTTAAATTTCACATAAACAAGTGTCAATATTTTAATATTTATTATTTTATAAAAACACGTTTTTTGTTTTGACAACGAGAATTAAGTTTAAATTAATTTCTGCCACTTCTATTTTTTGAATTTAGAAAAATAAATTCCATATTTGGAATCAGGAGGTCCAAATTTTGTAAATAGGTAACTTTTATTTTTAGACATTTTAAAAAATTACTTCGGTAAATATGTTTTTTACCATGGTTAAAGGGTAAATCCAGTAAATAAGGGAAACAAAATAATATTATAATAATATTAAATTACCCTAAAACGTGTCCTAACTTTATTTGTTGATACATGTCCGACCATGGACATATTTGGGTCGATTTTGGGACCCCGTGGAGCCACTTGTAAGTGATAATGACACTTTATATTAATTAAGTTAAAGGAAATACAAAAATGACATAAGCATATATCTTTTAGAAGAAAAAAATTTACATAGGGTTATATATGTTATATTTTCGACTATAAATATTTATTAGAAAGATAAAAAGATTTCCTACATAATGAGATATTATTTATAAATTTTTATAAATTGAATAATTAAATTTATTTATGACACAATAATGATGCAGTATTTTCCTTATATATGAAAGAATAAATTAATTGGTATTATAAATGTTAAAATAAATATAATTTGAACGTTTTGATGACATCCAAAAATATTATTGGTTAATATGACTTTTTATTACTAATTAAATAAATTTTTTTCGAATTAATAAAGTTGTTATGACTTTAACAAAAATCAATTATTAAAAAGTTTCAAAATTGACATAAAGGAGTTTTTAAAACAAATATTATATTATTAATTGATTTTATATTCCTATGAATCTATGAATTGGCCAATGGACTTATATAATGATAGGGGTATCATTAATGGACCACTTAGGGGTCTCTTGGAAGTATATATTAAGTTTATTACTATATAATATAAAAATACAATGAGACATAGTAAATGTCAAACTATTTTACAAAGAGTTAAATCATAATGATAAAGTTAATATAGTGACCCAAACCAATCTAAAAAATCTTGGTTGGGTGGTTTTAGACCCATCCCCAAATTATCCTAAAAATAAGTCACTTTGGAGCCATTAAGAACCGAATATGAATTTATTATAAAATAATATTTCTAGCCTTTCCTAAGGTGCCTCTCACCCCTCTTATAAAAGGGAACTCCCCCTTCTCTCACTTTCACACCTTCAAAGCCTTTTTCGATCAGCCAAAACCTACAAAACTATCCTCTAAACTTCCCTAACTTCATCTTAGTGGCATTATTTTAGTCATAAAGTTAACTTAATGAGCCTTTTTTCTCAAATCAAAAGGATGAACTCGAAGAACAGGTAAAAATCTCACCACCTCTTTCAAGTTCCATTCTTATTCCACTTTATTTTTCTTTGTTATTTACATTATAAAATAATAACTCCAGTATCTAATATATAATTTGATTTTATTAATATGGTACAACCATATTCAATATTCTACCCATCCTTTGAATGACATGTCACCATACGTGCGTACGTGCGGCTTACCATCTCAACGTCGTGGTGTAATTGTTATTCAAAAAATTATTATTTGGATGGGTATGATAATGATGTGTAATTGAAGTAAATAATAAATATAAAATTATAATTATTCTGTACATATGATATACCATCCAATTATATACAATTTTATTATCAAAAGAATGATATTTTCGCTCGTGCGTACGTACAGACTACCGTCTCCACGAACTCGATGAGATTCATTCACCATCATATCCATTCAAGACTAATTTTCATTTGATGAATAAAAGTAATATTTAAGGACTTGATATAATTTTTTTATATGAATAATATACAACCTATCCATAACATAAACGGCCAACATAACCAATCATATAAAGGAAAATGAATCAGTTAACACCTGAAACACAGATAATACAAAGATATTATTAACAAAGCAATATTAAAAGATCATATATGATATCATGTTAATGTATATGATTATTGTATAATTTAAAAACAGTTATTTCACCATTATATAGGAGGTAAGCCAACCATCGACCAAGGAAAGTACAAGGTATGTGTTTATTTCACAATCTCTTCATTCTCCAAGGTTGTTTATATGTAAATATCTACTAGGACCTCTTTACCATCCACATCTATGTTTCTTAAAAATGAATACCAAAACATTCTTAATATTTTATAGAATATGGGTTAAAATAATTTATATCCTTTTTTTACTTTTTATAATATGTTTATAAAGTAATATTTCCATCATTTTTCCAAACAAGGTCCTTTTTAACCTTTTCGACAGAATTATGTTAAGAATGTCTTTTTTAATTGTGTGGATTTTATATTATTTTAATAAAATAGTTTTTTCTCTCGAATATTTTTGATTTCATTTATGTCAACATCCTTTGATGGATTTTTAGTTTATTTGATGTTGATTTATTACGATTCAAAAATTTTATATTGTACTGAAGGTTTTGTTATATGTTTGACTGTGGATGTGTTATTTTTATACCACTCATGGTTTAGGGATAAATTGTTGACATTTCTTATGCTAGTTTCAATACGAATGTTTCTGTTATGTTTAAACCTTTTCATTTGAGGAATGAATTGGACTTAGTAAGTGGCAGGTGGAGACCGTTATAGCTCATAGATGCATCGGTAGGTCTCATGAGACAAACTAGTGTCTTGTCACAAGGCCTTGACAAAAACATATTTATAGTCTTGGCACAAGGCCTTTACTATGTGGTTATGATAGTCTGGAATTATGCATTCCATCATTATGAAAGTGTTTATTGATATTGCATGTGATTATTTGAATAGTAGAATATCCTTGTGAATAAGTAAATGGAATTGTTTAATTTTATTTCAGCCATATTATGATAAGTTCAAGTGTAAAAGGGTTTTGTTTTAGTTATACATTGCCTTAAATGATTATTCTTATTTATGAATGTTTACACTATATTGTTATCCTTACTGGGAATCTATGCTCATCCCTTTCTATGTTTTATTTTTCTTAGAATGTGAAAAATTATTTTATGAATGACCTTCAGGGATAGTATGAGGGGATATGAGTGTGGTCTATGGAGATAAGATGGTGTTTTAGATTTTCACTTTATGATGTAATGTAAACATTATTAATGTATCAAGTGATTCCAAGGCTACTAAACTAATCGGTCTCTCGAGACTTGATCTTTTGTGATCATGAAAATGTTATGTAATAATGCGCCGACTCTGGGTAACAGGGGTCGGGGTGTTACACTTAGAGTATTAGGGGATAAGGATGACGATTGATCCATTTTTGACACTGCTTGAGGATGTTGTTGAGTACATAGTGTTTTCTATTGAATATGTAGTAGTGGTCATTTTCATGAAAATGAAGAGGAAGTTTATTGTTATATATGGGTCAATGCTATCTAATTAACATGAGAATAACTACATGACTCACGACCACCTGTTGGAAGTGGTAGACTTTTCTCATAGGATGTGGAGTCATTATCTTTTGGGAGATAACTTTTTAGTCTACTTAGACAATTATAGTATCAGGTATGTCTTCAAGTAGAGAGGACTAAAACTAAGTCATATGTTTTTTTGGAGTTTTTACATGACTATGAAATTCAAATTTTCTATATTCCTGGGAAAGTAAACAATGTGAAAATATACTATGGCTGTAAGTCCCATTATCACTTAGAAGAAGTGGCTTCTGATCATTTATCTTCATTCATGTTGATCTTTGATGAGGTGGAAGGTGAGCCTTGTCTTCAGTCAATGGGGTTTACTCCTCCACTTCATAATCATTTGAGAGAGTCCTATTTTTTATAAAATCCATTTTAGGTTTTTTGTGAAAATATATCCTCAATTGATTCCACATATGGATTTTATGAATGAGGAAATCATTCCATCTAATTCTGGTGATAGACATTAGTTCCATTAATGATGCAAGAGAAAGTGATGAGTATGTTTCACACATCTCCATTGGTTTTAAATACCAATGTGATGATCATTTATAGAGACCTTCAGCATCAGTTATGGTACCCTATCATGAGGTGGATCATGGATATGTTTATCTCTTGGTGCCTCAACTTTTAATAGTATAATGGTGACCACTATGTTTTAAATGATTTTTTTATACATTAGAGAACCTGGACTAGAAATGCGATAGAATATCAATGAAAATATTGATAGGTATTATATTGATATACAGAGAGTCCATAATACCATCTAGGTGATATGGGACCATCTTATGAAATCGGTGCATCTCTTTATTATTTGGGAGTAGAGTTCGGTGGAGTGTTTGGGGGTATATGTATATATAGGATATAATTTACAATCATGGGGTGACCTTGAATATTGCATTTGAATATGATTCACAAATAAATTTTCAGTTGTATAGGGTCATATGGGGATCATTGCAGACTTGAATAAGGATGTGTACGTCTTTTCACCCCAATATAGGTGAGATGATCGAGCACACTATCCATGTTCGGGAGGATGTACTAAGTTCTTGAATGTTTGACATTTCCCAGAGATGGTAAGATCAATTTCCCTTGGTGAATATTGAGTACAATAATAGTTACCACTTTATTATTGACATGGAATAGTTTGATTCTTTTAACAGGATACTATATAGGTCACCCTTATGTTGAAAATAGCTCAATGAGGCATCTCTCACTTGGACAAATATGTGTTAGGAAATGAATTTGAATGTCCATTTGATCCATGAGGTGATGAGGAACACCAAGATAAGGAATAAATCATATGAAAACCAACATTGTAGGACCTTTCAGATCATGTTGGGAGACCAACTTTTCTTCATAGTATCCCCAAGATGATGGTATCATAGATTTTGATATGGAGGTAAGATATCACCAAGATTCATGGGGCCATTCAATACCATAATGATGGTTGGTTGGTTTCCTAACATCTTGACTTGACCCTATTTTTGGAGAGGGTGTGTGATGTCTTTCATGTTTCATAGATGAGGAGATATGTGCATCTTCTCATTCACTTTATTAATTAGGGAGATATGGACATCAAGTATAGATAAACTTTCATATAGAATCTAGTAGAGATTTAGGAACTACTGGAGAGGATCCACATGAATGGATCATTCCATTGGTTCGTGTACTTTAGATTCATGGGATCATATTGTAGAGATCCTATGATCATGAGATCTAGATTTAGGATCAGTATCACCAGTATTTTTTTATTTTTTACATTTCAGGGAAGAAAATATGGATATAGGGAATGATGTAGAGACCCTATTTTTTGATTCTACAACTATTAAATATAGAAAAGAATATTTTTGGAGCTAGGAAGAAATATTAAAGGTTATTCCATGGATCGATGCTCCCATAATAAATTTTATAATAATATATTACATATTTAAAATCAATAACACATTATTTTTCATAGAAAATATGATTGTAGACCCCGGAAAACGCATCCCCAAAATTTTCCAAATGCTTCCATACATGATCCAAGATCATAGTCCATTTCGCAAGCTTCGATTTGGTAGGTCGTAGGGCCCGAACGGAGCTACGGATTAGGAGTTATGGACGTTTGAAGATTGGCTGGGAATCTGGTTCGCGAAGCCCCCCTCCGTGATCGTGGAGCGCCGCCGCGAAGTAATGACGCGAGAGGCTCCGCGAACCCGTTTGACATTTGAGATGCGCCGCGAAGACCCCTCGCGAAGCACTAATGCGAAGCACCGATGTGAAGCAGCCGTGCAGCGCGGTCCCGCGAAGCGCCCCGACCATCGCGGCCTCGCGAAGCTCCAGAGGCGGTGATGCTCCGCGAACGCATTTAACGTTCGCGAGCCGCCGCGATGCTACAGAGGCAGTGATGCTCCGCAAACGAATTTGACGTTCACGAGCCGCCGCGAAGCACCAGAGGCGGCACGGAAGTTCTGCTTCGCGGCGCCCCTTGCCTATAAATACCCAGCTCACCCCCCTTCTCCAAGGATGGCCAACGACGGCTGAGGATGGCCATGGCCACTTCGCCCCTTGGGCGGCCGAGTGGAGCTCCGCATTGCGGCTCCGCGAAGCCATGCTCCGTGAGCAGCTTCCTTCGCGTTGCTGCTCCGCGAGCGGAGGATCCGCGAGTCCATGCTCCGTGAGCCTATGCTCCGCGATGCTGCTCCGCGAGACCAAGCTCCGCGAGAGCCCTTTGCTCCGTGAGCCCTTGCTCCGTGATGCTGCTCCGCGAGACCATGCTCCCCGATGCTGCTCCGAAAGACCAAGCTCCGCGAGACCCCTTTGCTCCGTGAGAGACCATTGCTCCGCGAGGCCATGCTTCGCGAAGCTACTTCGCGAAGACCCATCCTTCGCGAGGATCCTACCTTCGCGCCCACCGGTCCATACCATGGGGCCTGCGCCCCCGCACCCCCGCTCGTGGTCAGTGCCGGGATTCGGGCCCGGCCCGGTCCCTTCGCTACCGTCACAGACCCCCATGAAAAATGGAGAGTCGCACCGCGAAATTTTAGGGCCGGGATGCCAGGATTTTCCATTGCGCCCTTATGCGCTCCCACCTTCCACCTATGGAATACCATGATTTGATATACTCCTCCGCACACCGTGGAACACCTAGAGTTTACATATTCCTCTGGGTTTCATTCCATGTCGTGAGTCGAGATTCTCATCATCAGTTCCCCGAGTACCTCGAGTCGAACCATCCCTCAGGCAACTCCTCCAAAACCCCATCACTTGGCTCCTATGCCAGGTTGAACCAGAAAGGGCCACCCTTGCGTAAGTCCCAACACCAACCATTTCTAGGTACCTTCTGCCTAACAGTTTTTTCTACATGACTATAAACTGTAGTAAACCCTGTGCTCCAAACATAGGATGCCTCTTGTTCCAAGCGAGAGATGCCTCATGCTCTTATCATGGGATGCCAATAGTCCTACCTACATGACTCTAAACTGTAGTATTCTCCCTGTCTAACAAATGATAGGATGCCTCTTGCCCTATACGAGAGATGTCTTATGCTCCTAGCATGAGATGCCAACAGTCCTTTCTACATGACTATAAACTGTAGTAAACCCTGTACTCCAAACATAGGATGCCTCTTGTTCCAAGCGAGAGATGCCTCAGGCTCTTATCATGAGATGCCAATAGTCCTACCTACATGACTCTAAACTGTAGTATTCTCCCTGTCTAACAAATGATAGGATGCCTCTTGCCCTATACGAGAGATGCCTTATGCTCCTAGCATGAGATGCCAACAGTCCATCCTACATGACTCTAAACAGTAGTAATCCCTATGTTCCAAACATAGGATGCCTCTTCCATTAAACAAGAGATGCCTTGTGCGCCAAGCATAAGATGCCTAACGCCATGATCACAGTGGCGTAACATCAAGAGAGTTGGAACCCATTCAAACATTCCATCACTCCACCTCACGCTTTGCGTGTCCTTCGTTTGGATCGTCATTCACTTCCAAGTCTGGAGGGACCCCCTAACAGTATGGATGCTCGACCTATGGTCCGCCTGCTGTCCTGGGCCAACGCCCCGGAAGACTGATCACGTCTGGAGGGACCCCCTAACAGTATGGATGCTCGACCTATGGCCCGCCTGCTGTCCTGGGCCAACGTCCCGAAGGATCGATCGACAACACTTGTGACATGGTCCCGTGTTTCGAACATGGTCAACGGTCGACCCTCATTTGTTGTCCTCATTTCTGGCTAACGTGATATGGATGCTGCGTTGCGAACATGGTCAGAAGTAATCCTCCATCACCACGCCAATCTCATGATGTTCTGAATATTGGGCATGTGATTCACACTTTTCTTGTCCCTTTGTTTGGGCTGATTCCAACGCCCTTGGCATTATCCCGCATGTGCACTTGTGCATAGGCACATACCTCAACCCACCAGTGAGTTGGGATGCCCTCATGGCCAGACATGAGGAAGACATTACGGGCAGCTTCCTAGCGTAAGCCCCATTCACCATTGCCGCTCCATAGCGGCACCCGGGAAGCTTCTTGCGTAAGCCCCATTCACCAGTGTCGCTCCTTAGCGGCACCCGGGCAGCTTCTTGCGTAAGCCCCATTCAGTGATGTGATCCTATTCAGCGGTAAGCCGTTGACACACCCAATCCAGAGGTAAGCCGTTGTGACCCAATCCAGCGGTAAGCCGTTGTGATCCTATTCAGTGGTAATCCGTTGACATCCTCATCCAACGGTAAGCCGTTGTGATCCTTATCCAGCGGTAAGCCGTTGTGATCCTTATCCAGCGGTAAGCCGTTGTGATCCTCATCCAGCGGTAAGCCGTTGTGATCCTTATCCAGCAGTAAGCCGTTGTGATCCTCATCCAGCGGTAATCCGTTGTGATCCTCATCCAGCGGTAAGCCGTTGTGATCCTTATCCAGCGGTAAGCCATTGTGATCCTTATCCAGCGGTAAGCCGTTGTGATCCCCATCCAGCGGTAAGCCGTTGTGACCCAATTTAGCGGTAATCCGTTCACAACCAATCCAGCGGTAAGCCGTTGAAACCAACCAATTGGTGGTAAGCCGTCATCAGAAGAACTATGTGGTCTTTGATTCATGTCAAGGCATGGTACGTAGGAAGCCTCTTCAAGGCTCAGGCCCAAAACTATCATCATCCTTTTCTCTGGGCCTCCATCTTGGAGTAAGTCCCAACACCAAGGGCCTCCCAACGCGTAATCCCCTCTTCGCTTCTCACGGACGCACCCTTCGCGACGTGATCGTCAGGTCCGTGCAACCTCTTGTTTCTCACACCGAGCATGACTCACGTGGGCTTAGAGTGAGCACCAACCCTGACAAACCCACCTGAACTACGAGGACTTTGATCCGTGTCAAGGCATGGTACGTAGGAAGCCTCCACGAGGTTCAAGCCCACCAATAGTGGACCAAGGTCTACTTTCACGTCGGTTCACCGACACACCCACCCATCGCTTATTCACGTCAGGTCCCATTCCAGTCCAGCGGTAAGCCGTTGAGACCATTTGAACTACGAGGACTTTGATCCGTGTCAAGGCATGCTACGTAGGAAGCCTCCATGAGGTTCAAGCCCACCAATAGTGGACCAAGGTCTACTTTCACGTCGGTTCACCGACACACCCACCCATCGCTTATTCACGTCGGGTCCCATTCCAGTCCAGCGGTAAGCCGTTGAGACCATTTGAACTACGAGGTCTTTGATCCGTGTCAAGGCATGGTACGTAGGAAGGCTCCACGAGGTTCAAGCCACATTGCTCGGTCGTTCATTCACGTCGAGTTTCACCCTCGTCCAGCACGACGTTAAACTGCAATTCCCGTCCGACGGCAAGCCGTTGAGACCATTTGAACTACGAGGACTTTGATCCGTGTCAAGGCATGGTACGTAGGAAGCCTCCACGAGGTTCAAGCCCACCAATAGTGGACCAAGGTCTACTTTCACGTCGGTTTACCGGTGAAACCCATTTGAACTATGAGGACTTTGATCCGTGTCAAGGCATGGTACGTAGGAAGCCTCCACGAGGTTCAAGCCCACCAATAGTGGACCAAGGTCTACTTTCACGTCGGTTCACCGACACACCCACTCGTCGCTTATTCACGTCGGGTCCCATTCCAGTCCAGCGGTAAGCCGTTGAGACCATTTGAACTACGAGGTCTTTGATCCGTGTCAAGGCATGGTACGTAGGAAGCCTCCATGAGGTTCAAGCCACATTGCTCGGTCGTTCATTCACGTCGAGTTTCACCCTCGTCCAGCACGACGTTAGACTGCAATTCCCGTCCGACGGCAAGCCGTTGAGACCATTTGAACTACGAGGACATTGATCCGTGTCAAGGCATGGTACGTAGGAAGCCTCCACGAGGTTCAAGCCCACCAATAGTGGACCAAGGTATACTTTCACGTCGGTTTACCGGCGAAACCCATTTGAACTACAAGGACTTTGATCCGTGTCAAGGCATGGTACGTAGGAAGCCTCCACGAGGTTCAAGCCCACCAATAGTGGACCAAGGTCTACTTTCACGTCGGTTCACCGACACACCCACCCGTCGCTTATTCACGTAGGGTCCCATTCGAGTCCAGCGGTAAGCCGTTGAGACCATTTGAACTACGAGGTCTTTGATCCGTGTCAAGGCATGGTACGTAGGAAGCCTCCACGAGGTTCAAGCCACATTGCTCGGTCGTTCATTCACGTCGAGTTTCACCCACATCCAACACGACGTTAAACTGCAATTCCCATCCCACGGCAAGCCGTTGAGACCATTTGAACTACGAGGTCTTTGATCCGTGTCAAGGCATGGTACGTAGGAAGCCTCCACGAGGTTCAAGCCCACCAATAGTGGACCAAGGTCTACTTTCACGTCGGTTTACCGGTGAAACCCATTTAGACTACGAGGTCTTTGATCCGTGTCAAGGCATGGTACATAGGAAGCCTCCACGAGGTTCAAGCCCACCAATAGTGGACCATGGTCTTCTTTCACGTCGGTTTACCGGCGAAACCCATTTGAACTACGAGGTCTTTGATCCGTGTCAAGGCATGGTACGTAGGAAGCCTCCACGAGGTTCAAGCCCACCAATAGTGGACCAAGGTCTACTTTCACGTTGGTTCACCGGTGAAACCCCGTTTGAACTACAAGGTCTTTGATCCATGTCAAGGCATGGTACGTAGGAAGCCTCTATGAGGTTCAAGCCCACCTGTCACTTATTCACGTTGGGTTTCACTCCGTCCAGCAAGACGTTAAACTACACTCCGGTCCAGTGGTAAGCCATTGCGACCTGACCCATTTGAACTACGAGGTCTTTGATCCATGTCAAGGCATGGTACGTAGGAAGCCTCAACGAGGTTCAAGCCCACCAATAGTGGACCAAGGTCTACTTTCACGTCGGTTCACCGACACACCCACCCGTCGCTCCTTCACGTCGGGTCCCATTCCGGTCCAGTGGTAAGCCATTGCGACCCACTATTTGAACTACGAGGTCTTTGATCCATGTCAAGGCATGGTACGTAGGAAGCCTCCACGAGGTTCAAGCCACATTGCTCGGTCGTTCATTCACATCGAGTTTCACCCACGTCCAACACGACGTTAAACAGCAATTCTCGTCCGACGGCAAGCCGTTGTGACCACCCCGAACTACGAGGTCTTTGATCCATGTCAAGGCATGGTACGTAGGAATCCTCCCAGAGGTTCAAGCCCAACTCTCATCGGGCCAAGGTCCACATTCACGTCGGTTTACCGGCACCATTCCCGGACTACGCAGACTTTGATTCCCTGCCACGGGGATACGTAGGAAGCCTCTTCAAGGCTCAAGCCCAACTCCATTGTCGCCCCCTGCGATGTTTCCATTTCATTCCCCCTCCACTTAATTCATTCATCCACCACCCATCCTGATTCTCACCCGGGCCGCCACATCTCGGTGGGATCATGCCATCCACCTCCTCGCTGCTCCTAGCGGCGCATGGGACACTTTCCACGTGTAAGCCCCATCATATCTCTGGGTCGTTGTCCTCTGTGTACACCCTGATTCATCACCCTTTTCCCCTCTAGGGATTGCACCACCTCGGATCCGTCCTCATTGGGCGTTCTGATCCATCGCCTTGGTAAACCTTCCAGGTGTTCCTTCCTAGGGATATACCAATCTGGTCCGTCTCTATGGGACGTTCTGATCACCCTCATTCCGTCTCCGCAAGACGTTAAACTCGCGGCCTACCTCGTGATAAACATGAGATGCCTGAGGAAAACCTCGGATGGAACGCCTTTGGTGTAACCGTCTCTGCTAGACGTTAATCTTGCAACATACCCTGTGCTAAACACAGGAAGCTGAGGAAAACCTCAGATGTACGCCTCGGGTTCTGCACCCTTGAGATGCACTCTTATGAGGAAGAATACAGGTTCCCCAATGTCCACGCACCCAGAGATGCCCCGAAATTCCTGATGTTGCCGTCTACTCCGACCGAAGGTCGCTACCATGTCAAGACCCTATGGAAAGTCTTGACGGAAGTAGTGTAATTAACCGGCGTCCATGACAATATGGCACCGGGAATGAGATTCACGAACAACGTATTAAATCTATGAGGGAGACCCGGACTAGGTGACGAGTTCCGAGGAGGAATCCACGGAAGGAAGAACCGACATCCCATCATCCCGTTTCGATCAAGGAGCAGACGTACCTGAACAAGGAACGAATGCCGCCCGCCTTTGGAAAGCGAGAATGCGGGGCAACAAGCCGCGCGTCCTCACAGACGGATGCGCGCGCCCCGGTGAAAGCGTCGGAAACAATGATAAAACAAAACTAGGTTCTTGCGTTAAAAATATGAGACCATGGTTGAATATGGACTGTGAGGTTTATCCTAGAAATGACCTAATGTTGGTCGACAATGGAATTTCAGATAAAATGGGAATTGGTTAGTTTGTTCTGTTTATTAATTATTTAAATATTTAATAAATTAATTAGATGGATTTAATCATATTTCAATATATAAATGATACATTATAGAGAATCACAAGGTCTTTCCAAATAACAGTATGATGATTGATAGGAGGAGCCACCATTCATCATAGGAATATTGAGATTGGTAGATGATCAAAGACTAAATAAAGGAAAATCAACCCGTAAAAAATGTAATGGATCATCCTCCTTTGATTGAACTAGCATTCTAAACCAATGATCGATCATAGTCAATGTATTCCTTATTATTTCTGGATTTCAACCCTTATGATTAATAACTTTTGTGTAATAAAATACATTTCAATGATCTATATTTTTTCCAATATTTTTAATATTATAACTTATTGGATTTAATTATTTTTTAAATTTTCCACACTGTTCCATGATTTTTCAACCTTGTATCACCAATTTTTATTCATTATTGAATAAAAAATTTATAATTATTATTTTACACTTTTTATTCACTTTTACACTACGTTATTTGTGACATTTTTTGATGGCCTATGGGATCATGGTTTGATAATAACATATGGGAACAAAGATGATTGGACCCTCAAAATCATGGAAGACTCACATGATATATATATAGATCAGTTATTAGATTATATATTTATATGTTTTTCAAAATAATAGCTATGATTATTATGTATCTGAAATATGGTAATGATTAGCAGTGGCATGGGATAAGCAATAGTGACATGAACAGTTCATGCAGGAGGATCAAGAATCATTCTTTGGCATTAGAACAACCAGAATCAAAATATAAAGATATATTACATGGATTTCAATAGTACATTGTTTATAAATCGTGGTGGTGGGAATTCATCTATTATCTATGTGATTGATCTGAGATTCTATAGAAACCCCAACTACACGCAGCATAGTCTAATGAAAAAATAGTTTGTAGACCACATTCTATGGAGGATTAGGATTCCATTTGAGTTAAATATCATATGATGTGTGACTCAGAGATGAATAAATGGAATGTACTATGTGTTTACATGAACATGATCATGGCTATGAACATGAAAAATGTAAATGAAAATGTCCAAAAGGATATGGAAACGGCCTAAGGACATGGTCTGAGGAACATGAACATCACTAAGAGAAAATGGCTCAACCCCAGATTCTTGAGACACATCATGTATTCCCCTAAATTTTTTTTGGTTCTACACGGATAGTGTGATGTTAATTTGAGAGGATATTTTTAAGAATCAGGGTTGGACTACAAATAGTTTGGGTCCCTTAAATTTTCATGTACCATGAATTTTTAAGAATATTTTACCTCATGTATATCCTTCTTTTGGACCTAGTTTTTATTCCATTGATTATCCAATCATGCTTTTTCATGTAAAATGATATAGTTTCAATGATGATTTCATTTGAGATATGATTCTATGTTTTATGAGTTTGAATCATCATTGGGTGACACTCTATTACAATATTGATTTAATGAGATATTCAGAGTGGAACCCTCCTACTTGGATATAGAATGGGTCCTCCATCTATCCATCATTAATGGAAACCACTTTTTAGGATTGATAAAGGGTACACAATCCATCTTATGAGTAGAACCATCCTTCTGGGATTGGGCATGGGTCATCTACCCATTGAGTGAAACCCCTCCTTAAAGACTAGGGTGCGAGGTCCTCCATTGTTCATCAGAGTGTAACCCTCCTATTGGGACTTGGCTTGAGTCCACAATACATAGATAGGGGAACTCCTATTATGATATTAAATTGTTCCTCTATGTTTCTTTATACTTGTTGGAACCCTCTTGCTATTACAGGTTGTGATTCCTCTATCAGTTTAGTGGCAACCCCATGATGAACTAGTGAATCGGTACTCTATCCACATATAGACTTATACCATATTCTATGCATAAGTCACTGGTTAACAATCTATATACTAAGTGGAACCCTCCTATAAAATTAGGGAATGGATTAACCATTTATATATTATTTCCCATAGACTGTACAGAATGGTGGTGAGGTGTGACCTGATATGAATGCTTATTTAGAGTGATGTGGGAGATGTTGGGAACCATTGATTCGCCCCTTTAGAACTGATGGTAGAGTCATTTCTGGGGTTGGGTTATGATATATAGTTCCCATTTCTATCTCATTTAGGTTTATTTTATGATCATATATTTATATCCTAATTGTTCTATTTCATTTATCTCTCACTTTGTTTTGAGATATATACGCATATCATGTCTCTTGTTTCTTCCCTTCCAGTTTTTTGGTCGTCCTACTGGATATGTAAATGATCACCTATGAATGGGATTTTATCACATTTTTCATGTCATATAATGCTAACTAACAGGTTAGTTTTGATTACCAAAGATTATATGGATACTATGGTGTAGTAAAACACGTACGGGGGTAGGATTATAATGATTCAGATATGGAATCTCTCAGAATTTACGTTCGAGTTATTTTCATATTAGGGCATATTTATAGTGTGGTGTGTATTTTTCACCATCATCCATTTCAGATTACGTTGTCATACTATTTTATACCCTATATGTTTTATGTAAATGTTTAATTCTGATGATTTTTAAATTTTATTATTATTCTTCTACACTTCTCTATAGAGACAGTTGGTTATGTGTGTACTATTATATTAGGAATTGACTTCTCATATAATTTAAGCCATCCATGTGTGTTTCTAGCCACTTTCCTATGGAGGAATGCACTGGGTAGTTGTGTTTCTAGCCATGTTGTGTCATGTCAAAATAGGTTATTGAGAATTCCATTTATTGATATCCTTTTACATTTTGTATTCATTTATTCTTGTTTCGGATTGGTAAAATCGTTCCCCCTAGTTGTCATTGGATGCCTAGATCTTAGTCACTGACCCATATGGATTGATCATTCCCTTAGAGTCTTATCATGGTCCAATTTGGATCCAATTGTTTTGGGATTTTAGGGTGATGTCGGGATATCCTAATAATTATAATTGAAAATATGACAATATACATTAATGTGGAAGTAAGTACAACATAAAAAATGAAACAAAGTTTATAACAATAATTCTTTCTCAAGGATTTATAAATTAGACCATGAAAACCCATGCATGCTATATAAAATTTTAATCAATATCTCATCAAATAGATAAATTCAAATGAATATTAAATATTATAAAAATATATTAATTAAAAATATAATATGTCAATGGGAAGAATATATAAATTATAAAAAGTATTTTGTGAATAATATGACTCAAGTATCATGGGACAATATTAGGACTAACGTTTCATTAAAAGAATATATCTATATTTTTGGAATTATTAATTGAGTTAATTGGGTTTAAAAAAATGTATACCACAAAAAAATGAAATACAATGTTATATAAATAAAGGTAATTTCAAAAATAATCATTATTGGGGACCTTAAATAACATTCAATGATATTAAATCATTTTTTTTGTAAATAATTATCACATTAAAAAAGTAAATTCCCAAGGACCAAAATATTTTAGTGTAAATGGAATCTTGGTTCAAAATATTCAAACTTTTTGAAAGATATTAAAGGTTTTCCTCAATGAATTTCCCATTTAGTAATCTTATATAAAAATAAAATTTTATTACCAAGTTAAAATAGAAAAAATATAGGGTGATCTAAGATTCTAAATAAGTGTAAACATGTAAGATACATAATCATAATATAAACATAAGTGTATGCTAGAATAAGAATAACATTAGAATATAAAACCCTTCATATAAAATATTATTAACATGAATCATGGAATGCATATTTACTATTCATAAGACATGAATCATAAAACATTATAGAGAATAATCCATGAGAGTGTAACATAGTAATATGACATGAAATTATAGAAGACGCAAAATAAGATAAAAAATTATGTCACGGATACCTACCAAGACCTTAATATTATGTTATTCTTAGTCTAATCACCTAGGTAACAACATCAGGATTATGATGTCTGCTCATGTAACCACTTTTTTCGGGGTTTGGATACCCTCCCATGTAATGTATTGTTATAGTATTAGAATGATCTTCCATGTACCCTCTTGTAATGTTTTTTGGATTCCCTCATGTGTACATAATTGTTATAGGATTAGAATTACCTCCCATATGCACACATGTTATGGTATTGGGATCCCCCATGTGTAACCTCTTGTTAAAGGATTGATATTCCCTCCTATGTACTCACATTTTATGGGATTTAGATACATCCCTTATAGTCTATTGTTTTCCAGATATGGATATAACAAGTGTACCATTTGAGATAATATACCGTTTATTATTGAATAATTATTTTGATGTAGGTAGAGGCCCCACCTATCACATAATGAAATTATATATATGGGTGCAACATGATAAAAAATTCTCATTATATCATTATGCCTAAAAATAGATGGGATTCATAAACATTATTTCATATCCAATTAAATGAAATGGGTGTCATAAACATTTAATCATTCCATAAGATATGAAAAATGTAATGGTTTCATAATCATTCGATCATATAGTATCTTGTGAAAGGAAGTATATTTCATTATAGTTTTATCGTGGTATAACATGTGGAAGAGAAATGGGTTTCATAAAAACATGTCATCATAAAAATAAATTATTCAAAGAAATGATAATAATGGGTTTTTTATCATATCCCCAATGAACCATAATATAATTAAACTGATGTAATCTTATATAGGGAATGATTTTTAAAGATCATAGGGAACATTTATTAAGTAATTTAGCCTAATGTTTCAAATACCTTTTATAAAACCTTTTAAAAAATATATTTTCGTATATATTTAACTTTGAAAATTAATTTAAATCATTTTTCAAGGAAATTGTCCTTTCCAAAAAAATTATTCTTCAAATAGTAAAACAAATTTAAAACATTCTTCTTTGAAAATATTTTTTAAAAATATTAAATGAATCTATGAAAAAAATTTGAAACACTATTTAAAATTTATATATATATTTTAAAACCTTTTAATTTGAAAAAGATTAAAAGAAAAATTTACAAATTATTAGGGAAAAGTTTTCATTTAAAAATTTGTTTTTAAAATGTCAATAGAATCATCACGGTAATTATGGTCTTCATAGAAGGTAAATCTAAACATGCTGAATATTACTTTTTCACCATAAGATGTTCAAAAAAGTACCTTGATTCAAAAATGAAAAAAATATTCCTTTTAAAAATATTAAAAAGTTACAAAATGTGTAAACATTCCTTATAAAAACCACTAGATACAAATAGAACATTTTCAAAAATCATTAATGGGAAAAAATATTTTTGGATAAAAAAGATTTCTAATTGAAAAGAGAAATAACATTGAGTTTTCTAAAAAAATAAAATATAAATTATATTATGTTCTCAAGATTGGAAAAATGGTTCAATTACATGAATATATAGTTAATAACTATAGGAGAAGAAAATTGGTTATTATATTAAAATCCATATTTTTTTAGATAAATGATGATTTTATTTAAAAACTAAATTTTTCATATTTGGAAACTTATTTTCATAACATGGAGTCAATTTTTTAGTCAATACTTTTTGAAATGGGCAGGGTAATTTTTTCGTATTTTTTAAAAATAGTTGAGCGTTTTGTGAATAATGAAATATGATAATTAATTGTATTTAAAATTACAAGTATATAAATGAATTATCGATGCATAGATGTAATATTGATGATGTAATCACAAATTATTTCATACTAATATTATCTATATATTTTATTTATTCACAGTAATCAATACTATTGATAGACTTTAGCTAGACTAATAAACTGATGAATAAAATAATCAAAAATCACTAATCTCCTCCACTATAAATACCACACCTTATCTTAATAAATAATAAACCTTGATACATACCTACATTGATACCAATTTCCATATCAATCCTATTCATAATATTAAATTTCATTTCGTATAAAATGATGACCAAACTTAGGTTCCATAAGGAGTTTCTGATAGAGAATAAATTCAAGAGGTAAAATTATCTTTCTTCCTCTTTTAATTTCTATTCTTATCTTATCTTTTATTCATCTCCTCACCAACCATATACAAAGTGGTATGATGAATAAAGTATCATATATATATATAATGTAATATTATGGTGTTAATGGAATAATACACCATAAAAAATCATTTACTCTCCTTTATTTCTAAAAATGAAAACATCATTCGTGAAGTGTTTATTCACCGCATTTGTAGATGATGGGTTTTCATTACACATTACCACCATCATATATGATCATAAATCAATTATTATTGATAAAAATTATTTTATTATTCATATTATAAGTTAAATAATATTCTAGAACATATATATGAATAATATATTAAATACATTATATAAGTAAGTTATGGTCATAAACACCTCAAAATAAATTAATCAATTTTGATTAAATATTTATCTAATGAATCATCACACCATATAAAAATTGATATGTAAGACCATTTAGAGTAAATTATTTCCATTAATAACCAATAATTTCAATTCTATATAATTAGAAAATTATTTCATGAACATCTATACATGAATACAAGTGAGTTAGTCAAGAAAACTAATAAAATGTACACTCCTTGAAAAACAAAATTAAACATTATAACTGATTGAAATGGAAAAAAATGAAGCTGAAAATATTATAATAAATAAAATATATTTTTAATATGATATTAATTAAGTAATTAATGATTCTATTTTTATTATCCATTACATTAAATACAAGTGCATAACGCATTCAGGCATAATTTAAGTGTTTTCTCAAATCACATTTATTTCTATGAGATATTACTTATTCGCCACATATTCCTTCTGTGTAGTGAACGTATAATTCAATTTTATATATCATATCATTAATATATATATATTTTTTTTATTGTTTTATTTTATGATAATTAGTTGGGGAAAATTTTTTGACATATTACAAATTGGTAAGGTTATTCTTAACCCAATTTCCATTATTTGGGTTAAAAATATACTCCATTGATTTTGACATGATATGATTATTTTTAATATTAATATAAATTATATTATTTTTTATTTACTGTTTTCTATGTGGAATTTTAGTTTATATACATAATTTATTCATTTGGTTTACTCTCTCTATATTTATTTTAAAATACTCTTTTAAATGTTTCTTTTTCAATATTCAAACGAAATTTATTTTTAATTTATATATAATGAGATGATTTTCATTATTTCTTAAATATTTATAGTTTTTAAAAATCCTTTACAATTATTCAAGGTTATTTTCACATGAAGTTGTTTTCTTTTATAATTGTGTGAGTATTTAAATAAATGATTCAAAACAACAAAGGGTATTTATTTCAAGAAATTCTCAATGATTTTGATAGAATATTTTCATCATGTAAACATCCAATAGTAAATAATATGAATTATTTATGTTGCTCAACTATAATACTATATACCCTATTTTATTAAGTGTTTTATCATCATTTTTACTAGGTTTCTACTGTATCGATACCATTCTCCATATTACACTTGATATTTTGTGATTTTGTTTACTAATTTTGGAAATTTGTTACATTTCATATACTAGTTTCCATATGAACTTATTTTTTGGTTATGATTCTCTAAATTCAAATAAAGAATGAAATTGTCCTATTATGTTTCTAGAGAGGTTCTTTATAGCCGTTCAAGGCATCAATATATCCAAAGATAAAAACTAGTTTGGGTATTAGATGATGTATTACCTAATAACATATGGTGTCTTGTCTGAATCCTTGATGGTATGTTCATGATGTATCAAATTATTCATTACATCATTTTGAGATTAGTTACTCATAATCAATGTGATAATTTAACTATTATAATATACAATGTTAATTTTCAAAATCATGTGATTATTTTTATGGAATTATTTGATATGGTTTAATGACTTCCCAATTATTCTTGAGATTATGATTTAATAGTAGTGATTTATTCATTCACTATTCCATATTGTTTATATTTAATTATGATAGATTCAACTATATGCATACCCTCAGCAACCATATTATCTCATCCCTTTTGTAAGAATACTTTTTTGAATGATTCCATGAAGTATATTATGGTTGAAATGTAGAGATAATCTATGATAATATAGATGTGTAAAAATCTACTTTTATGTTGTATTTAATTTCATGTTGTAATGTAATACTTTTTTTCTGTTTGGTTTTATCATTGATACTAAACTACTAAGTCAATTGGAATTCAATCACTTTTACATTATACAAATGTAATAATCTAAGGCATTGTGTCATGGCTACAGGTTTTAGGTTCCTTATATTAATATCTGAGGGTTTTATAGTAAAAAATGGAATCAAGATTTTAAAAAATAGATATTATGGATATATAAGAATATAAATGTATTTCCAAATATGTTAAAGGTATCAACGCTAATGGTTTTGAGATTAGTTATGAATTATGTTAATAATTGCTTTCAAATTTTCATAAACTAATATATTGTATTCCAATGTTTAGAAATCATGCCCTGCAGAAAGAATGAAAAATATATCAATGCATTTATTATAGGGATGGATTTACCTCCTATGAATGATAATGATGTTGGAGATAGAGATGCATCTGTAGGTGAACAAATTTTAAAAATAATTGGAAAACCATCTATGGTTATGACTAATAACAATAACTATATGGAGTATCTTGATCTATAATATAGTGCAACAATGTCAATCATATTAAGACAATAATAACCTATATTATTCGATGTGACTAAAAATATATTTTTTGCTGAGCAATTTATAAGTTCCTTATAAAATATTTTTTTCACATTGTGAAGTAACTAAAGGGATAAGTTTATCTTGTAATTTTATCATCGATTTGGTGATTTGGATTTATATTTGTCACTAATTCAAAACAAAATGGAGGAATAAACATAATATATGGAGTGAAAGGATTTTAAGAAAATATTATTGGAATAATATTACCCTCAAGAGCTTCACAAAGATATAGGGTGACAAATATTGGGTCAGATAAATAAAGAGAATGAAAAAATTTCTAATTATGAAGACGACATTAAAAAATTATCAAGGAATTCCACAAACATAATATGTAATCAAAGGAAAAATATTGATTATTTCATTAATGTTATTAAAAAAATTATAAGGGTCACTAGTATCCCAGACATTCTCATCATATGTTAATATAGTATCATGTTCCATCAAGACTAAAAAAGAAGTTTCTAAGACATATGTATTTTAAGAGAACGAAGATATGAAGAGAGAGGATGAGTAATTTAAAAAACCAACGAAAAAGGAAATAAGTGGAGAATATTATTTCAAACTTGAAATAAATGTGAAAGGTAACATTATGGCACATGCCCATTGGGAATTAGAACTTGATAAAAGAGTGGTGAAAATGCTTTCAGGACAATGCATGAAAGGGAAATAAATAATTTAGTAATGTTCAATTCATAAGCTGTAAGGATATGGGACATAATTCATATGAATGTACTATATATATAGGGAAAATTACCTAGAAAATGACTAGGGAAAAATCCATGATTTTTCATTCAAAATAGCTGACTTTGAAGTTCCTAATTATATAGAGGAAGATACTTTATAAATGTCCTCAAATTTATTTAAATATTTATTTTATTCTGAATCATAACATTCTTTCTCATCTTCCTAGTTTTCAGTAAAAATTAAATATTTCCAATCCACTTTAAAAATATATTTTTTAGTCAAAACTCTTATTAGAATCTTATTAAAATAATGATGTGTCAATTATCTCTTAATATTAAATATAAATATGTTCCAATTTATAATTTTATTATCATATCTATCGTATATTTTGATATAAACTTTGTTATATACTAGATCTAAAAGTATTATAAAGGAAATATTTTCAATAAAAATGATATATTTATAAGTGATGATGTTATGTAATTTCTTATCATTAGATTGGTGATCTCGTCATTTGAGTCATATATAGATCCATCACTAGTAGATCCTCTAAATTAAATTCTTATAGAAGAGTGGAATATAAAAAGTTAATGAACAAAATGGTGATCTTAAAATTGAGGATTTAATTATTTTTCATTAACACATCAATGTATTTCTAGAGGAATTTAATGGAAAACCTCCAGAGAGGGAAGTTGATATTTCTATTGATTTAATCGTTATTGAAATATCTATACCAAATAAACCCTATAGAATGACTATAGTAGAGTTAATAGAGTTAGAGAAAAAACTAAAGGAATTGAGTGGTATTTTATTTTTACTCCATATTGTTTCATTAAGGGAGCTCATGTTCTTTTTTATAAGTAATAAATATGAATATATGAAGCTGTACATTGACTATAGAGATATCAATGTTATTACGATAATGATCACGTATCATCACCATCAAATTAATGACATATTTGGCCAAATTCATGGAGCTCAATATTTTAAAAATATTGATATTTGATTTCAATATAATAAATTTTGTGTAAATAAGTAAGATAATCCAAAGATATAATTTAGAATAATGTATATACATTTTTATTTTACAGTAACTTGATTTGTAATTACTAATATACCATCAATTTTTAGGGATCAAAGGAAAATAATATTCAAAGAATAAATTCATAAGTTTGTTGTGTTGTTTATTTAAGATATATTGGGGTACTATAAATACTAAAAGGTCCATGATAAAAACATTCAGACTATTTTCTAAATACATAGAAGGAAATAGTTATAAATAATGTTTGGGGAATGTGAATTCTGTATTCAAAATGCTTCTCTTCATAAACCTATTCACTCTATAGATGGAATATTAGTTGATAATATGAAGAAAATGGTAGTCCAATAATGTCCTACATAAATGAAAATAAATGATTTACACTATTTTATTGTTTTATCAGTTTAATATTAGTGTTTCATTTTCAATTTTTCCAAATTATCTTGCCCATTAACAAAACATAATCAAAATACTGTTACATTTATTTGGAAAATGGAATGTGAAGAATGATTTAATTAATTGAATTAGATATCAGTGAATTATCTAATTTTGAAACTACCATAATGAAATGGTGGTTTTTTAATTTATAATGATGCATCACAGAAAATATTTTTCCGTATCCTTGTATATAATGATATCGTTATTTCCTATTTCTCAATTTAGTTAAAAACACATAAAAAGAAATACCCAGCTCATTAACTTTATTTAGTAGTTATAATTGTTTTTTTATATTTAGAGATACTATAGGGATATAGTCTTAACATACATGGATATTATATCATTTTAATTGAATATTTATCACATTACAAAAATATGTGTTAGGTGACTATAATATTTTATTGTATTTGGAAACATTAATTAATAATCATAAATTTTATTGAAGGATCGTCAACATATACCCTAATGATCTTTCCCTTATAGTAAACCTACTTAAAATATATCTTAATATCATTGGGAATGAAAACAAATGAAAGAGGTGAGATATGATGCTCAGTAAGGCTATAAAATAGAGATATGTAATCATAACAAGCGCATAAGGTGGTGATAATATGAACATAACCTTAGAAGATCATACCCTGCATTGCAATTATCATAATCTATTGTAATGACATAAATATAGGCAGTTTAGAAGACATGAATCATAAGGTAATCAAGAGAATAATATATGAGAGAATAAAAATGTAATAAGAAACTGAATTGTGGCGTACATTATGCATTAAAAATTATATTTCAGGGAAACCTAATGAGACTTTATAAAATAAAAATAAAGTATTAGTCCCCTATGTAGCTATATCGAGCTTGGGATACTCTATCATGTTCCCTCTTTTTCTGATCATGGGATGGCCTCTTATGTACGCTATTGTTTTTGGCTTTAGATTCCCTCCCATGTACCATTTTTTATCAGGATTTGGATTACATCCCATGTTCCCTCTTGTTTTTTTATTGGGAGTCCCTCATGTGTATCCTCTAGTTTTACTCATCAGATATCCTCATGTGTGCCCTTTGAGAACATAAAAGAGTTATTCTTACATAATGAATTGGAGAGAGATATAGGAACCACCTATCACAAAATAAAACTACTCATAGATGTGTCAAAAGATAATAAAACACTCATCATACCATAACCTATTAAAATATATGGGTTTTATAAACATCATATCATGTCTCATGAAATGAAATGGGTATCATAAACATTTCATCATATCATCACTTATGGAAAAGATATAAGTATAATAATAGTTTTATAAAAGCCTAATATTTTAAAAGAAGAAGGTTTAAAAATCATATAACATTTGGAAGAGAAACATTTTTCATAAACACCATTCCATTTAAACATAAACCATTCAATAATTAATATGAATGATATCATTGGATCATATCCCTAGTAAATCATAAACTATAACAATGTATTCCATCAGATATAAGAAGTATTTTGAAGGACGACATGGATCACTTATAATTGAAAATAACATTCTATTTAAAATATATTTCATAAAACTATTCTAAAAATACATTTCTTATAAATAAAGCATTAAAATTTCATTGTAAATATTTATTGAGTGAAATTTATTTTCCTCTTTGAATGAAGTATTTGAAAATGTAAATAATTTTGAGAAAAAAAAATCATTTAAAAAATCATTAAAAACATATAAAGGAAGTTTGTTAGTCATGTGAAAAAAATTCATTTAAAATATATTGAAAACATATAAATATTTCTTGAAATAATTTTTTGAACCTTTTTCTAGAAATAATATAAATGAATATTGAAAACATTTTGATAAAATTTTCCCTTGAAGACATATAAAAGAATCACTGAAACATTTTCAAAACCCTTTTTCCCTGAATGAAATATAATAAAAATAAAATATTTTAAAAAAAATTAAACATCAAATATTTTTTTAAATCCTTTTTTTAATGGTTTTGAAAAAACACAGATTTTGTACCAAAGGGAGTGATAATGTTATATTTTCTTAAAAAGAGTTTACAAACTATCAAAAGAACCATATAGTAGAATAGTGGTAACAATATTTGATGATATAACAAATTAACATGTGAAAAGAAAAATTATTAGATTTATTGAGATATTGTCATGATATTTCAATTACAGAATGTTAATTGTTACAATATTTATAAAAAATAAGTAATAATAGTAAACTATTATCACTTTGGTAATATTGAATCATAACAAACATGAAAAATAATATTACATGAAACATAAAATATCATTAAAAAATTAAATTCATGATATAACATGTAAAATGTAATTATATACATCCCTAGAAAAACATTGGTACATAACATGGTATGATTATTAAAGAAGGCAATTTGAAACCAACATTACATTATATTTTTGTTAACTTTTAAACCATAAATAACATTAACGTATGATGATAAAATGGATATTTAAATGCACTGGAATTTAATTTAAGAATTATATAATTCATTAATTGTTTGTTAATACACCACACAAAAGAAATGAGTGCTGAATAATCCATAAGTCTCAAAAACATAAAACTGAGATAACCAAACCCTTAATGTAAGTCTTGAAATAACTTTTATAAGTTCAACCCTCTTATATAATAATTATAGGTTTATAATAAATATACCACATAAATATATTATTTTATATCATACCATTATAACATTATATTACTCTTATATTTATAATATCATTTTAATGTTATGTTTTGTGTCATATCGTATTTTTTTCGTATATGTTTTGATGTGTTATTCATGATCCTCTTATATTGATAATTATTAAATTATTTAAAAAATTTAAATGAAGAAATATATATCATAAAAATTTATTTTATTTATAATTTTGATAATCATTCAAAGATAAAATTAGGAAATTGTAATACAATATTTAAAGATATAGTAGGCCATACATACACATGAATATTGTTTCTGTTTTATTGTCATATTGAAAGAAAGTATATCAATAAAATATATGAATATATATATATTATAATTAAAATATAATTATTATTTCATATATATCATATTATTTTAATAACCCATCCTTAATACAAGTAATGTAAAGTTTGAATAAATCACATCGTATTGAGGAGGAGGTATTCTATAGGTCCACAAAAGAAGTTTTTCTGTTTTAAAAATAGAATTATTGAATATATTTTTATGTAAAAATTACTAATGAATAAATATATAATATATTTAATATATATCATATAAAATATCTATTTCCATCATAATTTCCAACATGATAGGTGGTATATGAAAATTGAATAATCATCACTTCACGAGGAGATAGTCCTCCAAAAAACACAAAGGGTGTGTTTGATAGACATTAGATAGATGTGTATGTATGTGTAGGTAAACCCCTTAGAAAAATAAATATTATTATTTTGAGGATACTATGTTTATTATATATCATTTAATAAGAATATTTTAGGATTTGGATAATAAATTCAAAAAAAAGAGTTTGTGGAAGGATTTTACCTCTTCTTTGGGAAACTACTTTGTCTTTTAACCAATGAGATTCCCTGATTATTTGTCCCAAAAAAAGAGAATTATAGAATGGATTAAGGTATTTTGGTAGGATACATGGGTAGATTTTTATAATCCAAAAGGATTTATGGGTGTGAATAATTCGGAGGGATGAGTTCCTTTTATAGTGTAAGAGGAGTGGAATTGATGTGAATTTTTTAAAAGGGAAATCACCCAAACTATTTCCAATGTTATGTGAATTAAATAACACTCCAAACCCAATACATTTGAGGATAGGCACAAAAAATGAAAAACAATTTCTTTACAAGTGTATAGATCATTTTGGTCATTATTTTTAAGGTTTAGTCCTTCATTTGGATAATTTGTTGTTGAGTCTATGTAATTAATTTTAATCACATTCACTAATATTTTTGGGGAAAAAATTTTTAGCATCATTATAAAATATATAATATTCTGAATCTAAATATGGAATTCATTTTTACAAATTTCCATCATAGAAGTGGTATAAATTAATTTATATTTAATCCTACAGATAGGACGACAAATATAGATTTTAATGTAAAAGGGTTTAAATGTTTGAAATGATTATATATCAAATTTGAACATTTATATTGATTAAAATGAACTATATAAGATTTTTTTTATTTGTAAATTATCTAATTAAACTTTAAAATTTAATCAAAATAATATTTTACTCTACATTATTTTTTTGAAATAGGATTTTTGAAATTAAACTCAGTGTTTTTTCAATATTCATCAAAATAGGAAACTTATCTGAACAATAAAAACAAAATTACCCGAATAATATTTTTATATTCCAATTTAAAATAAAGATTTATTTGGTAAAATAAAAACTAAAAAACCTGAAAAAAATTATATTTTTTAATAGGATCTTTATTAAAATCCTGTAAAAGTATCTTTTTGAAATATACATATTTTTCCAATTAAAATTTCATTTATTCTTATTTTATTTTTACAAAAACTATTTTATGACTGTAAAAAATTTATTCAATATAATATATTTGAATTATATTAAAAAATTCATTAATATTGTTTTTTAAAATTTATTAAGATAAAATGTTTTTTAAAATAATTTTCTTCGAAAAATAATTTCATTATTCTCAAATAGTTTCTCTTTCCATTTCTAACTAATCTATAACCATTGGAATTATATTATATAATTTTTTTTACCCTCTATTATTAATTTTATTGATCCTATTTTAAACTCCCATTCCAATAGCGATGTGGTAACAATGATGAATGAGTAATAACAGTATTAATAGTATATTGTTGTTTTTTAAAACATAGGCTTGCATGTAACATAGTCTATCAAAGGGACTATAATCGTTTTGTATAAATATCCTAATTTAGTATTGTGTGTATGTAAAGATAAATTATTTGTTGCATTTATTGAAATTTTCACATGTTGTTTGGTGTATGTAAAACAAAATATAGTTATTTTCTCAAGCAACATTTAGTGTCATGTAAAATGAAAAATAAATAAAAAAGAAAAAATAAATTAAACTAAATATATACCAAAAACTATTAGGGTATTAAATTTTACCTCACTTAAAATAAATTTCTTTGTAAAAATGTTTCTAGGAAGTCAATATTTAAAGACATTATATTTCATCTCTTAGAAAACCGGACTATAAAAATTAATAAAAATCCTTTAAATAGGGAATGATAGAACAATAATTGTTTCCCAAAGTAACTCATAACTATGTTCCCATGATGTGAAACTTAGGTTATGTGTGAATATTATTCAATTATGAAAAGTGTAAATATTTATAGATATTGATAAATAACATTAATCTCCAGAAAGTGAATGATCATTGTGATGTTAAGGGCCACAAAATCATAAATCATGGATGTTTTGTAATTGCATCAATCCCATAAGAATGAGGGTATTAGGATAAATAATTTTCAATATCCATTTATTAGAGTTTAGGAATTATTTTACTATATAAGAAACTATGTAAATATACATAATTGATTTCCTTCCTTTTAATATTCACAATACCACCATTCTGTTATGCCCTTCTCAATTTCATCTTAATCTATTACTCTATGGGATGAAGGGGATATTTTCAATCCTGATATACTAACTGATAATGAGATACATACATAGAGTGATTAATTACTCAATATGTGTTTAGCTATCAAAAACAATTTTATAACATGTTGTCCAATACACAAAAATCCTCATATGAACAGATATTAAATTAGTCTCTAAAACAATATCCAAAACATAACATAAAACATTCAATAAATATTGATCCTTATAACCCTTCTAAAATATAATCCACACTTTATTCGTTAAATAAGATCTTCTCTTATATGAAAAAACATTTTTATTGGATACTTGTGTTCATCATTTGATTGATAGGATATTAAATGTAATTTTATTGTTACAAAACCTATGAAGATAGAAGTCCTCACATTACACTTCACTAAAGTATGAAAAATAATATTTTAATAAATATAACCTCGTATTTCTAACTAAATATTAAAGGATATGTGTTAACTAATTATAATTATTCACTTCAACCTTTTTTAGTTCATAACACTTCACTTTTTCTCTTTTTGATCATATGTTTTTTTTACTATCATCCAAATTATTCCTTGAATTAGGAAACTTGTTTGCATAAAAGAAAAACTCCATGAAATTGAATCACTGAATTGTGGGAGGTGTATTCAATGTGGATTTATTGTTATTTAAATCATTATCTATATTTATCCGATTACTTTAATGTCCATCCACTATATGAGGTTCACTTATAAATATAAAACATTTTTTAGTGCCCTTAGGATAATTACCAATATGTTTCTTCCCTCACATTGTTTATAATGGATGGATCATTATCCTTTGTCCATGGTTATTACATTATTATTTGAAATACATCTTAGTTTTCATATCAAAACCATGAGATAAATTCACAACTCCAACATATGTTTCCACCTTGATATACCAATAATAAATTCATCGTAGATTCAATTTTTTCTTATAGCCAAGGCCTTTCAAATACTATGTTTCAAGCCATCAAATAATAGATCAATTTTACTTTCTGATTTGATGATAATACCCTATGAGTACCTCATAAGCCATGTAAAATTATATTCAAAGGCACTAAATAATTCTTCATCATTATTCTTAAGTTATAGGAACTTATTTTCATTCTTCATATGAAATATAATAGGAATTTAATTATTTAAAAATAATTTTTTTATATCATCCCAATCTATGGAGTCAATTTCATCTGATCTCCTTGTTTTCTTAATAGTATTTCCTCATTGATCTTCCTCACATTCAACAGGGTAGACCACAATAGTGAATTTTTCATTAACTAGACAATAGATAATGGAAAATATAAATTTTTTTGTTCCGATCCACTACTTTTAAAATAATGGGTTAGAAAAACCACTAGAAGAAAGTGGGTGCTGCCTCATGAATGACTCAACAAGTCTTTATTCCCACCTTTTCTTGTTTGGAAACTCACCACGACTCATAGACTCCTAAATTTATATGAAAACAACAATGAATTTTTTCATTCCATATCTCATAACATTTGATTTACTATGAAGATAATAATTTCATTATCAATTGAATTTCTTATTAACATGGTTCTTTAAGATTCAATCCATTTACTAAAACCAATATTCATATAGTAAGAAAACATAATCATAGTGGGGAACCATATAATCCTAAAAAACACTTACATGTTGTCTCAATAATGACACCATTATTTTTTAATTTATGAAACGTCATTTTTTTATCCTAGTTCATTCATAGTCATCATCTATTTTAATCATTAATAATGGTTTAAAATTGACCTTGAATTCCCAAAACTACTCCCCTAGGACTTTCAAACCATTTTTGTAGCAATTCCTTTTTTCATGCACCACTTCCAAATCATTTCATGATCACTACAGTGCTTTTTGAGGATGTTACCCATATATACATATGTACTAGAGGAACAAAAACTTTTAGTATCTGTATGGGGATGTATTTCTACTAATCCAATTGATAAATCCTTAACCAAAATTCTAGTATAGTTTCTTATGTTTTAACTTATCCATTAAACTTAAGTATTCATAGGGATATCACTAATGTTTATCATCCTAGTTTCCAATGGTTGACTAATAAATTCTTTTGATACCAACTATAACAATCTATAGTTTACATTAAAGGTTATTACATCATTTTAGATGAATATTTATCATGTTAATAAAATTTATGATCGAGGAAAGGAATAGTTTAGTGCATTTGGAAACATAGATAAATAATATTCCAACATGGATAAAGATCATCAAAATATCCCTTAATGTTTATCGACTTTTAGTAATCCTACTTAAAAAATTCATCATAACATGGTGTTATTAAACATATCAAAGGTGTGACCTCTAATTCTCATTAAGGATGAAAAATAGATTATGTAATAATAACATGATCATAAGGGTATGAGAACATGATCATAACGTTACAAGATCATACAATATATATCAAATATAATAATCATTAGGCATTGAATAAATATTGGATATTCATAAAACATGAATCCTAATGGAATCAAGAGAATAATACATGGGATAATAATAGATTAAAAAGACATGGAATTTTGGCATACACATAACCATAAAAATCATATGTCAATTTAACCTACAAAGACATTCCAAACATGCTATTATTAGGATAATCGCTTATGTACAAACATTGGGCTTCCGATTCCCTCTAGTGCACCGTCTTGTTTGGGGCTTGGGATTCCAGCACATGTAATCTCTTGTGTTGTTCTTAGTATTCTCCCATTTTTAGCATCTTATTCCATTAATGGTTTTACCTTCAATTTAACCTCTTACTTTGGGCTTGGGATACCCTCTGGTATACCCAATGATTTCAAAAAAATGTATCTTTACAAAATTAATTTTAGGGAAATATAGGCCCCACCTATCACATAATAAAATCTTACATAATTGTGGAACAAATATTAAAACATTCATCATGTCACGACCCATGAAAATATATATGATTGATAAAGATAATATCATATATCTTGAAATGAAATGGGTATTATTAACATTTCATCATATCTTTACCTATGGAAAAGTGATAGGTTTTGTTATCATTTTTCAAATAATACCCTATAAAAAAATTTGGTGTCAAAAAATTATAACCCATTGAAGAGAAAAGGGTTTCTTTAAAAATATTCAATCCAAACATAAATCAATTAAAAAATAATATGAATGGTATTCTTGTATTATATCCCTATTAAGGTATAATTTTCTCCAAGGTATATCTTCTTATATGTATAAATATTTTGAATGATCACATGGAACATTTATAATAGAAAATATAATTTATTTAAAAAATATTTTCATAAGAAAATTTAAATATTCCTTTTCATATAAATAATTTTTTACTGTGTCATTTAAAACATTTATTTAAGACAATATATTATCATATTTGAAAAAAGATTTTGAAAAAATCAATAATTTTGAAAATTTATTACTTTTAAAATAGTTTTGAAAACAATAAAGAATGAATAAAGGTATTTTAAAAACCATTTAACTTTTTAAAACATTGAAATTTCAAAAATAAGGATTGATATAATTTTAAAACCCATTTTCTATAAAACATATAAAATAAGATTGAAAACATTTGGAAAATTATATACCATGGAATCTTATAAAATAATATTGAAAAATATATTTAAAAAAAATCTTTGATAACATATAAAATAAGATTTAATGAATTAAAAAAAAGCATAAAACAAAAGCCATTTTTAAAACCTTTTTTAATCATGGTTTTGAAATAAGAAAAATTTCCTAGCGAAGGGTGAGATAATTTAAGAGTTTTATAAAACACATTGTTAACTATATTAAATAATAAAGAGTGTAAAAAAATTATAAATATAGTAATATAGCATAAATTACTAGAATAGAAAAAAAAATTATGACTTTTTTTATAGATGCATAATGATATTTTAATAATGGAAGCCTAACCATAATCATTCTTGATAAATTAAGAGACTATATTAATAATATATTATAACTTTTCTAACATTTAATCGTAATAAACTTGAGATAATAACATTACATGAATCATAAAATGTCATAAATCAAGTAGATTTATTATTTAACATGTTTAAGGCAAATTAATATATCAAATAGAAAATATAGGTTCCTATCATGGCATATATCTCAAAGAATGAATATTGAGACAATAATTACATTACTAATTTGAAAACATTTGAACTATATATCCCTTTAATTAAACACCATAAAATGGAATTGTAAATAATCAAAATTTTCATTATATGATTCATATAACACATTAATGGGTACTATATAAACCAAAAAATATAATGAGTGTTAAATAAGGAATAAATCACACAGAAATAAAATTTAGATGAGAAAACCCTTACTTTAAGTCTTAACATTCTTAGTATACAAAAAATCCTACTATATAATAAGTATATGTTTATTATAAATATACAAAATAAATATATCCTTATATATAATACTATATATTACTTTATTGATACTTTACAGTACATGTTTTTTGACAATATTAAGTTAATGTTATGTTTCAGGTAATATCTTCTTCGTTTTTCATATTAGTTTTGACTTGTAATTAATTATCCTATTACTTATATAATGATTTACATATTTACATAATGTAAATAATGAAATATATATAACATATACTCAGTATATAAATATATTAAAAAATCTATAAATAATAAAGTTATGAAATGGAATACACTATTCATGGTTATAGTTGGCCACACATATGCATGAATGTTATTTTTGTTTTATTATAGTATTGAAAGAAAGTAAGTAAATTAAATATATGTAAAAATATATTATAAATATTGTAGAATTATTATTTTCATGTTTAAAATATAGTTTTACTAACTCATAGTTAATACTTTTAATGTATAATGTAAATGAACCTCATCGCTTTGAGGATGCGGTAGTCCATATGTCCACAAACAATGCAATCATGTTTACAAAAAATAAAAATAATGAATGTATGTTCTATGAAATAATTCCATATGAATAAATAAATCATAAATATAATTTAGATAATATAAAAACATTATTTCCCTCATTATTCCCCCCATGATAGTTGTTGATTGAAAAAAATAACAATCATCATTTCGTGAGGTGGTAGTCTGTCCTATACACAAACGATTAGTTCGTTACCTGTTAAATAGATGTTCAAGTATGTGAGCTTGAGAGAAAAGAAAAAAACTAAGAATATTAAGTATAATTAGAATAATGTATAATCAGGGAATAAGAATGTTTTAGGTGGTTTAGAAGCAAAATAAAACAGAAGAACTTATGGATAGATGTAACCTTTTATTTAGTTAACTCTCATTTGTTTTTTTGTATATAATGCCTATAGAACTATTGTATGTGTGTCAAAATATTTATCAAATATTTAATATATTATTTAAATTAAAAACATTCATCAAAATTGTTTGTTTAATTTATTTATATAAAATGGGTTTTTAAGATGTTTTCATATAGATGAAATTTCATTATTTACAAATAATTTATAAAATAATTTCTAACTAATTTATAACCAGTGAATTCATTTAATAAACTTGTGAAAACCATATTTTCATAAATAAATTTGTCTTAATCATAAATCTCATTCCAATAGATATAGGTTAATAATAATGAAATTATACAAACAATATTAATAGTATATTTTAGTTAGGTAAAACTAGGCCTCACCGATGACACAAGCTATCAAAGGGATTATGTATTTTTTATAACCAATCCAGACATATTCAGGCATATAAAAAATACAATATATATAATTAATGTAGTTAAATATTAACATAATTTTTAATGAAACACAATCCAAATTTAGTTTGTTTCATAATCTATATTTACTATTGAATGAAATGAAAATTTTCAAAAAAAATTAAGTTAATTCGAATCAAATATTTTATGAAAATAATAGGGTGTAACAACAATTTTTTCTATGGTGGAAGCTGTGAGATATCTAAAAACACAAGAGTTTTAAATATGTATTCCCACACAAATAAATTATAATAAGGAATATGATGTGGTTCAAGAAACTCAAGGAATATAATTGTTTATTACAATACTAGCCATGGATGAAAAATAAGGTAGAAGATGCATTGAGTATGAAGGATCATCATGTTTTGAAAAAAATGAGGATTTATAGGGATCCTTTTTACTTGGATATATTATATATGGATATGGAAATTATCAATAATTCTGAAACATTGTTACATTTTCAAATGGTTTCTAAACCACCTTTACTGGAAAGGGTAAAAAGTTCTTAGTCAAATTATGGTAATTTTCAAAAGAAACTTATAGCGGTTAATGATGGGATATAGGTTTTATTCATTTAAGAATATTGAATTTTAACATTTGGGAAGATGGTTTGTGTTCCCTCTATACCTAAGATAATAATTGTAATTATTGGATGATTTTCATAGATCTGATTCTTTAATACCCCTTAGAAGTATTAAGATGTATTGTAATTTAGAAGAACATTATTTTCTGGATTATATAATTTGGAAGATTAATGATTATATATCAAGTTGTTAAGATTATCAATAGTTTGAAGGATGAGATAACTTATCCTTGAGGATTCATTAAACCTATATCAAATCCTACATTAAACTGGGAAGAAATTACTATGGATTTTGTCAAAAGATTACCAAATAATATAAGAATGAAAGATCGTATTAGGGTAATTGTTGATTGACTAACCAAATCTACACATTTACATTCTATAATAGAGGATTTTACACTAGATAAACTTTAAATAATCAATATTAATGAATTTATAAGATATTATGGTGCACCTCAATTGATGTTTTATGATAGAGATCCCCATTTTGCATCGTGTTTCAAGGTGAGTCTTTAGAAGGATTTAGATACTAAGATTTATTTGAGAACTTTTTATCACCCTCAAACCGATGAGAAATGTGAAAAGTCTTTTCAAAAATTAGAAGACATTTGGAGATCGTGATCACCTGAAACTCAAGGTATATGGGGATATTGTTTACCGTTGGTATAAATTTCCTTTATCAATAGTTTCAATTCATGTATTCCATTGGAACATAAAGAATTATTATATTGAAAGAGTTTTCATACTACATTTTTTAGAATGAAGTTGGTGAAAATTATATTGTAGGCCTAAAACACATAAAGGAAACAACATCAAAGGTAAACACTGCTAAAACCAATATTAAAGTATCATATAGTAGGTAGGAGAGTGTTTCTTAAATCTTTTGAATGGATTTGATGTATCATGTGGTAGATCATATCATTGTAAAATAATATAAAAGGGTACAATAAGGTTTATAATGGAGGTTGATCCACTAGTACATTGGTCCTGATGAACTTATAGAGATAATTGGAGATCTAAATTATCCTTTGGTGATTCCACCTAGCCTTTAAAAAGTTCACAATGTGTTTTACAAGTTATTGTTAATGATGTAGATTCCAAACCCAACACTTTTTCTACCTACAAAAAATAGAATTAGAACCTGTTTTATCTTATTGTGAAGATACTATCTTGATTATTGACAATGGAAAACATTTTTTGATTAATAAAATGAATTTGATAATAAATTTACTCTGAATAATTCATAAAATTGAAGAGGTGAAGTGGGAACCATATGAAAATATGATGAATAACAACCCAAATATTATTATGAGGTTAATGTCTAGAAATTTTGGTGATGAATTTTTATATGGTGGGGAGAATGTGACACTCCAATATTTTTGTATGAATGTTTCATATTTAACATATTTAATTGCTTATGTTGTATGAAACATTCTGTTTAAAACCATGATATACTATTAAATATTAAAATTATCATTAGAATAGTAATGTATTCATTGGAATAGTAATCTAGTTAATAGAATAATTATTTCAACTATAAAAGTATAAATAAAATTTATGTATCACAAAACTGAAAATATGGTATATTTATATCATATAATAAGTAATTAATTTTTAAAAAATTCAAAATTAAGTGTCCGTGTTTTTTGGAAATGTAAATTTATATTAAAGTTTATATTCTTAATATAATGATTTAAATAAAAATACACTTTCATTAAATTTATTCATAAATTTTTTTTTTGATGCATTATAATAATAAGAAATTTTTTTACGACCAAAATTAATTTTTGAAATTTTCACAAAATAAGTTTTAATATTTGAAGTTAATTTTTTTAGAAAGGTGATGCCTTGGATTAGAAATACCAATGCATGAAAATTATTAAATGAAAAATTACATGGTTCCAAAATACGGGATCATTTTACAATATTTTTCATGAAAGGAAATGAGCTCAGTGAGGAGGTCTAAAGTCCAAGAAATGTCTCAATCAATTCCCATGTTGTCCAGTCCATCTACAACCCTGTTTTCTTATTGATAAACATGTGTCATGATATAGTTAATATCGATGAGTGATAGAGTGCATTCTATCCAACGTGTAGTAATCAGACAAGAAATATGAATTACTCCTTTCTAAATCACTTTAATAATGGTCATTGAATCACTTTCAATCTAGAGGTTGTTCCATCCAAAGATCTTGGTAAAAGGAATGGCATGTATAAAACTTAGAATCTCGGTTTCAAGGGAAGTGGTGATGCCACAACTACCCATGAAACAACCAGTAATCTGACCAAAGTGATTCCATAAGAAAGCACCACACCCAGCAGGGCTCGGGTTGCCCTTGGAGGTGCCGTTAATATTGATTTTGATCGATCCAGGGAGAGGGAATCTCCAGAACACCTCCTGGGTGCGATTTGGTGGAAAGAAATAAACCTTAATCTATACCCGCTTTAGGATTTCAAAGTCATGCATGGTGTTCTGGAAATATCCCTATTGAAACAAACCAACGTCATGTATGGCAATAAGAATCTGTATCTGACCAGCATTTATATTAAGTGAGATATTTTTGTGAATAACAGCATTCTGGTCATACCAGATGACATGGTGGAGTTCAAAAACAGCAACTAGGAAATTGTTATTTATTTGTTGAGATCCTTCCATATCTACAAATTTCTTTAGTTCAGTATTAACATATTTGAAATATGTAAATTTACGATATTTAATATTATAAGTAAATAATCAAGTAATTTAGTCATGGGTGATGCATGGATGAGTTAAACACTCATTACTTCTAGGTCACAAGCCTAGGTAATATATTTATTCACATGATTCAATATTATTTATAGTTATGATACAAAATAATAAACCAATGAATAAAATAATAAAAAAAATACATCTCTCCTCAAGTATAAATACCGCCCCTTCTTCTCAAATCATATTAGAATTTATGTTTGTCAATATTCTTCCCAATTACCTTCCCAATACCTCATTCTGTCTCTATTAATTTCTTCTCTTTTATTTTCTTATCTCATTATCTCCTCACCACCCCTTTAAAAATAGGCATGAAAACTCCATTATCATATATATACTATAATATTTTCATTTTATTTGAACAATACATAATTGAACATCATCTCATCCACTTCTATTATAAAATTGAAAACATCGTCCATTATTTGTTGATTCACCACCTTTAAGGATGATGAATTATAATTTTCTAATACCTCCTTCAAATATTCACTTAAACCATTATTATATTTAAACCATTTTTTATTATATATATTATAAGTTATATAATTTTCTTGAACCAATATGTAATGATGATATTATATAAAATTATATAAGTAAATGTTGTTCAGAAAAACTACCAAAATAAATTAAATCATTTTCATTAACATTTTATCTACAGAATCATTCTCATAACATATATCTAAATGAGAGATAAGACCATTTATACTTATGTAAGTTCATTAATTGTAACACCCCAAGTAAATAAAGAATATGACATTTTTATATTTATCCCTATTTGTGAATAAAATGTCAATAATAATTTAAAGGGAACGCTATGCTCGATGGCTTACCCAATACGCAACAACGAGTTCCTCTGAAATCTTACATTTCACTCTAATAATAAAATAATATTCTTTTAAAAGGTAGTTAACACCTAGCCGTTTTAATGGCGGGAATGAATGGAACTAACTACAAAATGATTATATATGTTTGTCAAATATTTTTACTTTTCTCCAATAAATGTTAGAGGCTTAAAATTTAAATGAATTCAATTTTAAGCATAAATCTTCTAATATTCTTTAAAAGGTCGATTAACCGCCTTTTGATGGAGAACCCTTTTTAAATATACTTTTGACAATTTTATATGTTCTATTTGAAATAATAAAATTCTTCTATAGAATCGGGACATCAAAATTTACATTCTTTAAATTTTTGGAATTTTTCCGATAAAGATCAGTTTTAATGAATAGTGAAAAGTGTTGTATTTTAATTCAAAACCTCTTTTTAATATAATTTATTTATATAGTTAGATTATTATTTTAATTGGTTTTAAAGTAAAATTAGAATATATTTTTACCATTTAATCCAATAGTTTTCGTTAGATTTAATTTCACTTTGAAATCGGACTTAAACTAGTGTCAATCTTTTGATACATTTTGTTTCATAAAAACACACTATTTGTCTTGACAGTGGTAATTTATTATTAAATTAATTAATAAAACTAATATGTTTTTAATTTTGTAAAATAGACATCATTTTTGAATTCGGAATATCAAATATAGATTAGAGTGATGTTTTGGTACTTTTCTGAAAAACTTCAATTTTTGATGAATAGTGACACCACTAAGTGGTACTTAAAAAAATGATTTCTTATTTAAATGAAATTTTAGCACCTCTGTGATTTGAATTTCAAAACTCTGACATACATGGTTGTCATTAGGATGTAAAATGTTGTTCAATGGGAATAAAATAATTTTTTTGGTGAATAGTAACTTTTAGGTTTTTAATCGCGATTACAGATAATTTGTGTAATTTAAGGTAAAAATAATGTTTTAATAATATGAAATGACCTATAAACATTTCCTAATCTCATTGGATGTGTCATGGCTGACCAATACAATCCATGGGTCAACTTGGGGACCCCATTGAGCCACTTTGGTAGGAAAATGACATAAATAATTTTTATTTAAAGTTAAAATAAAAATGTCATAAGCATGAGTTGTTTTACTAAAAAAATTTTTAAATGGGTTTATACAAGTCATATTTTTGACTATAAATATTCATTATAAATATAAAAATATTTCATATATCATGATGGTTTTTTTATAATTTTTATACATTAAATAAATTAAATTATTTATGGCATCATGATGATGCAGTGATTACCTCATTATTTAACGTTTTAAATAAAATGAAAAGATAATGTAAATTATAAGAACTAAACTTTTCCAAAAACTATTGGATGGTTATATTTAAAACCCTTATCACCTTATCCTAGAACTATATCAATTTGGGCCCTTTTAAATCTGAATCGCATTCTAAAATAAAGTAACATTTCCATACTTTCCAAGAGTGCCCCTCCTCTCCTCTTATAAAAGGCCCCCACCTCTACCACCTTTCCCACACATAAAAAGCCTTTGGCTCAGACAAACCCTACCCATTTTGTCTCTCCACATCCCTCTATTACTCCTAGAAGCCTCACTTTGAGCATAAGTCTTTCTAAGGAAGCCTTTGAGCTCAAATCAAAAAGAGTTACCCGATTTAATGGTAAAGTCTTCCCTAGTGTTCTTTTGTTTTATTTTTCTTCTCCAACCCCTAAACTCTTTTTATTCTTTTCTTTTGTAACAACACCAGTATCTTCAATATAATAGTATTTCGTTATGTGAATTATTTGAGCTACAATTACACACACCTTCGTCTAATGTTTAATGAACATATTGTTTCTATGGTTGGCGATTTTCTACCTCACGAAATGATGATTGTTCAATATTCTTTTAACACATTTAAAGGTGGCCATTAAGATGTCACTGTATTTTATATATGATATATATGGTATTTATGTTTAATATATGCTTCTGTATTTTATATTTAAAGCATACCTTTATTCTGTTCATGTTGTGCAAATGCGATAATTTCTTATGAGGAAGTGTGGACTACCGCCCCCTCAAGTGATGTGACTCGTTAATGCAAAACATGGAGTGTATAAAGAAATGATATTAATGAACATATGTGACCTATATAACGTATATATTATATTAGAATTATATTATATGTATATATATATATCATTTTTTTAATTCCATTAATATGACAGGAAAAAATGAATGTAGCGTTCATGCGTACGTACAGCCTACCGTCTCCATGAACGGTGCTTTTCGTTTTTATCTCCAAATGATGTGGAATATTATAAAATGAATATGTACTGGATATATATGATATTTTAATCATTAATACTATTCTGGAAATGATTTACTTATAACATCATGGGGAATCATATTTCAAACAAGTTCATTTTTTACTCATGTACCAAACATCAGCAAAAACGTCTGATATGAACTAACTTTATTAAACAGTTATTATAGCATTATAATATGTGATATTAACTGAATAATAATATTTAAAGGAGGTCCTTAGGAAATTATAAATTGACCAAAGTATATTATTCAGTAATATAAAGAAATGAACAAGACAAGTCGGACTTGAGGTAAGGGATCCAACCTCACACTTTCTTTTCAAGTACCCTCTTTTATGTCAATTCATTTATGCTCCATGTTCTTATGTTGGAGGATGTTATTTTATATTAACAATACTGTAATTTGTATTTTTATATGATGAGATACTCTCTCTTACTCTCATCAATTCTTTTTTAAAATTTTTTATGTGGCGCTGTTAGGCTGCCGAGTTTTCATAAGGGATTTTTCATCTCACTTTTATTCCCGTGAGATTTATGCTACATTTTCCACCATTTCCTTTGAGTGGTATATGTACTTCCAATTATTCTACTATTGGTGTAATATAATTTCATTTATGAGTATTTACATCAATTTTGTATTGTCCTTCTTTCATGGGGTGTAGGTTTTGAAAGATACCCAAGTCGGTAAGGGAACCTTTCACCCTCCTCATTTTAAAAGACTTCTTTTGTTATGTCTTTTAATTAACATACTATTAAGTTGGGATATGTTCTTCTATATCCTTAAAGATGTAAATTTTATTTCCAAGTGATGAGATACCCTTTTTATCTCTCATCAACTCATTTTCTGAATTTTAAAGTGACGTCGTTAGGCTGTCCAATTTTACCAAGGGAACTTCTTAACCCAATTTCGATTTATTTGGGTTCAACATGTAGTTATTGAATATGTCCTCCTTTCAATATGTGGGAATTACCTTTTATTGTTTTACACTTAATATCCACTTATATTGGGAGTATTTATATTTTTCACACATAATTATGAGATTGATTTATCCTTGATTTAAGGGTACCTTCTTTACAGGGGATTTCATCTCATCTTACATTTCTATTGAGAATTCATTGTTATTATGCCCCAATTCACTCTTATATGGTGCATATAATGTCCTTTGGAATATTATATCATTAATTCATTTATTCTCATGATATTATAAAGTTCTGATTAAATGTTACTCCTTAATTATTGTATTAAACTGTCTCTCATTTTGTTAAAAACTCTTTAACAAAAATATCATTTCAAATGTTTTAATGATTTATTCTTATAATGATTTCTCGTTAATATCCATGTTTTAAAAATGGTTTTAAGGATTTATTCATTTGGATATTAATGGTTTAAAATTATAAAAGATTCAAAGTGGTATGGGACACTTTGATTCAAATATCTCTTCATTAAAAGATTTAAATGGTTTTGAAAATGGTTTTTAGAATGGATTCATTATTTCAATATCTTAAAATGTTATATTGTTATTGCAATGTGGGAATTTTATATTTCCATTATGCTTAAGCTATGTTCTATGATTATGTTATGGTTCTTGGTCATTGTTATGAATATTGGTGGTTCTGTGATAAACTAAGGGCGGGTGAGCTCGATATAGCTCTCCAATGCATTGGGTAACGCGAAGGGGTTAAATGTTAAGGTTTCTCCGAAGAGATTTAGGGAAAATACTGTGATGGGTATTCCAAACGTAACCAAGAGGGTTACTCCCTATGTAAGAATGTTATGAATTCCTCAAGTTACTTTTATGTCTTATTTTTTCAATAAGTTATTCCTAAATCTTATGATTTCATGAGGCATGAATATGTGCTTATATTTTATGAGTAAAGTATTATTTTATTGATTCTTATGTATACATGGACTAATGTTTTCATTACGTACTTTTATATCCCTTATTGATCTTTTTATGCTCATCCAAAATTTTTGAAATGTTTTTCACAGGTCAAGGGAATGGTACGTGATATGATGATAGTGTCAAGGAAGTGTCAAGAAAGAATCCATGTTTTATTTTAAATATGTTTCTGTTGATGGGAAAAATTAATACTATCTTTAATATAACCACTTTGTTTAAATGTGGAATGTAATGAAAGTTTTATGATCTAATTCTAAAAAACTCTAAACCTGAAAAGATCCTCAATGTGCAATCTTATAATTACTCAAGATTAAGTAAGGTTTAAGGCTGGGGCATTATAGTTGGTATCAGAGGTCGGTTTAGACAACTTTAGGGATAAAGAGTTTTTTTCTAGACACATGGTTAGTCCCTATATCTAATATTTCTGTTAAATCCTTGTTTTATAAATTTTTCTCAGGTCAAGTAAAGTCAGTTATGAATGGAAAGAGCTGGATCTCAAATGACATACCTATCTCTTCCTGATGACATGCTTGAAATAATTATTGCAAAGTCATGTTCGGATGATTATGAAGCTTTTTCTAGCATACAAATCACTTGAAAGAAGTTGTTTGAGATATGAAACACCTCCACTATTCCTCGTTATCATCGTGGATCATGGTTTGTATTTAGAAAAATACTATTTTCACAATATTCTCATATTTTCAAGAAAGGTAAATATTATCGAGGTATTTTCCAATATTTTACCTTATCACAAGAATTTGAAGCATATTATGATTTTAAAAATGGTGCTGAGGAAGGAGACCCTTGCGCAACCTATTTATATTTTATTTTAAAATATAGTCTCTCAGAACATACTTATGGTATTTTAAAATGACCAATAATAGAAATTTTCAACTCAATTTTGGTCCGAATATTTTATAGAAATCATGTTTTATCAGATGTTTTGGAATTATATGTCATACATGATTATTTTCCAAAACTGTTTTTCTGTGAACACCCATATGACCCATGTTGTATGAGGTGTATTTGGATGGAGGAAGAAAATGATTTTGAAGGATCTCTAAATCATTTTTGTAATGCATGGGACTTCTACCTACGTGAACAAGATGACGATGAAACCGAGTGGACGCCATGATCAAGGTATGTTGTTATTCATTTTGGGAATCATTTTATTTTATCTTATGGTGGTGAAATAAGACTTCAATAATTAATATGTTGAGATCGTAACGAATTTGGTTGAAAATGAGAGGTATAAGGAAACTATTGAGGTTTAAACAAGTTAGGGTTATTTTTTAGAGTTTTATAAAAAGGACAATGTGTAGACCATGTGACAATCCATCGCGTCGGACAAAGCTGTGGGAATCGAACCCACAACCAAAGTGCGACTGGTATTTATCGCCTATCACTGGACTACGTGAAGTCCCTGGTTAGTATCAATCATTCTATTTAGTTAAGTGATTTTATGAATTAATATTAAGTTAATTTTGGGTTATCTATGGAAATTATTAACCTATCATAGAGGATATGTGATTAGGTTAATTGCTTTTCAATAACAGACATTAAGAGTAACTGATGTTATATGGAGATAAGTGTTAATTTATACCTTGCAAGACTATGTGACTAAATACTTAAAATATTTGGGTTTCAGTATTAGTTTGGTTTACTTTGAAGTATTTTATCGACAATTTGTTTATTGAATGGTCTTTTTTGAACTTTTGGTATTGTTTGATAAATTTTGGAGATTAAGAATAGATTTGTTTTTTTAAAGGATTATCCTTTTTAGGTATTATCTGATCTTGTAATAACCTTTTTGGTTTTGGTTTTGGTTAAGGTCTAAAGATATTGGAAGTATATAGTTCTCTTTTTTGGATTAGGTGATTCTCAAGATGTTGATTATAGTACTCTTAATGTGAACAAATCTTTCTAAATACTCATCATTTGGAGAAAGTAAGAGCTTGTGTAAGAAATATAGTAAAAGTTAAAAGTCAACATGACAAGTAAGTATATTTCCTTATGATTTAGTTAATCTCAAAAATAAATTCCTCAATTAAAAGTAACTTAAATAAAAAAATGTTTTCTATTAACCTTTCCTACTGGGGAATCAAATACCATTTAACCCATCACCAGTTTTTGATTTTCTGGAGGTTAACTTTCTCCTAAACGTGTTTTCTATCACTCTCCCTCAGAACATGACCCTTTTTTTGTTCCATATCCATATTTTCCTACTTTGAATCCTAGTATGGGTTAACTCGGGTGACCATTGTACTTATCTCCCATTATTTTAAAGTGATTGTTTTACCGACTCTTGTTCCAATGTGGGACTTTCAATGATGTTTCTGACCCCAATTTTGAAATTGTGAGGACGCAATTCCCAAAAGGCGGGAAGGATGTAACACCCCAGGTAAATAAAGAATATGAAATTTTTATATTTATCCCAATTTGTGAATAAAATTTCAATATTAATTTAAAGGGAATGCTATGCTCGATGGCTTACACAATACGCAACAACGAGTTCCTTTGAAATCTCACATTGCACTCTAATAATAAAATAATATTATTTTAAAAGGTAGTTAATGCCTAGCCATTGTAATGGCAGGAATAAGCAGAACTAACTAAAAAATTATTATATATGTTTGTCAAATATTTTTACTTTTATCCAATAAAAGTTAAGGGCTTAAAATGAAAATGAATCTAATTTTAAGCATAAATCTTCTAATATTCTTTAAAAGGTCGATTAACCACCTTTTGATGGAGAACCCTTTTTAAATATACTTTTGACAGTTTTATATGTTTTATTTGACAAAATAAAATTATTCTATAGAATCGGGACATCAAAATTTACTGTCTGTAAATTTTTGGTATTTTTCCGATAAAGATCATTTTTAATGAATAGTGAAAAGTGTTGTATTTTTATTCAAAACCTATTTTTAATCTAATTTATTTATATAGTTAGATTATATTTTTAATTGGTTTTAAAGTTATATTAGAATATATTTTTACCATTTAATCCAATATTGGTCGTTGGAATTAATTTCACTTTGAAATCGGACTTAAACTAGTGTCAATCTTTTGATACATTTTGTTTCATAAAACACGCTATTTGTTTTGACAACGGGAATTAATTATTAACTTAATTAATGCAACTTATATTTTTTGAATTTTTTAAAATAGAAATCATTTTTCAATTCTTAATATCAAATATAGATTAGGGTGAAGTTTTGGTACTTTTCTGAAAAACTTCAATTTTTGATGAATAGTGAAACCACTAAGTGGTACTTAAAAAAGCTGATTTTTTATTTAAATGAAATTTTAGCACCTATATGTTTTTAATTTCAAAAGTCCAACATACATGATTGTCATTAGGATGTAAAATTTGGTTCAATGGGATTAAAATAATTTTTTTGGTGAATAGTAACTTTTAAGTTTTTAATCGCGGTTATAGGTAATTAGTGTAATTTAAGGAAAAATAATGTTTTAATAATATGAAATGACCTAGAAACATGTCCAAATATCATTGGATGTGTCCTGTCTGACCAAGAAAATCCATGGGTCAACTTGGGGACCCCATGGAGCCACTTTGGTAGGAAAATGACATAAATAACTTTTTATTTAAAGTTAAAATAACAATGTCACAAGCGTGAGCTGTTTTACTAAAACAGTTTTTAAATGGTGTTATACAAGTCATAGTTTTGACTATAAATATTAATTAGAAAGATAAAAATATTTCCTATATCATTATGTTTTTTTTATAATTTTTAGACATTAAATAAATTAAATTATTTATGACATCATGATGATGCAGCGATTACCTCATTATTTAACGTTTTAAATAAAATGAAACGATAATGTAAATTCTAAGACCTAAACTTGTCCAAAACCTATTTTATGGGTCTATTTCGAACCCTAATCACTTTATCCTCGAACGATATCAATTTGGGCCCTTTTAAATCCGAAACTCATTCTAAAATAAAGTAACAGTTTCTTACTTTCCAAGAGTGCCCCTCCTCTCCTCTTATAAAAGGCCCCCACCTCTACCAGCTTACCCACACTTTCAAAGCCTTTGGATCGGCCAACCCCTGAATATTTTGTCTCTCCACATCCCTCTATTACTCCAATAAGCCTCACATTGGGCAGAAGTCTTTCCAAGGAAGCCTTTGAGCTCAAATCAAAAAGAGTTAACCGATTTAAAGGTAAAGTCTTACCTAGTGTTCTTTTTTTATTTTTCTTCTCCAACCCCCTAAACTCTTTTTATTCTTTTCTTTTGAAACAACACCAGTATCTTCAATATACTAGGATTTTTTTATGTAAATTATTCGAGCTACACTTACACACACCTTCGTCTAATGGTTAATGAACATACTGTTTCTGTGGCTGGCGATTTTCTGCCTCACGAAACGATGATTGTTCAATATTCTTTTAACACCTTTAAAGGTGGCCATTATGATGTCACTATATTTTATATATGATATATATGGTATTTATGTTTACTATATGCTTCTTTATTTTATATTTAAAACATACCTTTATTCTTTTCATGTTGTGCAAATGCGATAATTTCATATGAGGAAGTGTGGACTACCGCCCCCTCAAGTGATTTGACTCGTTAATGCAATACATGGAGTGCATAAATAATGATATTAATGAACATATGTGACCTATATAACATATATATTATACTGTAATTATAATATATGTATATATATATCATTTTTTTAATTCCATTAATATGACAGGAAAAAATGAAAGTAGCGTTCATGCGTACGTACGGCCTACCGTCTCCATGAACGGTGCTTTTAGTTTTTATCTCCAAATGATATGGAATAGTATAAAATGAATATGTACTGCATATATATGATATTTTAATCATTAATACTATTCTGTAAATGATTTACTTATAACTACATGGGCAATCATTTTTCAAACAAGTTCATTTTTTACTAATGTACCAAACATCAACAAAAACTTCTGATATGAACTAACATTATTAAACAATTATTATAACATTATAATATGTGATATGAACTGAATAATAATCTTTAAAGGAGTTCCTTAGGCAATTATAAATTTACCAAAGTAAATTATTCAGGAATATAAAGAAACGAACAAGACAAGTCGGACTTAATGTAAGGGATCCAACCTCTCGCTTTCTTTTCAAGTACCCTCTTTTGTGTCATTTCATTTATGATCCATGTTCTTCTATTTGAGGATGTTATTTTATATAACCTCACTGTAATTTGTATTTTTAAATGATGATATACTCCCTCTTACTCTCATAAATTCTTTTTTAAAAGTTTTTAAGTGGCATCGTTAGGCTGCCGAGTTTTCATAAGGGATTTTTCATCTGACTTTTATTCCCGTGATATTTATGCTACATTTGCCACCATATCCTTTGAGTGGTATATGTACTGCCTATTATTCTACTCTTTGTGTAATATACTTTTATTTATGAGTATTTACATCAATTTTGTATTGTCCTTATTTCACGGGGTGTATGTTTTGAAAGATACCCAAGTCGGTAAGGGAACCTTGCACCCTCCTCTTTTTAAAATACTTCTTTTGTTATGTCTTTTAATTAACATACTATTAAGTTGGGATATGTTATTCTATATCCTTACTGATGTACATTTTATTTCCAAGTGATGAGATACCCTTTTTATCTCTCATCAACTTATTTTATGAATTTTAAAGTGATGCCGTTAGGCTGTCGAATTTTACCAAGGGAACTTCTTAACCCAATTTCGATTTATTTGGGTTCAACATGTAGTTATTGAATATGTCCTTCTTTGAATTTGTTTGAATTACCTTTGATTGTTTTACACTTAATGTCCACTTATATTGGGTGTATTTATATTTGTCACACATAATTATGAGATTGATTTATCCTTAATTTAAGGGTACCTTCTTTACAGGGGATTTCATCTCATTTTACATTTCTATTGAGACTTCATTGTTGTTATGCACCAATTCACTCTTATATGGTGTATATACTGTCCTTTGGAATATTATATCATGAATTACTTTATTCTCATGATATGATAAAGTTCTGATTAAATGTTATCCCTCAATTATTGTATTCTAGTGTCTCTCATTTTGTTAAAAACCCTTTAACAAAAATATCATTTTAAATGTTTTAATGATTTATTCTTATAAATATTTCTCGTTAATATCCATGTTTTAAAAATGGTTTTAAGGATTTATTAATTTGGATATGAATGGGTTATAATGTTAAAAGCTTCAAAGTGGTATGGGACACTTTGATTCAAAGATCTCTTTATTAAAATATTTAAATGGTTTTGAAAATGGTTTTTAGAATGGATTCATTATTTCAATATCTTAAAATGTTATATTGTTATTGAAATGTGGGAATGTTATCTTTTCTTTTGTGATCAAGCTATGTGTAATGATTATGTTATGGTTCTTGGGCATTGTTATGAATACGGGTGGTTCCGTGATAAACTAAGGGCGGGTGAGCCCGATATAGCTCTCCAATGAATTGGGTAATGCGAAGGGGTTAAACGTTAAGGTTTCTCCAAAGAGACTTAGAGAATATACTGTGATGAGTATTCCAAACGTAACCAAGAGGGTTACTCCCTACGTAAGAATGTTATGAATGCCTCAAGTTACTTTTATATATTATTTTTTCTATGAGTTATTCCTAAATCTTATGATTTCATGAGGCATGAATATGTTCTTATGTTTTATGAGTGAATTATGATTTCATTGATTATTATGTTTACATGGACTAATGTTTTCATTTCGTACTTTTATATCCCTTACTGAGCTTTTTATGCTCATCCCATGTTTTTGAAATGTTTTTCACAGGTCAAGGAAATGGTACGTGATATGATGATAGTTTCAAGGAAGTGTCAAGAAAGAATCCATGTTTTATTTTAAATATGTTTCCGTTGATGGGAAAAATGAATACTATATGTTATGTAACCAATTTGTTTAAATGTGGAATGTAATGAATGTTTTATGATCTAATTCTCTAAAAATCTAAACCTAAAAAGATCCTCAATGTGTAATCTTGTAATTACTCAAGATTAAGTAAGGTTTAAGGCTGGGGCATTATATTGATAACATATAACATAAATTCTTTTTAATTATTCAAATTTTACATGAACTTATGTAAAGTATACAAGTGAAGCAATCATGAAAACCAGGAAAATGAAGACTCTGAGAACAATAAAATTAATTATCACAACACATAAAAATGGAAATGATTAAACTTAAAAAAATATAATAAATCAAATATAGGTTTATTAGTTTTTTAACTAAGTAATTAATAAATATAATTTAATTATACAATACATTAAGTATGTGTATAAAATTAATTTGGACATATTTTAGGGGTTTTATCATCTCACTTTTACTTCTATGAGATATGACCAATTCACCACTTATCCTTTTTGTGAATTTTATACATAATTCCCCTTGATATATCTTATCATGAATATATATATCTTAATTTTATTCAATTTTCCAATTCACTATAATTAATATGGAATGTGGTTTGATTGTATACAAAGTGTTAAATGAATTATTTTCCCAATTACATTTCTTTGGTTAAACCACTACTTCATTGATTATTTCATTCTAAGATTATTTATAATATTCATATTGATTATATTAAGTAATATAAACAATTATTTTCTTTGTATATATAAAAACTACTCATAAACTATTCATTTAGTTAACACTCACACATTTTTTAAAATACTCTCCTAAAAGATTTTATTTCAAAATTCAAAAGTTAAGCTTTTAAATTTTACTGAATGGGAATATTTTCCTATATTCATAATACTATTTTGTTTTCAAGGGTCATTTAAATGTTTAAAGTATTTTTTAAATGGAAATGTTTTCTTTTATAATTTTTTGGATAGTTAAATAAGTGGTTTCAATGTAAAATGGATGTTTCTCTCAAGAATTTTTCAATGAATTAGTTAGAGATTTTTAATCTATGACAATGCTATATATTGAATATTTTTATTATTTAAGTTTTATGAATTTTGATACCATCCACCATATTTTAAATAGTGGTTTGTGATCATTTTTTAATATAGATTTACAATCATGATTTCGTTATCTATATTACTCTTGATATTTTAGGATTATGATTACATATTTAAGAAATTTTTTAAAATTCATATGATAGTCTTAATATGAATGTATATGTTGATTATATTTCACCCCTTTTCATATGAGTAATGCATTGAAATTAATATGATTTGAGTGGGACGCACTATATCTCATTGATGCATATGTACATCTCATGAGAAAAACTAGTTTGGGTATAGGCTGAGGTCTTTCCAGGTTAAGAAATATTGTCCTGGTCAAAGTGATTATAGTATGTTTAAGATGTCCCATAGTACGTATTCCCTCATTTTTATATTAGTTATTAATTATCCATGTGATAATTCAGATAGTATAACATACATTTTTATGTTTCATACTCATGTGAGTATTTATACAGTATTATTTTATCAATTTTTATTCCTTCTATATGATTCTCAAGATTCTGAATAAATGTTCTTTATTTTTAATTATTCGCCTTGTCTTATTATTTAGGTTTATTTATGATAGCATGAAATCTATTATTACCATTACATGAAATCTATTCTCACCAATTTCTTATGTTTTCTATTTCCCATGTATTCCATGATGTATTTTATAATTTAACTACCAGTATAATCTAGGATAATATAGATTTCTCCGAAGAAGTTACTATGTTGTGTTTTATTTCATGTTTTAATGTAAAAATTCTCATTTTATCTTTATTTCTTAATTATCCAAAACAATTTATTACTTTTTTATGTGATTTATTATACTTTTTACCAAAGTAATAATATAAGGTGAATGCTCTAGAATACTAGGGGTAGGTACTCATAGTTTCAATTAGATTATAGTTTAGTAGAAAAATTGGAATGATGATTTTGGAAAACATGTAATATGGTTCTCTAACCATATAACTTTATTTTGGAATATTCCCATAGTTACTGAGCTTATGATTTTGAGATTATTTTTACCCTAAGTGTTTAATTTGTTTTAAAATTTCATAATCTATTTTACATTTCTCCATTTATAAAAATGGATTCTAGTAGAAGTAATTGAAACCCTATTAGTGCATGTATTCCATGTAGGGATTTCCATCATGTGAATGATATTGATGTTGGTGTTTGTGTTGAAATTTGAGCTGAAAATATTATAACTATACATGGAAAACCAACTCAGGATATGACAAATAACCTTAATCATATAGATCATCATAATAAAAAATGTGGTGTAACAATGTTAGTTTTCTTCCTAAGATAGTAACCTTTATTATTAAATGGGAATATAAATCCATTTTTATCTTTATAATTGATATGTTATAAAGATAAGATATTTCTTGCATTGGGAAGTAACAGAATGGAGAAGTTTATAATGAAATTTTATCATATCTCTAGATATGTGGATCAATGGACATAATTAATTTTAATCAAATAGGAGGATGAATAAATAGAAAAAATAAAATGAAAGGATTTTATGGAAATTTTCTCAGAAACATATTTCCCTTTCTAATAGTGGGAAGATATAGAGAGTGAGTTATTAAGTAAGAGACAATAATAGAATGAAAACATTTTTAATCATGAATCCAACTATACAATGTTATCAAGGTATACCATTAACTACCTATATCATCCAAAGAGAAAGCTTTACCATTTATTTTATACTCATAAACAAATTCTAAAAAATAAACTAGTGTCCCAAACATTTTAATCATAATTTTTATAGTATCATGTTCCATGAATATGGAGAATGAATCCATCAATACATATGGATTCTAAGGGAATAAATATAATAATATGGATTCTGAGTAATATAGAAAAGGAAATAATTTATAGAGAATTAAGGGGGGAAATAATTCCCATGTTTTAAAAATTATTGAATGAATAATCAGGGAACATTAGAATTGGTAATGGGAGATTGATATAATTATATAGGAACATTCCACCACGCCCAAGATTACTAGGGAAAGAAATAAATATCCAATGTGAAATGATTTAGTTATAAGAAGAAGGAAATATTTGCATATAAATGTCCATGATGTCAATGTAACTTTCACCATAAAATTATAAGGGAAAAAGGACATTCTTATATAGTAAAAGAAATAAAGGTTGAAGCTCTTAATGATCATGTGTAAGGTGATTTAATCATCTAATCAAATTTATCTAAAGAATTATTTGATTTTTGATTATTGCATAATTTTCCATCCTACCATATTTCTATAAAAAGACGATATTTCCAATTCACTATAAAAATGGAATTTCCTATCAAAAATCCTAGTGGAAGCCTTATTGCAATAAAGTTGTTTTGATAATTTTCTCTTATGACACATAACAATTCTCTAATTACTAATATTATTATCATACCCTTTATTGATTTTTATATAATCCTCTATGTGGACTGGATTTCCAAATATATTTAAAAAATTATTATAAAGAGAATGAATTTATGATTCATTGATGAAGAAATGTAATTTCTTATCTATGGAGTGGAGAGTTAATCATTAGAGTAATATCTAGATCCGCCTCTAGTTGTATTTGTAAATGAGATACTTTGAGATGGAGATTGGATAAGATCTTTTAATGAAAAAGGTGATCTTAAAATTGATTATGTTCCTATTTTAACAGAACACATCAATGCATTTATATTTTAATTACCTAGTAATCCTTCGTAGGGGGGGTTATATTTTCTATTCATAGAATCCATGATCCAAGACCTATATCAAAGAATCCCTATATAATATCAATGTTGGATTTAACAAACTTAATGAAGATGCTAGAACAAGTTAGTGGAAATAGATATACACACCCTAGTGTTTCACCATGGGGATCTTCTATTCATTATGTTAAGAATAATGATAGATCTATGAGGCTGTGAACTAATTTTAGGTATATCAATTCTATTATGATAAATAACATGTATCATCTTCCTAACATTAATGAATTATTTGAACAACTTCATAGAGCTCAATATTCTTCAATGATTAATCTACCTTTAATATTTCATCAATTTCATTTAAATAATTAATATATTCTAAATATATCATTAAAATAATGTATGGAAATTACAATTTTATAATATTTACATTTGAAAAAACTAATTTACCCCTAATTTTTATTGATCTAATGAATAGAGTATTCATGGGATATCTTGATAATTTTTTTATGGTGTTTATTGAAAATATCATGGTGTCCACTAAAAGGTAAGAGGAAAAAAAGGACCACTTTAGTATTGTTATAGACACTCATAGAAGAAAAGAGTTATAAGAGAAGGATAGAAAATGGGGATGTCAGCCACTATTAGTTTATTTTCATGTCCATATTGTATCCAATGATGTAATATCATTTGATCTTGTGAATACAAAGGCAGTCCAAAAAATTCCTACAACAAATAATAGAACTGAGGTATACATTTTCATTGGTTTAAAATTTAACAATTGGTTTTTCATTAACAATTTTCCTATTACCATACTCAGAAACCAAGATTACTCGTAAAGGGGTTCATTTTATTAGGATAAAATAAAGTGATGAATGATTTGAATAATTTATGAGGATATTATTGAATACTACAATCATGACTGTTGACGCTCCTTTCCTCACAGAATCTAAAGATCGGAAAAGGGAATATCTGAGCTCAAAGTGACTAATCCTTTGAAGAAACATCAAAAATCGACAAAGGGATAAAAAAGGAGAACATTGCCCATAGATCGCGCAAGTTCCCTCTTGGTCGCGCAAGTACACTTGCGCGCCGCCTCAATACTTGCGCGACTCCTCATGGTCGTGCAAGGGATTTGCGTGACATATGTGGTAACCGCCTGGTAACCGCCCAGTAACCGCCCGGGGTCTTCTTTTGCCTATAAATAGACCCTGTGGGCCCCCCATTCGAGAGGATCTTTTTTCCAGAAACTCGGATTGAAGCTCCCGACGCCCAAGTCTCTTCTCAAAGCATCCAGAACACTTCTAAGGTAATTTCTTACCTAGAATGGAAGATCTAAAGAGAAGAAGGAAGGCCTAAGTGTTGAAACTTATCAAACACTTGCGCGCCGACTTAATTCCTTCAATATAACTTGCGCGTCCCTTCTCTGGAAGAACCTCAAGAGGATTGTAAAGGGTTTTCTAAATAGTCGCTCAAGCATTTCAATGCTGGTTGAAAATCGCACAAGTACCACCAATGTCGCGCAAGTATACTTGCGCGACCAATACTTGCGCGCCGCCGCAGGACTTGCGCTCCTTTAAAGACTTGCGCATCCCTATCTTTTTGGGTGCCCATCTTGCCCATTTTACCCCTCTTAAGCCATTTCACCTTTCCTATTCAAGATTCAGTCTTCAAGATACTCTTCAAAGCCATTTATGGCATGATTTCTTGATTTGACATCCTTATCTGAGAGGAATTCTGTGAAATATCTCTCAAAGTCTAGTAATTTAAATATCTTTATGTCACCAAAGATTGAGAGTTCATTCATTCAACCTCATCCTTTTAAATGAGAGAATCCTTAACCTGGGTCTCCTTTTCAGGAATAATCCCCAGTTATAAAACCTTTTGATCTGGGCATCCTCCTCAGGAGTAAGCCCCAAATCTTAATCCTTAACCTGGGTTTCCTTTTCAGGAATAATACTCAGTCATAACCTGGGCCTCCTTTTTAGGAGTAAGTCCCAGTCATAACCTTGGGTTTCCTTTTCAGGAGTAAGCCCCAAGTCCCCTAACCTGGGCCTCCTTTTTTAGGAGTAAGTCCCAGTCATAACCTTGGGTTTCCTTTTCAGGAGTAAAACCCAATCATAATTCCCCTCCTAACTTGGGCATCCTCCTCAGGAGTAAGCCCCAAATCTTAATCCTTAACCTGGGTTTCCTTTTCAGGAATAAGACTCAGTCATAACCTTGGGCTTCCTTTTCAGGAATAAGCCCCAAGTCCCCTTAAACTTCTCTTAACCAGTCATAAATTACCTTTGATTTGGGTTTCCTTTTCAGGAATAAAACCCAATCATAAGTCCCCTCCTAACTTGGGCATCCTCCTTAAGAGTAAGCCCCAAGATTAGAGTATTCAAATCTCCATGAAGCACATATAACTTTATGGAACATGTTCATGGATTTTCTCCCTAAAAGTAAATCCTAAACCTTCGTCTATCTGGGCAGTCATCTATACATAAGCCCCAAAACAAATTCTTATGATTGCATCTTTTATGGCACAATTGTCTAAATTTTACCAATACCTCTTGTTTCTCACACCGAGCATGACTCACGTGAGCTTAGAGTGTAAAAGTAATTATGACATTCATCTTTGAGCCATCAATCATAAACATCATATCTCATTACTCGAACTACGTGGGTTCTGATTCCTTTTCCAAAAGAAAGGATACGTAGGTAGCCCATTTATGGGTTCGATCCCAACTTTGAAATAATCTCTGTCTTTCTGAATGACGATAAACTTCAAGTGCCCCACTGAGTGGCTTTAAAACCAGCCTGGTCATCATAATGACTAAGAGACTTTTATATAAATGTTTTGAAGGATACCATTGACCAAGAATCTCCAAACAGATATGGATGATCCTCTATTGATGAAGAACCTCGAATACATATAAAAGATTCTCTAAATTTCTTGCATATTTAATCATTGATTGTTAAAACTAAAGAAGAGCACATTTTATACTTGGTAATGTAATAAGGATTCACGAACATAACTTAAATCTATAAAGAGAGTCCCGGAGTAGACAATAATTCCCCTCAAAAAGGTGTGATGAGTCTGACCTCCCATCCTCTCGACCAATGAAAATTCCCAAGCCTCATTAGCCCACAAGCTAATTAGCGCCTGCCTTTGGAAAGTAGGTCCAAACGGATGTGGAATCATTGGATGTTTCCGGTTCTACGAACAAACCCGTTAGAAACTGATCGGAACGTTTGAATCTCCCGTCCAGGAGGTCATCCCCGGATTCCGCGCGAAACAAAAATGGTGAACCCGACGTGAATCCTTAACCAAGTGAAAGTGATGTTCTTCTTATTTGTTTGGCCCCTTGGGCCAACAAAGCAATCATTGACATGTGCTCATCCAAAAGATGCAGTAGCCGGATTCATCTTGATTATGTCTGTTACATGGAACAGGCACTCTTTTCTCAAGATCTTCTGCAGAAATGGCTTTCCTTAAATTCACCCCTGTGAATACTGCTGCTGTGAACACCTCTACTGTGAGGTCTGCTGCTGTGAAAACCAATGCTGCTACTCCTGCTGGAACGTCATCCGCTCTGAGGATGACATCACCAACTCAGCGTCTTCAACGATGTGTTTCTAATGCACTGGTTAAGGAGTACCGTCGCAACGGTACTATCCCAACTCTGGAGGCCGCTCGTCAATCCCTCCAAGTTAACAATTTTACCTGGTCGTCCGGACAACGGCGACCAGCAATCAAGAAGCAGGCGGTGCTGACTACCGTCTCCAACCGTTTCGGGTCGTTATCCCCTGAACGCAATTTCCATTTACTCCCTTATTCCGAGGAAGTAAATGATCAGTTCCCTCGGGGCCTTAATTCAAAAAGATAGGAGTCCTTCTCAAGGGCTCCCATCAACAATCGCCGCCAGACTCGTGCGGTAGTGCGCCCTCAACATGATGAGGGTACCGACTCCAGGCATTCAACTCAGGTTCCTCGAACCCGAGCAGGCAAGATGAACCGCCAGAGACGGAATCCGGTTAACAATAGGCAGGTTGTCATCCCTGCCATCTCCGGAGAAGTCCACCAACCTAACTTGGTGTCAAACAACGAGCAGGCACACACACCTGCCCGTTTTAATTCAGTTGTCCAACAGGCTCGTCTGGCAGCATCAAGCCGATCCCGCCAGGCAATTCCGGCGGAGTACCATAGGCAGGAACATACACCTTCTTATACATCATCAGTTAGTCAGCAGGCTCGTCTGACTACATATGATGGATCTTGTCAACCGCGTTTGGCGAAGTGTAATCAGCAGGCACATACACCTGCTAATACTAATCAGGCCTACCAACAGTCTCGCTTGGTAGCACACAGAGAAGTCAGTCGGAAAGTCCCAACGACAAATAGGGGGCAGACTAAACTCTCTGCCTCCACACTTGAGTACTGTCAGGATTCACTGATAGGAAAAGGAGGACAGGAGCAGGCACATACACCTACTCCAAGCCCGGAATGGACGTATATCCCTGTTCCGGCGGCTGAAGTCACCAAACATATTTTGTCAATGGTGAAAGAGCAGAAGCAAATTCCTGCTCATATTCTGGATGCTTGTCAGGATATCATAACAACTTCAGCATCATCTCAGGGACAGACACATAAATCTATCCCTAGCAATGGAGTGACACATCAACGATTCACTCCGGAACAGACACACACATCTGTTCCAGTCCAAGAGGGTTATGGGGCATACTCTCCCATATCATACGGACAACCAAGTCAGGCACATACGCCTGATTTGAGCGATGATCGTCAGCCTAACCTGACCATCTTTCCTGATCAGGCACATACACCTGCTCAGAGCAATCACTTTCGTCATCAAGTGGTTTCTAAAGCGAGTACGAAGGCATCTAAGAAAAAGATCCACCCAGCACAGTCAGGAGATCAAAGTCCAATCTGCAACCAAGCCTTGCTCGATGCTGGAGTTCTTGAAGCCCTCAGACATTTATCTGTCGGAATTCAAGATTCTACTCCCTCAGTTCCCAATAATAGGAACATTAATTTTGAAGGTCTTCAACAGACACTTCCTCATGAAGACTTGCTTCATGAAAATTCGGTCAATCTTGAAGTTTCTTCTTCAGATGAGAACCACAAGAACCCTCTGTGTGGTCAGAAGGCCAAGGAGCAAGAGATTTCATCTTTTGCTGTAACCCATCATGACGGTCCTCCTCATGGTGATGAACTTCGCTGCGAAAGTCCTCTCCGCAGTAGTGATTCAAGTTGTCTCGAAAATTCTTCAGAAGGCAATGTAGTGACGAGAAAGCCCTCCTATCTCGAGGCACTTGCAAACGTAAAACCAGTCATGTCTGATGCTTTACTATCGGCAGGTGAAACTCTTTCTCCATCAGAAGATAGCCTGGGGTTCAGATTATTCTCCGAACCTTCCCTGGGTCATTCATCTTCCAGCATGAATAGTGATTCCTCTACCAATCCTGTTGAATCCAATGAAGCAACAAGGAAACACCAACTCTGGTCCAAACAGGTAGAAGAATCTTCATTTAATGATAAAGAGGAAATGCTGAACATGAGGAAAAAACTGGCAAAAGGTGAAGTACCAGTCATGTTTTGGCCTTTGGCTGATTCCCAGTACGACATTCCAAAGATGTTGACGGATGATGGAATCCATGATATTCGTCTCAACATATGGAAAACTCTTTGTCAATTAAAGAAGAAGGTATTATCTTACGATGAATATGAAAATCATCTTAAGATAATAGAAGGGTTACAACGCCAGATTGATTTGGCATCTCTATCAGTCTCTCGGTATCCGAAGGCTGAAAAGCAACAGAGAACCCTTCAACGTTCATGCCTTGGCGCACTAAGAAGATTGCGTCAGTTAATTTCCAATGCTCCATCTAATGTTCATATCAGAGGATGGGGTTTTCACGGAGCACTACATTTCACAGTACTTTCCGGTCAGCAAAGCCCGCCGAAAATGGTCTCATGCAATGTTATTGCCCATGGCCGGCCACAGTCAATGGGCTTTGTTCATAATCAAAAGATTGCTCGAGAACAAGCTTCAACTAGTTCCTCTCAAAATCAAGTATATAGAGAACAGGTTGTTGAATTGCTCCTACATCAAGCAGGCGAGAATATTGCACAAGCCTCTCGTCTGGAGAAAACATGTCATCAAATGACAGAAGTTTCGGAAATCATCCAACGGTCTGTTGAACCAGGTGATAAAAGTGGATACAGGTTAATGCATCCAGCTAATTTCCGAACTAAGATTCGCAAGATCAAGAGAGATTTCAAAAAGATCTCAGACATAGCATGTCAAGAGACACCCCAGCTTGCCAGACTGGGGACTTCTCTAACCCAACCCTCAGAATCAACGAATGGGATTCGAGGAGTTGAGCGGAAGCAGCAGGAATATGCCCAGTCCACCGGACTGGGGACTTTTTCAAATCTTCAATCCCTCCCTCAGAGAAAGTCAGTATTCTCTCGATTAGGGAATAAGCCTCAAGAGGAAGGAAGAGCCAAGCTGTCAGGAGATTCTCTCCAAGTGACGGTTCTCCAAGAAGTTCCTGAGGGATCAAGTCAACGGAATGCCATGTCTCATCATGGACATGGAAGAAGACAATATCACAGAAATGCTGATAGAAAGGATTCCATGCAATATGCATCCATTAATGTCATCAATGCCGTTGTTGCTGATTCACCAGATGAGGCTCAATCAGAGGGATCAGACGAAGAGGTTCCTGCTCAAGAAGTCACGCACACAGACCCAAATGAAGAAGGTGTGCGCACACGTAATCAAAGGATTACCCAAAATCTGGGTATTCCTTCAAGTAACCCACTTCCCCCTCTCCGAAAAGGATCCAATAAGGGGAAAGGTAAGAATCAGGTTACTTATCACCCTTCCTCTGAAGGAGGTCAATCACTCTCATTAGAGCAAAGGTTTGCACAACAGGAGGAAGAAATGAAATAATTAAGAAGGTTGAATGCAGAACTACTTCAGAATAGTCTTCTTCTTAAGAATGCTGAAGTCCGACAGCCGAAGGAATTTGTTGTAACTACTGAGATGGATCAAGAATATCCTCCTTTGTCAGTACACCCACAGAAGTCTAATCCTACGGGTCAAACGCAATAACGGTTGGCAGCACTACCATCAGTTGCAGCACCAACCACCACGTCTGTCCAAGCTCCATTCATTGCACCTACCCAAAACCAAGTTCAACCTGATGTTTCTCAAAAGTTAATAACTACTATTGAGTCATTAACAGCTCGGTTAGAAACTATGGAAGGGAAACGGGCGCAAGTTCAACCTGAAAAGAAAGTTTACCCTGAATGGGTAGATTCAATTTCTCCTCCATCCAGTTTTGGAAACCCTATTTTCCCTACTTTCAATGGATCAGGCGACCCTGAACAACATTTGACGCATTACGTGTCTTGTTGTGATCCTATGATGGGAACTCCAGAGCAGCAAGAAGCAGTGAAACTCAGATGCTTCGTGCGAACCTTGCAAGGACCAGCTTTTGTCTGGTATACAAGCTTGAAATCCCGGTCAGTCATCGGATGGGAGGATCTTCGTCAAAAATTCCTTCTTCAGTTTAGCTCAACTTTGCCAAAAACGACAGTTTTCGATCTTACAAACTGCAAGCAAAGGGAGAATGAATGAGTCTCTGATTTCATTGCTCGTTGGAAGGGATTAACGTATTCCTTGAGTTTATCACTCCCTCAGGAGGAATTGTTGCCAATCTGTGTGGCAAATTTGCGTGACGAATTACGCACGCCATTGACCCCTGTGAAATACACAGGAGGGTTTCGAGACCTTACTTCAATCGCTCAACAGATTGAAGATTCCCTTATAAAGGCTAAGGTTAAATCTCGTGTAATTCCATCAGCTCCAGGAAGAAGAATGGGTAAAGCAGAAACTGCTACAGTTATGCTTAAACAGGCACCTGTACCTATTTCTACTTCAAAACCTTCATCTTCTCGAAGAGCTCCACCTCCTGAACGCCAACAACAAAGGCTGTTTCGTCCAAATGATCAAAAAGATCAACGACGAAAACAATTTGAGGATATGAAGAGTAAAACATACTCTTTCCGAAGTGAGCAAGTTCCTGGTTACTTCATTTCAGCTCTGGAAAATAATTTGGTTCAATTACCAGTGCCGAAGAGGCCAAACAAGGAAGGAGATGAAGACTGTCCCAATTATTGTCCCTTTCATCAAATGTTGGGGCATCCCATCCAGGAGTGTTTCGTCTTTAAAGACCTCCTTCAAAAGATGGTCGACTTAGGACAAGTCAAATTGAAGGGTTCTTCAACTCATGTAGCGTGTATTACCGCTACAGATCCAGAAGAAGGAGGCGAGTGGCAGGAAGTCAAAAGCAAAACTGCGAAAAAATATGATGATTGGATGGTCAGAAAGACAATCAATCGGACCCATTCCATTTTGCGAACACAATTGAAGAGGCCAATTGTGTCTCCTACAAAAGCTGCAGTAAAGCCTCCATCAAAGGACAAATCCTCAAAAGGGCAGCGCAATTCAAAGAAGAAAGAGGAATCAGGAGAAGATGAGTATGCATCAAAGACTAAATTGTCATTGACTCTGGCAGATTTCATGCCATCTACTTCAAAGCCACGGGCACCGTCCCACCAAACGGCACAGCCTAAACAGGCTAACCAGGCTAACCAGGCAGAGTCTTTATCAGACGAAGAGTTAATCTTTGGTTCTATTAATATGATTCAATTAACAGATTCATATTCCAGTCTTGATGAACCTGAATTCCCTGTATCAAATAAGGGAACCCGAGGAAGTTCTAGAGGTTCAGGATATAGGGGAAGACGTGGATCTTTCCGAAGCCACTACTCTAATTCTAACCCTGCTAGCACTGTATATGCAGCAGAAACTCGTGGTATAGCCCTTCAGCGAGCTCAAAAAGAACAAGCAAGTTCTTCTGCCAATGGCCAACTCAGCTTCGGCACATTTATTTTGGAAGACCGATTAAAGGTTCCATCTTCTTTATCTCAGCAAGTAAATGGATCTAATCAGTCTAATTTTCCAAAACCAAAGATGTTTCCAACTTCAATACAAGATGCATCAGCTTCCAAAGCATCTGCTTCCAAGGTACCTGCTAAACCGCATATTCCTATTGGGAAACGCAGGCCTCTAGATCAAAAGTATGATATATTGAAACACTTGGCCCAAGTACCAGCCAAATTATCAATTTTGGATGCTTTGAATCTATCAAGAGATCTTCGGGAAGCACTCATCGAAGCTTTTTCAAGTCCTCAGGAGTTTGAAGCTGAAATTGCTGCAGCTAAAATTTATCACATAGAGAATAATCCTGCAGAATGTCATGCAGTGATATCTTTTACTGATAAAGATGAAGATGATGTTGTGCATGGGCACATAAAACCTTTGTACTTATCTGGAAAAGTCAATGGTATAGATGTTCGAAGAGCTTTTATTGACAATGGTTCAGGAGTCAACCTCATGCCCATTCGTACACTTCGTCGATTGGGCCTCACGAAATCTGATTTATCTCCTTCTACCATGATGTTGCAAGGATATGATAAAAATGAACAAGAACCACTGGGAGAAGTTACACTCAGAACTCAGTTTGGAGATCTTGTTTCTAATTCGGATTTTATGATTGTTGATCAGGACTCAGCTTTCAATATCTTGCTTGGAAGACCCTGGCTACATCAGCATGCAGCTATTCCGTCATCATACCATCAATGTCTCAAATACTGTTTCGATGGTCAAGTTGGAACATTGTATGGTGATAAGGCCCCGTTCAAGACATGTGAGTCTCAATACATTGAGGCGGAATTTTATCACATGAAAGGAAGAGAAAAATCTACAATGAAGGAAATTACCAAAGTTAATGCTCCATATGGTTTGGAAAAAATTCCAATAAATCCATTTTCACATGTGAGTACAGATTATGTGTTACCTATCAGTCAAATTGACAAAATAGGCCCAAATCAAAATACTCTTATGGAAAGATCCATAATATCAATTACGGCAATCGAGCAAGACAACATGGGAGAAATTGGTAACTTACCAAGCAGTGATGAAAGCATAAGTGGTGACGTTTTCATTTCGTCTGCTGAAATCCAACAAGTCTATACTTCGCTAATCAGGCAAGAAGAAGTTATAGCAACACCAGAGGTGAATATTGATGTCGATTCTCAATCCATCATCTCCTCTTTAATTCCCAAAGAAGACCCTTTATCATCAATAGGGTCGGAAATGGAAGCTTCTTCTTCAAAATGTGAAAATTATGACATCTCTTATGGTCATGAGAATTTCGTTTTTTCATCTACTTTGCATGTAGAAATGGAAGAAATAACACATGATGAAGAGGAAGAGGAAGATCTTAGAGATGCTCCTCCAACATTTGAAGAGGGTATCTCTACCACTATGGATGAACTCAAAGAAGTAAATCTGGGTACAGAGAAAGATCCACGCCCCACTTTAATTAGTGCGGCCATGACCCTTGAAGAACAAGAGATGTATATTTCTTTTCTAAAGCAAAATAAAGATATTTTTGCTTGGAATTATACAGAGATGCCTGGCCTTGATCCTGATGTTGCCACCCATCATTTGGGTATGCCAAAAGAACATCGAGGATTCAAGCAAGCCGCGAGAAGAACACACCCAACCTATGCTTCCAAAATCGAGGCTGAAGTGGATAAGCTTATCAAAGCTAACTTCATTAGAGAAGTTCAATATCCCAAGTGGTTGGCTAATATTGTCCATGTAAAGAAGAAGAACGGACAAATTAGGTTTTGCATCGATTTTAGAGATCTTAATCGGTATTGTCCCAAAGATGATTTTCCAGTTCCGATTACAGAACTCTTAATTGATGCGACGGCTGGCTATGAAGTACTTTCTTTTATGGATAGATATTCTGGATATAATCAGATCCGAATGGCCCCAGAAGATGAGGAATATACAGCCTTCAGAGCTCCACAAGGTGTGTTTTGTTACCGGGTGATGCCCTTTGGTTTAAAGAATGCAGGTGCAACATATCAACGAGCCATGCATCGTATCTTCAAACCTTTTCTAGGGAAATTTGTTGAATGCTATGTAGATGATTTGGTGGTTAAATCCAAACAACGTTTTGATCACTTGGCTGATTTGGAAATCATATTCCACAAGCTTCGACAACATAATTTGAAGATGAACCCCTTAAAATGTGCTTTTGGGGTAACCTCAGGAAAATTCCTCGGCTTTGTTGTACGCCATCGTGGTATTGAAGTCGATCCTGAGAAGACCAAATCAATCCTTGGTATGTCACCTCCTCAGAATTTGAAAGAATTAAGAGGACTTCAAGGACACTTAGCCTATATTCGGCGTTTCATCGCCAATTTGGCAGGCAAAAGTTTACCTTTTACCAAATTATTGAAGAAAGGAGTCACTTACCAGTGGACTAAAGAATGTCAAGAAGCATTTGATGTTCTCAAGAAATACCTCTTGAGTCCACCAGTACTCATGCCACCTGTTGAGGGTAGGCCTCTTATCCTCTATGTGACAGCTTTAGAGCGATCATTGGGTGCCTTTCTCGCTCAAAAGAATGATGCTGGGAATGAAAATAGTCTCTACTATCTCAATAGAACTATGCTTGAAGCAGAAACCCGGTATTCGAGTATTGAAAAGTGCTGCCTAGCATTAATCTTTGCAGTTCAGAAACTGAGACACTACCTACAACATCACGAGGTCCAATTGGTATCTCGTAATAATCCACTCAAATTCATCCTTAGTCGTCCAATGCTTACAGGACGTCTGTCAAGGTGGGCGGTTATTCTACAGCAGTTCGACATCCAGTATGTGTCTCAAAAGGCAATTAAGGGCCAAGCTCTGGCTGATTTCCTGGCTGAACACCCTTCAGTGGAAGACACGTAATCAGATATCGAACTCCCTGATGAGGAAGTTTTTTCTGTTCAAGAGAGTCCTCAAACATGGGAAATGTATTTTGATGGTGCTTCTAGAAGTCCAACAGGAAAGAAAATGGAAAATCCTAAATTCAACAAAGTTGGTTTAGGAATTGTGCTCATTTCTCCAGATAAGGCAGTGTTACCTTATTCCTTTTTGTTGTGGGAAGGTGGTACCAATAATGAAGCTGAATACCAAGCTCTCATTGCAGGCTTGGAGTTAGCACTTCAAGCACAAGTGAATCACTTAAAGGTGAAAGGTGATTCAGACCTGGTAATCAAACAAGTCAATGGGGATTATGCCATCAGAAAAGAAGAATTAATCCCTTTGTATGATTACGTCAGAGAGTTAATGTCGGAATTCCCTTCAGAACCGACGTTTTCTTATGTCCCAAGATCACAAAATGCTGAAGCTGATGCACTGGCTAATATAGCCACAGCTTTAGCAGATCCAAATCAGGATGAGACAACCATCTGTATTGCCCACCGTCGTGCAATTTCACCTTATGTTCAAGTCAGAACAGAGGAAATTAATGAAATTAGTCCCATTCCTGAACCGTATGGTCATACCACAGGATGGATGTCACCTATCAAGGAATACCTTCAAAATGGAACACTTCCACCTGATAGAGCCGTGAAAGAACAAATTCGGCGACGTGTGGTCAATTTTACTCTTTATGATGGTCCAAACCACCTCGAGAAAATTCTCTACAAATGTGTTTTTGATGGAGTTATCTTTAGATGTATTGATGGTGAAGAGACAATGGCTGTCATAAAAGAAGTACATGCAGGAGTCTGTGGTGCCCACCAGTCTGGACATAGACTGTCTGATCAAATTCGAAGGCTTGGATACTTCTGGCCTTCAATGATACAAGATTGTGTTAATTTCACAAAGAAGTGTCATTCATGCCAAGTATATGCCAACTTCATTCATCAACCTCCAGAGTTGCTTCATACAGCTAAATACTCATGGCCATTTTCCACATGGGGAATGGATGTGGTGGGACCTTACCCTTCAGCTACGGCCAAGCAGTTTAAGTACATTCTTACTGCTACTGATTTCTTTTCCAAATGGGAAGAGGCAGTACCTCTCAAAGAAGTCAGTTCTAAATGCATAGTTAGCTTCATCAAGTCTAACATCATTACTAGATTTGGTGTCCCTCATACCATATTGACGGACAACGGCACCAACTTCTGTTCTTCTGAGGTAAAGAAATTGTATCAAGAATACAACATTAAGTCCAACCATTCATCTCGATATCATGCAGTGGCTAATGGCCAGATAGAGGCCTTCAACAATACTCTTTCAAATATACTGCAAAAGATGGTGGATAAAGATAAGAAGTCATGGCCTGATAAACTCTTTCATGCTTTATGGGCTTATTGGACTACCACTCGCAATGCAACGCGGTCTACTCCATATTCATTGGTATATGGAATAGAAGCAGTCTTGCCAATTGAAGTTCAATTTCCCTCACTCAGAATAGCCATTTGTGATCAGTTGTCTACAGATGAGCAATCCCAAAAGCGGTTGAATGAATTGGAACAGCTAGATGAGAAGAGATTGTGCACTTTGCACCACTTGGAAATCTATCAGAATCGGATAGCACGAGCTTTTAACAAAAAAGTTCGTCTTCGTTCATTCATTCAGGGAGAATTGGTATTGGTTCTCAGAACACCAATGATACCAGGAAAGAAGCCTCCCAAGCTTGAACCAAAATGGGAAGAACCTTATTCAATACATAAGGTCTATTCCAATGGAGCGTATTCTCTGATCTCAATGGATGGAGAACTCATCACGACTCCAACCAATGCCAGATTTCTGAAGAAGTATTTTGTATAAACACAAAATATGGTCCCCAGAACCAAGACTCTTACAATTGGTTCATACAGCATGACCTTAAACTGCATCAGCAATGGTCCAGTATGACCTTAAACTGCAACTTTGTCCAACATGACATTAAACTGTGTCACCATATTTTGTCTGAGATGACATTACACTATATTTTTGTCCTAGCAACATGACATTAAAATGTGTGGCACTTTCATCGTCCAGCATGACGTTAAAATGTGTCATTTCCCTTATCGTCCAACATGACGTTAAACTATCACATTGGTTACTAATTCGTCCAGCATGACATTAAACTGTAAAAAGTCCCCAGAACTGATATCCTCATATTGGTTCACCTTAGTCCTAGCTACATGACTTTAAACTGTACAGCACCAGTTCGTCCTTGCTATATGACGTTAAACTATACAGCAATGGTCCTGTATGACCTTAAACTACATCATCCCTGGTCCATGTATATGACCATAAACTATTTACGAATCCCTTATGTCCAGCAAGACGCTAAACTGTGACGTCCTAAACTACATGACGCTAAACTGTATAAAAGTCCCTCATGTCCGGAAAGACGTTAAACTATATAATCATCAAAAGTCCAGCATGACATTAAACTGCACAATCCCCCTTTCGTCCAATATGACGTTAAACTATTTTATCCCCATCGTCCTAACTACATGACGCTAAACTGTACAGAAAATCCTTGATAGGTCCTACATGACATTAAACTGTATTTTGTTCCTGCTACATGACACTAAAATGTGCAGCACCAATAGTCCTAACTGCAAGACTTTAAACTGCATAGTCCCCTTTTTTATGTCCTACATGACATTAAACTGTACATCGTTAAGGTTGTTATTACCTCTTGTTTCTCACACCGAGTATGACTCATGTGAGCTTAGAGCGAACATCAACCATAACACTCCCTTTGGGCCACTAACCATGTGTAAGTCCCAACAATATTTTTTATTAGATCATTGTCCACAAGAACAACTTGATCATTTATTCATTCTTTAATTGAACTACACGGACTTTGATCCTTGCCCTCCAGGCTGGGTATGTAGGCAACCTCCCAAGGTTCAAGCCCAAAAACAATCTCTTCACATCGGTTCACCACCATCTCATATGATGATGATGTGTGAAACCACCCCTGAAATCAATATCTTTACATTGATTCACTTTCGTCCTTGTTATATGACGTTAAACTATACAACACTTTTGTCCGGTACGACAATAAACTACAATATTCTTTGATTTCCTCATTTGAGAAGGAACCTTTATTAACATTGATTCTTTTTCAATCATGGTTTTCATTTCCAAAAGACTACGTACATACATGGTAATGCCTAAACTTTTTATCTTAGGTTAAAACCATCATTGCACTAAAGTCCCCTTTCACCCTTCACATGTACGAACCAAATTTGTACTAAGGGTAATTCTAGAACTACGTGGACTTGATTCCCATCCTTATGCGATACGTAGGAACATTCGAGTGTCCCTCGAATCCAGTCCCAAGTCTTTTGGGCCTAACCCCAAATTTCACTTTCAGTCCCTTGACTGAAAAGTCTTCATGAAAACACACACTATGTATTCATTATTATGGTCCGAATTCTATGACCTTAAACTAAAGATCACTCATACTTTCATCCTGCACGACGTTAAACTACATTTCAAGAACTACGTATGGCTTGATTCTCATTCTTATGAGATACGTAGTGAAGTCCAAAATTTCAATTTAGGACCCAGCCACAACATGATTATGGTTTTCATTGACCTATGTATCTCTATATACATTGGACAATACCCATCTTTAGGTATTATAATCCTAACCTTAAATATTTTCAGATCTTCATAACCCTTTTCATGACTTCTAGTCACAAAAATGTCAAACTTCTGAGAATTCTTTTGCCTGACTATGCAGCACGTGCCCATAGGTGGCCTTGCATAAACAGTCCACATAACAGACTTGTCAGCCAAAAGATGCTATTTTATTTGACTATGCAGCCAATGTCCATAGGTGGCCCTACATATTTCAACCCCCTAACGGGTTTTGTTAGATAATAGTAACTTCATTCTTGGGAAGAATGCCTCTTTTGTCCTTATTTGTCTTAAAACGACAGTATGTAGGGATCCGCAAAAAATAGCCATCCTTAACATATTTGTCCCATATCCTTTTTCATGATCTGAAAGTATTCAAGTCTATGGTTTATTCTTCTTCCCTACGTTTGGGTCAGACCTTCGTAGGAGTGATATTCATCCAGTTCTTCGATATTCTTGTTTGGAAATATCTTCTCCATATTCAAGTACCTCTTTCCATACAACAAACTCTATGCTTTAGAAAATTTGAATCTCCATAAACTTTCACTGGCTTTTAGCACTAGGAAAGTAAATTTCTGGGAGTTCTTTTGCCTGACTATGCAGCACGTGCCCATAGGTGGCCTTACATAAACAGTCCACATAACAGACTTGTCAGCCAAAAGATGCTATTTTATTTGACTATGCAGCCAACGCCCATAGGTGGCCCTGCATATTTCAACCCCCTAACGGGTTTTGTTAAATAATAGTAACTTCATTCTTGAAAACTACTTCTTCTAATGCCTTTTAGCTCTTTTTCATATCATTCCCCAGATTCAAATATTCTTAAGCCATAGTTTACATTTTTTTCCCTCATACTTGAGTATGGTAATATGTTTTCAGATAAATTGTCAAGGAATTGAATCCATTTTTTAATCCATTTTCGATCAAAGCTATTTCGACCTTAAACATTAGCCCCTTTATGTCCGGTGTGCATGACTTTAAACTGCCCACACAAAAGACAAAGGAACTCTGAATAAAAGTCAAGTTCCAGCTCACTAAATATACATTTTTTGTATGATTTAGGTAATATTGAGCAGTTAAAAGATTCAAAGTTTGTAGGGTTATTTGTAATAATCCTAGTAAAAATCAAACTATGCTTACTAAGCCCATTGGCTTAAGTAAATTTGAAGCAGGTAATGGAAGAATGCAAGTACAAATGATTGAATACAAAAGTGTTTTTCATTGATACACAAGAGTTAGAAGGACATCCACAGACTGGAATCTCTTCTCTTTTTTCAAGAATTACAGAAGATTGTCAATATAAGTCTTCATTTGATGTATAGCATCCTGAGCCTTATCAACAGTTACTTGAAGCTTGTGCACTTGACCAGCTTCACTCTTTTCAGCTTGCTGAAGTGCCTTCTTAGCATCTGCAATGGCTTTCATGCCATTCATATGAGTTTCATCCAATGATTTATTAAGCTAATCAAGTTCCCCAGTAACAGCATCTAACTGTTGCTGGAGTTGCACCTGCTGAACGACCTTTTCTTTTATTTTTTGCTTCAGATCCTTCATCTTGACAGCATAATCAGCTTCAGCCTGGGATATCGCAGCCTCAAATTCGCCTATGTTGACTGACAATTTCACTCTGGTCAAATCTTCGCGAATTATCTGTATTTGCTCCCTCCTGAAAATGATCTGTTTCACCGCAGCATGGATCTTTTCATACCCAAAACCACCAAGTCCCATTATAACAAATTGGGATGACAATCGGGAAATTTTTGATGGTAGCTCTTCTAAAGGCACCCCCGATATGATGTTCCATGTGTTATTCCATTCCTTACGTCGTGAAAAGCTGAATGCTTTAAGCATATCTGGATCTGATTCAATATCATCGTCAGAAGGGGGTATGTAATCTGGAATTAGCGCGCTTAGGGAGGTGCTTTGTCCTGCTCTTTCCCCCCTGACTTGTGCTTCTTCACTTTCAATTCCCGTCGGGACAGAGGCTGAGGCCTCATCTTCGGGTCTAGTCATTGCAGTTGATGGTCCTGCATGATTAATTGAAAGGTTTAGTTAGCTTCAAAGGATAACAAAAGAATGGATTGTCTTGCGAATAAAGTACAAATCACAAATATTGTTATCCATTACCCAATGGTGGTTCAGCAACCTGAGAAGACTTCTCCTTATCTTTCCCAGTTTCAACAGGATTTTCAAGATGGGTCTCAGGAGAGTTTATTGGATTTATCTCTACTTGAGCTAATGTTTCTACAATGATAGGGTTGACATCAGTGTCCACACCCTCTTCGGGCATTGGCAGTTCAGCGGCCTCTACGGAAGAAACTGCATATTATTTTACATCATGGTTAGAAGTATATTTTTTAAAGAAAAAAATTTGGGCGAAGGGTAGCACTCACGCCCAAGGTCTTCTAAATCATATGACAACTTAGCATGATCATAAAATTCTTCAAAAGTCATTCCTTGATTCATCATTTCATCCAGTGATACTTCAGAATCTTGATTAGTCTCACCAGTGGGAGCATTTGCTACGTCTTCTTGCCGACTTATGTCCTGCAACCCCTGACCCTGGACAGCATCTTCAGTGACAGGAGGGATACTGGGAATGGATGGTAGCTCTTCTCCAGGAGCAACCAAGTCAGCCTGAGTCTGTGATTGTTCTACAGCACCCTCCACGACCTTTGAAGAAGGATCAGTCCCTTCCCTCAAGGGAGAAATTGAAGAAGCCCCTGCAATCCTCAGAAATATGAGTAACCATATGATTTTGGGTATAAACTCATGATTGTTCGAAGGACTTACCACTGCTAATGAAACGTTTAGCTATGGATTTCCTCCTTCGTTGCCTTGGCTTCTTTTGTTTTTTCGGAGTATCAGTAGTCTCCCTTATTGGCACTTGGATTGGCGAATGAAAGGCTATGTCCAGTGCCTCATTCATGGCCTGCTGGCCTGGAGATATCTCACCTGGTTCGTGAGGAGAATCAGCAGCAGCCCTGATAGCGGTACCACCAGGGCTATATTGTGGCAAAGGAACCCCAGTTCCTTTCTTTGCAAGCTGCAAGATGAAGAAAATAACTTCCTTAAGTAACAAAGCTTCAACTAAAATCAAGTTGCAAAGAAAATAAGGAAGGAAAACTTACATCTTCAGGAGCCACGTACTCTTGCCATTCCTCATCTCCAGAACCACCAGCCCCCTCATTGGTGCCACGATCAATCATTTCCTTCACCCGCCTGGTGATAGGAACCGAATTATCGGTGGCATATATGAGCATTTCCAGCTCTCTGATGTAAGCTCGCACTTCATTGGGGTTATCTCCGTATTGAATGTCTTTAGAAGCTAGAAGATATCCTATCCCAGGAAGTTGTAGGCCCTCACACAAATCCAGCCAGGCAGTCTCAGTATCACAGTATAAGCTCTGCCATAGCTGAACAGCCTCTGGTCTTAGATATAAAGGCTGTGAGGAAGGTCCTACAATTTTTTATTTTAATTTCTTCCCGATTCCTGCAACTACAAATAGAGAATAAGAAAGTGAGACTTATTACTTTATAAAGTAGCAGTGATTGAAGTTATTACAATCAAATAACTCACCAGGAGCTGATGGAGTGGGTCTTTTAACTCTGGCCGGAGGATTGTATCGTGCACGAAACCGCTTTGCTGCCGGTTGTGCCTCATCATCCCCATCGTGATAATCCGATGAATCAGTTCTAGAAGAGGAGTCTGTTGAACCTATTTCAGGTGGAGAAGCGTCACCTTCATGAGGAAAAGTTTCTTTCTCTATAGTCCTCTTCCTCTTTCCCACTTGATATACTGGGTGATTCAATATTCCTTTAGGGTATGATGCTATCCAGTGTTCGGCATAAAATGTAGTCAGATAATGTGCCGCTTTTTCAACTGGTAGATCAAATACCGCCCCAGTCTTCTCTCTTGATGTCAGCAACCATAGTTGTCGAGCAACCATCAGATGTTGCTCTAACCTGACATGTACTGGAGGGGATACAACAATCTGTTGCAAACATTTGAATTGGCGTGCAAATCTATATGGAGCATAGGCCTCGCATATGATTTCTCCATCAATCCTGGCTACTAACACGCCATCCCTGTAAGCTAGCATGTATGCCCTCAAATCCAAATGGGTTTTCCCATCCTCAACAAACCGCCCAGATGGCGGACTTCCATAAGGAAAGAAGTTGAATTCCTTATACATGCTTAGTCTTAATTTCATGTCATAACCATTAACATCTAATGGAGCAATTCCCGAGAATGCTTGCACTGATGGTCTGAAAGAGCTTCCAGGAATTTGTAATCCATTCTGTACATTGTAAGTCCTGAAGTGAGTGGCGATCCTTCCCCACAAAACCTGGAATGGTCCCACTATTCCTAAAAAAGATTTACCCTGGAAGACGTGAAGTAAACTCCTGTGAATCTTTGCTAAAATGGGGGTAGCTAACCCAACCATTTTTCCCTCAGCCAACTTGGCCGCAATGACGAAGGTCCCTGGCCTAACGCCTCCCTTCGAATCCCTGACCGGCAAGAGATAAACACTGAGCCACATTGCCAAGAAACCCGCCAGACGAGTTTTCTTTGGAATTCTTTGATTCACTTCATAGCCCCATTTTTCAAACTCTCCTGCTTCTAGAGTTGGCCAGAATGTGCCGGGAGCTCCTCTCTTCTCATGTTTTGGACAAGTTGTAGGACGTCTGGGCCGGGTATCCTTGGATTTCTTCTTCTTGGATCCTTTTTCTTTTGGCTCCATCCCTTTCTTCTCAGTTAGAAACACATTCATCCATTCTTCCGGATGGATATCTTTTCTAAAATGAGTTAATGAGGTCTCTGAACTCTTGAGCCTGTGAAAGATTTTAAATAATTCTCGAGCCAAAGCAGGAGTCTTCTCTGGATCATTCCAAGTCACCTTGGGAGGAATGAATTCATCATACATATCGCCCAAGATTGGAGCTCCTGAAATCTTGTGGACATCCCACAAACTGATACATACTTCTCCATGAGTCAAATGGAAAGAATTAGTTGCTGGGCTCCAATGGCTGAGTATCTCTGGCACGAAGTTATCATGTCTGTAAATATATGTTTGCCCAACCCAAACAGCCTCATATATTGCAGCTCTCTTCAGATCCTCAATAAACTCTGCGCAAGTCTATCGCACCCAGTATACCCACATCCAAGTTGGCTTCACACCTCCCCCAGGACGGAAATCCCAACTTTTCTTCCAGCCTTTGGATTGATCCATCTGAGCATTTCGGAAGATTGAAGGATGACAATGTGGTTGAAGCTCAGGTGTATGTTTTTTTAGATCTGGTGTGCAAGGGCTATGATGCATCACATAAGCCTTCTCCACTGTTCTAGCAGTTTAAAATACTCCTCCGCCTGAGATATTTGCTGAAGCAAAATTGGTATAATTCTGAAACCAAGAAAATGGAAGATAATTCTTTACTTCTGGAATAATGACTTCTTGCAGATGACCATGACCATACAAAGGTAGATAAGTGCAGTGAGGAAAGTCGCGATGATATTTCTCCAGATACTTAGCCAAATCTGGAAGAGTACTGTCTTTGACAGTATAGTAATCAGGGCCAATGATATTCATCATATCATCTATCCGCTTGCTAGCCAGTTCATCAATTAATCCAGGTCTAAGAGCCATTGAATCTGCATAGGAGTTGAATAAATTAAACTCTTAAGTGGGTTTATTGTTTCATAAAATTTGTGAAAGAATTTGGAAAAAAATGGCTAAGGCATTAAGGCGCGCAAGTATGCAGATGTCGCGCAAGTGGTACATGTGTCGCGCAAGTTTATGTCGCGCAAGTATTACCGCGCAAGCCCTATTACCTTGAGAGTAGTGCGGCAGCGAGGAAATAGTGAAAATAAGAGACTTGCGCGGCGAGGAAGACTTGTGCGGCGAGAGCTCGAGAAATCCGGAAATCCAGATGCATGTAACGGAGATGAGGTCGGGTATTTATAGGCCAGGAAGCCTACCTACGCGCCGCACCCAGAGCGCTTAAGGCCTGCGCGACACAGACTTGCACGCCTCCCTCTGCGCATTGAAAGACTTGCGCGCCCTCCTTTTTCCTTTGGAGGGATTCAATTTCCTCAGAGTCAAATCCTCATTTTCTCTCCGGATCCAACTCTGAGGGGGGACTTTTGTTGACCCTCCTTTCGTCACAGAATCTAAAGATCGGAAAAGGGAATATCTGAGCTCAAAGTGACTAATCCTTTGAAGAAACATCAAAAATCGACAAAGGGATAAAAAAGGAGAACATTGCCCATAGATCGCGCAAGTTCCCTCTTGGTCGCGCAAGTACACTTGCGCGCCGCCTCAATACTTGCGCGACTCCTCATGGTCGTGCATGGGATTTGCGCGACATATGTGGTAACCGCCTGGTAATCGCCCAGTAACCGCCCGGGGTCTTCTTTTGCCTATAAATAGACCCTGTGGGCCCCCCATTTGAGAGGATCTTTTTTCCAGAAACTCGGATTGAAGCTCCCGACGCCCAAGTCTCTTCTCAAAGCTTCCAGAACACTTCTAAGGTAATTTCTTACCTAGAATGGAAGATCTAAAGAGAAGAAGGAAGGCTTAAGTGTTGAAACTTATCAAACACTTGCAAGACGACTTAATTCCTTCAATATAACTTGCGCGTCCCTTCTCTAGAAGAACCTCAAGAGGATTGTAAAGGGTTTTCTAAAGAGTCGCTCAAGCATTTCAATGCTGGTTGAAAATCGCGCAAGTACCACCAATGTCGCGCAAGTATACTTGCGTGACCAATACTTGCGCGCCGCCGCAGGACTTGCGCGCCTTTAAAGACTTGCGCGTCCCTATCTTTTTGGGTGCCCATCTTGCCCATTTTACCACTCTTAAGCCATTTCACCTTTCCTATTCAAGATTCAATCTTCAAGATACTCTTCAAAGCCATTTATGGCATGATTTCTTGATTTGACATCCTTATCTGAGAGGAATTCTGTGAAATATCTCTCAAAGTCTAGTAATTTAAATATCTTTATGTCACCAAAGATTGAGAGTTCATTCATTCAACCTCATCCTTTAAAATGAGAGAATCCTTAACCTGGGTCTCCTTTTCAGGAATAATCCCCAGTTATAAAACCTTTTGATCTGGGCATCCTCCTCAGGAGTAAGCCCCAAATCTTAATCCTTAACCTGGGTTTCCTTTTCAGGAATAAGACTCAGTCATAACCTGGGCCTCCTTTTTAGGAGTAAGTCCCAGTCATAACCTTGGGTTTCCTTTTCAGGAGTAAGCCCCAAGTCCCCTAACTTGGGCCTCCTTTTTTAGGAGTAAGTCCCAGTCATAACCTTGGGTTTCCTTTTCAGGAGTAAAACCCAATCATAATTCCCCTCCTAACTTGGGCATCCTCTTCAGGATTAAGCCCCAAATCTTAATCCTTAACCTGGGTTTCCTTTTCAGGAATAAGACTCAGTCATAACCTTGGGCTTCCTTTTCAGGAATAAGCCCCAAGTCCCCTTAAACTTCTCTTAACCAGTCATAAATTACCTTTGATTTGGGTTTCCTTTTCAGGAATAAAACCCAATCATAAGTCCCCTCCTAACTTGGGCATCCTCCTTAGGAGTAAGCCCCAAGATTAGAGTATTCAAATCTCCATGAAGCACATATAACTTTATGGACCCTGTTCATGGATTTTCTCCCTAAAAGTAAATCCTAAACCTTCGTCTATCTAGGCAGTCATCTATACATAAGCCCCAAAACAAATTCTTATGATTGCATCTTTTATGGCACAATTGTCTAAATTTTACCAATACCTCTTGTTTCTCACACCGAGCATGACTCACGTGAGATTAGAGTGTAAAAGTAATTATGACATTCATCTTTGAGCCATCAATCATAAACATCATATCTCATTACTCGAACTACGTGGGTTCTGATTCCTTTTCCAAAAGAAAGGATACGTAGGTAGCCCATTTATGGGTTCGATCCCAACTTTGAAATAATCTTTGTCCTTCTGAATGACGATAAACTTCAAGTGCCCCACTGAGTGGCTTTAAAACCAGCCTGGTCATCATAATGACCAAGAGACTTTTATATAAATGTTTTGAAGGATACCATTGACCAAGAATCTCCAAACAGATATGGATGATCCTCTATTGATGAAGAACCTCGAATACATATAAAAGATTCTCTAAATTTCTTGCATATTTAATCATTGATTGTTAAAACTAAAGAAGAGCACATTTTATACTTGGTAATGTAATAAGGATTCACGAACATAACTTAAATCTATAAAGAGAGTCCCGGAGTAGACAATAATTCCCCTCAAAAAGGTGTGATGAGTCCGACCTCCCATCCTCTCGACCAATGCAAATTCCCAAGCCTCATTAGCCCACAAGCTAATGAGCGCCTGCCTTTGGAAAGTAGGTCCAAATGGTTGTGGAATCATTGGATGTTTCCGGTTCTACGAACAAACCCGTTAGAAACCGATCAGAACGTTTGAATCTCCCGTCCAGGAGGTCATCCCCGGATTCCGCGCGAAACAATGATTCTACGTTTAGTAAATGGTGTGTTTATAATTTATATTGATGAATCAAAGAAAGGATATGATTGCCTCCTTATACCGAATGGTATAATTATTTCTTATGAATCCAAGTAGTTAAAAACTCATGACCAACATTATCCAAAAAATGATCTTGATTTATCACCTATATTGTTTTATATAAATATATTGAGACACAATCTCTATGATGAAATATGAGAGAGATATATAGATCATAGTAGTTTGAAATTTATCTTATCACATAAGGAAATCAATGTGAGGAAAATGTGATGGGTCAAGCTACTAAAAGATTATGATAGTTCAATACACTACCACCTAGGGATGAAAAATAAGGCATTAGATGCATTCAGTACGATGGAGCATGGAGGTATGATAAAAATGGGGATTTTTAGGAATATTGTGCACATTTATCTACTAAATATATATTTTCGAATTATCAATAAAGTTGACAAATCACAAATTTTTTAAACGTTTTCCAAACCACCTTTATTAGAATGAAAAAAAATGTTAAATGTCTGATGATGACAATTTTCCAAAAAAAATTACAATTTTGATTGATGTTAAATTGTTAGAATTCATATATGAAGAATGGATTTTGAAATTTGAGAGGATAACTTTATTTCTCTTTCTATAAATAATCTAAAAATTGAATTATTGGATGATGCTCAGAGATCAAATTTCTCTATAAACCTTTGAATCGCTAAGCTATATTGAGATTTAAGAGTATAAATCCGGTGGGATAATAAGAAGCAAGAAATTTCTAATTATATGTCAAGAAGATTAGATTATCCATAGGTGATGTCTTAAATAAAATATAAAAGATGAGTCATGTAACCTCTACTTATACCTGCATTGATATTGGATTCAATTACTATGTATATTATCCTTGGATTACCAAAGTCACCAAAAATAAATGATTCAAATTCATCTAATTCATCAATACAGGTACTCTAGTTTCCAGAATATAGAGAGGTTATTCAAAATAAGATAAATCAAGTTCCAATTTTATTTTTTCACAACTGAGAACATGTGTTGGGTTTAAGATATACTTCTTTAACAAATATATGTGTAACACGATATATATTTTATAGATTCTAGGTGTCATCACCAAATAATAAGCAACAACTCTAATTCTCTCTATAATTTCAAAACTTATGATGTTCCTAGAACTCATTTTCCCTTTCTTATGGAACCTTATGATACCCATACATGGATATAAAATAAAAAACACATGATCTCCCACTCGAAACTCCACATACTTTATCTAGTTTTCACCGTAACACTTTTTCCTACATTTAGCATCATTAATATGGGCTTTAGTATTATTTAACCTTTCTATTTTCTCATCTGAAATATCTTGTACTACGTGCTTCCTTTTATTAACTTCATCCCCAAAAGTAAGAGTACAACATATTTTTCTACATAATGGTTTATATGTTTCAATTTCAATAATAGAATTGAAACTGTTGTTATAGTAAAACTAAACCATCAGTAAATTTTGAAATCACATACCTTTAATGTTATTAGAAAAGGATCTTAACATATCTTCTATGTTTTTATATAATTTTCATATTATACGTCAATTTGAGGGTGATATTTAGTGCTAAAATAAAGAATATTATCTAAATAATTTTGAATAATATTCTATAATTTTATTGTAAATTGGGTATCTTGATGACACGCTTCCAACAGAGGTTCACCATGATGTCTTAATGCTTAATTAATATAGATTAATTCAAGGTTACTGAGTGTAAATTCCTCCCTTATATCAAGGAAAGGTGAATATTTGGTAATTTAATCAATAATTTACTATATTGAATCATTCATTCATAGATTATTTGGTAATCCACTGAAAAATCCACAGTAATGTCATTCAATATTCATGTAGGTATAAGTAGATGTTGAAAAACTCCTCTTATATTTTTTCTTTCATCATTCACTTGTTGAAAAATGAAACATATTGATACATAATTAGTAATTTCCTTCATGATATTATCCCCAAAAAATGTTCCTTCAAATATTCATATATCATATTGCTTCTATGGTGTATAGAGAAATATCAGAGATGAGAATCATCTAATAATTACCTTTTTAGATTCTGTATCATGGGAACAAGAAACCTCTTCTAAAATTTGAAAAAAAAAATATTTATATATGATGTCTAAAAATTTACCTTCATTCAAATCTATATTTTTCTTTTGAAAATTATCATCATCAGACTGAGAGAATTATATCCATTCCAATAAAGGATGTTTAGAAACCATATGAAAATATAGTGATGTTTCACATTCCATTATAATTCCCATTCCAATCATTACTAGATCCATATACATAGGATCCTTCATAATATTCATTTTGTTAATAACTCCATGATCATTCATGCTCAATGAATCTTCAAACATATTTGTGTAAGGACCCGTGTTTTGAACCGGATTAAAAAGAAAGGGAATTTGAACTTTTTCCTTTAATGAACCGGTCATTTTGAAGACCGGGCTTTGGAACAAGGTTCAGAAGGTTGTAACCCTTATTTTTAATGTTTTTGGCCATGGATGAAGTCCCGTTAAGTATCTTGGGTGGCCCGAGAGGTTTCTAGAAGCGTCGGACCCTTGTTCTGAAAGAGCAGCAAAGGGCGCACGGTTGGCACACAGTTTGGCTAACCATGCAGCCTACATTGTGCTGCCTTATTTTAAGAGACAGTGGCTTGTGCATGGGCTACGCATGGTTTCCCAAATCGTGCTTTTATCCCATGCAAGAGATGTCTTGGAGGTAGAAAACTCTGCACGGTTTGGCAAACCGTGCAGGTCGAACCGTGCGCTCGGGTGTGTTTTGTGTTTATGTTAAAAACTAAAATAAAATAAAATAAATTAAAACCTAATCTAATCTCTAGCTCACCCTCACTCAACCTGCACGACACACAGGAAGGGGATCTCCCTTGAGCCGCGTGAGACCCCCCCTTCCGGCCTCCAATCGATTGATCTCCCTCCTCCAATTTATGGTTGTTTCTCCACCGGATATCCATGGTAAGTTCCCCTCTTGCTTCTCCTCCCTTCCTCCAGTTTCTTTTCGAACTAATCGGTGCCTGGTGAGGTGCGGACGAACCCTAGGTTTTTGAGGTGATCCAGTTTTTATTCTTCTTTTTATACTAAGTTATATGGAAGGTCTGTTGGGACTCCTTGGTGTGTGTTCCGGCAACCGCCGCCGAAGGCGAAGCAGTTCAGGTGGTTTCGGATTGTTGGGTTGGTTTCAGTGTAAGTTTTTCACCTCTTGATTTGTTTCTCACTTGTCAAATTTTGGTCTTTTGATGTTAATGAGTTCCTAGCATGTTGTTTATAGTGCGTTCAAGGTTTTGGCACGGTTTCGAGTCGCTAAAGACTAGGCGACTCACCTGCGACTCTTAGTTAGAAAGCACCAAGAGCCGGAGTGGACGGATGGATCCACCTTGAGGTAGGGTCCCTATCCTTGCCCTTTAATTTAAGTAAAGTGAAAATGAGTTTAATATTGCCCGGCCTTTGCATTTTAATTATGAAAGTTAGTTATGATTGAATGTTTCTGTGAAAATCGTGTGAATTGTAGGAATAAGATAAAAGAGTTTTCATGGTCACTAAACTAATGATTTAATAAAAAAACCCAATCAGAGGTGTGCTTCCTTCAAGATAAAAAGTAGTGATAGGCTTTTTATGCTTGTCTGCTTAATTGTTGTGGTGCCTTTTTATGCCTTTTATGTGAACCTGTTTTGTTGAGACAAAGGGAATGAAAATGTTGTGATATATGTGTTTGGGTCAATTTTCCATGTTAGGAAACATGAGTAATTTGGTAACCCTAGTGGGATGACCTAAATGAAATGTTCCCTCTAGAATGTATGAAAGGGTTAAATATTGATAAACATATCCTGCACGATGAAATGGTTAAACTAGAAATGAACGGATTAGGGTGGTACGACCACGCCTTTAGATAATGTAATGATCACAACTTATGTTAGTAAACTAAAAATGTTAATTACTTGATATAGATATTTAAGAGGAGTTTCCATAAGTATATATGTAATAAATATGATTTTGATGTTATTATAAATACTTGAGAGGAGTTTCCTTAGATATACTTTTGATGAATGTGTGTATGGGCACTTTTATAGAAATGAGATATATGATTGATTGTGAATGTGGAATGTTTACTTGAAATGCATAAGAGGTACTCCCTTATGCATTGTATTAAAATGATGATAATGAATTTGTATGGTATTGGATGGGAGTCATTCATACCCCATTCCATCTACTCTGAATAGTTGTGTGTTTGGATGGGAGGCTGTTATACCTCATTCTAGAGTGATGAGTGTGACAGATACGTGGTTGGATGGGAGGCAGTTATACCCCATGCTAGTGTGACAGTACATGTCTCGAAGGGAGGCATTCATACCCCTTTCCAGTAGATTTCAATTGATGATTATAGGTCTGGAAGGGAGGCATGCTTACCCCTTGCCAGTTGACTCCAAGCGATGTACATGTTTGGATGGGAGGCAGTTATACCCCATGCCAGTTGAATAAATGTGATGGAAGGGAGGCATTTGTACCACTTTCTAGTTAACTTCTATGGATGAGATGCATTCTTACCTCGTGCCCACTAATCTCTATACGTGTACGGAAGGGAGGCATGCTTACCCATTTTCAGTTGACTTATATGGATGAGAGGCATTCTTACCTCATTCCCATTGTTATCTTTATTAATGGGTGGGAGGAATTCTTACCCCATGCCATTTTTAATCTAAATGATTTTATATATTTATATGTGGTGACATGATCAGGTTACTTTACAGGAATGAGCCAAAGCGGGTATAACCGTCAGGTGTCCCTTGGGAACCTAGACGGGTGTTGTTTACTTATGTAATTCTTCTTGCTTAGTTCTCTATACATGCTCACTATTTAATTATTATACACTATCTGGATTGGGTTAGACACTGGTGGTGCCAGCCTACTAAGTTTTATATATCACACCCTACTCAGGCCGCTATTGCACTGGGGTACCCGAGTAGACCCTCTTGTTTGCAGGACCTATGTTGTGTGTTGTGATTTTGTACCTGAGGAGTTAGGATCAAAGGACCAAGCGGGAGCTTGGGATGCTCAAGGGATTGCTGTCGGGCTTTGCTTTCCTTTCTTTTGTATTAGTAGTAAAGCATGTTGTTTTGTTTACTTCTTTTATATGCATCATCATCTGTACATGCTTGAATTGTAAACTGGCATTTTCCACCTTTTATAAAATGGATATTATTACCTGTCTATCACTGCTGTCTTTCAATTGATTACTACTCCCACTATTGAATGATATTTACTCTTATTATACTACTACATACTCTGGCATGAGGGTATAGTCTCCCCACTGTCATCCCCTGAGACCCTCGCTGCCAGTCGGTAGCCTCTGGCATATGGGGAGATGCGGTTGAGGCCATGTGACCCACTGGTCCGGCCACCGGTTGGATGGAAAGTCAGGCTGAGACGTTACAAAGTGGTATTAGAGGGTGTTTGTTTTCTTTTTTACTTAATTTTTTGGGGTGGTAGACAGGTGATTAGGAAAGTGTCAGCGCTTGGCTAATAGCCGCGCTTGGGACTAATCACCACACGTATGTGAAATGACCAAGTGGCCAAGACTGGGAATTGTTGTTCATGTTGTTTTCTATTATGGTTGATTTGATTTCACATCGAGTGATTGTTGTATTTCTACTACTTATGGTTTATGATATTTCTATAATTTTAACCTTGGCCTGATATGGCAAGGAAACTGCATTTCATGCATCATTATAGGAACATAGTGATTAACATGCCATGCATAGTGGCATGCCATGTAGTTGCATCTTAGTTTGCCTGTAAAAATATGCTTAAGTGATTATATGCCATTCTTATGTGTTATAACATGTTTCTTTGATATAGCATGATGGTGTGTTCACTTCTTACAAGAACATGCTAGTTATGTTTTGATACGTTAATATTGGCATGGGCTAAAATATATTGGTTGTGATTACGAAGGGAGCCAGTTCTCAGTTGTAAGGTGTATGGGAGCCTTATAGCTGGGAAAAGGTAACTCATGTATTCGGCCCTTTGGAAAAGGCTTCTAAGTTTATGATGCTATGGTAATTTGTTTTCGATTAAAAGGGGGAGAAAAATTCCAAACTATAATGTGTATGGGCACTCTATAGGTTGGTAAGTGGCCACCCATGTCGCTGGACTGTTGTATGTGAGCATGTTAAATTCTAAATTTGGAATCTAGTTTTGATATAAAGGGGAGTCAATTTTCAATCCATGAAGTTTATGGGCGCTTCATGAATTGGGAAATAGCAACCCATGTTAGATGAAATGACCATGAGGTGTGTTGAAATGGTTTTAAATGTATGAATCATTTGGTTTTAACATGAAACGAATTGGAGAATGTGTAAGTGCAACTCGACCAAAGTAGTTCAGTTGAAAAGTGTTGTATGAGATAACCCAGTTGGGGGGGGGGGGGTTGAAATTGTTTTAAAAAAAGGAACTGACTAATTCCTTTGGGGTTTCTTTTTGAAGAACTTGAGATGGTTAAAAACGGGACCTTCATAGGTGACCTTTTGGTTAAATGGTTTTGTTTTTATTACTTTCTTAATAGATGTGGGATTCTTGATGAATGTTTAATGTTCTTAAAATGAAGTTTTTTTTGTGAAACATGCATGTTTTCTTGATGTGTAGTTGAAAACTTTTAAATGGGTAATTTTTATTCAAGGTAAAGTGTGAAGGGCTTGGTAATGGAATCTGTGGTGGTGTGTTGAGACCATAGGGAAAGGGGGTAGTTTTGAGATTCTCATTTAGTTTCCTTGGAACGGAACCAGAGCTGTTTTCTGTAGGCATTATTTGTTTAGCGATGTTTTGATGATTGGATTTTGAGCACAGTGACCTTGTTTTGTGGGACTCGATGATGGGGTCGAAGTTTGATCTTCATATGGGGCTAGCCCGTGTTTGGTAGCACCCTTAGAATTTTAATGCCTTGCTTGTACCGTGAGTTTTCTAATGTGAGGTGTCATTTGGGTGTCGTTGTCCCTTGTTGGACTCTTGTTTTTCTGATGACACCCTTGTTCGAATTATCGGTCGTTTTGTTTTCACTTTCATTACGGTGTTTGTGTACTAGCACGTTTGTGCTCGGCTAGTGTATATTCTTTCCCTTTGACGACAAGGACTCTCCTATGGTTGGGAGCACTTTGCGTCGAATCTGGTAAATGTATCCTTCCATGTAGAAGAGAAAGTGCCTGTAATTCCTTCCTGAAATGGGTTGATCTTTTTTTAATGCATGTGAGGCATGCGGGTTTAAAACATGTGAATGCGTTGGCAGGTAAAGATGAGTTACCTACTTGATGTTGACCCGTTGAGGTTCGACTATTCCTCATTCCAGTGTTCTGGTATGATTAACTGGAATATGTCTCAATCCTCTTAGTGTATTTTGTTTAGCGACAAGCATTCCCCCTATCTTTTCCTCATTCTAGATGCACTAAGAGAGCATCGGTCTTATCTGCGCAAATGCTTTTAAGCAGTTGGGCTTGACCGGACGGTTCTCTTTCGGCGTTGCATGTGGGATGCGTGGTTTCTGTATGGATTGATCTTGAAACGTCATCAAAATTCAGGTGTAGGATTCAGTGAATGTGTTTGTGCTAAACGTGTGGTGCATTGGAGAAAGGTGTTATGGTTCTGTTTGAAATATGTCGTCCATTTAGGTCGAGTGTTCTTGTGAATAGTCAGCCGGAGATGGCTTGACTCGAGGTGCATGTTCAATGTTTATTTTCGGTGACATACCATTCTCTGGCACATCATCAGGTAGAGGCGAGTGCGTTTTGTGTCATATGGTTCCTTATATGAACAACCGGATTGACTTGGGCCTTGATGTCGATGGAGAATTGACCGTTTAATCTGTTTCAAATCACGCTAGGAGCGTTGTGTGAACACTTGGGGTGTGCTTTGAAAGTTATTTCCAACGGTGGTCTGAACTGTAGTTTGGAGTTCATTTCTTAATGTTAAAAATCTAAGGTGGGAAGTACCTAGGTCTTGAAGCTTGGTGAGATGACGATGGGTTCGTGTCTCTGGGTAGATGGGCTTGAGAAGAGCCGTCTTGGTGTTTGGTTGGGGAAACGAGCATTGGCTCGAGTTTTAGTGTCTTAAGCGCCGTATGGTTTAACGGAAACTTAAATGCATGTTGGACAGTTTTTAACATAAAATGATCATTTGAATGATGCTTCATGACCCTTGAAGGTTGGGTGATGTGTACCTTGTTCCCGAAGGCTTCTCGGGGACGAGAAGTTATAAGGTGGGAAGGTTATAAGGACCCTTGTTTTGAACCGGATTAAAAAGCAAGGGAATTTGAACTTTTTCCTTTACTGAACTGGTCATTTTAAAGACCGAGCTTCGAAACCAGGTTCTGAAGGTTGGAACCCTTCTTTTTAATGTTTTTTGGCGTGGGTGAAGTCCCATTAAGTTTCATGGGTGGCCTGAGAGGTTTCAGAAGCACCAGGCCCTTGTTCTGAAGGAGCTACAGAGGGCGCACGGTTGGCGCACGGTTTAGATAACAATGCAGCCTAAACCGTGCGGCCTTATATTAAGAGACAGTGTCTTGCGCACGGGCTGTGCACGGTTCCCCAAACAGATCACATAGCCCGTGCGAGAGATCTCTTGGAGGCAGAAAACTTCACAGGGTTTGCGCATGGTTTGGAAAAATGTGTGGGTCAAACCGTGCACTCGTGTGTGTTTTGGGTTTTTGTTAAAAATTAAATTAAAAGAAAAAAATTAAAACCTAATCTAATCTATCCCTCACCCTCACTCAACCTGCACGACACACAGGAAGGGGCTCTCACTTGAGCTATGCAAGAACCCCCTTTCAGCCTCCTCTCGATCGAGCTCCCTCCTCTAATTTCTGGTCGTTTCTCCGTCGGATCATCATGGTAAGCTCCCCTCTTGCTTCTCCTCCCTTCCTTCGGTTTCTTTTCGACCTAATCGGCGCTCAGTGAGGTGCGGTCGAACCCTAGGGTTTTGAGGTGATCCAGTTTTTAGTCTTCTTTTTATTTTAGATTATGCGGAAGGTCCGTTGGGACTCCTTGGTACGTGTTCCGGCAACCGCCACTGTAGGAAAAGCGGTTCAGGTGGTTTTGGATCGTCGGGTTGGTTTCGGGGTACGGTTTTCACCTCTTGCTTTGTTCTGCACTTGTCGAATTTGGGGATTCTGATGTTTATGAGTTCCTAGCACGTTTTTTATAGTGCATTCGGGATTTTGGTGTGTTTTCGAGTCACTAAGGACTAGTCGAATGGCCTGAAACTCTTAGTTAGAAAGCACAAAGATCCTGAGTGGACAGATGGATCCACCTTGAGGTAGGGTCCCTCTCCTTGCCCTTTAATTTAAGTAAAGTGAAAGTGAGTTTAATATTGCACTGCCTTATCATTTTAATTATGCATGTTAGTTATGATTAAATGTTTCTGCGCAAATCATGTGAATTGCAGGAATAAGATAAAAGAGTTTGCTTGGTCACTAAACTAATGATTTAATAACAAAACCCCTCAATCAAAGGTGCACTGCCTTCAAGATAAAAAGTAGTGATATACTTTTTATGCTTTCCTGCTTAATTTTTGTGGTTCCTTTTTATGCCTTGTATGTGAACTTGATTTGTTGATTGTGAATTTGGAATGTTTATTTGAAATTCATAAGAGGTACTCCCTTATGCATTGTATTAAAATGCTGATAATGAATGTGTATGGTTGTGGATGGGAGGCATTCATACCCGATTCCATCTACTCTGAATGATAGTTTGTCTAGATGGGAGGCAGTTATAACCTATTACAGAGTGATGAGTGCGACAAATATGTGGTTGGATGGGAGGCAGTTATACCCCATGCCAGTGTGATAGTACATGTCTAGAAGGGAGACATTATTACCCCTTTCCAGTAGACTTCAGTTGATGATTACATTTCTGGAAGGGTGGCATGCTTACCCCTTGCCAGTTGACTCCTAGCGATGTACGTGTTTGGATTGGAGGCAGTTATACCCCATGCCAGTTGAATGAATGTGATGGAAGGGAGGCATTTTTACCCCTTTCCAGTTAACTTGTTGGGACTAGAGGCATTCTTACCTCGTTCCAACTAATCTATATACATTTATAGAAGGGAGTCATGGTTACCCATTTTCCAGTTGAATTTTAGGTACGAGAGGAATTCTTACCTCATTCCCATTATTATCTTTATTAATGGGTGGGAGGCATTATTAACCCCCACCATTTATAATCTAAATTCTTTTATATATTTATATGTGGTAACATGATCAGGTTATTTTACCAGCACGAGCCGAAGAAGGTATAACCGTCAGGACTCTCTTGAGAACCTAGATGGGTGTTGTTTACTTATGTAATTCATTTTACTTATTTCACCATACCTTCTCACTATTTATTTATTAAACATTTTCTGGATCAGGTCAGACACCTGTGGTGTCAGCCTACTGAGATTTATATCTCACACCCTACTCGGGCCGCCATTGCACTGGAGTACTTGAGTAGAACCTCTTGTTTGCAGGACCGAGGTTGTGTTCTGTGTTGTTTGTACCTGAATTGTCACATACATATATTATTTTAAACGAATTTTTGTTTTAATTTCCATTAATTCTTTATTTTTGGGGTTTCCAAAGGTTTTATGGAGAATATGTGAGTTTTCATGAATTGGGCCAAACCGTGAACCCAATTCCAGATTTAAAAATAAATTTTATTTCTTTTATAACATTTTCATTTTTTAATATTTTTCACTCATTGCAACTCCTAAATGTCTTCCCCTGATATATTAACACCACAATTAAAATTTGGAGCCTTTGGAAATCCATAACCAAGGTTTATGTTGGTTTTTATTTAAGGGATTGGGCCTGCCCGAAATCCCAATTCCAGTTTTAAAAATAAAATTTGATTAATTAATGACTTATTCATTTTTAAGTATTGTTCGGAGATTCAAAGGCTCAAATGTGCACCTTGAACCCAGCCGCGTGCCCAATCTCTCTCTCCCCTCTTTGGAGCTCTTCTTCATTGCGATTTAGTACTAAACTTATTAGGGTTTCTAAAATCAGGCAGATTTGGAGAGGTAAATTGATCCTTTCATAACTCCTTCATTTTTTCATCCTTTTCCCCCATTTCAGTACCCACATGACCTAATATTAATACTTCGAACCTACATACCATTTTTGGGTACTTGGTGATTCATTATTCGGTGTATTGGGGCCGATTCCTTCAAGATATTTCAAGTAATGGAATTCCTTCTTGGTTCCTTCCATCCTCTTTTAGTTTTATTTCCTTTTTCTTGAAGTTACTCATGTCCAGAAGTTGGGGTTTGATCCTAATGTCTGATTTGGTGTCTTTTGGGTAAATTATTGTGGTTTAGGTCTGGATTTATATTCCTTTTGGTGCAATAGTGGTGCGCTTAAGGTTTCGCACCATGTTTTGAGGGTTTCGACTCAAAAGGGTAGGTGATTCCATGTGTAGCCATTTTATGATGAGTTAGCTTGCATGGATTTGTAATTTAGCATGTTTATAATCTGTTTTATGTGTTGTGAAAATAGTTTTGATGGATTTTGTTAAACATTTAATTTTTAGTTGCATTATAGCTTGAAATTGGGTACTTTTCATGTGTGACTCTTGGGGTATTGTTTGGGTTTAGTTTATAACATATGAAATTGATTTATTAGTCTTGAAAGGGTATGACAATTCTGGTTTTTTAATTACTTATTGTCATGTTGGCCTTGAAATTAGGTTTTTTTAATGAGTTTATGGTGTAAAAACCTGTTGTACTTCTTGAAGGTGATTTATGAAAATGTGTGTTTTTCATGTGTATCTTTGTGGTATTATTTGATGTATTTTCATAACATTTGGGGTGGTTTAATAATTGTTTTAGGGCTGAAAAATTCTGTTTTGGATTGGTATTGGTATGATTTTTCTTTTAAATGAGGGTTTTGAAATGGGTTTAGTGTGCAAACAATGGTTATACCTCTTGGGTTTGTTTTATAAAAATTTCAAATGTTTTATTTGGTTAAACAAAGTTGGGAAATGGTGTATATGTACTATTTGGGTGAGTGTGTTCAACTAATGTGGGTTTTTGAATGGTAAAGTGGTTATTTGAGATGTTAAACATTTTTAGAATTTTTTAAAAATTGTTGAAATGTTTTACTAAATTGTGTTTTGTGTGCGAAACACGGGTGTGGGATATTTCATGTGAGTTTATTTATAAAATGAATTGTGAAGGTGAGAAGGGTATTGTGTGACATGTGTGTGGGTTGTTATGTGAGTTGAATATCTTTTAATGGTTTTATAAAAAAATTTAATGGATTTGTGGAAGTGTTAATGAAATGTGAAAATTGTTGTAGGCAATTTGGAGTGAGTTTGATTTCAAAATGCATTTGAATGAAAAGTGGAATTTTTGACTTGGGTGATGTACATGGGGCTATTTGGTTAATTTGTGATGTGGAAGTGATATTTTCATGTGAAAACTATACTTCTTGGATTGCTGAACTTGTTTGAGCACAAATGGAAAACCCGGGTATCTAGGTGGGTGGACGTGTACTAGTATGCTAGTGAATCCGTGGGGTTTTCCTCAGTTTCACATAGAAAGATTGACGCTTACAACTCTAACTAAACTATGATGATGATGATTGGGGACCACTATGTTATGGGTATGTTCCCTACTAGTGGATTGTGCATGATAATGGATATTTGTGATGGTTACTCTCACCGAGATACGAGGTACCTGGGACCCACAGCTAGCTAGTGCCTAGGGGTTATTTCCCATTGATTGTGCTCACTGGATACTTTGTTCTTACCGTCGGTATATGGTATGAGAGACTGGAAAATTCAGTAGCTATGGTATTTATTTTAAATGTTTTTATTCTTTAAATTATCCCACTTGAAAACTATTTTTATTTAATGTTGCATCTTTTAGAAATTTTAACTAGCATCTCATGTCTTTGAAAACTTGCATGCTTTTCGCCATTAAATGTTTATCACATGGAATCTATTAGTGGTGGTATCCTAATGGGATTTCTATCACACCCTACTTACACCTTTGGGTGTATGTAGATTTTCTTATTTTATGTCACAGGTTTTGGTACAGGATTTATGCCATTGGTTCAGGTTTTTAGTTGTCCATTGGGATGCAGTGTCGTGGAGATAGCTTGAGGGTGGTGCCTCTTCCCTTATAGAGGTTCATGGGATGTCCTTAATTTGGTTATGTATCATTGTAATGGTCTTTAAACATAATTTTAACTTATGTATTTCAGTTCTGAAATTTTGTAAAAGACGGTTTTAGTTGAAAAATCCAAATTTGTTTTATTGGACTCTTTTGTCGTTTTAAGTTTATAAACTCGGGTAAATCGTTCCCAATTATCATTTTATGATACCTAGGCACTTGTTCCAACCCGTGGGGATTGGGAACGCCCTTCGGGTCTTGCCATGGACCGGGTCGGGTGCCAATTTTGAAGGCGACCAGATTCGGTTCGTGACATGAGGAGTTAGGAGCAAAGGCCCAAGAGGGAGCTTGGGATGCTCAGGGGATTGCAGTCAGGATTTGCTTCCATTTCTTTTGTATTGGTTGTAAATCATGTTATATTGTTTACTAATTTTATAATGTATCATCATTTGTACATGCATTCATTGTAAACTGGCATTTTTTGCCTTTTATAAAAAGGAAATTATTACTTTTCTATCACTGTTGTCTTTCAATTTCTTAGTTCTTCTGATATTGAATGATATTTACTCTGATGATACCGCTGCGTACTCGGACATGAGGGTATAGTCTCCCCACTATCATCCCCCAAGCCCCTCGCTGCAAGTCGGCAGCCTCTGGCGTACGAGGAGATGCACTTGAGGCCATGTGACCCACTGGTCTGGCCACTGGTTGGATGGAAAGTCGGGCCGGGACGTTACAATTTGTCTTTCATATGTGGTATTGTATAGAAAAATCATAATCATTAAGTAGCTTCACACATTGAATATGCCTCATGATGATTTATTTCATTGAGAAGTTATATTTCAAACTCTTTGGATATATATATCTCTCTAATATTTCACAATAGATATAGTTTCTCCATATATTTATATAAAATATTATATCTACTAACTCAAGATCTTGAGTTGGGAAGTGATACAAATGCGTTTTTAAATGCTTTGATGCATGGGAAATAACTATATCATTCTGTATATAGGCACGACCAAGTTCATTATTCAATGTATCACTATAAATCAAAAAATAAAAATTTCATGTTGTTATATTAAATATTATATCATTCACTAATATTGTCTTCAATTATTAAAATAATTCATGACATTCATTTTTATAAACCATCTTAAGCACTTTAAGAGTAAGTTTGGTTAATGAGTTAGTTAATCAAGAAAAATTATGAATGAAATTCCAATAGTAACTTTATGGAAAATGAAGCATTATGACTCAATTATTTTTATTGGTGAATGCTATTACTTGAATATCATTTTCATTTCAAGATCAAATGAGATTCTATCCTTCTAAATAATATATCCAATATGTAAGATCATCTTCTGTATTCTTTTAATTTCATCTCCTCCCTATTTTTTTATTATCTACTCCCCTAATCTATAAAAAAGTCATGATAACTATAGTATCATATATATAATATAATATTTTTTTATTTCAATAATCCTCCATCTAGTTTCTTTTCATCTACTTTAATTATATATTTGAAAACATCATTACTGATGTATCGATTCACCGCCTTCATGGATGATGGTATTTCATTTTTTATAAAAGTGTTCTAAGATGGTAATTTAACCATTATTATGATTAAACCCTGTTTTATTATTCATAATATAAATTATAAAATATTCTATAAATAATATATAATCATTATATTAAACAAAATGTTATAAATATTTGATGGTTCTAAAAACTGCAAAAAAATGAAATCATTATTATTCAAAAAAATTCAAGTAAGTCTACCACATACCATATTTTAAAATGATATAGAATACCACTTATAATTAAATAGGATCATTAATAACATATAATTTAAATTCTCAATAATTATTCTCGTTCTACATGAACTTCTACACATGTATACCAGCGAATCGATCATGAAAACCAAGAAAATTAACACTCCCATAAAAACAAACTTAAACATTAGATCTCATTTAAATGGATATAAATAAACATAATAAAATTATAATAAATAATTTATATGTTTAATATGTTCTTAATTTTGTAATTAATTAATCAAATTTCTTTATCCTAGACATTAAGTACAAGTATAGAACGCTTTCAGCCATTAGATAAGGGTTTTCTCAAATCACTTTTATTTCTATGAGATATACATTATTCACCTGTTATTCATTTGGTGTTGTGTATATATAAATCCCATTGATATATCATATTATAAATATCTTAATCTACATTTTATTCAATTCTCCATTTGAATATTTTTAATTCGACATAAATCTAGATTGAATACAATTTGGTAAAGGAATTCTTAACCTAATTTCCTATCATTTACTTAAAATTGTACTCCATTGATTATGTCATGACATGATTATTTGTAAAATGATTTTATATTATATTATATTATATTATATTATCTTTACACTAGGGTTATGTGTATATAGATTCGATAAACATAATTGATTCATTTTTTAACAATCACACATTTCTTGGCCATACTTTTTCAATGTTTCATTATCAAAATTCAATAAGAATGTTTTTTAACTTATATAGAAAGAGATTATTTTCCTTCATGAATATAAAATAAATGATTTCATGAATCCTTTATATTTTTACAATGTTCTTAATAAAGGAAATTTTTCCTTTTATATGTTTTTGTATATTTAGATAAATGATTACAATGTAAATATTGTATTCATCTCAATAAGTCTTCAATGAATTTGATAGATTATTATCATATATTTCATCATTATCTCTTGAATCATATTTTTAATTGAGGTTGATATCCTATGATACCATACCCCAAATTTTATTGGGTAGATTGCGATCATTTTGAATGTGTATATACTATCTTGAAACCATTGTCCATATTATTCTAGATATTTAATGATTGTGTTTACTGATTGGGGAAATTATTTAAATTTCATATGATAATTCCAATATGAATGTCTACATTTATTATGTTTCACCTATTTCATATGAGAAATTAATTGGATATAATAAATGTCTAGTTTGGCCTGTTATAGCCCCTCGATACATATGTAGATCTAATGAGAAAAGCTTTTTTTTCTATAGGCTGACGTATTACTATATTATATATGGTTTCTTGGTCTATGCCATGATTTTATTATTATGATTTCCAGTAGTATGAATTCCCACATTATGATATTAGTTAATTATAATCCATGTGATAATATTAGACGTATAATATCCCTAGTATTTTTTTCAATATCTATTGATAATTTTATGTCCTTATTTGATAAAATTGTATTCCAACCATATTATGCAAATGATTATGATTAAATTGAATGTGTTTTTAGTTAATCACTTTTCGTTATTGTTTATTTTTACTTATCATATAATCCATTATATTATTACCTTTAATAATCATATAAGATCACAAATTTCATATGTTTTGTTTTTCTTTGAAATGTCATGATGTATATTATGATTGACCTGTCGGAAAAATCTTAGAGAACATGTATGATTACAATAGAGTTTATTTTTTTATTTCACTTCATTTTGTATTTTAAAACATTTTTTTGTATCTAATTTTATCAAAACTACTAAAATATTCAATTCATTGAGTTGTTCTTACTTGTAATTAGTACCAATTTAAAAAAAACAAGGTGTCTTCCTTTTGCTACTAGGGTCTATACAGTTGGTATTAGTGGAAACATTAGTAAAATCATTGGAAATGTTTTTTATGAAAACATATATTCGGGATATATAAACCAAAAACATCCATTGGGAATATTCCTAAGATAACTAAGCATAATATTTTGATGATCGTTGTACAATAAGTGGTTCATTTTTTTTTCAAATTTCATAATATAATCTAGTGTCTTCCATTAAATTGAAATAACACCTAATGAAAGGAAAGGAATTAATATTAGTGGATATTTTACATGTAAGGATTTCAAACTAATTTATGATAATTATGTTGGTGGTGGTGCTGGAAATGTATATGATCAACTTATTAATATTCTTGGACTAATGACTCGGTTTATGATACATTACCTTACTCAAATATAGAATCCTTATACACAATGTTGTCTAACATTGTTAAACCACTTCATCCAACAACAACCTAAATTATTCAACGGGGATAAATATCCATTTGTAGCTATATAATTGATAAGTTACATAGAAAATATATTTATTTCAATGTGTTGTAACAAAAGGGAGAATGTGATCATGGTAGTCTATCATCTCATCAGAGATGCTGATCAATGGTGGTTATTAATTCAAAACACATATGATGAGGAATAAATTGAAAATATTTAATAAAAGAATTTTATGTATTTTTTCTTGAAAAAATATTTCCCTTTTGTATATAGAGTTAATAAGGAGAGGTTCTTCATGAGTTTAATACAAAATGTGGATGAAAACATTGATAATTATGAATCCAACTATATAAAGTTAGGAAGTAATTCCACAAATTACATACCAAATCCATGGTGAAATATTGACCATTTATTTGATGGTATTAAACCAATTATAAAACTTTCACAATTCTCCCAAACATTATCATCAAATGAGGATATATTATCATGTTATATTAATAAGTATAATTAAATTTCCAATCCAAATGGATTCAAAGCGAAGAAATATAAGAATATGGATTCTAAGTACTCTAGAAAATGAAATGATGAAAAATAGAATAAGGGATTAATATAATTTATAACATGTAATAAATTTGGAATTAAACATTTTTTTAAAGGTGGTGTTCTAGTCACAGACCAAAACACTAAATTTTATTTTTGAAAAGAGATCGTGGAGAAATTACATACATCTGAAAGATGGGATTTTTTTATGTCTTTATCATAAGGAGAAAGTAAATTAGAAGGGAGATCACTTCTCTATGTGATGTCATGGTTTACTCCCATATTAGCGAGGCCATCTATAATCTTGTTTTATTCTCGATAAGTGTGAGTGATAATATAGATAATGTCCATGAGAAAGTGTAGACAGTCTATTCAGCGTGACGTAAGAGCCCATTCTAGGTGAACCACTCCCTTAAAAATGTATTGCACAATGGTAATCGAATTGTTTTAGATCTAGATATTGTTCCATCCATGATTTTTATTAAAATATATACCATTAATCACACACATCATTTCAGATTCCAATGAAGATACATTATAACACATTCTATAAAAACAGCCATGAATCTGATTAGGATGGTTTCTAAAAATAGCACCACATCTCAGGGCTCCTAGATTTCCTTTTGAAGAACTATCAACATTTATATTGATCCATCCTATAGGCATAGATTTCTGGAAAACCAAAAATTTACATCTAGGATTGGTATAAATATCATTCACTCTAATCCTCCAGGGAATCCTAAGGTCTCTAACAGTGTTGCTCCAAATATCCTTTAGAATTAAAGCGGCTACCCAATTGGAAATAAGTATTCTCATTTTACCTGAATTTAGAAGGAAGCATTTATTTTTATGAATATAATCATTTATATTATACTAGATAACATTGAGTTGCTTATATAAAACGGTTATGATGATATTATTAATTTTTTAGGAGTCAGTAATATCAACCCAAAGTTGTAATTGAGAGTTGATAGAGTCATTAAGTGACTATCTGCACTCAATAAGATAAAAAACACAATTCCCAAGGGTAGTAACTGTATCAAAAGAAAGAAATATGTGATTAATTTCTTACTTATGTTGTTTACAAAAATGAAATTTAGAAAAATATGTAATTCCAAAATATTGATGGAAAGTGATTGTAGGGATCCATTTGTGTTCTATATGCCAAACAAGAGTGAATCTCTGGGGATTTAACCATAATTTAATGAAAAAATAATTTCCAATAGAAATTATTGTCAATGTTGTTAAAAATATGATCATAAAAGTTCTTTGATTCAAGCATTCCATTTTGAGAAGGTTCCAAAATTAAAAAGTCATCAGTGTTGATAAAAGGTATATTTTCAATACCCTGATTATCATTATAAGGTATGATAGATTTTTTTGAGTTTTAGATATATCATTGATGGTATTATTAGAGTGTTCAAATGATTGAATTGTAGGAACCATGAAAATGAGAGGAGCACCATCCCAATTTTCAAGCCAGAAATGCAATGTGATGCCTTTTCCCACCGTCCATCTAGAGTTAGACATTATTTTAGTTAAAATAGCCCTGATGGAGGGTTAGATAAAAGAGATCAAATAATTAATATTTCATTTATTTAACATATCAAAGATACATTTTTTAATTAAATCAATGGAGAAAGATTTGTTATGAAGAAGATTGCATGTGAACATGGGTTATAATGCAATGTTGAAAAATTTGATATTTTTTATGCCAAGTACTCCTTTATCCAATTCCTTCTAGAAGTTAAACTAAATAACGATTAGTAGTTTCCTATCAAGAGTGATCCCACTCCACAAAATGTTTTTTATGGAAACATTTATGTGCTAAAAGAGACCAGGGGGGATATTTATAGACCATCATTGAATATACCATTTTAGAAACAGTCATATACTTGAAAAGGTAGAATATACCCTCTATGGAGAGTGATTTACCTTTCCATGAGGAGGGATGTTGAAGAATTTGGTCAAATATAGTGGAAAATTAATATATTTGGGTGTGCCCTAAAAAATGGTAACATTAAGATATTTAAAGTGGAGGGACCCTTCCTTTATTCACAAAGAAATTATTATATTTGGTTTTCTATTGGAAGGGAATCATTTTCCAAAAAGTATGATAGATTGTTTTCTAACTGATAGTTTTCCAAGAAACGTCTTTATAGTGCATGAGAGAAATTTTGAGGTTATTGATATTTCTCTGGTCAACCTGTAAGAAAATGATGTTGTCATCAACATATAATAGATGCTAGGGGGCATTCAAATTCCTGGAGGAAAGAATCGATTAAATAATGTTTTGATCCACAGTTTGGGTAAGTAATATTCTTAGGATGTCCTCAGTGATAAAGAAAATAATGATAGAGAGAAGGTCACCATTCATGACTACTTTGTAGTATTTAAAATATCTCTTATAAGATCCATTAACAATGATGGAGATTAAAGAAGAACTTAAAATAGTTTGAATTCTATTGATTAAAATGTCGTTAAATACAATGTTCAGTGGAACATTGAAAATAAAGTTCCAATCAATAGTATCAATAGATTTTCGAATTTCAGGATTTATGGAAACATTCGTAGATATATTGGTTTTGTTCCAAAGGCTGGATCATTCTAAGGAAATCCATATACAATCATAGATGTACCTTCCTTTAACAAAACCAAACTGATTCAAAGAAGAAATTTGATTACTAAAGGAGTATATTCTATTTTCAAGTAGTTTGGTAATGATTTTGTAAAGATAATTGATAAGGGAAATTGGTCTAAAAAGGTGTATCTCATTAGCATTATCCACTTTATAAATTTGGGTTATGAATTGGGAGTTCATGCCATGAGGTAGAATTCCTTTTTTTTAAAAGTTCCTGATAAATCTGTAAACATCCTCATTGATCAAATACCAATATGCGATATAGAAACCATTATTGAAACCATCATGTCTCGGAGCACTGTCAGTATATATACTAAAGGTTGTGTCTCTAATCTCATGATCCATAGGGATGATATTAGGATAGGAGGTATCCTCATCAGTTACCACAAACAGCATGAAATTACATAACAGATCTTTTCTAATGACAATCCCATTGAAAATATTATCAAAATAAGAGACGACGTGATTAGAAGTACCTTCCTCAGAATAAATGTGGTTTTATTCATCCCTTAGAAATGAAAGAGGAATGTAAGCTTTTTTGGATCATTGAAGGGAGTTGTAAAATTTAATATTTATGTCACCATCATTAATCCATTTAGTTTTTAATTTTTTTTCTAATATTGTCTTTGATGGTGAGCATAAAAAAATTTTAGTTGAAATTTAAATTTCATGTTGTGGATCAAAAGAAAACATGGAGATAGTATTTTAATTTTGAATTTTGGAAATTTCCTCTTCCAGAAAAACAATGTCATTTTCTGTTTGTTTAGATTTTTATCTACACCACACCTTATGAAACTTCATTATATTTTTTATTTTAAATTAACATGAAAAAGATTCTTTATAATTGTTCATAGAAAACGAATTATTTTTAATAATGTTCACACAGACAGGATCTGAAGAACAAGTGATGTTAAATCTAATATTTAAAGTAGTCTTATTGTAATTGAAAGAGATTTTGACCAGGATATGGTGATGGTCTGACAAAATTTCAGGAATACTGATCCTAGATATTTTGACTCATTTATCAAGAGCTTGATCATTATTAAAATCCCTGTCTAATTTTCCACCCACTATCCTATTGTAATGTTTCATATACTATTAGAACATGGAACTAGTGGGGTTAATATTAATAAAACTATTTTCTTATATAGAGCCTTTAAATTCCATTGAGAAAATGGTGGAGTGTGATGGACCCATTTTCTCACATGGGGTGATAATAGAATTAATGTCTCTAACAACAAACCAGGGGTCTTGAACTCTCTTTCTAATATGGGAGATCCCATTACAAAGGGGCCTCCTATCTTGGTTTCTATTATTGGAAAAAATAAATGTATAATTGATAGGATTATGCAAAAATATATAGTCACATTTAAATGATTGGTCAGAAATACTAAGAATATTAACATTCTACAAGAAGAATTAACAATGATCTAGATCATTTCAATTTAAATTCGATTATTACAAGCTCCTAAAAAGGAATAACAAAATCAACAATGATATAAAACCTAGAGGAAAAATTAATTTTTTTATGAAATAGAAAAAAAATTAGGCTGGTGAATATTGATAAACCTTTTTATGTCCTTAAAATTTTTGGTATTTTCTATACCCTACAAATTCCAAAAGAGGATATTCATCAAAACATGTTCCTGGGGTTTGATACCCTTTTTCTTTTTCCTAGATTTCTTCCTTATGGTTGATCATTGATGAGTGTTGGACTTTATAGAACTATTTTCCTTCACCTGCATGCTTCAAGGAGAAACAGAAAGTGGGTTTGTAGTACCTTCATTATGCTTCATAGTTTTTTGATCACACATTTTTGTGTTTGAAGGTGAAACCAATTTATTGTTTAAATCAGTCAATGGTAAAACCTTCTAAATAGTCAGTTCCAAGTTTAAGGTGGATACATTTTAAATTTCCATTTATACCAATTGATTTTCATTTCCAACACCAGTATAGAGATTGATGTAGGAAAAAAAATAACCAAAGAAGAAGAGTTGTTGTTCTTATTGGATAGCATTTTGAAAGCAGTCTCCTTAACATAAAAATGTATTTTTACTGCATTCCATTCTCCACATATGAATAATATTTATTGGAACCACAAGAATGATTCAATTTTTTTATAGTATTGCTCAGACTGGTTGAAATCAAACTCTTGAATAGATGAATTTTTTTGTTCGATATTGTGATATGTACTGAGGATATTTCAAAATTAAGAATATTCAGGAAAGTTAGAACGTGAGGTATATTCCTCACTCAGTGTGAGAATTAGAGTAGATTGATTTCATTTTTCATCAGACTACCTATCACAAATAGTTTCCTACACATTAGTGTTGGTATTTTCAGAATCAAGGGTGGTTGGGGGGATGCTAAAGTCAGATCAATCATCCATGTCCACAGATGTGTTCTAATCCTATCTTGGAGGGACAACATTCATATCATTCAAATCTTCTGTGGAGTACACATGATTATGAGGTATACTTTTCAGTTCTTTATAAAGAATCCTTGCAAGATCAATGTCCTTCACCAGATTGTAATGGAAGCTCAAGTTTGATTCTATAGTTTTAAATTTCGTTTGGGTCTGTTTAATGACTTCCATGAACCTTGATTCAATCTCATTGTTAATTCATTGATCTTCATACTCATTATACTTTTACTCTACTAAATCATCCCTTACTTTTCTAGATTCTACCCTTACGTGATTAACTATATTGGATTTAAAAATTAATTTTTCATTCTTATTCTTAAAAGTTTTAGGTTTATATAAGAAAGTTCCTTTGTCCTTATTTTTTTTTTTTAGTTCATTCAATACCGTTTTATTTGGAGGACCATTTATGCCAACCCTACAATTTAGTATTGAGTTTCCTATAATTTTTTAATACTCACAATAAGGGGTATTTCTATCATAATCAACATTCATCTCAGTCTTATATTCATTCTCATTAAAATCAATGGATTGTGGTAATTTAGATTCTAGATTTACTTCCACCATTACTATATAAAATAAACCCAATTCACCATTTAGAGTTCTTTGATATTTTTTCAATTAGGTTCCAATACAAGAAGCTAAATAATTTAAGATCTTAGTATTATAAAAAAATCCAATAGAGATTATGAAATATAACCCATAATTTTTCCATAATGTTCTTATGAGTATTCAGGTTAAAGGAAAAAATCTCATTCAGATATATACAGTAGGCTAGGTTTGAGATGTAAATTATGTATCCTCCATACTCGATCTAAGTCATCTTGTGAGTTATGTATAATATTTAAATAACCCTTATTAGGAAAATCTTCTAGTTCAAAAATCCCCAATAGTGAACAATGTGAGTTTTTAGAACTACACACGACTAGGGTTTATCACCTGCTAAATAAGAAATGTGACACATGATAGAAAACATAAACATTTGTGTCTATTATTGAAGATTCTCGAGGAAGGCCTCTATAGAAAAACAACAACTGTCCATCCTTTTCATCATAGATGGCTTCATTGGTGTTGATTTGGATAGATCTATACCATTCAAAGCCTCAAGGAAAGAGATTTTCCAATATGTGGTATTTGGTGCATGATATGAATTGTATTCCATAAGGGTTTTTTCTTCTTTCATTTGCGCATTAGTGGAGTCCAAAGAGCTCTCCCATTCCAAATCTAAGGAAGCTATGTATCAACTATTTTATGAAGTAAAGATCCAATCATCTCTTATTTTTTCCAGATTAGTTATTGTTCTTCGACTGTTCGTCGATCCGTTCAGAGAGACTCCTCGCATCACACCCCCTGGGAAAGAAGAATCATGTAATATGACAATTTTGAATGTGAATTTGTTATATTTATAGGAAACAATTCCATTATCCCAATTATTTCAATGAAATGAATGACGTGTGAAATGTTTAATGCTTCAGCTGTAAGGACATTGGAAACTATAAACATTAATTTACTAGACATTAATGAAACATATCCCAAAAAATTCAAAGGGAACAAGTTTGTGCATATATAGTTACAACAGTTGAGATTGATTTTCATAATGATGTGGTGTTAGGTAATCTATTCATATCCCCAAATTTGGAAAAATAATTATTTTATTTTGGATTTTTTCATTTATTATAACGTCAATTTTTTCTGTTAAAATAACTTATTTCAAATATACCTTAACAATGGGTTTTCCATCAAAACACATAGTGGAATACATTTTTAAATAGTGAGATGTTCCTATTATGACCCAAAAACGTTCCTTAATTGCTTATATTATTATCACTCATATGGTATATTTTGATATAATCAATGGAATGGACTGGATTTTAAAAATATAATGAAAATATTAATTTTAATGTAAATTAAATTTTGATTCATTGATGAATATATGGAATTTCTTATCTTTGGATAGGATAATTCATTAATTGAATCATATTTGGATCAACCTCTAGTTGCTATTATAAAAAAATATTCTCAATGAAAAAAATTTAATTAAACCAACTAATGAAAAATATGATCTTATAATTGAGTATGTACTTACTTTATAAGAATACATCATTTTATTTCTTGAGGAGTTACATGGACATCTAGCATAGAATAAATTTGAGTTTCCTATTGATATAATCCATGATTTATGAAAAATATCAAAGACTCTCTATATATTGGCCAATTTTGAGTTGATTGATTTAAAGAAACAACTTTATGAATTTGGTGGTATGGGATTAATAATCCTATTATTTTATCATGGGGATCTATAGTTCTTTTGTTAATAAGAATAGTTAATCTATGAGGTTGTGAAATGATTTTAGGGAGATAAATTATATTTCAATACGGAAAAACTATCATATTCCTCACATTGATGACTTATTTGACCAAATTCAAAGAGCTCAATAATTTTCATTTATTGATCCTTGTTTTGGATATCATCAATTTATTGTAACAAATAATGTTATTCCAAAATATTTAATTTTGAACTTGGTATGGGAATTAAGATTTTATATTAATTCCATTTGGACAGACTAATGCACACTATGTGTATATGGATCTAATAAAATAATTAATAAAATAATAGCTATATAATTTTATTCTGGTGTTTATTAATGATATATTTGTGTACTCAAAAATCTATGAGGATTATGAGAAACTCCTACGTATTATTCTAGAGACTCTTAGAAGAAACTAGTTTTAGGTTATGTTTATAAAATTTGGATTCTGTATTAAAAGAATTTCTTGTCATGGCCATATTATCTCCTCAAATGGAATCTTAGTTAATCCTATATAGAAAATGGTAGTCCATGAATTTCCAACACTGATGAACTTATATGAGGTATGGAGTTTCATTTGTTTGGCAAGTCATATTGGTTTTCAGTTTAAAATTTTTTCAAATTATCTAACTCATTAACCACGCTTACTCATGAAGTGATAATGTTTATTTGGACAATGAAAAGATTCAAATTCTTGAATATTTGAATAGGATACTAGTGAATTCACTAATAATTAATATTCCATCAGTAAAGGGTGGTTTTATGATTTATAGTGATGAGTATAAGAAAGTACATGGTTCTATAATTATGCAGAATTATAAAGTTATATCCCATTAATCAAGGTAGTTAAAAATCATGAATAACACTATCTAACTCATGCTCTTTAGTTATTAGCTATTATATTTTCTCTGAACATAAGGATACGCTATCCTTATAGTGAATGATGTGAGATATATAAATATCATATCAGTTTTAAATGAATATTGTCATAGAATGAACTCAACATGAGTTGAAGGTGATGTGTCTATCTACTCATGTATTATAATTGTTTAATTCAAAACCACATAGGAATAAAAAATAAGGTTGCACATGAATTGGCCATGAAGGATCATGTAGTTATGAAAACAAATTATTTCTCCGGATCCTGTGTTAAATGATCCAATAAAGATATATATTGGAATTATTAAGGAATGTTAAAAAACACTATTTTTCCTAATGGTTGAAAAATTATCTTTATTGGAAAAAATAAAAAGTAATTAGTCCGATGATGAGAATTTTCCAAATAAAATTAATGCAGTTAATGAAGGGAAATTTGTAGACATTGTATATTAAGCTAGAATTTTGAAATTTCAGTTGATGATTTTTATTCCCTCTATACCAAAGAAAAAAATTTAATCATTGGATAATTCACATAGCACATGTTTCTCTATACACCTTTGAATTACTAAAATTTATAGATTTTATAAGGAATTTTTTTTTGAGGAATAATATGAAGCAGGAAATTTTTTATTATGCATCGTGATGATTAGTTTATCGACATGTTATAGTTGAAAGAAAACATCGTATAGGATTCAGGAAATAGCTACCTAATCCAAAATGAAAATGGGATAAAATTACTATGTAATTTTTCATTTCATTACCAAAGTCTCCAAGAATGAATATATTAATATGTGTATTCATTGATTGTATTACCAAATCTACACATTTCCTCACTACAAGGGTGGATTTTCCATTGGAACACCTTGAATGACAATATATTAGTAGGGTTAAATGACGTCATAGTGAACCTCTATTGATTTTTTTGAACGAAATGCCCATTTTATATATAAATTATGGAAGTTTCTTCAAAAGGATTTGGATACTAACATTCATTTAAGAATATCTTATCAACCTCAAACTTATGGGCATACTGAAAGGACTATAAAAAGAAAATAAGGCATGTTGAGATTGTGATCACTAGACTTTAAAGTTATGTGGGGTCATCATTTACCCTTGGTAGAATCTTAATATAAAAATAATTTTCATTCAGGTATTCAAATAGAACAATGTGACGCATTATTCGGAAATATATGTTGTACTCCATCTTTTTAGGATGTAGTTTGTGAAAGGAGGATTGTGGGACTAGAACATGTGTAGAAAAAGATGAAAAAGGTAAATACTAATCAAACCAACTTCGAAGAATCCCAAGTAAGTAAAAAAAATTATGGTGACAACCATGGAATGTATTTTCAGTTTAATGTGGAATATCGTGTCTTTCAAAAAGCATCTCCATGTAAGGGTGTCATAAGGTTGATTACAAAACGAAAATTGACCCCCAATAACATCATACCTTATATAAGTAAAGATATAATTAGAGAATTGTCATATAATTTGGTGATGAAAAATAGTTTTTTTAAAGTAAAAGATATATTCCTCAAATCTTCGATAATGATTTATTTGACAAACCCAATACATGTTCTAACTTTTAAATAAATTTAATTGAAACCTGATTTATCTAACTATAAAGAGACTACCTGAATTTTGACCACTAGAGAACATTTGATGAGTAATTAGATGACTTGGATATTCTAACAAATACACCAAGAGATATTTGTCTTAATGAAATACTAAACTCATGTTCCATAGGGAGGTTCTTAAGGGGAATAAATTCATCTGGTAAAATCCTATTTTTCTCTTTTAATGTATATTCATTGATTTCTTTTTCATATTCTCCCCTTACCCAACCCTTTCCAAAGAATCATTGTTACCCTATTATCATTTAAATATTGTAATATTATTATGTTGATGGAATAATCCAACATCAATCCTCTCATTGTCTTTTTTATTAGAGAAATAAAAAAATCATATGTTGTGTGTTGATCCACCACTTTAATAGACGATGAGTTTTCACATTCCATTACTACCTTAAAGGTTCTTCACAAAACCATTATTTTGGAAAACAAATACCTTATTATATTTATTATAACTTATATAATGTTCTGTAACCAATATAAAGGATTTATATAATATAAATTGATATAAGTATTTGATGGTAGTAAAAACTACAAAAATAAATTAAATCATTTTCAATAAAATTTTAACTAATGAATCATCCACATAAAATATAACCAAATTGTATATAAAAACATTTAGATTTTATTATGTCCATTAATAAATTACAATTCTAATTTTGGATAATTATTCTCATTTTATATAAACTTTTATACTTATATTCAAGTGAACTGATCGTGAAAATGATGAAAATGAACACTCTGAGAATGACCAAATTAAACATATTGTATTATCAAAATGGACATAAATGATGTTATTAATGTGACATACTAGGTAAATAAAGTATAAGACATATTTCATATTTATTAATATATGTGACTTAAATATTAATTTTACTTTAAAGGGGTTGTTATGTTCCATAGCGTACCTGATACGCAATAACAGGTTTCTTTGAAATATTACGTTGCACAATAATAATATTATATTATATTAAATAATAGTTAACTACAAGTAGTTGTATTGGCGGGAATGAACAAAACTAACTATAATATGATTATACAAGTTTATTAAATGTATTTACATTTATCCAATAAAAAATTTAGAGGCAAATATGTGAATGAATCAAATTTTAAGCATAATTTACATTAAAAGGTCGATTTACAGCATTTTAATGGAGAACCATATTTAAATATAGTATTGGCCACTTTAATACATTATAATTGACAGAATAATGTCCTTCTTTAGAATGGGGACATCAAAATTTACTTTGTGTAAATTTTTTAATTTTTCTGATAAAGTTCATTTTTTAATGAATAGTGAAAATATTTTATTTCAATTCAAAACTGTGTTTTAATCTAATTTGTTTATAAGGTTAGATTATCTTTTTAATTGGTTTTAAAGTGTAATTAGAATATATGTTTAACATTTAATCCAATTTTGGTCATTGTAATTAATGTTTCATTGAAATTGTACATAAATAAGTATCAATCTTTTGATAGTTATTATTTCTTAAAAACACGCTCTTTGTTTTGATAACAGGAATTAATTTTAAATTAATTAATTAAACTTTTATGTTTTTAATATGGTAAAATAGAAATAATTTTTTAATTCGGAATATCAAATATAGCTTAGGCTTAATTTTTGGTATTTTCTTGAAAAACATCAATTTTTGATGAATAGTGAAACAACTTAGTAGTAGTTAAAAAAATGACTTTTCATTAAAATGAAATTTTACCACTTCTGTGAATTGAATTTTGAAAATCCAATATACACAGTTTTTATTAGTAAGTAAAATTTGGTTCAATAAGATGAAAATAATTTTTTGTGAATAGTAACATTTGACTTTTATTTACCGTTGTTAAAGGTAAATAACTTAATTCAAGGTAAAAAGAATATTATAATAATTCAGAATTACATTAACAAATGTCCAAACCTTATTGGTTGAGTCATTTACAACCATGGGCATCTTTCAGCCGATTTTGGGACCCCATTTAGCCACTTGGGAGTGATAATGACAATTTAGATTAATTAAAATAAAGTAAAAGAAAAAATGAAAAAAACATATATCTTTTAGTAAATTAATTTTTACAAAGGGTTATATAAATTATATTTTAGACTATAAATATTAATTAGAAATATAAAAAGATTTCCTACAGCATGGTATTTGTTTTATAATATTTATACATCACATAAATTAAATTATTTATGACACAATAATGATGTGGTATGTATCTCATTAATAAAAGATTCAAATAAATAAGATTATAAATATTATAATAACATTAAAACCCTATCCAATTCTTATTGGATGATTTTCTTTTGACCATGAGTCTTATTATCTTAGACTATAATTATTTTTTGACCTTTTGAAACCGAATATATGTTTATAATAAAGTAATATTTTCAACCTTTTCTAAAGATCACATCCTCCCCCTTATAAAAATCCCCCAATTCTAACCAATTCCTCACACCTCTCAAGCATTTACGCTCGACCAAACTCTTCCCAATTAAAATCCCTACATCCTTATCTTTCACCTAGAAGCCTTAACTTAGGCAGAAGGCACTTCAAGAAGTCCTTTTTGTTCAAACCAATTGGAGTTACCGAAATTAAAGGTAGCGGTTTCTCTTAACTTCTATTATTTTATTTTACTTCTCCAACCCCTAAACTCTTTTAAATCCTTTATTTTATAAAAACACCAATATCCTCAGTATACTAGGATGATTTTATGAGAATTATTATAACTACACTTACACACACCTCCATCTAATGGGTGAAAAACATAATGTTTCTGTGGATGGAAAACTAATGCCTCACGAAATGATGATTGTTCAATTATCTCCTACTGCCTCTCATGGTGGCCATTAATATGGAACTATATTTATATATGATATATATTTTGTTTATGTTTTCTTTAGGCTTCTGTATTTTTTATATCATACCTTTATTGTTTCCATTATGTGTAATCATGATAATTTCATTTGAGGAAAGGCGGACTGCCGCCCCCTCAAAGTGATATGACTCGTTAATGCCATATGTGGGACATATAAAGGATGGAGTTAATAATATTATATATGATATTATATATGAGATTATAATGTAATTATAATATACTTAAGTATAATTATGCTTTAATTCCATTAAAATAATAAATAGAAATGAAAGTAGCGTTCATGCATACGTATGGCTTACCGTCTCTATGAACAGTGCATTTCATTTCTTACCACCAAATGATATGTACTATTATAAATATAAATATATATATATATATATATACTGGATATATATGATATATATGATATCTAAATAATGAATTAAATTTTCAATATAATGTACTATTGATCACATGGACAAATTGTAAATATAAGGTGTTCATTTTTTACTCAAGTACCAAATATCGACAAAATGAACATTATTAACTTAAATGATTTAAAAATGTTTATAACGTGGTAATAAGTGATATAAAAGGAATTATAAACTTTAAAAAGGTTCTTAATCAATTAGAAATTAACTTTAGTTTATTATTTAAGAGATTAAAGAACGACTATGTCAAGTCGGACACAAGGTAAGGGACTTTATCTCAATCTCTTTTCATTGGGGCATATTTAGTTTTATACACAACTTCATTTTATATGGTGTATAAACCTCTTTGACTTTTCATTTCATTCAAATGGAATATTTTTATATGAAGCATTTTACTTAATGACAAAAATGAATGTTTTTTTAACATAAGCGGTGACAACGACCTTTCTGCCATCGCGAGTATTCTTTGATCTTTAGCTTCCTTAACAAACCGTAATGTTTTTAAAAGGAAAAATAAATCCCATATAATCTCATTACATATTTTGGTATTGAAAAATAATTTTAGAATGGATTTATTATTTCAATATCTTGAAATGATATTTTCTTATTGCAATGTGGAAATGTTATCTTTCCTTTATGCTTATGTTATGTGTTATGATCATGTTATAGTTCTTGGGAAATATTTATATATATGGGTGGTTCTGTGATAAACCTAGGGTGGGTGAGCCCGGGATAGCTCTCTAATGAATTTGGTAAGGTGACGGAGGAAAATATGAATGTTTCTCCTAAGATATTTAGGGAATATACTGTGATGGGTATTCTAAAGTAACTCCCTATGTAGGTGTGATAGCTACATTGTAAGTACGTTATGGATGCCACGAGTTGCCTTTATGATTTATGATTTATGATTTCTATATTTTATTCATAAATATTATGTTCTCATGAGGTAATGAAAAGAGTTTATGTTTTGTATGTATTAATGAACAACTATTTTCTTTCATTTTTTAATAACACTTACTGAGCTTTTTATGCTCATCCCATGTTTTGAAAAGTTTTCACTGGACTTAAAGATGAATAGGGTCAAGGATGGGATCAAGGGAAAGTCAAGTTATCTAAAACCTAAAACTAGACATGACCCTTTATTTCAAGAGTTTTTATTTTATGAAAAAAAAATGGAAACTATGTAGAAGTGTCTATTTTGTAATCTTTTGAGATGTAATTGTTATGTCCTATTTCTCTAAAACTCTAAACATGAAAAGATCCTCAATGTGAATTATTCATTTAATTCAATATTATGTAATTTTTATTGCCTGGTACTTATAGTTGGTATAAGAGGTTGGTTTAGATAACATTAAGAGTTAGGGTATTGTTAAATAAATGTCCATGAATTTATTTATGGTAATATTGAAAGGATATAGAATTTATAGATTACCATGTTTCTTTTCCTAAGATATTTCTGTGTTCAGAATGGTTTTCCACAAAGGAAATAGGGAAGCTATGTTGGGACGACATCAGGAGGAAGACAACTTTCCAAATCAGCAAGCTGAGATGGTCGGAATCGGAACTGAACAGTTTGTTGCAGTGATGGCACAGTTGTCTCAAGCTATAAATGGTGGTGGTATCCATGTATGAGATCAGCCAAATCAACCGTAGAGGAACATGTCATTAGTAGTGCATTTCATGAGGAAACAACCCCCCTCATTCAGAGGATCATCTGACTTTTTGCTAGTTGAAAAGTGGATTAAAGCACTGGAGAAGATTTTTGATGTCATGTGTTGTTCAGAACGTCATAAGGTTAATCTTGTTGTTTACCGTTTTGAAGGTGAAGCTAACCATTGGTGGTTGATGGTGAAAAATATTAGGGATAGTGATGAGATTGATTCTCTCGATTGGGATGAATTCAAAGGTATGTTTCTTGAGAAATATTTTCCATAGGTGGTTATTCTTAGGATGGAAAAAATAATTTCTAGAATTGAGGTAGGTGGATGATTCAGTGGCTGCTTATGAAGAAAAGTTCACTTGACTGGAAAGGTATGCACTAAATTTCATCCGAGATCTTGATAGTAAAATCAACAATTTTTACTCAGGATTAAATCTAAATAATTTAATGGATTTAGTTTATCATGAGTTCAAAAGTTATTAAAAACATGTTCGTTGTGCGGAGAAGGTGGAAATAGAGTTTGTCGATGATCAGGAATTCTTTGACAAACAATAGAATAAGAGCTCAAGGTGGTAGGTGAAAGGGAAGAACTCTTCAAAAAATTATGGTGGTAATAAACTTAAGTTTACAGTTTGTGAAAATTGTGGTAAAAATAAAGTTGAGATTGTCTTTAGAATTCTGGTAAGTGCTACCGATGTTGTAAAATGGGACATAAGGCTTGTAATTTCACTGAACGAGATCAGGGTAATGGTAAGACAAAATCTAATTTACAGTTAGTAAAATGCGTTCAGTGTAATGAAATGGGTCATTATACAAATGAGTTTCCAATAAAGAACTCAACCAAAGGAAAACAACCAGACTACAAGTATAAAGGGGTGGTGAAATCCTTTGCAATTACTTCAGTAGATGTTGGGCCATCAAATGAGGTTGTATCAAGTACACTATTTGTTTATTCAGATTATGCTAATGTGTTGTTTGAATTAGGGTCTGCACACTCATCCATTTTTTGAGAAGTTTTCTAGTAAATTATGAATTTCATCTCAAGATATTAATATAGAACTTAATATAAAAACACCTGGAGGAAATGTTGAGACAAAAAGAAAACATAAGAATGTTTCGGTCCTTGTGTGTGGAAAGAAGCTACTTGAAAACCATATTGTTTCCCTCTAGTGGTGTTTGATGTTATTTTGGGCATGGATTGGATTTCTTTTTATCATGCTAAGTTTGACTATATAGCTAAAGATGTTTTGTTTTTGAAAGATTTACAGTTTTTGTACAAGAATGAACACTTTCTTTTGATAACATATCAGGAAGCTGAGAAACTAGTAAAAAATGTAAAGGAATGTTACCTTGCATATGTTGTTAAAAATAAAGGAACTATTAAGATTAGTGATGTGCCTATGGTAAATGAGTATCTTGATGTTTTTCATGATGATTTTCCTATTATTATACCTGATCGAGAATTTGAATTTACTATTGATATAGTTCCTGATGCTAAGCCAATTTCAAAACCCCCTTATCGAATGGCTAAAATTGAACTTTTAGAGTTAAAGAAGAAATTCCATGAGTTATGAGATAAAGGTTTCATTCAACCTATCAAAGCACTATGGGGTTCTCCTATCTTGTTTGTTAAAAAGGAAACATAGTTCAATGACACTTTGCATTGATTATAGAGCATTAAATGACATCACTATTAAGAATAAGTATCCTTTTCCTCATATCGATGATTTTTTTGATCAGCTCTAGAGAGATCATTATTTTTCGATGATTGATTTGAGGTCGATGTACCATCAGTTGAAAGTAAAGGTATGTTTCATACTAAATATGGCTATTATGAATTGGTAGTTATGACTTTTGGTTTAACCAATGCACCTGCTGTATTCATGGATCTTATGAATCGAATTTTCCATGAGTTCTTGGATAAGTTTTCGGTTGTGTTCATTGATGATATATTGGTTTATTCTAAAAGTAACGAGGATCATGAAAGTCATTTAAGTGTCATCTTGTAAACCTTAATAGAAAAGAAACATTATTTAAAATTCAGTATGTGTGAGTTTTGGTTACAACAAATTTCTTTCCTTGGTCACATTATTTCAAAAAATGGAATAATTTTTGATCCTACTAAAACAAAAGTTGTTGAATAAGGGCCAAGACCCAGAAATATAACTGAGATTCATAGTTTTCATGGTTTGGAAGGTTATTACCAGAGGTTTGTTGAATATTTTTCATGGTTATCTAGTCCAATGACTAAGTTAACTCGAAAAAGTGTTAATTTCAATTGGATAAAATAATGTGATGATTGTTTTCAAGAATTGAAAAGAATATTGTTGAATGCTATAGTTTTGGCACCACAATCCAGAAATTATGAGTTTTTTATCTACAGTGATGCTTCGTTGAAAGGATTGGGTTCTGTCTTAATGTATAATGATCAGGTAATTGTTTATGCTTCACGTCAACTGAATTCACATAAGTTAAATTACCCTACACATGATTTGGAATTATCCACTATTGTTTTTGGTTTAAAAATTTGGAGGCATCATTTGTATGAAGTAAAGTGTGAAATATATAATGATCAAAAGTTTAAAGTATATATCCACTCAGAAAGAATTGAACATGAGATAGAGGAGATTTCTGGAATTAATCAAGGATTATGATTTCACGATCCATTACCATTGGGGAAAACCAAATAAAGTGGACGATGCTTTGAATCAGAAAAGTAATGCTTCATTAACCATGTTACATTTGGAATAAGATACTTTAGTTTTTGATTTGATAAACATTGGAATAGAAATTATTGGTGCAAAAAATTATTATGTTTTGTTTCAGGCGTCAGTGAAATCATCTCTATTAGACAGAATGAAGCAAGCATAGAAAGAAAACAGTGAGTTGTAGGAAAAGGTAGAGTAGGTTCATAAGGGTATGTTTCCTGATTTTAACATTGATAATGATTGTGTTTTTGAGGTTTGGGAAGAGATTATGTGTGCCTTGTGATTCACAGTTAAAAAATGAGTTATTATGTGAAGCTCATAGTTCTCCATTTTCAGTTCATCCTGGTAGTACTAAGATGTACAGAGATCATTGGAAGTATTACTAGTGGGATGTAATGAAAAGAGATATTTCTAATTTTACTACATGTCAGTAGGTTAAAGAAGATCTGAAGTTACTGAAAGGGATGCTTCAGCCTTTACTGGTGCCAGAGTGGAAATGGGAAAATATATCAATGGACTTTGTTGTGGGTTTACCAAAGACATCTCTAGGTAATAATGCAATCTAGGTTATTGTTGATCGATTGACTAAATTTGATCATTTCCATCCTATTTAGGATATATTGTTTGTAGATAAAATTTCTCTATTTTATGTCAAAGAGATAGTCAGGTTGCATGGAGTTCCCCTCTCCATTATATCTGATCGTGATCCCAGGTATACTTCTAACTTTTGGAAAGGCCTTCAGAATTCATTGGGTACTGAATTGAATTTTAGTACTACTTTTCATCCTCAATCATATTGGAAAGCATAACGAACAATTCAGGCATTGGAGGATATATTACGTGCTTTCTCGATGGATTATCAGGGATGTTGGGACCAATATCTTTCTTTTTTTGAGTTTTTATATAATAAATGTTCTTATTCCAATATAAATATGGCTCCATTTGAAGCATTATATGGGAATCGTTGTCGAACTCCAGCTTTTTGGGATGAAGTAGGTGAAAGGAAGCTGATGAGACCAGAATTGGTAGAAGAGATGGTAGAGAAATTTCAGTTGATTCAGAATCACATGGGAACAGCTTAGTGTAGACAGAAAATTTATGCAGATAACCGGAGGAAGGATCTTTTTTTTAGGTAGGTGATAATGTCTTTCTCAAAGTTTCTCCATGGAAATTTGTCATGCATTTTGGTAAGAAGGGAAAGTTCAGTCTGAGGTTCATTAGACCTTATGAAATTATGGAGAACGTTGGATCAATTGCGTATAGAGTGGCTTTACCTCTAATTTTATCCTAGGTACACAATGTTTTTCATGTATCAATGTTGACAAAGTATATGCCAGATCCATCTAATGTTGTGAGCCCAGAGTTAGTTCAGTTGGAAGAGAATCTCTCTTATAAAGAACAACCAGTTCAGATTCTTGACCATAGAGAGAAAGTGTTGCAGAATAAGGTAATTCACCAGGTAAAGGATTTTGGGAAAAATTATATGGTTGAATAGGCAACGTGGGAATTTGAAAATGCTATGAGGGATAAATACCCCCAACATATTTTGATAAGTAAAATTGAGAGGATGCAATTTCCAAAAGGTGGTAAGGATGTAACATCCCAGGTAAATAAAGAATAAAACATATTTCATATTTATTAATATTTGTGATTTAAATATTAATTTTATATTAAGGGGGTTTCTATGTTTGATAGCATACCCGATACGCGACAACAGGTTTCTTTTAAATCTTACGTTGCACACTAATAATATAATATTATTTTAAATGGTAGTTAACTCCTACCCATTGTATTGGTTGGAATGAACAAAACTAACTACAATATTATTATACATTTTTTTAAATGTATTTACATTTTTCAAATAAAAAAGTTAGAGGCTAAAATTTGAATGAATCAAATTTTAAGCATAATTTACATTTAAAGGTTGATTTACCGCCTTATAATGGAGACCCCTCATTAAATATAGTTTTGGTCACTTTAATACATTCTAACTGATCAAATAAAATCCTTATTTATAATGGGGACATCAAGATTTACTTTTTGTAAATTTTTGGAATTGTTCATATAAAGTTCAATTTTTTTAATGAATAGTGAAAATATTTTATTTTAATTCAAAACTGTGTTTTAATATAATTGATTTATATGGTAAATTTTCTTTTTAATTGGTTTTAAAGTGTAATTAGAATATATTTTTACCATGTAATCTAATGTTGGTCCTTGGAATTAATTTCACTTTGAAATTGGACATAAACAAGTATCAATATTTGAATAGTTATTGTTTCTCAAAATCATGATATTAATTTTGATAACAAGAAATAATTTTAAATTAATTAATTAAAATTATATGTTTACAATTTGGTAAAATATACATCGTTTGTTAATTTGGAATATCAAATATATCTTAGGCTGAATTTTTGGTATTTTTCTGAAAAACTTTAATTTTTGATGAATAGTGGAACCACTTAGAAGTAGTTAAAAAAATTGACATTTTCATTTAAATGAAATTTCATCACATTTTTGAAATGAATTACTAAAATATTAAATACATTTTTGTTATTATTTAGTAAAATTCAGTTCAATAAGATGAAAATAATTTTTGGTAAATAGTAACTTTTGACTTTTATTTCCACAGTTAAAGTAAATAGTTTAATTCAGGGCAAAAAGAATATTATAATAATTAACAATTACCTTAACACATGTCCTAAAATTATTGGTTTATTCATTTACGACCATGGGCATCTTTGGGTCTATTTTGGGACCCCATTGAGCCACATGAGAGTGATAATGACAATTTAGATTAATTAACTTAAAATAAAAGAAAAAATGACAAAAACAAATATCTTTTAGTATTGTAATTTTTACAAAAGGTTATATAAATTATATTTTCAACTATAATTATTCATTGGATAGCTCAAAATATTTCCTACATCATGGTATTTTTATACGATTTTTAGACATCACATAAATTAAATTATTTATGACACAATAATGATGTAGTATTTATCTCATTAATAAAAGATTTAAATAAATATCATTGGAAATATTAAAATAACATTCAAAACCTATCCAATTTTTATTGTATGATTTTATTTCGACCATGATTTATCATATAGTCGACTCTAATTATTTTTGGTCCTTTTCAAACCTAATATATGTTTATAATAAAATAATGTTTTCGCACTTTCCTAAAGAGCCCCTCCACCCCTTATAAAAATCACTCACTTATAACCAATTCCTCACACCTCTAAAGACATTATCCTTACCCAAAATCTGCCCAATTTATCTCCCTACATCCCTCTATTTTACCTAGAATCCTTATCTTAGGCAGAAGGCACTTCAAGAAGTCATTTTGGTTCAAACCAAAGGGAGTTTCCCAAATTAAAGGTCACAGTTTCCCTTAACTTCTTTTATTTTATTTTAATTCTCAAACCCCTAAAATCATTTTATTAATTTAATTAATAACAACACCAGTATCCTAAATATACTTTGATGTTGTTATTGGAATTATTCTAACTACACTTATACACACCTCCATCTAATGGGTGAAAAACATAATGTTTCTGTGGATGGAAAACTAACGCCTCACGAAACGATGATTGTTCGATTATCTCCTACCACCTGTCATGGTGTCCATTAAGATGGAACTGTATTTATATATGATATATATTATGTTTATGTTTTCATTATGCTTCCATATTTTTTTATATCATACCTTTATGGTTTCTATTTTGTGTAAACACGATAATTTTATTTGAGGAAGTGTGGACTACCGCCCCCTAAAGTGATATTACTCATTAATGCCACATATGGGACATATAAAGGATGGATTTAATGATATTATATATGATATTATATATAAAATTATAATGTAATTATAATATACATATGTATCATTATGTTTTAATTCCATTAAAATACGAAATAGAAATCAAAGCAGTGTTCATGCGTATGTACGGCTTGCCGTCTCCATCAACAGTGCATTTCATTTATTACCCCTAAATGATATGTACTGTAATAAACATATATATATATATGTTGGATATATATGATATATATGATATCTAAATAATTAATTTCATTCTGGAAATAATGGGTTATTGCTCACATGGACAACTAGTCAATAAAATTTGTTCATTGTTTACTCAAGTACCAAATATCGACAACATGAACGTTATTATCTTAAATGATTACATAATGTTTATAACATGGTAAAAAATGATATAAAAGGAATTATAAACTTGAAAAAGGTTCTTAAGAAAGTAAAAATTAACTTTAGTTTATTATTTAGGAGATTAAATAATGATCGAGTCAAGTCAGACACGGGTAAGGGACTTCATCTCAATCTTCTTTCATTAGGGCATATTTAGTTTTATACACAAAATTATGTTATACAGTGTATAGAACCCCTTGAATTTTCATTTCTTTCAAATGGAATCTTTTCATAGGAAGCGTTTTACTAAATGACAAAAAGGAATGTTTTTTTAACTTAAGTGGTGACAACGACCTTTCCGCTGCAACGAGTATTGTTTGATCTTTGGCTTCCTTAACAAGTCGTAATGTTTTTAAAAGAATAATAAATACCATATACTCTTTTAATGTATTTTGGTATTGAAAATGATTTTGAGAATGGATTTATTATTTCAATATCTTGAAATTATATTTTCTTATTGCAATTTCAAAATTTTATCTTTCCTTTATGCTTATGTTATGTGTTATGATCATGTTATGGTTCTTGAGTATTATTTATGTATAAGGGTGGTTCGGTGATAATCCAGGGGCAGGTGAGCCCGAGATAGATCTCCAATGCATTGGGTAACGTGACAGAGGTAAACATGAATTTTTCCAATAAGAGATTTAGGGAATATATTGTGATGGGTATTCCAATGTAACTCCCTATGTAGTTGTGATAGATACATTGTAAGTATGTTATGGATGCCACAAGTTACCTTTCTGATTTATGATTTATTATTTCTATATGTTATTCATAAATCTTATGTTTTCATGAGGTAAGTAAAAGATTTTATGTTTTGTAGGTATTAATGAACAAATATTTTATTTCATTGTTTTATAAATTTTACTAACCTTTTTATACTCATCCCACGTTTTGAAATGATTTCACTGGACTTAAAGATGAATAGGTTCAAGGATGGGATCAAGGAAAAGTCATGTTATCTAAAACCTGGAACTAGACATGACTCTTTTTTCAAGAGTTTTAATTTTATGAAAAAAAAAGTGGAAACTGTGTGGAAGTGTCTACTTTTTAATCATTTGAGATGTAAGTGTTATGTCCTAATTCTCTAAAACTCTAAACCTAAAAATATCCTCAATTTTAATTATTCATTTAATTCAATATTATGTAATGTTTATGGATGGGTCCTTATAAATGGTATTATAGGTTGGTTTAGATAACTTTAGGAGTTAGGGTATTGTTAAATAAATGTCCATAAATTAATTTATGGTAATATTGAAATGATATAGTATTTAAAGATTACGATGTTGCTTCTCCTAAGATATTTCTATGTTCAGAATGTTTTTCCGTAGAGGAAACAGGGCATCTATGTTGGGATGACATCTTGAGGAAGACAACCTTCCAAATCAGAAACCTGAGATGGTCAGAATCGGAACTGAACAGGTTGTTACAGTGACGGTACATTTGACTCAATCTATAAATGATTGTGGTATCCATGTACGAGATCATCCAAATCAAATACAGAGGAACATATCAGTAGTAGATCATTTCATGAGGCAACATCCCCCATCATTCATAGGATCATCTGACCTTGTTCTAGCTGAAGGGTGGATTAAAGCACTGTAGGTGATTTTTGATGTCATGGGTTGTATAGAACATCAGAAGGACAGTCATGATGTTTACCATTTTGAAGGTGAAGCTGATCAGCGGTGGTCGATTGTAAAAAATATCAGGTATAGTGAGGAGATTGATGCTCTCAATAGGGATAAATTCAATTGAATGTTTCTTGAGAAATATTTTCCTAAGGTGGTTCGTCTTAGGATGGAAAAAATTCCTAGAATTGGTGTAGGAGGATGATTTAGTGGCTTCTTATGAAGCAACTTTAACTCGATTGGAATGGTTTGCACTAAAATTTCGTCTGAGATCTTCATAGAAAAATCAGTCATTTTTACTCATGATTAAATCCAATGTATCAAAGGGATTTAGCTTGTCGTGAGTTCAAAAGTTATGAAAAACTTTTTTTTTGTGTGGAGAAGGTGGAAATGGAGTTTGTCAATGATCAACTATTCTTTGACAAACAACAGAATAAGAGGTCAAGGTGGTATGAGAAAGGGAATAAATCTTCAAAAATGTCTGATGGTAAGAAACTTAGGTTTATAGTTTGTGAAAATTGTGGTTAAAAACATACTGGGGAATGCCTTTTGAATTCTAGTAATAGCTATTGATGTGGTTAAATGGCACATAAGGCTCATAATTTCACTGAAAAAGATCAGGGTAATGGTAAGACAAAGTTTAATTTATAGTCAGTAGAATGTTTTATGTGAAATGAAATGGGTCATTATTAAAATGAGTGTCCAACAAAAAACTAAACTGAAGGAAATCAACCAGACTACAAGCATAAAGGGTTGGGAAATCCTTTGCAACTACTTTAGTAGATGTTGGGCCATCAAATGAAGTTGTATCAGGTACACGTTTGTTTGTTCAGATTATGCTAATTTGTTATTTGATTTAGGGTCTACACACTCTTTCATTTCTAAGAATTTTTCTTCTAAATTAAGAATTCCATCTCTAAATATGAATACAGAAATTACAGTAAAAACACCTAGAGGACATTTTGAGACAAAAATAAAACATAAGAACGTTCATGTCCTTGTGTGCAGAAAGAATATACCTGAAAACCATATTGTTTTACCTCTAGTAGAGTTTGATGTTATTTTGGGAAAGTATTGGATTTTTGTTTGTCATGCTATGATTCAATGTAGATCAGAAGAGGTTTCTTTTCTGAAATATTTGCTATTTGTGTACAAGAATGAACCCTTTAATTTGATAACATATCAGGAAGATGAGAAACTAGTAAAATATGTAAATTAATGTTACACTGCATATATTGCTGAAAATAAAAGAACTGTTCAATTAATGAAGTGCTAGTGGTAAATGAGTATCTTTATGTTTTTCATGATGAGTTTCCTAATATTATACATGATTGGGAAGTTGAATTTACTTTTTACTTTGTTCCTAATGCTGAGCCAATTTCAAAACCCCTTTATCGAATGGCTCAACTTTAACTTTTAGAGTCAGAGAAGCAATTCCAGTAGTTATTAGATAAAGGTTTCATTTGACCTAGCACATCACCATGGGGTAATCCTATTTTGTTTTTTAAAATGAAATTTCGTTCAATGAGATTATGCATTGATTATATATCATTGAATAACATCACTGTTAAGAATAAGTATCATTTTCCTCATATAGATGATTTGTTTGATCAGCTCCAGGGAGCTCAGTATTTTTCAAGATTTATTTGAGTTTGGGGTACCATCAGTTGAAAGTAAAGGAAGTAGACATTCCGAACACCACGTTTCATACTAGATAGTGCCATTATTAATTTGTAGTTATGACTTTTGGTTTAACCAATGCACCTGTTGTATCCATGGATCTTATGAATAGAATTTTCCATGAGTTGTTGGATATGTTTGTGGTTGTGTTCATTGATGATATTTTGGTTTATTATAAAATTAAATAAGAGCATGAAATTCAATTAATGGTCATCTTTCAAATGATAAAATAAAAGAAACTTAAGTGAAATTCAGCAAGTGTGAGTTTTGGTTACAACATATTTCTTTCCCTAGCCACATTGTTTAAAAAATGACATAATTATTGATCCTACTAAAACAAAAGTTGTTGAAGAATGGCCAAGACCCAAAAATATAACTGAGATTCGTATTTTTTTGGTTTTTAAGGTTATTACCAGAGGATTGTTAAAAAGTTTTAATGGTTATCTAGTCCAATGACTAAGCTAACTCGAAAAGGTGTTAAGTTCATCTGGACAAAATAATGTGAAGATTGTTTTCGGGAATTGAAAATGAGATCGGTGAATGCTTCAGTTTTGTCTCTACCATTCAGAAATGTTGAGTTTTTTATCTATAGTGATTCTTCATTGAAAGGACTAGGTTGTGTCTTAATGAATAATGATCAAGTAATTTTTTATGCTTCACGTCAGTTGAAACCACATGAGTTAATTTACCCTACACATTATTTTGAATTAGCTACTGTTGTTTTTGCTTTAAAAATTTGGTGACATCATTTATACGGAGTAAAATGTGAAATATATAATGATCACAAAAGTTTGAAGTATATATTTACTCAAAAATAATTTAACATGAGACATAGGAGATGGCTTGAATTAATCAAGGATTATGATTGCACGATCCATTACTATCCGGGAAAAGAAAATAAATTGGTTGATGCTTTGAGTCGAAAAAGTAATGCTTCGTTAACCAAGTTATGTTTAGAACAAGATCCTTTGGTTTTTGATTTGATAAAATTTGGCATAGAAATTGTTGGTGTAGAAAATTCTTCTGTTTTGTTTCAAGCATCAGCGAAATTATCTCTATCATACAAAATAAAGCAAGAGCAGAAAAAAGACAGTGAGTTGCAGAAAAAGATAGAGTTGGTTCGAAAGGGTAAGTTTCCAGATTTTAATGTTGATAATGATTTTGTTTTGAGGTTTGGGAAGAGAATATGTGTGCCTTGTGATTCATAGTTGAATAATGAGTTGTTATGTGAAGCTCATAGTTCTCTGTTTTCAGTTCATACTGGTAGTACTAAGATGTATAGAGATCTTTAGAAGTATTACTAGTGGGATGGAATGAAAATAGATATTGAAGATTTTATTGTGAATTGTTTGACTTGTCATAAGGTTAAAGAAGAGAGGCAGTTACCGAATGGGATGCTTCAGCCTTTACTGGTGCTAGAGTGGAAATGGGAAAATATATCAATTTAATTTGTTGTGGGATTACCAAAGACATCTTGAGGTAATAATGAAATATGTTTTATTGTTGATAGATTGACTAAATCTGCTCATTTCCTTCATATTCAGGATAAAATGTCTCAAGATCAACTTTCTCGAGTGTATGTTAAAGAGATAGTTAGGTTTCATGGAGTTACCTTCTCCATTATATCTGATCGTGATCCCATGTTTACTTCTAACTTTTGGAAAATCCTTCAGAAGTCGTTGGGTTATGAATTAAATGTTAGTACTATAAAGCCCCAACCTTAAACATCACTTAATCTTGAGTTACTTCAATAATACACATTGAGGATCTTTTCAGGTTTACAGTTTTAGAGAATTAGATCATAAAACATGAATTACATTCTACATTTAAACAAAGTGGTTACATAAAAGATAGTACTCATTTTATCCATCAGCGGAAATATATTTAAAATAAAACATGGATTCATTCTTGACAATTCATTGACACTATCATCACATCATGTACCTTTCCCTTGACCTGTGAAAAACATTTCAAAAACTTGGGATGAGAATAAAAAGATCAGTATGGGATATAAAAATTTGGAAAGGAAACATGAGTACATGTATACATAAGAATCAATCAAATAATACTTTACTCATAAAACATAAGAACATTAACATACCTCATCAAATCATGAATAAAACATAGAAATCATAAGGCATAAAAGTAACTTGAGGCATTCATAACATTCTTACGTAGGGAGTAACCCTCTGGGTTACGTTTGGAATACCCATCACAGTATATTCCCAAAATCTCTTCGGAGAAACCTTAACGTTTAACTCCTTCGCGTTACCCAATGCATTGGAGATCTATATTGGGCTCACATGCCCTTAGTTTATCACAGAACCACCCGTCTTCATAATAATTCCCAAGAACTATAACATAATCATATCACATAAAACATGCATAAAGGAAACATAGCATTTCCACTTTTCAATCAAAATATATCAATACAACACATTGATATAAAAACATTATGAAACCCATTTTCAATACCAAAATAAAAGAAAAGTGAAACATGGTATTTATTTTTATTTTAAAAAAGGTATGGCATGTAGAGGAAGATGAAACTCAAATAATGGTCACGGCGGCCAAGAAGTTGTTGTCGCTGCATACGTATGACAAAAACATTCCCTTTTGTCATTTAGTAAAACGCTTCCTATACAAAAAGTTTCTTTTTGGATAAACGTAAAATTCAAAGAGGATTATACACCGTATAAAAGAAGGTTGTGTATAAAACAATATATGCCTCAATGAAAGGAGATTGAGATGAAGTCCCATAACTCGTGTCTAACTTGACTCGATCGTTCTTTAATCTTCTGAATAATAAACATGAGTTAATTTCTACTTTCTTAAGAACCTTTTTCAATTTCATTATTCCTTTTGTATCACTTAATACCATGTCATGAACACTATGTAATTATTTAAGTTAATAACGGTCGTTTTAACGATCATTGGTACTTGAGTCAAAAATAAACTCTTTATAATTACAAGTTGTTCATGTATCCATTATATCCAGAGTTATATTCAGGATTTAGATATCATATATATCATATATATCCAGTATATATATGCATTTATAATATTACATAACATTTAGAGGTAATAAATGAAATGCACCGTTCATGGAGACGGTAAGTCGTACGTACGCATGAACGCTACTTTCATTTATATTTCGTATTTTATGAAATTGAATCATAATGACATAAAGGTATATTATAATTCCTTTATAATATCATATATAATATCATTAACTCCATCCTTTATATGTCCCACATATGGCATTAACGAATCAAATCACTTTGTGTTGGCGGTATTCCGCACTTCCTAAAATGAAGATATCGCATTTACCCATAATGGAAACCATAAAGGTATACTACAAATGAAAAATACAGAAGTTTAAGTAAAACATAAACATATTATATATCATATATAAATATAGTGACATCATAATGGACACCTTTAAGGGTGTTAAAAGAATATTGAACAATCATCATTTCGTGAGGCAGAAATTCACCATCCACAGAAACAGTATGTTATTTAACCATTAGATGTAGGTGTGTGCAAGTGTAGCTCGAATCATTATTATAACAAAATCATATTATATTGAATATACTGGTGTTGTTACAAAATAAATTAATAAAAAGAGTTTAGAGGGTTGGAGAAACAAAATAAAACATAAGAACACAAGAAAAAACACTACCTTTAAAACGGGTAACTCTTTTTGATTTGAGCTCAAAGGCTTCCTTGGGATGATTTTGCCCAAAGTGAGGCTTAAAGGATTAAAAGATGGATGTGGGGAGACAAAAGGGGCATGTTTTGGCCGAGCCAAAGGCTTGAGAGGTGTGGGTAAGGTGGTAGAGGTGGGTGCCTTTTATAAGAGGAGAGGAGGGGCACTCTTGGAAAGTTATAAAAGGTTACTTTATTATAAAACGATTTTCAGTTTTAAAAGGTCCCTAAATTATATATTTCGAGTATAAGGTGATGAGTGTTCAAAATACACCCATCCAATAGGTTTTTGACATGTGTAGGTCTTATATTTTACATTATCTTTTAATTTTTTTTAAATCGTTAAATAATGAGGTATTCACTGCATCACCATGGTGTCATAAATAATTTAATTTATTTAATGTATAAAAATTATAAAAAAAATACTATGATGTATTAAATCCTTTTATATTTTCAATGACTATTTATCATCAAAAATATGACTTGTATAACCCCATTTAAAAATTGTTTTTGTAAAACAACTCATGTTTGTGACATTTTTATTTTAACATTAAATAAAAAGTTATTAATGTTATTTTCCTACCAAAGTGGATCCATGGGGTCCCAAAAATCGACCCATGGGTTGTAGTGGTCGTCCATGACACATCCAATAATGGTAGGAGATGTTTCAAGGTCATTTCATATTATTAAAACATTATTTTTACCTTAAACTACACTAATTACCTCTAATCGCGATTAAAAACTTAAAAGTTACTATTCACCAAAAAATTATTTTAATCTCATTGAACAACATTTTAATTCCTAATGACAACCATGTATGTTATAATTTCTAAATTCAAAACAAAGAGGTTGTAAAATTTCATTTAAACGAAACATCAGATTTTTAAGTACCACTTAGTGGTTTCACTATTCATCAAAAATTGATGTTTTTCAGAAAAATACCAAAACATCACCCTAATATATATTTGATATTCCGAAATCAAAAATTATTTCTATTTTAAAAAATTCAAAACATATAAGTTACAATAATTAATTTAATAATTAATTCCCGCTGTCAGAACAAATAGCGCGTTTTTATGAAAAAATATATATCGAAAGATTGACACTAGTTTAAGTCCAATTTCATAGTGAAATTAATTCCAAGGACCACCATTGGATTAAATGGTAAAAATATATTCTAATTTAACTTTAAAACTAATTCAAAATATAATATAATAATATAAATAAATTATATTAAAAAGAGGTTTTGAATTAAAATACAACATTTTTCACTATTCATTAAAAAAATGAACATTATTAGAAAAATATCAGAAATTTATCCAAGGTAAATTTCAATGTCCCAATCATAAAGAATAAGTTTATTTTGACAAATATATCTTATACAATTGTCAGAATATTTATTTAAAAATGGTTCCCCATCAAAAGATGGTAAAACAATCTTTTAAAAATATTACAGTATTTCATGCTTTAGGTTGGATTTATTCTCATTTTAATCTTCTAAAACACTATCTAATTCATAAATAGACATATATAACTATATCTACTATTCATTACTTACTTTGGATGTTACATCCTTCCCCCCTTTAGAAAATTGTGTCCCCATAATTTATTTCACTTATAAAAATAATTGGGGTTATTTATCCCTTATAGCATTTTCAGATTCCCAAGTTGCCTCTTCAGCCATATGGTTTTTCCACAAAACCTTTACCTAATGAATTACCTTATTCTGCAACACTTTCTCTCTATGGTCATGAATCCGGACTGGTTTTTCTTCATAAGAGAGATTTTCTTCCAACTAAACTACCTATGGGCTCAATACATGAGATGGATCTGGCATATACTTTCTCAACATCGAAACCTGAAAAACATAGTGTACCTGAGATAAACTCGGAGGTAAAGACACTAGGTAAGCAACTGATCCAACTCTTTCTAGAATTTCATATGGTCCAATGAACCTTGGACTCAACTTTCCTTTCTTACAAAATCACATCACACTCTTCCATGGTGAAACATTGAGAAAAACATGATCACCTACCTAGAAGATAGATCCTTCCTCCAGTTATATGCATAACTCTTCTTCCTGCTCTAAGCTGTTCTCATGTGTTTCTGAATAAATTGAACTTTTTCGGCCATTTCTTCTACCAATTTTGGTCCCATCATCTTCCTTTCACCCACTTCATCCCAAAAAGCTGAAGTTTGACACCGCTTCCCATATAATGCCTCAAACGGTGCCTTCTGTATAATGGAATGAAAATTGTTATTATATGAAAATTCAACCAAAGAAAGATGTTGGTCCCAACTTCCTTGATAATCCATCGAACAAGCACGTAGCATATCTTCCAAAGTCTGAATTGTTCGTTCTGACTACCCATCTTATTGAGGATGAAAAGCTGTACTAAAATTTAATTCAGTACCCAACGACTTCTGATGGCCTTTTCAAAAGTTAGAAGTAAACCTGGGATCACGATCAGATACAATTGAGAGGGGAACACCATGTAACCTAACTATCTCTTTAATATACAAAAGAGAAATTTGACCTCGGGAAAAAGTATCTCGTATATTAAGGAAATGAGCAGATTTAGTCAAGCGATCAAAAATAACCCACGTTGAATTATTACCTCAAGGTGTCTTCGGCAATCCCACAATGAAGTCCATGGATATATTTTCCAATTTCCACTCTGGCACTGGTAAAGGCTAAAGTATCCCTTTTGGTAACTGCCACTCTGCTTTAACCTATTTACAACAAACACTTCACTGTAAAATCAGCAATATCAATTTTCATTCCATCCCACCAGTAAAACTCCCACAGATCTTTGTACATCTTAGTTCTGCCAGGATGAACTGAAAACAGGGAACTATGAGCCTCACATAACAAATCATTCTTCAACTGTGAATCACCAGGCACACATAATCTCTTCCCAAACCTCAAAACACAATCATTATCAATGTTAAATTCAGGCAACTTACCCTTCTGAACCAACTCTACCTTTTTCTGCAACCCATTGTCTTTCTTCTACATTTTCTTAATTCTGTCTGATAGGGATGATCTCACTGATACCTAAAACAAAATAGAAGAACTTCCTGCACCAAAAACTTCCATTCCAAAGTTCATCAAATCAAAAACCAAAGGATCTCATTCCAAATGCAGCATGGTTAAAGAAACATTACTTTTTCGACTGAAAGCATCAGCCACTTTATTTGATTTTCTCGGATGGTAATGAATTATACAATCATAATCCTTGATTAATTCTATCCATCTCCTATGTCTCATGTTCAATTATTTCTGAGTTAATATATACTTTAAACTTTTTTAATCGGTATATATTTCACACTTTACTCCATACAAATGATGCCTCCAAATTTTTAAAGAAAAAACAACAACAACTAATTCCAAATCATGTGTAGGGTAATTTGCCTCATGATTTTTCAACTGTCGTGAAGCATAATCAATTACCTGATCATTATGAAATAGGAAACAACCAATTCCTTTCGATGAATCATCATTGTAGATAATAAACTCACCATTCCTGGAAGGTAGTTCCAAAACTGGAGCATTCACCAATCTTCTTTTCAATTCCTGGAAAAAACCATCACATTCTTTTGTCCAGATAAACTTAACACCCTTCTGAGTTAGCTTAGTCATTGGACTAGATAACCATGAAAAATTTCTAACAAACTTTTGGTAATAGCCAGCCAAACCAAGAAAACTACGGATCTTAGTTACATTTGTGGGTCTTGGCCATTCTTCTACAACTTTTGTTTTAGCAGGATCAACAGTTATTCCATATTTAGAAACAATATGACCAAGGAAAGAAATTTGTTGCAACCAAAAATCACACTTTATGAATTTCCCATACAATTTCTTTTCTTTTAAGGTTTTCAAAATAACCCTTAAATGTCTTTTATGCTCCTCTTTACTTTTAGAAAACACCAAAATATCATCAATGAAAACAGCCACAGACTTATCCAAGAACTAATGGAAAATTCTATTCATTAAGTCCATGAATACAGCAGGTGCATTGGTTAGCCCAAAAGGCATTACTACAAATTCATAATGGCCATATCTTGTCCGAAACGTGGTCTTTGGAATATCTTCTTCCTTTACCTTCAACTGATGGTACCCCGATCTCAGGTCAATATTTGAAAAAAACTGAGCTCCCTGGAGCTAATACCACTTCATTTGATGGCCCGACATCTTCTGAAGTAGTTGCAAAGGATTTCACCACCCCTTTATGCTTGTATTCTAACTACTTCCCATCACTCGAGCTCTTTGTCCAACACTCATTTTCATTGTGACCCATCTCATTGCACTTATAACATTTCACTAACTGTAAATAAAATTTGGTCTTAGCTTCACCCTGATCTTTTTCCGTGCAATCACGAGCCTTATGTCCCATCTTACCACATCGGTAGCACTTTCTAGAATTCAGAAGACATTCCCCCACATGCCTTTTACCATATTTATCGCAAACTAGAAACTTATATTTCTTACCATCAGACCTTTTTGAAGAATTCTTCCCTTTCTCGTGCCACCTCAGTCTCTTTTTCTGGTGGTTGTTAAGAACATTTGATCATCGGAAAACTCCATTTCCACCTTCTCAGCAAATCAAACAAGATTTTTGTAACTTTTGAACTCACGAGAAGCCAATGCCCTTCGATATTTTGGCTTTAATCCTGAGTAAAAAGTGATTGATTTTACTACCAAGGTCTCGGATAAAATTTGGAGCATACCTTGCCAATCGAGTGAACCTCTCTTCATAGGAAGACACTGAGTATTCCTCTTGCCTCAATTCCAAGAATTTTTATTCCATCCTATGTCAAGAAGCCTTAGGAAAATACTTCTCAAGAAACATACCTTTGAATTCATCCTAGTTGAGAGCATCAATATCATCAGCATCCCTGATATTTTTAACCATCGACCACCACTAATCTGATTCACCCTCCAAACGGTAAATAGCAAGACTAACCATTTGATAATCTGAACACCCCATGACATCAAAAATATTCTCCAGTTCTTTAATCCACCCTTCAACTAGCACAGGGTCAGATGATCCTCTGAATGATGGGGGATGTTGCCTCATGAAGTGTTCCACCACTGACACGTTCCTCTGCGGTTCATCTGGCTGATCTCGTGCATGGATAGCGCCACCATTTATCGCTTGAGTCAACTGCGCCATTACTACAACAAACTGTTCAGCTCCAATTCTGACCATCTCAGGATGCTGATTCGGAAGGTTATTTCCTTCTGTATTCTTTCCTAGCACTAATTCCCTGTTTCCTCTGTAGAATACCGTTCTGAACAAACATGGCTTAGGTGAAGCAACATGGTAATCTTCAAATGCTATATCATTTCAATTTGACCATAAAAAAATATTTTTGGATAATCATTTAATAAAATTATAACTCCTAAAGTTATCTAAACCGACCACTGGTACCAACTATAAGGCCCCAGCCTTAAACATCACTTAATCTTGAGTTACTTCCAGAATACACATTGAGGATCTTTTCAGGTTTAGATTTTTAGAGAATTATATCATAAAACATGAATTACGTTCCACATTTAAACAAAGTGGTTACATAAAAGATAGTACTCATTTTTCCCATCAGCAAAAACATATTTAAAATAAAACATGGATTCTTTCTTGACACTTCATTGACACTATCATCGCATCATGTACCTTTCCCTTGACCTGTGAAAAACATTTCAAAAACTTGGGATGAGCATAAAAAGCTCATTAAGGGATATAAAAATTTGGAAAGGAAACATGAGTACATGTATACATAAGAATCAATGAAATTATACTTTACTCATAAAACATACGCACTTTAACATACCTCATCAAATCATGAATAAAACATAGAAAGTATAAGGCATAAAGGTAACTTAAGGAATTCGTAACATTCTTACGTAGGGAGTAACCCTCTTAGTTACGTTTGGAATACCCATCATAGTATATTCCCTAAATCTCTTTGGAGAAACATTAACGTTTAACTCCTTCGCATTACCCAATGCATTGGAGAGCTATATCGGGCTCACCCTCCCTTAGTTTATCACAGAACAACCCATCTTCATAATAATTCCCAAGAACCATAACATAATCGTATCACATAAAACATGCATAAAGGAAACATGACATTTCCACTTTTTAATCACAAGATATAAATACAACACATTGATATGAAAACATTATGAAAACCATTCTCAATACCAAAATAAAATAAAAGTGAAACATTGTATTTATTTTTCTTTTAAAAAAGGTATGGCTTGTAGAGGAAGCCAAAACTCAAATAATGGTCACGGCAGCCGAGAAGTCGTTTTCGCCGCATACGTACGACAAAAATATTCCCTTTTGTCGTTTAGTAAAAATCATCGTATAAAAAAAGATTCCTTTTGGATAAATATAAAAGTCAAAGGGGTTTATACACTGTATAAAAGAATGTTGTGTATAAAACAAAATGTGCCTCAATGATAGGAGATTGAGACGAAGTCCCATACCTTGTGTCCGACTTGAATCGATCGTTCTTTAATCTCCTGAATAATAAACTTGAGTTAATTTATACTTTCTTAAGAACCTTTTTCAAGTTCATTAATCCTTTTTTATCACTTATTACCATATCATGAACACTATGTAATTATTTAAGTTAATAACGGTCGTTTTAACGATCATTGGTACTTGAGTCCTAAATAAACTCTTTATAATTACAATTTTTTCATGTATCCATTATATCCAGAGTTATATTCAAGATTTAGATATGATATATATCATATATATCCAGTATATACATGCATTTATAATATTTCAAAACATTTATAGGTAAAAAATGAAATGCACCGTTCATGGAAACGGTAAGTCGTACGTACGCATGAACGCTACTTTCATTTCTATTTCATATTTTATGGAATGTAATCATAATGACGTAAAGGTATATTATAATTCCATTATAATATCATATATAATATCATTAACTCCATCCTTTATACATCCCACATATGGCATTAACGAATCAAATCACTTTGAGGGGGCGGTAGTCTGCACTTCCTAAAATGAAGATATCACGTTTACCCATAATGGAAACCATAAAGGTATACCAAAAATGAAAAATACAGAATCTTAAGTAAAACATAAACATATTATATATCATATATAAATATAGTGACATCATAATGGCCATCTTTAAAGGTGTTAAAAGAAGATTGAACAATCATCATTTCGTAAGGCAGAAATTCGACATCCACAAAAGTATGTTCTTTAACCATTAAATGTAGGTGTGTGTAAGTTTAGCTCGAATAATTATTATAAAAACATCCTAGTATATTTAAGATATTGTTTCTGTTACAAAAAAATGAATCAAAAGAGTTTAGAGGGTTGGAGAAACAAAATAAAACATAAGAACACAAGAGAAAACACTACCTTTAAAACGGGTAACTCTTTTCGATTTGAGCTCAAAGGCTTCCTTGAGAAACCTTCTGCCTAAAGTGAGGCTTCAGGAGAAATAGAGTGATGTGGGGAGAAAAAATGTGTAGGGGTTGGCCGAGCCAAAGGCTTTAGAGTTGTGGGTAAGGTGGTAGAGGTGGGGTCCTTTTATAAGAGGAGAGGAGGGGCACTCTTGGAAAGTTATAAAAGGTTACTTTATTATAAAATGCTTTTCAGATTTAAAAGGTCCCAAAATTATATATTTCTAGGATACAGTGATTAGAATTCTAAATACACCCATACAATAGGTTTTTGACATGTGTAGGTCTTAGATTTTACATTATGTTTTCATTTTTTTTAAATCGTTAAATAATGAGGTAATCACTGCATCATCATGGTGTCATAAATAATTTAATTTATTTAATGTCAAAAAATTATAAAAAAACTACAATGATGTAGGAAATATTTTTATCTTTCCAATTACTATTTATAGTCAAAATTATTACTTGTATAACCCCATTTAAAGATTGTTTTAGTAAAACAACTCATGTTTGTGACATTTTTATTTTAACATTAAATAAAAAGTTATTGATGTTATTTTCCTATCAAAGTGGCTCTATGGGGTCCCAAAAATCGTCCCAAGTGTTTTCTGGGTCTTCCATGACACATCCAATAAGGGTAGGACATTTGTCAAGGTCATTTATTATTATTAAAACATTATTTTTACCTTAAAATACACTAATTACCACTAATCGCGATTAAAAATATAAAAGTAGCTATTCACCAAAAAATTATTTTAATCCCATTGAGCCACATTTTACTTCCTAATGACAACCATGAATGTTAAATTTTTGAAAATCAAAACACAGAGGTGGTAAAATTTCATTTAAACGAAAAATCAGTTTTTTAAGTACCACTTAGTGGTTTTACTATTCATCAAAAATTGAAATTTTTCATAAAAATACCAACAATTCACCCTAAGCTATATTTGATATTCCGAATTAAAAAATGGTGTCTATTTTTACAAAATCCAAAACATATAAGTTCCAATAATTAATTTAATAATTAATTCCCGTTGTCAGAACAAATAGCATGTTCTTATGAAACAATATATATCTAAAGATTGACACTAGTTTAAGTCCAATTTCAAATTGAAATTAATTCCAAATACCACCATTGGATTAAATGGTAAAAATATATTCTAATTTCACTTTAAAACCAATTCAAAATATAATATAATCATACAAATAAATTAGATTAAAAAGAGGTTTTGAATTGAAATACAACATTTTTCATTTTTTATTAAAAAAATGAACATTATCAAAAAAAATATCATAAATTTATCCAAAGTAAATATCAATGTCCCAATCATAAAGAATAAGTTTATTTTGACAAATATAGCTTATAAAATTTTCAAAAGATATATTTAAAAACGGTTTGTCATCAAAAGGCGGTAAAACAATCTTTTAAAAATATTAGAGTATTTCATGCTTTAGGTTGGATTTATTCTCATTTTAATCCTATAAAACACTATCTAATTCATAAATAGACATAGATAACTATATATATTAATCATTACTTACTTGGTATGTTACAAGTACATCTTTTCATCCTCAATCAGATTGGAAATCAGAATGAACAATTCATACATTGAAGGATATGTTATGTTTTTGCTTGATGGATTAACAGGGAAGTTGGGACCAACAACTTTCTTTGGTTGAATTTTCATATAATAAAAATTTTCATTCCAGTATACAGATGGCTCCATTTTAAGAATTATATTTAATTCATTGTCTAATTCTAGATTTTTGGGATGAAGTAGGTGAGAGGAAGCTGATGGGACCAAAATTGGTAGAAGAGATGGCATAAAAAGTTTATTTGATTCAGAAGCACATGAGAACAGCTCAGAGCAGATAGAAAAGTTGTGCAAATAACTGGAGGAAGGATCTTTTATTTGAGGTAGGTGATCATGTATTTCTCAAAGTTTCTCCATGGGAAAGTGTGATGTGTTTTGGTAAGATGGTAAAGGTGAGTCTGAGGTTCATTGGACCTTATGAAATTTTGGAGAAATTTGGATCAGTTGTGTACAGAGTGGATTTACCTCCATGCTTATCCCAGCTACACAATGTTTTTCATGTTTCGATGTTGAGAAAGTATATGCCAGATCCATCTCATGTTTTGAGCCCAGGGTTAGTTCAGTTGGAAGAGAATCTCTCTTATGAAGAACAACCAGTTTAGATTCTTGACCATAGAGAGAAAGTGTTTCAGAATAAGTTAATTCACCAGGCAAAGGTTTTTTGGAAAAACCATATGGTTGAAGAGGCAGTGTGGGAATTTGAGAATACTAAGTGGGATAAATACCTACACTTATTTTGATAAGTAAAATTGTGAGGACGAAATTTCCAAAAGGTAGGAAGGATGTAACATCCTAGGTAAGTAAAGAATAAAACATATTTCATATTTATTAATATTTGTGATTCAAATATTAATTTTACTTTAAAGGGGTTTCTATGTTCGATAGCGTACCCGATACGCAACAACGAGTTTCTTTGAAATCTTACGTTGCACACTAATAATATAATATTATTTTATATGGTAGTAAAATTCTAGACATTGTTTTGGTGGGAATGAACAAAACAAACTACAATATGATTATACATGTTTGTTAAATGTATTTACATTTATCCAATAAAAAAGTTAGAGGATAAAATGTGATTGAATCTATTTTTAAGCATAATTTAAATTTGAAGGTTGATTTACCACCTTTGAATGGAGAACCCTCTTAAAATATAGTTTTGGTCACATTAATACATTCTAATTGACCAAATAAAATCCTTTTAAGATTGAGGACATCAAAATTTACATTGTGTAAATTGTTTTACTTTTTCTGATAAAGTTCATTTTTCTAATGAATAGGGAAAATATTGTATTTTAATTCAAAAGTGTGTTTTAATCTAATTTATTTATATGATTAGATTATCTTTTTAATTGGTTTTAAAGTTTAATTATAATATATTTTTAGCATTTAATCCAATATTGTTCATTGGAATTAATTTCACTTTGGAATTGGATATAAACAAGTATCAATCTTTTGATAGTTATTATTTCCTAAAAACACGCTATTTGTTTTGATAACGGGAATTAATTTTAAATTAATTAATACATCTTCTATGTTTATAATTTTGTAAAATAGACATTAGTTTTGAATTTGGAATATCAAATTAAGCTTAGGATGAATTTTTGGTATTTTCTAAAAAACTTCAATTTTTAATGAATAGTGAAACCACTTAGTAGTAGTTAAAAAAACCGACCTTTTCATTTAAATGAAATTTTACCACTTCTGTGAATTTAATTTAGAAAATATGACATACATGGTTGTTATTATTAAGTAAAATTTGGTTCAATAAGGTGAAAATAATTTGTGGTGAATAGTAAATTTTGACTTTGATTTACTACGGTTAAAGATAAATAGCTTAATTCAAGGTAAAAAGAATATTATAATAATTCAAAATTACCTTAACACTTGTCCAAACATTATTTTTTGAGTCATTTACGACCATGGGCATCGTTGGGTCGGTTTTGGGACCCCATTGAGCCACTCGGGTGGGATAATGTCAATTTAGATTAATTAACATAAAGTAAAAGAAAAAATGACAAAAACAAATATCTTTTAATAAATTAATTTTTAAAAAGGTTTATATATATTATATTTTTGACTATAAATATTCATTGTAAATCTAAAAATATTTACAACATCATTTTTTTTTAATTTTTATAAATCACATAAATTGTGTTATTTATGACACAATAATGTTGTAGTATTTACCTCATTAATAAAAGATTCAAATAAATAAGATTATAAATATTAAAATAACATTCAAACCCCTTCCAATTATTATTGGATACATTTATTTCGACCATGAGTCATCTTATCTTAGACTCTAATTATTTTTGGACCTTTTGAAACCGAATATATTTTTATAATAAAATAATATTTTCACACTTTCCAAAAGAGACTCTACCCCCCTATAAACATCTCTCACTTCTAACCAATTCCTCACACCCTCTAGCCTTTAGACTAGTCTAAAATCAGCCCAATTAACCAATCTATATCCCTATCTTTCACCTATAAGCCTTAACTTAAGCATAAGGCACTTCAAGAAGTCCTTGTAGTTCAAACAAAAGGTAGTTACCCAAATTAAAGGCAACGGTTTCTCTTAAATTGTTTTATTTTATTTTACTTCTCCAACTCCTAAAATATTTTTATTCCTTTATTTTATAACAACACTAGTATCCTCAATAAACTAGGATGTTTTTATGAGAATTATTCAAACTACACTTAAACACACCTCCATCTAATTGGTGAAAAACATAATGTTTCTGTGGATGGAAAACTAACGCCTCACGAAACAATGATTGTTCGATTATCTCCTACCACCTCTCATGGTGTCCATTAAGATAAAACTGTATTTATATATGATATATATTATTTTTATGTTTTTCTTATTCTTATTTATTTTTTATATCATACCTTTACGGTTTCCATTATGTGTAAACACTATAATTTCATTTGATTAAGTGCGGACTACCTCCCCCTCAATGTGATATGACTCTTTAATTCCAAATTTGGGACGTATAAAGGATGGAGTTAATGATATTATATATGATATTATAAATGAATTTATAATTTAATTATAATATAACAATGTATTATTATGTTTTAATTCCATTAAAATAAAAAATAAAAATGAAAGTAGCGTTCATCCGTATGTACGGCTTACCGTCTCCATGAACGGTGCATTTCATTTCTTACCTCCAAATGATATGTACTATAATAAACATATATATATATATAGGATATATATGATATATATGATATCTAAATAATGAATTTTATTCTATATATAATGGACTATTGATCACATGGATAACTTGTAAATATAAGGTGTTCATTTTTGACTCAAGTACCAAATATCGACAAAATGAACTTTATTAACTTAAATGATCACATAATACGTATAACATGGTAATAAGTGATATAAAAGGAATTATAAACTTCAAAAATGTTTTTAAAAAAGTAGAAATTAACTTTAGTTTATTATTCAGGAAATTAAAGAATGATCGAGTCAAGTCGGACAAGAGTTAAGAGACTTTATCTCAATCTCCTTTCATTGAGGCATATTTAGTTTTATACACAAATTTATTTTATATGGTGTATAAATCCCATTGACTTTACATTTCATTCAAAGGAAATATTTTTATTGAAGTGTTTTACTAAATGACATAAAGGAATTTTTTTAACGTAAGCGGTGACAACGACCTTTCCGCTGCCGCGAGTATTATTTGATCTTTGGCTTCTTAACAAGTCGTAATGTTTTTTAAAATAAAAATAAATACCATATACTCTTTTACGTATTTTGGTATTGAAAATGATTTTGAGAATGGATTTATTATTTCAATATCTTTAAATGATATTTTCTTATTGCAATGTGGAAATTTTATCTTCTCCTTATGATTATGTTATGTGTTATGATCATGTTATGGTTCATGGGCATTATTTTTGTATAAGGGTGGTTCCTTGATAAACCTAGAGTGGGTGAGCCCGAGATAGCTCTCCAATGGATTGGGGAACATGACAGAGGTAAACATGAATGTTTCTTCTAAGATATTTAGGTAATATACTGTGATATGTATTCCAAAGTAACTCCCTATGTAGCAGTGATAACTGCATTATAAGTATGTCATGGATGCCACAAGTTACCTTTATGATTTATGATTTATGATTTCTATGTTTTATTCATAAATCTTATATTTACATGAGGTAAGTAAAAGAGTTTATGTTTTTATGTATTAATGAAAAAATGTTTTCATTCATTGTTTTATATCCCTTAGTGAGCTTTTTATGCTCATCCCATGTTTTGAATTGTTTTCACAAGACATAAAGATGAATAGGGTCAAGGATGGGATCAAGGAAAAGTCATGTTGTCTAAAACCTAGATCTAGAGATGACACTTTTTTTCAAGATTTTATATTTTATGAAAAAAATGGAAACTGGGTATAAGGGTTTACTTTGTAATTTTTTGAAATATAATAGTTATATCCTAATTCTCTAAAACTCTAAACCTTAAAAGATCTTCAATGTGAATTATTCATTTAATTAAATATTATTTAATGTTTATGGTCGGGTTCTTATAATTATAATTATAATAAATAACATATTCATTTAATATGTTCTTAATTATGTTATTAATGAATCTAATTTGATTATCCATGACATTTAGTACAGTGAAGAATGCTTTCATACATAAGATAAGGGTTTTAGCATCTCACTTTATTTTTATGATATATTCCATATTCACCACTAATTCCTTGTGTTTGTTGTCTCTACACTACCTTTTGATATAAAATATCATTAATAACTATATATTCATGTTATTAAATTATTCTTTTTATGATCATTAATGAGTTATACAGTTCAATTGAAGGTAAGGTAATTCTTAACCCATTTTTTGTTCATTGGGTTAAAGTTACACTCCATTGATTATTTAATGTATTAAGTATTTGTAAAATTAATTTAGATTATATTTTGTTATATATCAACATTTTGAATGTGGATTTACACCAGAAACACATAACTGATTCATTTGGTAAACACTTATACCTTCATTTAAAACACTCATTTAAATGATTCTTTTTCAAAATTAAGAAGCAATGTTTTTTACTTATACTGAATGGGTGGATTTAAATAATTAATAACACATTACTGTTATTTGGATTCCATTACATTTTTACCGGGTATTTCAAATGGAAAAATTTATCATTTTTTATTACATTTAATTTTAGATAAATTATTTCAAGGGAAAAATGTTATTTCTATTAATAAATTTTCAATGATTGTGTCTGAGTATTTTTATTTTTTTCATCATACTCTATTGAATCATATTATTAATTGATTTTTATGTCATATAATTTAATTTACCATATTTTATTCAATTTTTTATGATCATTTTTACTAGGTATATACTATAATGATACCATTTTCCGTATTTCTCAGGATAGTTTATGATTATGTTTAATGATTGGGTAAATTAATTACATTTCATATGCTAGTTTAAATATAAATATATATATGGATTGTGTTTCATCTCGTTAATATGAGGAATTCATTGGATATAATAATTATTTTGTGGGGCCCTCTATAGACACTCATTGCATCAGTAGATCTAATGAGACACAAATGTTTTGGTAGTGGCTGATGTCATACATAGTGTTGTATGGTGTCTTGGAAGATTCCATGACTGTATTTTTATGATGTCCCTCATTATGAGTTCCATAATTATGAGATTATTTATTGATAATCCATGTGATTATTTGATTAGTATAATACCCATTTTTATGTTTCATTATCATCTTATTATATATATTGAAATATTTGATCATTGTTTTGTTCATTCCATATTATTCCCAGGATTATGATTTAATGGAATGTATTTTTAGTTATTCACCTTAAATTATTGTTTGTGTTTTCTTATGATATATTTCATTATATTCTTACCATTACTGGTCATCTAAACTCACCCCTTCCTTTTGATTTATTTTTTCTATGGATTCTATGATGTATATTATGATTGGAATGTAGTGCTAATAATTTAGGTTATGGATATTCCAGAATTAGTTTGTATGTTTTATTTAGATTCATGTTGTAATGTAAAACATATATTTGTATCTTTATTTTTCAATGCTATTAAACTATTCATCCTTAAATGATGTGATCTCTTATATATAATAGCAATTTAATAAATTAAGATACTATCATTGGGATATTGGAGTTGGGTTCCATACAATTATAAAAACATAATAAAATCATTCATATCATATATATCATACAAAATATAATTTTTATCATAATTCCCAAAATGGAGATAATTGAAGAATGAATGATATTGATTCATGAGGTGGTATTCTACCATACACACGAACAATGATTGTGTATTATATTTAATAGAATTTTGTATTAGTGTAGGTTGATCCACTAACCTAAAAACAATTCATTATATAGTGAATAAATATGTTATTATATAATAATTTAATAATAATTTATTGATTGGAGAAAGAAATAAATCAAATGTGATTGTTTAAGGCGTTACATCTTCATTGGGTAATCTCATTATAGTTTTCACCAAAAAGAATACCATGGTTTTATTTTTTCCCAAATTGTGGTTACTATAATGAGAGGATGGTTGATGGGATATTACTTGGGTGGGTGTTGGATGAGACAAATGTATTTATAGGGGTGAATATGCGACTGGGGTGTGTGGACATTTATATTAGAGATTAAGTGGGATTCGTGTAAATATAAAATAGTAAACACTATTTTTATGTCTCCCTTATATATTGGGCCTCTAATAATTTTAAATTTTAGATAAATGGGAGGATACAGTCAAAATATTTACTAAAATTCCTTTTTGTAATGTTTATATGGTATTGTTACCCTTAAGATAATGTTTAACAAATATGTAACTCATTTTTTACTTAATAGTTATAATTAATTTAAATTACATTCAAAAAAAATTCGACAAAAACTAATTTGAACCTAATAGAAATTATAAATAATTATGATTCCAAATAATGAATAAATGTTTTTCTAATTTTAAACATACAAGTGGGATAAATTTAATTTTAAATTAATCTCGTAGATTGGATGTTGCAACACGTTTTTCAAGAAAAAAAATTCCTATAATTTAAATGTATTTTTGTCCAATTCCCTTATGAAATTGATTTCAATAAACTAAATTGGATTAATATATTTAAAGTTAATCTATATATACATTAAAATAATCATAAAATAAAATTTTAATATATATGTAAATTTGAAAAATATGCAGTTTTCAATTAAAATATAGTATTTGTCCTTATTCGTTAAAAATCCAAACTTCCCTAAATAATACCAAACACCCCTGAAGGAAAATATGATAATATTTTTTAAAAAAATAAGTTAATTTTATAATATAGAATTTATAAATGTTTCAAAAAGTATAATTAAAATATGTGTACCATTAAAAGGGGATAAAACAACTTTCTATAAGAAATATATCATTTTATTCATGAAATTTGAGATATTCTTAAATATTTCTGGAAAATGAAGTTAATAGGTGTTAAATAGTTGATAAAATATATATTTTGTATATTTCATTAAAAAAATTAATAAATATTGTTCTTTTAATTTATTGTGATTAAATTGGTTTGTACATAGAAAAAAATTAAAAAGTAATCTCTATATTATCAAGTAGTTCATACATTAATTTCTAACTAATTTATAACAAAAGGATTAATTTTATATACATGTGAAACCCATATTTTTAAAATTTAGTTAATGTTATAGGTAAATTACAGTCCAACATCTTGGTGATAACTATAATAATATATTATTGATAATAGTAATAGTATATTGTAGTTCTTTAATATTTTGTGTTGCATGTAATTGATGTTATCAATAGTACACAACATTATGTGTAGAAAAAGAAGAAAATAGTTCATCTTACACGAAAAAATAATATAAGTGTTTTTTAGTGAATGAATAACTTGGTGTTGGGTATAATGTAATCTAAACATTGTTTTTTCAAAAAAAAATATCTTCAATGTTGCGTGAAATGTAAAATATCAAAATGTTTAAACTAATTCGAAAAAATATTTCCCAAAATCACCAGGTATTACATTAAACCCCCCCTTAAATTAATTTATCCATTTAAATTATTCTAGGTAATTAAAGGTTTAGTACATGAAATTTCATTTTATAGGAACCCACATTGAAAAAATCGGAATTAAAAGTTATTAAAGGGAATGTTTGAAACATAATGGTTACATGAAGTAAATAAAAAATATTTTTATTCATAAAAGAGAAATGGTTGAAAGTGAAAACATGGACATGGATGTGAAATCCACCTATAATGTTTTTATGGATAGTGATAGATAAAATTTGGATGATAATGTTAAATAAAATAAGTGTATAAACAAAATAATCTTGAAATAGGTCATCTTTTTAATAAATGTGAAGGGAATAGAACACAATTTCAGTTAAAGTAACTATTTTTAATGTTGAGTAACTTTCATGATATGGTATACTTACTTTATTTCTACACTATTTCTCCCTTAATTATGCCTTTATCAATTTTTAATTCATATCTTTTTCCAAAAAATAAAGCTGGATTTTTCATATTTATTGCGTTATAAGATCTTTAGAACCATAAATAGAATTATAGGTCATTCCATATGTATTAAACACAGAAAAAAAATTCATATTTTATCCAATATTGATAAATAATCATATGGTGATATAATAATTATATCTCTAAAGCCACTTCTAAATATTAATATAAACCATTCCATAAATGGTTAAACTTATAACCCTTCAGCACGATGAAATTCCAAAACATTATAAATAATGTCACTAAAATTATAAAAATTAGCATAGAATTTGTGTCAAAAATTTTATAAATTATCTCTTATTATTCAATTACCAAACATGTTAATAACTTTATCATTTTTTATATTAAAACATGTTCATAAAAAGAATTACCATAAAACATTTCTAAAAACATGTATTCTTTCTTATTCAAAATATTATTTGATATATTCCATAAATAGAAAAAAATTTAAACTTCATCCCTCTTAACATAGAAAAAATTATCAATAAGTAAATAATGAGTTCCATATTAATCACTACAACACAATCATATTATTCATAATCATATCTTTATCAAAGCTAAACACAATTTTCTCAACATCAAGATGACATTAAGGGTTACTATCCCTTAATCAAAATATCATTCTTCCATTAAATCACTTCTATATGTAATAACCACCATTCAGAATTTCATAAAATCTTAAATTGAAATATTATTCATAATGATTCATAAAACAAAATTATTTAATTGCAACACATCTACAATTCAATTATCAATATTTATTTATTAAACCATTACTTAAGAGTGGATATCTTATTATTTAGTACCCCATTCTATGAATATGAAATATGAATCATGTTTTAAGGTTTATCATCCTCTATTTAACAATGATTATTGCATTCAATATAAATAATAATCTTAGATTATACAAAATGATTCACATTTAATTTGTGGTATATTTATCTTCTGTATATGAACAATACATATGCCACCTTACAGATGATCTTCGGAAGAATTCCATGTACGACATTGATTTTCATATTTTATGTACATTAAACATCTAAAACATTCAGTTTTAACCCAAATACTTCATATTCCAACTATTTAGTAAGACCATAAATCATAGTGTGAGAAACACTCATCATAGTAGAAACCCACATAATCTTGAGAAATTACTAATTAGATGTCTAAACAATGACACTTTTTATAAAATATATGACACCTTAGACTTATCCTTATAGAAATCCCTACTATTATCCTTCAAAATATCCCATAATATAGCACAAAATAATCCTCATATTCTTCTCAAAAGGTTTACTAAACCATTCATTTTATATTAACTATAGTGACACTGGCTTAACATACATCGATATTACATAATTTTCATTGAATATTACGTATATTCCAAATGAACATTCATGATTACCATAATAGATTAGTGTCTCTAAAAACTTGGATCATAATATTATAACATGGTGAAAAATGTTCCATGTTTTCCAAAATTATTATTCCATTTCATATATCTACTTAAAAACCATTCTTTGTAACCTGAGGAAATGACCCATATAAGAGGGTGAAAATGATTCATATTAAGTGTAAAAAAGTAATATACATAACAATAACATTAAAATATGTGTATGATAGATTGAGAATAACATTAAAAGATAATACCCTTCATAGAAACTATCATATACCTGAATACTGGGCTAAAGAATGGATATTCATAAGTCATGAATGGTATGAAAATAAAGAGCATAATCCATGATATAATAACACTGGAATAAGAGATAGAATTGTAAAAGACACAAAAGCATATAAAATATTATGTAAATGATACCTACAAAGGAGACTATATGATGTTTTTATTTGGATATTCACCCATGTATTTGCTTCAGGACTTGTATGTTCTCACGTGTACCCTCTTGTTTCAGTATTTGGATTCCCTCTCATGTTCCAACTGGTTTTAGGAGTGGGATATCATCTTCTATAACCTTTTTTTATGTGATCATGATTCCCTCTAGTACACCCTCCTTTTATTGTCTTTATATGTCCTCATTTGTACTATCTAGTAATGAGCTTGGGATTCCCTCACATATTCCATCTTTTAATGAGATTAGGATTCCCTCTCATGTACCCTCTATTTTTGGGATTATGATACAGCATGTTTTCCCTGTTGGTTTTGGTGTTTTGATATAAATCGTGTACCCATAAGGATCATATATTATTTTTCACTACCCAATGCGTTGTAGGGAGATATAGGTCCATCCCATCCTATAATGAAATCATTAATACTCTTTCCACAATCTAATAAAACAATCATCATATCTTGACCAAAATAATATATTGTTGTCATAAACATAATATTAAAACCCATGAAATGAAATGGTTATCATAAACTTTTCATCATATAATAACCTGTAAAAAATAGGCAACTTTTATAATAATTTTTCATAGAAAAACTTCTTAATGTATGTAGGTTTCATAGTCATTTTACGATGGAATATCATGTAGAAGAGAAATGGGATTCATAAATAACATGTCATCAAAAAAACCCATTCAAAGAAAGGATATGAATTTTGTAATTGGATAATATCCCCATTGAAACATAAACTATATAAGTGTATGCCATATTAGAAATATAGGTATTTTAAAAGGTCATATGGACCATTTCTTATGTAAAATATCCTTTATTTGAAAATTCCATTCATAAAACATTTTAGAAAATAGTTCTCTTATACTGAAAATTTTTATATTTCATTTAAATTATTTCTTGAGTAAAATAAAATTTCCACATCAAGAAGAAATTTAAAATTAATAAAAAAAATTGAAACCCATTTACATTGAAACTATATTTTATTAAATTTAAAGTATTCTTTGGAAACCAATTAATATAATATTTTCCATATAAAAAATATTTGAAAATCATTTTCATGGAAACCCCATTAAGACAATGACATTCATGAATATTTTTGGAGAGTTTACATTAAAAATTACCTTGTAACTATTTATAGGAATCGTCATGAAAATTATGTTTGTGATGGTGGTTAATTTTTTTAAGAACGATGAATCTTTTCCATTAAAAGCATGGTTCCTTTAATTAAAAATAAATTCCATCTTACATAGTCTTGGAAATATATTTCCGACCAAAGAGAAAAATTATATTATATTTTCTAAAAAAATTAACATAATTTTAATTAATCACCAAAGAGTTGGAAAATGAAACCATTAAGTAAAGATATTAGTAATAATAATCAGATAAAAAATTTAAAAATATTTCTTAAATTATGGATCAAAATATTTAATCAATGGAGGAATAATCATAAATAATCTCGATAAAGTATGACATTGAAGTAAAACAGTTTTACCACATTAGTGAATTTGAATCATAATACCCATGGAAGAATAAAATTATATTAAGCGTAAACTATAATTAAAATAATTAGATTTCTGATAATGCTTGTAAAAGGTTAGTATATAATCCTCGTCAAATAATATAGGTGCATAACATAACATATGTCTAAAAGAAGGAAAATTCAGACGAAATTACCTTTCTGATTTGGTATCATTTGAAACCTAAACTGCATGAAAGAGATATCATAATATTAATATTTTAATAACTGTAAAATCATTGATAATAATAATATAATACAATTATTTTCAGTATATTCACCCCAAAAAAGAAATGATTACTGAATATGTCATAAGTCTCACATAAATAAATGTGATGCGACAAATACCCTTACTACTAGAGTAACTATTAAATCACAGGAACCTTGAAACAATAAAATAAATTGAAACATTTAATATAATTAAATTCAATTCAATTAATTATATGAAATTTAAAATTTCAGTATACACACCACAAAACATTTATATGTTGTTAATATAGATTATATTCTATTAAAAAAAATTGAACCAAGAAAACTCTTACCATAAGACTCAACATTCTTCATACATGTTCATCACTCAAGTATAATAAATATACATTTTCTATAAATATACCATAAACAATATACATATAAATCATTGAATATATTATATTTTTAGGAATATATATTACCTATTTGTTCACAATTACATGATAATGTTATTGTTAGGTTAATAACTTCTTTGTATTTAATAAATGTTATGATTTTTTATTCTTGGTCCTCTGATGTATATCATGGTTTCTATATTTAAAAATTTTAAAACATGATATAAATATAATATATATTCATTGAATATGTATTAATTTTATTATATAAGCTTAGAAATATGATATTTAGTACACCATTTATGGATACTGTATGTCTTACATATGCCTAAAGGTTGTTTATGTTTTCTCATAAAATTGTAAGGGAAAAGTAAATGTAATATATGTAAATATATATATTATAATTATAGTAGAATTTTAATTCCATATATATAAAATAAATTTACTAAACCCATATTATTTAGATTCCATGTAATGTGTTAATGAATCACATCTCATTGAGGAGGCAGTAGTCGACACATCCACAAAAAAGTTATCATATTCCCACAAAATGAAAATGCTGAAGGTATTTTTCAGATAAAAATTAATGAAGTATAAATAAATCATATATATGATATTTATTATAGAATAAATTAAAATAAAACATTATCACCAACTATTAGTGGTGAAAATGAAATAACGAATGACTTAGTTTTGTGAAATAGAAGCCTAACGTACAGATGAACAATGAATGGGTACCCCATTTGTTGGAAGTGTGTATAGGTGTAGGTATAAAACATTACATAAAAACTTATAATTATATATTAAATACTTATATTATTATATATAATTGGAATATAAAAAATTTAGGGGGTGGATAAATAAATAAAACAAAAGTTTTTTTTTTGAAGAATGTTAACTCTTCTTTGTATAATTTCTTTTTCTTTTCACAAATGAACTAAATTGGTTTCCAGTAATCCTGAATTGGGGTTCTATGATGATATTAGGGATCTTAGGAGACTATTAATCCTGATTTTTTATGTGACAATTTTCACTTTATGTGTGAAGAAGTGAGGGGGTGAGTTCCTTTTTATTGTGGATGAGGAGTGGCATTCTTAAAGATATAAGAAGGTAAACATTATTCAGAGGTCTCTCTTATCATGTGCGACAAGTAATTTAATTTTTATTGAAAATGGATTATATGATATAAATATTAACACCCATTCTATTTTTGACATTTTTATAGGGTATTTGGATTATTAATTTATTGTTTAAAAACTAAGTAATCATGTTTTTTACCAAAATAATTATATTTAATTCTAATTACTTTTACTAATGTTTTTGGAAAAATCTTTAGTTAAACATAATATAAATTATGAATTATTATGATTACATATATTGAATATATTTTTACACATTCAAAACACATAAGTAGTAGAAATTAAATTTAAATTAATCTCACGAACAAAACTTAACAATGTGTTTTAAAAGTAAAACGTTCAAAATTATGAAAAGTTTTTATATTCAATCTTATTGTGAACTTGATTACAATAAACTAAATTTGATTAATAGATTTAAAATTGATATATATATATATATAATTTAAATCCAATATATAATATAAGTTAACTATATTTATAAATTAGACAAAAATACAATTTTCAATTAAAATTATTAATTTTTCAATATTCAACCAAAAATGAATCATATCCGAAAAATACCAAATATTTACCCTAACATAATTTTGACATTCATATTTTAGTAACTATTATATTTTGAAATATAATTTATAAATGTGAAAAACTTATATTTATATTTTCTTACCCTGAATGGTTGTAAAACTAATTTTTAGAAGAAAGAAATATATTTTTGTGCATAAAATTAGATTGGTTATTATATAACATTTAGAAAACACATATGTTCTATATTACATATTGTATTGAAATTATAATATATTTATTTTATAATATCCCACGTTAATAATTTTTTATTTAATTAATTGAAATAAAATGTGTCTCTACATAGAAAACATGTTTTCTTAGAAAAGGAATCTAATTATTTTTAAATAGTTCATACATTAATTTCAAACTAATTAATAACCAAAAGATACATTTTATATACATGTTTAAACAATATTTTCAAAATTTATTTAATATTATTCACATCTTCCGGTCAAATGTCTAGATAAAAACTATAATATTAATTTAATAACAATATTAATAGAATATTGTAATCTGATATAACTAGAACTTATAAGTAATCAAAGCTATAAAATGAACTCGGAATTTCTTGTAACACAAGAAAAAAACATTTTTGTGTACAACAAGCTAGTCTATGTGTTTCAGATAGAATAAGGATAATTTTTTGTTTTATATAGTGAATTCAAAACATAGTTCTTCTATATAATAAAATATGTTTTCATTGTTGTGTGAGATGAAAAATATCAAAAAGATTAAAATAATTTGAAAAATATATACAGAAAAATATCTCAAGTTGTTACAATAATGGAATAATATATTTAATTAAGTATAATTATAACCAAATAAAAAAAATTTTAAACACCATTATATTGTGACCCTAACTTTTATAAATATCATTTATCTCATGTATAAAACTTAATATAATTTTTTCAAATAGTTTAGAAACATTTATATGATTTTATATTAAAACTAAACAATTTATTTAATTTATTTCATATAAATATTTGGTTTCATAATGGATTTAGTCCATACCATTTGTTTTAAGGATGTTATATTCATAATTTTACAATGACAGTGAAAAGTTAACCATTATCAACTAAGTTATTTTCCTTTAATCTCCATAATAATAATCATTATATAATTGTAATATTTATAAATCCAATATCATTTTATATCTGTAAATAAATAGTAGTTAGTAAAATAATACATAATATCACAAGTCAGTAGTCTTTATGTAAACAAATTATATGTTTTTAAATTACATTGGATGGAAAACAAAAAACAAAACATGTTATATTTTAGGAATCATTATCAAGTTATAAAGAAAATTCATAAAATATAAACCCATAACCATCTATGGTATGTAGTTTTTTAATTAAAAAGTACATCACTACATGGATAAGGTAGAATGTAAGTATTCAAGGGAAATGACTAGTTTTTTAACAATTTAAATGATATAATAGTAGATGATATACATTAATTAATGAATCATAATTATAATAGAAATATCACATATATATATATATTCATCATATCAATCATAACAACCCTTCCATGAAAGGTGGGGATGAGAATCAAAATTAATTGGTTCACGATGTGACGCTTTTCACATACACACAAACTATGGAATTGTTTCTCATCTGAGGTTAATGGAGATGAATAAGGTTTTTATATTGAAATCGTAAAATAAAATTATATATAATATACTCATTTTATATTAATTTTTTAGATGGGATAGAATTGAAGTGTTTAAAAGAAGTAGTGAAGTAAAAAATCTTGGTTATGATGACTACATATTCTTCAAATAACCGCCTTTTATAGACACTATAATAATATAGGTTATCCTTTTAGTGATACTATTTTATATTGAAAGTGTAGAGGAATGTTTTGATGTCATTTGAGTATATCCTGATTGATATAATAGGTTCATGATGTTTTAGTAATAGAGTAGTGGTGGTGTACTGAGATAATATATGATAGGGGAGCCCAATTAATTATAGAGACTATTAAATTAATATAAATTACATTTCATGTTCATGTAGAATAAATTTAATAATAATATTCTATAAGGTGTATAAAATCTTTATTTCCCCATCCCCTAATATTAATACAACCTCACATTATCTTTTGACCACTATTTAGTAGTTATAATGTCATGTTAACCATTATAATGATTACAATGATAATAAAGTCTTTTAAATATTTAGGGGTTACATAAGATATAATAATTTCACAATTTACCATTAAGTGTAAGATGGTTTATAGTCACAGTCATATCCCATCCACATATCAAAGTATAGGTTTTTTTATAAAAATACTATTTAACAAAACCTGTCAATAACAACATTTTTCATATTATTTATATAATTGAAATTAGATAATTTGAAAAAAAAATAGATCTAATTAAAAATATTAAATAAACATTAATTCCTTTTTTATTTAAATACTTATGAAATAAAATAAATCATGATAAAACTATTACATATTATGTTTATAATGTAATATAATTTATTTGTTTTTTTCTTAACATTCCTTGTGTTAGTGTTTCGTAAGCATTTATGTTAATTATACCATTATTAATAATAACAAAATAATAAACCAACTTGAAAAAATATATTCATTTACCCATTTATAATACTTCATGAAATATTTTCATAATTGAAAAAAAACATATATAAACTAGAAGAAAGAAAGTGATATTTGAGAATTATTATTTACAGAAAATAATTTAAAGGACTTCATCATGGAAAACTTTCACCAATATGAAATGTTTTCAATTATTAAATGGGGAAATTCAAAATCCACCAAAAATGTGGATTAAATTCAAGTGATATGGTCATTTGAAATCCATAAAAAATTAGTTTTAAAACTAGTTAATCAAACTTTGTCTTTACAATGGTGAGAAATATTTACTACGGTGAATATTCATTATGAACAAAAATAAAAGTTGTCATATTTATTAAAATTGAAAATTAAGATTCTAAATTAGGAATATTTTTTATCTAATTTAGTTCATATTTATGGATGTAGTTTATTTTAGCATAAATACAAATAAAATGAGATGAAAAATTGATTTTTATAAGAAAAAAAATTATGTATACAATGTTTACATAAACAAATATTGATTAGTTTATATTCCACATAAAGTAATTAGATTCTTTTTAATAAATTGGTACTAAATAAATTTTGAAACAAATTAAAAACAAAATGTAACTTCATAAATAATTTAAATTTAATGTTAGTTTTATATAAAATCAGTATTTTATACTATCGACTGAAAAATCCATTTTTAGAAAAAAAAACAAATTACAAAATGATAATTATGATATGATTATTTCCCAATTTATATACATTTTAACCACTAAAATCTCTAGAGATGAAATTAATAAATTATAAGATTAAATCAAAAAATAAAAAATATTATTAAATCATGTTATTTTATAAAATATAATGTCCTAACCAAAAACGGTGTTCTTATTTATTAAGTATTAACAAATGAATTTTTATTTTTTATGAACATTATGTATATATTTTTAAATTAGTCTAAATTTATTCATATAAACAAATTTAACTAATATATTTTAAAAGTAATATTAACATGATACTATTTAACATCCATTTTATAGCCATCATAATCATATAAAAATATTATTTCATGATCTTATAAATAAATATCTATCAAATACAAAATAAGGATCGAAACTTCTAGTGTCTTTGGAAGACCAGGTAAATAATATTGAAAACTTAGGAATATAATAAAAAACATTTTATTAATATCCACAATGAGCTATTAACTTTCATTGAGCCCCTAAAACTACATTTGATACCCTGGGAAAATACACAGACAGTAGGGGATTATATTAATATATATCAATGGAATAAACAAGGAAGTGAAGCATAATGCATGTGTTAAAATAAATAACATGATAATATAAATTTCATGGTTCATGAATAAATATATGGAAGAATAATATATATATCATAAAATCATATGATCATTGAAATATTGGAATGTGGAAGTAGCATATAACAAGACATAAACTTGAGTCATGGCTATATTCAAAGACTGTATCACATGGTGGGCAGGGTCCCAAAATGGATAAGGTTTACTCCTTTATCCCATAAATAATGTTCATGTAAAAAAATACCAAATGATTTATTTCACTATCTTAGTGAACCCATTATAACATGTTAATTCATAAGGGTTCTACATTAAGAATCAAACAATATGAAAAAAAATGTGGGTTACTCATTATATGAAATGGGTTTATTAAGATTCTCATAAGGTACAACCAAGGGGAATATAATAATTTTTTTAATGAAATATGGTTCTTAAATCATTCTTGGAAATCAAGAAATAATATAATTGAATATATCATTAATATTGATGCCCAAATTATGTGAAAATATTAAAATAAGTGGTTTTGGAAAATATATAATTGTTCTACTTAGGCATAGTTTTAGGAAAAATAAGGAAGATTCTATGAAGAGGGAAAAGGAATAATTATTTCCATAAAAATAAAAATAAAAAAAGTGTTTTAATGATAGTTGTGTGATTTTAGTGAAATAATAGTAGATTAAAATAGTTTATAATTTGTAATTAAAAATGGGTAATAAATAGAGAAGTTCTCTTTAATTGGTTTTTCTTATCAAGGAAAACTATTAAAACATGCATTTTCTCATAAAAGAATGGTGAATTGAGAAATTTCAATTTTTCGAATATATAAATGTAATTTTCGGAATTAATTATGTATGATGAAGATATTAATTAGGGTTAAACATAGAGAAATCATAACCCAATGGAAAAAAATGGATGGTAAGTTAGATCTCATATCTTATGTAGAAATGTGAGTTGTACTTTCATTTAATGGACTATATTGTAAAATTAGATTCATTAAATGTATAATTAATAACCATATTCATATATATATTCTTCATTTTAACCTTATTAATTTCATTTTTGGACATTTTTAAGAGTTATAATGATTAATTTATTCATTCTTGGAGTATTCCTTTCAATATTTGATGGTCAGTAAAATTGTGTATATTTATAAAAATTTATTACAAATGGGTATTCTACTCTATAAGTGAAATTATATGGCTTTAAAAAACTATCATACATTTAAATGGTATTGTATTTCATTTTTATTTTATTTTATTTTGATGATTGATGTGATAAAAGGTTGATGATAAATGTTTAGTATATGTTGGAAGTTATTCAGACCATCATGAATTAGTATCATTTTCTGTAATATTATGTCAATATATTTGTTCCAAAAAATTAAATAAGTTAAAATGTACATATTAAAATCTAATTTAACAATAATAATATTTTTAAAAGTAGAGATTAAGGGGTTAATGGAAAATTAAAAGTATTCATACATGAAGGTGGTGAACAGACATATTACAGATGAATCTTTTATTTTTTTTTAATAAAATGAAGATTTAATAGATTTGATGATGTAAAATACATTAACATAACTGAATTAATGTTTATATATGATATTATATTTATCATTTCACTTTTTATAGGTCGTTAGTATATGTTACAAGAAATAATGATTTTAAAATAGGAAGATGGAGGATTTTACCTCTCGAATGTCGTCACCTTGAGAACCTCTTTATTGAACATTGGTTCAGTATTATGGAGTGACCAATAACACAAGTAAATGGGGTAGAGACTTGGGAGGGTATTGGGGTATAATATTTTAATGTACCAAATCTTAAATGGTTTGAGGAAAATGAGTAGTGATGTGTGATATTTATAAGTGGAGGAGAGGGGTGTTATTGATTATTATATTCAATAATTTTATTATTTTGGCATAATACAATCTATAGTTTTTATTATTTTTATTGTATATATTTCATAGTGCATGTGAATTAAACATAATGGGTTGTTACATAATTCATGACTGAAAAATACACATATTTGTCTTATAATGCCAAATTTTGAAAACTAATGAATCTTACTATTCACTAGAAATTATACTATTTTAGTAAAATACCAAAAATTCAACCTTTCCATTTTTCCATTTAGATTTCAAAATTTTAATCCATTATGTGATAAAAAATTCCAAATAAAAAGAATTTAATTTTTAATTTAAATCCATATTTATTTGAAGTAACCCAATTTTAATATTATAATCAATTTTATAACACATTAAAAATTTAATTATGATATAATAAAATTATAAAATCATTATAATAAAATATAGTATTAATTTATTAAATAATTTTATGAAATTAAAGTTTCATTCAAATCATTTTATTAATTATAAAATTGGAAATAAAATATTTAAGTTCAAAACAATATTAAAACATACTTTATCATTTTTAAAACATTTATTTAATTGTATCATGATATAAATATATAATTTTTTTTATTATAAGTTATCTAAATATTATTTCACAATTTCATAGATGATGTTTCTATTCTCATTTCTATATTATGAATCCTAACAGTCAAATTACTATTAATTATAGTTAGGTTACTATATGAATGGTTGGGTTACTATTCCAATAGTAAGATTAATATTATAATGGATAGATTTATAATGGTCATATAATTTCTTCAATTTATATAAATGCATATTATTTCATACATTATTCATTCGCATTTGTTTTCTCCAATTGTTATATACATTCATCATCAAAATGAATATTTTATAATTAGTATTATTTTTTATTTCTACAACATTGTTCATGAGTGAGGTCATTCTAGTGGATCGAACCTTTACGGATTTTCCATTTCTAATTATAATATATTCTATTTCTTGTCCACTTGTAATATTTTACATTATTGTTGATTTTTTCTGACTAATGTATCATTCCTCTTTTTTTAGAATAATTCTTTTTTTGTTTTATCTAGGTGATGTATTTGTTTTATAATAAATGAAATAATTATTGGAAGGGATGTTCTATTGATAAAAGTATGGGTCACTAAATTCTTCCCCCTTATGAAATTTCACTCTCAAAATTTTAATGTACAAACTATGGTGAAATCATGTGAGAGAACTTCTCCTTCATCAATTCCTCCATTTCATGAGTCACCTATTCTTATTTATGGTTCATTTGTAGTACTTTAATCAGGTAAGTTTCTATACTGTGTGAAACATTATATATATGGTCCATGATCTTACCAAAATACTCAAAATAAGAGTGGTCATTTTACAGTTGTACTGCCTATGAATTCATTAATGTGATGGATCGGATATGTTCTTCCTCAATATAGATATGTGGAATACATCTCGGGCATGAGATATTGTTAGTGGAAGTGTTATTAAAAAGTCCACAACTCTGGAACAATCAAGAATATAAAAGGGGATGATATACATAGGACTTATCATTCCCCTCTTTCCAGATATCATGACAATATTCCATTGAGGTATGAGGAGGAATACCATGTCATCAACTTCAAACTCTTCTTACCATAAAAGATTTTCTTCATATCTCTTTTTTTGAAAATGGGAATCCCTGGTGTTTCGGTCAATGTTCTTCATAATTTTTTCAATTTATTAGAAAAATTTATGCCCCAAAATCAATCATTCAACATCTTCGTCCGTTAATGAAGGTGGTCTATATATCTTTCCATAAATGGAATTATATTGATCCATTTGGAGTCATGAGTGGAAACTATTGTTTTAATAGATGTCAACCAAAGAATGATATTGGTCAAATCCTCATCTGATGTCCACAAATAATTCAATCAACATGTCTTTTATTGTCTCAATAATCATATCAAACTTGCCATTTTTTGAGGATGATAAGTTTTAGTAATGTTTAGATTAGTGTTTAGATCATGTCAGATAATTTTCTATAATATGTATTAAAAATTATATCTCAATCATATCCAATTTATAATGGTTCTCCATGATGGATCACCCCTTTTATAATATATATTTGTGTGTTCATTTCGTTAGAATACCCCATGAATTGGAATAATTTGAGATATCCATGTAAGATGGTCCATAACCACACATATAGCATTATTTCCTCTAGATGTATTTATAGGTCTTGTAAAAATTCCCTGGTGATGTTTTCCCATTAACATATTGCTATGGGTAATGGTTGCATCATCCCATTAGTATTTTTTCTTCTAACCATCATTTACTGACATATCGATAACTTCATTGTATATTCAGTAATATTCTTCTTCAAAATTTCCCAATAATAGTTCTCTCGAAGTTCTCGATACATCATTACTCTCCCTGGGTGGATAAAGAAGGTAAATTTGTGTTATTCATTCAATATATCTCTCATTATCTTGGTATTTGATGGTACATAGAGTTTTTACCCAAATATTATGAATCCTTCCTCATCTATTTTGAATTCTAGGGATTTCTATTTTCTGATTTCTTCCATCATATTCTGAATTTCTACGTTATCTCTTTGAGAATCATTTATCTTCACTATAATTGATTATTTAGAAATAATATGAGAAAATATTTATTATTTTCCTTAGGTAATTATTTCCATATGAATCCCTTTCAATTCAAGAATATTGGATCCTTCTCAGTTATCATAATTGATAAAGTTATTTATCCTTACTACCTAGATTATCTGCAACTATATTCACATTACTAGGATGGTAGTGTAATGAACCTTAATAATCCTTAATGAGTTATTACCATCATTTGTAGAACATATTATGATCCCCCTTTGTTAATATAAATTTGATCCACTTTTAATCATTATATATCTCACACTTTTCATTATATATAATTCCACTAGTTTTTCATCACAATGATCATGACTACAAACTCTATATAATGCATGGGATTGATTTTCTCATTAGATTTCAACATTAATGAGGATATGTATATCATTTTATTATTTTACATTAGTACAAAACCTAGGACCATATTTTATTAATTATTGTATAAAACAATGATTTCCTCAATTGTTAGTCGTGTATGTATTGGTGTGGTGATAAGAATATTTTTCATCTCTTTGGTGTAGTCTTCACATTCACATATCAATAAAAATTTACCCTCTTATGTGTAAGATTGGTTAGTGGGTTTGAAAATTAGGATATGTTCCTAAAAATGGATGGTAATATTGAGTTAAACCAACAAAACCATAAATCTCATTTATAGATGTGGTCTTAGGCCACTCAATGACTAACTTTATTTTCTAATAGTCCACTAATATCCCCTATCGGGTAATAACATGCCCCAAGAATGATACTTCCTCAAACTATTACAAACTTTTACTATACTTTTCATATATATTTTTGTTTTTCAAGGTATTTAGAACAATATTTAAATTATTCTCATGTTTCTCCTTGATATTTTAGCATATAATATTATCATCTAGAAATACCACAAAAACATTTGTCAAGGTAATCTCTATGAACTCTATTAATTAAATATAGATATTTTTGTAGTATTAGTGAGTTTAAAATTCATCATTATGAACTCATAATGTACATACCTAATCAGAAAGTAAATATTAGAAATGTCTTCCTTACTCACCTTTAAATGGTGATAAACTAACTGATGGTCCACTATAGAAAATACAATGCCCCATGTAGGTGATTGAATAAGTAATTTATCTACATAATGGGATACTTCTTATTTATTTTGATTTTTCATGCTCAAGATAATCAATGCATATTTTAATTGGTCATATTTGTTTCTAAGAACGATTACTTCACCCCGTGTTGAATCACTTCGGCTTATAAAACACTAGTAATATTATCCTTTTACTACTTATTCAGTTCGTCCAACTCAATTTTGGATATCCTATAATGATTCTATTGCATTTCAATATATCCAAGTATATGTTCTATTTATTAATCAACCTCTCACTCAAGAGGAATATTATGAAATTCATCATGGAAAATATTAGTGTAGTCCCTAAAATGTGTATTTCTTCATGTATGATCATATCCATAGTCTCAATTATTTATTATAAAAGTTCAAAATTGTATAGTGATAAAATACACACTTTATTTAATTATTCTAAATGAGATTAATCCTCCTAAAAATTGTATAGAAGTTGAGGATTCATTCGGATTTGAAGAGTAATCTCCCATTCTCTTCTATTGATGTATGATTTATATATTGATATCAAATACATGACCAATATAGAATCAAAATTAACTAAATAAAGTAGGATGGGATGTTATTTGATGTTAAATCCAATAACATTGATCTAAGAGGATTTATATACTATGGATGAAATAATTTCTCCATTTTAAGTCCCCATAGATTAATCAAACTCTATATTTTTATGTGGTGTTTAAATAGTACTATTACACATGAAAGATAAGAATGAATTCATTAAACTAGAATCATTTATTCCATTTTATTTTCTTCAATTATTATCCACAATACCAATTATTACATCACTTTTTGGCTCCACCTCGGCAACATTGATATAATTGTCTCACATAATTCCTATGTTCCTTCCAGTTGAAAAATTATACGACAGGCTGTGTATTGATTTCAACCTTACTTTCTTCATCATCATTTTTGGATTCCTCATTTCCCTTCAAAAACATTTAGCCTAATAACCCTCTATTCAACATTTGAATCATTAACATGTTCTCATTATACAGTTCCTAGGAGGATTTTTACCCATCATTTTACACGTGATTATGTATACTCATGCCTATATGAGAATTATTAATTTATATTCCCAATAATAAACTTCATTTTATGCTTTTTATCTCCCTGACCATGATACCACTAATATTCACCAATATTCAAAAAAAAATTAAAAATGTAAAACCACCTCATATTTTTCAATGTATCAAATCAACAATAAAATTCATAGAATCTTCATTATTAAACTAAATAATTGATTCACTTTTCATCTATTATTCATTATGATGCCATAAGAGTATCATGAAAGGAGTTTATTATTTTCCTTTTATTCCTCAATAGACACATCTTCCATTTTCTTCTTGTGAATAAAATCCCCTCCATAATAAGAAATATTATTTTGGGAAATATAACTTGAAAATTATTTCCTGGAGTGTTTCTGATTCAATAGAATCATTTTCCTCTTTAGAATTTGTATTCTTTATTAGTGTCCACCATTGATCAACTTCCTTATCATAATAAAACACTTATGGTATAAAATTATCTTCTTATAATAAATTTTAAATAAGTATATCTTATCAATTTATTTAATATATATTTCTATGTTAATGGGATCAGATTATATACTAATTATAGAATGAATTTGTCACATAAAGTATTTGAAAACAATTTTCACATTCTGTAGAGTAACAGGGTATTCCACATGATTCATGTAAATATTAATAACATTATCCAATTGTGATAGTACTTTAATAATGTTTTCATATCACATTCCTTTAATTTTTTGAATCTAAATATATAAATCAACACCTTTCCTATCACATTAATTGATGGAATCAGTTCCCTTATTTTTGACCATTAAATGAAAAAAGAAAAATAAAATTAAGGGGATTTAAAAAAAACTATGATCATCATGGGTAAGATTAAAAATTAATATTAAATAGTGTCTTATGATTACCTATGTTTAAATATAGGTTATCCTAGGTGATAGAATTATACCTTAGGTTCTCAGTAATATTTTACAATACTAATCCCCAAATTAACTAAACAGTGCTCCAAAAAGAACTAGAGTGATTGAATCCCTTAACACATATTATTACATGATATTCATCATAAATATCCACTAAATTCAATCCAATGATTGCAAATTCTAGTATTATTGTATGGTTATGTTCCTAATATTAAAAATAAGGAAGTGGAATAAAACATATTTTTATTAATCTCAATAATTAGTTCATATCTTCGTTTATGTTTCTAAAATTGAATCAGATAACCTTGGAAGATAACTAGAAAAAAGGGATGTGCTTAAAACCCTTGTAAGTGAACAAATCATGGAATAAATTATAACCCATGAGTCATATGTCATAACATGATAACACAAAAGGCATGGATCATGAATAAAAATATGGAAGAATAACACATATAACATGGAATTTTGTGAGTATAGAATCATAGGAATGTAGTAGAAATATATAACCTTTTACAAATATGAGTAAAGACTGAATTCAAAGACTTTATAACATAGTGGTGAGTTTCACATGATGGATAATATTTACTCCCTAATACCTTATATAGAATCTAAATAAATTCGAATAATCATGTGGAATATATTTTTTAACCAGTGGTGACCACATAATTTCTCGGTAAGGGGTGTTAAAATCATTGAGAGAAGAGTACAAATTTGATTAAAAATATATTATATATTAAACACAAAATAATTGATATTATATATAACTTTTCAATATAATATGATTGGGGTATTATTTAAAAACATTTCAAAACCATTTTAAAATACTCATTATTTTTTAAATCCATTTCAAAAAAACCTATTCCGGAACACATAGATACTGTTGGACCCTAGTGCACCCTGAGAGTGGAGGGGTAAATCATGGTGTCAAATTTTTCTATTAAATTTTTGGATTTTATTCACATGTTGGTATGAACTTGTTAAACCAATATGAAGGATGTTAACAGAAAACAAACAATCACATTCCCTGAGATGACACAATTGTTTTACTTGGTTTACAACAAAGGGCTACACACAAGGAGCCCATGTAGACAATGTGTCGGTAATACCTAAATCCATTATTCATCACTAGATTGTGGGGTAAAAGAGTTTGGTAATAGTCACTATGTTCCAGGCATACTATCTTTACAATGGTTGATGGATTACTCACTACGTCCCTCGGGTCACTTCTGTCAACTCCCCCATTCTCATTTCATTTAGAAAAGTATAACTCAATTTATCAACTTAAAGGTCAATTGAAAAGATTAGAATTGAAGGATTCATCTATATTCAGTATAAGACACTACTTGAATCAATGATATGAGTATATTCACACTGAATTCTCTGTTCACTTTGATCTAGTAAACAATAAAGTCATTTGCAAACCCCCTTCACAAATCCCAACCCTTCGTAATGTACACACTATTTTAGAGAACACTGACCCATGGATCCAACTACATCATGAAGCACGTGACTTTTTAGAGATCCAAACTTCTTAGATATTTTCCCTTCGTAGAGCACACATCTTCATGGAGCACACTACCTTTGTAGAACATCCTATGGATGCAAAGCACAATGCCTTCGGGGACCACCTTACTTTGTGAAGCCCACTGACAAAACGCATAACATTCCCTCATTTCCAAACTCTCGATACATGGAATATTTGACTTCATTGAAGAAAATAATTGTCATTTTATAATGGTAAATCTCTCTTTTAACCTTTCGTTGTGGAGAACCCCTTTCTTCATGAAATTAGAGTGATTTCTGATTTTCTCTCTTAATGTTCATACAGAATGAAGAGGGGTCACCGCTTATTTATTCGAATGGTTGAAAATGGAGCTTAAAATCTTTAGGCATGATTTATGGATCAATAAAAACTTCTTCACGGTGCATCTTAACATTGAAAATTACTACTAAAATATGACGTTGTTGCAATGCTCTCTGTCAAACACTTCACGCCACCTCAAAGCTCCATGTCATGTAGCTGGAATGCTATCATTCACAACTCTCTAAACCGCTACAATTCCCCACTATCAAATCATCACCATACCAAATCAAAATACTTAATTTCATCAAAAACCACAAACTTATCTTCTCAAAATCCATTCCTTTACAGAATTTATGATATATTGATTCCAGAAGAGTACCTTTCACAGAGCTCAGATTCTAAAATTCCCATTATAACATAGCATACCATAACAATCTCTATGTCTTATCAAAATACAATTCATGTAACCCATATTAATGAAAATCAGGACTTATCTATATTTTTATGATTCCATTAAGAAAAAACCAAATTAAAAAGTCTTTCCATTTTCCAAATCATTGGGGTCCAACATCCAACATTCCTTCATTTCAACTCATCTTATTTCCAGTATTTAATGATTTAGAAACATAACCAATTCAAATATTCCCCATGTATTCAGGTCTTTGATCATTCAAAATATTTTCAACTCCATCAGAACCATGCTTGGCTCTTACCAGTAATTCTTTATCTGTGAATTTTCGAAACTGTAATTTTTTCTTTTCATATTTTGAGGTTGATTGACTGTAAAGTTTACTCCAAAGAGTAATAACTTCTTCTTCAAGACCCTCAATAGTCTTGGAATTCTCTTCTAGTCTAGACGTAAGTTCATTTATAATCTTCTCTTGTTCTTCAATACTGATCTTTAGATCCACACCGTCATCTTATTTTTCAACGACTGAAGACTATACTCTCACTAGTTAATCTAGTCGTTCAATTTTATATTTAAGATCAGCATCCTATCTTGATGATTCTTATACAACTTTTCTCTATTTTTTAATTAGTTACATTTATTTTCAATCTGACAAAGAGCATCCCTAACTTACAACGTAGTATTTTCATTAGTGGTGAACATATTGTCTCTAGATTTGTCATTCTATGATTATAACATCTCAATGGTGGCCATCATGGAATCATGTTTTTCAGTTTTAAATTTTGTTTCTTCATCTCAAAGAATTCATTTTTATTGTCATCATATTATTATTCACATACAACACTCTTCCTTTGATGTTTCCTTCCATGCTTCATGTTTCCCTTTTGAGAAAACCATTTATGAGGCTTCTGTGAGTCTCTAGATTCACTTTCATCACAATCAATCTTCTATGAGCATTCAGTGGCAATGTGACCTACTCTACCATAATGAAAACATTCCAAGGATAGATTCCCTTAAAATATTTCTCTTCCTCACTTGAATTTCATGTAAATAAGAGATATAAATTCACCTTTATCATTACATTTTTGAAGGTCACATCCTGATATTTCATCTTTTTCCATGGCTTTGAATTACACCACCTTACAAACAAGACTCCTAGTATCCTATGGTTTTACACTCAATTCAAAAGCTACCAAACTATATTGCAGATCATCTAGAGACATTTTAGATATATCTATTTCTTCAAGGGATGAAAACATCGCACTATACAAAGGTGTAAGTCTTCTAAAAATTTCATTACAATATCAATGTCTTTGATTTCCTCTCTAAGACCTTGAATTTCTCCCACAACTTCCATTATTTGACTGAATAAGGAATCTTCATTCTCATCAGGATGCATCTTTAGATCATTGAACCTATTGTGATGAACATGGATTTTCACCTCCTTTATTTTTCTATCACCTTAATAAATATTCTAAAGTTTCTCCCACATAGAATTTTCTAAGGTGTAGCTCATCACCATCAAATTGATCTGATCAGAGAATGTTGTAGTAAGAGAATTTTGTACTTTGGAATTAGTATCATACAACATTCTATCCGCATCTATCATTACAATTCATGTTGCATCAGTTAGTTAAAATCCTTAAATATTGAAAACCGAACTTCCATTTCGATTGATCTTAAATGAGATATCATTCGGGTCTTCCATATCTTGAATTTGTTTCGATCAAAGTGGGGTACTCCCCTAGCATTAATTTAATTCATGGTGAAGTAAAAAAGAATAGATTTAATATTTAGCAACCTCTCCTTGATACAACTTATAGAACCTCGGTGCAACCTCATAGGGGGCTGAATTAGTGTGTCATATTTTTTTAAAGTTATTGGTCTTGTTCACATGTTGGTAGAAACCTGTTAAACCTATATAATGTATATTAATATCAAACAAACAATCAAATTAAAGGGATAATACAACAGAATTAATTTGTTCACCAATAAGGTCTACGTCCAAGGATTATACACTAACAGTGTGTCGGCCATACCAAAATCCACTATTCTTCACTAGATTGTGGAGTATAAGAGTTCGATCAAAGTCACTCTGTGAAAGTCACACTGTGTTTACAAATGTTTAGGGATTTATCATTGGTTCCCTTGGATCACTTATATTGACTCCCCCTTGCTCAATGATTTGATAGAATTCTAACTCGGTTTATCGAATTGAAGTTTTCTTTGATAGATTTTCATTTAAAACATTGTCTCTATTCAACATGAGATACTGCTTGAATCAATGATCTGATTAGAAGCACTATAAAATATCTAATTAATTTGATCTGGTAAAAAATATAGTCCTTTTTAAACACCCTTCGCAATGCTCAACCCTTGGAAAAATACCCACCTTCGTAGAGAGCACTACCTTGCAGAGCCCACTACCCCGTGGAGCACTTGACTTTGTAGAGGTCAAGCCTTCACAGAGATCTACCCTTCACATAGCACACAGATTCACAGATAACACTGCCTTTATGGAAAATCATGTCTCTATGAAGCATACTATATATGCGGAACACCTTACATCGCGAAGCTCACTGAGCCAACACGGAACATTCCATCTCTACAAAACTCTCAATACATGGAAGAATTGAATTTATTGATGACTAGAATAGTCTTTTTATGATCCACAAATAGATTAATGCAATTAAAAAAACCAGGGGAGAGGAAAATCCATATCCTCCTCATGAACTGGTAGGTGGTTTAACACCTAGGTTCAACTGATTCTATTCAAACACATGTGTTGACAATGGTTTAGTTAATATATCAGCCACTTGATAATTAGTTCCAACATGATCCATTTGTATTATTCCTTGTTCAAAATTTTCTTGGATGAAGTGATATATGATTTAAATGTTCTTCGTATGATAATTATGAATAGGATTCTTTATGATATCAATTATACTCTTATTATCATAGTGAATCACCATTGGTTATTTCAACTCATCTCCAATATAAGCCAAATTGTTTCCATCCATAGTAGCTGAGTGCATTCCTTTGTTGCAGAGATATATTCTGCCTCAGCAGTAATAAGTGAAGTACTTTCTTGTTTCTTTCTCTACCATCCCACAAATTTCATCACAATATATAACGCTCCACCACTGGTGTACTTCCTTCCCACTACATCTCCATCCTATTCAGCATCACAAAACTCTGATAATTCACTATATCATCCTATAACAATTTATAATCAAAAATTATGAGTAACTTGAATTTACCTCATGATTATTTTTATTGTTGCCATGTGTTCTTCCTCAAGATTACTCTAAAATCAAGCCACTATGAATGTTGCAAATACAATCTCATTCTATATCACTGTCATATATAGTATGATTCTAAAAATCCTATTATACTTGGTGTAATCTACAGAAGCCACATCCTCTTACTTCCCATGTTTGGTGCCAACTACAATAGGAGTCGACATTGGTTTAGATTCATTCATATTAAATTTCATTATCATATCTCTTTCATAAATTTATTGAGAAATAAATGTATAATCTTTCTTATGAGTCACCTACAGCCCCATGAAATATGTGAGTTCCTCAGTCAAAGACATTAAATATTTTGATTTGATTTGATTGGAAAATTGATCCTCTGATCTTTGTATGTTTCCACAAAATATAATTTCATCAATGTACACTAGTACCATGAAATGATCCTTAGTATAATTATTTAAATAGAGATTTTGATCTAATACTCCTCTTTTGAATTCAAACTTCTTGAGAAAAGAATCCAGCATGGAGTACCATGCTCGTAGTGCCTACTTCAAACCATAGAGGGACTTATTTAGTTTGTAGACCTTTGTTTCATCATTAACAAGAATAAAACCCATTGGTTTTCCAATGTAGACTTATTATTTGAGAACACTATTTGATAATGTTGCATTGACATCTATATGTTATAAATTATATCCTATTTGGATTTTTATTTCAAGGAAATTCCATATTGACTCCAGTCGAGCCACTGGATAAAAATTTTCTTAAACATCAACACCTTTAATCTTTGAATATCTTTTACAAAAAAGTCATTACATGTTTCTGATAACACTTCTATGATCATTGAATTTGTTCATAAAATCTACTTTGTACTAATCAGATTGTGACCTTCAGGTCTCTTAACTAGAACCCGCATTTGGTTCTTATCAATCTGATCTAACTCATCATTCATGGATTTAAACCATGATTTATCCTTTATAGCTTCCTCAAACCAGGATGGTTCTACAACTAAGGGAAATGTAGATTTTTTATTTCCTTTCATTCTTCTTGTCTGGGTTTGTGCAAATCTATCCCCAATAATAGTGGATTGATCTATTTCATCTCTCTTGTTTCTCCTTTGAGGTCCATATGAGATTTCCTCATGAATCATTTTTTCTTCTAATCCTTCTTCTGAATCATCATTATTTTGTGAACTATGAATAAATTCCACTCTTTCCTCCATATTATCATTTGGATCAATACCATTTCCACTTTATTCCTCATATTATATTACATCACTAGTAGAATTACTAAATGCATTTGTGGTTTTATCCTCAATGATCTTTACATATCTATTTTCGACAATTTTCCCAAGATGCTTATTGAAGCACTTGTAGTCATATCTATTCGTTTAGTATCCAATGAACATTCCTTCACCTATCACATCACCATAATTCCCTTGAATTCATTCTTTGTTTCGGATAAATCATTTTTTTTCAAAAACATGAAAATACTCCAAGGAGAGCTTCCTTACATGCCACAACTCATATGGTGTCTTGGTTTCACCCATATAGAGCCCTGGTTGATTTTAAATATATATTGTTTCTTGAACAACCTCTTTCCAATAATGACAAGGGATAAGGGTCTCAATTAGCCTTTTTTAGACATATTTCTCACTTGGTGATTCCTGCACTCCAAAAATTCATTATGATGTGGAGTTATCACAATTTTCACCTCATGATGTATCCCATGATTCTTCAAAAAATTCTCAAACTCAATGTATGTGTATTCATCTCCATTATCAGATTGTAGAACATTAATTGTCCACCCAGTTTCATTTTCAGAAATTTGGAGATAAGTTTTCATGTAGTAAAGAACATTATTTTTCATGTGTATGACTGACACACATTCCATTATTTTGTAATAATATATGAAAAGGAATAAGTACCTTTCTCTGTGAGTTTCAGTAACATTTATCGGGCCACACACATCTATATGGTCGAGATTAAGAAGATGTGATACCTTTTGCTTTTGTGGCAGATATTAACTACAGACCAATTTCTCCAAAATACAAGTATCACACATCATTTCATGTTCATGATTTGGGTAGGGAATTTCCATGAAAATAATCAGTTTTGATAACTTTTCCATGTATTATTGATTTATGTGCCGAAATCTTTGGTGCCACAAATTGTTTTCTTCTTCAATTGTCATATAACAAAAGTTCCCTTCAGTGTCCACTTGATATAGGTTTCCATATATTATATATACTTTCATGAGAGAATTTTTTTTATTCCCTTTATGGTTCACCCCTTTTGATTTAATGTAACCATAATTCTTAAGTCACATAGTTGACTCACACTCAGAAGATTATGACGTAGACCATCCACATTAAAAACCATAGTATTCTTCAACTCTTAGTTTTCCAGTTCAGTACATCCACTTACATTGATATTTATAGCACCATAATTACTTAACCTAACTCTTCCATCGACCTACTTCAAAATATCCATTAATATGTCTACATTTTCCATCAGATGGGACGATTATCCACTATCAATAATCTAGGTGCTACTGTTTGTAGAATCCCTGAGAGTAACTTCAGCAAGATTGGATTCCATGATCTTCTTCTTTTCCTTCTATGAAATATTAGTTTTAGTGAAGTAAAAATATGGACTTTCAAATAAAATTTCCCTATGCATAGGTTCATCATAATCACACTCTTCTTCTAGAGGGAATATATATTTGAAAGAACAACACTGACTGGCTGGCGAGTGTGGACTTATGGGTAATCTCGGTAATAATGTATCCTATAATTCCTTTTCCTATAATACATAGCATTTTGGTCAATGTTATTGCAATTAAAAAAATATCCCTAGAACCAGTTTCTTATATTAGAATTTGGATTTGAAATTGTTCTCCATTATTGGCCTCCTAGCTCTCTCGTATTCAAATAACTCATTGCCTCTTCACAATATGACATGGTATGTCCCAGATATCTACATAACTAACATTTAATAAGAATAAATGTCCTTTTACATCGATTCTTTTTCATTTACCCTTCCTTATGATATGATTTTGACTTATTTTTATTCATGATATCTTGAGAATATTTCTCAGTTCTCTATCCTGTTTGGCTTAGGAATTGCTTTGTTTGGACTTTAGGTGACTTTTCAACATGTCTAACTTACAACATTCCTTTATTTTGACTCATCTTATTCCCAGTATTTAATGATTAAGAATCACATCCAATTCCAATGTTCCCCATGTATGTGGGTCTTTTATCATTCAAAATATATTCAACTCCATCAGAACCACACTTGGCTTGTACCAGGTGAATTTTCTAAACTGTAATTTCTTCTTTTCCATTTTTGAGGTTAATTGACTTTCAAGTTTACTCCTATGACTAACAGATTCTTATTTAGTACCCTCAACGGTTTTGGAATTCTCTTCTAGTCTGTACATAAGTTCGCTTATGACCTTTTCTTTTTCTTTAATCATGGTCTTTAGTTCCACAACATCATTTGATTTTTTAAGGATTTAACATTGTACTCTCACTAGTTCATCTAGTCGTTCAATTACAGCATCAATATCTCCAACATATTCTGATTACTCTTCATCACATTTTCACCATTTTTTATTTATTACATCGATTCTCAATTTTACAAAGATCATTCCTAACTTCAATATTTATACTGTTATTAGTGGTCAACAGATTGTCTCTAGAGTTTTTTCTCGATGATTCTGTCTTCTCAATGGTGGTAATCATGGAAGCATGTTTTTCAGTTAGAAATTCTGGTTCTTCTTCTCTAAAAAAATATTTATTGTTATCATCATCATCTTATTCATATACAAGGTTCTTCTTTTGAGGTTTCCTTACATAATTGATGTTTACCTTTTTGGAAAATCATTTCTAAGGATTTTGTGAGTCTCCAACTTCACATTCATTATCATCAAGATCGCTTGAGAATTGAGATGTGATGTTCCCTACTCTACCAAAAAAACAAATTCCAAGGGTAGCTTCCCTTAAAATATTTCTTTTCCTCTCTTTAATTTATTGGCAATTATTTAGAGAAATTCACCTTCATCATTATCTTCATTAACATCATCTCATGAAATATCGTGTTTTTCTATGGCTTTGAATGTCATCTCCTTACTAATATGACTCATTACATCATATAGTTTTACTCTCATTTCATAAACTACCAAAAAACTTAGCAGATCATCCAGAGAAATTTTAGATAGATCCCTTTCTTCATGGGCTGACACCATTTCATTGTACAGAGGTGGTAGTCCTCCCAAAATTTTCATTAAAATATCAATGTCTTTCATTTCCATTCCAATAACTCGAATTGTTCCCACTACTTCAGTAATTTGATTGAAAAAGGAATATTCATTCTCATTAGGATACATCTTCAGATAAAAAAAAATGTTTTGATGAACTTGGAGTTTCTCCTCCTTCTCTTTGATATCACCTTCGGTAATATTCTAAAGCTTTTCCCACATAGACGTTTCTAAGGTTCATCTCATCACCTTCAAATACATCTAATCAGAGAGATCTGTATTGAGAGCATTTTATTCTTTGGTATCAATGTCAAGAAACTTTTTGTTTTCATCTGTAATAGGAAGACATATTGTATCAGTGATTTTAATCCCTTGAAAAGTGGAAAACAGAACTACCATTCTGGTTCATCTTATATAAGATGTCATCCTTTTCTTTCATATCTGGAAGTTGTTTCCACCAAAGGGTGGTACTCCCATGACATTCATTGAATTATCCATGATGTCAAAAGAATATATTTAACAATTAGAAAACTCCCTCTGATACCATTTGAAGGACCATGGTTCACTTTAATAGGGGAGGGGTGAAACAGGGTGTCCACTTTTTCTTTTAAAGTTATGGATCTCTTTCCCATGTTGGTAGAAACCTGTTAAACCTGTATGATGGATATGAACAAAAAAAAAGAACCATCACATGCAAAGAGACGACACACCCTTTTTCCATGGCCCACCACTAAGGCCTATATCCAATGCGAATACACTGAAAGTGTGTTGATCATACCTAAATCCACTATTCATTACTAGATTGGGGAGTTCAAGAGTTTGGGAATAGTCACACTTTGTCCAGATCACTGCATTTACAAAGGTTTATGGATTAATCACTACATCGGTTGAATCACTTCTAATGAATCCCCCTTTCTCGCTATTTGGACAGAATTCTAACCCAGTTTATAGACTTAAAGGTCGCTTCAATAGATTGGAATTGATGAATTTTCCTCTATTCACCATGAGACACTACTTTCATCAATGATCTGAGTAGATGCACCCTGAATGATCTGTTCACATTGACATGGTAAACAATATGGTCCTTTACAAACCCCCTTCAAAAAGATCAACCATTCAAAAAGCACATTCCTTCATAGAGAACACTACCTCATGGATCCCACAGCCTCGCGGTGCACACGACTTCACAGAGCACAACCATTCATAGAGCACACACCTTCTTTGAGAACAATGCCTTTGTGGAACCTCTTTTCACCGCGAACAACATAGGCTTCGCATAACACCATACTTAAGATATATCACTACTCCAATGCAAAATAGTACATCTCCATGAAAATCTCAATACATGGAAGCATTGACATCATCCATGACTAGAATAGCCTTTTCACGAAGCTCAAACTTCTTTTAACCTTTCTTCGAGGAGCACCCCTTGCTTCGCAAAATTAGAGGGATTTCAGATTTTCTCTCTTAAATTTCATATGGAATGAAATGGGGTGGCCTTTTATTTATCTCCATGGTCAAACTTGAACTTTAATTCTTTTGGTGTAATTTTCGGATTGGTAAAAACGTCTTCACGATGAATCTCCACTTCGCAAAGCACTATTTTAATTTGATGTTGCTGCAAATCTCTCCGTCAAATGTTTATCACCGCCTCAAAGTTCCAAACCTTGTAACTATAGAGGTCTCTATCATAACTATTTTCACTACTACAATGCTCCCCTCGCAAACCATCATCATCTCAAATTACAATGCTTCATTTATTTTAAAACAATAAACCACAAACCACACACCATTTCCTACAACGAACATCGTGGTTCCAATAGATATCACCTAATAAATATTTTGAAAATAATTATTAATTAATGGATTAAAATGATACCTATAAAATCAAATGAAAATAAGGTGGCCACTAGTAGTATCCCTTGTTCAATTACATCCCCTTATGTTCATGGGTTCCCTTACCATACCATCATTATTATCTCATTCAATACCCCAATGTTTCATTTTAAGAAAAAAATTATAATATTTTACAATCTCTCTCATATACATTGGAAAATATATTTTAATATTATATATATTGGAAAATAATAAATACTTTTAGGATTTTAAATAATATAATTTTTAGGAGAAATCCATTTTCCAGAAAATAGTTACTCGTATTTAAATTACATGTGCATAAAAAATTAAAATTGAAATAATAGGGTTTATTATAATGAATAAAGTTTCATAAGACAATATATAATATATCTATATCTACTAATATGTATGACATTTATGCACATACAAAATAGTTTCTTCATTTGAGGATAATAATAATATTTCCTTCAAAAAAATTACATTGCAAAATATACGCATTTGAGAAAAATGATTTGCCTTTCTAATTAGAAACTAAAACATTTTAAAACATATTACATATATTTGAAATATATATTGATCACTTTTCTTGACACCTTTCTTAATTAATCACTTTTCTTAACACCTTAAGACCATTATGGTTATTTATCTAAAATATGGAATATATATTGATCTTTGGGGATATTTGAAGGAAATTTGATAGTGATTCACCAAACCAAAATGGTTTTGAATTGTGAAAAAATAAAAGGAAGAAGTTCCCTTATATAAGAGAAGATAGGGACCTTCTTGGAATTCCCAAAAATAAATCATTAGAAACTAATTTTTATTTATTAATATCTCCAAAATATTAAATTTTTAATATTTTCTGATTATGGGTTTAAATAAATTCATTAAAAACATTTAGATATGTTTTTACTAAATGTGAACCCATATCTTCAAGGTTAACACATATTTAACCCCCTTAACTTTTACATTGATAACATTGATTTTTACTCTTTGAATGTCTGTAAAGTTACTTTGAAATACCAAAAGATAACTAAAATGACCATTTATGACTTTATAAACCTTATCCAAATATATTTTACTAATTTATGATTATTATGCATTTTATATCTTTTAATGAAATATTATTTATTTTAAAATATCATTATTATTAATTTTTTATACTATTCATTACATTAATATTTATAAAATATAATCAAAATGATTGCATTTAAAATAAAACAAGTCATATGAATCTATAAAATATGTGGATTGTATTAATTATCACATATTATATTTATTTTAATATTTTTACTATCGTTTATTTTAATTTTCCACTAATGAAATAATTAATGCATCAATATTATGAAAGAATTTACTGAAATTACTTCTTCACTAAAAATAAAAATTAACTTACAATGTCTAAGATAAATCTATTTTGATTGAAAATAATATTTATAGGTGATAACATCTTCAAAATAAAAGAATATTAAAAATATTATAGTTATTGAAATCATGAATGTGATATCATTGACTTTACATTAAATAAAATAATATAAGGGTCACAATATTATCATAAAGTGGCTCAAAATGGTCATCAATTGATCAAAATCATATTATATTTGATAAAAAACATAAAATATGATTTATTCAATTTTTTGAGTCATTTAATGGTTCTTTTCATTTTGAATAAAATAATTTTATTGATTTTTCTTCTGTTTTCACAAGCATTGCATTAGTGTTTCATAAGCATTAAAGATAATTATTTCACATATTAAAATTAAAAAAATAAAATCATAAATATAAATTAATTATATTAAATAATTTCATTTATATTGATTTATTATGAAAATTTACTCATATACATATAAATATAACTAATTGAATTTGTTAATTTGATATTTCTATTCATCCAAAAGCATTACATAATCATTTGTACAATATTATTCTAATATAAGTGAAAAATCCAAAAACATAACTGTGAATAATAATTTATTAATTATTATTAATAAAAAAAATGACATGTATTTTTACCAATCAATTAATATCTATAAGCCACTGAATTTAATATTTCCTCTATCGTTTAAACCCTATGTCAACATCCAAAATGGTTGTCATATTTTTCATGAAATAAATTATTTTTTACATTCATTTTTATATTTATAATATAATATATTACATTATTCATTCCATAATTTTAATAAATTTCTTTATCATACTTATTTTTTGATGTTGTCACAAAATATCTAATATTTTATAAAAACTATTATTTTTTAATATTCCCCAAAAAAATATTTTTTTCATATATTTCTGAAACTTTAACCATTAAATAATATTTATATTAAAATTTCAGAAATTGAGATCCCATTATCATATAAAATTTTAAAAACCTATAAAAATTATTAACAATACCCATTTATATAATATATTTAAATTTTTTAAAATAAAATTCAATTTAGAATATTAATTTGACAATACTAAAATATTATGTTATTATTATTTAAAAATTTACCAATGAAGATATATTTATTAACACCAAAATTTTTATTTCATAAATATATTATACTTATTCATAAATTATGAAATAATGACTTGTTGTGATGGTCATATTTAAATAATAATATTTCATTGTTCTTTTAAGATCACTTTTGTGTATCTTCTATGCTATCGAGCATCGTGTTTCATTTTAAAATTTTAGAATGTTTATTCCCCCCACCCCTTAAATGAACATTGCCTTAAAATTATTTCATAATAATTAAGAACTTTCAGAAATTCTATATTTATAATTATAAAAAACTATAATAGTTGAACACTTGTATTGTTTAGGGTATTTATTTAATTAGATGATCAAGATAAAATTTTATAAATTAGATTTATCCTCAAAAGAAAAGGTTTTATATTCAATTTTTTCTAGTCCATTTCTCTAATACCACTATGGTATACTGAACAAACACTACCATATTCAGTATAAAAACATTCTATGTATTTTTTAATTAAAAATAAGTTGATAAATAAACAGAACATTTTACAACCAAAGATAGTTTATAGAATAGGTTTTTTAATATTGGGAATAGCCTTAAATTTTATCATATTTATAAAAAAAATATACAATTATCTAATTATCATCATGCGTTCTACCCTCTTATATCAAACAAGAACAATTTAAAATTATACTAATCCTAAAAAATGGTTTTTAAAAAACATGGGGTGAGCATATCATATCTCATTAAGGGATTTTGAAACCAATGGAAAATACTTTGAGATTGATTTTATATAATTTTAAATAAAATAAAAAATGTTTGATAATATTTATAACTTTATAGAATAATAATATAGGGATTTTATGAAAATACTTTTCAAATCATTATATAAATACCCACAATTTTGAAAATATATTTAAAAACCATTTAAAATTACATGGATTTACCCATAAGAATACTTTTAAAATAATAATACCACTATTGATTTAAATTATACATGTAAAATCTTATGAAAAAGAGTTTCTACTAGCAATTCACTGATAGGAAAGTGTCTCCTTAAGTTAATGGGTTCAATTCCAATACCATCATTATCATTTCTTTAATACCCCGATTCTTAATTTTAAGTAAACATTATTATAAGATCATTATTTACCATTAATAACCGAATAATAATTATATTATATATTACATATACTATTTTCATAGATGAAAATAATAAAATATCTTCAAAACATAGAAAAAATCACATTTTTTAGGAGAAATCCATTTTACAAAACTAAGTTTCTTACATTTAAAATACATTGACATAAACACAATAAAATTTAAACAATTGGATTTATTAAAATGAATGAAATTTTATAATAACAAATAAAACATGGATATATCTTAATGACATTCATTAACATAAAAAATAATTTTAGGTTTTCAGAATAACAAAAAACTTTATTTAAGAATATACTTTTAAAAAATAAACATTTGAAAATAATTATAATCATTTAAAATTAGACAATAAAAAATATTATAACATATTATATTTACATGAAAAAAACATAATTTTAAATAAGGTATTATTGGAAAAAAATAATTTTTCCATTATATTGTTTCAAATAAGTCACACATGTCTATTATCTTCAAGTTCAATGGATAATCTCTTTTCATAAGAAATTAAGACAATAAATGTTGTTGTTTTTCATAAATTATGCCCTCTATAATGAGGTTTGGGATTATATAAACATATTTTTGAAATTATTTTTTGAACAAATATGGATTTTAAGTGTAACAAAATGATAAGAAGATGCTCGATTATATAAAAGAATATAGAGGGAGTCTGGGAATTTCAAAAAATATTAAATTGTTTTAAATTTTCATTAATTTCAAAATGTATCAAATATTGTTCATTTATAATATAAGATAACTATGGTTATAACTATAAATATATATAAAAATAGGATAACTTCTTACTAAATCACTACCAAAATATTTTAGGATTAACACTTATTTAACCCCTTTATCTTTTACCATTACAATATGGATTTTTACTCATTGAAGGTTAGTAAAATAATTATAAAAATTAAAATGACCCATAAATTGATCATGTATATGATATGTAAAGACCCTAAAATTTCAAAGAAATTTTTTCTTAAATACATTGAAATTTTACGAGTCTGTGGCTTCGGGCGGCACTTGATTCTAAGGCCTTGTGTGCCCGGAATCAATTTCTGAATTTTAGTTCGGGTACATTCAGAAAACGTACGTGCAGGTTTTTCTATAGTTTTTAACTGGTGCTCAGAATTGAAATATGAGGTAACCGATGAAATCACAATGTCGGTAATTGCTTAAGGGGACCTTTACCGCAGTTGTGTTTTATGCGCGTTGAGAGTTAATTTTTTGGGAAATTGCAAATAGTTAAATAAAATTGTTAGAATAATTTCATATATCTATGGATGTTATTTCCTCCTGTGGGAATTTATTAGTGGGGCCCACACCCACCCAACTTCCCATGTGTGGATATTTGAGAGGTGGGTCCCACACGATCCCTAACCATACATCTCTCATAACTCTCTTCAAACCCCAATTTAACTCCTCTCTTTAATGTGAAAACCCCCCATTAATTATGGAAACTCTTCCTCTCCCTCTCTCCCACCTTAATTTTTTCCAATGCATGTTAATCAATGAATTCTAACTCTTCAATTAATTAATTAAGATGTTTGAATTTTGAATAACTTGTGTGAATAAAATAATGGCTTGGGGGATTATTTTATTTTGGGGGCATTTTTTGTGTTAGAATATTTTTTTTTTGTGGGAGATTTGGAGAAATAGAGAAGGGTGTTCTTCTCTCAAGAAAGAACACCACCCTCTCTGACGAAGAATGACAATTCCATGATGAATGAAGATTTTCCTTCTTTTCTTTTCTCCGTGACAAGAGAGGAGATGCCTTTTCCTCTTCGGGTGCACTCCAATGAAAATGGAATCGACACCGTCATCCAAGATGCACGACTACCACGAATCTTTTCCTAGGTAGGGGGTATTAATTGAATTTTATTTGAATAAAATTATTCTCTGATCTTCATGAACCTTTATTTGAGGTAGGGATAGTTTTGTATATTTTCGTATGTGTGATTTATACCCTCGAGCATGGGCGTTCCTTTATGGTTAATTATTATTTGAACCACTAACATGGTGGGTATGGACTAACAAACAAGTTTGGACCCATCGTTGTATCGTTCTTGATGAGCGGATTGACGGGTGATGAAAAAACGGGGCCGCAACAGCAATTTGAAGCTATTGTAGTGACGAGCGGGTCTCAGGAGAGCCGTAGGCGCAGACGGAGGGTGAAACGGACCATCGGAGCGCGTCTGATGGTCCGCGGAAGGCGGCAGTGGCGCGCCACACCGGCACATTGGCACCGGCCACCAGAGGCGGTGGCGCACCGCCGGAACAGTCCGTCGTGGCTAAGCCGCGGCGGCGGAAGAAACTAGAGCGGCAAAGCTGTTCCGGAAAAGGAGGGGCGCTGTATAATGCCGCGCCAATTGGGGGAGGCCACACCCTCCCCGCTCAGCAAGCTGGTCGAGCCAACGCCCCTCGGCCGGGCTGGGGCGGGCCATGTGGGCTGGGGCGGGCCACGCGGGTCGGGCCAGACCCTGACCCGAGTCAGTTCGACTCGGTTAAGGCCGACCCAGGGTGGTTAGGGCCGTGCCCAGACCCATTTTGGATCCTTTTTCGGTAAAATTCCCATAACAGGAGATACGAACCTCTGATCAACACACCATCAGTTGTCTAGTGTTTCTCTGATCGAGATAGTCATTTATGTATTTTACACTGAAGGTATAGACAATGTTTGGCTACATCCGGGTTGGTTCAAACCCGAAACCAACAGGGCCCTCGGAGCAGAAACACTTATAAATTAAGGACTGGACGTCTGATTGACGTGTCATCAACTATGTTAGTTTACTTATGATGATATGGTTCTTTTTTTATACTCCACTTGAGTTTTTGATGCAGTTGGAGTAGGGTTGGGTTGTTTTTAGCTTAAAAACCAATCGGGCCCCTAGAACAGAAAAACCAATAACTCTCAAATCGGACGTCCGTTTGACGAACCGTCAGCAGCGTTAGTAGTCTCATTGAGAAACAGTTCCTTAGAGTATATCCCATGGGATTTTGGGGTACAGTTGAGATATATTTGGGCTGGTTTGTAAATGAAACCAACGGGGCGCCATGGACAAAAGGCTAATAACTCACAGATTGGGCGTCCGATTGATGCGCCATATGTTGTGTTGAGACCCCTTTGATGAGGCGGTTCTCAGTGATACTTCTACATCAGACTTCATGAAACTTGTTGTATTGTATTGAGGCTTGTGGAGCAGACCCTCCCGGTGATGAGCGAGCAGATTGCAGAGACCTAGTAGTCGGATGAGACTTGATAACTGCTGATCGATCGACTCGTAGTGATTCGGATGGCCCAGTGGGGTGTGCTTGGTTATAGCAGCAGACCCACGATGGAGGAGCACTTGGTTGTAGTAGTAGACTCGTGGTACTTGACAGAAGGCGTACCACTGTAGGCTATGAGGGGGTGTGATTGGATGTAGCGGCAGACCCATGGTGGTAAGTGCTTGGTTGTAGCAGCAGGCCCACAGTACTTGATAGGTGGAGTACTTCAGCAGTCCAAGGTTAGTGGGAAGTGCTTGGTTGTAGCGGCAGGCCCACTGTACTTGATAGAGGAGGAGTTCTCTAGCAGTAGTGGTTTCGACCTCGTGATTAAAAATCCTGGTTTAAGCTGATTCAATGACCTTTGTGTTTTCCTTGTGATTGAGATGGGTTACTTGATAACTTATGTATATGTATGGGCATATACCTAAGTAAAGTTTATCTGTTGAGATCTTTCTTTTGATTTATCCTTGCGGGATTTAGTGAGACCTTGAGGGTCTCGGGGTCCCTACTAAGTATTGTTAGACTCACCCCTGCATGGGTTATGCACACACCTCGATGTGTTGGATGCAGAAGAGGGATAGTGCTGACCGAGGTGGAGTGTATGAGGACTAGACAGTACCCAGAGGTGGACACTCGGTGTGACAGCACACGGAGCAGACAGAGAGACGCGGAGTGCTAAAGAGGACATCTGTACCTACCCTTCAGGTGGGAACCCAGAGGATGATCCAGGAGTTGCTTCACCATTTAGCTGTATGTCTTGTCAGTTGTACTTTCTTTTAGTTGTAATTGTACTTTTCCATTGGGAATGTATTTCCAGTACCTTTGTACTTTCATCACACTTTTTACTTCTTTTCTTATTGTTTTCTACTTCTTGTACTCCGGCTTTGTGTGTGTTTAAGTTTTATAAAGTCAATACCTTCCCGGTTTTTAAGGAGTTATGTGTTTGGTACTAGTCTCCATCCTCTAGCCAATGGAAGGCAGGCTTGGGGTAGTCACGATACAGGCCCCGGGGGACAGGTCATGACAAATTGGTATCAAAGGATTCGGTTCTACTACAGAACATGGGAATAATATATCTTGTTTTCTATGAAGTAATAGTGTTAAGTGAACTAAGTGTGGTTTTCAGTTCAGGGAGTCTAGTGTTGGTGTGGCAGCTGACGTATCCATACACCAAGACCCTGACTACTAATTTCTGACTCAGTTCATGAAAACACATATTGTGTGTGAGTTTTCAAAAGTTTTCTTTAAGTCATCTCAAACCAGGTCAGCTCCCCTGGTATAGTCTTTTGACTGTGTCACATCTGTTTCTTTTCAGGATGTCTTCACCTAGTCATTTAGCACGGGTTCTGAGTGGAGAGCATGATGGTATCCCACTGATCAGCTGGGCCATGGTGTAGGGCCCCATCACAGAAGAGGCACGAGCGGTACTATTACACGCTGGGCTACCATTATCACTAGCCCCAGTAGCGGAGGGTGCATGCCACTTGAACACGTTACACGGGTTCCTACGATAGAGTCCTCCGAGATTTCAAGATGAGACAGACTTTCAGATGGCTGGGTACTAGTTGGAGTTTATAGCACAAGCTTTCCACATAGCTGGAACACCCACTGACTTGATGGTGTACCTAGCTGTTAGTTTCTTTCAAGGAGCATCTGAGTGGTGGTGGAGCCAGATTATCTAGTTTTGCAATGATACAACCTTCACCTGGGGAAACTTCGAGGGTTTTTTCTGGGTGGATTTTATACCAAAGACTCTACACTCTGAGCGTGCTCAGGAGCTGTTTCCCTTACCATAGGGGTTTACTTCAGTAGCCGAGTCATCTGTAGGTAGTAGACAGATGACGCAGAGGTCCAAGAGGACCATACCTATAGGTGTAAGACCTCTGGATACAGTTTCAGTTGTGTGAGGCACATGAAATAGATCAAGCTATACGAGGAGCAGGAAGTGTTCTGCATGCGGCAGGCAGGGTCACTTGGCTCGAGACTTCCCATCCTGTCTAGCAGATGAGTAGCAGGCAGTAGAGGAACCTACCAGACCGGTGCAAAGGAGCTGGCCATACAGTCAGTGGTGTAAGACGCTTCGAGGTGTTTCCACCACCACCACTAAAAGGTCCACCCCGACCGTAGAGAATGGGTGGATATGGGAGAGCACAGATTCAGGCAGCTGAATCATATGACTATAGATCTCCAGAAGCAAGTGGACAGGAGCGAGACTAGTTCTAGGCATGGAGGCCTTTGTTCTTAGTGCTTCGAGTTACCATGATGTTGTTGTTTGTGGTTGTTCTGTGTCTTTGTACTTCGAGCTGTAGTAATAAAAGACACTTTTCCATGTGCCATTTACTTTCCAGTCCTTTTTGTATGGATGATACTGAGAGGTTCTGGTTAAAACTATTGCCTTGACCCTCACTTTCAGTATTCCTACTGTAGGATACCTAGTGACAATAAACTAATGACGACAGTGTGACTCGACCCTTGGAGGCGAGAGTAACGGTTGGATCTCTTGGTAGTAGCATCGAGGCCTTATGAAGTCGCCCATGGCATGAATATATCATTCATTTCAGGATTGACTGTATTAGGCAATGGGTGTGGTTAGTCCAAGGGATTTGACCAGATTTCTCTTTTTAGCAAAGGATAAATCTTAGTAGTTCTTACAGTATGTAGGCGAAGAAGGGTGATTGTCGACTGACATACCATGTCGTCCAACTTCCTACCAACCAGAAATGATACAAGCTATGACGGACAAGGTGAAGATCATCCAGGAATGGATGAAGTCTGCACAGAGCAGACAGAAGTCCTATGCAGATAAGAGATGGAGACCACTGGAGTTCGAGGATGGCGACCACGTCTTTATACGGGCCTCACCTTGACGAGGTCTATGGAGATTTGGTCAAGGAGGAAAGTAATCTCCACGGTTCATTGGACCTTTCCAGGTCCTCAGTAGTGTAGGGGAGGTCGCATACCGCTTGGATTTTCCACCTCAGTTTCACCGGGATCACGGCGTCATCCACATATCTCAGCTGAGGAGATGTGTGCATGACCTATCTGTTATCATCGGTCATGGGGATCTGGACATCTATGAATGGTGGCATTTACAGAGGTCCCGTTGGAGATTGAGGAATGATAGGTGTAGGTCCTACATGGATGGTTGATTCCTCTAGTGCGCATTCGCTGGTTGCATAGGAACCTCTAAGGGAGCACATAGGAGCGGGAGGCTCAGATGCGCGCTCAGTACCACTTTTGTTTTCTCTAGTGTGTGTTGAAGCTTTATGGGGATGTAAAGCACTGAGGTGGGAGTAATTTAAAGACTTGGAAATTTCATGGAAAGTTTTTTCTTAAATACCTTTGAATTTTACAAGTCTGTGGTTTCTGAAGGAACTTAATTCTAAGGCCCGGTGTGCCCGGAATAAATTTCCAAAGTTTAGTTAGGGTACATTCAGTAAATGTACGTGCGGGTTTTTCTATCTTTTAAACCGGTGCTCGGAATTGAAATCTGAGGACATCGATGAACTTGCAATGCCGGTAATTTCTTAAGGGGACCTTTACCGCAGTTGTGTTTTATGCGGTTTGATAGTTAATTTTTGGGGAAATTGGAAATAGTTAAATAAAATTGTTAGAACAATTATATAATCTATGGAAGTTATTTCCTCCCATGGGAAGTTATTGGTGGGACCCACACCCACCCAACTTCCCCTATGTGGATATTTGAGAGGTGGGCCACACGAGCCCCAACCTTCCATCTCCCATAACTCTCTTCAAACCCCAATTTAACTCCTCTTTCATTAATGTGACTGTCCCCCCATTAATTATGGGAACTCTTCCTCTCCCACTCTCCCACCTTAATGTTTTCCAATGCATGTTAATAAATGAATTCTAACTCTTCAATTAATTAATCAAGATGTTTGAATTTTGAATAACCTGTGGGAATAAAATAATGGCATGGGGGATTATTTAATTTTGGAGGAATTTATTGTGTTAGAATATTCTTATTGTGGGAACTCTAGAGAAATAGAGAAGGGTATTTTTATCTCAAGAAATAATACCACCATCTCTAACGAAGAACATAAATTCCACGAAGAACTACAACGCGTCTTTTCTTTTCTCCACAACAAGAGATGAGACACCTTTTCTTCATCGGGCGCACTCTGACAACAACGGAATTGACACCGTCATCTACGATTCATGACTACAGCGAATATTTTACAGGGTAGGGTGGATTGCTTCAATTTTTTTTGAATAAAATTATTATTCGATCTTTGTGATACATTATTTGAGGTAGGGGTTATTTTCAATATTTTCTTATGTGTGATTTTTACCCTCGATCATGGGAATTCTTTTATGATTAGTTATTATTTGAACCACTAACGCGGTGGGTACGAAGTAATGAAAAACTCCCGAGCCATAGTTGTATCGTTCTTGATGTGCAGATTGATGGGGGGTGACAAAACTGGGCTGCAATGGCAGTTTGAAGTCGTCGTAGTGAAGAGCAGGTTCTGAGAGAGCCGCAGGCACAGACGGTGGGCGAAACAGACCACCGAAGCTCGTCTGGGGGTCCACGGAAGGCGGCGGCGTTATGCCACGCCGGCACGGTGGCGCACCACCAGAACAATCCACCGCGACAGTGAAATAAACCGGAATGGAAAAGCTGTTGTGGAAAAGGAGGGGCGCAGCTTAATGTTGCGCCAGTTGGGGGAGGTCGCACCCTCCCCGCCCGGCCAGCTGGCCGAGCCAGCGCCCCCCAGCCAGGCTGGGGTGGGCCACGCGGGTCGGGGCGCACCGGTCGGGCCGCACCGGTCGGGCCCGACCCATACTTGGGTTGGGTCGACCCTATTCGGGCCGACCCAGGGTGGGTTGGGCTGAGTCGGACCGGGCCCAGACCCCCCTTTTGGAACCTTTTTCTATAAAATACCCTTAACTTGAGCTACCGACCTTCAAACGACACATCGTCTGTTGAATAGGATTCCTCGGATCGAGACGGTCATTTTGGTATATTACACTCATGGGTTCAGCAATGTTTGGGTATGGCCGGGTTGGTTGGAACCCGAAACCAACTGGGCCCTCGTAGCAGAAATGCTTATAAAATAAGGACCGGACGTACGATTGACATGTCGTCATCTACATTAGTTTCCTTATGATGAGACCGTTCTTTTGGCATACTCCACTTGAGTTTTGGACATAGTTGGAGTATGTTCGGGTTGGTTTTAGCTTAAAAACCAACTGGACCCCTAGAACGGAAAAGCCAATAACTCTCAGACCGGACGTCCGTTTGAGGAACCGTCTGTGGCGTTGATAATATCATTGAGAAAGAGTTCCTTTGAGTATACCCCATGGGAGTTCAGGGTAAATTTGAGATATGGTCAGGTTGGTTAGTACACAAAACCAACTATGCCCTCGGGACAAAAAGGCTAATAACTCACAGACTGTGCGTCCGATTGACACGCCATCTGTTGCATTGAGACAACTTTGACAAGGCAGTTCTTAGTGATACTTCTACGTGAGACTTCATGATACATAGAGTATCGGATTGAGTCTTATAGAGCGGACCCTCCCCGTGACGAGCGAGCTGATTGCAGAGACCTAATAGTTGGCTGAGACTTGATGACAGCTGATCGATTGACTCGGAGTGATTTGGATGGCCCAGTGGGGTGCGCTTGGTTGTAGCAGAAGACCCATGACGGAGGAGCGCTTGGTTGTAGTGACAGACCCATGGTAATCAAAAAAAGGAGTACCTCTGTAGGATATGAGGGGTGAACTTTGTTATAGCGGCAGACGCCTGGTGGGAAGCGCTTGGTTGTAGTAGTAGGCCCACAATACTCGACATGTGGAGTACTTCAGAAGTCCAAGGTTAGTGGTAATCACTTGGTTGTAGCGGCAGGCCCTCTGTACTCGACAGAGGAGGAGTTCTCCAGCATTCTTGGTTTTGACATCGTGATTAAAAATCCTAGTTTGAGCTGAGTCAATGACCTTGGTATTTTCCTCATGATTGAGATGGGTTACTTGATAACTTATGTATATGTATGGGCATATACATAAGTAAAGGTGATATGTTGAGATATTTCTTGTGGTTTATCCTTGTGGGATTTAGTGAGACCTTGAGGGTCTCGGGGTCCCTACTGACTATCGTTATACTCACCCATGCATGGGCTATGCCCACACCTCATTGTGTTGGATGCAGACGACAGACAGCGCTGACCGATGCAGAGTGTACAAGGACTGGAAGGTACCTGGAGGTGGACAGTCAGTGTGACGGAACACGGAGTGGACCGATAGATGCAAAGTGTTGAGGAGGACATTTGTACCTACCATTCAGGTAGGAACCCAAAGGATGATCCAGGAGCTACTTCACCATTCAGCTGTTTGTCATTTCAATTGTACTTTCTTTTAGTTGTAGTTGTACCATTCCATTGGGCTTTTATTTCCGGCCCCTTTGTACTTTCAATACACTTTTTACTACTTTACTTAGTGTTTTCATCCACTTGTACTCTAGTTGTGTGTGTGTTTACGTTTTATAAAGGAAATTCCTTCCCAGTTTTTAGGGAGTTACACCTTTGGTTCTAGTCACTAGCCCCTGGCCCGTGGAAGGCTGGTTTGGGGTAGTCACGATACGGGCCCTGGGGGACGGGTCGTGACATGATATTGAACCACATCCCAATTAGTTGTCTGAATTATAGATTTTTATGAAATTTATAACATTAATTACATTTATTTTTATTTTAAAATATCATTTACGTTAATTTTGATACTATTTAACAAATTGACTTTTAATAATTTTTAACAAATAAGAAAACATTGAACCAAAAATTATAATACATCCCAACCATGATAAATCCTTTTATAAAAAATATTTTTTACATTAATTACCTTATATTATATATTTTCTAATATCAATTCTTTGATTTTTACAAAAAGAAATAATTACAATATTAGTGTTGTGAGAGTGTTTAAGATAATTATTTCTTTACTAAAAATTAAAATAAAATTAAAATGTTCAAAATAAATAAATTTTACTTCCTAATACTATTTATATATTATCATATCTTCTAAATAACACCATATTAAAAATATTATAGTTATTAAAATTATGATTGTGTAATCATTGATGTATCATTAAATAAAATAATATTAGCCTCATATTATTATACATGTGTCTCAAAAGTATCATTAATTAGACCATTGTATAATTATTTTAGATATATACTTTAGTAAATCTTTTCATGGATTTAATTATTCTAATCATTTTAATTAAAATAATTTTATTTCTTTTTCTACTGCTAAAATAAGCACTGTGTCAGTATTTCGTAAGAATTAAAGGTAATTATTTCATATATAAAAATAGAAATAATTTAATATAAGAAATATAAATAATTTCGGCTGAATTTAATTATTTTATATTCGATAATTATGTAAATTTACTCATATCCATAACAAGAAATCTCATTTAATATGATAATTTGAATTTTCTAGCATTTCATAAGCATTGCACAAGAATTTGGGAAATATTTTTGTTATATATTTTCAAAATTCGAAAATATCTTCCAAAATAATCATTATATAATTATATTTAATAAAACAATTCCTGAAAATTATTTTTACCTATCAATTAATATCTTAAATACACTTAGTTTGACTTTTCCTGTATTGTGGAAGCATTATGTCAACACTGAAAATGATTTTCATACATATCGAGAAAAAAATAAAAAAATTACATGTTTTTTTATAATTATATTAGAATACCATACATGATTTATTCTATAAGTTTATTAAATTTTTATATAATAGTTATGTCTTGATGCGATAAAAATAATAAAATATTGTTTAAACCTAAATTATTTACAGTTCAAAAAATTTTAAACTTCTTCATAACATTCTCAAAACATCAACATAGACTAATATAATATGATGATTTCAAAACTAAAGTACATTTTATAAAATAATTTTTTTATGAATCTTAAATATAATTATATTGTTAATTAAAAAAAAGTAGAAATCATTTTTAAGGAAAATATATTTTTGATGATCAGAAATACTTTACTACCAATTATGTTATAATTTTCTAATTATTCACCGATATATTTATATTGATTATGACCTAAATGTTTATTTCATAAATTATTTATTAATATTCAAACATTCTAAACTAATATCTAGTTCATAATGGCCACATTAAAATAAAAATATTTCATTGCTTGTTTTAGCTCGGTATTTTATATCTTGTACTCTACCGATCATAATATTTCATTTAAAAATATTGGCATGCTATATAGTATCCATTAAAAAAATGGGTTCAATCCCTATTAAAGTCATACTTAACTCATGAGATTTTAATTTTACCCAAAACATTGGAGGACTATATAATTATAGACCCAACCATAACATAAGTAATATCATATATATGTCTTTAAGAACATCATAAATCATTCCTCATATCATAACATGTGAAAATGAACTATGTATCATAAACACTTCATCACATCATAACCTATATAAATGAGAACACTTTGACAAATATTTCTTTGATTCATCATGTCACTACAAATGGAAAGGAAATTATTAACACAATGGTTTCATCTTAAAAAATTAAACAATGAAAAATAAATAGGATTCATAAATTCCACCTTAAATAATCAAAAGAAAATTATATAATGAAATTGGATGGTTTAATTGGATCATATCCCATGTAAATAATATGTTATGTAAATAGATATTATCATTCATTAAAACTAATATTAATTGATCAGTATAAAATTTCTAGATGGGAATTACCTTTTAAATATGAAATAACATATTTACAATTATCAAATTTCAAAAAAAAATAAGTGAAATAATTAATTGAAAAAAACTGTGGAATATTTTAATAGATGTATCAAAGTATCGAGAAATCTTGATGAATGGAAATCATGTTCCGGATATATTAGTAATATTAAAACATCCAATTCACACTTCTATAAAAAAATTTAAAATTTACATCATTTGGAAAAATAAATTAATATTAAATTCCTTAAATGTTGTTAAAATTCAATAATTGGTTAAAATAAATTTAGTGAATAATTACCTAATATTAAAAAATCTTGAAAAACCTTTTTATATTACATGTATACGAAATAAAAAGGATTTCTGATTGAAAGGTGACATAAAATCAGTTTTCCATATAAAAATATTTTGATCTCTTATGTTCCAAAATATGGGAAAAATGAAAATGAAAAATGTAATATCTCTAAAAACTAGATGAGAAGAAAATATTTGGTATTCATAATAGTTATACTATGAAAGATCATCATTTTAAACTAAATTATAAATAATACCTATAACCCATTATATTTTAACATAAATCCCATTCCACATTGGTAATGTAACGACTATAAAGGTCATATGTAACAATCATTTTGTCATTAAATTTAATTTATTATTATAATTCATGGTTATAGAAATTAAATTCAATTATTTAGTTTTATTATATCCTATTTTATTTAAAATAAAATTAATAATCACAATCATTTATAATATTGGTGTTTAATAGATATCATATTATTTGAATAAATATAGGGTTTTAAGAATACAATTGACATAGACAAAAGAAGATATAACCTCAAATGGTAGGATCATACTTGATGAAATCCATTTATTAGAGATTCCAATTAAGTTATCATCACTGTGATTTTAAATTTTACCAATCCCAAGTTGAGATCTAAAATCATAATCTTGAGTGAAACTATCTATGGGAAATGTCCATGATCATCAAGATCCTGACCCAAACCATGTATGCCAAACCCCCCATGAAATTCTCAAAGTCACACACAATTACACTAGGGTGTTTGTATGTTTAATAAATGTATATGTATCAATAATTTAATAATATTAATATGTATATTGTATTTCGTAATTAATAAATTTTCATATTATTATTGTTACCTTAAAACAGATTTTGATTTCGATACAATAAAACACACATTATATTTTTGGATAATATTAAAATTCAATTAAGGAATTTGTTTTGATGAACTACTTGATTTTTTAATTAAATAATATATTTATAAAATATTATTATTAAATAATCTTTATTAAACATAAATCATCATATAATATTTATGAAATCAAATTTAATTTTTATGGAGGTTTGAAAAAAAATTTTGGGAAAAAATCATGATTTTCTCAGTAAATGTGGACTCATATTTTAAAATTGAGAATTCACATATTTAGGCAATTATATTAATGAAATAAATATTTTTTTGGAATCATTACATCAATTTTATACTATGGTAAAATTTTACTCATTTACTGAGATAGTCAAATTTTCATTTAAAAATTAAATACTTTATAAATATACAATATGTATTATAAAATAATAATGACCAAATAATGATGTAATAAAAATAATAAACGGTATCAATGACAAACTATATGTTAACCCTTTAAAATAATTAAATTTTTTGTTTATTGTCATAATATTTTAAAGGCTTTATGAATCCTACAAATCATATATAATATTTTATGGTTCTAAAATCGTTTATCTATAAACATGACTCACTGTCACATAATAAAGTGTATTATTTAAATGATTTTTGATCATATAAATATAAAATTATCAACTCCACCCCTATTTGAATGAAAACATGGGAGAAAACTATTGTAAGGTTTTTGGTTTAGGTTATTTTATTATATTCAATCAAAAACATAAGTTTGAGAAATAATTATGAACTCCAATCTCATTTACAATATAAAATCATAGAAGATAACATTTATATCCACTAAAAAAATAGTAAAATTAATTACTATATAATAAAATATATATAGTCCTCACAGGGTTACAAAAATCTCTCAATATACTTCTCCGAAGCTTTGGGAATTACACTCTAAAGATAAGGGATCTTCCACAATCCTTTTTATTCAGTCACCTCTTTTATGTAATGGTTCTTAATTTTCATTTTTTCATATTTTGATATGTTTTTAAATTTCCCCAAATACATTAGATTTTATGATTAAATTATTATATACCAATTACACTCTCATTAATCCCTCCCATTAACCTTTATACACACATGTTACCATGCCTAAATTTAGTAAGGGATCATATTATTCTCCACTTTATTCAAGTATTTTCTTTATCATATCACTTTTATCAAAAATAGATATGTTTTGATATGTTCTCACATATCCCCCATACTTACACATTAATATTAATGATTACTGTCACCTTTCACTCTCATTAATCCCAACCATGTGTATTTATACACCCATATTATGCTGCTGAAATTTGACCATGGTTTTCCATGAAAAAAAGTTTACAGTGAATACCCATACCCATTTATAATCAATGGTGGTCACCTTTATTCACATATATTTCCTTAATTAGGGAAATAAAGATATTTATTCAACAATTATTGATCATGGAAATCATATTTATGATAAATGATTCCATGTATTATGATCTATTGGCACCTTTATGCTTGTGAATAAAATAAAAGTGATAGGTGCACCCAAGATTATATAGCTTTCAAATGCATTGGTTAATGATTTAGTATCATAATATGTAATTTAAAGAGATTGGGGATTGAACATAATCTATTATGGGAATTTTTTTATTATTTATTATGTGGTATTTTCCCTTGACATGTGTCTATGATACAATGTTTAATGTTGTTGCCACATATCCTATGTTGATTTATGTTATTAGGTATATCATGAATCATTGTTAATGTTTATTATTCTCAGCCATTTTTATATCATTTGTGTACTTATTTTCTATAATGTGTTACATTATTTATGTTATTACGTTTTTATTCCCTTACTAGGATTTATATATCACCCCTTTCGATCGTATTTCCCCTACATATCCCATGCAGTTTTCAATAACAAAGAACAATATTAACAAAGTAATTTTTCAATAAAGATCATGTATTCCCTAATTTTATTCATTATTTAATTTATAAAATCCCACAATAAACAATATTTGTCAATCATTTTGGTTGTATTATGTACTATCTTGTGCATTAAATCTTGATCTACTGTGTAATAAAGAGAAGGGATTTCATAATTGGTATCAAAGGGAGTTTTTTTTTGATTTTTTGTTTAGATTATAGAACTATAGATATATCCTTAGAGACAAGACTCAACATAATAATACACCCAAAAATTTTGGTCATGTATTGATTAATTTTTTTCCATGAGAATACATACTTTTCTAGATACTACACATTGATGTGGCTCTGTAATATATGAACATATGTGTAAAACCCCAAAAAAAATAGTGTTGTTCTATATTTTATTGGGAAGTGGTGAACAATAATGGACTATGATTCAGACATAGTTCTATGTTTTAGGGTGATATATAGTGATAAATTCAAATTTTCATTATGAACCATTAATAAGGGAACAAAAAATCCACATAAGAGTGTTTTTTCATAATTAGATCATGTATTACATTGATTTAAGCCTAGAAATTCAAAAATTAAAGAAATAAATATCATTTATAATTTATTCATTTAATATAATTAGAATCCAATTTATTTGACCAATATTATAGAAGTAATCATGCCTAATTTTCTATTTATTCTCAACACTGTCCAGAAATTTAGTGAATTGAGTAAACAAATACGGTGAAGGTAAATGCAATGACTTCCCAAATTAGATACCCAACCCAATATAAGATGGAATAGAAAACATTATTATGATATAATATCAGCTAAATATATTCCTTGAACATATGGAATTACCAAACATCCCATTGTGAGAACACATTGAAATTGATACCTTTATGAGAGAAATACCATCAAAATTCAATTGATCATCTAATCCTCCAATCGCATAATAATGTATCACCTCAAATTAAATGATAATATCCATCATTTAACATTCCATAAACGAAATTGTTATGATGGATTTTTATCTGATACTTGGAGAAGATGATCAATGGTGGATATTTATAAAAACTACAAATCATTAGGTGGGGATAAAATTTATAGGATGTATTCAACACTCTTCATCATAAAATTAAAATGGATTTCCTTTCCAAAATAAAAAATATGATGACTCTATTTGGAGGTACGAGGAAAAATTTGGAAGACTTTCCCAAAATGGATCAAGTATTGTCTTCATCCACAAAATCAGGGTTTACCAATTTTTGGTTAGTGAAATCCAATTGAATGAAAATATATAGAGATATAAGACTTTGATATATATGAGGAAACCTTTAGAAATTCCCTCAATGTTGGAATGGAGATCAGAGAATCTCAAGGGAATCAAAGGGATAAGAATAAAAAAAGTGGAGTTTCATTCTAGTGCTTAAATGGATAAATCTAATGGTGCTAAGATATATCAACACCAAAATTTGTAAAATTGTGGAAATAAAAACCCTAAATTTTTCTTATGGTGGATGAGTAAATTTATAAGGTATAAGAAAGAGAGACATCAAGATAGTGACTATTGAAAAGAGAAACCCACTAATGTGATAAAGGACATCAATTATCTAGAAAATATTCATCTCATTGTTAATTATTTTAACTATAATTAAAAAGATAAATTTTCAAACCAATTCAATAATCCAAGGCTTTTTAGCGACAATTGACATCCTACAATGCTTCAAAAGTGAGCTTATTCAATATCAACCACTAAGTTGGAACTCAACAATAAAGTAGTGATGATTATGCTAGTTTTACATTAGATAATATTGAATGTACTTTTTATTTTGGGTCTATGATTTCCTATATATCCTGATTTTTTAGAAGAAAAATTAAATCACCACCACACATAATGGAAGAAGATAATTCAATTAAAAAAATTAGGAAAATTATTTCATCCCAATTATATAACTCCTCTTTTGAACTAATTTGGGGCTTTATCTCCACAATGAAACTTGTGAAAATACCTTTAGAGTAATTTAATAAAATTATAGGATTGTGTTTTTTTATTTATATAGATCCAATAAATATTACAAAGAGATGGAAACGATTATTACCACTAAAAATTGTCCTCTTATTTTTTACAGATTTATGTTGAAGGATGAATATTTTTTAGCAAAAACATATTCTACATGTATATTATTTCACAATGTGTAAGAATATCTATAAAAAATTATTTATTCTACAAAAAATAATCCTTAAAGAAATTATTTTTATTAGGGAATACGTCAATGTGTTTCCTAATGAATTTTGGGTTTTCCTCATAGCTGAGAGGTTGAATTTTAAATTGATATTATACATGAAGTGTATCCATTATCTAATAATATATATATGATGGATGTTTTAGAAATCTATTATCTAAAGGAAAAACTACTAGAGGATCTGGAGAATTGGTTCATATTAGTAAGTGATTCCTGATGGGGTGCACCATTCATATTCATAATGATAAATGATGGCTCAATGCACATTTGAATTGATTATCATAAGATCCATAACATCATGATAAATATCAAGTATTTTCTTCCATTTAATGATGAAATATTAAATCATCTACATAGATCCTAACACTTCTCCAATATAGATCTTAATTTGAGTTATTTTTCATATAAGGGTGAAGAATGAGGATATCCCCAAGGCCACTTTCTGTACATGTTAAAGTCACTAACAGTTCAAATTTATTATATTATAACTCAATAATTATTCAAATATCATTATGAATTTGATTAATAAATTAATTAGATATTACCTAAAAAAATTATGGTGGTATTTATAGATTATATTATAATATAATCCAAAATTAAGGAGGAGTATGAGGAGCATCTAAGCACTATTCTAATAATCTTACAAGGATTAGATTTGTGAAAAGTGAAAAAACAATGAGTTATGGTTGGATGAATTATAATTCATGTGCAATATCATCACAATTAATTGAATATCTATAGACCCTTAAAAGGCATATTTAATTGAAGGATGAATATGAATAATATCTATAAAATATATATATATATATATAGTTTCCATTGATTAACTAGGTATTGTCCTTGATTTTTTATAAATTTATCATGATTTTCAAGCCCTATAACTAAGAAAATAATTAGAGAGTCATTTCTTAATGATGAACATAAATAGATATTCATGGAGTTGAAAATTATGGTTTTCATTGGACCTGTAATCATAGTACCCACAAGTGGAAAAAAAATTGTGGTATTTAGTGATGCTTCAATGAAGTGATTGAGTTGTGAGTTAATGCATAATGTAAAATTGATAGACTATGCCTCAAGGAAATTGAATTTTCATGAATATAACAACCCAACACATGATATAAAGTTGAATATTGTGATATTTTATTTGAAAATATGGAGGTATTATTTATTAGGGATAAGTATGAAATATATACATATCATAAGAGCCTTAAGTATATATTTACACAAAAAGTGTTGAATATATGTCGATATATATAGTTATAACTGATTAAGGATTATTACTTCTCAATTCACATTAATCATGGGAAATAAAAATAAATTTTAATATAAATTACGTACAAAGGATACAAATATTTTATCAATAATGAAAATTATGAAGGATCTGATCTTCTTAGACATTAAATGTATGGAAATGAGAATCATAAAAGATGGAATATCATAAATCCAATAACAAGTGATTTCTTAATTTTCCCTTCTATATAAAATAAAGGATTATAAAATATGTGATTTTCGAATTAAAAATAAAGTGGATGTTATATGAAAATGGACATCCTAATATTCCAATGCTAATTAATAAGGAGTTGTGATATTTAGGTCATGAGTGTTTGTGACATCAAATCCTATGTTAAATAAGTAATTGTGGGATGATTCACATATCTCATACTTATTTATCCACTATGAAAGAAAGAATATTTATCAATATATCCAATAGAATTATTTGGGGACAATATGTAAAAGGATATCGTAGAATATTCATCAATATGTATTGTATTTCATTATGTAATATAATACAAGAAGAAATCCAAAGGGATGATACAGCAATTACCCATACCTACATGTAAATTGGAAAACATCATCATGGACATTATCATAGGTATTTTGATGATATCAAGTGAAAATAATGATATTTGGTTTTTGGTTCATCATCATACAAATACTGCCCACTTTATTGAAAAATGAGGGGACTTCTCACTTGAAGAACATTCAAGTATATAAATTATAATATTAGTGAGGCTTCACAGAACACCATAATAAATTGTATCTGATGAAGATATAATATTTACATCTTACTTCTATAGGAGTCCCCAACATGATCTAAATATGGATTTTCACTTCAATATGGATTATCACTGTCAAAATGATTCCCAATCTATGTGGACTATCTGGACACATCAAGTAATTTTTAGAGAATGATCAATTTATATTAATGAAGTATGTGAACAACATATTCCAATGATCAAGTTCTCATACAATAATCGTTTCCAATCGTGAATTCAAATGGATCTTATGATTCCCTTTAAGGGAAGAGAAATAAAAAACCATCATGATGGGATAATGTTATGGAATAGAAATTGATAGGTCCTAAAATTTATAAGGAAGTTTTGGAAAAGTTAAAAAAAATCCAACATCACATTAAGGATATTAAAAGTCGACAAAAGATATATGATGAAAATCATTAATGATTACAATAGTTTGAGGTTAGTGACAAGTTATTCCTCCATGTATCTCCAGGTAAAAAAGTAATGAGACATGGTAATAAAGTAAAACTTAGTCCTAGATACATCATTCCCTGTGAGATCCTTGATCGCATTGGAATTGTGTCCTATAAACTAGCACTCATACCTAACCTAACTCAAGTACATGATATGTTCCATGAATCATTCTTGAAGAAGTACATATCATACCCCTCTCATGTACACAATTCATATGTGGTACCATTGGAATGTGTTGTTTCATATCAGGATAAGCCGATGAAGATATTACATCATAGAGACAACATTTTATGAAATAATAAAATTCCCTTGTATATGTTATATAGAGAAACCAAAAGTTTTTAAGATGAAATATGGGTTTCAAAGTAGGTGATGAAATAGAGTTACCATCATCAGTTTTACTGTGATAAATAATAAATTTGGGGGTGAATTTTCCGATTGGGAGAAGATTGTAATGATATGAACTTTTATGAACAAAATATCCTTTTTTTCTTAGTTAAATGCCTTTTTATATTCCCTATTTATAGAAAATACATTCCCTTCCTTTTTAATATTATATACTAATGGATTTAAAATACTGTTATGAATCATTTTTATTGATAATATAGCTACTCATCAATGATTGTATGATTAATATAAATATAGAGTTTTAACAAATCCAATTGTCACATATAAAGGAAGATCTGGCCTTGACCAGTAAGACCATTCCCAATGAATTTCATTTATCATATAATTCATTTTAGATAGAATCACTGGAAATTTAGCTGGAATAAGACCATGATGAGATCCAACAACTTTAGAACTAGTGTATCTGGTTACTGGAGATGTTCAATCTCATCAAGATTAGAGCCCAAACAATGTACACTGAACCACCCCAATAAAGTCTCATGGTAACCCACCTTACCCTTAGAGAGATTTTCAAGGATAAAAAAGGTATATGTGTAATGTTCTGGATTTTTCCATGTATTATTTTCAATATTATATGGGAATTAATTCGAGACTAGGCTCTGAGATGGCGTGTTGTTCTATGGCCCGGTGATCCTGGGACAAATGTTTGAATTTAATTTAAAAATTAAATTACGCACGCGTGCGGTTTTCCTGAAAAAGTGGAATTACTCTTGAATGGGTGCTCGGATCAGAAATATGAGGGCACCGTTGCGTTCGGAATAATGATTTTACCTTAGGCAAGGTCTAACATCGGTCAGCGCAGGTCGGTGGTGAAATCTAGTTTTTGGGCGTAACAGTAATAAAATATTTTGTACAAATATTTTATTCTACAGTGAGATCTTTTTAAATCTTTGGCATCGGTTACCTTTTATCCTTTTTAATTAAAGTTTGGCGCAAGGTTCTAGGGTTTCAAACCTCATAACCCTAAAACCCTTGGTGGCTCTAGAGGCTCTAGAGAAAACCTTCTAATGCGGCGAAGACCTTCTTAATTATTTTCACCGGTGACAATGACACGGCGACCGGATCATAGCCAACAAATGCCGCAAATCCAGGTAGGATTTTTGTTTGATTATTCCTTTTCCTCATTCTTGATTTCTACGATGAACGTAGACTAATCCATAAATAGATTAGCCTGCGGATCGATCGTATCTGCAGGATGGGATTCTGCGGGGATTTTGGTAATGAGATTCTTGATATTATTTGGTTTCGCTCAACCTTTTAACGGTGACGGACCACGATCGACACGAACACTGATTGAGGTTTGTCCCTCTCGATTCGTTGTGTTTTTCTTCCCCAAATTCTCGCATTCTTCGTGAGAATTCTTCATGTTCTTCATGGGGTGACAAAAAATGGATCATTGCGCATCCATTTTTTGATGAAACGATCCCAAATTGATGAATCGACACTGCAGTGATCTTGCAGAGGTGCGACGACGGTTTCGACAGACGGATTGAAGTAGATCGAAAGATATCGTTCTTCGAACGATTTCCACTCGGGTGACGATAATTGCATTATGTACTTAATAGAAGGCCCAAAACCCACATATTTGGCATCACGACGTTGAGGCGACCCTTGATCTTGAGTTTCACGGCAAACGGACCAGCGAAACATGACCCGGAAGATCGGCCAAAGTGCGAGGAAGAAGACGGCGTTTCTGGAAATTTCCCGACTACACACTATGTAGTATGGGATACATGGAGTTTTTTTATCAGAGAACCACATAGCGTGTACTCCGGGATTACATTAGAATGTGTATGGTACATGGACAAGGACATGACGTGTATAACCCTCCCCGGCCAGACTCGGCCAAATACACGGAATACCCCGTGTACTGGTACACAGGAAGGCGACACGAACACGGACAGAGACCGTGTACGGGCCCATGGCCCGCGTACACAGAGTGAGGCCCAGGAGCTTGGACATGGCGTGTGAGTCTTCTACACATCGTTTAGTTACCTTCTATCTGACAAGCCGAATGACCCAGTCCATTTACACGGGTAGTACCCGAAGTCAAGGAACACGACATGTGATCCTTCTACATGTCGTGTAGTCGTGTTTTACACAGCTTGGATGGATGCCATGGGCCGTTTACACAGGTAGTACCCAGATTCAAGGATCATGGTGTGTGATCCTTCTACATGTTGTGTAGTCTGGTTTTATGCAGACTGGAAAGATGACATAGGCCGTTACACGGGCTGTACCCGGGTTCAAGGAACATAGCGTGTAACCATACTACATGTCGTGTAACCAATATTAATGTATTAAGCCTCTTGTCTTCTATGACTTGGACTAGTTTTTATAGGGTTTGTACCCTTGGTCTTTTCCCTGAAGGTTCTGGTATCATTTCCTTTATACCAGAGTATGATCCCTTCAGCAGGACTTCCTGAATAGAGTTGTTGGAATCCCCTCTATGATACTTAGAGACGGATCCTCTATTCATTCTTGGAACCCTATGTAGAGTTCTTAGTATCGACATGACCAACATTAGCTGGGTGCCAATCCTATGCTTATCGGATTAGCTTAGACTGAGTTGTTGGAATCACCCTATGACTTGGTTGTGATCCTCATTTGAGCATCATGTTCTCAAAGTACTTGTAGAGTGTGTTCTCCCAGAATGAGTACTTTGTATCTCTCTCTTCAGACCCAGGAGTGTGTTCTCCCTGTTGCATGCTTAGTGGAATCTTCGAGCTGGATCCTAGTGGTGGTATTCGTGATAGCCAATCGTGCATGGGTATATCTAGATGTTCATGTTATATGTTCGGTAGACATATACTATGTAGAGCTGACTATACCTTTCTTTTTTGGTATTTCCATTGTTGTATTTCTTTGTGGTTTCAGGGTGTCCTACTCGGTATTGTTATACTCACCCTTGAATGGGATTTTCCCACATGTTTTGTGTCTTGTGCATATGAGCGAGCCTTTGATAGGATTCTAGGCCGACCAAGACCAGACGGTACTTAGTGATATCAGACAGGCCGGGGTGTGTTCCTACAGCTACAGACTGTAGTCCCAGCACCTTTCTTTATAGGTTGGACTTTGTTACAGACTCTCTTTCGGTGCGCTTGTACTTTTGTCCCAGGTTTTTAACGTTCTTGTACTTTACATTCCTGTCGTACTCTATTGGTTGGGTTTTATTGTATGCATGCATCTTTTTCCCTTTAGTAGTTTTTACTTTTCAGCTTTGTGAGCTTGGGGATGTGTGTGCGTGTGTACAGGTTTATAGGCAATGCCTCCTATGTTAGTAGCATGCCTACTCGGTGCTAGTCACCATTCCCTGGCCTATTAGAGGCGGGTTTGGGGAGTTACGGCTTGGGCCCCACTAGGATGGGTCGTGACAGAGTGGTGTCATAGGTGGTCGGTTCTACTGTAGGACCGAGAGTCTATGATTTGGTTTGGGGAAACAGTGTTAACTGTTTCTAGTTTGTCTTTCAGGCCAGGGACCCCAGTGTTGGTGCGGGCGGCCGATGTATCCATTCACTAAGACTATGATAACTTGATTTTCGACTCAGAAGATGAGAAAACTAGTTGAAAGGGAAAAATAATGGTACATGCATCATACAGGAATGGGTTGTTGTTTCCATTTCCTTCTTGAGTCAGCTCTCCAGATATACTCACTGACTGGGATACATCCTGTTTATTTACAGGATGCCTCCACGACTCGTACCCACTAGGATCCAGCAGCTCGATCATGAGGATGAACCCCTCAATAATGAATCTTTGATATAGGGACTGGATCCCCCAGTTTTACCATCAAGTGGTGTGCTAGTTATCCCACCACCTATGGAGCAGTGTTTAGTGCCTCCTGTACCAGTGGAAAAGGAGCACAGGCTGAACACACTTCACGAGTTTCAAAGATAGAGACCCCTTAGGTTTTGAGGCAAGGTTGACCCTTAGGCAGCAGAGAACTGGCTTGAGGTAGTGGCCAGAGTCTTTTTTTTGGTCAGGACACCAGCAAATCAGATGGTGGTCCTGGAAGCGAGCCTTCTGCAAGGCTCTGTAGGACGATGGTGGAGTTTGGTTATCCCGACTCATGACAAGGAGAAACTTGCATGGTTAGATTATGAGTGCCTCTTTAGAGAGGAGTTTTCACCGGTTACCCTGAGAGTAGTGCGTATATAGGAGCTTCTTCAGCTCCAGCAGGGAACCATGATGGTGGCTGACTATTCATCGAGGTTTACCAACCTCTCTCTATACTCAATGTATATGGTCAAAGATCAGTACTTCAAAGCTCAGAATTTTCAGCGAGGCTTGCACAGAGATATCTGAGCTAGCATCATTCCTAGGAGCATTCCTACCTATGTTGGGGTGCTCGAGCAGGCTTTGGTGGTTGAGAGCTTCTTGGCAGAGCAGAGGCAACCGGAAGTTGTCAGTAGTGGGCGAGCTGGAGTAGAGACCTCAGCAGCAGGGTGCCGATGTCAGGTACCCATGCGTGGGATACATTTTCAAAGGAGATCCTAGGATAGGGGATCTTTCGTACAGGGTTCGCAGGGCGCATCCATCCAGCATTGAGAGAGGAAATTTTTCTCATGTGATGGAAGGGGACACCTCACTCGAGATTGTCCGACCCACTGTACTATTGACATGGGAGAACTGGATGGACCATCGAGGCAGAGGCAATGTGTGGAGCAGACAGACCCGCAGGGGGCAGACACGGTAGAGGAACTGGGAGATCAATTTTAGGTGGTCTTCGTTTTGACTCTTTGCCACCACCACCCCCAGGAGGTCCACCCCAGGCCCAGGGAGCTGTTGGACCGAGGCAGGGACAGCTATAGGCGGTAGAGGCTTATGACCCAGGTACTTTTGGAATGATTAGAAGTACTATCTGTGTCTTTTCTACTTTGGCTGTAGTGTTTATAGACACAGGTGCTAGTCATTCCTTTCTGGATGCTTATCTTGTTCGAGACCTTGAGATTTCAGTTAAGCCATTGAATCAACCATTACGCTTAGAAACACCGACTGGAGAAGATTCATAGATCACACAACTCTGTAGATAGTGTGACCTGACCCTTGGAGGTGCGAGTTTCAGTTGGAACCTCTTGGTGGTAGTTTTGAGGCCTTGCGATGTCATTCATGGTATGGATTCTCTATCCATTGTTCATGCCTTGATCAACTGTTTTAGGCGAAGGGTGTGATATGTCCACAGTGATGGAACAAGGTTCTCTTTTGTTGGTGAAAGAGAGATCAGGCAGCGTAGGATGGACTCATGCATAAGAGGTCACAACCAATTTTACATCAGTTGGATAGCCTAGCCCTTGGCGCAACAGATGTTACGAGTTTCCAGTTTCCAACAGTAGTGGGTGAGTATGAGGACATCTTTCCGGAGGATGTCCCCAGACTACCTCCCCATTGGGAGATAGATTTCTGCATTGAGTTGAAACCTGGGATGACACCGATATAAGCATCAGCATATCGGATGGCTCCTACATAGCTTCGTGAGGTAAGGGTGTAGTTGGAAGACTTACAAAAGTAGGGCTTTGTGAGACCCAGTGTTTCACCCTGGGCGGCCCCAGTTCTGTTTTCTAAGAATGCAGACAAGATCTTCAGGCTATGTGTGGATTACCGACGATTGAATTAGGTGACCATGAAGAACCGGTATCCACTACCGAGGATCGATGACCTCTTCGACCAGTTGAGAGGGGAACGATGGTTCTCGAAGGTTTATCTACAATCAGTATATCACCAATTGCGAGTACAGGATGATGATGACCAAAAAATAGCTTTCAGATGTCGCTACAGTCACTATGAGTACTTGGTGATGCCCTTCGGCGTGAAGAACGCCTTAGCAGTGTTGATTGGACTCATGAACTGGATCATTCAGTCCTATCTAGATTGATTTTTAGTGGTCTTCATCAATGATATCCTTGTGTACTCTTCGTCCAAGGAGGAGCACGCGAGACACCTAAGGATGGTTCTTGACACACTCCGAGAGAACTAGTTTTATGGGAAACTCTCAAAGTGCCAGTTCTGGATACATGAGGTCCACTTCCTAGGACACGTTATCTCAGAAGATGGTGTAGCAATGGACCCAGCCAAGGTGGAGGCATTACTAGCATGGGAGCCACCCCGGAGTGTAACGGAGGTGCGGAGTATCCTTGGGTTTGTGGGCTAATATCATAGATTCATTCTTGATTTCCCCAATATTTCACCACCCATGACAGCTTTGACCCAAAAGGGGCAGCCTTTCGTGTGGATCGAGAAATACTAGAAGGCTTTCCAACAGTTGAGACAGAGTCTGACAAGCGCCCTGATCTTGAGATTACCGGAGGAGGGTTTGGAGTATGTGGTCTTCTGCGACGCATCAGGAACCGGGCTTGGTTGTGTCCTGATGTAGAGGGAAGTGGTGATTTCCTATGGCTCACATCAGTTGAGGCCACACGATCAGAACTACATGACCCATGAACTTGAGTTTGCAGTGGTAGTCTTCACATTGAAGATGTGGTGGAACTACCTGATGGGTGAGTGGTTTACCGTCTACTCTGATCACAAGAGTCTCAGATATATCTTTTCTCAGAAGGATCTGAATATGATACAAAGACAATGGCTTGAGTTCTTCTAGGATTACAACTTTGAGATCATTTATACTCCTGGTAAAAAGAACTTTGTGGCAGATTCTCTCAGCAGGAGATCCAATTCACAGTTGCTAGATGAGGCGACAAGGCAGTTGGCCTCTTTACAGTTATCCTTTGTGGATAGATATGAGGGAGCTTGCCTTCAGTCGATGGTTGTTACCCCTCCACTCTTAGAGCAATTCAGGGAAGCATAGCTTGAGGATGCTGGCTATGAGACCCTATGTGCCCAGATATCCATATGTGATGTTGTTGATGGATATTCGGAAGGTGGGGAGCACGTTGTTATTTTCAAAGGATGTATAGTAGTACCAGTAACGTTACGAGAGGTGGTTCTGAGGGAGTTCTATACATCCCCTTTGGCGGTGCATCCAAGCCTGGAAAAGATGTATCAGGACCTCCGACGTCAGTTCTGGTGGCCAAGAATGAAGAAGGGTGTGGCAGAGTTTGTTTCTCGATGCCTTACTTGTCAGTAAGTAAAGGCTGAGCACCAAGTTCCTGTAGGTTTGACTTAGACCCTTGAGGTGCCATAGTGGAAGTGGGATGGGATATCTATGGACTTCGAAACAAGTTTACCATGTACGTCCAGGGGACACGATGCCATCTGGGTGATCATTGATCGACTCACCAAGTCAGCCCACTTCCTATCCATACGAGAGAAGAGTTCAGTAGAGATCCTAGGACGCCTCTACGTGCAGGAGATAGTTCGACTTCATGGATTTCCATCCATGATCATCTTAGATCCTGATTCTTGTTTACCATCCCTATTGTGTAAGGGATTGCAGGAAGCTTTTGGGACTCAGTTAAGCTTGATCACAACGTTTCATCCCCAGACTGATGGTCAGACGGAGCAGACCATCCAGGTTCTAGAGAATATTCTATGAGCTTGCATACTTGACATCGGTCATAGCTGGGAGGATCACCTACTGCTGATGGAGTTATCTTATAACAATAGTTATCATTTCACTATTTGTATGGAACCATTCGAGGCTCGGTACGGGCGACCTTGCAAGTCACCACTTTGCTGGACTGACCCAAGAGAGTCAGCACTCATGGGCCCAAAGATGGTGAGATCTACTATAGATAAGGTGCAGGTCATCCAGGAGAGAATGAAGACTGCACAAAGTCAGAAAAAGTCTTATGTCGATAGGAGGCGGAGGCCCTCGGAGTTCGATGAAGGAGACCATGTGTTCCTTCGGGTCTCACCTCAATGGGGATTGCGGAGATTTTGCCGAGGTGGTAAGCTATATCTGAGGTTTGTTAGCACTTTTCAAATTCTGAGTATAGTTGGAGAGGTGGAGTGTCGCTTGGCTCTACCTCCTCAGATGGACCGGGTACACAACATCTTCCATGTGTCACAGCTACGGAGGTACGTGCATGATCCAACGCACGTTATTGACAGGGGAGAGCTGGACATCGATGATGGAGCGACCTTTGCAGAGTAACCAGTAGAGATCAAGGATCGGTAGGAGAGGATTATTCATGGGTGAGCTATTCCCTTGGTGTGTGTCTGGTGGAAGCATGGGAATCTCTAGGAGGGCACGTGGGAGCGGGAGGCTCAGATTTGCATGTAGTAACCACATCTTTTTGAGTAGCCTTTGTTTTGGCTTTTTGGGGACGTAAAATCCCAAAGGTTGGTGTGATGTAATGTCCCAGATTTTTTCATGTATTATTTTAAATATTATATTGGAATTAATTCCAGACCAGGCTCTGAGACGGCGTGCAGTTCCGAGGCCCGGTGAGCCTGGGATAAATGTTTGAATTTAATTTAATAATTAAATTACGTGTGAGTGAGGTTTTCCTGAAAAACTATAATAACTCTTGAATAGGTTCTCGGATCAGAAATCTGAGGGCACGGTTGCATTCGGAACAGCGATTTTGCCTTAGGCAAGTCCTTTCATCGGCCGGTGCAGGTTGGTGGTGAAATCTAGTTTTTGGGCATAATAGTAATAAAATATTTTGTACAAATATTTTATTATGTAGCGGATCTTTTTAAATATGTTTCAGCGGTTACCTTTTATCCTTTTTAATTAAAGGTTGGCACAAGGGTCCAGGGTTAAAAATATCATAACCCTGAAACCCTTGGAGGCTCTGGAGGCTCTGGAGAAAACCTCTCAACGTAGCGATGACGTTCTTGACGATTTTCACCAGCGGCAACGACGCGGCAACAGGATCATCACCAACAAACACCACGGATCTAGATAGGATGTTTGTTTGATGATTTCTTTTCCTCGTTCTTGATTTCTACGACGAACGCGGACTAATACACGAACAAATTAGCCCGCGGATTGATTATATCTGTGGGATGGGGTTTTCGGGGATTTTGGGAATGAGATTCTTGATATTATTGTTTTTGCTCAATCTTTTAACGGTGATGAACCAAGAGAGAAAAAAACATCGATCGAGGTTCGTCCCGCTCGATTCATTGTATAGGATCATTATAAGTCAAGGTTCCAAAAATTGGATTAGAACAACACAGTTCGATGTTAGTGTTCATGTGTTCCTATAGGTGACTCCTTATCATGGTCATTAAACGTGTTTTCATTGGAGTAAACAATTTCATATATTTTTTGTTCTTTTTGAGGTGTTTTCTCATGTTTTAGACATATTTCATTGGATATAAGTTCTCTGAAAGAGTATCCAAATTCATGATCTCTTATATTTTTTAAATCTCCATAATTCCCTTCATGAATACACTCACATCCCTTGTTTGGATGAGATCGTTGTTGTAAATGATGATACCTTCAAGATATGTCTTGTGTAGATCCATGGCCTACTTGAGATGGTGTTTCAAGGACGTTATCTACTACTAGTTCATTTATTATGGTGATATAGTTGATTATGAGATAAATAATGAACATGAATTACATTTATTCACTCTGTGCTAAAAAAATCATGTGGTTTTTCTCTTGTTATTTAGCACTGTTCACATGTGCATTTTAAACTTTTCTAGTCTTTAGTAAATTTTCCATTTTTTCACTTTTGGTAATCATGCCCTAGATTGAGAGATATCTCCCTATGAGAGTCTTTCGGATATGTTTTTTGGTATCACGTTATATTTTCCATTGTTCATATAATTGATGTGGTTAAGCTCATCTAATGGAGTGGTCCTTGATTGGTATCTCACAGGGTGTTTTTTCAAATAACCATTTTTAGTTCTTACCTATATAGTTTTGTTTTCATATTTTTTGTGATGATAATAGTTTGAGAGGTATCTAATGTAAGATAATAGATCTAGGTATCCATTTCATTATTTTATTAGGTTGTTTGAGACACCTAGATGACATTACATAGTATTTATAAAATAATTAAGGATAATTGAGATGATAAATTCACCTACAAATGATTTTTTGTTTTGGATCCATAGGCTACATTGTAATGCTAAAGGCTAAGGTTTAGGAGTCTTGGATGTTGTGTTGGGTCTTGGGTGGATGAATTATTGGGATACTAAAAATATTTAAACCCATATATTTTAAAGGAATGAAACAATTTATCCCATCACATAGAAGATGATAATATATTGCATGGAGGTGAAGGTTATGGAGTAGGTGTCCTAGTGGTGTATTTGGTCGGTTCTAAAAAATCTCACACCACTACAACCTAGATATTATGTTTCATCTTCGCCTAAATTTTGGAGGAGAGTTTTCATTAGTGTGGTGGTTCATGATATTTTATAGCCCATCATAGAGTAAATGGTATCTACAACATTAATGGTGTATTGGATCTTAGACACTCTTTGATGAAGAAGTTTGTGGTGTATTCCCCTATGTTGTGTTGAGGTCCTCTGTGTTTCACTAGGTTTGTGGCATATTCTTGGTGGTATCATCATGGTATTCTAATTTAATGAATGTATATAAATTTTCTGATCCCATTTGAACCCAAATTTCATAATCTCCTTCCTATAAAATCACACGTTATCTAGAGAGATTTTATTATTCCTTCTATCCACCTTTGAACTAGAATCAACCACCTTCTTATAGTTATTGATTTTTGTTTATACAAAGTTATTTATATCACTTTTTCAAGAGGTTTCATCTCATTTTTTATCTAACGTACTCATGTCCTATCTTTCCATGTTTTGGAAGTTGATATCCATCATTTTAATGGTGATTCATTTTATATTTTTGGTGAATTCATGGAAATTAATCCTTAGAGGGATATACTTTTATTAAAGCATTGGTGATCAGAGATACATGTTTTTAAATTCTTCATGTGAGAAGACGATTCAATCCATATTGTGGGGGTTCACTACTATTGTAGTTATTTAGTTCATTTCGCAATGTTATCATGTTTCTTTTTCTTTTATTGGAGGTGTAATTAACCCTAACAAATGACAAACATAATAAATATTTAATTAAATTATGTTTAGGGATTATTTTTTCACTTTGATAATGGATAAGTAATATATTACAGGATATTTTGACATCTATGTTATGATTTTTTTTAATCATATTTTCTATTCTTTTACAATGATTTTGTTAGACATAAATGGGTATATAACATAAATCTAGTAATACTTTTTTATTTTTCACCTAATTTAATGAATTATTTTTATTGTATGCATTATTATGATTTTATGGAAATAATATTTATTCATATTTCTTGTTTAATTGAATATATTCTTCTATGTGTTATAGGAATTAGATAAATAAAATGATTTTTTAATTATTTTTTAAAATAATTAATGTATGGTTAATGAGTTTTTTTCTTTTGTAGGATTTTTGAAACTGTAAGAATATGATAGAATGGATGTTAAAATAATTTAACAGATTATCATGTTCTATGTATTAGGTTTCTTAGAGATTTAATCTATAATCAATTAATTAATAAATTCAAAAAGAATAAGAACCAATTTTCTGATAAATATAAGGGTTTTGGGGAAATGTTTTCATATTAACTTATGAAGGCTAAATGACTTGTGTTGTGTTTGTGATATGATTTTTTCATATAATGGGAGGATTCACTATAATAAGGATTGAAACTCCCTATTGACTATATTTTTGGTTTTATGACTTCTATTAGATATGGGTATGATCCTTTATATATAATTTGATCTAATCTTGTTATTGATAATGAGATATTGAAATAGAGGAATTACTTTTGTGGTTTTAGTTGATGCCTATGATTGGGATATGTATATAGATAGATATGGTAGATTTGTTGATTGAACTAGAGTATATAAAATGGGTTGAAGCTTGTATTATCCATTTTTTATGATATCATGATTCTTTATTATTAGGACAACGTTGAAAGGATTCATATCATGGTTTCTTATTTATCTGTATTCCCTTTTCTAGATATTGATGGAGTTATATGTGTTTGAATATGCATCACATTAATGGTATATTAGTATGTTTCATAGAGTGCATGTAATTACGTAATGGAAAATTAAAAACACAACCAAAGGGGTGATTTCTTTCAAGAATAAAACAATATTTTAATCTTGTGAAATTGTGGCCTCTATTGTATTATTTATAGATGGAATAGACTTTCATTTGTTCATTAATGATATATAACATGGAATAATTTTGTTTTATTATTTTTGGATAATGAAATAATTAAATAAATGATCAAATATTTGACTATAAATAGTTAATTTATTTTATGTCCTCTTAAATTCATATGTTCATATAGGATATCTAGCCACCAATTATTAACGTTGGGTTTCAGAGTGGAAATAACTATAGTTGATCCTATGATTGTGTTATACCCATAGTTTGGTTGTGTAATATATTATTTCATATACATTTAGTGATTTCCTAAGCCACCTACACATGTCAGTTGGTAAACTGACACGTAGTGGACAATGGAAGGGTTATTTATCCAAAATAATGTTTAGCGAGTGGTGGATCGATCACTACCCTTATAACCCTGATATATTCAATTTTTATTACTATTTTTTTGAATACATTTAGGTATTATGTGTTTTGATGTCTTGAGGTATAATACCCAATGTTTTATACACATCATATGGGTTGTGGTGTCCCGTAGTAACTGCTTAGTTACCACATTGAGATATGATGTGACTTGATGAGATGACATGATGGGTGATGTTCATGTTATGATACTTGAAACCTGATTTCTTTAGGCATATATTTTTTACAACATATGGATAATGACATAATACATTGTTCAATATCATAAAACATATGGGGATGTGGGAGAAACATTCCCTTATTATCACTATATTATATAATGAATTATTTGTGATAGTTGATTATATGTAGACATAGAGAGGTTGGGTGTATAGTATTCATGTTTAGGTGATTTTTTATCATCACTTCTAGTTCATTAGAATTTATTATACACTATATATCTTTTTAATGAGAGTCTCTTTATAAGATCTAACTTAGTATACTAATTAACCAAATCCATAAATGTTATTTTTCTATTCATCAAGAAAAGTATGAAGATCAAGTAGAATTTTACTAACTTGTGGTTATTAAGAGTTTTTTGAATTATAGTCACTAATTACTTTACCTTTAGGTACATATAGTTTCATTAAATTGTCTCATTTTTGTATGATTTTTCATGTTTTATCAAGGGTTCTTTTATATGTTTTTTGAAGGATTTGATTTGTATACATATCATAATTTTCACTAATGAATGTTATCTTATAGAACGATGCAACAATTTTTAATATATGATACACCCATAGTATCTTTCACAAACCCATGGCCAATTTGAAGTAGGATTTAGGAATTCATCATCTCCCTTCCCTCCTTAAAGGGCTAGGTAGTGTGCATTTTGGCAGAGTGGATTGTCATAGGGAATCATAATTGTTACCTGATATAACACATACATGGGTTCTTATAAAAGAATAAAATTTCTTGGAGAATTAAAATATATATATTACAGAAAAAATTTCATATTTAATAATAAATAATGATATATAATATGGTAATGACAATGGTAATGACTAAAAATAATTCTGTGATGGTTAAAAAGATCATCAATTCATTACAAATGAATGTAAAAGTATGACATTTTAATTACATGATCCTATTCCAAATGTTTAGGGATTGTTTTACTATAATGATAGGTAACATGGGTATATATTTATATATAATTCATTATAAATCAATATGTATAATTTCATACATTGGTTGTGATTTTATCAATTTCAAAATTATAAATATCTATTTGAAATGAATATTATCTCTAAATTATTCTTTCATAGAGCATTAAAACACCATTTTAATGGATCATAAGATCTATCAAAAATGAAAATTATTTCCCCGTATATCTATATAATTCCAAAAAATCACATTGTTGGAATAATTAATCAAATATAATAAATCATGATTTTAAATCTAAAAATAAAATAAAAATATCAACATAAACCATTCGATAATTATTTAATCTTAAAACCCTCCCAAAATATGTCTATCCAAAATCAAAATTCAAATAATTATAAATATGGTGACTAAATATCCAAAATAATATTATAATTAACCCCTTAATTAATATAAATTATCTCATAATATCATATACCAAATATATTAATCCCTTGATCATATATTCTTTTGGAACATAGTGATAACAAGAATTACCATAAAAATCAATGAAAATATAAAGGTTTCCAAATATTAAAACTATCTACATTCTGTAAAATAATATCCCATATTATTGATTATATTATATAAATCCAAAATTTATTTAAACACCATAAAATATAATGAAAACCACTTTTTCATGAAATTAGTAATCATTTATAAGGTTATTAATACTATTCCATTTACTAAACATTATTATTTAATCATTGGAAAGATATTAAGTGTTATACTTCCATCAAACCTATGTTATTAACTTAAATATTAGCTGAAATTTAAATCATGTTTCTAAGTAACCAATTCCATTTAAAAAATGCTTCAAAATAATTAAACATTACTACTACAAAACAATCCTAAGATGTTTTATGATTTTTATAACTTCAATACCTTTATAAATAAAATTTATAAATAAATACTGAATTCTAATATAATAACTCCTCAAACATTATACTTATTTAGTAAACAATTATTTATGATTCATCATCTTATTATTATATACCTTATTCCTTTAATATTTTATCGATATTCTCTTCATCATCAATAGTAAATAATTTGCTCATATATTCTTTTTTATCCTCTTTTCAAGTTTCACCTTAGAACATTGGATTACATAATTCCCATATTTTACATATATAAATAATTTTACCATAAATGATACCATGGGTAAATGATTATTCTCATATATTGATGAAACAACATATTTCATTTATCATCTAAAATTACCCTATGTATTTCCTTTTTTCCATAACCAAAACAACTTCTTGTTATATTGTGACATTTCCCTTGATGCATCTTTTATCATACATGAAATGTTAAAAAAATTATCATCGCTCTATTAAATTAATGAAATTATTTTTTACACATATTTTTTGTGTCATAAGTTTAGATTTTTAGTCATATATTCAAATATACGATTAGGCATAATCATAATTTTTCTATTACAGATAATGACACAATTGTTTTCTCATATTTAAAAATATTCCATTTTATATAAAATCACACATTAACATAAATTATCTAGGTTCTATACAATTATTAAAACCAAAAATCATAGTGTGATAAAAAATAATAATAATGGTAGTCCACTTGTTAATCAAATATAATTTATATTACATATAAATATTGTCACATAATTTTCAATCTATGACACATTAGGATTAAAATAGCCCTTATATGATCATAGTCTATTTAAATCCTTTATAATTGTTCATAATAAAAATTTGAATTAATTGGTTTATATCCCTCTAGTTTTTCAAACCTATTTTGAGGTAAGGGAAAACCTCCCATGTACCAAAATTATTCTCGAGACATACTCAACTACCTATTTTGATGTTATCACCCCTAGATATATCTATTCCCAAATCTCATCCAATTATATTATGTATACTATCATGTTTTTCTAATATATCCACAATCTATTAATTACCAAAAAAACGTACACATATTATACATATGATTATCCATAGGTTTTTAAATAATTTTTTCTCTTTTTAGTTTCAAAATTAAATTAAAAATTTCTATGATAGAAATTAAAGAAAACCATACATTTCATAAATTGATATTAAATATATTTATAAGAATATTACTAATATATAAACATGATCCATTCCAAAAATCGAAATGGACTATTGAATTTGGGAATGTGGATATATAAAAAACTGGTTCATATGAGATATATATTGTCTAACACAATATGTATAAAAACTAGCTCCCTTTATAGATATATTATTTTAAAAATAATTCTACCTTTCATGGGGAAATGAATCATAATAAAATGTATGCTCATATTCTCTATGAGGGTCATCAAGTAAGATATCCATGATCACAAATATATTACATGAGAATAAAGGTATTTTAACATGAGCACAAATTTTTATAAACAAACCCTACAAATCATATATCATAATTTTGAGTCATGAAATAATGCTTGGATATTCGTAATACCTGAATCAGAATAGAATAAAATAACATGGAACATGGGAGAATAAAATTTTCCTAAGACATATATTTTAGTAATACATATAAATAAATAAAAATAGTTTCATCATTGTAAAGTCTCAATGAAAATACTATAATATGGGATTGGGTTCAATCCCCATTTCGTCGTATTATTCACGGTTTACTCCCAAAAATATCATAGTGGATAGAGTACATTACTAAACATGGTTAACTCCCCCATACATTACTATTTATTTAATGATATTTCCATCTTTTCCAAATGTATTGTAGTAATATATAATTCCTGATCCCACCTATCAAATGATAAAAATCATATATATATCTGAGCCACCAATTCATAAAACATTCATAATATCATAAAACATGAAAATAAAGTGCAGTTATTAAACCATTAATTACATAATATCACATTCATATGAAATATATTTCATAAAAATTTCAATATTTCATCATATAATAACCCATGGAAAAATTTAGGTTTTAAAATGTTTCAACATAACCTAATAAATGCATGGAAAAAAAATTTCATAAAATCAAAAATAAATTATTAGATATATATTAATATTTAATGTGGATGGTACCATTTAAGGATATAAAATATAAATCATACATACCATCATAGGATGTAATTATAGTGGAAACCTAATTCAAAATATAACAAGATAATTTCTGGAGAAAAACACTGTTTTCCTCTTAAAATCACTTATTCAAAATCTCAATACATCAAATATAATAAAGAAAAACAAAAAAAATTAAAAAATATTCATTGAAACTTGTAATGGAATGCTTAAAACATTGATTTATTATGATGGTGGTAAATTCTATTCATACCCTTTAAGTTAAAAGAAATCATTTCATTCAAACATTTGAAAAAAATGTTTACAAGTACACTTTTTTCAAATAAAAATAAAGATTAATTTAATAATTCCCTAAGAATTTATTTATGGGGAAAAAAGATTTTAAAAAATAATAATATAATATTAAATTCATTCATGAAAACATCATTTTATGACGCGGATTTGGATGAAAATGTATTTTTTGATCAAAGAGAGAAATTACGTTTGTTTTCATTAAAAACATTATTTTATTCTCTAACATTATTAAATATAGGAAAATAAATGGAAAAAAAATAATATCTATAATTCACCAGAAATAAAGAAAATAAACGGGATTCATGATATTTTGATCATAAAATTCCACCATTGGAATCTAAATAATAACACATCCTTATAAATAATGAGATTGTTATATAATCCCCTTACCAAATTTCTATAATTAGAATCATAAGCCCTATGAAAATATATATTAAAATGACTCATTAAATGTCAACAAATATGTATATTAATGATGTAACATGTAAATTTGGTTATATATAAACATCCTAAAATATAATAGGTGTATAAAATTAAATGTTTTCTAAAGAAGAAAATTTTAAGTGATAACAAATTATAATTATTTTAATCTATTAAACAAAAATTCAATAAATTCAGAAAAAAATTTATTATTTATAAATAAAAATAATTTCCAATAAATTCATCCTAAAATAAATTCATTTCATGTTTATAAATTACAAAATGGAATCAATTGGTGAATATAGAATATGTCTCACATAAATAAAGTGAGATGATAATCTCTTACCTCAAGTTCAACTTGCTTCGAAAGCATTCTAAACTCTAGTATGATAAAATTATAATTATTTATATTATATAAAATATTAATACTAAAACTTATATAATAAAATGTATAACACTTTAATAACATTTTCAAGGATAATAATTAATAATTATTTATTTAAAAGGTCATTTCCATCTGTAAACTATTACATTTTTTTGTTAGAGTTTTGGTTTGGTAGTTTTGATCCTTATACATTGATCATGAATCCATCATCTATATAATTTTATTAATTATATAATTTTCGTATATATTCTTCCCATACATAGTTTTATTCATAAAAAAAATTGATATTGAAAAATGAATGATATCATTTATGGAGATGGTAGGCCATACATATGGGTTTAAAATGTTTTCACATTCTAAGAAATGGAACATAATAAAGGTAAATATTAATTATCTATTATAGAATCATTATTATATAATATATTTCATAAATATCCATTACATATATCCTTATTATGATCCATCAAACATATATATGAAAAACTCACATCACTGTGTTGAGGCAGTTGTCTACATATACACACAAGCTACATTATCATTTCCCAATATACAAGGAAAGAACCTATTTATTATATTATAATTTAAAAATAATAATAAAATCATAATAAAATCATATATAATGTTAATGTAGAACCCAAAGGATTTAAAAATAAATTTAATATTGAATATAATGCATGAAACACTGCGTCTCTGTGAAATAACACTTTGTTGTAAGGAGACAGTAATAACCATTCATTTAAACTTAATTTTTCCACATATATGATATGAATTTTAAAAAATGGACATACATAGTTTCCATCAGTAAGATTTTTATAGTCTGATATGATCAACATAATTTTTAGTGAACCTTAACTTAACACATGAATAGTTATATTACCCATATGAATAGTAATATAACTAAATGAATAATAACCTTACCAATGAAGTTATAAATAAAATTTAGGCATTTTATAAGTAAAACTATGATTATATTATATGTAAATAAATATTTTAAATTTACTAATTAGGTGTTGGTCTTTTTGTATGTAATAAATATTTAATTTCACCTTTGTGATTGATTTAATAACGTAAAAGAAAAATTATTATCATCAAATGTAATATTATTTTGTATTATTTTTTTTAAGAGATATTTTTATGAGACCTTGATTAATTTTTCAACGTGTTATAAAATTAGCTATAGTTTTAAAATTTTAACTTTCAAATAATTTAATCATTTTTTTAAAATATTTCTCTTATTTAGAAAATTATTTTGATAAAATTGACATTATTTTTTTAATTCTACACATCTAAAAACACTTAGCTTGAATTTTTGTGATTTTTTTGAAATACATGAATTTTTTGTTAATAGTGAAATATGATAATTTACAATATATGCTAAATACATCAATTATTGAGTCTAGAATAATGATATGTTTAGTTAAGAACCCTTTATTTCAAATCACATACTTTATTTACTATTCATAGTCTCATGAACTTCCACTATTTATTATCATGAGAAAAAATAATAAAATAATGATTAAACTAATGGAAAACCCACCTCCCCTCCACTATAAATACCACCCTCACTCCTCTCTTCCTATTACACCTCTCAAGATTTTATAATTATATAAATTATTCCCAATACTCTTTTCAAGGGTCTTCCACACATTTAAGACTTTTTGGTCTCACCAAAAGAAAAAAACCAAAGGCCTTAAGAAGGATCTCATGGAAAAGAGGTCAAGAGGTAAAAATCATCTTTTATGTTCTTTATTTTTATTTTTAATTCATTTTATTTTCTAGTAATCACTTCCTCTCCCCTTATCCAAGAGGAATTAAAAATCCAGTATCTTTTATATACTGTAATTTAATCATTTTTATAGAGATATCCATAATAATAATTCCTCTCCTCTCCCTCTCGTTCTAAAAAAACATTGTCCATGATGTTTTGATTTACAAAAATAATATTTGATGTATTTTCAATTCCCTTTACATATTTCAAAGTGAGTTATACAACAATTTTAGTGGATGAAACAAATTTTAAATGTTATGATATAACCACTTTTTTCTATAATTAACATATATAAATAATATTATGTTATATAATGAATCTAATTCATGATTATTAAAGAACTTCCAAAATAATATAAACGAATATCCATAATGTTTTATCTAATGATTCTTCATAATATATAAAAAATGAATTATGGTGTCATATAATATTCAGGAGACATATTAATACTATTTCATTCCACTTTTGGTGTTTCAATTACATTCGAAATCGAAAATCCATTACAAACTGACCATAGAAACCCTGTAAAGAACACACATCAAACAATAGAATGAACAATATTTTATTATTAATTGGAATATTTTTCATCAAAAAATTAATAACGCTCTTTTAACTATTAAAAAATATGTTTTAATGTATTTGAAGTAATATTAACTCTATTTAAGTAAATTCTTAACCCAATTTCCATTCTTTGGGTTTACCTTCTACTTCATTGATTATTTGGTACTATGAATTTTTGTGTAATGAATTTTTTTATATTAATTTTTATTATTTGGGTGTATAGTGTATACACATATTACATTCATTCTACTAATTCTCATATCAATTATAAGATATTTTTTAGGGACATTTCTTTTTAAAATCCTCTTTTAAAATTCTATTTTTACAAAATTAAAGTGGGATGTTTTATTGAAAATGATATTCTTTTTAGATTATGTCCTAGTTCTTGGGAATTATTTATGATGATGTGTGTGATCTATTTCTCCCTATAATTCTTTTGGTATGTTTATGTTGGATTTCGGTTGTATGGTTACTCCAATTGTAACTACAGTGGTTACACCATAAGGTAGTCATTAGGGTTACATTGTATAGTATCCATGAGGGTTAAAAACATTAGATAGATATGATGGTTACAATATATTAAAGTAATACCCCAAGTTACCTATATATTTATTTAATATTTTCAATGTTTTATAGAAATCTATTATTTCATAATGTAATTATATTATACATTATGGGAGCAAAGTTTATCTTTGTGAAAATGATTTCATATGTTAATAAGGGGTCTTGGACTAAAAGTTTCCTCTTTATTTTATATCCCTTACTGAGCTTCATGTGCTCCTCCCAAGTTTTAAACTTTCTTTCACAACGGTTTAATGATCGGTAAGTTAAAAGGGGATTCCAAGTTCAAAATTTTAAATAATTTTTATGAAAATATTTCATCTTTTATTATAAAATACTATATTATGGAAGAGATGTATAATGTTGTAATAGTACTAACCATGCTTGCTTGTGGGTTGATGTGTATGTATTATTTTTTAACTTTATAAAACCCTAAACAAAATAGATCTTTGGTAATGTATGGAAGTGAATTATAATTGAATGTATGAGATTATATAATATTCAAGATCGGGTCCTTATAGTTGGTATTAGAGTATAATTTAGATAACATTGGGGGTTATGATGATTTTAATTGAATACTCTAAATAATTTTCATCTAATGTTTATGTTGAAGTTATATATAATTTTAATAATTCCATTATTATACATCTATGACATGTTTGTTAAGAATGGTTTGATGTAAAACAAACAAGGAAGATAGTTTTGGTAGGACCCAATAGGCTCATATCTCTCCAAATACACAACCTATAATGGTAGGGATTGGATCGGATTAGTTTTTAGCTCAGCCGAATCATGTAATAAATAATGGTGGAATAAATTCAAGATAATAAGTATAACTACATAAAAGGAACACGATGATAGTTTAACTTTTATAGGGAAGAACCCTTATCCTTTCAATGGATATTTCGACCCAATTGAAGCTAAAGTATGGATTAAAGAACCCATAAGAATATTTGATGTAATGGGGTGTTTGGATAATCAAAATTCTAGTCTTTAAATTTATCATTTTGAAGGATAATATGAAAAGTGGTGGTTAATTCTCAAGATTATCATATATATATATAAGAAATTGATTCCTTAAAATGGGATGAATTTAAAAAAATCCATTGACAAATACTTTCCTAATGTTTTTCAACATAGTATGGAAATGAAAATAAATGAATTAACGAAATAGGAGGAGGATTTAGTTTCCTTTTGTGATGAAAACATCACCTGATTGGAAAGGTATGCTTCAAATATTATTTAGGATCTTGATATGAAAAGAATCCATGTTTACTAAATATTTAAGACAAGATATTTAAGGGAATTTTCTTTTTAATACCCCCAGTTTGAGTTATGTAGCCTTTTTTTATGCATTTTTATGTGTTTAAAATTAATGGGATGAGTTGGGAAGAGTTTGGGAGAGTTTGGAATGGTTTTTTATGAGTTTGGAGGCTTTTAAAGGGGTACATGGTTTGAGAACGGTTAGTAGAAACCGTGAGGGTTCTCTGAGAAACCATGTAAGGGAGATAGTAAGCTTCGCACGTCCCGTGCATGGTTTTCCAAACTATGAGAGGAAACCTTGTGGACCCTTGATCTCAAGGAAGTTTCATGTGCATGGTTAGCGCACAGTTTGCCAAATCGTGTGGGTTAACCGTACGACCACTTAAAATAGGGTTATAAGTTTCAGGCTCCCTCAGGATTAACCTATTTCACTCCAAACTTCCTCCCTCTCATGGCTCACTCAAGTTCTTCGGTTCTCAGGGGGTGGAGGAACTTTCCCACTCGATTTAGAAGCGCTTTGAAGAGGTTTCAGAGAGGATTGAAGGTGGTTTCCCCTGCTAAAGTCTCTCCTCTTGGTTTCCTTGTGTTTTCCTCTAGATCTACATCCCTATCTTTCTTTTTTTTCAAGATATACACTTTTTGTGTGTATATATAGGGTTTTGGTTTCCTTGGATGATGTTTTTAAGGCTTGATAATGTTTTCCAAAGGGATTTAGAGAGGTTTCAGTGGTGTAATCGTCGTTTTTGAGGTGCGGTTGCTTGTGGGTCGATTTATCAGGAACCTTAAAGGTCGGTGGCTTCTCTCTCGACTCCACTTGGTTAAGGATAATGCTTTTGGATAAAATTAATTTCTTTTTCTTTAAATTAATTCTGTTTTGATGTGCGAAATTGGTTAGATATCCCTTGGGTTATGTTTTGGGGATTTTGGGAAAAAGAGGGCTTTGTGGTGAAATGTTATTGTTGTGGATTTTAAAATGGAGGTTTTAAAATGTGATGTTATGGTTGATTTGTGAAAATCATTGATGGAAATTCTTTTCAATAAAATGGTTGTTTTATTGATATGTTGTTTGGCATGGAAAATGGTTTTCAATAAATGGGTGATTTATTGAAGTGGATTGATATGAAATGGAATTGGCCGATTGAATGTGGTTGTGACCTTGGTGGGTTATATTCTTGGAATTGGCTTGTTTTGAATTTTGTGTGGAAGTGGTGAGAAGTAAAACTATAAAAAGGGGATGGATAGTGGATGTAAGGGCCATCATCGAGGATAAGTGGACAGGAAGTGCCGCTTGGTGTGAATGGGTGAACGGGTTGGATGGAACCTCCACTGTTTGGTTGGTATAGTTGTTTTATTGTGCATTGATTTGCAAGATTGAATTGTTGTTCTAATGTATAATGTTGGAATGGTTTTTGGATTGTTTTTTTGGTTTTCCCTTGATTTCTTGGTTTGGGTGTGATGGCTTGGTAAGGGAATGTTTGGCTTATGAAAATGGTTGCACTTGTGATTTGTTTTATGTAAATTGTTTTATATAAATGTGCTAACGGTTTTATCCTAGTGGCGTGTGTAGGGAATTCATTTGGGTAAATCCTACAGAGTTTTCGTACTCAACCCCTACTTTGGCACATTGGTGGCTTTGCAGATGTTGTATATCGTAATGTGGGAAAAGTTAAGGCATGTCCCTCCTTTAGTGGTGCATTCTGATGTCTCGGTGGAGCTTGGAGCTTGGAGCTTGGTGTGGAGTTGTGGTGGTGTCATGGCTCGTAGTGTTTGTTGTTTAGTTTCCACTTGTACTCTGATATGGTTGGTCTTATTGGTTTTGGGTTGTATTGTGGAACACCTTGGTTGTCCTTTTTTAATACATGCTTGAATTTTTTGGTTGACATGCATCATATGGTGATTGATAATGGACTATTTGGTTGGTTTTGTATTAAGGGAAAATTGTTCCCCAATTTGTTCTCGAAGCCCTCTACATTTATTTCCAGCCTTTGGTGCCTTGGGAACGTCACTTTAGGCCAAGTAACCCTCACTTCCTCCTCAAGCCAATGAGGTAGGGGTGGGGTGTTACAAGTGGTATCAGTTTGTTCGGTCCATTGGAGTTGATTCTCAGATTTGTTGTTGACATTCGTTGTGGTGCATTCCTTTAGTCGGGATAGTATCAAGGCATAGGAATGTCGGAACATGGAATTTATATCATAAATGGACGTAGCTAACCCTTTTATACTGAAATTCATGTTACCAGGGAGTGGGGTACATAAGTTTTTAGGAGACACTTATAGTGATTGGAAATCTCATTGTCATGGGTGTAGCCAATGAGATGATCATAACATGCATGGTAGACATGACTTCCCACTAGGATGCATATTTCATTGAGGTATAATGATTAATGATGTGATATGAATGTGTGAAATTGTATTGGGATTAAATTGGTATTTTGAAAATGGTTTAGTTTTCAAAATGGTGAAACGTGGAACATGTGGAGAAGGTGGAAAGCCTTGTTGTGATACTATTTTGTAATGTGATTTGAAATGGTATTTTGTGTTGTCTATGGATGTGAGACTCATGGTTGTTTGTTTTCTGTTTATAGAAATGGCACCGGGTAGGGGTTGTAGAGACCAACCCGAGGAGGATGCTGAGAATGTGGTATCACCTGAGCCTCAGGTGAACCAACAGCTGGTTCAAAGTATAGTGCAATCATTCCAAGCTCTGGAATGTTGGAACAAAGTGGATAAACCAAGGCATTAAGATCATATGGTTCAGTTTCAAAAGCAGAATCCACCCATCTTCGGAGGTGATTCAGAGCTGGAGAGGGCAGAATCATGGTTGAATATAATAAATAGGATCTTCGAGTTCTTGGGAAAATCGGTAGAGTTAAAAGTGAATTTGGCCACATATATGTTGGAATATCTTGCCCTTTAGTGGTTGGAGTTGTTAGTCCAAGCAGTGATGGACCAGTGTTTGATGTGGGAAGGCTTTGAAGAATTGTTTAATAAAAAATTCTGCCCACATACGTTCAGAATTCAGCGTATGATAGATTTCTTCAGTTTGAAGAAAGATCTTATATCGGTGATGGAGTATGCAGCTAAGTTTATGAACTTATTGAGGTTTGCACCTGAGGTGGCGGGTAGCATTTGGTAGAAGGAAAGGATCTTTGAAGTGGGGTTAAGACAAGAAATCCATTCAATGATAAAAGTACTGTGTATAGATGATTATAGAGAGATGGTGAATAGAGAATTGGTGGCTGAGTGGGATTTGTTGGGCGCTCTGGGTGGAGGAAGCACGGTGGTACCCATGGGGAATAGTTGTAACTCTAACACTGGGTTCAATCGGAAGAGGGACACTTATTCCCAAAGTGATAATATGGCATATAATCGGATGGAAGGATTGGTGAATCTTCCTCCAAAGCCTGAGAGCAATCCGGGATGTTTTCAATGTGGTTCGACGAGCCACATCAAGAGTGATTGTAAGGCATAACCTCAAGAATGTCATAATTTTAAGAAGATGGGGCATCTATAGTGTTATTTTCGGAATTCTCTGAGGTCGGGTGCTCATGATACTTCTCAGGGATCGCAGACACCGTATGCTTCGACTGGACGGGGATAGCAGTACACCTCACTTCAGCAGAATAAAGTGGGTCATGGTGATTCTCAAAATACCATGAAACCTCAGCAAGGCAATAAATATTAGAGTTTGGCAATCAAATATGTGTTTGGAGCTGAGAAGGTTATGTTTAATGATCATTCGGGACCATCCACGGTACAAGGTACTATTATTTTAAATTCTACCTTGATGCAAGTGTTGTTTGATACGGGTGCTTCACACTCTTTTATTGCTGCACGTGTGCTTGATTTGCGGGGTTTAAGGGTAGAAATTTTTCCCTCTGTTTTAAAACATCAAACTCCTCTTGGTCTAAGAGATTGTGGAGCCTTCTTGTGTAGAGCATGTTGTATCGTTTTGGGTGAGGTGGAGCTAGTGTGGAATTTCTCAATTCTTGAGATAGATAGGTATGATAAAATCCCTGGAATGGATTGTCTAGTAGCTTTCAAAGACCACATTGATTGTGATGCGCGAACAGTGGAATTTACGACACACGATGGTGTTAGACATCTACTTAGAGGAGAGAGGCATGAAAGGCAGGGTGTAATGGATTTTTTAGCACCAGGAGTGGGTACGTTATTATATCAGTTGGTGGTATTGTCATTGGAATTGGTAGAGGGTGTTGAGTAGAGTGTTCTTCCGGCAGTGGTAGATTAGTTCCTGGATGTTTTTCCTGAAGAATTATCTGGGTTACCTCCCTTAAGAGAAGTGGAGTTTACGATTGATCTCCATTAGGGGACCAGTCCTATCTCACATTCGTTTTATTGGATGGCACCAACTGAATTGTGGGAATTGAAATTCCAGTTGGAAGAGTTAGAAAACAAAGGGTTTATCTGGCCTAGCACATCTCTGTGGGCAGCACCGGTGTTGTTTGTGGAAATGGTAGATGAAACTTTGAGGCTATGTTCCGATTATCGTAGAATTAACTAAGTTATGATAAAGAATAGATATCCACTTCCATGAATTGATGATTTTCTCGATTAGTTGAGGGGAGCCCAGTGGTTCTCCAAGATTGACCTGAGGTCGGGATATCATCAATTGCGGGTGAGGAAAGACAATATTCCTAAAACAGTTTTCAGAAGTAGATATGGCCATTATGAATATGTGGTTACAACCTTTGGTCTAACGAATGCGCTAGTGGTGTTTATGGAATTGATGAATCAGATATTTCAGAGATATCTAGATTCATTTGTGGTGGTGTTTGTGGACAATATTCTGGTGTATTCAAAGACAAGGGTGGAACAAGAGCAGCACTTAGAGACAGTGCTAGAGATCTTGAGGGATCATTGGTTGTTTTCTAAATTGTCAAAGTGTGACTTTTGGATACAATAAGTTCGTTTTCGTGGCCATGTGATTTCTGAAAGAGGTATTTTAGTGGATTCGGAAAATATAGAGGTTGTTATCTCATGGAAACCACAAATGAATTTGTTTGAGATACAGAGTTTACTTGGTCTAGCTGGTTATTATCGGCATTTTGTTCATGGTTTTTCAAGTTTGGCTTCATTGATGACAGCTTTGATAAGAAAGAATGTTCCATTCCAGTAGAATGAGTAGTGTTAGTAGTGTTTCAAAGATCTAAAGGGTAATCTTACATTAGCGCCAATCTTGGTTTTTCCAGAACCAAGAAAAGGGTATGTGGTGTATTGTGATGCATCGGGATCCGGTTTGGGGTGCGTTCTCATGCAACGGAATCATGCGGTTGCGTATGGCTCTCGACAGTTGAGGGTGCATGAGAAGAACTTCCCAACTCCTGATTTGGAGTTGGCAGTAGTGGTCCATGCTTTAAAAGTGTGGTGTCATTATCTCTTCGGTGAGAAATTCATGGTATATACAAATCATAAGAGCTTGAAGCACATTTTCTCACAAAGGTATTTGAACTTGAGGCAAAGGAGATGTATGGAATATCTCTAGATGTTTGATTTTGACTTAATGTACACACCAGGTAAGGTAAATTAGGTGGAAGATGCATTAAGTAGAAAATCATATGCTCAGGTGGTAAAATAGGCATCAGACCAGTGGTAGTTGATGTCGTTAATAGCCGATATGCGGTTAGAATGTGAGGAACAGGCTGATAGAGCGGTCTTCTTTCCAGTTTTTGTGATTCCTGACTTGGTTGGCCTGGTTAAAGAGGCACAAATATATGATTCTGAGTGTGTGACCATGGGGTTGAGACTCAATGGTGGGGAGAGCATTGAGGGTTGGCAACTGAATGGAGATTCAGTTTTGTGTTTTTGGAATCAGATGGTTGTACTAGTTTCTTTTCAGAATGATCTTCTCAGGGTGTATCATCATTCCAGGTGGGATGTTCATCCTGGAATTCCGAAAATGTATAAAGCATTGAAAGCGCAGTTTTGGTGTTCTGGTATGAAAAGAAGAGTGGCTGAGTTTTTTGGATATGCTTGACTTGTTAGCAGGTCAAGGTAGAGCATCAGAGGTAAGCAGGAATGTTGTAGTCTTTACCAATCCGTGTTTGAAAGTGGGAGTAGATAGCGATGGATTTTTTCACATGTCTCCCATGGATGGTCAGAAAGCACGATGCCATTTGGGTGATACTGGATAGGCTAATGAAGTCGTCCCATTTTATCCCAATTCAGAATCTCATACGGTGGAGGATCTATCCAAAATCTATATCTAGGAGGTTTTATAGAGGCATGGTGTTCCAGTTTTGATTGTATCATATAGATATTAGGGGTTTATATCTCGTTTCTAAAAATCCTTACAGTAAGCCCTTGGAACACAGTTGACTATGAGCACGGCGTATCACCCTCAGAAGGATGGTCAATCCGAGAGGGGGATAAAAACTCTGGAGGATATATTGTGAGATTGTGTCATTTATTTTGGTTGCCCGTGGGAGGAACACTTATTGTTGGATGAGTTCTTGTGCAATAACAGTTATCAGGCATCCATACAGAAGGATCCGTTTGAAGCACTGTATGGGTGTCCATGTTGTTCTCCACTATGTTGGGTGGAAACGGGTGAGTCCTCCATGGTTGGACCGAGCCTTATCTAGGAGACTATGGAGAAGATCAAGTTGATCAGGAATAGAATGGAGATAGATCAGAGTCTTCAGAAATCGTATGCAGATCATCATCGATGGCCATTGTCTTTCGAGGTGAGTGATCATGTTTTCTTGAGGATCTCTCCAAGGTTGGGACATCATCGATTTGGAAACCAGGTAAAGTTATCTCCAAGGAATATTAGACCTTTTGAGATTCTTGAGCCAGTTGTTGAGGTGGCTTATCATTTGGCTTTTCAACCTAGGTTCATTGTGGTGCACAATGCATTTCATGTGTCACAGCTGAAAAAGTATCAACCGGATCGTGACCATGTGATTCAATGGGATCTTGTTGAACTAGAACCGGATGCTACGTTGGTGCACATTCTAGTGTAGGTTGTGGATAGGAAAGAGAAAGTATTTTTTGGTAAAATAATCGGTTTATTCTGTTTTTTTTTGCAGCATGGTCAGATTCAAGAGGAGACATGGGAGCATGAGAAAGAGATGGTTGAGCAGTGGCCCATGCTCTTTCGGAAATGGTTGGGTTCACGACTTTCCGATGACGGAAATTCCAATGTTGGGTAGAATTTAGTACCCCCAGTTTGAGGTATGTTGCCTTTTTTATGAATTTTTATGTGTTTAAAGTGCATGGGATTATTTGGGAAGAGGTTGGGAGAGTTTGGAATGGTTTTGGATGACTTTGGAGGCTTTTAAAGGGGTGCACAGTTTGAGCACGGTTAGTGGAAACCGTGCGGGTTCTCCAAGAAACCGTGCAAGGGAGACAGTAGGCTTCGCACGACCAGTGTACGGTTTGCCAAATAGTGTGAGGAAATCGTGCTGACCCTTGCTCTCAATGAAGTATCATGCGCACGGTTAGCGCACGGTTTTCCAAACCGTGCGGGTTAACCGTGCGGCCACTTCAAAATAGGGTATTATTTCTGGGATCAATCAGTCTTAACCTATTTCACTCCAAACTTCTTCCCACTCATGGCTCACTCATGTTCTTCGGTTCTCAGGGGCTGAAGGAGCTTTCCTACTAAATTTGGAAGTGATTTGAAGAGGTTTCTTGGTGAATTGAAAGTGGTTTCTCCAGGGTAAGTCTCTCCTCTTGGTTTCCTTGTGTTTTCCCCTAGATCTACATTCCTATCTTTATTGGGTTTCTAGATTTACACTTTTTTTGTGTAGATATAGGGTTTTGGTTGCCTTGGATGATTTTTTAAGGCTGGTGAATGTTATGGAAAGGGATCTAGAGAGGTTTCGGGGGTGCGATTGGTGGGTTTGAGGTACGGTTGCTTGTGGGTCGATTTCTCGGGAACCCTAAAGGTAGGTGGCTTCTCTATTGACTCCACTTGGTTAGAGATAATGGTTTTGGTTACAATTAATTTGTTGTTCTTGAAATTAATTGTGTTTTGATGTGTTAAATTGGTTAGACATCCCTTGTGTGATGTTTTGGGGATTTTGGGAAAAAAGGGTTTTGTGGTGAAATGCTATTTTTGTGGATTTTAAAATGGGGGTTTTAAAATTTGATTCTATGGTTGATTTGTAAAAATTACTTATGGAAATGATTTTAAATAAAATTTTTGTTTTATTGAAACTTTGTTTTTCATGGAAAATGGTTTTCAATAAATGGGTGATTTTTTGAAGTGGATTGATATGCAATGGAATTGGTTGATTGCAGGTGGTTGTGACCTTGGTGGGTTATATGCTCCGCATTGGCTTTTTTTGAATGTTTTCTGGAACGGAGAGAAGTACCACTTTAAAATGGGAATGCATAGTGGACGTAGGGGGAACCATCAAGGATAAGTGGACAGGAAGTTTCGCCTGGTGTGAATGGGTGAACAGGTTGGACGGAAGCTCTACCCTTTGGTTGTTATGGTTGTTTTGTTGTGCATTGCTTTGCAAGATTGAATTGTTTGCTAATGTGTAAATTTTGGAATGTTTTTTGGCTTGTTTTTTTTTGTTTTCCCTTGATTTCTTGGTTTTGGTGTGGTGTCTAGGTAAGGGTATGTTTGGCTTATGAAAATGGTTGCACTTGTGATTTATTTTATTTAAACTATTTTATATAAATTTGCTCACGGTTTTATCATAGTGGCATGTGTAGGGAAGTCAATTGGGGAAATCCTACTGAGTTTTTGTACTCACCCCCTATTTGGCATGTTGGTGTCTTTTCAGATGTTGTATATCGTGACGTGGGAAAAGGTAAGGCATCTCCCTCCTTTAGTGGTGCATTGTGATGTCTTGGTGGAGCTTGGAGCTTGGAGATTGGTGAGGAGATGTGGTGGTGTCATGGCTCATAGTGTTTGTTGTTTAGTTTCTGCTTGTACTCTGATGTGTTTGGTTGTATTGGTTTTGGGTTTTATTGTTGAACAACTTGGTTGTCCTTTGGTAATACATGCTTGAATGGTTTGGTTGAAATTCATCATATAGTGATTGATAATGGACGGTTTGGTTGTTTTTGTCTTTAGGGAAAAGCATTCCCCAATTTTTTCTCGAAGCCCTCAGCATATATTTTCAGCCTTTGGCACCTTGGGAACATCTCTTAAGGCCAAGTAACCATCATTTCCTCCTCAATCCAGTGAGGTAGGGGCGGGGTGTTACAGTATTTCTATGAATTAAAATGTTGTGAGAAACACTTCTGATGTGTTGAGAGGGTATAAATGGATTTTTCTTCTAATCATTTGCAATTTGAAAGTAAAATAGAATTAGTGGTCAAGATGGAAAGTGATGACTAAGAATAAATAAATAAAATATGAAAGTAAAAAAGTTCAATTTCTGGTTTGTGAAAATTCAAGTAAAAAGAACCCTCGGGAATGCCTTACAAATACCAAGAAGTGTTTTCTATATGGTAAGTCTGGAAAAATGGACCGATATTGTATTGAAAATAATCTTAATATTAATATTAATAAGAAAGAAATAAAGTTTTTCAAATTTGGTGGGATGGGTCATAAGTAAAATACATGCCAAAAGAAACATCCCAATGATTGAAAGTAGTAATAATATAAACATAAAGGTGATATGAGATCATTTACAACTAAATTAGCAGATTTCAGGCCATCTATTGGGGTGGTATTGGGCACTTTGATTGTTTACTCTGATTTTGTTGATTTCTTGTTTGATACAGGCTCTACACATTCCATTTTTTCTAATAAATTTTCTGAGAAAATGGAAATTTAACCTTAAGAAATGTGACTGAAACATTTTGTTAAAACACCAGGGGGAAATATTATATCAAAATGGAATTATTGGAATGATTCTGGTATTATTTTTTTGATGAAATAAAATACATGAAAATCATGTTGGTTTACCTTTATTAGAGTTTTATGTCATAAAGGTGATATGAGATCATTTACCTGGCTCATCCTTGACTGCCAGAGTACCCTACGCTATCCCTGACCATGTTCTAGAGTATTATAAAGGGGGGCCTCTAGAATTAAGTCCCCACCCACTTTCATCCACTAGATGTGATAGACATCTCAACTATGTGGTGTCCAATACCACAACCGGATAACTCTCACCCCTCTAACAGAGGAATCATTGTCACTATTTATCACTCTTACACCTCATAAACGGTGGGGTTTGAAAATGGTCTAACACTAGCATGGATCCCTCTCCATGGATATCCTTCTCAATATTACAAGTTTAGAATTTACTATTATTGACCAAGTCCAAAGAGTAATAAGATAGGTCTGCGAACCTAGTCGGGTACTCATCCATCGTCATCCCTCCATGATGAAGTCATAAAAGATTCTAAACCAGAATGGAGTGTAAGAATTATGGCTATTACTCCTCAAAAAATAGTTGATAGGAGTCATCCCATGAGATTTTTGACTCATCATTCATCTAAGTAACCAATCTCCACCAATATCCAACTGCTATGTGGGAAATACTGGTTGTCAAAAACACCATATGATATATCGGTGTCTGAACAAGCCTGAAGAGTTAGACCACCAACTCCATCCAATCCTATGCTACCTAATAATCTAGACCACTATAGAACCACAGTGTTCTCTAATTCTATAATTCATAGAGTGCACACGTTCTGCGAACATCGTCATACTACTCAACAAGGACTATCTGCTACTCAACAGGTGTAAGTGCTTCTACCTGCCCACCTGGAGAAAAGGTAAAAGTGTTGTGGAACCTAAAACGAGGTCTCATCACTAATGGAATCATCTTCATTAAGTAGAGCTAGTATCCTGGTTTTCTATCATCTTGGAGGCTTCTTGAAGATTATCAATAAATACCACAATCAAATGATCATATATATATATATATATATATATCAACCACAAATGGGGAGCTGACTCAAGCTGGATAGTCAAAGAACCAATCCTATATGATGCACATACAAATGTTCCATGAATCAAAATTTCAGATCATTTCATGTTGAAAATTGGGTAATCAGGCTCCTGGTGAATGGTAATGTCAATCGCCATACCATCATTGGATTCCCTCGCCAAAGAGACACTCTTGAGACACATTTACATTATTTCTTTAAACCCAACCAATTCCATTTTAGGGGAAATCTGAACAACATCCCACAGAATGAACCACCTCTAATACCAAATTATCATGACCTAACCCAAGCTCGAGCTTGATCCATAACTACCCTAATCCTGCCTCCATAGGCCAGGGGTGGCGACAAGCATTGAAGGCACAAAAAACTCAGGGAGTCCTTTCCTATGTACCTGTGCACACACAAATAGCCAACTCAATGAAAAAGATCATAGTGAACAAATGTAAAAGAAAAAAACAGCTATATATTACCACAACTATGAATCAACCTCTGAATAGTACATGTATAGGTGTTGTAAAGTAAACTAAAAGAACGAGGGAAAAAATGCATTCCCACCCAAAAAGCTGCCACAACCTAGCCATAATTGAAAAGTAAAACAACATAAATATCCCATCTCTTGGATCCCAAGAAACAACAAACAACCACGGTCTACGCATTCGTATCCCAAAGCTCCTTTAAAGTCACGATCAACCTGTTTTTCATCTTCAAGGGCACACCATGTATGGGAAAATACCAAGTAGGGGTGATTATAATAATAATTTATAGGATTCCATAAAGGCTCAAGGAAGCTAGAATAGAAATATTATAGAGGGGAGTAGTACATAGAACAATTTACAATAAAAAGTACATATCATCCCAACAATAGTGTGAAGGTACACTCGTCCAAAACCAGGGATCTCCAAATGATGAGAAGATTAACTTCTCTTCGAGTCTTGAGTATCTATAGTATGAGAGTAGACTCATCCAACCACGAGAATCTAGACATTGAAGTCATGTGACATACCCCATGCATCTTCACCTCTCTTGGAAGAACAGTAACAAAATACCATGGAGTGGATAATAAAATAGGATACAATATATACTGAGTCAAAGAAACCTAACAAAGGAGTAAGAGGATCTCCGTCTTAATGATCATCATAGTAAAAGTCACCAATAGTTCCATAAGTAGCAATAATTGAGGCCTAGCATCCTACATGTCTTCTCAGAACATTAAGTCAAAGGGACTCAATCACAACAACTTGATACTATCTGCTTTGGGCAGTGTTGACTAACCGAGACAGTTTTAGGTTGTATTGTGAGAACATGTCTTAGTGGGAAACGCGTCCCTCATTCTGGTGTGTCCAAAGGTATATCAAACCACACCTCATTACTATGCTTCATAGTCAAGTGATCATGTCTCAATGTTGAGGACCAATGGCCAGCCTTGTTAGAGGGGTCAACTCTGGTGTCATTAAGGACCCATTTCTAGCTTGGATGGAGGGTTCAACTCCAGTGTCGTTGAAAACCCCTGCACATATCTTCTAGAGGGTTCAACTCTATTAGTCATCACTGATCTACAGTAAATAGGTCATTTCATGTTGAGGATCCATTCCCAGACTAGATGGAGGGTTCCACTCTAATATTCATCATAGAGGACCCATGCCCATCCCAACTAGAGGGTTCCACTCTAATAGTCATCGTAGAGGATCCATGCTCTGTCTGGGTGGAGGGTTCCACTCTAATAGTTATCATAGACGACCTATGCCCAACATGGTTGGAGAGTTACACTCTAATAGTTTTCATACAAGTCCCATGCCCAGTTCATATAGAGGATCCCACTTTAATATTTGTCGTAGAGGACCCCTGCCCATCTCGGTTGGAAGGTTCCACTCTAATAGTTGTCGTAGAGGACCAAATCCCATCTTATATAGAGGGTTACACTTTAATTCATTGTAGAGGACCCACTCTCAGCCTTTCTAGAGGGTTCCACTCTAAAATTTCACCTTATCACTGCCATCCTAGACCACTTCTAATCTCAGTTGGAGGAAAACCTGATACTACATTGTCCATCCTTGTCTGATGGTATGTCTCAAAAATCATTGTGGAACTACACCACTCAAAATAACACCATTTTCATCATCAGGTGTACCCTCGGTTAGCTTTCACACTTAGAGAATCTCACATCATATCTCAAAAGACATTAATGAGGTAACCATCATGTTCTATGCAAAGAAATGGTCATGATATGATACTCGCAATGCAAAATCTAAGTCAAATAGATAGAGATATGAGAGGTAGAAGATTCTTAAAGTGGAACATGACGTATATCGGTCCCATATGATTGAGGACCTGCCTCATGATCTTGGATTGTACCCATCCATTATTAGGTACGAAATAGTGAACAAGTACCCCTAGGAATGCTACTGTAATCCCAAAGTACAAGGAACCTCTGTCCATAAGGCTGAAAACGCACGATGCTCATCGTCAGTCCAATGGGAAGAGTTATAATTTCATTGACCATCGTTTTAAAATGGCCCCTAATGATCAAATAGGTTTCAATGATTCAATCCTTCTGAAAAAACACACAAGGATGACTATTCATTTTCCAAACTGGAATCCTGATGAAAAAGATGCATATCCTAGCGTCATATAAGAATGGTGCTTCGTGGGGACTACACCACGATCCTAAAACACATCACAAGGATCATGCCATTGTGATCCCCTAGGAAAAACCCACGGAATCATCTATTCATTATTCCAAAATTGAAATCCATTTAAAAGGGTTATTTTCACTGCAAATTCCTGAACAGTGATCAATCTCTATCATTTATGAAATAAAAACTTCACATCCAAATGGATAGAACAACTGAGATCCTTACCAAAAAACATGCAAGGTAGTCTATTCATTTTCCTCAAATGGACTTTTGATGTAGAATTTGTAAAATGTTGCATTTCACTTGAATAGAATCTCATGGGGGCCATGCCTCATCCCTGAATTTAGTCAAGAAGTTTTCACCATTGTGGTCCTCCCAAAAAAACACAAGAGATATACTACTTGTTCGTCCAAAAAGATACAAAATGAAAAAGTCACATTCCACAGCAAGCACCCGAACCGGGCCTCATAGGGCATGCACCACTATTATAGTTTAAGTGCCCCAAATTGGACATGAAAATTCTACCTTGATTTCAGAGTCTCGTAGCCTCTGACGGTGCATCAATCGGACATCGGATGCATAAGTTTCCTCTGGTACATGAATCGTCAAACAATAATAAATATATTATTACTCTTAAAAATGGATGTTCCATGTCACTGAGCCTCGATCCTGGAACAAAAATTTCTCACATTGGACTCAAATGGTATGTCTCAATTAGAGTAACATGTGGATAAAAACAATGCATAAAACCGACTCCTGGTGAAAAAGATACAAGTGACTAAACCTGTGCAGGACCTGAAGGCCCATCTGTGTCAGACCAGCCTAGTCTGGCTGGTCCGCCCCATCAGCATGTGGCCCAGCAGTGCGGCCTGGCCAAGATCACAGAACCACACACCTCCAACACTTCTTGTTCATGGTTCCACCCTACCTCCACATTCGGATGGTTGTGTGCTTCTCCGTGATGGCGCACTACATCCCCCCCATTGATAGTGGGATTCTTCCGTCGTTGGCTTCCCACAGTTTCTGCTACCACTACCAGCCGCCAACAGCACCCTGATACATGGGAAATTGATCTAAGACCGGATCTTGGATCCTTGAGATTAGACCTTCACTTACCCATAATATGTGCAGTGATCCATCGACATTTCTACATGTCAAAAAGTAATATCCACTTCCACTTACTGTTTCACATCCCCCAGTACTCAAAATGTTAAACCATCGTAGATCTGGAATCCCTCGATCATGGCCTTCCAAGATCTATGCCCACTCAATGATCGGATGTTCTTTCAGTATGGAGAAAATTTGACCAATGAATAATGTGGTGAACGAAGGAGAACGGACAATCTCAAATCAAAATAGATAATGATGATTTTTAGCTCATCCATTAGCAAATGATTCTAATTCATTTATAAATAAAATAAAATAAAATATTTCCAATGACAAAATTTCCATCAGGGAGATGCAGAATCCAAAATATAAATCCAACCTTCAATATAGTTTCACCATTGTTTTCGGTTCACTCTGATCTCTGAACTCCTAATTTTTTTCATTATCTGATAACGTTCAGATGTCGAATCATCGTCAGCCAGAGCTTCTCCATCCGAGAGAGAAATAATCTAGCCTTGGATCATTCTTCTACCCTCTTATTTATAAGAAACTTCCAAAAATCTCAAAATTCTAATCACTTTCACACTATCAACTAATGTCACCCATATGGTAAATACCATGCTACGAACTCAATGGTTGTCTCGGATATCCAATCGGAATCCCCGTTTGGATGTTATTCAATGTAGTGTTTCAAATAAAACAATTTTATTTGTTATTTTATTTATGGTTTTTCCCTATGGGGATTTTTCTACAGACGGTATACTCCTTCAAAGGTTATACCCCTCCAAGGGTAAACGGTACATTTCTAACTCAACTATTGAATCATATTTATGATCTGAGAAAATTTTTAAGAGATTTCTCATTTACTCCATGTGAATATTATAAAATACATAATATTTTTATATAATTTATTATGGTCACACCAGGCCTTGGAATCACATGTTGTCTCAGTCCCTAGGTCTTTAATTTTATGTAGAAATATTCCAAAGTATTACAAGGAAAAATCGGTCTCTACTGATCTCAATGGTGAGGTAGAAGGTTTTAGGGTGTGAATAGGATGATATTCACACTTCTAAGGAGGCTAATGAGGCTAGCCCAACTTTTGCAACCATGTGTAGGGATATTATACCTCCTTCCCATTTGGGGTCTTGTAAGTGCCCAACCTAGGGGAGTTGTATGGCCTTTGAGGCACTAAGGAATCAACTATGGAAGCTCAAACCATCCCCATATCATAGGGAATATATTATGACATTATCAATTCCTATTACTATACCCTTACCAGAGGATTAGAACAAATGTGATTCTTTGGGAGAAAGTACATATTCTGAAGAGATCTATAAAATATTTCAGGCAGAGAGGATTGAAATTATAGGATTTCGGATTATCACCACTCTCAAGGGAATCTCTTTCTACGGTAACCCATCGGAAAAGGAAATTTACCTATATGAGAAGGATACCTACAATTATACTTTCAAAGAATGGACTTATTGGTCCTACCGAGTAAATGGTATGAAGATTTACATGGTGAGGCAAGATGATACCGATTAAGTGTAAACATGGTTGTTTGTTTCAACTCATATTCTTATCATTGATGTGTTCCATAATCCCTATTACTCATACTTATTAGATCATGGGGAGATTCGATCACCCACTTTTTAATTCCCCAACTCATATGCATGGGGATGGAAACTAGCACTAAGATTGTATATCCTAACATGGGAGGCCTTAAACTAAATACCTACACACACACACACACACACACACACACACACACACATACACACACACACACATCTTCAAGCCCATAAAAATGATTAAATGTAAAAAAAAATAATACTACATCCATATATCTAAATATAATAACCATATTATGACATGAAGTAACATAAAGTAACATGTCCAGCTACATGCCCTCCATAAAGAGTCTGCAAGACAAGTACAAATTGAATGTATATGTACTACGACTACTACCTAAAATTCATAAGAACACACATCAGCCTGTCTTATTTCACTATAAACCTTCTGGTATTAGTCTCCCTAAGTCTCTATCAAAAGGTAAATCACATTATCATTGCAAGACAGTTGTGATGGAATCCAATATATGTTTGATTGTGACAATACTAAGTAGGACACCCAGAAACAACAAAACATAAAAAAAATGATAACACAGGTAGCTCAACACATGTATATGTCTACAATACATATAAAAAAATATCAAGATATACTCAACCAAGACACATAGTCAAGGGGAAAGTCCCAACCATATTATTCAATACAAGGATTATATCTCAAATATTCCATGAATCACTTATCTCGGAGAACACACTCTTGATTCTGATAGCACTGATGATGTCTATCGGAGAGGTAATTCTCATAGGGTCTCTTCAGGAGAATGATACATGTTGATATATTTGAAGATAATATGATACATATATGGGGATCAAAACTAGGGTGATGGTGTGATACAAAAAACTCCATCTAGATTAACCCAAAAATTATTGTATTTGATCCCAATAGGTTTGGTCATGTCGATACCAGGAGATCCACCTAAGGAATGAAGCTTAATATGGGATCCCACTTTGGGCCTCCAAAGGGGATTTCAAAAAAACTATCATGAAGGTCCTTTAGAAGGGATCATATTACATTTATTAAGAAATGATTCATTCTAAACTTTCAGGAAAGGATAAGGGAAATGAATCCTAAAAAATCTTTTCTAAGGTACAAAGGAAAAGGGGTCTAATCTATGTATAAAAGCATAAATATGGTGTAGATAGGTTACACGATGTGTCCCTTTAATCTGAGTTATGATATTGTAAATGGACCATGTCACAATACCGTGTTTGTGTTTTATAGATGACTACACGGAATATAGAGGGGTTGAACATTATTTTTCTATACATCGGGCCTCATTTATGTACTCCCATCATGTTCTATGACACAACATCAAACCATGTACCTATTCTCATGTACCAGTACATGGGGTATCCCATGTACATGATCTAGAACCTTTCCTGGGGGGTATAGGCTATATAGGAAAACTGTGTACTCCACCCCATGTTCGTGTACTTCATTAGGTATACACCGAGTCATCCAAAGGGAACCACAATCCATGTAATCAAGGACTAAAGCTGTTTGTATCAAGTTTATCCAAAACCCCTTATTCTTCCTCTATCTTATGATCGCACTACCGTCACCTCATATCTTGGCACCAATCATGTGGGATGTCTAGGATCATCTCAATAGAGGATCTCCATCACTCAAAAAACAAATTATCGCACCAAATATATTTGTAAAATGGATTGATTGATTTTTCTTCATTGCAAACCAAAAAATGAATAAGAATGTGAAATTTGAAATCCATCATCATCAGAATCACTATGTATACATAATATCACCCCCATCACATTGTGTTGATCCCAGATCTATGATTTCAGATCATTGTGCCATGAAATATGTATGAAATGATAAATTGATCAGTATTTTTTGAGACGTGAGGCAAATGAATAATGCCTGTAATGAATGGTAAAATGGGGAGAAAATCACAAAGAAATCATGTGGAATAAACCTTGATAAATGTTCATTTCAATCTCAATTTTTTCCTTTAAAATGATAAATGATGAAATTAAATCATGAAGTTAATAAATTCTCCCATAAACCACACAAATATAATCCCATCCAATAATATGCATGACCAATGAACCAAAAATTTCATTAATTGATTCAAAATCATTATAAAAATGATGAACATAGAATAAAAAATCAAAAAACATGTTATAATTTAATTTAGATCGATTGTTGATGGTGAATGTGTTTTTTTCGTTGTAGGAATGATCCATTGAAATCAATGTGATCCTATTTAAATTCTAACCTATCATTGTGTCCAGCATTTTAAATAAAACAATTTATTCTAATTATTTTATTCATTTCTAATCCCATGAGGACATTTCGACAAATGAACCATGATGACTAATGCTAAGTCACACTTAGGGTATAAATTACATTCTTAGCTCAACAGTGACCTCATATTTTGGATCTAGGAACCCATTTATATTTTATTCCACTTTTTTAATAAAAAACAAGTTTTTTCTATTTAACATGTATAATATATTTCATATATTTATTATTGGAAAACTGGGTCTCAAAATCACACGACTTCTCATCACCTAGTATCAAAAATAATCTAAATAGTATAAAATAATATATAAAAAAATATAAGTTATTATATTATCCCCATGTTTGGGCATTACAGACCCAAAAATAAAAAACAAGGGATAATAATATAGATGTGGGTATTGATCAAGAATATGAGCCTCATGCTCCCATTTCTCTCCTAGAGATTATCATGCTTTCAAAAAATATGAACAAAAGGAATCGATCACCCAAGAAGGATCCTCACATATCGATCCTCAATCACTAATGGGTACTCAGTAAAGGTCTCCCCATCCTCTATGTCCATCTCACCCCAGCTGATAATGTTTGATGGGTCATGAATGTGCCTCCTTAACTAAAACATGCCTAAGATGTCATGTACCTGGTCTTTCTATGGATTTAGAGTTAACTTGTACACCACCTCATCATCTCTACACAGTATCTGGAATGGGATGATGAAAATTATAGATATCATTCTGCCCTAGACAAATACCTATAATCCATGTTGATGTGAAACCCATAGGAACACATTCTAAGTGAATTATTTATCCATTCTTGGTAGATATTCACTTTCTTTGTTTTATCTCAAAAACATTATAGGCCAAGTAGTGCTAACACTCCTAGGTCATTTCAATAATGTTTTGACTTACCGGGTCACCCAAACAAAGCCTCAAATGGATCCATAGCAATGGTATAATGGTAGTTGGTATTTTATGTAAAAACCTCCAGTGGTAGGACATCCTCCCAACTACGTCTAAATTCCAACATTCAAGATCACAGGATGTCCCCCAGAAACAAAATGGTCTGCTTAGTTTGTATGTCATTTTGGGGTGAGATGATTTTCTCAAGCATAACTAAATCCCAACCCCATCTTTGAATCCCTTCCACCACCAGTATGTAATGTGAGTATTGGTATCTAAAACAATAATCAATGGGAATCCAAGGAGTTGTATCATCTCCTACTCCTAGAGGAATCAAAATCTCTCTAAAAAAAACTACTCCTGAATAGTTAAGAAATTAGCCCACTTAGTGATTCATTCTATGATCACCCAGATGGAATCATTCCACTAGGATTTATGTAGTAATATCATCATTAATTGAATAGACATCTCATCCAACATCCAATTTTTCACCTCAAGGGGTTGAGTTAAACCCACTAGAACTTGGCTTCCATCCTTCACTTTCAAACAAATATGGCATCGAGATACAAACTATGCATCTTTGTTCATCATCCCTAACAACCAAAACTAACATTGGATATCATGGTTCATCTTTTCCACACCAACATGTTCTACCAAATGTGACATGTGAAACTCTCTTAGAACATCCTACTTCCATGACACTAGTATGATCCTTTATCCTCTAAAAAGAATGATGTTCTCCCCACATTTTTAAAGTCCATCAAGTGTATTCCATGTGCTTATATGAGAATATAGGTTCTTTTCGTCAGTATCCACAAGTTGTGCCTCCCTAACTCATTGTAAGAGTGGAGGGGTGAAAACCATCAAATATTGGAAAATGGCCCCATCTCCATCCACCAAGGATAACTACAATGTGGATAATTGCTCTAACATATAATTTATAAATTAGAGACAAGATCTCATGCTAATAGAATCTGCCAACATGTTCCTTAGGTTTATATAAAATCTCAAAGTTATAATCCTATAGGAACTCTATCTATTGCCTATGTCACAAGTTAAGATCCTTCAGAGAGTAGAGGTACTTGAGAATTTTTTGATCAGAATAGTTGATAAACCACATTTCCAATAGGTAGTGTTACCATGTCTTCGAGAAATTTTCACAAATCTGGTACTCTAAAAATATTGTCCAGAACTATCCATAAGTTTCTCACATGATCCTCCTGAGATTTTTAGTACATAAGGATTCCATTGATGAAGACTACCATGAACAAGTATATGTTCAGATGAAAGATAAGTTTCATGAGTCTCATTAATAGTAATAAGGTATTCTTCATGCTATAATGGAATCACCATGCACTCATAATGACCATAGAGACACCTGAATTCCATCATTGGTATATCATTGTCCCATTCTTGCAACTTGTGATAGCCTAATCTATGGTCAATCATCGAGAACCATCTTGCCTCATTAAACTAATAAAATATTTCATCAATACTTAGTATTGGATAATATATCTTCATGATCAACTTGTTTAAGCATTTTTAGTACACATAGAATATCAAAATCCTATCTTCCTTCTTGGAAAAAAGTCTAGGGCTACCCCAGGTGAAACACTAGCTCTCATAAATCAATTCATCTGCAAGCCCTCCAAATTCACCCTCAGATCTCGAATCTCTACATGGTCCCTATGATATGATGTTGGATATATCTATGTTTTCCTAGGGTGTGGATCAATAAATAATTCTATCTCTCAGTGGGGAGGATTACCTGAAGAATATTTAGGAAAGACATCCTTATGCTGCTCCACCACTACAAGATACTTGGAACTCATGGAAACCACTACACTAAGGGTTAGGCTATCCAAATAATGATTTATTGGTTATACCATCCTTTGTATGATTCATTCCTATGTTGTTTGTGTTTCCGTTAAACTAAAAAAGGGAAACCTAGTTCTATCACTACAAAAACACTGAACCCTTTATCTAAAACAAACAATCTAGGCATGAACATTAGATAACCAATCCATAACAAGAATAAAATTGTAAGTCATTGACACTTCTACCAAGAGATTCAAACTGAAACACTCACCTCCAAGACTCAGTTAAAACTATTGTTAGAAGTGTGTGGTATCAAAGTCCTCTCCGGTCGGATCCTCCAAGAATAAGAGTTGTGTTAGGAGTTCAACAAGACACTCTATGTCTAGTACAAGTTATGTGGAAATAAATAAATGATTATAACATATGTATATCATTAATTCAGCTAAGGTAGAAAAGACACATACCATACCTCCTATCATTCTCATAGTCTCTGGGTCATAATCCTTGACCACTCATAGTTATCCCCTCCCTTTTCCACCATCGCCCTACGCCTGGTGTGGATAACTAGGGGGTTGTGGCGTTATCAAGTTGAAACATCAACCACCTCCTACTACTCTCCCAAATCCTCTTACACATTTCCCACCATGTGAAACTTCCAATTCATACCTCTACCTCTACCATGATTTTCCATCCATAGTTTCCATGTCATCTATATAGTGGTTCAAAAAATCTCAAGTAAGATGTCCCCTTCCATCACATGAGTAGTCCACCTCTCTCTATGATGACTAGACCCACCTTTTGAGTCCCAAACTGAAACTCCTCTATCATGGGACCTTATCCTAAAACTTATCCCATTTCCAGGTCACTGGGACTAACATTAGCTCCTTGTTGTTGAGGTCTCCACTCATGTTTTCCCACTGCAAACCACCTCTGGTTGTACCTTCTCTACCGAGAAAATATCAACCCCCAAAGCTCTCTCTAGCACCCCAAAATATGTAGGAATGAATATATGGATAATGAAGGATCAAATATATCTACTTAGACCTCACTTGAAGGTCTTATCCCTAATTAAAAGATCATGTACCATAGTTATTGTGTACCTAGAGATGTTGGTAAACCTCGATGAATACACTGCTACTATCATGTTTCCTTGATGGAGATGTAGTGGCTCCTAGATACATATTTACCTTAGCATAGATAGTGATAAATACACTCTAGAAATGTGTTCAAACACTTTCCACACAAGATTTTCCTCATCTCAAGACAGTGTAATTAAACACCACCATCACCTTGTGGATCCATGAAGAAGGCTCACCGCCAGGACCACCATCTGATCTTCTATTGTGCTGACTAGATCGAAAACATCGGTAACAACCTTAAACCAGTCCTCAACTACCTATGGGTTGGGATCAAGTCAAACCCTAGGGGTTTGTAACAATCAAACTTGTAAAGTGAACACATACATTTCTTCTCAACAATAGGTACATAGGGTACCACATGCTACTCAACAAGTGGTGTTATGGATGGTGCACCTCCTAGAGGTAACATCTCAATAAATGGTCCTTGTATCGATTCCTGATAACCATGGGGTTATCCTCATGATCAAGATGAAAAATCCTAGATGGAATACATCATGGAGGCATCCTAAAACAAAGAAAATATACTATATTCAATGAGTATATCTGAAGGGATGACTCAATAAGGAAATGAAAAAAAACTCATTCCTATATGATCTATGTACCACTATTTTCCCTCCAACCAGTGTTCTCATGTATTGACATGAAAAATAGGTGATTAGAGTTTTAATGTAAGGATACATCAGCCACCGCACCAACACTGGAGCCCCTATCCTGAAATCTAAACTTGAAACACATAAAATTGATTCCCAAAAACAATATCATAGACTCTCATTCCTAATTTATAATCAACTGCTCTGATAAAACTCTGTCATGAACCATCCCAAGGGGCCCATTTTTTTACTCCCTAAGCCCCCCTCTAATAATCCAGGGAATGTAAACTAGCACCATGTAGGCATATCACTGACATCGGAGGCCTTATCCAAAGTACCTATACACAAACACACACACAGACATCTACATGCCCATAAAAATGAGGAAATGTAAAAACAACAGACAATCATGCTTGTATATATCTAAATATTTTATGTAGAGTATGAAATAAAATAAAATAAAGTAACAAGTCCAAATATAATCCCACAATAATGATTTTGTAATACAAGTTCAACCTGAATGTAAAGGTAATTGGATTAATGACTGAAAGCTACAAGAAAATAGCCCAGTCTTTCCAGCCTCATTATGCATCATCCAGTCCTAGTCTACCTAGGACTCTTTCAAAATGTCGATTATCTGCACAAGACACTACATGTGTGGGTGAATACCATGTTAGGGTTAGTTTAACAATACTCAGTTGGAAACCATGAAAGAAAAGAACATATTGCAAAGGAAAATGTAGTTACCTCTACACATGTATATGTATATATCACATATAACAAGAATTTTCAGATATACACAACCAAGAAACACTGTCTAGAGGCAATCCACAACTATAGTATACCATCGTAGGATTCTATATAGAATATTCTATAAATCACTCATCCTAGATAACAGACTATTTATTCTAATAGCATGGATGATGTCTTTCTGAGAGGTACTTCTTTTGAGGTCTCTTCATGATAAAAAACATATTGATTTATCCGAAGATAATATGACACACAGATGGGGATCACAACAAGGGTCAGGGTGTGATACCAAAAAATCCATCTGGATTAACCTACTACGTATGGAATCGTTTCCTAGTAGGATTGGCCATGTTTATATATAGAAATTAACCTATGGAATGAAGATGAATATAGGATCCCACGCCGAGACACTCGAGAGGATTTCAAAAACTCTGTCAATGAGGTATTGCTAAAGGGATCATAGTCATAGGACTAGGAAACGACTCATAACATCATTTAAAAAATGGATAAGGAAAATTAAATGTAAAAAAACATGTCCAAGATAGGTTTTAAAAGTGATTTAATCCTTTTATAAAAGAGTATAATGTGTTTAAAGTGGTCACACATCATGTCCCTTGAGCTTAGGTTATGTCCGTGTAAATGCACTATGTCCTCAAATGGTGTTCCTATATCATATAGAAGTAAACGACATGTAGAGGGGTTATGTGATGTGTCCCTACACATTGGGTCTTGTCTATGTACTCTAGTCGGGTGTTAGTACATAGCATTTGACTATGTACATATTCCCATTTACTAGTAGATAGGGTAGACTATGTACATGATCCAAGCCTTGTCATCTGGGGGCATACACAGCATGTATTCTACCCATGTACTCCACACCATGTTTTTGTACTTCTTCAGGAACATACTGAGTCATACAAAGGGTTCTAAATTCTATTTATTCAATGACTACGCTCCATTTGTATATATTTTATTAAGGATCCCTTCTTCTTCCTAATTCTCACATCTGCACCACCATCACCTTGGATCTTATCTCCAATCATGACATTAATCTAGGATCATCTCTCCCAAGAATCTCCATCACTCATGCAAAATCTATGTAACCAAATTCATGAGGAAAAATAGAACTTTTGATTATTCTTCATTTAATTCTAAAGAATGAAAAATCAGTATCCAACCATTTCCTAGATCACTTAGTCTCCATCATCACACATACAACATGTTTTTTCAATCCTAGATTTACAATTTTGAATCATTTCACCATTTATTTTTGTGAAATGATATATTTTTCGAATTTGTCAAGTTAAAGGTAAAACAAATAATTCATGTGATGAATGGCGAACAAGGGGAGAAAAAAAATTAATCAAGTGATGTTTGTGATAATCTGAGTTTTTTTTCTATTAAAATTAGATATAAAGGAATTGAATCAAAATGTTAAACAAATTCTCCCTTAAAAACCCAACAAATATAATCCCATCCTGAAATATGCACACATCGTGAATCGATACATTTGTTGATTGATTCACGTTCATCGTATAAATAACGATCAGGGAATAAAAAAATTAAAACACATCCCTAATTCATTATGGATTAATCTAGGATTATGAATGATTATTGGATATTTATCTTAGGAATGATCTATTGAAATCGATGTGTGTTGGTATTCGATGCCCAATTCTATCATCGTCCACATGAGAGGATTATCTAGGGAACTGTACAATGATACTCTAAATGCACTAGGGTTATGTGGATAAACCTATGATTTCTGCATAATATTTTATTTAATGACTAACCAATTGTTTCATAAAAAATTTGAAATAAAATAATTTATTCTAATTATTTTATTCATTTCGGTTCTCATGATGAATTTTCGACAAACAACCCACACGGACAAATTTAAAGTCATTACTAGGATGTTTTGAGCTCAATAGTTCCCTCTAATTTTTGATACGACCACCCTTTTATAGTTTATTGAACAATTTTATAAAAACAACACACATTTACAATTTAATAAATATAATATATCTAAAAATTTTGTTTTGGTCACACTAGGCCTCAGAATTGCACATCTTCTCATCACCTAGTCACGAAAATAATACATATAATTTTTAAAAATAATATATGGAAAATATGAGACTTGAATTTGGTTATTCCAACATGTATGGTAATAATGAGTGATCATTTTAAGGCCACTAATCTGGTCAATCATGATCCCAAATAGAAGGAATCCCTAGAAGGATGTGAATCACACATGTATATATAGGATGGAACACTGCTTTTTTCATGTGATGGGATCTTGGTGGTCTTGGATGACAATGTTTCGACAAGAAAAAGTATGTTCCCCCTGTAATTTCACATTCCATCCATTTTCAAAAATTTTGTATTGAATTCTATAGTAATTTTTATTCAATATTACTTCCACACAATTCATTTTATGAAATCATTTCATTGAATTCCCATCATGTTGATTCTATAAAGAAGCCAACATCCCCAAAATCAAGTCATTCTTAAGGAACTAAGTTGAGATCCTCTCTAGTGGAAGTAATTCCAAAATAGGTTCTTCCATTTGAGAAGGAATTCGATTCAAATTAGGAGGCTCTTGAAATTATTTATTTTACCTATAAATCTATATGGAAATTTATCTGGAAGATGATTTTGTATTTTCCCTTAGAATATATTCCTACAGAACTTCCCAAATGACATTTCATGTTTTCATTTCTTTGGAATGGGGGTCTGATTATAAAGTCTTAAATGATGTAGTAAAAAAGGTGATTACCACATTAGATAAGGCTATAATTATTCAATATCATATTTTATCATCAGATTACATATCCCACCTTTCCACAACCAATAATATTATTCTTAATGAATCTTTTAAGCATGTTGAGGCACCTACAGGGCTACAAGTTGGAATTTCATAGAAGATAACCTTTTTGGAGTAGATTCATAAATAGTTATAGTGGATTTTAAAGGATCTTGAGAAACTCAAAAAAAACACCTTATCATGTGGTTGTTGATCAAGGTTAATAGATTGTGTAAGAGTTTTAGAGGGATTTTTTTGTGGTTGCAAATAAGGTGGAGGCACTATGGGCTCATACAAATGCTTACACTTAAATGTTTCCTGATCTATATAGTGTCATATAGGATTCACATCAATTACTAATTCAATATTGTGAATCCATCTAGAATTATTTATAAATTCAATTTCATAGTCATATTGAAGACTCTAAGAAGTTGATTCTCCTCTAAAATATTTCCAATAAATGAGAATTTTGACTTCTCAACCATTTTTTCTTTATTCCATCATTCGTTTTAGATTTTAGTAGCTATAATTGATCTAACTTATTTGGATGATAGATCATGTAATGATCTAATTTTTTTATGGTCCATGGTACCCAATGATCATAGTTTTACTTTTTCTATGGATATATATAAACCCTACATTATTTTTAAATTTTAAGTTATCACAAGTTTTTTTAATCATTTTATTTTTATTTCTCATTTTTTCTCTAAACCATGTGATGTGTATGCTTAGTGAGATGATCTTAAACATTTTTCTACAGTTCCCTTTGTGAGTATTATGCCTGGTCATTGTTTTTTATATTTTCATTGGAAGTCCAGATTCATGCATGTTAGAATAATTCAACTAGTGATTTAGATTGAATATATTTTAACATGGTCTATAGGAAGATATCCTCAGTCAACCTTGTTGGCTGACAGTGTTCCAATACTTTATCACAAATATTAAGGGGAATTTGAGTCAAAATTTAGTGACTTATATATCTTAATCATTATGTGGGAAAAGAAAGTGAGTTGTAACCACCTAGAATATTTGAATGGAGGATTGTAGTGTGATGTTTTCAAGTCCTATGGAGATATAAGAGGTCTATCATAGGGATTTATTTTCCTTTGATTTACTAGAATTGTTTTTGGATGATTTATGAAAATCTAACTAGGGTGTATTAATAATATTTAAACCATGTTTTCCATATAAAATTGTGCCTCCATTTTGGTTATACAAGGTAAATTATGAAGATCTAAATTTGTCACCACTGTAATATGTTGTTTAACAATGGAAGATGTATAATAATTATGGGGGTGTATTTATTGGTATATTCCATGCATGGTAAATTGGTTCTAAACAAAGTTTTCTTGTGTATTGGAAGGTATCATATTATAGTTTAGTGTCTGATGACTAGGTTGTGTCATAATTAGTTTATGGTTTTACATCAAAGACATACATTACAACTTAATATCTTTAAAAATGGGCATTAGGGGAAAATAATTTTATGGTCATTTAAAAATGACTTACTAGTTAGTATTAGACCATTCCATGGTTGTTTGACTAGTAATGTTTTGTCAAATTCAAGAATGAATGGGAAAGGGTATAAGATGTAATCCAATGGGTTTCAAATCTGAGGAGTGATATAGGATGAAAACATCATTCATGATTATAGAGATAATGGTGTACCTCTTGGGAGTGAATTTTACTCTAGATGAAAGTCCCTTTTTATGGGTGAGACATTCATGTCCAACTAGGTCATTTTAGGTGTAGTCAAACAACGATTTCCTTTGGACACTAAAGATTTATTTCTATTCACCAAATAATTTTTATTTAGAATATTCTACCCTAGATTAAGTGTATGGTTTTGTAATATGGGATCCTTAATATGTTGGGATCATTTTATCTTGAAATTAGATGAGAATGGGAAAGAATTATTTCCATATGCAGCCCTAACTCGTATGTAAGAAAGTTTTATTTTAATATTTCTAAAAAACATTAAACTTCCATGGGTGGGATATATTTTTTGATGATATCTTTAGGAAATATGGAGCATCATGTAGTGAATGATTATTCACGTCCATGGGAGTATGTTTTGTAAAATCCTATGTTAATGTCCTAGTATACCAACTCGTTTCTAGAATTTCAGTTGGGATATATTCCTATAATGGAGTGACCCCTAAAATGGGCTAGTAATCCCAAGATGAAACATGTATTTTCTCCCAATATGATTATCCACATTACATGTGTTATTTACAAATCCCCTCCTAGATGAAAGAATACATGTTTTTCTTCTCATAATGGACCCTAGAATTATACATATGTTTCACCACATTTAAAGAGGTGGGGTCATGAAACGGACTCCTAATTTCATTCGTTGACAAGATTACTCCTTGGAAATTATATAGGATGTTATAATTAATTGATGTTAGACATTATATAATTACTAGGATGTGTTTAGAAACATCATTATACAGAATGAGAATATACACCCAATTTGGTTTCAATGATGGAATACGGTCCTACATCTGGTTCATAGTTGGGGTATGATGTCTAGGTCCTCAACTGGATTCCATATTTTCATGTAAGGATTTATATTAGAAATTATGGATTTTTATATTTTTATTTTACACTTTATTATTAGTATGGGACTGATATGGTTAATTAGAAATTTGGATATGCATGGTTTCCATTATATCTTCATCATGGGCATGATAAGTGTATGAATGTATTTTCATCTTCTTGTTTTCCATTCTATTTGTCTGATTGAATTTATATTTGTAGGTAGGAAGTACTATCTTCTTGTTTTATGTCATATTATCATAAAGTAGTTTATATTGGAGATTAAGGATTATAATTTTCTTATTTGTCTCTATATTTTCCTTGATGTCCTAATATGGTTGAGTGAGGATTTTCATCTGTTTGTTTTCTACCATATCTTATGGATGGACATGATATGGTTGTGCTTAGATTTTTATATTCTCATTTTCTATCATACTTTCATGGATTAGTTAATATGGGAAATAGTGGATTTGAATATGCCATTTTCCCTCTGTATTTTATCGATGGTCTTGTTATAGTTGGGAAATAGTTTGAATTATATCATTCTCCATTGTATTTGAATAAAGAACTTCCTCAAAAGGAACAATAATGATATCCTATTACATATTTTAGGACTATTTCGTTTTATGGGCAACACTAAGAGAATCAGTCTAAAGTACATGGGTGGGATCTTTTGGGAAAGTTTCATATACATTGTTAGGGTGTTGAGCTGTGTGGTATTTGTAATAACCATTACTAGAAGGATCCCTTGGGAGGGACCCCCCATTCCTCTATAATGAATTCATTGGTGACTTATTCATCAGCCACCAAAAGGTGAGTGAGGAACTCGTTATCATATTCTTGGGACAATCTCCTAAAATTATTTGAGATTGATATATTTTATGTATGTTTTTCAACCAAAAATCATCATTGGTAAGATGACTAATGGGGATTCATATTCAAGAGTGACTATTGAGCTACCTCTAGGGTTGGGATAGAACCATTTTTATGGTAATCCTAAACCAATGTACTTGAAACACAGCATTACTGAAACTGGTTGGAAGATGACATCCTCTACTTGGTTGAGAGGCCATCATTACATTGGATGATTATCATGTATTTGTGAACTTTTGATACAACATTTCGATTAAAGAGAGTTCTGATGATATTTTCCTATAATAATGTGATAAACTCAGCAATGAAAACACCATAAAAGGATAATCTCATAGATCACATTTGTAATTGGTTGTCATGTTTGGCCCTGTTTCCTTTTAGATGTGCAAGTTACCTTTCATAAAGGTGAAAATATCGTGTTGGTTCATTATTCATGCTAATTTCACAATTTTGTTTCTGATGAAAATTTTTGGGTTGATTGTGTAATTTGGATTACTATGATTGATTGTGAGGGTTCAAATAATGTAAAACCATTCATATCGGTGTCACCATTCCATTTCACTTCTATTTTTTATTTCTCATTTTCCAAGGGGTTTTGTTTGTGGAACCTGAAACACCCGATGGATCATATATTAATGATGAATCATGGGCCTACTTTCTAAATGTAGGTTTTAATTAGTGAACTTGTCAAAATACACATAAGAACTCACATTCTTTGAGATTATGGGATTATGGTCTTATCACACTATTTTTTTGGGGAATTGTTACTTGTACTATGGTTGTCTTATATATATAATATATGTCCGTGAATCTTATGTTCATTCCAAAGTATAACATTGGTCCCCCTTGGGTTAACATTAAATAATTATCATGTACTGAAATTAGAATCATCTATATGTATCTAAGGTTCCTCATCAATGAATATATCTATATTTATCCAATGTTATCAATAAATGGAATTATTTTATGGACGGATAAGATTTTATTCAGTTGTATAGGATTTTGATTATGATTTTAAGGCATGAAGGAGGGCCCTCTAAAACATATCATTATCAAGCAAGACATAAGTTGTTCGGATGTTGTGATAGGACCCATAAGATGGTATTAATATTTGAAAGATTTAATGAAATCATAACCCACCTATTTTGGTTCCACTTAAAAAGAAAAACATATGATTTAAGATCAGGTGATAGAGACCAAAACATGAATTTTATCATTAAGTGTTTGGGATACACATGAGGAAGGTTCCTAGTCAATGTTATTTGTGGTACATACACCAATAGATACAAATGTGCCTAAAAGATGTGTTCCCTCCATTTTTAGGATGTGTTCTTAACTAGAATATGTCCCATTAATGATCATTATGAGAGGGTATCAGAAGAAGTATTTCCCTTTGAGTTAGATGATACCCTATACAAAATATGTACTATTGAAGATTAGGGTGAATAATTCATGTTGTGTTTGAAACATAAGAAGGATTCTTATGTATCATATTTTTATAGGAATTAAATCCCCCAATGTACTATATTTTGGGGCTTATACCTATGCAAGATGCTTAATGGGAGAAGTGAGGTTGGGCCATACACTTTAGAGGATGCACGAGTATTTACTTTATTGGGTTTAATTTCTTTATAGGATGAGAAGGGAAATGGTTGGGGCTTATACCATTTAGGGGGAACATGTTTGGGAATTTATTACACCTAGAATAATAACCATATTCTTGAGTCTTGATGAAAATCTAGACTCAAGGTGTTTTAGAGTCCTAATTGGGACTTACCTCTATATAGGATAGTCATGTTAGATTTGGGATTAAAAGTGGAATTATTCCTATAAATTTTGATTTGTGTGGATTTCATGATCAACACCAACCTCTAATAAAATGTTATTAATTCTGAGTGTGAGAAACAATAGGAAGCGACGGATACTATAGTCCACAAAACCTTATCTTTTCTACTGGTGGACAAGGCCTTGGATCTAAGTGAGAGGGAATGAGAGAAGGTTCTAAGACCCATTTCCTCAATTTCTTCTACCCATTAATAGTGAATATGATTAATAATTCCACCTCTAGGAATAAATACTAGGGTCTTTCTCTAGGTGGATTTCCATTTATTTTTTTTATCGGGGATAAGACACTTTGAAGGTTGTGCAGTGACATGAATGGGGTTTATAGTGAGTAGGAAGATCATATTAAGATGCTTAATAAACTTATAATTATTCCCATATTATAGATATGTGTTGAGAATCATTACTCATGGTGTTTTAGAGTTATGTTTTGGACTCCCCTATATGAATAAGGCCCATGTTTGATTGGGGTTTACACCTCAAATTATACCCATGAATTTAGAATTTTTTTGATGTCATGATCACCACCTAACTCTAATACAGCGTGAGGCATGCTCATTGTGAGAAAGAAGGGGCAACTTTATATCCAATAAACAACAAAAACTACTTTTTACTGCTACTGGATGAGGCATGGGACTGAATGTAGAGGGTACGAGAGAGGGATTTGATTCCAATTTCCTCCTGTCATTTTACATTGGACTCGTAAAGTTGATAAATAGTGAAAACTTAGGAAAGAAAGACTTGGGGATTATATAAGGGTGATTCCATATAGAAACCCAAGCTTTAACATAAATGTATATTACAACATTTTAGATTAATATTCATCATTTTATAAAATTATATTCCTAAGGACTGTAATTGGTTGGTTTTTTTGGAAACCTAAAACTCAATCTTATGACTTATTGAAAGAACATCAATTTATCTCAAAAATATCATCCCCTTTATTATTTCTACATAAAACCTTTCTTTATAACTAGGGGAGGGAAACATATGAAAGGGTGAACTCAATTTCTTGGTAATGTTAAATACAATGTGTGAATAATAATAACATCAAAATAAGGATATGAGACCAAGAGAATAACACTTTATGATCATACCTATCATATAAAAGCTCATATACATGATTCATGTGTTAAATATTGGTAGTTCATAAGGCATGAATCATAATGAAATCAAGATCATAATCTATGAGAGAATAACAACGTAACATGAAATGAAAGTTTTGGAACACACATAATCAAGTTAAATCATTCCACATATATCACGGATTATACCAAAAACCTATCGAGGAACATCACAGGGATACACCAATAGGGTAGTACACACTAGCTTCCCCATTCATATCCCTATCCTTATTGTGGAAGGAGTTCACTCCCAAAACCATCTTAGTTGTCAAATACACCCCCAATACCATTTTAGTATTCAAGGTAAACTCCAAAAACCAGTATTGTAGTCAAGGTTCACTACCAAGAAAATTAGAGTGGAATAATTCCTTTATTGAACTGAATTTATTTCCCATTCCAGCCATATATATCACATGGGATATATATCATTACTCGATGCATATATGGGACATATGTTTCCCACCCATATCATAATTAAGTCATACTTACATGCTCTAAAATATCATAAACAATCAAATCACAACCCATGATATGAAATTGGTATCATAAACCTCTCATGATATCATTACCTATAGAAACTATTTAGGTTTCATAATGATTTCATAAAATAATAACTCAATAAAATGATTGGGTTTCATAAGTATATAACCCATGAAATAGAAATGGGATTCATAAACATATAACACCAAAAAGGGAAATGGGTTTCATAACCATCATTAAATCAAAACATTAACCATTCAGTGGAATAATATGAATGGATCCTTTGATTAAAATCCCTAAAAATTCATGAGTAACAACTGTGGACTTCATCATAAATGGGAAACAATATTGAAATATATTTTAAAAACAGTTCATGATGAAAATACCCTTTCATCATAGAAAAATAAATTGAAACATGAAACATTTTGAAAAAAAATCTTTTAAAATAAACTTTAAAATTTATAATGGAAGCAAGAAAACATTCTGAGAAAATATTTCTGTGAAAAATATAACAAACACATGAAAATATTTTTGAAATAATTTTCCCATGAAAATATATAAAGGAATCTTGATTACATTTTAAAACCTTTTTAATTTAAATCTTATGAAGGGTTCTTAATATCATTTTTAAAACCCTTTTCCTTGAAAACTTATAAATGAAGCAATAAAACATTTTAAAAACATTTCTACTTGAAAATAAAAAAATAAATCTTGAAAAAATTCAGAAAACCATTATCCATAAACACATATAATGGAATCTTCAAAATAATTTGAAAAACCTTTTCCATGAGAATTTATAGAGGATTATGGAAAACATATTAAAAAACATTTTACTTGAAAACTTATAATGGAAACATTAATGTCATTTAAAACACACCTTAAAAAACTAATTTTAGGAAACCGTATTCCATGAATATATGTAAATGATGCTTGAAAATAATTCAAAATATTTTTTAACCATAGGATTTTTTTGAAAAACATTTTTTTTCGAAACTTATAAAGGAGTAATTAAAACATTTTGAAAACCATTTCCCCTTACAAATAATAAATGAATCTGAGAAAAATGAAAATATTTTTCCTTGAAAAAATATAACATACGCTTGAATACATTTTGAAAATCCTTTAACTCGAAAAATTTTGATGGATTCTTGAAAATAATTTAAAACACTTTTTAATCATTATACATATTTGAAAACAATTTTATTTGAAAATATATAATGTAATATTGAAAATACTTTGAAACCGTTCTAAGGTATAAAATATTTTTGGAAAACCATTTTCATTGAAAAACACAGTAAAAATAATGACTTTTCAGAATTTGGGGAAAAAATGCATTAAAAAAAATCTTGTAAAAATTCAAAGGAATCTTCAATTATATTTTTTTCATTATGGGGGATAAATCTTTTTATACAAAAAAATTATTTTTTCCACATAAAAATGCTAGATATATTCCTTGATTGAAAAATGAAAAGATGATACCTCATTTAAAAACAATTTGGTAAAAAGGTTAAAACATGTATAAAGATTTAATTTGATGATAATTAGATAATATTATAAAAATTTTGAAAACTGTTTTTATAAAACATTGTTTTGTTAGAATACATTTTTCTAACCAAAGAGAGAGATAATGTTGGATTTTCTAAAAAATATTTTCTTAATTTCATTATGTTCCAAATAGTGTAAAAATTCTTACAATACATAGGTATATAATGAAAAAATATATGAGAAGAATATAATTATAATTCATGATATATGGATCATAATGATTAATAAATGGAAGTACAATCATAAACAATCACAAAAATTGATGATATTGTAGCAATAAACACATAAAAATTTGGTAAATTTGGATCGTAATCCCCATTTGATAATTAAATTAAATGAATCTTAAAATAACATAAAATTTTTTATTATCCTTATATAACATGTTTAATAGATGTATATACACCTTGTACAAAAATATAAGTCCTAAAAAACATGTGTCTCAAGAAAAGCAAATTGAGACAAAACTACATTACTAATTTGGAAGCTTTTGAACAATAAAACCACATGAAATAAATATCATAAAATTGTTATATAAAAACACATATGTTTATGGATAATGATCATATATAATATTCATGGGAAGCTTATACACCACACAAAATAAAAAAGGAGGTAAATAATGCATAAGTCTTGCATAATTAATAGTGAAACTAGAAATCCTCATACATTATATCGTAACTTTCATTGTAAAAATTAAAAACTCTTGTATAATAAATATAATGTTATAATTAATCTATCTCAAAACCATATTCTTATATATCATCCAATATATTATTTTATTATGAATTTATATCACCAGTATATTAATAATTCCATGTTAATATAATGTTTTGGGTAAAAACAACATCGTTTTTAATAGATGTTTTAACTTGTTATCTTGATCCCCTTAGTATGATAATGAATTAATTATTCAAATAATTTAAAATATGATATAAATATCATATTTATTAAGTATATTAGTATTCATAATAATCTATAACTGATGGAAATATGAAATGGAATAAACCATTTATAGAGACAGTAGGTTATACATATGGATGAATGATGTTTTTGTTTTCTTATGGTATTCTCATTACAGTAGAATTATTATCTCATACATAAAATATAAATTTAATAATGAAATAGTTAATACATTCCATGTAATATGTAAATAAATCTATTTTTTTAGGAGGTGTTAGTCCTCACCTCTACAAACAATGTTATTGTATTCCGATAAAATGGAAAGAATAAAGTTTTATAATATTTAAACATTAAAAAAGCATAAAAACATAAAAAATATAACATATATTATAAGAAATAGTAATTAAATAATTATTTCCAATAATGTTAGGTTCTAATGGAAGAATGAATGATATATGTTCTCAAGGTGATAGTTTGTTGTACACACGAATGATGATTGTATATCTCATTTCATGGAAGTGTATTAGTGTTTTTCAAACTCTATATATAAATAAATATCATTATATTGAGAATACTTATGATATTATATTATCTTTAATGAAGAATTATTTAATGGGTGGATAACAAAATGAACAAAAATAAATATTGAAGGATGTTACCTCTTCTTTGGATAACTCCTATTAGTTTGCACTAACAGAATTCCATAGATATATTTCTAACCAAAAGGGAGGATTCTTGGTTTAGAGGATGAATTAGTGAATCTTATTTACGGTGGTTTTGGATAATACAATGGGCTTGATATTTGTTAATAAGTGAGAGGATTGAGTTCCCTTTTATAGTAGAGGAGGAGTGGTATTTTTGTAAATAAAAAAGATAAACAATCTTGAGATGTCTCTCTTAGATCATATTCTTCCAACATTGGTATTTTTTAGATAAAATGGAGGATTTTTTTGAAATATTTCCATAAAATAGATTTCTTTACAAATTTATATATTATTTGTCCACTTAGGTTAGTTTTTACCCACTAAGTAAAATCGTTTTTACCTTAATCATTGAAATTAGTTGTAGTTACCTTCACTAAAAGTTTTGGTGATATAATAATTTGACCATATTAGAAATTAGAAATTCTAATTTTCACAAATATTGAATCCATTTTTCCAAATTCAAATCACGTAATTAGATTAAATAATTTGACAATTAATCTTGAAGACCGGACGAAACAACGTGTTTTTAAAGGGAAAAGTTCCAACATTTTGTAGTGATTTTATACCCATTTTCAATGAGAAATTGATTCTAATGTCATAAATTGGATTTAATTATGTATTATTGAACTATTTATTTTTTAAAAACAATATTAAATATAATTTATCTAAATAAATAATCTATATGAAAATGCATATTTGATTTAAAATATTGTGTTTTTACTATTCACCATAATATGAATCTTTACATAAAATATCAAAAAATTAAACCGTTGTAAACTTTGATATTTCAATTATAATATTAAATTTTATTTCTTCAAATAAAAATTATAGAAGTGTGTGAAATTTTATTTAAAAGAGGTGTTTCATTAAAATGTGTAAAAATTTACTATTTAAAAAAATTACATATTTTTTATAAAATTATATTATTTCTTATCTTATACATATAAAATGTATTGGAAGGGTGTAAAAAATAATTACATGATATATAATATATAAAATTTATTAAAAACGTTCATCAAAAGTAGTTTTTTTTAATTTATTGACATCAAATGGTGTTTGTATATAGAAAAGTAAATTTCTTAGAAAAGGAATGTTTTTATTTTTATGTAGTTATTACTTTCATTTATAACTAATTGATAACTATTGAATTAATTTTATATACATGTTTAAATTAATTTTTCTTTTTTTAGTTATTATTATTCATAATTTTCAATCCAATGGCTAGTTGATTACTATAATAATATTTTACTAACAATATTAATAGTGTATTGTAACTTGGTAAGACATGATGTTACATATAAGAGAAACTATCAAAAGAACATGACATTGTGTGTAAAATAATCCAATCATGGTTTTGTGTGTACCAAAAGATAATCTAATGTTTACATGTAGTTCGATATTAAATTTGTTTTGCACATAACACAATCCAAACAATGATCTTTAACAAAACACATTATATATTTGGTGTTTTGTGAAATTCAAAATGTTGAAAATATTAAATTATTTCAAAAAAAATATTTCACAATATCTAAGGGTGATACATTTTACACCCTTGAAATGAATTTCAACCTCAAAATTATTTGTGTTTTCAATGGTTTAATATTTGAATGTTCCTTTCAATGTAACCCACATCATAAAATTGAATACTAATACTTCTTTTAAAAATGGAATGTTGGAAATATAAAGGTTACCCAAAGTAACTCATAAATATGTTTTCCCATAAGGGAACAATAGGTGGAATGTTATGATATGGACATGGAAGTAAAATATATATATCATGTTCTCATGGAGAGTTATATATAACATGGTAATGTAATGTTAATAATTAAAAATACTTAAACCAAAGATGAATTAAAATGGTAATTGTTAGCATTAAAAATGATAATAACATGAAAAAAGAAATTCAAGACCATTTTCCTAGAGTTTATGAATTTTTCACAAGTAGATATAATACAATGATTTTATTCCATTTCACATTTTCAATCTCACCATTTAGTTTTGATAAATTTTCACCTCTTAATCTGTAAAGACCCATAAATTTCAAGGCAAATTTTTCCTTAATTTTTTTTGGAATTTTACAAGAACGCAGTTTCTGACGGCACCTGATTCTGAGGCCCGGTGTGCCCGGAATCATTTTTCCGAAGTTTGGCTCAAGTACATTCAGTGAACGAACGAGGGGTTTTTTTTAACTTTTTAATCGGTGCCCGGAATCGAATTCTGAGGGCACCGATGGAATCGCAATGCCGGTATTTGCTTAGAAACGCCTTTTCCGGAGTTGTGTTTGCTCGGGTGTGGTTTTTAATTTTTGGGGTTAAGTTAAGAAATAAAGTAAAGTGGTGCGACAACATTATTTTTATTTCATTTAAATCCATTTAAAGCCACTTAAGCTAAGTTGAAGCGGATAGGGTGGAACTCAAAATATCCTACCCTCTTGGTGGATATTTGTGAGGTGGGGCCCACACGAGCCCCACCGTTTCTTTTCCTCTAAGTAACGCACCCGCGAAAACCCTTTTAAATGAAAGTCAACCGGTGCATTTCATAAATTCTTAACGCCCCTATTAATTGGGCAGTTAAGTCATTACTATTAATTCATCGAATTAATGGTTTGTTTCTTAACTTTGTTTTTCAATTGTTGGCATGGGAATAAAATAAGACCAACGCATATCTTTCTTGGGGGTGGATTGTTGAGAGGATTTGGAGAAACACTATCTTCATCATCCTTCGCGAAGAATGCGAAGAACGCTAGCCTTCAATGAAAGGGGACGAAGAACGCCGAACCCTTAGAGATCGACGACGCGACGGCGACGATTCTCCTTCCACGGCTTCTTCCACAAAGTTTCTTCCCCGAAACAATCTTCGATCATCAACTGCTTGAGGTAGGGGATTACGGTTCCTTAATTCTTTGTGAATTATATCCTCAACATGGATTTAATTGATGCAATTAAATCTATGTGTTTTTAATCCGGAGTTTGACGGTGCGACGCTGTGTACCGCAACAACAGCGACGGCCTTCCGCGATGCGACGATCCTCTTTTTCCGCGACGGTCATCTCCGCAACGAACTCACGTCCGACGACTACAAAGAGGTAGGGGTTGTTTATTTTTTAAAATCTTTGTGATTTATACCCGCGGTGTGTGATTAAAGTTGTTGTGAGACTTTTAAAACCGCAAACGCAGTGGGTGCGGACTAACGAACAAGTCTGAACCCACTGCCCCTTTCGTTCTTGGTGTGAGAAACAGAGGACATCGACAAAATCAATCCCACGGGCGACGTAAGGTCCTCACAGTGAAGGATGGACCCTGGGAAGGCTTTTGGCAAAGACGGTAAGGAATTCCGACCAGCGGAACTCATCCGGTGGTCCGCGGAGCAAATCGCCGGCACGCCACGCCGGCATGGCAGCACCGGCGGCGGAAGGCGGCGGCGCCCGACGCGCCGTCGATGAGAACCGTCGCGGCTTCAGTCGTGGCGAGGGATGGGACGCGGCCGGCTGCAGTGTCCGCTGGCAAGGGCGACCCCACGCGGGCCACGGTTTCTTCACGCGGGGGCAGTGCGCCCCCCACACCGCTCAGCCGTAACCGGCCGAGCCAATCCCTGGTGGTTGGGCCGCGCCCGTACCAGCTGGGCCAGGTCACGCCCAGGCCGGGTCGGGCCACCCAGGTCGGTCCGGGCCCAGACCCCCCATTTTTGGACCCTTTTCAGTCTTTTGCCCGTATCTTGAGATACGGGCCTCCGATCGACGGAACGTCAGTAGCGATGAGATCCTTGGACTGATATGGTCGTTTTGACATATTGCACTTAAGGTTTCAGAATACTTTGGGTTCGGCCGGGTTGGTTCGTGCACAGAACCAACCGGGCCCTCGGAGCGGAAACGCTCATAACTTGAACTCCAGACGTCCGATTGGCGTGCCATCAACTTTGATGGATTCCTCTAAGTGAGATGGATCTATGGCTTACTCCGCTCGAGGTTTGGATGTCGTCGGAGTGCAGTCGGGTTGGTTCGCTCACGAAACCAACCGGGCCCCTGGAACGAAAAAGCCAATCACTCACAGACCGGGCATCCGATTGACGCGCCGTCTGTCTCGTTGAATTCCTCTTGATGAGGCAGAACTTTTGGAATACTTCACTTGAGTTTTGGATGCAGTTGGATAGTGGCTGGGTTGGATTGCACCTGAAATCCAATCGGGCCCCTGGAACGGAAAAGCTGATAACTTTCAGACCGGACGTCTGTTTGACGAACCGTCAGCGGCGTTGGTGATCACGTGGAGAAACGGTCCCTATGAGTAACCCTATGAGATTTTGGGGTACAGTTTAGATTCGGTCGGGTTGGTTCGCACACGAAACCAACTGGGCCCCGGGGACGAAAAGGCGAGTAACTCACAGACCGAGAGTCCGATTGACGCACTGTCTGTTGCGTTGAGACCCCTGTGATGAGGCGTTCCTTTGAGATACTTCTTCGTGGAACCTTGTGATGCTTGTAGTATCGAACAGAAGCTCATGGAGCAGACCCTCCCGGAGGCGAGCGTGCAGAGTACGGAGACCGTGTAGCCGGTTGAGACCTGACGACTGCTTGACCGATCGACTCGGTGTGTTTCGGATAGGCCACTGGGGAGCGCTTGGTTGTAGCAGCAGACCCACGGCGGAGGAGTGCTTGGTTGTAGCGGTAGACCCGTGGTACTCAACAGAAGGAGTACCTCTAGAGGCTATGAGGGGTGAGCGCTTGGTTGTAGCGGCAGACCCACAGCGGAGGAGCGCTTGGTTGTAGCGGCAGACCCGCAGTACTCAACAGAAGGAGTGCCTCTGGAGGCTATGAGGGGGAGCACTTGGTTGTAGTGGCAGACCCATGGTGGTAAGCGCTTAGTTGTAGCAGCAGGCTCATAGTACACGACAGGAGGAGTACCTCAGCAGTCTTAGGTTAGTGAGAAGTACCTCAGAGTCGTGACAGGACCACTATACACTCCAGAGACAGGGCTCTTTAGCAGTTACGGTTTCGATAATGAAAATCCTGGTTTGAGCTGAGTCTATGACCTTTGTGTTTACCTCTTGATTGAGTTGGGTCACTTGATAACTTGGGTATATGTATGGGCATATACCTAGGTAGTAGTTATCCGTTGATTTCATAATCTTGTGTTTCCTCATGATTGAGATGGGTTACTTGAAAACTTAGGTATATGTATGGTCATATACCTAAGTAGAGGTTATCTGTTGAGATCTTATTTGTGGTTATCCTTGTTGGTTTTAGTGAGACCTTGAGGGTATCGGGGTCCCTACTGAGTAGCTTATACTCACCCCTGCATGGGCTGTGCCCGCACTACGTTGTGTTGGTTGCAGACGACGGACAGTGCTGATCGCGGTTGAGGCTAGCGGAGCAAGTCAGTACCCGGGGGTGGACCACTGGGCGGAACATACTCGGAGTAGATGGTAGGACCCGAGGAGCTGTGGAGGCTATCTGTACTCACCCTTCATGTGAAACTTCCATTGGACGGCTCGACGTAGCGGCTTTACTTTCAGTTGTTGTTTTCCCTTTCCAGTTGTACTTTACATCAGTTTGGGTTTGTATTCCGGGCCACTTACTTTTCCGTACTTACTTTGTATCAGCTCTTACTTAGTGTTTACTTCTACTGATTGCTTTCTCTATGGTGTTTTTTACTTTAAAAAGGCAATGCCTTCCATTTTTACCAGGATTTATGCCTTGGTGCTAGTCGCCAGCCCCTGGCCTATGGAAGGCGGGCTTGGGGTAGTCACAGCACGGGCCCTGAGGATGGGTTGTGACAAATTGGTATTAGAGGGAGGTTGGTTCTACTGCAGAACTCAGGACTCTGATCTTTTTCTATGTGAAGCAATAGTGTTGAGATTATTGAGTGCAGTTATCAGTCTAGGGAGTCCAGTGTTGGTGCGGCGGCCGACGTATCTGTACACCAGGACCCTGACTTCTGATTTCCGACTTAATACACGAAAACACTGATTGTGTTTGTGTTTTCAAGGGTTTTCCCTTAAAACAGCTCAAACCGGGTCAGCTCACCATGTAAAAATCGTTTGACCATGTCACGTTGTTTCTTTCATGATGCCTTTTTACGGACGACCAGCTAGAGCCCAGAGGGATGTGCGTACTGATAGCCTGCCTAGCGACGAGGCTTTGGTACAGGGCCCTCTTGCAGTTGAGGCACCAGCGGTACTACCATACATTGGGCCACCGATGCCACTAGCCCCTGCAGTTGACGATGCATGCCACTTGAGCATGCTGTAGGAGTTCCAGTGCCAGAGGCCACCCAGGTTCTAGGGAGAGACGGACCCGCAGGCGGCTGAGGATTGGCTTGAGGCTGTGGTGAGAGTCTTCATACTAGTAGGGACGCCAGTAGACTTCATAGTGATCTTTGCTTCTAGCCTTCTTCAGGTAGCAGTAGGCAGGTGGTGGAGCCACTTGTTCCAGTTTTGCGATGAGATGACCTTCACATGGGAAGACTTCGAGACCTTCTTCAGGGTGGAGTTTGTGCTAGTAGCTCTACACCCTAAGCGTGTACAGGAGTTGTTGCCTTTGCCACATAATTTTTTATCAATAGCCGAGTCATTTGTGGGAAGTAAACAGATGATGCAGAGGTCCAAGAGGACCAGATCCAGCTGTACGAGGAGCAGGAAGTGTTATGAATGTGGCAGGAAGGGTTACCTTGCACGTGACTATCTGACCCCCCGCACAGTCGATCCGCAGGCTTTAGAGGATCCACCGAGGCGGAAGCAGTGGCAGGTGCTTGAGCAACAGCCAAGTAGTGGAAAAGGCAGTAGAGCTCCGGGAGCAGGTGGACAGGAGTGGAACTAGTGGATACATCCCTTGTACTTCTAGTTCCATGTTGTTGTTGTTTTCGTGTCATTATACTATGAGCTGCAATAATAAAAAGACACTTATCTTTGTTTTCTTTCTTGTCCTTTTTTTTGGTTGATACTGAGTGGTCCTGGTTAAGACTGTTGACTTGACCCTCACATTCGAGATTTCTACTGGAGGAGACCCAGTGACCTCACACTGATGCAGACAGTGTGACTCGACCCTTGGAGGTGAGAGTGACAGTTGGATCTCTTGGTAGTTACGTCGAGGCCTTACGACGTCATCCATGGCATGAATGCATCATTCATGCCAGGATTGACTGTATTAGGCAATGGGCATGGTTCATCCAGGGGATGAGACCGAGTTTCTCTTTTCAGAAAAGGATAAATTTTAGCAGCACTTTCAGATCGTAGGCAAGGAAGGTGCAAATCATCCAGGAGCAGATGAAGACTGCACCATGCAGTAAGAAATGGGAAACCGGCGCCAGTCTTGAGACTCGGGCGTGTTAAATGTTTCAATAAGAGGAAGCTTGAAGGAGAGATGAGTCTGCGAAGCAGCAGACGTGGAGGCAGAGCTAGGAGAGAAGCATGAGGTGGTGTGCGTTTTAACATGCTACAACCACCCGCCTTAGTTGTCCCCGCCAGGCTCAGGGAGCTGGAGGGTGGGGGAAGAGAGTAGCTGCATGCGGTCAAGGAGAGTGACCCAATGGCTCTAAGAATGATTCAAGGGACAGTCTGTGTTCACTACTAGCTGTCGTAGTAACAGATGCTGATACGAATCATTCCTTCCTTCCACGAATTTTTTCCCAGACCTAGAGTTTCCGGTAATCCGTAGGCTTGACCCTCACGTCTGGAGATACCTTGGGAGAAGACTCGATAATCACACTTACGCTGACAGTGTGGTCAGACCCTCGAGGCGAGAGTTTCGGTTAGAATCTCTTAGTGGCAGCGTCTAGGCCTTACGACGTTGGTTTGAGTATGGACTGGGCAATCATAGTTCATACACAGATTGAAGGTATTAGGCAAAAAGGTTGTGGTTTAACTATGACATCGGGATGGGTTTTCCTTGGTCGGTGAAAAGGAAACCCCAGGCAGCACAGGATAAACTCATGCACAGGAGGGTGTGACTGATCACTCTTGAGTTGGTCAACCTTACCTTCGTGGCAACAGTCTTTTTGAGTTTCAGTTCTAACAGGAACTTGAGACCTCTAGAGTTCGAGGATGATGATCACGTCCTTATACGAGTCTCACCTTGACGATGTTTACGAAGATGTGGTCGAGGCGACAAGTTATCTCCGAAGTTCGACGAGCCTTTCTAGGTCCTCAACTGTATAGGAGAGGTAGTTTACCACTTGACCCATCCACCTTAGTTGCATCAGGTGCACGACGACTTCCACGTATCTCAACTAAGGAGATACGTGCGTGATCCTTCACGTATCATCGACCATGGGGAACTGAAATTTGGCGATGGGATGACTTTCCCGGAGGTTCCAGTGGGAATCGAGGATCGACAGGAGTAGATTCTGCGAAGATGGTTGATTCCTCGGGTGCATTTTCAATGGCAGTACGGGAACCTCCAGGTGAGCACATGGGAGTGGAAGGCTCAGATGCGTGCTCAGTACCGTGTTGTATCCCTAGTTTGTGTTAAAGCTTTACGGGGATGTAAAGCCCTGAGGTGGGAGTAATTTAAAGACCCGGAAATTTCAAGGGAAATTTTTCCTTAATTTGCTTTGAAATTTTATAAGAACACAGTTTCTGATGGCACCTGATTTCGAGGCCCGGTGTGCCCGGAATCATTTTCCAAAGTTTGGCTCGGGTACGTTCAGTGAACGAATGAGCGGGTTTTTCTAAATTTTGAATCGGTTCTCGGAATCGAATTTCGAGGGCACCGATGGAATCACAGTGCCGGTATTTGCTTAGAAACGCCTTTTCTGGAGTTGTGTTTGCTCGGGTGTGGTTTTTAATTTTTGGGGTTATGTTAAGAAATAAAGTAAAGTGGTGCGACAACATTATTTTTATTTCACTTAAATCCATTTAAAGACACTTAAGATAAGTTGAACCGGATAGGGTGGAACTCAAAATATCCTACCCGCTTGGTGGATATTTGTGAGGTGGGGCCCGCATGAACCCCACCGTTTCTTTTCCTCTAAGTAACACACCCACGAAAACCCTTTTAAATGAAAGTCAGCCGGTGCGTTTCATAAATTCTTAATGCCCCTATTAATTGGGAAGTTAAGTCGTTACCATTAATTCATCAAATTAATGGTTCGTTTCTTAACTTTGTTTTTCAATCGTTGGCATGGAAATAAAATAAGACCAACGTATGTCTTTCTTGGGGGTGGCTTGTTGAAAGGATTTGGAGAAACTCTATCTTCATCCTCCTTCTCGAAGAACGTGAAGAACTCGAAGAACGCGAAGAACACTGGCCTTCGACGAAAGGCGACGAAGAACGCCGAACCCTCAGAGATCGACGACGCGACATCGTGTACCGCGACGCCGACGATTCTCCTTCCACGGCTTCTTCCGCAATGTTTCTTCCCCGCAACAATCTTTGATCATCAACTGCTTGAGGTAGGTGATTACGGTTCCTTAATTATTTGTGAATTATATCCTCAACATGGATTTAATTGATGCAATTAAATCTGTTTGTTTTTAATCCGGAGTTTGACGGCGCGATGTCGTGTACCGCGACAACAGCGACGCCCTTCGCGACATGGCGATCCTCTTTTTCCGCGACGGTCATCTTCGCGACGAACTCACGTCTGATGAATACGACGAGGTAGGGGTTGTTTATGTTTTTTAAATCTTTGTGATTTATACCCGCGGTGTGTGATTAAAGTTGTTGTGAGACTTTTAAAACCGCTAACGCAGTGGGTGCGGACTAACGAACAAGTCCGAACCCACCACCCCTTTCGTTCTTGGTGTGTGAAACGGCAGACATCGACAAAATCAGTCGCACGGGTGACGAAAGGTCCTCACAGTGAAGGATGGACCCCGGGAAGGCTTTTGGTGAAGAAGACAAGGAATTCCGACCACCGGAACTCATCTAGGGGTCCGCGGAGCAAACCGCTGGCGCGTCACGCCGGCACGGCGGCGCCGGCGGCGGAAGGCGGCGGCGCCCGGCACGCCGCCGAGGAGAACCACCGTGGCTTCAGCCGCGGCGGCGGCCGGGAGACCCGCAACCACGTGGGTCCGGCGAGGAACGGGACGTGGCCGGCTGCCGCGTCCGCTGGCAAGGGTGGCCCCACGCGGGTCGCGGTTCCATCACGCGGGGGAAGTGCGACCCCCACGCCGCTCGGCCGTAACTGGCCGAGCCGACCCCTGGCAGCCGGGCCGCGCCCGCACCGGCCGGGCCGGGTCGCGCCCAGGCCAAGCCGGGCCACCCAGGTCGTGCCGGCCGGGTCGGTCCAGGCCCAAACCCCCTGTTTTCAGACCCTTTTCGGTCTTTTCCCCATATCTTAAGCTACGGGCCTCCGATCGACGCACCGTCAGAGGTGATGCGATCCTTGGATCGAGACGGTTGTTTTGACAAATCGCACTCAAGGTTTCAGAATACTTTGGGTTTGGCCAGGTTGGTTCGTACACGGAACCAATTGGGCCCTCAGAGCGGAAACACTTATAACTTCAACTCCGGACATCCGATTGACGTGTCGTAGACTCTGATGGATTCCTCTAAGTGAGATGGATCTTTGGCTTACTCCACTCAAGGTTTGGATGTAGTTGGAGTGCATTCGGGTTGGTTCGCTCACGAAACCAACCGGGCCCCTGGAACGAAAATGTCAATCACTCACAGACCGGGCGTCCGATTGACGCGCCGTCTATCTCGTTGAATTCCTCTTGATGAGGCAGAACTTTTGGAATAATTCACTTGAGTTTTGGATGTAGTTGGATAGTGGCAGGGTTGGATTGCACCCGAAATCCAACCGGGCCCCTGGAACAGAAAAGCTGACAACTTTCAGACCGGACGTCCGTTTGAAGAACCGTCAGCGACGTTGGTGATCACGTGGAGAAACGGTCCCTATGAGTAACCCTATGAGAGTTCGGGGTATAGTTGAGATTCGACCGGGTTGGTTCGCACACGAAACCAACCGGGCCCCAGGGACAAAAAGTCTAGTAACTCACAGATCGGGCGTCCGATTGACGCGCCGTCTATTGCGTTGAGACCCCTGTGATGAGGCGGTCCTTTGAGATAGTTCTTCGTGGAACCTTGTGATGCTTGTAGTATCGACCAGCAGCTCGTGGATCAGACCCTCCTGGAGGTGAGTGTGGGAAGTATGGAGACTGTGTAGCCGGCTGAGACCTAACGACTGCTTGACCGATCGACTCGGTGTGTTTCGGATATCCCAGTGGGGAGCGCTTGGTTGTAGAGGCAGACCCACGGCGGAGGAGCGCTTGGTTGCTGCGGCAGACCCGAGGTACTCAATAGAAGGAGTACCTTTGGAGGCTATGAGGGGGGGGCGCTTGGTTGTAGCGGCAGAACCACGGCATAGGAGCGCTTGGTTGTAGCGGCAGACCCATGGTACTCAACAGAAGGAGTACCTCTGGAGGCTATGAGGGGGAGCGCTTGGTTGTAGCGGCAGACCCATGGTGGGAAGCGCTTAGTTGTAGCAGCAGGCCCACAGTACTTGACAGGAGGAGTACCTCAGCAATATTAGGCTAGTGAGCAGTACCTCGGAGTCGTGATAGGACCACTGTACAATCCAGAGACGGCGCTCTTCAGCAGTTACGGTTTCGATAATGAAAATCCTGGTTTGAGCTGAGTCTATGAACTTTGTGTTTACCTCATGATTGAGTTGGGTCACTTGATAACTTGGGTATATGTATGGGAATATACCTGGGTAGTAGTTATCCGTTGATTTCATAATCTTGTGTTTCCTCATGATTGAGATGGGTTACTTGATAACTTAGGTATATGTATGGGCATATACCTAAGTAGAGGTTATCTGTTGAGATCTTCTTTGTGGTTATCCTTGTTGGTTTTAGTGAGACCTTGAGGGTCTCAAGGTCCCTACTGAGTATCTTATACTCACCCCTGCACGGGCTATGCTTGCACTACGTTTTGTTGGTTGCAGATGACGGACAGCGCTGATCGCGGTTGAGGCTGGCAGAGCAGGTCAGTACCCAGGGGTGGACCACTGGGCGGAACATACTCGGAGTGGACAGCTGGACTCGAGGAGCTGCGGAGGCTATCTGTACTCACCCTTCAGGTGGGACTTCTAGTGGAAGGCTCGACGTAGCGGCATTACTTTCAGTTGTTGTTTTCCCTTTCCAGTTGTATTTTACTTCAGTTTGGGTTTGTATTCTGGCCCACTTACGTTTCCACACTTACTTTGTATCAGCTCTTACTTAGTGTTTACTTCTACTGCTTGCTTGCTCTGTGGTGTTTGTTTACTTTACAAAGGCAATACCTTCCCTTTTTACCAGTATTTACGCCTTGGTGCTAGTCGCCAGCCCCTGGCCTATGGAAGGCAGGCTTGGGGTAGTCACAGCATGGGCCCTGAGGAAGGTTCATGACATAATCCTTGAAATAAAGGTTAATTTTTGATCCGTGAAGCACTAAAATATCATGAGATCCATAAATAGAATTATAATTCATTCTATCTATCTTTATTTTTCAACACAAAATAATTTTTTTTATAGGTTATCCAATAAAAATAAATACTCACATGGTGAGATAGTACATTAATATATAAAACCTCATCCAAAGTTTAACTTAAACAATTCAATAAATGGTTAAACTTGTAACCCTTCAAAAATATTAAAATACAAAACATTAAAAAAAGAATCACTAAATCATATTAACATTGCCTCTAATATATCATAAAGTAGATCTTGGTTGTCACATAGCATACATGTGAATGTTTTTTCTCTTGAAACATATTAACCAAATGAATTACCATTATACCATATTTAAAACATGTATCATCCCTTAATACATATATTATTTGTTATATTCAATAAATCCAAAAAGGGTTTGAAATTCATCCATGATGACATAGAAAAATATTTATAAAAATCAATAATCAGTTACTTGGTAATTATTATAAGTCCCCAGCCTTAAACCTTACTTAATCTTGAGTTAATACAAGATTACACATTGAGGATCTTTCTAGGTTTAGAGTTTTAGAGAATTAGATCATAAAACTTGCATTACATTCCACATTTAAACAAAGTGGTTTTATAAAGATAGTATTCATTTTTTCCCATCAACAGAAACATATTTAAAATAAAACATGGATTCTTTCTTTACACTTCCTTGAAACTATCATCATATCATGTACCTTTCCCTTGACCTGTGAAAAACATTTCAAAAAAACTTGGGATGAGAATAAAAATCTTGGTAAGGGATATAAAAATTTGGAAAGGAAACATGAGTTCATATATACATAAGAATGAAATCATTCTTTACCCATAAAACATAGGCACTTTAACATACCTCATCAAATCATGAATAAATCATAGAAATCATAAGACATAAAAGGTAACTTGAGGCATTCATAACATTCTTACGTAGGGAGTAACCCTCTTGGTTATGTTTGGAATACCCACCACAGTATATTCCATAAATCTCTTTGGAGAAACCTTAATGTTTCACTCCTTCATGTTACCCAATGCATTGGAGAGCTATATCGGGTTCACCCGCCCTTAGTTTATAACGGAACCACCTGTCTTCATAATAATGCCCAAGAACCTCAACATAATCATATCACATAAAACATGCATAAAGGAAACATAGCATTTCCAACTTTCAATCACAAGATATCAATACAACACATTGATATAAAAACATTATGAAAACCATTTTCAAAACCAAAATAAAAGAAAATTAAAATATGGTATTTATTTTTCTTTTAAAAAAAGTTATGGCTTGTAGAGGAAGCCGAAACTCAAATAATGGTCACGGTGGTGGAGAAGTCGTTGCCACCACATACGTACGACAAAAACATTCCCTTTTGTTGTTTAGTAAAATGCTTCGTATAAAAAAGATTCCTTTTGGATAAATGTAAAAGTCAAAAAGGTTTATACACCATATAAAAGAAGGTTGTGTATAAAACAAAATATGCCTCAATGAAAGGAGATTGAGACGAAGTCCCATACAAAGATGGTATCCTTGGATTAAGGATAAATCAATTACATAATTATGTCTGAAAAACGAATACATGAAATATAAGTGGGTATTAAGTGTAATAAAATCAGAGGACATTCACACATAATCATAGAATGACATATTCAAGGAGTACAAGTTTATCCCAAAGAATCAAAATTGGGTTAAGAAGTTCCCTTGCAAAAATTTGACAGCCTGACGGCGTCAATTCAAAATTCAGAAAAAGAGTTGATGAGAGATAAAAAGGGTATCTCATCACTTGGACATAAAATTTAAATCACTAAGGATATAGAAGAAAATATCCCAACATAATTATATGTGAATTAAAAGACATAACAAAAGAAGTCTTTTAAAAAGAGGAGGGTGAAAGGTTCCCTTACCGACATGGGTATCTTTCGAAACATACACCCCGTGAAAGAAGGACAATACAACATTGATGTAAATACTCATAAATGAAAGTATATTACACAATGTGTAAAATAATGGGCTTTAAATACACCACTAAAAGGAAATTGTGGCAAATGAAGCATAAATCTCATGGGAATAAATGTGAGATTAAAATCCCTTACGAAAACTCGGCAGCCTAACGACGCCACTTAAAACTTCCAAAAATGGATTGATGAGATCAAATAGGGTCTCTCATCATATTACAATAAAATTTACAGAAAGAGGAATATAAAATAACATCCCCCATCATTAAAAATAGGAGTTTAAAAGAAGTGACATAAAGGAGAGTACTTAAAAAGAAAGAGAGAGGTTAGATATCTTACGAAAAATTCTGCAGCCTAACAGCGCCACTCAATACTTCCAAAATGTATTGATGAGATAGAATAGGGCCTCTCATCATATGAACAAAAAAATTACAGTAAGAGTAATATAAAATAATATCCCAATAACAAGAAAGATGAGCTTTAAAAATAATGACATAAAAAGTGTACTTGAAAAGAAAGAGAGGTGTAGGATCCGTTACCATGGGTCCGACTTGACTTGATCGTTCTTTAATGTCCTGAATAATAAAATTGAGTTAATTTATACTTGCTTAAGAACCTTTTCCAAGTTCATTATTCCTTTTATATCACTTATTTCCATGTTATAAACATTATGTAATCATTTTAGTTAATAATGTTTGTTTTGTCGTTATTTGGTTCTTAAGTCGAAAGTGGACTTCTTAAAATTACATGTTGTTCATGTGGTCAAAGGTTCATTATATCCAGAATTATATTCACGATTTGGATATCATATATATCATATATATCCAGAATATACATGTATTTATAATATTACATAATCATTTATAGGTAAGAAATGAAATGCACCGTTCATGGAGACGGTAAGCCGTACGTATGCATGAACGCTACTTTCATTTCTATGTCATATTAATGGAATTAAAACAAAATGAGAGATATATATATGTTATAATTCCAGAATGATATCCATAATTTAGATATAATATATTACATATATATCCATTATATATATGTACTTATAATAGTACATAACATTTTGAGATAAGAAATGAAATGTACCGTTCATGGAGACGGTAAGCCGTACGTACGCATGAACACTACTTCCATTTCTATTTCATATTTAATGGAATTAAAACATAATGATACATAATATTATTCAAATTCCAGTATGGTATCATATATAATATCATTAAATATATCCTTTATACATACCACATATGGTATTAACGAATCAAATCACTTTGAGGGGGCGGTAGTCCGCACTTCCTTAAATGAAGATATCACGTTTACCCAAAATAAAAACCATAAAGGTATGCCATAAATGAAAAATAAAGAAGCTTAAGTAAAACATAAACATATTATATATCATATATAAATATAGTGTCATCTTAATGTCCACCTTTGAAGGTTTTAGAAGAACTTTGAACAATCATCGTTTCGTGAGGCAGAAATTCTCCATCCACAGAAACAGTATGTTCTTTAACCATTAGATGTAGGTGTGTGTAAGTGTAGCTCAAAACCATCACATAACAATATCCTAGTATATTGAGGATAATTTTTTTGTTACAAAAGAAAATAATAAAAATATTTTACGGGGTTGTATAAGAAAAATAAAACAAAAGAACACAAGGGAAGACATTACCTTTAAATCGGGTAACTTCCTTTGATTTGAGATCAAAGGCTTCCTTGGAAAGGATTCTGCCCGAAGTGAGGCTTCAATGATGAAGAGATGGATGTGGAGAGATGAAATGGGCAGGGGTTGGATGAGCCAAAGGCTTTGGAAGTGTGGGTAAGGAGGTAGAGTTGGGGGCCTTTTATAAGAGGAGAGGAGGGGCACTCTTGGAAAGTAAAGAAATGTTACTTTATTTTAGAATGTGTTTCAGATTTTAAAGGTCCCACATTGATGTGTTTCACGGATAAGGTGATAAGGGTTAGAAATCCCCCCATCCAATAGGTTTTGGACATGTGTAGTTCTTATATTTTACATTATCTTTCCATTTTATTTAAATCGTTAAATAATGATGTCATCGATGCATCATAATGATGTCAGAAATAATTTAATTTATTTTATGTCTAAAAATTATTAAAAAATACTATGATGTAGAAAATCTTTTTAGCTTTCTAATTACTATTTATAGTCAAAATCCTGACTTTTATAACCCATGTAAAAATTGTTTTAGTAAAACGTCTCATGTTTGTGTCATTTTTACTTTAACATTAAATAAAAAGTTATTTATGTCATTTCCCAACCAAAGTGGCTCCATGGGGTCCCCAAGTTGACCCATGGATTGTCTTGGTCGGCCATGAAACATTCAATGAGGGTAGGACATGTGTCAATCTCATATCATATTATTAAAACATTATTTTTACCTTAAACTACACTAATTACCTCTAATCGCGATTAAGAACTTTAAAGTTACTATTCACCAAAAAAATTATTTTAATCTCATTGAACCACATTTTACTTCTTAATGACAACCATTTATGTCGGATTTTTGAAAATCAAGTCACAGAAGTGGCAAATTTTCATTTAAACGAAAAATCGGTTTCTTTAACTACCACTTAGTGGTTTAACTATTCATCAAAAAATTGAAGTTTTTCAGAAAAATTCCAAAACTTCACCCTAAGCTATATTGGATATTCTTAATTCAAAAATGATGTCTATTTTACAAAATTCAAAACATATAAGATGCATTAATTAATTTAATAATTAATTCCCGCTGTCAGAGCAAATAGCGTGTTTTTATGAAACAATAAGTATCAAAAGATTGACACTAGTTTAAGTCCGATTTCAAAGTGAAATTAATTCCAATGACCAAAATTGGATTAAATGGTAAAAATATATTCTACTTTAACTTTAAAACCAATTAAAAATATAATATAATCATATAAATAAATTAGATTAAAAAGTGGTTTTGAATTAAAATACAACATTTTTCACTATTCATTAAAAAATGAACTTTATCAGAAAAATACCAAAAATTTACACAAAGTAAATTTTGATGTCCCGATTCTAAAGAAGAATTTTATTTTGTCAAATATAACACATAAAATTGTTAAAAAGTGGATTTAAAAGAGGTTCTCCATTGAAAGGCGGTTAATCGACCTTTTAAAGAATATTAGAATGTTTATGCTTAAAAATTGGATTCATTCGCATTTTTAATCCTCTAACATTTATTGTAAAGAGTAAAAATATTTGACAAACATATATAATCATGTTTTTTAGTTCTGTTCATTACCGCCACTATAACGGCTAGGTGTTAACTACCATTAAAATAATATAATTTTATTATTAGAGTGCAACGTAAGATTCCCAAGAAACTTGTTGTTGCGTATTGGGTACTCTATCGAGCATAGCTTCCCCTTTAAAGTAATATTAATACTTTATTCAAAAATATGGATAAATATAAAAATGTCATATTCTTTATTTACCTGGGGTGTTACATCCTTCCCCCCTTTTGGGAATTGCGTCCTTGCAATTTTAAAATTGGGCTCGGAAACATCCTTGAAAGTCCCACATCAGAACAAGAGTCGGTAAAACAATCACTTTAAAAAATAAATAAAGATAAGTACAGAGGTCACCCAAGTTAACCCATACTAGGATTCCAAGTATGAAAATATGGACATGGAGGAAAAAACAAAGGGTCATGTTTTGATGGAGAGTGATAGTAAACATGTCTAGGAGAAAGTTAACCACAAGATAATCACAAACTTCTGATGGGTTAAACGGTATTCGATTCCCCAGTAGGAAAATTTAACAGACAACATTTTTGTTTTAAGTTACTCTTCATTGGGTAATTTATTTTTTGAGCTTAACTAAATCATAATGAAACATACTTACTTGTCACGTAGACTTTCAACTTTTACTAGATTCCTTAATCAAACTCATATTTTCTCCAAAAGACGAGTTTTTAGGAAGACTTGTTCGCATTAAGTGTACTATAATCAACTTCCTGAGAATCACCTAATCCACAAAAGAGAACTATATACTTTCCATGTCTTTATACTTTAACCAAAACCAAAACCAAAATGGTTAGTACATGATCAGATAATCTAGAAAAGGATAACCCTTTATAAAAAGAAAATCTATTCTTAATCCCATATCCTCGATGATAGGTTAATCATTTCCATAGATAACCCAAAATAAACATACTCTTGATTCCAAAAATCATATAACTAAAAATAATTAGTCAAACTAACCAGGGACTTCACATAGTCCAGTGGTAGGCGATAAATACCAGTCGCACTTTGGTTGTGGGTTCGATTCCCGCAGCTTTGTCCGGCGCGACGGGTTGTCACACGGTCTGTGTGTTGTCCTTTTTCCAAAACTATATAATTCTTAAAACATTACCCAAAACGAGATAAAATCTTCAAAAATGATCATAACATATTTTAATCTCAAGTTTATCTCATGCCTTTAATTTTCCATCATAACATATAATAACCCATAATTACCTCAAAAAGTAAGGATCATATAATCTCTAATGGTTACCTTTATAATTATTACCTGAACTTTCACATCGATTGGTCATCTCGTACATGATGCATTACAGATCATACCAAGGTTCAAGTGGTTGATCATGACTCCTTGATAGTTGTTTTAGAACAACCACGCGTTTCCTCATTGAATCCCCCATTTTATCTAGTATCTTAATCAGAGAACCACCATAGTTTCTTTCAAACTTGTTGTCACTTTGGTGCCTGCTAGATCCATACATTCACTAAAAATAGAAATGTCAGTGTGAGTATATCAACAAAACCATCATGTACTAATGAGGAAGATAAACACTAAGATATACTTACTCATTCACTTTATCTAAAACTAGGACTCTTTCTGAAATTCTAACAATTATGGTAATGTCACTTATGCTTAAAGAATACCCTAACCTCTAAAGTTATCTAAACTGACCTCTAATTCCAACTATAAGGCCCCAGCCTTAAACCTTACTTAATCTTGAGTTAATACAAGATTACACATTGAGGATCTTTTCAGGTTTAGAGTTTTAGAGAATTAGATCATAAAACTTGCATTACATTCCACATTTAAGCAAAGTGGTTACATAAAGATAGTATTCATTTTTTCCCATCAACGGAAACATATTTAAAATAAAATATGGATTCTTTCTTGACACTTCCTTGACACTATCATCATATCATGTACCCTTCCCTTGACCTGTGAAAAACATTTCAAAAAAACTTGGGATGAGCATAAAAAGCTCAGTAAGGGATATAAAAATATGGAAAGGAAACATGAGTTCATATATACATAAGAATGAAATAATTCTTTACCCATAAAACATAGGCACTTTAACATAACTCATCAAATCATGATTAAATCATAGAAATCATAAGACATAAAAGGTAACTTGAGGCATTCATAACATTCTTACATAGGGAGTAACCCTCTTGGTTACGTTTGGAATACCCACTACAGTATATTCACTAAATCTCTTCGGAGAAACCTTAATCATTAACTCCTTCGTGTTACCCAATGCATTGGAGAGCTATATTGGGCTCACCCTCCCTTATTTTATCACATAACCACCCGTCTTCATAATAATTCCCAATAACCTCAACATAATCGTATCACATAAAACATGCATAAAGGAAACATAGCATTTCCACCTTTCAATCACAAGATATCAATACAACACATTGATATAAAAACATTATGAAAACCATTTTAAATACCAAAATAAAAGAAAATTAAAACTTGGTTTTTATTTTTCTTTTAAAAAAAGGTATGGCTTGTAGAGGAAGCCGAAACTCAAATAACGGTCATGGCGGTGGAGAAGTCATTGTCGCCGCATACATACGAAAAAAACATTCCCTTTTGTCATTTAGTAAAACGCTTCATATAAAAAAGATTCCTTTTGGATAAACGTAAAATTCAATGGGGTTTATACACTATATAAAAGAATTTTGTGTATAAAACAAAATTTTCCTCAATGAAAGGAGATTGAGATGAAGTCCCATACAAAAACGGTATCCTTGGATTAAGGATAAATCAATTACATAGTTATGTGTGGCAAACAAATACACAAAATATAAGTGGGTATCAAGTGTAATACAATCAGAGGACATTCACACATAATCATATAACGAAATATTCAAGGAGTACAAGTTTATCCCAAATAATAAAAATTGGGTTAAGAAGTTCCCTTGCAAAAATTCGACAGTCTAACGGCGTCACTTCAAAATTCAGAAAAAGAGTTGATGAGAGATAAAAAGGGTATCTCATCACTTGGAAATAAAATTTAAATCACTATGGATATAGAAGAACATATCCCAACATAATGTTATGTGAATTAAAAGACATAACAAAAGAAGTCTTTTAAAAAGAGGAGGGTGAAAGGTTCCCTTACCGACATGGGTATCTTTCGAAACATACACCCCATGAAAGAAGGACAATACAACATTGATGTAAATACTCATAAATGAAATTATATTACAGAATGATTAAAATAATGGGTATTACATACACCACTCAAAGGAAATTGTGGAAAATGAAGCATAAATCTCACGGGAATAAAATTGAGATGAAAAATCCCTTATGAAAACTCGGCAGCCTAACGACGCCACTTAAAACTTCCAAAAATGGATTGATGAGATCAAATAGGGTATCTAATCATATTAAAATAAAATGTAAAGCAAGAGGGATATAAAATAACATCCCCCATAATAACAAAGATGAGCTTAAAAGAAGTAACATAAAGGATAGTACTTAAAAAGAAAGAGAGAGGTTGGATCTCTTACGAAATATTCGGCAGCCTAACGGCGCCACTCAAAACTTCCAAAATGGATTGATGAGAGAGAATAGGGCCACTCGTCATAAGAACATAAAAATTACAGTAATATTAATATAAAATAATATCACAATAACAAGAAAGATGAGCTTTAAAAGGAATGACATAAAAGAGTGTACTTAAAAAGAAAGAGAGGTGTAGGATCCCTTACCTCGGGTCCGAATTGACTTGATCATTCTTTAATGTCCTGAATAATAAAGTTGAGTTAATTTATACTTTCTTAAGAACCCTTTTCAAGTTCATTATTCCTTTTATATCACTTATTGCCATTTTATAAACATTATTTAATCATTTAAGTTAATAGTGTTTGTTTTGTCGTTATTGGGTTCTAAAGTCGAAAGTGGACTTCTTACAATTACATGTTGTTCGTGTGGTCAAAGGTTCATTATATCCAGAATTATATTCATGATTTGGATATCATATATATCATATATATCCATAATATATATGTATTTATAATATTATATAATCAATTAGAGTTAAGAAATGAAATGCACTGTTCATGGAGACGGTAAGTCGTACGTACGCATGAACGCTACTTTCATTTCTATGTCATAGTAATGTAATTAAAACTAAATGAGATATATATATATTTTTTATAATTACAGAATGATATCCATAATTTATATGTAATATATTACATATATATCCATTATATATATGTACTTATAATAGTACATAACATTTTGAGATAAGAAATGAAATGTATCGTTCATGGAGATGGTAAGTTGTACGTACGCATGAACGCTACTTCCATTTCTATTTCATATTTAATGGAATTAAAATATAATGATACATAATAGTATTTAAATTGATGTATGGTATCATATATAATATAATTAAATATATCCTTTATACATACCGCATATGGTATTAACGAATCAAATCACTTTGAGGGGCGGTAGTCCACACTTCTTTAAATGAAGATATCGCGTTTACCCATAATGGAAACCATAAAGGTATGAAATAAATGAAAAATACAGAAGCTTAATTAAAACATAAACATATCATATATCATATATAAATATAGTGTCATCTTAATGGCCACCTTTGAAGGTGTTAGAAGAATGTTGAACAATCATCGTTTCGTGAGGCAGAAATTCGCCATCCACAGAAACAGTATGTTCTTTAACCATTAGATGTAGGTGTGTGTAAGTGTAGCTTGAAACCTTCACATAAAAACATCCTAGTATATTGAGGATACCGTTGTTGTTACAAAAGAAAATAATAAAAAGAGTTTAGGGGGTTGGATAAGCAAAATAAAACAAAAGAACACAAGGGAAGACATTACCTTTAAATCGGGTAACTTCCTTTGATTTGAGATCAAAGGCTTACTTGGAAACGATTCTGCCCAAAGTGAGGCTTTAATGATGAATATAGGGATGTGGAGAGATGAAATGGGCAGGGGCTGGCCGAGCCAAAGGCTTTGGAAGTGTTGGTAAGGAGGTAGAGGTGGGGACCTTTTATAAGAGGAGAGGAGGGGCACTCTTGGAAAGTAAAGAAATGTTACTTTATTATAGAATGCGTTTTGGATTTTAATGGTCCCACATTGATGTGTTTCGAGTATAAGGTGATAAGGGTTCACAATCCCCCCATCCAATAGATTTTGGACATGTTTAGGTCTTATATTTTACATTATCTTTCCATTTTATTTAAATCGTTAAATAATGAGGTCATCGCTGCATCATAATGATGTCATAAATAATTTAATTTATTTAATGTCTAAAAATTATAAAAAAATACTATGATGTTGTAAATCTTTTTAGATTTCCAATTACTATTTATAGTCAAAATTCTGACTTGTATAACCCCATGTAAAAGTTTGTTTAGTAAAACATCGCATGTTTGTGTCATTTTTACTTTAACATTAAATAAAAAGTTATTTATGTAATTTCCCAACAAAAGTGGCTTCATGGGGTCCCCAAGTTGACCCATGGATTGCCTTGGTTGGCCATGACACATCCAATGAGGGTAGTACATGTGTCAAGCTCATCTCATATTATTAAAACATTATTTTTACCTTAAACTACACTAATTACCTCTAATAGCGATTAAGAACTTAAAAATTACTATTCACCAAAAAATTATTTTAATCTCATTGAACCACATTTTAATTCTTAATGACAACCATGTATGTCAGATTTTTGAAAATAAAATCACAGAAGTGGAAAATTTTCATTTAAACGAAAAATCAGTTTCTTTAACTACCACTTAGTGGTTTCACTGTTCATCAAAAATTGAAGTTTTTCAAAAAAATTCAAAAACTTCACCCTAAGATATATTTGATATTATGAATTCAAAAATGATGTCTATTATAAAAAATTCAGAACCTATAAGATGAATTAATTAATTTAATAATTAATTCCCGCTATCAGAGCAAATAGCGTGTTTTTATGAAACAATAAGTATCAAAAGATTGACACTAGTTTAAGTCCGATTTCAAAGTGAAATTAATTCCAATGACCACAATTGTATTAAATGGTAAATATATATTCCAATTTAACTTTAAAACCAATTAAAAATATAATCTAATCATATAAATAAATTAGATTAAAAAGTGGTTTTGAATTAAAATACAACATTTTTCACTATTCATTAAAAAATGAACTTTATCGGAAAAATGCCAAAAATTTACACAAAGTAAATTTTGATGTCCCGATTCTAAAGAAGAATTTTATTTTGTCAAATATAACATATAAAATTGTTAAAAGGTGGATTTAAAAGAGGTTCTCTATCGGAAGGCGGTTAATCGACCTTTTAAAGAATATTAGAATGTTTATGCTTAAAAATTGGATTCATTCACATTTTTAATCCTCTAACATTTATTATAAAGAGTAAAAATATTTTAAAAACATATATATTCATTTTTTTGTTAGTTCTATTCATTCCCGCCACTATAACGGCTAGGCGTTAACTACCATTTAAAATAATATTATTTTATTATTAGAGTGCAATGTAAGATTCCCAAGAAACTCGTTGTTGCGTATTGGGTACGCCATCGAGCATAGCGTCCCATTTAAAGTAATATTAATAGTCTATTCAAAAATATGGATAAATATAAAAATGTCATGTTCTTTATTTACCTGGGGTGTTACAATTATCACTATCTAATTTACTTTTTCCATTATCATCTCATTATCGAAACTAAATATATTTTTCTCAACATCAGGAACACATTAAGGGTTATCCTACCTCAATCAAAATATCACTTTTACATTAAAAAATCAATGTCATTAGTACAATTAAATATATATTTTCAATTATATTATTGAATACACATACATCATTATTCATATAACATAATTATTAAATTATAATAAATATACACTTTGACCATAAAAATTTACTCTTAAACCATTAATTAGTCATTATCTTCCTATTCCATAATAACCCTTTCCAAGATTAGGATATATGAATCAAATATTAAGGTTCCTAAACCAATATTTACTCATACTTACTGTGTTTAATGTAAATTATACTTTCAAAACATCACATACCTATGAAATTTCATTCATGATCTCTTTATCTTCAGCAGTATAAGAAACATTTATATAACATTTCAAACTATCTTCATGGTAATTCCAATTACAACATCAGTTTCCATAATTCATATACCTTCCACATATGAAACATTCAATGATAACCCAATTCCTTCTGGTTCCCACGATTTACTAAGATAAAAAATTATCATGTGAGCAATAATTATCAGGGTAGAAAATAACATAATAATGAAGTATTACTTATATGATGTGTAAGTAATGCCACATTTTAATTCAATGACACGTTAGTATTATCCTTATAGAAATACATTGAAATATCCTTATGAGTACCCATACAGAGGTTATTAATGTTTTATCATCCTATTTTCCAATTATTGAATAAAAATTCACTTTGATACAGATTATAGTTACCCAATCATAACATAAATTGATAATACATCATTTTAGATGGATATTCAGAATATTTCAAAAGTATATTCCCATGGAATTTAATATTTTTCTGTATTTGGAAACATTGGACATATTATTATAACTTGGTGAAATATCTTCAATGTGTCCCACAAATATCTTCACATTTCATACATTTACTTTAAACCATTATTCAAAACATGGGGAAAGGAAACATAAGAAAGGGTGAAAATAGATTCCTATTAAGGGTAAATAAAGGATATATGAAGGAATAAAATGACAATAAGGGTGTGATAACATGAGAATAAAATTATAATATAATACCATGCATTTCAAAGACCATATATAGGAGTCATTGAATAATTATTAGAAGTTCATAAGACATAAATCGTAAGGAAATCAAGAGGATTATCCATCAGAGAATAAAAATAAAATAAGACATAGATTTTTTGGACACATATATGCCTATAAATTCATTCACTTTAATTCAAGCATTATTTCAAAAACCTATCAATGAACATCATGTGCAGAGACTCGTCCTTAGTATGCTCAAAGCCAGTCTTAACTACCCCTACATTGGAATAATTACAAGTAAATAAAGCTTGAAAGATTGGTAATTTTATTCATTTAGTAAAACATGATACATTCATGAGTCTTATATTATAAATTAATACACTAATTATAACATTATTATTTATTTTAAAGATAAATTTATTTAATCTTGTGTCTCCTTTCATATCATTATTAGTAAACTCCTTGGATTCCTGGGGATGGAAATAAAAATATAGTGAGATAAAATTCTCAATAAAGTAAACAATATAGTGGTCCCTATAATAGGTAATGATAAAAATTAATTCAAGGTGAATAATTAATAACAAATTCCATTTAAAACATAATCTTGATCCTAAAATGATTAAAATATAAGTTGATCAAATAACGTAATATAAATAATAAGATGAGAAAGATCATTCACTATTAATATTATACTAATAAAATAATCACATGGATTATAAATATCTAATCACATAATGTGTGAATGTATAATGAGTTATATCATAAACATGCCATCAAGAATTCATCCAAGACACCATATATAATCGGGTAGGAAATTAGGAAAAACCCATACTACTTTGTCTCATGAGACCAACTAATACATCGAGGGTATATTTTAGGCCCCACCCGACACTTACTAAGTCCAATTCATTACTCTTTTGAAATGGGTGAAACATAATAAACATAAAAATTCATATTAAGAACTAGAATAAAAAATGTGAATACTTTAACCATAAACTATGAATGGTATTAAAATATAACAGCCATAGTAAAAATAAATCATTAAAAATTCAATGAAATATGTTAAATGATGTCATAAGAGATCATACTCAATTATGAATAATATCAAATAGAGGTAGTTTACATATATTAAAATACTCAAATAAAATCATTGAAATATTTTGATGGAAATACCTTTATTATTACAAAACTATTTATATAAAAAATCCATGCAATTGTAAATAAAATAATTTCATTTGTAAATAACCACAAAAACATGTAAAGGAATATTTAAAACATTTAGTATTAATTATGAAATAAAAATCCACACATGTTGTATAAGTTAAAATAACATTCCAAATTGTTTTATAAAAATGTCATAAATTACCTCATTTGGAAAATGATGAAAAACTCATTTAACAAGTAAAATATGGGTAAAAAGATATAATAAATTTTTATTGTTATAGAAAAAATAAAATTGAATTATTTTTAATAAAACATGTATTCGTATGAAAAAAATTTCCCCAGTAGAGACTTAAACATGAAAAATCTCAAATTTTAATGAGATTGTGAAACAACTGTTACCTTAGGCTCAATTCCCTTTTCCTATATTTGAACATCTAGTTTAATGGTTTAAAAATTTTATTAATTTATACCAGAACCATATTAGTATTTATGAAATTATATATTATCCTATTATATTAGTTTATCAACAATTTCATAATAATATTTCGTTAATACCCATGTTTTGGGTGATAATTACCTCATTTTCCTATGCATGTTTCATCTTTTACATCATTATTATAGTTCATAGGATACAATTACACCATATCCAATATGATATTAATAGCATATATATCATATTTATTTATTATATAAATTTTTATAATCAATATTTATTGGTGAACATATGAAATTAATCGCATCGCACAGTTTCGACGGTAGGTCACAGATACACATAGGCAGGGATATCATTCCCACAACGATGAAAGTGTAAGGAAATATATGATATAATAATTTTTATATAATAAATATCATGATATATTTATTATTTTTATAAATTATATCATTCATTATATTAATCAAAATAATGGTTTTGTAAAAAACAATACACCACAGTGTGGAGATGGTAAGTCGTGCATACCCACGTGTGGTGCATTAATTTTTCTTAGGATAGAGAAAAGGTGGAATGTATTTATCCAATAATAAATATAAAAACTCATAATATGTATTATAATCAATTTATTACTTTCTTATGGAAACAACACATGAAGAACAAGAATAAGAAAAAATGATCTTGAATTAGTTCGTAAAAAAAATTACAAATTCTTCAGTGGAATTCCTTTAGATCTCATGTTATGTGATATAGAGATAATATTTTTGGTAGACCAGGACCACCACAACTAGTATAAGGATATATAAAGAAGAAAATTGTTGGTTTTTTTCAATATAGAAGGATAAATGTGGTGTGAGTATGTGAGGGTGGATATTTCCTTTTATAATTGACGTGAGGGGAACTTTGAGAAAGTCTCAAGATATTAAATCGATATAAATTAATCTTCAATTAAAAATGGATACAATTTGATTTAATTAGAAGATAATATGAGGATTTTTCTAAATCCTCTCATATAATAATTTTCAGACATATTTTGGACACCTTCATACCAATTTATTTTGGTTCTAACCCTTTTTCAATCCCATTATCTCTTACAATGACAGTATGTATTTTTACTCTTTGAAGATTAATATAGTTTCTAGAAATTTATAAATGAATGAAAAATAATCCATGGATGATATTTTAAATTGTATCCCAATCGGTTGGCTGAAGTTTATATTTTTTAAAATTTTATACTATTTAATAAAATTTTATTTAATTTAAAATATCATTACTATCAATTTTGACTATATTAATTTATACAAGAAACATCAAAACATTATGGTGTAATAATGGCATAAAAACAACCCATTCAATTTAAGTTAAAAAATCCACTAGTATTTTTCGAATAATTCATAAAGTACCTCATTTTTAAAATGTCAAAAATATTCCATTAACAAGAACATAAAGGGTAAAAATAAATTAAACATTCATATTATAATAGTAAAAATATATTTTAAAACTTATTTTCAATATATGTATGTTTATGAAAAATATTCCCCAATGGAGACTTAAACATTAAAAATCCCGAATAATAATGAGATTGTGAGACAACCCTTACCTTAGGTATGATATCCTTTGAACATATTTGAACCTCAAGTGTAATGATTTAAAATAAGTTATTAATTTATACCATAACCATGTTAATATTTATGATATAATATGTGATCCTATCATATTTTCATATAACCCATTTTTTAATAATATTTTGTTATTAACATTGCTTAAGGAGTTAACCTCTTCATTTTACTATGCATGTGTCATCATGTGTGTTGGGATTATTTTTCATAGGATAAAGTTCCATCATCTCCAAAATGATATTAAAGTCATATATTTACTATTTATTCATTAGATAAATTTTAATAATCATTCTTGAATTATTAACATGGATAATAAATCTCATTGTGTTATGGAAATGGTAGGTTGTACATACACACAAGCAATGATATCATTCCATTAATGGTGAAAGGATAAGGAAGTGTATGGTAAAATAATTTTTAAAGAATAAATATAATGTAATGTTTTTTATTTATATCCACTAAATATATCATTATTTTCACCAATAAAATGTTGTGATGGAAATAAAATTACACAACGGCTTGAGACAGTAAGCCATGCGTATACACTTTTGGTGCTTTTATTTTTCATAGGATGGGTAAAAGGTTGAATATGGTTATCCCAAAATCATATTAAAACCAAAAAATATACATTATACTATAATTATTACTTTATTATGTAAACAATACAATAATATGATTTAGAAGAATAAATGAACCTGAATGAGTTGGTAAAACAATTACCTCTTCTTCAGTAGCATTTCATTAGAACTCTAAATAAGGGAATGTTTTTGAAGACTATGAGATGAATTACTAGGATAATAATTTTGGTAGAATAGTAGGTTAGTTTTTGGTCAAGCTATAAGGATCAAAGTGTTGTGAGTAACTAAGGGAGGAGGTGACCTTTTATAATTGAGGTGAGGGGACTTTTGGAAAATCTCAAGATAGTAAATCAATATAAAATAATTTTCAACTCGAAATTGCTCCAAAGTGTGTTATTTGGAATATAATAAGATTATTGGAAAAAATAACCACATAAAAAAATATTATTTAATTTTTATATCACATTTATACCCTTATATTTTGGTTACAACGCTTTTTTAAACCCTTTAACACATACCATGACAACATGTATTTTTACTCTTTGAATTATAATATAGTTACAATAAAATTAAAAAAAAACCATAAATAATTCATGGATGAAATTTTCAAAATTATAATATTCACTTGGTATATTTTTATTTATTTATTTTTTTGATTTCTTATCACTTAATAAATATTTTTTATTTTAAAATATCATTAATATCAATTTTAACATTATTCATTTATTAACTTTATAATAAAATATATTCAAAATATAACTTCAAAAAAATCATTAATACTTATATATTAAGTATATTTTATATATAAAAATTTTTTATTATAGTAATTATCTCAAAATATATTTAGTTTAATATTTTTAATATCATTTATTTGATATTTCCATTAATTAAACAACTACTCACTAATCATTGTGTAAGACAATAAGGTAATTATTTATTTCCTAAAAATTAATAATAAATTCCATTGATGAATTAAAATTTTTATATTTCAAATTACTCTTTATTGTGGAAGATATCATCTTAATAATAGCATATAAATAATTTAATACTTATTTAAAACATTATTATGACATACTAGACTTTCCATAGAATAAAATAATAAATGGGAATAAAGTCATAAAGGAGTCTCCAAGTGGGCCATAAAATTGTCCAAAATATAAAATTAGTCTAAATTCACTCATTTAGTAAACTTAAAACATGGTTTATGATATTTTTCTTATATGAATAGTATTGTTTTTACCATTAATTACTCAATTTACCTTTAACCGTGTTAATAAAAAATTACTAAAATTATTATTGATAAGGTCAAAAATTAAAAAGAACCTATTTACATAATTGAGACGCAAATATTAAAAATCTTTAATATCTTTTTTATAATTAAAAAGTTATATGTTGTATTAATTAATTCAATTTTAATCTTGTTGACAGAATAAGAAAACAAGTTTTTTAACTGAAAACATTCAAAACATTGAAATGATTTTATATCCAAATTCAATGTGAAATTGATTGTAATTTCCTGCATTGGATTAACCTAAAAAATTTATCTATTTATTCTTTAAAACAAATTAATATACAATTGAACACTACAATTTATTTAGATATAAAAGCGATTTTTAATTAAAATGAAATATTTTATTATTATTCATAAAAACATGAGACTTATCATAAAAATATAAAAAAAATAAACTAATGTAAATTTTAACATTCATCTATGAATGAACAAGTTTATTTTTTCAAATTGAATTTATAAAAGTTTCAAACCATGTTTTAAAACTAGTTCACCATCAAATGGATACAAAACATATTTTTTAGAATAATACTTCATTTATGCATAAAATTGGTTTTATTCTTATATTGTGTCCAGAAAAAACATTTTATTATTGTTTACCATTATATTTAATATGATATCTATCATTAATATTATCTTTTAAGGGTGATTTTATTATTTATTGGTATAAAACATACTTGTTCACGTTTATATAGATATCAAAAATTACATTTCATTTTATTTTAAAAGAAGGAGTTATTTTCATTTATAATTAATTAGTTAACAAATAATTTATTATATATATTTTTTGAAACATATTTTCATAGTTCAGTTAATACTATTCATTCCCTCCATTCTAACAGCTAGGTTATAATGGTAACATTTAAATAATAATATTTAGTTTTTTTAATGTTAATTGTTTTTTGCCACATAGGTTTTAGAAATGGGTATCCTTAAGAAAATACATACCATAAAATATTATGGAAGTTAGGTAATGGGGTATAAACATATTTATAAGTCTTGAGACCATCCATAATCATATCCCTTTCTTTATAGTAGAATAATTTCACTCCCCAAACTATATTAATAGTTATGTTTGACTCTCAGAGACATCTTAGTGGTCAAGGTTCACGCCCAAGACTGTCTTAATAGTCATGATTCTCTCCCAATAACATCTAAGTGGAAAAAGTACATTATTTAACTCAGTTAACTCCCCATTCCTTCCATGCCTATCTCATGAGATAGACATCATTATCTAATTCATTGGTGGGATATAATGTTCCTTCAAAATCGATAATGAAATCTTATGTATGTGTTCAAAATGATCATAATGAATAATATCATAACCCAGTAAATGAAATAATAATCATAAAAATGTCATCATATCATAACCATTGAAATATAGACAGTTTTGATAATCATTTCATCAAACCATAACATGTGAAAAAGAAGTTACCAGAGGCATATAACCCATGGATGTGAAACAAGTTTCAAAAAAATATAACATAAGAAAGATAAATGGGTTTCAAAACCATCGTTAAATTAAAACATGAACTACTCAAATAAATAATATCAATGAAACCCTTGGATCATATTTCTACAAAGGCATTATAAACACTGAAGGTTGCTATATTTGAAGGAAATTAATTTTGATATATCTTTTGAAAACAAATCTTGAGGAAATTATCAATTATTCATGAAAAATTATTATAAAAACAAAAAAACTTTTCAAAACCTTTTTAATGTAAATAACACTAAAAATTATAAATTAAGCTTAAAAATATTTTGAAAACCTTTTTCCTCAAAAAATTATAATGGAATCTTGAAATAAAATTGAAAACTATTTTCCTTGAAAATTTAAAAAAGGAAACATGAATACATTTTGAAAATAATTTTCCATAAAAGTATATAATGGAATCTTGAAAACATTTTGAAAACCATTTTACCTAAAGTCTTATAAAGTATTAAGAAATCATTTCAAAACCTTTTCCTTAAAAACTTATAAAATAAGAATAAAATAATTTCTCATAAATTTTTCCTTGAATGTTTAGAAAGGAAACCTGAAATTCATTTAAAAACATTGTAGACATTAACCAGTTTTAAAAACATTTTTCTATGAAATATTATAAGGACGCATTAAAAACATTTAAAACATATTTTAAACATAAAACATTTTTAGAATCTATTTCTTCGGAAACAAATAAATGATTCTTGAAAAAAATTTAAAAACCATTTTCCTTCGAAACATAAAAACAAATCTTGAAAACCTTTTGAAAAACATTTCCTTAAAAACATATAAAGGAAACCTGAAAAAATTTTGAAAACCATTTTCTAGGAAACCATATATGGAATATTGAAAATTACTTATGATACTTTTTGAAAATAGAATATTTTTAAAAACCTTTTTCTTTAAAAATTTTATTAAAAACATATAATGTCCCAAAATATTAGGAAATAAAATTATCTACAAAAAATAATCCTATAAAATAACAATGATTTTTCATATAAATAATGGACTTAACCATTGATAAATCTATAGATTCAAAACATTCCTTTTTCACTATTAAAAGTGTAGAAAATTTCCCCAATCATAAAATGAAAGGAAGAAACCATTTTTAAAAATATAATTGTAAAAATTTAAAAAAATAGATAAAATGTCGTTTAAATATGATATTATAATAATATAAATTGTTTGAAATTTTTTTTAGAAAATGGTTTTTGTTATAGCACAGATTTTCTACCAAAGATATAGATAAAGTTGTATTTTCTTAAAAACATTTTAATAATTATATTAGGTATCAGATAGTGTAAAATGGTACCAATAAATGAAGTTATCCAAAATAATTTCATGAGAATAAAATCAGTAGAAATATTAAGAGAAGTATCATAAGGTTTCATTAATTGAATAATAATCATAAACATTCTAGATAAACGATGAGATTGTATCAATAAACTCATACCACTTATTAACATTGATTCATAATCCCCCATAGAGAATTACATTTAATAAAGGTTTAAATAATATCAAAATAAAGGGATGAATTATATAACATGTTTAATAGAATTATATACACCTCTTAGAATAATATAGGTCCATAACAAAACATGAGTCTCAATGATGGAAAATTAAGATAAAACAACCATACTAATTTCATAACTTTTGAGTGTGGAACCCAATGAAATAGATATCATAAAATAGGTATCTAAATATCCATATATTTATGTATAATGATCATATATAACATTTATCATTTGTATATACAACACAGAAAAGAATTGAGTGGTGAATAAGGCATATGTCTCATAGAAATAAAAGTGAGACTGAGAATTTCCTAACCATATGTCATGAATTTCATAATACATGTTTGAAACTCTTATATAATAAAAATTATTTTATTATTAAAATACTAAAGAACAATATTCTTATATATCATAACATATAAAATTTTATAATGACAGTATATTACCCATTTACTAACAATTCCATGATAATGTTAAGTTTTAGTTAATAGTTGATTTTATGTTTTGTATTTTTTTTAACATGTTATTCTTGATCCTCTAAATTAGATAATGATTTATTTAGAAAAATAAAATAAAACATGATATAAATATTATATAAATTCATAAAATATTTTTTTATAATATTCTATAAAATATATTAATATGAAATGGAATACATCATTCATGGAGACAATATGCCCTATATACACATGGATATTGTTTTTTTTCTTGTCATATTGAAATAATGAAATTAACTAACATATACATATATATAAATATACAATCATTATAGTAGAATTATTATGTTCTAAATATCATACATGTTTACTTAATTTATCTTTAATACATTCCATTTAATATGTGAATGAATCGCATCACTTTGATGAGTCGGTAGTCCACACATCCACAAATGAAGCTATAATATTCCCAAAAAATTGAAATCTTGATTCCATGTGTTTTATAATAATTTAAAAATCCTAAATAAAATGTAAATATAATATTTATCATATAAAAATTATATTCCCATCATTATTTCAATCATTGTTAGGTGGTAATAGAAGAACAAACGACATCGGTTCGTGAACTGATATTCTGTCATGTACAAAATTCGTGATTGTGTAACCCATTTGATGGATGTGTGTGTGAGTTTAGCTAAAAACATAACGTAAAAAAATATTTGTTATTTTTGGATCATAAGGTTTTTATTGAAGGTTATAGGTGTAGTGAATGTGTACGATGGGTGGTCCTGACTTTTCTATTTTCAAAAATCAACCATCAATCTGAGACCTATATGAAGATGAATGTTGTGATCCATAAAAGAAATATACAATAGATATTTATGATGATACAAGGGAGAGGATCATAACATATTATTTATAATTTATTTAATTAAATAAATAATTTCCTTCAGTAATTCCTACTTTTTGATGAATCCAGTGAAATATCGATGGTCCACTGTAATTGAATTGTAGAAACCATGCATAGATTTCCTCTAGAATTGATCCAAATGTGTTTCGAAAATCACCAAATGCTGCTGAAGGATTCTTTGTGTGACATCATGACCAATCATTATACTTGTGTCACCTACCATTGATCACATCAAAAACAAATTTCAAATCATTCTCCTTGATCTGGTGGAGGAAAATTTCTCTCCATTTATGGGAGCAATCTTTGAAAAGGTTTTTCTCTGGGCCTAATAGGATTCTCTAAATTCATTGTGCATGACCAAGAAAAATGAGTTAGCTTACATGATAAAATAAAATAATTGGGTATTTATATTTCTAATGCTAAAATAAAATAATTTCACAAGTTACATAATTTATTTATTTAATCCTAGGGAATCCTTATGTAAAATATTATTATTATTATTATTATTATTATTATTATTATTATTTTACATGTTCATAAATTCTGATTTATGATTAAATACTAATTAATAAAATATTATTTAATATTATTTTTTCTCAATGGACCATTAAACTTGGTCCCCATTCTTCCACAAAAATTAATGTGCCTTAAATATTTAAAATTTATTTATTAAATAAATATCACTTCATTATATTCAATTAAATAAATAAATATTATATTAACTAAATTCGAAATAAATATTTATTAATTTTTACACTCACATTAAATTCTCATTAATAACTGTTTATGGGATATGTATGATCAAGAATACATGAATAATTATTAAACCAAGTGTGGGAATAATTTTTTAAAACTTTTTATATAAATAATAATATTTTATTATTAAACTGAAATTCTGGACACACATAGTGCATGACCCACTGGGCCTTTCTATTAGTTGAATTAGGTGAAGTAGCCTAAACTCAAAAGTTTGCATCTAGAAACACACTAAAGAACCCATAGAGAAAAAATTTAATCCTTAAATGACATGTTACCTCAGACATATACCCAATTTGTAATATAATCCCTTTATCTTGATATCTCTAATCAAGAATGATTCATGTTACTGCAATCCACCTATGTGCTTTATCTCTCATTCTTTAAAATTTCATAAATTTAACTTGCCTATGGAGAATCATGTACATGGATTTATTTATTCTGTATCATTTCAATAAAATTTCCTATTATACAAACATTTTTTAATAACTATAAGGGATAAATCCTTTCTCAGATTATTAATTAATGTAATATTACTTGTGACGCTCCTAAAATATCCTACTTCATAACAAACAGTTGTTGTTAAGGTTTTCATCAATACATATAACTTCATGACTCATAATACTAATTAATAATAATATTGAATTCTAAGCACCAATACACATATCCATAAATAGGAACATCTAATGACACCTAGAAATTTGGATTCTTTACTAGTGGGTCTCATTATCATAATATCCTACTAGATATTACCAAGGGCGTACACCATCAGAAGGCGAGAAGGTGCCTCAAATTCCTATGAATCTCCTCCCCTGTTATCATGTATTATTTGTGTCCCTCTGATTATATCATCTCGATAAAGAACATATATTCATGAATGGTGCTGTATCACTTTGGAGTTCTCATTATATCAGGGAACTTCTATAACCTTTTAGTGTGACAAATACTCTTATAACATTATAACATACAATGTAACATATAATCTTGATGTGATAAGTAATTTATTAATATTCTAAACCAGGATTACAAGTTATCATAAATTAAAAAGAATTTGGTTCTAGGGCACTAACTCCAACAGACTCCCACTTACAGTAGATAAAATAGCTAACAACCTTCATTATAATATCTCCCACAAGATACTCATGATTCTAATGACATATGACTTTATTCAAGGGGTCCACCATGTTATCTTCTTTGGGTATTCTTCTTAATGAAACTTTTCAGATCTTATAAAAATACCTTAATAGGTGATACTTCCTTAGTATATGTTTTTTAACAGTGTGACCTTGGTTCTTTTGCAAGAGGCATCACTACAGTATTATCAAAATAGAATGTGATAGGGAATTTACTCATAGGTACCACAACAAGATCCTTGAAAAAGTTCAAAATCCAAAAATTATCCTTGGATACATTAGAAGTCACTATATACTCGGACTCCAATATAGAATCAGCAATAGGTGGATACTTTGAACAATTCCATATCACATCTCCTCTGTTGAGATAGAATGCATATCCTCATTGGAACATTAGATAATTCTGATTTATTTGAAAACCCACATTTGTATAAACCCTAATGACTAGATCCTCATATCCTCCTAAAATAAGGAGCATATCATTAGTTCTTATTAGATACTTAATGATAACCTTAACAACAGTCAACTGATGTTCTCCTATATCATCTTGATCCCTGCCTCACATGCTTAGTGAATAGTAAAAATCAATTCATGTATATAACATGGAATACATGATTGATCATATCACTAAAGAATATGGTATATTGACCATTAACACTTTATCTTGTTTTTTCTAAGTAAACATTTTCTTAGAAAGATGTAAGACATGTGACACTAGATCCAATACATTATTAGATATTTACACACTATATATCTTGAGTATCTAGTCAATATATGAGCATTGAAATAGTCCATGAAGACTCTACAATATCACGATTGATTGTGATCTGTAGAATATTAGTTACTTCACCTAAGTCCTTCATTGAGAAAAAATTGTTTAACAATTCCATAACTGACTATAAGACAAGTACTTCATTTCCAATAAGTAATATTTAATTGATATATACTACTAGGATATTGAAAACCTTACCACTAATCCACTTTTAACCACATGACTCACATTCATTCTTAATGAAACCAAAAAATTTTATGGATTCATTAAATTGAATGTTCTATGACCTAGATTCTAACTTAAATATATAAATGGATCTCTACAAACTCAAATCTTCTTATAATCACCTGAAAAAAAAACCCTATGGTTGTGTCATATAGACATATTCTTAAAGGTATCAATTATTTAATGATATTTTGAATTTCATTTTCCGATTCTCATAGTCATGGTAAGATTCTATATAAAGTAGAATTCTAATGGATTTAAACATTGAAACTAGTGAAAGGGTTTCATTGTTTTTAATTCATTGGCATTGTTTAAACCCGTTATCCACTAGCCTTGTTTTATCAGTATTTTATTTTTCTTCCATGTCTAGTTTCCTCTTTAATACCTATATGAACCGAATAGGTTTACATCAATTGTTGGATTGACTAGATCCCAAACCTGGTTCAAATACATGGAATCCATTTCCTAATTCATTGATTATTTCTATCTAGAATCTTATTAGATCTCAACCGCCTCCATTGATTATTGAGGTTCTTCATTTTCAACCAATAAATATTCACCATCCTTGGAGAATATAAAGCCATATCTCTTTGGTCCTCTTACCTCTCTTAAGATATTACACAATACATAGATTTTTGGAGATACTTCTTCCATGGGGACTTTTGTAATCTATTCATGTTCCATATCTTTTATATCTTGTGCTTAAACTGTACTGAATTCAATATTGTTCTGACAATCTTTATTTAGGATGTTATCCCACTCAAGGAAGATGTCTTCTGTATCTATAGTATTCTTCTTGTATAAAGGGTTGCATAGTTTTCAACCCCTTATTTCCTTAGGAAAGCATATAAAGATACGCCTCATAACCTAAGGTGATAGTTTTTTCCTTATAGGGCCTTAACAAAAGCCTTGAAACCCCATACAGGTGATTGAAAAAATGGGTTTCCTTCCACTCCATATGTCATAGGGAATTTTTTTTCAACTTTAGTTGGAACTCAGTTTAATGTGTATTCTATAGATTGTAAAGAATATCCCCAAAAGGATAATGGAAGATCTACACGACTCAACATTGACCTTACCATGTCTAACTATGTATGGTTCCTCCTATCACTGACACCATTCCAATATGGTGTATAATATTGAGCGAGTTGAAATAGAATCTCAAACACCCATAAAAAGTGTATTAACTCTTGGTTAAGATATTCACCACCTCAATCCAATCAAGGATTCTTTATCTCATTACCAAGATGATTATCTAATTAATTTTGTATTTCTTATAATTTATCAAAGGGATCAGACTTATAAATCATAAACTTGACATAGCCATATCTACTCAATTCATCAGTAAAATTTATGAAGTAAGAATATCAACCTCTAGATTCTACTTTAAATGGACCACACATATTATTGTGTACCAATCATATAATCTCTGTGACCCTTTCACCATATCCACTAGATGGATTCTTAGTTATTTTTCTATGTAAAAAATCATGAAATCTATCATGATGTTTTAGATCATATGAGTCTAAATAAACATCTTTTCATAACTTTTTCAAATGCTTCTTATTTAAATGACCAAGAAATTGATGCCAAATATGGGTGTTATATGATTCATGTGAACATGACTCATTATCAATTTACAACACTTGGTTTTAATAATTTAATACATAAATATAATTATTTAAATGTTTCATTCCATAACATATGTTTTCCTTAAAAATAAACAATGTTTATATCCAAACATGAAAATAATATCAATCTGTATCAATGTATGAAGAAAAAAATTATGGTTTTTGTCACTATAGATATATAATAACAATAATTCAAACCCAAAATCATTTCTATTGTCAATGACTGGTTGTAGTCACCAATAGCTAGGGAACCCATCCTCTCTCCATTAGTATCTCTCAGATCCACCACTACTCTGTCAATCTTTTAGAATCTACATGGTTCCTAGATTTTGATATAGATGTGATCCCCAAAAGCTAAATCTATTACCCAATGTGTAGATATAAAAATAATTCACTCAATAAAAAATGAACCATTTTCTTCCCATCGCTTCTTGGGGATGTTCATATTCCAGGGGCCTGACTTGGCACATTTAAAAGATACTACCTTATTTTCATTTCCATTCCATTGGATCTTATTCTTCTTGGTTGGATGGTTCTCATGAGTTTTAGGCTGTTTATATGTCTAAGGACCATTTTCCTTGTCCTTCCTTTTCATATTCACAATAAAGAACATGGGTTTATCACACATTATGTCCTTATGAACTTCAAGAAATTAAATTAATAAGTTCTAAAATACTCTTCTTATAATTTATAATATTTTAATTGATTATAAAACATGAGAAGGTATTAGTTAGTAATGAATGTATGAAATCTGTATGCAACTCATATAGTAATTTAATCCCTAAGATGTTTAGACATTAAATGTACCAGATAATAATGACTACATAAGGGACTGCTAGTGCAGACTCTCCTAGATTAATTATAAACAATGAATTGGATATCACATACCTCTCTTGTCTCGCATATCATTATAGTGATCTTGAAGGTGAGATGTCATGTTATCTGAGTCCGTGTCAGAAAATTTCATTAAAATATAGTTGGAAATGGATGATAACATGAATGAATGTACATTTGTAGTATAATTTAGATGTTTATTATAGAGAGATAACTCTTCATCACTTTTCTCTTTACTAGGAACAACTAGAAAATGTTCTTCCAGCACATATAATTTATTTTCATGAAAATATATGCCATGTAGGTGTCTTATCCACTCTTGGAAATTTATGTTGGTGAGAATTTATTTCATTCTAATGAATGGATCACAATGATATGTTTGATTTAATTTAAATGTTTCTTATACAAAATAAGATAAGCATAATATTTTGAACTTTATCTAATAAATGGACCAATAATTACAAATTATATTTATTAGAATTCCACTAGTTATTCCAAACCCAGTAGCACTCACCCATGGCTTTGAATATCCTATTGCTTGGACATTATTGTGTAAGATTTCAATATTTCCATTCTCATTATCCCATCATTGGTTGATCAAGAAACATGATTATTTTTACATAGCCATTCCTAATTTCAATTACATTAACTCATTGTTCCTTGATCTGTTGAGTAAACTCCCAAACCATGAAAACATTAATTTATATTTCCTTATAATTTTCCTATTAGTTATACGAAGTCCTTCTTGGGTATTCAACCCTTGATGTAAACTAAGTTATGTCAACCCAAAGCTATATGTTAAGATACCCTAAAAATTTACAGCACCCCATATTGGGTCAGTAATTCACATTGATCCTTGGTTCAATTTTAACTAAAGTAATGGAAGGTTATTCTAGATTGACATTTTATTGATGGATTTAATCATTTTTTGTAAAAATTTACAATTATTATATTTATCACTTTATTTTTAGTATTAATTGGATCTACTTATGTGATTAACCATGTATTAGATAATTTGTACGGATAAACCAAATTATTTTAATTATATCTTTCATACATATTTATTTAATTAATTTCTGTGATCGCAAAAAAAACATCCATAATGAAATAGCCATGTAATTGAATGAAATAAAATTAATCAGATTGATCATGAGTTTATAAAAATGGTTATTTTATATAGTAGTTGAAAAAGAAACAGATACACTAGGAGAAAAAAATATTGAACCAATTAAGGTTCATGTTACATCTTTCCACTTGTCCACCTATGAATCTCCTTGGATTTGTTTCACCTAGACTCAAAATTTGAACCACCTCCGCTAGCTTGTTAGATCCATCCATTACATATGTCCTTTACTCTCACACAGGTGAGGGAAAAAGGGGGGTTTTATAAAAAAACAATGGGCATGGAGGACCTAGATAATAAGAGGAGAAAAGGTATGCATGTTATAAATTTTATTTAATAAAAAATTAAATGAAACAAATCATATATAAAGGTATAGTATATCTCAATATCAACTACATGCATTAAAAAGATTTAAAATTTTAATAAAAGTATCATTAAATTTTTAATTGTTCTAATTTAATATATATCATTCTAAAATAAATTAATTATTAAATTTTTGAATAAATTATTTTATCTTAATTATCATCTAAATTTCATCGAGATTCTCATCCTTTATAATTTCAAAAAAAATTAAATAAATTCATTAAAAATTAACTGTGTGCATAAATGTACTTTGAAGGAAATATAGTGAATACCTCTCTAAATCTACCCCACAAGAATTATACACCTATGTAGTTTATTATATATGAAATTTATGATACATGTCTTATCATATAATTTTATGAAATATAGTATCATTTTAATAAATACATTAATTGCATGTTTTTTTGTAACATTTCATTCATTGTTTCCCGTAGATTAACAAATGAAATACAACTCAATCATGATATGAAGTACTTGAAAAATATAAATATATTAATTATATATATATATATATATTAAAACCAATAACATGGAATGTCGTATAAAAATAATGACCAAAATCAAGAACATGTCTAAATGATTACATAATTCAATAACTAAATAATAAATTTGTGTAATAGGTAAAAGTACCCAAGATATAGATCTAATATACTTGGAATGTACCTCTCTCACAGTTTATCAGAGACACACTTCTGGGGACTTGGCATATAATCTTAGCCTCTATAAAATTGGAGTACCCTACATGTCCAATAGTAAACATGGCATGTTAACTTCATGTTACGTGGTCAATAATCAGGTAGCCCATGTACGGAATACACAACCCTTCTATTACACATAATGACTACATGTTGTTTACATAGGATACATGATGTGTAGTCCAGCTTACCGTGTGGAAATAAATTCTAGTCAACATGTGGTACATTAAGTGTGTAATTAGTACAATAATTAATTCAAAATCTTGATTTTATTTCTGAATCTATTTGGATATTTTGAAAATAACTACAGGGTACGCAACTCTTGTTATATGCCATGGAGTCTCATGTAGTTCGACGAGAAACCTTGGCAGCTCTAGATGAGTTATTTGAATTTACTTTAATCATAAAATTAGTAGTCTTTATTATATCTATGATAAATCAAGGAGGAAGAAGTATATCTCACAATTCTGATAAAAAAAGAATTGAAAAATGAAATTACAAATGCGTAAATCCCCAATTATTTTTTAATCAATTGTAAATAATGTTGTTCCCTGATCTGATATCACTACTAGGTTGCATGTTCAGCGAAATCATGATATTACTAGTGCATAACAATTATTTTTTAAATAATTAATAATATATATGATACTTATATGATGATGAGCATCATGATCCACATAATAGAATCAATGAAATATATAATAAATAATTACGCCAGTAGCGATAGATAAGATCATCACATATTATTTATAATTAAATTAATTAAATAAAGAATTTCCTTAATGGAATTATTTCTTTGTTGATAAACCAACTGATAGATATATGCTCCACTATTCCTTCATTTTAGAAAACAATTTTAGATTTCCTATAATGGTGATCCACACATGATCCAAGAATCTCCAGACGTTAATAAAGGAATCTTCGGGTGCTAAAATTGTTGATCTATGCGCTTGCATCGTCCTCCATTGATCTCTTCGATAACTTCTTCAAAAAAAATTACATGATCTAGTGGAGGAGGATTTATCTCCATTATTGGTAGAGTTCATTGATAAAAGAGCTCTCCAGCTCAAGAGGATTCTCAAAATCCATTGTGTACAAATAAGAAAAATGAAATGGTTTATATAAAAAAATAATATAATTGGAGATTTATATTTCAAGTCTTAAAATAAAATAATTTCACAAGTGCCCTTATTTATTTATTTTACCCTAGAAAAAACCACTGTAAAATATTATTATTATTGTTATTTCTTGAATAGATCTTAACATGATAATTATAATTTAATATTATTTAGTCAAAAAATATATAATATTATTATATCTCACCGAACCATTTAGCTCAGTCTTCCATTCCCCCATAATATTTATAGAGCCCTGAATGATTACTATTTATTTATTAAATGAGCATCACTACAATATTCACTAATAAAAAAATAAATATTTATTAAAGATTCTTCTCACATTATGTTCTCCCAAACAACTGGTGATGATATATGTAAGATCAAGCATATATGAATTATTATTATACCATATACAGGAATAATATTTCTTCAACTTGTCAAATAATAAATAATATTATGTTTTAATAAATATTATGGGCACACTTAGTGTATAACCCTCTTGGACTCTTTCTCAGTGGCATTAGTTGAAGCAGCTTAAAGTCCAATGATAGTATCTAGTAACACACAAAGGCACCCATATAAAAATAATTTAATTCCTAAATGACATGATACATCATATAGATTAATACTATGTAATATAATCCATTTATCTTTATATATAAAATTAAGATACTTTCATGCTACTATCATAAACTTATGTGCTTACTCTCTCTATCTTTGACATTCCAAAAATTGAACTTTCCTATAGAACACCATGGTGATGGATTTATTTATGCTATATCATTTATATCAATGGGATTTAGGTATAAATTTTGTTAATAAAAATAATGGTGAAATACTTGATAGGTGGTAATAGAATAAGGAATGACATCATTTCACATGGTGATAGTACGTTAAACAAATTAATGGTGACTGTGTAACCCAATTAATGGAAGTGTGTGTGATTTTAGGTCAAAACCATAACAGAAAAAAATATTATTGTATTTTGGATACTAAGGATATTATATAATCATGTAATAAAAATAATTGGAGGTGTTTAAAATAAAATAAAACACATATTCTTGTTTAATGATGTAACATCTTCTTGTGGTAACTCCTTTTGGTTTTTACCAATGTACTTCCTTGGGTAGATTTATGCCCAAAGGGAGAATTCTTGGTTAATGGAAGTGAATTTTAGAGATTATTTAATAAGGATTTGGATAATCCATTGGGATTTATATGTATGAAAAAGTAATGGGGTTGAATTCCCTTTTATAGTGGAGGTGGAGGGGAATTCCGGTAAATAAAAAAATGAAAACAATATTGAATGGTGTCCTATATATCATGTGCCTCCAATAATGGTCCATGTTTTATCCGAGGGAGGATATAAGAAAAATATATCTTGAAAGTGTAATTTTGACATTTTTCTAGGTTATTTGCGTACTTTAGTTAATGTTTAACCACTAAGTAAACTAATTTTCCTTAATTATTGAAAGTAATTTTAATTAAATTCACTATTTTTTGGTAAAAAAACTAAATTGACCATATTATAAATTATAAAGTACATTATAATAATGGAAATAATAAGGTAAGGGTTAATTTCACAATCACATTATTTTTAAGGACTGTTTATATTTAAATATCAATTAGGAAATATTTATCATTCAAATATATGTTTCATAAAAATGTTTTCCAAAATATATTTTGTATTATCCTATAAATGTTTAAACACTATTTACTTGTGTAGATATTTTTATGAAATGGTTTGAAAGGAATTCTTTTTCATTTTCCAAATGAGGTACTTTAATACTTTCTTAAAAAAAATAAAAAAGGAATGTTTTTTTAACTTATACGGTATGATTTAATTTTTCGCACATCATGAAACTATAGTTTCTTGAAACTCACTTTACAGGTTTTCTAAATCATTTTCAATGAAAATTTAATATTTTAAAAATGTGTGTCCTTTTCAAAAAGATAATTCAAGAAAAATATGAGTATTTATCTCAAGAAAAAATAGTGTTCTTAAAAGAGTATTTTTATCTATGTCAAAATCCTTTATTGGATTATATGAATAAATGAGGTTGATATCTTAAGATACCATATACAATATTTTATTGAGGATTTTATGATTAGTTTGATTATGGATGGAATATTTTGATACCATTCCTGGTTTATCATTAAATTATTCACAGTTCATATAATATTTTTTCAATATGAATTCATGTTGATTATGTTTTCATATGAAGAATGCATTGGAAAAACTAATTGAGGGGAAGGGACCTCTATAACCCCTAGATGCATTGGTATGTCCAATGAGACAATCTAGATTGGGTATTTGATGAGGCTTTTCCCATTTATGTATAGTGCCTTCATTGAATCCCTGATGGTATATTTATGATGTTTGGAATTAAACATCCCCTCATTAAAAGACTAGTTATTGATATTACATGTGATTATTCAACTAGAATAATGATAATGGTTATGTTTTATACCTCATGTGACTTTTAATATAGTATTATTTATTCTTTCAATATTATGCTCAATTTTATTTAAATGGAATTTGTTTCAGTTATACAATTTTCCTTAAGGTTTATAAATATTTATTCATAATATCTTTCAGTGTATGCATTCCCTTCCTGAGTATCTACACACATCCCTTTCTTATGTTTTATTGTTTCCAAAATTACATGATGTGTATTATGACTATTATGAAGGATTAAACTAGGAGAATATTGATTATCACAAAGTATTGATAATATTGTATTTTATAGCTTCATTTTTAATGAAAGGTTCATGTATGTTATCAATATTTACATAACTACTAAAATGATTGGTCCTTGAGGATTTGATTCATTGTTAGAATGACAATGTAATAAAATAATTCACTGGCTCTTGGATTCTGGCGTTGGGGCATTACATAATAAAGTTTAAATTCATACCTTTCCCACATAAACATTTTTTACAACCCTATATATTATATAGTCACATGTCAAATGTATTTAAAATTAATTATTGTATATTTTAAAAAAATAGAAAAATTATATATTAAAATTTTCAGTTAGTTCATCAATTTATAGAAATTATATGACTTGGTTTGGTCAATTAATTCAATTATAAAAGTCCCAAAAACAAAAAAAAATCATTCAACTGATGTCATTGTTAGATTTTTTTATGTTCTATTCAAAATCTAATATATCCTAATTTTTTTGATAAAGAACCATAGTGTTTTTTCTTTAACTGTGTAATATTATTTATAAATAAAATCAATATTTTTTAATTATTAATTTTATTTCAATTATTATTGAATATCATTTATAATTCTTAGTGTACGTGGAATTCATAAACATATTAATTTCCACTGAATTAAAGTCACAATATATATATATATAACTCACCATATTTATAATTCTTAGGTCCCTATCACACCCATACCTAATTTAGAAATATAACATCTCTAGTTATTATTTTCACCTGATGTTCCATCATTATATTCACCTTCATACATATGTATATGGAAATTATCAACCATTGGATCAACCTGAAGGGGTGTATGTGGTATATTTGAATTTGGAAACAAGTATTCACTTTTTTGTGAACATGAAGGCATGAAATGTAATTCCTCTCTATAGAGATTCTGGAAATTATTCCAATAGTACCATTAATAGATCCATTTTTCCTCTACCATATTGATGAACTTTTGTGTTTTCCCCAAAATAAAAACAAGATGAAACTATTTTTTAAAACAAATCAAGGGATTCTTCATCTAATATTGATCAATAAATACAATTTTATGTTTTCCAATAAATAAATGATTCCTTTTTTTATTTTGTTCTATAAAAATATTCATTTCTTCATTATTTTCATTCTTCCATGTTAACATGTATCATTATATAAAATATTTACTGATGGAATAAGAAGGTATGTTATATTTTTTTAGTGAAACCTTTAGTGAAATTGTAGTTATAGTTAGTATTTTCATTATTATAGGAAGTAATAGTGACATTAGAATATATCAATAATCATTCATAACTGAATATTAATTTATTTATATATTTTAACTTTCATAAACAAATCCATTAATTCGAATTGTTCGTAGAATTTAATGTGGAAATACACCTCTAGAAATGACTGAAACCAAGGCTTTGATTTATAAAATTTAAAGAAAACATTTCAAATATATTCCACTAAAATATTTCAATCTTGATAGGGGAAATGGATAAGTTTTTTACCTATTGATACATAGATGGAATTCCCTTAGAACCTCCTGTATAACATCCATGCATTATATTCTAGTAATTTCCAATGTGAATACTTTTTCACAGATGATTGAACATTCAATTGAATGTTTTGGAATCCCCACCAACAATTTCATTAAATATTTTCATGATTAATAGGGGAAACATATAGTATACTTACACACTATAAATTCCATGAATTTATAGTATAAATTCTTACGGAACTTATATTCATCTTATAATTTTACCTTCTAATGAGAATACACTCCAATGGATGACTAAATGTTCCACTAAAATTTTAGAAATCCCCAACAACAATTTACACTAAAATTATATCAGCTTGAGAGGTGTAAGGGAATGGTTTTTTACACATTATTTCATCAATGAAATTTCACTATAAATTCTAGACTCACTTTTAGTCCTCTTATTCTTGGATGTTCTAGTGGGATTCCATGTAAAGGGAATATTGAATGTCATAGTGGAATTTTTGGAATCACTAAAATCATTTTCTACTAACATATTTAATACTTGAGATGTGAAGTGGATTTATTTATTAACCACTATAAAATCAACAATTTTACAATAGAAAATACAATTTAAATTCGTGTCCTTGTATTATTGAATTTTCTAGTGGGATACAATTGTATGTTTTGATTCAATTTTCCACAAAATATTATAGAACACCAACACATTTCACTGAACAATTTCTATCTTGATAGGGGAACTAGATTATATTATTCACCATTGAAAAATCTACGAAATTCCACCAACACACTATATCAAACTCATTTAGTTACAGTTATATTCCACCCCATAGGATAACTAAAATTTACACTAAAATGTTTTGAATCCCCATAAACACATTCCACTAAAATGTTATATTCATGATAGGGGTAATTTATAGGTTTAATCTAAAATGGAACATCTATGAAATTCCACTAGGACATCTAGTCCTCCTATCACAGGTTCAATGAATTTACAATGACATTTTCTATATTCAATTTTTTCACATTTTAGATCAAATATAACGTCCTTACAATAAAATATAGAATGAATTCAATTAAATTTGATAGGGGTTTATACAAATTATTTTTGAGACTATTTTTGATATATTTTTAATTATTTTATATATAATTATTTCTCAATATATTATTATTTGAAATATAATATCTCTATTATCTATGATATTAGTAGGTATGATATCTTAATAAATACATTATCAATCATTTTTTTGAAGTAAATTTTTTGCGAACGTAATATTAGAAATATGTTTGGGATATTAAAGGAAAAAAATAAATCATATTCATCTATTCATTCAGTCTTATGATGGAAATTTTAGATATATTTACACATGAAAATGGTATAAGATATTTTATACAAAATAAATTAAAAAAATAAATTAATAAATCTTTTATAGGGGATAACCCATAGAAAAATATTGAAATAATAACACTCCTTTATTTCAAAACTTATGCTACACTTTTATTTTAAACTTTTAGTGGTTATTTAATATGGGGTTTTATAACATTCATTTATGGTTTAATAGATAATAAAACACTAAATTGGTATCATGAAATACACTATAATCTACTGAATTTTGTCAAATAATTCCATAAACATCATTCTATGGTTTTGGGGGATGTCTTTTTATTCTATGTATATTATGAAATTTGATTTATATTATATCCTGAATTTTTCTTAATACATATAATATTTTAGAAATATTAGTATTTTGAAATTAGTATACTAATGAAAGAAAAGGTGATACATGGAAATACACCATTAATAATATATAATTTTTTATATTTGGATTGTGATATTAAAAAGAAACTCAGTTAAAAAAATATTCAATCGTGTGGTGTAAGTCATCAAATTTTAGTATTATTTTATTGTCTTTCTTAAGAAACATGGGTTTGTAAAATAGCTAGTCAAAATGTGTAAACATGAAGTGGGTGAAAAACAAACAAAATCCACAAAAATGAGAATAAAAAAAGAATTTTTTGTTTATAAATTTATTTTTTATAAAGTATATTTATAAAAAAAAGTTTTTTTAAATGTCAGATGATCTCATTGGGTTAATTGGTTGTCCAAACTACTCATTGACTCTAGCTCTACATTTTAATCCTACAATCCTATTATGTACAATGGTTATTTATTAATAATTTTACTATTTAAATATCTAAAATAATCATAAATAAAGGATTTAATTTACCATCACTAAACTTTTTAACACTATTAAAATACACCTTTATTAGACCATTCTCAAAATAATTGATAATTTTCATCCTATATAAAATATAAACAAAGTAAACATTTTATTCAATATTCATTATCAATATCTATGTCCTGGTGAAGCCCTACTAAATCCACTCCCAATCCTATAGATAATTAGTGTTATAAAACTATATTATGTACATAGATTTTTTATTTGTTTATTTATTTTAAGAAAGAATATGTTTTTATGTAAGATTGATTTAATTTTCACTATCTTTTTTATATATATAAATGGAATATATAATTATTTATACATATATATATATATATATATATGTCTTTGTGTGTGTGTGTTTTTTTATATGTATATGTGTTGTTATATATGTGTGTGTAAACTATATATATATATTATTTGTTTCTGTGTGTGTAATATTTTTATGTTGTTTCGTAGTTCCTTGAAATGTGTGTTCTAGTTTTAAGAATCAATGCTTCTAGGTGGTTTCCATTGTACTTATTCATGGAACCGGAAACTCCCAACATTTATTTATCTAAAAGGGACCTGCTTTCCAAAGACAGATGTTCATTATATTTTAATGTTATGATACTTAGGAATGTGTATTGGTTGATAGGATTGGAGGACGGAATCATCACACCCTTTTGGGGGAAATTATTGTCTACTCTGGGACTCTCTTTATAAATTTAAGATATTTTAATGAATCCTTATTAATTTACCAACTATAGCATATGTTTCCCTTGTAATTTTTAATGACTTATTAACATGTTTAAAATTTAGAATCATCTGTATGTATTCAAGGTTCTTCATTAATGGATATATTCATAAATATTTGAGGTTATCCCTCAATGGTATACTCTCATATACTATTTGAGATTATTTTAATCATTGTTATGATGATACTGGTTTTTAAGCCACTCAGTAGGGTACTCTGGAATTTATTATCATCCAGGGAGATGAAGGTTTTTTTTATATTGGGATCGTACCCATATAATGGGCTACCTACGTATCCTTGTGAAAGGAATTAGAACCCTTGTAGCTTGGTGCTTCTTAATGGGACACATCATACCTTTTAAGGTCATGTGATAAGGACCTAACCATATATTTTAATGTTATGTGGTATGGAAATCTAAGTGAAAGGTTCTTAGCCAATGTTCGATGTGGGACTTATTCTGAAGCATCCTAAGTAACATGCAAAGGATATGGGTTTCCAATTCATATTAGACCCTATTAGGAATATGGACTAAGGAGAACATTGTTGATTTGAAGTGTTGGGTTTGAACCTCAAGGAGGGTTCCAACATATCCTATTTGTATGGGAATCAAATCCCACATAGTTAGAGAAGTATCATAGGATAGTATACTCCTTTGAGAGAAATGTGTTTGGGATTACTTCCAGAAAAGGATTCCTTGGTGGTTTGGTGGTTTAATTTGGGGCTTACTTCTAAGGATGATTCCCAGATTAAGGGAATTTGTTTTGGATTCTTGAAGAGTACATCTAATGAGATCGGGACCTGAGAAGGCGTCCTATGTATCCTGGTTTTAACAGGAATCAGAGTTCTCATAGTTCAAGTGGGGCAATTGTTTTAATCATGACAAATCTCCCAGCCCAAGTGAGACATTCTCAGTTTGATAAACAAGGGGATTTAAATTATTACACAAAGGAACCCTCGCTTTTCCTCCTCCACTGGTGGAAGAGGGCACACCTACAATGGCGACGGTGGATGAAGGTTAGGAAACCTAGGAAGAGGGGATGTTGATGAGCCATCCCACTATTCACTTTACATTGGAAAATGGTTAAATATAAAGAATGAGTGAAGTTGAAGTAAGTTTAGAGGAGCAAGACTAAAACCTCCTACATGAAAGGTTAGGGGCTTACATCAGGATGAATTCCCTAGTGGATCTCAATAGGGGAGGGAGATTTCTCTTTTTATTGCATGGAAAAGCAAGTGTGAACCATACCTTTCCTACGAGAGAGATGAGGTTCTGAGTTTTAGAGATGACAAGGGGAGGTCAGAACCCAAACCCTAATTCTACAAATTGGGAACTTCACAGCACTATTCCTAGGAGAAAGGTCCATGTGACTGTGGATACACAAACCCATAGACACTCCATGAATCCTAACCCCATTGTGAATCAAATATGGGAAACCTATGACTTTAGAAATACAACCCCAAATAGGATACACACAGATGTGCCATTCCCAAAGGTTCTATAATTCAGGAGGTTTTGTTGGAGGTCTCAACAGAATCCCTTTCATACAAGGGATCCAATGAAGAAGAATCCTTTCCATGAATGGATCTGAGGAGGGATTCATGGATTATAGACTGAAGAGAGAAGGTGAATCAATGAGAGGCACCAAAGTAGGTATTGGCATGAAATTATGGGTGCACAAGTAGGATTGGGTGACATGATGTTCACTTAAGTGCTGAACAACATGGATGATAATACTTGAGAAATACTTGACTCAAGCCTTAAAGAGTATTCACAGGTATTCCCAGAAGTGGGTCGCTTATGATCCTGTGAAAGTAATAGGTGGCACGCAAGTGTTTCAGATTTAGGGAGGTTGGGTGCTTTAGTCGCACAAATGTTATGGATATAAAATACTAAAACAACTTAAGTACTATGATCCTCCTTCAATTCCTCTACTTTAGGTGTTAAAGAACAACCTTGAAAGTTTTAAAGGACTTGGGTGAAGTACTAGGGAAACCAAAGCAGTTATTCTGCTTCATGTAAATTTATACATCCAAATGAAGGCCCTAATGATCTATTTATAGGAAAAAAATAGGACCCTGTGTGAAATGATATTGAGCATACAAGTGTCTTGCATGAAAGAATTTTGGCACGCAAGTGGTTGTGCACCTGAAGGTTGGTGCCCAAGTATACATGTGCGCTGATGGTGATTTGGCATAACTGGGGTGCTGCTTTGAGGACTTTGCCAATCTAATTTCTTCTTTATCCTCTAGCATAGTGGTGTGCAGGTGTTTGCGTGCAGGTAATTTGGGAACCACTTTAGTGATATAGCTAAATTATTTCTCTATACCATGGGGGCTACGCCCCTGCACCACTTCTTGGGCTCAGTTTTGAGCTATGGTCCCAGTCATTCGGGTCGATGCCTTTGCTACCATCATTGAACACCATGAAAATTTCATATTCTCACTACAAAAATTCAGAGAACGGTTGATAACATTTTGCAAAGAAGTGCATGGAACACATTTCATGGGGTCTACAAAAGACCCCCCTTAGAATTTGATTTTTTCACAATAAAAATAATCTTTTTCTATGGTAAAAGTAGGTCACTTTGATGCATTCCAAAATCATTTTGATATATTTTTATCTACATCGCGTTTGGAATGATGCTCTAAATGTTTCTTAATCCATGGGGCCTAGATATAATTTTTTTATTTTCTCTAGGGTTATATAGAAATACCCCCACAAACATTGTATCTTTCGACTTTTTATTTATCAATATTACCTAACCCATACAAAATGTACGTTTAGTGAGCTAGGACTCGACTTTTATTCTGAGTGCCCTTTTCAGGTTCCCGATATAGGGAGTACCATGTCTCTTGTCCTTGGCAGTTTAAAGTCATGCATGTTGGACTATAAAGTGATAGTGTTTCAGGTCGAATAGCTTTGACCATAAATTTTGAAATTACATCCCAAAAATGACTCAGTGGCTAATAATTGCTCTAATATTCTTTATATATTTCTTAGGGGAATCATGAGTAATGATTTTTTTATGGTCACCAAATCTAAAACATGTATAAACATAAAATAATTATTTTCCAAGAATGAGTTTACCATTATTTGGAAAACCTGTTATGGGGGCTGTGTTATATAGGGATAACTAAGGAATATGCTACATAGCCAAATAGTAACATCTTTTGATCGATAGGCCTGTTATGTAGGAAACTTTTATTCAAGGACAACTAATGGAACATAACGCATAGTCAAGCAAAATAGATCTTAGGAATTTAACATTTTACTATTAATAGACAAGGGAAAATAAGATTTGGGTGACTCAGGACCATAGTGTGTGGTTATAAAAAGGAAAGGGATTTTGAGAATAAAGGGTTATCTATGCCGACAAATGTCATGATTAAGAAAACCATTTCTACACAAATTTGTTGTATGAGGAATGATTAATATTTATTAGAAAGGATAATTTATGATATTAGAATATGTAGTTTTAAGTCATGTAGTGAGGATATTGTACTGTGTAGTTTTATGTCATGCAATGAGGACATTGTACTATGAAGTTTTAAGTCAAGCAGTGAGTAGATTGGGTGGATTTAATTTAAGGTCTTTATATTTTACCAAAGGTATGAGAATCTCCCAATTTTTGGACACTTTATTTGGAAACATATTACCATATTCAATTATGGAAGGAAAAATTATAGACTATTATTTGGGAATTTTAGGATCTGAATAATGATATAAGAAAAGGGATAAAGGCATTAAAGGAAGTCTTTTCCACGAATGAAGTCACCATTACATGACAAACCCATTTTGGGGGTTGTATTATGCAGGGCGAACTAGGGCATGGGATCCATAATGAAATAGTAGCTTCTTTTGACTGACATTTCTATTATGTAGGAAACATATGCAAGGCCACCTAAAGGAACGTACTGCATAGTCAGGAAAAAGAGCTCTTAAAAGTCTTATATTCTATTTCTAAAAGTTGATGAATTTTTATGTATATTCAAATTTACCAAAGAATAGAGTTTTGTTTATGAAGAAAGGTAACTGAATATGGAGAGGGTATTTCCAATCATGATTTCCAAATAATTGAAGGATTAGGATTTCTACGAAGGTCTGACCCAAACATACGAAGTATGGTGTATGTAGTTTTAGGTCATAAGACTAGGACCAGAAAAGGAAACAATATATGATAAGTGGTCAAGTGGTCAAAGGTTATTTAATATTGAATTGAACACATGGAGATAGAGATGTGTAAACCATGGTTTTAAATACTTTCAGATCGATATAAAGATAATGTGACTAATATACATGAGTTACTATTTTAAAATATAGATACTTTTATATTGTCATCAATGTTTGAAGGGGAAAATACACTATAACCAAGAACGAAATTACAATCATTTGACAAACCTGTTATGGGTTTGTATTATGTAGGGATAACTATGGAATATGTTGTATAGCCAAATAGTGGCATCTTTTGACTGACAAGACCATTATGTAGGAAACATATGCAAGGACACCTAAGGACACATACAACATAGTCAGGAAAAAGAGATCTCAAATATTAGAAACTTTTCCACCATAAACTGTAAGAAAGATTATGATGATCTGAAACTATTCAAGATTAAGAGTGAGAAATGTGGGAGGGGATAATGCTCAATGCATATAAGAAATATTTGAATCAATATTTTCTATGAGTTTGATATCAATTACATATATCTGGCTCATATATAAAATGGATACTTTATTTGTTTCATTTGAATTAATGTTACATTGTGCAGTTCAGAGTCATGCAGTGAGGACACTATACTGTGAAGTTTTAAGTCAGATAGTGAAGACTATTGATAACCCCATAAGATATTGAGACACCTTATTTATATAGAGATATTTTTTACACAATTCTTTAGCCCATGTGAGCTATTCTCGGTGTGACAAACAACGAGAAGTAAAGGATTCTTCTGTAATACCAAGGTGACATAAGTAAAGAAAATGGGTATTATGATTAAGTGATGGTTGATCCAGGGAATAGGACCTGGGCTCACTACGTATCTTGTTGGATCAGGAATCAATCCACACATAGTTCTTATATTTCCAAGAAGTTTAAAGTCTTGCGATAAGGATGAATATGAACAGACATGAAAAGAAAGACATGTTGTAGCTGGACCAAGGAATAGAACCCAAGTGACACTACATGTCTTGTTGGGGGAAAGAATCAAACTGTACATAATTATATAATATTCATTATGTGGTTTCTATTCTTATATATGGAATATAGGGGTTTTTATATTGTGGCTGGGACTAATATTGGAGATCTAGGAATCTTTATGTATCTCATATAGATGAAAATCCAGCCGTACATAGTTCCTAAAACAATAATATCCCACACCCATCGAGTTTGATATGGGAGATGGGGGATTTTGATACATTCTAGAAGAATAGTTAAACTTAAGATAAAAAATATTATAAATATCAAACCATGTATCTTAAGGGAATTCACTGTATAGATCTAATTCATATAAAAGAGTAGAAAGGAAATAAAAAATATGTGTGGTTGAGATTGTTTCCAAGATTGGAGATCTGAGAATCTCTACGTATCTCAAAATATATGAGAATCAAGCTGCATGTAGTTCTTGAAATGAGGTCTCTATGAAGATCTGACTTAGACATAGGGAAGAAAGGGAGTCATGTTCCAATAAGTATTAGAAATGATTTCAATGATTCTTACATATGGAAGCTCCTTGCATCAAGTAGAGATGACATTAGCCTTACAGTTTGATGTAGTGTAACGAGGAAAAATGATGTAAATCAATTTAACATCATGCAATGAGTAAAAATATGCTATGCATTTTATTTTCATGTAGCATGGATGCTTATGGTTATTATACATTTTAACATCTTCCGCCTAGGACATTTTTTTGTGATGTGTTAAGTCATATTGTGAGGACGTTACGCTGTGCAGTTTTAATTCATGCAGTGAAGACATTGTACTGTGCAGTTTTAAGTAATGTAGTGAGGACATGGTATTGTGTAGTTTTAAGTCATGCGGTTAGGACATTGTACTATGTAATTTTTATTCATGCAGTGAGGAAATTGTACTGTGTGGTTTTAAGTCATGCAGTGAAGACATGGTATTGTGTAGTTTTAAGTCATGCAGTGAGAACATTGTACTGTATAGTTTTAAATCATGCAGTGAGGACATTGTACTGTGCAGTTTTATGTCATGCAGTGAGGACATGGTACTGTGGAATTTTAGTTCATGTAGTGAGGACATTGTATTGTTCAGTTTTAAGTCATTCATTGAGAACATGTGTTCAATTACACAAAGTATTTCTTCAAGAATCTTGCATTGGTTAGAGTTGTAATATGATCTCCATCCATTGATATTAAGGCATAAACTCCATTTAAATAGACCTTTTGTATGGAATAAGGTCCTTACCACTTTGGCTCATGCTTTGGAGGTTTTGTTCCTAGTATCATTGTAGTCCTGATGACCAATACCAAATATCCTTGACAAAATGAACGGAGGAAAAGTTTCTTTTTAAAGGCTCGTTCTATTCTATTCTGATATACTTATAAATTATGCAATTTATGAAATCTCTTTCCATCTAATAGTTCCAACTCATCAAACCATTTATGATACTTCTCATCTGTAGACAACTAATCAAAAATTTCAACTATGAGTGAAGGTAATTTAATTTCATTTGGAAAATTTTCTTCTCTTCTAAACACCAATCAATAGGGGGTTTCCTGGGTGGTAGTATGGGTGGTAGACTGATAATCCCATAAAGCATGCAAAAGTTTATTGGGCTAAGATTTATAATCTTTATCCACCATATTCTAAAGTATATTTGATAAGGTCTTATTAAAGTCCTCTATCTATCCAATGGCTTCCACATGATAATGAGATGAATGGTTGGATTTTAGTTTACCCTTTCAATTTGATTGATAGGTAACACATAATCTATACTCAAATGTATGAATGGGTTTGTTGGGATCTTTTCCAAGCCATCCAGATCATTGATTCTAGTTACCTCCTTTTCCATGGACTTCATTCACTTTGTGTGATAAAATTATTCCTCAATGTATTGAGAGTCACACGTTTTAAACAGAGCCTTATCACTATACAATGTCCCAATTTGACCATTGAAATAGTACTTAAGAAATTGGTTGTATGGAGAAGGTATGGTCGCATGTTGATGTATCCATGGGGTTCCATGTTAAATGTTGAAGGTTGTGTCCTGACGAACAATCATGAAATCTGAATTAGACACAAGATCCCCAAACAGAGTTCTTAGTGTAATCTCTCCCAAAGGTTCTTGGTCATTTTTTTCATATCCTTGAAACATTAAAGTAGAAGGATATAAGTAAGATTTTGTGAGGCCCAATCAAAGAAGTGTAAAAATAGGAATGAGATTGACTCCTGCGACATTATCAATAAAGGATCATTAGATGTCTATGTCGTTGACCCTGTCATATAGATACAAGGGCCTGATATGTCCATGTGAAAAATCATCTTCATATTTATTAGTAAAAGATATAACTGCCAGACATTCTGCAAGATCATTCTCTATATGGTAAACCTCAACTGCATCAACTTTGGTTTCAAACTCCTGAGGACTTGAAAATTCCTCAATAAGTGCTTCTCAAAGATATTTTGACAGATTCAAGGCATCCAAAATTAAAAACTTGGCTAGTACGTGGTCCATATATTTTTCAAAACATCATAATTTTGGTTCAGAGGTCTATGTTTCCCAGCATGGAGATGTATTTTTGCAAGAGCCATCGAAGTTGATGTTTCTAATGTAGATATACCTTGTGTCGAAGCATAAACTGTAAATACTCCTAGATTTGGTAGATTAGACTGAATAAGACTATTTATTTGTTGAGAGGAAGATGGTATGACCTATAATTGGTCCTAAAAATAATCATGTTAGGACCGAACCTATCATGCATGGAAGAATCTACTTTTTTTTGTTGAGATTGATGAAGGGATCTCCCACGATTTTCCACTCCATATACAGTTTGAGCAAGGGTAGAGTTAAAATAGTGGATTCTAGAATACCCATGTCTTCCCCAGTATCCTCAACATTTCCCTCTACCTCTGGTTCCCCAGTAAGGTACATGGATATTAGGATCATTATAATCAAAATCACCATTGACATAGGGGTATGTTAAGTGATTCACATTGACAGAACAAAAGATTAATTATTTATCTGATGAAGATTCTACATGGCATGTTAGTTCTGGTTGTTCTGTTTCATAGGCTGGTGCTCGTGGGTTTGATACAGATGGCATGAAATCTTCTAGAGTCAAAGAAAATTTTTCCCTTGACATTAGATTATATTCTTCTAACTGCTCTTTTTCCTTCTTATCACGTCACTTCTTTGAGGATTAACCTTTTGATGGAGGTAGCTTTGTTGTGGCCGATGTAGCAGAAGACATAATCGGTTGATTCAATTGTGTTCATAAAATGGAATGAGTTTGGTTGATCATTTTCCTAATCATACAATCATCATATTTATATGCATTTTTACTTTTGACTTCCTACCATTTGCCTTCTTCTGTTGGATCAGTAGCAGTAACACATTCTACTTCGGCTGGAGAAATTTTTAGTTTTACCTGTCCAGAGCCTACCATTTTTTGTAGGAGGTCTTTAAAAATAAAACACTGATGAATGGGATGCCCCAACATCTTGTAAAAGGTACAATAATTCAAAATATATTCATCTCCTTCTTTTTTTTGGTTTCTTTGGCCTTGGAAACTGAACCAAATTATTTTCCAGAGATGAGATGAAGTAATCGGGAACTTGTTCATTTCAGAAATAAAAAACATTATTCTTTAACTCCTCAAATTGTTTCTGTCTTTTATCTCAATGATCATCTGGATGAGGCGATCGTTGCTGTTGACGCTCGAGAGGTGGATCCATTCGATATGATGAAGTTTTTGAAGTGGAAGAAAGTATAGGTTCTTGTTTAAGTGTAACTATATCAGCCTATTATTTCCTTGTTATCCTTCCCATAGATGATATAATTACATGAGTTTTATATTTAGTTTCCATAGTGGAATCTTCTATCTATTGAGAAATTGAATCGAGGTCTCAAAACCCACTTGTATATTTCATAGGTATCATTGGTTTGTGTAACTCCTCATGCAAATTTTCAACAAAAATTGTAGCAACTATTTTTGTGGGAGTGATAGATTTAAGAAATATGTTAATCAATTCCATCAAGTAATGAAATCTAAAAATCTTTCATTTTCCCTTTGTTTGAAATTTTTAAGATAAATTTTTTTCATCTTCAGTAGCATTGAGCTGAATTGAATATGAAATTTCTAATGAGGATCTTCCCATCCAGTAATTGATAGAGATTTCAATCTTGAATACCATACAAAAGATGGTCTCTATGATGACTACACAAAATACCGAATCTTTACTACTTCTTGTTGTTGAAGAGTTCTTAAAATGGGATCACAATAAAAAATAAAATGTTTTATGTTTTGTTTAGGATCTCCCAAACCGTTAAATATTGGGAATGTGGTATTCAAAAAATTTGGTGGGGGAGGGATCAGATCTACCCACTCTGGGTAGGATTTCTTTTCTGGCTAAAGTGGCACACATCACTCTTCCACAGCTTCCAATCGAGTTTTTCATGCTTCAATTGTGTTCACAAGCACATGGGGAATATCTGGATGACCTGGGACCTATACAGGTATAGCAGCTGGAACGTGAACTGGTGAAACGACCGGCAAAACCATTGGTGGTGGTGGTGGTATTTTCTTTGGATAACCCATGGGAACATGCCTATAAGGATTGGTTTGATCCTTCCATAGTTGTGTACCCAATGGAGGGAATTCATTATCTAGATCTGTAGTTACCACAAATTCTCTTTGCTGAGGAGATCCTATAGGATATGCAAGTTGAGGATCTTCTCGAGGAGTATGTCTAGAAGAAATTATACTTTGAAGTAACTCTATATTGAGTCTTTTCAAATCCTTCATCTCCTATTATTGTTGTGCGAGTCATTATTTAAGTGAAAGAGATTAACATTCTCTAGTTGAAAAGTGATATGTTATCTGAATTTTACCTTTCCCCTTGTTAAATGCCTTTTGGTGGGGGTGGGAGTTGGTTATTTGAGGCCATACCTTGATTCTGGATAATACTTTGATTTTGGGTACGCACAACTCCTTAATTTTCTTCAGTGTGTAACATATTATGGATAATAAATTCATCTTCTAATTCTCTTGAATTATACTCATTTTCCATAGGATCTTCTGTGAGGTTGTTAACAACATTCACTAACGCGTAATGCATTCATGGAATTTTGTCAGTATCTTTGTAAGATCATCTCCTTCTATATCTGTAACGACCTGAATCAGGAGCCACTCAATAGGTGCCCCATACCTGGTTCTCCACATGACCTCAAGTGCATTTCCCCAAACGCTAGAGGCTTCCGACTAGCAGTGAGGGCCTTGGTGAGTCAGTGGGGAAACTATGCCCTTGTTTGGTTAAGTATGCAGTGGAAGGAAAATAGTAAACAATAGTGGAAGCAGTAAACATCATACAACAACTGAAACCAAATAGTAAAAGCAATTTATAATATAAAAATGATGCAGTATGGTACATCTATCTATGGAAAGCAGTAAAAAAAGAACATGCTGAAGTACAACTAAAACCCAAGTACTAAAAGTAAACAGTAAACTTCAGGAGCATCGCAAGCCTAAGCTCGGTCCCATGCTCCCCAGCTCTAACTAGCAATCAAGCACCTGAGGTAGAAGGGCCAAAATCCCTATCCACACCCGCAACCATATAACCTATTTGGGCCGAAAAGCAAGACCCAAATAGGGTGTGAGACATATCCCAGTAGCCAACCACCACAAGATCTGTGCCCTACAATCAGTGAGCGATATAGAAAAAGTGATGGAAAATAAATGCAACATAGAAATAGGAGTACACTAAAGTAAAAAATCCTACAAAAATCCGTTCAAAATTATTTATTAATTTAATTCAATCATTTAATCATCAACCAATCAATCTATCAAATAGCTCTATAATCCAAAGGCGTATCAGGTCACACAATAGGTATCTCAACAGACTACCTAACAACAATTAGTACAAACCCAAGCATGTTTGTTGGCTTGGTCGACTCATCACAATCAAACCACATTAATTTATCATTTTGACCCTCTGGGTGGCTCACGCAGGTAGAGCCCTATGGTCAAGTATTCAACAAAGTCAAAGACACTCTGAGGAAGCACTCATCGTAAATTCTCCCTATGGTCTTACAACAATACTACAGACTCTCTGGGGAAGAACTTACATCAAATTCACCCATTAGTCTCTATTCTATAACTATCATACCCTCTGAGAGATCACAATGTCAATATTCCTTATGGTCTCATAGTGTTAATAATTAAACAGGCCCTTTGAGGAAGCACTCAACATCAATTCCCCTTATGGTCTAACTACACCAGGTTCCTACATCCCTGAGTAAAAGCAATCATATGTAACCGATTCGTAGAAGCCCTAAGTATGTTCAAAAACTACTTGGATAATAGCTACAATGCATCAAAAAAATTTAAACTGCAGGTAACACATGAAATTATCCATATCAAGGAAGGAAATCAGTTTAACAAGGTTTGCCTCACAGGAAACCTAAGCCAAAGGTGATAAACAGCCAAAATAAGTAAAAAACCCATGGGGTGATCCTCAGACATGAAAACAAGCAATCATTATTCATCTAACAGCCTCAAGAACACAAGAAATCTAAGGCAGATAATATTACAGGATCAAAACCCTAACCAGAGATACCTGATACATGGGCATCCAGCACTTTTGCACAAAAACTCAAAGACATTTAACGTAAGGTATCAAACCACCTACCTCGAATGTTTTGACGAAACCCCAACAACAAATAATGCACAAGAAACTCGGGTTGATTCTCCAAGAACCCGCCTTAGATCCCTTATCCTAACAAGACCAAGACTCAAACTCATCAAATTTGGCATCTACACACTTAGATCTACCCATAAAGAACTTAGATATAAGAAACTGAGAGAATAAGAGAAGTAGATCTAAGTAGATCTAAGAAAACGATCAAGAATGAAGGAGAACAATCACATACCTCAAGAATCCAACTTCGATTCCCCAAGAGAAGCCTTTGGATCGCCTCCCGAACGCTTGGGAGAAGTTTTTCCAACCTTCAAGGTAGATTAATCCCGAGTTATGGCCACTTAGGAGCTTTAACGAGGCAATTAGAGGCAAAAAGAGTTAGATCCACAATTTAAGGATCTAATTTTTGTGCTCGCACGGTTTGCTAGTACAGTTAGGCAAATCGTGCGCTAACTGTGTGATTTGCACTACCATGTCAACACTCCTCGCATGGTCTCTTTGCACTGTTTCCCTTAACCATGCGACAACTGTGCGGTCGCCACTACCATGAGTACCAGCTACTCACGTTCTAGCTACATGGTTAGACAAACCGTGCGCCACTTGTGCAGCTTATTTTTTGCCTCAAAACATCATTTCAAGTTTCCTCAACTCTCCCAAGCATCACCCTTAACTTTAAAACCAATAAAAACATCAACCAAGGGGTTATATGCCTGAAAAGAAGATCTGGGTTCTTACAAACTTCCCCCCTTAAAGAAATTTGTCCTCGAATTTCCTAACGCGGTGTAGAAGAAGAAACCTCGAATAACTCTGGCCACTACGATTGTACATCGACCTCCATCTCCCATGTCTCGTCCTGTACTCTCTCGTGCTGCCATAGCACCCATACGAGAGGAACAAATCGGACACAGAGAACCTTGGGACTATGATCAAAAATTCTGATATGATGCTTCTTTAAAGATGCATCCTACTCCAACTCAACCTCCTCGATTTGAAAAACATGAGACGGGTCTGAGAAATACCGTCGAAGATGAAAAACATGGAAGATGTCCTGCATAGACTGATACCTCTGAAGTAACTGCAACTTGTAAGCAACCAGCATGACTCTCTCCAGAACCTCAAAAGGCCCGACGTATCTCAATGAAAGTTTTCCCTATCTTTGAATCCTCTTATGTCCCATCCTCAAGGTAACATGCAAAAAAACATGATCTCCGACCTTGAACTCTAAAGGTCATCTTTATTGATCAACATAAGATTTCTGCTATGACTGTGTGGTAACCATCCTCTTCTGAATCAACTCCACATACTTTGTGCTATCCTGAACAAGATGAGGTCCTAGCATAGCTGCCTCTCCTACCTCCAGCCAACACAATGTTGATCAGCATGGCTTACCATACAAAGCCTCGTAAGGTGCCATCTGAATAGTTGCATGAAAACTATTATTATAGGAAAACTCCACTAGAGGTATATGTTTCTCCCAAGAACCTCCAAATCAAGAATGCATGCTCACAGCATGTCCTCCAGCACTTGAATCGTGCGCTCTGATTGGACATCTGTTTGGGGATGGTAAGTTGTACTCAAAATTACATGTGTACCCAAAGACCTCTGTAGCCCCTACCGGAAATGTGATGTAAAGAAAGTGTCTCTATCTGAAACGATAGTGTTAGGAACCCCATGAATTCGTACCACCTCACAAATGTACAACCTCCCAAGCTCATCCACACTGAATGTCTCCTTGATCACCAAGAAATGACCAACCTTCATATGTTGGTCAACAACAACCCAAACCGAATCATTCCCTCGATGTGACCTTGTTAACCCTGTCAAGAAGTCTATCACGACATCATTCTATTTCCACTCAGGAATGTGTAACTTCTAGAAAAGCCCTGCTGGTCGCTGATGCTCTACCTTCACCTACTAAAAGGTGGAACACTGCATAACAAAACCTGCCACATCTTTCTTCATACCTGGCCACCAATATTGATGACGTAAGTCTCGATAAACTTTTTTGACACCAGGATGAACTGCCGAAGCTGAAGCATGAAAATACCGCATCAGCTCCTCATATATGCTTGCTGAAACCCATATGTGGCCATGAAAATGTAACACCTCATCATCGCCCACAGTCCACCCCAGAGTAGGGTCTCCACCTGACACACCCTCCCATATGACTAGGTCTTCTGAGTCTGATAGCTGCCTCATTCGAACTAGATCCAGAAGAGTAGAGGTAATACCTATAGAAGAAATAACCGTGTGTCCCTGTTTGTCGTGAACCTCCAAATGCATCTCATAGAACATAGCCATAAGCTTCCACTCGCAACTATCCCCCTGAACTTCTTGAATCTGTGTCCTCCTGCTTAGTGCATCTACCACAGCATTGCCTTTCCCAGACGTATAAGCAAGCTCTAAGTTGAAAGACAGTAGGTACTTGACCCACCTACACTAGCTCAGATTTATGTCATGATTCTTGAAGATATACTTGAGGCTCTTGTGGTCAGTATATACCATGAAATGCTCTCCCAGAAGATAGAGTCTCCAACAACGCAAGGCATGACCAACTGCAGCCAAATCCAGGTCGTGTATAGGATAGTTCTTATCATGTGGCCTCAACTTCTGAGATCCATATGCAACAACACGATTCTCCTGCATAAGCACTACTCCAAGCCCAATGCCAGATGCATCACAAAAATCTATATAACTCTTGCCTGGCTCTGGAAGAACTAGAATCAGTGCTAAAGTTAATCTCCCCTTCAGCTCCTGAATGGATGAATCGCAGGCTTCCAACCAAACATACATTACCCCCTTCTTAGTCAAGCCTATCAATGACACTGCTAAGCGTGATAAGTCCTGTATAAACTTCCTGTAGTAACCATCTAGTACAAAGAAACTTTATACCTCGAAGACATTCTTCAGTTGCTCCCAGGTAACTACTGCTCTCGCCTTCTCTGGGTCTATTGATACTCCTGTCTCTGAAACGACATTACCTTGCAAGTGAATCTCGTCTATTCATAAGTTTCACTTAGAGAGCTTAGAATATTAGTGATGCTCTCTCAGTGTACTCAATACAATCTCAAGATGGGTTGCATGGTCGTGTCGAGTGTGAGAGTACACCAAGATATCATCCACGAAAACCACTACGATGGAATCCAAGTAAGGAAGGAAAACATTGTTTATAAGCGCTATTAAAACTAATGGCGCATTCGTGAGACCAAACGGCATCACCAAATACTCGTACAGACCATACCTGCTCCGGAAGGCAATAAGAGGTATATCCGATGGTCTGATGTGCAACTGATGAAAGCCGGATCTCAAGTCAATCATTGAGAACACCCTGGCTCCTCAAAGATGATCAAAAATATCATCAATCCTTGGCATCTTATATCAGTTCTTGACCATCAACTGGTTCATCTTTCAATAATCCACACAAATTCATAAAGTACCATGTGCCTTCTTTGCAAATAAAACAGGCGAACCCCAAGGAGAAGTACTGGGTTAGAAAAAACCCTTTGCTTGAAACTCCTCCAACTGTTTCTTGAGCTCTTGTAACTCAGGCATAGCTGTAAAGACCCGCAAATTTCAAGGAAATCTTTTTCTTAATTTTCTTTGGAATTTTACAAGAGCTCAGCTTCAGACGGCACCTGATTCCGAGGCCCGGTGTGCCCGGAATCAATTTCCGAAGTTTGGCTCGGGTACGTTCAGTGAACGGACGAGCGGGTTTTTCTATCTTTTGAACCGGTACCCAGAATCGAATTCTGAGGGCACCGATGAAATCGCAGTGCCGGTATTTTCTTAGAAACGCCTCTTCCGGAGTTGCGTTTGCTCAGACGTGGTTTTTAAATTTTGCGACTTTAAGTCAGAAATAAAATAAAGTTTGTGCGACAACTTTATTTTATTTCACTTAAGCTGCTTGGAAGCCACTTGAAGCCACTTAAAGGCATCTTGAACTGAGTTGAACTGGATAGGATGCTATCCAGAAATATCCTACCCCCTTGGTAGGATATTTGTGAGGCAGGGCCCGCACGAGCCCCGCCGTTTCTTTCGCTAAGTAACGCACCCGCGAAAACCCGTCAAAGTAACTGAAAAGTCAACCGACGCGTTTTCTTTAATTTCTTAACAGACCATTTAATTGGGCGGTTTATTTCGTGAATTAAATGGGTTGTTTCGCTCGTTGAATTAATTCAATGAACTGATGAGTCGTTACTTACGCTTTTGCGTTTGTTGGCATGTTTATAAAATAAGACCAACCTAAAAATCCTTTGAAAGGATTTGAGAGGATCTTTGTTTCTTCATCTCCCCGCGAAGAACGCGAAGAACGCGAAGAACGCGAAGAACGCCGGCGACCGGAATTCGACGACGCACACCGTGATCTGCGACGTCGACGAACGCTACCCACGACGTTCTTCGGCGACGCCTCTTCTTCCGCGGCCGATCCTCGTTCGGCAATTAAGGTGAGAAACGAATCGTTTATTTCTCCCCTTTTTTATAATTCAATATCAACGGATTTAAATTAATCCGTTTGATCTTGATCTGGAGATTGGCGACGCGATGCCGGATACCGCGACGACGTGACGATTTCCTTCATCCGCGACGAGCGATTCCGCGACGACCTCTCGTCCGACGACGATGACAAGGTAAGGGTTGATTTGAAATATTTTGTTTTCCCTGTATTTATTCTTTTAAAGTAAAGAACATGACCTCCGACAATTTTAATTCATTTAAAATTGTTGTTGATTATTCCTCCCGTGGTTTATGACTAACGCGGAGGGTGCGGGTCTCACGAACAAGACCCGGCAACCCTCCGCCGATCTCTTTTGTTGTGCGGATATTGCGGACAACGATGAACCGCGCGGCAGGGGTGATCTGTTGATCCCGCAGTGAAGATCAGCCCCCGGGAGGAGCAACGGCGCAGACGGGAGGTGAAACGGGCCACCGGAGCAACTCCGGCGGCCCGCGGAAGGCGGCGGCGGCGCGGGTCACCGGCAAGGCGGCGCCGGCGACCGGAGGCGGCGGCGCCCGGCGCGCCGCCGTGGAGAAGATCCGCCGCGGCTGAAGTCGCGGCGGCCCGGCCGCGTCCGCGTGACAGGCGACCCCCCCCCCCCCCCCCCCGCGGGGCCGCGTTTCCTTCAAGCCGCGGGTCAAACCCGCGGCAGCTCTTCGGCCGCTCGGCCGAAGCCGAGCCGGCCGGTCCGGTCGGCCGGGCCGCGCCCAGGCCGGACCGGACCCGGCCTAGCTGGGTCGGGCCGACCCGGTTCGGCCGACCCCAGGGGGGGTTCGGGCCGGGTCGCCCCGGGCCCAGAACCCCCGTTTCGGGCCTTCTTCGGTCTTTTGCCCATATCTTGGGCCTGAGACCTCCGATTGACGAACCGTCAGCAGCTATGCGATCCTTGGATCGAGAAGGTCGTTTCGTTATATTATACTCAAGGTTTCGGGAGAATTTGGGTTCGGCCGGGTTGGTTCGTACACGAAACCAACCGGGCCCTCGGAGCGGAAACGCTCATAACTTGAGCTACGGACGTCCGAACGACGTACCGTCAGCTGTGGTAGTTTCCTCTAAGTGAGACGGAACTTTTGGCATACTCCGCCCAAGGATCAGACACAGGCGGAGTACGGTCGGGTTGGTTTTGCCCTAAAAACCAACCGGGCCCCTGGGACGAAAATGCCAATAACTCTCAGACCGGGCGTCCGATTGACGCGCCGTCTGTTGCGTTGAGATCCTTTTGTCGATACGAAACTTTTGGATACATCAACTTCGGACTATGTGTCAGTTCATGTATCAGCCTCTCGGCTCGTGGATCGGACCCTCCTAAACGAGCTCGCTGTGTGCGGGAACCCTAGCGCTGGCTGTGACTTCGACGACAGAGCAGAGATCCTCCGTGGACTGCGACGACGGCAGAGCAGAGATCCTCAGTGGACTGCGACGACGGCAGAGCAGAGATCCTTTGTGGACTACGGCGACGACTGTGCAGAGATCCTCAGTGGACTGCGTCGACTACTGCACTCAGCGATCCCATGTGGATCAGTGCCTACAGGTTCTGTGTGAGCCCGATCCTGTGTGGGTCTTCTGCGGGGGTTAGTACCTATCGATCCTTCGTGGGTCCGACGACTTAGATGGATCAGTGATCATCTTTGACGTCATCTGAAAAAGTATACCTGGTTGAGCTGAATCTTATGTTACTCTCCTTTGTGGATTGTGTTGAACTATCCTATGTGGATTTACTGTTTACTCTCCTTGTGGATTTGAGTCTTGCTTTCCTTTGTGGATTGAGTTTTTCTTGAGCTCGTGAGCAGATCTGGAATTGGGGACTTAGGTATATGTATGGGCATATACCTAAGTCGAGTCAGATGTTACTTCGTGATTGCGTCTTTCTTTTGTGCTATATCCTTTGTGGATTTCGGGAGACCTTCGGGGGTCTCGGGGTCCTTACTGAGTAGCTTATACTCACCCCTGCACGGCTATGCCCACACCTTGTTGTGTTGGATGCAGACGACGGACAGCGCTGATCTCGGTTGGGGCTTGGAGCAGGATGGTACCTGGAGGTGGACCACTGGGCGGGACGTGCTCGGAGCGGACGTGGGACCCGAGGAGCCTAGAGGCTATCTGTACCCACCCTTCAGGTGGGATTGCCAGTGGACGACACAAGGCCGCCGTCTTTTCTTCAGTTGCTGTTCTTTTCTTTTCAGTTGTACTTTACAGTTGGGCTTGTATTTCCGGCCCCCTTTACTTTCCTGCACTTTGTAGTTACTTTCCGCTTGCTGACTCTGTGGTGGTTGTTACTTATAAAGGCAATGCCTTCCCTGTTTACTGGGATTTTACGCCTTGGTGCTAGTCGCCAGCCCCTGGCCTATGGAAGGCGGGCTTGGGGTAGTCACGGCACGGGCCCCGAGGACGGGTCGTGACAAATTGGTATCAGAGGTGGTCGGTTCTACCGCAGACTCTGATCGTCCTTTCTTTCTATATGAAGCAATAGTGTTTAGTGTATTGGGTGTGGTTATCAGTTCAGGGAGCCCAGTGTTGGTGCGGCGGCCGACGTATCTGTACACCAGGACCCTGACTCCTGATTTCCGACTTAATGCATGAAAACATTGATTGCGTGTGTGTTTCAAGTTTTCTTTGTGATTACTTGTGTCAGCTCACCGGGTATATTGAACTGCTTCATGAAAGTCTCAAGTTTTCCTTGTGATTACTTGTGCCAGCTCACCAGGTATACTGTTCTGACTGTGGTGCTCTTGTTCTCCTTTTCAGGATGGCCCCGCGACGACAGCCAGCTAGGGTTCCGAGTGTAGGGCGCGACGGCAGCCCACCGAGCGACGAGGCCTCGGTGCAGGGCCCTTTGCCAGCAGTGGCACCGGCGGTAGCTTTACCCGCCGAGCCACCGATGCTACCAGTACCAGACGCTGACGATGCACGTCGCCTCAGGGCACTGCATGAGTTTCAGAGCCAGAGACCACCCAGGTTTCGCGGTGAGGCGGACCCCCAGGCCGCCAAGGACTGGCTAGAGGCGGTGGTACGGATCTTTAGGCTAGTGAGGACACCAGCGGATCTCATGGTGATTCTCGCGGCGAGCCTCCTGCAGGCGGCGGCAGGACGATGGTGGAGCTTGATGCTCCAGGTTCACGATGAGGCATCCTTGCTCTGGACGGACTTCGAGAGCCTCTTCCGCTCTGAGTTCGTCCCGGCCACCCTCCGAGCGGTGCGCATCCAGGAGCTTCTCCAGCTGCGCCAGGGCAGCATGACAGTCGCTCAGTACGCGGCGAGGTTCACTGACCTATCTCGCTACTCGACCGACATGGTACGGGACCCCTTCTTCTGGGCCCGGACCTTCGAGCAGGGCTTGCGACAGGAGATTCGGGCGTCGCTGATCTCCCTCAGCATTCCGACCCAGGCGGGAGTGCTAGAGAGAGCCCTCCTGATCGAGAGCTTCCTGGCAGAGCCTTCTTCAGCGGCGAGACCTAGCGCAGGGCGGCAGGTAGCTGAGTCTTCGGCAGCAGGTAGCCGACGGATGACTCTCGGGTCCAGGCAGACCAGACCCCCACGCAGACGGCCTCAATACACCGGCTCAGCAGTGCGGGGCACACAGCGGAGTGCCAGCCTTCCGAGAGGCAGGCTGTGCTACTCCTGCGGCGGGCAGGGTCACATGGCTCGTGACTGCCCGACTCGCCGATCAGAGGAGCAGCAGACGGTGGAGGGGCCACCCAGGCAGAGGCAGAGGGTCGACCGTGGCGGTCCGCAGGGAGGAGGCGGACGTGGCAGAGGAGCTGGCCGAGCAGCGGGTGGTGGGCAACGCTTCCAGGCTCTACCCCCACCACCACCAGGAGGGCCACCTCGACCACAGGGAGCTGGCGGGCAGGGACAGGCCCAGCTCCAGGCAGTGGAGGCCTACGACCCCGACATGCCAGAGATGATTCGAGGTACGATCTGTGTCTATTCCACCCTTGCTGCAGTACTTATAGACACAGGAGCGAGTCACTCTTTCATAGCCTCTGCCCTTGTTCGGAGCTCGGAGATTCCGACTGAGCCGTTGGCTCGATCCTTACGGCTAGAGACTCCTACGGGAGCAGACTCGACGATTACGCACTGGTGCCGGCAGTGTGAGCTTACTCTAGGAGGCGAGAGCTTCGGCTGGGATCTCCTTGTAGCGGCGTCGAGGCCTTACGACGTCATCTTGGGCATGGATTGGCTATCCACGGTTCATGCCCAGATCGACTGTTTTAGGCGCCAGGTGCGATGTGTTCGCACCGACGGGAGTAGGTTTACCTTCACCGGCGAGAAGGGAACCTTTGCAGCACAGGATGGACTTCCGCGGAGGAGAGTGCAGCCCATCTCTCATCAGTTGGCTAGCCTCATCCTAGGAGCAGTGGACGTGCGGAGTCCAGTTTTTCCTGCAGTGGTGGACCAGTACGTGGACGTCTTTCCCGACGACGTTCCAGGGCTACCTCCTCGTAGAGAGGTAGACTTTTACATCGACTTGTACCCTGGGACAGCCCCGATATCTTCTCCAGCATATCGGATGGCCCCCGCCGAGCTTCGAGAGCTGTGGGTACAGTTGGAGGACTTGCAGAGCAAGGGGTTTATCCGACCCAGTGTTTCACCCTGGGCTTCCCCGATTTTGTTCGCCAAGAAGGCGGATGGGAGCTTGCGACTGTGTGTCGACTATCGTCGCCTGAACCAGGTGACAGTGAGGAACAAGTATCCGCTGCCTCGGATTGATGACCTCTTCGATCAGCTCAAGGGAGCGCGGTGGTTCTCGAAGATAGACCTCCGGTCAGGCTATCATCAGCTCAGAGTTCGAGACGAGGACGTGCAGAAGACGACCTTCAGGTGTCGGTACGGCCATTATGAGTTCTTGGTTATGCCGTTCGGCGTAACCAATGCTCCAGCAGTGTTCATGAGCCTCATGAACAGGATCTTCCAGCCATACCTCGACCGATTTGTCATGGTCTTCATTGACGACATTTTGGTATACTCGACGACTGAGGAAGAGCATGCCTACCACCTGCGAGTTGTGCTAGACACACTCCGAGAGCACCAGCTTTATGGCAAGATCTCAAAATGTCAGTTCTGGTTACGTGAGGTCCATTTCTTGGGGCACGTCATCTCTGAGGCGGGAGTTGCAGTGGATCCCGCGATGATCGAGGTAGTGCTAGCTTGGGAGCCACCCAGGAGCGTGACGGAGGTGCGGAGCTTCTTGGGCCTAGTCGGATACTATCGGAGATTTGTGCCAGACTTCTCCAAAGTTGCGGCACCACTCTCAGCTTTGACAAATAAGGGGAAACCCTTTGTGTGGTCAGACAGATGTCAGCAGAGCTTCCAGGAGCTGAGACAGAGATTGACCAGCGCACCTATCTTGAGGTTGCCTGAGGAGGGAGTTGGATACGTAGTTTACTGCGATGCATCAGGGACTGGACTCGGGTGCGTCCTGATGCAGGAGCGGGCCGTGATCGCCTACGGATCACGTCAGTTGAGGCCGCATGAGCAGAACTACGCCACTCATGACCTGGAGTTAGCAGCAGTGGTCTTCGCTCTGAAGACTTGGCGGCACTATCTGATGGGCGAGCGCTTCACAGTCTTTTATGACCACCAGAGTCTCAGGTATATCTTCTCTCAGAAGGAGCTGAACCTGAGACATCGGAGATGGTTTGAGTTCCTCCAGGACTATGACTTTGAGATAGTCTATACTCCTGGGAAGGGGAACGTGGTAGCCGATGCCCTCAGCAGGAGGACGGGCATTCAGCTACTTGAGGAGGCGACGGAGCAGCTAGCCTCCTTACAGATATTCTTCGTGGATAGAGACAGAGCAGCCTTTCTTCAGTCTCTCACAGTCTCTCCTCCACTTCTACAGCGGGTCAGAGAGGCTCAGCGTGGGGACGCTGACTGTGAGACCCGGCATGCACTGATATCCTCAGGTCAGGCGCCTGATGGTTTCTCCCTTGGAGCAGAGCACGACATCCTTTTCAGAGGACGTACCTTCGTACCAGTCGCTTTACGAGAGGAGGTGCTGAGAGAGTTTCACACTTCTACCTTGGCGGTGCATCCCGGAGTGGCGAAGATGTACCAGGATCTCAGACGACAGCACTGGTGGCCGGGCATGAAGAAAGCTGTGGCAGAGTTCGTTTCACGATGCCTCACCTGCCAGCAGGTGAAGGCAGAGCATCAGGTACCAGCAGGCTTGGTACAGCCCTTGGAGGTCCCGGAGTGGAAGTGGGATGGCATATCTATGGACTTCGTGACTGGACTTCCACGCACTTCCAGAGGTCACGACTCCATTTGGGTGATTGTCGACCGACTCACCAAGTCGGCACACTTCTTACCCATCAGAGAGCAGGGCTCAGTGGAGAGCTTGGGACGTCATTACGTCCAGGAGATCGTACGGCTTCACGGTGTGCCATCGTCTATCGTCTCCGATCGAGATGCTCGTTTCACTTCCCGGCTTTGGAAGGGGTTGCAGGAGGTGTTCGGGACGCGGCTCCATCTGAGCACAGCCTTCCACCCTCAGACGGATGGTCAGACGGAGAGGACCATACAGACACTCGAGGACATGCTCCGTGCATGTGTTCTCGACTTTGGTCGCAGCTGGGAGGACCACCTACCCTTGGTGGAGTTCGCGTACAACAACAGCTACCACTCCACCATCGGGATGGCACCATACGAGGCGTTGTACGGCAGACCCTGCAGATCACCATTGTGCTGGACAGACCCTGGGGAGTCAGCACTCGTGGGACTAGAGATGGTCTGAGCCACGACAGAGAAGGTCCAGATCATCCAGGAGAGGATGAGGACAGCTCAGAGCCGGCAGAAGTCATATGCTGACAGGAGGCGGAGGCCACTAGAGTTCGAGGATGGCGACCACGTCTTTTTGCGTGTCTCACCTCGACGTGGTTTACGGAGATTTGGCCGAGGCGGCAAGTTGTCTCCATGCTTCATCGGGCCTTTCCAGGTCCTCAGTAGGATAGGAGAGGTGGCTTATCGCCTTGCTCTACCACCTCAGTTGCACTGGGTGCACGACGTCTTCAACGTGTCTCAGCTGAGGAGATACGTGCACGACCCGACGCACATCATCGACTTTGGGGAGCTGGACGTGGACGATGGGGCGACTTTTGCGGAGGTCCCAGTGGAGATCGAGGATCGACAGGAGAGGGTCCTACGTGGGTGGACGATTCCTCTTGTGCGCGTCAGATGGAAGCACGGGAACCTCCAGGAGAGCACTTGGGAGCAGAAGGCTCAGATGCGTGCTCAGTACCCCCATTTGTTCCCCTAGTTTATGATGTATCTTTACGGGGACGTAAAGCCCTGAGGTGGGAGTAATGTAAAGACCCGCAAATTTCAAGGAAATTTTTTTCTTAATTTTCTTTGGAATTTTACAAGAGCGTAGCTTCAGACGGCACCTGATTCCGAGGCCCGGTGTGCCCGGAATCAATTTCCGAAGTTTGGCTCGGGTACGTTCAGTGAACGGACGAGCGGGTTTTTCTATCTTTTGAACTGGTGCCCGGAATCAAATTCTGAGGGCACCGATGAAATTGCAGCGCCGGTATTTGCTTAGAAACGCCTCTTCCGGAGTTGCGTTTGCTCAGACGTGGTTTTTAAATTTTGCGGCTTTAAGTCAGAAATAAAATAAAGTTTGTGCGACAACTTTATTTTATTTCACTTAAGCTGCTTGGAAGCCACTTGAAGCCACTTAAAGGCGTCTTGAACTGAGTTGAACTGGATAGGATGCTATCCAGAAATATCCTACCCCCTTGGTAGGATATTTGTGAGGCAGGGGCCGCACGAGCCCCGCCGTTTCTTTCGCTAAGTAACGCACCCGCGAAAACCCGTCAAAGTAACTGAAAAGTCAACCGACGCGTTTTCTTTAATTTCTTAACAGACCATTTAATTGGGCGGTTTATTTCGTGAATTAAATGGGCTGTTTCGCTCGTTGAATTAATTCAACGAACTGATGAGTCGTTACTTACGCTTTTGCGTTTGTTGGCATGTTTATAAAATAAGACCAACCTAAAAATCCTTTGAAAGGATTTGAGAGGATCTTTGTTTCTTCATCTCCCCGCGAAGAACGCGAAGAACGCGAAGAACGCGAAGAACGCCGGCGACTGGAATTCGACGACGCACACCGTGATCTGCGACGTCGACGAACGCTACCCGCGACGTTCTTCGGCGACGCCTCTTCTTCCGCGGCCGATCCTCATTCGGCAATTAAGGTGAGAAACGAATCGTTTATTTCTCCCCTTTTTTATAATTCAATATCAACGGATTTAAATTAATCCGTTTGATCTTGATCCGTAGATTGGCGACGCGACGCCGGATACCGCGACGACGCGACGATTTCTTTCATCCGCGACGAGTGATTCCGCGACGACCTCTCGTCCGACGACGACGACAAGGTAAGGGTTGATTTGAAATATTTTGTTTTCCCCATGTTTATTCTTTTAAAGTAAAGAACATGACCTCCGACAATTTTAATTCATTTAAAATTGTTGTTGATTATTCCTCCCGTGGTTTATGACTAACGCGGAGGGTGCGGGTCTCACGAACAAGACCCGGCAACCCTCCGCCGATCTCTTTTGTTGTGCGGATATGGCGGACGATGATGAACCGCGCGGCAGGGGCGATCTGTTGATCCTGCAGTGAAGATCGGCCCCCGGGAGGAGCAACGGCGCAGACGGGAGGTGAAACGGGCCACCGGAGCAACTCCGGCGGCCCGCGGAAGGCGGCGGCGGCGCGGGTCTCCGGCAAGGCGGTGCCGGCGACCGGAGGCGGCGGCGCCCGGCGCGCCGCCGTGGAGAAGATCCGCCGCGGCTGAAGCCGCGGCGGCGGCGGCCGGTTCCGCGGCCGCACGGAACCGGGGAGGGACGCGGCGGCCCGGCCGCGTCCGCGTGACAGGCGCCCCCCCCCCCCCCCCGCGGGGCCGCGTTTCCTTCAAGCCGCGGGTCAAACCCGCGGCAGCTCTTCGGCCGCTCGGCCGAAGCCGAGCCGGCCGGTCCGGTCGGCCGGGCCGCGCCCAGGCCGGACCGGACCCGGCCTAGCCGGGTCGGGCCGACCCGGTTCGGCCGACCCCAGGGGGGTTCGGGCCGGGTCGCCCCGGGCCCAGAACCCCGTTTCGGGCCTTCTTCGGTCGTTTGCCCATATCTTGGGCCTGAGACCTCTGATTGACGAACCGTCAGCGGCTACGCGATCCTTGGATCGATACGGTCGTTTCGGTATATTATACTCAAGGTTTCGGGAGACTTTGGGTTCGGCCGGGTTGGTTCGTACACGAAACCAACCGGGCCCTCGGAGCGGAAACGCTCATAACTTGAGCTACGGACGTCCGAACGACGTACCGTCAGCTGTGGTAGTTTCCTCTAAGTGAGACGGAACTTTTGGCATACTCCGCCCGAGGATCGGACATAGGCGGAGTACGGTCGGGTTGGTTTTTCCCTAAAAACCAACCGGGCCCCTGGGACGAAAATGCCAATAACTCTCAGACCGGGCGTCCGATTGACGCGCCGTCTGTTGCGTTGAGATCCTGTTGTCGATACGGAACTTTTGGATACATCAACTTCGGACTACGTGTCAGTTGATGTATCAGCCTCTCGTCTCGTGGAGCGGACCCTCCTAAACGAGCTCGCTGTGTGCGGGAACCCTAGCGCTGGCTGTGACTTCGACGACAGAGCAGAGATCCTCCGTGGACTGCGACGACGGCAGAGCAGAGATCCTCAGTGGACTGCGACGACGGCAGAGCAGAGATCCTTCGTGGACTGCGGCGACGACTGTGCAAAGATCCTCAGTGGACTGCGTCGACTACTGCACTCAGCGATCCCATGTGGATCAGTGCCTACAGGTTCTGTGTGAGCCCGATCCTGTGTGGGTCCTTACTACCGGTTCTGTGTGAGCCACTGCCTACAGGTTCTGTGTGAGCCCGATCCTGTGTGGGTCTTCTGCGGGGGTTAGTACCTATCGATCCTTCGTGGGTCCGATGACTTAGATGGATCAGTGATCATCTTTGACGTCATCTGAAAAAGTATACCTGGTTGAGCTGAATCTTATGTTACTCTCCTTTGTGGATTGTGTTGAACTATCCTATGTGGATTTACTGTTTACTCTCCTTATGGATTTGAGTCTTGCTTTCCTTTGTGGATTGAGTTGTTCTTGAGCTCGTGAGCAGATCTGGAATTGGGGACTTAGGTATATGTATGGGCATATACCTAAGTCGAGTCAGATGTTACTTCGTGATTGCGTCTTTCTTTTGTGCTATATCCTTTGTGGATTTCGGGAGACCTTCGGGGGTCTCGGGGTCCTTACTGAGTAGCTTATACTCACCCCTGCACGGCTATGCCCGCACCTTGTTGTGTTGGATGCAGACGACGGACAGCGCTGATCTCGGTTGGGGCGTGGAGCAGGACGGTACCTGGAGGTGGACCACTGGGCGGGACGTGCTCGGAGCGGACGTGGGACCCGAGGAGCCTAGAGGCTATCTGTACCCACCCTTCAGGTGGGATTGCCAGTGGACGACACGAGGCCGCCATCTTTTCTTCAGTTGCTATTCTTTTCTTTTCAGTTGTACTTTACAGTTGGGCTTGTATTTCCGGCCCCCTTTACTTTCCTGCACTTTGTAGTTACTTTCCGCTTGCTGACTCTGTGGTGGTTGTTACTTATAAAGGCAATGCCTTCCCTGTTTACTGGGATTTTACGCCTTGGTGCTAGTCGCCAGCCCCTGGCCTATGGAAGGCGGGCTTGGGGTAGTCACGGCACGGGCCCTGAGGACGGGTCGTGACAATAGCCATTCTATAAGGAGGTATAGATACCGATGTTGCTCCCAGTACAAGCTCAATAGAGAATTCTACCTCACGCTCTGGAGGCAACCTTGAAAAGTCTTCTGGAAAGACATCCATAAAACGATCAACCACTGCAGGATAATCCATTCGAGAAGTCCCCTGATAATCCAGATATAAACTAGAAATCTAGGCTATAACACTGCCCAACCCATGATGCTCTAGTCTAGATCTGCTCTCCTGGACATCTCATTCTCCATTGTGAAGAAAAGATCTACCATCTAGTGACGTGAAACGTACCCTACGACGATAGCAATCGACAAGGGCCTAAAAAGGAACTAGCTAGTCCATTCCAAGAATGACATCATAACCTGTCATCTCTAGGATATAAAGATCCCATAAGAAGTGACACCCACCAATCTCAAGGGGCCACTCCTTGAACTGACGCACACTGGTAGTTCTATGTCCCAAGGGAGTGTCTAGTGTCATCATACTCTCAGAAGTATGGATAGTAAGTCTAAGGCTCTATACAGTGTGCACAGAAATAAAGATATGATAAGCTCCTATATCAAAAAGTGCAGAAGATAAAACTGGGGATACTAAAATAGTAACTTGCACTGTGGAAGGTCCAGAATCCTACTCATGATAAATCTGCTCCACCGCAAACGTCTAGCCAGTACCGCGACCCTGTGCAGCAGCCTGAGATCCCTGATCTGATCCTCCCTAAGCCTAGACACTATTTCCATGGCCTCTACCTTGGCCTGAATAACCCAAATAACTCCAGCCCCCAGTCTTCTACGGAACAGTTAATCTTGCTCTTGTACATGGAGTCGAAACAAATCCACCTTCACTAGCTGTTGGAAGAAGAACCTTGCAATACCGTTGCAGGTGACCCATCTTTCCTCAAGCTCAGCACTGCACTGGGTCCCTTGGGGACTGTGACTTCTTATGCCCATCCTTATCACACTGGTATCACACAACCTTGATACCTGAAGGAACATCTCGCTTCCTCGAGTCACCTCGTGTAGACTCTCAGTGGTGCTTCCTGTAGTCAGTGGAAAGAGTACTGACTTTGGATGTTGAACCACCCTGGCTCAATACTCCAGTATCAGTCAGATTCCTCTCTGTCATCAATGTCTGGTTGACTATAAAAGAAATATAGTTCAACTGGAAGTCTTTCTCCTATGATCTGATCTCTGGTCTGAGGCCCACCTCAAACTTCCCCGCTAAAAACAGCTCGTCATTTCCAAGAACGAGAGTGAAAAGCTATAAGTCAGTAAAAAAGGATGAATACTCCATAACTAATAGAGTACCCTACAGTAGGTTCATGAAATCTCGGGCTCTGTCGGCCCTTAGCATCGCCAGGTAGAATTAGTCATAGAACATACGCTGAAACTCGTACCAAGCAACTATCTGCTGACGTCCTGCCTGAGAAACTATGTCCCACCATCACTTGGAGGAATCTAGCAGCATGTAAGTTTTGAGCTTCACCCTTATGTCTAGGGGTGTCTTGAGATGGTCAAAGATAGAAACCATAATTTCGAACCAAGATTCAGAAGCCTGAGGTCCTCCATCCCCAGAGAACATGGGAGGATGCTGCTACTGGAAGACTCACGTAACCTCTGCCATAGACTGGGCAGGTTGCTGAGCACCCTGAAAGGTATGTATAAACCTCATGAATCCCTCATGGAACAGTGTGTCCGCACCAGTATTCGGGATAACTATCAGTGCCATATCCAGTGTATGATCATTGTCATACCCCTGGCGTGCAATGGGAGGTTTTCTTGGCGGAATGATTCTGCAAGGTCAAGCACACCTTTATCAATGACGAGCACAATTTTAAACTAAATGAGAAAAGCAGAACAGGAAAAGGACACACTAAAAATTAGTGAAACTTGACTACATGACATGTCTTTATGGTTTTTTGCCTGTCTGTGTCGTTAGTCACACAGACTGGTACACATACCAAAACTACATGGTGTGGAAACATGGTACACGGCGTGCTGTTCCTGGGATTTTCCAACCCGTGTATTCAACTACATGGATGGATCAACCATAAAGGAAAGTATGCGGCACATACCTTAAAGTACACAGTGTGTAACTGTGAAAAGTAGTTCTTCCCGAACATAAGAACACACGACGTGTGTTCATAAGGCCACACGCCATGTTGTCTGGGTTTCTGGGTAGTAGGCATACAAAACTCCCCAAAACCACTGAAAAACACTGAAAACTATCATATATGTGCCAAATTCCAATCCATGGGGGCCCATAATCCCCATGAATCAAATCTTGACATCATAACAATGAATATAACAAGTAAACATCATAACAATCGCATGATTCACCAAATTTCGATCCTTGAGGAGCCATAACACCTCTAAGGCCAAATCTTGGCATCCATGCTAAACAAGTTGTAAGATAAACAATATCACATCAGCATAGGAGATATCTATATCACATCAACTATCACAACATCATGCATAATCTATCACAACATCTATCACAACAGTATGCAGTTTCTAATGCACCCTAGATGGCATGGTAAAATGCATGACATGTGATTTTCTAACTAGTGCCTATATGATGCATTAGATGGCATACCCTCATCTCATCAGGTTGCAACAAAATAGAACCAAAATCATATAAACTGTAACAACACAAAACAAGTGCATCACCCAATGGTGAAATATAATCAAATGTAACATTTTCAAAAACTAAAAAGTGAAATTACGATGTAGTATAGCTTTTCCATGTACACGGGTTAATTACTCCCGGGCACAGTTAAGTACCAAATACCCATTCCTTCCTATCCCTTTATATTGTCACCAAATAGTAAGGAAATAGAAAAGAAATAAAACTCCTCTGATACCACTTTGTAATGACTGAATCCAGAGCCACTCAATTGATGCCCCGTACCCGGTCGCCACATGAACTCAAGTGTGTTTCCCCAAATTCTAGAGGATGACGACTAACAGCGAGGGCCTTGGAGAGTCATTGGGGAAACTATGTCCTAATTTGTTAAATTATGCAGTGGAAGGAAAATAGTAAATAATAGCAGAAGCAGTAAACAATATACAACAACTGAAATCAAATAGTAGAAGTAATATATAATATAAAAACTATGTAGCATGGTACATGTATCTGTGGAAAATAGTAAACAAAAAAACTTGCTGAAGTACAACTAAAACCCAAGTACTAAAAGTAAATAGTAAACTCTAGCAGCATCTCAAGCCTAAGCTCGGTCTCATGCTCCCCAGCTCTAACCAGCAATCAAGCACCTGAGGTAGAAGGGCCAAAATCCCTATCCACAGCTGCAACCATAAAATCTGTTTCGGCTGAAAAGCAGGACCCAAATAGGGTGTGAGACTTATCCCTATAGGCAACCACCACAAGATCTGTGCCCTAATGTCAGTGAGTGATATAGAAAAATTGATGGAAAATAAATGCAGCAGAGAAACAAGAGTACACTAAAGTAAACAATCCTGTAAACCTCCATTCACATTTATTTATTAATTTAATTCAATCATTTAATCATCAACCAATGAATGTAGAAAATATCTCTATAATCCAAAGTCATAGTAGGTAACACAATAGGTATCTCAAAAGACTACCTAAAAAAATAAGTACAAACCCAAGCTTGTTATTTGGCTTGGTGGACTCATCACAACCAACCAACATTAATTTATCACCCTAACCCTCTGGGTGGCTCACACGGGCAGACCCCTATGCTCAAGTATTCAACAAAGGCAAAGACACTTTGAAGAAGCACTCATCGTCAATTCCCCCTATGGTCTTTCAGCGATACTACAGACTCTCTGAGGAAGAACTTAATTATAATTCCATCTTTAGTCTTGATTCGATAATTATCAGACCCTCTGAGAGAGCACAAGGTCAATCTCCCTTATGGTCTCGTAGTGGTAATAATTAAACAGGCCCTCTAAGGAAGCACTCAACGTCAATTCCCCTTATGGTCTGACTACACCAGGTTCCCGCAGCCCTAAGTAAAAGCAATCGTATGTAACCGATTTGTAGCAGCCCTAAGTATGTTCAACAACTACTTGGCTAATAGCTACAATGCATCAAAAACATTTAAACTACAGGCAACACATGGAATTATCCATATCAAGGTAGGAAATCAACGTAACTAGGTTTTCCTCATAGGAAACCTAATCCAAACGGCGATAAACAGCCAAAACAAGGAAAACACTCATGGGGTGATCCTCAGACATGCAAACAAGCAATCAGTATTCATATAATAGCCTCAATCACAAAATCAATCTAAGGCAGATAATATTACAAGATCAAAACCCTAACTCGAGATACCCGATACATGGGCATCCGATGCTTTTGCGCATAAACTCAAAGTCATTTAACAAAAGGCATCAAACCACCTACCTTGAAGGTTTTGATGAAACCCCAACAACAAAGAACGCACAAGAAACTCAGGTTGATTCTCCAAGAACCCGCCTTAGATCCCTTCTCCTAACAAGACCAAACCCAAACTCATCAAATTTTTCATCCACACACTTAGATCTACCCATAACGGGCGTAGATCTATGAAACCAAGGGAAGAGGAGAAGTATATCTAAGTAGATCTAAGAAAATGATCAAGAATGAAGGAGAATGATCACATACCTCAAGAATCTGGCTTCGATTCGCTAAGAGAAGCCTTCAGATCACCTCCAAAATACTTAGGAGAAGTTTTCCAACCTTCAAGGGAGAGTAATCCCGAGTTATGGCCACTTAAGATCTTAAATGAGGCAATTAGAGGCAAAAAGAGTTAGATCCACAATTTAAGGATCTAATTTATGTGCTCGTACGGTTTTCTCACACGGTTAGGAAAACCGTGTGCTAACTATGCGGTCTGCACTGCCTTGTCAATACTCCTCACATGGTCTCTTTGCATGGTCTCACTTAACCGTGCGACAACCATGTGGTCGCCACTTCCTTGAGTGACAGCTACGCACGGTCTGGCCGCATGGTTAGACAAATCGTGCACCGCCCGTGTAGCTTCTTGTTTTGCCTCAAAACTTCATTTCAAGTTTCCTCGACTCTCCCAATCATCACCCTTAACTTTAAAACCAAGAAAACATCAACCAAGGGGTCACATAACTGAAAAGAAGATCTAGGTTCTTACAGTATCTTCAATGAGACTCTATTATATTATATGATAAATTATAGGGAATTTTGTGGTGGATAGTTACCTTAAGGGAATCCTTGGATAGTTCAGTTGTGTGCTCTCTTTGTGGCTTCTTTCCTAATCTGTATAAAACTGAACTCTATTTAGGAGGGGACTTCAGATGTAAAAAATAACCCTATACATGTATGTTGGGGTTATTCTTGTTCTCTTTATTCAAACTTTAGAACATTATTTAATGAATTTTAAGGTTGAATTAAACAATCACCCATCCTTGCAAGCTATGGTGACTCTTAAACTACTATAGCTGAGATTCACAAAGATGCTCTTCTGATTTTGATAATTTTGGTTCAGACATTAGTTAGTTTCATTATCTGAAAACCACTCAAATAACCTATTTCAGAAGATTGTTGTTCTATTTCATACATTTTCATCATCTAATGGATAACATCCACTAAGCGGGAGGACTGCATAAGATTCTCATGTAATTGATGAAAAAGTATCTCAATAGCTTTCTTTCTTTGGGACTGAATCTGATGAGAGCTAGTTGGGACATATTCTTGAACATACATTTGATTACATACAATATATGTTGATTGTAGCTGGCTGTGGGAAATAACACTGCAGGAGGTCACTTTTGACAGGCTATTCTGATTCTAGAGTGTAGTGAAATGAAAGTCTCTATGTGCACCCCATCCTCTATTACAAACAGCAGATGGGGTGTCAAAAATTAACTTCCATAGACTCATTAGATTATTGATGCATGCATGCTTAAGGGATCTTTACTGATTTTTATCCTTTGAATGTTGGAAAACTGAGAGAGATGCCAAGTCAATTTGGCATTCCAACCCTTCTATTACCCTTACATTATTTTGATATTCATCATAAGGTAATAATTTTTTTAAATGATGATGATTATTCCGTAAGTTGAGGTAGACATCATTAATTTAATCTTCTATTGTCAATTCTATAATACTATATTGATAATTTGACAAAGGCCAGAACATGACTGGTATTTCTCTTTTATCCAATTGTTTTCTCATGTTTAATATATATTCATCATCTTTCACTAGAGTTTTCTCCACTTGGTATGACCAAAGTGGATGCTTCTTAATTCTTTTATTAAAAACAATGTGATTAGTCACTTTTTACTCTGCTGTATTAGAAGAAAATGACCCAAGGGAGGTTCAGAGAATAAATTTTCCCTTAAGATATCTTTTGGTTGAGAAATAATTCCACCTTTTAATGATAAGTAATCGGACATTACTATACTTGTGTTAGAAAGTGCCTCAAGATAAAAGGGCTTTCTCATTAATACATTGTCAATTATAGAATTATTTTGAGAATATGAAATACTACTATTGAGAGATCTCCCATAGATAATTAAATCATGAGGAGGACCACAATGGGGGATTATATCAAGTGATAAATCTTCTTGCACCTTGGTCTTCTAGCCACATAGAGGGTTTTTGTGGCTCTCATCCAGAGATAGGCTCTCTGGATTGACCAAATTTTCATAAAGAATGCCTTCACAATGAAGTGTTTGATAGAAATCTTTATAATTACTTATATTACTCCCGTGATTTGTTAATGATAGATTAGGATCTTGAGCGGCAATAGATAAATTTCTATGGGATTCAAGAACTCCACCATTAAGAGGATCCAAATTGCAGCTTGACTCCTGATTTTCCAACTGTGTTTAGTGATATTTATTCTTGGATGATCTCTTACACCTAGTTGGGTCCAGTTTCTAGGATAAGTGGTTATCATGTGTAGGTGTATGTGCCTACCTTGGAGTGGTTATCAGAACGGGCTGATTACCTCCAATTGGATAGAGTGTATGTTCCCAATCCGTTTTTTCGTATGATATGGGGGAGTATAACTCATGACACTCCTAGACTAGAAGAGAGGTATGTAGCTACTCCGGGATGGCATGAAGATGTGTCATCCTAGGTGTGGGGATAGATTTATGTGTATGTTCCCCCAGTACAACTGAAGTTGTTGTTATGATATCCTAGCATGCTTCCAGAATATGGGCAGAATTTTTTGTATGCCCATTCACCTTAAAAAAGATGTTTTTGGTGACTTCAGTGGCCAGAATGGGAATATACATCCATTATGTATCTGTAGTAGGTGTATGTGCCTTCTCTTGTTATCCTTTTTATTTCAATGGGTATTGACAGTACTCGTGTATGGGGGAAGAGAGTTGGGTATGCCCTGGATTTTTCATCGAAGCTTTCCGACAGACTTTTTGGGTACTTCCAAACTAGACTGTTGGAAGGATTGACGAGTACCAATAGGTGTATGTGCTTGTTGTTTTTTTCCATCAATAAATACTGATAAAAATCCATCAATACTAACACATGAGACTGTTGGCAGAATTGGTGATTGTAAGCAAGTGTATGTTCTTGTTTACCAGTTTCCATGACATTTTATTGGCGGACTTATTTAAATTAAGTCAGACGAACCTACTGACTGGATGATAATTTTTAAATAGGTGTATGTGACTGTTCATGGTATTCAACCATATTTTCCTGGAAGTATTGGTGGGTTTATGCCAAACGAGTCTGCTGGGCAGAGGAATTAGGACAGACAGGTGTATGTGCTCGCTCGTTGTTCACCATCTAATTATGTTGATGGAATTCTCCATAGGGGGAAGAGGTAAGAACCTACTCCCTATTGACAGGACATTATTCCTAGCGGTTCATCTTGCATGCCCAGGTCTATGGTACCTGGGCTGAATTTCCAAAGGCAACACCCCTATCATGTTGGGGGTTCACTGCCACAGGATTCTACTACCAACGATTGTTGGTGGAAATCTTCAAGAAGGACCCCCACATCCTTTAATTGAGGCCATGAGTGTCCACTTGATCATCATCCCTGTAGTACGGGGGACTAGTTGTTTCATTCTAAGGATAAGGACCTGAAATGGTTAAAGATGGTGGTTGGCACCGTCTGTTGCTTGATCATCAGTCGTTGTTGGCTGGACGATTGAGGATTGTTATTGACCTGGAGAGTCTGTAGGTCAGCCTCCAAGGTTGGGATTATATCTTGCTGATGGTACTCCCTTACCTACAAATTGGAAACCCAGCATTGGAGATTCTGAGTGGGTGATGACATTCTATTAGTGGAGTAGGATCCATCTTGAGCAGTGTTTGGGACATTCATAAGTGAAAACATGATGGGATTCATTTTGTAGTGAAGGGAATTCTAAGAAAAAACATGAACAACAATAAACTCCATTAAATAAATATCTTTTATGTGGATACATGTGTGATTGATTACTTTTCCTGGAATTCCTTTATCTATTGATAGGGGCCTGATAGGTGGGTAAAATTATTTACTTGGTTAAGGATTCACATCGGGTTCACCATTTTTGTTTCGTAGTTCCTTGAAACGTGTGTTCTAGTTTTAAGAATCACTACATCTAGGAAGTTTACATTGGATTTATTCATTGAACTAGAAACACCCAACAACTCTTTATCCAAAAGTACATGCTTTCCAAAGGCATGAATTTTTTAAGTTTGAACATTACGATTCATAGAAACATGCATTGGTTGAGAGGATGGGAGGCCAGACTAATCACACCCTTTTAGGGGGAATTATTGTCTACAATGGTACACTCTTTATAAATTTAAGATATTTTCATGAATACTTATTAATTCACCAATTGTAACATAAGTTTCCCTTTGAATTTTCAATCACTTATTAACATGTGTAAAATTTAGAATCATCTGTATGTATTCGAGGTTTTTCATTAATGGAGATATTCGTCTATATTTGAGGTTCACCATCAATAGTGTCCTCTCATATAAAATTTATAGATTATTTTAATCATCATTATAATGATACTTGTTTTTAAGCCACTCAGTGGGGCACTTTGGAATTTATTTTCATCCAGGGAGATTAAGTTTTGTTTTGATATTGTGATCATACCCATAAAATGGGCTACTTACATATCCTTGTGAATGTAATCAGAACCCTCATAGTTCGGTGCCGCTTAATGGGACACATCATAACTTTTATGTTCATGTTATAAGGACCTAACTGTACAACTTAATTTCATGTGGTAAGGACATCTAAACGAGTGTTTCTTATTCAATTTTTGGTGTGGGACTTATGTTGAAGTAGCCCAAGGAACATGCAAAGGATATGAGTTTCCAAGTAAGATTGGACCATGTTGGGAATATGGACCAAGGAGAACAGGGTTGATTTGAAGTGTTGGGTTTGAAACATAATAAGTCATCCTACATATCCCATTTGGATGGGAATCAAAGCCCATGTAGTTCAATAAGTCCCATTGGAGACTATAGTATTTTGATATAAATGATTTTGGGCTTACTTCATAAAATGAAAGCCTTGTTGATTTGGGGGTTTAATTTGGGGATTACTCATAAAGAAGATGCCCAGATTAAGGGAATTAGGGTTTGATTCCTAAATTGGATATTCAATGGGCTTGGACCCTAATAAGGCTTCCTACATATCCTAGTTTGGACAGGAATTATAGATCTCATAGTTCAAGTGGAACAAACGTTGTAATCATGAAAAATCTCCAAGCCCATGTGATTCATGCCTGATGTGAGAAACAAGAAAAATTCAAAGATTCAACAAAGGCACACACACTTTTCCTCCTCCACTGGTTGAAGAGGGAGCACCTATGGCGGCAACGGTGGACGAGGGTGAGGCGACCCGTGAAGAGGTCAAGGTGATTAGCCTTCCCTATTCAATTTACATTGGACATGGTTCCAATGTAAGGAAGGAGTGAAGGTGAATGAAGTAGTGAGGATATATATTGCATCCTCCTACTTGAATGGTTAGGGGATTACACTAGGATGGATACCCTATTTGATCTCTGTAGGGGAGGGAGATTTTCTTTTGCTTGCATGGAAAAGAAAGTGTGAACCGTACCTTCCCTACAAAAGACCTGAGGTTCCGGGTTTTAGATGTGATAATGGGAAGACAGAACCCAAACCCTAATTCTCTAAACCGAGAACTTCCCAGCACTATTCCTGGGATAAAAGTCCATGTGAGTGTGGATATATAAACCCACAGAAACTCCATGAATCCTAACCCCATTGTGAAACATATGTGGGAAACCTCTGAATGCGGAAATACAAACCGAAATAGGAGACACACAGATGTGCCGTTCTCAAAGGTTGGATAAGTGAGGAGGTTTTGGTGGAGGCCTCAACAGAATCCCTTTTTGAAAAGGGAGCCAATGAAGAAGAATCCTTACCATGAATTGATTTTATGAGGACTTCATGTTTTGTAGACTGAATAGAGTAGGTGAATTAATGTGGGTCTCCCAAGTAGGTACTGGTGTGCAAGTATGGGTGCACAATTAGGCTTGGGCGACCTAATGTTCACTTAAGTGATAAAAAACCCAGATGATAATACATGATCAAGACTTCACTCAATCGTTAAATACTATTCACAGTTATTCCTATAAGTGGGGCTCTCAAGTTCCTTTGAAAGGAACCGGTGGAGTGCAAGTATTTCTGAATTAGGGAGGTTGGGTGCTTTAGGTGTACAAGTGTTATGGATTTAAAACACTAAAAGGACTTAATTCCTATGATCCTTCTTCAATTCCTCTACTTTAGTTGTTAATGAACAACATTGAATGTTTTGGAAGACTTGTGAGAAGAGCTAAGGCAACCGGAGTAGTAATTGGGCTTCACGGAAATTTGTTCGTCCAAATGAAGGCCCCAAGAGTCTATTTATAGGCAAAAACTGGACCCTCAGCTAAATGATATTGAGTACAAAAGTGGCTTGCACATAAGAATTTTGGCGTGTAAGTGGATTTACACCCGATAGGGGGAACCTAAGTATACTTGGGCACCGATGGTGATTTGGTATTACTAGTGCACCACTTTGAGGACTTAGGAAAAATAATTTCTTCTTTCTCCTCCAACATGGTGGTGTGTATGTGTGTGCGTGCAGCTACCTTGGGCAACTCATTAGGTACATATCCAAATTTATTACTCCATACCACAGGGGTTATACCCCTACACCTCTGGTTGGGATTGGTGTTGGTCTATGATCCCAACCCTTCGGGCCAGTGCCTTCACTACCATCACTGACCCCCATGAAAATTGTAGAGTCACTCCACAAAATTTTCAATCCTAGTTGGGAAAATTTTGTGGATATGTGCACGGAATACATTTCATGGTGTCTACAAAATCCCCCCCTTAAAATTTGATTCGTTCAGAATGAAAATAATCTTGTTCTAAGGTAAAATTAGGGCACCTTAACGCATTCCAACACCATTTTGTTAGATTTACAACTACGTCATGTTTGTAAGGATGCTCTTTTTTTTCTCTGTAATGGGGCTTAATGAGAATAGTTTTATTTTTACTAGGTTTATATAGAAAAACCCCAAAAACATTATATCATTTTACTTTTTATGGCCCAATATTACCTAAAACATACAAAATGGACACTTAACGAGCTCAGACATGACTTCTATCTAAAGTTCCCATTGTGGGTTCTTAAACTGGTGAGTACTAGGTCTCTTGTTGTTGGCAGTTTAATGTCATTCATGTTGGAGTATAAAGGGTTAGTGTTTAAGGTTGAACATCTTTGACCATAAATTTTGAAATTAGATCACAAACAACACTCAGTGGATAAGAATTTTCTTAATATTATTTAAATATTTTCAAGGGGAATATTATGTCATGATTTTTTTAGGGTCACCAAATATAAAACTTGTATAAACATAAAATAAGTCTTTTAAAATAATGAGGTTACCATTGTTTGACAAACCTGTTATGGGGGTTGTGCTACGTATGGCCAACTAGGGAATGTCCTGCATAGCCAAATAATGGAATCTTTTGACCGATAGGCATGTTATGTAGGAAAATTTTATGAAAGGCCTCCTAAGGGCACATACTGCAGAGTCAAGAAAAATTGATCTTAGGAATTTAACATTTTACTTTTCATAGAAAATGGAAAATAAGATTCTAGTGACTCAAGATCACAATGTATGGTTTTTCCAAGGAAAAGGTTTTTTAGAAAAAAGGGTTATTTATTCCACCATATATCATGAATGGGAAAACCATTTATACACAAATTTTGTGTATGAGGAACGGTTAAAATTTATCAGAATGGGGAATTTATGATATCAGACTATGTAGTTTTAAGTCATGTAGTGAGGACACTGTACTATGCAGTTTTAAGTCTTGTAGAGAGGACATTGGGTGGCTTTAATTTAAGGTCTTTAGCTTTGTCCAAATGTATGAGACTCTCCTAATTTCTTGATAATTTGTTTGGAAACATATTACCATATTAAATTATGGATGGAAAAATTATAAACTGTGATTTGGGAATTTCTGGATTTGAAGAGTGATATAGGAAAAGGGCTAAAGGCATTAGAGGAAGTCTTTTCAAGAACGAAGAAACCATTACTTGACTAACCCGTTATGGGGGTTTTATTATGTAGGGAAAACTAGGAAATATGTTGTATAATGAAATAGTAGCATCTTTTGACTTACATGCTTGTTATGTAGGAAACATATTCAAGGCCACCTAAGGGTACGTACTGCTTAGTCAAGAAAAATATCTATTATATGTTTGACATTCTATTTCTAATATCCAAAGAAAGTTTATGGAGATTCAAAGTTTTCAAAGCACAGACTTTGGTTTATGAAGAAAGGTACCTGAATATGGAGAGGGTATTTCCAATCATGATTCCCAAATAATTTGGAGGAATGGGATTTCTACGAAGGTCTGAAACAAATGTAGGAAGTATGGTGTTTATAGTTTTAGGTCAAATGACTAGGACCAAAAATGGAAACAGTATATGATATGTGGTCAAGCGATCCAAGGTTATTTTATATTACATTGAACACATGGAGATAAAGATTTGTAAACCATGGTCTTGAAATCTTTCAGATCAAGAGAATGATAATGGGACAAATATACATGAATGACTCTTTCAAAATATAGATTCTTGTATATTTTCATCAAAGTTTGATGGGGAAAAAGACACTATAACCCATAATGAAATTACCATCATTTGAAAAACCCATTATGGGGGCTTTATTATGCAGGTCCAACTAGGGCATATGCTGCATAACCAAATAGTTTCATGTTTTGACTAACAGGCTCGTTATGTAGGCATCTTATGTAAGGCCACAAATGCACACATACTGCATATTCAGTCAAAAGAGATCTCAGATATTAGAAACTCTGTCACCATAAACCGTAAGAAATATTTTGATGATCTAAAAATATTCAAGATTAATAGTGTGAAATATGGGAGCGGGTAATGCTCAATGCATATGAAAAATTATTTAATCAATATTTTCCATGAGTTTGAATTCCATTACATAGATCTGACTCATATGTAAAATGGAGACTTTCTTTGTTTCCTTTGAATTAATATTATGTTGTGCAGTTTAGATTCATGCAGTGAGGATATTTTATTTTGAATTTTTTATGTCATGTAGTTAATACCATTGATAATCCCATAAGAAATTGAGACACCTTATTTATACAAAGAAGTTTTTGCACAATTCTTAAGCCCACGTGAGCTATGCTCGGTATGAGAAACAAGGATAAGTAAAGGCTTATTTTGTAATACCAAGGTGACATAAGTAAATAATAGGGGTATTGTGATTAATTTATAGTTGATCCAGGGCATAGGACCTGGGCTCATTATATATCTTGTTGTGGCAAGAATCAAGCCAAACGTATTTCTTATATTTCCATGTATTTTAACGTCATGAGGTAAGGATGAAGATGATCCAATGTGAAAAGAAATACATGTTGTAGAGGAACCAAGGAATAAAACCCAAGTGTCAGTACGTGTCTTTTTGGGGGAAAGAATCAAATCGTAAGTAATTATTTAATATTCCCTATGTGGGTTTGATTCTTTTATATGGAATAAAGGGGTTTTTTATATCGTGTTTGGGACCATTAATGGAGATCTAGGAATCTATACGTATCCCATATAGATGATAATCAAGCCATACTTAGTTATTTAAACAATCATTTCTCCCACCAATCAAGTTTAATATGGGAGACGGGGGATTTTGACACATTCTAGAAGAACGGTTAAACTTAAGACACAAAATGGTATAAATATAAAACCATGTATCTTAAGGGAATACGTGGTATAAATCTGATTCATATAAAAGAGGAGAAAAGAAAATAAAAAATATTTATAGATGCGGAAGGGCCCATGATTAGAGATTCAGGCGTCTCTATGTATCTCCAAATAGATGAGAATCAAGCCACATGTAGTTCTTGAAATGAGGTCCCTATACAGATCCTACTCAGACATAGGGAAGAAATACCCTCAAGTGCCACTAAGGAGCAGTATTGATGTCATTGATTCATGCATATGGAAGCTCATAACATTATATAGAAAGAATTTAACCGTATAGTTTGATTTCATGTAATGAAAAAAAATGATGTCATGCAGTTTAATGTTGTGCAATAAGGACAATGATGCTATAAATTTTATTGTCATATAGCATGGACGCTTATGGTTGTTATGTAGTTCAACATCTTGATACTAGGACCTTTTTTGTGTAGTTTTAATTCACGAAGTGAGGACATTGTACTGTATTGTTTTAATTCACGCATTTAGGACATTGTACTACGCAGTTTTAAGTCATGTAGTGAGGACATGGTACTATGCAGTTTTAAGTCATGCAGTGAGAACATTGTACTGTGCAGTTTTACATCATATTGTGATGAAATTATACTGTGTAGTTTTATTTCATGAAACGAGGATATGGTACTGTTATGTTTTAATTCATGCAGTGAGGACATTGTACTATCCAGTTTTAAGTCATGCATTGAGGAAATTGTACTGTGCAGTTTTAATTCATGCAGTGAGGACATCGAATTGTGCAGTTTTAAGTCATATAGTGAGAACACTGTACTGTGTAGTTTTATGTCATGCAGTAAGAACATGTGTTCAATTTCACAATGTATTTATTCAAGAATATCGTATTGGTTGGAGTTGTAATAATCCCTCCATCCATTGAGATTATGGAATAAGCTCCATTTTAGTAGACCTTATGTATGGAATATGGTCCTTACCAGTTTGGCACAATATTTGGAGGTCTCTTTCATAGTATCATTGGTGTTCTTAGGACCAATACCAATTCTCCTTGAAGAAATGAATGGAGGAAAACTTTCTTGTTAAAGGCTCGCACTATTCTGTTTTCATAAACTTCTAAATAATGCAAAGTATGCAATCATTTTTCATTTAATCGTTCCATCTCATCAAATCGTGTATGAGAATTCTAATCTATAGACAACTTATCATAGATTCCAATTCTGAGTGAAAGAAATTGAATTAAAATTGGTAAAACTACTTTTGTACCATATAATAATGAATAAGGGGTTTCCTGGGTGGCAGTATAGGTGGTAGTCCGATAAGCCCATAAATCATGAAAAATTTTATCAGGACAAGATTTCTTATCTTTATCCACCATAATCTTGAGTATATTTTATAGGTTCTTATTGAAGTCCTATATTTTTCCATTAGCTGCCGCATGATAGCAAGATGAATGGTTGGATTTCAGTTTACCCTTTCAATTTGATTGATAGGTAACAGATAATCTGTACTCAAATGTATGAATGGGTTTGCTGGGATCTTTTATAAGCTATTCATAGCATTAATTCTGGTTACCTCCTTTCCCATGGACTTCGTTTCCTTCATGTGATAAAATTATGCCTCAATGCATTGATATTAACAAGTTTAGAATGTATCCTTGTCACCATACAATGTATTAATTTGACCATTAAAATAGTACTTGAGACATTGGTGGTATGATGAAGGTATGGTCACATGCTGATGTGGCCAAGGCCTTCTAAGAAGAATGTTGAAGATTGTGTCCTAACAAACAACCATGAAATCTGAATTAGACACAAGATCCCCAAACTAAGTTCTTAGTTTAATCTCTCCCAGAGGTTCTTTCTCATTATTTCCATATCCATGCAATATTAAATTAGAATTAGATAAGTTAGATTCAGTGAGGCCCAATCAACGAATTGTATGAATAGTAATGAGATTGACTCTTGAGCCATTATCAATAAAGGCTCGTCAGATGTTTATGTCATTGAACCTGCCAAATATATACAAGGGCCTGATATGTCCAAGTACAACATCATCTTCATCTTCATTAGTAAAATATATAACTACATGAAATTCTGTAGTGCCATTCTCTATACGGTAAACCTCAGCAGTATCAACATCAGTTTAAACTCTTGAAGACTTGAAAAAGCCTCAATAAGTACTTCTCAAAATTCTTTTGATAGATTCAAGGTATCCAAAATTGAAAAATTGGTCTTTACTTGGGCCAACTGTTTCAAAACATCATAATTTTTGTCCAGAGGTTAGTGTTTCCCATCATGGATATGCATTTCTGCAGGTTCCTTGGTAGTTGACACTTCTGATGTAGATGTACCCTGTGTCACAGTAGAAACTAGAAATACTCCTAGATTTGGAAGTTTAGACTAACTAGGTCTATTTAATTTCTAAGAAGAATATGGTGTGACCACTAATCGTTCCTTTAAAACAATAATTTTTGGACTAAACCTATTATGCATGGAATAATCTCTTTGTTCTTGTTGAGCCCGCTGAACAGATCTCCCATTAGTTTCTACCTAATATATAGTTCAAGCAGGGGTAGAGTTAAAATAGTTTCTTTAAGAATACCCATGTCTTCCCTCGTATCCATGACCTTATCCTCTTCCTCTAGATCCCCAGTTAGGTATAGGGAACTTAGGCTCATTATAATCAAAATCACCATTGGCATAGGGATCCATTTACTAAATCACATTGATAGAACCAAAGATCAATTCTTCATCTGATTAATATTCTTCTTGAAAGGTCGGTTCTGGTTGTGTCGTTTGGTGGGGCGGTTCCTATGCTTTTGAAACTGATGGAATGAAATCTTCTAGATTCAAAGACAACTTTGGCCTTGACACAAGATCTTCTTCTTATGACTTCTCTTTTTCCTTATGATCATGTCTCTTCTTTGAGGATTGACCTTTTGATGAAGGTGATTTTACTGTGGCGGAAGTATCAAAAGACACATTCGGTTAATTCAATTGTGTTTGTAAAATGTAAAGAGTTCATTTGATCATTTTCCTGATCATCCAATCATCATTGTTCTATGTATTTTTACTTTGAATTATTTCCATTTTCCTTCTTCCTCTGGATCAGTAGTTGTAACACATGCTACTTGGGTTGAATAACTTTTCAGTTTTACTTATCTAGAGTCTACCATTATTTATAGAAGGCCCATAAAAATAAAACACTCATGAATGTGAGGTCCCAAAATCTTGTAAAAGGAACAATAATTCAGAATATCTTCATCTCCTTATTTGTTTGGTTTCTTTAGCCTTGGAAACTGAACCAAATTATTTTCCAGAGCTAAGATAAAGTAACCAGTAACTTGTTCATTCCAGAAAGAATAAAAAAATTTCTTTAACTCCTAAAATTGTTTCTGCCTTTGATCTCTTTGATCATCTTGATGAGGCATTCATTTCTTCTGACGCTCAGGAGGCAGAGCCCTTTGATATGATGAAGGTTTTGAAGTGGAAGCAGGTATAGGTTCTTGCATAAGTGTAACTATACTAGACTCTTCTTTCCATGTTCTCCTTCCTAAAGATGATGGAATTACATGAGTTTTAGCATTAGTATCCATAATGGAATATTCTATATATTAATCAATATAAGCAAGGTCTCGAATAACTATTATATATTTCACAGGGATTAGTGGTGTGCATAACTAATCACACATATTTTCAACACAAATTGGCAGAAAATAATCTTGAGGGAGATCCATATTTAATGAATATGTTAATCTTTTCCATCGAGAAATCAAAGCTAAAAATATTTCATTTTCCATTTGTTTTCAATTTGTATGATCGAAAACTATTGTCTTCGGTATCATTGATCTAAATTGAAGAAGGAATTTTTGACATAGATCTTCCTATCCAATAATTGTTTGTGATTAAAAACTTATATACCATAAAAAACCAGACCCTGTAATTACTACAGAAAACACTTAATCTTTACTACTTATTGTTCTTGAGGAGTTCACAACATGGGATCACAAAGATAAAAAAAATGTGTTAAGTATTGTTCCAGATCTCCCAAACCATTAATGATTGGGAATGTAGTATTCACAAAATTTGTTGGGGGAGGGATCAGATCTACACACTTAGGGTAAGATTTATTTTCCAACTGAATTGGTGCACATCATTCTACTATAGCTTCTAGTTGATTTGTTAATGCCTCAATGGGTATTGACAGTACTCATTTATGGGGGTAGAAAGTTGGGTCTTCCCCAGATTTATTGGCAGAGCTTTCCGAATAACTTCTTTGGGTGCTTCCAAATGAGACTTATGGTAGGATATATGAATGTTGGAAGGTTTATGTGTCTACTGGTTGTTTTCCATCAAGTATGGTCGATGAACTTCCTTCAAAACCGACAGACGAGACTGCTGGAAGAATTGGTGATTTTAAGTAGGTGTATATTCCTATTTACCAATTTCCACCACATTTTATTGGAGGGATTCAATAAATATAGTCATACGAGCCTGCTAACTGGATGAAAATTTTAAAACAGGTGTATGTGCATGTTCATGGTACTCCGCCAGATTTTTTCGGTGGGATTGGTGGGTTGTTGTTAGATGAGTCTGCTAGGAAACGAAATTAAGACAGATGGGTGTATGTGTCTACTCATTGTTCACCATCAAGTTAGTTTGATGGACTTCTCCAAAGGGGGAAGAGGTAGGAATCTGCTCCCTGTTGACCGAATATTGTCCCTGGTGGTTTGTATTGCATCTCCGGGTCTGAGGGACCTAGGATGAATGTCCATAGGCAACACCCCCATCATATTGTGGGTTCATTACAGAACGATTCTGCTGGAAAAAATTAATGGTGGTAATGCTCGGGAAGGACCCATTCATCCTTGAATTGAGGCCCTAATTGACCTCTTGATCCACCCCCCTATAGTATGGGAGGGACTGGTTGTTGTGTTCTGTGGATGAAGACCCAAAACGGTTGAAGACAGTGGTTGGCACCATCTTCTTCTTGATCATTGCTCGTCGTTGGCTGGAAGATCAAGGATGGTTATTAAACTGGAGAGCATGTTGGGAAGCCACTAAGGTTGGTATTGTACCATGCTTATGGTACTCCCTTACCATAACATTAGAAACCCAGTGTTGAAGATACTGAGTTAGTGATAACATCCTTCCGGTGGATGAGGATTCAACTTGAGCAGTGGTCAGGACATTCACAGGTGTAAACTTGAGGGAAGACATTTTGGAGTGAAGGGAGTTTTGAGAAAAAAACATGAACATAAATAAACTCCAATAAAGAAACATACTTCAGATAGATACATGCATGATTGATTGTCTCTCCTTCTTTTATCAAATGATAGGGACCTGGAAGGGGGTAATATTATTAACTTTGTTACAGATTCACATATGGTTTATCATTTTTATTTATTATTACCTTGAAACATGTGTTCTAGTTTTATTAATCACTGCTTCGAGGAGGTTTCCATTGGATTTATTCATTGAACTGAAAAACTCCAAACAGTTCTTTATCCAAAATGGACATGCTTTCTAAAGGTAGGTGTTTGTTAAGTTTGTACTTTTTGATACTTAGGAACATGCATTGGTCGAGTGGATGGGAGGTCGGACTCATCACACCCTTTTTGGGGGAATTATTATGTACTATGAGACTCTCATTATAAATTTAAGATATCTTCATGAATCCTTTTTATTTCCCCATTTATAACATTAGATTCCCTTGTAATTTGCAATCACTTATTAACATTTGTAAAATTTAGAATCATATGTATGTATTTGAGGTTCTTCATTAAAGGATATATTAGTATGTATTCTAGGTTCTCAATCAATGGTATCATATCATATACTATTTAGAGATTCTTTTAATCATTGTTATGATGATACTAGTTTTTAAGCCACTAAGTGGGGCACTCTGGAATTTATTGAAATCCAGGGAGATGAAGTTTTTTTTTGATATTGGGATCATACCCATAAAATGGGCTACCTATGTATCCTTGTGAAAGGAATAAGAACCATCGTGGTTTGGTGTAGCTTAATGGGACACAACCATACTTTGAAGGTCATGTGATAAGGACCTAACCATACAATTTAGTGTCATGTGGTAAGGACAACTAAGAGAAATGTGTTTATTCAATGTTTGGTGTGGCAATTATGCCAAAGCAGCCCAAGGAACTTGAAAAGGACATAGGTTTCCATGTAATATTAGGCCATGTTGGGAATATGGTCCAAGGAGAATAGGGTTGATTTGAAGTGTTGGGTTTGAACCTCAAGGAGGATTACTACCATCACTGACCCCCATGAGAATTTCAAAGTCGCACTGTGAACCATTTCAGCCCAGTTGAGGACATTTTTTGGAGAAGTTCATGGAACACATTTCATGGTGTCTATATATGTGTATCAAAAAATTTGACCAGTGGTCATGTCACAAGGATGTCTCTTCACCCCTATATGGTTTTCTCTCTCAACCAATCTCTATCTTTTTCTAGATTGTTTTTTTCTTAAAAAAATATTTACCACACTATTTATTATCATTTTTATTTCAAGTAACTCTTCTATATATGTAATTATCCTATTATTATTTCATTAGTCATCATTATTTCATATAGGGATTGTTTGATGTCTCAATTAAATATTTTTTTATGTTTCCCATTTTTATTTTGGTATGTATTTGTAGTATTTACATTACGTAACTTAAATGACATCGTAAGCCTTCTATAATTGATCTGGATTCCAGTATCTTTATAAAAGTCCCCATAATTTTTTTTGGAATGATTTGATATATTATGGTTTGGGATTATGTGGGTTGAATACCTGGATATGTCAATGAACATTTCATGGATCATTTGGTATTAAATTTATTTATTCCTCCAACTTTTTATTGGTATGGTATCTAGAGTAGTGTGTGGTTTTTGTTGATGTTACTTATATATTAAGTTTGTATATTCCCCATCAATTATATTTCTAACAAACCCATCTTCATAAAACCCATCATTGGTTTGGTTTTTTGGTGTTCGTAGAGGTTCAGGTTTATGATGTTGTGTATTTTTGTTTTAAAGATCTTATAGGAATAACCTTTTGTTTTATATTTACCCATTGTCATGTTTTGATGTTAATCAAGTTTTTGTTTACTCTTTGATCCCCTTGGATATATATTCATATATGTTTGGCCTCAGATTTAGATGTCTAAGAATTTCATTTCCTGCATCTTCTATTATGGAATGTCATCGATGATGATATTTTTTTGTTTGGAATTGACCAATCATGTATTAATATAGAAATCTAGTATTCTCATACAAAATTATTACATCATTTTTTATGAAATTTAATACATTAAACAAACACATTTGAAAAAATGTTTTAATGTAGTGACTTAGGAAAAATTGAAGCATAAATACTTGTAAATAATTGAACTGCTTTTTATCCCTCTAGGTTCTCTAGAAATAGAACCCTTTACAAAAAAATATACATAATACATATCATCATAACTTGGGGAAATGTAATAGAAGGATGGGTGAGCTCAAATAATCAGTAAAGATAAAAAAGGATATATGTATGCATAAAAATGAGCTTAAGGGTATGATAACATGATCCTAACATTAGAGGAACAAACCCTACATATCAAAGATCATAACCAAGAGTCATGGAATAAAAATTAGAAGTTAAAATGAAAGGAATAATAGGGGAATCAAGATCCTAAGCCATGAAATAATAACACAAGAATAAGACATGGAATTATGGAAGACTCATAAACATATAAAATTATTTACATAGTAGTCAAGGCATACATACAAGGCTGTCTTAGTGGGATAGTTTCACTCCCAAAACAATCTTAGTAGTCAAGTTCACTCCCAAGACCATCTTACAGTAAAAATTCATTTACCAAACTAGGTTCACTTGCAATTTCATTAATGTATATATCATGATATTTATAACTATAACCATAACATTTGATGAAGATACTATCCCCACCCATCACATAATGAAATCATATATATGTGTTCCATAAGAAAATAAAACATTTATCAGATCATGACAGTTAAATAGAGATGTGTTACATAAAAAATCATTTAATAACCCATGAAATGAAATGGGTATCATAAATATTTCCTCATTTCATAACCTGTTGAAGATAGTCAAGTTTCATAATCATATCATCATAACATAACCCATGAAAGGAATAAGATTCCCTGAGTATTTTATCCAGGTATAACCCATTAAACATAAACAAGTTTCATAAACATCAATCAAATTAAAATATAAACCATTAAATGAAATAATATTAATGTTATTATTGGATCATATTTCCCATAAGGAATATGTAACTACATATTTTGTTATATTATATAAAAAATAAATTTCACATATCTTTTAAGAACATTTCTTTCGGAAAATATCCTTTCTGCATTAAAAATTGATTTTTAAAACTTGAATAACTTTTGAAAAACTTTTTATTTAAATGAAATTTAAAAATATTAATTTCTATAATATTAGGGAAAAATTAAGAAAATTATTCTGTGAAATTTAAAATTAATATTAAATTAAATAACCCTCATTATGGAATATAAATATGTACATGTTAAACATTCTTTCTGTTCTGTAAAAATTTTAGAAATGTGCCTTGATAGGCAAATGATAAGAAAAATCCATTTAGACCCTTTTTTATAAAGATAAAACATGGGTAAAAATTTCTTGAAAAATAATCAGTTAAAGTATAACATTGTTTAAATAATTTCTGGAAAACATATTTTTGAAATAAAAAAAAATCTGACCGAAGACTGAAATAAAGTCTAATTTTATGAAAATCATTTTATTAATTATCTTAACTACCAAAGAGTGAGAAAATGGTACCATTATGTGAATATTTATTGAATAACCATATGATTATAAAAATAATGATATTTATGGAAATATGGATTATATTATTTCATCAATTGAAGCATTATTGTAAAAAATGTTGATAAACAACAAGATTGTAGAAATAAACTATTACGATTTTAGTAACATTGATCTTAAATCCCTTGAGATAATAACATTAAATGAAACATAAAATATCATGAGGATTAACAAATTAGTGGTATTATATTTTAAATTAGATCTATTTTCACCTCAATAAATAATATATTTGCATAACAAAATGTATTCCTCCATAGAGATAAATTGTGACAAGAATCCCCTTACCGCTTTGATAACATTTTAACCATAAACCCCATGAAAGAGAGATCATAGAATGAATATTTAAATACAAAAAAAGTTAAGTATTTTAACCATAAATTAAATTCATGGGATTTATATACACCACATATAAGAATGATGTGATGAATATATAATTTGTGTCAAAAAATAAAAAAGAGAGATGTAAATCCATTACCTTAAGTTTTGACTCTCTCCATACTCGTTCGATCATCCTGTATAATAAATATAATTTTTTTATAAATATATTATACAAAAAAAAAATCATTTAAATCACACCATATATGATTTACATATGACCTTATATACCTGTTTATTAACATTTCCACGTTAAAGTCACATTTCAATTACCAAATGCTTTGTTTTTCATATATGTTTTGATTTTCCAAATTTTTTGTCCCATTACATTAATTATAATTTAATTATATCCAAAGTGATAAATATGATATAAATATCATATTTGATTCTTATATATTCTTTTATAATAATTTATAAAATATATAATTAGGAAATAAAATACATAGTTCATGGAGATGGTATGTTGTAATTACACATGAATTCTATTATTATTTCTACGTCGGATTAGAAGAAATAAAAATATACGATATATTATTTTAATGAATAATATTTTTGGGATATATATATCTCATATTTTTATTAAAAACATCTTCAATACATTCCATGTAAATCATGAACAAATCTCATTACTTTTCAAGGTATTAGTCTGTCCGACACATGAATGATGTTGTCGTATTCCAAAAAAATAGAAAGCATGATGTTATGTGTGATATAAAAATTAAAGAATAATAATTACATAATAAAAATAATTAATATCATATATATTTGAAATAAATCAATCAATATTCCAAAAAAATTAAAGTTTCTAATGGATAAAATAATGACGTTAGTTCATGAGATGGTAGTCCACTGTATAGCAGAATGATCATTGTGTATCCCATTTGATGGAGGTGTGTAATATTGTAGGTTGTAGCCTTAATATAATAAAAATATTAGTATATTTAATATAATTAAATTATTATAAATTCAAGATATAAAAACAATTGAATATGTAAATATTTGTTGATAAACATCACCTCTTCTTCGTGTATCTAATTGTTTTGAAAAAAAGGACTTCCTTGGATGGATTTATGCCCAAATTGAGGCTTATTAGATGAATTTAGTTAATTATGGAGTTTATTTTATTAGGATTTCAATGATAAAAAGGTATTGATAGTATTGAAGATATAGTGAGGTGTTGGAATTTTATACACGATGTGAGTGGAAAAAATGTAAATATTAAAAAAGGAAAACACTTTTGGGAGGTATCCCTTAAATAATGTGCCTCAAATAATGAACAATTTTTTATACAAGAGGTTATATGGTATAAATATAGCCATGAAATGGGTTTTTTACAATTTTAGGGTCTTTTTTACACCTAATGATTTATGTTTAATCACTAAGCAGTCTTGTATTTATTTTTATTTCCACAATTAATTTTAATTTGATTCACTAATAAATTTGGTGAAAAAAGTTAAATTTAAATTATCAGACATTATAAATTATTATGATTTAAAATATGGAATCCAATTTTTAAAATTTTATTTAAAAAATTGTCATAAATTAATTTACAATTAATCCCACATATGTGTCAAGAAGTCGAGTTTATAAATTGAAAAGGTTCAAATGTAGGAAATGTTTTTATATCCACTTTTACTGTGAAATTGTTTACAATGACATAAATTTTATTAATTTATATTTATTGTAATTAATTATAAATTAAAACCAACTTATAATGTAATTTCACAATATAATTAAATTAGATGAATGGGAATTTTTCAATTAAAATTTATTATTTTTAACTATTCATACAAAAATTAGATATTTAAGCAAAATATTAAAAATTCACCTTAAGATATATTTATAGTTATGATTTATAAATTAATTTTATTATATAAAATTAATTTTATAAATGTATTAAAAAAATATTTTTATTATTTTCCACAAAAAGATAGAAAAATAATGTTTTTTGAGAAAATAGTATTTTCTAAATATATAATGACTTTACCATAAATTAAGTATTTTATTATAAAAATGTATTTTTTATGTAACAACATTATATTTAAAATGTATTTTTTAATATTTATACTACTATTTATGAAGTTTGGTATATAATTTTTATAATTTAGTAATTATAATAAAAAAATATTGTTTCATAAAAATATAGTGTTGTGCGTAACACAAGAAAAGATGGTGTTGCATGTAGTGAAATCTTTAATCAGTGTAACATATTAAAGAGAATAACTTAGTAAATAATTCAATGAAAAAAATAAAATAAATTTAATTTCTTCCAAAAAAGGTTCCTAAAAACTTGGGTTGTATCATTCTACCCCACTTAAAATGAATTTCTCCCACAAAATTCATCAATATGATACAAAAACATGAGGTTACATAAGACTCATCATATCTTATAGTCAAAATGTAGCTTCTTCAAAACATTCGATTCACCAAAAAATATTTATCTGGTTAGTGGTCTTGTTTTTTAGAACATTCCATATATGATCCATAATTTTAATGGGGCCAATATACATAGGGATAAGTTCCCATTTCTTCCAAAATATCATACCATAATCCCATAGATAAATTCATACAAACACATTATTAATAATAAAAAATACTAGATCATAGTGGTGGTTATCAGAAAAACTTTTCAATATTCTATGAGTTTTCTTGAAATGTTTCTAAATAGACATAACGTTCTCTACCATTTCTTCAGCATTCTCAGGTCCCAATAGCATTATTTCTCCAACATCATTACAGTATGTTGTATCTCTACAAGTTTTCCCATATAGGTATTCATAATTATCCATCTATATTATTTAGTGAATGATATTGTTTGGATGAAAACTCAATATGAGGAATGTTTTGATCCCAACCACATTTGAAATCCACAAACCATACCTCAATATATCCTCTTGGTTTTGAATTATTCTTTCATATTAATAGTATATTTCGGGATGATATGAAGTGCAGAAATTTAATTCCATGTCAATGGATTGTGGAAGACTTGTCCATAAATATTTTTTACGGTTTGGATCATGAACAGATATAATGTAATGTGGTACTCCATTAAACCTTACTAATTCATTAGTGTATATCATGGAAAACTGATCACAATATATGTCTTCTCTAATAGTGATAATGTTTGATGACTGAGTAAGGTTATCAAATACCACCCATATATAATTATGTCATTTATAGGTTTTAGGGAGTCCAATGAAAAAATTCATAGTGATGTTCTCCCATTTAATTCTATAATGGATAATGGATGTAACATCCACTTAGGCATTTATCTTTTGGACTTGACTTGTTGACATACCAAGAACCATGTTACAATCACTTTGATATTTGTCTTTATTCCATTCCACCAAAAGTATTATTTCCAATGTCTATACATCTTCATACTTCTAGACTGTATATATAATGAATAAATATAAGCTTACTCTAACAACTCCATCAAATAAGGAATGGAAGGAATGAAAAAATTGTTTATAAACATTACCATTAAATCAAGATCAAGGTTAAAGTCAAGAAAATTTATAACCATATTTTTAATCTCTATATATTCTTTATGTGCCTTATTAATCATCACTTGGATAGATTGTGGATCATTCAATTGAGTAAGATGATATTTTTCCCCTTCATTTGGTATTTCTAGGTCCATTTGTTAATCCATAAATATTGTATATTTTGTAATCATCGTCATGGAAAATATATCATGATCCTTTAAACTATAAGCATTGACCACATTGATCACTTTCCTAGGGTTTTAATGAATTTATACTTCATAATACATACCTCCAAGTTTATTTTTTCCATTTTCAAAAGGCCTCTTTAAGGGTTATTATAAAACCTTACATTTCAAAATTTCACAATTAAAAAGATCAAAGAACTACACCAGTCCACAAAATGAAATTTAAAATAACAACATTCAAGAAAAAAACCATCATCATCCCACTTAAATCATGAGTTAACACCTTCCTTCAGTTGCACTCCTATCGGCTCAAAATTCAAGTCCTTCCAACTCCCCCATCATCACCATGGTGGCGAGACCCACTAGAATCCCCATCATCATCATCGTCATATTCACTGTTGTATCATAGTGTTCTACATTCTCATCGTCACTACAATTAACAAAAACCAGATCATTATTGTCTTCATAGACAAAACCCTACACCAATCCACCAAAAAACATTATAAATCATCGATTCATTATTAAACATTGAGTCTTTCCTACATCTCTCATTTCCGAACCACATAAATAAGAATCATGATGGCATTATGAACATCACCGGTAGCCAAAAAAGAGAACCAAATACAACATTTAAAAATAAATATGAAACAACATTGTAACTAGGGAAATACACCATATGTCGTGCCACCTGAGGCCTCTTACCGCTCCTTAGAAAAATCCAAAAATTTCCTTTGTATCTAGTGCACTTGACCGACCTGTAAGGAAGAAAGGGACCAGGAATCTCGATCATGTAGGAGTGGAAAAGAAGAGGAAAGGGAAAAAAACAAAATGTAACGAGAGATATAAACACTAGGATTGAAACCCTAAGGAAAAAACAGAACTTGATACTAGTAATAAGAAGAAATAGGATTGAAAATGGGTGAAATATGATTGAAACCCTAATAAGAAAACAGGATTGAAAAGCTAATGGAAAACCCCAAAAAGTCGGCAGAGACCGAGTGAATAATTCATTGAAATTGAGAATACCACGTTAACCTTACATCCACTACCACAATCACAAACCAATATGAAAAACAAACACACCCAACAATGATGGGGTTTTGTATTTCAGACTAGATCAACAGAGTAGGGATATAAGAAGAGAAAATGGGAAAACTTTGTGGAACTTGAAATGAATAAACCTGAGAGGGTGAAGCTTAAAGAAGTTGGAGAAGGGGAAAGGACCCATGTCATGAAGGAGATAGTTAAAAGATGAAGAAGCTGATATAAGAGGATAGGTACATCACATCAGGGTGAACCAAAACCCTAGGTAAGAGAGAATGATTCCAAGATCGGAAGATGGAGCCAAGAGAAGGGTTTGGTGAGTGAGGCGGCATCCTTATACCAGAGAATTTATAATCCATAATAATATCTAACAATCTTTTATGGTGTATATTCATTTCCTTTTGTGTGAATATATATTTTAGTATTTTTTTATTAGTATATAGTTCAAACTTTTCTCCATAATTACAATTCCCCAATATCATTAATTTATATATTACTACAACTAAATCCAAATCTTGATTTGGATAATTTTTTCATGAATAATCAATTGTTATGTAGAATAAGATATAACCATGTTATTCTGAGTAAGAACACATCTCAAACCATTCGTGTATGCATCACTATATAGTTCAAATCCTTTTACACTACAAGGTAATTTATGCATGGGTGTAGTGACTATAATTCTCTTTAGTTACATTATACATTCCTTAAATTCATTTATAAAGAGGAACATGGACCCCTTCTAAGTTAACATGGTCCCATGATTAGATAGTGGTTATAAATTCTGCACAAACCATCAATAATATACAGCTAATCCTTGAATTCTACCTCTCTCAATTTCTATGGAGAGTCTGGGAAAATTTTGATAGCCTTTATAGTTGAAGGATCTATAGATATACACTCTCTTGGGTTTATATGACCCAAAAGTCAAACAATTTGTAACCAAATCAACACTTTGTAAAATTTTCATATTGTTCTTCTTTCTATAGTGTATTTAGTAAAATTACAAAGTGGTATTCATGATCCTCATTTTTCTTTGATTAGATAAGTATATTGTGTATAAATACTACCACAAAGTGATCAAGGTAATTTATAAAACCATATTCATCAACTCCATGATGATTTTAGGGGAATTAGAAAGAATGAAAAAAAATTATTGTATGTCTATAGTGTCCAAAAAAATTATGAAAATACTCATTGGGAATATCCTCCTTCTTAACCCTCAATATATGATATCTATAATGAAGTTAAACCTTATATAAGTATTGAGCTCTATTTATTTGATAAAAAATATTCAATATGTGAAAGAAAATACTAGTTTTTATTGTGATCTTGTTCGGCTCCCAATAATAAATGAATAGTCTCTTTGATCAATCGTTATTTTTCATAAAAAATATATTTTCCCCCAGGTGACACAATTGGCCTAATGAATCCCTTATCATGTTTTTCATGGATTTTCTTCTTCAATTCCTATTACTCAATTGGGTCCATTTTATAGGGATTCGTTGAATTTTTGTTTTATTATATATGAGATATATTGATAACTAAACATTATATTTTTGTTAAGGTTAAATAATATTATTGAAATACATAAAAAGTTTTGTAAAAAATTATTATCATCAATGTTGAATTTTTCCCCAACAATTTGAGATAAACATACCTTCTCATTGAGAATTAAGACCCATACAATGTGTGTAATTTCAATAGGAATATCATGCTTATCATAAAATTGATTGATTATCATATGTTTGTTTTAAATATCAAACATTACTTATATTAATCAATGTTATATGTGGTATTTATTTATATAAATCCAATTCATGCCTATAATGACAATAAATTTAGTGATTGGTAGAAATGATAAAACTTACAGGAAGCACATTCCCACAAATGTCTACTAGAGAGGGATCATAAACTTGAGATGAAATCATCATACCATTAGGGTTTTCACTACTAATTCCACATATATTTATTTATGTATAATCTTAATACCCTTAGAAAAATCATTATATATGCAAGAGTTAGTGTATAAAGAATCTAAAAAAGAATTAGCATTTCTATAGTGGTAAGTAATTGTAACATTCAAAAAATTATTATCACACCCTTCATTAGAAATAATGATTTCATGAGATTTCCTCTTTTACCTTATATTAATAGGTCGGTGATTAATCCGTGAGTTTGGGAACTAGTCAGCATAACTATTATTATCCTTAAACGTCATGCACTGAAATGTGGTATGTGCATTCTAGGTAGCATTCTATCTATTCACATTCTTTTCTAACGTATTCCCATCACAACATTAATAAAATTCCTAGTAACCTTCCTTCATACACTTAAAACATTTGTATACCCATTAGGTGAATTTCTTCCATTATTATCCCCACACATTAAACATAAAGGATATCCAATCTTATCCCCTCTATGGTTTTTAGATTTTCCTTTGAAAGCCATCTTTATTTTGTTATCAAAACAATCATATTCACATGTAAATACAACATCCATTTTAAACATAATAGAAAAATGAGAAAATACTTCATAGTTTTTGAAGTCTGTCTTCGCTAACTCCCTTTGGATACATGGTTTTAAGACACTAAAGAATCTTTAAACCTTAATTACAGTGTGGATGATAATACAAGAAGTGTACCCTGATTTTCTTGTAAAATTAGCCTCACAGGTACCAAAATATTCATTATCCATTTGGTTTAACATAAGGAACTCCTTCTCCAAATTCATACAAATAATAAAAGGATGGTACTTATGTAAAAACAAGCTCTTAGAATCGTTCAAATCCATTGAGTTAATCCCAACTTGTTTCCTCATATTCATGATAATATTCCACCATTGATCCACTTTACCTTTCTTCCTATATCAAAATGTTGTGACCTTTCTCCCTATATCAGAATGTGTGTGACTAATTATGTACCCATCTTGTTATCTCATGTTTCGGAACTATAGGGTAGTTGGGTTTGATGACATCATATAGCTATTTGTCTCATGATTAATACTGATGATTCATGTACCACTAACTTCATATGGGGTGGTGGTATCATCTTTGATTGAGGTGGTTTAGTGGTTTATAAACATTCATCTTCATTTGATATAGGTGACTCTCTCACCATAGAGGATTAGTCCATAATCAAGGGCCTCGTGATTTTCAGCATAAGGGGTATTGATCTAGTATCTATTGAAAAATACTATCAAGTCATCCCTGATTCCATGATAAGTAGTATTTTTATACCTAGGGCCATTACTTACCTCATTTGGTGGTGTACTAACTTAATCTCATGTTGAACCTAGGTTCATCACACATGGAGAGAAGGGAAACATGCTATATATTTTATTACTTACAATATTTCACATGGCCACACATTTTATTCTTTTCATATATTAGGATCCCCTCCCTATGATTGTGTCACCTTCATTTGTGGGGATTCCCTAAGTATACATTTTATCAAACCCCTATGACTTGTTTAATTTTTCTATTCGCTTCTTTTTCCATCTTTTTAAAAAAACTCTCATTATTTTCGAAAGTTGTGATACCTTATTTAAAACATTAAACCTTTTTTATCCTAGGTTATTCCTATAAAAAATCTATTTAAATCCTTTATTATGGTTTGTAAAGATTTGTTGGCTTCCCAGAGTATATCACCTAGGTGTTTCAAACCAGATGTGCAGTGAGGACCATTTTCATGCACTAGTTCACATTCATGTCAAGATCAATATAGTGTTTTCATGGATGATTCCCCTAGGAAAATTTGTTCTAGAGACACATCTACTTGTTGTATCCAAATATGGATGTATTATAGGATCCACTCACTCTATCCTACTATAAAATATCTTGGAAATTTTAGTATACATTGACACATACTTCGACCTATCCTTATCGACATGTACATAGGGATCTCACTAAGGATTACTCATCCTAATTTACAAATGTTAACTAAATTTTCACTTTGATACCAAATATATTGACTATTTATTCTCATACATCTACATTTCATCATTTTCTCATAATATTTAATACATTACAAAAACACACACTAAACGATTGCATTAGTTTAGTGCCTTTAGAAAAATGGAAACACAAACACATGTACACAAGTGAGCTACATTATCTCCCACAGGGTTATACATGAATATAACCCATCTTATACATCATGTTTAATACATATAATCATAAAATGAGGAAATTAAACTTAATAAATAGTGAGCTTAGACAACCAATAAGGGTAAACAAGTGAGATATTTAAGCATAATCTTAATATTATGGGCCTAAAAACATGATCATTACATTAGAGGGTCATAACCTACATATCAAAGATCATAATAAAGTTTCATGTCATAAATATGTATAGTTCAAAAGACATGAATGTTAATGTAATCTTGATCATAATCCACGAAATCATAACATAGGAATAAATCATATAATTTTGGATAAAAAATTAACAAATAAACCTATTCCATATTATTCAAGGATCACATCTAAGGATATCTTAGTGGAATGGGTTCACTCCCCAAACCATTTTAGTATTCAAGGTTCACTCCCAAGACCATAATAGTAGATAAATTCATTTGCTGAACTGGGGTAACTACCTATTTTAACCATGTCTATCTCATGGGATATAAATCTTTACTAAATTAATTGGAGGGAGATATAGGTCCCACCTTTAACATAATTATATCAATAATATGTGTTCCACGAGATTATAAAACATTCAATGTATCATGAACCTTAAAAATAGATGTATTTCATAAAAAACATATCATATACTATTAATAGAATTTGGTATCATAAACATGTCATCATATCATAACCTATGAAAAGGAATCATGTTTCATAATCATTTCATAAAAATAAAACATGTGAAAAGAAGAAGGTTTCATGATAATTTTATCATGTTATAACCCCCAAAAGAGAAATGGGTATCATAAAAACCATTCCATAAAAATATAAACCATTAAAAAAATAATATGAATAGTATTCTTGGATAATATCCCAAATAAGTAATAGGTAACACCAATATATGTAATATTATATGCAAAATAATTTTGAAAGATCTTTTTAAAAAATTCCTTGAGTAAAATATCCTTTCTAGTTTGGAATATATTTTTTTGAAAACATAATGTAATTTTTAAGACCTCTATCATTGAAACCCAGATTAAAATCAATAAGTTTCTTGAATATTAGGAAAATAATTTCTTTAAAATTAATTTTTTAAACTTGTAATGGAAGCTTCAATGAAATGATGGGTATGAGGATGGATAAATTTCTATATGATGAACATTCCTTTAGTACAGAAAAAATTATATTAAAGTTCCATGATTAGAATACAACAATAATATTACATTTAAAAACAATTATAGAATGTTAGAATGTGTTATTTTTTTTGAAAGTCATAGGATAATTGTAGATTATTTTTTGAAATGTTTTTATGAAATAAAGTTTTGAAAGAAAACAGATTTATAACCGAATCTATAAATAAATTCATATTTTCATAAAAATATTATATTCATTGTCTTAAGTAAAAAGGTATTTAAAAATGGTAAAATTACATGAATATATTATCAATAACCAAAGGATCAGAAATGTCTTCACTATTATTGAGATATATATAAAAATATTTCATCAATGGAAGAATAATCATAAATAATCCCAATAAATGATGATATTGTAGCAATAAACTCTTACCACATTGGTAAATTTAAATCATAATACACATGATATAATAACATTATATGAAACATAAAATTTCACAAGTAAGAAAAAATTCATGATATTTCAATTAAAATGGGCTTTATATAAACCTTGTGAAATAAAATTGGTGCATAACGTAACATGCATCACAATGAAGGTAAATTCTAAAGAAAAAAATCCCTTACCTCATTGGTAATGTTTTAACCATAGAAAAATTCAAGGAGATAATATCAATTGGATTTACAAAAATTATGTTTTATAATTATAATGTATGTTCGTGGGTATGATATTCTCCACAAAGAAGAACGAGCTGGTGAATATAGCTTGTGTCTCACAAATGTAGAAAGTGAGATGTAAATCCCTTACCTTAAGATTTGAATCTCATGGTAATCATTTGATCATCTTGTATAGAAAATATATTTTTATTATGCATCTATTAAAGAATCAAATTCATATATATCATACCATATATGATTTATTATGACTTGTAATTACCTGTTTGTTAAAAATTCCATGTTAGGGACATGTTTTCGGTAAGCTCCACTATGTCTTTTATATATGTTTTGATTTATCAAATCTTTGGTACCCTTAATTTAATCATGATTTAGTTATCCCCATAGTGATAAATATGATATAAATATTTCATATTATCAATATATAGGTATTTTTAAAAATATATATGATATAGGTGTTAGAAATGAAATACATTGTTTATGGATATGGTAGGCCATACATACAGGTGAATGATGTTTTCATTTTATTTTCAGATTAATATGTAGAAAATTATATAATATTTTATAATTTTAGAATAATTTTAATGTCATATATTAGTATAAAATTATTTATTAAACCCATCCTTAATACATTCCATTTAAATCATGAAAAATCACATTGCTTCATGAGCTAGTAGTCCTCCATACATACGAATGACATTATTTTATTAAAAAAAATGTGAAATAATGAACGTATGAGTGATATAACAATTATATAATTGTAATATCGTTATTAAAATAATAAATATAATATATAAACAACAAATCAATCATTATTCTCAACCATGAAATGTGGTAATGGAAGAATGAATGACATTAGTTCATGAGGTTATAGTCCACATACACATGAACAATGAATGTGTATCCTATTTGATTAAAGTGTGTGATGTTATATGTAATGACTGTAATATAACAAAATCTCATTATATTTATGATAATATATTATTATATAAAAATTATATACATATTAATTTATTATTTTGGAGGAAGAAATAATAAAAAATGTTTATGAATGTTACCTTTTCATCAGTTACATCATGTGGTTTTCATAAAAAGGCTTCCATTATTTGATTTATTCCCATTGTTATTCTTATAAAATAAAGTTAGGGATGTTGGATGTTTTTTATTCAATTTTTAGAAGATAAAAATGGATATATTGGTGTGAAGAGTGGGGATAGTTGGAAGAATTTTATAGGGGTCTATATATATCTATAATAATGTTTTTGTAAAAGTATATGGTCATTTATACACCTCGTAATTTATGTTTAACAACTATGAAATCTTATTCTTTTCCTTTAATTGATTTAATTAATTATAATTTCATTCACTAATAAGTTTTGGTAAAAATTATTTTTACCTTATTAGAAATTAAAATTTATTATGATTTATAATATGGAATACATTTTCAAATATTCTAATAATTAAATTGGAAGAAAATAATTTAAAATTAAGCATATAGATGTGTCATGAAAGTGGGTTTTTAAATAAAAAATATTCAAAAGTCTGAAATGTTTTATATCCAATTTAAATGTGAAACATGTTCCAATGAACTAAATTGGATAAAATGATATATAATTTAGCTAATTATTATGTCAAAAAAACATAAAGATAATTCAACTATATAAAAAATTATAAAAAAAATATAGTTTTCAATTAAAATACAGTATTTTTCACTATTCATCCACAAATGAAATATTTCAATAAAATACAAAATAAAAACAAAAAGATGATAATTTTAACTATTTTAATTCAAAATTTACGTTTATTATAACAAATTAAATTTCTAAATGAATCGAAAATTATTTTTATTATTTTTCAAAAAAAGACATAAAAATAAACTTTTTGAGAAAATAATACTTTCAAAACATATAAAGTATTTACAGAAAAAATGTATTTTATTATAAATATTTTTATAAAAAACCAATATATTAAAAAAAATTGTTAATACTATTAATAATACTATTTTTAATTACTAGGTTATAACGATCACAATTAAATAATTATAATAATAAAATACTTGTTGGTGGAAACTCAGTGTTGGGTGTAACAAAAGTTATGTCAGTGTTGTGTGTCGTGCAATCATAACTTGTTTTATCATATTTAATAATCTTAACATGGTGTAGTGTAAAACTAATTCTATAAAAGAAAACTAGTTTATTTGAATACAGGTTCTTAAAAACTCACAGTGTTATCATTATAATTATCAAGTGTTGTTTTTTTTCGTAGTGGGAATTTTTGTTCTATGTTTTTTGTTGGTTCTATTGGTTCTTTATCAATGATATTACCCTAATAGTATTTGGGGTTAATCATGGTATATATGATTTAAAAAATATACCCCCATAAAAATGTTTATATTTTCTCATTGTGAGGGACACATGTTTATCACAATTTCTTTGTCCCAATAAATGATGTGATAAATAATTCAAATTGAGATTCATACATAGTAAAACCTATACAATCCCATCCATGGACCAGGAAAAGATAATGTTCCAATTAATCCTAAACACGATATCATACTTATTCTATTTTATTTCTATAATAGAGGTCTAACTAACTCCCCAAAATCATTACTCACACAAATGCGAATATCTAATTAACTCTCATCACATGAGGAACTCAAAAATCATAACATATCATCCGTCTTATTTAAAAGATATTTATGTGATAAAAAATCTAGTTTGATGAGTATCTTCTACAAAACATGATTAAATTTCAGTGAGATAATGTTCCTACTAAATCCTTCTACTTTTTCAAATTAAATTTTCCCTAAAGGCATATAGAAATCCACTCAAACCACAACAATATGAGTGTAAACTCCCCTCCCCTTCAATTATATCTCTGAATGATAATTTGTAAAGAGGTTGTGTGTGGTTGTAGAAGATAAAATATCATTTATGAAAAATAAATATAGAAAATAAATTTTTCCTTCTTCTATAATATTAGGATAATGTCATGGATCATCCCTACTTAAATGTAGTTATTAAAGACAATTTAATTTGTATTATAAGCCTAAAATACCAAATGCCACTTCTCTAAAAAATCATGACTTTCATTAAAATACTTAGTTATAGAGTGGTCAAACATACTACATCATCAAATATTCCTCCCAGAGACCAACCATGGAGTAGTCTTTTTTACTACAACGGAGATGTGGTATTAAATAAAATTCTATTGCCATGGTTTTTTACCCTATGGAATTACATCATGTGATAAGGTCTATATTTCTCTTGAGAAAATATCCTCCATGAACTACCCATGATCACACCATGATATCTTCTAAATTTATGGATCATAGAACTGATAATATTGTGGCTCTTTACACTCATGTTGGATCCTATAGGTGTGGAAGAACTAAAATCATCATAACTACCTAATTTATTATCTTCATGAAATAATGGTAAATTGTGGAATTCAAATATCCTTATTAATATAGAAACTGTGTATCCTTATCTCTATATTATAGGTGTACATAATTTTCTAGTTATAATGAAAAACCCATGTCCACCCTCTCTGCATCAAAATATGTTTATGTAGTGTTTTGATTAATCATTAAAATGAATGTGTTGTTGCCTTTATTCAATGAAATATGCCTCCTTATAACTCAAATGATATTGAAATAATTTTTTCATCACAATATAGAACCATATAGAGTATGTTTCCCTCTTTTGTTTAGGATACCTTGGAACTCTAGTGACATTTAAATTTATTGTTTGGACTCTTACGATGTATAATATACTATGTATCATAGATCTATTAATAATACTTTCAATATAGTTTATTCCATGGAACTAGGGTATAGAATCTATATCTTGTATACATTTATCCTCTATCTAAAACCCATATGGATAGAATAAATCCATAAAATCCTCCAAGAATCATATATTCCCAACAAACTAATTTAAATTAAAACTCATGAATAATATTAAGAAAATATAAAAAATACCAAACACCAAATGTATTTGTGTTAATAATCATCCCCTTATGGTTTATTGAAAATTTAATAACAATAAAATCTCCACTCAAAATAGTGTGACAATTATTAATCATCAAAAATATCTAATATTACCTTATTCTAGATTTGTTTTATAAATAAGAGTTAGATGGGATAATCCATGATGATAGAAAATTATTAAACAACATAATTTGAATCTACATTACTACATAGATGTCTCCCCCAAATCATGAATAAAAAATACCCCTCCTATATAGAACTCTAAAAATTTGTCAACAAGGAAAATATAGAAAATACATACACTTATTTATCCCCAACATTAATTCATCCTCCAACATTTTCAATGAACCCAATGATTACTTCATTATAGGGTAATAAAATATAATTACAATCATATGAAATGAATTGAGGAAATAAGTCATACCTTTCTTAAGAAGAAATTTCATCTAGGATGTTGGGTTCCCTATATCCAAAATAATCTAAAAATATAGGGTAATTTAGACTCATATAGATAACATATTATATTAAAATTCAAACATGGGTGGATACTTGGTCATGATTTTAGGATCTTGATTTTAGGTATCACCACCCACAATTACAAAAACTGTTACATATCATTCTACTTTATGAAAAGGTAATTGATCTCAATGTTATGTGTCTTTGAGTGTTGAATAGGGTTCTTATGGATATTTTTAAACTATAGTTGTTATACATGATTTAAATAGGAGATACTATATGAATTAAAATTCCTTCATGTCATTCCACATCTATATCAGTTTGGTATATTATTAAGTTGTTGGGACATATTAAACCTCTATAGTGTTTAATGATATATAGTCTTTCATTTTTTTATATTTCCATGAAATAAATATATTTCCATGACAAAAAATTATCTAAAATAGATTTTAGATCATCAAATAGTCCTCCTAAATCTAAATCTATAAGTTCCATCCGTGAAGATTTTGAATTTTTATAATAATACAGCCAAATGCCCACTATTTGGATGATTTATAAATGCATTCATCTCATAGACTTCAGGTGACGTTTCATTGGAGAACTATGACAATAGGAGACTTGAAATTGGGAAGAAATAATTTCCATTTGAGTGTATGTTATGTAAATAAAACTACTAAATATATACATATTAATAGTCACATAAACTTCCTCACCATCTCTATCATTTAAATATTTTATCCAACCCTCAACTAGAGTGGTTATTGGTTAAGAACCATCAATTTTAATCCTCTTTAGAATCTCCTATAATATTTAATTTGGGATATAAATGCACATATATATTTTTAGTAACATTTATACCAAGGATAAAGGATAATTCATTAATTAAAGACATCTCAAATTCAAACCTCATATGTTCTGGTATCTGATTGAATTAGGTGGAATCTGATATTATGATGATGATGTCCTGAATATATATTATCATGACCATCCACTTAGCTTTATCTTTATTTATGTATAGTTTTTGATCAACCCATCATTTATGATAACCATTATTTTATGGGTATTAAGATATCTATGAGTATCAGGCTCTTAGATCTTATTTTATCTGGTATAATTCTTTCTCCATCTAACACACCCATATTTCAACATCATAAATTAAAAATCCTTCATGATTCATAATATAGACTTTCTTTTCAATGAATATGTTTAATAATAATGATTTAACAAAAAATTGATATATTTTTAACAACTTTTTAATAGTCACACCCAATAATAAATAAACAAAATCTAAATGATCCACTGATTCAAATGCCTTCATTTGCTTCAAATAAACTTTTCAATAATTTTTAATGAATAAAATACTTCCTTTAAGAATGTTATAAAATATTTATGTATTGGTTTATTTCCATTATATGTTTCTTATGGATTCTAATCCTCATTTAGATATGATTATTCTATAATATAAATTTAATTATTTTTGGAACTACTTCATTCCAATATATCTCAAATAGGTAATTTTCAATAAGTGTAGTACAATACACGTTATTAATAATCTGATTTCAACAATCAGAGATTCTATTTTATTGATGAGTTCTCACTTGTAATACATGTTGTTAAAAACCATGATTTTTAAAATATATTTCAACTTTTTTACATTTAAACTCTATAACATTTTCAATGTGAAACCTTTGAGTTTTTACAGCATGTATGTTCATCTTTTCTTGTGTATCGAGTAATAAACTTTAATGTCTATGTTTTCTGAGAAATCAGGATCAACAAATAAATCATTCTGATTTCATCAACAACAAATATAGTACCCTTAATAATTAAATGATTTTGGAGATAATTTTTCACAATCAACCACACAACCATTCTCTAACACTATTGATGAATTTACAATCTTTGGCTCAGATTTCATTCGAATAGACATCCCCTTATGACATAAATCACATGTATTAGTATTTTCATATGTTTTTTTGGTAAAATCACCTGATTCTAAATTTATTCAGTAAATTTTTAATGGATATATTTCCAGAATTCAGGATTCACTTGTTCGATATCCTATTTTTTTTCTTCAAAAACAGGAACCAATTTTCCTCACTAATTAAAAAATGTTTCCACTAGTTTTATTTATTATTAAACAAATAATTCATATATAGATTTAAGGTTCAACCCTCATTTATATATTCCATAGAATATCCAAAATATCATAACTTAAACACACTTAGTAGATTATAGATAATTCCCACCACTAAGAGTACATCCATTTTTTATAGACCTTCCAAATAAATATTTTTTTAGAGCCAAACATTTTGTGTCATAAATCATTGAAAAATCACGGATCTCCAAATTTTTTGTATTTTATGTTCTTTATAATATTATAATTTCATATCATGTTTATGGTACAGTCACTATAAATAACCTAAAAAAAATTTCATTATTCTCATAATGAAATCTAAAAAATGTTTTACTTCCCATATAATATCTTCTTCTTCTATGTCTTTTAGAGAACAACTAAGGGTGATTAAAACATCTATTACTCTCTAGGTTTAGAAATTTCCTTTATTTCTTGAAAATTGTATAACATTATTTTAGATTTCATCATGTTTGTTGAGTTTCATGGCTACTAAATTCATTATTTATGGATATCCTTAGGGACTTCCCATTGAATCCATTTGTAAAATTAAGCTTCTTTGCTTCCAAATCCTTCACACAAATATAAATAAATGATTAATGCATTGAAAAAAAATTGAAAACTAATTTCTTATTTTTTGTTTTATTTATCTATAAAATCTACTTTGAAATTGAGAAAAAAACTAAATAGGTCATATTTTTTCATATAAATATCATGTAATTTTTGGTACCCTTTTTAAATATGTTACATGACTGGTAGGATTGAAAATTTACCACAAATACACATTCCATGGTGAAGGTAATTCTTGTAGTTTAGCACTATCTACGAATTGTTTAATTATATGATCATTATCCACCATATATTTACCACTAAGTTTACATTTTTACACTAATGGTATGGTAATATGTTATATATAATTCATTTTTAGGTTTTTCAAAGCTTTAAACAAGGTCGGTTTATTTGAAAATCCTAATATTATTCATAGTACAATAGTAATTTATTGATCCACAAAATTTCATCCCAAAACCTTGAAAACTTTTTCAAGTTATAAAATTATTTTTACCATTTCATTTAATGTATCTATCAAAAAATCTAGGATTCGAGTATGTTCCTCCAATTTGAGTAAGAGAACCACTTGTTTTTTGAGTTATCAATAATTTATGATTTTTTTTCAATTGTTTTTTTTTAGTTATGACTTTTCTTCCTCCTGTTATTTATTATAAATATTATATCCATGAAAAAAATTATTTTCCTTCTCAGTTTTAGCCTGGTATTTTTCATGTTCATCAATAGTTCTCTCATGATTTACCTAATGATCAACATTACAAAATAATTCATCATTCTTAGAATTACTCTCATCAAATTGAGGTCAGTCTATAATAGATGCAATATCATCTTTAATGCGGTCCTTTAAATACTCACCCTCCTCCAATTATAACTTATCTTACCTTATGTCATAATGATATAAAATATTTCTCATTTTTAATAAATTCTACTATAGTTTTATCTTTCTTTTTTTAACTATTAAGGTTTTCTTTATATATTATTCATCTTCGTTATCCAAAAAAAACATAGTACCCTTAGTAGTGATATATACTACCTTACCTCATTATAATATAGAAATTAGATTCTTTCCATTTAATTTTTCTTTTCTTATCTTGATATTAAATGAAATTATATACATCATCAACCTTATCTTCTACCATGTCTTCTGTAATAGATAGTATCTTCATACCTTTGAATGCAACCACTAAGGAGGCATCCTTCACCATGGATTCATTCTCGTTATTTATCATTTCAAATATGAAAAATATACTATGGAGGCTATCAAAAGATAATTTTTTTATTATCCTGAAACATTGATACCATCATATTTAAATACAAATATAATATCATCAATATTATATTCAAAATTTTGACATCGTCAATATTTTCACCATAGGTTTATGTATCTTCCATAATAACATTTAAGTTATCAAAAAAATTATCAAATATATATTGGGTTTATCCTCAAATATTCACATATATTACACAATACATTTCTCATTATCTATCAAACATTGGAACTAAATTAATAAATATTAAATAATTTTTCCCACATAGAATGAGGGGTTTTGTCTGACATGAACATGTTGTAGATATTGTTGTATAAATCTCCCCCAATTAATTTTTTTACTTTGTATATACATCAATTTCCTTGTGGTATATTTTTTTAAATACATTATTTTAATGTTTTTTATACCATAATGGACACTGTGTAAATATTCACCCTAATTACCTAAAGTAGTTATGTATCTCACTCTACTATAACAGGATGTTTTTCCCATGAAAATTGGTATGAATTTGGGATAAAATATTAACACTAATTACATGATTATAAGAGAGAGAATACATCACCCTTTAAGAAAGACTGAATACTAGTGATTAGTCCCTTGTTAAAGAGATTTTCCTAGATGGGGGGGGGAATCGAGATATTTCTAATTAAAAAAAATCAATCCCATGAAAGATTATTGTGATCTCTCATTGTTAATAAAACCTATTCTTCCTCTCTAATAGTGAAAATTTAAATAAAATACATTTATATTTTTACTTGGTTCACCATAATTGGCCTTTTCCATAGAGAATGAAAAGGAGAATGGATGATGAACCAAAAAAACAACAGTGAAATTCATATTTTTAATATACACCATAGAGTGGTCACACTAACCCTACATGATCATTGTTAGCACAAATGAGAAAACCACAATACCCATCCTCCCATGAGGACATCACTTGTTCTACCATGACACCCATATTCTTCAAATGATACCTATTTGAAAAATCCCATATTTGGTGTGTCTATTCTATATAACATGATTAAATTAAACTGATATGATATCCATGGAAAATCATTATTTTTGTCACCTTAAATTTTCTAACAAGACAAGAAAAATCCACTCAAAAAGTTTCTCTATGAGTGTCTAATAATCTATCTATAAAATCTACCTCCATATGATAATATTCTGAACATTTTTGTTTATTCTGAGAAAAATTAACTTATATGATTTGATCCATAGGATACAGTCATGTAGTTATTCCAATAACTTATTATCATCATTCTATTTTCAATTTCCACTAAAATGTTTTGATTAAGTTCGATTTAAATCACATGAGAGGCCTAAAATCAAAAGAAAAACTTCACTAAATCAATCTAGATTTCATTGTAACTTCTCAGTGTAGCATGATGATACATACTATAACATAGGATCCTCCTACAAAATCTTTATCATTGGGTACTCTTATTCTCTACAACACATAAGTTTTCCTAAATAAACTTTTTTTATCATAGTCCACTACTCTATGGTGTGACTTCCTATGACCAATTACATATTTATTTATTTTTTAAAATCTCCTTCATGAATAACCCATAATCAAGAAATTATCTATCTTAACATATTGGCTCCAAAAACTAACTATGGAATGTTATTTACAATATAATAAGGGATATTGTAGTATTAATTGAATTAAAATATTTTTTATTTCATAATTCACACTCAACATGACATAAGGGATAGTTCTGGTGTGGGAATATTCATCTCAATTGATCTGTAATGTGACCTTTTCCCCATAATGAACAAATCCATAATTTTCTAGCAGTATTCAAAAATACAGGCTACCACTTTCCTCATCAAATGATGTTTATGAATTGTGAAAATATATTATTCAAAGAACTTTAGTTTATAATTTCCTCTTAAGTTTATGCCTCATTGCAAATCTAATGATATTGAAAATCAGTTGGTCTCCCCTAAATAGATTCTCATTGTATCAGATTTTCTATTTTGAATAGGTTTCATAAAAAAATTAAAACATACATTTATTTTTGTAGCTCTTCTTATGAATGATATTCTCTACAAAAAATAACCATTATATGTCATTTCATAATAGCATATCCAATTTATATATGGAATATATTCTTTTTATCCTAAAAATTTTTCCTCAAACTGTAAACTTTATAGATTGGGTGAATCCATAAAAATCCTCCAAGGGTCATATCATCTCCAAAACATACTTCATCTTAGAAACTCTAAAGTAATTTACAAAAAAAACACAAACAATTACAAATAATAAAGGATAATGTTTCAATATTTTTAGTTTTCATCATTAATTTTTTTGTTATACTATTTTAATGGTTATGGGAAGTGTTGATCAATTATATCCTTGTCTGAGATGTAGTATTATTATGATATGTGATCAAAAATATTTTTTGGTGGTGCCTGATGATAATTTTTCAATGATGGATTAAATATGATGAATGATATTTTTGTAACTTTTTTAGTTAGAATATTCCTTAGTCTACGAATTTGGTAAAAATGATGGGGTAGATGTTCATTACATAATTTAAACCTCAATACTCAAATATATAGAAATATATTTATGTGAATAGTTGGTTCATGGTCCATCTAAAAATACCTCATTAGTTTTTAAGAGGCCAATTACATCCTATTTGTCTAATTTTGTATATTTTGTTTTGTTGTGGTGTTGGTGTTTATACATGTTTGGTGCCTTTTATGTGGTTCCTACCCCTCAGTAATGTTGAGTTTTTTTAAATAAAAATGTAATTATTGAGAGTATCATAAATTATAATATGAGATGAGAAACCTCTATCTTTTTTATCTATATTTATGATGAATAATTTTTTATAAAAAGTAAAACTCAAATTACATGACATAATATAATTAAAAATTACAAACATCTAACATAGTTATACATGATGAATATGTAAATTATGGTGCCTTTAATTATTTTAGGATTGAAAATTTTTGGTAATGATATGAATATTTTTCTTTATTGGTTGAATATCTAAAATTGATGTTCCATATATGTGTTATGATATATAATGATCATTAAAACTAATAGTTCACATTAACAATGTTGTATTTCAAAATGATAAATAAATTTGTTTCTATTGGTATTTTTTCAAGATAAAAAATTAATGAAATTATTTGGTGTCCCATATGTGAATAAATTATCCATTCGCTTATAAATAAATATTTTATAAATAGATTATTTCATAAAAATCATAAATTAATACCATGATAACATGTTCTAAACCATGGGAGAATTTTTTTGGGGGAAGTTAGAAGAAGTTACGATATATTTACTATTAATAGGTAATTAATAGTTTTATAAATTAATGGAATTTTTCATTATTTTTTGAAAGCCAATATTGAAAACCATTATGTAATAATTTTTGAAAATGGGATTACTTTTTTAAAATTAAAATATTTTAATTCTTTTTATGTTGGGAGATATCTTTTTTCAATGAATATAATAAAATTTATGTGATAATACTTTTGAAATGTTATTAAATGTTGTAGAAAATATAAAATATTGAATTAAGTATTAGATAGACATGATCATTATTTGGTTAAGGGAAGATTGTGTATTAGTAAAGAAGGGAAAAAGTATTTTCTTCCCCTAATGACTCACTCTCTTTCAAGGAATGATATATTTTCATTCTTTAATATCTAAATAGTATAACAGTTCAAGTTGGTTATTCGTTGTGTGGTAAAAATATCTTTTCCTTAAATGAATTTAAATTAAATGGATTAAAATTACATTACTATCAGTTCTTGATGTAATATTTAATGTATATAGATAAATTTTATATTTCACTAAAATTTTCCCATCACATAAAAACCAAGTATTAATTATTTTCAAATATATATCCTTAAATGTTATAGACCCAATGAAGTTTCATGTAATTTAAAAAGAAATCATGTATATACTATACCAATTTGAAATGATTTTCCCCACCATCATTATCTTATATAATGATTAGCTTGATGGTTTACTTTGTGAGAGAGATATGACTACATTTTCATGTACATTGTAAATATATATACAACAACAAATGATTTTTTATTATTTTTATAGGTTATTTTAAAATTAAAGTTAACCCATAATATTCTGTTATAGAGTAGTATATTATAGATGATTCGATTTTATTCTTCAAAAAAGACATAGAAAATGTGGATAGATTTTGGCTCCCAGATCCACATTATAGTGGATGTCTTAAGTTTTATGGAATTTCTAGAAGAGTTATTGTCACAATTATCATCACCGATTTGAATAATGATCAAAATTTAACATAAGAATATATAGCTTATGTTATAAATTGATACATAAAAATATATTTTTAGGTATTAGAATCCATTAATGGATGAAATGTAGATATCAACTACACATAATCAATATTTTATATGGTTGGATAACAAAAATATTATTAATGTGGTAAATGAAAATTTGAAATCAATTTTGGGAAGAGTTTAATGGTTAGCCAACGTAATTTTTATACATTTATTATCTTAGAGTGTCTATACAATTAATGGATATATTTTTTATACCAAATTACATGAAGAACATTGTACGATTCAACATTGTGGAGTTACATTCATGTAAAATGGGATGAAATTATTATGTTTTAGGGACATAAATCTAATTTATATAAATATGTATTACATTTAAATCATAAAAAAATATTGAAGTTGGATTATATGATATTCTTAGTAATTATGTTTTTTTTTTGAAAATGGGTTGATAAAAATTTTATTTATAATAAATGAATTGGGATTCATTAAAATGAATTTCAATCATGAAGAAAATGGATTTTGTTACTACTAACACAAATAATATCAAGGGAAAACATATCAATGATCTCATAAATGAGAAATTTTCTAAAAGTGAACAACATGCTGAATCTGAGAAACATACGGATGTTGAGAAACATAGTAATGGTAAGTAGGTCAAAAAAAATGTTATGATGTAGAAAACATAGATGATTATCACATGACAGTTTTTGGAAAATTATTAATGTTATATGTTCATGTGAGAAATATTAAGTTATGGAAAACCTGAGTAGTCAACCTATTGACCTAAACAATTAATTTTTAGTATTTAAATTAGAATTGTTACTCAAATATACATGATAATTGATATAAATAACTATTATTACATTATTATTTCAACAAAGTAAACAATTTTTGAATATATTATAGTAACATTAGTGTGCAGTCTATATTTTACATAAAAACATAATAATGAAATACTTCTTTGGTTGTTAATTTCCATTACATAGTACATTTACATTACAAAAATATTGGATTATAATGATAATAGTATTTAATAATAATTAAAATAGATCATTTTTTGTTACTCTTTACATATGAAATATTTAGGATCTTTTTTTGAATACCAAATCACACACACAAAATTTTTATGCAATAATCATAAACCATGCGACATGGAATTCATTTATTTCACGTTATAATGAGAAGGAATGAAATTTACATTAGAAAAAATTTCAATTTATTAAAAATATCATTAATAATGTACTTTTATTCAAAAAAGTTAATTTATGAAATTGCAATGTAGTTAAACAAATAGAATGTAACAAAACATTATACACCTACAATAAAGAACGGATGATGTACACTACAAATGGAAAAATATGTCTATAATTTTAATTTATATTAAACCCTTTTTGTGACATAAAATTATAAAATAATTATGATTTTTTGTTTTTGTGAAGATTGATCAACCAGAAACTCAATATACCTCAATAACTTGTCTTGTTAATTGCATAAAAGCTCATTAAAATTTCAAAAAAGGACAGTTATTATATTGACACACAAAAAAATTTGGTGTATCATATAAAATAAAGAACTAATTTAAATTTACTTTACTTAATTATATTAAATCAAAAATATGAATAATAATTTTTTAAAAAATTTATTTTATTTAAAAACATTATGAATTAACTACCATAGTTTAATAAAAAGTAATATTATCAGAATTTATGTCTCCTGAAATGTATAGTAACATTATAGATGGTGGTATTAGAGTATCCTAGTTTGAATAAATTTAGAATGTACAAACACAAGTATATTATGACAAAAAAATAAAGTATATTCATGATATTAATGAAACTAGAGATAAAAAAGTAAAAATTAACAATTAAAAAATATCATAGGAAGGGACTAACAAGAATAATCCTCACAATAATAACAACATGTTAATGTCCCAAAACCTCAATTTTAATGAAATTAATTACCCTTATTGTTCTAACATACCTAAACATAATAATGTTTTTCAATAATATTTATATTATTTCAGAAAAAAATTTATTTATATTTATTTTTTATTTAAATATTATTTGGTGAAATTGATTTTGATTTATATCAATTTTATCCCACTCATCGGCCTGTTAAAAGAGGTGTAGTTTAAGTGAGATACCATACACATTAATCAACCATGATATAATAATAATAAATTATATATTTATGTTTCTCATGATCCTAGAGATATGTAACCTCTTCCACCTTGATGGTACTAAAATTATTATATTTGACCATGATATAAGAAATTATATAGAATTCCTATTTAATCATTTAAGGAATCATGATGAAAAATTGTATGTAATTTCAAAATTATAATTCATTAAATATCAAATATAATGAGTAAAAAATATTTAATCTAATTTATTTTCTAAATATGGGTAAAAATAAATTTGTGTGAATAAAATCATGGTTATTTTCTATTTTTTCAAGAAAAACCTTCAATGGATACCTTTACCACACAAATCATCAACATTTAATGATGTTATTAGTTATTGTAGAAAATATTTTGTAAACTAGTATTAATATGTTAGTTTTTTAAAAGTGAATACAGATGGAGGAGTCTCTCATGACCTTGTTGATCTTGAGTTTATAAATCTAATTCTCAAACAGTAAAGGAAATGCGCCTTAATTGATATTGTATATATGTATTCTTTTTTTGGGAAATTTATTTAATACATATGTATAATTTTAAATTTTCATACCCCCCCACTGGGAATCCATCCCATATTTATAGTGAGAATGTGATTAGTCCTTCAAATCCCATCTCTAATCGACCATAGGGTGGATGCGAGCACCGAGGGTATAAGTTACACATATGGGATTTATTACCATCATTAATCATTTTAAAATATATAAGTAAAATCACTAATCATGTATAATATATATAATAAAAAAAATATCCCATAAAATCATGTAGTTTTATATAGATTATGTGCCTATAAATAGAAATACAAAAAAAAAATCATAAGGTAACAACTCTACATTGGATCCTACGCTCGAAGATAGAACTATCTAGCTTTGTCACCAATCTCTCCTGGGAATCTTGAAAATAGATTTATATATTGGGGTGAGAATATATATAAACATATTAGGATCCTCCTCAAGAACGCTTTTTAAATTTTTAAAAGATAATACTAATATTTTATTGAATACATAACAGGATCCTCGGGATTTCAATGAATGTTAATTCAGATGGTGATTAAAAGGGAAACCTATGCCTCTTTGGATGTGGTGATGTTTTTTAAGATCACAAGTGTATAGTTCATTGATAATTCAATGGTGCATATGGTATGATGAATTCCCATTAAGCTCAAATGAAAGGATTTGTCAATGTTTAATCCTTTACTATGTTTAAAGGTTGGACTGATTTATGGATTAAAAATGATTCCTCTATTATAATTCAATCCATTTAAAGTTGAATAATTAATCTATTGTGGTTCCTCATAGGTCAAGGGGTGAAATTCACAGCATTTTACTCTCACATTGACTTCATTATAACATATGTCCATATATAGGTGATATATGTGGTGGATGGAATTTTTAATAGTGGAATCACTATGGAACTCACTTTACCAAATGATCTATGTTCAAATTTAATTAATCTTTATAAAAATCATTATTGTAATGTACCTTTCTTCATACTCTTATAAACACTTTTTTTTAAATAAATGATCCCTTGTAATTTTGGATAGGTATTCACCATAAAAAATTACATATTATGTCAATTATCACCCATCCTTGCCAAATCTCACTCACCCAATATCACATAAATGTATAATAATATAGTATCAACAGATTATATCAAAAAAGGTAGATCAAACCACTTAAAAATAGTTTTTAACTATAATGTTACAATATAAAACATATTATGATCTAAATCTCTTTTATAGTTATGCCACAACACACCACACAAATATCATCACATTTGATGTGGGTTATACTATAGTTCTACCAAACCCAACTATACAAAGGATCAAATATCACTGGTTGGAATCAATAAAAGTACTCACATCACATATTTCATGGACCAAACCATAGCCATGCAAATCCCAACATCCCATAGTGTCCAACATCATGTGTTAGCATCAGTTCCATCCATAACTCCAAATCCAATTCTATATCTATATTCATCATAGTAGGATATCATGAACCCAAAACACATAAAACTAATGTAGTCCTAATCCCATTCATGATTCCTATAATGTACCAATACCCTAATATACTCCATATTTAAGGGAGAGTAAGGAAGCTGGGGTAGTCACATATTAATTCAATCTGCAATCATGATATTTAAGGGAAAAACCTGAAACCTATCTTTTTTTGGAAATATTAAAAATATCATATTTGGTTGTATCCATATAGAAATCAAAAGAAAATGGACTATAATTCAAGTAGGAACAATCCTAACCAATTAGTTTCCCAAAAAATAGTATAATCAAATCAGATAAAATGGACATTATTTCCATAATCCTAGATTATCAACTACTACCACCAATAAATCATCATCTAAAACAATTTATCACACAAAAATAATAAAACATGGCCCACATATTCATCCAATGGCCAGAAGGCCTTCATTGTTTTATTGATTTTTGATAATTCACATTTCAAGGGGTGATGTGGAACCCTTACAAGGACTGTAGGCTTAATAATTACATGGATCATAGGCCTTAGAGGAATTTCATTTCCTGTAGGCTTCAAATATTACATAAAACCCAGACTAAATACTTGGAACCACTCCTCCCCAGCATCTTCATTGTGAATTCAGCTCTCCACTTTTGCATGGCAGTTCAGCTAAGAATTCTTGTGCATGCATAGTCTTGTCCCGATGGAAGTTTACATACCCTCTCATTATTGCAATCTGTTTAGCTTCTACTATGGTGTAAGCTCCTTGCTCATCCTCCTTTGTAGAGCTTGTTCCTTGTAGGTTGTCTAGTTGGAATCTGCACTTAAGGTGGCCCGAAGGCCTTGAGGTGGCCCGGAGGCCTTACTGACCTGATGGCCTGGGTGGCCCAAAGGACTTAAATTAATCGAAGACCAAATCGATGGCCCAAAGGCCCAAACGGGGGCATAATTCTGGCTACTACAGTTCCAAACAGTGCCTACTAAAGTACCTCCTACAGTACTGCATAGTTCCCAATATAGTGCCTTCTATAGTCCTGCTATAGTACCCAAAAATAATTCCTTATCCTGTATTTGATCTCGAGTCGCTTGGATGCACTTATAGAGTCCTTGCCTAAAACAGGCTAAGGCTCATGTGCGGCCCACATATCCATTTTTTTACAAAATCAACCAATTATAGTATACTATTTTCCATTCATATTATATTTATTATGTCAATTAATTTAAATATTTGATGAAAATTCATTTCAGTCCATTAAAATCATTTATTTTTTCTAATTATTCTTCAATTTATTTCAAAAAAATACATTCCAATCCCATACCAATTATTCCTCAAAATCCCGAAGTCCGTTCATTTTTTATTATTATTTGGACAATCCTCGTTCAATAGTTGAGGGGGAACCTTACATGGAACATAGTATAAGTACCCAACCATAAAACATTACATAATCTATATTTTTAATTAGTAACATGAATTCTTACACATTGATGATTTTTTAGGTTTATATTTTTTATAGGATTACATAAAACATTAATAATATTTGTTTAGAAATTTTTTATTGTGTTTCGATCATAACAAAATCATATTATTTTATAAATTAATATAATTTTTAAAAACTTATTTTAGATAATGAAATATGATATAAAATATAAATTATAATCTAGATTGACCACAAAATTGGTTTCACGGCTTTCCTTGAATGACTTAATTGAAATTGAAATGACATCATCCATGATGTTGGTAAATTGACACATCACGAACTATGTTTTTATTTCCTGAATAAGAGGGAGAGGAGAATAAGTATGGTGAGGAAATTTTCTATAAAAATTATAGAATTCCATCATATATATGATACTTTTTTCATGGTTCTTGGATAAGGGAAGGTGAGTAACAAAAATGAATAGAAATAAAAATGAAAGGAAAAAAATAAAGAAAAAATAAAACCGGATGTTTACCTCTTTATCTCTTCTCTGTGAGATCCTAAATACGGCTATTGATTTTGGCTGTTTGGTGAGACCATAAGGTCTTGGATATGGGTAAGGGTCTTAGTATGAGTATTGGGCAAAACTTAGGCAATGATCAAAGTTTTAGAGGTGTGATAGGAAGAGGTGGTGAGGGTGGTATTTATAGTGGAGGAGAGGAGGAGTTTTTCATTATTTTAATCATTATTTTTTTTATTTTTCTAGAAGAGCAGAAATAGTGATGATTCAATGAATAAATATAGTAATAGTTGAATGTTAGTTCATGTAATGGTCTTACATCAGCACCACCTCATATTAATGACATAATAATTCAAGTATTTAGCTTATTTTGTAAATTATCGTACTTCACTATTCACCTAAAAATCAAGTGTTACAATAAAATACTAAAAAATCACCAAAACCATTTTTTGACGTGTAGAATACAAAAACTTTTCACCAATTTATCTAATTAATTTTATAAATATGAGAAATTTAACTAAAAATATACTAATTTATTTGAAAAATAATAATTTAAAATCTATAACTGATGTTATAACACCTTGAAAATTTAATCAAGGTCTCATAAAATTATCTTATAACCATGATATAATAAAATACTTTTTTATGGAAACATTTTATGAAAATAAATTTTCATTTAAATTATTAAATTAATAATAAATTTTTAATTAAATATTTATGACTGAAAAAAATAATAACACTTATACTATCATCATATTGTCACTTATAGGATTCCTAATTTTTATTTATACATTCATTGGTGAGGTTTATATTTATTAAACAAATTTACTATTCATAAGTGTATATTACTATTCATTAAGGTGACATTACTATTCATAGGGGTATGTAACTATTCACCAAAAATTATATAGATCCTATCAGACACAAAATAACATACTGATCGCAACTATGTATGTCCATTTTTTGAAATTCAATACATAGAAGAAGTAAAATATGTTTAATGATTTTTCTTTTATAAGTACATGGGTTGTTATATGCAGGGTCTAATACCTATGACTATGTACATGACCCTTGAATTCCTAGGAGAATGACACCACAAGAGAGACCCCCTGACATATATATATATATATATATCTTATTTTTTCAATCTCCCACAGTAACTAATGATGCATAGAAAGCAATGCCCCGTGTCGTGAAAGGTGACTAGTCCTTCTTGAAAAATACATACCCTCTCAAATGCCCAAATATGATAGACCTTTAAGCTGAGAGAAGAATCCCTGAAACCTATCTAATCTACATCGATGGATGAAATTCCTTATATTATATTGAACACGTTATCACTCCCCTTCATAGGCCCACCACCACTAGAATAAACCTTTGTTGTCGTTCCTGTCATCTACCCGTGTCATTTCCTAACCCGTTGTCACCCATTCCAACCAATGCCATCCGCCAGACCCCCATTGAACATTTCTCCTACCAATGCTCCATCCATTTTTTCCATCCCTCAATTCCAGTACTGGATAGCTAATCTTCATCCTCTATCTTCCACTAAATATATCCCCTCTTTATGAGCATATCTTCGTTAGTTCACCAGCAACCTCTCCAATGCTTTCTCTAAAGAGATGATCCCCACCACTTGAAGCCTTTATGTAGTCTGAGACCACCTCCCCCACCTTCCACCATGGTCTGATGCAGTCCAACCCATGGGAAGTAAATCCACCAACCCCAAATATCTCATACCTCTTATTGTACTCATCATTTACATTAACATTATATTGATATCAAGAAACTACAAAGAAACACCACACTCAACACATGTAAAAAACTAAGAAATACATCAAAATTCAATTCTTATTCCATGTCACCAACCCACTAAGATTCCCCATAAAAAATTGTTTAACCTTATAAAAATCATGGAATCTTCTTCAAAACATGCAACACAGACCATTCCAAAATCCTCAAATCCTACCCAAAACATTTGAAAAAATTCCCACAACCATCAAAAAAACATTTAAGGGGAAAATAGTCATCACACCAAAGCATAGTAGAAAAAACATCTTCATATTTTTATTAAAATTCCATTAAATTTATTTAACATCTCTTTCATGGAAAAAATAAATAAAATTACTCATATCACACAAAATTTTTGGTAGGATATTTAAATAAAACAAATTTTCAATGATGTCTTTAACAACTCAATTATAAGAAAAAAAATATTTGAAGATCATTGTAGCAGTCAAATCCCTCAGTAATAATAGTATTTTAATCAATAAATAACATGAATCGTGTAAAAATTATTTGAATCACCCCTTTCAATTATGTTTCATTTAATCCTAGTCGATAATTCTTACACTCCACCCAAAAAAAGTATGATATTTAAAAATTATAAAAAAATAATACAGAGATCCCAAATACCCTACCTCAAACAACACATCATAACATGTTGATAAAGAAGAAGGAAAAGGGATGACCATTTTAACAAAACCATATAATGGAACACTAATAAATTAAAATCACAAAAACCCCATAGGAACTGCATCCTCTATATCATTAAAATTGATACAACACTTCTTATGGGAATTAAAAAAGAATAATAGGTAGTAATTTTGAATAATGAGGGAACTCAGTAGGGGTCATAAATAATAAATATCATAATGTTATGGATAAACCCCAAGAAAAATATGGTCAATAGGAATCCTAAAAAAATCATTAAAGGTCACCATGATCAGGATAATGAATAGAGGAATAATTGAAATATGAGGGAATTTTTATTTATACCTTGTCTAGAAAAATATAAAAACATAATGAAATAGGGAGTACCAAGAAACAATTGGTTGAAATAAAATGAATCATGGAATTCATGTAATTTCAAACAATCATACACTACCACTGATCTGGAAAATAGATGCAACAACTTTCATTAGTTGTAAGAACCAAAGTCTTATTTTCAGGTAAGTTTTTATTTTCTGGTTGTTTTTGAGGAAAAGAGGAGTTTTTGGAAAATTTAAGAGTACGCGTCGTGTACTTATAAGTACACATCGCATACTTATAAGTACACATCGTATACTCGGTTACCACAGGTGACCATGTACTTTCCAGGTAACGGCCGAGTACATGGTAATGTGTGGTGACCTAGAGATCACCTAAAGTGGAGGCTGGAAAAGGAAAGTACACACCATGTACATTTAAAGAACATGCCATTTACTTTCGTTTTTTCATTAAATGGACTGGTGGCGCTTCTGATAGACAGAACCATATCCTTCGTCAACTGTCTCGTTCGACAGTTTTTGTATGACCATGAATCTTCTCTGAGCCCCTGAATCATTGTATGTTCCCCGATTCGACTGCCACCAATTGATTTGGAATCGCATCAATGATTTCTCTCTTCTTCTTGAACATCATATCATGATTTCTCCTCTCTCATGAGTTATCCTCAGTTAAACATTTTATGTGTTTTTTATATCTACAGCATTCTAAGTCGATTCAAGGCCTGAGATTTTCTTATATTGATCTCATGATGCTAAGTTATGTGGCTTGTGCATTTTTGTAGTTAGTCTTTGAGTTATATGTGAATTGGTGCCCAATATCCAAGAACGGGGTATTGCATGTTTATAGATTTTTTTCCCATGTTTACTTGTTTTGACCGTTTGGTCTAGTTTTCCTGTTAGGATGCTTTTCTTTCCATGCCTAGTATTATTATGATGTATTGATTATTTATCTAACATGTTATGATATGATGTAGATTGTTTAGCCAAGTAGTTCATTGTTTTAGTTTGGCTTCCAGGTATCGTTTGTGCCCGAATGAATTACACAGGGTTGTGGGAACCTAGTGTAGTAGACCAAAGGGAGAATTGACGATGAGGGCTTCTCTAGAGTGTCAGGTTACATTTACGTTGTGAGACCATAGGTGGGATGGAAATAAGTACTCCCTCAGAGTTTCGGTAGTTCCTCGATATGGGCCACAAGGGGAATTAGACGTTGAGTGCTTCCTCAGAGTTCCTATTAGTTACCAATACAAGACTATATAAGGAATTGATGGTGAATGCTTCCTCAGAGAGTATTTTCTAAAGCATAACCAGAGGGGTTAGACTGTGTGTACTTCCCAAAGGGTTGCTTGTGTTTGATTTGGTTGAACCAGAGAGGTTAGGTTGTGAGTAATTCCCATATGGATACCTATTTTTGATTATCTGCTCACTTGATATGTGAAATTGAATGCAATTGAACTGCATTATTTTTACTTTTGAGAACTTCTTTGTTTACTGCTTTCTTTTTGCTTATTTACTACCATATATATTCACTAACTGTTAGGAACATATATTTGGGTGGTTACCTACTGGTATTAGTCCCACACCTTGTTTGGGTCATGATTTTGGGTTCAAATAGATTATATTGTTGCAGGTATAGATAAGGGAAAGCGCCCTTCTACTTTAGGTACTTGACTGTTTTGGAGCTACAGAGCAAGGGACCAAGATGAGGCATTCGATGCTTTGAAGCTGTTTTCATGTTTTTCCTTATACATTGGTTTAGTATCATATTACACCATTGTGAATTTTTTGGATGCTTTCCTGGACATATGTATCATGAATCATTTATATATGTGTGTTCTCTAATTATTTATTACTTATGTTGTTTACATATTGTGTGATTTAATACTTCCACTATTGTTGTCTGTTTTACTTCTATTGTGTCACTCTACCAATGAGGGCATAGTTTCCCCACTATCACACCCAAGGCTCTCACTACTAGTTGGGAACCTCTGTCATTCGAGGAAATGCGCTTGAGGCCATGTGACCAACCAGGAACAGGGCACCTCTATGCGGCTTCTGGAACTGGGATGTTACAAAGTGTTATCAGAGAAGGTTCTTTTCTTCTTGACTTACTGTTTGTAGCCTATAGATAGGGATACGAAGGAATAGGTACTTGGTAATAAGTTATGATAGGGAGTAGCCAACCCATGTATAGGGAAAAGCCAATTTACCTTGTTATTGAAATTTTCTAGTTTTTCACTTTTACAGTTGATTTGATATCACCATTGTGTGATTCACATGTTTTGTGCTGTTATTATTGATATTATGGGTGTTCTATTTCTATTGCAACCCGATGAGATGAGGGTATGCCATATCATGCATCATATAGGCACTTTCTAGATATCATATATCACGCATTCTTATCATGCCATTTAGGGTGAATTAGTGATTACATGTTGTTGTGATAGATGTTGTGTTAGATATTCATGTTGTTGTGATAGATGCCTTGATAAATACAAGATTCTTGATAGGGTATTTATTGTGTAAGTTTCCATTTAATTGAACTCCAAAATTTGGTTCTTGAGGTGTTATGGGCCCTCGTGAATCGGAATTTGGTGGATCATTGCCTTGTTTTCCTAGTATATGACATGTATAAGATGCCAAGATTTGATTCATGGGAGTATGGGCCCTCACGGATCAGAATTTGGTACTTAAATGTTGTTTCAGTGTTTTTCTGGGATTCTGGTGTAGTTTCTGAGGCGTACTGTCTAAGAAAACCCAGAATACATAGCTTGTAATGATGAATACTATCCATGTATCTTATTCGAGAAGCAACATTTTTTTCTTAAGTACTTGTCATGCACTATATGCACACGCCCTGTAGTCTCTAACCATGTCATTGGCTATGTGTCCAGAGACACCGGGTTTGGAATTCTTTGGTGGGACACACTGTGTACCATATGTACACATTGTGTTGTGTAGACCATGTGTCCGCCTGTGTGACTAATGAAACGGATGGATAAAACGTAAGTTATACACGTCGTGTCATGATTTAACACACTGTGTAGTGTAACCCATGTATCCGACTGTGTAATGAACAACATGGGTCGGTAAAATATTTCTAGTACAGGCCTTATAGGTCATAAACACGTCAGGTAGAGTTAGATATGTGTTCACCTCTGTGACTAACAACACGGGCAGTTGAAACCTAATCAGTACACACCGTGTCCATCTAGAACAGGCCGTGTAGAGTGAGATGTGTAACCATCCATGTGACTGACAACACATATCGGTGAGGTTCATCTATTACACGTTGTGTCTGACACTAACATGTTGTGTAGTCTTGTTCTAGGAAAACTGTGTGGCTTAGATGTGTAAGATAACTCAGATAGGGGAAGAGGATTCAAGTAGACGTTGTGCATTAGTACAACATTTCATGTGTATGGGGTGTTAGACGACAAGTTCTAGAAGAAGTACATGCTCATGTGAAGGATTAAGGGAACACGCCATGTAGTTATTTACTCGCTGTATATCCATGTTTTGAAAAACTTGAATGATTTCTTTCTCTTGTTCCCTTCTTGATCTCCTAAGTTTTTGTCCTTGTTAATATTGATCTAAGTTGTACCCCTGACCTTGCAGAGTCATGCCACCGAGACATCCTCCAGTTTTCCACCAGTTACAGGGTAGTGATCAGACACCGGACATGGTTGATTAGGTACCACCAGTAGATCCTCTAGTTTTCCAAGTCTTGGAACCAACCATTATCTCGGATACAGGTGTTGATTCACAATTCTGAGAAGGTTTTATGAGGATGATACAGACCTTCAGGGAGTCTATAGGTGGAGATCAGAGTAGGCAGGATGCACCTTTAGGGAGGCATGTAGTGTGCTAGAAGTGCGGTAAGGTCGGTCATACGAGTCCACATTGCCTGAGAGACCCAGTGGAGTACCGATCTTGTGGCAAGATGGGTCACCTTCAGTGTTTCTATCAGTTTTTCTCACCAGAAACATGTGGCAGTGGTTCTTCTATGACTCATCGATCAGGAGAATCGCCACCACTTTCTCATTAGTCAAGGAACTGGATTTCTTCTGACCATTCAGGTCAAGGTGGAGGTTATTTCTGTGGTATCCATTCGCCAGGATTTCAGTGAAAACAGGGTAGATCAGCTCAGTTTGGTCAGGTCGGGTCGTAGAATCGCGGTGTAGGTCAGACTTTTGCAGTGGAGTAGACCCTGTAGGAGCAGGATCTCAGACCCTCTATAGTTCAAGGTACCATTTTAGTTGCCTCAATTTTATCTTCTTCTATTTTTGATATAGGGGCTTTCCATAGCTTTATATATATTATTGTTTTTGAGATACTTAGGCTCTATATCTTTTCTTATGCTGATTTCTTAATGTTAGAAACTATATTGGGGACTGGAATGGCTAGTGAGTTTCCTCTTGACGCTTGTGGGTGTCACTTCTTTTGGGACCTCTATGTCTTATAGATGATAGGCTATGATGTCATTCTCAGAATGGACTGGTTTGTTTCCTTCCAGGTTGTTGTGGACTATTGTCATCGTATGGTGAGTTTCACGTCACGAAAGGGTGGATTGTTTCTTCATAAGGGTGAATGGGATGTCCAAGTGAGCAGATTGGGACCCGAGAATCATGGGTGGGAGGAGTTACAGCCCAGATTGATAGTATATATCTGGATGACCAGGGGACTTCATATTTGGACTTTCCTCCAGTGGTGGATCATTTCAGGACGTCTTTAGGTTTGCCTCCAAAGTAAGAGGTGGAATTTTCTATTAATCTTGTTCCAGGAGAGGCACTGGTGTCCATTCCTCTTTATAGGATGGCTACACCAGAGTTATATGAGCTCAAGAAGCAGTTGGAGGAGTTGTAGGGAAAGGGTTTTATCTGACCTAGTAATTCACTTTGGGGTTAGTCAGTCCTGTTTGTGATGGAGGATGGTACCCTCAGACTTTGTGTGGATTATTAGAAGATAAACCAGTTTATATTCAAGAACCGATATCCCTGGTCGAGGATTGATGATATCTTTGATCATCTTTGAGGAGACTGGGTATTCTGGAAGATTTACTTGAGATCTGGATACCATCAGTTATGTGTTAGACCATTAGATATACCTCTTACAGCCTTCTGGAGAAGGTATGGTGTATATGAGTATGTGGTTCTATCATTCGTTCTCACAAACGTGCCTGCAGTTTTCATGGAACTGATCAACCGAGTGTTCCATCCATACTTGGATTCTTTTGTGGTGGTCTTTTTGGATGATATCTTGGTGTACTCTCATAATCAACACGACCATGCCACCCATCTTGAGATCATTTTGAGTATACTGAGAGAGAATCAGTTATATGTTAATCTCTCAAAATTCCACTTTTTGATGGACCAAATTCACTTCTTGGGTCATGTAATCTCAGAGATAGGAGTATTAGTAGACCCAAAGAAAGTGAGAGTAGTAGTTTCTTAGGAGAATCCGAAGAACTTATTTGAGGTGAGGAGTTTTCTAGGGATGGCTGGATACTACAAGAATTTCATATAAGAATTTTCATGCTTAGAAGCACCCCTAATAGGTCTGACTAAGAAGCGTGAAAAGTACTTGTGGTTAGATTCTTGTGAGTCAGCCTTTCAGGAGCTGAAATAGAGGTTGACTTCAGCACCGATACTAGTGTTTCCATATCTGAGAAAGAGTTATACTATGTACTATGATGCATCAGGTATTGGGCTGGGAGCTGTGCTTATGAAGGGGAAGGGGTTGTTGTGTACGGGTCTTGGTAGTTGAGGCCACATGAGAGGAACTACCCAACACATGATCTGGAGTTGGCTGTTGTTGCTCGTGCTTTACGTTGTTGGAGACATTATCTTCTGAGAGAGCATTTTCTAGTTTTCACCAAACACAAAATTCTCAAGTATATCTTCACTCAGTGTGATCTGAATTTGAGACAGTGAATATGGGTTGAGTACCTTCAGTCCTTTGACTTTGAGCTTGCCTACATGCCTAGGAATGTCAATGCAGTAGCTGATGTGTTAAGAAGGAGCACTAGTGCAGAAAACATTTTTTACGTCGGTTATTTTTTATTATTTACGTCGGTTTTTAGGCGACGTTAATACGGACGACGTTATAAATAACGTTTTTTACGTCGGTTATTTAAAACCCGACGTAATATCCCTAACATCACGGTGGTTATCACGTCGGTTCATATAATAACCGACGTGATAAATATGCGCGGGGGGGCTTTATCACATCGGTTATTCCCTAAACCGACGTGATAAAACGCCTGGGATATCGTTTATCACGTCGGTTATGTCATAACCGACGTGATAAACCCTTCCCCTGGCCTATTATCACGTCGGTTTCTTAAATAACCGACGTGATAAAAAGGCCTGGGAAACGTTTTAGCACGTCGGTTATCCAATAACCGACGTGGTAAATCGATTCCCAGGCCTTTTAGCACGTCGGTTATATTAAGAACCGACGTGATAAAATCCCCGGGAACGGTTTATCACGTCGGTTCTAGAAAAACCCGACGTGATAAACCCCTACCGATTGATTTACCACGTCGGTTATTTTATAACCGACGTGAAAGAAATTATTTTTTTTTAAATAATTGCACTGCTCTCACCAAAAAGCAACCAGAAACCAAACAAAAATAACCATGCCAGCCCTCCCCCAAGCCCCAACTGAACCCCACCCTCATCTATACCCACCTAACAACCTGGCCAGCCCTCCCCCACCACATTGGAGCCCCACCACAACCCTTGGACACCCCCCCACCCCTTGGACAGCCCCCCCACCCTCATTTACACCCCCACGACCCCTAGTACAGCCTCAAACACCCATTGGACGCCCCTCCCATATCCCTTGGACACCCTCCACCCCTTGGACACCCCCCCACCCCTTGGACAGCCCCCCACCCTCATTTACACCCCCAAGACCCCTAGTATAGCCTCAAACACCCATTGGACACCCCCCCCCCCCCCCCCACACCTTGACAGCCCTCCCAGACCCCTTGGACACCCACCCCGACCCCTGGACACCCCCCCCCCCCCCGAGCCCTTGGACAGCCCCAAACACCCCTTGGACACCCCTCCCATATCCCTTGGACACCCCCCCCCCCACCCCTTGGACACCCCCCACCCCTTGGACAGCCCCCCCACCCTCATTTACACCCAACCGGCCCCTTGGACAGAACTCCCAGACACCTTGGACACCACTCCCATATCCCTTGGACACCCCCCCCCCCCCCACCCCTTGGACACCCCCCCACCCCTTGGACAGCCCCCCCACCCTCATTTACACCCAACCGGCCCCTTGGACAGAACTCCCAGACACCTTGGACACCACTCCCATATCCCTTGGACACCCCCCCCACCCCTTGGACACCCCCCCACCCCTTCGACAGCCCCCCCACCCTCATTTACACCCCCCGAACACTAGGACAGCCCCAAACACCCCTTGGACACCCCTCCCATATCCCTTGGACACCCCCCCACCCCTTGGACACCCCCCCACCCCTTGGACAGCCCCCCACCCCCTGGACACCCCCCCGACCCCTTGGAAACCCCCCCTACCCCTTGGAAACCCCCCCCCCCATCCCCTTGGACAGCCCCAAACACCCCTTGGACACCCCTCCTATATCCCTTGGACACCCCCCCACCACTTGGACACCCCCCCCCCCACCCCTTGGACAGCCCCCCCCCCCCCACCCTCATTTACACCCAACCGACTCCTTGGACAGCCCCAAACACACCTTGGACACCCCTCCCATATCCCTTGGACACCCCCACCCCTTGGACACCCCCCCACCCTCATTTACACCCCCCCCCCCCCCCGACCCCTAGGACAGCCCCAAACACACCTTGGACACCCCTCCCATATCCCTTGGACACCCCCCAAACACCCACCCACCCCCTTGGAACCTCTCCCCCCATACCAAAATCCAGACCAGAAAAAACCATCAACAGTAGACCAAAACAAGAAGTAGAGAAAAATTAAACATTCACTTATATAACATTCAAAACTTACACTGTCAACTTCAAAAAAACTAAATCCAACCTAAACGACTACGAAATACACAATTACATTGACAATATTCAAAATTACATTTTACATTACAAACAACTAAAATTCAATCAAACCTGTAAAATAATTTGACCACTCCACTTGTAAGTGTTTGATATCTTCAGCAGTAAAGGGTTGAGGGTCATCAAAAAGCTTCAAAGGAAAAGGATAGTAGTCAACGTGTATAATGAATAAATCAAATTGAAATATTATGAGAAAGAGGAAATCTTACCAGGTCAAAACTCAGAACTGTCCCAGTTGTTATTATTTCATACATAAATCTTAACATGTAATATCCGCATTCGATGATGCCTTGTTGCTCATGACATTTCTGTTTGAATGAGTGTAAATTCAATATATTATTTTTATGTAATAAATCAAAATGTACAAATTATAAATGGATATTTACCTTCGCATGTACGTATTTGATCTTGAAATTCCTTTTCTTTGCGCTTTTTCGAAAGTGGACCCATGCCCTGTTAGAAAATAATACGAATGGGGTAAATTTAAAATTCATTATAATATATAAAACTATTGTGAAATTGAAACTTACGTTTCCAATATATTCTTAAAACTTTCTCGCACATCATCATGGAGAGAGCATATCCAATAAAGTGTTTTCTCCCTAGGGCAAAAAACCCCTAACATCCAATGATCCCTGATAAAAGGAAATTTAACGTTAGTGGTTTTTTATGTTAAAAGATAATTAACTCTTTGAGAGGGATGTGTTTCATACCTCTCACAAAAAGGCATCATCCAACACTGTGTGATTACATTCTTTTCAAATCTTTCAGCAATATAAAGCATTCTTTGTTCCTCATCCAATGCACATGCTTCAGGGGAAATCAATTGTGGGTCCACGAATCCATATACATCTGTCAGCTCATTCCTCTCACAAATTTTATACAGATACCTAATACAAAGCAGACATAAGTATACATTTTTAATAAATATAACGCAAGGAAAAGGTGTTAAGACTTACATGATAAAAATTTGCACCACGTTGATGCCCAACTTATCTCCATTGACAAACTCCATGATATCAGTTTTCATAATCCCCACACATAGTTCACGTCCACAGACATGAGCTTCCATTGTAAAGTCATAATGATCCGCCAACAAATTTGAATATCTTGACAATTTGTCAAGACTGCTAGTATCTGCATCTGATGTCATAGCTATCTGTCTTTGTTGTTGTCTATACAGTATTTCTTTACCTTTGAAGTATTCCTGTAAAAATAAATTGAAAAATATATTAGTTTTCAAATGATAAAACATTAATAAAAATATAAAATAAAAGATATAACATCCATACCTCTATGGTAATGAGTCGAAGAAGTCTGGATGGCCAAAGTAAAAAATGGCCGATACTATGTCCAACTGTCGTCACCTCATCTGTAGGTAATGGTATCCGAGCTGATCTATCTATAATATCCTGTACAGTGACCCTCTGATTCTCTACCTCTAACTGTTGATGATGAACTGTATCTCCTATACAATATACCATCCCATATGCAACTATATGATTTTGAGGATCATCAACATACAACTCACAATAAGTAGGTAGCTGCGGCGGAGGAGGAGGATCAAAAATGGGGTCCGCAGGCTGAGGTGGGGGAGTGGGAGCTACTGGGAGAGGTGGAGTGGGAGCTGCACCCTGAAATTGTCTTTGCAAGTCTGCAAACATTAACTGCACCGATGCTCTAATCTTGTCCTCCATTGTCGCATTAATATTATGGACTTCAGCCTCCAAGGATTCTATTTTTTTTTATAAACTCCCTCAACGTTAGAAGTTGAGGAACGTGGCAACACTTTTCTTACCGATACACCTGCCGGATATCCTCTTACACGGCCAGGATGTTCGGGCTTTCCCAATGCCACAGATAAAATATCTTCCCTCCCAGATGGTGTAAATGTCCCCTGTGAACTCTGCTCCTCAAGAGAGTCCTGTAATAATTAATTGAACATTTCTATAATGATTGGAAATATATGACGAAAATAGTAAACTTAAATAAATAAAATAGATATCTTACAATACTCTCAACTACGAGTCTCGATTCTTCCGAAAGATATTGTCCTTTTTTGCCCTTCCGAGCTCTTTTCCATTTCTCATGTCTAGATGGAGGGGATGGAGGGGCCACCTCTCCAGAGCTTGAAGACTCAGCTCTTAGTTGTTGAAATTTTTCTGCCATCATTTGTTCTTCCAATAATGCATACCCTCCCCGAGATAAACTATGAGGGTATACATTTTTAGATTGGATCTCTTGATGAGCTTTCCTTGTTTGCTGTAAATTAAGAATAAGTAATCATTAAAAAAACAATAATAAGATCATTTATATAAGAAAGCTTATAAAAGTTTACATTGCCCTTACCAAAAATGATTCTTTTCTTCTACTTTCAAAAAATTGTCTCCATGTGTCTTCATCTATAAAAGGATATATACGACATGGATTCTCACGACTCCTATGACCATAAATGAAATCAGATGAGAGGGTTGATTTGAAATCCCTCCATCTCCTAGCAGCCAACGATAAGCATTTCTTCCTGACTCCTCCAGTGTCAGGAATATCAAATGTCATCTGATAAAAAAGAGGTTAAAAATATTATATATACTAGAAACATTTAAAGAACAGTCAAACAATAGCAAAAGATCTTACCAAAATGGTCTCCCACAGCTGAGAAATTATCGCCTTATCCACACTTCTCCAATCATCATAGAGAATGCTTACTTTGCTCTTAGCCTGAGTTGCTACAAAACCCTTAAAATCAATAGCATTTGGACCTCTAGGAAGATCATCATCATCAAACTCCACGACTATCCTCTCCTCCTTTGTACGGGCAAGTGATAATTTTGGTAAACGTGTGCACCCACGCTTACCAACCTTTGAACTCTTTTTCATAATAGGAGCATGTGAATGTTCCTCCCCAGATGTATGACCAATATGCTCATCTCCAGAATCATGTGGCTGATCAACTGATTGATCTGTCATTTTCCTTCAAATCAAAAAAACAAACATTAGTTCACAAATAGAAAATTGTACTAAATTACATAATATTAAACATTGGTAATATGGTAAGCATGTTAAACAATGATAAACATTGTAAACACAGGCAAAAGGTTGCCAAGGAGTTGGCCCAAGAAAGCTGAAAAGTGGACTCACTGAGTCCACCGGTCAGCCGGTGTGAGCTCACCGGCCAGCCGGAGGACCCAGGCAGTAGATTTTCCCACTGCCTGGTTCCACCGGCCGGCCGCTGGATCACCACCGGCCGGCCGGTGGACCAGACAGAGAGCCTTCCTCTCTGTCTGGACCACCGGCCGGCCGCTGGCTCAGCACCGGCCGGCCGCTGGTGATCCAGACAGAGAGGAAGGCTCTCTGTCTAGTCCACCGGCCGGCCGGTGGTGATCCAGCGGCCGGCCGGTGGTCCAGACAGAGAGGAAGGCTCTCTGTCTGGACCACCGTCCGGCCGCTGGCTCAGCACCGGCCGGCCGGTGGACCAGACAGAGCTTTGTTCTGGACCACCGGCCAACCGGTGATCCACCACCGGCCAGCCGGTGCACCCAGGACTTCTCCTCTTTACGGTTTTTATTGTTTTATCATTTTGGTTTGATACATGTTTTAATAAGTAAAAAATTTACAGTATCTAACATTATATGAAAAAACTAAATGTAAACAAGAAATAAACTTGTGTTACCTGTAATTTTAGGAATGTATAGTTGGATTGTTTTCCCAAATTCCTTCGTCGTGATCGTTCCTTATGGCACAAACCATGTCTTCAACATACTCATCATTATGTTCTGTTAATCTTTCCATGGAAGTAGGGATCTCACATAAATCAGCATCTTCATCAAATTCATCCTCACCAACATATTGGTTTTTCCCTTGTAAAACAACAGCCCACTGCATATCTGATTGATCTACTACATAGAAAATTTGTTTGGCATGTGTTGCCATTATAAAAGAATCAGCTGTGTCTTCCAATCTATTCAGATTAACAAGTGTCATTCCAAATTCATCGTGTCTGACACTGTTGTGACCGATAAACCATTTACAGTTAAAAACGGGAACTTTATTTTAAAGTAATCAGCCTCCCATATGTCTTCAATCACTCCATAATATGCACTTGATGCCGAAATTGGGTTTCTGTCCTTAGCACTCGAAAAATGCATTGCTTCTGCAAACACCAATACACCACTATTCTGAACTGCACTTCTGTTGTCCTGAGCTTTCGTATGAAATGTATAGCCATTAATGTCATAAGCGGACCATGTTATCACATTTAAAGATGGACCACCCACTATCCATTTTAATGTCTCTGATACATCTGATCTACCAAGCAAGGTCTTTTTAAACCATGGCAAAAAAGTTTTGTTGTGATCATTCAAAATCCACATTTCTTTCTTCTTTGGATGACATTGTTTCAACTCTTTAATATGCAATCTGATATATGGTTGAACATCAGCTATGTTATTCAAGATGTATGATTCTAACTTCTTCATATGTTCAGCTGACAGTGATTTGACTTTCAAGCCACGAATCCCCTTTCCCTCATTATTAACCCGTTCATGGCGAGATGGAGGCAAACCTATGTGTTGCGCCGTAGCCAAGTAGCTCATACAAAACTCTGCTACCTCCTCAGAAATATACTTTTCAATAATGGAGGCTTCAGGTCGATATGGATTTTTAACATATCCCTTTAATATTTTCATATACCTTTCAAAAGGATACATCCAACGAAGATATACATGTCCACAAAGCCTTATTTCTCGAACCAGATGAATCATTAAATGCACCATCATATCAAAAAAAGTTGGAGGAAAATACATTTCCAAATGACAAAGTATAAAAATTGCATCCTTTTCCAAAATGTTCAAAGCATTCACATCAATCGCCTTGTTGCAAATTGTATTGAAAAAATAACACAACATCATTATAGTCTTTCTGACATGGATGGGCAATATTCCACGCAGTGCAACTGGTAGAATTTGTTGCATCATGACGTGACAATCATGTGATTTCATACCTATCAACTTCAAGTCTTTCAATGAGACAAAATTTTTTACATTTGAAGAATAACCTTGAGGCACTTTGATATCATGAAGACACTGACAGAAGCTACTTTTCTCCCTCTTCGATAATGTATGACAAGCCGGGGGAAGAAATGTTCATCTTCCTTTAGGAGTGGGAGCTAACTCCAAACGTATTCCCATTGACAGTAGGTCTAACCTTGCATTCAACCCATCTTTTGTCTTTCCTTTAATATCTAGCAATGTTCCGATCAAAGAATCACAGATATTCTTCTCCACGTGCATGACATCAATATTATGTTTGACTTCATGATACCTCCAATATGGTAGCTCAAAAAATATTGACCTTTTCTTCCAAATATGTCTATCATTACCAGATTTCTGTGTCTTTCCCAATGTCATATCAAGGTTTTTCACCCTCTCAAAATACAATTCTGGGGATAAAGGTTGAAGAGAAGTATCAAATTCTTGTGAGCCATTGAATGCCTTTTTTAGTCTTCTATAAGGGTGATCCATAGGCAAAAACTTTCGATGACCCATGTACACTGTTTTCCTCCCATGATGCAATTGACAATATGACGTCTGTTGTTCGCAAATTGGACATGCTTTATGCCCTTTAACACTGTATCCAGACAAATTTCCATATGCTGGGAAGTCATTTATAGTGAATAGAAGCATTGCATGCAGTTGAAAATATTCCATTTTATAAGAATCATACACCCTAATACCATCAGCCCATAACAGTTTCAAATCATCAATCAGCGGTGATAAGTATACATCAATATCATTGCCGGGTTGCTTTGGACCAGAGATCATGATACTCAACATGACATATTTTCGCTTCATACAAACTTCAGGAGAGAGGTTGTAAATTACCAATAAAACAGGCCATGAACTATGTGTGCTACTGAGGGTTCGGTATGGATTCATTCCATCTGTGCACAAGCCTAGTCTCAGATTTCTAATTTCATTTCCAAATGTAGGGTACTGGGCATCAATTTTCTTCCATTGTGGACAATCAGCTGGATGACGTATTTTTCCATCACATACCCGCTCATCAGCATGCCATCTTAACCTTTTTGCATCATGTGAATTAGCAAATAAACGTTTGAAACGAGGAATTATAGAAAGATACCAAAATACCTTTGAAGGGAGCTTTGTAATCTCTACATCAGCTTGTGATTTTTCTTTCACCTTATACCGTGATGTCCCACATTTAGGACACTCTTTCAGAAATTCATATTCCTTCCTATATATAATGCAGTCATTCGGACAGGCATGTATTTTCCTGTATCCCAATCCCATCGGGCATAATATTTTTTTGGCCTTATAATGTGAATCTGGAAGATCGTTATCTTTTGGAAGAATGTCTTTCATCAATTGTAGCAGCTCTGTAAAACTTATGTCACTCCATCCATGTTTCGCCTTCAAGTTAATCAATCTTAACACCGCCGACAAAACCGTAAAATCTGTACAACCAGGATATAATGGTTTTTCGGCATCACCATATAGACGTGCAACTGTTGGTTCTATCTCAATTTGTTCTGCTACAATATCGCGAATCATTTCTTCAATTCCATCGGAGTTACCATCTTGCGATTCATTATCATCAGTGACATTTTGTCCAGTTTCTCCATGCCAAATCCAAGGGTTGTAACTCGGATTGAAACCATGAAAAATCAGATGATCTTTTATCTCTCTACTTTTCAACTTCTTCATATTCAGACATTTCAGGCATGGACAGAAAAAAATGTCACTACTTGGAACATTTCGTTTAGCAAATTCCAAAAAGGCATCAACACCTTCCTCATATTCATTGCTCATTCGATGTGCCGTAATCCAACTTCGACTCATTATTACCTATAACAAATAGCAAAAATATATATATTTTTTAGATAAGACAAATATATGTTTATATGAAAAAAATCATAATTTGAATGTAAACAATTTTGAAATATAAAACAAATCGATGTGTAAACCCCCCTGGATACCCCCCGACCCCTCTGGACAGCCCCCCACCCCTCCTGGACACAACCCCCACCCCCGACCTGCTTGGACACCCCCCTGGACACCCCCCAACCCTCTGGACAGCCCCCCACCCCTCCTAAACACCACCCCCACCCCCTACCCCCTTGGACACCCCCCTGGACACCCCCAACGCCCACCCACACCCTTGGACAGCCCCCCACACCCACCCACCCCCTTGTAAACCCCCCTGGACACCACCTGACCCCTCTGGACAGCCCCCCACCCCTCCTGGACACCACCCCCCACCCCCTACCCCCTTGGACACCCCCCTGGACATCCCCCAACCCTCTGGACAGCCCCCCCACCCACCCGGACAACCCCAAATACCCTCTGGAGAGGCCGCCACCCACTTGGACAGCCCCCCACACCCATCCACCCCCTTGGACACCCCCCTGGACACCCCACCGACCCCTCTGGACAGGCCGCCACCCCCTTGGACAACCCCCCACACCCACCCATCCCCTTGGACACCACCCTGGACACCCCCCGACCCCTCTGGACAGCCCCCGACCCCTCTAGAAAGCACCCCCACCCCTCCTGGACACAACCCCCCACCCCCGACCTGCTTGGACACTCCCCTGGACACCCCCCAACCCTCTGGACAGCCCCCGACCCCTCTGGACAGCCCCCCACCCCTCCTGGACACCACCCCCACCCCCTACCCCCTTGGACACCCCCTGGACATCCCCCAACCCTCTGGGCAGCCCCCCCCCCCCACCCACCCGGACAACCCCAAATACCCTCTGGAGAGGCCTCCACCCACTTGGACAGCCCCCCACACCCATCCACCCCCTTGGACAGCCCCCCACACCCATCCACCCCCTTGGACACCCCCCTGGACACCCCACCGACCCCTCTGGACAGGCCGCCACCCCCTTGGACATCCCCCCACACCCACCCATCCCCTTGGACACCACCCTGGACACCCCCCAACCCCTCTGGACAGCCCCCGACCCCTCTAGAAATCACCCCCACCCCTCCTGGACACAACCCCCCACCCCCGACCTGCTTGGACACCCCACTGGACACCCCCAAACCCTCTGGACAGCCCCCCCACCCCTCCTAAACACCACCACCCACCCCCTACCCCCTTGGACACCCCCCTGGACACCCCCCAACACCCACCCACACCCTTGGACAGCCCCCCACACCCACCCACCCCCTAGTAAACCCCCCCTGGACACCCCTCGACCCCTCTGGACAGCCCCCCGCCCCTCCTGGACACCACCCCCCACCCCTACCCCCCTTGGACACCCCCCTGGACATCCCCCAACCCTCTGGACAGCCCCCCCCCCACCCACCCACCCGGACAACCCCAAATACCCTCTGGAGAGGCCGCCACCCACTTGGACAGCCCCCCACACCCATCCACCCCCTTGGACACCCCCCTGGACACCCCACCGACCCCTCTGGACAGGCCGCCACCCCCTTGGACAGCCCCCCACACCCACCCATCCCCTTGGACACCACCCTGGACACCCCCCGACCCCTCTGGACAGCCCCCGACCCCTCTAGAAATCACCCCCACCCCTCCTGGACACAACCCCCCACCCCCGACCTGCTTGGACACCCCCCTGGACACCCCCCAACCCTCTGGACAGCCCCCCCCCCCCCCCCACCCCTCCTAAACACCACCCCCTACCCCCTTGGACACCCCCCTGGACACCCCCCAACACCCACCCACACCCTTGGACTGCCCCCCACACCCACCCACCCCCTTGTAAACCCCCCTGGACACCCCCCGACCCCAAATCCATGCACCTATGCCATGGTTGTGTGTGAATAAAGTAGTAACAACTGTAAAAGGGAAACCCATCAAAATGGACACGCCCCTACCCTCTCGGGGATTTATAGAAAATGATGAAAAACTAGTGAAATCATAAAATTACTCAATATTGCAAGTCGAACAAATAGATCTAGGGATGATAAATAAGATTATGGTGCCAAAACGAGTTAAAAGGGTTCGCAATCGAAGAATCTTAGCTAGTTTCAACAAAAAAATCACAACACATATATATATACTATCCGCGAAAAAAAACGAACGAGTGGGAGGATTACCTGAGTGCTGCGAGTTTAGATGATTGATCCGAGGAGATTAAATATGAGAAACGATGATCGCAAAACGAATCTAAACCAACGAAATGGACGAGCCGATTCGGGTTTACGCGCGAGAGAGACGAGTCGCGACTGTCGAAGGTAAACTCGCGAATGACAATCCACGGGTCTGGGTAAATTTTTAGATGAGTTATCACGTCGGTTATTCAATAACCGATGTGATAATTGTTTTAAAAACATTTATAACGTCGGTTATTTCAATAACCGACGTAAAAACCTTCCTCCGATTCATTGTTTACGTCGGTTATTTTATAACCGACGTTATAAAGGGCTCAAAATCCGCGTTTTTTTACGTCGGTTATGGAATAACCGACGTCAAAAACATCTACGGATTCTTTTTTTACGTCGGTTATTTTATAACCGACGTAAAAAAGCCTTCAAAAACCGCGTTTGTTACGTCGGTTATTCAATAACCGACGTAAAAAGGCCTACGAAAACCGCATTTGTTACGTCGGTTATAAAAATAACCGACGTGAAAGGTGTACCGAACACAGGTTTTTACGTCAGTTAAGAAATAACCGACGTAAAAAACCTCATTTTACATATTATGACGTCGGTTTTATATAACCGACGTAAAAAATGGTGACGTAAAAAACGTTTTCTGCACTAGTGGAGGACTCATATAAAGGCAGTTCAGGAGGCCATCAATGAGTGGCATCTTAGGTCTTTGTTCTCTGAGATGAATTTAGAGGTACATGATAGACAGGGGTAGACATTTCTTTCTTTTGTAGTTGTTACCTCTACTCTTTTTGATATAGTTCAAATGAGGTAGCTATCTAATTCTAATGGCCTGGTCCTATGGGAGAGTGTGTCAGGAGAGGACCCTATTCCTAGATGGACCATAGGCAAAGATGAGATCTTTCATTTTTATGGGCACGTATGGGTTCCAGCAAACATACGCGAGGAGCTGATGCGGGACTTTCATTCCTCATTTTGGGCAGTTCATCCTGGTGTCACAAAGATGTATCATGATCTACACCATCAGTATTGGTGGCCAGGTATGAAGATAGATGTTGCTGGTTTTGTCATGAGGTGTTCCACCTATTAGCAGGTGAAGGCGGAGTATCAGCAACCGACAGGGATTTTACAGTAGTTACCCATTCCCGAGTGGAAATGGAACAATGTTGCGATGGATTTCGTGAGAGGTTTTCCTAGGTCACCTCGAGGGAATGATGCAGTATGGGTTGTCATTGACAGACTCAGGAAAGTTTCCCACTTCTTGCCGATCAAGGAGACCTTCAGTTTTGATGAACTGGGAAGGTTTTACATCCAAGAGATCATACGTTTACATGGGGTTCTACACTCCATTATTTCAGAAAGGGATTCTCGTTTTACTTCTCAGGTCTGGCAGGGACTTTAGAGGGCTTTGAGTACACAGGTACTTCTGAGTACAACTTACCATCCCTAGACAGATGTTCAGTCCGAGCGTATGATTTAGGTTCTTGGGGACATTCTTCGAGCATTCATCCTTGATTTTGGAGGTTCTTGGGAGAAGCATATACCTCTTATGGAGTTTTCCTAAAATAATATATTTCAAACAACTATTTAGATGGAACCTTATAAGGCTCTATATGGAAGGTCATGTCGATCACCCTTATGTTGACTAGAGGCAGGAGTGGCAGCTATGTTAGAACCTTGTCTTGTCCAAGAGACCACAGAGTAGATAGAGTTGATTTGGAAAAGGATGTCTACTTCAAAATCACGACAGAAGTCTTATGTTGACCAACAGAGAAGACCTCTGGAGTTCAAGTTCAGAGATCGGGTTTTTATGCATGTCACACCGAGGTTGGGACACATCAGGATTAGGAGATAGATTAAGCTTTCACCGAGGTAAGTTGGGTCGTTTGAGGTGTTGGAGAGAGTTGGGCTGGTTTCCTATTAGTTGTAGTTACCTCATAGGTACCGGGCTGTACAAGATGTCTTTCATGTTTCTCAGCTTTGACGTTACTTCTCAGACCCATCTCATGTTTTTTAACCCGAAGAGGTTGAGCTTGAGGTGGACACCTCATTTGAGTATCATCCTATTTGGATTTTTTATCGAAGTTCAAAGGTTCTCCATGGCTGGTATGATCCTCTGGTATGAGTGCTATGGTAGCACGGTCAAGTACAGGACGAGACATGGAAGAGGGAGGCCGATGTATGATCGCAGTGGCCGGAGCTATTCGAGGATTCTTCTTCCACACTTCCTTGCTAGGGAAATTCAGGGAAAAATTTCTTTAAGGGGGGAATTTTGTAAGAATGTAGATCTTCTTTTCAGGTATGTTTTTCTTTTCTGGTTGTTTTTGAGGAAAAGAGGATTTTCTAGAAAATTTAGGAGTACACACCGTGTACTTATAAGTACACGCCGTTTAATCGATTGTCGCAGGTGACCGTGTACTGGCCAGGTAACGGTCGAGTACATGGTCATGTGTGGTGACTTGGAGACCGCCTAAAGTGAAGGCCAGAAAAGGAAAGTACATGTTGTGTACTTTTAAAGAACACGATGTGTACTGTTTTTCATTAAACGGACTGGGGCCGCGTCTGATGGACAGAACCATCTCCTTCTTTGACAGTCTCGTCCGAGAGCGTCCATACAGCCACGAATCTTCTCGAAGCCCCCGAATCTCCGTCTATTCTCTGATTAGACCATCATCGATTGTATTGGAATCACATCTGTGAGTTCTCTCTTCTTCTTGAACATCATCTCCTGATTTTTCCTCTCTCATGAGTTATCCTAAGTCAAACATTTTAAGCGTTTTTTTAGATCTACTGCGTTCTAGGTCAATTCAAGGCCTGAGATTCAGGTATATTGATCTCATGATGCCGAGGTAGGTGTTTTGTGCCTTTTCGTAGTTAGTCTTGGTGTTATATATGAAAAAGTTCCCAGTACCCATGAATGAGTTATTGCGTGTTTATGATTTTTAGCCCTATTATTGCCTGTTATGCCTTGTTTGTATGGATAGCGGTTAATTGTTTGGGAATAGGGTTAACTTTTCCATGCTATGGAAATTTTTCCCATGTTTTCTTATTTTGACCTTTTGGGCTAGTTTCCCTGTTAGACTGTTTTTCTTTCCTTTCCTAGTATTGTTAGAATGGAGTGATTATTTATCTAACATGCTATGATATGATGTAGATTATTTAGCCAAGTAGTTCTTGAGGTTTACTTTGGCTGTTAGGTGTCGTTTGTGCACGATTGACTTATAGAGGGCTATGGGAACCTAGTGTAGTAGACCATAGGGAGAATTGACGTTGAGGGCTTCTCTAGAGTATCTGGTTACTTTTACGTTGTGAGACCATAGGGGGGATGGACGTAAGTGCTCCCTCATAGTGTTTGTAGTTCCTCGATATGGGTCACATGGTGAATTGGACGTTGAGTGCTTCCTTGGAGTTCTTATTAGTTACCAATACGAGACTACAGGGGGAATTGATGGTGAGTGCTTCCTTAGAGAGTCTTTACTAAAGCAGAACTAGAGGGGTTAGACTTTGTGTACTTCCGAGAGGGTTGCTTGTGGTTTCTTTGGTTGAACCAGAGGGGTTAGGATATGAGTACTTCCCAGAGGGTCACCTGTTTCTGATTATCTTCTCACTTGATATATGAAATTGAATGCAATTGAAATCTTGGATTGTTACTTTGTATTACTTCCTTTTTTACTGCTTTCTTTTTACTTATTGTCTGCTATATATATTCACTGACTGTTAGGCACAGATCATTGGGTGGTTGCCTACTGGGATTAGTCTCACACCCTGTTTGGGTCATGATTTTGGGCCCAAACAGATTATATTAATGTAGGTATAGATAAGGGCAAGCTCCCTTCTACTTCAGGTACTTGACTACTTTGGAGCTTGAGAGCATGGGACCAAGCTGAGAGTTGTAATGTTGTGGAGATGTTTTCTTGTATTTCCTAGTACTTTGGTTTAGTATTGTATTCCATCATTGTGACTTGTTTGGCTGTTTTCCTAAACATATGTATCATGCATAATTTATATATATGTGTGATTCAGTTGTTTATTACTTCTGATGTTTACTTATTGCATGTTTTACTGCTTCCACTATTGCTATCTGTTTTACTTTCACCGTGTTACTCTTCCAATGGGGGTATAGTTTCCCCACTATCATACCCAAGGCATTCGCTTCTAGTCGACAGCCTCTGGCGTTCGAGAAAATTCACTTGAGGCCATGTGACCAACCGAGTACGGGGCACCTCTGGGCGGCTTCCGGAATCGGGACGTAACATTAGTGCTAAGCAGAAAGTGTTGATAAAAGCCAACCATTATTAGATCTAGCTAAAATCGCTGATAAAGGTAACTTTTATTAGTGCTACAACAAGTGCTGATAAATATGTACCCTTTATCGGTGCATTTTTTAGCACTACTAAAGGGTAGATTTAGCAATGCTAATTTTTTCTATAATAAAAGTTTTTATTAAAAAATATTAACAATTTATATAAAATTATTATATTTATATACAAAAATATTATATATTTATATACATTAATTAAAAACACCTTTTTATTAATTTAAATATGATATATTTATAATATATATTTTTTAATAATTAATATATATATATATATAATATTTTTTAAACATTATTTACAAGTTTATAAATAAATAGACATATATTTAAATATATATAATAACTATAATAATTTTTAAATGATAAATATATTTATTATATTTATAATTATATAGAAATAATTTTTAAATATGTTTACTTATAATTACAGTTATAAATAATTCTAAATATTGTTAAATAAATATAAGTTTCTTTAATGAATATATATATATATATATATCATGATATAATGATGATATTGATTGTCGTTATTTTTTTTATATATTGATGTGTCAGTATAATTGATCATATATGATCATATATTTTATTTGTGGATTTGATTGTTAGTTATATGTTCTAAATGTTAAGATTTCCTATATTATGATGACACGCAAATGCATAATTTATGTATTCATCATTATGAATGTTGATTTATAAATTGATCACATCTGTATGATTCATTCATGTTATATCAATGAACTTATGATGTTAATATAAAACTTATAAAATTGTAATAAATTTAGTTAAATAATATATTTTATTTATTATATTTGTAATTATAAAATATTAATAATATAGAAATATTATTTAAAAAAATTATTTATAACTATTATTATAACTATATATATGTATTTAAATAATTAGAAAAATAAAATAAATATATACATGTGTTATAATTTTAAAAATATATATTTATATATTAATATTCATATATATATATAGATATGTATATTTATATACAAATATTTATAAATATATGTATTTATAAGTAAAATTATATATATATCTCTTTATATATTTTTATTTATTTATTTAAATAATTATAAATGATAACAAATATAATTAATATAATTAAAATTTTATAACTATGTTTATAAATATATAAAAATATTTATACATATATACAAATATTTATAATTATAATTATAAATAATATATATATATATGTAAATTATTATAAAAAATAATAAAAATATTTATTATATTTATAATTATAAATAAAAATAAAAACATATTTATTCCAAGTCCAAAATATATATATATATATATGTATGTATGTATGTATGTGTATATTTATATATTTATTTCTGATATTAATATAAAAATATTTATTATATATATTAATTATAATATCATAATTATTCAAGTAAATATATTTTATTTATAGTTATGAGTATAAATAAATATTTATTTATTTAAATAATTACGAAATTATAAAAAATATATATAATTATATTAATAATTATTTAATTATTTAAACAAATATAAATTTATTTTTTATAATTTCATAATTATTTAAATAAAAAACTATTTATTTATAATTATAACAATATATATTGATTTAAATATTTATGAAATTATAATAAATGTGTATAATTAATCTATTTTTATTAAAATCATATGTTTGTGTATATATATATTTGATGGGTTTGTGGGAGATGCTCCCAATCCCCCCCTAATGGCACTCGGGTTTTTTCTACATGGAGTGCCGATGACTGTTGTGTTCTCCGGATCTAGCGACTCTTTCCAGCGGCATGCAGCTCAAACGAAAACTTCTCCTGATCCTACGTATTTTTTGTGTTGGTATATAGAATGGAAGATCTCCATATCGGGTGTCTCGTCACTCCCGCGGCCTTCAGATGATAGTCTAGATCTAAGCAACACTGGCAGGCAGTGGTTGTCTAGATCTAGTCAGGTGTCCTCGATGGAGTGTGTTGATGGAGAAAACATTCTCTTGGGTGATGGTAGTTCTGTTTCCTCCAGTGGCCTAGTTTCCTTCCACACTTAAGGAAGATATGACTCATATATGAACTGGGTTGCTGATTCGATCATCTTTGGTTTGAAGGCTTCGCCTGCAGATGTCTCTACTACTGTGAAAATCCCCAAGAAATTAGTGTTGAACCTTGGATCTGAAGAATTGTGTGATGTGATCATCACCACTCCCAGTTGTGATGCTGTATTTTTCTTAAAATTGAGAATATTCCACTCTTATAGTGGTTCTGTCTCGTGCTTGGAGGCTCCATTGAACGCACGGGTTCACCCATCTGCAATCTATGTTGCTTCCTGGATACTAACCACTAGTTTTTTGAGTGCTCCTATCAATGATTCGCAGAGGTTGAAACTAAATAATGCATTGAATATGGTGATGGATGAATCATCAAATTATTTATCAATTTTCATGGGCTTCGCTATAGGAGGTTTACGCCGAAAGGGTAGCACCACTTATGAAAACGTAAACTCGGATTCTATATCTGAGCGATTGAAAATTGGTAAGTTTTTCTTAATTGAGAAATTGGTTTTTTCCAAAGGTTCTAGAAATTTGAAAATTGAGGAACTAGATGAACACATGTCAATCATTTGAGGTTTTACCAATTGGAAGTGTGTCTCTTTAGAATGTGGTTTTTTCATATGTTATTCCCTTCAAAATAACTAAAGATGAGAGCATGAGGTATGGGTTCGATAACACTCAAACCCTGTGTTATTCACATCCGTGTATGAGACCAGAGTTTCAACCCATTTGAAAATATCAACACCTATATACAATTATGGGTCAAGCTCCAAGGCTTGAACTATATTTTCTGGCATCCCAGAGTTTTATATGGCATTTCCTCTACAATTAGAAAGCATATTCGGATGAACAAAGAGATTGAATTGGAAAGGTATGGTCATTTAACTCTCTTCATGGTGGAAGTCAACCTATGATCTACTCTTGTCCATAGATTTTATCTTTCAATATATGTGTATGAATTCATTTTGCGAATTGAGTATGAGAATATTCCCCATTTCTCTTCTATTTGCATGGTGATTGGTCATGAAGCTTTAAATTGTGGAAGTGGTTTGTTGTGTTCATATTGTTATGGAAAAGTAAATGAGGACATATCATTCTCTAGTAAGAATAAGGTGGGTAAATTGGCTTGACTAGTTAGATATGGAGGGGTTGTGGCTTTCCCATGCTGATGGTTTAGGAAACTGTGGAGACATGTTGTGGATCTCCCACTTTCTTCATGCTGGCGGACATGCTGAAATTCATCTTATTGTTCCAGTAGGGGATGAAGTTTCTGAATCCTCTATTAGGACTCATTAAAAGTGAAATACTGATAAATCATGGGACAAAATATTTATAGATGAGGAAAATGTTGAGAAATATGGTTCTAATATGAAATGAAATGACTATGTAGTGGAGCATGTTTATGAAGATGAAATTTAATGCGTGGATGATCAATAGTTCATGGATGTGTAGAAGATTGCCTCAAGTCACCACAAAGGAAATAAAATAGTGGATGTTTCTTCTCATGTGAGGCCTAAAAAGAAAGTTCTCATTGATACTGATTGTTTCCTAATGGTTCCTTCTCATAAAACTTATGTTTCTATATCTTCTCCCCATGTAGAAGGTTTTTGTGCTCCTATGAATCTTAGATATTTGGAGGATAACATTGATGAGGAGAAAGCATCTTGTCTTCCAAATATATGGAGATGATGGAGGCATCACAATGGTCATTGCTGAGGGCATGGCATGAAGATATTGCATCATGGGGGAGGTCCACCAGGAATTCTATCATATATCAACTTACACTAGAGTAGGAAAGGCTTATGGAGAGGTATACCGCTACCCCCTCCCCTGTCTTTGTCGTCACTACACCCACCAAAGCCTCTACTATTTCCACAATCCTTGTCATCTGACTGTATGTTCCAAACGGTCTTAATTATTTTTGCATGTAGATATTATTTTTGTATGAAGATATTATTTTTTAATATAGATTTATGTCATTCTTGGAAGCACTGAGATTGGGAGAGGTATAACCAATGGTTTCATGGGAAATAGAGGCATTTTAACTATATTTTAGGTTGATATTCAACATAAATTAATTCCTTTTTCCCCAAGAAATAGGATTATCACATATATTATTAGTGGTTAATTAAATACTCCTAACTATGATTTATGGTAGTGTTGAATGTTTTCTAGATGAAGATTCTATGTGTTCATATGATTGGACCCATTAAAATTATGATCAAACCCTTTAAACTTTTACATCCAAATGTGTAGTACGTTTATCAATATCTTGAGATTTATAGGAGAATAGGTTATGAATTAAAGGTGGGAAGAATATATCTATATCTTATGGTTGTTGATTTTTATGAAATAAAGCTTTGTGAAAAAATCCAATTGGAGAAAATTATTTTTCTATTGGATTGTATATGGTATTTATTGAAAATGACGGATGATGTTTGATATTATTAAATGTTGTTGAAGAATTATTGATGGGATATTTTAATCGATACAGACAAATTTATGAAAAAATTATTGTTCATTGAAAGTGTATTCAGGTCAATGACAATATTTCTTAGAGGTTTCTATAATTTTTTAGAGGATTTTATTTTTAAAAGAGTTGGATTGGTTTAAGAATGAGATGGAGATTGTTGAGAAGAAAAATAGTCATCTCCATAACATGGTGGACCTAAAAACCTTATATAACTCCAAATGATGTGATATTACTTATATATCAGGATCATCCTTGGTTATATCGATCTTCAATATAATTCGACATCATGTGAACTTGAACTATTATATTCGCCTTTTGTATGATCTCAATCTATTTATGTGTTCCATTTAATTGAACAAAATGTGGAAAAATTCATGTTCCATTGGAACATATATTTATTCCTTGATTTCTTATGTTTGTCCTGACCTTAAATTTCACTTGTATACTATTTACCCCCATTCATTTAAACATTAGTATTGAATTTTATAACAATTTATTTTTGTTTTTCTATAATATCCTATTTTAGAATTAAAATATTTTTTTGTGATAGGAAATGAAATTTTTTGAATGGAAATCTACATTTTATTTAGTGATTTGATTTTAAAACAAAATTTTTGAGGAAATTAAATGAATTTTAATTGTTGTGAAATAGTTTAAATATGTTTTCTCTTCTCTTTTGATTTTTACATGGAATTTTTGGTATTAAAATAAAAATGGGATTTTATGAAATTTATTAATTGTTTAAACCACGTGTGGAGATTTCCTTCTATGATAGAATTTATATAATTTGAAATGTTTGAGATGTGGTTGATTTAATTATAATAAATTATTGATTTTTTTTATTCATGGAAATGATTAATCCTAAAATATTGGATATCATTTTTAATAAATTGGATTGAAATCTATGTGTGCATGTATTTGAAAATTTATTTCAACCCTTCTGGGATAGGGGTATGTATGTTTGAAATATTATTTAATGATGGTTTCATTTTAATAAGGGGATTGTGAAGTTTTAAATGAAAATTTATAAAATATAGAGAACTGTAACTCATTTTAAATAGTTAAGATATTTGGGTCATGAAGATTCCATGATTGATTTAAAAAAATGAATTTTAGTTATTTGAAAGAGTTCTTGGAACTGATTGGTTTATTTTAAAAAATTTGTGTTATTTTAAAGAGGATTTTTTTAAGTGATTGGGTTTTAATAGGATTTCAACTGTGATTTTATAAATACATTACAAATGATATCTAAAATGATGTTTTACCATAATATTTTATGTTTATATTTTTATATAATTAGGAAGACCATTACATTATATATGGAAGACAAGTAGTTTGATAATAACACCATGGAAATGGCTTGTCGCTAATTCTATCAAACAAATTTGATATTCGTCATGACCTCACTCCCACAAAAGTTGAATTAATGTTTAACAGCATCACAACTCCCAAACCTATTTTTCTTCCCATGTCTCTTATATAGTTTAAATTAGGGGATTCCACTATAATTATATCTTATATCTGGTTTGGTGTTATCTTCTAAGGGGATGAGTCTCAAGAAAAAAAATGAAATAATAACTATCATTCAAATATTTATTTACCTTTATTTGAATTGTCTATTTTTGTGTATTTATTTTGAAAAATATTAATATTATTGAATCAAATAGGATGGATATGAATAAAAAATGGATTGATGCCAATCATATGAAAAAATAATATAAAGATCGGTGAAAGAGTTCATCATTTTTGAAAAAAAACTTGTATATGACCCTTCTAAAATCCATTACCAATTTTTACACTATTGTTTTTCAAGATATATTTATCCAGAGGAGTTGGAAGAACACTTTATCTATCACAGAATTGACAAAAGTTATAAATTTTGGAAAAAAATATGGAAAATGAAAATGTTACTAGTGGCTTGGATAAAAATGATTTTTATGGATCATATGATATTATTACATGTGTGTACAATGAATAAGACCATATCGAGGATATGACTATAACTAGGATTGATGAGGAAGATTGTATTGAGGAAATGACAAGGACAATTGAGGATAAACTTTGTGATTGTATGAAATTATTTGATAAGTTAATGATTTGTAAAAATATTTCATTTTATACTGGTTGCACTAAATATATAGCATTGTTATCCATATTGAAGTTATATAATTTGAAAGTAGGAAATGGTTGGAGTGATGCTAGTTTTACCAAGATACTCTCTCTCTCTCTCTCTTGAATGATATGCTCTCGGATGATAATGAGCTACCTAGATGAACATAAGATGCTAAATGAATGATACACTTGATGGGTATGATCTCTAAAAGAATATATGTCTTCCTAAATGAATTTATTTTATTTTTCAAGGAAAAAATAACGTAAATAATTACAAAAGTTTGGTGCTTCATGATACAAGGAAATAAATCTGGTCCTATGAAATATGTATTGCACTTTTAAATAATTCCAATGATTATTCTCTAATATAGAAATGCAGAGACATTAAGACACCCATCTTCTCACACAAATATAGGAAATAAAAATGGGAACCTCTGTCACTTGACATAATGTCCTCAGTAAACAGAAATAAAACATTATTAAGCTGAATTTGGAAGTGATCCTAGAATCCATTGTCCTTATTTATCTATATATCGAGTTAATCCTTTTTCTTTTCAAATTACCAATCATAGTACATAGCCCATTATGTTGGTAAATTATAAATTTACACCTTCTTTATACATAAAATGATAATACATCATGTTATGTATGCTTATATCAGGACCAAAATAATTGTGTAATGATATTGATGTTTATTTGGCTCCATTGATCAATGATTTTAAACTATTGTGGGATTCAGGTGTTATGTTGTATGATGCTTTTAGAAATTAGGACTTCACATTGAGATCCATGTTGTATGGGATGGTAAATGAATTTCTTACTTATAGAAAATTATAAGGATATATCATTAAAGGAACACAATGGTATCCCTTTTGCGAATATGGTACACAATTAATTAGGATTATACACTCATCGAAGGTCATGTTTCTAGGACATCGCAAATTTCTACCCCAAAAACATGTGTACCAATCTTGGATGACATCATACGACAGGAGTTCATAAAAATTTAAAGCATTGTATCCACTAACAGGTGATGAACTACTCATGATAAAAAAATAAGTGGACACTACTTTTGGTAATACTTTTTCAAAAAACCATATGAAAATTGGTCAGAAAAAGATATCAGTTTTTTTGAATTACTATACTATAATTTCCTATACATCAAACATTTAATTGATGTTATTCATGTTGAAAAAATGTCTATGATAGTGTCATAGTAATGATTCTAAATGAATCCAGAAAAATAAATGATACAATTAAGACTAGGTTGGACTTGGTTGACATGGTCATACTAGAACATTTTGGCGCATGTGAAGGGTGAAAATGAACCTTTCTTCCTTTAGATTCTTATACTCTTTCCAGGAAGGAGATATATCAATTTTTAAAAAATTTGAATGATTTAAAGGTTCTGTAGGTGTATTAATTGAACATCAAGAATATCTTGTCCATGACTGATTTATGTTAATGGTCTGGAAGTTCAATGGATGTCATGTTTTGATGTGAGATATAATTCATGTATATTTGTGTTGAAATTTTTCTGCAAATTTACATCATATAGTAACCAATATCAGTTTCTTTTTAAAGATATATGATTAAAATTTATAGTCCAAGATAAATTTATGACAATGGAAAGAGCAATTGTTGTCATATTATGTGAATTATAAATTTTCCTCCTACCATAATTCTTTGATATGGTGGTTCACTTGATGGTTCACTTTTTGAGAGAGATCCAACCATGTGTTCATGTACACTATAGATATATGTAACCCATTAAATGGTAAATAATGGTTTTAATGAGTATTTCAAAAATAGAAGTCCTCTAGAGTTTTGTATTGGCGAGTGATATACTATTATGGAAGTCATTGAATTCAGTACTGACTACCTATCCAATGGGGAATGAGTTGGTCTACTGAAATCTAGTGACACTAGGTGTCTTATGGGTGAACTAATTTCTATAATAGACTATGTCACAATCAATATTAGATATTAATAACATGACCACATTTAAAATTTTCATTATAGTTTTAAGGGTTTGCCCATATATTGAAACCCACTAATAAATTCGTCAACATTTGAATCCATCTATAGATAAAATTTATGTACTAAGCATACATAATCAATGGTTTATAGGATGGTTTGACACGATATTTTTAAGGAGTCAAATGAGAATCCAGATTCAATTTTTGAATGACATCAATGGCTAGATAGAAGACTATGTTTGTATATATTATATTATGATGGTTATGTAATTATTGGTTAAACATTCTATAAAAATGATCATAATGATGTTAGTACCATGAAAAATAGTGAAGTTACACTTGTCATTGAATTTATGCATGTTTTTTGTTCAATGGAAACAAATATGATTTATGAAAATGTGACTTTGGAGTCATCCAAAAAATATGTGAGTTGGATTAAAAAAATTACAAGTGCTGAGTTTTTAATGAAAGTTGGTTAATAACATGTGTGTTGTAAAATAAATGAATTATGATTTGTGAAACTAGATTTTAGTAAGGAAGGCTACAAAGATGAACCGTTTATAATGGAATCATAGATAGTACATGTATATAATGTTCTAGGTCCTGAAAACTGAAAGTATTCAATTGTTATTTTATCGACCAAAACCATTGAAGTTTCAGAGAAAAATTCAACTAATTATGCCACTTTCATTTGGTTATTGCAATCATTTCATAGTGGTCCAAATATAGACAGGGCTCTTTGCGTTAGAGGAGACCATAAAGAAGGGATTTTTATACTCGATAGAGGTGTAAAATCTCTTCATCATTTTAAAAAAAGACATTTCAATAATCAAGTTATATATTTTTTAATATATATTGTTTTACTAGATTTTATTATCTATTTTATGTTACATCTATATAATCTAAGAAAAATGTTAAAAACAATTTGCAGATAATGACTACTGAACGTGATGATTATCCCAATCTCGGGGGACAACATGTTTTTCAATATGACATTACTCCTAGTGTGGAGGAACAATAGGTTTCTCAATTTTTTGTTTCTCCAAGATCAAATGCATAATAGGTTTCTCAACCCACTACTTCTCCCAGTGCAGAGGCACAACATGTTTCAAAATCGGATGCTACTCCTAATGTAGAGGCATAATAGGTTTCTCAACATGCTACCACTACCATTAAAAAGGCACAATATGTTCATGAATATGTTGCCTTTCCCAATGAAAATACACAATAGGTTTACCAATTTACTTTTTCTCCTAGTTCAAAGGAACAAAAATTTCCTCAATCTGTTGCTACTCCTAGTGAAAATGTACAATTTTTTTCAACTAGTTATTGTTCCCAGTGTAGAGGAAGAAGATACAAATGATGCTAAAGGTAAGTAAATGGTAGTAAATGAATATCTAAATATGTATAAAAATAAGAGCATCGTAGACTCATGGTGTTATCAAAAATTATTATGGATATAGGAAAAACAATCAAATTCAATGTTGGATGGAATGTGTGTGGACAACATGTTAACCTCAATAAGGCCATTCTTAGTACTTATATTGGGTTGATAAACTTGATAATGTGTGAAAATTAATATAGATTCATGCCACCATGTATTTCCCATACTTAAGAGACTGATGTTGGAAGAAATGATGGTAAAAATATGATATCTTTTTTCTTCTAAAAAATAAAAGAATGAATCATTGACCAACTCTTCATTGTCCATTACAGAGTGCATTTATAGTAGATGACTCACACAAGAAATATTTATGAATACTTTTTTTAAATAATTCAAATATTATTTTTCACAATTATAATGAGACATCATCTTAAACATGCTGAGGGAAAAAATTAACACACACCCACCACTTTTGTTTTCACACCTGACATGCCAAGAAACATGGGACGTGTTTACTGACCATCATAAGGATATTACTTTTCAAGTATGCTATGGTTGGTAATACATTTTTTGACTATACAAGTATTCATATCATTGATTAAGGATTTTTTATTTATGAAACATCAACTAAGTGTTGGACATAAGGGATAAGAAGAAAAAGTAATATACACCCACCATAAAGAAAGGATGGAGTACAATTCACTTGAAAAAAATGGTACACATTTTAGAACTAGAGTAATATTGTTTTGTGAAATGAAAGAATAGCATAATAATTTTAATCTATTTATATGCAAATTAATGATAATAAATATAATGCCACTTCTATCCCACATCATGCATTATGGAAAAAGGCATGTGAAAATAAATATGGGATACTAAAAGACAAAAACACACAAGTAGAGTGGGAAACATGTGTAAGTATAAAATAAAAAAAATATTTAAATAACAATTACATAACAATTATTAAATATTTTATGTTATTTTTTATTCGACATAGTCATATGAATCAGAAAAACATGTACCTTATTAATAACTACGATTGGTGTCCTTGATGTATCCAAAATAGTATGGTCATGTCAGAGGTACAGGTTTTGGGGTGACACCCTGAACATATTTTGAGAAAAAAAGACGAGGAGGATAAAAGTGAAAAAATGAAACAGATGAAAGAAATACTAGGTACCCTTGAAGTAAAATTCCAGTGGAAGAGATAGATGCTTGTAACTATTATGGGGGTGAATCAATGAGAAGAAACAACTCATGAAAAACAATTAGATGATGATACCGCCCCACCCCACTAGCTTTGAGGAAAGAAATTCCCCTCAAAGAGCTATCTTAGTTGATGTAGTAAATATTCTAATAATTATTTATAATAAATATGTATTAGAAAGAGAAAGTTACCTTTCTTTTACTGATATTATATATGGTGAAAATGACTATGACTTATGTTTTTCAACACACACTCATTACATTTTTTCAAGGGAAATGGTATTTAGTATCCATGGCAATCATCTACATTACATACCACATCCTATAGGTCATGTGAGAGTGGAGATTAGTGTATCTCATAAGCCAAGTTCTGATCTATCTTTTCCACAAAAAGTTAAAGATATTCATATGTTCAAACAAGTAGTTGGAACATTCATAGCATGGACATAAAATCTAGTAAAAAATATGCCGATAAGGAGGTATTCATTTCCTATTTATTTTTCATTCCCAACCATTAACAATTAAAGAAAATAGTTCTCGACCAATGAATTTTATTATAGAATGACAAAGGCAAAGGGTGAAATAGGAGTTTGAATCAAAACCAACTAAAAGATTGACCAACTAGTCAAAAATTTATTACAAAGACACTTTTATCATGCTCATTGAATATATGCATTAACCGACTTTGATGATTCTTTCAAATACAAGGTTAAAAATTGTTTTACTCACATAGTTGATTTTTGAAAAAAAAAATGTACAGAGAGGACACTATTGACTACATTTCTATTTAACATGTATCAGAAATACTAAACTATGAATGTATGTGAACCTTAGTTGTAAATGTATAAATGAGGTATGTTTTCCGCATTTTCTTTTCTAAAAACTAATAATCTATGTTACATATGAAAAAAAAATCATATTTTTTGCAGGCATACATAGCAATATCAGTTGAAGGGATTCACTCATGAAAATAAATTTGGAGTCATTATTCCTCATGACACTTCAATTGAACAACCAATAATAGCATCAAAAATTGAATGAAATAGTGGACAATATAGACAAATAATTTGAATGAAACAAATTTTGGATGATATATTATTCACAATACCAACACAACATGGGTAAAAATATACAATTCAATCATACCAATTATATTTTAATTTCATTCATTACATATTCCTTTTTGTGTTTTTAGGAAACATTGGATGCTCATTCTGGTAAATTTGGATATCCAATTATTTATTTCTGGTATTAAATGCATGGTTATCAAACAAACTGACCACATATGATAACGTTAATAAATTTATAATACACTACATCAAATTTTTTATAACTAAACATCATTTTAGATATTTTATATTATTTTTTATTGTGAATTATGTTATGATAGGATGGTATTTAAATACCTTGAAAGTCATGGAATGAGGACAAGCATTGCACCCACAAAGCATTAAATGTTTTACAACAGGACATGTATCAGTGTATATATAATATGATTTCACTATCCAATCACATGTCAAAACAAATTATTTATTTTTTTTAAATAAAATTGATTTTATAAAACAAAAAAGTAAAAGATTGTGGATATTATGTTTTTAAATTTATGAATGAGATCATCTTCCATCTTGAAAATAGCATCACCAAAGAGGTATTTTAGAATATAATTACTATTTAATTTTAAATATTTATTTATGCTTTGTGTATTTTTTTTTTCTAGTACAACCAATACTGTCAAAAAATTCATATTTAAAAGACGGGATTTATTTGATTAGAAATTATAGGGAATCATACATGATGGTAGAATAAATACATATAACATGAATTTTTTACTTCCATAGAAGTAATGAATTGTTTCATAAATATTTTTAATTTATTTATTTATGAAATTACCCACATAAGGAATTTTTTCTTATATAAGCAGATTTAGTTGTTCAATTTTGTGGTTAGAACTGATCATGATCATGAGAGGTTGGACTTCAAGGCTACAACTGAGAAAATTACATCAAGGAAATAGATTAAGAATGTATATAATCATAATGAAAAGCATCATTCCTAGTATTTGTTTAATTAATTTTTTCATCATTTTATCTATTATTTGTAAGTTAATTTCATTATCATTTTTATCTATTACTTATTTCATTTTTTACAGATATTTTGGGAACTCATATTTTCCATTCAAATATCTACCAAATGAAATAAAACATAGATCATGTTTCTTTTTGGGTTGAAGAGGAAACCCTATGTTTCCTAAAATATTAAGTGAATCTTATAGAATCATCTACCAAGTGATTTTTTAGTAGTTTAATGAAATGTATTATTTTCAAAAATATCTATCATGAACATTTTTTTGACCAGCATGGTAATCATCCACAGCTTAATTATTTGCACCACAATCTGATACATAGTGCGCTCAGTATAACAAGAAGTGTATTTTTTGTTTATAATATTATTTGATCCTTTAAGAATTACACCTTCTAAACTTCCATAATTTAATCCATGAATCATGATTATGATATATGATATGAAGGATATGTATTTTTAAATTTAAGACCATCTTTTAAAATCATTATTCTTATGTTATCCTTATAGGGTTATTGATAACTCCATTATTTACCCTTATTGAGAATCTATGATCGCCATTTCTTATTTTTTTTATATCATTATTTTATGAAGAATGGTTCTAGAAATTACACGACTAAGAGGGTTTCTAGTAATTAATAACTTAATGAGAGACTCTTGATAACTAGGTCATTATGTTTCAATGTTTCTAAAAGCACAATACCTACACTGAGAAAATGAATTTAGATTGTTTTTTTACATTATGAAAACTGTACAGATGTCATTTGTGATATGTAGGAATCAACCACACCTCAATCTGATACATGGTGTGATCAATATAATTTTAATTGTGTATTTTTATTTTAAATTTACATTAAATTTAACAAAAAGGACATGTTATATGCTCAAAATTTCAAAAACGCATTAAAATTATTTTGATACATTAGTAACATTATATATGAGTCATTATTGACATGTATGAATCAACCACACATTAATATGAAACACGTTGTGACTGATATGATTCCAAGTGCATTTTTTATATTTAAAATTGATAATAATTTTAGTAAAATTGACAAATTACCTACTCAAAACTGAGAAAATGCATTCAGATTGTTTTTATTCATTGGTAAAATAATCTATGTCTCATTTGGGAGGTGTAATAATAAACCTCACTTTAATCCAATGCACGGTGTGACTTGTATAACCCCATGTGCATCATTGTATTTAAAATAAATATTACATTTATCAAAAACCACATCTTATATACTAGAAACTGATAAAATTAATTCATATTTTTTGATACTTCAGAAAAATGATCCATATGACATTTGTGACTTATAAGAATCAACTTCACCTCAATCTAATGTACATTGTAACTAATATGAATTAAACATTCCATTATTAGTTTAAAATTTACATTTTCGTTCAAAACATTTGTAACTCATTTAAAACCAATAAAATTCACTCCAATTGTCTTCATAATTTTGGACAACAATTAATACGACATATTTTATGTGTTGGAAGTAGTCTCACATCAAACCAACATACAATGCAACAAGTAGGACTCCAAGTGACATACTCAAAATTGATGTGCAGGAATCAACCTCACCTCAATCTGATGCATGGTGTGATCGATATGACTTTATGTGTGTATTTCTATTTAAATTTATTATAAAATTTATCAAAAACAACAAGTGAAATACTTAGATTTGAGAAAAACAATTTTTTTTGATACTTTTGTACATCGATCCATGAGTAATTTGTGACATGTATGAAGAAACCAAGCATCAGTCACATTCATGATGTGACTGATATGATTCCAAGTGCATCTATTTATGTAAAATGGATATCTATGTTAGTAAAGAGGAAAACTAACCTACTCAAAACCAAGGAAAATAATTTGGATTGTTTTGATACTTTATGAAAATGATCCACATGTCATTTTGGATGTGTAGGAGTTAATTGAACCATAATCTGACACATGGGGTGACCGATGTGACTCCAAGTGTGTCATTATTTAAAATTTACATTAAATTTAGCAAAAATAATATGTTTGATACTGAAAATAGAGAAAATAAATTCATATTTTTTTGATACCTTAATAAAATGATCCACGAGTCATTTGGGATTTGTTGGAATTAACCAAACCTCAATCTAACACATGGAGTGACTGATATGTCACCAATTGCATTTTTTATTTAAATTGACATTACTATTAGAAAAGAGAACATGTGACATACTATAAATTGGTAAAATGAATTCAGATTGTTTTTATACATTATCATAATGATCCCTATGAACTTTTTGATGTATATGAATAAAAAAACCTCAAACTCATTCACAAGGTGATCAATATGACTCTAAGTGTGTATTTTTATATTACGTTTCAATTAACTTTAGAAAAAAGAATAAGTGACATACTCAAAATGAGAAAACACATTTGTATTGTTTTTATACTATAGATCACTACTCCTTGAGTAGATTTTTACATCTAGGAATCACTTGCACCTTAATCTAACACATGGTGTGATCGGTATGACTCAAAGTGTCAATTATCAGTTTAAAATTTACATTTTAATTCAAAATGTGTGTCCCTCACTGAAAAATAAGCAAATGCACTCTGATTGTCTTGATAATTTAAGAAAATGATTCATAATTTATTGGTAATGTGTAGGAATAATTATCATGTCAAACCGACACAAAATATGACCCATATGACTCAAAGTGCGAGTTTAAATTTTAAAATGACATTTTACTAAAAAACCACAAGTGAAATAATGAAAACTAAGAAAGTGCATTCAAAATTTTTTATACATTTGGAAAAAAATCCACAACTGATTTGTGACGTGTTAGAATCAACTGAACCTCAATATAAATCTAAGTGTGTATTATTATTTAATGTTGAATTTTTTAATGTATTCATTCATATTAATGATTAATTTATTAATATATAATATTACTAACATAATATTGTTTTCTTTTATAGGTCGATTATTTTGTATGGGTTAATGTAATTCTTTTACAACTGATACCATGGACAGACCTTTTGAGAATGGACATGTGCCAATTGATGATGAAACACTATTGATTAAATGTTTTTGGAAGGTAATTGTAAATGTAATTATATAAACATTATTTGAAATATACATAGTAGTATTTATTTTTTCATTATTTAAAATATATTTTTTCTATTTTCATGTTGTGTATTGTGTTGTTATTTATAATAGAATACTGCACACTGTAGTAGGTGGTGCCTTTATCAGCACTCGAAATAGCCCTAATAATGGTGGTCCTTTATCAGCACTAAAATAGTGATTATAAACGGAGAATTTATTAAAACTTTTTTAGAACTGATAAAGGCCCCCCCATTATTAGTGATTTTAGAGTGCTGATAAAGGGTACCCTAACCCATATAACATCACTACCGATAAAATCACTTTTTTAGCACTGTTAAATGCTATTTATAGCACTATTAATGGAAATATAATTATTAGTGATATTTGATGAATCTAAATTAAATACATGGTGTAATGAATATTACCATTATATAGAATCCCAACCCATGAAATCATATAGAATTCCTCGAACAATTCCATGATGGATCTTAAGAACCATAGTACAATAATTTCAAAAAATTAAATCCTACAAAATCATCCATTTCACACTCCATTATATATCCTCGAGAATGACAATTCAATTTTCAACCTTCCCTTTATCCTAATGAACTAAGAACCATGACCATAGTGTTACCAAAAGGCCACGATATAGGTTACTGTAAAATAATATAACTCTCCAAAGATATCAACCTTTAGACCACCAAAACATATCTTAATGTCACTATTCCATTACCCTTAAACTCCATTGAATATACTAAAGCAATATGGCACAAAACATACCCCAACTATAGTCTCATCTAAAATTACCCATTTCATTCATCAAGCTACTTCGAGAATATTCAACAACCAAATATGAAAAGTAATTATCTTGGAATGTCTAATCAATTTCATTAGATTGCACTCAAATGATTATAATCCCTATGAATCAATACTAAACCCATAAGAAAACATTAGCCACAAAAGCCTCAAACAGTTTCAAAAGATATACCTCTTAAAAAGGATGATGCAAGCACCAAAAACATGAGAATATTATAAGGAATAGATAATAACATAATATAAAAACCAATTTAATAATTAAATCATCAAGATAAACAATATTCAACGTAGATAATGATACTATTGATATATTAATGACAAAAAATCCCAGGAGTTCTCTTCCTAAATATAATTCCTCTATAGAACATGAACTAAATGAATAACATACTTGTAAAACACTGTATCTTGGAAATATTTAATCTTGTAAATCTAATTTGTAAATGTTGTATCACTCTCAACACCCAACTCAACCAAGTAAACAATTGAGGAGTCATCAAGAAGATATTGGTGACGTAATGAAATGTGTCAAATATTAGGCATATGTTCCTACACTTTTGGTAGCTCTAGATGATACACCTTCTCACCAAGATACAATAGAACCTCTAAAGTTATGATAAACTAAGAATACAACTTACACTTCCATAAAATCCTTTGAAGTACATAGTGAATAGAGGCCCTCGAATCACAAGGTCAATAACTTCAAACTCCAATGCTCTCCACCTCAAAAAACATATGATTTATGACCATCTAGTGGTAACATCATCCACTCATGAATTAGCTTCACCATATATTCCATTATCAACACTATATCTGATCGAAGGACCTTCAAATCAACATCCTTTACCCCATGTAATGTGGATATTAATTTCTACAGATAAAGTCCTTAAATGTAACCTTGATAAGGGAATAATTATATTTTTTATAAAAAATTTCAACCAATATTGCTTCTTTTACTCATGATCAAATGAAAACCATGGTGAAAGAATATAACCTATCATATAGTGTCTGGATGATTTGTTCCCTTTTCCCATGAATTTGGGGTTAGAAAGTAGTACATATTAATAACTAGGATCTAAAAGAATTTTGAAATCAGCTATATAGTCATGAGGTAAAATACGTATGTCATTCTCAAATAATAGTCCTTGGAGCCCCATGATTCCAAACCACTTTATCCTCATACATCCTATATAAAAATTCCATAGTGAATGACTCACAGATCCCTTAGAAGTTACCTAAATATATTTAACCAATCCATAATCACCTATATAACATTACATAATAACTTTAATTAGTTTAAAATAGTGATGAAATCCATTGAGATATCCTATTAATTCCTCTAGGTATATCAAATACTTATAAAAAACCCACTTAGAACATGATATACTACCTATCCTATGAATAGATGAAGAAATGTGATAATGAATTGACTATTGATTCTTCCTCATAGGGAAACAATGTTGGCTCTTCATGAATTAGAAAATATTTGATATACTAGGATAGACTACCACTGTTGATATATGAAGTTAATGTAGAAGCTCCTGTTAAATCACTAATAGAGTAAACGACCTCTCATGAATCATCATTAAATCTAATTCATCCCAAAAACCATCCCTTTAGACCATTACTAAGAATAAAATGGTACTACATCACCATTACCTATGATACTCCCCACTGAGACTCCTCCACACATTGTACGAAGGTGGATTGAACAATTATGTGAAATAGGAAATCCATAACACTAGACTCCAACTCATTGAGATAGATCTTGCAAGATTCTTTATACCACCCTAAACATCTCCCAATGAAACCCCTCTCAATGCATCTGAATCAACATTCCCCTTCCATGAGTTATAGAATATATAAAATTCATCTCCCTATAAAAATACCATAAACCTCCACTATCATAGAGTCAAATAACATTAATAAAAATATAAATTTCTCTATTATGTTCTATAAAGACCACAACGTGCTCACTAAATAAGAAATTTCACCAAAACATGAAAAAATAGACTACAATTTCCACCTAAAGATCATTAGTATCATAGTTACAATCATGAGTACATAACTACATAGACCTATATGAGTCGCTGGTCAATAATACAACTATTCACAAAATAGACCAACATTATATGAGCTGTTGAAAACCTCAAACATCAATCCATCCTACAATAATCAAAGGATGGGAGAGATAATTAACCTCTCAGTTTGGTAATATAAGTTTTCTTAACATTGATCAACCTAAACATAGGTCATACACTTAATAGTACTCGATTTCAATGATTCTTAAATCAAAAATAAATCAGAAATAAGCCTCTGATAGAAGCCTTTTGGACAAAGGTATATGTGACCTTATACCTTATTTTAGGGTACATTCCATGATTAAAAAAAATGTAAATCTCTACCTGAGTGACCTCCACTCCCTAATGGGATACAACATTCCCAAGGAAATGACCGTTGGAATCAAAAAAATTCACATACCCAGTATATTATAAAGTAATTTTTTTCGAAGAAACAAAAAGAATCCTTGATTTTTTCGACATGCTCATCTTATTACATCATCATGATGAGATTATCATTAATGAACACTACCAAAAAATATTCTAAGGACTAAAAAAACATATTTTTTATGAGTCTAATGAAAACAAGTATGGAATTTGTAATTTGGAATGACCTAGCCTCATATGAAATATTCACACAATGATATCTAATGAAATATTTAGAATATCCTCCTCACTTACTTACACCTAATGATATCAAAAATAAAATACCAATATTTCAATACCATATTGATAAATTCAACTAATTGAATGAAACAAAAATCCTCAAAATAGAGAAAAGGTTTATGACCATCACATGATTCATTCATAAGTAGTTAATACAAAACCTTATACCATCATCTTCCTTCATATAGAATATCACTTGATAACCCTATGAATAAAAATATGGCTAAATGAAACCCTTTTTCATCATATAATTAATATAGATCATCAAATACTATAGTCTAGAAGGTGTAAACTGCTAAAAATACATTTAAATTAGAGAATAAATTGGCTAAAAATCTATCAATTAATATAATACCATTTCAAGGGGGAAGTTATTTGATAAAAAATCAAAAAAATACTCTTTTAATTTAGAGAACTCCACTACTTATGCCTCTAATAAATCCAACAATTGTGCTACTACCTGAGACAAGAAAAACTATAGACATAAAAAGGTCCATATAGTGATCATTCTTACCAATGAATAATGCACACAGACCTATATTATAACAAAGCTAAATTATTCTCCCAAATAAAATAATATCCTTATTCACAAAATAAAAATATTTGATTTGAATAACGACATCACAATTTTATGTCTGAAGTAGAAATAAATCACAAGATGAATGATGTTTTCTTATCCCCATATCACAACCCCAACAAACATCAATGGAACTCATCCATCCTCTAATTATCATAGTCAACACTATGGGATATGGAATCCCCTCTATGTTGATTCATTAGGAATATAATATGATGGGTGAAATAAAAAAGTGAAATACTATAAAATAAACTATGATAATCCATAGGTGAAAGGTAATGATATGGTACCACATACAATATTTGATCATTTTTTATTAGTGCCTCTGTAGAATAAAACTATCAAGCTCTAGATTTCTTACCACACATTTGATGACCACCTATATAGATTCACTCAAACATATATACTGTAATATGGGGGACATCATAGGTATTTACTCAACTAGATCTATCTTATATTTATGGAATAATGGCATACTATACCTACTGCTGATATGAGTATAAAGTAAACTATTATTGTGGTATTAATAGAAATACACCTCTGAAACCATATTAAAACATAAAGATGAACAACCATGGAAACTATTGATTATTATTTCCTCCAAGATATAATAATATAATTAGAGATCCTTCAATGGGTGTGTGTGAACTTTCTATTCAATTAAAATAGGAATAAATCTATTTCGAATGGTTTATTGATGGTTGAAACCTTAATCACCCAGTTACATGATGTACTTATTCGATATACATGTTACTTTGGGAACCATGATTGATTTCATTTCAATATGTTCTTGGATTCACATGAATCATATTAATTGACTCAACATTCTTATATACACATGAATACAAATATTGTGTAAATCAGATGACCACATATCAACTAATTATGAGTAGCACATCCTTCAAACACTGCTATCTAGAAACAACACTAGGAAAATAGTTATGGGTGAAGCCAAGGAGGTCCTTATATCTGATCTTGACCTCATTCAACATTAGAATCTCATTTTTTAGGTTGATTAACTCATGCCTCTCCACTTCTCTCACCTTAAATGATAATCAATAGGAATAAAACTTTTCTCTATAAATCATCCAATGAATCACTTATCACCTTCCACTCCCTAAAAAACAACATCCACCACTGTCATGATACAACTCACATATGACTAAGAGCTAGAATAAATAGATACCCAAAAACTGATTGAATTAGAAATAATCAAATCTCAATCTCAAACAGATGGAACACTTTCTCTTAACCTGAGATTCTCCATCTCACACTTATCCAATCATTAATGTTTTCTCTTGAACAATATCATCCTCCAAGTCTCATAATCCCTAGATAGATCTATCTTGTTATAGTAAAAAACATTACCTGCTTTAAATTATCGAAATTGTATTAATGATTATTAGAGAAACTCAATTTCATCTTTAAATACGCATATTTCTTATCAAAAAAATCCCCATGAATTAGCAAAAATGAAATAATAAAATACCATGAATCAAGAAAGACATATACGAATCACCCCTTTGTATTCAATTTTATTTATTTTCATTTCATTATCATCAATAATATAATTCATAACACTATGAAAAATAAAAATGTGGAATTCTTCTTCCACATTATAAAAAAATAAGATCTTTTTCCCAAATCATATTCCATTATCAATGTTTTACCATCTATTATAAAATAATGAGGGAAGGAAAAGAACATAAAACTAAACTCATATAATGGTAACCATGATCAATATACATCACAAAAAACTCAATAAAAATCAGATCCCCAACATCATCCAGATAAATCATTCACTACCACAAATTATTCCCAAAGAATAATAGGGTGTAACTAGGAAAAGTAAATATAGAAGTAACTATTTTTTGTAAAAATAAATATCTTGAATGAGATGATAATATCAATGAAAAATATGCATAGTGGTTTTAAAAAACTCTTTTTGGTTCAGACAATATTAATTGTTTTTTTTGGTCAAAGGACCAAAGCAAATTTATTAGCAAAAAGAAAACAAGGATTACAATAGTCTAAAAGACGGGATCAAATTACAATCTTTAAATTGCAAAGGCATCAGATTATCTGGGAGATCCTCCAGCCATGTTAAAGTCTGATCAATGCCTTTATTAGCGAGAGCATCCACAACCATATTAGCTTCACAGTAAGTATGTGTTGCAATGAAACTGACGTCATGGAGAGATTGAAGACAATTCATTCAGCGCGTAGTAATCGGCCAAGCAAGAAGAATATCTCTCTTCCAAATGGCTTGAACAACAGTAGTAGAATCACTTTCAATCCATAAGTTGTTCCACCCATGTTGAAGAGCAAAAGAAGTGGCATGAATAACACTTAGCATCTCCGCTTCCAGAGAGGTTTCAGTACCGTAGCCTCCAAAAAAGCACCCCATAATATTACCATGATGATTTCTGAAGACGGCTCCACAACCCGCAGGACCTGGATTTCCTTTATAGGCTCCATCCACATTGATTTTAATCCAACCTGGAAAGGGAGGTCTCCATAAAACCTCAAAAGTGCGAAACGGTTTCGAGAAAATGGCCTCAACTCGAAGACGTCTAAGGATCATAAAATCATCCACCGAATTGTTGCAGGAACCATTCTGAATCAGCGCAGCTTCCCGAATAGCAATAAGAATACGCGTTTTACCTGCATTAATGTTTTGTGAGCAATTATTGTGAAGAATCGAGTTTCTATCATACCATATCACATGTATCAGCTCTGAGACCCCAGCAAGGAACAAGTTTCTGATTTGTTGAGAGTTATCCTTAGCAACACAACGCTTAAGCTTCTCATCAATTGAGTTCTGAACCAGCCATCTGCATTCAAAAGTGTCAAAAATATAGTTCCAATGAGCGGTGGCAGTAGCACAAGATAGAAATAAGTGGTTAGAATCTTCTCTATTATGATTGCAAAGACGACATTTTGAACAAAGTTGGATACCAAAACTTTGAAGACAAACATCAGTGGGAACCCTATTGTGGGCGAGACGCCAAATAAGAGTGAATCTAGAAGGTTTGATCCAAGGTTTGTCAAAAAAATTTATCCATTTCATATCATTATCAGCGTTGTGTAAGGAGTGATTATAAAATTTTTTGGAATTAAGGATCCCATTATGAGAAGGCTCCCAAATCAAGAAATCACACGAGGTAGAAAAATGGTAGGAATCAATAATTTGAGTAATGTTTTTGGGAAGGGAATCAATGTGAGAATTAATCACATTATTGACAATGGAGTTGATGTCAACAGGGATATGGTCAAGGGGAGTCACAGAGATAAGAGGAGCACAAGTCCAATTGTCCAACCAGAATCTCATGGAAGAGTTTCTCAAAACCATCCATCTAGCATTGTGCATAATATTGTCATATGTGTATCTAACAGAGGGCCAAATGGAAGAGGTCATGAAACTTCTATTAGATCTTTTCAATCTATCAATGAACCTGTTTTTGATAAAATCAATAGGAGGGGTGTCATTGTGAATCAGGTTCCAAGTTAATCTGGCTTGAAGAGCTTCATTGAAGAACTTAATGTTTTTAATACCAAGATCACCCATGGCTATAGGCTTACAACACTTAGCCCAAGGAATAGTCACAAGTTTTCTGTCCAAAGTGCTACCAGACCAGACAAAGTTTTTAATGTGAACATTTAGATTTTTAATGAGACTAGTAGGCCATTTATAGACCATCATCGAGTAGACAAGTTTGGAAACAATAACAGACTTAACAAGGCAAACTCTCCCCGCCATGGAGAGGGATTTTCCTTTCCAAGAGGAAAGTTGATGAAGAACCTGGTCAACAATGCTTGAAAAGTAGAAGGCTTTGGGTCTACCCCAGAAGATGGGAACCCCAAGGTACTTGAAAGGGATAGTACCTTCTTTGATGTTAAGATCATTGATAATACTATTTTTTCTAGCAGAAGGGAAGTTTTTTCCAAAGTAAATGAAAGATTTATTCCAACCAATGACTTGACCCGAGACCTCCTCATAATGGTTGATAGCAGCTTTAAGAGTTCTGATGTTTTTAAGATCACCCTTTAGAAAAAGAATGATGTCATCAGCATAAAGGAGGTGAGTGGGGGCATTCACATTTCTATAAGCCTGAATTGGTTTGATCTTGTTATGGTCAACCATATGGGTGAGCAGACGACTAAAATAGTCTTCTGCAATGGAAAAAAGAATAGCAGATAAGGGATCTCCTTGTCTGACTCCTTTAGAACATTTGAAAAACCCTCTAGGTGATCCATTGACCAAAATGGAAACATGAGTAGAATGAAAGAGGATTTTAATTCTAGATATGAAGTTTTCATTGAATCCAAAACCATGAAGAACTTTGAAAATGAAATTCCAGTCCATAGTGTCAAAAGCTTTACGAATGTCTAGTTGAATGGCGATGTTTCCGCCTCTATTTTTATTATTTAACATGTTAGTGCATTCTGAAGCAAGACAAATGCAGTCTGGGATTGATCGCCCCTTGATAAAACCAAATTGATTGCAGGAGATAATTTTGTCAGTAATAGTGTTGAGTCTGTTAGCTATAAGCTTGGTAATAATTTTATAGAGGGTGTTGATCAGAGCTATAGGGCGAAAAAGATGGATTTCAGTGGCATTATCAACTTTGGGGATCAAAGCAAGGAATTAGGAATTTAATCCATGAGGTAAGAAACCATTAGCAAAGAAAGATTTAACGAGCTTGCAAACATCAGCATGGATGATATCCCAATACTTTTGATAGAAACCATTAGTGAATCCATCAGGTCCTAGGGCACTGTCAGGGTTCAAACCAAAGACAGTGTCTCTAATTTCATGATCAAGAGGAACACCCAGGAGAAAACTGTTATCAACATCAGTAACAAGTGTTGGAATGACGTCATTAATGAGGTCCTTGTTCATACAAGGCCCATTGAATAAAGATTCAAAGTAAGAAACAACATGTTGAATAATGTCTTCTTCTTTATCCAAAAGGTTATCGCCATCTTTAAGGGAGGCGAGAGGCCTACTAGCTTTCTGAATTCTTTGTAAATAGTTGTAGAACTTGGTGTTACGATCACCATCAGTGAGCCATTTGATTCTAAAAGTATGCTTGCGGATGTTGTCTTTGAAGGCAAGAAGCATATTTAGGTTCATAGTAATTTGGGCTTCTGGATTGTGATCAGAGGCAAAGTCTAAGTGAGTGTTGTTGTTTTGAATTTGATGCAGCTCATTCTCAAGAGAGAGGATGTCATTGTCAATTTGAATTTCTTTAGTGCTGCACCAAGATTTGAGCTTGCCTTTGAGATATTTTAATTTAAGAGGACAAGAAAAATCCTCATCGGAATGATTCAGAGATGACCAAAAATGATTGATGAGATTACAACAGTCAGGGTCAGAGAACCAAGCATTGTTGAATCTAAAGGGGAAAGAGGGTTTCCGAATGTTGAAGGAGATGGTGACCAAAATAGGATGATGGTCAGAATGAAGTTTTGGAAGGGTGGTACTAGAGATGGAATCCCAAGTATCTAAAGCATGGTCATTAGAAAAGGCTCTGTCCAGTTTGCTCGCAACCACTCTATTGTAATGATTCCTATACCACGTGTATTTGGAACCACTTAGAGTGATCTCAGTGAGATTGGAGTTTTCAATAGCAGCCTTAAAATCCCTCATAGAAATACTTGAGTGAAGAGGACCAATTTTTTCATCAGTAGAAAGAATAGCATTAAAATCACCCGCAACGATCCAGAGGGAATGAATTTTTGAATTTAGAGAGGAGAGGTCCCTCCAGAGAGACCTCCTATCTTGATATTTATTCTTGGCATAGATAAAGGAACAAAAGATATGAGCATTATCAATGATAAAGTCACAAGTGAAACTTTGATCAGAAATATGAAAAACATTAACATTAGATATGGAGGGATGGGCAAAGGTCCAAAGAGTATTAAAGCTATTGGTGTTTTGACATGAACCGATGAAGGTGTATCCAAAACGACAAAAGTGAGCTAAATCAGTGGAAAATATTATTTTAGGTTCAGCAATGGCAAAAATTAAAGGCTTCTGAATGTTAACCATTCTTTTTAAAATACTAAAGGTGTCAAGGTTTGCAATACCTTGGCAGTTCCAGAAGAGAATCTTCATTTAAATCTACGTTTGGAGTTAGAACTCCCTTTTTTTTTACCATCTGAGCCTTTATGCCTATTAGATATTCGGACATTTTTTGACAAATTTGGGCTTAAGGCAGGGACATTCTTTCCTTTGGAAGGATCAGAGATGATAGAAGAATCATCTAACGGAATTGGTGCCGTCAAATCCGGGACTTGTATGCTATTAAAATTAGGTGGCGGCAAAGTAGTTAGAGCATTTTTATTATCAGCATTAACACATTCAACATGTAAATTATCATGCTGGACTGAGAGATTGCAGGTACCTGGTAAGACGTCTGAAACAGAATGAGGAGCATCAAGTTCCGGCTGAACAGTGCAGGTACCTGGTAAGGCGTCCGAAATAGAGTGAGTAGCAGCAATATCTACAGACCGTTGCTTATCTGAGACCTCTGCAACCGGAATAGAAACCTCTTGGACCTGCTGTAAGGGAGAAAGCAGCATGCCTTCATCATGGAAGGCAGGTGTCTCATTGTGCTGCATTCCAGGATGAGAATCCTGCATGTGAGTGTGGTCTTTTTCCAAAGAAAAAGACTCATGAGTAATAAAATTCAAGGTATCCTGAGAATCAGGTTGCACAGCCGTGGATATTGGATTGTAAGAAGAAATGTGGGCCGTGGGGGAGTCTTGAATCTGTTCAGTAGTACAGGAAGTGGAATTAGGCCCAGGATCCTGTTTAAGAGTGTCTAAAACTGCAGGTTCCAATTTTAGGGAGTTCTCTTTGATGGTTTCTTCCTCTTCAACGAGGTCAGCCCATTTGGTACCCGAGGACTCTCCTAAGTGAGATGAATTAGTGGGTTTTTTCACCCAGGTTGCAGTTCTAACTGGTTCAGTAGCACTAACCAAGGGTGCCTTTTCCTTCCGAAATCTTCTTATTTCTTTCCAATCATTTTCAATCGGTTGGATTGACTGTTTCCTAATCAGTCTACAATTATAAATGTTGTGACCAATGAACTTGCAATGATCACAAAAAGGGGGTATCCTCTCATACTCAATGTTGATTTCCGTTTTGTAGTCTTTTGCAGTGAAGTTAATAGTATTGGGAGGTTTTGATTCCAGATTAATTTCCACCATGACTCTAGCAAAGATTCCTAAATCAGCATTCAAAGTTCTTTGATCAATTTTGAGAGGGGTGCCTATGCATGAAGCGATGTCATTCAATATTTTTGGGTGCCAAAAAAACCAATTAAGGCCATGCAGTTTAATCCATACCTGCGCCAATGTGTTTCGATGAGTGTGTGGGTTGAAATTGGAGTCCCAATTAGATAGTCGTAGCATACCAGGTTTAAGATTTAGATTTCCTAATTTCCAGACTCGATCATATTTATCTTGAGATTTTAACAAAATATGAAAGTACCCTTTGCTGATTGGTATAAGTTTCCAGTTCACAGAATTCCAGCATTGTGAAATACAGTCATGCAGATCAGAAATTGACCAAGGGCGATTACCTTTGAGGTAGGAGATTCGGGCCAAAATGGAGAACCTGCATAAATGCGTGCGCTGCTGAAGCGCTTCTGGATCCACTTCGACCAGGAATCCATCGTCGTCAAGCTTCTTTACCAGCGAGGTCTTCGTCAGGGTTTCGTTATGATCATCAGACTTCAACGTGTCAAGGAAATAGATCGCTTGGGATCGACCAGAGAACTCGTGGCTACGAACACGATCCCGAGGATCATCGTCATTGCAAATCTTTGCAACAGGGAGAGTTAAATTACCTTGGCTCATCCGAGAATCATCATAATGGTGAGATTGAAATCGGTCGGGAAAAAGAAAATCCGCCATTCGAGTGAGGATCAAGAGATCGCAGGATGAAACCCTAGGCGGCTCGCGATTTTAGAGAGAGATGGTCTCCCATCTCTCTAACTCGTCAACCTTTTTCATCAGCCAATATTAATTTAATTGATAGAGGATTAAAAAAATAAGAGTTTATTTTTAATTTATTTTCATGCTTGAAAAATATAAAACCATGACCCAAGGTGGAGGACCATTCTACACAAAGGATATGATGAATAAATTTCAAACAATCATTCCATGACTAAAACCCGACTCTAATAAATCTATGATAAATCCAAGGTAAATTTTGAATCACCACATCATATAATCCCAACTATTGAAATAATACTAATGGACATAAACAAAGCTATGGTATATTTCATTGATCATGATACTACAACATAAAAAATTGGAGGTCCACAAAATCATACACTCTAGGATCCATGTCATAGCCATGATAACCATTACACAATCATTTGAAATATATTTTTAACAATTAATATTATGCCAATACCACATCACATACAAAGGTTTATATAATTGGTTCCCCTGAAATAGAAACCCACCTCATCGGATATCAACCTCTAGGTCACCACTACGTAGAACAATGTCTCTATACTATAACCCCAAACCTAAATTGTTAAACATAGATCACTGCACTATAAAACTAACCCCCAAATAAAATATCATCATAAAATCCTCCCTTCATTAATCTAAATATTCCTGACAACATCATAATAGAAAGTAATAGGTTAGGAAGTTTTAGTCCCATATAAACTTGTGATGGATTTTCTTTATTTGTTGGTCCTGATGTGAATTATATATAAGAAAAATCAATGATGTGAAATTAAATTGTTAAAAGATCACACCACATTGGAAAATGATATGATAAGAAATTAATAGATAAAACATTAATATTATTACCCACTATGTAAATGTAAAGCTATGTACCTCAGTTTTATTTAATATTATTTTCTTTTAAACAAAAAATTATTATTTATATTTATTTTTTATAAATATCATTTGAAGTGTATTTTAATCAATCCTTTTAATCCTATAAAATATTTTATGGATTCAATACATTTACATCTATTAAAGTTTCTTCACATGATAACCTGTTTAAAATGTTAATACACTATATTAAACATTTTATTAAAGATCATTTAATGATATATTTTTTAATATTTATATATGTGGTTGTTTTTATTATATATTAGTGTATATGTATCCATTATTAAATGGATTGATGACATAATGAGAACATAATAATCCTATGGATATCAATAATTGAATATGTGTTATGGAATATATAATTTTTTCGGTTTTATAACTTATATAATAACAACCTTCTTACATTTATTATTGTTTTTACACTGTAAAAAATAAATTAGTGGTAATGATTGTGGTTATTAAATTTATAAATTTATGAAATATATTGTGGTCCAAAAATAAACTAGCTTCCTTAAATAGATATTTATGAGAATAAAGAAAATTCAATAAAAAATATTTTAAAGAAATTATGTATTTATATATTTTATGAATACACAAATACTGAAAGAATAATAAATTAATGCAAAGAAATTGATTTTTGTCATTAATTAATAGTGATATTACATAGTTACAGAATGGTTATAAAAATTTTAAATATTTGTTTTCCTATCAAATATATAATCATTTTTCTTTCTAAATTGTTAATAATGTATTTTCTTTCATTTTCAATATTCACCATCTCTTATATGCATTTTCCTAATCATTAAATATCCATCCACTTATTCCAAAATTGTAGGATTACTAGTAATCCTCTTAGTGTTCTAAAAAAACATTCTTCATCTATGTATTAAAATAAAAATGTGAAAATCCTTTACCAATATTATCAAGTGGAATATTCTGAATCATTTTAATATTTTTTTACACTAAACATATAACATTGGAATTTTAAAACAAAAAATTCAAACCAAATATTATTTAGAAAAATTATTCATGTAATAATGGTACAAAAATTAAGAATATAAATTTGAATTTTTTGGATCACTATGAATTTTAACACCAATAACATCAATATTATTAATGAATTTATATGAAAAACATCCAACATAGATGATGAAAAACCAAAGGCAAACTACATTATAGAATAAAAATAAATATTATTTTTTGTTTAATGAAGTATGGAAAACTACATTGAAACATATTTCAATTCATGTGACTGGCCAATGAGTCATTATATATAAGCAATCATTGATACAAAAAAAAACAAATTTGTCAATATTCATTTAAAGCTTCATTTGCAATATAATTTTAAACATTCCAATGGATATATATATATATATATATATATATATATATATAATTAATTAATTAATTATGGCTATGTTCCCCATGGTAGTTTTCATAAATATCTATCTCTAATTTCAAGATATAAACTCTAAAATCATAAAATAAAAATCTTTAGAAAACCATGAAAATTGTTTGAACTTATAAATAACTTATCATAACACTATACTGTCTTTAATAAATTATAGAAAAAAACATCAACCCATTTTTTTCATGAATGAAAATATACATATCCAGATGAATCATTACATGACATTAATGATCTGATATGTTTTTTGATTTGAAAGATATAATGTTGATTTATATAATTTTATTTCATTCTAGTTCAACAAACACACATTCAAAAATATATACTCCTTAAATGAGCTTGGATTATTGTCAACTTTTGTATTTGGATATTTAATTAATCTATGAGATGTAACCAAAAATTAATGTAAATAGTAAATGTGATCGGACAATAATAATTTAAATTGAATTTTTAATGTAATATAATTGTTTTATAAATAGTAAAAATTGAGAAAATTATTCATTATTCAATTAATATATATAAAAATTACCATTTACTGGTCTATTAATTTTAAGAAAACAAATTTCACGACTTGACCCACTGGGGCCCAGATTGAACCTCTACAATCCCACCTATGATAGGCTAGTGGATGGAGACATGCACCTGTTAGGCATATCATATAGATGGGAGGACTTTTCCTAATATACCTGTTAGAAATAACCCACAAAAAACATGATGAAATAATGAGTAGGTATAAAAATTTGGAAACTAAAATTCTTGAATAGAGTTATCCCAAACCAGAGTACAATAGAAGTACTGAAAGCATAAAAACCAAAAAACACACACTCACTATAATAAAACAATAAAAGCATCCAAACTACTCTAGAGGAGGGGATCATTATCAAATGAATCTATTAGAATGATCCTAGGACTAATTTTGGTAAACACCTTGATCAGTCTAGCTCACTAAACTCAGCCGGACTCCGGTCCTTCAGGGCCTCCGTTGAATGGGATGTGGTCTACACAAGTCATAACATGTGTGATAAATTCCCATGTTGGTGTGAGTATAATAATACTCATTAGGTGCCCCAAAAACCAAAAATTAAATGGTGAAACTAAAAGTCAACAGACCGCATGACCTTTCCAGATGGAATCCAATCGAGAGAGGAATTCCATCTCAAACCATCTTCAGATATACATGACATGTTAGCTCAGTCCATAAGGGGTATCACACTAGACACATGAAAACATAGAAATTAATCCCAGAGATTACCATGATATACTCATCTCAAACAAATAGTATCATGGGGATCCAACCTCATATCCATTGACATAAATCTACTCAATGATATAATGGTAACACAAAGCCTGAAGAACAAACTCCACACACTCAATCATCTCAGATGGAACCTGATTGAGAGATACACTCCATTGGGAACTACTCACTATTTTCAACTGTAGTGTTAAGTACCAAAGGTCCTACCAATGTTAACATGACCCATGTGCTAGGTTATATGAATCCAAGTTGACAGGCCCACCCCTCAACACTACACACATTTAAAGGAACATTTCTCCCAAATATGCACCATGTGCATCCTCTTTAATGATAGATAATGGAGGTACCCACACCTTTTCACTGCCCTATAATCATGGGAGTACTTTCTCTTAACTAACCCATGAAACCTTTATCTATCCTATATGGTGTGGCCCACACCTTAGTCAATTGAGATAGCACTAAATCATGACCATTTATCACACATAACTAGTTTAAGGGACCTCTCCTCATTACTATTCTCAAAATATGAGTGAGCACTAAGTCCAATTGAGGACCCACACCCCACTACTACTTAGATACGGGGGAGTAATACTACGTATGTGGGTACCTATACCTTGGTGTGATAGGGGATTACACCTCTATAGATAAAAATCACATTCCCTAGTACAATAAGGTAGAACTAATCTAGTGGATCAATATTATAAGTAATTGTCACTATGGTATGGTAGGGGAGTAATGACCATAGGAGAGAGGACCCACTCCTTGGTACAATAGGGGTGTAATAACACTACCAAAACAGCACATATGGATGACTCGAACACTTGAATGAAAGAGGAGTTACAACCCCGAGGATAGAGGAACCTCACCCTAATATGATAGGGGAGTAACAAATCTATCAATATATCTCATATGAAGGATATGATTCTTGAAAAATCTAGGGAGCACTAACCCCACAGAAAGTGGACTCACATTCTAGTCCATCAGGGGAGTTCCTAATCTATCTAGAGAACCAGTATGGAGGGCCTACACCCTAGACCTATAGGGGAGAACTATCTCTAACTATACAAATGAAAGGGTAACCCATGACCTAATTTATCAATGGAGTATCAACCCACATAGAACTGTATCAGATGTATATAACTCATTCCCATGACAATGGGAGTCCCTTCTATACCAAAGACGATATTTAAGGGAAACCACACCTTCATAGCACAGGGGAGTACCAATACCAACATATCTCTTTATGATAAAAACACTCTACCTACCCATTAAGTCTTTAATACACACATCCAAATGCATAATGGAAGGGTATCGACCTCAATGTCCACCCAGTGATACACATTGATCACTTCCCATGATTGAGCACCACTACACAAGTGTCTTGCTCAAAACATGCCACATTTTACCTCATAGGAATAACATGTGGCCTCCATAGTGTTATAAGTGAAAAAAATACTCAGGATAGGGTACACAAAATCTTGAATCTGAGTTATAGAGAAGAAGTTATGAAAGGATAAAGATCTAAAAGATATCTCAAAGGAGTACACATGGTGAACTAGGGTCCACATGACGTGTGAAACCACTTATGAACCTTTCCATGTATATTATCTACATGGTTTTTTAATGCATTTAGGGGTTATATGGTTTGTTCATCTAGTATATTGTGTTCAACTTGACCCATCATCTGGCCATGCTCATCTTCCACATAGCCTAGCTAGCTATGTCCCTTACACATTGTGCATCACATAAAACACAGTGTGTTCGGGCTAAATGGACACCCGTCCATACAGATTTTCTATTCTCATTTCTTTCACCCCATGTATTTTTACTTTGGACATGTACATTTAGAAAACCATGTTCTATTACAAAGCTATCCTGAGCCACATATTATGGCCACTCAACATGGGGGAACAACATGGTATGTAACCTCAATAGACAAAATATAGTCCCCAAATGGTTTCTTCCCCAAAGAACAAGGTATAAACAACATGTTTTACTAGAACACGTCACATAGATGGTAATTACAGAAAATTATTATCTTAAAAAATGATTGATTCTCCACTTTTTACCCTGAAAACTGTATATCAACAAACATGGGATCTATGTCATTAAAAATATGGATCTAAGTCCTTAAAAAAATCAAAATGAATAAGATTGAGATAAAAAATAAAAAACATTTAACTCTAGGGTAAAACACTCAATATTTGGGTGTGGAACCATGCCCAGATCACACTACTAGTTGATCTAATGATGATTGGAACCATGAACAGAGATTAGTAGTGCTTTGTGACTTTGATTCAGCTCAGTTTCTATTCATCACTAATGGGGAGAGGAGAGGAGTGTATACTATGTGTATTGTACACCAAAAATTAATGGGGGTGAAGGATTATGTTAGATTTTAATTGAATTTTTATTTAATTAATTAATCCACAAATTACACCCTTCCAACTCGCATCCAACCAAAAATCCTAGCGAGAATATCTTTATGACACACCTAGGGTAAACACAATGTTCTGAACCCAACCACAACCTTACATTGCTTATCAAAGGGTCCTATCGGTATGTATTCACATTTATAGATAAAATGAATTTGTGTGAAAAAATATACTTAATATTTTTAAAATCACTAACCTAAGACAGTTCATGACATGGAAACATATGCTGACTCAACCTCTGGCTTCAGAAATATTTTAGAACATCCCAATGTCTTGAATGTCAAACCCAAGTCAATACATTCTCCCAACCTTATGTATCCCCTAAAACTAAAATCCTAGGAATAAGGAAAATAATCTAATATATACATTGGATCTCCCATGATAAGGATCTCACCAATGGTTCTTATGCTACTTACAAGCCCACACATAGGGGAAACACCATGTTCAAACCACACTCACATCCATCTTCATTTTGGACAACATCATGCAACCGAAACATGTCTCCTCAGCTATAATAGGTGAAAATCACAAAGATACATGGTGCATCTATATTCAGATAGTCTAGTGGAACCCTACCTTGATATCCTGATTCATATACAAATTAAACCCCACAATTCACATCCACACCTGAATGAACTACACTACAACTTCCTCATGTTTGATTTGTAGAAGGTTTATGTGAAACATGTGAGAGTACCAACGAAAATGAAAGAAGAGTATAATCATCTGGAATAGATAATATATTCATGGAAATCATGTATAATTCCTCACATGTCTTCACCTCTCCTTGAGGGAGAGTAACCCAAATCATAAACCTAACCACACCCACTAGTGGCATCCCAACTGAGATGGATGGTTGGAAACCAATCCTAACTAAAGAATAATTTTAATTTCTAACTCTACCCCTAAAAATGGTTTTAAGGAACATTCTCCTGCCACTATGGATTCCATGCCTAAAGGGTTGATTAGAAAAACTCTAACTGAAAATCCATGACCTACTTTGATACTCCATTTCAAAACCTTTCCCTAAAAAATAGAAGTATATGGAACTCATTCCCATCACCTTTAGAATACATGTTCAATGCTTTTTATTTAATTTAATGATTTTTATGACCCTCAGACTTATATTGATGAATATTTAATACATTTATAATGATAATTTGTGGATTATTTCATTAATCTAATAGATTTTTAGTTTATTTTCAATGTAAATTTTAATGATTAAGTCTTTAACTGTAAGGGTAAAATTCATTGATTTTTTATGTTTTTTCTTTTTTGCTGCTACTATTTATCTCATTATTATCATCTAGGGTAGTATTGGAATTTCTATGTTATTTTATTGAATTAAAAAAATATTTTTTTTCATGTCATTTTTTTATAACCTATCAGAATATTTAATAAATAATATTTATCATGTTGATTTTATGAAAATAGATGTGAAAATACATTTATGATGATGATTTTTTAAAATTGAAGTGATAAATGGTTTTCCATATAGATTTTTAAAAAACTAATGTGGACAACCAACTCCAAATATTTAATTTATAATGGTTTCTATAATATTTTATGAGGGATTTATCATGTCAGTTATAAAATAACCATTATGAAAATCCACCTCCAAATATATATCATTTATATCATTAGTTATTATTATCTTAATATGGATGTTGTATTTATAACTTCTCCTATAATATTTTCGAGTGGTTATTGATTTTAAAAACCCAAAAAACCGATGTGATTATGCATTTCTTTCAAAATTTAAAAGTCTATATATCGAATTAATATATTCACCATTCCTTTTTTTCATCCAATATAATTTAGAATTATCTCTAGTATAATGTTATAGGAAACCCATTTATTAATATTGAGAGATCTATCTATGTCGATAAATTTCTCTCACTAAAATAAATTTTTTTCACCAAAATCAATTCAGATAAGATATTTTTTCACAGTTTAAGTCACAATATATATCTTTCAAAAAAATACTTTTTAACATAAGAAGGAATTTTTAGGGAAAATGTAAGATAAATCTACATACATTAATTCTTACTTGAAAACATGTTTTTCATGATCATTTAAGATCCATAACTATAAATTATTTATTGACATGGTATTATTGATATTTGATTAATACTCCCTCTAGAACATTTACATCATTAAGTATATTGTAATACTAATATCTATCTTTCCTATAAGTAGTTTATTTTTCTAGAAGAAGTAAAGTCCACCTTTTACCCCTCACTATAACTAACTCTTCTCCTATACCTAGGTCCATCACATAAAAAATAACCATAATGCTATGGTTTATTATGATTAATTTATTAATATTCCAATGAAACTATCCAATAACTTTTTCCTAACATGAACAATATCAAGAAAAGATCTTATGTTTAAAAAATTATAGTATTATAATTCACAAAATTTCAATTTCATTTTCTAATCATTTTTCACAAGTATTTTCAATGAATGGTCACCAGTAGTGGTGACCATATCAATTACATTATTTAATTTTTAATTAGTATAGATGGTATTTTACCTCCATCTAAATTGTCATCAAATTAATTCTTTCTATATAATTATTCATATCACCATGGAAGACTATTTTGATGTATAAGACACAATGTTTTCATGGAATGTTTCATCCTAATGGATTGTGTATCTTATTCATAGATGAGACACCCCTGATATCCTTAAATTATATATCCTAAAAAATTACCATATTCAATAGATAAATTTATATTCCCATAAAAAATGGATTTCAATATTTAATATTCATTTTTATAAGATTCATAAAATATAACCCTTGAATCCCACATTAAATTCAGATCTTAGATCAATTGATCCAAGTAAATATTAATATCATTTTCTAGTTTTTAATCATATTATTCAAATGAAACATGTTGTATTTTTCCATCATACATAATTATGGAGTAAATTTATAATTTATGAACATAACTATTGTTGTACTGTGACTGTTACATTATAAACCATAAGGGTTCACCCCATCTCAACATATCACAAGATAACAGTTTCTAAAATCATTTCCAAAATTAGTATATTGGTCAAAAAAATTCTTTCACTAAGGAGAGTCCTTTGGGTGATGATGAACCCCATTTTTATTTTTTATATTTTTTCACCACACCAACTATATTATTGTTTCCTCACTTCAATATACTTTTTTAAACATTATAGTGATTGTAAAATACCATAAAAAATTATTTGGACTGGATTCATCTTTCTTACATTGAGGCACTCTATACTTTAGAAATTATTCAGTGACTGGTATTCCTGGGTAAATAATATACATTCATTTAGATAGGAATGTATTCTTTTATAGATAATACCCATTAAACATTTCATTTGTATAGTATCATATATTCAGTAAGTAAACTTATTATCATCTTGTAGAATATCATTCAAGGGATCGTGTTTTTCACAAAAATTGGTGTCAATCAATCTATTTAAATATTTTAAATTATATAGTTTCATTTTGGCTATCAATAATGTATATTTATTACAATTATCATACAATAGAATCTTTACTCAAATCATTAACTTATGAAATATTTTTAGACTACCATGAAGATCATCTTCAACTATCATTATCAATTATACAATAAAATATTCATCATTATTTACACCTATAATCATATCCTCAATATGGTCTACATCATTGTTCACAATTTTAATCATACCATTTGATCTATAAAATGATGTTTTATACTAGTCACTAGCTACATTCATTTTCCCCCATGTTGTGTCAGTATTTACATATTCAGTCTATTTAATAAACATTAAAGCCTTCTTCCAAATCCTCTTGATTAATTTGTATTGAATAAAAAAACATAAACCCAAATAATGGATTTAATATTGTTCATATATTTGAATTTTGGAATACATGACGATTTATTTATCCTCATCCTCATACTATTTTGTCTTATATTTGAAATCATTCAAATTTTTTTATATCCATCCTATTTCATTTAGTTATATTCATATTTAACAAGATAAATAAATATATAGAAGGTATTATCCTAGAGTCGTAATAGGATATTCTTTATATGCCCATGCATATTATTATCATATTTGATATAAATTTCCATTTCATCAATAACATGTTAGACTATATAATGACCAAAAATTGTATTCATTTAAATTATTATTATATTTTTTATTATAAAAAATAGAATATCATATATACATATTTTTTCTTGAAATGGATTCATCAATTGGATAATAATGTAATATTTTAAAATATATATTGTTATATCCAATCATTTCACATTATCAAAGGTTTTAATGGTAATCAATTGCTATTGAAGGTTACCATGAATAAAAAATACTAAAAAATTATGGATGTCCTCAAGTTTATATCTCATACCGAATATTTTGAGTTTTCATACAAAAAAACATGATTAAATATGATTCATATTTTTTTTCTAGATCATAATCCAAAATAAATATAAAATTTTCAATGATAAATCACTATTGGATAAACCATGTATATCAATGTATTTTATTTTAATGCACCATTATATTATGGTATTACCAAATAAGTCGATTATGGTACAATACCAACCCCCTTACATAGTTTGTAAACTCTTCACATAGGAATTAATTTCCTCCATTTGGTTAAAAAATTAAGAACATTTCCAACAACTTTTTACATTGAAATTGGATAAAATAGAACATGTGTTTCATTAAAAATACACATTTATACATACTAAAATCATCTGTGAAGGAAAAAAGGTACCCTAAACCACCACTTTACAATGTTAAAGTTTATCAACATATATATATGATGATATAACAAATACTATTTATTGGAATGTATCTTGTCTTCTCTCTTGGTTCAGATTGTTTTCCTAGTGCAGACTAGGAAATTTTATGCATAATGAGATGATATATTATGACTCGATGGTTTTTCAATATTGTTTAAGGATTTATATATAATATAAAAAAATATTTATGTAAAATTATATTAACACACACAAATATACACGTATAGGTATAAAAATACTAAAACACACATAAAAAAAGATATATATAAAAAAATAAAAGACACACATTTATATATATATATATATCTAATAAAGCATCATATATCATTTCATATTTCTATAAAGACCCCTTTAATCATACACTCATATAAATATCATTTAAAATATATTTATAAGTGTGATAAAAACCACAACCCAATGAATAATCATGAATCCATTTATATTTATTAGGAATAAACATATTTATAATAATATGAACATTTATTTGTTATCTAAAAGTAACCCAGGTTTTTAATTATTCACCTAATTGATAAATTCAATTTATATTCTGGTTAACCCTAATTAATTTTTTAATTAATATCAAATTATTAAAAAACTTATTTCATAGAAAATGACTATCTATTTTATGTATTTATACATAACATGATAATGAAAACCAACAAAATAGGAAAATAATGTTATACTTGAAAACATGAATTAAAATCTATCTTAAATTTTTAATTCATTCAAACTAAATAGGGAAGAATAATATAAAAAACTAACTATAGATGAACAAGTCAGTGAAGAATCAATCTATTTGAGTTTTTTTTTTAAAATGGTTAAGGGTTTTTTGGTAAGAGTGTAAAACTCAAGAGGGGGGGTAAATTGAAATTACAATTACAATTTCTTTTTACAATGATTGAAAAACATAAATTTCTTAATTTATAAAATATAACCCATTTAACTAAATTAAATGAACTATATAATTTTAAATTTTATTTTTTTTATTTTTGATCATAACTTAGTATTAATAATTTTTAAATCACATTAACTTTTGAAACTAATTTACAAGAATAAAATAATATAATAAAAAATATACATGAAAGTTAACCATCAATGCCATGTTTTGATATATACTTTATTAAATAGAGATATATCTGATTAAGAACATTTTATAACAAAATATATATAAAACACAGTAGAATAAATTTTGTTTATTATCATAATGAAACATAATTATATAATATAGTAAATCACATTCATCTGAGAAGTTTAATTTAAATAATCTTGTCTAAAAAATATATCAAATTTTACCAAATAGTTCATAAGGATTTCTAGGCTCTACTAACCCTTTTCTATAGTTATATATTATTTAACAATAAGATAACAACTAAACGTTTTCATTCTAGTATACACATCCTCTTATATAGTTCTATATAGGATTAGATGAAAAAATAAAAAGATATATCTTTCCATTTACACTCAAATATAGCACATCATCTTGTGCTAAAAGATATTCTATTTATAACACACACAACTCAAAATAATGAAAAACAATGAAAGAGAAGGGAATGAATTATATGTAATAGAGTATCTAGTAATATTTTTATGTATAGGACCCTCATATTCTCATTGTTTTGTTTTAGTTTTGATTTTAAGTGAAAGGATGTTTGGATGTTCAATGATGTGTTGTTTATGTTTAGGTGAGAATGGAGTTATAAATTTTCAAAAACAGAGTATCGATTCTTATTCAACATTTAAATTCTGATATCTCCACATCTCTCTATGCCACAACTATCCAAACCATGAATCAATATTCTATTTAAAAAGATAGAATATTTATTCAAAAATAGCTATTGAGAAATCATCAATAATGATCGTCATAATTTTGTAGGAAATCCGAGTTCAATAAATTCTTCTATATTAAATATCATTTTACATAGAAAATTAGTTGAATTAATATATTTAATAATATAAAACTTAATATTAGGTAGGGTTACACAATGGTTTTCTAGATCACCATTCTATGATGGTGGCAATTTTATGATGTTCTGCCTCATCAACCATGATCACTTCATTACTTCAAGGTTTTTGGTATAATTTCTTGATATATCATAAAATATATGACATTCACTTACAATCAATCATTTTATTATTAAATTTGATTGGTTTAACTCATGGTTGACCATCTTATAGATACAATTGATCTAATTCTATAAAAAATATGGACATTGGATCACAATTTTTTCAATTTTTCAACTAGTCAATTAAGTAATTTTTTTACATATACAAATTTCATATTTGGTTGATCCATAATTTGGTGAGATTTATGACATGCATGATCTATTACAAAAGTCTTAGTGGTCAATGTATGAAGTGTGTGGTTGATCTATTTATCATACGGTCGATCCATGATTTTTTGATATATTAGATTTTGGAAATCCCTTGAGATTATATACACAGCCAAATGGATTATCTTTTAGTCACTCTGGATTAACATATAGTTGACACATATGTCTTGTAGTCTATTCCTAACTTAGTTAAATTTTCACAATTTTCTGAAATTAAATTATCTTTTATATAATTTGATATTGATTATAAATAACATAAAAATTATTTTTTGATTACTAAAATAATGAATTTCCCAACTATGATGAAAATATCCACATTTTTATGATAAAAAAAGAATAAATATCCATGAAAAATATTAAAGAGTATAATATGATTTAGTTAATTCATATGAAATAATTTATATTTTTCTTGTTTTTTAGGCCATATATTTTTCTCCCCTATTGTTATTACAAAATTGAATTCATAAATAGTGAATGTGTAAATAATAAATAAAAAATAATAAATAATAAATAATAAATAATAATGATACAGAAAATAAGAATAAATACATAATTCATTAATTGTTCAAAAAGAGTAAAAAATACCCTATGAGAGTATACAGAATTTGGATCCTTAGTATCTGGAGGGGTGGAATGGTCATTTCCATTTACATTAGTATGGGAAGTATCATGAGGCCTAGTAGTGAAATTAGATCTAGTAATAGATATAATACTTTAAACTTGAATGAACATTGATAGGTCTTGGGAAAGAGTGACACTAAAGGGTCTTGTAGGGGGTATAGTATGTAAGTTAGAGGTTGGAATATAAACTAATAATAATGCTAATATTGAGGCATGGGAAGGAAAAAATATAAGTACTAGAATAAAAGGAGGTTCCAAAATAAGTGTATATATGACATAAATTTAATTCATAGAGATCTTTGTAATATATGTTTCATCTATTTTTCCATGATCAATAACCAAACTGAACTCTCCTTTCTTTAAAAAGAACAAATTGTAGAGATAAATCATTACTATTAACTTATATATAATTGATTTTAAGGATGTTTTCATATTTTGAATCGTCAAATATCTATCCAAAAATAGAAACAAAGTCTAAATGTCATATTTAATTTAAATCCTTCTAATATAATACTTTATTAAACACTTGATTACACTTTTATCTTTAGTAGTCTCAAAATATTTATATTTAATCAAATCAAACTACATTTCACTTTGAGACTAAATATACATTTGTACATTATTTGTTTATGTCCTTTACATTTTCAATGTTATTCTAAATCACCACATGAATCAACCTTCAAATCAATTCCCTATCACTTGAAATATAAGAAGAAGGAAGTGCAGATTTAGAAATAGTGGGTTAAGATAAACTGGTAATAATATAGTGATATCTTCTAACCATGGATTCCTTAATATCTTCTAGATCACATTTTATGTATCCAAATTTTCCTCTATAATTTTCTATTTCCCATCCAAAAGATAAAATATCATGGTGAATATGATAATTTTACCAGAACGTCTCATGATGGATATGTAGAACAACAATTTCAATAGCATATGAATTATCATTATCTTTTTCATGAGTATTCTCCAATTTAAAAGAGAAAAAACTTATTTTAATACAATAAAAACGTAATTTATGAACTATAATTATCCATTATAAGTGACTACCAGAGGAGGAAAAAAACAATATCCATATTCTTGAGATGGATTATCTTGATATTGAGTAAGAGAAAATTCTTGAAAGAAATCATAATTCATATTAGAATAATGATTGCTGAACTTATGGTTTTTTATCCATGCTTCTCCTTACAGAGAAAATATCCAATGACGTCTTTCATTTTTTTAATATAATACTATGTTTTTTTACTCATAATCATCCATTAAAATAACTTTTTTCCTTAGATAATTTTTATAAATAGGTTTTTTCTAGAGAATTATTTCAATGAAAATAATTTGGATAGATAAGAGTATTGAATAGATTTAAATGATTCTAAATGGAGACATCCCTTTAAAGTATCTATAAAATAGTACTAAAATGATGATTTGGAAAAATAGATTCTTCTTCCCTTGAAATAGTATCATGAGTAATGCTTTCAAGCATTAGAGTATTATCATTATTATTATTCTCATCACTGTTATAATCTCTCTCATCCTATTTATTATCATCTTTTTCATCCTTGCCATACATCTTGTATTCAATATCATCAAGAGTATATATGACCATATCAAGTAATGGGTTATCTAAAAGGGTTTCTTTACTATAGGGTGAGAAATAAAAATTTAGTTCTCCCCTTATCTCAAAAATAGATGGGAACTCAACTACTAGATCAAAATCCATATCTTAAATCAGTGAGAGCTGGTCCAAAATATGTAGAACTATGAATTCTCTCCCCTTATGGATTAAAATAACTTTTCCTACTAATTATACCAATAAAATAATTTATTACCATTTTGTATCTTCCATTGGATGGTCAAAAATCAGTTTAAATATATGACAGGATAATACTTCTTACCTCATAGGTTACCTTTATTCTAGAACACAAAGAAAATGAATTCCACCATATCAATCATTAAAAATTTCTCAAATATCCCTAGTCATATCAACATGAGTTTTGGAATATATTTCATCAAAATAATAATTATCCTCAGTGTTCTAATCTTGATTCAAACTAGGATCAATGATACCTACCGTCCTATTAGGGTGTGATACTAGATTGAAATTATGATAACATCTCTACTCATCCTTATTATGGATTCCTTTCCATGGACTCAAGCTTATATTCATCCATTTTTAAGTGGTTTTATTCAATCAAAAACTAATGGGAAACACTTTCAATTTAACTCCCATGGGGACCAACTGTTTTTATTCAGAAAAAATTGAAATAAACATGGGGTTTAAAATTAAGTTTAATCTTGAAGATCAATGGGTAAACACTTTTATATGTATAATAATGTGTTAATTGATGTTCATATTATAATAATGTATGTTAAACCCATAGAATATATGCATAATAACTACCTAAAACAATGTACACTTCTTTAGAAATAGATAATACAAATGTTTTATATTTATTACTATAGAATTAATCTTTAGACATTCCTAAAAGATGATATGTTTCAGAGGTTCTCTTTATATATTTCTTCAAACAACCAAAATAATCATCCAAATAACTATATAATTCAGGTTCATGTCCTGTAGGGTAAAACAATCCAATAATTTTTGTATTCATATGGTATTTAAAAACAATTTTAAGAGAATATAAATGATATTTCATATATTTTACATGAAAAAGTTCACACATGCACACACTGAACATAATTTTAGGAAATTGAGCAGTAAATTACTATAAACATCAAATAATAACTTTATATATAGTTTGATATACATTATTATTTTTCAAGATCTATCTTACATGTGGTACTAATGTGAATATTTCAAATTTTGGATATATCCAATCAAAAACAATTTAAATGAAACTTTGTGTATTTTATTTGTTTTAAAACAATTCTATATTTTTTTTTGAAAATTTTGAAATCCCTGAAATATTTTTAACTCACCCATTATACATAATTACATTTCATTTTACATTATTTCTTAAAATTAAATACATAAGGAGTTTTCATAGGACCAAATAATAATATCATCAAAATAAATTTTTAATAATAAAACATCGTTTGAATATTTTTTATAAAAAAATTATGTTCATAAACATATTTTTTAAAATCTTTTTATATATGACATTTCCTAATCCTATCATTCATTTCTCAAGAATCATTTTTAAAACCAGTTAATTATCTTGTTAATGAATGAAAAATGATTTGAAAATTTATGTTTCTGAAATTCGGGTAGTTTTTCTATAAATAAATCTTAAATAATATATACATTTATGAATTAAATATTCACATCCATTTTAAATTGATTTAAATTATGATTCATGGAATATGAAAGTAATAAACAAATGACCTCATGCATAGAAACAAGTGAAATATATTCTTCATATTCAACACATTTTTCTTAATTTTATCCTTATAAAACCAATCTATCTTTATTTCTAATGATTGTTTCACACTCATTAACCATCTTAAAATACACCCAATATTTTAAAATAGTTTTCTATTATTTATTTCTAAAATCTAATTACTATACATTATTCCCTGAAAATGGTTTCTTTCTTATTTCATTTATATTTCCCAATGTTTATAATTTATTTATTCACTAATTTTTTTATGTTTAATTTGTGATAAGAAGGGTTGATATTCAACTTGTTTTCTTAGTGAGGATCTATTTTGAGTTTAGTTTTCAATATATACAACTATATAATCTAAAAGGTGGTATTTTTTCATTATAATAGTTTGTGGTACATAGGTAAATGGTACATTATTTTCTTCTTGTTCATAAATAAATTTATGATCTATTCTAGGTGAATTCCTTAGGTAACTCAGCATAAAGATCAATATATTAAAAGGTAGTATTGATATTAACATTTTAAAAATCAACCTCATGATTTTCCAAAATAGGTTGGGGTTCATGTGGATAGGTCTCATCAAAAGAGGCATGAATACTTTCGTTCACAACATCATATTTCTTTTTTAAGACCCAATAGTCTTTACTTGTGGTCGAATAACTATATAAACATCCATCATAGATATTTTTTAAAAAAAATACATATTACAGTTAGTATTGAGAATATAACCATTACTACCAAAAACTTGTCTTCGGGGCTTGTATCATTTAATAATTTATACGGTGTTTTTTAAGATAAGACATAATATAATTATATTATTTACATAGAAATATCTATAAATATATTGATACCATAAATAAATAGTAGTGTTATATTCACTAAGCATAGTTCTAGATTTTTTTTTAAAGATTTCCATTTCTTATTCAACAAACTGATTTGGTTGATGTGTTTATAGTGTAGTGAAATTTTGATTATAATGTTTTTTCTAATAGATAGATTAATTTTTTTTATTCTAAAACTCTAATACACTATCACTTATCATGGTCTCTAGGGAAGATCCTATAATGTTTAATATGAATTTAATATAAATAGAACAATGGTAAGAAATTTCACTTTTGTGAGAAAAGAATAAAACAAATGTATATCTGGAATATTCAGTAACTATAATATAATCATAATGTTTTCTTACTATACTAGAACCAATATACAGCATACCTACATGAAACAACTACATGGAATACCTACACGGCCCACCTGTAAGATAGGCCCTAGATAAGCCAGCCTTTTTAATTCTCTTCTAAGACATTATAATGATTCTATTTCATTTCTTCCCTTACCTAAAAAGGATTATATTGAAACATTATACAAGGAATATCAGCTTAAGGAATCATCATGTCGCTAATTTGAGTATGGATTCAAGAATTTATTGGTTTATCGCACTTGTTAGGTTGTCCTGTCAATGTCCTTGTTGTCCATGTGAGTATGTATTTAAATAGTCACATGGAATCCTATCCCAAGAACAAGTTGGGAAGTTTCCGGTATCATGATTCTGAGGATAATACCATGTTTGGACCTTCTCATTTCTAAGACTTGAAGCCTCAGGTCCCCAGTAATAAGAGTGAGGATCACACGTGATCTTTTGTTCAACCAAAGGATAAGTCTCCCTCCTTCTACTGGGTAACTATTTTCAAGGGAACTCATCATGAGGTAAGCCCCTATCCATTTGGGATAGATCCAATGAACTTCATTTCACATTGAAAGGTTTATTGCTCTATTCCCTCATACAACATCACTCTCTTACACTAGCATAAGAAAGGACATATAATAGATGGGCATACTCAACACCCCATCTCTCTCCCTTTGGGATTTGTTGCCTCTTCCGTCCGTAGGGGAGGAAAGGAATGCTCATTTTTTGAATCTTTCACATTATCTTGTTTCTCACACCAAGCATGACTCATGTGATCAAAGAGATTGGTGATGATCACAACATTTTCACATATCACCTCCTAGAATGAACTATCAGAACTCTAATTCCCACTATAAATAGGATACGTAGGAAGTCTTCTTAAGACCCGATCTTTATATCATCTCATCCATAAAATTAGAAATCATTTCCCTCAATGGGAATCTTCCTTAGGATTAATTCCCATATTAATCCCTCAAATCATCATGATCCATTTACTAACCCCATGGCATCTTTCTCTATGAAATCCTTTTCAGGAATAAGCCATAACCTATTTCTCTAAAAGGAACACACTCTCCTATGAGAGATCCCAAACTATGTGGGATTTGATTCCCATCTAAATATGATATTTTGGAAGAATACTTCTATTTCAAATCCAACATCCCAAATCAACCACATCCTTTATGGGTCATATTTCTATCGGGGTCTAATTCAATTTTGAAACACACATCATTTCAAGGTTATTTGTCCTACTTCGATATAATTCCCACACAAAACATTGTCTAGGGACCTTTTTTCTAGGAATCCTTGCCGCATTATGTTTAACAATATGTTTAGGTCCTTGTCACATGGCCTTAAAAAGAATGATGTTTCCCATTAAGTGATAATGAACTTCGTGGGTTCTTATTCCTTTCACAAGGATACATAGTTATCCCTCCTATGGGTATTATCCCAACATCAAATCATCTTCTATTTACTTGGATGACGATAAACTCTAGAGTGACATTTAGTATACCTGGATGGAAATAAATTCTAGACTGCCCCCACTATATTTATTTAAAACTAGAATTATTATAATAAATGAACAAGAATCTCTATGTAGTATATTAGAGGACACTATCAATGGATAACCTTAGATACATACAGATGTCTCCATTAATTAAGAACCTCAGATACATAAAAATGATTCTAAACTTCCTTACATTCCAAATAAATTGAATTTTAATTCAATAGAAACTTCTATCATACTTCGTGAATTAATAAGTATTCATGAACATATCTAAAATCAATAATAGAGTCATATAGTAGGAACAAATTCCCCCAAAAAAGGTGTGATGAGCCCGAACTCCTTTCCTCTCGACTAATGAATGTTCCCAATAATCATCATCTATTCTTCCTAAAGAACATAAACCTTTGTAAAGGAGGTTCCATTAGGTACAGAACCATTTTTTGTTTTCAATTTCATAAATAAATTTGATGGATTCCACCTAGAAATAATGATTTCTAAAGAGAGTCGCATTTCCAATAGAAACTAAAATACAATAAACCCGACATAAATCCTAACCCATGTTAATGATGTTACCTATCTGTCAGGACCATTTCAATTAATAAGCGGGATGATAAGAAAATCAATTACACATGTGCTCATCTAAAATGTGTTTCTTTACAGGGGTTTTTCTTGATCATATTTGTTACATATCCACATGGACTCTTTTTTAGAATTCTTGTTAATCCAAATGTCTTTTTTAATATTTACACAGGCAAACATCCATGTTGCTACTCAAGTTGGATCATTTTTCACTCAAAGGAAACTATCACCAACTTAGCATCTTCAATTCCAGTTATCAAATGAATTGGTTCAGGAATACCATCATCATAATACTATTCAAACCTTGGAGGCCTCTTGATAGGATCTCCATGTCAACAAACACCCTCAGTCATCTGGACAGTAATGAACGATGGTTAAGAAGTAGAGGTTACAAACCACTATCTTCAACCATTTTGGGTCCTTATCCACGAAACATAATAAATAGTATCTCTTGTCCTATAGTTAGGTGGATCAACAGGTCACTCATAGAATCAATTCAAAGAAATAGGGGTCCTTCTAAAAGGCTCCTTCCAACAATCACTATCACCATCTTCATGTGGTAGTGAACCCTCAACATGATGAGGGTTTTTTCTTGGGTTGTTCAGCTCAGGTCCCACAGACCTGAGCATGCAAGAAGAAATGTCACATATGATAAATGGTCAATAGGGAGTAGGTTTCTACATTTCCCACCTTTTTATAATACCATAAACCTGGTATGGTGGAAAAACATTGTGGGTACATACACTCGTTCACCTTCATTATTCCATCCAATACACTCGTCTGCAGGAATTCAAACAATCCCACCATTAAAATTCAGAGGAGTGTTGTGAGAAGGCACATATAACCTCTTAAAACCATTAGGATATCCAGAAGTTTCACTTGTATTCATTCAAATAATCCTTACAAGTAAATATGGAGGATGTTTGCAAGAAGGAACATACACTCACTTGCACTCACCAAACCTGTCAACAAACTCATTTTGAAGTACTCTAAGAATTCATTCAGAAAGCTACCATGACGAGTAGAGGATAAACTAAATCCTCTGCATCCATAAACAAGTAATATCATCATCCATTGATAGTAAAGTGAGGATATAAGCAAGAACATACACCTATTACATATATGGAATGGATGTATATTCCAGTTCCATCCACTAAAGTCACCAAGCACATCCTGGAGATTATGAATGGAAATATGTAGGTTCATACCCACATCATATAGGCATATTAGGACATCATCCTGAAAATGATAGTGGTACTAGGGTAACAAACACATAAATCTATCCCCACACCTAGGATGACTCATCAATATGTCACCCCATAGAAGATACATAGCTCTACTCTTATCCTAGGGGTTTTGGGGCATACACCTCCATATCATATGAGAAATCAGATTGGGAACATACACCCACTCCAACTAGAGATAATCATCTAAACCCTATAGTCATTTCAAGGTAGGAAAATACATCCACACATGATAAATAATACTCTTAACAGGTGGCCTCATCTATTGGTAAGAACGATTATGTGAGTAAGACATGTCAAACACAGTTGAAGAATCATGAACCAATCTGCAAGTTGGCTTCACTTTATGAGGGAGTTATTGAAGCCCTCTGACATCTATCAGTTATAGCTCAAGATCCTGCCCTCCTGTTATAAAATTACGAGAGTTGTAGCATTAATCTTGAAGGTCCCCATTGGATACTTCATCATGAAGGCTTGCATCATGACAATTCAGTCGATCTTGAGAATCAATCACTTGATGAGTGCCACAGCAACCCTCCGTGTTTCCAGGAGACCAAGGTGGAAGATGATCTTCCACTTGTTATAACCCACCATAGTGGTTCTCTATAGTATGATGAAATTAACTACAAAATTTCTATCCACAGTAGTAATTTTCATTTCCAATATAATTCTCTAATTGATAATGAAATAATGAGAAAGACCTCTAATATTGAGGATATTCCAAACACATATCTGGTGAAACCTGATTATTTTTCACCAGCAGGTGAAATAATTTCTCAAGAAGAAGCAATATCAAGGAATTTGACATCCTCGAAACCATCCTTGGAATAATTACCTTCTAGAATAGAATAATAAATAACAATCAATCCCATTGTTTGTGGTGAAACAACTAGGAAACTTCCACTCATGTCAGATATAGTGGGGGATACTCTAGAAAACGACAAGGAAGAAATATTAAATATGAGGGGAAAACTATCTAAAGATAAAATACCAGTCATTTTTGGGCCATTAGTCACCACTAAATATAATATTCCAAAAATTTTAGTGGAATATTTTATAGAATATATTTACATTAAAATATAGAAAACTCTTCATTGCCTAAGAGAAAAGGTATTGTTGTATGATGAATATCACAGTTATGTTAAGGTAATAGAAGGATTATAACACCAAATTGATTTTGAATATATCAAGACAGCAAGTCATCCTATGACTAAGAAGAGGCATGGATCCATTCAATTGGAATTCTCTAATGCATTGAGGAATTTGTAACTATTTATCTCAAATACACCATTTGGCGTTCATATCAGGGGATGGGGTGCACATGGAATATTTCATTTCACTACACCCTCCAACCAACATAGTCAAGAAAAGGTGTTCTTATATAAAGTTATATCATCAATATTTCTATAATAAATAGATTCTTTTCATGACCAATGATATGCTTGAATAGAGCATGCTATTGAAACTCTTCTACAACAAGCATCATAAAATATCAAGCAAGCCTCCCATTTAGAGGGTGTCAATCAGCAGATTTTGTAGATGTCTAAGGTAGTACAAAAATCTTCTGAAATAGATGATTTTAATAGTTTTAGGGTAATGCAACCAGCCAATGATTGGACTAGAATCCATAAAATCATAAGAGACACTACAACAATATTATCTATAGCAGTTCAAGAGTGACTGCAGCCTTCCAGGCTAGGGGATTTTTAAAACCAACCCTTGGAACCAATAAACAGGACCTGAAGGGTTGTGAATGAAGAATAAGAGCATCCCAATCCAATAGGGCTGGGGTATTTCTCAAACCCATAATCTCCTCAGTGGAAACAATTTTTCTCTCGAGTAGGGAAGAAATTGCAAAATGAACGCATGAATGAATTGTCAGATGATTCTATTGAGGTTAATTCTAATAAAGAAATCCCTAAAAATATATAAATAGGTGGATAATGTTTCAAGGAGGATTTAAAAGAATACATTCTTGCAAAAATACTAATATTATACCTTTTATGTATTATGTTTCAATAAATCTCATCAATGTTTTTAAAATAGATCCTCCATAACACAAGACCAGTTCAGGGGAATCAGAAGAAGAAGTTCATGTTCAAGATATGGTCCACACCAAAATAAATGTAAAAGGTGTGTGTACCAGAAACTAGAAACTTGCCAAGAATCAAGGCACCCCCTTAAATATTCCACCTCTACCTCCTAAAAAGTGACCTAACATGGGAAAAGGTAACATTCAGACAATGTCTCACATTCACTCTAGAGAAGTCCAATCACATTTGTTGGTAGAGGGGTTCATACATGAGGAGGAAGAAATGAAGGAGTTAAGAAGAGTTATTACAGAGTTACTCTAAGGCAGTCTTCCTAAACTATATTCTTGGAAAGAAAATCCAAAAGTAGAAATTCTATTTGTAACACTTCATCAAGAAGGATTTGTTGAAATGATTGATTGAAATCCCAAATTTCCTCTATTGTAGAGACAACCAGAACAGAATCATGAACTTCATTATAGGCCTTTTCCTATGGATTACTCATGTAAAATAAATGAAATACCACCACCAGTTATTCTACCAGTTGATGCACCTATTTAGGATCTAGTCGCCACACCTGTTCTAGTCTCAGCTTATCTAGATACTTTCTAATGGATTATGACCCCCACTAAGTCATTAATAGTTAAATTAAAATCTATGGAAGGATGGTTCACACTGTTACAACCATAAAATAAACCTTACCGTGAATGGGTTGATTCGACTCCTCCCCACCCAATTTTTCAAATACCATATTTCCAATCATTAATGGCTCGATAGATTCAGAGAATCACTTGAAAAATTTTGTCTCTTGCTGCGATCCCATGATGGTGACCCCTCAACAATAATAAGTACTAAAACTTATATGTTTTGTGCATTCATTCCAGGGGTCATCTTTTGTCTTGTATACAAGTATTAAATCTTGATAAATTGCTAATTGGGAAGAACTCTGGTAGAAATTCCTCTTCCAATTTAGCTCAACACTATAGAAGACAATAGTTTTTGATCATACAAACTGCAAAAAAAGGGAGAATGGAAGGGTTTCAGATTTCATTAATCGATAGATAGGATTAACATATTCCTTAAACTTACCACTCCATAAAGAAGTGCTACTTCCAATATGTGTGGAAAATATCCATGATGAGTTGCACACACCATTAATCCCGATGAAATACACTAGGGGGTTTTGGGATATTGCTTTAATATGCCAACATGTGAAGAATTAACATTCAAAAACCAAAGCTATATCATGTGTAATTCCATTAGGTCTAGGATTAATAGTAGGAAAATGAAGAGGTTTCTATTGTTACACTCAAGAAATCTCATGCACCCTCTCTTATTTCAAATCCTTCATCATATTGTAAACCTCCACCTCCTGAGAATCCACAACAATGACTACCTCATCAATATGATTTAAAAGATCAAATGAAAAATAATTTTAGGAGTTAAGAACAAATCTTATTATTTTCGGAATTGAAAAGTTCTCGGATACTTCATTTTAGATTTGGAAAACAATTTAGTATAGTTGACAAAGCCCACGAAACTGAATACAGAAGTTGATGAAGACCTAACAAACTATTTACCCTTCCATCAAATGTTAGGGAATCCCATACATGAGTTTTTTTTTTCAAATACCTCTTACAAAAATGGTGGACTCTATAAAGTGATTTTGAAAGGGTCTCCATCCCAAGTAGAATTTGATTTTTCTACTGACACGGATGAATAAATTTAAAGGAAAGAAGTAAAATTTAAGAATTCATATATGTTTAGTGATTAAATGGTCAAAAAATAAATTAATAGAACTGATACCATTTTATGAACATAGTTAAAGAAACTGGTTGTGCCTCGTGCCACTTCCACAACATCAAAACCATCATTATCAAAAGCTCTATCCCCAAACACCAATCCCCAAAGAAGAATCATGGTCAAAAGAGTAATACATAGTCATAAGAAGATGGGTTTTTGTAAAGCCTTATGTTTTCCTTGAAGTTGGAAGATTTCATGCGAATCATTTCAAAAGCACGGGCACCACCCCACCAATAGGCACAACAAGAATAGATTTGTCAAGAAAAATAATCATTAAGAGAAGATTTCATTTTCGATTCCATTAATGTTATCAATTTAACATACCCCCACTAAAATTGTGATTATGATTATGAGTTTTATTTCTCTACACTAAATTGGGGAAATTAACGATAGAATCATCGAGGTAATGAATATAGGGGAAGACATGGTCATTCTGTGAATAATTATTTCAACTATACCCCTGCTCATACCATTTATATTGTAGAAACCCGTGTGAAACCCCTCCAATGGGTTTAGAAAGAATAGGGTAATTCCACCACAACTGAAAGGATCTTACATAATTTTATAACATTGGAATATCGATTAGGGGTTACACTACCACCACCTTAGTGGGTGGGAGGTCCAAATCAACTTAATCCCCAAAGGACAAAAGCATTTCTAGATCCTTCTTCAAAATACAACTTGTCTGCCTCCGGGATATCAGCTCCCAAGGAACCTACAAAGAACATCTCCAAGCAAGGAAATGTAGACCAATGGATCAGAAGTATGATGTTTTAATACAATTGGCCCATGTACCGGCCATGTTTTCAATTATAGTTGCTTTGAATTTTCAAAGGATCTCCATGATGCACTCATTAAGTCTTTATAAAGACCTCAATAATTTGAAACTAAATTTACTGCTACAGAATTTTATCATATAGATAATGACTCAGTCAAATACCATGTAGTCATATCATTTACAGATCAAGATGAATATGCAGTAGTTCAAGGACACATCAGGCCTCTATACATATCTGGAAAATTTAATGACATTAATATCCACTGAGTCATTATTTACAATGGATCAAGTGTAAATCTCATTCCAATTTGAAAACTTCATATATTAGGCCTTAGTAAATCCCACTTGTCTCCCTTCACTTTGAAGTTACAAGCCTATGACAAGAATGAAAAAGAACCCCTCAGCGAGATCACACTCATAACTCAGTTTGGGGATCTCATATCTGATTCATAGTTCATGGTTGTTCGGAAATACATGACTTTAAACATTATATTGGGAACAAATTGGGTAGATAAACATGAATTTATTCATTTGTCATATCACCAATGTCTTTAATATTGTTTCAATGGTCAAATTGGGACATTTCAGGGTGAAAAATCCACATTCAATACTTTTGAAACTCAATATATTGATGTAGAGTTTTATCATCACAATGGGAGGAATCCATGAAAAATAATATAACAAGGTTCAATACATTGAATGGTATAGAAAAGGTGATAACTAGTCTGTTCAAGCATATTAGTATAGATTATGTTTTTCCCATTAATCAAATTGAATGGGTGATCCCAAGTGAATGCACTCTCTCAATGACTTCAATAATATCGGTTATTGAAATTAAACCCAATTATATAGAAGAAATCATTATTTTTGAAATAAATAATGAAACTTTTATCCTCTAAGCTAATCTCCGTGAAGATATAGAAGAAGAGACACCTGAGGAAGAGGAGGAAGAGAATGTACTTAGGTATGCTCCTTAAGAATTGTAGGATATTGTCTTAACTTCTGTGGATGAACTCAAAGTAATAAATTTGGGTACATAAAAAGAACCATGATTCACATTTAATTAGCGCAATCCTAACATATGAAGAGAAAAAAGAGTATATTTACTTTTTAAAGATAGACCAAGATGTGTACTCATGGAATTATACGGAAATTCTAGGACATAACCCTGAAGTGTCCACCCATCATTTGGGTATACTAGAAGAACACCAGGTATACAAGAAGAAATCAAGAAGAACACACCCAATAAATGACCCTAAAATTGAGGCTAATGTTGACAAGATCAATAAGGTCAATTTCATTTGGGAGGTACAATGTCCAATGTGGCTTTCCAATACTGTTCCAGTATAGGAAAAATGGTAAAATCAGAGTTTGAATTGATTTAAGAGATCTTAACTGGTATTGTCACAATGATGAATTCCCAGTTCTAATCACAGAACATCTAATTGATACAACTAATGGATATGAAGAAATATTCTTCATGAATGGTTGTTTAAGGTACAATGAAATCCATATTTCCATGTATTTTGAAGAAGGAAAAAGATTCAAATACCCTCAAGGTGTATTTTTCAATCGGGTAATTCCCTTTTTCTTGAAGAATGCTGACACAACCTACCAACATGTTATGCATCACATCTTCAAACCCTTATTGAGAAAATTTATTGAATGTTATGTTGATGATTTATTGGTTTTTTCCAAGAAACTTTCTGACCACCTATCTGATTTAGAGATAATTTTCAGAATTCTTCATCAACATAATCTAATGATGAACCCCTTAAAATGTGCTTTCGGTGTTACCACATGACGATTTTTCTGATTTTTTGTAGGCCATCATTGTATCAAAGTTGACCTTGATTTGAAAAATGGAGTACTTGGTATGTACCCTCCTTGAAACATAAAATAATTAAGAGGAATTGAAGGAAACTTTTCCTACATTCGGTTTCTCCTTTCTAATCTGGCATTTATGTGTCTAACCATCACCAAATTGGTGAAGAAGGTCGTTACATGTCAATGGACCAGTGACTTACGAAAGGCATTTGATACCATTAATAAATATCTCTTGAGTCCACTAGAATTAATGTCACCTATATAAGTTATTATGCTCATTTTTTATGGTGCTGATTTAGAATGATCATAGGGAACATTTCATGCACAAAACAATGACATCCAGAATGAAAATAACCTTTATTATCTTAGTTTAAGCATGCTTGGTGTGGAGAATCAATATTCAAACATTGTGAAAAGATGCTTGACGTTAATATTTACAGTTCAAAAATTAAGACAATATCTGAAGCATCACGAGATCCACATGGTTTCTCGTAATAACCCTCCCAAATTTATCTTTAACCTTCCTATGTTGATGGGGTGTCTAGAATGGTTTGAAGTTATCCTACTGTAGTTTGATATACAGTTTGTGACACAAAAGGCTGTAAAAGGTCATGCTTTGGTAGACTTCCTTACTAAGAATCCATCTATGGATGAAACATCATTAAATAAAAAATACCCTGAGGAATAAATTTCTCTATTCAAGATAACCATCAAATATGGGAAATGTATTTTGACGATGCTTCCAAGATTCAATAAGAAAGATAATGGAAGACCATAACCTCAATAATGATGGGTTGGGAATTGTTCATGTATCCATTGAAAAAGTAGTATTTAAATATTACTTTTTTTTCAGAAGGTGGAACCAACAATGAGTCAGAATATCAATCTCTCATTGCAGGCTTGGAATTTACACTTCAAATACCAGTGAATCACCTAGATGTAAAGGGTGATTTGGAACTGGAAATAAAACAGATCAAGAGAGATTACACTATATGAAAAGAATAGATAATTCCCCTATATGATTATGTTAGAGGGTTAATGGAATAATTTACCTCATATCCAACATTATATTATGTTCCAAAATCACAAAATGCCTAGGATGATGCATTAGCGATTGCATCCATAACCCTAGAAGATCCAAATCGGGTTAATACAAGAATCAACATTTATTGTCATTTTGTGGTTTCACATTTTGTTCACATAATAATATAATAAATCAATGAAATCATCCCCATTTCATATCCATACGGTCATACCATGGTTTTTATGACACCTATTATGGAATATCTACAAAATGAAATATTTTAACCAAATAGAGATAGAAGGGAACATGTTCAAGGATGATTGATCAATTTTACTATTTATGATGGCCCAAAAAACAATGAGATCCACTAAAAACAAGGGTTCATAGGAATCCTCTTAAGATTCATTAATTGGGAAGAAACAACGGCTGTTATGAAAGAAGTACATATAGGAGACTGTGGTGCCCACAAGTCTGGGTATATTCTTTCTGATTAAATCTGAAGTCATAGAAACTTCTAGCCTTTAGGAAAAAAGATTTCACTAATTTCACTAGTAAGTTTCATCCTTGTCAAGAACATGATAACTTCATTATTCAACCCTCGGAGTGTTTACGTACAGCTAAATACTCTTGTCCATTTCTATGTGGGGAATGGATGTTGTAGGATCTTATCCTCCAGCTATAGTTAAGAAGTTTATGTACATCCTTATTGCTACTGATTTCTTCTCTTAATGTGTGGAAGAAATACCTCTCAAATAAGTAGGGGCCAAAATAATTTTTATCTTTTTCAAGACTAATATCATTACCATATTTTGTGTACATCATACAATAATGATATGGAATGGAATAAAATTCTATTATGATGAGGTAGGAAAATTGGATTAGAAATACAATATTAAATCAAACCATTCATTCCACTATCATGCATCAGACAATGGAAATATTGAGTCTTTCAACAAAAATATATCAAACATAACCTAAATATGGTGAATAAGTATACAAATACATGTCTTGATAAACTCATATATACCTTGTGGGCTTATCAGACTACTACTTGTACTGAAACGTGATCAACTCCATGCTCAATGGAATATGAAACAGAAGCAGTCTTTCCCATTGAAGTCCAGTTTCCATCTCTCTGAAGATCCATTTCTGATCAGTTATCTATTGATGAACAGTCTCATAATACAATTTTATGAATTAGAGATGTTAGATGAAACAAGATTGCGAAATTTTCCTCACTTAGAAGCATATCAAAACAGAATAGCATGAGCTTTAAACAAGAATGTTCACCTTCATTCATTCCTCCAAGGATAATTGGTACTGGTTATTAGAACATCAATGATACCATGATAGAATCCTCCAAAACACAAGCCAAAGTGGGAAGGAACATACTCTATACATAAGGTTAACTTCAATTGAGCTTAAACCTTGATCTCAAAGGATATAGAACTCATTACATCTCCAACAAATTCAAGGTTCTTGAAGAAATACTTTGTATGAATATTTGGAGATCATCTTGGCTATGAGACCTTAAAATATATTGCATCATATATCATCCTTGTCGCTTGACGTTAAACAAAACAGTATCATTTTTCATTACCACATGACATTAAACTGTATGGTTAGTGTCTACATAATTTGGTTTTAAACCACCCATGATATTATAAGTGAACATTCCTTGTGATATTTTAAAAGATGAGTAGTTTCCAAGTGAAAACCTCACATTATTTTCACTCTTTTCTGACTTATAAACCTTTTTTCTCCCTATATTTGAGTTAGATATGCATAGGGAACCCTTTTTAAGAACTATGTGTGGATTGATTCTAATACCATTGAGATACGTAGAGATTCCCATATCTCTAATATTGGTCCCAACCATGACCGTAAATAAATATTTTCTCTTTTTCCTATGTATGAAATGAATCTATACCGAGCATTCTCCTAGACCTCATGCCCTAATTCTCACACCATTACATGTATTAAATTCATCCCTTATCATGGAAAATATTAAAATCCCCCTTTCCCATATCAAAAATTCATTTAATAGAGAGATACATTTCAAAAAAACTATATGTGGATTGATTATCATTTTTATGAGATGCATAGTGACCCCGAAATCTCTAATATTGGGTCCAGATGCAACTAAAAACCCATCCTATTCCACATTTAAACTCATTTGATATGGGGGAAGTAATTATAAAATAGTGTATACAATGATTCTTTCTCTAACTATAAATTTAGTGACACCTGGATCCCATATCCTAGATTATCCCCAATACCTTTCATGTCGGTTCATCTTCTTCCATACTGCATGTCATTATACTCCATGTAATTTTAAGAACTTTGTATGGATTGATTTTTCTTCGGAATGATATGTCATGACATCAGGATTTTTTACTCTGACTCACCCATCATATAATCATCATATTTCTATTTTTTACTTGTATTACCCTTGTATTTTAGAAAGAAACTTCTTACCATTCCATGTTTCTCACACCAAGCATAACTCACACAAGATTATGAATTTGACAAATAGGTCTTCTTCATGAATAAGGTATCTTAGTTCCCATTGGGGTTATTAATGGTCCTTTTTGTATGACCTTAAAAGGCATAATATACCTTTTCAAATTGGAATTACATAATGTCAAATTTAAATTTAGTTCTCATCCAACATATAAAGCCTTTATAAAAAAATTCCCCAATACTAGTGTACATATCAGAGATGCACAAGGAAACATAATGTCTTTGCTACATGTCTTGAAACTACACAACATAATTTCCTTGGTACATGAATTTAAACTGTATGGTACTATAAGAACTATGTGTGGTTTAATTCTCACTCTCATAAGATATGTAGTGACACCTGTATTATTATTCTTGGGGCCAACAACAATGTTTTAATTAGTTCATGTCAATTCACTTTTTTCAATACCACATGATGTTAAACTGCATGGATATATAAAAAATTACATATGGATTAATTCTCACCCTATTGAGATATTTACTAAAGGATAGGTATTTAAATACTAGTTTCAGCAACATGATAAGTGAAATAATATATGTACCGTTTATACATATGAGTTAGATCTATATAAGGGATTACAAACTCATGGCTAGTATTGGTTCAAACACTCCATATATGAATATAATAATTCCACTTTCTAATGTCACACTCCTATATTGAATAATTTCATATCTTTATATCCATTATCTGGTTTTGAGTGATAGAATGTATGATACTTGAGAACTCCATTGCCTGATATGCTATACGTTCCTTAGTTGGCCTTGCATAATTCAACCCCTATAATGAGTTTGTCAGCGTAAGGATTCTATAGTTTATATATGAAGAATATTCCCTAGATATAATTCCCAAATTTATCCCCCATAACATGTTTTTTAAAACAACGGTAACATTGTTCTTGAGAGAAGCCTATTTTTTTCCTTTATACTTTGATAATGGTATATAAGAACCAGTAATTTAAAAGTGATCATCCTTTGTATATTTGTTCTATATCCTTTATCTTTATTTGAATGTATCTAAGTCTATGGATTTTTTTTCTTTTTCCCCTCCATCTTCATATTTTCAAATCATATTAGAATAATCTTGGGCTACTTGACCACATATCATCCATTGTTTCCATAAAATTATGGTCCTAGAAATATGACCTAAAACTAAAGACATTATGGTTATGATGTTTGCATTATACCATTTTAGAAAAACTGTTCTCCCTATTCATCAGAAATTTATACTTGGAATCCCCTTCTACATTCAAGAACATTTCTCTATAAACCAATATTTTTTCTTTGGGAAATTTTATTCTCCATAAACATTCATCATCTTTAGGCAGTAGAATGATAGAATTATTAAGAGATCTTTTTCTTGATTATGTAGTACATTCTAGAGTTGTCCTTGCATAAAATCATCCCCCATAATGGGTTTTTGAACCAACGATTCTACTATTGACTATACAACACATTCCCTAGATGACACTGCATAATTCAGCCTCCATAATGGATTTTTCAATCAGTGTTAACTTCATTCTTGGATGACACATCCTCTAATTCCATTATTCTTTTTTTCCATATCACTATTTAGATCCATAAATCCAAAAAATCACAGCATAAAATTTTCTCATTCCATTCCTAAATATAGTAGCATATTTCCCAGAGTTAGAGAGTCCTCAAATCTTTGGTCAAAGATAATGCCTTCAAATTATAGCCCCTATTGTATTTTCTACATGACTTAAAACTATACAACATGATTTCCTTTCTACTAGAGATAAAACTGCACAACATAATGTTTTGGATTCTTGACATAAATCTGGACAACATAATTTACTTACTACATGACATAAGAAGACATAGAATAATGTCCTTAATACAAGAATTAAAACTACATAGCCCACAATTTCCTTGCTGCACAACTTTAAACCACATAGTATATTATCATAAATTCCCATTTTGACCAAATGTACCCTTATTCACATGACAAATTCATGTAGAGGTGGTTTCCCATTCATTTACATTGTTTGTATAGATGATCCCTTTATTCTTAGATATCCTTCCTTGAAAAAGCCGCCCACTTTACCCATGATACATCCAGATTTTAATTGTTTTGTTTATCAGCAATAGAATTTATGAATATCTAAGAGCTCCTTTTTCTGACTGTGAAGCACATGGCCTATTAGACCCATCATAATTTAGTCCCCATAGTGGGTTGTCATACAATGGATTTCATTGTTTGACTATGAATCATATGCCCTATCTAGCCCTACATAATACAACCTCCATAATGGGGTTGTCAAATAACAGTAACTTCGTTCTTAAGAATAACCACATCTATTAATGTATTTTAAAATATAGATTCGATGACCATAAAAATCATGACTGAATATTTCCATTATATGTATCTAATGAACATTGGGAATCTTCCACAACCATTATGCCTTATTGGGATTAAAATATCAAAATTCATGGACAAAGATGTTCGACCTAAAACATTACCCTTATTAGTCCAATATAAATGAATTTAAACTACCTCAAAAGAGATATATTATTCACTAGATTGAAAACCCATTGAGTTAATTCTAGAAAAAAGTCGAATCTCATCTTATTAGATCTATACTTTTACAGTTAAAGAAAATATCAAGTAACAATAAAATTATTTTATTTTAAAAAAGATAAAAATTTTGTAGGTATTATCCATATGACCCTAGGAAAAATAATATTATGCTCAAAAAACCCATTAGTTTACATAAAAATTAGAGCACTCCCATCTATATTATTTTAATTGTGATTATCTGACATGAAGATGTGATACTATGAAAATCAATTTTTATAATTATGATAGCAGGAAGAAAATAGAGATTAAGACATAAATGATTTGAGATGAAATATTTCTTTAATTTATGTTTCAAAATCAATGGACCATCCACAGAATGAATTTTCTATATCATATATTTTATAAGGCCTTCATTTTAACTCTTTATTTGTTGAATGGACTCATGGGCCTTATCATCTGCTTGTTGAATTTCAGTCAATTGAGAAGCCTCATCATTCTCAGCCTGATGATGTGAATACATATCAAGTGAAATGGTAGTTATGCCTTCTATTTGGGATACTCATAATAATTGGTGATGTTTTTCATGCATCCCTTGGGTAACATCCAACTATTTTTGAAGATGTTCTGTTTTAACTATTTTCTCCTTGATTTTTTGATCAAGTTATTTGAATTTTTTGTTATGATTGGCCTCCACTTCAGACACTACATATTAAAAATCATCAACATTGGGGATAAATTTGTCCTTTTTTAAGTCTTTCTGAATTTTTTGTTCTTTCTCCCATCGATGAATAGTTTCCTTTACAGTTGTATTGATTGAGTGGTAATCAAAACCAGAAAACCTGAGTCCACTAAACAATGATGGAAGTCAGCCAAAAATGTGAAGGTAGTTCATCTAAAGGCTTTTGGAAATTATTTTACAAATACTTCTCTATGTATTTTTTTGTGAAATTATAAGAGGGAACTACAACTCCATGTCCAAATATGAATCACTGCCATGAGGTAGAACATATTCCAGAATAGGATCAAATAAAGAGGGGATTTTATTTTCCATTTTCAAAGCAGTGGATGCTTTATCTTCCATTGATGGCAGTGCTAATGCAGAAGTATCTCCTTCAGATCTAACTATGAAATCCAATAACCTAGAAATGATAAATTAGAATGTTTGTTAACTCCAAAATATTATAGAAAACAAAACATTATTATGATGGTTGATTATATTTACCAAATAATAATCTTATTCTTGATTGGTTTCCTCCCTAGTATTATCATATTAATGGGTTCATGTATGTACATCATGGGGAGTAACATTCCCCTAAACGTTCCCAGTTACCATAAGAAAAGGCTTGGGATTGCTTCCTAATAATAAATTTTTAGCTAGTATTTCTCCATTATCTGTAGGAGAAGAACAATGTGGAATTCCCCATTCTTGAAGGAAATTTGAGACATTCTCTACAAATAAATATGAATGAATTTGACATTGAAATTAAATAATAGGTAAAAGAAAAAATTTTAGGAAAAGTGTAGAGAAGAGAAAACTTACGTCTTTTATCTCCTCATTGAAGTCTCCAAACTTCTTGAGGGAACCTAGAATATCAATTGATGGATTAGGAGAATACAAGTGTATACAGATTTGTATATCATATAATCCTCACTATTTAATTAATCCACCAAATACTGATTGATACATAAATTAGATCTTTTATAATTATCCTTCATAATCCCTAAGACTGGTGAAATGTCATCAAGACTTGATGAGTTTGGATTAACACTAGCACTTTCTATAGATTGCTCGGGTTCATCACTTCTTCTTTCTAGAATGATGGGGATATCAACATTAACTTTTGTAGATTCATTTTATATGTGCAATAGATCTAAGATTTTATGAAAAGAGGAATATTAGTAACAAAAAATGATACTCAAATGAAATGTATCTGACACTACAATGATCCTCCTATCTCTCTATAGAATCTAGATTGGATGCAGATGAACCCTTTTATATCTCATCCATCAAAGTAATAGATTCATCAGCATGAGTATGTACTTCCCTTGGGGTTCCTTCTCAATACTTGAAGGACCATTCTTTAGTCCATTAAGATAATAAAGTAATGAAGATTCTACAAGTGGATGGAGAATGTTAAAAAGTGCTCCAGGTGGAACATAATACCAAATGATGACACAATACTCACTTTGTTTTCATACATTCCAAACAATTTCCATTGCTTTCTTACATTTAATTTCATAATAATGTGAGATATTATAATACTCTTCCTGGAAGGAGAGTCTGGGGGTAATGGCTGTGGATTTTTAGTCTCCATCACATCCATAATAATTTCCACGTATGGAGAAAAGCATGGAGACACTGGGGTTTTATCAAAGGTTTCAAGGGAAGTACTCTTATGTCCATACCTCAGAGACCCAAGCACCCATCCTGGAATGTCATCTCTGATTTCAAGCTAAAAAATAAGATCTCATCAAAGTTAGTAATTATGGAAGAAGGTGGAGAACAGAGAAAGAATAAAGTAATACATTTTTATAATTAACATAAATGTCCCATTCCTCCTCGTGGTGAATAATTACCCCTTAGCATATCCCTTGTTCCATCATGTTGGATACTTATTTTGGGGTGGTACTTGGTTGTTAGTTTCATATATGAAATTATGCAGCTTCGTAATATATTTCTGAACATCAGTAAAGTTTATTTTTGGATGAAGATCAAAGGGTGGTCTAATATCACCCAAATCTAGTATTTTAAGAGTAGATTGAAAAGATACCCATGAATAACAAAGATCACGAGTTATGATTACCCAATATTGAATTGATAATTGAATATAAATTGATTTTGATGTCATTGGTTGTGGGAAAAATTCAGCACCTTCAGGTTTGAAATCCTCATTGAGTATACCTTCTTCTTCAGAAGAATCCATAGATGGAGTGAAAACATCGATCTGGTATCAGAGAGTGGACCGCCTCGGTGTTGTAGGTGTTGTCTCCCTATCCTTGGATTTCATGGTGGATTTTTTCCAAGAAGGATTTGAAGGCTCTGAAGTCTTTAAAGTGTCTACATCATCTCAGGTTTAAGATTGTTTATGTGATTGACATGAGCAATAGCAGTTGTATCCTTTACCTAATGGATTCCTTTTATTAATGACCCCTTAGGGTATGAGGAAACCCAATATTTGGCATATCCAACCTCCAACCCAATGGATTCATCTAATGGAGGAAGTGTAGTTTACATTTTAGATGTCTCTAAATCTATTAGAATCTATAATTGTCTACCTACCAATGGATGATTTTTATTTTAGACATATGTTATAGGAAAAGTACTCAATTGTTGAAAGAACTATAACTGTAGGGAAATCCAATAAGGTACATAAGTCTCATAGATGATCTCACCATAAATTTGGGATGATAATACACTGTCTCAAATGCCAGCATATATGACCTCAGTTCCTAATTATTTTCCTTTCCACCATCTAAAAATGTTCCAGTTAGTTGGTTCCTAAAAATAATGAAGGTGAATTCTATCGATGTATTCAGTTCCCTATGTACCTCATCAAGCTGCAGGATGAGAGACTGAACCTCATTTTTTTGTATAAATGGATTAAATCGACCATTTGGGAATCTAAGTAAATTAAACACTGAATATAAGCAAAAATGGGCTTCAATCCACCCCCTAAATATTTGTAATGGTCTTGTAAGTCCAAATAGAGCCTTCCCATTGTATAAATGTAGTATAATGTGATATATTCTTTCCAACAAAGGTGTAAGAAACACAAAAAAATCATTATACAAACTTGGATGCAATAACAAAAGTCCAAGGCCCCACACCATCACTGGAATCATAAATTGGAAGAAAATAAATACTTATCCATAGGGCAAGAAATCTGGATAATCCTACATTTGCATCAATCTTGGACTTCACCTTGTAACCCAATGTTTGTAATTGCCCTTATCCAATAGGGGATAGTACATTCCCGGAGCACCCCGATTATCTAAAGTTATTAAAATAGTAGAATTTCCATTGGTAGGTCCATTATATTTGCTTGGTTTCAAAAAATCTTCCATCCATACTTTTTCATTAATATCAGCCCAAGAATGAGTGTCATTCTTTTCCTCCTGCAATTTCATTACTATTTTAAATAGCTAATGAACCAATAGTGGAATCCTCTCAACATCACCAAATGTTTTTGTTTCTCAAATGAATTAATCATAAATTTCCCCAAGAATGGAAAATCCTGATATTTGGTATATATCCCACATACTAATACTAACCTCATCATGCATTAAATGGAAAGAATTCATTTTTGAGATCCATCTGTTTAGTAATTCAAGAATGAAGTCATTTTATAAACATATGTGTGTCCTACCCAGATGGCATCATAAATATGAACATCAAGTAGTTATTTCCTAAAATCATTCCAATTTTTTTGTACCCAAAATGCCCACATCCACTGAGGCTTGATTCCTACTCTAGAGTTAAGATCCCAATCTCCCTTTCAACCATTAGAATGGTCTATATTTGATGCACAAATGGTCGAAACATATCCATATGTTCATGGATATGTAACATGATCCTTCATGTCGAGAGTACCAACAATTTGATGTAAAAATCATCCAACAGGGATAGATCCTTCATTCACATGGGCTCCCTTCACAGAAATATTCATGTAATGACAGTTATGGTGTGTTACAAACCATGACATTGGAAACAGCTACTTATATGATGGGATGTGGGAATCTTGTAGAAGACCATATCCATAAAAAGGCAGATAGTGGCTTCCTAGATATTTATTTTGGTATGAATTCAAGTACTTTAGTTATTTATGAAGGAAACTCTCAACAAAAGTATAATAGTCTGGCCCAAAAACTTTCATCCCTTCATTCTGATGTATTTTTGCTTCTACAGTTGAATTCATTAGATGAGAAATTTCCTTCAAAATAATTTTCAAATTTTTATCATTAAGTTGAAATATATACTTAAAAAATTTCATTTTTTAACTTATGTTTCAAAAATTTGATAAAATATAGTTATCACATAGGTTCTTCGACAGGGTTCCCCGCATAGGTACTTTTTCACGACCCGACCCTACCCGGGCTCGAGCCGTAACTACCCCAATCCTGCCTCCATAGGCCAGGGGATGGTGACCAGCGCCAAAGGCACAATAACTTGGGGAGGCCTTTGCCTAAGTACCTGTACACACACACGCAGCACACTCAATGAAAAAGTGTATAGTAAAAGGGAAAAGACAAACAAAGTAAATGGAAACTAATATAAATAAACCACAAAGTGCATCGACCTCTAAACAGTACAAAGCAAGTGTTGAAGGTAAACTGAAAAAAGAAAAGGGGAAAACATGCACCCAACTAGAAAAGGTGCCACATCCCGCCAACAGGTAAACAAAAGAAAAACGGCTGGAAGGGTCCCCCACCTGGAACCCGACTACGACCACCGCACGCGGTCCAATCTCCCAAACTCCTAAGCTCCACTAAAGTCACAACCAAAATGTCCATCATCTGCAAGGGCACACCAAGTGAGGGCAAAGCCCAAGCAGGGGTGAGTATGAAAATACTCGGTAGGATACCTCGAAGGCTCAAGGGAGCAACAAAGGAGGTACCGAAGGGTGAGCAGTAGATCAAACAGTGAAAAGTAAGAAGTACAATCAAGAGTGTAGTAAAGAGTAACAGTAGAGATTCCAGATCAACCCAACAAGAGAAAGGAGATAGACTTGTCTAGACACAAGGAGCTGGAAACGTTGAGAGGATGAATTTCTTGTCGAGTATTCACTACCTATAGTAGGAGAGTAGACTCGTCTAACCACAAGAATCTAGACACGGAAAGCACGTGGCATACCCCGCGCATCTTCACCTCTCCTGGAAGGGGAGTAGCCAAAACCCAAGGAGTGGGTACTGGAACAAGGTATATACATATCCACATGTGCTCTGTCAAGAAGCCCGAACAAGATCGTAAGGGGATCTCCATCCCGTAGCTCAGCCCAGGAAATTGAGTAGACAACAGTCCCAGAAGTAAACACCATCGATACCCAGTATCCCGCACGTCTGCCCCGAACTGCAAGTCAAGGGATCAAATCACCGCACCTCAACACTATCCGCTTTGGGCGGCATTGACTCGCCTGCACGGTTTTAGGTCACGTCACAAGGACGCGTCTCGGTGGGGGAAAGCGCCCCTCATACTTGAGAGTTATCTGGGTACGTCAAGCCACACCTCGTCACTGCCCTGCAATCGAGAGGTCTCAAAGTCGACAGGCGACCCCCTGTCCAGCCCCGCTGGAGGGTAATCCCTAGAAGTCGATGGGTTCCCACTGGAGGGAGACCCGAAAAGAGTCGATGGGTGCCACACTGCCTAGTCTCATAAAAATTTAATCCACTGGAGGGCGACCCGGCTAAATTCATCGACGAGACCACTGCCCAGCCCAGCTAGAGATAACCCGACATCGGGGACCACTTCCCAGACCAGTTGGAGGTAAGCCCGGCATCGGGGACCACTGCCCAGCCTAGCTGGAGGTATGCCCGACATCGGGGACCACTGCCCAGCCCAACTGGAGGTAAACCCGGAACCACTCTGGCCATCCCTACTGGATGGTACTGCTCGGTGAACACCACTGCACTGGTCATCCCTGCTGGATGGTACCGCACTGGCCATCCCTGCTGGATGGTACCTAACTGGTCAGCCCTGCTGGAAACAACCACAACCCTACTGGAAACAACCTCAGCCCTGCTGGAAACAACCTCAGCCCTACTGGAAACAACCACCTGGGTAGAGGATCGGTTCCCGCGTAATGTGTTGGTCACACCGAATACACAAGAACTCTACCAGGGAATATGAAGTGATGGGAGAATCTCCCCAGGCCTCACAAGGCGATCACGCTCCAATCCGCTGAGTCACTGTCAAAGCGGACCGAGACAACTCATCCCAGAAAGTGGGGAAACACCCACATTGTATGAACACCCATAGTCGCAAATGGTGCTGTAGTCTGGTGAAAGGGGAATGGTACTGAAACCCCTCACAGCTAAAGCAACCGAGGAACCAAACCAACTCTGCCGGCCAAACCATCGAGAACAGAACCAAGGGAAAACTCAACCCTGCTGGTCAACAAACAAGAATGGAACCAGGGGAAAAATACACCCTGCTGGTCAAACAAACGAGCACAGATCTAGGGAAAAACTCAACCCCGCTGGTCAACAAATGAGGACAGAACTAGGGGAAGACTCAACCCTGCTGGTCAACAAACGAGGACATAACTAGGGGAAGACTCAACCCTGTTGGTCAACAGACAAGAACCGAGGAACCCTCTATGTTGCGAGAGGTCAAAAGTATGCAAAGCATAATACGACGCACACATGGGGACTACACGACGTGTGGCCCCAGCTCAACCCCAACCAAGTACACAAACATTCTCAGGTACGAACGACCACATGTACCTCCGAGAAACCCTGTATACTCCCAGAGTATACCATATTCCCAGCCCAAAGGCTAACATGCACACGACACCCAACATCAATGCAAAGGGCGTAAACGTAACAACTCCACCTCAAAGGCCCATGAACGGCCCACTATATCTCTTTAAACACCAACATCACTCTCCCAGGAGTGAACGTGATCACACTCCAAGGGTTCCCTACAAACACCGTAGGAAGAACCACCACCGTTACACCTTTCATATTCCAAATTTAATAAGATCATGTAAGAGGCTCCGCTCGCCAGAACAGATTACATCATTGTAATCCTTCTGAAAAAACATGCGAGATTGACTACTTACTCGCCTCCAATGGATATCTGACGGAAAAGTCACCAACATTGCTGTACACCCCAACGACGTCCCGTGATCCCGAGCCTCGGCCCTGAAAACAGTCGTGCGCATCACACCATTGCTATCCCCTTGGGAAATACTGTCAAAAGGATTTCTCAATTGGGTGGAATAGATATCCGGTGAAAAATATGCATTCAGACGCACCGCACATGAGCGGTGCTACGTGGAACCTGCATCTCGGTCTCAAAGTACAACGAATGGATCACAATGTTACGATCCTCTTGAAAAAGTACACAATATTGACTATGCGCTTGTCCAAAATGGACGCCCAGTGATAACGATGGAAATCACCGCCAACTCCCAAAATGGCCCCCATGGGGCCCGCACCATCGTGCAGAATTAAAGCAGGCATACTGCGTCAATGCAATTCCCTCGGAAAAGCACCCATAATCGACTGCTCGCACACCCCGAACGGACGTCTGATGAAAAAGTTACTAAACGCTGCACACAGCTCGAAGGACAGGTCATAGGGCCCATGCCTCAAATCTGGTTTCAACGCCTGAAACCACCCTGGAATGCTCTGCCTCGGTGCCAGGGTCCCAATGCCACTGACGGCGCTCAAAACGGACTCTGGAAGTGTCAGTGCCGCCCAAAACAAGAACCCCCAGAGAAAACGCCATTCCACTTAAAGGCGTGTCATGCCACCGAACTCCCATACTGGGAATTAAAAATTCTAAAAACCATATCAAAGCATTCCTCTTGATCCAAGGAATGTGTCGCTGCAGACGGCACGCAAAACGGACACCCGTAGCGGAAAATACGGGCGTCTGATGTCGAGGGGGCAAAGCCCCTTGGGCTGGACCGGCCTGGACCGGCCGGCCCGGCTCGTAGCGCCAGCCCACGGCATAGCCACGCGCAGACCCAGCCACAAGGGCCGGTCGCGCCTACCGCGTGAAGACCCGCGTCTCGTGGGTCTTGTCCCCGCGCGGGGTGTCGTGCACCGCGACCCCGCGGTCGCCGCACCCCGGCGGCTTATTGCCGCGCCGAGGCCCGATTCCCACACCTCTGGCCAACTGCAGACGCCCCCAGACACCTCCGCTCGGCCACATGCCTCCGCCGCCATAGCGCGCTCCGCCGCCGCCTTCCGCCGCCCCGGACCGCCATAAACCTACCGGAACCCCCAAACGACCTCCAAAACCCGCAGACTTCGACGGACGACGGAGATCGCCTCCGAACTCCGATTTCAATTCCGAAGAGTGAGATGGAAAGCTCATAAAATATAATACATGATTATGGGATTTTTTTGAAGAAAAATCAAAAAATTGATGCAAATAAATGAGCTCAAAGTAGGTGCGGGAAAAGAAAACGAAAACGACAAATCCTACCTCTTGGGCGTTGCTCGGAGCTTCACGGAGGGTTCGCCGCCGTGCCACTGCCTTTCCGGAGGGGAGGAGGAGAGGAGGAGCTTCCTCCTTCGTTTTTGGGAGCTTTTGGCACCAAGGAAGATGGGGAGAGGAGAGGGGTGGGTTAAGTGTTCAAATAGAAAACACTTAACCACCCGCCCGTCGGCCCGAACCCGAACTTCCTGCAGGGTCAAGATTAATCCTCCCCTGGGGTAAATGCCACATTCTGAGCGCAATGTAGTTCTCAAAATTTTAATCTGAGACCCCGTTCAAAATTTATTAAATTTAACGTCCGATGCCGCTAAATTACGAAAACGCCCCTGGGGCCATTTTTCACTGACGGCCCGCGCCCGCAAAACTTACACCCCTCCTAGGGTAAACAGAACGTTACAGACTCAACAGTGCCCTCGGTTTCCTAATACGATCCACCGGTTAAGAGATACTTGATTTAAACCGTTAAACGAAGAAATTAATTATTTAATTTATCCGTTCCACGTTCCGATAGCGAGCGAGGGGTCAAAACGTCCCGCGCAGACATGTTTTATGTTGTTCCTAAGGAAAACACTCCATTCCAGACCCATTCGTGCACTCAGATCTCTGATTAGAAACTCCGTTTAGGAGTTATCTCATTTAATTGGCGTTCCCAGTGTGAACGCACTGAAAATTATATTTCGGCCACACCGGGGATCGGAATCGCACGCCGTCTGAAGGCGCTGCTCTAGAATAATATCAAGAATATTTCAAAGTCTTTCGCAGAAAAAACCAAGTTCTTACATCATTCCCTCCTTCAATATTTTCATCCTTGAAAAGAAAAACCAGGGAACAACTCAGGGTACTAAGCCCACATCTGGCTCTTCCGTACCCAGAAGAACTCTTGCACAGTCTCGCATCACCGCACAAGAACCAAGGATTGATCTGATCATGCGGGGTCTACCCTTGCTGATGACGTGCATAAGAGCATGCATACATCTTCTCAGGTAAGCCATGAGGGAGACATTGTGCACCCATTGTTGACTTCGAGGTTAGGGAAAGGCGGTAGACAACCTCGCCATCCCTTCGCCTGGTCTCAAACGAACCAAAGGCTCTCGGGGGTAGCTCACCTCCTCGGATGAACCCCTACGTCGCACGCCACCACTGGAATCACCGTCCGCACCTGGAAAAAGGCCCGGTGATTCCCACCTTCAGAATATCCATATGGTGAAACACCCAAGGATATCTGGTCACGCAAGATTTCATAGTCGATGTCCCACGAGCAAGACTCTCTTACACGCTCGAAAGGCGAAGGATTCTCTACCATAAACTAAAGAGGAAGGGTCCTACGCCTTTCACCTTACCAAAACAGGGCCACGCCAACGGCCCGTGTCACCCTAGTAATAACCCAAGCAAGGAGTAGGGAGAAAAAGCATTTCAAAAACAGAGTCTAACAATTCTACTGCAAAAAGTAGAAGAGATGTAGAGTGTACCTATTATCACCTCATGCTCTATAGGATCGTAGACATCCAAAGCTCGCGGTTGTCCGCGGTCCCAACTGTCAACTCCCGGGGCCTGACTTGGACTACTTAGTGGTGATGGGAAGACCTCATAAACTTGTCCCCCACTAACAGCTCCTCTCGATCCTCTGCTAGCACCACCTCTCTGGGCGCTACTCCGATAACGATGTTGCCTCCGTCACGGTGGTGCACCTGCTAGCTGCCCGATGTTCTCAGCATTCCTGGTCAGGCAGTCGCATGCCAGGTGACCTCGCCCATCGCAAGCATAGCACCGGCGCTCTCTGGGCTACACTGGTGCCCTCCGGTGCCACTGTGGTGTACGACCATGCCCCTGAGTCCGGTTATCGGAAAGCCACATGCGTCGAGGTCCTTGCCGATGCCCACTAGCTGCGGCAGACGTCTCGGCTCTATCGTGCTTGCTGCCACCACCAACTGCAGAATGCGACAGGAATCTCTCTATCACTAGCGCCTGCTCTAGCACCCCGGCATAAGTGGGAATGCCCAAGGGTACTATGATAGCACGAATCTCTCGGGGGAGACCCTGCTCAAACTTCTGCGCTCAGAAGTTGTCGTCATGGACAAAGTCTAGGTAAAAGCGTGCACGGTCTGCGAAACTAGCTGCGTACTCGGACACCGTCATTCCTCCCTATTGAAACTACAGGAGCTACTGAATCTGAATGGAGCATAAGCAGGAGGGGAAAAACTCCTCACAAAACAACAACTAAATTTCGCCCCACGAAAGCGACGACTCGTCAAGAAACTGAGTCACCAGACTCCACCAACGCCAAACTGCTACGCGGAAAAGGATGGTGGCCAAATCCACCATAAGATCTGTCGGTGTCTGAACAAGCCTGAAAAGGAGAACCACTGCCTCGAGCCAAACCTCTACTGCTTGAGGGTTTGGCTCACCACTGAACCTCAGTGGTCTCTGACGCTGGAACTGACGGAGCGCGCTCAACCTGCGCCCAAGCTCAGCCTGCTCCGCTGAAGCTGTCTGCTTCTCAACAGGTGGGGGTGCTGCTACCGGCCCACCCAGAGAAAGGGGCTCACATGATGGGTCCTGGACTGAGGCCTCGTATCTCACAGGGTCGTCTTCACAAACCAAAGTCGGTATCCTGGCTGGCTATCTTCGCGGAGACATCCTGAATATTATCAAGGAGTGTCATGGTCAGATGAGCATATATATATATATATATCCCAAAAACAAAAATGGGTAGCTGACTCAAGAATGACAGTCAAATACTCAATCCTCTGTGATGCACAAACCAATTTTCCCTACAACGAGTGTCTCAGCATGCCGAGTCGACAAGCGGGTTTCAGGGTCCTGGTGAATGGATATGTCGGTCGTCGCACCATCACTGGACTCCATGGCCTGAGAGCTGCTCTCGAGACACGTCAACATTATTGCCCTAAATCCCAACCAATTCATTTTTATGGACATCCGAACAACGTCCCAAGGAACGAACCACCTCTGATACCACTTTGTCACGACCCGACCCTACCCGGGCTCGAGCTGCAACTACCCCAAGCCCGCCTCCATAGGCCAGGGGCTGGCAACCAGCGCCGAAGGCACAATAACTCGGGGAGGACTTTGCCTAAGTACCTATACACACACACGCAGCACACACAATGCAAAAGTGCATAGTAAAAGAGAAAAGACAATCAAAGTAAAGGGCAATTGCTATAAATAAACCACAAAGTGCATCGACCTCTAAACAGTACAAAGCAAGTGTTGAAGGTAAACTGAAAAAGAAAAGGGGAAAACACGCACCCAAATAGAAAAGGTGCCACAACCCGGAAAAAGGTAAACAAAAGAAAAACAGCTAGAAGGGTCCCCCACCTAGAACCCGACTAAGACCACTGCACGCGGTCCAAGCTCCCGAACGCCTAACCTCTACTAAAGTCACGACCAACCTGTCTGTCATCTGCAAGGGCACACCAAGTGCATGCAAAGCCCAAGTAGGGGTGAGTACAAAAATACTCAATAGGATACCCCAAAGGCTCGAGGAAGCAACAAAGGAGGTGCTGAAGGGTGAGCAGTAGATCGAACAGGGAAAAGTAAGGAGTACAATCGAGAGTACAGTAAAGAGTAACAGTAGAGAGTCCAGCTCAACCCAACAAGAGAAAGGAGATAAACTCATCCATACACAAGGAGATGGAAACGGTGAGATAATGAAATTCTCGTCGAGTCTTCACTACCTATAGCAAGATAGTAGACTTGTCTAACCACGATAAGCTAGACACAGAAATCACGTGGCCTACCTCGCGTGTCTTCGTCTTTCCTGGAAGGGGAGTAGCCAAAACCCAAGGAGTGGGTACTGGAACAAGGTATATACATATCCATATGTGCTCTGTCATGAAGCCTGAACAAGATCGTAAGGGGTTCTCCATCCCATATCTCATCCCAAGAAAGTGAGTAGCCAACAGTCCCAGAAGTAAACACCATTGATGCCCAGCATCTCGCACATCTGCCCTGAACTGAAAGTCAAGGGCTCAAATCACCACACCTCGACACTATCCACTTTGGGAGCCACTAACTCGCCTGCACGGTTTTAGGTCGCATCACAAGGATGCGTCTCGGTGGGGAAATCACCTCTCGTACTTGAGATTTTTAGGGGTATGTCAAACCACACCTCGTCACTGCCCTGCAGTCGAGAGGTCTCAAAGTCGACAGGTGACCCCCTGCCCAGCCCCGCTGGAGGGTAATTCCTGGAAGTCAACAGGTTCCCACTAGAGGGAGACCCAACAAGAGTCGACGGGTGCCACACTACCCAGTCCCGTAAAAGGGTAATCCACTGGAGGGCGACCCAGATAAAGTCGTCAACGGGACCACTGCCCAGCCCAGCTGGAGGTAACCCAGCATCGGGGACCACTTCCTAGCCCAGCTGGAGGAAAGCCTAGCATCAGGGACCATTGCCCAGCTCATCTAGAGGTAAGCCCAGCATCAAGGACCACTACCTAGCCCAGTTGGAGGTAAACTCGAAACCACTATGTCCATCCCTGCTAGATGGTACTACTCAGTGAACACCGCTGCACTGGTCATCCATGTTGGATGGTACCGCACTGTTCAACCCTGCTGGATGGTACCTTACTGGTCAACCCTACTGTAAACAACCTCAACCCTGCTGGAAACAACCTTAGCCCTGCTGGAAACAACCTCAGCCCTGCTAGAAACAACCTCATCCCTACTGGAAACAACCTTCTGGGTAGAGGATCGGTGCCCGCGTAATGTGTTGGTCACACTGAATCCACAAGAACTCTACCAGGGAATACGAAGTGATGGGAGAATCTCCCCAGGCCTCGCAAGGCGATCATGCTCCAATCTGTTGAGTCACTATCGAAGCAGACCGAGACAAATCATCCCAGAAATTGGGGAAACACCCACACTGTATGAACACCCGTAGTCGCAAACGGTGTCACAGTCCAGTGAAAGGGGAACGGTACTGAAACCCCTCACTACTGAAGCAACAGAGAAACCAAACCATCTATGTCGGCCAAACCATCGAGAACAGAACTAGGGGAAAACTCAACTCTGTTGGTCAACAAACAAGAACGGAACCAGGGGAAAACTCCACCCTGCTGGTCAAACAAACGAGCAAAGAGTCAGGGGAAAACTCAACCCCACTGGTCAACAAACGAGGACAGAACTAGGGGAAGACTCAACCCTGCTGGTCAACAAACGAGGACAGAACCAGGGGAAGACTCAACCTTGTTGGTCAACAGACGAGAACAGAGGAACCCTCTACGTCGCGAGAGGTCAAAAGTACACAAAGCAGAACATGACACGCACATGGGGCCCACACGACGTGCGGTCCCAGCTCAACCCCAACCAAGCACACAAACATTCTCAGGTTCGAACGACCACATGTACCTCCGAGCAACCCTATATACTCCCAGATTATACCTCATCCCCAGCCCAAAGGCTAATGTGAACACAACACCCAACGTCACCGCGAAGGGAATAAATGTAACAACTCCATCTCAAAGGCCCAAGCACATCCAACTACATCTATTTAAACACCAACATCACTCTCCCAGGAGTGAACGCGATCACATGCCAAGGGTTCCCTACAAACACCGCAGAAAGAACCACCACTGATACACCTTTCATATTCCACATTTAATAAGATCGTGTAAGAGGCTCTGCTCGCCTAAACAGATTAAACCATTGTAAGCCTCGTAGAAAAACATGCGAGATCGACTACTTACTCACCTACAACAGATATCCGACAAAAAAGTCACCAACACTGCTTTACGCCTGAACGGCATCCCGTGATCCCGAGCCTCAGCCCCGAAAACAGTCGGGCGCATCGCACCATTGTTATCCCCTCGGGAAAACATGTCAAAAGGACTGCTCACTTGAGTGGAACAGATATCTGGAGAAAAAGATGCATTCCAGCGCACCGCCCATGAGCGGTGCTATGTGGGACCCACATCTCGGTTCCTAAGTACAATGAACGGATCGCACTGTTGTGATCCTCTCAAAAAAGTACACAAGATTGAATATGCACTTGTCCAAAACGGACGCCTGGTGATAAAGCTGGAAATCACCGTCAACTCCCAAAACGGCCCCCGTGGGGCCTGCACCATCATGCGGAATTAAAGAGGAAAGACTACGCCAATGCAATTCCCTCGGAAAAACACCCAAAATCAACTGCTCACACGCCCCGAACGGACGTCCGATGAAAACGTTACTAAACGCTGCACGCAGCTCGAAGGACAGGTCATGGGTCCCATGCCTCAACTCTGGTTTCAATGCCTGAAACCATCTTAGAAAGGTCCAACTTGGTTCCAGGGTCCTATTTCCACTGATGGCGCTCAAAACCGACTCCGGATGTGTCTGCACCGCCCAAAACAAGAACCCCCGGAGAAAACACCATTCCACTTAAAGGAGTGTCGTGCCACCGAACTCCCGTCCCGGGAATTAATAATTCCCAAAACCATCTGAAAGCATTCCCCTCGATCCAAGGAACACATCTCCACAGACGGAAAGCAAAACAGACGTCTGTAGCAGGATATACGGGTGTCCGAAGTCGAGGGGGAAATGCCCCTTGTGCTTGACCAGCCTGGACCGGTCGGACCATCTTGCAGCGCCGGCCCGTGGCTTAGCCGCGTAGGCTGGTCGTAGACTCGCGGTCCACATTCAGACCCATCCATGAGGGCCGGTCACACCTGCTGCCTGAAGACCCGCGTCTCATGGGTCTTCACCCCGCGTGGGGGGTCGCGCACCTCGACCCCGCAGTCGCCGCACCCCGGCGGCTCACCGCCACGCCAAGGAACACCGCCCGCACCTCTGGCCTGCCACCGACACCCCCGGCCACCTCCGCTTGGTCTCACGCTGTCGCCACCATAGCACGCTCCGCCGCCACCTGCTGCCGCCCCGGACCGCCAGAAACCCGCCGGAATCCCCAAACAACCTCCAAAACCCGCAGACCTCGACGGACGACGGCGATCGCCTACGAACTCCGATTTAAATTCCAAAGAGTGTGATGGAAAGCTCGTAAAATATACTACATGATTATGGGATTTTTTCGAAGAAATAACAACAATTTGATGCAAATAAATGAGCTCAAAGTAGGTTTGGGAAAAGAAAAGGAAAACGAAAATTTCTACCTCTCGGGCGTTACCCGGAGCTTCACGGAGGGTCCGCCGTCACGCCGCTACCTTTCCAGATGGGAGGAGGAGAGGAGGAGCTTCCTCCTTCATCGTTAGGAGCTGTTGGTGCTAGGGAAGAAGGGGGAGAGGAGAGGGGTGGGTTAAGTGTTTAAATAGAAAACACTTAACCACTCGCTCGTCGGCCCGAACCCGAACTTCCGTCGGGGTTGAGATTAAACCTCCCCTGGGGTAAACACCACGTTCTGAGTGCAATGGTGGTCTCGAAATTTTAATACAAGACTCCATTCAATAGTTATTAAATTTAACGTCTGAAGCCACTAAATTATGAAAACGCCCCTGGGGCCATTTTTCACTAACGGCCCACGCCCGCGAAACTTACACCCCTCCTAGGGTAAACGACACATTCCGGACTCAACAGTGCCCTCAGTTTCCCAATCCTAGACATCGTTTAAGAGATACTTGAGTTAATTCGTTAAACGAATAAATTAATTATTTAATTTATCCGTTCCATGCTCCGATAGCGAGCGAGGGGTCCAAACGTCCCGCGCTGACATGTTTTATGTCGTTCCTAGGGTAAACACCTCATTCCAGACCCATCTGTTCACTCAAATCTCTGATCTGAAACTCTGTTTAGGAGTTATCCCATTTATTTGGTGTTCCTAGTGTGAACGCACTGAAAATGTTATTTCGGCCACACCAGGGCTCGGAATCGCACGCCGTCTAAAGGTACTGCTCTGGAATAATATCAAGAATATTCCAAAGTCTTTCGCAGCAAAAACTGGATTCTTACATACTTCAACATGGTACCTAGTGCAGTTTCTTCAATGAGTTCCTTCAGTGAATGTCCTTCAATAAATGAGATCATGTAACTCCATTGCTTAAGTGTTTTATACATTAGAGAATTTTAAAAAGGAACTGTTGGTTGGAGTGGACACTCAAGAGGGGGGTGAATCGAGTTCCAATTAAAATTTCTGCTAAAAACAATTTCTATTAAAATCCCCCTATTTCAAAAACAAAATAAACTATAGTAAATTTATATAGATTATAAAGGTTCAATTAGTTTCTCAAAGATTGATTAATTCTCAGTTAACTTAATCTTATGATTAAATTAACTTTTGAAACTAACTTACTGGTTTACAGTAAATATAAACACTTGCGAGTTTAACTATCAAAGTAGCTTTGAAAATAAATTATATTTCAAAGTAATAGCAGCGGAATATGAAATAAATGTATATAGTATGTATATATATTTTAACTAAAAACACAAGAGTTAACCAAGAGGTTCAGTCTCAAGCTGAGACTTAGTCCTCTCAAAATTTATATAAAGTGATCCACACCCTGGATCTGGGTTAACAAAAGTGATCACACTGTTCAGGTCAGGAGACCTCTACCACAGTTATACGTGGGATAAAAAACAACAGCTCAAAGCTATCCAGGTCACACTTGACCTCTACCACTATCCACAGTGGGAATTAAAGGATGTAAAGATTGTGAGTGAGGATTTAAAAATCCTCCAGTTAAGGTTCAGGAGATAGTGTGTGTGTAATAATTAACAGGATACACACACTTCTCGTAATGCAAATACTAAATCACTTAGAGCAAGATATAGAGTTTAGAATGGCTCTAGTGATTGCAGTGCAGCTCTGGACTCCTTTGGATTTGATCAGAAATGGTTCTGAGTCCTTATCTGGTATTTGACTGAAAAACAGAGTATCGTTTCTTCTTTCAGTGTTCCAGGTTCATCTTGGTTATCAGCTCAGAAAATGAAGTGTTCTGTGTAGTTCTTCTTTATCATAGATTGATCGATGTATGTTCTGTGTTCTGGAGTCTGGTAGTAGTAGTCTTGTGAGTGCAAGTTCTCCAGTTGTTCTTGGCACGTTTTGAGCTTGATCACGAGTGTGTTCCCATGTGCTCAATCTCTTCAAGTCTCTTGTCTTGATTCACTGATACATACACGTTGTTCTTGGTTTTTCTTGTATCTCTTATCTCTTTCACATTCACCCCATTTATAACTTTATGCCTTTTTGCTGAGAAGAAGGAATGATTATCCTTTTCAATCGTACTTGGTACGGTTTCCTGAAATGGCAACAGAAATCATTTAATAACACTAAATGCATCAAAATTAACAAATGTAGTCATTAGTGTAATAAACAAATAGTGTCGAGAATGTAGGATTTGACTCCGCAGTTAATTATAGGTAATTGTTTGTTTGTAGTCGTGTACGGTTGACTCTGTGTAGGATCTTCCATCGGTAGCTCTTCAAACTCTTATCGGTAGCTCTTATCGGTAGCTCTTATCGGTAGCTCTTATCGGTAGCTCGATGAACTTAGTTCCATCGGTTACTCTTGGTTGTCGGTAGCTCTATACATCGATAGCTCTGGCTATCGGTATCTATCTGTCTATCGGTAGCTCTGGTTGTCGGTAGCTATCTGTTTATCGATAGTTATGGCTGTCGATAGCTATCTATCTATTGGTTGCTCTGGATATCGGTAGCTATCTGTCTATCAGTAGCTCTGTGTCTATCGGTAGCTCTATGCAGTCATGCACATCGATAGCTCTATTCAGGTCAGTGATACTTACACTTGACTGTCTTATGCAAAACACATCTAATTCACTTAGAATCATTTTAAAACTTATATAAACATGGATAATCGAGATTAACATAAATCAGAAATTATTTTAACATTATTATTAACTTGATCATCAATTTGAAAGAATTAAAGTGTAGATCAACAGTAATTGTGAATATCATAATATATGAACACATAATTGGGATTGTAAAAACATATGAATACAAGATTGGGATTATCAAAACAGGTGAGGTTAACAATCTCCCCCTTTTTGATAATCACAACTTATGATGTGGCCATTTTAAAATAGTGAGAATATAGTATTAGATAGTATAACATTAATATTCAATTTTCTCAAAGAAAACAGTATCAAAGGAAAGAGGAAATAGTAATAGAAAGATATAGATCAAAAATTATCATAGGTAGAATTGAATAAAATAGTATCAGAGATAAGGTTTGAAAGAATTGGTACCAAAGAAGGAAATGTAAGAAATAGTATCAAAGATAAGGTTTGAAATAATTGGTACCAAAGAAGGAAATGTAAGAAATAGTATCAAAGATAAGGTTTGAAAGAATTGGTACCAAAGAAGGAAATGTAAGAAATAGTATCAAAGGCTCCTCCTTTGATCATATTTCTCCCCTTTTCTCCCCTTTTGAGCATATTTCTCCCCCTCTTTATAGTTCTCCCCCTTTGTGATAATCAAAAAGTGGGAAACCAAACATAGAAAACTGATAAACTGAGATAGTGGAAAGAAAGGCATTTGTATTAGATCAGACAAAAATTACATAAACAGAATAGAAAAAAATGATTCCTATCAAACATCCTTTCCACTTTATCAATCCACATCTTCAATGTGAGATTTTCCCTTGGGATCAGAAGAGAATTTAGCTGTTGAGGATACTGGGGAGGGCTTTGGAATTCCAGAAATGATCAGAGGAGGCTGAGAAACAGATACAGTGTCGGGGCTGTAGTGGGAAGTCCTTTGAGTGATCATAGGTGTGAGACTTCTTATGGCTTGAGTAGGAGTCATCTGAACTGGAGACGCAGTAGAGGTAGAGGCAGGCAAAGCAGGAGGTACAATGACCGATCTGGCATCCACATGCAGGAAGGGCAGCAACAGGTTTCTAAAATCCATTATAATGTTTCCTCCTCTCTCCATTGTAGACACAAAATCATCTCTATTTTCAATAAATTTATCCAAAGCAGGAGTAAGCTCCTTGAGCTTACTAACCTGCTCTCTGAAGGCCTGAGACACTGGAGGTAACTTTAGATTCTCAAGCAGAAGTTTGAAATGGTTGGTCAGTTGTTTCTTGGTATAAACCTTTTCAAAATAATCATCCACCTTATTCTTGATTGCCTCTTGAGAAGCAGAGGCCTCTCTCATGTAGTCCTGGACGACTTTCATTATTTCCCTGGCTGAATCCCTGGTAGACATCACAACTCGACTTAAATCTGATGAGTCCACAGATCCACTGGTTGAAATAGAACCAAGCTCCTCCTTCATCAGAGCACGAAATTGATTCAGATCAATTGCAGGTTTTGAAACTAGAGGACCAATAGAGAAGGATACAGTTTCTTTGAAGATTTTGGTCAACCCACTAATCAGATTTTTCATTTGAGAGTCCTGATTTTTGACATGATCCTTCATAGATGTTTTGAAAGCTTCAAACACCGAGACCATCTGACTTACAACACTCTTCACATAGGCTAAATCCTTTTTATCTTGAGATTTTGAACTCATGAAAGAGTCTAAGGCAACAACAGATATCCGTAGAGCTTCAAGATCTGCTTCTAGCCTAGAAGTTTGAGTGTGTCACTCCTTGACTTCTTCCATTAGCTCACCCACAAATTTTGACAGATTGCAACCAAGAGAAAGCTCAAAAGACCTTTCTAACATCTTTATTTCTTCACCAAAACAGTGCTTCATCTCAGCAACAGAAGCACTGAAGGATTCCTTCAGCTCATGCTTTAGGGATTTGAGGTCAGACTTTGTAACAAGATCAGTAGGAGCAACTTTAGTAGATACTCTTTCAGAAGCTAAACTGACTACAGAGTCAGTCATGACTGATTGAATCGAGGATACTAAAAAAGATTCCATTGTCTTTACTTCTTCTACAAAGCTGACTTTGATATTTTCTTTCAGCACATCTAAATCATGTACTCGGACCACATCAGCAGGTAATAACTAAGGGTTGATGTCATAGCTGATCTTTGGTTTATTCAAAGATACTTCATTATCCGAATCAGGATAATCCAAACCACAGACTATAAAACCTGGGTCTTCTACCCAGTCTTCAGACTCGATAGTCACTGTAACATTTCCAAACTTGGTGTGATGCTCCCCCTCAATGGGTGCATTCTCATATATAGAAACTATATTCTCTCCTGGTCTTTCTTCATCAGAATCTTCCATGACAACTTCCATCTCTGCAGCAGCAAGATGATTTTCTGGAATAGGTACAGCTTCTCCTCTTTCTCTTTCTTCATCCATAGAAGGTACAACTGAGCTTCCAATAATTGGACTCAGACTCAATTCAGTAGAATCAGATGATTTAGAGACATTATCTTCTTCCTCTACATGCTCAGAGACCGACTGGTCTTTCTCATTAGTAGGTGTCTCCACTTCTACTAGCACTTCCTTTTCTAAAGACATAATTTCAGGAACAGGGCTTGGAGGCAAGTACGGATCTCCTCCATCATCCATAGGATTTTCTTCCTCTTATTCTTCTACTTCTTCTTCTGACTCATCATTGTACTCAGGTTCCTCTTCACCAGGTCCTAGACCTGGATCTCTTTTATCCTTTGGCCTTGAATGATAATCCACAGGATTAAATTTATCATATACCTTTTGGTCATCATTGACCCATTCTCCTCTCCACGGATTCCAATTAATCTTCATATATTTGCAAACTGTAGTAGTGATACAAAAGTTGTTCTTCACTACAATTGTCTCATCTTGAGACTCAGTTATACCTTTCACTTTGATCATTACAGAAATCAGCTTAGCAAAGAATAGGGTGTTAGTCTTTGATTTCGGCCTTATCATGTCTTCCATTTGACTCATCACCAATCTGCACAAATTGACTTTGACATCATGTCTCAAAAGATGTAGGAGATAGATATCCTGATATCTCAAATTAGCAAAGTCTCCTCTCCTTGGTATCAACACATGTTGAACAAACTTGAACAGTAATTTGTTCTCTCCATCCATTTCTACAGCAACCACTTGCCTTGGAGTTCCATCACCAGTCAGTTCTTTCAACGTGGTCTTATGATCAAAAGTGTCACTGGTAGGTGGCATTTCTCTTGATACATATCCAGACACACTTTCATGTGGAACTTTTAAGCAATCAGCCCATTCTACTGATGAAAATGATACCACTTTACCATTTACAAACGAAGATACTCGTTTCTCATTCTCTAACTTCTCGAAGCTTACGAACTCGTAAAACTGTTTTACCAACTTTGGGTAGTAGGGACCGTTGTTATTTGAAAAGCAGTCTACCCATCTCTGAGCTTCCAGAACTTCGAGCACCAAGGACTTGCTGGGCAGCAACTAGTCTACACACAGCTCTTTTTCGATCACAATAGCTCTATTTTGCAGATGAGGATTTACTGGTCTCCTTCCTGACCTAGTTTTAACAGCAGTACTAGCTTCTGGCTCGGACTTCTTCCTTTTTGCTTTAGGCTCAACACAGTTGTCTCGGATGACAGTAGTTTTGGTTTTTTCCATCGCTGGTTCGAGGGATCTCAGGTTCATAGAGGGTTCGGGTTCTAAGGTTCGAAGGTGAAAGGTTTTGGGTTCGGTGGAGTGAGAAGCGGCTTAGACTTAGTTTTATCATTTAGGAATCATAAGTTAAATGAATAAAAACAAATAAAATAAAATAAATAAATAAAAACAGTTCAGATTCTTGGCGGCAGACAAAAAGATTTAAAACAGCGCTTTTATCGGTGATGATTTTTATCGGTGATGATTTCTATCAGTGAGGATTTCAATATCGGTGAAGATTAATCATCCCCAGCTCATTCCTAATGTAACATAACCTATCCACACTTAAGGGTTTAGTGAAAATGTTGGCCAATTGATGTTCAGTGCCGATAAATTCAAGAGAAATATCACCCTTTTGATAATGATCTCTCAGAAAATGATGTCTTACATCAATGTGTTTGGTTCTTGAGTGAGATACAGGGTTCTTCGAGATGTTTATTGCACTAGTGTTGTCACAATTAATCGAAACATGCTTAAAATCATATCCATAGTCCAAGAGAGTGTGTTTCATCCACAGAATTTGTGCACAGCAACTACCAGCAGCTATATACTCTGCTTCGGCAGTGGATAGAGCTACAGAATTCTTCTTTTTACTACACCAAGATACTAAGGATTTTCCTAATAAATGACATGTTCCTGAAGTTCTTTTTCTATAGTATCCCGTCTTTTTATCACATAAACTTTCATTACATTTTACAAAACCGAGGATCTTTAAGGTTTAGTGTCTTGGAAACCAGGAACATAAAACATGAAAAGAACAAAAACACTCTTCTTAAACACTTGAAAGGCTTCTCCTTAAGTTCATCCTAGGTTCATTAATGCATCTCATAACCTGGGGACATACATCAAAAGAAAGGGTGAGCAGAAAGCCCAGTAAGGGAAACAAGAGAAACATTTTACATGTGAACTTGAGATACTTCAATAAGGACATGAAAAGAAATTTAAGGCATGAGAAAGAAATAATGAGATACATCATAAAAAAAATAACATTTTTCATAACTTGAATATGTGGCTGAAACATTTAATATTGACAATCATTTCGTTTCACCAAGGTCCATCCCCAAGGTGTCGTTAAAAAAATTACCAAGGTTATTCACCAAGGCATCGTTAAAATTGTAATCTCTAGTGGTTACATCATTACCCAATGCATTGGAGCGCTATCAGGGTGCACCCTTAAATTTGCCTTTATTATCATGTGAGCCACATATATCATCATCAAACATTTCATAAATAACCCATATAGCATAAAATAAATGGGTTTCATTTCATAATCATAACGTTTTAAAAACTGCTTTAAAGACATGATCTTTATGTCACTTTAAACCCACGGAAAGGGAAAGAGGGTTTCATGTATGTAATTCCCAGAATTTAAAATAGAACATTTTGATATATATGTGAATACCCCTGTAGAAATAAGAGCTTTGAGTATTCACTTTATAACATAAAATAATTTTTAGAAAAGAGAGAGAGGCATTTTGAGACAAAAATTCTGCAGCATAACGGCTATGTTACAAGGTTTTAGAAAACATTGAGAAGAGAGGGGACATGGGTCAAACATTCATAAATGACCCATAAAACAGTAGAGGGACAAAATATAAGGGATTTAAGAACATGGTAATGAAATTTGAAAATATACCATATGAAATGAAGAACATGAAAGGAAGAAAAAAAGATTTCTCTTGTGAGAATTCGGCAGCCTAACGGCGTCACTTAAACATCAACAAAATTGAATTGACAAGGTCAAATAGGGTCTCTCATCATATGAACATAAGAGTCCAGTATGATAGATATAGAGATCATGCCCTAACATAATATAAAGGAACTTGAAAGAATTGACATGAAAGTAGAACTTCAAAACGAGAATGGTGAAGAACCACTTAAAAATTCAGCAGCCTAACGGCGCAACTTAAACTTCAACAAAATACTGAATTGAAGAGATCAAATGGGGTCTCTCATCATATGAACATAAGAGTCCAGTATGATATATATAGAGATCATACCCCAATATAACAAAAAGGAACATGAAAGACTTGAATGAAAATAGAACTTGAAAACGAGGAAGGTGAAAGAATCCCTTAAAAATTCGGCAGCCTAACGGCGCCACTTAAACATTCTTAAAACGAATTGATGAGAGCAAGGGGGGGTCTCTCATCATATGAACATTAAATAGGCAGTAGGATGAATATAAAAGAACATCCTCCAACATAATAACATGGAGTATAAAAGAAATGACATAAAAGAGATTACTTGAAAAGAAAGAGAGGGGTCGGATCCCTTACCTTAAAATGTAACTCTTAAACCTCAATGGTTGGGACCTTGAGGGCTTGGGGGCACCTTGGGAGGACTCCTTGGGAGGTAATGAGACCATAAATTCATTGGGAATGAGTGTGGAGTCGAATGGATGAGAGGAGGGCTTGGTATTTATAGGGAAAGTGAGGGGACAAGGCATTAATGGCCAAAGGACACCTCACATGTGCTTTTCTCAAACCCATGTGCTCTCCCTTGGCATTTATCATGGAGTTAGGCCACATGGGGCCCCCACAACAATAATTCATCACCCTTGGCCGGCCAACCCTCAAAATAACTCATGGCATCATCATGACACAGCTATGATGTCATTAAACATACCGAAACCCTAAAACTGCATTTTTACTATTCACTGAAAATTCAACTTTCTCAAAAAGATCCCAAAATTTCACCTTATCCAAATATCAATGCTCTGATTTCAAAAATGAAATCCATTTTATAAAAATAATTTTCTAAATATTTTTAATTTTATTTTTAAATAAAAACACTATTCATCGAAAATTCATTTTTTTCAGAAAAATCCCCAAAAATTACCATAACATAATATCGATGCTCTGAGTTCAAAAATAAAGTCATTTTTATAAAAATAATTTTCTATTTATTTTTAATTAAATTTTTAATTAAAAAACACTATTCATCCGAAAAAACTAATACGTGAATAATAATTTATGAAATCGTTATTTAACCATTTTATTGAATCACATTACTTAATCTAGGTGCCTAGATTATTTTAAAACTTTCTTTAAGTGAGATTACTAATTCATTTGGTCACATTACTAATCCTAAGCGTAAAATCACTATTCACAATTTACTATTCATCAAAAATAAAGTTGATCTTATTAGACTCTAAATTTCGTACTGGACATAATTGTAGAAGACCATTTTTTGAAAATCATTACACATTTTTAATTATTTAAGGTTTACACAACCATTTTTAAAATATCCTTTTTCTAAAATTCATCAAAAATATGCATACTATATTTATCTGGTCATTTCAAAATTCATAACTTCATCATAAGAAGAAATCCCAATTTTTATTTAAAACAAGGATTACACAAGGCAGTTACGGTCTCGTTACATAGCCCCTTATAATACCAGCATAGGACCTAAGAGTAAGGTGTGCTAGGGTGATAGAATCTTGGGGCGGCTCAGTCAACATTGCCCGAGTAGTAATTTCTATCAGTTTGAACTTCTCACGAAGGCGATTTCGTTCTAGCTTCACATGATGAATCTCGGCTTGGATTTGATCCAGAGCAAAGCCCAATGGTGCTACCTCTTTCCCAAGCTCTGTTAGATGGGCTTCCATCGGTCCAAGACTACTAGGTGAGGCCATCGAATCTTCTTTCTATAATAATTAACCCAGATTACTTGTATTTAGAGACAATAATCAAAACATTTTGTTCACAGTGGTCATATTGACCGATGGTCATATAACAATCAAAACCCAATGGTCTCATTTTAATTATAATCATGTTTATCAAATAAAACATTTTTGTTGAGTATCAAAATAAAATAAAATAACACATGAAATTAGGAAACAAGATTTATTCAAAATTTCGGGTCGTTACAATCTTCCCCCCTTAAGAAATTGCGTCCTCGCAATTTTTTTTTAAAATTGGGTTTTGAAATTTCATTGAAAGTCCCACATCGGAAAAAGAGTCAGTAACACTATTACTTTAAAAGAAATAAAAGGGAGTACAAAGGCCACCCGAGTTTACTCACACTAGGGTTCCATGTAGGAAAACATGGACATGGAGAAGAAAACAAAGGGTCAAGTTCTGAGGGAGAGTGATAGAGAACGTGATTAGGAGAAAGTTAACCATGAGAAAATCCCAAACTTATGATGTGTTTAAACGGTCTTTGATTACCTAGTAGGAAACATAAACCAACAACGTTTTTGTTTTATGTTCCTTTTCATAATTTTGAGGAATTCATTTACAACATAGAACAAAAACATTAGAAAATATACTTATCTTCATGTAGAGTTTCATCCTTTAATAAGTTTCTACCCAAAACTAATCTTTTCTCCAAACGATGAGCATTCAAAACTACTTGGTCTCATCAAAACACAAGAATCATCTTCTATAGAATCACATAATCCACAAAAGATCAACTATCTATTTCTTCTATCTTTAAACATTATCCCAAAAACAGAAAGAGTAAGGTAAAAAAAAACTCTTCAAAAAGAAATAATCTCATAGGAATGTAAACTACTTTTAAATCTTCAAGTTCCATGGTACTACCCAAAGTTCATCATAGTCCATTCCATAAATAATGGTCCTTAAGATTCCTCAAAATAAACCAAACTAAGATTGAAACCCAAATACAAGAAAGATTTGATAACATAGTCTTCCAAGGTAAACTTTATCATTCATCTCCAAACAACATCAACCACTCCTAACATCTTATAAAAAAAGTAACTAACCTAAACATATTTACCCCAAGATAGGTTAATAATTTCCATAAGTAACCTAAATTACTATAATTCCACCTTAAATTCATCGATTCTTCAAAATATAAGTAAACCCTACTCTTCAAAGAAAATACTGTAGTAGTCTATTTACCTCGATCATATAGGGTCCCCAAAATAGTGAACATCTTCCAAAATAATAATCAGATTTTAATCCCCTAATCATCCCTTTCATATTAATATGGAAATCGTTGCATTTCCTATCACATTGGTTATTGGGACATGTTCTTCCATCTCCCACCATTAGCTAAGAAGAGAAATTATAATTAGAGGCTTAAATACTTAACCAATAATCATGAAAAGGAGCATAAATCATATAAGGATAACATGTAGAAGAAAAGTATACCCTAACTTGTGATCCTCTAGGTTCCAATCTAGGTTATCCATGATCATATATTCTTATTTGAATCTTTATTTTATTTTATCTTTGTTCCTTCAGTAATGGTTCATACTAAGCTTATGAATTTACCAAAGCATATCCCCCGGGAGTGTCGTAACCAAGAGTGCAGCAAGGCCCGTTGTCGTGTACCAGTTCCCGTTCGAGTCTAGCTCAAAGCGGTGTTTTCGGGTTTTACCCCTATGTACATTTGTGCCAGAGCCACCTCTACCTGCTCGTATCCAGACAGGGATGTATTTGCTTGGCAACCCCTTACTCAATACTCACCAAAATACCAGGAAGATTTCCTATATTTAAACTTTTCTATAGGGTTCTTCCTAAAGTTTTCATATCCTAATTTCCACAAATAACTAAACCATCCTTTGATACCAACTATAGCATCCCGTCTTTTTATCACATAAACTTTCATTACATTTTACAAAACCGAGGATCTTTAAGGTTTAGTGTCTTGGAAACCAGGAACATAAAACATGAAAAGAACAAAAACACTCTTCTTAAACACTTGAAAGGCTTCTCCTTAAGTTCATCCTAGGTTCATTACTGCATCTCATAACCTGGGGACATACATCAAAAGAAAGGGTGAGCAGAAAGCCCAGTAAGGGAAACAAGAGAAACATTTTACATGTGAACTTGAGATACTTCAATAAGGACATGAAAAGAAATTTAAGGCATGAGAAAGAAATAATGAGATACATCATAAAAAAAATAACATTTTTCATAACTTGAATATGTGGCTGAAACATTTAATATTGACAATCATTTCGTTTCACCAAGGTCCATCCCCAAGGTGTCGTTAAAAAAATTACCAAGGTTATTCACCAAGGCATCGTTAAAATTGTAATCTCTAGTGGTTACATCATTACCCAATGCATTGGAGCGCTATCAGGGCGCACCCTTAAATTTGACTTTATTATCATGTGAGCCACATATATCATCATCAAACATTTCATAAATAACCCATATAGCATAAAATAAATGGGTTTCATTTCATAATCATAACGTTTTAAAAACTGCTTTAAAGACATGATCTTTACGTCACTTTAAACCCACGGAAAGGGAAAGAGGGTTTCATGTATGTAATTCCCAGAATTTAAAATAGAACATTTTGATATATATATGAATACCCCTGTAGAAATAAGAGCTTTGAGTATTCACTTTATAACATAAAATAATTTTTAGAAAAGAGAAAGAGGCATTTTGAGACGAAAATTCTGCAGCATAACGGCTATGTTACAAGGTTTTAGAAAACATTGAGAAGAGAGGGGACATGGGTCAAACATTAATAAATGACCCATAAAACAGTAGAGGGACAAAATATAAGGTATTTAAGAACATGGTAATGAAATTTGAAAATATACCATATGAAATGAAGAACATGAAAGGAAGAAAAAAAGATTTCTCTTGTGAGAATTCGGCAGCCTAACGGCGTCACTTAAACATCAACAAAATTGAATTGACAAGGTCAAATAGGGTCTCTCATCATATGAAAATAAGAGTCCAGTATGATAGATATAGAGATCATACCCTAACATAATAGAAAGGAACTTGAAAAAATTGACATGAAAGTAGAACTTCAAAACGAGAATGGTGAAGAACCACTTAAAAATTCGGCAGCCTAACGGCGCCACTTAAACTTCAACAAAATACTGAATTGAAGAGATCAAATGGGGTCTCTCATCATATGAACATAAGAGTCCAGTATGATATATATAGAGATCATACCCCAATATAACAAAAAGGAACATGAAAGACTTGAATGAAAATAGAACTTGAAAACGAGGAAGGTGAAAGAATCCCTTAAAAATTCGGCAGCCTAACGGCGCCACTTAAACATTCTTAAAACGAATTTATGAGAGCAAGGGGGGGTCTCTCATCATATGAACATTAAATAGGAAGTATGATGAATATAAAAGAACATCCTCCAACATAATAACATGGAGTATAAAAGAAATGACATAAAAGAGATTACTTGAAAAGAAAGAGAGGGGTCGGATCCCTTACCTTAAAATGTAACTCTTAAACCTCAATGGTTGGGACCTTGAGGGCTTGGGGGCACCTTGGGAGGACTCCTTGGGAGGTAATGAGACCATAAATTCATTGGGAATGAGTGTGGAGTCGAATGGATGAGAGGAGGGCTTGGTATTTATAGGGAAAGTGAGGGGACAAGGCATTAATGGCCAAAGGACACCTCACATGTGCTTTTCTCAAACCCATGTGCTCTCCCTTGGCATTTATCATGGAGTTAGGCCACATGGGGCCCCCACAACAATAATTCATCACCCTTGGCCGGCCAACCCTCAAAATAACTCATGGCATCATCATGACACAGCTATGATGTCATTAAACATACTGAAACCCTAAAACTGCATTTTTACTATTCACTGAAAATTCAACTTTCTCAGAAAGATCCCAAAATTTCACCTTAACCAAATATCAATGCTCTGATTTCAAAAATGAAATCCATTTTATAAAAATAATTTTCTAAATATTTTTAATTTTATTTTTAAATAAAAACACTATTCATCGAAAATTCATTTTTTTCAGAAAAATCCCCAAAAATTACCATAACATAATATCGATGCTCTGAGTTCAAAAATAAAGTCATTTTTATAAAAATAATTTTCTATTTATTTTTAATTAAATTTTTAATTAAAAAACACTATTCATCCGAAAAAACTAATACGTGAATAATAATTTATGAAATCGTTATTTAACCATTTTATTGAATCACATTACTTAATCTAGGTGCCTAGATTATTTTAAAACTTTCTTTAAGTGAGATTACTAATCCATTTGGTCACATTACTAATCCTAAGCGTAAAATCACTATTCACAATTTACTATTCATCAAAAATAAAGTTGATCTTATTAGACTCTAAATTTCGTACTGGACATAATTGTAGAAGACCATTTTTTGAAAATCATTACACATTTTTAATTATTTAAGGTTTACACAACCATTTTTAAAATATCCTTTTTCTAAAATTCATCAAAAATATGCATACTATATTTATCTGGTCATTTCAAAATTCATAACTTCATCATAAGAAGAAATCTCAATTTTTATTTAAAACAAGGATTACACAAGGCAGTTACGGTCTCGTTACATAGCCCCTTATAATACCAGCATAGGACCTAAGAGTAAGGTGTGCTAGGGTGATAGAATCTTGGGGCGGCTCAGTCAACATTGCCCGAGTAGTAATTTCTATCAGTTTGAACTTCTCACGAAGGCGATTTCGTTCTAGCTTCACATGATGAATCTCGACTTGGATTTGATCCAGAGCAAAGCCCAATGGTGCTACCTCTTTCCCAAGCTCTGTTAGATGGGCTTCCATCGGTCCAAGACTACTAGGTGAGGCCATCGAATCTTCTTTCTATAATAATTAACCCAGATTACTTGTATTTAGAGACAATAATCAAAACATTTTGTTCACAGTGGTCATATTGACCGATGGTCATATAACAATCAAAACCCAATGGTCTCATTTTAATTATAATAATGTTTATCAAATAAAACATTTTTGTTGAGTATCAAAATAAAATAAAATAACACATGAAATTAGGAAACAAGATTTATTCAAAATTTCGGGTCGTTACATTTTCTGTCTAATTTGCAACCAGCAAATTCAGCATCTGAATAACTTATTAACTCAAAGGATTGTCCTTTTGGATAAAATAAACCAAGGTTAACAGTATGTTTGAGATACTTGAAAATTATTTTAACAGCAAGCAAATGAGATTCTTTCGGGTTAGCTTGAAATCTTGCACACATACATACACTGAACATAATATCTGGTCGACTAGCAGTAAGATAAAGTAAACTACCAATCATACCCCTATAATTGGTTTGATCCACTGGTTTCCCAGTTTCATCTGTATCCAATTTACAGATTGTACTCATAGGAGTTTCACTCTCCTTAATACTATCCAAACCAAAACGTTTTAAAAGATCCTTTGTATATTTACTTTGATTGAAAATAATACCATTTTCATTTTGAAATACTTGAAATCCAATAAAGTATTTAAGTTCTCCCATTAAACTCATTTCAAATTCATTTTGCATACTTTTTGAAAAATCAGTACATAAAGAATGTTTAGAAGATCCAAAAATAATATCATCAACATAGATTTGTACAACTAAAACATCTTTAGAAATTCTTTTAATAAAAAGATTTGGATCAGCAATCCCTTTAGTAAAACTTTTTGAAATAAGAAAGTTGCTGAGTCTATCATACCAAGCTCTTGGAGCTTGTTTTAAGCCATATAAATCTTTAGAAAGTTTAAAAACTTGATTTGGAAAATGGGGGTTTGTAAATCCAGGAGGTTGTTCTACAAAAACATCTTCAATTATAAAACCATTTAGAAATTCACTTTTGACATCCATTTGATATAACTTGAAATTTAGATGTGCAGCATATGAAAGTAAAATCCTAATGGCTTCTAGTCTAGCTATAGGTGCAAAGGTCTCCTCATAGTCTATGCCTTCTTCTTGACTATATCCTTGTGAAACTAGCCTAGCTTTGTTTCTAACTATGTTTCCTGATTCATCAACTTTATTTCTAAAAACCCATTTAGTGCCTATTGTTAGTGTGTCCTTAGGTCTGTCAACTAATTCTCAGACTTTGTTTCTTTCAAATTGATTTAACTCTTCTTGCATATCCATTACCCAGAATTCATCAACGATGGCATCATTAATATTTTTGGGTTCTAGCTGGGATAGAAAAGCTTGATGTTCAACCTGATTTCTTAGAGAAGCTCTAGTCTGTGTTCCTCTATGAAGATTACCAAAAACAGCATCCAAAGGATGGTTCTTTAGAATTCTTGTTGATCTAGTAAAGGTAGGACTAGACACTTCAGGTTCATCAGTAGGTTCGGGTTCAACCGAAATAGATTCTGGAAAAAGTCCAGAACTGGAAGTTTTTATAACAGGTTCTTTGGATTTATCATTAAGGTCTAGAACAGACAAATCATCTTCAAGATTCTCAAGAGAGGTTTTAGGCTCATGTGGATCGGTTTCATTGAATTTGATGTGAACATATTCTTCCACACATTTGGATTTCTTATTGAACACTCTATAAGCTTTACTTGAAGTAGAGTAACCCAGAAAAATTCCTTCATCACTTTTAGAAGCAAACTTTTCCAGATTATCCTTTGTGTTAAGAATAAAGACTTTGCAACCAAAAACTCTGAAGTAATTAACCTTAGGCTTCATATTTTTCCACAACTCATATGGGTTTTTCTTAAGAACAGGTCTGATCAAGACTCTATTGATAACATAACAAGTTGTATTTACAGCTTCAGCCCAAAAGTAAATAGGCAGTTCATATTCATTGAGCATGGTTCTAGCTATTTCTTGAAGGGTTCGGTTTCTCCTTTCTACTACGCCATTCTGCTGAGGTGTCCTAGGAGCTGAAACGTTATGAGTGTAGCCATTGTGTAAGCAATAAGATTCAAAGTCTTGATTTTCAAACTCACAGCCATGATCACTTCTCAGGGTCTTAATTTTGATTCCACTAAGATTCTCTACAGACTTGGAGTATTTAACAAAGGAAGAATAAGCTTCACTTTTGTGAGCTAAGAAATATACCCAAGTATATCTAGAGAAGTCGTCTACTAGAACATAGACATAGTGCTTCCCATTTAAACTAGAAACTCTTGATGGTCCAAAATAATCCATGTGAACCAACTCAAGTGGTTGAGAAGTTGAGACTTCTTTCTTTGATTTAAAAGAAACTTTGTATTGTTTTCCCTTTTGACAGGGATTGCACACTTTGTCATTTGGGAATTCTAATTTAGGTAAGTCTCTAACTAAGTTTTTTCTAGCCAGTTTTCTAAGTGAATGAATGTTGCAATATCCTAATATTTTGTGCCATAGCCAAGATTCTTTATGAAAAGCATTCAAACAAGGAATATTTTGTTTAGCTAAAGAATTTAAATCAACAGCATAAACATTTTCATTCCTTAGAGCAGAAAATACTGAAGCATTTTTGGAGTTAAAAACATCACAGGAATCATTTTCAAACTTGACATTGAAACCATCATCACATAATTGAGATATACTAAGAAAGTTATATTTAAGTCCATCAACGAATAAAACTTTAGAAATTAATACTGAGTCAGTGTTACCAATCTGGCCTAGGCCGATGACTTTTCCTTTAGAGTTGTCACCAAAGGTGACATGACCTCCATCAACCTTTATTAAGCTCTTGAAGAAAGAATAATCTCCAGTCATGTGTCTTGAGCACCCACTATCTAAATACCATATCTTCTTGTGATAGCTCTTCAGGCAGGTCTCCTACAAAACAGATTTAAACAGTAAATGACTTTGGTACCCAGATTTTCTTGGGTCCAGATAGGTTAGCAATCAGGGCTTTAGGTACCCAGATTTGTTTTATTGGTTTCATACAATTAACAGAAGTAACAGATTTTGAAAAATAAACTTTATTTGGTCTATAACCATATGAATATCCTGTTGAAGCATATGAATTTCCAAAACTAGAACTAGCAAAAAAAATTCAGACTTAGGAATAAATCGGGTTCTGGTGAACTGTCTCTGTCCAGGTTGGTATCCTAAACCAGTAGCACATCTAGGTGCAACTTGCATTCCTAGAATTTGAGTTAGAGCATCCTTTCCATTTGTGAATTTTTTTAATTCCTTTCTGAGTTTCTCATTTGATAGTTTCAGTTCTGTATTTTCCTTTAATAGTTGAGCATTATTTTCCTTTTCTATATCAAGATCAGATTTATGCTTAACACTTAAAGCATATTGTTTCTTTAAACCTTTGTATTTGTCTTTAAGATCATTACAGGTTTCTTCTAACATATCACAATATTCAAATAGTTCAGATTTTGACATGTTTTCCGAATCAGAATCATCTCCAGAATAATATGAATTTAAAACAGGAGTGTCAGATGTTACCTTAGAAGTATTTGTCATGAAACACATGTTGGCTCGATTCCTTTCAGAGTCCGAAGATTCGGCTTCACTTGTGTTGTCTTCTGAAGCACTCCAGGTAGCATTCATGGATTTCTTCTACTTCTTGTCTTTGTAATCATATTTCTTTTTGAATTTTAACTTTGGACAGTCTGCTTTGATATGTCCTTTTCGCTTGCATTCGTAGCAGACAACTTCATCAGTCCTGTCAGCTTTCTTCCAATCCTTTTTCCATTTGCCTTGTTGATCATACATTCCTTTGTAATTTTTTTCCTAAAGAATTAATTTTTTCCTTTAAAACTTCTTGAATCTCCTGGCTATCTGAGCCATTTCTGCATCACTGTCATACTCTGAGTTTTCACTTGTTGAACTCTCATCCTCCATTTGTATTTTCTCCTTCTCCTTACTCTTCAAAGCAGTAGACTTGAAAGATACAGATTTTCTATTCGGTTCATCATCTTCCTCTTTGTTTACCTTGAGCTCTTCTTCATACATCATCAATTTTCCAATAAGTTCTTTGACAGGTAGAGCAGCAATGTCACATGATTCTCTGATTGAGACAGATGTGCCTCTCCATCGGTCTGGTAGACATCTCAAGATTCTCATAATTTGTTCCTTTGCTGGAACAGCTTTTCCGAGTGAATTCATCGTGTTGACTATCTCATTAAACCTAAGATACATGTCAGAAATAGGTTCATCAGGCTTCATTTTAAAATTATCATACTTAATATTATAAGTGTTCAATCTCATTTCTTTAACATTATTTGTTCCTTCATGAGAAACAGCCAAGGTATCCCAAATTTCAAAAGCAGTTTTGCATGCAGAAATTCTGCTAAATTCTTCATCTCCTAGAGCACAGTACAGAGCATTCATAGCTTTACAATTATTATGTTAAGCAGTCTTTGTAGGTTCATCCCAAGTAGATCTATCAGTAGTGGGAATTTTGTATTCAGATTCAATAGTAGTCCAAATATCAAAACTCATTCTTTCTAGATGAATTTTCATTTTAAGTTTCCACTGAGCATAGTTATTTCCATTAAAGAAAGGTGGCCGGTTAGTAGCAGCACCCTCAAGTCTATTATCCATTATAAAAAAAATTTAAAGAGATAAAAATTTTGAAATAACAGAAATTTTAAGAACTTTAAAATACAACTAAAATCACAGTTGAAAAGCAGAGGGTAAATAAAAACTTTTTCAAAACACACAACCTCTGATACCAAATGTTGGTTGGAGTGGACACTCAAGAGGGGGGTTAATTGAGTTCCAATTAAAATTTCTACTAAAAACAATTTCTATTAAAATCCCCCAATTTCAAAAACAAATTAAACTGTAGTTAATTTATACAGATTATAAAGGTTCAATTAGTTTCTCAAAGATTGATTAATTCTCAGTTAACTTAATCTTATGATTAAATTAACTTTTGAAACTAACTTACTGGTTTACAATAAATATAAACACTTGCGAGTTTAACTATCAAAGTAGCTTTGAAAATAAATTATATTTCAAAGTAATAGCAGCGGAATATGAAATAAATGTATATAGTATGGATATAGATTTTAACTAAAAACAAAAGAGTTAACCAAGAGGTTCAGTCTCAAGCCGAGACTTAGTCCTCTCAAAACTTATATAAAGTGATCCACACCCTGGATCTGGGTTACCAATAGTGATCACACTGTTCAGGTCAAGAGACCTCTACCACAGTTATACGTGGGATAACAAACAACAGCTCAAAGCTGTCCAGGTCACACTCGACCTCTACCACTATCCACAGTGGGAAATAAAGGATGTCAAGATTGTGAGTGAGGATTTACAAATCCTCCAGTTAAGGTTCAGGAGACAGTGTGTGTGTAATAATTAGCAGGCTACACACACTGCTCGTAATGCAAATACTAAATCACTTAGAGCAAGATATAGAGTTTATAATGGCTCTAGTGATTGCAGTGCAGCTCTGGACTCCTTTGGATTTGATCAGAAATGGTTCTGAGTCCTCCTCTGGTATTTTACTGAAAAACAGAGTATCGTTTCTTCTTTCAGTGCTTCCAGGTTCAGCTTGGTTATCGGCTCAGAAAATGAAGTGTTCTGTGTAGTTCTTCTTTAGCATAGATTGCTCGATGTATGTTCTGTGTTCTAGAGTCTGGTAGTAGTAGTCTTGTGAGTGCAGGTTCTCCAGTTGTTCTTGGCACGTTTTGAGCTTGATCACGAGTGTGTTCCTGTGTGCTCAATCTCTTCAAGTCTCTTGTCTTGATTCACTGATACATACACGTTGTTCTTGGTTTTTCTTGTATCTCTTATCTCTTTCACATTCACCCCCTTTATAACTTTATGCCTTTTTTCTGAGAAGAAGGAATGATTATCCTTTTCAATCGTACTTGGTACGGTTTCCTGAAATGGAAACATAAATCATTTAATAACATTAAATGCATCAAAAGTTACAAATGTAGTTGTTAGTGTAATAAACAAATAGTGTCAAGAATATAGGATTTGACTCCGCAGTTAATTATAGGTAGTCGTTTGTTTGTAGTCATGTACGGTTGACTCTGTGTAGGATCTTCCATCAGTAGCTCTTCAAACTCTTATCGGTAGCTCTTATCGGTAGCTCTTATCGGTAGCTCTTATCGGTAGCTCTTATCGATAGCTCGATGAACTTAGTTCCATCGGTTGCTCTTGGCTGTCGGTAGCTCTATGCATCGGTAGCTCTGGCTGTCGGTAGCTATCTGTCTATCGGTAGCTCTGGCTGTCGGTAGCTATTTGTCTATCAGTAGCTTTGGCTGTCGGTAGCTATTTGTCTATCGGTAGCTCTGGCTGTCGGTAGCTATCTGTATATCGGTAGCTCTGTGTCTATCGGTAGCTCTATGCAGTCATGCACATCGGTAGCTCTATTCAGGTCAGTGATACTTACAATTGACTGTCTTATGCAAAACACATCTAATTCACTTAGAATCATTTCAAAACTTATATAAACATGGATAATCGAGATTAACATAAATCAGAAATTATTTTAACATTATTATTAACTTGATCATCGATTTGAAAGAATTAAAGTGTAGATCAACAGTAATTGTGAATATCATAATATATGAACACATAATTGGGATTGTCAAAACATATGAATACAAGATTGGGATTATCAAAACAGGTGAGGTCAGCAGGAACTTTGTGGAATCAGAACATAATTATACTGGACGAATGAGACATGAAATGAGAGTAGAAATCCACAAACACGGGTGAAGAAAAAGACAAAGTTATGTGGGTGTTTATAGTCATTGTAGGCCTACGTGGATGATTTATACTGGATGACTAATACCCCCGAACAAAATGGGGGACCTATTATGGAGAACTTTTCAATGTAGAATCAATCCTCTATAATCTTTTCCCAATGATTTTGCCTCAGAATTAGAAACTCGTTTCTATCAGACCCAATCTTGAGGGGGGATTTTGTTGACACTCTTTTGAAAGGAAAAAAGATTACGAAGAACACATTGAATATTAATGTGTTGTAGAAAGTTAAAATAAAGGGGAGACTTAATAATACATCCACAATAGGCCTACATAGTGGACCTTCACCACCTAAGTCTCATTCAACTCTTTCCATAAAAAACACCATTTGACTAGCCCCCCTCCTTTCCTATAAATTGGACCCTTGGGAACCCCATTTTTGGATCTGATAAAAAATGGAAGAACTTACAAAGCTCCCATTGTGTAGTTACATTTCCCAAGTACCCTGAATTTTCTCATGTGCCTCTATTAAACATAAAAGGAGAAGGAAATAATGGGGATAAGCAAGATTGAAGCCCTTTCAGATTTTTAAATATAAAACATCTGATTGAGAACCCATATTCCACAAAGAAGAAGTAACTTACAGAAGGCCTATTCCCTAATAAAGGACCTACGTAGGGCTCTTCCAAGGACACCAAGGGAAACCTAGGGTGCTTTCATTGAAACTTTACCAAAGTGTTGTTTCCCCATTTATCCATCGACCAAGACATATCAAGCTTATATAATATTAACTCCCATGTGTTAGTAATTTTTTAGTTCCTCCTAGGACCTATGTGGCATACCTACACAGCACACCTGCGTGGCATACCTACGTGGAACACCTACGTGATAGGCCCTACATGAGACATCCTTTTGAGTTCTCTTCCAAGACATGAAAAGTCTTCTCATTCATTTCCTCCCTTACCTAAAAGGGAATGTATTGAAACCTCCTATTGGGACTCCTTACATATGGAATAATCATGTCTCTCATTTGAGTTTGGATTCCAAAAATCCAAAGGTTTCCCGTACTTGTCTGGTTGTCCAGTAAATGTCCTCATGGTCCATGTGAGTATGGATTTCAATAGTTATATGGACCCCAAGCCCAAAAAATGCATTAGGATATTCCCAGTCTCATAATTCTAGGGATCGAACCATGTCCTGCCATTATTATCTCAGTGACCTGAAGCCTCAGGTCAGTAGTAGTAAGAGTGAGGATCACACTTGAATTTCCATTCAAACAAAGGATAAGTCTCCCTCCTTCTAATGTAGAACTATTTTTTTGGGAACTCATCCTGAGGTAAGACCCTAGCCTTTTGGACCAGATCCAATGAAATTTATTTCACATTGAAAGTTTCTTTTCTCTACGCCCTCATCTATCGTCGCTCTTTTCCACCAATAGAATAAAGGATAGGGAAGAAATTGGAATACTCTACACACTATCTCTCTCCCTTTGTGATTTTTCGCCTCTTCCATTTGTAGGATAGGAAATGAATATGCCTTTGTTGAATATTTTACATCCTCTTGTTTCTCACATCATTAATAAATCACGTGAGCTCAGAGATTGGTGATGATCATATCATTTGCCCAACTCACCTCCTAGAATGAACTTTGAGGACTCAGATTCCCACCATAATTGGGATATGTAGGAATCCTTCCTAAGTCCTGAGCACCATATCATCTCATCCATAAAATGATAAATCATTACCCTCAATGGGAATCCTCCTTAGGAATAAGTCCTATACTAAACCCTCAAATCATCATGATCCAAATACAAACCCCATTTTCTCTTTCTCCATGGAATCCTTTTCAGGAATTATCCCTAAAATATTTTTCCCAAAGGAACATACTCTCTTTCAAGAGATCATGAACTATGTGGGATTTGATTACCATCTAAATGGGATATGTAGGAATCCTCCTTCAGGTTCAAATCCACAAACCTAAATCAACCTCATACTTTCTAGGTCATATTTCTAATAGGATCTAAGTCAACTTGGAAACCCTCATCCTTTCCAGGTTATCCAAGATGCTTCGATATAACTCTCACACTAATCTTTGATTAGCCACCTTTTTTTAGACATCTTTTCCACATGACATTAATCATTAAAGTTAGGTACTTGTCACATGATGTTAAAAGGTATGATTTTTTCCATTAACTGACCCCAAACAACATTGCTTCAGATTCTTTTCATAATGATACACAAGTAGCCCGCCTATGGGTATAATCCCAACATAAAAACATCTCGTCTTCAAGATTGACGATAAACTGCAGAGTGATTTTTAGTCTATCTAGATGAAAATAAATTCCAGAGTGCCCCACTACATGGATTTAAAAAAATTATTGTTATAATAAATGACCAAGAATCCCTAAGTAGTATATTAGATAATACCATCGATTGAGAACCTCAGATAGGTATAGATGTCTCTATTGATGAAGAACCTCAAATATATACAAATGATTCTAAACTTCCATACATGCAAAAAAAAATTGATTACTAATTCAAGGGAAATTTCTATCATACTTGGTGAATTGATAAGGATTCATGTACATATCCTAAATCATTGAGAGAGTCCTAGAGTAGGAAACAATTCCCCCCAAAAGAGTTTGATGAGACCGACCTCCCATCCTCTCAACCAATGCATGTTCCCAATAATCGTCAGCTAAATTTCCTGAAAAATTTTTGCATTTGGAAGGAAGGTCCCTTTGGATATAGAACCATTGGGTGTTTCTGATTCCATAAATAAATTTTATGGACACCACCTGGAAATAATGATTTATAAATAGAGTCTCATTTCCGAGAGAAACAACCATTTAATGTAATATTTCTTTGTGATTATTTATTGAAATGAACTATTATCCTATTGAATACAAAACATTCTATATGAAAATAATTCAAACAAGAATCATTTTGAGAGAAAAAAAATCAAAATTAATATAATAAAAATTATCATTTATAAAAGCATTAAATACACAATAAAGATTAGAATAAAAATTTACAAATCATTGTTTTCTAATTTATCATTAAAATCAACATCACATAATTGATAAATAATAAGAATAATATATTTTATGTCCTCAAACAGATAAACATTATTAATAAGGTAAGAGTCTTACTTACCAATTTTTTCAAGTTTAATCTTATTCCTCTTTCATTTTCAATTAAATTGACATGTGCACCATCAAATTTTATTTGGTTTTTGAAACATAAATAATATCTAGTAATGTGTCTAAAACATCCACTATCTAGATACAAGATATTCTTACTATATCTCTTTAAAAAAATATTTCTACAAGCAATTTAATACACATTGATTTTGGTACCTAGATCATCATGAGTCCATCCAAGTTAGAAATAATTGATTGTAGAATCTAAAATTATTTTACATTTTTATTAAATTTAGATTTTATAGCTTTGGAAATAAAAAAAAATAGTTCCATAATTCATGTAATGGTTTTCAAAACTAATATAATTCTTAGAATCTTAATGTTCTATTTTTGGAACTATGAATATTTTTTTATTTATTTATTTTAATTTCTAGGTTGATAACCAAAACCAAAACCAGGTTTGTTTAAAACGTGACTTCACATTATTTTTAATGTTTCCATTCTTATATCAGAACATTCAACGTACTTTTCTAATTGTTCATTTCCTACTTTTAAATTAGTATTAGCTTTTAACTAATTAGCATTCTTTCCTTTTTCAATTCTAAGAGGTAATTTTTTCAAAACACATAACACGTGATTCTTTTTAAAAATTTTATAGTTTAATTTTATTTCATTCATAGTATCTTCCAGTATAGAACATTAGCAAAAAAAAAGTTAGATTTCTCATTCATATCATCTTGTATTGAGTATGAGTTACTGTATTTACACCCATATGAAGTATAGGTAGCACGAATTTCCCTTGTGGTTTTTTAATCCTTTTCATCATATTTAATTATGTATTTATGCTTCAGAAATTTAGACTTTATGTGTCATTTTATTTTTCATTTATAATAGATTATTTTTGTTCATTTATTGTCTCAATAATACCCTATATTTTATATTGTTTTTAATGCTCACAAGTACCCTTTTTTTACTAATGAAATTGCATTTAGTACCTCTTAGAAATATATATCATTTTTTTATATTTTTAATAAAATAAACTGCTACAAGATGTGTTATGGAAACATTATTCAAACCCTACATTCAGTAAGTAAACGTATGGATCATCATCCCTATGATAAGCTAATATGGCTCGTCATCCCTATGCTACGTTGATCAGTTTTCATGTGGAATTGAAACCCTACGCTGGATGATAAGCATTTGGATCACCAAACCTATGTTTGGTGAATTGTCAAGCGTATGGTATATCAACCCAATGTTCGAACACGAAATCACTTTTCATACCCTACATTCAATAAAATTTAATGTATGGTTAATAAATGTTACTTTTGGATTCTTATACAGAAAAGATGAATTCATGGATCATCATACCTACATTACTTTTATCCTTATCTTTCTCATAGATGAATGTATGGTTAATGAACTGTGTGTTGGAAGGAACCCTATGATAGACAAAGGCAGACCAACGATTCATGGTTCAACCCAACATTATATAATCAACAGTGGTGTTTTAAATTTGTGATTTTCTCAGAGATTCATACAACATGCATGAAATAATCTTATACTAATTAATAGCATCTCTTGGATTTATTAAAAGCATGATATAATCAATTCAAAGACTCTTATTCAATAGCGTAAATATATTCTTTTCCTATGGGATGTTACAACTCACCTGGTCAATTCAAATTTAATTTTCTGTGAGTTTTCATGTGATTTTCTTTGATCTTGAATATCAAAGAAATCTATCTACTAAATATATTCTACCCCATTATCTATTCAAATATGCAAGGATACACTCACATATACTTTCGTATTCTACTGAATATATTTTATAGTGCTGCTACAACAAATGATCGACTCTGAAGAGATACTACACTTTCCAGACATACATGTTCAATCTCTTACTACTGTATGTTTACTGTTGTGGTGTTATGCTACTATTATCAAACATCTTTTTCAACTAGGATCACTTCATAATTATTCCTTCTTGATGATTTTCATTTTTGAAGAAGAAAATCCATCTATTTTCAATTATTTCTACTACAACTATGAAGTTCAACATGTACCTTCAAATCAAAGACTTTTGATTTATTCGAGTATCAAATACGTGTACTTAGTTGTGGTGAAGTTCACTACAAAATAAATAACTTTTCCAAACAGAGGTATATCTGTTGGTAAAAGTGCATTTTCTGTTGGTAAATCGTTTTACCAACAAAAATTGTCATGTCACTAAATTGTTGGTAAAAACTCTGTCGCTAAATGTTATTGCGACAGATAAAATAGTTCTATTAGAATTATAATAATACCAAAATATAATATATATATTGGTAAAAATGTCTTGCAAGAGTTTAATATGACAAATTTATCTGTTGGTAATATTATCAACATTTATATTTCCATTTATTATAAACAAAATCAACGATTGATATTTGTTTATAAATTATATTTTGAACAAAATATTATATGTAGGTATTCCAATATTTATTTGAAAAAAAATTCTATATTATATTTATTGATATAATTATATATATTATATTTATTATATATTCATTATAAACTTAAATTATGTGAAGATTTTCCAACTTGACATGAAGGTGTAAGAAACCTGTTAAATATATGTTTAGAAGTATACAACTCCAAGAAACAGTACATGAAACTCCAACTCTCATACATCAATTGTCATTCCAAGGTTCACAATCTGTGTCTCCACCATGACTTGCTCCCCATGCCTGTTCCGTGCCATGACAGCCCCACCCAGGAGTCTTCAATGCAACATCTTCTGCTCATACCTATTCCATGCCACAACAGCACCACCATGACATGCTCCCCATGCCTGTTCCATGCCGTGACAGCCCCACCCATGAGTCTTCAATGCAACATCTTCTACTCATGCCTATTCCATGCCGCAACAGCACCACCATGACATGCTCCCCATGCATGTATTGATGCTCCCATAGTATAAAATTTTATGTTTCTGCATAATATTTTCCTCACCTGACATGAACAAAATTGTACGGGGTTTAATTCCATTGTCAATATACACTACTGGTAAATCATTCATCTGCATGCAAGATGAGATAATCATCATAAATAATTACCAATAAAAGAACATATAACAAATTGAAAACAAGAAATATGCATTATTAATTTATTTTGTTTGCCCAAATGGTTGTAAGAAATGAGAATAAAAATATGAGAATAACACAAATACTAATTGAAACTAGAAAAAACAAGAGAAAAAAATAAAGAATAGAAAACCTTACGGTTTAAGGTATAAAATCTAGAAATGTGTAACCCTTCACTCACCTAAATCACCATTAATAGTTCTCCTCAAGATAGAAAATTTAGCTCTTCATAACTTGGAGACCTGTAAACAAAATGGAGTTAGAATGACCACAATGAATTAAAATGGCCAGACCTAGCTTGCTAATCAATTAAACCCATATTTCATTGCATAGAAAGGATTCCTCCCTGTTAATCCCTCAAATGAACAATAAACAATCATCTATTATGTATATCACTATGCTAAATGGATAGAATCTTTCACTGCGATCACAGTGAGGGAATTCAGTTCCAAAGAGAGCTAACCTATTCATCTTGAAATTTCTAAACAAAAAGATTCAATCTAAACACATATATCTCGAGCCTTATTATCAAGAATCTGAAATTTAAATCGTGAATAAAGGTTCCTTCAAATTTACACTCATTTTTTGAACTCAATCCATTGTATATGAATCTAACAAATGAGACATAAAGAAGATGATAGCATAATGAGAAGCTGGATTAATTCTAGACAACAAAAATATTCATTATTCAGAACAAACACAAGAGATATTTAATAGCAAGAAGCTAAAATAAGTATAGCTCAGTCAGTATTTTCAAGAGTTTTAGCTTTGTCTAGCCATATACAAATTAAAAAAACATAAAGATATTATAGTGTGAGGGAAGATGAACCTTGACACAACATGTGTAGATGAACAACAACATCACAACCATTTAAAGAACATCACAAGAGCATCACTTTTATAGAGTGAAGCAGTTAGAACATAGGGAGAGAACCAAAGAAAATAGTTGTCCAACAGGTCCCATGGGAAGTATTCAGAAAAAGTCCTCAGCCTATTTAATAATGCAGTAAGAAATGGCTATAATTTAACTTTACTCACACCATGAGTACACCTATAATTAAAATATGTTGACTTTTAGCTTCCATTGCTGTCACATTTTCTTCACCCTCTGAACAAATTATCCACCTGCACATTAAATCTATTCATCATATTCACATCATTTGATTTCAACTGTAATTTGGTTCATAATACTAAGGCTGATTCACCTCTTAAACAAACAACCCAATTCAACAATATACAACTTTGGCATTAACAACATGAGCAACCTTGTAAAACATCATCAACTTCAGGCCGCTAAACTTTAGTCTGCAGTACAACCATTCAATCATGAACACACCATGAATAATATCTCAAATCATTACCTCAGTCAGTGTAGTAAACTTTCACTGAACCAAAGGATCTTCACACAAGCCTCCAAAAATATATTGAATGGTTGTACTACAGCTTGAAGTAAAAACTAAAGAAATATGAAATTCTTACAAAGAGAGCACATTCATCATTTGAGAATCAGTGAACAAGCGACGACGAAAAACCCCAAAAATCATTGATGGATTATTATTAGAAGTAAAATTCAAATCATTTACCAGTGATATATAACCTACAGACAGCGAACACACCCCTTCAACCATGGCCTGGACATTCTCAATGCTAAGTTTCATGGAATTTCCATAGAAGCATGGAGCTTCACATCGCCGCCGTTGACAGAAATCGTACGTCACTGAAATTTCGCCCTCCACAGCATCCCTGCAATCAAATAGAAAAATCATAGTTCGTGATGGGATGAAGGACGAAATTCGTGGCTGTTTTATGGGGAACCAACGTTATTTTCCTTCTTTCATCAACACTAGGATGTATGATACAGCAGAAAAAGAAATCAGTAGCAGATTCTTGAACAAAGAAGAATTTATTTTCATTTTTTCAAAAACTGAAGACACGGCCAACCCTCACGGCCTTCGTAAGGCCAGTGCAGGACACTTGGGGAGGGATGCAGCCATATTACAGTCCTGTTTTGAGGCACTACAAACCCGAACTATGTTTAAATAGCATTATTGCTTTAGAAACTAAGAGAGTTTAAATGAGGAAAGAATCGATGTATATGCAGAGAAATCTCCTCCATCACCTGCGGCCATAGATAACCACATATAATTAGTTTTATTAATGTTTAACAGAAACACCAGAACAACGATGACAACCAAGAATTGGACACAGCCCCCGAAGAAAAGAAAAAACTGAAGAAACTATTCAAATTGACAAACCGGAACTAAAACATCATCATTCCCACATCTGCATCAAGGAAGCACTGTGATATAGTGTGATGCGGGAGTAAAATTATACCCCATAGATACAAATGGCTCCATTAGAATGACACACAGAGTGCCCCCATCTCTCAAAAGTATTGAAACCCAGAATCTTTGGACGCATCCACATTTCCATCTTCTTCTCCAGTTCGCTCTCTCTCTGTGAGTGCGTGCGTTGCTGTTTCTCAATCTATACAAGCTCAAGTGAAAGATTTCTGCAGTGATGGTTCATGGTTAACGCGATATAAAGGGAAGAGGAGGGTCAAAAAGGACCTGAGCAATGGAAAGTTATTTATCAACGATGGAGGTAACGCTGGTCTTTCAGCTTCATATTTACCCTTCGAGGAAGCCTTCTTCATGCCAGAGGGAACGAGAAGGCTAGCAGGCGGTGGCGGAGAATGCCGATACCAATGTTGATCTTCCGCCATTCGCTCCCCAGTTGATTGTTTTAGGGTTTGCGGGCATGGAATTGGGGAGGAATTGGGGTTGTAGTTACAAGAGGATTAAGATTTTTCATTTCCATTAAATTAAAATATATATAATAAATAACAACATATAATATGAAATATTTAATTTTTAAAAATATTTATATTTAGATATTTCATATGCATCCATTTTTTTTAAATAAAATTTTGAGTTTGTATTTTCTTTGAATCATATATCAATAATTTTATAATCTATATATTTATTTCATGATACATTATTCAACTATTAATATTATAATTTTATGTATAAACATGTGTTTTTTTATAGAAAAAATGCATGTTATAAGTAACTAAATAATAAATATATATTAAAAAATTAATAAAATACTTATTCTTATTGGATAATTTGTTGCAACATATTTTTTTTATGGTAAATGTGTTTTTAGTAATAATGATAAATATAAAAGATTTATCTGTTGTTAAAATAATTGTTTGTAATAATATGATAAAACAACAAATTTTACTATTAGTAGAAGATTTATTGGAATTTAATAATTAATACCAATAGATATAATTGATGGTAAAAACATTTGTTGGTACCTAAAAATAATACTCACAAGTCTTGATATCTGTTGGAAATACTCATTTTTACCAATAGATATCTTATCTGTCATTGAATTTCTGTTGGTATAAGTCAATTTTTTTGTAGTGCTTTAAGCTTCTTGAACTAAATTGTGGAAAACCAGCTCCCTATAAAAGAACCATAAGGCTCAGTTTAACCGCATTTTTAAATGTATCAACTACCTTCAATTAGTTGTAGATTTTTGATTTTGTGACAAGAGGACCATTCTTGTGAAATTCACTAAGCCTGCAGAGAGACAATTTGGTGGAGAGGACTATGGGATCTTTGTGCCCCGAACCACTATAAATTTGATGTGTTATTTTTATCTGTTCATCTACTGCTCATAATTTATACAAAAATAAAACACTGCATATCAGCATAAATCACAACGTGTTTCAAAATCTAGAATTGTGGAATTTTACCAAAAAGACACAACTGACCCCCCCATTGTGTTATCTTTGTATTATTTTGACCTAAATTTTTTTATCCCATACGAGATATTGTGATAAATATATAGAAAGCTTAATGATATAGGGCCAATACAAATAATATGGAAGTGGATGATTGTAGAGAAATAATTTTGATGGTTCATACACCATACTTCAATGGTGAAAATTATGCATGCTGGAAATATCGTATGATCATCTACCTAAATAATATGGGATTCAAAGTCTATTACAAGATCATTACCCCTTATGTGATTCTTGAAAAACCAGAAACATTTAACTACTCTAACTGAAGCTGAATATGACGTCAATTAAAAAGTAAAGAGTCCTATTATTTGTGGACATGGACTGGATGATTTTAATGACATATCATAATTCCCTACTACCTATGAGATGTCGAAGAAAATTATTATTTCTTATGAATGAATATAAAATGTCGTATAGATGAGGTATGCTACTACTAAGATGAAATTTTACACCATTAGAATATATGATGGTGAAAGAATGACACAAATGAATTGAAGGATAACATATATTGTTTACAATATTAATACCTTGGGAAATTCTATTAGTCAACCAGATCTTGTTTTGAATGTACAAAGAGTGCTACCTTCAAAATGTAATTTAATAATAGCTGCTATACTTCAATCATCACTTGTCAAGAATTTGATAGTAAATTAACTAATTAGAACATTTTTAATGTATGATGAAGAAATAAAAGATGAAGCTGAAGATAATAATATTATTGTAAAAAGGGAAAATAATTCCCTAAAAGTTTCATCTCAAAAGAATGACCAAAAACCAAAACAAGAATCCAAATCTGACAGAAATTCAGGCTCCTTATATTTTGAAATGGAATTGTCCCAACTAGCTAGAAAATTCAACATGTTATACATGAAGAAAAGAGGCTTCAGAAAAACCTTCAAGAAAGATGAGAAGTAAGCAAGAGAAGTAAGATTCTAGGAATGCAATAAATTGGGTCACATCAGATCTCATTTCCACAAATTAAAATATTGAATAAAGTAGATTGAAAATAGATATCAAAAGAATATTTATTATGAGAATAAATGAAAATGAGCTATGAAGACTACATGGAGTTTGTCTGAAGACTCCATAATCTCCTCAAAAAACAATTTAGAGAAGGATCCAAAAAATCTCAAAGCCAACATGTTCTTTATGGATAAAGAAGAAGAAGCAGTATAAAACTTATTTTTTTTGTTCTTCTGACTCTAACAATTTCTCAAATGAAAAATTATATGAGTATTATTCAATGAAAGAAATGAAATATTATTATTTCTTAATGAATCATAATTCATAAAAAAATATTCATAATGATTCTTTAGGATAAATATATACTCTACTGAAACAACATAAGGAATTAGTTGATAAATTCAAATCATCTACAACAAACTGCATTGGCCATGAAAAAGGGATAAAAAATTTTCAAGATGAAGTAGAATCCTATTATACTGATACAATTACTCTAACTAAAGGAGAAAATGTTTTGAATGAATTCCTTAGAAATCATTTCATTAAAATAGAAACATTTTGTATAGGAAGAAAGGGTGAAAAATCACAAGTGTATAAAAATTATTTACTGGACAACTTGACAAAATCTAATCTGTTCTTACTGTGAAAGAAGAGGTAATTTCACTAATAAAATTTGTTTGAAAAATCCACAAATTATTAACATTAAAGGATATTTTATTTCAAAAAGTTTGATTGATCCATGTTATATAAATTATTGAAAAAAAATTAGATTGGTATTGTCATATCATAGTTGGATAACACTGTAAGACATAGAGAAATCTGGGTACAAAAACAAACATTTGTTTAATTTATTTGGTAGTTAACATGCCATAGTAACAAAAATGAAATATGTAGTATGGATAACGGTTATTCTAGACATATGAGTGGAGACCCATATAATTTCTATAATCTGACTCAAATTGATTGAGGTCTAGTCACTTTTGATGAAAATGAAAAAGGAAATATAATTGGAGTTTGAACGGTTGGAGATCCAAAGACAATCTCAATCATTAATTTATTGTATGTGAAAGGGCTCAAACACAACATGATAAGTATCTATCAACTATGTGATGATGGATTCTATGTTTATTTTTTAACAATCCACATTATTTCTTTAAAGATAAATTTCATAAATTTAGAGTACCAATAACTGACAATGTTTATACATTGGATTTAAATTCATTATGCAAACAAAAAAGTGAATTGTTTAACTACTAAGATAATTGAATCATGGATTTTTCATTTAAGAATTGGATACTATAATATATATGTTTTACATAAATTATCTATAAAATAGTTAGTTTCTGATTTTCTTAGTATTATATTTGACAATGAAATATTTTTTGATGCATGAAATTTTCAAAAAAATCAACAATCTTCCTTCAAATCTATCAACAAAATTGCTACATTTAAACCTTCAGAAAACATTCATATGTATTTTTTTGTACCATCAAGAGTAGAAAGTTTGGGGGTAAATTATATTTATATGTTTTACTTGATGATTATTCTTGATTTACATGAGCTTATTTTCTAAAATTAATAAGGTATGTTTTCACCATATTTTATAGTTTTTTCAAAAATAATCAAAAATCAAAATGTTTTAAAATAATTTCATTAAGAAGTGATCATGGTGGAAAATTTTAGAATCAATAATTTAAGTCTTTTCTTGAAAATCTGGGTATGAAAAACACCTTATCTGCACTAATAACTGCTCAAAAAAAAAATAGAATTGTTGAAATAATAAATAAAACTATTAATGAAATGGAAAATACTATGATGAATGAACACATTATTCCTACCTACATTTGCACAGAAGCTGTAAATATAGCTTAATATATCATGAATAGAGTTTTGATAAGTCCTATTTTAAAAATAAACCCTATGAAATTTGGAACAATAGAAACCCAAAATTAGAATACTTTAATGTTTTTGGGCGCAAGGTTTATATCTTGAATTCTATGTACATCCATGATAAATTATATTCAAAAGTCGATGAAGGAATATTTTTGGGATATTCTACAACCTCTAAAGACTATATAGTGTATAATAAAAATAAAGGATTATTAAATAATCAGTTCATGTGATGTTCGATGAAACAAACCCTTTTATTAAAGAAAATATCAAAAACATGAAGTCAATGAACCTTTTGACAAAATGAGACTCGTTTCCACTAAAGATTATTCTAAAAATGATATAAATTAAATTCATTCTAGTTCAAAAGAACATGAAACTGAACAACCTAAAAGTGTCTTACCTATCCAGTCTTGAATGATAAAAACCATCCCTTAGAAACTATTTTTGAGAAATAGATTTTGGAATTAAGACCATAAGAAACCTATGAAAGCAAGTTAATTTTTTTCCCTTCCATTCCTAGTTAGAACCTAAGACTAGTAAAGAAATATTAGATTATGAGAATTGGTATTTAACAATGAAATAATATATAAAAAAATAGAAATCATACATGGAAACTAGTATTAAAACCAACCAATTATACAATAATAGGAACTAAATAGGTATTTAGAAATAAACAAGATGATCAAGGGATCATAATAAGGAATAAATCCTAATTAGTTGATAATGTATATAATATCTAAGAGGACATAGATTATTATGAGGATTTTCCACTATATATAAACTATAATATATCAGAATTATTTTATCTTATTAATCTCAAACGGATATTAAATTATCTCATATGGAAGTTAAGTGTAACTTTTTAAATGGTTATTTAATGGATGAAGTTTATGTTTAACAACCTCCAAATTTGGGAAACCCTCAATTAAAAATTCTATTTTTAGACTTACTTTTAAAATAAATTCGTTTAATATTTTATTAGTAAAAGATAATTTTGATGATGTTATTTTTTGTTCAACTATTAAAAATATTTGTAATTATTTTTCAATACAAAAGAAAAAAATAATTTGAAATGAGTATGATGGAAGAACTGAGGATTTAAAATTTATCAAAAAGATTATGGAAATGTTTTAAATCAAAGTTAATATATTTCTTATTTATTTACAATGATTGGAATTGATAATAGATTGTCATGTAAAACTCATATATGTACTAAAATAAAACTTGATTTGGATGAATCTAGAAAACTAGTGGAAAAATGTCATATAGAGGTATTATTGGATATTTGATATGTATTTCTTCTAGGAGACCAAATATTATGTTTTTTGTATGCTAATGTGCTAGATTTTAGTCTAATCCAAAAAAATCTCATCTTACTGATGCAAAAATATTTTTTGGACATTTAAAAGGAATGCTTTTTTAATCTCTTAATTACAGAAAAACTTCGGATTTTAATTTAATTTCAAATCCAGATGCTGATTTTATATGATTTAGATTATATAAAAAAATAATCTTATAACATATCACTTTTTTTGGAAAACCATTACTTTCATGGTCAAATAAGAAACTATAATAATTTCCCCTAATAACAGTTGAGACAGAATATGTTTCTACTAATAGTTTTTATGCATTAGTATTGTGGATGAAAAAAACTCTATAGTACATTATACTAAATTTTAATAGTATAACTTTTTTATTTGATAATACTAGTCTTATAAATATTTCAAAAATTCTTATAAGCCATTCTATGAATAATCAGATTGATAAAATGCATCATTTTCTAAGAGATAATGTTCTTAGAAGGTATATATCATTATAATTTGTTAATACCAAATATCAATTAGCTGATATTTTTACTAAACCACTTCCTAGTTCTAGTTTTTATTTTATTAAGGGGAGTTAGGAATATTTAATTTTAAATATTTGTTTTTTATTTGTTTATTTTTTCTCTCTTTGTTTTTATTTTAACCTTCTTATATGTTATATATTTAATTAGGTATCAATATTTATTTTGATATATTACAAATGGATTAAATTTAAAAAAATTGTATCATTTTTTAATTGAATTTTTACAAAAAAAAATTAATTAGTAAACAATCAAATAGAATGATAAAATAATCCACCTTATCCTACTATTCACATTTGAATAATTTAAGTTTACAATGTCTCTCTATCAGCAATGTAATCTAGTTTACTGAAATCCTAAGTCATCGAGCCATCAAACCCTCATCTTTTGTAGCCATTAATAATGTAAACTCTAGGTCAATCAAAATATTATGATTTGGGTGTGTTTTCTTATCCTCAGAAAAGAATTTGTAACATTCTTCATGGTAAGGAGATTAATATTTAGTATTTAAGTTCAATGAATTTTTTGATCAGTAAAGGAATTATTTTTCAAGGACCTGATATTTTATTTGGATATGAAAACACTCCTATTTTGTTTGAAATGGAAGATATTTTCTGGAATGTTGAGTTCCATTTTGTAATGAAAGAAGATTAATAAATTTTAAGATTGTTGATAATGAATTTTCTCATTCTTTGATGGATATTGCTATGATGTTGTTCTATACTCATGAGGGGGATTTCTATTTTTATTTGAGTAATATCAGTAATGGGAAGTATCAGTTATAGGAAATTGTGTTTTCCTTGTTTGGAATGAGGACCATATAAATGTGTTAACGAAGGACCATACTCCTGCAAATAGAGTCCTTATGATGTTTATCCAATCAGGAATTTTTCAATGGTCAACAGAACTAGAGAATGTTCTATACCCTGATATGTACATTTTATTTTTGTTTTTGAACCATCCTAAGTTCAATTTACCCTTATTTATGATAAGATATCTTAATCATTGTTGTCATCAAGAAGCAATAAATGGGATATTATATAAGGCCCTAGCCTTAAACATTACTAAATCTTGAGTTATTACAAGATTACACCTTGAGTATCTTTTCAGGTTTAGAGTTTTAGAGAATTAGATCATAAAACATGCATTACATTCCACATTTAAACAAAGTGGTTACATAAAAGATAGTATTCCTTTTTCCCATCAACGGAAACATATTTAAAATAAAACATGGAATCTTTCTTGACACTTCCTTGACACTATCATAATATCATGTACCTTTCCCTTGACTTGTGAAAAACATTTCAAAAAAGACTTGGGATGAGCATAAAAAGCTCAGTATGGGTTATATATAAAAAAAATATGGAAAGGAAACATGAGTTCATATATACATAAGAATGAAATCATACTTTACCCATAAAACATAAGCACTTTAACATACCTCATCAAATCATGAATAAATGATAGAAATCATAAGACATAAAGGTAACTTGAGGAATTCATAACATTCTCACGTAGGGAGTAACCCTCTTGGTTACGTTTGGAATACCCATCACAGTATATTCCCTAAATCTCTTCAGATAAACCTTAACGTTTCACTCCTTCATGTTACCCAATGCATTGGAGAGCTATATCGGGCTCACCCGACCTTAGTTTATCACGGAACCACCCATCTTCATAATAATGCCCAAGAACCTCAACATAATCGTATCACATAAAACATGCATAAAGGAAACATAACATTTCCACCTTTCAATCACAAGATATCAATACAACACATTGATATAAAAACATTATGAAAACCATTTTCAATACCAAAATAAAAGAAAAGTAAAACATGGTATTTATTTTTCTTTAAAAAAAGGTATGGCTTGTAGAGAAAGCCGAAACTCAAATAATGGTCACGACGGTGGAGAAGTCATTGTCGCTGCATACGTACGACAAAAACATTCCTTTTTGTCGTTTAATAAATGCTTTGTATAAAAAAGATTCCTTTTGAATAAACATAAAAGTCAAAGGGGTTTATACACCGTATAAAAGAAGGTTGTGTATAAAACAAAATATGCCTCAATGAAAGGAGATTGAGACGAAGTCCCATACCTCAGGTCCAACTTGACTTGGTCGTTCTTTAATCTACTGAATAATAAACTTGAGTTAATTTCTACTTGCTTAAGAACCTTTTTCAAGTTCATTATTCCTTTTATATCACTTATTTCCATGTCATGAACACTATGTAATTATTTAAGTTAATAATGGTCGTTTTAACGATCATTGGTACTTGAGTCAAAAATAAACCCTTTATAATTACAAGTTGTTCATGTATCCATTCTATACATAATGGTATTCATGATGTAGATATCATATATGTCATATATATCCAGTACATGCATGCATTTATAATATTACATAATCATTTAGAAGTAATAAATGAAATGCACCGTTCATGGAGACGGTAAGCCGTACGTACGCATGAACGCTACTTTCATTTCTATTTCGTATTTTATAGAATGGAATCATAATGATATAAAGGTATATTATAATTCCAGTGTAATATAATATATAATATCATAACTCCATCCTTTATACGTCCCACATATGGTATTTAACGAATCAAATCACTTTGAGGGGGCGGTAGTCTGCACTTCCTTAAATGAAGATATCGCGTTTACCCATAATGGGAACCATAAAGGTATGGCCAAAATGAAAAATACAGAAGCTTAAAGAAAACATAAACATATTATATATCATATATAAATATAGTGTCATCTTAATGTCCACCTTTGAAGGTGTTATAAGAATATTGAACAATCATCGTTTCGGGAGGCAGAAATTCGCCATCCACGGAAACAGTATGTTCTTTAACCATTAGATATAGGTGTGTGTAAGTGTAGCTCGAATCCTTATTATAACAACATCCTAGTATAGTGAAGATACTGGAGTTGTTACAAAAGAAATTAATAAAAAGTGTTTAGGGGGTTGGAGAAGCAAAATAAAACAAAAGGACTCAAGTGAAGGCATTACCTTAAAATCGAGTAAGTCCCTTTTGTTTGAGCTCAAAGGCTTCCTTGGGAAGACTTATGCCCAAAGTGAGGCTTCAAGGAGTAAGAGAGGGAAGTTGAGAGACAAAATAGGCAGGGTTTGGCCAAGCCAAAGACTTTGGGAGTGTGGGTAAGGAGGTAGAGGTGGGGGCCTTTTATAAGAGGAGAGGAGGGGCACTCTTGGAAAGTAAAGAAATGTTACTTTATTTGAAAATGATTTTCAGATTAAAAAGGTCCCACATTGATATAATTCTAGGATAAGGTGATAAGGGTTCTAAATATACCCACCCAATAGGTTTTGGAAATGTGTAGGTCTTAGATTTTACATTATATTTCCATTTTATTTAAATCCTTTATTAATGCGGTAATCGCTGCATCATTATGATGTCATAAATAATTTAATAAATTTAATGTCTAAAAATTATAAAAAAAATACTATGATATAGAAAATCTTTTTAGATTTCTAATGAATATTTATAGTCCAAAATATAATTTATGTAGACAAAATTAAAAATATTTTACTTAGGTGATACATTCTTTGTCACATTTAACATTCTTTAAAAATAAAAAGATAAAAAGTCAATTTCTCACAAAAGTGATTCCATGGGGCCCCCAAGATTGGAACAAGGCATCCCATGGTCGGCTATGAGACAACCAGTAGCCTTAGGACACATGTTGTGGTCTTTTTGTATTATTATGATATCATTTTATTATCTTTAACTACCTGATTACTCATTAATCGTGATAATTAGAGATAATTACCATCGTTACTATTCATAATGTCCAAAAATAAAAGAGTCTTAATTAAATAATTTGAAACTTCTGATTGAAAATATGTAATCCATTTTACCAAATTCTAAAAACATAAATTGCAATAATTGATTTAAAAATAATTCCCGTTGTCAAAACAAATAGCGGGTTTTTTTGAAACAATATCTATGAAAAGTTTGGCATTAGTTTATGACCAATTTCAAAGTGAAATTAATCCTAATGACCACCATTGGATTAAATGGTAAAAATATATTCAGATTACACTTTAATACCAATTAAAAAGATAATCTAACCATATAATTAAATTAAATGAAAAAGCAGTTTTGATGTAAAATGCAGTATTTTTTCACTATTCATTAAAAAATGAACATTGTCAGAAAAATACCAAAAATTTATCCAATGTAAATTTCAATGTCCCAATCATAATGAATATGTTTATTTTGACAAATATAGATTATAAAATTGTCAAAAGTTTGATTTAAAAATGGTTTGCCATCAAAAGGCAGTAAGACAATCTTTTAGGAATATTAGTGTATTCCATGCATAAGATTGTATTTATTTTCATTTTAAGCCTCTAAAACACTATCTAATCATTAATAGACATAGATAAAAATATATATTATTCATTACTTACTTAGGATGTTACATCCTTCCCCCCTTTAGAAAATTGCGTCCCCGTAATTTATTTACTTATCAAATAAATGGGGGTACTTATCCCTCATTGCATTTTCAGATTCCCATGTTGCCTCTTCAATCATGTGGTTTTTCCAAAAAACCTTTACCTGATGAATCACCTTATTCCGTAACACTTGCTCCCTGTGGTCAAGAATCTGGACCGATTGTTCCTCATATGATAGGTTCTCTTCCAGCTGAACTACCTCTGGACTCAAAACATGAGATGGATCTGGCATATACTTTCTCAACATCGAAACATGAAAAACATTGTGTACCTGAGATAAACTCAGAGGTAAAACCACTCGCTAATCAACTGATCCAACTATCTCCAGAATTTCATATGGTCCAATGAACCTTGGACTCAGCTTTCCTTTCTTACCAAATCGCATCACACTTTTCCATGGTGAGACTTTGAGAAAAACATGATCACCTATCTCAAAAGAGAGATCCTTCCTCCTATCGTCCGCATAACTCTTCTGCCTACTCTGAGCTATTCTCATGTGTCTCTGTATCAGTTGAACTTTTTCTGCCAACTCTTCTACCAATTCTGGTCCCATCAACTTCCTTTCACCCACTTCATCCCAAAATGTTGGAGTTCGACACCGCTTCCCATGTAATGCCTCAAATGGTGCCATCTGTATACTGGAATGAAAACTGTTATTATATGAAAATTCAACCAAAGAAAGATGTTGGTCCCAAATTCCCTGATAATCCATAGAGCAAGAACGTAGCATATCCTCCAATGTCTGAATTGTTCGTTCTGACTGCCCATCTGATTGAGGATGAAAAGCTCTACTAAAATTTAATTCAGTACCCAACGACTTCTGAAGGCCTTTCTAAAAGTTAGAAGTGAACCTGAGATCACGGTCAGATACAATGGAGAGAGGAACTCCATGTAACCTAACTATCTCTTTAAGATACAAACGGGAAAGTTGATCTAGGGAAAAAGTATCTCGTATAGCAAGGAAATGAGCAGACTTGGTCAAGCGATCAACAATAACTCAGATTGCATTATTACCTCGAGGGGTCTTCAGCAATCCCACAACGAAGTCCATGGATATATTCTCCCATTTCCACTCTGGCACTGGTAAAGGCTGAAGCATCCCTTTCAGTAACTGCCGCTCCGCTTTAACCTGATGACAAGTCAAACACTTCACAGTAAAATCAGCAATATCTCTTTTCATTCCATCCAACCAGTAATACTCCCGTAGATCTCTGTACATCTTAGTACTGCCAGGATGAACTGAAAATGGAGAACTATGAGTTTCACATAACAACTCTCTCTTCAACTGTGAATCACAAGGCACACACAATCTCTTCCCAAATCTCAAAACACAATCATTATCAATGTTGAATTCAGGCAACTTACCTTTCTGAACCAGCTCTACCTTTTTCTGCAACTCACTGTCTTGCTTATGTGCTTGCTTGATTCTGTCTGATAGAGATGATCTCACTGATACCTGAAACAAAACAGAAGAAATTCCTACACCAACAACTTCTATGCCAATTTTCATCAAATCCTTAACCAAAGGATCACGTTCCAAACAAAATATTGCTAATGAAGCATTACTTTTTCGACTCAAAGCATCAACCACTTTATTTGCTTTTCCCGGATAGTAATGAATTGTACAATCATAATACTTGATTAATTCTATCCATCTCATTTGTCTCATGTTCAACTCTTTCTGAGTGAATATATACTTTAAACTTTTGTGATCAGCATATATTTCACACTTTACTCCATACAAATGATGCCTCCAAATTTTTAAAGCAAAAACAACAACAGCTAATTCCAAATCATGTGTAGGGTAATTTACCTCATGAGTTTTCAACTGTCGTGAAGCATAAGCAATTACCTGATCATTCTGCATTAAGACACAACCAAGTCCTTTCAATGAAGCATCACTGTATATAACAAACTCACCATTACTGGAAGGTAGTGCCAAAACTGGAGCATTCACCAATCTTTTTTTCAGTTCCTAAAAACAATCATCACATTCTTTTGTCTAGATAAACTTAACACCCTTCCGAGTTAGATTAGTCATTGGACTAGATAACCGTGAAAAATTTGTAACAAACCTTCGGTAATAGCCTGCCAAACCAAGGAAGCTACGAATCTCAGTTACATTTGTGGGTCTTGGCCAGTCTTCCACAACTTTTGTTTTTGCAGGATCAACAGTTATCCCATCTTTAGAAACAATGTGACCAAAGAAAGAAATTTGTTGCAACCAAAACTCACACTTGCTGAATTTTCCATACAATTTCTTTTCTTTTAAGGTTTGCAAGATAACCCTTAAATTTCTTTCATGCTCCTCTTTAATTTTAGAAAACACCAAAATATCATCAATGAAAACCACCACAAACTTATCTAAGAACTCATGGAAAATTCTATTCATTAAGTCCATGAATACAGCAGGTGCATTGGTTAGCCCAAAAGGCATTACTACAAATTCATAATGTCCATATCTTGTACGGAATGCAGTCTTCGGAACATCTGCTTCCTTTACCTTCAGCTGATGGTACCCCGATCTCAGGTCAATCTTTGAAAAATACTGAGCTCCCTGGAGCTGATCAAACAAATCATTGATATGAGGAAAATGATATTTGTTCTTAACAGTGATGTTATTAAAGGCTCTATAATCAATGCAAAGTCTCATTGAACTATCTTTCTTTTTAACAAATAAAACAGGAGCACCCCATGGTGATGTGCTAGGTCGAATGAAACATTTCTCTAATAAATCTTGCAATTGCTCCTTAAACTCTAAAAGTTCAATTTGAGCCATTCGATAAGGGGGTTTTGAAATTGGCTTAGCATCAGGAACTAAGTCAATGGTAAACTCAACTTCCCGATCTGGTATTATTCCAGGCAACTCATCAGGAAAAACATCAAGATACTCATTTACCACTAGCACATCATTAATCTGAACAATTCCTTTATTTTCAACGATGTGTGCAAGGTAACATTCATTTCCATCTTTTACAAGTTTCTTGGCCTCTTGATATGTTATCAATAGTAAGGGTTCATTCTTGTACACAAACTTAAAGTCTTTCTGAAAAGAAACTTCTTTAGCTCTACAGTCAATCTTAGCATGGTAAATAGAGTGCCAATCCATACCCAGGATAACATCAAACTCTACTAGAGGTAGAACAATAAGGTTTGCAAGTAGGTTCTTTCCACAGATAAGGATAGGAAGATTCTTATAAATTATTTTTGCCTCAAAATTTCCCCCAGGTGTTTTTACCAAAAGTTCAGGAGTCATTTCTTGAGATGGTGTTCCCATTTTACTAGAAAAGGTTTCAGAGATGAAAGAATGTGTAGAACCCGAATCAAACAACACACTGACATAATCTGAAACAACAAACAAAGTACCTGATACAACTTCATTTGAAGGCCCGACATCCACTGAAGTAGTTGCAAAGGATTTCACCACCCCTTTCTGCTTGTAGTCTAACTGCTTCACATCACTCGAGCTCTTTGTAGGACACTCATTTGCATAGTGACCCATCTCATTGCACTTATAACATTTCACTAACTGTAAATCAAATTTGGTCTTACCATCACCCTGATCTTTTTCAGTGCAATCACGAGCCTTATGTCCCATCTTACCACATCGGTAGCACTTTCCAGAATTCAGAAGACATTCCCCAGCATGCCTTTTTCCACATTTATCACAAACTGGAAACTTAGATTTCTTACCATCAGACTTTTTTGAAGAATTCTTACCTTTCTCCTGCCACCTCAGTCTCTTCTTCTGTTGGTTGTTATAGAACAATTGATCATTGAAAAACTCCATTTCCACCTTATCAGCACATCGAACAAGCTTTTCATAACTTTTAAACTCACGAGAAGCTAATGCCCTTTGATATTTTGTCTTTAATCCTGAGTAAAAACGATTGATTTTACTATCAAGGTCTCAGATAAAATTTAGAGCATACCTTGCCAATCGAGTGAACCTTTCTTCATAGGTAGCCACTAAGTCTTCCTCTTGCCTCAATTCCAAGAATTGTTTTTCCATCCTAAGTCGAACAGCCTTAGGAAAATACTTTTCAAGAAACATACCTTTGAATTCATCCCAGTCGAGAGCATCAATCTCATCAGCGTCCCTGATATTTTTAACTATTGACCACCACTGATCTGCTTCAACCTCCAAACAGTAAATAGAAAGACTAACCTTTAGATTTTCTAAACACCCCATGACATCAAAAATCTTCTCCAGTGCTTTAATACACCCTTCAACTAACACAAGGTCAGATGATCCTCTGAATGATGGGGGATGTTGCCTCATGAAATGTTCCACCACTGACATGTTCCTCTGCGGTTGATCTGGCTGATCTTGTGCATGGATACCACCACCATTTATCGCTTGAGTCAACTGCACCATTACTGTAACAAACTATTCAGTTCCAATTCCGACTATCTCAGGATGCTGATTCGGAAGGTTATTTCCTTCTGTATGCCTTCTTAGCACTGCTTCCCTGTTTACTCTACAGAAAACCATTCTGAACAAACATGTCTTAGATGAAGCAACATGGTAATCTTCAAATGCTATATCATTTCAATTTGACAATAAAAAAATATTTTTGGATAATCATTTAATAGAATTCTAACTCCTAAAGTTATCTAAACCGACCTTTGATACCAACTATAAGGCCCCAACCTTAAACATTACTAAATCATGAGTTATTACAAGATTACACCATGAGGATCTTTTCAGGTTTAGAGTTTTAGAGAATTAGATCATAAAACATGCATTACATTCCACATTTAAACAAAGTGGTTACATAAAAGATAGTATTCATTTTTCCCATCAACGGAAACATATTTAAAATAAAACATGGATTCTTTCTTGACACTTCCTTGAAACTATCATCATATCATGTACCTTTCCCTTGAACTGTGAAAAACATTTCAAAAAATACTTGGGATGAGCATAAAAAACTCAGTATGGGTTATATATAAAAAAAATATGGAAAGGAAACATGAGTTCATATATACATAAGAATGAAATCATACTTTACCTATAAAACATAAGCACTTTAACATACCTCATCAAATCATGAATAAATGATAGAAATCATAAGACATAAAGGTAACTTGAGGCATTCATAACATTCTTACGTAGGGAGTAACCCTCTTGGTTACGTTTGGAATACCCATCACAGTATATTCCCTAAATCTCTTCGGAGAAACCTTAACGTTTCACTCCTTCGCGTTACCCAATGCATTGGAGAGCTATATCGGGCTCACCCACCCTTAGTTTATCACAGAACCACCCGTCTTCATAATAATGCCCAAGAACCTCAACATAATCATATCACATAAAACATGCATAAAGGAAACATGACATTTCCACCTTTCAATCACAAGATATCAATACAAAACATTGATATACAAACATTATGAAAACCATTTTCAATACCAAAATAAAAGAAAAGTAAAACATGGTATTTATTTTTATTTAAAAAAAAGGTATGGCTTGTAGAGGAAGCCGAAACTCAAATAATGGTCACGACGGCGGAGAAGTCGTTGTCGCCGCATACGTACGACAAAAACATTCCCTTTTGTCGTTTAGTAAATGCTTCGTATAAAAAAGATTCCTTTTGAATAAATGTAAAAGTCAAAGGGGTTTATACACCGTATAAAATAAGGTTGTGTATAAAACAAAATATGCCTCAATGAAAGGAGATTGAGACGAAGTCCCATACCTCGGGTCCAACTTGACTCGGTCGTTCTTTGATCTCCTGAATAATAAATTTGAGTTAATTTTTACCTTCTTAAGAACCTTTTTCAAGTTCATTATTCCTTTTATATCACTTATTTCCATGTCATGAACACTATGTAATTATTTAAGTTAATAACGGTCGTTTTAACGATCATTGGTACTTGAGTCAAAAATAAACCCTTTATAATTACAAGTTGTTCATGTATCCATTATATCCAGAATGGTATTAATGATGTAGATATCATATATGTCATATATATCCAGTAAATGCATGCATTTATAATATTACATAATCATTTAGAGGTAAGAAATGAAATGCATCGTTCATGGAGATGGTAAGCCGTACGTACGCATGAATGCTACTTTCATTTCTATTTCGTATTTTATAGAATGGAATCATAATGATATAAAGGTATATTATAATTCCAGTTTAATATCATATATAATATCATAACTCCATCCTTTATATATCCCACATATGGTATTTAACGAATCAAATCACTTTGAGGGGGCGGTAGTCCGCACTTCCTTAAATGAAGATATCGCGTTTACCCATAATGGGAACCATAAAGGTATGAAAAAAATGAAAAATACAGAAGCTTAAAAAAAACATAAACATATTATATATCATATATAAATATAGTTTCATCTTAATGGCCACCTTTTAAGGTGTTATAATAATGTTGAACAATCATCGTTTCGGGAGGCAGAAATTCGCCATCCACTGAAACAGTATGTTATTTAACCATTAGATGTAGGTGTGTGTATGGGTAGCTCGAATCCTTCTTATAACAACATCCTAGTATAGTGAAGATACTGGAGTTGTTACAAAAGAAATGAATAAAAAGTGTTTAGGGGGTTGGAGAAGCAAAATAAAACAAAAGGACTCAAGTGAAGACATTACCTTAAAATCGGGTAACTCCCTTTGGTTTGAGCTCAAAGGCTTCCTTGGGAAGACTTCTGCCCAAAGTGAGGATTCAAGGAGTAAGAGAGGGAAGTGGATAGACAAAATGGGCATGGGTTGGCCGAGCCAAAGGCTTTGGGAGTGTGGGTAAGGAGGTAGAGGTGGGGGACTTTTATAAGAGGAGAGGATGGGAACTCTTGGAAAGTAAAGAAATGTTACTTTATTTGAAAATTATTTTTGGATTAAAAAGGTCCCACATTGATATAATTCAAGGATAAAGTGATAAGGGTTATAAATATACCCACCCAATAGGTTTTGGACATGTGTAGGTCTTAGATTTTACATTATCTTTCCATTTTATTTAAATCCTTTATTAATGAGGTAATCACTGCATCATCATGATGTCATAAATAATTTAATATATTTAATGTCTAAAAACTATAAAAAAAATACTATGATGTAGAAAATATTTATAGATTTCTAATGAATATTTATAGTTCAAAAGATCATTTATGTAGAAAAAATTAAAAATATTTTACTTAGGTGATTAATTCTTTGTCACATTTAACATTCTTTAAAAATAAAAAGACAAAAAGTCACTTTCTCACAAAAGTGATTCCATGGGGCCCCCAAGTTTGGCACAAGGCATCCCATGGTCGGCCATGAGACAACCAGTAGCCTTAGGACACATGTTGTGGTCTTTTTGTATTATTATGATATCATTTTATTATCTTTAACTACCTGATTACTCATTAATCAAGATAATTAGAGATAATTACCATCGTTACTATTTATAATGTCCAAAAATAAAAGAGTATTAATTACATAATTTGGACCTTATGATTCCAAATATTTAATTCATTTTACCAAATTCCAAACACATAAATTTCAATAATTGATTTTAAAATAATTCCCGTTGTCAAAACAAATAGCGGGTTTTTTTGAAACAATATCTATGAAAAGTTTGGCATTAGTTTATGACCAATTTCAAAGTGAAATTAATTCTAATGACCACCATTGTATTAAATGGTAAAAATATATTCATATTACACTTTATGACCAATTAAAAAGATAATCTAACCATATAATTAAATTAAATGAAAAAGCAGTTTTGATGTAAAATGCAGTATTTTTTCACTATTCATTAATAAATGAACATTGTCAGAAAAAGACCAAAAATTTATCCAATGTAAATTTCAATGTCTCAATCATAATGAATATGTTTATTTTGACAAATATAGATTATAAAATTGTCAAAAGTTTTATTTAAAAAGGGGTTGCCATCAAAAGGCAATAAGACAATCTTTTAAGAATATTAGTGTATTCCATGCATAAGATTGTATTTATTTTCATTTTAAGCCTATAAAACACTATCTAATCATTAATAGACATAGATAAAAATATCTATTATTCATTAATTACTTGGGATGTTACATATTATCCCTATGGAATAATTATTTCATTCTTGTTTCTCAAAAGAGGAAGGATTCTGAATATGACTCTAGGATCAATATGTCATTATGCCTACATTCTCAAAGCTGGGACTTTTAGAAAATTAGGATAGTTTTGGAAGAACTCCTATAATATCCTTTTTCCTATTAAGGCTAAATATAATTAGAATTACATGAAATATTCTCAGGGGGAGAAAAGAATTATTTATTCAATTATATATGTAAGATATAGGCCTGATGATGATGCTGAATCTCGACTTGAAGATGCTCATTTTTTATATGAAGGAGAATTACAATAAACATTCCCAAAGCTATTTATGAACATTAAAATGTATTTTAGAAAGAGGATCATGTGAATTATGTTGTTGAGTAAGAGGCTCCTCAAGGAGAACTTCATATGGAAGATGTCACTAATCTTGAAAGTCATTCTCTTATTGTTCCTAATATTTTTGTAATATAAGGCTTTATGATAAGAGATAGATCTGATGATGATAGTGAGCCACGATTGGCTATCATATAAGGTAAAAAAACTTCAAGGCACATTACTCAAGAGTCTTCTAACTATTATTATGAATCCCTAATTCAAAAATTCTTGAGATTAGAAAGTAAAAATTTATCATTGAAAAATGATTTGGAGGATGTGAAAAAGAAGTATGGATAACTAAAATGTACATCAGTACCATCCTCTAAATTATTAATCTTTGAAGAAGTCTAATTTTGAAAATTTGAAGCTAATGTTGTTGAGAGAATTTCATTATATCAATGATAGTCAGTAAGCTTAAGACTCTCCTCCTCATTCTACATATCATGTTTTGATATAGATATTCTAAGTTATAACTACAGTAATTTATGAATTAAACAACTTGATACACACTCTTTAATTCAACAATTTTTATACTAATGTTCTATTAGAAAATCAAATATATTTGGTGATCCATTTGACCTCTAATGAACCCGGTTTGGGGCCATTTACTAATCATGTTAGAGAAATATCAACATCCTCTATTCATTCTAAAGAATATATAAATAATTTTTTAAATGGAAATTTGGTGGGAATATTGAAGATGGTAAAATAAGTAAGGAAGCTCCTACAATAATCTATGGATTTCCTCAACCACTATTTTTAGATTTTGTTGGTGAAGATCAATAAAATTCATAATGTTGTCAAATCTGCTCCACATCTGGATACAGAAACAACCACTCATGTAAATTCAGATCAAGAGAAACAATATGACCAAATCCCATCATTTTGATAACCTCTTTAGATATTTTTGGGGGTGTACTCATAAATTTTACAAAACATTTGATCTGCATGTTTATTTTATTTTACTTTTTTATATGTGAATTTTATTTCAATTTCTATATGATTTCTATTCAAACATACACTAGCAAATCATATATCTTTTTTTTACTAATAGTAGACTATAACATTCATGTATATAGTTCAATGATAAATTAACTATGGTTACCTAAATTATTCTTTAAGAATGTTATTTTTTTTATCAAAAAAGGGGGAGAATATTTAAAACACATATTTTTGGGGAATTATTTAAATATTTTTTATATATTTTGATATTTTCATTTTAATTGAAATAGTTTTATGAAATCGAACTGAAATATTTTCTTTAAAAATATTACAACTCCTATATTTTATGTTATTTATTTTATGAATTTTTTGATCACCAAAAATTGGTAGATTGTTGTCAATGTATTTTCTCAATAATACTCTTTATCTTATATTTATTTTGATGATTAAAAATACCCTTCTTTGTTTACTAATAAAATTGAATTCTGTATGTTTCAGCAATTTAATCCATGATTTTGTTCGTATTTCTGACGGAATAAAAAGTTATGAGATGTGTTACTGAAAGACTATTCAAACCCTACATTTTCAAAGTGAATATATGGATCATCATCTATAAACTACACTAATATAGTTCATCATTCCTATGCTATGACGATCTATTTGAATGTGGAATTGAAACCATACACTGGATATTAAGACTATGTATCAGCAACCCTCTGTTTGGTGAATCATCAAGTTTATGGTATATCTACCCTACACTGGAACAAAAAATCACTATTCATACCTTATGTTTGGGAAATTTGAATGTATGGTTAATCAATTCTATGTTTGGATTGTTATGCTAAAAAGATGAACGTATGGATCATCATCTCTATGTTAATTTTATCCTTACGTTTCACATAGATGAAATTGTGGTTAAGGAACTATGAATTGGAATGAACCCTACTCTATGAAAGGGTAGTCCATTGCTATGATTTTGTACCTTACATTATCTATTAAACATCTGTGTTTTAAAGTCAATATTTTATCAGAGATTCTTACAATGGACTTGAGTGAATTTTTGGCTGATTGAAAAATTCTCTTTGGCTGATTCCAATATCACTGTGATCGATTCAAAGACTTGTATTCAACAGATTAAATATCTCCCTTTCCTAAGGGATATTATGAATCCCCTCATTAATTCTAATTGGAATTTATACGATCCTTCAGGTGATTTTATTGGATCTTGAACATCAAAGAAAGATGTATAATATATATATTCAAATTCATTTTCTATTGAAATACATGAGGATAAATTCACATATAATTCTATATTCTAGTGAATATCTTTTACAGTGATATTATAGTGAATGATTGAATCTGAAGAGAGACTACATATTGGAGGCATACATGTTCAATCTCCTACTGTAGTACGTTTACATCAGTTGTGTGTTTTTTCTTTTATCAAAGATCTTTCACAACCATGATTTATTTAGAATTATTACTTCTTGAATTTTTTCATTTTTGAATAATAATAACAATATATTATAAATTTATAATAATTTTATTTTTAAGTTTAACATGTACCTTCAAATCAATGTATTTTTATTTATTATAGTATTAAATGTGCATACTTAGTTATGGTGAAGTGTCAACTTCTTATAAAAATCTATGGAAAATCAGTTCCCTATAAAAGAACAATAATGCTTTGTTTAGCCTTATTTTTAACATTATCAACTACCTGCACTTAGTTGTGGATTTTCGGTCTTGTGATAAGTGGACCAATCTAGTGAAATTCACCTAGCTCACGGAGCGATAATTTGGTGGAGTGGACTATGGGATATTTGTTCCCTGAACCACTATAAATATAATTTGTTTTCTCTTTCTGTTTTTTCCACAAATAATTATTCATATAGAATAAAATGCACATATCAGCCTAAATCATAAAGGTATTCAAAATCCATAATTTTAGAAGTTTATCAAAAAGACACAATTCACCCCTATCTTGTGTTATATTTTTATTGTTTTGACCTAACAGTTATCACATTAGATGATCCATATCTTTTCCAATTCTTCATATAATTGCATTAATTGTCATAATTTACATTACAATTAATGTTTATAAAGAAAATTTTCTTATTTATAACTTTTCAGTATTTTTTTATAATATATCCATTTCCTCATCACACTTGTTGTCACATTCTCTCAAATTGTACTATCAGTTTTAATTACTTATTTTTATCTTGAATATGAATATTTAAATGAAACAATTTTTTTAGTATATAATCATCATTATTTACCTTTATCTATTATCTATACATAATAATCATCCAAAAAAGATAATTTACTGGTAGTTTTTTATTGGTGCATGACTCACGGATAGAGACTCTAATGCCACAACAAATGTCTAGTGGAAATATCAGGATTCTCATCAATTTACCTTCATCATCCACTATATATAAATTTTTATTCATTGTGTTTATTATCGTATCAAACCAACAATACATGTCTGAAAAAGGTTAATTATAATTCAATTTGGATGTATCATACTAAATATTATATATATTTAAAGGTATTTTCATCACATTAGATGTGTCTTGATGAGATACAGAGAGGGTATCCAAAATAAGATAAGCATTATCACATGATGATATTATATTAAATTAATATAAAAATAATGCATAGTTGTAAGAATTAATATATTTTCAGTTTGAATCAAAATATTCTTTAGAAATAGAATCCCCATCCTTCTAGAAGTTTTTGTATTATAATATTTATCTTAAATAGATCCGCATATACTAAATCGTATAATCTAAAGATGGATTTTATTTTTTTATCTTGAGAATAATTTTTACCATTAAAATAAGGAGGTCTATTAATAGAATAAACTTTATACCTAGCCTCCATTATATTAAATTAGAAAATTGAAATTAAATAGAACATTAAAACTCAATTTGATCAGAATAAATATAAATCAAATAGAAAAAATTATTTGAAACGAAATGTTGGTCACAATTGACAATTGAAGGGAGTGTTTAATTGAGTTTCAAAGAAAAATTTCTATTAAAATGATTTCAAAAACCAAATCGACAAATTCATAAAATATTTCCCACTGAACTAAAATAATATAAATATATAATTTGATCTTTCAAAAATACTCTTAAAAGATTGATTTTAACTCAGTTAAAATAATTTTAAAATCTCTATAACTTTTTAAACTAATTTATTAGAATAAAAAAATTATATAAAGAAAATATTTTAGTTAACTATAAATGTAATGATTTTTTATACAATTTATATTATATAGAATGTTTTGTTTTAATAATAGAGTGCCACAAAATAGATAATACATAATCTGGAAAAAAGAGGTTTTGTATCAAGTTGAGAACTTGTCTTCTCAACATGGAAATTAGCTTATACCAAAATTTTTATTATAAATAAAATACTCCAGAACCTAGAATGGGTTATATATAACAACACAAAAGGATTTATAGGATATAATAATACTATTATATAGTTCTAAATTAGAGAATAAAAATATATCAACTACACATAAGAAGTCTAGGATACACAACCTCTTCCACATTTATATATTGGAGTAAATGAAATACAATAAGAGAGTGTGAGTATTAGACTATCCAATATAGTATAAGAGATACATCTAATTTATATTCAACATAAATCACACACATAATAGATGTAAGAAAAATAGAGTTAGAGAATGATAGAGTTTAGTACATCCAAGTATGTGGCTTTGTTCTCATGTAGGATATTCTCTTCTTCTCATTGTCCTTTATTGGTCTGGAATTAAAGAATCAAGATGACAAGATTTTATCTAATGATTTATTTAAGTTCATGAAATAAAAGTGTTGTATATGATAAAAAAATACTTCTAATTTTTCTTCTTCATTTAATATATGATATCTCTATATGACTCAAAGACATGATCATCCTCACCATGCATCTTCTATATTTTTAAAAAGGTGGAAGCATTCTTTTAAAGTATCCATTGAGAAATTGCCATTGAAGATCCACTTAATTTTGTATGAAATATTTGTTCAATAAATTATTCTGACTAGAATTTAATTCTATACATAAAAGTATTTTAATTAATCTATTTTATAATATAAAACATAATTTTATGTATGGTCTCTTTAAGGTGTTCCACGTCTGCATTCCACATTGGTGGTAATTTTATGATGTTCCACATTAGAAACTAATATTAATTCATTACTTATACATTTATAGTTGAATTCACAAATAGCTCATAAGGTAGATTTCTTGATCTTACTAATGATCAGATCATACTGGTGGTCGATCGATTTAACTCATGGTAGATATCTGTATACATACAGTCGATAAAATATTTTACAATATTCTAACATCAAATCATAATATCTTCATTTAGTTTTGTGGTTGATTGTATAATTTTTCACATATCCACATTTAAGATATGGTCTATCCATTAGTTGGTGAGAATTTTAAATGGCTGGGTTACTCCCAAAAGGTTTTTTCATTGATCTGTTAGATGTGTTTTCAATCTACGTATCATACAACTGCTCCATGCCATTGTAAAAATAACAAAATTGTGGAAATTCATTAAGATACTAGGCATTGTGTCTTTTTTTCCTGGTGTCTACTCTAGAATAACTTACCATCGATATATATATATTGTGTGGTCAATTCCAAACATAGATAAATTTTCTCTATTTCTGAGAAATTAAATTATCATTCAGAAAAAAATGATAGATTATAGATAACATAAACATTATTTTCTATTATTAAAATGTTGAATTGTAGTACTAAGCCAACAATTTATATTAGTGCTTACAAAAAGTTCCAATCAAATCCTCTATTTTCTGCATTAAAATAATAATTGAGGAGAAATAACACTTTTATTATCTATTTCTTAACACTAATAAATTATCACTTTTATCAATGATAAATAACACATGCACAAGTGGTATTTCTCAGCGGTTATGTTTTAGTATAGTAATAAAGAAAATCCTAACTATTTTTAATCTAATATTGACAAAAATGTAAAAAAATGAATATAAATGATATAATAACTAATATTAATTATAAAAATAAAAAATTATTAAAAATAACTAATACTAACTGCCTAAATAACAAAATTAATAAAATATTCCCTTTAAATGAATTAATTATACATATTACAAAAATAATGAAATATTAAAACTTAATAAATTAATATTTATAAATAAATATTGAAAAATGAATAAATTATAAAAATTGTAAATATTTATTATTATTAATAATTAATAAATAATATTGAAAGAATGAATATAAAAAAAATTAAATAAATATAAGAATATTAAAAATCGTGAATTCATAATATTTGTTACGTAATTAAGAAACACCTAAAATAATGAATAAATATTAATAAATTATTAATATTAGTAATATAATTGAAAAAATTATTAAAAATAATTAATATTAAAAATTTAAACTAAAAAAATATTAAGTAATTAATTTAAGTTAAATAATTATACAAATAGCTAACGTATTTTAAATATTAAAATTGAATAACTAAATTAAATAAATATTAATCAAATTAATTAAAAATATTCAAATATAGTAAATAAATTTGTATAAATAATTATTAAAAAATGAATGAATTATTAATAAATATAAATTCCAATAAATATTAAAAATTAATAAATAATATTAAATGAAATAATTTTCTATTATAAAATTAAATTTCATAATAAAAAATTATTTTAAAAATTTATTTCATAAGATTAATTAAATGAATTATAAACTCATATAAAATAAATAAATAATATATATTGTATAAATAAAATATTATTAAAAATTAATTAAATTATGTATTGGAATTACAAAAAAATTAAAAGATACCTCTAAATAAATTAATTTTATAGATTTCAAAATTATAAAATATTAAAACATTATAAAAAATGAATTAATACTAATTAAATAAATTTAAATCATATTGAAAGTATTAAATATTAGTAAAAAATGTATATAAGTAAATATAATGAAATCAATAAATCCCAAAATATATAAAAGAATATAAATATTATAAATGAATAAATAATATTATTTGAATGAATATTAAAAATTAATAAATAAAAAATATATTTAAAAAGTGAACATAGAAAATAAGTTACATTAATTAAAAAAACATAATAAATAGAAAAAAATGAATAAATAAATAATATGAGACCTATAAATAAAAAAATATTTAAAATTAATTATATTGACTATAAAAATTTATAAAAATTAAAATTGATTAAAATAAATAAATTATATTAATTTAAATCATATTAGTAATATTGAAAAATAATAAATGAATATGAATAAATATTAATAATATAAATTACAAATATGTTGAAATTATTAAAACATATTAAATAAATATGTATATTTTTAAATAAATTTTGAATTTATAAAAATATCAAAAATTATATTTATAAATAATAAAAATATCATTACGAAATGAAAGAATATTAAAAATGACTAAATAAAAACAAATAAATTAAAAAAAATATCTTAAAAAAGTTATTTCATTACATTTGTTTAAAGGTAAGGGTTGAGGCCCCATTATTAAAACAGAAATAGAAGTGATGAAGATGATGTCAGATGGAGAAAACAACCTCATAAAATATAGATCTGTCAGAGACAAAATAAATTAATCTCATCGTGGGAGAAAGTCCCTCATTATGACATGTCCCCTAATTAATTTGACCACACCCACAACATTGACCTCTTCGATGGGGACCTATTCTCTAAGTGTTCTCACATTGCCAAAGTCATTCATAGTCTTTCTATTCGTTTGACTGACACTCAAAATCTACTATTTAAATTGTTTCCCTCTTATAGTGATTACTAATCCAGACATCCTCATTTTCTATATACTCCATCAATTGGATCTACATTTCATAAGAGCTAACATAGGTCTCCTCATCCCTAGATATTTCAATATAATTTTTGAGTGATTCAAGCAATGCATTAACCCTTCCTTTTTCCTTCCTTGAGAGGTCTCCAAGGTTATTAATCCAGTCATGTATTCCAAATAAATTGGATGCATCCACTTGTTACTTATTTATGATTTCATGTCTTGAATACTAACCACGAGACATGGAAAATTTCATATGTTCACATGATAATGAATCAAAAGAATATTTGAATTTCTGAACTAGAGGACCAGAAGTACTGGACTTTTAAGTTGGAACAAGGTCCATAGGAGATCCAACTATTGATGTAGCTATCTTGGGGATGTTATAAGATCATGTTAGATCCACCACATCCTTATTTTATATAAATAAAATTGATGTGTCATCATGAATTAAAGGTTTACCACCTAATAATTTTTTTGGAGAATCCAACAGATTAATAGATTTTACCATAGACAACCCAATAGGAGAACCACTGTTGGATACCTCTATCCGGTAGAGGTCATGATCAATATAATGACATAAAATTTTCTCTATACATTTATCTTGATAAGGTACTGGATGGTATTTCTTAATATTGGATCCATTTACTGATGAAAAAAACATTTTCATCTTACTCATGTGACCCTTTATGGTGACTAGTTTTCTATCTAGCAATAAATGATGAATATCCATGATTGGACCTTCACATTCACCATATGATTGACCACTGAGGGAATCAAATTGATTTCCATCCTCTATACCAAGAGATTGTAAATATCTAAAATAGTGTGATTTTATCTCCTATACTGTTACATCCACCCAGGATCTATGATATTAATAATGTGCGAAGACACGACTTAGTTCTTTCTCATGTGGTGTTTGATGAAAGCTAACATCCTCTGCAATATGTTTTTTCCTAAGATATAGAGTCCCATCACGATTGAGGCTCCTTATATATTCTATTCCTACCTTTTGAACTCAATAATATCATTATAAATTAGAACCTTTTCCTCTAATCTATGCTTATGAATTTCAATATTAATTTGAGTCTAAATGTCCAAAGTATCAAGTTCACTAGACCATATAAGATCTTACCTAGATTCACATGATATAATTGGCTATTTAGGTACATCTATAGCCTCACATAATTATATTCTAGGAGAAAACATGACCAAATGGACCTCTAAACCATAATCCTCAATGGATATATCCTTGTGGAAATCCCCTTTTGAGTGTCTAAGAGAACTGGAAAAATATATAAAAATTCATACCCCTCTCATACTCAATAGTAATGTGATTAATAATAAGTGGAATGGAGAGAATTACATTTTCAATAACATTAGAACTGAGATAAACCTCAACCATTTTTATATAATAGTAACCAAATCATAATTTCTTAGTATATCTATCTATCTAGATAGGTTCCCCAATTGTGATATTAATATCTTGTAGCATCTTAATATATGAAAGAATACAATTAAAGTCATGTAATATTATCCACACATGAGAAAATTCATTCATTTTCTATAAGACATTGATATCCTGTCTCAATTCATGATGGTGGAGTTAGTCGGGCATTAAGAATAGAAAACTTATACTCTATGTGCATTGTCTTGTCTCATCTAAATAACAAATGTTGTGTAAAATTCCATGGCCAGAAGATATATAAATGTAATATTATAAACCCAATATAAATGAATCCCTCCAAACTAGGTCATCAAGCATATATGGATTCTCACCTTTAGGGATGACAAGGCTCACAATTAGGGTATTTTTTCAAATAAATAACATTTCTAAAAAGGATTGTGAACTAGATTAAACACTGCCCAATGAAACCTTTATATGGACACCTCTAGTGAGAGAGCCCTTGAATAAATATAGTTATAAAGTCAATCTTGAGGGTCTAGTTACCACTATTCATATTGAGAAGGGACCTCCAGGATTCCTTTACTAGGCTAGTTATTCCAGATCCGGATGGGTCTCCTCTTGGTGAGTTACCTGCAGAACACAAATTCTAGAAGTCTTGGTAGTAGGGGTATAATTTTTTAAATAATATAGAAACATATAAATTGAAAATTTTAGTAATAAAATACCTCATTAAGTTTTTGAGGAAGAAGTTCCTTCTAGTTCCTAATAATTTTGATGGATTTCAATGGGTTGTGAGGAAAATGAGAAATTACAGTTAGAGACTAGATTGGAAAATTCCCTCATAGAACCTTGAAACTCTTTTATAGGAACTAACATGGAATTTTTATCCCAAAATTAGTTTTTATTATCCATTTATATAGATATATGTATAGCCCTAATAGTTCTTTTCTATTAGAAACCATGTTGTAAAACAGGGACATGAGATTGATTGCATTAAAATTAGTCTTTCAAAATTGTTTCTCAATTGGATAGATGGTCCATATATGTGGTACCTGTATCATTTGTAGTGATGAATTAGAATATTTAGTGGTTATATTTTCAAAAAATGACATAACTATTTTGATCTGAAAAAATAAATAACCAGAATAAATCTTTGTGAGCTTCTATGGATGACATGGTTCATGTGACAAGTGGAGATATTAAGATATGATAAAATCACTCAACAATATGTTATAAAAACATATTATATTTTAAAAAATACATATTATTATTGGTGTGGAATTCAATGAAATCTTATACCACCATGAGAATCAAGGAAATTCTAGGTAGAATTATTCTTTTCTTCTAGAATTATGGCATAAATTTATTCACTATGGTCTCCTAGATGAAGGCTTTATTAGGATTCTTTTTACCTATCCTCCAGAATATTTGATAAACCTTCTAGATTTTTGGCTTCAAGCAACTTGGAATCTTTGTTCAATAAGTATGAGGTCTCTCATTTCCCTCAAATTCCAACTGATAAATTCCCTATTTTCATACAATATCAAATCATTCCCCATTATGAAAGGATTCTTTGGTGATCTAGATTTGAAATCATGTTTGTAACATCCTGAGTTATTTAAAAAGAACTATTTATTTAATTATTAGTATTTGTTTTAATTAATCAATAATTCAATGTATGTAATAATTATTTGAAAAAAATAATAATTTAATAAATAATTTTTTAATAGACAATTTTATAATATAATGATTTTGAAAAATTATTAATAGTTATAAATACATTTTGATATAATCAACAAAATTTCAGTTTTTATTGAGGATTTTTAAATGAATTTATAAAAATATATATTATTTTTAAAGAGTAAACATTAATAAAATTTCATTAAAATTATATTATTTATAAATCAAATAAATTATTTTAGATTTTAACCTTATTAATTAATATGAATTATGTAATTTAGAATAAATAATTTTTTAATTTTTAAAATAAATAAATTTTAATGTTTTATGAATATAATAAAAATATGAAATTATTTGAGAAGTACAATTTTTTTATTAAAATTATTTTGTAATATATATATATATATATATATTAAATTAACATATATGTATTATAAAATTCATTATTATAATTGAAAAAATAATTTTATATTGATTTGTATATATATAAGTATATAGAACCTTATATAATATATGTTTTAGTTTATATAAACAATAAATAATCACATGATTTAAAAAAGAAATAGAAAATGGAAAGTGATGTGAAAATCTAGTTTTGAGTTGATCGGTGTGAGGTGGAGGGTTCGTTATTAGAAGTGGAAGGGAGAGCAATAAAAGCAGATGAGCCTAGTTACTAGGATTTAATGAAGGAAAATGAAGCTTTGTCTTTAGGGAGATAAAGGTCGGTTGAGGTCAAATGAACGAGTTGGGAGAGTGAGTTTCAAAAGAATTGTGAGAACAATCATGGTTTACTGTTTTTGTCTTCATATCTGAGGTATACGATAAATAAGAATTCTAGATCTAGATTTTCATTACGTGGATTTTTTGAACGTGATTTTGGGGGAAAATGACTATTGGATTTCTAGATCTCTTTGTATTGAGGTGTTCAAAGGTAGGAGTTTGTTAGAATCTTAATTTTTCTTTAAGTCCCTATTTTTTTATCTATGTCATTCCTATGTCATTGTAAAAACATTAGTTATTTTTATGCCTATTTTAAATTTATGAGCTATTTTTTAGTAGTCCATTCATATTTTGATAAATTAGTTAATTCTTCAATGTTGACTGTAATGAATAACCATCTCAAGTTTTTCACCTTTTTATTCAATGTTAGCACTAATTTGTAACTATTATCATTGGATAATGATTCATTCATTAAATGAGTGATTATTCGGTTTAGAGATGTTGACTGCAACTGAAAATGAGTTGAATTTATTTTTTTTAATTCATTTCCCTGGCCTTCAAAATTATATTATTTGTTGAGAAGTTTCTACAGTGAAGTAATTTTCTTATGGAATAAATAAATCCCATGGTCACTTTTGTTTTCTATTTTCATATTAGTTTGTTTGGATATATCACATAGAGGAAGTCAAGAAAGAGGATTATGGACTTGTTCTCTTTTCATTATATTTTCCACTTCTAAAACATTTCTAGACAGTATAATGGAAACAAGTCTCCTGCATTTGGAATAAAGTCATTAGTACATAGTTTTTTTAAGGGAGTGTCTATCAAAAAAAAATTTAATTAATATTTTATGTTTAATATTTACTTATATGGGATATCTTATCTTAATAATTTCCAATCATTTACATTTTAACAGTGATTAAGTTTTTTCCAAATAATTATTTACTTATATTTTTGTATGGGAAAATTATTTATTCAAAAGATTGTTTATTTGTTTTATTTAAATAAAAATTAAACATGTTCTTTAGTTTTTAAAATTTGAGAATTTTTAGTAAGGGTTATTTTGAAATTTTTTCCAAGATACTATTCTGAATTTTTTCGAATTAGTGTGGGATAGTTTTTTTTAATTATTTTAAAATTTATGCTTGTATTTTTATAAATCAAACTTATTTTTTGAGGTTTTATTTTTTCTTATGATTTATTTATCCAATATATATAAATAAATATATAAATATATGTATATAAATATATATGAAAATATATACTAACCTCTCTTTTTATTTTATTATATTTTTATGAAAAAGGTTGTTTTAAATGTATACTTAAGGGATTCATATAAATCCATCATATGCATATATGTAATCTTTTAATTTTATTATTAAACAAATAATGTTTTTACTAAGGTATATATATACATATATAAAGGATTTTATTTTAATATATTATTTGGATATTCAAATTATGATTCATTTGAATTAATATAATTATTTTTGATTAATTAATTATTTAGGAATATATAAAAAGTTATTATTTATGGAATACTATTAATTTAAATGATTAATCTATATTCATGTAATGAACATATTGTGATTATGAACATATATAAAATATTATTTTTTATAGAAATTCATACATGCATACACATATATAGGTATATATATGCATAATCATTGAATAAATTCTATATAAATTAAAACTACATATACAAAAATTATTATTAGAATATGAATGAAATATTCTGTACATGGATGTTTACCTTAAATAGAATTATGAAAATTAAGTGTATCAATAGATTTAGTTTTTCCAAATTTAAAAATTCTTATGAAGGTTACTATATATATTTATATAAATATAAGTGAATGGTTGTTTATGAAAAAAAAGTGGAAAACTATATATAAGTAGTGCAAGATAAAAATGTTTTTATGAAATCTGATGCTTGAACATTGTAAATTTGGTAGGGAATGGGGAAGTGAACCAATACTTTAGTAAGTGGTTAGGTCTAGACAGACTTCATTGTTTTCAAGTGACCACATTTGTTTTGTTCTAAGAAATTGCATATTATTTTTTCAAAAACCAATCAAATATATATAAATAAAATTTTAAAAGTAATTATTTTCAAAACTGGTATAGTATTTTTAATGAGTAAGTAATTTTTAAAACGTTTCTAAATAGTATATATACATGTAATTTTTTAAAGTTTTTTTAAAAGTCTAATCAGAATCATTTCTCAAAATCATTTTTATAAAATATTTCATTAAAATAATTTCAATGATTTTAAAAACCCTTTCTAGGAAATTAAATTCTCGTCCCATGTTTTTAATATTTTTTGTAGGAATTATAAAAACTCTGAAGCAAAATATCAATATTTTTGGAGTTAGCATGCGTGGATGCGTAGTAGGCATCAATTTTACTTTTTTAACTATGATAAATAAAAGTTATTGTCTAATCATTTAGATCCAAGATTGGTAAAAGGTCTTAGATTATAATAAGTATTTTGTAATTGTTCAAGTACATTTTTATAAAAAAAATTACACATCATTTTCTATAATTGAACCCAGTAGTGTGGGTTTTGTGTGTTATAATTTTTATCAGAGAAATGGTCCTAAAAAATTGGGATATTAGATGTTATTTTTTGAGGAAAAAAATCTACACGATTGATTTTTCTTTAGATAATTAACTCCCCTTATAAATTCTTTAATTCATAAGATTAAAATTTAGAATTTTATCATATATGAGGACTAAATTGCTCGGGAAAAAAATAATTTAAGGGGGGAGATTGTACCATCCCGAGTTATAGTAAAAAAGAAATAATTATTTTATAATTATTTTTTTAATTAAAAAATAATTCAATGTTAGTTATAGTAATGGAAAATAAACATTAATGTACCAAATAAGTTTTTACTAGCTAATTTTATCAAATAATTATATAAAAATATTAATAACAGTAGTAAATATGTTTTTGTATAATCAATAGAATTTTATTTTTCCTTAGTATTTTTAAATCAATTTATAAAAAATATATATTATTTTTAAAGAAAAAGAATTTATAAGATTTCTTAAAAATTAAGATGATTTATGAATAATATAAATTGTTTTATATTTCAAAATTTTCAATTAATATGAATTATGAAATTTTAAATAAATAATTTTTTAATCATTAATATAAATTTATTTTCAGGTTTTTTTAATATATTAAAAATAGGAAATTATGTGAAGAGTACTATTTTATAATTAAAATTTGTTTTATAATATATATATATATATACTTAATTAAAGGAGATGTATCATAAATTTATGTCTTATAATTTCAAATCTAATTTTTTATTAATTTTTTATATATATAACTAACCTTATATAATATTTGTTTTAGTTTATATTAAAAAACAATGAAATGATTTTTTTTAAAACAAACACAATGAAATAAAGATGTTAAAATACGGTTTTGAGGGGATTAACATGATCTGTAGGGTTCATCTTTGGAAGAGGTAGGTCTAGTGGAAAAGGAAGTTAGACATATTTATGAGACCTAAATGAGGTAAATATAAGTGTTTTCTTTGGGGAGAAGATGGTTGGACGAGGTCAAGGGCATGAGTTGCACAAGTGAGTTGCAGATGAATTATGATAATAGGCTTGGTTTAGGGTTTTTATCTTTAGATGTGTGGTTGAATATGAGTAAGAAATACAGATCTAGATCTATGTTGCATGGAGGTTTTAAATGATATTTTGTGGGAAAATGACTTTCTTCTTTAAAGTCAATTCGTTTTGTGGTTCTCAGAGGTAGGAGTTTTTCCAAAAAAAAAATTGTTTCATTAAGTCCCTATATTTTTGATCTATGTCATTCCAAAGTCATTGTCAAAACAATAGGTAATTTTTTTTGACTATTTTAAATGTCTAAACTGTTTATTTCAACAATTTCTTCATGGTTGTAAAATTTATTTTGTTCTTTATTGTTGACTACGATGCATAACCATCTCAATTTTATTTCCACCTCTTAATTCATTGTAAGGATCAATTTGGAACTATTTTCTTTATCCCATGATTCATTCATTGAATGATTCAATTTTTTGTTAATAGATATAGAATGTATCTAAAAATGAGTAAAATTTATTTCTTCTTTCGTTTCTCTAGAATTTTGAATTATATTGGTTTTTGAGTAGCTTTTGCAGCAAACTAATTTTTATCTAGAATCAATAAATCGCATCTTTATTTATATTTTATATTGTTATATAATTTTGTGTTGAGATACCACATAGATTAAGGTATGTAAGATGGTTATGGACCTGTTATCTTTTCATAGTCTTTTCCACTTCTGAAAATTTTCTAGACAGTATAAGGGAAACAAGTCTCATGTAATTGGTAGAAAGTCATATGCACAAGGTTTTGGTAATTTATTTTCAATGAAATGTTTTATAATTAATATTTTATGTTTAATATTAACTTCTATGTGATATATTATCTCAATTATTTCCATTATTTTACATTTTAAGTGTGAGTAATTTTTTTCAAATAATTATTTACTTAGATTTTAGTAAGGGATTTTTTTTGGAAAAAAAATAACTGGTTTCTTTAAATCAAAATTAAACATGTTTTTTTGAAATTTTGATAAGATTTAGTAAGTCTTACATTAAATTTTATTCCAAGCTAATATTATTATTTTTTGAATTAGTATGAGATTATTTGTTTAATTATTTAAAAATTATGATTTTATTTTTATAGTTAAAACATTTTTTGAGGGTTTAATTTTGTTTTATAATTTATTTTACCCTGATATATACGTAAAGTATATGTGAAAATATATACTAACCTTTCTTTTTTGTTTTATGAATTTTCTATGAAATTTTTTGTTTTAAATTTATGTATTAAGGGATTAATATAAATCCATCATATGGATTTATATAAGGGATTAATTTTATTATTGAACGAATCATATTGTTTTAATATATATATATATATATATATGAAGGGGTTTTTTTTCAATTAATATTTACATATTCAATTTATGATTTAGTTGAATTATAATAATTATTTTTGATTATTTTTTTATTTATAAATATACATAAAGTGATTATTTATGGAATATTATTAATTTAAATCATTGATCTACATGAATTTCATACACATATCAAGATTATGGCCATATATCATTGATTTTTTTCATAGCACTTCATACATGAATATGCATATATATATGTATATACATATATTCATAATAAATGAATAAATATTACATTTATCAAAACATCCAATAAAAAAATATCTTTATCATATTATGAAAGAAATATTATTTTCATGGATGTTAACCTTCAATGGAAATTTGAAAATTAAAAGTATAAAGAGGTTTAGTTTTCCATGATTAACAATTCTCATAATGGCTAATATATATATATATAAGAGAATGATTTTTTATGAAAAAAATCAGGGAAATGTATAAACAAGTAAGGCATGCTTAAAAAGAATTTATGAAATCCATCACTTGAACTTTGAAAATATGGTAAGGAATTGGGAAGTGAACCCATCACTCAGTAAGTGGGTAGGCCGAGATAGCCTTCATTATTTTCAAGTGACCTCATGTGTTTTGTGTCAATATATTGCTTATTAGTTTTTCAAAAACCAGTACAATATGTTTAAATGAGATTTTAAATGTAATTATTTTAAGCATAGTCATAATATTTTTACAGTGTATGTAATTTTACAAATGTTTTCAATTGTTACTTATAAATTTAATTTTTGAAAGTATTTTCAAAACTATATACCGAATCATTTATCAATGTCGTTTTATAAAAAAGATTAAATTAAATAAATTTAAATGATTTTAAAAACCCTTACTGGGAATTTGAATGCTCATCCAATGTTTTAAATATATTTCGTAGCAATCATAAAAACTATAAAGATGAATATTAATGATTTTTGGGTTAGAGCATGTAGAATTGTAGTACTTATTTATTTTATTTTTCTTAACTCTGATAAATGCATGATGTTGTCTAATACTCTAGAACCCAGACTGGTAAAAGGTCCTGGATTGTGATATGTGGTGTGTAATTTTTCAAGTTCTTTTAATAAAAAAATTAAACAATATTTTCAAGCGTTGAACCTAAATGTGTGGGTTTGGGTTGTTATAATATTGCTTTATAATAATATCTCTTGGGATATTGTTAATACTAATTTTACATACTCTAAAGGAGAGGTCTACGACCCAACTAAATGGGTAGCTAATAAGCTATAGAACAAGGGTCTTCATCATTATATGAATTTCAATCAAAGGATTTAATGTATTGAGGACTCCCTTAGGAGATGTTATGTGGGACCCACATTTAAAATTACATGTAGGGTAAAATAAGTTTACAATAGAATTAGGGTGATTCCATGATAGATAGTGAAGGATATTTGTATATTAGATCAAGGGAGTATTTAACCAAATATGGTGACTAGAATACCAACTACATTCATCCAAAGGATTTGTTAATAAGAAGAATGAAATTAATTTGTAAATTATTGACTGATATTGGAAGCTACACTTATATAGGGGTAATGATTATAGATATGATAATGTTATTTTATATTTATATATTTAGATTTGATAGTGTTACCTCCCTGGGGGAAGTTATGAGTTTTATTCAGCCAAAATTTTCTAAAGCTATGACACTGGAAATTGAATTAGGTGTTTTTGGGAGGAAATTGTCTCATATTTAATGAGAATTCACTTAACAAAAGCACCTATATCATATTGTTTTCATACCTTATTATTTAAGAGGACTCAGAATATTATGAGACCTTACATTTTAAACATTGTATGAGGTATGTGAGATGGATCAATTGGTATGGAAAAGTTCAATGAAACTCTTTTTGTAATAATCCCAAAAAATCCTTATTAGAATGAAAATTACTAATTTTAGTATAATTATCATGTTCAATATTGTTTGTATTATATTCTTGATTCCTCAGTCCTTATGGTTAATTAAGGTCCTTCCTTCTATTATATTTGGGAATTAGAGTGGTTTCACTCACAATATCCTCCTTATAGACATTGATATTGTTTCCCTTAAAAAATTCGACTCTATGAAAAGTTATCATAAGTATAAGATGGGGAATTCTAAAATGAAATTGGATATGAAGAAAATATTATGATAGAGTGGATTGGTATTTCCTATAATAGGTTATTAGAAAATTAGGATTTGGTCCAAAATGGATGGGAGGGATCATTAGCTATGTTAAGTTAGTTTCTCTAAATGACTATGATAATCTCTCTATCATGAAGTACATTAATCTAAACCTAGGATCACTATTTGGATAACAACTTTATCCAAACATTATTCTCTATTATAAATATATTTTTATCATATATTTACAATGGATGTAGGGGATGGTCTTCTTATTTAGGATAAGGGTTTTTATCATATTATTCCCTTTTCTCACATATTGTTTTTACTATTGGCTTATTTTTTCAAGACAATCTCTTTAAGAATATCATGATCCAAACATTATTCTCTATTATAAATATATTTTTATCATATATTTACAATGGATGTAGGGGATGGTATTCTTATTTAGGATAAGGGTTTTTATCATATTATTCCCTTTTCTCACATATTGTTTTTACTATTGGCTTATTTTTTCAAGACAATCTCTTTAAGAATATCATGATGTTATTGAAATTATGTATGTTTTTACCAATGTTTTGAGCTAACATATTAAAATCTACAAATCATAAAAGACTACTAGTTAGAGTTTTGAAGACATTAAAAAGACATACTATTAATTGATTGTGTATAATAAAGATAATGGAGAACCATAAAAATTTTATTGTCTTCAGATGGTGTTTTGGTGATCCAAAAGAGATGTTTTGTATTTTATTTTGGATAAGGTTCATAGTATGATTTAGGGATGGCCAGAAAATAATCTATATATGTATGAGAAATAGGTTTTTATTAAAGTGGTTCCACAAGACATTATATCTTATGGGATTTCTCTTTACAAGACCCCATATTCATTTACTCACCAACTCAATTCATATTTTTATAAATTTTGGTGGGATCATGTATATTAAAGGAATAATTTACGTTAAATCAGATGGTAGAGTTTTATGTACTCATGGAATATCATTGTATGTTCTTCATGTACATAAAATTCATTAATAATTCCATCCAAGATAATAATTATTGGTTTTTATTATAGTAACAAAATAGTTTTTGCACAAAGGTTGTCATATACAAGTAATTCCCCTATAGTGTCTTTTTGCCCTCCAATCTGGGATGTCGACTAATATTTTTTTAGAGAAGTGATTGAGCATCATAAGATGTCTTGAACTATAGGTTTTATTGTATACTTTTTATTATTGAAATGGTAATATCTCTAAATATACATGTCTTCCTGATTTTGATAGTATAAAACCCACATGTTAGCCAATGATCATCTGAGATCTTATTTCAGTGAGGGATCATCTTGTTTCTGATCATAGTTGATGGGTTTTTTTAAAGCCTGATATTTGATTTAATGAGAATGAAAAGGTCTATTTTAATAGTTCCTATTATACATATATTAGGTTAAAATAATATGTATAAGAAAATTTAGAGCATGGGATACTACATAGTGCACTCAGGATTTCAGAATAGAATCAAGTAAAGAGATTCTATAGGGTTTCAACTTTTGAATCCCCCATAGAATTTAAAATATCCACAAAATTACGTACTCTTCAATTGAAAAATGTGATCTGGAACCCTCACTACCCATTATCATCTAGCTATGTAGTGCCTATATAAGAACATAGTTTTCCCTCATTATGGAACTACTGTGGAATCAATGTTCTATGTGATCTTCTCATGCACTTGGGTTACTAGGTTGTGGTCTCTTTGGATAAGTTGGATCATGATCGGTGGATGAATCATGGGATTGTGATGCTTTTCATGATGGATTAGTTTAGATAACTTTCCATATAACAAATCACATGTTTTTTCATCTGCACATAGCTTATATGGTATCACTGAAATGCCTTTGTTTTTGACTAAATTTTCAAAATGTCAAGGTATGTCTTGATAGGGTGTAATATTAGATTTATTAATGGACTGGTGATGGGGGATCATCTATCTTCCTTAGATTAGTTTCCTCTATCCATGTGGCTACCTCCCCATCTTGGTGTCAATAAAATTAATGTTGGTACGGAACTACGTGGAGATGGAATTGTTAGTCTCAATGCTGTTAACTGTGACCATGTTGGTTAGTTAATCATGAATCAACTTATCATGGTTTTGGATTTCTAGGATCCCTCTATGGATGAAGAAATAGATATTTAGTATGGGTATATATTTTCACTTCTTATAGTTGGAGGAATATTGTGGTTGAATTTGATTTTCATGACATTATAAATGTTTTAGAAGATAGTGAAGGAGTTCATCATACATTCCAGGCTATTGTTGATAACGTCATGTCTATGACACCATTATTATTATATTTTGATTTCTCATTGGTTGGGAGAGAGGGAAATCGTGTTTCCCTTTTCTTGGAATCTTTAAGGTGATGTCGGGGATCAATATGTTGGTTTTATTTTATTTCTCTATCAGAGTTCTGTAACTAGGATTCTACTGATGTTTAACTTGGGGCATGCTTTTCGAAAATAATAATAATAATAATGTTGATGTTGATGTATTTATTGTATCGATTTTTATTAAAAAATATAATTTATTATTATCCTTTATAAATATTACTAATAAATAAAAATATTATTATTTATATTTTTCATAACGAATAAATAAATATAAAAATTAAATATCTTTAAAATATACTAACAAAATAAATATTAAAAATGAATAAATTACACAAAATAGTAATAATGGAGAAATATTAAAAAGGAATAAATAATATTAAATCAATTGACCTAGATACACATATACCCATATGTACACATAGACATACACACCCATATACATACACATGCACATGCCCAGACACACACACACACACACACACACACACACACACACATGCACATACACATGCACATACACATATAAATGCACAGACACATACACATACACGTACACATCCACATGCACATACACATACAAATACACATACACAAACAAAAACACATAAACATACACATAAACATACACATACACATACACATACACATACACATACACATACACATACACATACACATACACATACACATACACATACACATACACATACACATACACATACACATACACATACACATACACATACACATACACATACACATACACATACACATACACATACACATACACATACACATACACATACACATACACATACACATACACATACACATACACATACACATACACATACACATACACATACACATACAAATACACATACACATACACATAAAAATACAAATACACATACACATACACATACACATACACATACACATACACATACACATACAAATATACATACATACACATACCTGCATATATACATACATACACATACACACACAAATATACATACATATACATACCTACATATATACATACATACACATACACACATGTATACAAGAAAAAATATATATAACTACATAAACCTACATACTCATACATACAAAAACATATGAAAACATACACATAATAGATAAACATACACATTCTACATAAACATAACCATACATACACATTTACACATTTACATACATACATGTACATACAAATACAGATACAAATACACAAACACATGCACATAAACCTAAACATAAACATTCACATACACATACATATAAACATACACATACACATACACATACACATACACATAAACATACACATAAAAGTACACCTACACATATACATACACATAGACACACACACATATACATACACACATACATAGAAAAACATCCATATGCATACATATACAAATAAAAATACACATACACATACACTTACACTTACATACATACATGAACACATGAAAATATAAATGCACACTTACACACATACATGTACACATAAAAATACACATTCAAAAACATATATCTATTTAAACACACATAAATAACACATATATACACTTACAATGCATAAAAACACATACATATACTCACAAACACACACACATACTAACATAAACATGTATAAATATACATATACATGAATACACATACAAAAAAAGATAGGTTTATATTTTAAGTTATTTAATATGAATATAAAAATATAAATTCAAACATGAAAAACTTAAATAAATATATTGCTGGCACTGAAATACATGCCCCAAGACAAGTCAATGAAGGCCATGACTAGTTGAGATGAAATCTAAGCTAAAAGGTACAAATATGATAAAAGTTATATTCCTTTTTAATCTCATTTGAACAACCCCTATCCCTTACAAATTAACTAGGCATTGAAAAAAGTCTTTGCGAGTCCGACGAACCCCAAAACCACTGTGAAAAAAGATGACTAAAGGTTCTGTGAGTCCAAAGATCCTAAAACTTTTTAAAAGAGATCATATTTTCTTCATGGAGAACCTTTGATCATCATGAAACCCCTTTTCCTATAACTAGACACCTCACTAAACTTAAAAAATATTACTATATTTCTTTCCCCTTATGAGCTCCCATTTCGTGGAGTACATTGAGCACCACAAACACCACCACAAATGGATCACTCAAGGTACCAGAGAATCACAAAACCCACTTTAACTTGTTCATATTTATCCCTTCCTCTGGTATGGATTCCCTTAAGGAATGCCTACACCCTTTATAGATGCGGAAGTCCCTACTGGGTACTTGAGGCTCCACAATTCCCTAAGCCACTGTGGTAAAATCCATGTCTAATTCATGGATTCATGATAATATAGTGTCACTGTATCTCAAAAAGAAACTATATTCATGAGGTCCATGGCCACTAAAAAGCATCCAAGAATCACATTGAACATCACAGTGAGGCACCTTGATTCTTGAGATCATATTTAGTGTGGCCCTCTAGGCTTGTACATAGTGACTTATTGGTCCCTCGCATTCTTTCCTTTATTTCACTTTTATAACTTATTGTATTTGTAATATTTAGGCTAATGGATCTTGAATTTTAGAATATCCATGATAATAAAGGCCCCATTATGGACCAATCCTCAACACCGCCCTTATCAGGCATTGTTAGTACCTTCCCTTCCCCAAATATAGTTGAGCATTAGTTATGTATTTCCAAGGGGTGGGCAGTTAGTCCTCCCAATCCTTGCTACACGACATCAAACTACCAAAAAACATCACCCTCAGAAAATGAAATTATATTTTACCCTCACACTATATAATGCACATGGGGTGCCCCGCCTCAGGTAGTTTATACACCCACTCATCTATAGAGGAGTGGAATGTTCCTTGTATGGAATGATATCCTACATGCATGGAATGAAATATTCCCTTGTGGATGAGAAGCCATCCTGGTTTAATCTAGTATCATTTATTATAGGAGGAAGCACCCTATATTTTTTTTCATCATCATCCTGCAAAGACTAGAGAGGGTATGGTCATCAGTGACTCTCAAAACCCCATCCCTCTCTCTATGATCATTGTCTCCATGGGACGCTCCTATGCGTAAGACCCAATCCACCCCTTGCTAAAAAATATTTCATGGCATGAAAATTTGGTATACTGCTTCCACTTATTTCTCTGACTATGCATAAATCACATAGTCTTTGAGGTTAGTAGTGACTGTGAGACCCTTCATCTGGGCATTCATCCTAGAGTAAGCCCCATATTCTAAGTTCATGGGTTGTTAACCATACATAAGCCCCAAATTCCTAAACTTTGTGGGTTTTGACCCATATCTTATAAACTATGTATGTTGGAAGCCTCCCTGAAGTTCAATCTCAACCATTGGTAAACCTTAGTTCCCTCCTTATAGGGGTTAACCTAACGGATCTCAATATCCACCATCATCTATTACTTCCCTTGTTTTTCCCTAGAACCACTATATATAGGGAGGATCACGCCCCATCCAGAGGTCACATCTCTTTCAATTCCACATAGTAGGCTTCAATTCATAAGACATAGACCACATTCTTGGGATGCCTCTTTAGGTATAAGACCAAATTCCCCCACTTATAACTACATGGACATTGATTCCCAACTATCTAGGATATATAGGAAACCTCTCTGATGTTCAATACCAACACCATTATCTTCACATTGGTTCACTCTTAACCTTACCATATGACATTAAACTATGTGAGATTCTAAAACTATAGAGTCATTGATTCCCATATAGTTGGGATATGTACAAATAATATCTTACCTTCACTAAAAACACCCTCAATAAACAATACATTCCATCCATTTCTAAAACTTAATTCATACCCATTGTGATTCTTACCAGGGCCTCCACATCCTAGTGTGATAATTCCATTTATCTGAGAAGCTATTATATGTAATCCCCAATCATTTTCTTTATTACCTTACCCTTTTTCTAGAGAGATATTATCATATGTGTGGTCCATCTTTGTACATAATCCCCATTCACGACATTGTTTCTCCTAGTATAACATATGAACTCTCAGCATGTAAGCCCCACACAATCAAACCAAGAGAAATTATCTTGAGAAAATAAGTCTCATTGGATAAACCCCACACCATCCCATTCGAACTACATGGGATTTGATCCCTATCTTCTAAACATGGTACATAGGATGCCTCCCTAAGGTTCATTACTGGACAATGGTAAACCTTAGTGTCCCACTCATTGGGGTATACCACCCTAATCCACCCTTAGTGGTGTCTAGATATGCCTTCACTGTGTGAAACATTCCCATTATGGGACACACATCTCTCGGGTCCATCCCCATAGGGCATTCTGATCCATCAATTTGGTAAACCTTCTAGGTGTTCGATCTTAGTGATGTACCTATATGATCCACCATCAAAAGTTTTATAATAATCTCTTTCTGTCTTTATAATATGTTAAACTTGCAACCCGATGCATCTGTAAGATATTAAACATGCATCAAAACTTGTGTTAAACATTGGTTGCCTAAGTAAAACCTCATAAGACATGCCTCTAGAATAATATACCTTGTGATAAACGTGGGATGAATTAGCTTTCTATTACTTTCAGATTCCCACTTATGAGGAAGAATATAGGTGTTCCAATTTTCCCACATCCAGACATTACACTAATTCCCAATGTGACTACACCCTTGACTAAAGTTTTCACTGTAGACATGACACTTTGGAATGTACAGAAAGAAGAAGAGTAATTAACTATAATCCACAAAGAAATGACATAAGGAATGAGTTTCACAAACAACATCTTAATCTTTAAGGGTGACCCGGACTATATGTTTAATTACAAGGATGAAACCACATAAGGAAGGACTGACATACCATAATCCCATTTCGATCAAGGATCATAAATATATGAAGAATTGATTAAAGTCACCCGCCTTTGGAAAGTAGTAATCTGGGCCAACAAATGAAACACCAAAGTGTAGTAACACGCAAGGTGAATGTGACCCAATGGAAGTGTTTTAAATTGAAATGGTGAAACCAATGTGAACTCTTCTCCATAATATAGGATTAGTAGTTTTAAATACATTAGTAGACAAGCGTGTCACCCGATCCAGTGATCTAGTGCAAGGTCCCTCCAAGAATGTAGTGGGAATAGCATGGAAATCACCATAAATTCGGGAAGTTAATCATTTTGAATTCAAGTATGTGGAATTTTCAGTGTGGATCTCTCTCTCTAACCATGGAATACTTAATTTCATTGGGTCATTGGGAATTAATTTCCAATTTTCTTCATTGACAGATGAATATTCCTCCTTTGTAGGTCCCAAGACATAGGAAATAAATTACCATTTTCCATTGGACACAAGGGTCAGAGGATCAACAATGTGGAAACCCCACATGATTCCACCTCCATTATTACTTCATCCATGACCACAAATATCAATCACCCATGCACCATCCCACCTTTGGATACCATGAAGATAAGGGAGATTGATGCTCTTGTACACTGGTACGAGCATGAGGGGGACATTATCAAGAGGTACATGGACCTCAAGGACATGAATGCATCTATGTCTCACCATAAATGATATCCCCAAGGGCTGCACATGGAGCCACTACTCCCCACTATGACATTCAACAACTTCAGGAGTCTCTCCCTAGAATGTTCCTGTGACTCACTCCCCTATAACGATGAGGTAATAGGTATATGAGTCAATGTGTCTATTAATATCACTGAGGAGCCTCAAAGGAGACATCCCACCATGAAACATCAATGTGACCAACTACTAGTTCCTCATGCAGAAGTAAAGACGATCTATACCCCTACTCCACCAGCCTTGACCCGAATAACACGAGGCCCAAACACAAGCTCAGGAATACTCCTATTAGGGGGAATCCACTCCCATGTAATCAAGGGCCAAATCCACCCCCAAAACATTGTACCATGACCTTACTACTATTAAATAAGGATCCACTTATTAAAATTTTTAATTGAGACCTCATTCTCCTCACAAATATGTTGGGATGACTATATCAGTCGCTGATACAATCAACATCCATCACAGGACAAACTGTGATGATTAGATATAGTACTGAGGCCCTCCCCATACCATCACTAGCTAGAGTAGTGGACCTTCCCACTATCTCATCCATCAGGGAGTTCCATCCCCATGTTACCAACATTAGTCCAAGAAAAGGTACTCCCAATCGTGTTGACATCCAGTAGGGAGGTCCTCCCCATGACTATGATTCCAAATATGGAGTTACTCTCCATGTCTTAGATCATCAACACAAAGTTCCTCCTCATGTCATTATCTACTCTAGTGGAGGTCCTCCCCATAATATCATCAACCAGATCAAAGGTCCTTCTATCTCCATTAACCATTGGCAGTAAGGTCCTCCCCATGATCTTATCAGCTCTAGTGGAGGTTCTCTCCACTTAATCAACACTCAACAGATAAGTCCTCTGTATGACCAATTATATCAATATGAAGGACCTTCTCATGCTACCATTGTTAACTAGATCATAGTTCCCACCCATGCCACATGCCTTATCATGGTGGTCCTCCCCATGTTCTCACCAGCTTTGGCGGAGTTCCCGCTAATCTAACACTCCTAATCATGGAGGTCCACCCTACGCATTCAAAAACTTGTTCAAAGTTCCTCCCCATAATAAATCTCAACATCATGTACGACCTCTTCATGTTTGGTTTGACATATGGAAATTTTCTCCTCAAAATTCATCCCACCAAAGCAGAGGTCCTCACTAATTCAATGACAACTGATAAGAAAGAATTTCCTGTGTCACAACTAGCACAAGTAGAGTCCCTCCCTAATCAAGCACCAATCCGAATAGAGGTCCTCCCCATAACAAATATTTACCTTACCCTGAAGATCTCACCTAGGGAGTAAGGGAGAGCTGTCAGTGCTGAAGGAAGAACTATGAGAGGCACCAGATCATTATCAATCTAGTCAGTTTCCCATATTATGAAGTAGAATGTGACTCAATGATGGAGCCTTCACCCCGAACTTCTGCATTATATTCTGGGTCAGGAACAGAACATGTGATTTTTATCATCCTAGATGGTGAGATGAAAAACATTCTAGAGTCCCTTCATAGGTACATGATTATGGAGGAAGAATTGGATCCCTTCCAAAGTCTCGTTGAGAAACCCTCTCTATCATCACCGGTTTCATTCTCTACCTAGACATGAGATCATGGAAAGTTATTCTCAGCACTTGTAGATGATGTTAACCCAGTATACTTACAACCGAAATCCACTATCCTCAAACATGAAGCATTTTTAAATACCCCATTATATAAATGAATTATGGTGTGGTTGGTACCACCTTCGAGAGAGAACCCACCCAATGAGTGGAGGATAGTCAGCTTGTACATCATTTTCTCCACCATCCAATCCACTTCCTTAGTGGTCCAAATTATCATCACTACTAATTAATAATCCATCATAGGTCAATGAATAGGGTAATCAAGATTTGGATCCCAATTCTTAGTGGAGAAGGCTTTAGGAAACCCTTTCCCCTGACCAACTTTCTGAGATGTTCTAGATGATTGATACTCCTCACATCGATGTTACGATGTCGCTCTCTTAGAAAGGGACATGTGATTCTTACGAACCATCTAGGTGATGCATTGTTTTCTCTATGGACATCAATTGGTCTTTATAAATATCCAATAGCATTGTGAAGACATCATCCAGTAGTATCAAATTATCGAGTTGGTAGTGCTTCCCATGGCTCAGTACCCTACACCACTCATCTATCACAAGACACTTCAATAATGATGCATTATGATCTACACCATGATCTACATAATAATTAAAGAGGTGACCCCACAAATTCAGATATGTGGATGGGGGAAGTATGTTACTCTCCATTTTAGTCACATCCTATGGATTTCGTACTTAACCGGTGATATTAAGGATAATAATCTTGAAAACACTACTCTAAACATGGATGTCCCCAATATACACATGAAAGGGGGAATTGGTGCATGATATAGAGACAATAAACCACCACTTTGGGTATAAAAACATTTTGTGGACCCCGAAGGTGTTCACACTCATTAGTAAAGGAAGTTACTTGTGCATGTCAAACCATCTGAATCATTTCCCATCGGTCAGAACACTAACAAAGGTAATGTTCATATCAGAACTTCCATGCCATCTGACCCATCTGATATATAATAAGAGATATATTTTGATCTCTTTACATCCAACTTGATCCAATAGGTCACAGATAAAATGAGTTTCATTATTGAGCTCATTGTCAAGAACCTTATAGTGTAGTATCTAGACTATGGTGATACATGATACAATCCTTCCCCTCATACACTAGGGAAACAAGGGAAACCATAGGCCCTTCTCATCAAATTTCATTCTATTGATCTCAAAAATATCGTATAGCCTAATAGGGTAGAGATCAGAACCTATGAAAAAATACAACATTACGCATCACCAAATCCTCTTATGATTTTTTAGAACCCTCCTCGAGACCCAACTCATTTTAGTCCTACAGTAGCTCCAAAAGTCATTCCACCACCCACTCCACCAGCCAATCCATGAGCTTCTAAGCCTAACTATCATGTTAACGATCCTTTTAATTCACTGGTGGTCAAGAATCCTCACCAAGACAGGAACCCCCGTATAGATGATGTGATAGCTACTCTTACAACTCTCCTTGAGTCCCTTGAGACATGACATGTGGCAATCCCACCAGATGGAAATCCATATCTGACATGTGTGTATGATATACTGGAACACATGGATTTCTATAAACCTAACTTATCCCCCTTAAATAGAATAGTGGACCTAATGAAGCATCTAAACCACTCTATTTCAATGTGTGGACCCATGATGGTAATTCTATCACAATAGGAGGTCACCAAGCACTAGTTTTTTTTGTACAGACATTGGAAGGACATGCGTTCATCTAGCATAGGCAGTTACCCATTAATTCCATTAATGGTTGGGATGATATCAATAGATATTTTCTAAATATGTTCTTCTCCACCACATGCAAGATGAGTATTTATGAACTCTTCAAGTGAAAAAAATGGCCAGATGAGTGAGTAAAAATATTTTCTGCTATGTTGAAGGGATCCACATATTCAGTCGACATGTTGTTGACATAAGAAAAAATACTGAAGATGTGTGTGTGGAATAAAAATACTAAATTGGTTCCCTCTCTCATCACTCAATGTTTCCTAGGTGTATTTCAGTATTTCTCAAACAAGGATCAACACCTTGAGGAAGCCTTGTAGTAGGTTAATTAGGAAAGATTGTTTCCTTCTCCATCTCCTGCAAGAAGACCCATCAATCGAGTGACTATTGTTGTCACCCTAGTAGAGGCCCATATGACACTAGAATTGTTACTAATAGAGACTCATCTTCATCCTCACCAATGGAAACTACCTTATTCCTAGCCTTAGGATCAACATATCCCACTACAATATGATCAAGAACCACCCTTTCAAGCACCTCCACTTGGTCAAGAAAATCAGACTATATCCCCTCACAAGGCTCAATCACCTCATCATGTAAAATCTACCATAGTTCCTTTACTAGACAATATAATCCATAACTACTCATTAAATGAATATTATGTTCCTATTTATTTCTAATGTGTCTTGGATTAGGGTATTATGAAGTTTCTAGAATAATGGAAACCCCAGGAGGATGATCTCACTTATTAACCCAACTAAAACCCTTATTAGAGAACCCTTGAACATAACATCAATAGATGTTATGAAGTCAAAGATTGGATCTAATACCAGGTTGAAATAAATTTAGTCAGATTGATTCTTACCCCAGCAGAAGTAACATGCATTTCTGTGGGGCCTAACAATGACAGTAAAGGTGAATGGTAGAAGGTCTCCAACTATGGGTCTCAAAAGTATGATTATTAGTTAGTCGATAGAGTAGTTTCTCATTACCATTTTATCATTATTTCATGTTTTAATTGACTAGAGTCTCCTTATGTTTCTAAACCTCCTATAGTTGCAACTTTTACATAAAAATATTAGCCTTCTACTTCTCATTAGTGTATGTGTCGAAGATGTAAGGGAAATAAAATACCATCACTCCTGCCAAATCCATCTCACACTCTAAGAGAATTTATACCCCCAGAAATGGAAATCAACCCCATCATTCACCCAATGTTAAGGTATTCCTTAGTTCATTATTCAGAGTGTGACATAGGGAATACCATCAAGATGGTGGACACTTACATGGTTCCTAGCAATGAGGAGTGTTATGAATGTCTTAATAATGTCCCCAGTCGACACCGTCATCGACGTGGATGTGGATATGTGAATCGTTTGAATTATTAGTCTAGAACTTTTATCAAAGCCATGAAATCTACCAAACACAAATAGTAAGCTTAGCATAGAGCTTAGGATGTGCAGTACTATCATCCTGTCTTGTCAGATTCACTTCCACTACCATTTGTTCTACTCCTCCTGACATAGCTTTTGTGACTAAACCATTGGTTGCCACATCCAACTATGGTGATACCTTAGTCATATATTATTCAACTGTTAGTAATTTTTTATTATTCAGTAATTGAGAAATGGGACATCCCTATCACCATCCATAATCCAATGGTTCTATAAGCCACTCATGTCATTCCTCCTTCCAAGAAATAACCTACTACCACCAGAAATGTGGGCCTAGCAGGGATGTATGATGTGTTTATTCATATTCATAGAATTACTACAAATATAATTATTATCATGGCCCTATTTCTATTAAAAGAGATTAATTAATCCCTCATAGATTCCTTGAATATCCCCCCTATAGTTTTCAATAGAGGTAGATACTATAGATTCTATCCATGCTAATGAAGTTAAGCAGGTAGAATTCATATTCATCATTTAATTGTCATGAGAAGATGAAGGCTCACCTATAATTTGACATAAATTCCCATTTTAAATCATTGTCTAGTTATATGGTATGGATGTATGCCACTATTTCATCGACACAGGTTCTAGGATAAATCTCACCCCCAACCTGGACCCTCCATAAGCTAGGACTCACTGAAGCATAACTAACTCCCTCCAACTTGAAGATTCAGGGTTATGATAGGACCAAGAAGTGGTTGTGTGGTAAGATTTACCTGAAGATGAAGTTTTATAGAATTTTTTTTATTCTCACAGTATACTACCTAAAATGCGCTAATGGGTAGACCCTAGCTCCATATACCTTCAACAGTTCCATTATTATATCACCAATGCCTCATGTAAAATTTCAATGGTCGAGTGGGCGTGCCCCATGGTGATGCACATCCCTTGGATCTTGTGAATCCCTCCATATGGATATCTACTATTACATGATCATAGAGAAGACAGTTCAAGCTAATTAGGATGAGAACACTATCATTATGGTCGACTAGTGGATGGACTTTGATGATGCGTTCATCCTCTTGATTCATCAGTTAGGGGCCACAACCTCATACTTTGGACACTACTTCTTTGTTTTAGAAATGATGGTAATAAAAATTCTTTGGTACAAGGAACATCAAATGATTACCTCGTACTACAATATGGGTCAAGATCAAGTGTAACCCAAACCCCCACCCTAGTTAGGCATTGATATATTCGCCTTAGGGATAATAATATCTACCATAACTACTTATTCAATTGATATGGGTCAATTAAACACAAACTGACCTACCACCACTAAATTTACATCATCATTCATGGATAACTTAGTCAAAGTATTGATGGGATTGTTTCTACAACCTTTTTTCCATGATTTTAGTAGCGAAAGGTTCTCTCAGTAAAGATTCCAAATCCACCCAAGTAGGTATCAGTGTTCCCCTAGATCTTTTGGTGTGGATGGTTCATCTCCCCCCATTGATTCTTCTATCTCATATATTGGAGAAGACATTGTGGATTCTCCTCCTACATTCACGAGGGTGTCTCTTCCACCATCAATGAGTTGGTACAGGTGAATCTTGGCATTGAGGCATACCTTAGGCCCCCACTAATCAGCGCAACTATGCCTACTATGGAACAACCACAGTGTGTGGATTTCTTAAAGAAACATTGTGATGTATTTTACTAGAGTTATGAAAGGATTCCATGACTAGACCCTTAGGTCTCATTCCATCACCTTCATCTCTCGGTAAATCATCATGGGTTCAAACAACCTCTGCGGAACAAGCACCCCACTCATGGTGCCATGGTAAATACCGAAGGTGATAATCTCATCAATGCCCCATTCATTAAGGAAGTCTAATGCCCATAATGGTTAACCAACACCACTATCATTAGAATGAAAAATGGATAGATTAGAATCTTCATATACTTCTAAGTTCTCAACCACAAGTACTTGAAAGATGATTTCCCTGTTCCTATGAAAGTGCTATTAATCGATGCCACTGTTGGGTTCTAGGACCTCTCCTTCATGGATAAGTATTTTAGGTATAAACAAATATGTATGGAACCTAAGGATTAATATTCCACCACCTTCCCAGCACCGCAAGGGACATTATACTATCAGATACTGACCTTCGTTTTAAAGAATGTAGGATCTACATATTAGTGTTCCATGAAATGAATATTCAAGATGATCCTTGGAACACTAGTGGAATGATACATGGATGATTTAGTAGTAAAGTCCCACTCTCCTCAAGAACATATTATAGTTCTTGAGAAAGTGTTCAGATTACTGTACTCCCACCTTTTGAAGATTAACCCCTTGAAGTGTTCTTTTTTGGGTTACCTATGGGAATTTTCTCAGCATCATCATCAGTTACAAAGTCATTGATATTGACCCAGAGAAGATCAATTCCACGAGCTAGATTCCTCCTCCAAGCTACATTTGGGAGCTTCGAGGCTTTCAAGTACACTTAAACTATATAAACCTATTCATCGATAACCTATCTAGAATTTGTAATCCATTTTATAAAATCATGAAGAAAGGTTCCATCATCTAATGGGATGAATAATGTTAGACCACATTCGATGAGATCATGCAGTATCTATTGTAGCCTCTATTCTTGATGTCACCCATCTCTAGGAAACCATCGTTCCACTATGTGAATGCCCTAGAATGGTACCTCAGTGCCCTCCTCACTCAAAGAAATAATGAAGTGACAAATAAATTTTATATTATCTCATTTTCATACTACTAGACATAGATTCCAGATACTCTCCTATCATAAAGACCAACTTCATGATAATTTTTGATGTGTATAAGATTTGGAATTATCTTCAACATCATGATATAGGGCTGGTATCCCTCATGGACCCACTCAAGTATATCTTCGACTAACCTATGTTGATTGGTCTTAGAGCTCATTCGATATTGATTCTCAAGGATTTCAACATTAGATTCATTCTATGGAAGGAAATAAATGTTTAGGCTATAGAAAACATTCTAGCCTCCCATACAGCCCTTGCAGAACAATCCCTAGAGCTTGAATTCCTAGTTAAGGCCATCCTCTCTATGAATCATATTGTACCATGTTGGAAGATTCACTTAAATGGCGCCTTTCAATTTCCCACTGGTAAAAGGATCAATGATCCTAGGAACAATAGAGTAGTCCTATGAATCATCTTCATCATGCATACAAAATCTTTTTCCCCTATTTATTCTTCCTATTAGAAGGATACACCAAAAATAAGGAAGAGTATCAGGCTCTTATCACTGGTCTCAACCTGGCCCTCTAGATTGAATTCCCCCATATAGAAGTCGAAGTTGGCTATGAGCTAGTAATCATGGAAATCAACAATGACTACATTGTTAGTAAGTGAGAGATAATTCCATTAATTAGAGTTAAATCTCCAAAATATGGATCAATTTCCTTCTTAGTTGATGATCAATCCTGTTCCCCTGTCATAAAATGGTTGATCTAATGATTTTTTGAACTAGAAACATCTCTTGTAGAGCCCAAATAGGAAGATATATTTATCCATGTGTCTCATCAAAGGTATATCGCACTCCTCACCCCGGATAATGATAAAAACTAGAAGGTAAGCCATATTACCACTAGTTCCTCTACATTAGGACCTCTAGATTCCCCTACTATAGTACAAGAGACCTCTGATTTGAAAATTCATTTTGTTAAGTACCTCCATCATAATAATCTAGGGACTGACATAACTAAATGCAAGAAAATTAGTTGGTGTGCAGTACCGTTTACCCTGTACAGTGGTCCCATCCTTGAGAATACTCTCTATAAACATGGATTCAATGGAATTCTACCCTAATCAATTCAATGGTACAATAATCCCTTGGTTATGCATAAAGTTCATGTCAAGACTTATGGAGCTCATCAGGCAGGGTTAAAAATTTTCAACCAGACTTGGAGGATGGCTAATTTTGGAATAAAATGGTCCTTGATTGTATCACGTTCACCAAGAAGTTTACCATGTGTCAGATCCATGCCAAATTTTTTCATTGACTCCCAAATACCATCCATACTACCAAGTATTCATGCCCCTTTATAGTATGGGGACTTGATGTCGTGGGAAAATATTCACCAGTGACAGATCACCAGTGCATGTTTATTCTAATCATGACATATTTATTTTCCAAGTGGGGAGATGATCTTACACATATGGAATTAAAGGCTCATTCTATCATTGATTTTTTGAGTTACAACATCATCTATCTATATGGAGTCCCTCACTCTATTCACATCGACAATGGTACCAATTTATGAGTAGCTATGATAAATAATTTGTACATATAGTAAAATATCCGGTCTAACCACACATTTCAATATCATGAACAAGATAATTGAAAAATCCAAGAGTTCAATAAGTCCCTCTCTAACATACTGTAGAATATGGTGGGCCAAAATAATAAAAGTTGTTTGGAAAATCTCTCAAACACCCTCTAGACTTATTGGAAGGCAACACGTCATTCCACCCAGGTGACCCCATATCCCCTAGTGTACAAAACAGAGGTAGTCATGCATATCAAGATTTAGTTAACATCACTTTGTTTAGTATTATATTACCGAAAGACATCGGAAAAGATATCATAAGTTCATCTAGATAAACTGGAGGCCCTTGATGAGAATATGCATTAGGCTTGCACAATCTAGTTATGATCCAAAATAAGATTGGATGATAATTCAAAAAAAGTTCATTTCTTCTCCATCTTTAAAGGGGATATAATTGTATCTCTAATGACTCCAACGATACCTGGTGGGAATCCAAAAAAGTTAGAAACCTAATGGGAATGACCTTACATTATTCATAAGTTTTCCCCAAATCATGCATAATCTTTGATCACTGCGGATGGGGATCGTATTACTCCTCCAACCAATGTCATGTTCCTAATGTAACACTTTGTATATAGAGCCTCTATCAGGTATGATGTTAAAAAGATGTACCATACTACATGAAATTAAAATACTACTATTTCTGAGCTATAGGACATATAACTCACCAGCACCATCATCCTAGTTTCGTAACAATAAATTGCACAACATTGACGATCCTTCATGCATGAACTTAAAAGGAAAATTCCCTTTTCCCTCACCACAAGATGTTAAAATACACTGGAACCCATATCACATGACATTAAACTGATGTACCATACTTCATGATGTTAAACTACTACTTCATCATTGATGTAGGATGTAAAACTACCTAGCACCATTTTCATAGTTTCACGCTATTAGACTGAAGAGAATTTATGGTCCTACCTACATAACCATAAAAGGAATTTGGCCTTTTCCCTCACTACATGATGATAAAATTCACAAGATCCTACCTTGTTTGATGTTAAAATTTTTTTCCATCATGTATGATGTTAAACTACTACTCTTCTTGAGTTGTAGGAGAAAAACCACCTAGCACCATTTTCCTAGTTTCATGAAAATAAACTTCGCAACATTGATGGTCCTACCCGCATGACCTTAAAAAGAAAATTCCCACCACCCTTACTGCATGATATTAAAATATATGTAATTATAGAACTATGTATGGATTTCTTCCAACAATCATGGTATACATAGATCCACCCATACATTTTTCTATTAAGTCCAGCCCTAGGTTCATCAACCTTTTTTCCCTTTGGCCTATACTATGGTCCAAACTCTATGTCCTTAAACTAGGAGTTTAAGTCCAATAATCAAAACTCTAAACTATGTTCAATCCTCCTTAGAAATATTTTTTTGGTGATGGAAATATTTGGTACTCATTTATTTTGGGTCATAACTACCACATAACACACATTCCCCTTGGAACACATTCTATCACAACAAGACGATGTTAAACCGTGATGCATCATCTTTACCGCATGATGTTAATTTGCACATGTGAATACTGAGAAAATGATGTTAAACTAGGAATAAATGGTTTAAATTATATAACCACAAACCAATAGTATTTGGTACAAGAAATATGACCTTAAAGTATTTTTAATATCATGGTCATTTACCCCATGTCCAACCACATCCTTTTACTAACATACTCTAACATGTCAGGGCATGAGACCTAGAGTGTTGAATATATCAGGGAAATTCATTTAATTAATTTCCCTGCATCATGTATATATATTTTTAGAACCTCATCATATTTACGGCTCAGGGGATCCCTAATGGTACAATGTCTTTCCACATGGATCACCAAACATCTTGGCCCAATGGGCCAAAATTCTTCTGAAAAAATATTGATATATTTACAATGTTGTCGAAAAAGGTCAATGGTTGACCCTTATTTGTCTATACTCATCCAACATAACATGATATTGCTATTATGTATCAAACAAGTTCCGATGTTATCCTCCATATTCATTCCACCCTCATCATTTCCCAAATATTAGACGTTGTGATTCAAAATTTCCACTTCCCTATGTTCTGGTGGAATTATAAAACCCTCAGTGATGCCCCTACGTGCACCAACATGCATTGAGTAGGAAGGTAAATCTCATTGGGACATTTCCATTTCATGTTCCCTTACCCTTTTTGTGTACTTAATTTGATGTAAAAATAATCACATTATTCACAATTTCCCACACTGATCACGACTCACATTGGATTGGGGGTTTTTTATAGGATGTTTTACCCACATAGGAGAAATGCATGACTCCACATGTACAAATTCAATGAAACTAAACTAAGATACATATCGGAAAATCTTCACAACATTTAATAGTACCACAACAACATGATTTTCTCACCTAAGAGGGAATCACTTCTGGAATTATTCTCGAACCATTCCATGATGAATAACTATGTGTGTCTTGATTCCCATAATTATGGGATATATAGTGAAACCTAGAAATTTCATCTTTAGTTCCATCCACAAATTTATTTCCCCTTTTATCCTTCAATCTTAGGCCTTATATATGGAACGCAAGCCTCCTTTACCCCCTCACATCAGATGTTACTTTTTTCCATGCCATACTAATGTCTTTATGGTCCATATTAAAAATCTCATTGGGATAATATTGTGCAGTATTGGGCCTCTTTGGCCTCATTCAAGTTAGGTTTGTTTGATATCACACTACACATACCCATTTGACCCACACACCCCTATGGTTCAAATTATATGACCCTAAACTAAGAACAATATAGTCAAACCTACATGAATCTAAACTGTATAGCTCCATCATGATGTTCTCAATTAAGAGGGAATTTCTTCTATCATTGGTCTCCTACTTTTCCATGATCAAAAACTAGGTGTGGATTTATTCCCATCCTTATGGGATACATAGTAATTCCTAACCACGTTTTCTTTGGGCTCACCCACATTCCTTCCTTGGGAACATATGACACAACATTGGCTCTGTTGGTCCTCATCCACATTGGTTTTTAGTTATCATGTCATATATAGCCCTTGGAAGGGAATCCCATTTCATTTCCTAGTTGAATGTTGATAAAATTAATTACACACATCGTCCTAACCCCACGATGATAAAAGGCATGGTAACCAATGTCCTTACCTCATGATGTTAAACTGCATGGAATTCAGGAACTATGTACGACTTGATTCAAATATTTATGGGATACGTAGGGATACCCAGATATTTTGTCTTCTGGTCCAACCATAGGTTAATTAAACTTTTTACCCCTCATCATCATCCTCTTAATTTGGAAATAGTACACTACCAGGTCAAATCCAAGAGTTTCCTTAGTACTTCTCTCCCAAATAAGGGGATTGAATCCCTATACCTAATATACACTATTAATGTTATTAGATGTGTTGTGGCATATACACTAGAGTGTTGGATTCATCATGGACATTGTCTCATTAAATTTCCATGCTTTATGTGTCCCTTTATTTGGGTCTCCATTATCTTCCACATATGAAGGGACCCCCCTATAGGCATGGTTCCTGGCCACATGGCTAACCTGCCATCTTGTTCCAATGACCCTAAAGACATTCAAAAACATTTTTATATAGGTCTCACATTTCAAATATGGTAAACTTATGCACCTCATTTGTTCGTTACACTTCCATGTAACACAATATAGATACTATGTTGTTGAATATAGTCAGCAGTTATCCCCCATCATCATGCCACCCTCGTTATTCCCTAAATATTGTGCACCATGATTCAAATTTTCCCACCACCACATGTCCATGTGGGACTATAACACCCACAGTGTTACCTATATATACACCAGTGCATGTTGAGTAAGCATGTCAGCATCATTGGGACATACTTATCCAAATTTATCCATTACCTTAATATTCCCTTGCATGTGTTATGACAATCCTATCCAATCATTGTTTCCCACCCCAATCATTTCTCACATGGTATTAGGATTTTATTTAGGGTTTACACACACATGGAAGGGATACATAATCTCTTGGGTCCAAAATCATTGACCTTAAAATAAATATCCTCTCCTTGTTAATCTTTGGAATATGTTGTATGGTATAGTTTTTGCCTCTTGGTCCCTCATTCAAATTTGGATTTCCACACCACCACAACACACATATCCACCTAAAATCCCATTCATCTCATATAGGCTATTCTCATATAAATTTAAACAAGATACTACTTGATAACTATGTACAAATTGATTACCATACTTATGGGATATGTAGTGATAGAAAACATTTCATCATTTGGACCATCCAAAAAACTCTTTCAAACCTTCATCCCACTGGCCTTGATCATAGTCCATGATCCATGACTAGAAACTATATGTAGTTCATCATAAGGTATCCATGTGATACATGGACTCTTTTGGACCTCATTCATGACGGTTTTATCCATTTTATATCACATATATATTCTTGGAATGAGGATTTCTCTTTTTTCACTATGGCCTTAGAATAGTCCAAGAAACATGACCATAAACTGTGTATGGCTTCCCTTGGGAATTGTGTTGCGTGGAGCGGGTCTCCTTCATCCTCATTTATGTAATCTAGCCTTTTATAACTTCACTACATCTTTTACATTGGATGTATCATCCTTATATTCCAAAATTTGTGACCTTAAACTAGGAACCCTTAGGTCCAACTTCAATGACATTAAATGAGATTATCCATGTTTCTATTGGGAATGTGTGACATGATGTATGACCCCTTTTACTTATTCACAAGAGTTTTTTTTCATAACATCGAACTACACATCCACCTAAGCTACCCTCTGGTCCAAGAATTATGATCTTAAACTATTTTAATCCTCTATAGTCCAAGAATAATGACTTTAAACTGTATGTGAGTATTGTATAAATTCAATGACCTTAAACTAAGAACCATATGGTCTATGTAATACGACCATAAACTATTTGCATGTAATTCATTGAATATCACTCTATCATATTCTCAATCAACAATTTGAGTCCCAATTAGTTTGGGATTTACATCATCTTTCAAATCCAGATGGACCCCCTAGTCGTGATGGTCTCATTCAACTTTAGCTCACCTCCCATATGTCATAGGAAAATTACCTAATGAATTTTTTGTAGCAATAGGTGGATCTTATGTTTCAAACATGATAAAATATTAATCCCACAATCTCTCACCCCATCCTTTCATGGTGTGGTTTTGGTCCCTATGTTTCAAATATGCTCAATATTAAACCCTTTCTCACCAGTTTCCCTTTTATCCAACCCTTAAAGAGACTCAACATACCTTTTTTACATATTCCTGAATCATTTTGGTAGTTAATCCTTGGTATCAATTTTAATTTGTGATCCCACATGTCGTGTAAACCCCATGTACTACTTTTTATTTCCTACACCGAGCATGGATCATGTAGGCAAAGGAGTCTGGGCAGGGTGGGCAATGATGTGGTTAAGCGACACAAGGTTCCTTGGTGAAAACTCTATGACCTTAAACTAGGATCCTCACAAGGATAGGTGGTATGGAAGTGGTTCTCCTTGTAATTCATTCGTGTCTAATTTTGTCCCTCACTGCATCACATATTCCCCCTTTTCATCTATTACTTGGTATTTTTATAGTGTGGAATACTCTATTGGATCATTAATATTGGGTTCATCTCCATCATTTGACAAAAAAATTCTATAAATAGAAATTTAGTCCATACAGCATGAATTTTAACTATTTTCCTGGTTCCAAGAATTATGACCTTAAACTATGTGTAATGTCTCAGTTACATGTTGTTAAACATTAGGACACATCTAGATCATTAGATATTAAACTGTACCATGGATTTTACTCAAAATATGTTTTTAAAATCCATGTTCATCATCCTCATTTTCATTATGTGAACTTCAAAGTATCTTAGGCCTTACATGAGATGTACTCTCTGATAGTGACAGTCATCTACCACATTTTTCATATCTACAGTTGTCAATAAGCATCTGATATGACCCTCCCTTGGAAAAAAGGATGGATCTTTGTTTATACTAGTATTAAAAAACTAGTGTGTTCCAAGCCATGGTGGGATATCCCCAATAGTTTTGGAGTCCATTCAAACATTCCATCTATCCATTTATAAGTTTTTCATTATCATTAACTCATATTTTCTTCCTTTTTTACATCTCAAGGGACCCCCTAATGAAATTCATCCTGAAAACATGGCTCAACTACTATCAAGTACTGATTCTCTAGAAGAAAATGTATGATAATTCAGGAAATTTCATGTGTTTTAAACATGGTTAGAAATTGACCCTTGTTTTCTTGTCCACATTTCAGGATAAGCAATATGGAGGTTGTCGTGTTAAACATGGTCAGAAATTATTGAATATTGTGATGACTCTCCCATTGTGTAAAAAATTCTTGGTATTGTGATTCATACTCCTCATTCACCTTTTAAAATAGATTATAATGCCCCTTGCATTAACCCATTCATTCACTAGAACACATTGAGAGAAGAAAGTTTGATGTTCTGAGATCCCTATTCTCTACTCACAATTTTTTTTTCTGATCTCTCTTGGTGGTCAATCAATAAAAGCACACCCCAATTATTCTATGATTATTTGACACTCTCATACAATGTGAATGATTTAATTATCATACCTTTTTTCTCAAACCATGCATGACCCACATGATCTTAGAAATTGGTCATTAATTGTTCTATATATATTATTGATATGAAATAATTAAAACAAGAAAAATTTTGTTTATGCACGCATGTATATCAAAAGTGAAAACAGAACATTTCATCAGTTTGAAAAAATACAAACCTTATGGATATACCACTTCAATGGATTATTGTATCACTTCCACCCTTTGGCGTATATCCACCATATTACATTGTCTTTTCTTGAGTTCACTTTGTGTGTCATCAGATGCAGGAAGAATCTCAATATCCATGATCTATATCTCAGCTTGCACATCTCATAAATCGACCACTTGAAGGTTCTATAGTTATATCTTCTATTGGTAATCCACAATCTAGACCATCAATCATGTTATCTGTTACGATTGAGGGGAAATAAAGAAGTAACACTCATCCATCTATTCATCCAGATGCTTAATCTCATGTTCAACGTTATGAAACATTAGGATGTTTTAAAAAATTTCCCGGAACAAGGAAACATCCAAATTCATGCTACTTTACCACATCTTTTCAGCAAGGTAGTCTTGTATCACAGTAGGTAGATCCTGAGTGTCCACCCCTCCTATATAGAGATTATGCATCCAGGTGCAGGGTGATCCCATTCATATCATCCATTGGGAATCTGGGGTTTTGTCGATGAAACACTTGGTCAACTTCCATGAGCATCATCAGGTATCCAAGTTATCCTTGATTGCATCAGAATAATGCATGTTTAGAAATTCTAGGTTAGAAGGTTCAAACTCTCAGAATGAGACCATGAATTTAGTAGTGATATACTCCTCTTGAATCATGTTATATGGATTGGTATCCATACCATGAGGCTGATCTTATTCACTTCATCCCATATCAATAATGTAATCCCCATTAGCTCTACCATTTATCCCACTTTCATCCATGATTGATTGTTTACTATAATCCATGGCCTTGTTGGATCAGATTCCTAAAACTACATAAACATGCACCCCCATCAGAAATAGAGACCAAGGTCCTCCAACCATTCTCAATATAATATTATCCACTACTCCAATGAATTTTTAGGTTGGGATCATGACAGTCAATCTAGTGGATCAACCAATAAGTATGAATCTCTCAATCAATATACTTACAAATATCACATGATGTTTGCTCATTCTCTGGGTTGATTATCATAAGAATTCCAAAATGTGGCCCCTATATACGAATGGAGTCTATACAGAATCTAGGGTGGCCACCCTACCCTCCTCGACATCGATTATCCCAATAAATGCTTTTTTTACTAGGAGTAGGCTCTAAGGATTTATACTATGCACCTACTGATATGTCTTCATCCCCATCAGTTGGTGTCTCTTTTGAGAAATTCTTAAATATAGAGTAAATGTTAGTTCAATATAGAATATGATAAATTTTATAGATCCAGGGAATGGGTTAGATATTACTTCAAGAGCTTCAAAAATCATCTCAAGGAAGTTTCCTCTAAGGTCACAACCTCTCCTTCCACCATATGGCTCCCTTTCTCATCATCTTCACCCAGGACCCATCAAATTCCTTGGACAAAGGAAGGACACCCCCAACTCAAAAGCTGATATTTACAGCAGAGTTGTCAGATCTAAAATCACTTTTATATGATCCATCATGGGACACACAGTGTTGTGGAAATGTACAAATCCCTCATGACAAGCCACATATTGTTTCTCCTCTATCTGGGACACAAGGAAGCCTCCCTTGGCTACATGATCCTGACCAGTTCCATCCCATACTTGTTAAGATGGTCCCAAATCCTACCAATGTTGAGGAATTATTTACAAGTATCCCATGATACCCATTTATTAGGGTAGACATCATTATTAGGAATCTCCACACAATGTAATTGTGTCCCAGGAGAATGGGTGGATGTACTACGAAACCATCTCAATGAAATCCCTACCTCTTAGGTCTACTCAGCCGGGAGCATTGGACCTAGTGTTTCTACTCTTCTTCTACTTTTTCTCATTGCAGGCCTTGGAACTATTGGATCTAATGGTACAACTCCACCACCACGCTATGAATTTTTCCTAACACTATGGCGTATTATTATAACAGTTTGGCCCTAACCTCCATTTAGTGGAGCCAACCCCACATTGTCTTGTATTGTCCATTGTTTTAACATTTCTACCAGGTAGGAAGCCTCACAGACCATAGCATATGTCTTGACTATCCCATAGGTGGCGGTGGATAGAGGCAACTCATTTCACATCTTTCTATCTTCTTGTGTGAACATGATCCAAAACTACTTCATCATGCACATGTGATATTCATGACATACCCCTAGGTACACCTTTGGGTTAAGGCTCTATAGAATTATTAATTTATTCAAAAAATGGTGTAGGGTGTACAATTCACATATTGGATCGTAGTGCACCCACTCCACTAGAAGTCAAAATTGAAAGGCCAGAAGATTTGACTGCTACTCTTCGGTTCTCATTCCATCATGAGTGAACACTCCCATTATAAAATGAAATGGATGGAAGTTTAATTAATCTACCATCCATATCATAATCAGCACCATCATCATGTTTATCATGAATGGGAAACTTCCCACAATGTTCATAATTTCTAGTTAAATGTTTTTATCATGAGGGGAGATTAGATTTAGTTATTAATATCCCCCCATGTTCACTATAACCCAACTGTACAGAAAGTGGAGTGGACCACACACGTGCATCAGCTTCTTCCCCTCATTGAAATTCCATAACACCTTATGTAGATTATCCAACACCAAGAACACAAGTTTGATATAATAACCCATTTCTAGCATCTCCACCATGATTAATTTTCTCGGTCATTCAACCATATCTACATCTCTCACTGGAAGCTTCCACCCACAAATAAGAACTGATATGAACCCATCAACCTGACTATTTCAACTTCAAATTTTTATTATAAACCAAAATATACTTTTAAGGTAAAAGTGAGAAACCCCAGGAGAAAAAAAAGTTATTCATGGACAACTTAAGCCTATTAGAATGCTTATCCTTAAGGACATTCCAAGAGAGAGATGTTACCGGTGTTTCTGGATCATCCGGAATAAGGTCTTCAAAGCAGTGTGCCAGTCTGCCTCGCGCTTTCATGAAATCCTCTTGGTTGATTTTCCCCACGTTGAAGCCTCTAACTAAGATTAAATTCTGTCTGGAAATCTAATCCCTCTAATCTCTATTGGTGGTCACCCAAATGGGCCAGAAAATCATCTTGTCACCATCTTATTTTGAAGCATTAATCCCAAGAGATTCCTCATCTATAACTTATCTGGAATGAATAAGAAGCTCCATTGGTTGTGCAGATGCACTGTGTTGATCATGAAGGAAAATCCTATCAGGATTAGCCCTAGAGAGAGCAACCTCTGCACCTACTACATTACCATTAGAGATGAGAGTACCATCCAACACTTGAGCCTTCAACTTCCTGGAAGATCAGTTCTTCATTGGAGAAGGAAAATAAGAGTAGTCCTATCATCCTTTCATGCCTCCTTGCCTTCCCTTCCTCCTCATTGGAATATATTCCTCACATACATGAAATTATTGAGCACTATCCCCTAAAATATGACTAGATAAGTCATCCCAATACTCTTCCCATGGAATACCCTTCTTCTTATTGAAGGTTTCCTCCTGGTCTGCCTCCTGAGTAGGCCCCTCGTTCTCTAGGTTCTCAAAACAATTATTCAATTTCATATTTGGCACCCCTATTCTCAGTATTGAAATGATTATAGGGGTTGGATAACCCTGGGGGCCATCACATCCAATGTCATCAATCCTTGTACCTATAACCTCCACATAAGAGGAAATATTACAACATTAACCTTCCTCCATTGGCCCTCAAATCACCACTCTTCATTTATTAATAATGGAAACTTCCTTAGCCACGCCAGGTTCAACATGACCCACTGAACCGTGTACAATAGGTGGGAGAACACCCAAATTATACGTAAAATGATTGAATAAATTAAAAAACAAGGGATTAATCCCTGGAGGATCACGTTGAAGTCCCTTTACCAAGGCTGATACAAAGCCTGCATTCACACCAACCAGACCTTTAGTAATAGGAGCCGCAACATCCTAATTCTCACCATAAGCGATAGTGGATAGACGGGTGCCCCCCTCCATAGTGACTGGATTTTCCTGCGAGCCAGGAAGAAATAGTCATGCCTCCAACCATAGTGGAAAAGAACCACTTGACTTAGCGGAGCTATGAGGCAAATGAAAACTAGAATGAAGGTGACCGAGACGAAAGCATGAACTGCAGAAATCGAACCAATTTTTGAAGACCACTGATTGTTGATAACGAAGTTCTTCACCAAAATCAATCCAAACAATGTCCACCAAAGGTTTTGAAATATCAAATTCCACACAGATGCAGGGGGAAATTAGGTGAGAAAGGGAGTGAAAGCACTCATCGAAGGCTAATAACTTCCTGACGAGGTTACCCAACATATACAAAATGGTAGGATTTTGAAAAGGAAGAGGTAGATACATGAAGATTACCCAAATCGCTATGAGTGGGGAGTCATGTTTCCAGTGGAACTAATAACTCTATCAGAATAGGAAGAAATGGGAGCCATCGCCAGATCGCATGCCTTTAGACCACGCAAAATCCAGATCTTCAGCACCTTTGAAGTGAAGAAGAAAGTGGCGAGAATCCAGATGCCCAACCACGATGCGGTTCTTTAGGGGCCATGAGTTGTTGACGAACCTATCTAAAAGGTATAGGGATGGCTGTAGAAGACCAAATCGAGTACAAGGGATAACCCATTGAGAGATGAAGCCTCTGAGAACTCTTGGAGGGAGATCGGTAGCGAAGGATCACCATAGTGAAAGGAAGGGACTTTCGGGATAAGGAGAATTTGGGGAAAATCTAGGAGTGAGGAAGGATCAGTGAAAGGGGAGAACACCGACTGAGGGTGGGGGTAAGAGGGAAGTTCATCATCAATGCCTGAAGGGAGAGCACGTGGCTAGTGTTACATGTAGATAGGAGCACTCAGATTTCTCCCCATGTCCTTAAGCTGTCCCATAACCTGACTATTGGTTGATGATTTGTGTTGATATTTTAGCCCCATAGTTTCCATTTGCTATCAACCCGGATCCACTGGTAAGAACCTTCCCTACAATCTTGATCCCCTTACGAGTAGGTGCGGGGCCTTGTGGGTAGTTTCATGGGTGCCTCCTCCCCCTCAACGGGCCTCTCCACAAGAAAGTTTAGGAATTGACCAAACCAATTCTTAAAGATCGCATCCCTTATCATATACATTTCTTTATTTGTACCTACCACTAGATCAAGTATCATCTTTACTAGACATAGAAACTTCATTGGATCTGCCTATATATTCTCTACTAGAAAAAACTCATCACACATGGCCCCTTGGATAGGAATTTCAGTAATATGATAGGGATCTTAGAGGCTGATATTGAACTCCCCTTGATGAAAATAGAAGGTTTTGGTCCTTGATGATCATATAATAAACAGTTCTGGCATGATGATCTTCCATTGATAAATGTAGAATTTGGAAACCCATGTTGCTTAATATATGCCCTCTCTACTAATCTCTTCTTCGAATTATACACAGGATACACATACCCAGTAGGACCGGTCCCATTCTTCCATGATGTTTCTACCATGGCATAGGTTATAATAATTAGTCCATCCTATTTGTGGGTTCCCTAGCCCCAGATTTAGGATAATATTGTATTTTCATGGAGTTTTTTTTGGCTCAAATGATCTCCAATAAAATTTTCGATATGGTTGTACAAAAAATATACTATGATAGGTGAATGGTCCTTCCAAGTATGATCACTAGTATCCCTATTCCACTAGTACTAACTAGGTGTACCTATAAACTAGTAAGTTGTTTTCCCCTTGCCACTAGGATGAAGACTTCATCCCTTATACTGAATCCATATAATGGAAAACTCTTACGCATGGGGGTAGTCTTGATTCACTTCTATTAGTAGTTCTAATAGAGATTCATGATCATAATGACTACAAAAATACTCCATGATCATGATATGTTTCATCATATCTTCCATTTAGGCATCATCCCTGAGGAACTCCTAAGAAACCTCTATAGTGACCATTGAATTGGGACTTAATTGATTTCCCTGAACATGTTCATGAAATATTATTACAAAGAACATTCACAGAGAACAAGATATTGGATCCGTAGTAGACTCTATGTTTTCATGATGCAACAAAGGATTGTGATGTCCTAGATCACTAAGAAGCTTTTGATGATCAATGGTCTGAGGATCCTAATTTGTTAAGATTATTCATTGGAGGATAGATTCATGAAAGAATAGATTGAACATAATCTTATGTGGAGATCTAGTACAGAAAATGGGCCCCTTTCACCATATTTATAGGTGGTAGCTGACTGATATTCGTGGGGGAGATCACGACCCCAAGCTTTGTGGTGACCTGGAACAACATGCATCACATGAAATTCACCACATACCCGCTTCATGATCATCGAGTTTTCAACAACATACCCTCATAATATGACACTCCATTTTCCATCAGCTCAAATTATGAGGGGGTGGGAACTTTTTGGCATCAAATGTATTCCCCAAGATATGTATAGGAATACTATGATCAATTGATTTGAAATCCAATATTAACGACCCAAATATCTTCATAGGGGTCTACCTCATGAAGCTATTTCATGCACAACTTGGAACTTGTGAAGATGTGATGGGTTGATGGAAGGATAATTGAATCCGATGAGATCTATGATCACCATTAAGGAATTTAAAGGAGTCCTTTTCAATTCTGATGATCCCCACGATCATTGGGAGGAAATTTATGGAAGGATCTGTGAGTCTGATGAGCCCTACAACTCTTCACAGAGATAATTTTTTTCCCTGCATTATACCTTATCGCATCACAAAATCCCTTTTCCTATAAATATTTTTATCAACCCACTTCAAAAAAATTGATGCCCGACCATTAACCAATTGAGATCTCATTTCGTAGAGCACCTTGAGCACTGCGATAACTATCACAAATAGATCACCCATGGTACTAGAACATCATGAAATCCACTTTCCCTTATTCCTATTAACCCCTACCTATGGTAGTGATTCCCTTAGTGAATTAATATTCTCTTTATGGTGGAGGAAGTGCCTCTGGGGTAGTTGAGGCTCCATGAAGCACTAAGCCATCATGAATCACTCATCATCAAATTCAGGGATTCATGCCATGGAAGGGTTACCCTTCACTGTGAAGCTCATTTCATTGTGAAGCCCTTAACCTCTGTGGATCACTGTTTATTTTAAACTTACCTCTTATAGAATTCCCTTCTTCTAGAGACCTTTTTCTGTGTGGCCCTCCATGACTGTATGTAGTGACTTCTCAGTACCTCATGTGGTGTCCCTTGTTATACTGCCATACCATTTTCTTTTTTTCATAGGTACACTAATGGATCATGATTTTTATAATATAAAAAGTAACATGGTCCCCAATATGGAAAACTACACCACACCACTCCTATAGGTAATTGGTGGTGCCTTCCATTACCCAAGTATGAGAAGGTATCAGTTATGTATGTCCAAGGAGTGAGTAGTGATTCCTCCCTTTCTATGCTACCAGATGTTAAACTTCAAAGGCCATCATCCTTAACACATGACATTAAACTGTATCCTCAACTCATTCAATGAATGTTGGGTTCCACACCTCAGGCATTTTCCTTTCCCAATAATCTATACATGAGTGATATCTTCCATGAATAGAATGATATCCTCCATTAATGGAATGAGATATTTCTATGGGGAAGGGAAACCATCCTCTTATAATCCCCAAGAGTTTCTTGTTGGGGTAGTTCCATTTCTCCTCCTTTCCTCCTCTAGTAACAAACAAAAAATAGGTTATGGTTATCAGAGACTCATAATACCCCTTCCCACTCCTTTAGAGTTTTGTCTCCATGGGATGCTCCTATGCATAATCTCGACTCCATCCCTCAATGATGAATCTTTCATGAAGTGACAGTCAGGTCTACCGTATCCTCTTGTTTCTCACACTAAGCATGCCTCACATGGTCTAGAGCTTAGTAGTGATAGTGACACCCTTCCTCAGGGCATGCATCCTGGAATAATCCCCAGCTTCCACCTTCACGGGCCGCTAACAATCTGTAACACCATAATTCACGAACTACATTGGTTTTGATCCATGTTCTCTAAACATGATACATATGAAACCTCCCTAAGTCCTAATACCAACCATTTGTAATCATTGATTTCATCCTTCTATATGTGCACCTCTAGGATCTTAGTATCCACCATCATCCATTCCCATCTTAGTCTTCCCCTCAAGCCACTATATCTTAGAAGGATCATGACCCACCTAGAGGTCAAATATCTTTTAGGTCAACCTAGGAACCTTTAATGTGTAATAACCACACCAAAGTTTTAGTATACCTCTTTAGGTGTAATCCCCAAGGCCCACTATCAGAACTACATGGACATTCATCCCCAACTAGCTGGGATATGTAGGAATAATCCTTGAGGTTCAAGACTAAAAACATCATATTCACATTATTTTACTCTCATCCTTACCTTATGATGTTAAACTACATGGGAATCCAGAACTATGTGTACTTCAATTCCCAACTAGCTAGGATACATAGGAATCCTCCCTGAGGTTCAAGAACAACACCCTCAAAACCCATACATTCCATCCATTTCTCCCACTTCATTCATGCCCATATTGATTCTTTACTAGGCCTCCATGTCCTGGTGGGATCACACCATTCATCTAGGAAGATCTTATAGATAATCCCTAGTCATATTAATCACACCTAACCATTTTCAAAGTGATATTATATCATCTGTATGGTCCATCTTAGTGAGTAAGCACTATTTTCCTCACTGTTGCTCCTAGAAACCCATAGGAAGTCTTTGTGCATAATCCCCACACAATCCAACCAAGAAGAATCCTCTTAAAATGTGTAGTCTCAGTATGTAATACCCATTCAATCCTTTTCTAAAAATGTGATTTTTTATCTATGTATTCTAAACATGGTACATTGGAAGTATCCATGTGGTTCTATCCCAGTCATTGTTAAACCTTGTTGTCCCCTCATTAGGGTATGCATCAGTGATCCACTGTTATTGGTCTTTACATCATCCATTATAGTGTGAAACCTTCCCTTTAGGAGGTAAAAAAATCTTGGTTCCTTCCTTCTAGGGGATTATAACACATCCATATGGTAATCCTTACACTTTCTCCCTCCTCAGGATGTACTAATCCGATCCACCTTCACAAGTGTTCTGATCATACCATTCTGTCCCTACAAGATGTTAAACTCATGACCCTCCATCTCCTCAAGATGTTAAACTCACGGAAAACCCCATGTTAATCATGGGACACCTAATGAAACCCCCATAAGTCTTGAATCTATCATAATATACCCTGTTATAGATGTAGTATACCTCATGTTTCTATGCATTTTATAAGAAATCTTATGAGGAAGAATATAGGTGTTCCAATGTTCTAGCATCTACACACGCCACTGATGCCTAATGTGACTACTCCCCTGACTAATGGTTACTTTCCTGACATGAGCCTATGGAATATTTAGATAGAAGCAGGATAATTAAATGGAGTCCATGAATTTATTTCACTAGGAATTAATTTAATGAACAATGCCTTAATCTATGAGAGAGATCTAGACTATGCGATGAATTCCTAGGAGGAATCCATGGAAGGGGGTACCAACATCTCATCATCCTATTTCAATCAAGGATTAGACTTATCTAGAGAAGTTATGAAATGTTTCCTCCTTTGGAAAAAGGGAATGCATGGGAACAAATGTAATCCCAACATGTGGTAACAGGTAAGGCAGATGCACCCAGGCGAATGTGTCAAAAACATATATATTTGTTAATATATTTATATAATTGAATAATTAAAATACTGACATATTATATTTAATCCATGTAAGTTCATGTATAGAGTGTTCTCAATTATAAAAAAATATTAATAAAAAGTAAAGGTAAGTATAAGGGTATCCAATTCCAGGGAATGTGGGACACATGAACTACCAAACAAGTTAAAAAGTGGGGCACATATAAAGTTGTTGGGCATGTATTATCTCTAAAATACTCTATTAGTCCTATTTATTTTGATGGTAACAAAAACCATTGTCTGTTTTACTATTTAAATTACTTTAATTATTTTTTATGAATATATTTACTGAGTAATTTATATATTTTATGGTTTAAAATATTTGATTAAGTATTCTAGAAACCTTTTTTTGATACCCTATATTTGTAAGCATAATTTATGGTTTGGTAACCCTATGTTTGGAATGAAATGTATGGATCATGTACCATACACTATTGGAAAATTATGGATAAGAAAAACTATGTTTGGAAGATACCATACATTTAATAGAATAAATTTATGGTTCATCAACATTAATATTGTAAAAAACAATACATTTTCATCCATAATTTTGAATTTTATCACTACGTGAAGGAAAAATTTATTTGAGAGGTCAATGATAGAGTTATAAATTATAAATATTCTCAGTGTTTTATACAATGCTCTTGAATGAGGTAAATATTTCTTTAAATATTTTTTTAATGAATAATTAAAAGTCTAATATTCAATGTATTAAATCTTTTAGATTTCTATGGGATATTACAAATATCCTGAATGATTTAAGTTCAAATTATTTCATTTTTCAGGAGATATTCTCATATCTGTTTTGAATGAAATAAATTAAAGATTCTTTTGTAAAATAGAGGGAATATTTTTTTACTAGTGTAATATCTTTTCATAGAACCACTAAAAACGTTAACAGTTTTCTCATATTTATTATTTTTGAAAATATACACTCTTTAGACATTAATTTTTCAATTTTGTGCTATACAATCTATTGACTAACTATTTATACTGGTATTTTCCTTTTTATATTTTTATTAAAGATAATTTCCATCCAGGATCTCTAAAAATGATTTCATTGTTGAAGATATTTATATTTGAAGAAGAATATCCAGTTTCTATTAGTTCATACTAAAACACTAAACAATAATATTTTTATTCAATTAAATAAATATCTATATATTTTTCTGTGTATCGGCTGATCGAACTAATTCACAATAGAGTATCGTATTCTCATAAAAATTTGGGGATAAGTAGGTTCCTTATAAAAGATATAGTTGGCCCTATAAAATCCTTATTTAAAAGTGTAAACTATATGTACTCAGTTCTTTAAGTATTATGATAATTGAAAATTTCTTTTTAAAATTAGAAAACACGCAGTGAGATCATTAGTGGATTAGACTAGGGTATCTTTTTTCCCTGAATAACTATAAAAATTGATCTGTTATTCTTCTCTGTTTATCCACCGCTCAACTAACCTAATGAAGAGAGCACTGCATATCTGCATAAATTAGGTCGAACACTAAGATTTAGATTCTGTAATAGATTATTGAAAAGACACAATTCACCCACTCTTATGTATATTTTTATTATTCCAACTTATCAATTGAAATAAAATGAATTATTTTTGAAAGAATACAACTTCTATAAATACAAAAGAAGAAGGTCTATACAAAAACAAATGTCAATGATAGAAACTAAAATAATGTACATTAATGATCAGTTCTCCTTACTTCAATAATTATAATTATGGTTGTTGGAATTTAATTATGGTTATCTACTTGAAAAATCCTAGAATCAAATAATATGTGCATATTTTCACTACATATGTAATCCCTAAAAAAGTATAATCATGGGATTCCACCAAATAAGAAATGTATGATATCAATTATAGGGAAATAAATGATATTATATGTGTACTTTTTCCAGACGAATTAAACTAAGTATCTCAATGTACTACTACCTATGAAATATTGAAAAATATTATCATTTACTATAAAGGAACTGAGAATATAAAGCAATTAAGGTACACTACTCCAAATCAGATATTTTATATCATAAAAATGTATTATGGTGAAGACATTCCCCATATTAATAGGAGATTAACAAATATATAGAAAGGTGTTTTTTCCTTAGGAATATCAAATTCATGGTCATACCAGGCACTAATAGTACTTATAGTATTATTATCTAAATAAAAAGGAATATCTGATGATATACATAAATTGAAACTATTTAATGATTTGATAATGAAATAATTTATTGGAACTATGATGATGTATTGAGAGGAAATGAATATTTAAACTGGAGATCAAAAAATGATAAAAAATGAAAATGTTTCCCTTCAAGTTACATATTAGAAGCATGAAAAGAAAAAAAATTATTTAAATCATTCAAAATTTTCAAATTTTAAAATGGAGCTTGCTCAATTTACCGGAAGATTTAGAAACTTTTTGTAATAACAATATTGATTTCAAGAATAACATAAAAAAATATAAAAAATTATCTAAATAAGTATAATTGCATGGATATAAATAGATGAATCATATCAGATTTAATTTCCTATAGCTAAAGGATAAAAAGAGAAAAATGGGGAATAATGAAAGGAAAAATCAAATGATAACTAATTATGAGTGAAAAGTTATGAAAAGTATAAATTATATTTGTATTTTCTGAATACTCTATCCAATCATACAAATTGAACTCAGAAAAATATCCAAAATATACGAAGGCAAATATGTCCATTGTGGATTTGGAAAAAGATGAGCTGCAAACCCATTGTTCATCTAGTTCTGATTTTGAAAGATACTCTAACAGAGAGTTTACTAGTTATTGCTCCATTCTTGAGGAATGGTATGAATTTTTAGTAAAATAAAATAAATCATTAATAATATTAATAATGACATTTTAAGTAAAAAATATGATATGTTAAGACAATATCATGAATTTAATAAAAAATTTAACAAATCCATTTTATATAGTAATGATCATAAAAAAATAAAATAACTACATGATGATGTATATTTGATTAAAATTTATACTAGAATTTTAATAATGGATAAGAAAATCTAAATCATATTTTTGAAAAAAAATTCATTAAAAATTATAAATATGGAATTTGAAGCAATGGTGAGAAATCTAAATTCAGTAAAAATTTCACTGTATGTAGTTATAAAAATGAAAACATGTCTAAAATTACTTTATTTTTTGTGGAATTATGGGAAATTTATATAATGAATTTTATTTTATAAATCCATGTTTTTTTGGAATTAAAAAGAATTTTATTTTCAATAATACATAAACATTTTATGCTCAATGTTTTTTAAAAATAAGGAAAATATGGTTACCCAAATATTTTCTTCCTCACACTATTTGACCCCAAAAAATATGAGTACCAAATCAAACATTTATTTAAAAGATTTTTTTTGAAAATGGTCATAGGATGAAAAAAGGTATATAGTATATGAATAGTTCCTTATCAAGATATATGAGTGGAGACTCTTCAAATTATCATAAACTAGATAAAATTTATGGAGATCTAGTTACCTTAAGAGATAATGCTAAGGGAAAAATATTTAGTGTGGGATCATTTGGAGAACCAAAATTAATTTTATTCAACAAAGTAATATATGTGCAAGGGTGGAATAACAATCTGGTAAGTATTTCTATACATTATAATGAACGATTTTATGCTAATTTCTACAGTAATTCTTGATCAGTTTTTAATGATAAATTACATAAATTTAGATAACTCAGAACATAAAATGCTTATACCTTGAATTTAATTCCATGTTGAAAAAAAGTGAATTTTTTAACTATTGGGACTAATGAATATTTAATATAGCATATAAGACAATGAAAATGAAATGTATTTAATTTATATTAATTTTCAAAGAAACACTTAGTTTCTAATTTTCATAGTCTTAAATTTTATAAAGATATATTTTGTTATGTATTCCAAATAGGAAAGAAACAAAAGTCATCCCAAAAATGAATTAACAATAATGGTACATCCAAACCATTATAACCGATCCATATATATTTTTTAGTCCATTTATAGAATAATGTTTTAATTTGAAATTATATGTTTTGGATTTAGTTTATGACTTCTCATGATTAACATGGGTTTATTTTATAATGCTTAAAAGAGAAGTTCTCACTTTTTTTTAAACAATTGTAAAATTGTTCAAAATGAAAAATATTTTAAAATAATTTAATTAAGAAGTGATTATGGTGAATAATTTGAGAATCATGAATTTAATTCTTTTTTATTACAGTTAGGTAAAGAAACATAGCTTCTCTTCACCAAGAACACCTCAACAAAACCGAACTGTATAATGAATAAATAAAAATATTCAAGAAATGGGATGAACTATGTTAAATTAATATACTCTACCCACCTATTTTTATAAAAAATAATTAATTAAAATTTTCTTATTATGAATAGATTTTCAATAATACCCCTTATTATAAAAGAACACAATAAACTATAGAATAATAGTTAAGTGAATGTTAGGTATATTGATGTTTTCTGATGAAAGGTGTATATCATGAATACAAAGGAAAGCCATTATAATATAATATAAATGATGATAAAGGAAAATTTATAGGATATTATACTACATATAAAGCTTATAGAGTGTAAAATAAAAAGTAAAGAATTTTAGAATAATATGTTCATGTGATGTTTCATGAATCTGATCCTTTTGATAAAAGAAAAAATATATCAGATAAAATTGTTGAATCTTTTAACCATATGAGACTTGAATCATGTAAAATTTATTTTTACATAAATGTAAATGAACATTAGTCCATTTTAGAAGACCATGAAACTGATGAACCAGAATGTGTATTACCTATAAATCCTAGAACCTTAAATTATCATCCTCTATAAAAATTAGAATATCTAGATATAGGACTAAGAACTAGATGGAATATAAGAAACATAGCTTAATTTTATGCCTTCCAATCACAATTAGAACCTAATACAGTAGAGTAAGGATAAGAATATAGAAGTTTGATAACACCTATGACATAAAGAAATAACAAATTTAGTAAGAATAATGTTTGGAAAATATTTTATAGACTAAAAAATCATACTGTAATAAGAACTAAATGGGGTTTTAGAAATAAACAATATGATCAAGGAATAATTACTAAAAATATATATAGATTAGTAGTTAATTAATACATTGAGGAAATATAAATAGATTATGATGAAACATTTCCACTAATTTCTAGACTCGAATAAAGTAGAAAACTTTTAGATTATCTTTATCATAAGAATTTTATGTTATATTTTATGGACATAAAATAAGATTTTCTAAAAGGAAATTTAGTTAATGAATTTCATATTGAAGAACCACCAGGTTTTGAAAATCATCATCTACCAAATTCAATTATCAAACTTACTAAAACTCTTTATGGCCTTAAACAGGCACTTAGTGCAAGGTATGAAATATTATGTTCTTTTATATTGGTAAATATATTTTCATTAGGGTTATCAAATCTTACTCCCTTTAATAAAATAGATTGTTCTAACATTTTATTTGTATAGATAGATTTATATAATTATATTTTTTGTTCGACAAATAAAAATCTTTATAACGATTTTTAAATGTTATGATAATGAATTTAAAATGAGAATAAAGGGAGAATTTAATTTCTTTATTGGATTTAAAAACTATAAAAATTATTATGGAACCTCTTTAAATAAAATTAAATATATTATTAATTTATTGAAAAATGTTTGTACTAGAAAATAGTATGACTTATAAAACTCCCATGTTTACTAATATAAATCATTATTTGGATATAGCTAGAAAACCTATTAGAAAAAGATATATTGAGGTATTATTGTTAGTTTACTATATCTTTCTACTGGAATACCAGATATAATGATTATCTTTTTCTTTATAATATATTTCATTCAATCACAAAATAATATCATTAAATAGATATTAAATGAATTTTTAGATATTGAAAAGAAATATTTTTTCATATAGTACTTTATCAAAAAAACATATGATTTTAATTTAATATCATATTTAAATGATTATTTTTTAGGTTTTAGTTTATTAAGAAAGTCTACACCATGATCTTGTCTCTTTTTAGTGAAGTCCTTAGTTAGATGTCCTTATTAGAAAATACATTCGGTTTCTCTATAAATATCTATGGTAGAATATATATTTTTTGGTTTTTTTGTGTACATGTTTTGTGGATGAAACATACTATACTGGAATTTTGAAATAATTTCAATAATATTCCTATTTAATTAGAAAACACTGGTGAAATAAATATTTCAAAAATCCTATAAGTCACTAAACAACATAGCATATTGACTCAATAAATCATTTTATAAAAGATAATATTCTGAAAAAGGATATATCTTTAGAATTAGAAAATAATGAATATAAACTTGATGATATTTTTACTAAACCACTTCACATGTCTAGTTTTGAATTTGTTAAGGGGGTCAGGAATATTAAAATTTTAATAAATTATTACTTAATTTTTTAATTTTTATTAATTCCATTACTTATTATATTCATCTATTATTAATTTAGTTAATAATTTTTTGAAATGATAATTTATTATTCATTTTGAAAAAGAAAATCTTTTCAAAATGAAAATAAATAATGATTACACTGCATGTTTGGATATAGAAATAAAACAAAAAATAATAAAATCCAACAAAATATTTCTCTATCTCAATCATACCCTGAGTACATGAAACCTTGGACTTCCAAAACTCTAATTTTATTTACTCTTAAAAACCCTAGAATCAGAATCATAAACCATTAAACCTTTAGACCTGAAAATGACTTGGATGATAGATAAAGGATAATCGAGATGATCGAAGCATCAATGTAGAAAGTTCACTTTTAAAAAAATTAATCATCAATTTTTTAATTTCAAATTTATTTGAAAGTTAAGTCTTTGTTTGAATAAATATCTTGTGTTATGAGGGTTATAAAAAATTTTTAAGTAGGTTAATAACAAGTATGTGTTCGATAGAGAAATAATGGAATTATATAAAGAAGTTCAGTTCAGTTTTTACAACACAGAGGATCACAATATTTCATAGATAAATTATGGGGAATGTTATGTTTCTTTAGTTGAGATAACTAAGAATATTAAGTGTATTCATAAAGTATTTTTTAAATTTGATCAAAGATTGATTATAAATAAAGAACATAAGTCTGAATAAATCTTCTCTTTTTCAATTCGAATCAATACTAATTTGTAAAATATCTGTAAAAGATCTTGTGGATAACCAGAATATACTTGTAAATTAATTAAAGTATAAATAAATACATGAATTTATGTGTTGGAAAAAAATTATTTTTTCTTATATGTTTTTAATATTTTTAATAATGATTGATATACTGTTTAATTTCCCCAAAAATAGATGCTGCTGTAAATCATTTTTTTCCATTTTTAAAGGCCAGTTTAAAGGGGACCAGTACCCCAGCATACTACCACAACTACAAAAAAGAAAGACGAACCTTAAATGACATAGAATATCACAACATTACACATCATAATAGCCATAATCATCTCTAAATCCCATACATGATTCTTCTTCTCCTATAGCTGATTCCCACTATGGATGCCTCCAAAAATTTTCACTTTGAACTCGACTTCTAAGCTTCTCCAGTGCAGGTAGCTCAGATGAAGCATCTTTGACCACTCTAACCTTTTTCAAATCAAGAACCACCTCTCCACTCCGCTTAGAGGCAGATCTAGTCCACATCGACAGCAGAAGGTGAAAGTAATCCTTCCTCATTCTTCTTCTTGATGGTGTAGACAAAGGCCCTTCACCTGCAGCCATCCTCAGATTCCCACTCTTAACAATATCACGGAATGAAAGGCTGGCAGGGCCACTCACAATTTCTTTTCCTCCCCCCTAATTCTCCCTTCCTTTACCAAGTTGTTCCCTCCAAACCGAAACAGGGCATTCTGTGTTATTACCCAGCCTCTGATATGGAGTGCTGATATCCAATAATGGGGGATGCATATCTTCAGTCGGATCATATTCCATGTCCATGGACAAGGCCTCCTTCCCTTTATTATCATTTCACCTGCTCTTACCCCTCCTTCCTTTGGCCGAAGTATTACTTTCAGTCGGTCAAGAAGGCCTAACCCCCTTGATAGATTTATCCACATCCTTAGTGACCTCCTCTTGTCTTAGATTACCAACAAAAATCTCCTCTCTAGGTGCCCCCAAACCATCATCCCCATCTCCTAAAACAACACTTAAAACAGGTTCAAAACTATCATTACCGAGGCATTCAAACCTGTTGGATAAGTTTACAAATGGTATGGCCACTGGATCCAATCCTCTAGCCTCCCATGTACAGGAAACCTTCAAAAAGGTCATGTTACCTACATCCCCCACTGCCTGAACCAAATCAGACCCCACTCTAACAATCGCCTTATCATCATAAGCCTTAGCACCTTGACTGTCCTCCTTTAACACCATACTGACCTCTACCAACTGTCTAGCCACAACTGGAGTCTGAGTCTCCTTACCTTACCCATCTATTTCCCTCTCCTCAGGAGCAGGAGCTAGAACCTCCTCAATTGCCGCCTTGCTATCATCAACCAGTTTATGGGCCACACATGAAAGGTGGGACCCCTCACCTCCACCATCATGACCATGCTCCTTCTGATCACACCCCTCCCTTACACCAAACTCTGATAACCTTCCCCTTGCATCTCCCTCCCTTCTACTGGGATCATGTAGATGAGCCTTCAAGGCTCCACTCCTACGAAAAAACTCCACTCCATGACCCAAGCAGTGACAAGAAGAACAAAAATCCATCTAGTTCTCATAAATCACATGTTTCCTGCACCTGTACTCTTCCGCAATCGTAATCCACACATAATCAAAAGGCTACCAAGAGGCATCCAATTCCACACAAATCCGGGGGTTAACCGGGTGGCACACAACATCAGTTTGACTATTAGAACTCATATACCTTCCTACAAGATTACCTAGAATGCGAATAATAGCAGGATTCTGGAAGGGAAGTGGAAGATTAGGGAATCTTACCCAGACTGCCGCCGATGGCGAATCATGCTTCATGTGAAAGTCAAAGGACCAGCGTAAGAGAAGGAAACGAAATCCGTTGAAGTTGCGTGGAGCCCTCGACCATGTAGTAATGAGATCTCCTTCAGATTCGAACTGAATCATCATGTGATTCCTGTAAAGCAAGCCAGAAATCGCCCTTTTCGGAAGATCCCACGAACCAAAGATAAACCTGTCGAATGCATCAACAGAAGGTCGTCTATTTCGAAATCACACAATCAAAGTAAGATTTATAAGCGGTGAAGATTCTGAAAACTCGGAAGTTGAAAGTTGAATACTAGGGCACCCATCAATCAGATCGGAAGCTTTGGGACTCAAAGAGACTTTCAGGAAATGACGAAGGAAGTCTGGGTTTGAGAAGGATCAGAAAACACTTGGTCTCTCACTGGTTGACGAATCTCCCTTCCACCCCAAAGGGGGAAAGGCCGGCACAGTCACTGTCATCACCGCTCGCTCAAGTGAATCGCCAGGGTTTCACCGTCCAGTTCAAGGATGCTACCCTCCCCAAAAATAGGCTCTAGAATATGCATCACTAGTTTTATAAAGAGGAATGGATGTATTATTATCCATATAGGCTGATTCTTTCTATTCGTTTGTACAAGAAGAATAATATTTGATATGTTGAAGTAATTATTCAGTGTCACCATAGTAATATCCTAAAAGTTAGAACTCTCTAAAATTTAGGTTTATTTTAGATCACAAAAAATGAATGATTCTTCTAGATGGTGTTGATGACCAACCAAAATCATGTCCAAATTCTCATAAGGGGAAAGAAAATTTGAGATATGATGGTACTATCAATTTTCATGAAGAAGAAGTTATATAATACATAATAGAGAAATGTTTTGAAACAAAAAGAAGAATTCTCAAGTATGATGACTCTAATATAGATATTTAAAGATAATTTAATCAATATTTTGAAAAAAAAATTGATTTAGAAGAAAACAATGAGGCCCTAGTCACATGGCCTAGATAATAATAAGAACTTGATCATTAGTCTCCACAAGATGAAGTTTTTTTGCAACTAAGGAAGTATAACAACAATTTTTAATAGGAGTATTGAATACTCACGAGGAGACCCAATATAATAATATATCTAAGTAAGATGCTCATTCTAGAAGTAAAAATGAAAATCAAGAATAAGAGGCACATGATAAAAATCAGATTCAAACTAATCATGCTGAAGAATAATTTCAAGAGAATGCTCAAAATACTAAGAAAGTGTTACACATAGTAGTTAGAACAACTCAATTAATTGATAATCAAATAATCCATGATCCTATAGCATCATTGGATAAGGATGATTTTGAATTTTGTGACAAGATATAAGTTATCAAAATTTTATTATCATCTTCAAATGAGAAATATAAAGGACAATCCTTAGTTAATATTGAAGCATCTCAACCACATCATGTTCAAGAAACAGAATATTATGATTCATTGAATACACAAATAGATAATTTGGTTTTCAAGTATAATAATATGTAGGGAGACAATACAATCTTGTAAAGTGAGAAGTAAATTACTATGAAATATTTGGAATATTTGAGAAGTTAAACTATTCTAATAGAAGAATTAGAATCAATTCAAGAACAACTACATATTCATGGAGACAATTTTATTTTAATAGGAGATTTTGATGGCTATAAAATTGAAATGGATGATAATATTTGATAATGGAATGCATAATAATTTTCTAAAAAAGAATTTGGATATTTAAATATGTATTTTGGAAGTCAGTTTGAATAAATCAAGAGTAGTTCTATTCTTTACATAGCATCACATCTGCACATCCAAAATCATCAAATTTAAATATAATATTTCAATATATTAATAAAATTCTATCAGTATTGAATTACTATCCATAACATAAAATTCATTTTTCATTAATAACATGAATGAAAGGGTACAAGGAGTGAAAAAAAAGGAAAACAACAGACCGTGGAGGTTGGTAATAGTGAAGACCCAAAGCATCATTCACAATAAACTAAAACCCATCCACTAGAAAATGACACATGATTAATGTAATATGAAATATAATCCATCTCAGAAGCTTTAGATGCCACGACCTGCCCCCCGTGGCCGGTATCGTGACTACCCCAAGCCCGTATTCCATAGGCTGGAGGCTGGAGACTATCACCAAAGGTGTAAATCTCTAAACTGGGAAGGCATTGCCTTTATAAACTAAAACACACACAACAAAGTACGCTGGAAGTAAAACACTAAACAAATCTGTATAAAAAAGAGTGCTGAAAAGTAAAGGGGCCAGAAATACAAGCCCAACAGGAAAGTACAAGTACAACTGAAAAGAAAGTACAACTGAAGAAAAGTAAAGCAACTACCGGGTCGTCCTCTGGGGTTCCTACCTGAAGGGTAGGTACATATGGCCTTCTCATCACTCCAAGTCTATTTGTACACTCTATATACTGTCATGCCGAGTGGTCCACCTCTGGGTACCGTCCAATCCGGATACTCTCTGCCTCAGTCAACGATGTCCTTTGTCTGCAACCAATACAACGAGGTGCAGGCATAGCCTGTGCAGGGGTGAGTATAATGATACTCGGTAGGGACCCCAAGACCCTTATATTCTCATAAAATACAACAAGGATAAACCACAAATTATGAAATAAATGGATAACCATTACATAGGTATATTCCCACACATATACCTAAGTTACCTAGTAACCCATCTCAATCATGAGGAAAACACAAAAGTCATTGACTCAGCTCAAACTAGGATTTTATTATAGGGGTAGTATCATGTAACAACCCCATTCACACTATCGGAACCTCGACTGATGGTTTACTCCTCCTCTATTGAGTATAGTGGGCCTGTCGCGCCACATAGAGGCGCTTCCCACTATACTCGATAGATGAGGAGTACACCATCAGCCGAGGTTCCGACAGTGTGATTGGGGTTGTTACTTGATACTACCCCTAGAATAAAATCCTAGTTTGAGATGAGTCAATGACTTTTGTGTTTTCCTCATGATTGAGATGGGTTACTAGATAACTTAGGTATATGTGTGGGCATATAACTAAGTAATGGTTATCCGTTGATTTCATACTTTGTGGTTTATCCTTTTTGGATTTTTTGAGACTATAATGGTATTTGGGTCCCTATTGAGTATCGTTATACTCACTCCTGCATGGGCTATGCCCGCACCTCATTGTGTTGGTTGCAGACGACGGACAACGCTGACTAAGGAAAAGAGTAGAAGGACTGGATGGTACCCAGAGGTGGACCACTCAGTGTGATGGTATATGGAGCGGACAGACGGATGTGGAGTGTTGAGGATTCCATCTGTACCTACCCTTCAGGTAGGAACCCCGGAGGACGACCTAGTAGCTGATTTACTTTTCTTCAGTTGTACTTACTTTTCAATTGTACTTGTACTTTCTTGTTGGGCTTGTATTTCTAGACCCTTTACATTTCATCACTCTTTTTTATACATCTTTGTTTAGTGTTTTACATCCAGTACACTCCATTGTGTGTGTTTCAATTTATAAAGGCAATGACTTAACACTTTAGGGATTTACACCTTTGGTGCTAGTCGCCATCCCCTGGACTATGGAAGGCGGGCTTGGGGTAGTCATGATACGGGCACCGGGGGACGAGTCGTGACAAATTTGTATCATAGGCAATACCCAGCCGGATGTGTTTAGGCACTGCCTGGGTTTGAGACTTGGGGTCCACAAAAAGGGAGTTGTGATTTAAAGGGGTGGATAATGTAACACCCCTGAAAAAGTGAGACATAAAAGGCTAAATGTTACTACCCATGTCAACAAGGTGCGCCTTTCTTTTCAGGAGCCTAACTTATTAGAGCTCCACAGTTAAGCATGCTTGGCCTGGAGTAGTAATCAGGATGGGTGACCTTCTAGGATGTTTCCCCGGGTGTGTGTGAGTGAGGAAAAAACACACTGAAAGAACATGTGTTGGCCTGTGGGGACAGTCATTAGTCTGATAAGTGACCCTAGTGAGTAATAGCCTACGGTGTGTTGGCAAGGCAACCAAGGTATTACGGGAGACCCATGGGGTCAGATGAAAAGGTTCATAGACTGGGGAGAAGGGTCGTGACATTGGAAGCTAGAAAATCTTCCACCATATTCCCTTCTCTCTTTGTTTTGGAAATCTCTATGTGATTGTTCATAAGGTCCTTACAAGATCTTATGATATAAGTAATAGACCACATCACATTTCCATGTCCATGAAGATCCTTGAAGATAGTTAAAGAATCCATTTCAACTGCCTCCATGTATAAAAACATCTGGTTTCTCAATCTCAATCCCATGACAAGGGCATGCACCTCTACCAGCAATGAGTCACCTTGACTAGAAAAAGATAAAAATGCTGCAGTAACCATTCCCCACTTTTCCCTGACCATGCCTCCCCAACACATGATCCCCATGATGTAAGACCCATTACTATTAATCTTGATACCATGATGATGAGGCTACCATCAAACTCATCACCCATGTTGTATCATGGCCTCCATGATATCAGATGATCTAGAAGCAAATAGAGGCAACAACAATAGCGCTGAATGGAAATCCTTACACAACCTGACCAGATCAATAATGATGATCCTAGTTTTGAAAATGATACATGTGTGAGAACAAAAGAAATTGTTTTTCTTAGATTCGTTCCTTTCACTACAAATACACCAACAACCAACAAGTATAAAAATGGTTTGAGCTTTTCTCTCATAATTGTGATCACCAAACCCTTGGAACCACCTATCCATGAAGCTGTTGAAATCATCAACCTAATGAGACCAACATGTAAACTCCCTGAAGGATTTTCACACCCATGTCATCCAATCAAAGGAAAATAAGGGATTCCCCACTAATTCTGATTTTCGAACCTTGCAACATTGACATCTTGAATCCATCTGGATTCCCACCCACTTAACATTCTCCTTGGTTGGTAAATCCATCTTCCTAACACGAAATAATAGAAAGTTAAAAATCTATGGAACCTCCCTTCACCCAATGGTATAAAAAAATGGATCAAAATTATCCTCATCCCCACTAATACATGAAAAATCCATAGCTTCAAAGACACCAGACGATGAACCCATAAAAATACACCAATCATGTTCATTACTAAAGACAATTTTATCGAAAACTGCACATTGAGTATCTTCCAAGATAGACTAAATATACATGGGATGAGAACTGGACTTGCATTATGTCATATCATACATTAGACATCTAGGGAACCATATCTTGCTAGACCTTTAATCATGCATCAAAAAGTTTATAATCCCTTCCCCCAAAATCCAAGGAGAATGCTGTTGAAGAATTCTTACATGAGGGGAAAATGTTTTCCAAAAAACAAAAGGCCTAAATCTCTACAATCCCTCCTCCAGTCTGTAAATATAGTTAATTATACTCCCCCAAAGGACCACTCTTATAAAGAATCACATGTGAGCTCAGCATGAAAACACTTCATGGTCCCCTCTACACTCCTTAAATTTTTACCACCCTATAAAATATACCTCGAAAGATTCATCCATGATGCCCAGTGGTACCGCACTTCCAACTTCCCAATCTATACGAAAGAGGCCATTAACCTTTCCAAATTTCCACCAACCACCAAGGAACATTCACCCAAGAATGAGAATGCATTGTAATGGATGTCAACACACTATTAACAATAGTTATTTTCCCACCAAAATGATAAAAACATGTTCTTATGATTAGAAATACGCTCTGTGATCTTGTTAATGATCTTATAAAAATGATGAATTAAAAGTGAGTGGGGGTAATCAGATCTCCCAGATATTACATAGGAAATATACATCTTTTAATACCTAGAATACCTTCCATGGATCTAATCCTTCTATTTTGACCATGTTTCCATTGAAAAATGAACAGTTATCTAGATTAACCATTTGGCTACTCCAATAGAAATAATCCTCTAGAATATCATTGATTCTTTGAATTGATATCCTACCTCCATGAATAAACAAAATAATATCATCAAAAAACATCACATAAGATATACACATGGCAATATTTTTATGGTTAAAAGGAAAAATACATCCTGATGAAATTCCTTGGATGATGTACCTACTCAAATATTCTTGGGATAGAATGAATAAAGTAGGGAAAAGAGGATCCCCATTTCTGATACCACGAACTTATTTGGAAAAACATAACTAATTACCAACTTTATAATCATTAATGTGATATTACTCCACTAAATTGGTTGTTCCAATATTAAATAGATATTATTTAGAAGTTAGATTTTAGTGAACTATAAATAAGACATCTTCTAAATCATTTGACTGAGTTTCATAAAATGTTTCATTAGAATGAAGAAAATGTTCATGAATTTTTAATATTAACTTGACTGATGATTGGAAAATAGAATAGGATTAAATGAAATTTATGAATCAATGACCTGAGATATTTAATATCAACATTAAATAAATTATGAAGGAAATGAAACCTATTCATATGGTTGTTTAAGGATTAACCACTGATGTTAAATCTAAACTACAACCATCTCCTTCAATCCATCCTTCCTATTATGTACATTCCTATCAAACATTTCTTTTAATCATAAAAAAAATTTCATTAAATTGATTTCCTCTTTATATTTTTTATCCTTATGTGCCTTATTTTTCCTATATATAAAATGATTGACCAATATTTAATTTGTTCCTTAACATAATAAAACATTTACTAATAGTCTTGTGCTACATTGAATGTGTTGTAACACATTTTTCCATTACATTATTTTTGATAACACAGAAAGGGGGTAAAAATATGGGCAACCAATAAATTATTGGAATAATAATTTAATATTTTAACTTAAATATATTGATTTCAAATAATATAAAGTAATAAATTTAACTCAGTAACATCAAAATTTACTCTTTTGAATAAATTTCATTAAATTGATTTAGATAAAACCTTCTATTTAGTCTTAACATTCTATTTAAAAACACTATTTTATTTTGTGTTTACATTTACAATATTTTAAATAAGTAATGTTATATTGGTTTTATGATGATTAAAAGTGGGATATTTATGAGCATGTACTGTCTCAATAATACTCTATTAATCTTATTTATATTGATTCCCACAAATACCCCTATTTATTTTTTCTAATGAAATTGATTTAATTATTTTTTAGGAATATATTTATTGAGACATTTATCTTGTTTATGGGTTAAAATATTTCATTAAGTATTATAGAATCCTTTTTTATACCCAATAATTATATGTTTAAGGCATGGTTTGGGAACCCTATATTTAGAATGAAACATATGAATCATATACCCTTTGTTGTTGTAAAATTATTAATCCAAAACCATATATTTGGAAGAAAACCTATGTTTAAAGGAATAAATATATGGTTCATCAACATTAAATTTGTAAACAACCATACATTTTCAATTAGACTGTTGAGGCATATCTCTACATAAAAGAAGCCTACATTTGGATGGTCACTGATAGATTTTTAAATTAAAGATATTATCTATTTTTTTTCGAATAGAATTTTAAGATGTAAATATCTATTTAAAAATATTTTATGATATATTTGAAGGCTCACATTCCAATGACTAAATCTTTCTTATTTATAACAGATATTATGACACTCTTGACTGATTAAAATTCAAATGATTTCAATTTTTCAGGAGATATTATTGTATTTTTTTACCAAATACACATTCAATTTCAATTGTTAAATTGAAATAATATTTTAATTTTCAAAAGTGAAATGTATTTTTACAGAACTACTACAAAAGATAGTAGTTTGATCATTTCCATTATTCTAAAGAAGCTACACTTTGCAGAAAACATTATTAAATATTTTACTATGTAATATAGTGATTAAATCTTTTGCTGCTATTTTTATTTTTCTATTTTTATTTAAGATAATTATAAAATTGGATCCCTTAAATGATTTTCAATATGGATGAATATTTATTTTAAGAAGAAGATTCTATTTTTTACCAGTTTCTGTTGTAAATTTGAATAATATTTCTTTCAGTCAAATCAATCAATATTTGTTTTTAGTGTATCAGCTGCTCAAAATCCATCGTGGTGGAGTATCAGATTTTCAAACTAAGATGAAGACAAATTAGTTCCTTGTAAAATAATTAGAATTCATTATAAAATCCTTATTGTAAAAGTTTGCAACTTCATTTACTCAATTGTTAAAGTTTTATAACAAGAGGAACTTTCTAGTGAAAAATCACAAAACTCACTGAGAATGCATTGGTGGAGTGGACTAGGGGATCTTTTTTCATAAAACCATTATAAAATGTTTGTGGTCTTGTTATTATTATTTTTTTTATCAAAATTCCTAAAGAAGATAACCCATAAAATATATATAAATTATAAATAAGGATAAAAGTCAGAATCTATCTAAAATTATTGAAATTATACAATTCACCTCAACTTGTGTATCATTTTATTGTTAAAAACTAACAAAATCAACCTCCAAACATATAAAAAATAAAATCATCTATTTTAATTCCAAATTATCCTTCCATATGAACCACTCCAAGATACTATATGTTGAACTATCTTCAATTGGGGATGCAGTTGGTTTATTGATTCATTTGTATATGACACCACTTCTTTCTCCCCATAAAAATATATAGATTTATCTAGATATCCTGGAAGTGTATCATGATTAATATATTATATTTATGTATTCATTTTTAGATAATATATATAAACATACTTGTAAACATTTATATTGGTTCATAATTTTTTTATATTTTCTTTTATAAAAAGTTTATAAAAAATAGGATTGATAATAAACTTTTATTTTAATAAAGTTTTATAAATCATATATAAATGTATTTTAATATAAATTACACACACATATATATAAAATAAACTATTCATTGTTCCATTTATCAATGATTTTCCATGATGACAAATGTCATGTTTTTCCACACATTCAGCTGGCACCTATAAACATCTGCACTTTATCAACACTTCTTAATTACCACTAATATTAGTTATCACTTAATAATCAAGAATATTTAGTAGTGAAAATTATGTTATCTTCAATTGAATCAAATAATTTTATTTTAAAAAAACACTGAATGTACATGAAAAGATATATTTTATAATTATAACCCGCTACCATGATTATTCATAAAGTAAAAGAACATTAAGAGGTATTTTGTTATTTTATGAACCAAATAATAATTTAAATATATTTATGACTACTTGGATTTATTGATTGGATATCTTAAATTGATATTGGATATAAGTGTTATGATGAACGTTTCTCATTGAAAACTTGTAGTTTACATTAGTAGCCTTGTATATCATGGAATAAAATGAATTTTCTATATATGGATGTTTTACTAGGACAATATTAAAGAAATGTTAAGGTTTGTTGTATGTAAATATGTTAAATACTCACGTAGATTAAAATATTGTATATATAAAATGTATCTCAAAAATCATAATTTTTTCACAGAAGAACAGAATACCAATCGTGGATGACATCATTAAATAGGATAGAAGAAGAATGTATGATATATTAATTATTAACAGGTAATGAATAATTTAAGAATTTAAAGGATATTGTCACTATTTTTTATAAGGTTATATTTAAAAATCATATGAAAATATTTTTGGAATTTTTTTTAGTTTTATTAAAATTATTATATGAGAATTGTTTCTATGATAGATAATTTACTCTTTTCATGCACATACAAATATAATTGGTGAGACTGTGTCACTATTTTTTCTCAATTCACTAGAATAATTAAATATGTATTTAATGATAGGTTATATATGATCATTATGGGGATAAAGAAATAATTTGTACTATTTAAGGAGGGTAGTGAGACTTTTATTCATTCAACGGATCACACTATTTCTAGGAAAAATAGATTTTTTCTTTATAACTTCAAAAATAATTTAATAGTTCTATAGAGTTATTTATAAAGTATAAGAAAATATAATTTAATGATATTAAATTAAAGTGTTTAAAAAAATGTGATTTTTAGGTCAATATTCAATATTTATTGTCAATGGATATGTTTTATACTTCACTACAAAATCTTGCACATGAAAAATCAAAATATTTTTATATTAATATATATATACATATATAAAAAATATAGTTCTATTAAAGTTTGATGCACTAGAGAAAAAATACCATCATATTATATAAATTAGATATGGTCTTCCCACCATAGTTATTTGATATAGTCTGTAATTTGATGGTTCACTTGGTGGAAGATATACGACTATGTGGCCCTACACATTGAAAATTTATATACCTCATCAAATGGTATATGAGGATTTATAATGTGAACATGAAAAAACAAGGTAACCTAAATATTTATATTATAGAGTGTTATATTGTAGAAAAATTAATTTAATTATCCATTGAATACTTATATGATGTGGATAAAATTAGGCACCAATAATCATGTAATAGCTAGTGTCTTGATAGTCAATTAATTTTAAGAAAGGATTTTATAAAAATCACTATAAAAAATTGGATGTATGATCTACATTATGATTTATATAAAAATTTAATTGAAGAAATATTTTTTAAAACTCATGATTGAATTCATTGCAATATGAATCCATAAAGGGATTAAATTTGGATATCAAATATAATTAAACAATGGATAATAAGGTTGTTTTTCTACTATATATTAAAATAATTATTTGAAAATTTGAAATTAATTTGTGTAATAGTTTTATGGTTAGACATGGGACTAAGTCTGTATAATCTTATTTTTGATATGTATTTAATACCTAAATTTTCTATAAAAAAGAACATGATGAATGTAGTACAATTCAAAATAGTGTAGTGACTACTATTATAGACGCAATGAAAATATCTAGAACCATGGGAATAATTATAATTTATGTGAATATATATTACAATGTAAACATAAAAAACATGGGATATAGATCACACAAAATTCTTGGTAATTATTTTTTGATGAAAGTCGGTATATAATATAATTACAGTCAAAATTTATGGATTGGGATTTATAAAATTGAATTTCATTCATAATGACAATAGATTTTGTACATACTAATATTTTCAATCTTAAGGAACAATATAAAAATGAGTTAATAATGCTTAATTTTATGTAGTTAAACAATGTACTAATGGTGATAACTACACTAAAGGTGAGAAGCATACAAAATTTAAGAATGTGAAAAAATGTTATATGTCTAAAAAATATAATATTTTATCACATTGTGATATTAATGAAATTTATTAAAGTGATAAGTTGTTCTGATAAATATTTAGTTTTATTGAATGTTTTTTATACATATTAATCGGAATTAAGTAATTTTAATTATTTATGCTTGTATTAGTACTAGAGATACCATCATAATTTATAATGATATATGGAATAATGTTTTCATTCCAATGAAAGAAACAATTGTGCAATATAATATAGTAACATTTTAATATACAATCCACCTTTTACATAAAAATCAGATAATGAAATATTAATTTTTTTGTTTTTTTCATTTATACAGTATATTTATATTATATTAATGTGGGATGAAATTAATAATGATAGTTTCTAATAAGTGAGATATATCTGTTTAAGTGACACTAATAATAAGAAATCATACTTTTGTTAATAGTAATGCCATACTATAGAAACAATGGTTTTATAGAAACATCATAAAACATGAAACATGGAATTATTTCATTTCCCATCTTAGTGAATTGGAATTTAATGTTCATTTTAATAGATTTTAATTTATTTTACCTTAAATATATAAAGTGCATTGATTAATAAATGATAATTTATGAAATATTGAAGGAGATCCAAATATAATCAATGTTTAACAAAATAACCATACCCCAACATTAAAGAAAATATGGGGCACAATGTAACAAAAAAAATATTATATGCTTTAATTTTCTAGTAAATCTTTGATGTGATATAAAAAATAATACAATTATGTATTTTTTGTTTATATTAAGATTGATGTATCATAATCTCTATCTAAAACACCCCCATCATGTGTTATATAGGAATTATTATGTATGTAAAAATAGACATATAGTTTATCAAAACAATCCAAAAATATAGGAATCAGGTAATATAATGAAATAACAAAAAAATATTTCTTAACTATATTTTAAAATAATAAAAAATAGTAATTTTTAATTTTTTTATCTAATTTATACACAATATTAAACAAATTCTATAATTAGAGTAGAAAAAATTCTAATGGATTTCAGGTGTTAAGAAAATGATGCTCATATTATATTTTTGAGTTTTAGAGTGTCATTGGGAGACAACATTTTGAAAGAAAAACTACATGTGTAAACTGCTAAGAAAAGGAAATACCTGCATGATAAGAATAAAAATATAGAGTAAATAGTAAATAAGAAAATGAAATAAAAAAATACTTACTAGGGACGAAAAATAATAATCAATATAACAAAAACAACATTTTACATAGACAGAAACATAGTTTTAATGAAATACATTACCCTTAAAGGCCTATATTTTCTATAGTAATCATGTTTTAAAAAAACATATTTATTAGAAAAAAAATCATTTATTGGTAATTTAATTGTATTTTAATAACATTTTCTAAAATTGAGTGTGGTTGATATCTAGCAGTACAAAATTATCAATTTTTTTTGTAATAAGTGTAGTATAAAATATCCAAGGAGAACCCCTACTTAATAAAAAATTGGATTTATAACGTGAGAGTAGGGATTTAAGTCACATAAAATTCTATAGCTATGTTACCTCTTCCTCATGATGATGTTGATATTAATATTGTAGATAAATTTATTTGAATTCTTATAACATGAATATTTAATCTTATAAAGAATCATGATGAAAATATGGTATGCCAATGAAAACTGATATTATATTCAATAACATTTATAATTACTGAAAATGGTCTAAAATATTGTAGTTAATGAAAATAGGATAATGAAAATGCCGAGTCATGTAAATCGAGGTTATAATTTGCTAAAAAACAAATTCTAAGAATACCTTTTCAACACTAGTCTATCTTTGTCATTAAATAATTTTAATTGTTTTGTAGATAAAATATTAAAAAAATTATTGGTATAATTTTTTTTAATATAAGACATATGGGAAAGTCTTCATGTACCATATCAGTATTGATAGTATAAATGTAATTCTAAAAAATGACTAGGTGAACCTATTGATAATGTATATATGAGGTCCTTTTTAGTCATTTATATAATGGATATGTAAAGGAAAAATGTAATCACAATTTTTTTCCAGACCTATCCCCTGGGGCCCGTTCCGTGACTACCCCAAGCTCGCCTTCCATAGGCTAGGGGCTGACAAGTAGCATCGAAAAGGCATATCCCTATAACAGGAAGGCATTGACATTAAACCTTTATAATCACACAGACTAGTATGTAACAAGATGCAACCATGAAGTAAACTGTTGTATTAAAAAGAGTGCTGAAAGTAAATGGGTCAGAATAAAATCCAAACTGATAAAGTACAACTACAATTGAAAAGTACAAATACAACTGAAAATTACAAAATAGAACCTGGATCGTCCACCAAGGAACCTACCTGAAGGGTAGGTACAGCTCACGAACAGTAGTCCCTACATCACATCACACCAAATGGTCCACCTTCAGGCATCGTTCAGTCCTAGCTCCCTCATCCTCAATTAATGTTGTCAATCATCTGGACAAGACACAACAAGGTGCAGGCGTAGCCCATGTAAGGGGGAATATAACGATAATCAGTAGAGACCCATAGACCCCCATAGGTCTCCCAGAGTTCCACAAAGGAAAAACCACAAATAAAGACCTCCGTCTTAACAACGAAGTGATAGATATCGACTCTACTTAGGTATATGCCCATACATATACACAAGTTATCAAGATATACTGATCTCATACCTGAGGGAAGATTACCACAAAGGTAGAACCATGAAGGTAAAAGTGCCACAAAGGTAACACAATGAAGATAGTGGTACCACACAAGTAACACCATGAATACAACCCCACGAAGGTAGAAGTACCACATAGGTAACACCATGAAAAAGAACCACAAAGGTATAAGTACAGCACAGGTAACACCACGAAGATAGAAGTGCCACATAGGTAAAAGACTCATCTCAAAAATAGGTATAACTTATGTACACAAGTACAGATGATTATTCTTAAGCTAGATCATCTTATTTTATTAAGAGACACTACTTCTGACCCACATAGGATTGATAGGTACTAACCCCCACTGACCCACACAGGATCTAACCCACACAGGATTGGTATGCACTGACCCACATAGGATCATTGAGCACTAAACCACATAGGATCTGATAGATTCTGATCCACACATGATCAATAGATGCTAACCCACACAGGATCAATGTTCTTTCTTCACATTACATCCAGCCACTAGATTCCTCGCACTCGGAGCGCTCGAGCCCCGTAGAATATGCTTCTCAAGATATTGATTGTATATTGACTACCACTAAGTTCCAAATAGGATTAACCCAATCTTATGACATGTCGTAAGGTTTCCAATTCCACAGACGGTGCATCAATCGGACACCCGATCTGTGAGTTATAAACATTTTAGTTCCGGGGGCCCAGTTGGATTCAGGTTCAATCCAACCCAGATGTACTCCAACTGTCTCCAAAATTTAAGTGAATTATACCAAAGGGACATAATCTTTTTAAGGGTCCCAGAGCCGCAGATAGTTCATCAAACGGACAACAAGTTCTCAAGTTATGACCCTTAAAGCGAAACTAGGCCTGGTCAGGTCTGGGTCTGGTCCGACCAAGGCGGACCAAGTTCGTATCGACCTAACCTGGTCAAGGTCCAACCCAGTTGGGATGGGCCATGGTAGGATTGGGCTATCCCACAAGGGGTGCATCCTGGCTCGCAAGGGGGAGGCCCGCTGGGCTCACGCGGCCCGTCCCGCAGTGGCGCGGTCCGCTGGGCATACGCATCCCGTCCCGTGGTAGTGTGTGGCCCGCTGGCACGTGCAGTCCAGCTGGAGCGAGGTCTGCCTGCGCTTGGATGGGGGGGGGGGGTGAGACCCCCGGTCATACCAAATGGCCGAACAACTATTTAGCCGGGGAAGCGGCGACCCCACGTGGGCGCCACCCAGTCGCCTCAGAACCCGTTGGTGGCGCATGTTCCTCCACCACCGCTGCTTCATGTCGTGGCCTCCTTCGAAAGTGAACGATGGCCCACCGCCCCACCTCCTCCTTCTGTGGTCGACTCGTGTTGGAATCCTCCTTCACCCACTTTTGCTTCAGCCATGACCCCTTGCTCACTGGTGGCGCGTGATGGCGTGCCGTACCTCCTCCATGGTCAGCTGGTGCTGGCTGCTCCACTGACCACCGCAGCTTAGTACCACGACCTCCTCTTTCAGTGCGTGATGGCGTGCCACATCTATCGTAGCCAGTCGGTGCCACCATGCTGGCGGTCTTCCACAGAGAACACAAGGGTAGAAAGGTAGCGGAGGGTCCAGGCTGGGTTCGTTATACATGCTCCCTCCACGTTAGCTTGTAATCATGAGGGACGATTAAATGATTCAATAATCACTTAAATTAAACAAAGATCAAGTCCCTACCTCAAGAACTATTGAGAGTTTCCGTGACTAAAGAAGTGGGTCGGTGTTTGTCTTCCCTCAACAAGCTTCCAACGACACTGCTCATTTTTTGTCCTTTGGTTCGGTGTCACCCGTTGTCTCCCACTAAAACCGGATCCATCATCCAAGTGTTTGGCATTGAAATACTTTCTTTGCACTTAGTTTCTGGGTGATGTAGTGCTGTTACCTCTCCCCAAGATCCATATAAATTAGAGAGGGGAGGGTGTCTAATATTTGTGGTATTTATGAGGGTTTATTTTTTAGGAACGTTCTTAATTCCCAACGACACTGTTACATAGGATTTGAAAGGTCAATCCATTAAATGGATTGACATGTCGTTTATCCCATGATGCGGATTTTCCATTGGAGGAAAATAAAGGAATAAAAATAAAATAACAAAGTTAATTTATTTATTCTTTTAAAATTATAAAATCTAACTTTTTCTCCAGACTTACTGCGGTCAAAGTGAATTCTCCCTTAAGAGAATCTCGACACTGAAGATTCGACGATGCACTCATATTTTTAATCCGATCACCAGTTCAAAAGTTAGAAAACGATGCTCACAAGTTTACTGGACGTACCTTAAAAAAAGTTCAAAAATTCATTCCGGGCACATTGGGCCTGGGAATCATGCACCATAAAATTTTAAAGACCTTTAATAATTCCATATAATTAAAAAAATTAAATGGAAAATTCAGGTCTTTACATTCTCCCCACCTTAGGGATTTTTTTCCCCGAAAGACACAACATAGAATAAGAAAAAAAATGGGGGTACTGATCATGAATATGATCCTCCCACTCCTAAGTGCTACCCTGGAGGTTCCCATGCTTCCAGAGAATGCGCACCAGATGTATCAACTACCCATGAATGAATCGCTCCTGTCGATCCTCAATCTCTACTCGAACCTCTGTAAACGTCACCCCATCATCAAAGTCCAGCTCGCTGTGGTCGATGATGTGAGATGGGTCATGAAAATATCTCCTAATCTAAGATACGTGGAAGACTTCGTGCACCCTCTCCAACTACAGTGCAAGTGCCAAGTGGTATGCCACCTCGCATATCCTCCGAAGTATCAGAAATGGTCTGATAAACCTCGATGATAAATTTTTACCTTGGCCAAATCTCTGTAAACCTCGTCGAGGTGAGACCCGTAGGAAGACATGATCTCCCTCCTTGAACTGTAAAGGTCTTTGCCTCCTATTAGCATAAGACTTATATCTACTCTGTGCAGTCATCATCTATTCCTGGATGATATGTACCTTCTCAGTGGTATCCTGTACCAACTCTAGACCCATAAGTGTTGAGTACCCTGGGTCTATCCAGCATAGAGGTGGTCTGTAAGTTCAACCATATAGGGCCTCGAATAGTACCATACCGAAGGTGGATTGATAGTCATTGTTGTATACGAACTCCACCAAGGGAAAGTGATCCTCCCAACTATGACCAAAATCTTGTACGCAAGCACGAAGCATGTTCTCCAGCGTCTGAATGGTACACTCCGTCTGACCATCCGTCTGTGGATGAAAGGTGGTGCTCAAATGTAGTTGAGTCTCGAATTACTCCTGCAATCCCTTCCAATACGGGGATGTGAAATGCGTGTCACGGTCAGAGATGATCGTCGATGAAACCCCATGAAGTCGCACAATCTCCTATACATAGAGGCATCCCAATCCCTCTACTAATTCCTACTCTTGGATAGGTAGAAAGTGGTCCAAATTGATGAGTTGGTCAATGATCACCCTTAGGGAATCATGTCCCCTGGACGTACATGGAATCCCTGTCACAAAGTCCATGGATATTCTATTCCACTCCCACTCTAGCACCTTTAGTGGATGCGCTAAGACTACTGAAACTAGATGCACGACCATCAATTTCTAACAAGTGAGGCATTGTGAAACAAAATCTTCCACCACCTTCTTTATCCTTGGCCACCGGTGCTAATGTCGGAGGTCCTGGTACATCTTCGCCACACCAAGATGTACCTCCAGAGGGGATGTATGGAAATCCCTCAACACCTCCTCCCGTAGCACCATTGGTATGTCCTCTGAAGAGGATGAGGTGCTCCACACATTCATAAAATCCATCATGTGCTTGTCCTGAGGATATCTAAGCACGTTGATCCTCACAATCAATGTCCCCGATTAGTGCCTCCCGAACTCACTGAAGAAGTGGGGGACTGACAGTCATAGACTACAGGTAAGCTTCTCTATCTCTATTCATGAAGGATATCTGCAACGCTGATAGCTGCTCTGTCGCCTCACTCAACAATTGTAGACTAGAGCTCCTCCTGAGTGAATCTTCTACCACTTTCCCTTTCCCAAGAGTATAGACTATCCCAAAGTCATAGTCCTAGAGGAACTCTATTCATCACCACTATCTCAGGTTCAGGTCCTTCTGAGAGAAGATATACCTGAGACTCTTGTGATCAGAGTAGACTGTCAAATGTTCACCCATCAAGTAATGTCACCACATATTCAAGGAGAATACCACTGCTGCTAACTCTAGGCCATGGGTAGCATAGTTTTACTCCTGGTGTCTTAGCTATCACGAACCATAATCAATCACTACTTACTCCTACATCAAAACACATCCAAGTCTGTTCCCTGATGCGTCATAGTACACTACATACCCAATGCCCTCTTCTGGTTGTCTCAATATGGTGGCACTCGTCAGTCTCTGCCTCAGCTTCTGAAAACTCTAATAGTATCTCTCCATATATATGAAGGGCTATCCCTTCTTCATCAATGCCGACAAGGGTCCCAAAAATCTGGAAAAGTCAGGCATGAATCTCCAGTAGTATCCATCCAACCCTAGAAAACTCCGCACCTCAGTCACTTTCCTAGGTGGCTCCTAAGGAAGTACAACCTCTATCTACGTTGGATCCACTGAAACTACAGCCTCTGAGATAAAGTGGCAAAAAAGTGGACCTTCCATATCCAGAACATGCACTTCGAGAGCATACCATAAATATGGTTCTCTCAGAGTGTATCCAGAACTATCTATATATGATAGGCATGATCCTCCTCCAATAACTAGTAAATAAAGATGTCATCGATGAAGACCACCACAAAGTGATCATTGTATAGTAGAAATATCCCATTCATGAGTCCCATGAACACTGTTGGTGCATTGGTAATGCCAAATAGCATAACCAAGAACTCAGAGTGGACATAACGACATCATAGGTCCATCTTATGAACATCCTCACCCCGTAACATGAGCTGATGATATCCTGATCTGAGGTCTATCTTCGAAAACCATCGATATCCTTTTAGATGATCAAAAAGATCATAAATCCTCATAAGTGGATACATGTTATTTACGGTCACCTATTTCAGGTGCTGGTAGTCCACACAGAGTCTCAAACTCTCATATGCCTTATTGGTGAACAAAATCGGGACTTCCCATGGAGAAACGTTGGGCCTTATGAACCCCCTTCTCTGTAAGTCCTCCAACAATACCCACAACTCATGAAGCTCCGTGGGAGAAATCTGATATGATAGTGTAGATATTGGTTTCTTCCCTCGGTGTAGGTTGATATAATAGTCTACCCCTATGCAAGGAGGTAGTCCTGGAACATCATTAGGAAAGACATCAGCATACTGGTCCACTACTACAGGATATCTTGGACTTTCAACATCAACTAATCCGAGGGTAAGGCTAGCCAACTGATGTATGATCGACTTCACCCTCCTCTAGGTAATTCCATCATGTATTGAAATGTTTCCCTTCTCATATGTGAAGGAAAACTGGGTCCCATCCTTTCGGACACACCACACATTGCACCTAATATAGTAAATCTAAACATGGAATATTCACAACCCGTCCATACCAAAGATGACTTAGTAAGGCCTCAACACTTCTAAATAAGATCACATCCAAAGATCTCACCTCCTAGAGTAATCTCACACTGCCGACACCAGAGTGTAATCGTCAAATCTTCTCTTATATTAGTCTTTAATTGCAAGGATCAAGCCAACAACTCCACTGGAATTTCTGAGCTCCGAATGAGGGATATGGTAATAAAAGAGTGATTGGAACCTATGTCTATAAGTATATTTTAACTAAGGTGGAGTAGACACAGATCATACTTCTAATCATCTCCGGTGCACTGTGGTCGTTGGCCTCATCTGCTTGGAGCTGAACTCGTCCCTGTCCACATTCTCCATGTGGTCGGGGTGGACCACCTGGAGGTGGTGGCAGTAGAACCACGAATCTCTGCCCACCACCTTCTGCATGGAAAACTCCTATGCCACGTCCAACTGATGCCTATAGACCTCCCCGATCGAATCTATTCCTCTGCCTCAACGGTCCCTCGACTGTCTTCTAGTCGTCCATATGACAGGTCGGGTAGTCACGATCCATGTGACCCCGCCCACCACACGAGTAGCACTACCTACTCTTCATCTATCCTCCTCTGTATCTTGAGCCCTGCACCACTAACTCTGAATCCTGATGTCATCCCTCAAAAGGCCTGGCCCACTTGGAACCCTGTATCATTTGTCTAATTCCTTCTGCAGATGACTCTTCTACCTGAAGTCCAGTGGTGTCTCTCTCTGTCGATGCCTACTTAGATAGGAAGCTCTCCACCAAAAGTTCTTGCTCTTGCACCCCATCCTGCTTTGGAATGATGAGTGATATCATCAATGCTTTTATCTCCCATCAGTTACACTACTAAAAGGTCTGTGCCCTGAATAAAGGGTCATGTAACATGTCCTTGGAGTAGTGGGAGAGATCAGTGAACCTCACCGAGTACTGGGCCACAATCATGCTGCCTTGATGTAAGTGAAACAAATCTTGTATACGCACTGAGCATAGAGTCACTAGGATGAATTCTACCCTGAAGAGGCCCTCGAAGTCCACCCAGATGAGGATCAACTCGTCGTGTAACTAGAGTGTTAGACTCCACTATGTTCCAGCTACTCCATTGAAGACACTAGCAGCTATGATCACCATCAGATCAGTTGGTGTCCCAACTAAGCAAAAAACTCTGGCCACAACCTCCATCTAGTCCTCAGCCGCCTGCGGATCCGTCTTGCCTCAGAACCTCGTAGGCCTCCACCACTTGAACTCATGAAATGCGCTCAGTCGACGTGAACCCTTTGCTGGTGGGGCTGGTGGAAATTGTTTCCCAACAGGTAGTGCTGCTGCTGGTACACCACCCGAAGGTGATAACGCTGTAAAAAGGCCCTACACTGAGGCCTCATCGCTCAGTGGGCCATCATTGCATACTCCCTCGAGAATCTTGGATGACTATCTACATTGCGACATCCTAAAATAAAATTGGTGTTCCTCGATCAATAAGTTATACCTGGTGACATGACTCAAATAGATCACAAGAAAAACATTTCAAACACACACAAAATCAGTGCTTCCATGTACTGAGTCAGAAATCAGAATTCAGGGTCCTGGTGTATGGATACATCGGCCACCGCACCAACACTGGATTCCCCAAATAGAAAACCAAACTCATAACACTTAACATGATTTCCACATATAAAAGATCAGGGTCCTAGTTCGTTGGTAGAACCAAATCCTTTGATACCACTTTGTCATAATACGTCTCTCCGGACCTGTGTCGTGACTACCCCAAGCCCACCTTCCATAGGCCATGGGCTGGAGACTAGCACCAAAAAGGTTTATCCCTATAACAGGAAGTCATTGCCTTTAAACCTGTACAATCACACATACTAGTATGCAACAAGATGCAACCAAGAAGTAAACTGCTGTAGTGAAAAGAGTGCTGAAAGTAAAGGGCCCGGAATACAAGCCCAACTGATAAAGTACAAGTACAACTAAATTGTACAAATACAACTAAAAAGTACAATAACAACTCCTGGATCATCGACCGAGGATCCTACCTTAAGGGTAGGTACATATCATGAACAATAGTCCCTATGTCATGTCACGCCAAATGGTCCACCTTTGGGCACCGTCTAGTCCTGGCATTCTCAGCCTCGATCAATGTTGTCCGTCATATGCACAAGTCACAATAGGGTGCGAGTGTATCCCATGAAGGGGTGAGTATAACGATACTCAGTAGGGACCCCGAGTCCCCCGTAGGTCTCCCAGAGTTCCACAAAGGAAAAAACCACAAAGCAAGACCTCTATCTTAAGCACAAAGCGACAGATATCAACTCTACATAGGTATGTACCCATACATATACCTAAGTTACCAAGATATAATCATATCATACATGAGGGAATATTATCACAAATATAACACCCCGAAGGTATAATTACCACACCGGTAACACCACGAAGATAGAGGTACCACACAATTAACACCATGAAGAAAACACCATGATGGTAGAAGTACCACACAGGTAGCACCACAAAGACAATGCCACGAAAGATGAAGTACCACGCAGGTAACACCATGAATATATTAGTACCACATAGGTAAAATAATCAGCTCACAAATAGGTATAACTTTAGTACAAAAGTACAGATGATTAGTCGTAAGCTGGATCATCTTATTCTATTAAGAGGAACTGTTGTTGACCTACAAAGAATCGATAGGTACTAACCCCCACTGGCCCACATATGATCTGACCAACACAGGATCGGTATGCACTGAACCAGATAGGATCACTGAGAACTGACCCACACAGGATCTGATAGATGCTTACCCACACAGGATCGATAGATGTTAACCCACACAAGATAGATGGACATTCATCACGTTACAGCCAGCCACTGGATTCCTCGCACCCGGTGTGCTCGATCTTCATAGAATCTTCCCCTAGAGATATCAGTCATACCTTGAACAATAATAATCCCCACAAAGGAGTAACCCAAAGGAGATCCATTTTGTATGGGTTCCAACACGACAGACGGTGTGTCAATTGGATGCCCGGTCTATGAGTTATAAGCATTTAAGTTTCGGGGGTCCAGTTGGATTCGGGTTTGATCCAACATGTCTATACAACAACTATCTCCAAAACTCATGTGAAGTATACCAAAAGGACCGTCTCTCTCTAAGGTTCCCAGTTTTGTAGATGGTTTGTCAATCGGATGCCTGATTCTCATGTTATGGCCCTTTAAGCGAAACTAGGTCTGGTTGGGTCCGGGACTGACTCGGCTGGGCTGTAGCGGGCTCGACCCACTAGACCCCCATACGGCCCCACCCATAGGTCTCTCACAGCCCACTGGCATGCGTGGCCTGACTAGAGTGGGGTCCACCTTCCATGGCATGGGGGGTGAGACCCCCGATCTTCCTGAACGACTGTTTGGCTTGTGAATCGGTGACGCCACGTGGGCGCTGCTCAGTTGCTGTAGAACCCATCGGAGGCTTGAGTTCCTCCCCCACCACAGCTTCGAGTCGTGACCTCCTTTGGCGGTGCATGACTACCTTTGTGCCTGCCTCTTCCTTCTGCGACCAACTCGTTCCGGCTACCTCCTTTACCCGCCATGGCTTTGGCGGCGACCCTTGCTCCCCGACTGTGCACGACGGCTCACTGCACCTCCTACACGACCAGCTAGTGTCGGCCGCTCCGATGACTGTCGTAGCTTAGTGCTGTGACCTTCTCTTGTGGTGCGTGATGATGAAATGCCTCCATCATAGCCGTTCGTTGCCGCCGCACCGACGATCTTCCACAAAGAACGCAAGGGTAGCAAGGTAGAAGAGGGTCCAGGCTGGGTTTGTTAGGCTCGCGCCCTCTGCATTATCTAGTAATCATGAGGGAGGATTAAAGGATTCAATAATCAATTTAGTTAAACAAAGATCAAATATATACCTCAATAATGATAGAGAGTGCCCACGATTGAGAAAGTGGGTCAATGTTCGTCTTCCCGCAACAAGATTCCAATAATGCTGCTCGTACATCATCCTTTGGTTCGGTGTTACCTGTCACCGCCCGCTGGAACCGACTCCATCTTCCAAGGGTTTGGTGTCATGGTACCTTTTTAGTACTTCATTTCTCGGTGAAGTAGTGTTGTTACCTCTCCCCAACCTCCATATAAATAGGAGAGGAGAGGGTGTCTAACGCTCGTGGGATTTATGAGGGTTCATTTATTAGAAACCTTCCTAATTCACAATGATGCTGTTACTTAGGATTTTAATGGTCAATCCATCTAATGGCTTGACACGTCATTGGACCCACGCTACCACATATCCATTGGAGGAAAAGAAATGAAGAAAAATAAAATAACAAAGTTATTTTATTTATTATTTTAAAAGTCCAAAATATAACTTTTTCTCCAGACCTACTGCGGTCGAATTGAAGTCTCCCTTAAGCGAATCCTGGTGCTGTGGATTCAATGGTGCTCTCAGATTTTTAATCTAAGAACCGATTCAAAATTTAGAAAACGCTGCTCGCATGTTTACTGAATGTACCTTAAAAAAGTTCAGAAATTCCTTTGGGGAACACCAGGCTTCAGAATCATGCACCACCAAATTTTGAAGACTGATAATAATTCCATATAATTAAAAAACAATTACATGGAAAATCTGAGTCTTTATAATTTTTTCATATTTTAGTCATGATGTGGATTCCATACATATAAATTTATGTATCTATATTTTTTTAGAAATATAAAAATATTGAAAAAATAATAAAGTCAATGGATGGAATGATTTTTTTTTTCAGAATTAATAGAGAGCTTACATAGTTCCATAATGCTTATAAACTTACTAAGTAGGTTTTTTCATATCATTTAATTAAATAACTATCTTTTTAAATTATACAAAAATTGTTTTATTTATATTTCCATATTAATAATCTTGTATATTCATTATCATTCTATAGTTATAGACATCCACAGACTCAAAAATAACTATGTTACCAATAATCAGCTCCATGATCCACATTATATTGGTCTATATATGGATTAATATCAATATTTTACACCACTTTTTATCCACTATCATGTATAAGAGCCTAAATCTATTTAATGTTTTTAGTTACATTGGAATTTTTTTTGAAACACAATATTATAACCTACTTTTCATTAAAAAAATTTATTCATATAAGAATGAAAACAATTTAAGCATATATTTTTGAATGATACATATAACTATATATATGAACACCAGTGAAATATAAATATTTAATTAATTGATAATAAACAAATCCCAGAATAGATGACTTCAATTCTAATAGATACTACATATAAGAGAATCCAAAAATAGATTTTTTTATTAATCGTGGTAAGAAAATAGTATTGAATCATAATTTAATTCATGTAACCAACTGATGATCCATAAGATATATTGGGGTATTGAGGTAAAAAAAATCATATTCCTTTTTTAATTTAGTGACAATTTAATGTTTATTCTTGAAATGAATATCTATAAATTTCATTAAGGATATATAGGCATCCCATGGTAGGATTATTCAATTTTAAATTCTAATTCAAATTAAGTAATACTAGAAGCAGAGTATGAAAATACTTAGAATAAAATAAAAGAAATGAAATTTTAATAAATATATATTTACATTAGACTATCATTAAATATTTATAGCAATAATCAGCACCTAATTGTTTAAATGGGTGAAAAATACCACATAAATACGACTCATGAGATGAAATTAATAATCTGATGTGTTTTGATATAAATTTTGTAAAGTGGAATTTTGTAATTTTGAAGTCTATTTAGTTCTACATTACCACATCTAATAATATAAACTGTTGAAACAACATCATATTATCATAAAACATTTTGATGTGGATAATTAACTAATATTTTATATATAGAAAAATTAAATATGTCAATCATACATGTGATGTTAATAGAATGATTGGATGTTCATTTCTAATGATAAATAATTGTTTTAAATGACCATTATTTAAAAAAAAGATCACAGTTTCCTAATTTTTTTTGACAATGATCGTTTATACATTTATAACTCTTAATAAAAAATACACAACATAAAATATTTTTTATTTTAACTAAAATGATACAAAGTGTCTCTTTACTATTAAAAGTATTTATATTAATATAAATATATGTTTCTTGATCAAAACTAATTAAACCAACTTGAATTATAATTTTTTTGGAAAAATATTGTAAAATAATCTTTCACAAGTATGAAGAAATAATAGGTTAATTTTATATGTGATATGACATTAATGATCCAATTATATTTTTCAAAATTAAAAATCTTTTATGTTTTACACACGTTTGAAAAACAATATATATGAATTTTTTACATCTCTAATTGGTATTTATTTGATTGTCCAATATTATATAGTGATATAATTTTATATGTTGTGTTATAATTTATTATCTATATATTATGTCTCATAATGAAAATATAATTTTAACAACATAAATTTTATCATGTATTATATAACATTACTATTATAATAATTTTTCATTTCTTTTGGTAGATTTAATTAAATAACATTAATTTAATTATAAGCATTAGATTAATTTGTATGAAAATAGTTAATCCTTTAAAAGTCCCTCCAATTGGTAACATTTTATTTATATTTTTTATTGTTATTTTTCTTTGTAATTATTTTATATCAATGTATTTTTTATTGTAACAAATCAAAATGATGCAAAATAACAACATTTTTTTTAATTTTAAAATATTTTGTTGTTATTTAAAAATTAAAATTGATTTTTAGAGTTAATTTTTATATTAGATTTATTTTAATCACATAAACAAACTGTATCATGTGAAATATTATTTTATCAGCATTAAACAGTAATCAATATAAACCTAATTTATTCAGTACTTATATTATGATCAATTTAAAGGTGATAAAAATGGTATTTTTCATTACTAATAAGGGCAGAATATGTATTAGTAAAAATAAATTTATCTCATATAATATGTAAAATATATTTCTAATACAAGTCATCAAATACATATATGATTTTTAATGTACCATTCATTATTCTTCATGATATCATATAGAGCACCCTATTACAGAGGAAATGAGTATTTTGTCTTCCTTGGATAACCCCACTTCTCATGAGTGTAAGGATATTATCATTGAACCATATTTTCATATTATTTTCAAATATCTTGATGTTATAGATGAGATTTGGTAGGTGTTTTGAAATATCATGGATAAAATTAAGATTTTGAATCCTACGTCTCTCCATGTATTTTCACTTTTATCAAAAGAAATGGTAATCATGTTTCACACAATCAGGATGCCTTGATTGAATTCCACGATTATTTTTTTGTTCTTTATCTTCTCTACTAGAGCTCCATATTATTTTTTATGCTTATTTATATGATTTATGTGTTTATGTATGAAAAAATAAAAAATTAAAATTAAAAAAAAATTAATTTAATAAATTTTAAAAAGAATATGTAATGTGGGAAATAATATTTAGTATTGAATGAATGTAGATGTTAATATTGAAAAAATGTATTTACCCACTTTAATCTTATTAACATATAAATTTAATTATATGTATTTTTTGAAATACTTTTTTGACATATATTATGTAAATATATATAATATATTTTTATGTTTTTTCTTGAAATTTGACTTGTTCAATATGTGGGATATATTTCATATATTTTTTTAATTTTGATATATATATATATATATATATATTCAAATTATATGAAGAAATTCACTATGATAAAATTCATAAATTTTATATATTTTTATAAATATTACACACAATTACATGCACCCACATGCATGCACACATATATGATTTATTTCCCACTAATTTTATTTGAAAAGATTAGTTTTGTATGGGAGTATAAAAGGAATGTTATAAATAATAATTTTTTTAACCATAAAATGTTATAAATTAATAAAATTAATTATATCAATATTCAATAAAATTATACTATATGTATTTAAAAAATATATAATTTTTTTTTGATTTTATGTGAAATTTTAACATGTTATTTGGCTAAGATTAATTTAATGTATAGATATGATCTTATAAAATTATTTTTATATCAAATTCATTATTTCTATAAATAGTATTTTATTAAATAAGATGAATTTTATTTTACGATGTGAAAATTTTAATAGAGAAAATGTGAGATTCTATGCATGGATACAAATCAAACAGTTATCCATTAATTTTTTAATTTTAATTTTAAATTTTATTAAAAAAATAAAAATTTTTTTTTACCATTGGTCAAAAAGTCAATTATATTTTTATTTTTTACAGTTCAATATTAAATGGAAATATTAAATTATTTTAAAATAATATTTAAAATTTCTGAAAAAATAAAAAAATGAAAATAAATAACACAATAAATATATTTTATATAAAATATAAATATAACTTAATTATAGAAACTAGTAGTGAAATAGTTAATTGGGGGAAATTTAACATTTTTAATATATTTTCAATAACTTATAGACATAAGTTGAAATTAATTACATTTAAAAATAATAATATCTATTTTCTTGAACCGTGAAAAAGATAATTAAAGGCATATAAAATTAAAAAATGGCTAATAAAAAAATCAAAAACTATGAATCACTAAATTTAATAAATATCTACATAATTATATATATATATCTACATTAACTAATTTTCGTAAATTAAAATAGAGAATTAAAAAAATCGATAAAAATATGATGTCTTTTAAGATTTTTTGAATATATGATGTAATGATTTTAATTTTAAAATTTCCAATCCATCATGAAATAAAATATTATCCAATTCAATGAAATACTAAACACTATTTAATCACTCAATCATATTTGAAAAGTTCGTAAAATACATTAGGGAAAAAATATTATTAATATTGAAATAATTATTTAATAAAATTTTATTTTCAATGTTTTAATTGTTTTAGGTGGTGATCAAAATATAGAATTTAAAATTCTAATCAATATTTAACATACATAAAAGAGGTTTAAAAATATTATGATTTATTATTGTTGAATATTTTCATTATATAAATAATTTTTTATGACTTCTATATAATTTATTTTTTTAAATCTAATTGTATATCTATGTTCTCAATTGTCCCCTCTATTTTATTGAAAAGGTATGGTAATATCCCTTTTATTGAAAATAAATGAAAGTATAACATACAGAAATATGGGTATTAAACATGGAAAACAACCCTCATTTGAACATTTATAGACCAATTTTTTCCCTAATCTATTCTCTAAGCACATGTTCCTAATCAAAAATGGAATCCCAATTTACACACACACGACCATGTCCATGACCTCTAGGGTTACATCCCCTTCACCATGTTTTCACCTTCTAAAAATTTTCTTTTAGTTTTTACTCTCCAAGATAGATCTCCCACCATCATATTGATCCATCACCTATTTAGATGATCTTTCATGTCTACCAACCTCCCTTTTCTTCCCATTTTGTGATTCCATCCTTCTATCATTGGTAGTATCATCATCTGCAACATTAGAAGAATCTCACACTCAAAAGGAGTTTGTAATAGCCACATGTGGATTAAATAAATCATGAACATTAGAAGTTAATGCGTCTATATTCGATTTGGTCTTATTTTCATCAAATTGAGCATCATAAACAACCAAATCTATTAAGACATGAAATTGAAATCGTCCATCATCAATTGAAGTTCTATTCTCAACTAATTTTTCATTGTCACCATCATTATTAATGTTCACAAAAATACCCCAACATGGGGAGGTGTTATTGAAAATAGCCTAGCTAGATCTGTAATTAACCACAATCCCAGATGTCTCACTTCCCATGGCAAGATCTTTTAGCTCCATAACCTACTCTCTTTCTTTATTAGTGGTATGAAAATTATAAATTTCCTTTTTCCCCTCAGAAAAAATTCCTAATGAACTTTTTAGAGACACTTTTCCCTTGTGAATTTTTAATATTTATAATTAATTCTCAATCCATACATGATTATCAAATTGGAATAGAGATTCATTCACAAAATCAGTATGATTTTCCATTGGTCCATTATCCACAGTGATATGAACAAGAATATCTCTAAATGAGTGATGTGCAATAATTTTTTTGGAAGCCCTTTCACCACACATATAATTATTCTTGAGCATCATTATTAGGGTCAGTAGACTCCTATGTATCCTCTTCAACAATATCGGGCCAAGATTTTGAAGCAACATAAAATTTAATATTTACAAAAAACAATTTAACACAATCCAGAATAGATTTCCCATTTTCAAGATGATGCTTCATATCTATAGTATAACACCTGGAATCTACATCTAATTGAAATTTAGAAACATTATGTTTTTCATTTCTATTTAAAATTTAGGGAAGGTGGCCTTTCATTCCACAAATCATACAAAGAATCCTCTTTTTATAGTCTTATACAAAATTACCAACAACCAAACAATTAGAGAAATATAGTGGGTTCTTTCCATATTATACACTAATATGAATATCATCATAATTTTTAGTAATAAGAATAATACCAATGTATGTATAGATAAGATCCACCTATATCAGTATCCTGACATAGTATCCAAACTGAACATTCTCAGTCTCCCTATCAAGTCGAATAGGTGTTCAAACTTCTATAGAGATTTCATACAAGATTTTTGGATGCTAAAGCATCCAATTGAGTCCATAAATCCGAATACAAACCAAAGAAAATGAATTAATTAACATCATGAAATTGAATTCCACTAACCAATCGTATACATGAAGTATACCTAGTTTTAAGAAAATGGATCCATAACTAAATGCTCATAACCTAGACTCATCTAAAGAGAATATGTAGTAAAAAACTGCACGACCAAAGGAGAATCATCTTCAATCCAAGAAACCATACAAGAATGAAACTCTCTAAATCAAACCATCAATATTACATAGTTCTTACCCTTAGTAAGAACAATCATCACAATTATAGAATTTTTAACCCTTTAAATCCTTTCCAAGAAAGATGCCAGGTTGACATAAACATGTGACACTAAACCCTTTCTAAAAATTATTCCTATCAAGGAATCCATGAATAATTATAGTGATAAATTACCATATTTTGGAATCAAATTAGAGGAAATTACCAATAATTTAATCCAAACCACATAGTCAACATAAGGTTATGAAGAGTCATTTGGGAATGATGGTGTTTCCACAACTGGAATTTAGAAATGTATTTTTTTCCCAAAAATAATTGAATATCCATAATTTTATAGATTTAATAATCACATTCTTCATCACCATCATAATACTTCTTTGAAATATCCCTTGAACCCTAGAATCCTCAACATATCCCATTCCTTCTATTATTTTACTTCATAGTGATGATATTTGGTTCAATTTAATCCCTACCTGTTTCATATTTTTACTATATAATTATGTCTTCCACAACAGGCTCATGCATCAATTCCCTATCCCAGCCTTATCTATTCAATCTAGACCAATTAAACTATATTGTTTCTACCATCAATTGCATGTAAAAGCGAGTTTAAACAAAATTTTATGAGTATACCTTTGTATCCCTCTTACCCTTATTCTTTATTTTATTATTTATCGTTTTTATGGTATGATACCCTTATATTATTTCTATATATTTATAAACAAAAGAATATTTATATATGTATATTTATTATTATATTGTTTATATATATATATATATTTATTACATGATATTTATTAAGAATATAAATATGTGTAAAATATAAATATATATGTATTTAAATTATTTAGAATATTATAATTTTTTTAAATTAAAATTATTTTTTATTCTTTTCATTGATGAATAAACAATAATTATATATATAATTTATATATATTTCATTTTTTATGTACATATACATGCTTTCACATCACCAAACATATTATATAAAAAAATCATAGAAAAACTATCATAGAGATTCACAATGAAAATTCATAACAATAGAAATTTCAACTTCTAAATTACATTGAAATTATCAATTAAAATTTACTTTGGAAATTTATACGTGGTACTTATAGTGTATTCATGGACTTTATTCCAAAAAAATTAGGTTTTTACACCTCTTAAAGAATAATAACACCATAAGTGGTCACTATTTATTTGTATCATGGGCCGCTAATGGAAATTGTAGCACCAAAAAAATAGAACACCTATTTCACCCCTCCCCAGAATTATGCATACCCACACCCACACCTTATCCTCTACCTCACTAATCCCAAATTATCAAATCACCCCCACCACATCTAATTTAGTTTTTCCACCCATCCCCCACTCTTTGTTCACTAACTCCTCCTCCATAGTCCTCTCCATCTCTATCAGCACACCTAGTTTTATAACCTCTTCCACCATTACTAGTCCATACATCATATCCTTTAATTGATCATACACTCACTTCTAGAGCCATTACGTCCCCTCTCTACCACCAACCTTGTCTTGCTGCTACCTATGATCGTTTTTCCCCTCAAAATGAGGCTAACCCAGTTGACACCACTTCCAAAACATGAAATTGGATACATATTCCTCTCTGGTAAACCCTAAATATAGGATTAGGGTTTTTATTTTGACTTGGTTTTGTATTTTTTTTGGATTTCATCATTTATTATATTTTAGTGATTTCTTTTATTAATTGGACTATTTAAACTAGAATTTTTATTCTTATCTAGTTTAGTTTTCATAGATATATTTCACTATATAATCAATATTAATTGAGTTGAAATGATTTATCTAAATTCATATTTATAGTTTATTGTATTATGATGCTCCAATGTGATGAACATAATAATCTATTTGGGATGAGATATTTTTCATTCTAATCATAGAAATTCTTTATTTTTACTAATCTAGATAGATATGTGCTTTGATTTTTCATTTCTAATCTGAAATATAAATTATCAAGAAATATTATATAAAATGAAAAATATTTAGAATATATTTTTAATTGAATTATATTATTTTAATATGAAATATGTTTCATGTGTAGACAAATATTTGGATTCCATGAATTGTAAATATGGTTTTGGATCTAAATAATCACGACTTTCAACAATTATCTAAGAGAAATACAATGTCTGTGTATCTTATTGTTAATTTTTATAAATACATTGATTTTGATTTTCCCATAGATTATATTCCATGTGTGGTTAAATAAAAATGATTTACTTGTATATTTTATTTACAATAAACATTTTAAATTACTACAAATCATTTTAAAATTTTATAATTTTCATATTCTTTGTTTTAATGTGTTATAAGTTAAAAATTAAAATATATCCTATTTTTTCTTTTAATTAGATAAATATTTATTTTTAATTTAAAATTCAATCTTCAAAATTTTTTATTCATATTTTTTTGTGAAATATATTTGTATCATATTTGGAAATGGTGAAGTAATTTTATAGATTAGAATAAATAACGGTCCTACATGTGATAGGATTAGTGGAATTAATATATTATTCATAGAAGGTAAATTTGAAATTGTTAGATGTGGTCATAGTATTATGAGAGTATATGTGTCGGTTTGATGGTGCATTAGATCATATGATGTTGATTTATGATTATTTAATTATTATTTTTATTATATTTCTTATTATTACCATTCTAATGTTTACTTATTGTAGGCTCATACTAACACAAGTAGAAACCATGGTACTTTATGATAAATTAGATACATGAGGTATGTGTTGTTTTATCATTTTGATTTCTCATTTAAATTTATTATGGATTTTTTATTTTCATTTTTTTGGTAAATTTTCAAATCAAATTTAAATTTTCTTTAAAATGAAACTTGAACATGTAGGGATTCCAAACCAACTAATGAAAATTATATTGATGATAAAACTTAGGAAAATAATTTATAATTGATTATTTATTTTTGAATTTAAACCACACGTCATATAATTAATTTTTTTCAATGAGAATGAGAGGTTAACATTTTGTATAATCTTTAAGAAATTGACATAATCCTTACGAATCTACGTTCTATATTTGTTTCATGTTTTTTAAAAGCATAAAATTTTTCTATATTGTTAGTTAATAGTATAAAAAATTAAGTCTATGTTGATTAGTAGTAGAAATATAGTTTATTTATAATTATATATTTATAATAATTACTGCAAGAAGTTTAAAACTATATTTAATTCTAGTTTCATTCTCTATTGATATGAGTTGAATTTGGATGAATTAAACTAATTTAGTCAGATTTGAGTCCCTTGTTTGATGATGGAGAAAGAGTAAATTATAATAATTCCATATTTGAGTTACATGATTTAATAACCAAGTTCTAAATTTGATAATTAATTGATTCATCCTTTTCTATAGTGTCATTATCAATAGAAGGATGTTATTAAGTTGGAGGCTGATGTCTGATATTTCTCCATTATATTTTTTTGGTAATTTTTTTTTGGTTCTGGATAAGTTTTTCCATCTCATGATTAGATATAAAGATTCATATAGGGTAATGTTGTTTTATTTTATTATTTTTGTTGTATTGGATCCTATTACATGGATCCTAATAATTATACTTGTTTGAATATGTTAGTTATTGTTGTTTATTTTTTGTTATGATTAGTGAGGTATTTTAGGTCAGGTTTAATTTTAATGTTTCCTCTAATATTAACAATATATTTTGTTAATGATTAGTTCATATAAAATTTATTTTATTTAATAGAGGGACTTCATGTAGATCATGGATAAACATGTTTGGGACTTCCATAGAATTTATTCAATTTGAAAACCTTATGATGTTTTTGGGGAATGTTACATTACAATGATGGGTTGGTAATATTTTATCATCTTACCAATATGATTATATATGGTTTTGGTTGGTTGAATTATTTAGAGGAGTCTTTAGTGAAGGATATAAAAAAATAACGTATTCTATTGGAAGATTAATCCACATCGAGTGAGATACCAAATGTAATAAAAGAGATATCCTAGGGATAATTCTAGAGTAATTCACAAGTTATATGACACTTTATCTCATTAAATATGAGAAAAAACTCTAATCCTTCTCCATATCTACTATTATAATCCTTCTATTATATTAATTTAATGTAAACATTTAGCTGATTTTGAAACATTATTTATGGAAAACACTTCTATTTTGTGTAACATCCTTGATTCTAGATTTTTAATTCCATTTTTATTTATATTTATCTTTTTATGAGTTTTTAATTCTTAATTATTCATCATTATTCTATATATTAAATTTTTAGCCACATAAAATCATTAATTTTTCAGACCACATAAAACATTAAATATATAATAATAACTTCATTCATAATTGAAATCAAATAATATTGTTAAAGTCATGAAATGATCAATGTTTTTTCAGTATGGTTAAAAATTAAATTATTTGAAGGTTATTTCATATAAATTTTCTCTTTACTATGATGATTTTCATTCAATATTGGAAAACATCAATTCATTTGTACGTTCTATTTCGTAATAATATTCATAAAAAAATTAATTTTATAAAAACTTATGAATAATTTTTGCATGAATGGGAAAACATTTATAGTTGACAATAATAATTAACCACCATTATTCAAAAAACATTTTATTATATCATTTGATCTAGGATTGAGTTACTAAAATATTAAAATTTATATTTTTTTAGATTCATCATTATTTCACATTCGGAATAAATCATGCTATATTTTTTTGTAGGTATTATATATATTTTTTGAATGATGACTGGATTGGGGAAACAAACTTGTTCTCAAGTTATACACTGCCTAACATTACTCTATGGTCAATGGTTAAATTATTCTCTATCAGCAGTATAGTTCTAGATAATGAAAAACAAATGTATTATAAATGATAAGTGGTGTAAATAGTTATCAATATGTTTCAAACATTCCTTTATTGTTTTCATCAAATATATGTTCTAACAACTCTATTTTTTTTATAATTCTAGTTATATGGAGGAGGAGAAAATAATATTTCTTTAAAAATTTGGGATTTTCACCATCATATATAAATACCATGGAGGTTGAGGTTATTTTTTATCATAGGGTTTGACCTATATGTTTTATTCTATATGAATTCCTATATGTCTATTCCATGAGATAAATGGTGGGGTTGTGTTTGTCAATATATAATCTGGGAAACATGTATATGATTTTATTTTTATATTGGGAATGCATTTTTAGTGAAATAATTTTATGTTTTCTAATTTTTTCATTATTTTCATGACATCCAAACCCAGTGATGTCACTATTTGAACTGATGTAAGTCATTTTTCAATAATATTATGATATAAAATTCAATTTTCACGAACTATAATACAATTTTTGTTAAGAGGTTTTCACTTTATAGTTTTATGTTTTATCATTTAATATAGTAACATGGTTATATTATAATCATTTTTGGTGTACTGATGTTGTAGGATTTATTTAATAATCTTATTGATAATTATGTTTTGTATTTGTATCCTGTGATATTTCATTTAAGAGGGTGGATTCGGTACCACAGGGGGTTTCCTCAAAGTGGAAATCAACTACATACACTTTTGTATATTCAATGTACCTATATTGAATAGATGAGTGACATAGAAAGTGCAAAGAGCCACTTCAAGGATATGTTTATTAGTATATTTTTGAATTCCAATCCTTTGTACTAACATCATAATTGTGATATGATATTGAAGAAAGTTGGTTTTGAAATTTCATGTTGAAGGAATAATTTTTTGATTGGATATTATATTGACCTAGCTTGAAAAAAATTCCATTATCAAGAATCAATTTATCAATTTTCAATCGTCCTACTACAGGAGGTATATTCTAATTATTCTTCAATTCTATGCAGTGATTAAAGAAATATTTTGAAATTACAAGATGATTTTGGTCATGAACCATTCAACTTACCTATAAAAAATAATTTAGTTGCCTATGCTTATTGAATACGTATTTTCTATATATTATAAACATATTTCATTAATTGTTTTTCACTTTATGGGGACATGTTTCATAGATGATTATATGTAGGTTTCTAGTATTCTTTTATTTGGAAGAATCTTTTTTATAGTAAAATGGAATTTTTTTTTACTGTTTTTCTGTTAGTTGAATTTCACATAACTTCATTTTATATTAGGGTTTGTTTTTTATAAATCTAATTGGTAATTGCTAAGTATATAGTTTACTATACTTATTGAAATAAAAAACTACTCCAAAAATAATTGAAAGTTGTGTTTGTCCCTCATATTCAATGGTAAGTGTAAAATCATGTAAAAGAGACCAATATAAATAAAACTCAATTTGATTGACCTGAAATATTTTGAGAATTATTATAGAGTAATTTTTTTTATAAGGAATATTCTATGCATCCATCAGTTGGTTGTGTCACTCGATATGATGGAAAATGATTGGTAATGTTGTTTAATGTTATTAAAATGTAATAAATCTCATGAGGGACTCAAAAAAGATAAAATAACTTTCAATTTATGTGAAAATATAGGAAAAAATACATGAATAATATGTGATCTATTTAAATCAATAACAAAACAATATGATTTTTGGATTGGTTGGTACAATTAAGAGGTCATTTTCACATTTATGACCATTTTTATAATAATGGGAAAATCATATGGGTTGTCATTAAAACTAAAAAAACAGGCTCTGATTAACATGAAATCATAGGAGATCAATAATTCATCTATTTAAAATCTATATTAACCATCATTACATTGATCAAATAAAAAAAATTATGATCAGAAGTGGAGTTTTGTCCCTTTTATTTTTATTTAAGTGAAAAATCATGTTAAAATGTCCAATACTATGTAGATTCACATGGATTACCATGAAATCATTGGGTTAATAATCAAAGAGTTGTTTTTTTATCTACTGTAATTAACATTGAATCCATAATATTCTCACACCACCTGGTATGATGTAAAATGATTTGTAACATTCTCTATATTCATTAAAATGGCATACCTCCCAAAAAGGGTAAAAAAAAGTTAAAAAAATACTTCTAATTAACATGAAAAATAAAGAGAAACTTTCCCATATTATTTGTGATCAATTGGAATCAACCATGAATTAATTTGATGACTAAACCAATTGGTATTTCTTAAGGTGTGATTTTATATATTTTTTAATAATGGTAATATCATGTGTTTAGTGGTTAAAACTGACCAAAAAGGCGCTTATTCACATTAAATTTTAGTAATATATTATTTAGGGAAATTATAATCTATAGGAATCATAGAAATTTTGTTGAGATACCCCAATTTCTAAGTATAATCAAAAGTGATATTTGTACCTCTATTTAAAGTTCTAGGACATGTCACATAAAAGGGTAGAATACCAAGAAAACATAGATTTAATACCATTAAATCATGGGATAGTGGTCAAATGTGTCATTTTTAATTTTTTTAAATGAATTCGACATCCATAAATTTCTCATGTCTCATTGTATGATGGAAAATAGAGTGTAACATTGTCTAGATTTAGTAAAATAAAATATCACCTATAAGTAGGTCAAAATGGGTAAATGAATTCTGATTGAAATGAAAATATAATAAAAAATTAATCATATTTTTTTAATATTCTAGAGTCAACATCTCGTGAATATGCTTCCCAGATTGATTGGTATGGCTTAAGGTATGATATAACATTATTACCATTTTTGTACAAATGGGATAATCATGTGTGAAGAAGTCAAAACAAACCAAATCGTATATGATTCAAATGAAATATTAGGATTATTTTCATTAAGTCATTACAAAATTTAGTAATCACCGGCATCCCGATCAGATACCTGAGTTTCCCAGTATTATTAAAAGTGGCGTTTTGACCTCATATTTGGAGTAAATTGTAAAATCACTTAAAAGGGGCCAATATAATTTATACACACTTGTATTGACATTAAATTATATGATAATTATCATGGATATATTTTTTATCTATAGGGGTCAACACCACATCCATCATATGATCACGATGTGTTGTATGATGCAATACAATAAGTTACATGGTTTCATTCTATTAAAATTACATATCTCAAATTAGGGGGGTCAAAAAACGATCCAAACATTTATAATTGACATAAAAAACTAGGGTAATATTCCTGAAATCGTTTTTGATATTTTAGAATAAACAACATTTCAATTTGATGCTCATATTGATAGGTATGTATTACGATATGATTTTACATTATGAACTAATTAGAATTAATGGAAAATCATGTGTGTCAGGGTAAAAATTTATCATGGTATCTCTAATTTACATGAAATATTAGGAAAGTTATTTTTATGTAATTTAAAATATTTATATATCATCATCACATAGATCATATACTATAATTTCTTTCCATGATCAAAAAATTTTTTTTTCCATCAAATATTGAGTTTTGTGACAAATCACCTAAAAGAACAAAATACCGTGAAATAAAACAAGGATTAACATGAAATCTTGCGATAACTATCACTGTTTCAGTTTTTATATATCAAATTTGTATCTATCATATGCTTGTATCTCCCAATATGATTGAAAATGATGGGTAATTTTGTTTATTTTTATTAAAAGGACATATTTCTCATCAGGGGGTCAAAATAAGGAAACAACTTCAGATTAAAGTGAAAACATATAAGATAATTCCTAAAATAATTTTTGATATTTTTCAATGAAAAAAACTTCTATCTAATGGGTAGATTTATCTGTATGTGGTAACTTGGTTTTCATCTATAATAGTTATTTCTCAATAGATAATTAAATAGTGGTGCCTAATATTTTTGATTATCTTTGTATCAATTATGTCTTGATGATGTTTTATTTTCATAACAATATATAAAATATTTTTAATATTCTTTAAATATTATCCGAATAAATTTTATTTTAATGTTATACTTATTAATTTTGATATTTTATTAGCTTATTTGTTTATTTGTTTGTTAATTTTATTTGTAGGTTTATTGAGAAAAATATAATACATCGGTCCAAAGTTGTCTGGATACTAGTATTTAATTTAGTTGTTTTGTTATTCTGGATGGAATTCATAAAGTATATTTTTTCAAAAATATATGAAGGCTAGGGTCCACAAATGGTAGTCGCTAATGTGTTTTTATAGGAGCATTAGTTTACACATATAGAAGCCACTATTATACATATATTTAGTAAAACTAATAGGTGTTTTACAAAACATATTCCCAGTGACCACTTATATGTTCATTCTGCGGAAATTCATAGTGACCAATATTGGTGGTCTCTATTTGCCTTTAGTGATGGGGAAACTGAAAGTAAAAAAATCAGTGGGTTGGAGGTCACAGAATACCTTTAGTGACTAATTTTGGTGATTTTTAATGATCAATTTTCTAATACTATTTGAAATATGTTGGTTCATATATACATATATTTATGTAATTCTACTTAAAAGTTGGTAACCAATGAACACTTATGGGAAATTTGCATTGAAACATTCCACAGGGGATATAAAATTCAAATTATCATATAAAATTATAATAAAAATATGTAAATACATAAAAAAATCAAATACTTTTATTGTAAATTTTTATTTGAAAAATTTTGTTAATTTTTTTTACTAGAATTTTTTACATCAAATTTCTACAAAAATTTTTATCTTTATTTGTATAATCATTATACATTAAATTTTATTAATAAAATTAAATTAACTTCATGTTTATGATTTTATTGAAAATAAGTTAAATAATAAATAAATAAATAAATAAATTATTATTTCAATGAATATATGAAATCAAAATTTCTTTGAATCATTTCTAAATGAAATTTCACTAAAATTTTACAATGATCAATTCATGTTTATACACGAGATATAAATTCCAATTAAAACACTCAGAAATCCAAAATAAATTCACAATAAAAATTTACTATGAATAAATGTTGTAACACCCTGAGATTTTATGAGAAATATTTATTTTTAATTTCATTGATGTCTTGTGTTTTACACTTCACCAAGATTAGCTTTCACTACAAGAAACCCCGACTTGGCTTGCATTACACGCAAGAGCTACCTTACTCGATAGCGTGTGTTGTACGCAATGCCGAGTTTCACTAAACAACGATATATTGTTATGAACTAGACGTTATGAATAGTATTAGTCACATTTTGAATTTTATTTAACATTAGAATTCATCTTACATCTGATATGAGAAAAAAATTAATTTTTCAGATAAAATAAGTATTTTTTTTAAAATACAATTTTTAAGGTTTTTGATGGTGCGCCCATTTTAAATCTAATTTTTGAAAAGTTTATGAGTTAAATTTAATAAAATAAAATTCTTGTTTTGAATCAGGATATAAAAATTTACGTTGGATAAATTTTTGATACTTTTCTGATAACTTTCATATTTTGATGAATTGTAAAAATACGATTTTTTTAAAAAAAAACTTTTTTCATCAAGATAATTTATATAGATAAATTATAAAATTTAATGGTTTTAATGTATAAATAGAATATATTTTTACCATTTAATATAATTTATGGCATTATCATTAATTTTACATTGAATTCATAGGTTAAATAATTTTAATCTTTTGCAATGTTTTAAAAAAAACCCGTGTTTTTTTCCGACAACAGGATTAATTTTAAATGAATTTATGCAATTTATGTTTCTTGAATTTGGAAAAATGGATTAAATATTTGGAATCAGTTGGTCCAAATTATGTTAATATGATACTTTTATTTTTGGGCATTATGAATAGTAACTACGATAAATTTTAATTACCGTAGTTAAAGGTAAATCGGGTAATTAAGTGTAAATATAATATTATATAATTACCCTAACACTTGTCTTAATATAATTGGATGATTATATTTTTTCCAAAAAAATACTTGGGTTGAAAGGGAATCTATTTGAACCCACTTGGATGTGATTAAGACCTTTAATTTATTTTATTTAAAGGAAAGTGAAATATGTCTCACTCAAACTTTAATAATTAAGGTAATTTAAATATAAGGTTACACAGAATATAAATTCATTTATAAATAATCTTTTGAAAGATAAAATGTTTTTCTTTACCATGGTAATTCATTTGTGATTTTTATGAAATATATTTTTACCATAATAGCTTATACATTAATGATGCAGAAATTATTTATTTAGTGAAAATCATTATTATAGTTATTATTAAAATGATAATACCCATCAAAAGGACCATAAATTTGACTAAACCTTACTGGTAGAGTATAGCTATACCCTAATAATTAAAAAGTCGGAATTTTGACCATTTGGAGCCTTATAGAAGCAATTATGACATTTATATTATTATTTTTAAATGATGTCAAAGTTATCACCTTCACAATTTAATAAATATAAAAATTTACATGTTGTGATTTTAAGATGATACATTTGAGTAAAAGTATTATTATGAAATATATTAGATTTATATTTATCATAGTATATTACTTTTAATTTTTATGAAAAAAATTAGTATACTAAATATTTATACAAAAATGTTGTTGTAGTTATTTTATTAAGAGAAATATCAAATAAATGGTACTAAAAATATTAAAATAAATATTATATGAACTAGTTAATGTGCTCCATGAATTTTATAGATATATATGACATGTTAGGAATATATTAAATATTTTCTTTTGAATATATCCTTTGTGTGGATTTTAGTTAAATTCAAATAAATGAACAGTGTCAAAGTTGACACTATTGACATTTTATAAAAATAACATATTATAAAATTGTTTAAAATTCTAAAAAATATTTAAAAATTATAAATTGACATTTATATGGTGGAAAATATGTGAAATTATCCAATTGTAGAGAATTAACCACACACAAGCAATTATTTATAACAATTTAAAATTTAGAATGTTATTACCACAAATAAAATTAAATAGATTGAATAAGGATAAATCTAGTTTATAAGGATTAAAATAAGTTCCCAACATGTATAAATTTCATTTTATTATGATATTACAACCATATATCATCTAATATTTTAATGGGAGTCATTTTGGAGGTTTTTAGGTGGGGTTTGAGTTTATTATAAATTAATATTTTAGAGGTTTCCAACGGTCTCTCTCTCCTCTCTTATAAAAGGGAACCTCCTCCCTCTCCTCTTCACAACATTTTGAGCCTTAAATATCGGAAAAACCCTACCCATTTCTCTTTTCCAATTTCCTATAAACATAATAGAGGTCCTGGTCTTCTTCAAAGACCAACTTTAGTGTCCTAAGAGGAGGTTTAGAAGAGGTGCGTCGAAGAAGATGTAATATCCTTTACCGATTCTTTAAAATTTATTTCTTCTTATACTTCCTATTCTTTATTTGTTTAATTATAAATTAATAACATCATTATCAATAATATACTGATATTTTATTATAAATATTAAACAACCTTTTTTAACCTTCTCTCCATCCTACGAAAAACAAAATCATTGTGCGTGCGTACATACGAAATATCGTCTCCACGCCGCGGTGTAATCTGTTTTCCACCACCACCTAAATTGGATGGGTATAATGGTGTAATTAATAACTATATATGATTTTTATAACATGATAATAATTCTGAGATATTCTATAATCCACTCCAATACCATTCAATAATTATGGGAATGATATCGTCGTTCGTGGATACGTACGACTTACCGTCTCCAAGATGTGATGTGATTTGTTCTACATAATCTTCATTAAACCATGATTATATAAAATAATAGAATGAATAAATCTGATATATATGATATTAATACCATTATTTAAATGACATAACTATATTCTAAAAAGAGTATTTTGAACTTATCTGACAAAATATATGTATGAACATAAAGCAGTTAACACCCGAATAACAAGTAACAATGAATATTACTAATATACATAAAATAATATGACCATATATGATATCATAACAATGACTATGATTCTTGAATAAGTCAATGACATTATTTATATCATTATACAGGAGGTTCGGAAACGTACAAATCATATCAGACCTAAGGTAAGGGATTATTTCATCTCAGTTTTATTTCTGCGAGACATATGCCTTAATCACCATCTATTTCTTTTGTATGGTTTTTATGCTTCCCATGAATGTTTTATGATTCTTATTATGAAGGATATGATATTTTCATATACATGTAATTTTATTTATGTTATAATATGTATGATTCCACCAATCATAAATGGTAAGGGATAATTATTCCAATCTCGTTCTTATTCGAGATTGTTTATTCGTAAGTATTTACTGGGGTTATGTCTATCGACCATGTCCATGTTTTCACAAAATGTTTTCATAAAATGGTTAATATTCTTCCATATATGTTTAAATTCATTTTTACCTTTTTTTTGACTTTTACGACAATGTATGGAAGGAATATTTCTTTTGTTTACCATATGAGGTACTTTCTGACTATTCCGAAAAAAGTACGAGAAGAATGTTTTTTTAACTTATACAAAATGAACGGATTTTTACGGTTTCATAACACCTTATTTTCATGAAACTTCCTCTACAATATTTCATGATTATTTTAAATAAAAACCTTTTCTTTTAAAATTGCGTGGCATTTTGTGAAAAGAAAATGATTTTGAAGAAGAAATTATATTTTCCTCAAGAATTCATTTCAACTATTTTATCAAAACTATTTCCCATCTAAGATGGAATTATTTAGTATGATTATGTTTCAATTATAATGTCTCTCTTATTTACATGGTTAGATTTTTCTTATGATGAAATTATATTCATTTTTTTATATGGATTGCGTTATGATGGGATGATGTTTATGAAACCCATTTTATTCTTTGGGTTATGATGTGTGATTTATGATTGTTTTGTGGAACAGATAAGAATGATTTAATTATGAGATGGGTGGGACCTATATCTACCTCCAATGCATTGGGTAAATATTTATATCTCATGAGATAGAAATGTCTGGAATGGCAAGTAAATCCGGTTCAGTAATACAAGGTTGGAATGACATGTAAATCCAGTTTAGTAATATATGGCTAGAACTGCATGTAAACCGAGTTTAGTAATGGAATTTGTCCACTATGATGGTATTGGTAGTAATGCCTTGTCTACTATGGAAATCATATCATGTTCTTTATGGTTTTCCATAATTACATGTTTTATTCCCATACTATTTTATCCTGATTAATGTTTCTTTATGGTCTATGCCTTATGTACTGCTAAGATTTATGTCATATTCATTTGTTACTTTCAAATTTGTATGGATTGTTTTATGTTCTCCATGTTTACCATTACTGAGAATTTGAGCTCACCCTTTTTATGTTTTCTTTTCCCCAGGATGTACAGAAATTTTTTAGGTATGAAAAAAAGTGAAGATCTTTATGGGAGATGTTGTAGATCTTTCACCATGATTAGAAGATTATGTTCCGAGTTTCCGAAGACACTAAACTAATATGGTCATTAGGCATCTGTTTTCGTTATGTTTTAAGTCGAAAGTAATGTAATGTCCATGCACGTCAAGATTTGGGTCTCTACAATTGGTATCAGAGCGAAGTTTTAGTCAAACTTTGCAAATGAGGATGCGAAAACTTTAGTGAGATCCCTAGAGATATTTCTAAGGTATGTATAGGGATGCCCCTAATGTTAAGTATAAGTATAGGTTATAGTCCTATAATTATGGTAACGATCATAGAATTAAACCTAAGATGTTATATATTGAAGGTACTCCCACTTTATTTTGTTGTTTTTCAAGCATGATTTTCCCTCTCACACTATTCTTTTTGGGTTTTAGAAAATGGCTGGAAATAGGAAGATTCATGTTAATGGAGAATATAATGGACAATGGAATGATAATCTTCATGAGATACCAAATGAAACGGTATTTGGAAGGCAAAACATCATTATTATGATTAATCATCAATCTCATAATATGATCAATATTCTCAACTTTGGTAATATTCCTGAATTAGCTAATAAGAGAAAGATGAGATTTCATGATGATCATAGAGGAAATAAAGTTTAATTTCCATCATGTAAGTGTTGTGGGAAGACGCATCCAGGAGAATGTTTCAAAGGAATAGGAATATGCTTTGGGTGTGGAAGAGAAGGAAACAAATCCAGTAATTGCAAAGGAATAGTTTCAGATAACACAATGGACAAGAATAATGGTATTGCTAAGACATAAACAATGGATATATGTTTTAAATATGGAATGTACGAGCATTATGCAAACCAATGCCCTAAGGAAAAATCTCAGGAAGAGAATCCGCATGGTCGTATGGGTAGTATTTATGTTGTTGATGATGAAGAGACTACAAATGATATATGAGATGAAATATGTATTGAGGAAAAAAATGGTGAAGCTCGGTCAATGGTTTAAGAAGGTAGTGGAATGATTGCATTTTTGTCAAGAATAATGTACGATACTATGGAATAAGGAAAAATATAAGGATTGTTACACTATTGTTTTTCCTTAAGTATTTGAAAGTATATGTTGAATGGTACTGGTAACCATGAAAGGTTATTCAGATATTTTTTGTAAATTAGATGATATGCGCATAATGAATGGATAAAGAGATAATACGATGTTTGATAGTATTAATGAGCTCATGACTGAAATAAGGACAAAGTTATATCATGGTTTGAGTATATAGAAATTTTGGGATATTGGAATGTGGAAAGGGTTAAATTTTGATAGCATTAATGTTCTCACTAAGGTTCTATGGTAATTCATGTTTCAAGAGAATACATGATTAAGGAAATCACATGTTTGGAATGTAATCAACAAGATATATCTTATGATATATGGGATATAAATGATGGTATTCACGTGCTTATTATGTGACCATTCCAGTAATCATTTTCTTTATACTATGAGATTGGATAGTTGTATTTTGGATAAGCCTAAAGATTGGAATGGATTATGTTAGGCATCAGATAGTATTGTCTACGGCTAGAACTTTTTTTTTCTGATATTATTTATGGAATTTTATAATAGTATAGTTTTAGAAAAAGGACAACATGCAGGATGGGAGACAACTCATTTCATTGGACAAGGTTTCGGGAATCGAACCCACAACTGAAGTGAGACATGCCTTTATCGCCTACCACTGGACTACAGGAAGTCCCTGGGTAGTAAAAATTAGTTTTATTTTATTAATAGGTATGATAGATGAATTATAAGTCCATTTTTGGAACCATATACGATTAATATCACCATAGATGTACTTATGTATATTTAATAACTTTTTCTAAATTTATGTTTGAGACAGATGGAATGACCTATCATTCTATCGCATGATCTTCTCACCCTTCACGAATGACAAATTCAACTTCATTTCATTAAGAGATGAAGTGGAAATTGTTCAAGGCATGAACAACGGTGAGATTTTCTTTTAATTCAAATATTATTCAACATTTGGGAAATGATCTTGAAAACCAAAAATGTTGTCCTAGTGCCCTCATAACTGATGAATCAGATGGTACCTTAGATCATCCCAAATGTATGGCTTTGTGATTGCTGGCTTTTTCACAGCCATGTCCTCTACCACTCTTTATCAGAAGATGATGGTTAGATTTCTCTTCCATATCCATGTTATCACCTATGTTGTCCTGTGTGGAAACCCAGTGATGAGTTACTTTGGGTGACCTTTATGATTATAACATTACTTTTTAAAATTAAGTTTTAGTATTCATTTTTACGATGTGGGTTTCTATGAAGGAAACTTTTAAGTAGTAAACGATTTATAATCCCGATGAATTTCGAGGGAAAAATTCATTTTAGGGGGGGGGGTAGAATGTAACACCCTGAGATTTTATGAGAGACATTATTTTTAATTTCTTTGATGTCTTGTATTGTACGCTTCACCAATATTATCTTGCACTATACACAACCCTGACTTCGCTTGCAATATATGCAAGAGCGGCCTTCCTCGATAGCGTGTGTTGTACGCAATACAAAGTTTCACTAAACAACAATATTTTGTTATGAACTAACAGTTATGAATAGTATTTACCACATTTTGAATTTTATATAGAATTAGAATTCATCTTACATATGATGTGAGAAAATAAATCAATTTTTCGGATAAAAGAATTATTTTTTTAAAAAATTTAGTTTTTCCAGCATTTGATGGCGCACCCATTTTAAATATAATTTTTAAAATGTTTATGAGTTAAATTTGACAAAATAAAATTCTTCTTTTGAATCAGGATATACAAATTTACCTTGGATAAAGTTTTGATACTTTTCTGATAACTTTCATTTTTTGATGAATAGTAAAAATACGCTAAATTTTTCTTAAAAACAACTTATTTCATCAAGATAATTTATATGGTTAAATTATAAACTTTAATGGTTTTAAAGTATAAATAGAATATATTTTCACCATTTATTATAATTTATGCAATTATCATTAATTTTACATTGAATTCATAGGTTAAATCATTTCAATCTTTTGCAATGTTTTAAACAAAAACCTGTGTTTTTTTCCGACAACGGGATTAATTTTAAATTATTTTTTTTTCAATTTATGTGTCTAGAATTTGGAAAAATGGATTCCATATTTGGAATCAGTTGGTCAAAATTATGTTAATAGGCTAATTTTGTTTATGGGCATTATTAATAGTAACTACGGTAAATTTTATTTACCATAGTTAAACGTAAATCAGGTAATTAAAGGTAAATATAATATTAATAAATTACCGTAGCACTTGTCTGAATATAATTAGATGATTATATTTCGTCCTAAAACATACTTGGGTCGAAATGATATCTATTGGAACCCACTTGGATATGATTAAGACTTTTAATTTATTTTATTTAAAGGAAAGTGTAATATGTATCACTCAAACATTAATAATTAAAGTATTTTTATTATAAGGATATACAAAATATAAATTCAATTATAAATACTATTTTGAAAGCTAATTTTTTTCTTTACCATGTTAATTTATTTGTGATTTTTAAGAAATATATAATTACCTTAATAGCTTATACATTAATGATGCAGAAATTATTTATTTAGTGAAAAATCAATAATATTGTTTTTATTAAAATAATAATACCTATCAAAAGAACCATAAATTTTACCAAACCTTACTGGTAGAGTATATCTATACCCTAATAATCCAAGGGTATAATTGGTGACCATTTTGAGCCTTATAAAAGTGATTATGACATTTATATTATTTTATTTTAAATGATGTCAAAGTTGTTACCTTCATAACTTAATAAATATAACAATTTACATGTTGTGATTTTAAGTTGATAAATTCTAGTAAAAGTATTATTATGAAATATATTATATTTATCTTCATCATAGTTATTTATTTTTAATTTTTATGCTACAAATAAGTATATTAAATATTTATACAAAAATGTTGTGGTAGTTATTTTATTAAGCGAAATATCAAATAAATGGTTCTAAAAATATTAAAACAAATATTATATGAACTAGTTAATGTGATCCAAGAATTTTATAGATATATATGACATGTTAGGAATATATTAAATATTTTTTTGAATATATCCTCTCTGTGGATTGTATTTAAATTAAAAAAAATGAATAGTTTCAAAATTTACACTGTTGATATTTTATGAAAATAACATATTATAAAATTGTTTAAGAATCAAAAAAATATTTAAAAATTATAAATTGAAATTTATATGGTCTAAAATATCATAACGTATCCAATTATGGATAATTCACAACACATAAGTAATTATTTAGAATATTATTACCACAAACAAAATTAAATAGATTGAATAAAGATAAATCAAGTTGATATGGTTTAAAATAAATTCCCAACATGTCTAAATTTAATTGGATGATATTATTACAACCATATCTCATATAATCTTCAAATATGAGTCATTTTGGAGATTTTTAGGGGGGGGGTTTGAGTTTATTATAAATTAATATTTTAGAGATTTCCAAAAGTTCACCTCTCCTCTCTTATAAAAAGGCACCTCCTCCCTCTCCTCTTCACAAAATTTTGAGCCTTCAAGCTTGGCCAAAACCTATCCATTTATCTTATCTACTTCCCTAGAAACATACTAGAGGTCGTGGTCTTCTTCAAAGACCAACTTTAGTGCCCTAAGAGGAGATTTAGAAGAGGCGCGTCGAAGAAGTTGTAATATCCTTTACCGATTCTTTAAAATTTATTTCTTCTTATACTTCCTCTTATTTATCTATTTCATTATAAAGTAATAACATCAGTATCACTTATATACTAATGTGTACTTATAAATATTAAACAACCTTATTTCACCTTCTATCCATCCTATGAAAAACGAAATCACCGCGCGTGCGTATGTACGGAATACCGTCTCCACGCCGTGGTGTAATCTATTTTCCACCACCACCTTACTTGGATGGGTATAATGGTGTAATGAATAACTATATATGATTATTATAACATGATAATAATTCTGAGATAGTATATAATCCACTCCAATACCATTCAATAATTATGGGAACGATATCGTCGCTGGTGCGTACGTACGGCTTACCGTCTCCACGGTGCGATGTGATTCATTCTACATAATCTTCATTAAAAAATGATTATATAAATGAATTGAATGAATAAATATGATATATATGATATTAATACCATTCGTTAAATGATATAACTATATCCTAAAAAGAGTTATTTGAACTTATCCGACAAAACATACAAATGAACATAAAGCAGTTAACACCTGAATAACGAGTAACAATGAATATTACTAATAAACAGATAAGAATATGACCATATATGATATCATAACATTGACTATGGTTCTTTAATATTTCAATGACATTATCAAAATCATTATAAAGTAGGTTCAGATATGTTCAAATCATATCAGACCTATGGTAAGGGATTATTTCATCTCACTTTTATTTCTGTGAGACATATGCCTTAATCACCATCTATTTCTTTGGTATGGTGTTTATGCTTCCCATGAATGTTTTATGATTTTTATTATGAAGGAAATTATATTAACATATACATGTAATTTTTTTATTTTATAATATGTATGATTCCACCGATGATAAATGGTAATGGATAATTATTCCAATCTCGTTCTTATTTGAGATTGTTTATTTGTAAGTATTTACTAGGGTTATGTTTATTATCCATGTCCATGTTTTCTCAAATTTTTTTCAGAAAATGTTTACTATTCTTCCATGTATGTTTAAAGTCATTTTTACCTTTTTTTGACTTTTACCACAAGGTGTGGAAGAAAATTTTCTTTTGTTTACCATATGAGGTACTTTTTGACTTTTCCAACAAAAGTTTGAGTAGAATGGGTTTTTATCTTATACGGCATGAATGAATTTTTACGGTTTCATAACACCATATTTTCATGAAGCTCCCTCTACAAGATTTCATAATTATTTTCAATAAAATCCTTCTCTTTTAAAATTGCATGGAAGTTTGTGAAAAGAAAATGATTTTGAAGAAGAAATTATATTTTCCTCAAGAATCCATTTCATGTGCTTAATAAAAACTATTTACCCTCTAAGATGACATTATTTAGTATGTTTATGTTTGAAGTATAATGTCTCTCTTATTTACATGGTTTTATTTTTCTTATGATGAAATGATATCCATTTTTTTATATGAATTACGTCATGATGGGATGATGTTTATGAAACCCATTTTATTCTTTGGGTTATGATGAATGATTTATGGTTATTTTGTGGCACACGTAAGAATGATTTCATTATGAGATGGGTGAGACCTATATCTCCCTCCAATGCATTGGGTAAAGATTTATATCTCATGAGATAGATATGTCTGGAACGGAAAGTAAATCATGTTCAGTAATACAGGGTTGGAATGACATGTAAATCCGGTTCAGTAATACAAGGCTGGAATGACAAATAAACCTGGTTCAGTAATGGACTTTGTCCACTATGATGGTCTTGGATGTATTGCCTTGACTACTATGGAAATCATATCATGTGCTTTATTGTTTTCCACAATTAGATGTTTTATTCTGATGTTTTTTATCATGATTAATGTTTCTTTATGATCTATGCTTTATGTACTGCTAAGATTTATGTCATGTTCATGTTTTTAAGTTCAAATGTGTATGGATTGTTTTAGGTTCTCTATGTTTACCATTACTGAGAATTTGAGCTCACCCTTTTTATGTTTTCTTTTCCCCAGAATATAATGAAAGTGCAAAGGTATACTCTCCAACGATACCAGAATCAGCCACACCTGGCGCAAGGGTAACCAAGTTGTAGACCATCTTGCTTCTATGGAAGTCCTGGGGATCGATCCGGTCTGTTTGCATGACATTTCCACCTTGAAGCCTGAAGGGGTAAATTTGATTAAAGGGGATTCCCTTGGCTTGCATCATTTTAGACCTCCTTAGGATGCTTTGTTTCTCTTATTGCTGTACGATTTCTCTTTCTTAATAAAAAAGTAAAATTGATGATGATGAGAAAACAAAAGGTGAAGATCTTAATGAGAGATGTTGAAGATCTTTCACCATGATTAAAAGATTAAGTTCTGAGTTTCCAAAGACACTAAACTAATACGGTCATTGGGTGTCTTTTTTTGTTATGTTTTAAGTATTTTGCAAAAGTAATGTAATGTCCATGTACGTCAAGCTTTGGATCTCTACAAATGTTGTTATCAATTGAAAATAATTATCAAAATTTAAATAAATATATGAAAATATATTAATATTATTGTATGAATACATACAAAAATAAATATGGAAAATTTATTGGAATTTTTCCATTTTTAGTTGAAATCTATTTTGAATATTTACCATGAAAATTTATACTATATATTTATATATTAAATTTTCAAAATAATTCAAAAATAAATACACGATTCATTTTTAGCTCAAATATGTTAACATAAAAAACATTTATTTTGTAATAAAAATTTCAATGAAAATTTCCAATGTAAATATAAAATGAACATTTCCATATGGAATTTAGTGATAAAATTTTAGATAATTTAAAATTAAATTATAAATATTGTATTCAATAAATAATACATTAATATTTTTATTAGGAATTTTCATTAGCAATTTTTATCCAAATATTTTAGTGTATATTTCCATAAGATATTTTTTGTTAAAAATTCAAAAACATACCATAGAAAACATGCACATAACTATTATTATAATTTCAGGACATTTTTGATGTTTTAAATAATGTATTTTTTTTTGAAAACTAACTTTTGGTTATATAATGGTTTTATAAAATAGGTAAAAGTTTTTAAATGTCTGGATAAATAGTTTTGTACATACATACTGAAGTATATTTAGGTGGGAATGGTAGTTTGAATGTTATTAACTTTCCAACCTCAACTCAAATTCTACAATGAAGATCTCAATGTTACTTAAATCATGAAGAATATCACGTGAAAATGATTTTGTTGAAATGTACAAGTTTTTGTTTTTAGGGCATAGTGTTCTAAACAATGTTTTGGTAAGTAGATCTAGCACTGCAATCTTTATAATCAGAAAAACCAGAGTTGATGTTTATTAATGTGATGTTTTGTACAAATTCATTTGTCACATATCATTGGATAGAATAGACCGGGTGCCTTATATCTAAATAGAGAAGGATGAAGAGAAAGACTCCAGTAATTAGATGAAGTCTCTGTAAGAATCCATGTTGTTTCTATTGCTAATATTTTTCAATGGTGATGAAATTAAATGTGGATCAATAATTCAATTTTGAATATTTGAGTTAAGAAAAAGGGGAAGATCATCATTTCATTCTTAAAAAAAATATCTCTGGACACATACAACAAGGAATACCTTTTTGGAATGATATATTTGAGAATGTTCATAGTTTCTTCAGCTGAATGAATTTGATATGGTGAATAAATTATTAAAAAGGAACAAGAGGACAACTTTTTAACCAGACATAGATTATTAGAAAGATGAGAGATATCATTGATATGTGAAATGAGATCCATGATAAAATATTGTGGTTTTTTTCTAAATACTATGTTTTTGGGAAAAACATAATATGAATAAAAAATGAATTTGTGGAAGAAAGTTTGAATTTTATATTGGGAAGAAGTTGCAGAAAACTGAAGACTTTAGAAGTTGTAACAAATAGAGACAACTAACTTCAGTTGGGTTGGAGTATTGGACAGATAAATTTCTTCTATGTTTTTTTGAGTGATTTTTCTTTATTGGGTCAATAGTTATAGTGAATGGAAGATTTAGAAATTTCCAAATGGGCAAGAACATCAAATTGAAGAAACAATGTTTTCCAACCATATAGTTTGTATGTTTTTGAAAATCGTATTTTTTAGAAGCTTATATTTGAAGATGTTTTTGAAGTTGTGAAAAATGATGTCTTCAGATGATCTTTTTTTAATAAATTCAATCAGAAAATCATTTTTAAGGAATTTTGTTTGATGAAATTTTATGATGATTTGTATGATGTCTAAGCTAAGAAGAATCTTAGATGAATATGATTAGAAGAATCATTCACCAAAGATAGAGAACTGATTTTCAATTTTTTCATTGGAAAATTTCCAATGGATGGAGATTAAAGAAACATTACTTAACATTGTAAATTACTAAATTGTGATAATTTTGTTCTATTTTACAAATCGGTCTCTTATATAAAATTTTTTAGTATGTTTTGAATAGTTTCATAAATCAGTAGTTTAAGGAAATTTGATTTATGTTGGAAACAATATATAATTAATGATGGTTGTAGATTTTTCTATAACGCATTTGAAGAATTGAAGTAGAATTCAAATTTATATGAAATTTGTACTTGTGAATTTTAGTGAGAATGAAAAAAAATTGTCCACAACCAATTATAGTTTTGGAGAGCCCATACATATAGGTTTGAATTTACATTCTACTTACCTCAATTGACCGGAAAAAATATGTGGCACAAGAAGAACTCTAACATAGTTGAGTTTCTAGAAAAACATTGTTTTCATGTAGAAGAAGTGAATGGATTTTAATTTCGATTACGCGCAGCATGTGCCTCTTGCTTGCCAAAATCTCCTGACTGTTACATCCTGCGGGCCCCAGTGATCCCTTTCAGCTCCGACGGTGTTCAATCCTGAATCTTCCTCTGGCCTATCGCCACGTTCGTCAGATCCCGACTTCTCCGTTCTGATGTAGGTGTCCGTTTCTGGTGTTCCCCCTAGGGTTCTTGCCTCTTGGGGATCACCAGTTCCTTTGGGTTCGGTTGGAGTCCCATATCTGGATCCCGTGGTCCTGGGTGCTTCGGGTAGGGCTTCTGGTCCCTCTCTTCCTCCCAAGGGTGTTGTTGGTTCCTTCAGGGACGCCCTGTGTGGCTCTGCCCTCGACCGTACCTGCTTTATGGTGGTCAATGTATGGGCAGGGGAGGAGTCTTGAGAGGGCCACCACGTTCTATTGGATGTCCCCGAGTCGGCATTTGATGAGGCGAATGATTTTTTGCAATGAACGTTAATATCCCATTTCTGGTCTACTAAGCCTCCTCTCGCCATTTTCCAGCTCTGGGTCTCCTCTTGGGGGCTCCGCGAGCGGATGCGGTTTTCGGTGCTCCACAGGCACTCATTCTATATCATGCTGGCATCAGAGGCTGATTTTATCCATGCATGGTGCATGGCCCCGCGTTCTGTGGGGCGCTGGCACATCAGTCTTTCAAGGTCGTCTCTAGAAGTGCAGAAAGGTAGGGAGAGTCCGGCATCAGTGGTCTGGATTGGTCTTCCTGTCTTGCCGCTACCATTCCAGAATGAACGATTTCTCAAAGAAATAGGGAACTCCTTTGGAGGCTTCCTCTGCATAGATCTGAGCACTAGTAGTGGCTTATCTACCTCAGTTGCTCGCATTTACATGGAATTTGACCTTTCTGGGCCTTTTTTGGAGCAGCTTGAGCTTCGGTTTGCGGACGAATTTTGTTGGTTGCAGGAAATATCTTACCTTGTCTTCCCCAGTTGTTGCCCCCATTGCCTCATACAGGGACTCTCTTTGTTGGTTTTCCACCGCGGTAGGTACAACAGACGTCGGTGCTCCCCTGGGATGGAGGCGGGGCGGTTCTCTAGGGACATTTCGGTGTTTCCAGCTTCCCCAAAGGTGGTGTAGGTGGTGGGTAAGATATGACTTGTGTCTGCAATCCACTGGCCCCCTAGTTGATGCTGGACTTGTTCTTTTTTTAGGCCCTGTGCCTAGAGATCCTCCTGAGACGTGTCGAGCAATAATACCCATTGTTCCAGGACACCTCATTCTCTCTTGCGTTTCCACTCTTTTTCAATTAGGCCAGGGTTACTACTCTCAGATGGAGCCCAGGTATTGGAGGCTGGCTCTCGGATAGGCACCCCAATCCACGGGGCCTTTGGCATGCCCCCCCAGCCGCCGCGTTTCTGGGGATCGCCCATGTTTCTATTGTGAGGGGTCTTGTTGTCACCCCCAAGCTATGAGGCTGATTATCGAGGAGCTCTCCTTAACCTTAGAGCAGGTTCCCTCGCCGGCTCTCTCAGATGGCTCTCCCCTAGGATCCATCACGAGAGGTTCCACAACCATGCATGTCGACCGGGGTAAGGCCTTTCTTGGTGCTAACGTCAGCTCAGCAATCCCTGCGGACTTGGGCATTTGAACTAGGTCTAAATCCAGTATTTATAAGGTAAGGAGAACCTCCCACTTATATGGAACACCCGCGACATTAGCGCCCAAGTGAAGTCAGATTTTATCACTTATGAGATCTCTAAATTGAAGGTTGTAGTTGTTGCACTGATTCAACACAAACAACAACCCGACCGAATTAGAGTGTTCCAAAAATCTCAAAATGCAAGGATTTTTACATGTTGATCATATCAACAGTCATATATGGATTTTTTTTGCATCGTCATTGCACAATGGATAAGGCTTAGGCCGGTAACCAGTTCATTACAGTCAAGGTGAGTAGAGGACAATTGGGTTTTTTCAGGTCCTTTGTGTATAGAAGCTGCGATCATCTTCGAAGAGAAACTCTATGGGATGACCTGAGTGGGTTTGACTTAGGCCCCTTACCGTGGATTCTTGGGGGAATTGATTTCAATATTATGGGGGACCCGATGCAAAGGAAGGGTGGGGGACCATTTCACAGAACATCTATCCTAGTTTTTAATTAGATCATTGCTACGAAGGGGCTCTTGGATCTCAGATATGTGGGAGATAGGTTTACTTGGTGCCACAACCAGAGGGGGAATAACTACTCTTGGAGTTGCCTGTATCGCTGCCTTACTAACATGCATGCCATATCAGCTTTCTCCAATACAAAAGTGACACCCCTGGTATGCAGTATCTCTGATCATTTTCCGATTCTGGTATCTCTATCTTTTTGGCATGATCTCCACAAGAGGTTTCATTATAGCTTATTATGGGCCAATTGTCCGAGATACCTAGATCTTGTCAAATCCTCATGAGAGGAGACTTCCCAGGGCGATAAGTGGAATGCTGGTCACAATAAGCTGAGGAGGTTGAAATCAAGGTTCCAGATATGGTCAAAATATGTTATTACACCAGATGGGGAGTTAGAGGAAACCATGAAAGAATTCGAATTCCTCAAGAACCAGTAAGAGGAAACTTGTGATGATCATGCCTTTGAGGAACTCTGGGAAAAAAATGTCAAGATAGCGTACTTACTACTTAAACAGGAATGACTGGCTAGGGAAGGGGTGAGGATTAAATGGCTTAAAAAGGTGACAGAAACACCACTTTATTCCATGCTTGAATTAAGCAGAGGAAAAGGCTAGTTAATCCTAACATCATGTTAGATGACAGATCTTTTACAGATGACATGAACGTCATCTAAAGCTTGGCCAACTACTTCTTCTCTGACCTCCACACTGGTCCCAATGAATTCATGGCCAACGGGTACCCCTAGGAGGACACAATGTTTTATAAAGTGGTTCCTAACCACATGTTTGAATGGGAAAATGACATCTTGGGGGCCATCCCCGACTAGGAGGAGATCTTGGTAGTGTTGATACACCTGAACCCTGATAACGCGGAAGGACCAGACAATTTTCCTGGATCCTTTTATAGGTCCTCCTAGGATATTGTGAAGGTGGGTTTAATTGAGGATATTCATGACTACATCAGGGGGAATCCTACCGCGTGTGTCATGCACCACCACACCTATGCTTCTTCCAAAAAACAAGAATCCCACATTTATTTCACATTATCACCCTATGATCATGTGTAATACCCCACACAAAATCTTGGCCAGTATTAGCAACTCTATAATATCCCCTCTCTTTCCATGGTGGGGAACTTTAGAGCAGCAAGGTTTTATCAAGGGTCATCTGATTCAGGAGATGGTGGCACTGGCACAGGAGATGCTCAGGGACATCAATTTCAAAAATCATTGACCTAATATGGCCATCAAGCTAGATATGAACTAGTCTTATTATAGAATGGAATGGATATTTATCAGTAAGGTTATGGAAGGTATGGGATTTAATCCTTGGAACATTGATCTTATTTTTTGATGCATTAGTTCTTCATGGATTCGGTTAATTTTTTGGGGGAATCGTGTGGATTTTTTAAACCAACTCGAGGCCTAAGGTAAGGGTACCTGATCTCTCCGATTCTTTTTATCCTTGTTCAGAAAGTTTTGAGCAGACACATCAATAAGAGTATTGGTAAGGGTGACATCCTTCCTTATTGAAGGAAGTTGAAGGCTCCAGTGGTGTCCAACCTCATATTCGGCAATGATTCATTACTTTTCCTAAACGCCTCAAGTCATTCCATTCGGGACTTGAATAGTGTGTTTGAGGGATACTTCCATTAGAGTGGGAAACTCATTAACAATAACAAGATCAGTTTCAACATCTCCAGTGGATGTTCCTCTCAGCGTATATCTACTATGAGAAACAAGTTGGGCATGGAGCGAGGGGCTTTCTCTATGGAATATCTGGGTGTACGCATCATGTCGGGTCGAGTCCACATTCGCGACTTTGATCCAATCCTCAGAAGGATCGCTGTATTGGTGATTTATTAGATGAACATGTATCTATCCTTTGGAGGTCGGATCACGATGGTCAACAACGTGTTGTTAGCTACCCCAGTGCACACACTATCCACAAGTTGGTCCCTGAAAACAATTATCAAGAACAATGATAGACTTTTGGATTAGTTTATTGGGGATCCATCTTCTGAGGGTAAAAAGAATTAGGTCTCCTGGAACAAGATGGCACAACCATTTAGAGATGGTGGTATCAATGTGCACAGTCTCGTTGATACCATACACTGCATGCATGAAAATATCGCTTGGAGTATTAATGAGTAACGCTCACTGTGGGGGTTAACCATGCACAACATTGGCTCAGGGCACCATGATACAAGAGAGGGACAATACTCTCTACATGGTAAGGTCCTAGACCCCCTTGTAGATGACCTAAAACCTCTATACCGTTGGATCTTGGGGAGAGGGAACCTATCGTTTTGGCATCAGAACTGGTGTAGTGAAAGGTTAGGCTTCACAGGGTGCCCTACTCCCACTATCTCCTTCTAGGAATCCAGTTGGTTCCACTCCATCATCAAAATAGTGTTGAATATCAACACGTATGGGTCTTGTGTCTTGGGTATTCTGTGGGGTGGTGGGGTGGTGCGCAACACTGGTAGGTCCATCTTCATGGCGTTTATGGTCAATCTAGGACATGCCTTTTCGTTGAAGGCATAATCCATGGAAATTCTCACAGAGCTTAGGTTATGCCGACATAGAGGGCTTGGTTATTATAAAATTGGAACCATACGCATTGATTGTTCAAAATTCTATACAAGGATGTGGAATCCCACCATGTGCCATTGACTATATCATCAATAAGTGTAAAAGCATCATCATCGGCAACACTAAAGATTCACACATATGGAGGGAAGGGAATAATGTAGCAGACCATATGGAAGCACTAGATTTTACTAGCTCAGAGAATGTGTGGGTTCATTCTAGGGCCAACATGAAGCCCGAGGGGGTTAAATTGATCAGGGGGGATTCCATTGGTCTCCATTATTTCATCCCCCTATAGGAGTGGGCTGGATCATCTGGGTTTGTCTATTTTTTTCTGTTTTTTTCTTCTATTAACCTATCTTTGAATAAAAATTACCTTATAATGATGTAGAAGAAAATTTCTATTTCGATATTTAAAAAAAAAATTGAAAAATATTCAGTTCAGATAACCAAATAGAGAGCATTAGATAGAGGTTTCTAATTGAGATTTTATATAGAAGTTTTTGTGAGGTGATAAGTTTTCTAATAATACAAAAAAGAGGTTTAGTAAATGGACTATTTTCGAGAAGGAAAATTATACAAGGGACATTGGTTTCAATCCCATCAGATATAGGCATATGAAATACCATTTCTAGATGAAAATTTATTGGAGAATAATTTAAATTTTTTCACAGTTGTGTTGTGGCTCAAATTTTATAAGAAAATGATCAAACTAATAGGATTCAGTATAATAATTCCTATCAAGATATATACTTTTTATAATTGGAGTTATCTCAAAATATGTATTCAATTATTATCAATAGTGAACTTTTGTGGACCCATAGGAATGGACATGGAAAGGATGTAGGTTTTACTAATTAGTAAAACCAATTTAAATCATCTGTTTTTGTATAAATTCCTAAATTTTCATGCATGTATGTTTGTTTTGTGGTTATAAGGAAATAAAACTTACATGTTTTAGGGTATAATTTTTCTAGATAAGGAAATTTTTCAAAAAGATAACTATTGATTTAACCCCACATTCCTAGTTGTTATACTATCTTTAGTAATAATAAGTGGTATTAGAGTTAAGGATACCCTATTGAATCCTTATCAAGGAAAATATCAATTCTATCAACAATAGAGTTATTTCAAAATTTTATGGAAAAAATTATAATGTATTGAATAATAGAATGATTCAATATCTTATTTCTCATAGTATGGAATTTATTATTACATCCAAGATTTAGATTCCACCCATGGAGTAGAATACACATAAAGTTTTTCTAATAAGAGAAACAAATAGGTTGATGGGAAAGATATAAATTATATTATATTTTATAAATTATTTTATATAAGATGATGGGTCTCAAAATAGATAAAAATCTTGGTGAAAACTTGATATTATTTATTAGGGGAATAATGAATTGAATGTATCAAAGTTACAAATCTGGTGAAGAAAATATGAAGATATCAGGATGTGAGATGAATATCAATGAATACTACACTATAGTTAATTAAGTGGGGTGAAACATCAGTGGTTTTAGAGATATCTTAGATGACTCTACTATTTTAAAGTAACTCTTAATAAATATCCATGATATGTTTGACTCTAAAATCTAATATTTTAAAGATAAAGTAAATTTACATTTTGTTGAATTGTGTAACCTTTTATTTACTTGTGAAATAAGAAAATCATTGGCTTCCAAAAATAATATCAAAGATGAGATGAATTTTATGCGATGAAAAATCCTACAATACGAGATTTCGAGATTACTAATGTTATTTATTCATATGGTAATGATGAATATGAGACAAAGGAAAAGATATGTATCTTATCTCTAAGAATTATCAGAGGGGACAAGGAATTTTGGGAGGAAAGGGATGACTCAAAAATATTTATTGTGGATGAATTAGTAATTTTTTTTATTTTATCCAATAATAATATTTTTTGAAAATAAATATCATTCTGAAGAAAAAAGCTCAGTGGATGAGGTTTGAAGAAACTTCTGACAAAGATAACATATACACTAGTGTCATGAAATAATTCCCTAGGAATAGAGCATGTTTTTTGAGTAATAAGGTTGAATCTCATATAGAAGAGATTGATTCATTATATGGTGTATTCTTAAAAGGAATTAGAACCTTATTTAATCAGTTTCAAGGAAATAGAAAATTCATTTAACATTAAAAATAAAGGAGGCGAAGAATCAATCCAGAAATATCATCTTAGATCTAAACCTGTATCATGTCTTGAGAAAAACAAAACATTGAATATATATATCCTAATGATGAATAATTAATGTGGAAGGGATGTTATATAAAGTAGATTTGATATTAAGATACAATATGAATATATTCAAAATATTTTTAATGTTAAATTTATAATTTTTGAATAGGGAATGATGGTGGAAGTCCCAAGTAAGAAACATGAAGCTAAATAAGATGAATTTTATAAAAATTAGTAACCAATTATTGATTATTAAAATTCTATAATAAATATTATTTCTAATTTCTACATGGTATTAGAAGTAAAATATGGATCATATGAAGATATAGAAAAATATCATTCCATGAATCAGGTGAGATCTATACTCACTAAATATAAAAGTTTATTAGAATTTTTTGACATTACTAGTGAGAAAAAAATATGAATACATGGTTTGAGAAAGGATGTTAGAAATATATCACATAAGAAAAGATGAAAACCAACCTTATAATAACGATGAACCATTTCAATAGAAATAAATACTTGAAATAAGTTATAAAACTCGTAGAACATTCAATAAATAATGGCCATACATCTAAAAAAAGAAACGATTTGATGGTTTCTGATGGTGAAATGGAATTTATGGGAATAGAGAATAAAACTATTGTCATGAAATGTGAATTACCTAAAATAGTCATGAAAAAAGTGGGATAAATGGGGGAAGATAAATGAGTAACTTTTCTAAGTGACATTAATTTTGAAAATTTATACCTAAAAAGGGATAACAACTTGAAACACAAAAAATTTAGTCTCTAGAAGAAGCGTGTGGATGATGTGATCCGATTAGACACATTATTGAAGAGTGATCACTAATATTCTAGAAAAAATGTATTGTGTAAGAAGAGGAAAGGAGTATGCCATTAATAATGTTAAGGGAAGTTCATATTTTGAAGAGACTACACAAAAAATAGAAAAATAATAAATGATGGATTCTTGATAGTGGTGTTTCCTCACATATGAAAAGTGATTTGAATATATTTAAAAAAAGTGAAAATAGTTATAGAGGTGTACTTTAATTTAGAAATGATAATTAATAAAAAACTAAGGGAATATGAACTAATGATATAAAAGATTATAAATTTAAATATAAGGTATACTAATATGTTGTTGGGATCAAACCCAACATACATTGTGTGATACATTTTCTTATGATGGAATGAAAATGATTTTTAGAAACAATTAAACAATCATTTGAAATGTTGATGATGGTAATGTTTTTACCAGGGGAACGAAATAATGAAAATCTCTCCGAGGCAGGAGAACATTGTAACTCATGTTATTTGATTGATGAACATGATAAAATATTATGGCTTCAAAGTCATGGGAAACAGGGGTATACAATAATTAATAATACTTCTAATGTTGACACTGTTATAAACATTCCTAAAATGAATACATAAGAAGATTATGATTTAATAACATTTTATAAATAGAATATGGATGGTAAAGATGTTAAAATTATAAATTCAATCTACAAGAATTCAATAGCTTATTAATTTAGATATTTGTGGTCAAATAAGAGATTAATAAAGAAATGTTATTTTTAATTTGTAACATCCTGAGCCAAGATTCCAATAAAAGTGACCCGATCCTGGTTTTCCACATGGAATTAAGTGCATCTCCCCCAATTACATTGTTTGTCAACTAACAGTAACGACCAAGGTGTGTTAGTGGAGAGACTATTCCATCATCACTAGAGTGTAGAATACTAGAAATAAAATAAAATATAAGTATCATTAGTAGTAAATCATATAGGTAATATAGAACATCACAATTAGATATAAATAATCAATACTAGAAGAAATATCGTATAAAATTAATTGTGATGATGATACATGTCATGTGTCTCAAAAATAGCCAAAATAGGTATATAAAACACATATAATATACATTAATCAAACGTTAAAAAATTAGAAAACAATCCATCTAACATCACATTCCTCTAGTTGGACCCATACTCGAACAACCAAGCTCTAGATAACTCATCACTAATTAGAATATGTGTGAAGCAGTGGAGCTCTGTAAAATGGGAAGAATAATCCATAACTGATAACGATCCCTTCTCAAGATGCATTAACTCTCGAGATATTTCAGACCTCAATGTCTCTGACATGAAGATTATGTTTCATGTTTCTAAATAAACTAAACTAATAATGTATTTGAAGATGTGATTGAATTATTTACTAAATTTTCCATAAAAAACATGCAATGTCAATGTCCATTAAGATTAGGTTGTTATATTTGGTATTGGATCAATGGTTTAGCTAACCTTTTTAAACATGGATGATAAACATTAGTGAGATCCCTAGGGATATGTCCAAGGAATTATATAGTATTTCCCTAAATATGATCCTATGATGTCATAGATATAAAAGTATGTTTCATGATTTAGGTACCCTATAAGTCGTTTTTCTAGATTGTGTGGTTTCTGCTATGATAAGTGTTGGTCACACTATGCTACATGGTATTAGTCAGTATAAGGAACTAGAAGGAACATGGTAAACATTAACTGTAACCAATGTGTAATTTATGGGAATTATACAAATTGGCTTCCTAAGGGTAAATCCCTTGATGATAAATAGGAAGGTGTTACAAGTATTTTTTATACTGTTGAGGATAAAGAGATCGCACATGACAAGAAAAAGGTATGGGATTTTCTAATAGTTTTTCTAACATTCAATAATAATGATTATATTGAGCTTGAGGAACTTTAAAAACGAGTCATATTATATATTATAATAAATAATAATATAATTATAATGACCCAAAATTTATATAGATATATTATAAATCAAAATTGAATAAAATTTATCACAAAATATAACCAAAGCATTCCAGGACCATCTATATTTATTTTCATTTGAAACATGGAAACATAAACAACTAGTTCATAAGACATATAATTTGTCTCGAAATTATTTATTCATAAATAGACCCATTTTTTGATATATATTACTTAATAATCTTCTTCATGACCAGGGAATTGAATCGTAAGAAATGGTGAGGTTAGATGCCCTGTAAGGGTAAACAAGTTAGATATAAATAATATCATAATCATAGTGCATAAGAACATGAAATTTTAAAATATTATTCTGCATAATAAAACTAAGAATACTATCATGTCATGGTATTAATATTAAAAGTTCAACATCATACCAAATGTCATAACATAAGATATGGAATTTGGTTGCATACCCACATAAGAAAATAATATCATTTCATACTAGTTAAGGCTCGCTGTAAAAACTATCATAGTGGCAATGTCAATTACTAAACCAATTTCACTCATTATTTCATCCCTGTATTACTGAACCATATTTACATGTCATTCCAAACATGTGTATCTCATTTGATATAAATCTATACCCAATGCAATGGATGAAGATATATGTCCCACCCATCTCTTAATTAATTCATTTTTATATGTGCCACAAAAACATAAATCAGTCGTCATAACCCAAGGAATAAAATGGGTTTCAAAATTATAATTACATCATAATACATATAAAAAAATGGAATTCATAAATAAGATTCCATAATAATAAAATGATAATAATAATAATAGGGATAGAAATATAACCTTATTTTGAGAATGTAATCTTAGATATAAAATAACACTTGAAATTAATTCTTGAGGAAAATATAATTTCTTCTTAAATACATTTTATTTTCTCAAAATTCCATAAATTTTTAATGGAAAATAATTTTACAGAAAATAAACTTGATATATTATAAAGGATTCTTGAGGGTAGTAAAGCATTGCGAAAATATATTCATGTTGTATAAGTTAAAAAACAATCTTATCGTACTTTTCTTGGAAAGTAAAAACATACCTCTTAGTGAAAATGTAAAACGATTCCTTTCATACCGCTTAATAAAATTTTAGAAATGGGTAAAATTCACTTTAATCAATTATAGAAGGATATAAGAAATATTTTTGGAATATATATTTGGGAAACACAGACATGGATGATAAATATACCCCAATATAAATAATATCAGATAAAAAATGAGATTAATAATTTTACCTTACCTTAGATTTTATTTCAATTGTATGAATGTGAGACTCCTATATAATGATTTAAATACTATTATTGAATTATTAAAAAATCATATTGATTTTAATGATATCATATATGATCATATTCTCATCTGTTTGTTAGTAACATTTCATTGTTACTCATTATTCATGTGTTTTCCGCTTTATATTATTATGCATGTTTTGTCAAATAAGATCATGTTTTTATTTTTATGTTATAGTTATATCATTTAAATAATGATATTAGGATAATATATACCAATTTATTCATTATATTAATTTATATATTCATGCATTAATTAATATCAGTTTTGAATGAATCGCATTGAATCATGGAGACGGTAGGTTGTACATATGAACAAGGGAGTATATCAATCCCATAATCCAACAATATTATAAAAGTGGATAGTATATACAATATTTAATAATAAATATCATGATATAATGATCATATATAGTTATTATTCCCATTATTATACCAATCCAAGTATGTTGGTGATGAAAAACATATTACACCATGGCATGGAGATGGTAAGTCATATGCACGCATGCGTGGTGATTTCATTTTTCATAGGATGGATAGAAGGTGGAATATGGTAGTTTCATAATAATAATAACATCACATTATATTTTATATACTGTAGGTATTACTTTATAATGAAAGAACTCAATATGAGGATGTATAAGAAGAAATAACTTTGAAGGAATCGGTGGAGGAGATTACCTCTTCTTCGACATGCTTCCTCTAAATCACCTCTTAGAGATCTAGAGTTATTCTTTGAAGAAGACCAAAATATATAGAATGAAATTAGGGATGTTTATAAAGGAATTTTTTAGGGTATGGATGATATTGGAGGCTCAAATTGATGTAAATAATTAAGGGAGGATGTTCCCTTTTATAATTGAAGTGAGGGGTACTTTTGGAAACATTAATTATATTAATTTATAATAAACAAAACACCAGCCAATAAACAAAAAATGCACCACATTCTGATATGATATGAGATATGGTTGTAATATAATCAACCAATAAATTTTTGAAATGTTTTTATGTCAATTTATACCTTAACTTCTTAATTAACACTTAGTTATTCTGTTTACATTTTAATTAGTACAACAATTATTTCAATATAAAAGGGTGACATATTAAACTATTTGATGTAAATTATACCACAAATAAATAATTTAGAAACTTTTAGACCATATAATAATGATAATATATTTTTCAAATTATTTTTTTATTTTTAAATAATTCAATAATACATTATTTTGATAAACAAACAATAGTGTCAATTTTGACACTATTCAATTAATTTTTTTTAAAAAATAATCAGATAAAAAGTTAAATTTTCACCAACTAATTAATAATATTTATAAGTTGAAAATTGCATTTATAAAATTCATTATAAATATTAATTCACCTAAATTATATTTATTTTAATATGTTTCATAACATTTATTTGATACCTCAATTAACCAAATAGTTAAAACATCAATTTTGTGTAATTATTTAATATACATATATGTTGAATAATTATTAAAAATAAAACACTATGATGAATATAAATATAATAAAGTTAAAGAAAATACTTGCGGTAATATTTATCTCAGAGAAAATCTACCATTAAAAATTTTATACTTATTAAATTATGAATATGACAACTTTAACATAACTTTAAATAAAATAATATATGTGTCACAATATCTTTGATAAGGCTCCAAATGGTCACTAACTCGACCCTTGGATTATTATGGTGAATATATACTAGAAAAATAATATTTGATCAAGTGTTTCGATCTTTTTATTGTTATTATCATTTTAATAAACATTGTTTTATTGATTTCAAATCAATTAATTAATTATCACATCATCAATGTATAAGTCTTTAAGGAAATTATTTATTTCAAAAAAATTATAAATAAATTACCATGATAAATAAAACATATAATTTCTATATGAGTATTTATAGTCAAATTTATCTTCTGTATAACCATATTTTAAAAATGATAAAGTTATTAAATTTTGAGAAATACATAATTTTTTTAAAGGATGATGCCTTGACCTAAGTGGACAAAGCACAAAATTTATTAAATGAAAGTATTCAAGAGTTGAAAGTACAAGATCATTTTACAATCTTTCAAGTGTAAAGTAATAAGAGCAGTATGGAGGTCTTGGCACTGGGTCATGTATTGATTAAATCCCATGTTGGCCAAGCCATGAACAACCATGTTTGCTTCCCGATAGACATGTGTGATGATGTAGTTCAGCTCGGTGATTGAACAGTTGCAATCCATCCAATGGGTAGTAATTGGCCAAGCTAGATGAGTTACACCATTACAAATAGCTTGTACGATTGTCATCGAGTCACTTTCAATCCAAAGGTTGTTCCAACCAGAAACCATGGAAAATTTTATCGCATTAACCAAAGCCATCATATCATCTACAAGGGAGGTAGAAATGCCACCATGACCCATGTAGTAGCCTAGAATCTGGATGAGGTGATTCTTAAAGACAACACCACACCCTAAAGGAACTAGATTGCCCTTGGAGGCACCATCAATGTCGATTTTGATCCATCCAAGGAGAGGGGCTCTCCAGAACAACTCCATTTAGTCACAATGATGATTTAGGTTGAATTAAACATATCCAATAATATTTATAAAATTCATAATATAATAATATAATAATATAATATTATTCTGACCCATAATTTCCCAATCTACCCATTTACCATTTTAATAAAAAGTTACTAACGTTACTATTCATATTTCCCAACAATAAAATAAATCTATTTATATAATTTAGAACTACTAATTTAAAATATTGAATGCATTTTTAAAATTAAAAAAATATATGTTTCAGTAATTAATTTAAAATTAATCTCATTATTAGAATGTGAGAATGGGTTAAAAGTTAAAATATTACTGAAGATTGGAGTGATTTTATATCTGAATTCACTGTAAAATTGATGACATTGACCTAAATTATATTTAACAATAAAAAATATTCTCTTTATACTTTTAAATGATTAAATAATTTACTTTATCCATAAAAATTATTTCAATGAAAAAGTTGTTTTCCATCATAATTTGGTGTATTTTTACTATTTATCAAAACTTGAAAGTTTTCAGAAAAATATAAAAAAATCATCCAAATTAAATTTTTATATCAAACTTCTAAAGAATATATTTATTTAGTCATATATAAATTATTTATGTGTTAAAATATTATTTTAAAGGGTTTTTTTAAAAGGTGGAGTATTACCCTTTTAAAATTTAAAGGTTTTTATATATCAAATCAGGTTTATTTAGACCTTACGAAAACAATATCTATTGGATGAATATAAAAAATATTTTATTCAATATATTATATATATATATATTTCATTAAATTCATTAAATAATTTCAATTTTCTTAATTTATATACATTTATATATAATTGAGTTATTTTTCATATATAATTGGTGGAAAAATAATTCACCATACACTTTTATAAGTTAGTTATACATATTCCCACACACCTAATTGATATTATATCAATGGAATCATAATTTTTTTAATACCATGATTGTGTGTAATCCAATTAATTAAATAATTAAAATTATTTTAAAAAATATTTCATAAAACAAATGGGTGATACATTCCACCCCCCCTAAACCGATTTTTTCCCTCAAAATTCTTCATTTGGAAAGAAACAGATTATGATAAATCTCCCTCATTATATGCTCAAGTTCCCACATATTTTCCTCAAATTGGTGGTTCCTCCATAAAACTTTAACAAAGAAAGTTGTGTATTTCGTATAAATTTTTCACAACAATCCATAATCTCTATTGGTTGTTCTTCATAAGAAAGATCATGCTCCAGTGGTATGACTTATGAGTTTATTACATGTGATAGATTAGGTATGTACTTTCTCATGAAGGATACCTGGAATACATCATGAACTTGAGATATATTTGGTATAAGATACCATCAGTAAGCTACCTTACCAACATAATCCAGAATTTCAAACTAACTGATATACCTAGGGATCATCCTTCTCTTCTTTCCAAATCTAATTATAATCTTCTGAGGAGATATTGGTAAAACCACCTAGTCACCCACTTCAAACTCTATATATTTTCATCTATTATCATCTTATATTTTTTATCAACTCTAAGATTCTCTTTTGTTTTGTTAAATAGATAAAACCTTTTCTTTCATTTTATCCATAAGATCAGGTCATAATAGATTTATTTCCCCAACATCATTTCAGAAAGTTGGAGTTCCACACTTCCTTCCATAAATGGATTCATATGGATCCATATGAATACTAAAGTGAAAGATCTTATTGTACGAAAATTCCACCAAATGTAGGTGTTGATCCAAACATCAATTGATATCCATAGATCAAACTCTCAACATGTCTTTTAGAGTTTTAATTGTACACCCAGAATGACCATCTATTAGAGGATGATAAGTAGTGATAAAACTAAACTATGTATCCATACCCTACTGAAGACTTCTCTAGAACATCGGGGTAATTCTCAGATCCCGGTCAGATATAATGAAAAGTTGTACTCTATGAAATCTTAACACATCATTTACATTTATATTGGTAAGATTATTAGGAGATAAATCCTATCTAATATCAATGAAGGGTGATGATTTTGTAGGGTGATCAAATATAACCCATATAGAATTATGATCTTTAGATGTTTTGGGAAGTCCAACAAAAAATTCCATGTTGTTTTTTTCATTTCTATTCTGTTATGGGTAATGGTTGAAACATCCCATTAGAATTATGTCTTTGAGATTTAACTTTCTTGAAAACTAAGCATCGAGGCACATAATCATCAACATCTCTTTTCATGGAATCTCACCAAAAATAATCTTTCAGGTCACTATACATCTTTTAGCTTCAAAGTTGAATAGATAATGAAGAAATATGAGCATCATCCAATATATCCATTTTTAATTATGGTAGGGTATTAATATTAAATTTGTTTCTAAACCATATTATTCTTTCACAATAATGGTTGAATTCTAGAAACTTTCTCACATACATTTTTAGTTGCACCTTCTAAATATTAATTTTTATAGATGGTTGATCATTCATTTGAGAAAGATAATATTTATCCCCTTCCTTTAAAATTTCAAGATACAGTCTTTTAAAATGAATAATATTGAATATTTTGTGATCTTCATTGTCGATAGGGTAGAATAGTCATTTCGACTCAAATAATCTACCACCTTGTTCTCTTTTTCATGGTAGTAATCTATTGAGAAATGATAATATTTAATCAACTATAATAATCTTCATTTGAATATATTAATCACATTTTGTATGAAAATATTCATTACACATTTATGATTAGTAAAAATATAAATTCTTTCACCAAAAAGACAATTCCTTTATATCATTAATGCAATGATTACAACAGCTAACTCTAAATCATGAGTTGGGTAATTTTGCTCATAGATTTTCAATTATTAGGATGAAATTAGATATCACCATATCATTTTTCAGGAGAACACATCCCAAACCCTTCTTGCATGTTTCACTATTTATCACAAACCATTCTACACTACAAGGTAGTGTGAGGACATATTCAATAGTAAGAATTGTTTTTAGATATTTAAAATTATTTTCACATTCATTTATCCACTTAAACACAACACCTTTCCCAGTCAACATGGTGAGTGGATTAGATAATTGGGAAAAATCATTCAAAAAATGTCGATAATATTCATCAAAACCAAGAAAACATCAGATCTGAGTTACCATTGTTGGTCTCAACCAACATTAAATAACGTTTTTTGAAGTATCCAAACATATACCCTCTCTTGAGATTATATGACCCAAAAATGAATCTGTTTGAAATCAAAATTCACACTAAGTAAATTTTTCATAATGTTTGTCCATTATTAGTGTCATTAATAAAATTCTAAACAAATCTTCATGTTCTTACTTCCACTTTTAATAAACTAGTATATCTTCTATAAATACTACCAAATATTGATCAAGATGGTGTTTAAAGACTATATTCATTTGATCCATGAAGATAGCAGGAGCATTATTAAGACCAAAAGGCATCACTATAAATTAATAGTGTTCATACCTTATAATAAATGATGCCTTTGGTACATCATCCTTATTTACCCTTAATTGTTGATATCCTGAATGAAGATCAATTTTGAAAAGTATTGATCTCTACATAGTATGTTGAATAAGTTATCAATGCAAGGAATAGAATATTTGTTCTCGATAGTGATTTTTTTATGTACTCAATAAAAAACACAGAGTCCCATTGATCCATATTTCTTCTTAACAAATAGTACAGGTGCTCCCCAAGGTGATGCACTAGGGTACATGAATCCCTTATCAAGATTATTTTAGAGTTTCTACATCAATTACTACAACTCAATTGGGGCCCTTTCTATAAGTATTCTTTGAAATAGGCATAGAACACAGTATAAGTTCTATTGGAAACTCAACCTCACGATTTGGTGGAAGATATGAAAATTACTCTAGAAAGAAATCATCAATCTATTGTAAAATATGTTTATCCTAAATGGTGAGTTTCTCCACAGACATTTGAGATAGATATCCATCATTTATAGGAATCAAGACCTATAAGATAAAATAAATTTATAATGGAATGTTATATTCATCATTGATTTGATAAATGATCATAGATTGATCCAGAGTATGAAATGTGACTTCCCTACATGGAAATTGATACGATATACATATAAGGAAATATAATCTATGCCAAGAATAACATGAAATTTAACTATAGAAAAGATCACAAGATTTTTAGGAATAACATTCCCAAAAAATTTATTTGAAGAAGAGTTATAAATTTTGTATGAGACTGTTGTTCCATTAAAATTTGTAATGGATAACTCAATATCTAATTGTTGAGGTAATATGGGGATACCCTTAGAAAATTATTCAGAAATAAAAGAGTGAGTGTTTCCAGAATCAAATAAAACATTTTCTATATTAGAGTAGATGGTAAGTGTACCTTTCACCTGTACCCTGTATTGAACCATAGAATGAGGAGCCGATTGCTCCAAAAATGTTGAAGCATCGAGGTCTAACTGCAATATCTTTCTCAAAAGATGAGGCAAAATCTCTTTCCTCAGATCTTAATTTTTCCCTTGTGGGAATGTTCTTTAAGCATTGCACTTCGCTTCTGTTCCTTCGAAAGACCCTCGAAAATATTGGTTTTCTGATTTTCATATTGGTTTATTAAACTCATGGAATGTTCTATTGTGATTCTCCTCAGATTACGCTTACTATCGCCTTTGGATGCATGGTTCATGGAATTTTGGAAAGTCTAAAATGGAAGCGTTTAAATGGCCTTTGGATTATGATACTGGTTTAGAACCCCCTATTGTTCTGATTTGGATAGGATTCCCAGGTTTACCGCTTCATCTATTCAAATGGAAGGCACTTTTTCAATTTCCAGTCTTTTTGGAACCCTAATTAGATTGGAATCTACTACATTGAACATTTCAAGACCCTCTATAGCTAGGATCTGCACTGAAATTGTTATCTCAAGGGATCGTCCATCTCTATTTTGGATTCATAACGAGGATAAAGGGGTTACTTAGGATGTGGTCTTGGAAAAGATTCCAATTTTTTGTAATAAATGTTTCAGAGTGGGACATCTATTCGGTGAATGTGAGAAGCAATGGAATCCTCCCCCACCTTAGGTTAAATCTCTGTGGGTTGAGAAGGAACCTGAAAAATCAATTGTTAATAGTCATACAATCTACTTCTCTATGGAGAAAGGACATCTTAACCAATATTTTTTGGCTGGTCCTTCTAATGTTAATAGTAGTGCAGTAATTACTGAGGCCATTGGAGAAACAAAACTTGAACTAGTATCAGAAAATCAAATTGATGACTATGTCAATGATGTCATGGATGTTATTGAGCACGAGTTTGATTCCAAAGGTGTTTCTTCCATTCAGGATGAAGATCCTCTTGCTGGAGTTTTTGAGGCTAAAGAGAGTGTTGCCCCACCCCCTTCTGTAGAGGAACAAAATAATTCAATTCACTCTTTAGAAGACAGAAACAAAGAGTATGATATGGACTCCAACGATTCTTCACATGATGAGGAAGATCATCCTATGCAGGTTAAATAAACTTATCTGAATTTAATGGCCAAAAAAGGTAAAAATTCTATGGGAGATGATGATGGTTTCATCACTCCAAATCCTAAGAACACTAGGAAGCGCAGGGATTACTCTCAAATGGAAAGGACCATTTTCACATGTTCTCTGGATGTGGCTAGGAAAGATAATTATCAGAATCCTCAAGACACTAATGCTATTTCTCAATAATATAAAGAGTCTAATCATCACTGTATTGAGGAGGTGAAACAACAATCCTCTTACATGGAGGGACAAATGGACATTGCTTTTCAAAAGCTTCAACAGGGTGAGATTTCAGCAGAGAGATATCTTGAAGTGAAGTGATATTATTTTATCCAGAAATTAAAGCTATCCATTCACTCTTACTAATGATCTTTTATTTTCTTAGCTGCATTTTGATTCTAGTTTTTACCTGAAAATTCTGGTTGGAGGAATTTCTGGCTCATTGATTTTAAAAATGATGTCTCTTCTGGTGTGGCTGTCATTGTTTTATTCTGGTGTTTTCTTTGTGGTCTGCTTGTTGCAAGCTCTTATGATGTTGTCGAAGTCTTGGATTGGAGGACATGAATTCCTCAAACTGGCCTAATGTTGTTGTTCTTTATGACTGAGGTTGACTGGTTGAGATGAGGTCCTTTCACCCTCTCCCTATCCTGCTGATAACATGCCACAAGGTCTGGATTTTCGGAACCTCCAGCTTGGTCTTGCCTGGAAACTGGTTGATGTTGAAGCATTCTCCATCTGCCTCAAGTGCTGAATTTAAGTTTTCTTATTACTTAGTTTGATGGATGTGGGAAGGATACATGGTAGCAAGATGGCCTCTTTCTTCTCCTTTCCTTTGCTCCGCCTGGTTCAGACTGATCTGTTTTATTCTGGCGCAGTTGTCATCATTTTCTCCAGCTTGTTCTTGCAATTCATGCTGATTGTAGGGGAGGAAGGTTCAGACCGATCTATTTTCTTCAATGGTATAGCACGCTGACTTTAGGGATAGACTGCTTTTTGGAAGATCCAGCTTACAAACAATTGAGTGGTGATCTTTCTGGGCTATCTTCCAGAACTAGTTTTTTGGATTGAGTATTTTTTTGTAACCCCTTTTATTCCCTGCTGGTGTAAGTTCTTTACACCTCGAGAATGTACTGTCCTTTCTTGACTTTAATAAATTCCATAGGCGATATGAATTGGGAAACCAATTCATGTCACCAATTTTCTTAAAAAAAGTGTACCTTTCACCTCTTTATTATTGTACTCCACATAATATATAGTGATTGTGTGTGACATTACTTTATCTCTGGCCTTAAGAGTTTGCGGACATCAATCATCATCAATAACCCTTGTATTAGGGAATTTATGGTAATAATCCCCCATTTCCTTGCACTTGTAAAATTGAAGTGTAGGATTTGTATTCTGTATAACCTTTTCTTTTTTTAGATCATTAGGAATATTTTTCTCATTACTTCATCATTCAACTTCATGATGACCTTCTATCCGAAACTTAAAACATTTTTTATCCCCTTCATGAAAATTTAGACATTTTTATTTCCACACTTTGATTATAAGTGAGAACTCATCTTCTTTTCATTGTGATCTTTATATTTTCCCTTTAATTTCATTTTCCTCATCTTATCAAATCCATAAGACTAATGGGTAACTCTAATCTCCATCTAAGCCTTAAGAGCACTTAAAATGATTTCCTTATAGATATTAATGTCCCTTTTAGATAATTTCCTTCAAAGGCTTGATTTTAATCCACTAAAGAATAAATAAATTTTACTATTATGTTGGATAATAATCCCATAAGAATACCTTGAAGGACTTGTGAATTTTTTTTTGTATGTACAAACAGATTCACCATCCTTTTGTTTAAGCTTTGGAATATCCTTCTGCATCATATTTCTAAGAATACGTGGAAAGTAATTACTAAAAAATAATTTCTTGTCATCCCATTCCATAGATTCAATTTCATATCATTTACATGTATTCTTGAAAATATTCCACCATTTATCAGATTCACATTCCAAATGATAGACAAGCAATATTACCTTAACATGTTCTGAGTATTGAAGAACATAAAATATTTTTTCAGTGGTACCAATCCATTGTTCAGCCACTAATAGATAAGAAGACCTGTTGAAGGAAGGTGGACTCTTATTTCTGAAGTACTCAATATAATTTTGTTCACTAATTGGCTCATTTTCTAATCCTACCTGATTTATATGTTGAGAAATTTGTGTGTGGATAGCTACAAGATTTTTCATTATGTATCCTATAACATTTTCTTGCTCAGGAGGACAATCATTACAATTCCCTTCACATTCAAGATTAACACAGTTCTTTCATGTTCCTTCCATTGACTAAAACCAAGAATCATAATGTGATCAACACTGATAATATTAATGAAAACCACAAAATCAAGAGAAAAAATTCATAAAAATTCAATTTAGAACACTGTAGGTTTTATCCTAAGGTATTTTATTGTCATTACATAAACACTCTAACTATATATTACACTTACACATGTCCTTAGAGTTCTTGATAATGTTTTCTCATCATAGTTTCTAATGGATAATTATACCTTTTCTATGATACCATCTATAATATCCCATACATTACATACATGTATTCTAATTCAAAATTGAATAATATTTGATAAAAAATATAACCATACCACACAAGGACCATTTAGGATTAGTGTCTTTAGAAACTAGGATACATAAACCATGTGCTCCTATGATATCTACTTTTTCCATCACTTATTTTTTCATAATTAGACCCCCTTCTCATAGATATTACCTAATTCTCTTCTTCATAACATGGTAATTGAAACATTATAAAGGGTCAGATTAGGTTATCAGTAATGGTAAATGAGGTAGATATCAATCATATCATAATCATAGTGCATAAGAGCATGTCATTGGAAAATATTACTCTACATAAAAAAAGTAATAATAATATCAGGTCATTGGATAAAACATAAAAGTTCAACATCATCCAAAAATTAATAACATAATACATTGAATTTTTTGGAATACAACCATAATAGTATAAAACCATTTCATACTATTCAAGGATCATTTCCAAAACCATCATAGTAGAGAAAGTACATTACTGAATAGATTTCACTCATTATTTCATCCATATATTCTTTTAACCAGAAATAATTTTCATTCAGTCATGTTTATATAATGAGATATAAATCATTACCCTTTTAATTGGAGGGATATATAGGTCCCACCCATATCATAATGGAATCATTCTTATGTGTGCCACAAAAAAAAAATCATTCAATAACCCATGGATTAAAATTGATTTCTTAAACATCATTAAATCATAATCCATATAAAACAAATGGAATTAAAAAATAACATTCCATTATAATAAAAGCATAATAATTATAATATGGATAGAAACATAACCCTATTTAGATAATTTCATCTTAGATAGAAAATAACACATGAAAATAATTATTCAGGAAAATATCCTTTCTTCTTAAAAACATTTTCTTTTCTCAAAATATCCTAAAATTTAAGAAGAAAAGAATTTAAAAAAAAATCTTTAATCCTTGTAACATATGTTTTTTTGGAAGTTATTTGTTGTCAAAATCCATTCATGTCATATAATTTTAAAAACAATCTTCTTGTACTTTTTTTAGAATGTCAAAATGTACGTCCTACCAATAATGTTAAAATAATCCTTTCATAATGCTTAATAAGAATTTTAAAATGGGTATAATTGAATTTAAAAAATTATATAAGGCTATAAGAAATATTTTGGAATACATATTTGGGAAACATGGATGTGGATGATAAATATACCCCATTATAAACAATCTCAGATAAAAAACGAGATTACAAATTTTCCCTTACCATAGATCTCATTTACATTGTATGAATATGAGCCTCCAGAATAATGAATAAAATATAGTTATTTACTTATTCCAAAATAATTTTAATTTTTATGATATCATATATGATAATATTCTCATCCGTTTTTCAGTATCATTTCATTATTACTCATTATTCAGGTGTCACCCGCTTTATATTCTTATGCATGTTTTTTTCAAATAAGATCATGTTTCTAAATTTATGTTATAATTATATAAATTAAATAATTATATTAGGATACTATATACCATATTATTTTGTTATATTCATTTATATAGTTATAAATTAATGAATTTCATATAGAATGAATCGTATCACCTCGTGGAGACAGTAGGTCGTAAATACACACGAGCAACAATATCATTCCCAAAATTGTGGAATAATATTAAAGTGGATAGTGTATATAATATTTCATAATCATTATCATATCATAATATTAATATATAGTTATTATTACCATAATTATATCCATACAAGTAATTGGCGATGAAAATTAGATTACACAATAGCGTGGAGATGATAATCTGTACGTATGCTTGCGTAGTGATTTTTTTCACAGGATAGATAGAAGGTGTAATTTAGTTAGTTCAAAATCATAATAAAATCTCATTATATAATATATACTGTATTTATTTCATTATAATTGAATATCTCAATAAGAGGATGTAGAAGAAGAAAGAAATTTGAAGGAATCGGTAGAGAAGATTACTTCTTCTTCCACGTGGTTCCTATAAAACGACTCGTAGAGTATAGAGTTGGTCTTTTAAGAGGAAAAGAACCTATAGAATATAATTAGGGATTTTGAGAAATGATTTTTTAGGGAATGGATGATTATGGAGGCTTATGTATTAAAGTGAGGGAGGCAGTTCTATTTTATAATTGAGGTGATGGGAACTTTTGAAGACCTCAAAATACTAATTCATAATAAACTAAAACCCCACCGAAAAACCACCAAATTACCCAATGGAAATATGATATGAGTTAGGATTGTAATATTATCAACCAATAAATTTTCCACAATTTTTATGTCAATTTATACCTTATCTTTTTAATTAATACTTTGTTATTCAATTTAATGTTTTTAAGGGTAACAACTATTTCAATATAGAAATGAATATATATTTACTTATTTGATTTCAATTAGACCATAAATGAATAATTTAGAACATTTTAGACAATATAATAATTATTATATTTTTTTCAAAAGTTATTATGATTTAAAAATAATTTAATAAAATATTATTTTTGATATACAAATAATAATGTCAATTTTTACACTATTGAATCAATTAATTTTTAAAAATACTAATATAACAACATAAATTTGATCCAAAAAATTTATTATATTTATAAGATGTTAAGTTAATTTATAATATTCATTAGAAATATTAATTATCTCAAATTAAAGTTATTTTTATATTTTTTATAACATTTATTTGATATCTCTATTAATAAAATAGTTACAACATCAATTTTGATTAATTAATTAATATACATATATATTGAATAAAAATTAAAAATAAAATTAGGTGATGAAAATAAATATAATATTTCAAAAAGAAAACTTTTAGTCAAATTTATCTCCTCTAAAATCTAACATAAAAACGTAATAATTATTAAATTATGAATGTGACAACATTAAAATCACATTAAATAAAATAATATAAGTGTCACAATATCTTCCATAAGGCTCCAAATATTCACTAACTCGACCCTTGGATGCTTATAGCCGAGATATACTATAAAAATATGATTTGATCAACTATTTGAGTATTTTTATGGTCATTATTATTTTATTAAATTTTTTTATCGATTTCACATAAATTAATTACTTATTACACCATCAATGTATAAGTTTTTATTTTAATTATTTATTTCTTAAAAATTTTAAATAAAATACCATGATAAATAAAAATATTTTAACATTAAAATGAATATTTATAGTCTAATTTAACTTCTTAATAACCTTATTTTAAAAATAATAAATTTATTAAATGTTGTGAAAGACATGTTTATCTTTTCATTAAATAAAGTAAATTGAATTTCCTCATCTAATCCATGTGGATTCCATTTAGAACTAAATATTATTAAGGTCTAACTAAACTCATCTAATAATATTAATACATGTGTTGGGGTAATTTTATAATATTATTCTTACCCATAATATCCCAATTTACCCATTTATCTTATTAATAAAAATTCACCTATGTTACTATTCATAATTCCCAAAAATAAAATAAATCTATTTACATAATATATACCTAATGATTCCAAATATGGAATCCATTTTTAGAAATTAAAAACACATAAGTTTCAATATTTAATTTAAAATTAATCTTGTTATCAGAATGTGAGAATAGGTTAAATGTTAAAATATTTCTAAATATTGAAATGATTTTACATCAGAATTAAAAATAAGATTAATGCCAATGACCAACATTATATCAAAAAAATCAAAATATATTTTATTTATACTTTAAAACCATTCAATAAATTATATATAAATATAAATTATTTTGATGAAAAAATCTATTTTTAATTATAATTTGGTGTATTTTTTACCATTTATCAAAATTTTAATGTTATCAAAAAAAAAACAATTCGCCCAATGTAAATTTTTATAGCCCGATTCTAAAAAAATATTTATGTTTTCATATAAAAACTATTAATATGTGAAAATATTAATTTAATGGTGATTCTTTATTAAAAAGTGGATAATTACCCTTTTTAATAATATAGGTTTTTATACATCAATTATGGTTTATTCATTCCCTATGAGAAGAATATCTATTGGATGAATATAAAAAATATTTTATTAAATATATAACATATGTATTTAATTAATTTAATTTACTAATTTTAATGTAATAAATTTATAGAGATATATAATTAAGTTATTTTTTATAAATAATTGGTGGCCAAAGAATTCGCCAAACATTTTCCAAAGTTAGTTATACTTATTCTTTCATACCTAACAACTAATCTTAGGATCATTTAAACAAAAAATTTCATTAAATTCAAGATATTGAAGAATTAGAAATATTTAAATATAACATTAAATAAATCAACTGGTTTTTATAATGATGAAACATGGGCAATGGTTGAAGAATAATGTTTTATTATTGATCTTCATATTTTTTGGAATTAAATGATTACTAAATATAAATCATGAGATATATAATAATTATTCATATGCTTTTTTATTTAAGGATTGAAAATTATATGTCAATAGGTATTTAAGACATGGAAAAGAGATTTAATAGAATGGTGAAATTAATGGGGAACACAATTATTAAGGGAAAGATAACCATTAATATGTTCTTAATGTAGAGATATTGATATTTGGATAGAGACATGTTGGATATGAATATGTAAACTGGATAGTACTGATTACCTTGGAACTGATTAATGATTTGATGAAAAAGTTTTTTATGCTATCAAAAATGTATTTTACAATATTTTTGGATTAAGGAATATGTACATTAATATTTGGAATAAGAAAGAATAAATATTTTCAACATGAATTTATGGAAAATAACATGTTTCAATAGAATAAATGATGAAAATATTCACATGATTCGTATGTGTAAACAAGATCTTCTTTATTATTCATGGGGTGTCAATGAAAAGCTATTTTTGAATAATTTAGTGACCTTATTTCTAATGTTTTGGAATTTCATTTTTTGGAAGGGTTACTAGCTTAATCATTTAATAAATGTTTAATATTAATTATCAAAGTGAGGTTTTAGATATTAAAGTAATTTCTCACCATATGAATGTTTATTCATATTGGATAACTTGTGCTAATTTTTTTTGATAAATAAAGATGTAATGACATGTCATTCTATTTATGGGTCTCATGATCTTCTAACACTTCCGTAATTCCAAATTCAAAATCATTTTATGAATTAATAGATAAAGTGTAAATGGATTAAGGAACAATGATGGGTGAGATCATGATAAAATCAAGTAATTATATCTTCTCATTATTTATCTTTAGGAAAAATTTTATTCAAATAAAATTGTTTCCTGTTGTAATCATTTTGATCATATTAATAACCTTTTTCAAGAATCTCTGCATTATTTATTTTTTAACATTGAATTTACCCTAACCATGTTCCATATCAATATCCATGAGAACATGATAGTTATATTTATTATCTATGTCCATGTATTCACTTCCCGCCTATTTTATCCTATTTGGAAACCTAGTTATGAGTTACATTGGTTAGTAGTTATGTTTTTAAATTTCCAATTTTAAAAGGAAGTTTTAGTATTAATTTTTAATGATGTGAGTTTATTTGAGAGTAAATTCCATGAAATAATCCATTTATAACATTGGTAAATTTTGAAGGAGAAATTAATTTTAAGGGTGCTAGAATGTAACACCAAATGATTTTGTGGAAAATTTGTTTTGGATTAATTTATTCTTTATGATATTTTTTTTTCATTTCACACAAAACTGAATATAGATTTTTTTATATAAAGAAACCAAGTTATAATTTATTTATACGCAACACCATGTTGAGGTAACTCTATAAAAAATACATACATTGTCATGTAGTACACAGAACAATATTTACAGCTTTTTTACATACAATGTTGAGTTATTTTTATAGATTGCGTTACATGCAAGACCTTATTTTTTCAAACAATGATATATTATTAAAATATTATTATTTAATATAACATGTTTTAAACTAGATATTAAATTAGTGGATATGAATATTAAACTATCGTTATGAAAATATATGGTTTATTTGATGAATTAATTGAAGACTAATTAAATAGAAATTAAAATATATTCCAATTGATTATAAAATAAATTCTTATATTTTTATGTTCCCATAATAATTTTACCATAATAAATTAAATTATTTACAAATAGTGAAAAATAATAATTAAATAAATATTTTATATAGTCTATGAAATATTTTTTATATTCATCCAATTGATTTTATAGACATTAGATAATAACAGACCCATTTTTGGGTATAAAAACCTATACTTTTCAAATGGTAGTTTTACCGCCTCTTAATAGAGAATCCATTTTATATATACTTTTGACACATATTGAAATTTTTTATGAAAAATTAAACTTCTTCTTTGATATTTGGATGTCAAAATTTAATTCAATTTAATTTTCGGTATTTTTCTCATTAGTTTCATGCTTTGTTGAACAATGAAAAATGGTGAATTCTAATTGAAAAAACTTTTTTCATAAAACATATTTATAGTGTTTCAATATTTATTTGATTGTTTTAAAGTATAAATAGATATAATTTTAATCATTTAATCCAAGTTAGGAAATTTTAATCAATTTCACATTGAATTCGGATACAAAAACATGTCAATCATTTGACATTTTTCCCTTTAAAAGTTTGTTTTCTCGTTCCATAAATACGATTAATTGTAAATTAATTTTAGAAATTTACATGTTCTTAAATTTGAAAAATCAATTTAATATTTGGAATCATAATTATAAATTATATTAAATAGGTCCCTTTTATTTTTCTTCAATATGAATAATAACTTTAGTAATTTTTGTTACCACGGTTAACAATAAATCGGCCAATTAATGGAAGAAATAGTATTATAAAAATAATAAAAATACTATATATTACATTCCAAAAATGTTATTCGAGGAAGTTAATTTGATCCATAGCACATATTTAACAAAATGTAATAATTTAATGGACAGTTCTCTAGGAAAATGAGTTAAATATTATTAAACACAAATAGAGAGATATAATGTCACACTCTTGCTTTTAATAAGTATAATATTTTTAATATAGGAAAAATATAAGATATTATCGAATATGTATATATATATATATTATTATAAAATAAAATTTTTTATCCACATAATATTATATCATTTTTAATTTTTAGTAACAGAATAATTATCTTAAATAATTACAAATTGATGATATATTAATTAAACAATTAACAAAACAATAATTGAAGAGATATTATAAATATTAAAAGAAATATAATTTGATGTAATTAAGGTTCTACTAAAATTTTTGGTTAATATTAAATATTAGGGGTGTCTTACATGACTTTTTTTGAGGTTATATTTATATATGTATTTTACCAAAGTCAATGTATTCAATAGTGTCAAAATTAACACTGATGATATTTTATGATATCAATATTTTATTATATTGGATAAAAATAATAAAAATTCTTAATTAGGATAAATATGATATATTATGGACTAAAATATCATAAATGCACCATTTATTGTCCAATTGACACTTAATATGAAAAAAGTGCATCCTCCTAATATTAAAAACCCTATTACCATAGTTAAAGTTAAACTACAATAACAAATGTTTAATAAAAACTATATAAGGTATTAAATTACATCATGACCTATATAAAATTTATTTTTAATGATATTAAATCCTTATCTCATATTATATTCAAATATATTATCTTTTTATTATATTTTGGATTGACTCTGTATTTTTTTAAATTTAATATATTTTTAGAATTTCCAAATGTGACACTTCCATCTCTTATAAAAAGGAAAAAATACTTATATTTTATATAGAAATAATAAGTAAATTAACTTAGAAATAATATTCCCAAATATGTCCCCAAATTCCTTTAAAATATTCATGAATCCTTACTTTGGGCATAAATCCAACTAAACACGTCCTTTGGTGAAAATAAAAAGGAGGTACCAAATTAAGAGGTGACATTCATCAAGGAATGTTTTTGTTTTATTTCTTCCATGAACCCCCTAAATTATATTTATTTAATGTTTATATAATAACATTAGTACCCTATATATTATTATATTTTGTTATTTTATTGTTCCAATATACACTTTCAGACACTTCTATCTAATGGGTAACGAACTTATAGTTTGCATGTATGGTGGACTACCACGTCGCGAAACATTAATTGTTCGTTTTTATTTTACTACCAATCATGGTGGGAATTAGGATTTAAATGTCGTTTTTAGGATATATATGATATTTATGACATATATTTACTTCTTTAAATATCATATCTACCTTTTTACCATCTAATCGTTTGGTAAATTATAATGTCTCTCATGCATACATTTGACTTACCATCTCGATGATGCGATGTGATTCATTTTTATCTATATTTCACATGGATATTAATAATTATGAACTTTATGAATATATATGCTATATATATCATAATAATTATTCTATAATGACAACATATACTTTTATTTCTATTAATATGATATGAAAACAGGAATAAGGTTCATACATACGTAAAGCCTGCCATCTCCAAGAACTGGGTATTCCATGTCACACATATATATTTTATAGATATTTATATGTTTAATATATATTCAATTTATATCAGGTTTGATATTTTTAAAACAATTAAATCATGATCTATATAATTGGATCAAAAATAACAAGTAAAATATTTTATGATAAACAAAGCAATTTCTGCCTGAAATGTTTATTTTACATGGAACTATTAAAAATGGGTAATATAAAGTAATAAAAAAAATAATATATGGTATTATATAACTGAATATGGATATGTAAAAAATTATAATAAATTAAAAATTATTATACATGAGGTTTTTATGAGTATTATTAGATTCATGACACAAGGTTAGAGCATTTAATCTCACTTTTTACTTCCGTGAGACACATGCCATATTCACCACTCAATTATTTTGTGTACGACATATATTTAACTATTCCATTTTATATCATTAATTTAATTAATTTAAAGATATTAAATTCTAAATTTAACATCATTATTTTATGGGGATCACGATTCTAAATTTACCCATGTATTAAGGGATTTATGGATCAATTTTATTTTTGTGGGAAACATACCTTATACACTACTTGTTTATTTTGAGTGATTTATATAATTTCCATTAATGTATATTATGATTATTATTATGAAAAATTATGTTTATTTACACATATATTTTATGAAATATTTTTCATGGGGTCTATGATTCAAAACTTACTACATCAGTACGATAATTTTTTCTTTAATTACCTTCTTTGAGACACATGTTTTATTATGAACATATATTATTTTACAAGGAGTCTATACTACTATTTTACATGTAGTATCATGAATTTCATTCTTTTCATGATATTATAAATTTCATGTATGTTTATTATATATTAATTTGGAAATTTCTGTTACATCAAAATAGTGTTTTCAAAAAATGTTTTAATATTGTTTTAAATGATATTGTATGAATTATAAAGGAAAAGGGATTTTAAATATGTTTAAAATAATTTTCAAATGTATTTTTATATTTTTAAAGGATATTTTCAATGAAAATGGTATGAAAAAATGTTTATTATTTTAAAATGTGTTTTCCATAAAAGAAATGATACTTTTGTCAAGAATTATTTCAAATAATAACTCAAAACTATTTTACTTCTAAGACAACATTATTTGATGATAATTATGTTTTACTATGGATATGATCCAATTATACCATTCTTATTATTTCTCTTAATGGTTAATGTTTATGATGGATTGGTACTTATTAATTTTTTTAATTCTATGATTTATATTATATTGAAATATTTATGAGACCCATTTCATTTTATGGGTTATTATATGATTTATGTTATTGTGGTACAAATATGTGTGGTTTTAATAATGTGACATGTTGGACCTAGAAACTCCCTCCAATGCATTAGGTAAATATTTATATGTAATGGGATTAACATGGATAAAATATGGAGTGAATTCGGTTCAGTAAATAAATTTGTATTATAAGATGGTCTTGGGAATGATACATGACTACTAGGATGGTTATGGGGTGAACCATGACTTCTATGATGGTATGGGGTGTGAAATCATACTACTAAGATATCCTTGGAAGTTATTCCTTTACAACTATGTAAATAATTTTATATACTTATGTTTATGCCACAATTTAATGTCTTATGTTATTCCCACATAGAATATGTTAATTTATTATTTATGAACTTCTATGATTTATTCTATGACATGATATTAACATATTTTATATAAAAGATATGATTTTTCAATGTTATATATATATACACATTCCTTATGATTATGTTATGATTTAAATCTCCCTTGTCTACCTTTACTAAGCATATGAACTCACCCTGTAATATGTTTCCTTTCCATATGTTACAAGGAAAGTTTTTATATACGAGTCATAAAGGGAATGAAATTTGTGGCAAATATTGGAGGTCTTCCAATAGACTAGAAGATTGTTATCAAAGAATCAATATTCAAAAAATTAATACAGTCTTTGGGAATATTATAGTATAATTTATTAAATGTTATACAAAAAATGATGTAATGTTAATGTCCTTTAATATCGGGTCACTATAGGAATATCCCAATAACATGGGTGTACACTACCGCTGAAAATCTTGTGTGAACTCTTCTCTAGTCACGACATGTCATGGTTCTCCATGAACGGTTTTCATGATGTGCAATAAACCATCAGAAAATTGTGCCTAGTAAACATTTTCTGGTTCTACTACTAGTTCCTTATATGGAATTACTGCAAGATCCATTAGTGGCCCATTTCCCACCACCACCAGAGCATGATCATTGAATCCCTCCTAGAAAACAACTGGTGGATTTTTTTGTTAGAATACCTATACAAATTTCATTTGTAGGAGTTAGTTTAAGATCATTATTGAAGTTCACATATGAAAGTTAAGATATTGAAATAGGATATGTATAAGCCTTTTTATATTTGAATCACACTCCTATTTCTGCTCCAAGAGTTACTTATGAGTGACATATATATCATATAAAATTAAGAGATACTTTAAACATCTCACTACTAAGGTTGATTCTACGTCATGTTCTCTACAATGACAATTCAGTTTTTATTTTATTCTAATTTCATTTTAATTATATCACAATTAATCTCAAATTGTTGATCCAATTTTCCCCCAAATTATGATTCGTAATGGATGATACACATCATGAATCAAAATTCAGCACCCACCAAATACATACCATAACACATTATATAATACCTATCACAACAATATGTATATCTATCATGACACCTATCACAACATCATGAAACCATTATTTCATCCTAAATGTCATTTCATAATGCATGGAATGTTATTTTAACAGGTGATTAATATGATTCATGTAATTTAATATCCTCATATCATTGGGTTTCAACGATATATAAACCATAATTGAATCAATAATAACATCACAATTCATGTGAATCACCAAGCAGTGGAATCAAATCAACTATAATAATCAAAATATCAAAAAATATATATTTAATTCGAGGTAAATTGGATATTTACTTTGTGTGGGTTAGCTACACCAAGGAATAACTCATTACCAAAATCAATTTCCTTCATAACCCTATACATTACTACAAAATAATTAACTAAAAGAGAAAATATCTTTTTTACTAATTTATAACATCCCAGAACTGGATTCCGTGAATGCTTCCCCAATCCTCGTGAGACGCATAGAAACAAACACATCTCCCCAAATTATAGGGGATTCTGACTTATAGCTAGGGACTAAGTGTGTTAGTGAGTATACTATTCCCTCATCACGAGAGTGTGGAATAGAAAATGCAATATTAAATATGGAACCAAAGAAATAAGTCATGCAGGAAATATGAAAAATCCAAGACATATCTAAATAAGGAATAATAGAAGGAATCTCATATACATATTATAATGAAGATTCATGTCATATGTCATGAAATTAGCCAAAAACATTATACAAGAAAAATGTAAAACAAATGAACAAAAGTATAAAAAGTATAAAAACAATCCAACTTGCACTATGAGCCTCATCTCATTCTGATACTCCCCTAATCCTAGGAATCAATAAAAACCTATATCATGGAACTTTACCTTGCATATACTTGCTCTCATATAGTTTGTTCGAGTACCTAATGTGTTTTGAATAGGGTCCGATACATAATATCAATAGGTAACCACCCAAGGTCTAGTTTCATCCCATCAATTATTATATAATAGTAACAGTGTTCATGTAGTAATATAATATGCAAGAAATTACTAAAATTAAAATCCATTAAGGTCTAGGTTCTCACCTATAAAATTAATTTCAATAATTTAATTCAGAAAGTTTGTCACTAAATTTACAGTCATGCCTGTGTAATTTTATAATCATGTTTCTTTAATTATAAAATCCTATTTAATAAGTAATTCTTGAGACTTCATATGTAGCACAAAATCCCGAGTAAAGATATGTGTTCAATGATGCCTAATCATGCCATTATTATACTATAAGGAAAATATTAAATCCAACATTGTGATTTGGGTCGGAAGAAAGGTCATAAAAACCATTTTATTAATTATTCAATTGAGAAAACGTTCCCATCCTTAGAATTAATTATTTGGAATCTCAGTATCTCTCCATGCATAACATGAATAAATAACCTTACATGCCCATACATAGGAATCCTCACAAGAATAAAATTATAACTTTGGGTTAGTTATAACATCACTCCCATTTAAGTCCATCCTTAGAATTACACTAATAAAGACCACATATCACCCGTGGAATATATGATAAATTTCCACCTGATTCTATCCTTGTTAATCTGTAAGTATTCCAAGTATCACTCATAATATATTAGTTAATATTCAATTATTCTATCAATGAAAGAATACAAGGGACTCCTAGTGTAACTACAGAATAAGAAAGGTATAATCTAAATGAGTCCATCCATTGAATTTTTAAAAGAACCCATATTTCACCAAAGACATACATTCATTCACTCAATTCAATAATATTTAGCCATTATCACTTTATCATTAAGTTCACCACAAAGATCATTTAAATTAATAATCACCTCATATTTTGGATTCAGGCATGGATAATATTATAAGGTTTTCCTATTAATTTAATAACCTAGGAATTTCATTATAAAAAAGGATACTCATGCATAACAAATAATTACATTTCATACTCTAGGGTCATGGACATCCCATACATTTCTATTAATCTATTTCAATTTCAATTGTAATTTATATTGTAATTATATTACAATTAAACAATTAACATCTCTTCTAAAGGTTTAATATCACATTTTAAAGGTAATTAAAATTCAAGACAGTCGTATTGGTCTAATTGATTAAACTGCACACCCAAAGGGTGGTTCCAATTCATGGTTCTTAACTTCTATTAATTTATAAAAGGGTATCTTTATGTATATATCCAATTAATATAAATTCAATTCAAGGATTAAAATTCATTTCAAGGGTGTATCTATGAGAATTGGTCACATGACACAAAAACATATATATATAATCCCTTCAAATATAATTAAAAATAATAAGAACTCCTATTATAAATACTCTACCTAATAAATCTCATGTCGGTGCATTATTTTAATACATTTTAATGGTTATAAGGAATCATGTCCCAATAGACCAAATAGTTTATCAATATTGAAAAATAGATTACACACCTAGACTTTATTTTACAATTAAAAAACATAATAATAAATATAGATAATTCTTTTAGAATCTATTAATCTCTAAGATTAAACATGAATATCGATCATAATTATCTTATTATAATCCTAGGAAGATAAAAAATAAGAAATGGGTGAGCTCAGATGCTCAGTATGGGTAACAAATATAGAAGAATCTTTCATAAATAAGAATAAACTTTTAAGGAAAGGTATAAAACTAAAACACAATCCTTTTAAAACAAATATTGAGTATAATATGGAAAACATAAATAAAATAATTCCATTTAAACATTCAAATAGATATTATACTATCCTAATAATCACTTATAACATCAATGACAAATCTCATAATGATGTAATTGATAGGGAAAATATGTTTTATCTATGTATAACATCAAGATATCTACTGTCAAGATCTATCCTCATGAGTGTTTAAGTTTTATTGTAGATAACCATCTAATATTTGTCATGATATATCATCCTGACAATGTGAAAGTACTTGGAAGACAAATGCGAAGTGTTTTTATCCCACAAATTTCATCTCATGAGAGCTACTGATGCGTTGAGAGGCTATAATAGACCCCATCCATCACTTAATAAGTATAATGTATTCCTCAAATGAAAAGGTTGAAACATATCATATACATTCATATTAAAACTAGAATGTGAGATGTTAAAACCTTTACCATAAACCATGAATGGTATAAAAATATCACATCCATAGTAAAACATATCATAAATAATTCAATAAAATAATTTATATTGTATCATAAACAAACAAATTCAATTAAGCATAAAATCAAACAAAGGATATTCACATAGATGAGAATAATCTAATAAAATAATAAAAACCCTTTGAGATAAATATCCCTTTTTTTAATTTAAAAACAATTAGAAGTTTTAAAATTATAAAAGAAAACATTTATTTTGAAAATAAAATTATAATATTTTAAGATAAGCTTCAAAATATTAAGTCTTCATAATAGTTTAAAATATCCTCTTGCACTGTAAAATTAAAAAAAACAATCTTTCCTTAATTTGTTGAAAATATCGTAAAGAACATCATTTGGAAAAGAAAAAAGATGACTTTAAAAACATTTAATAGAAATTAAAATATGGGTAAAAATTAATTTATACATTTTTTGATAATATTTGAAAAATATTTGTAAGAAATATGGATATGGATAATAAATCTGTCGTATTAGATACTTATGTATAAAAAACCTCATATAATAATGATATTTCCAAATTAACCCTTACCTTGTACTTTTCTTTAGTAGAGGGTATATTAACCCCCATATAATGGATAAATCATGTTTTTAAATTATACTATTACCATATTCAAATTTATGATCTCATACAATATCCTCATATATCATTTTGTAAGAATATTTTAGAATTACGATAGTTTCATGTGTTAACTGACTCACTTTCATATACTTTTTTATCATGTAGGTCATGTTTCTTATGAGTAGGATATATATTTTGCATATCAAGAATTATATTACCGTCATAAATATTATATTAATTCGTTATATAAGTTTTCATAATCATTCACAAATGGTTGTAGTGTTGGTTGAATCTCATGTCATTGTTGAGACGGTAGACCATACATACGCACAAGCGATTGTATTATTCTACTAATTATTAAAGGGAAAGGAATTGAATCAAATATTAATTAAATAATAAAAATGACATGTGATATTTATTATTTAAATCCTTTATATTCATCTTTATACCCATATAAATAAATTATAGATGAAAAACAGTTTACACCATAGTATGGAGATGGTAAACCTTATGTACACACATATGGTGATATTGTTTTTCGTAGGATGGGTAAAAGAAGAATATAGATGTACCATAATCATAACAACATATCATAATATAATATATAATCTATTTATTAATTTATTATGTAATCAAATTTGGAAAAGGTAGTATAATAATTAAATACATTTGAAAGAGTCGATAAAACAATTTCATTTTCTTTGGGTGTTTATTTTTTGATTTGAACAAAATGACTCTTTATATTGGATTTCTTCCCATAGTGTGCACTATATAAATATGTGAGGTAATTTGGGAGAATAAATTGGTAGGGTTTTGACAAAATAAAGTTTTTTATATGTGTTAATAAAGGAGAGGGGGAGGAGCCCATTTATAATAGATGGGAGGGGAACTTTAGGAAACAATCAAAATATTAAAATATAATAAGACTATTCTAGATTAAAATAATTATAAATGTCACATAAATAAATATTAGAACATATTTTATACCATATAATACCCCCCTTGTGATTATGTAACATTTTGTTGATTTTTAAATAATTTAATAATAAATTAATTTAACATGATGTCATTATTGTCAAATTTAATACAATTAATTTAATTTGAAATAAAATACATCAATAAAATTTTTGAATTAAAATAAAATGTTTTCAAATAACTATAATATATCCTATAGATCTATAGAAATTCATTAGACATATTAACTAAGCCAAAATTTATCAAAAGTTATATTAGTAAAATGATTTATTCTATTTTTTTAAAATTGAATAAATATTGTTTTAGAAATGAAGTGATTTTTGAGGTAATTATATAACTTTTCAAAATTAAAAATAATTTCATTTATATCAAAATATAAATTAATATTTGTTCATATCTTGATTTTGGACCTATGTGGACACATAAAATATATTAAATATAAGATAATGATATTTTGTTACTATCTTTGATTTAAATAATATATGATTAATTTTAATGGACAATTGACCATTATAGAAAACAATAGATCATAATGTGATAAGGATATAATATTATTCATACAATAATTTTTTGACATGGTTTGGTTCTACATTAAACCTTATAATATTGATTTACCCTTAATTAAACAATTTAATTTTACTTCTTATAATAACATTTTAAATATTAAATGTTAATAACTGTTTAATTATATAGTTTCAATTATCCATAAATGTAAATTTTATGAAATTTTAGATCTTATTATAATAATTTCTAATTTTATATTTATTTTTGTGATTTTTAAATAATTAAATAAATTATTGTTTTTTATAAAATTCCAATAGTGTCAATTTTTACACTATTCACTAGTTTGACTTTAAATAAAGTCCAAAATAAAGACAACATGTAACCAAACCATGGAGTATAGTCCTAATATTACTTTTTAAACTATAAAAATCATCTCTCACCTTAATTAATTCTAGTTATCTTTGTTTTAATATTTTTAAAATCATTTAATTGATTTTTCTATTAATAAAATAACAAATACTTTACTATTGTTTCGTCTTTTATGGTAATTATTTATCCTCTAATATTTATAATTAAATTAAAATTATGAATATAATTCTTTTATATTTCCATAATATATTTATTATCGAGGTTATATCCAATTTATCCCTATATAAAAATTATTACACTTATAAGAAATGTTAGTGTTTCATTTTGTCAAATTCTTCAATTTTAATAATATCGATGTCATATTCCAAAACAATTCAGAATTAAATGGTTACATTTTAAAAATTAGGCTATAAGGGTAGAAATAATTTTTATAATATGATTATGAAAAGTGTTAGGGTAATTTTATAATATTATGTTTTTCTATAATTACTCAATTTACCCTTAGCCACAAAAATAAAAAAATTACTAAAGTTACTAATCATAATTTAAAAAAATAAATATAAATATTTAAATACTTTAGAACCAATGATTCCAAATATAGATTCCATTTTGAAAAATTTAAAACATATATGTTTCAGTAATTAGAATAAAAATAATTTCATTGTTGGAATGAGAAAACATGTTTTTAAATTTGAAAAAACATCAAAATATTGGCATCGGTCTATGGTTCATTTTATTATGAAAATGATTCCCATAAAATAATTTGGATTAAATGATTAAAATATAATCTAAATATAATTTAAAATAAATAATATTTTTAATTTAACACTCTAAATTATTTCGTTGAAAAAATTTGTTTTCAATTAAAATTTAGTATTTTCCACTATTCATTAAAACCCAAATCGTTTTCGAAAAATAAAAAAAACAATCAAGTTTAATTTTTATATCCCACATTATAATAAGATGTATATTTTTTCAAATTTAATACAAATAAGTTTCAAAAATTGTATTTAAAAATGGTTCACCATGAAATGGTTGTAAAATTTATTTTAGAATAATATAGCCTTTTGATGTGAATATTTCGATTAATTCTTAAAATATGAGTATAAAATAATTTCAATTAATTTAAGAAAATTTTATTAAATATATTATATATAAATTTCATAATTTTTTTTAATAATATTCATTACCACTTTTAAATGGACAGTTTAATAGATTATGGTGTGCTTGAACACGGTGTTGTGTATAGTGAAAGCTATTGTATTAAAGAAGCGTACCATGAAATCCTGGGGTGTCAAAGATATCATATGTCTATAGTAGGTATCTCATCTTGTATCAACTCCTGATTTGACTCATATTGGGAGAAAATGGATAACGAATGAAAACCATAAAAATAGGGGAAATTATCATGCACTTAAATAGTAAAGTTGATATGAAACCAAATGAGGAACATCACATAAGGAAGAAATATCTTACTGATAGTTATCAAGTGAGATACAAGGATCTTGATTCTGATCTCATATGAAGAATATCTACCATTTTATATGGTTGTATCCAAATATGGATTCCAAATACGATGTTTTCTATATAGGAGAATAATAGATAAATAGGGTTTGATAAAAGATTTAATTAAGGATATTTTTTAACATCATACAAAATATAGGTTCACATGGTTTGGATGCACAGTTGGTCAAAACATGATCCAATAATGCACCCATTATTGTAGGAAAGGGGACTATCCCTAGGTTTCTAGCATGGATTGAATAACCATACTCAATCCATGTCTCCATCCACAATAAAAATTGCAGACATAGTTATATGGTTGTTCACTTAAAATAGCATTGTTTTTTAAACCATATGGATGTTAGCTTCCCACTGTCCATATTATCTTGATTTTATCTAACCATGTGGTATGCCTTGTATGGTTTGTACAAACCATGCGTGAGGTCTATTTTATCCCCAAAAGCTATGGTCCATGCTTTGAAACAGTCCCGAACACATGCGTTATCTACATAACCTCAAAAGGAATTCATATTAGGCCATATTCATAAATTTAAACTAACAATTAATGGAATGAAAATGATATGTACCTAAAATAATAACTATTTTCATTCATACTTAATAAAATTTACTGATGATTACATTCAAATGAAAAACATATTGTTTATAAAGCACAAATTAGTGGCAGTAGAGATGTTCAGATCAATTATAAGAGATATTGATATTGAAATAGGGGTTTATATAATAAAATTAATAACTAAAAATAAAACGGAGATATAATGAAATTATTTTTAATCACATCTAAAGAAGCATGAAATTAAAAATTAGTATAGTTCTTTATATACCCCTCAATAAAATGGGGTTGTAGAAAGGAAAAATAGAACATCGGTGGAAATGGGAAGAAGCGTGTTTGGGGAATAAAAAATTTCATTTTTCTACAAGAGAAAAGACTATATTATTATTGTATGTGTAATATAGATACATTATAATTCCATATTCCAAAATTACTATATACAAAATGCGGTCTAAAAAAATTAATTAAAATATATCTAGGATTTTAAAAGTCCGAATTTATTATAGGAAAACAATAAAAATCATTAAGAATTTGAAGAAAAAGCGTAGGAAGAAATTTTCATGGGATATTCACCCAATAGAAGAAGTTAAAATTATTTTAAAAAATATTTAAGAAAGTTATTGGAATCCGATGAAATAAATGTTACTAAAAACTGAACATCCATAAAAAAGAATTTTGAAGATATCGTGGAAGATAAAATAATTATTTCCAAAAAAAGAAAACATGAGATAGAATATATATACCAATATATAGAGGAATTATGGGGATAGGAAGGTTAATTTGGAAATAGGTCATTGAAATTCCTTACCTTATAAAAAAATGTTGATTTTAGAAATATAATTGGAAGTAAAAAACCTTCAATTCAGACAAGTAAAATATTGGAATTATAAAATTAGACATCACTTGTATCACAGATTAAACAAGAATCATATTCATAAGTAGTAAAACAAAAATAAAATTTTAATTATAGGAATAAATATTTATATAAAATTGGGAAAAATTATACTTGTAAAGATGTTATTTGTCCAGTAAGAAGGAATTTTATTGGGGAAAAATGGGTATATAAAAATAAGTTCAGTGAAAATAGGTAAGTTTAATGAAACAAAGGGATACTTGTTTTTAATATATTTTCATATATTAAGGTGTGTATTTTGAAGAAAAATTTCCTCTCATAAAAATGTTAGAAACTATATTAATATTTATAGCAGTGGATTCACACCGTTGTCATAATTCTTATCACATGGTTATAAAGTCATCTTTAATAAATGTGGATATTCATGAATAATATTACCTTTAGAAACATTGTTGGTTCATATATAAAAATGATTAAAACATTTAATTTTTGTTGAAGAAATCATTGAATGGGTTGAAATAATCTTTATGATCCTGGTACTCAAAAGATGAATGTTTTGTAAAAAAATTAAATTTTTATAAAGGAATTGATGATAGAAACATATATCTAAATAATGTGTATTTATGTACCTTTGTTTTTATTATTTATATGGATGATATACATAATTTTTAGTTGAATAAAATTCCATTAATTAGTTTGTTTAAGAAATGAGTAAGAACAATGAAATATAAATATTATGAGAATTAACATTGTTCCTAGGATAAGAAGTTGAAGAAAATAAAGGATATATTTTCTATCTCAAGAAATTTATACTAGTAATTTTTAGAAAATTTTGAAATAGAAGAATAAAAATATGTTTTAACATCTATTTTATTTGGGATGAAGATGAGCAACAATGAATCTAGGAAATGTTTTAATTAAAAAGGATTTCAAAAGCTGATAAACATTTCTCTTTATCTTATAGCTTCATGACCTATCATTTTTATCTGTTGAAATCATGTTCCATATGTCAAATTGATTAGAATAAATCTCATATTTTGGTTGAAAAACGAATTCTTAAGTATGTAAATAGAACAAATTCACAAGGGTTGTTGCATAAAATATGTTGTTATTTAAAAATTCTATGGTAATACTGATACAAATTTTTATAGTAATTGAAATGACAGAAAATCAACTTCAAGTTTAATATTTTTCTTAGGAGAATACTGTGTGAGATGGTATAGAAGTAATAGAGATAATTAAATTTTAGAATAATAGAATAAAAATATGTTTCAGCTACCCTATCCTGTGCTAAAATTTTTGGATGAATTTTTTTCTTAAATATATAAAAGTAGATGCTTTCAAAACATTGAATATACATTGTTATAATCAGAGTTCCAGATATTACTCTAAAAGACTTTTAGAACAAAAAATATATAAGAAAATTGATATTATGTATCACTTCATTAAAGAGAATTATTTTTTGGGGATATGTTTTTCTAGAATATGTTTCTAGAAAATATGAAATTACAGCTTTTTTTATGAAATAAAATGTCGAATAAGTTTTTTAGGGGATTAAGGATGCATCTTTTTGTTCAACTTCCACCCCAAAAATCATAAGGAAGGGCCCCCATCGTGCTTTGGATTATGTTGGACATGGGTTATAATATGTAAAAAATTTTTTATAAGGTATATAGATGTAATTTATTACTTAAATGATTCTGAATTTGTGGTAAGCATATAATTGGGGAGAAGAAGAATAAGATAGAGTAAATAATAATTAGTGGGAGTTTCACTTAACATGGATACAAATTTTATTATCTTTGAGGGATGGAATTAATTTAGAATCATTTATTTATCATGTATGTTGGTTTCAGGAAGCTCTACTTTGAGCAACGTAGTGTTTTGTTAGAAGTAAAAAAATATTAGTTGTAAAAAAAGTGTTGAGAAAAATTTTGAGGGATGAAAATGTTGAGTTTAAAAAGTTGCGAACGAATGCTTTCCAAAAATGAAATGTGAGATATTGAAGATCCTTTATGGCTTTTTTACAAGTTATTTTATTTATTGAAAACTAATATTTTGTTAAAAATTATGTGAATGTTACTGGAGTTAGGAATGGAATGATTTCAATAAAGATGTTAAATTAGAAGAAAGTGAGATATTTCAGAAGTTAGAAAGTTATTATGTTTCCAACCTTGAGTGAGATGATGTTATTCATATATTAAATTACCTTAAATGTAATGTCCTATAATTTCTCTATAATTTTTTTAAATTTATGGAATTATTTCAAGATTGCAAAAATTGAGGGCACGTGATTCGGAGGTCTGGAGTGCCCAGAATAATTCGTCAAAAAAATTTAAGCTTTAAATGGCACGAGTAAGAATTTTTTCTAAAAAAATTTAATAACTCTTAAACAGGTGGCCATATCAGAAATCTGAGGGCACTGTTGTGTTCTGGAGGGTGTGTTTACCCTAGGCGCAACTTAAGTTTAGTCGTCTCATGCCTCCAGTGAGAAAACCCAAAAATGACATAATAATAAATAAAATAAATAAAATAATTTATTTTATTTTTCAAATACTTATAACTCACGAATGAAGACTCAGATTAAAAATACAAGACCATTGCTGAAATTGTGAGGGTATGCTTTCCTTAGGAAGATTCTAATATTGGTTAGTGCGGGCCAAAAGTGGAAGTTAGTTTTTGGCCTTATATAAAATAATTAAATAATTATTATTTTATAGTCAAATACTTATAACTCTTAAACGGTAACTCAGATTGGGAATCCGCGAGTATTGTTGAGCTCGTGGGGGCTTGTTCCCTTTAGCCAGAGCGTAACATCGACAGGTGCAGGTCGAACATGACTGTTAATAATATTTTGAACTTTTTTAAGGTACGTTCAGTAAACGTACAGGCGGTAATTTATATATTTTGAACTGATCCTTGGATTAAAAATCTGAGGGCACTGTTGAATTCGAAACACCGATATTCGCTTAAGGGAAGCTTAAATTCAACAATTAAGGATCTAAATAAATAGTTAATATTTGGACATTACAAAAAAAATAACTCAACGAGTAATTTTATTTGTTTCTTTGTAATTGTTGAATGGTGGTGGCAGAACCACTAGGTTGTCAGATCATTAAATGGCTGGTTACACTTGGTTGTGTAACCATACTGTTGGGAGAATTAAAAGGTTCATTAATTTAATTCATTAATGAACCTCTTTAATTATGCGGATCAACCGTCCAACAAGTTGGTCCGTGTTTAATTCTTTAATGCGGGAGGATATTGCGTGGCATTCGTTATGAGAGATTTTATATTTAAAATATACATCCCATGTTGTTATGATAATGCAGGGGGTTTGGGGCAAACGAACAAGGCCCAGATCATCCACCGAACTTGGTTGTGGTGGAATTCTTCATAGAAAACTGAAAGATTTAGAAGTAAGGTGGAACTAAGGGCTGTGCAGTGCAGACACCGACCCAGGAGGGTCGTAGGCGCAAAAGAGAATAAAATCGGACAAACAGAACATCACCGGTGGCTGGTGGAGGCTTCGTTGGTGCGACAACACCAGTGAACGAGGAAGGCAGTGGTCGGAAACCACCAACCGAGAAGGAACCATGTCACACAAATTCACCGTGGCAGACAAGGGGGTGGCCGACCTTCACCGATTACTTTGAAGCGGAGCAGCGCACTGTGGCGGTGTGCCATGGAGGAGGGAGGACCGGCAGTCCGTGAGTTCTATATGAGACCATTTTAGTGGGACCGACCGGGAGAGGAGGCACCGACTAGCACCACATCCTTGATGGCCTGAATGAATTCAGCCATTCAGGAGGGGAGTATACTCCCACTCTTGGCCAGCGGGCCAAGCGATTTCATGGCTCGGCGGGCCGCGCCCAGCCGGGTGGGCTGGGTCGAACCCGTGGCCCAGTAGGCCAAGACAATGTCCTAAAGAGCCAGAACAAGCCTAGATAAACTAAGTGGAGACCAGCCTCTTCAGTCCAGGCCCAGTGGGCTGGGTCGGGTGAGTCCGACAGTGTTAGACTGGACCCGAACCCCCTTTTTTTATCCCAATTACGATTAAAAGGGAGTATCTCCTAAACCGAACGTCCGTTTGAAGAACCGTCTATGGCATCATAACCCTTAGGATGAGGTAGTCCTTTTGAGATACTCTAAAAAATATTTGGGTAATGTTGGAGTTTTTTTGGGTTGGAACATACCCGAATCCAACCTGGCCCTTGGCACTAAAATGCCTATAACTTATAGACCGTGCGTCTAGTTGACTCGTCGTCTATCTCGTTGGGACCCTTATGACATGGAGGTCCTTTGAGTAACTCTTTTTGGAATTTTTTGTATGTTTAGTCACAAACAATATCTTGAGGGGAAGATTCTACGGAACTCAAGCACACCGAGTGTGGGGAATCCTATGACTAGATGTTAATTGAATAGAGACCCTGTGTGGATCAGAATCATAGAAACCCTATGTGGATCAGCATCATAGAGAATCTATGTGGATCAGAAACATAGTGACCTTATGTTGATCAATATCATAGTGACCCTGTTTGGATTAGCAGTGCGTGACCCGAGGAGGACTAGCCTTAGAGTGACCCGTCGTGGATCGGGGACATACGACCCTGTTTGGATCAACAATGGAACCACATATTTGTGGTTCTGTTATGGAACTTATTAATAGAATAAAACAATATAGTTTAAGGCTAATCATCATTATTATTTATCTCTGAGTTGTATACTAGGTGTGAGATGTCTTTTGATTTGTGTTTCGTGATTGAGATCATTCTTTGTGGATTTACCTTTGTGGAATTTTGGGAGACCATCGGGGGTAATGGGGTCCCTACTAGTTATTGTTATACTCACCCAAGCACAGGCTTCTCCCACACATTTCTTTGTCTTGTGTAGAATATGAAAATCTAGATTGAGTCTTCAGGAGTTAGGGCTTGATGGTGCTCGTAGGTGATTGAAAGACGGTGTATGAAGGTGAACGATGATGTAGAGAGTTGCAGGGATGAGCTGTTCCTACCCTTCATGTAGGAAACTTGGCGGGAGACCTCAAGAGCTTTTTTTCCTTTCTACTATACTTCCATTTCAGTTGGGCTTGTATTCAGTCCCTTTTACATTCAGTACTCACTTTTACACTCATTTGTGGTTTTTAGTTTTAGTTGTACCTTTCTTCTTCTGTTGTGTTTACTTGCGCGCCGTGCGCCCTATCATTGTCTATACATGTTTTTGAGGAAATTCCTTAACATTTTAGGGAAATGCCTTTCTGATGCTAGTTTCCAACCCCTTGGATATGGATGATGGGATTGGGGTAGTCACAGAATAGGCCTTAGGGGATGGGTCGTGACAAAGTGGTATCAAAAGGGAGGTCGGTTCTACCAGAAGAACTAAGAGTCTGTGTTTTCAATGGGTGCAATAGTGTTAAGTGACTTGAGTTCAGATTTTAGTCCAAGGAATCCAGTGCTGGTGCAACGACTGATGTATCCATACACCATGACCCTAAATTCTATTTTACAACTCGGTACATGAAAATAGTAGTTGCAGGTTTTTGGAAAATGTTTTCACTTGATCTCTTTTGAGTCTGATAACCTGGTATAACTTATTGACCATGGTTCATCATGAATCTCTTTCAAGATGCTTCTATATAGATATAAATCCTAGATTCTTATGTGTGACCATGAGGATGGTCCACAGACTGATGAGGATTTAGTACAAGGACTGTTTCCTGAGATGGTACCTTCGAGCGGTGTCACAATGATACCACTACCCATTGGTAAGTAGTTACTACCTATGCTACTGGTAGGGGAAACATGTAGGCTTGGTTCCTTAAACACGTTTCAGTGATAGAAACACCTCAGGTTCTGAGGTGATACCAACTCACAGGCAGCTAAGGACTAGGTTGAGGTGGTGACAAAATTTCCATCAAGCTAGGGCACCATTAGATCGGATGGTGGTCCTGGAAGTGGGCATTATACGTTACTCAGCGGAGCGAGGACATGGTTTAGATTACCACTATCTTATGATGAGGTGACTTTTCCATGGATAGAGCTTGAGAAAATTTCTCAGAGAAGGGGTCTCTTTCCATAAAAATCTTAGGGGTATGTGTTCCCAAGAGCTTCTACAACATCGATAGGATGATATGATGGTAACTAAGTATTTTTCGAGGCATACCGACCATTCTAGATACTCGATGAATAAGATAAAAATAGAGCTTCAGGGCTTGGACATCCGAACGAGATGTTTTTAGGGACATATGAGCTAGCATTATTCCTCCATGCATTCATTCTAATGCTGGGGTGCTGGAGAGAACTTTTGTGGTTGAATGTTCTTTGGATGAGCAGATTCATGTAGTGAATGTTAGTAATGTGAGAGTAGGAAACTAATGCCAGTCTGAGAGACTTGGGCGTGTAAAATGATTCTGGAAGAGGATGTGATAGGGATAGATGAATCTTTAGCATAGTAGATGTGGAAGAGGAGCTAGGAGAGTAGTAAGAGGTGGTATACATTTCGACATGTTACAACCAACACCCATATGTGGTCCCCACCAGGCTCAGGGAGCTGGAGGATAGGGGAAGGGAGTAGCTGCACACGGTCAAGGAATATGACCCAAGGGATCCAGGAATGATTCGAGGTACAGTATATGTCTAATAATAGCTTTAATATTAACTGAAATAAGTACAAATCATTCCTACTTGACACAAATCTTTTTCAAGACCTAGAGTTTACAGTTACACCATTGACACGACTCTTATGTCTGGAGATACCTATGGGAGGAGACTAGATAATCACTAATATGATGACAATGTGATCTGACCCTTGAGGCAAGAGATTCAGTTGGAACCAATTTGTGGCAGTGTCAAGGGATTTTGATGTTAGTTTGGGTATGGACTGGTCATCCGCATTTCATTCTTAGATTGGCTGTTTTAGGAAAAAAGGATGTGGTATGTCTGTAGAATTGGAATGGTTTTTTCCTTGGTTGGGGAAAAAGAAAATAAAGGTAGCACTAGATAAAATCATGCAAAAGAGGGTACATCTGATCACACTTGATTCAGCCAACCTTACCTTCATGGAAACATGAATTTTGAGTTTTTAGTTCTGGACAGTAGTGGGAGAGTGCCAGAACATCCTATCAAAATTTGTTTCTAGGATAACCTCCCTACATGGAGAGGGAATTCTATATTGGCTTGTACCTAGGGATGAAACCGATATCTACAACTACATATCGGATATCTCCTGTGGAGCTCCACGAGTTGAGAGTATAGTTGGAATACTTCCAGAGGAAGGGCTTAGTAAGACCCAATGTTTTAGAATATGTGTGGATAACGAAACATTAACCAAGTGGCCATAGAGAATGAGTACCCACTACTAGAGGGTCGATGGAACACCAATTAGTTAAAAGGGTCTTCCTTTGGCATTGATGGAAGGGTGCCCATAGGATTTTCTACAGCTGAGACAATGGAGATGGATGAAGTTCCTCTAGGACTATGAATCTGAGATGGTATACATTCCTGAGAAGGGAAACATAGTAGAAGACACACTCATCAGGAGGTCTGGGTTATAGTTACTATGTGTGGTGACTAAGAATCTAGTTGCATTACAGTTATCCTTCATGGATAGTGATGAATCATCTTACATCCAGTCTATAATAGTCACTCCCACACTTCTTTAACGAGTCACAACATTACAACTTGGGGACATTGGCTGCTAGACCCATCATGCTTAGATATTCCCAAGACAGGCTCCTAAAGGACTTTCTGAAGGTGGGGATCACGTTATCCTTTTCAGAGGATGCACCATGGTACCAATGACTCTATGAGAGGAGGTATTGGGGGAGTTCCACACACCCCCTTTGGCGGTACATACTGGTGTGGAGAAAATGTACCAGGACATTTAGTGTTTGTACTGGTGGACAGTGATGAAAAAAGCAGGGGAAGAGTTCGTTTTACGATGCCTTATCTGTCATTAAGTGAAGGTATAGCATCAGGAACATCAAGCTTAGCTCATCCAATTGAGGTTATAGAATGGAAGTGGGATGGTGTCTTCATATACTTCGTGATAGGGATACCATATACATTCAGGGGTAATGATTCCATCTGGGTGATCATTGAATGACTCAGAAAGTCGGCCCACTTCCTAGCCATCCGAGATCAGGGATCAGTAGAGGGCTTGAGACATATCTACGTACATGAGATTGTACTAATTCATAAGGTTCCATAGACGAGAGTCTCCGATCATGACACTCATTTTACATCCCTCTTGTTGAAGGTATTGTAGGAGGTGTTTTGGACTCAACTATGCTTGAGCACCACCTTTCATGCCCAGACAGGCGGACCATACATACACTCGAGGGCATGCTTTGTGCTTTCATCCTTGATTTTGGATGTAGTTGGGAGAACCAGTTTCCACTGGTGGAGTTCTCTTACAACAACAGTTATCACTCCACCATCGGCATGGCGCAGTTTGAGGAACTCTATGGACAACCATACAGATCACCTATATGTTTGACATAACTAGGGGATTCAGCGCTTATGTGTTCATAGTTGGTACATGCTACCACTAAGAAGGTGCTATTCATCAAAGAGAGGATGAAGACTGGACAGAGCTGGAAAAATTCTTATTCCTACAGGAGATGGTGACCCTTGGAGTCCGAGGAGGGAGATCATGTTTTCCTTCAGGTCTCACCTCGATGAGGTTTGTAGAGATTTGGATGGGGTGGAAAGCTATCATCGAGGTTCATCAGACCTTTTCAGATTCTCAATAGAGTGGGTGAGATGGTGTACTGCTTAGCTCTTCCCCCAAAGATGCACTAGGTGCATAATTAGTTTTTGGCTATAAATAAAAGTACTAAATAACAATTATTTTATTGTCAAATACTTATAAATCATGAATAGTAACTCAGATTGGAAATCTGAGAGTACAGTTTAGCTCATGGGGTCATGTTCCCCTTAGGCGAAGCATAACCTTGACCAGCATGGGTCAAGGGTGTCTGTTAATAATTTGTTGAACTTTTTTTAAGGTACATTCAGTAAATGTGTAGGCTATGATTTCTATCTTTTGAACCAGTGGTCGGATTAAAAACCTGAGGGCACCTTTGAATCAGCAATGCTGAGATTCACTTAATGGAAGCCTAACTTCAATTGAAAAGGGTCATAAAAAAGTAAATTTTTTGAATTTAAAAAGAAATAATGAAATAACTCAATGAGTTATTTTATTTGTTTTTTGTAACTGTTGAGTGGCGGTGGTAGGACTGCTAGGTTGTCAGACCATTAAATGGATGATTACACTTGGTTGTGTAACCACACAATTGGGAGAATTAATATATTTTTTAATTTAATTCATTAATGACCCTTTTAAATTATGCGGTGTGTTTATCCTCCCTTTTGTCAATTTAAATTAAGCTCGGACATGGATTTTTGGGACTAAAGAGAGGAACATCTAACAAAGTGCCGCGACATCTTCCACCAACATATAACCAGGCTTCAACGACCATTAGAGGATTCAAGGATGAGAGACAAAGGATGTGAACATTTTCCATCATCCGCAACACCCTCGGATGTGGAAACTCTTTCCTCTTCTGCAACGACTTCCAATGAACTCGAGTTAAGAGGTTATATGCTTGATTTCTTCCCTTTACACCGTTCTTGAATATTAAGAAGAACACGGATCAACCTTCTAATGGGTTTGTCTATGTTTCATTATTTAATGTGGGAGGATATTGAGGGGTATTATTTATGGGTGATTTTATATTTAAAATATACATCCCATGTTGTTATGCTAGCGTGGAGGGTGCGGGCCAAACAAACTAGGCCCGGACCCTACGCTAAATTTGGTTGTGGTGGAATTCTTCATGGACAACCAGAATATTTGGAGTCAAGGTGGAACCAAGGGCCACACAACACATGAACCATCCCAGTAGGGCTGTAGGCACTAATGAGAATAATAGGGGATCACCAGAACATCATCGGTGGCCCACACAGGCTTCACCGGTGCGGTGGCACCGACGACCGAGGAATGCGACGACTGAAAACCACCAGCCGTGAAGGAACCGTGGTGCCTGAAGGTGTTGGGGAAGACAAGTGGAATTCGGTCTTTTCCAGTCATGTTGAAGTAGAGCAGTGTGTTGTGGCGGCGCGTCGCGGAGTAATGCCATGGCCTTGATTCGCGTCGAAGTCAAACTCACTACCCACGAGACTTGCATGTGACCGTTCTAGTGGGAACGGCTAAGAGAGGCGACACCAACCAACATTTCTACCTTAAAGGCCAAAAAAATTCTGCCGTTCGCGAGGGGAGAAGACCCCCCGAGCTCAGCCAGTGGGCCGAGCGATTCTTCAGCTCGGCAGGCCACGCCCAACCAGGTGGGCCGGGACGAACCCGTGGCTCAATGGGCCGAGCCTGTGGCCCAGTGGGCCTAACCAAGCCCAGCTGAACCAGGACAAGGCCAAACCCTTTGGGCCGGGTTGGGTCGGTCTGACTGGGTTGGACCAGACCCGAACCCCCCTTTTTTAGCCAAATTACAATTAAATGGGTGTTACTACTAAACTGGAAGTCCATTTTACGAATCTTCTGTGGCACTGGAACCCTGAGGATGAGGTGGTCCTTTTGAGATATTCTAAGAGAGATTTGAGGACTGTTGGAGTTTTGCCGGGTTGGATTGTACACGAATACAACTGGGCCCTCAGCACTAAACTACATATAACTTACTAACCAGGCGTCTGGTTGATGCTCCATCTATCACATTGGGACCCTTGTGACATGACAGTATTTTGGGTTACTCTTTTGTAGAGTTTTTTGGTAGTTGAGGCACGAACGATATCTTGAGGGTCAGATTCTACGGAACTCAAGCGCAACGATTACGGGGAATCCTGTGGCTGGATGTCAATTGAATAGAGTCCCTATCTGAATCATCATCATAGCTACCCTATGTGGATCAGCATCATAGAGATCCTATGTGGATCAACATACCGACCCTGTTTGTATCACCATCCTAGCGACCCTATGCGGATCTGCAGTATGTGACCCAACAAGGACTAGCCTTAGAGCGACCCATCGTGGATCAGTGAAATATGACCCTGTGTGGATCGATAATAGAAAAAATTATTCATGGTTCAGTTATGGAACTTCTTAACAGAATAAAATGATATAGTTAAAGACTAATCATCTTTATTCTGGATCTCTGAGTTGTATACCTGGTGTGACCTGTCTTTTGATTTGTGTTTTGTGATTGAGATCATTCTTGATGGCTTTTCCATTGTGGAATTTTGGGAGACCATCGGGGGTCTCAGGGTCCCTACTGGGTATTGTTATACTCACCCCTACACGTGTTTAACCCATACATTGGTGTGTCTTGTGCATACGATAGACAGCTAGACTGAGCCTCGAGGAGTCAGGGATTGACGGTGCTCAAAGGTGATTGACAGTTGAAGTATGGAGGAGACTGGTAGACGTGGAGAGTTGTGGTGATGAGATGTACCTACCCTTCATGAAGGAACCTTGGCGGGTGACCTCAAGAGATGTTTTAACTTTTTATTATAATTATATTTTAGTTGGGATTCTATTATGGCCCCTTTACTTTCAGTACTCACTTTTACACTCAATGGTGGTTTTTGCTGTGGTTGTAAATTTATTCTTTCATTAAGTTTACGTGTGGGCATTGTGCCCTATCTATGTGTGTAAATGTTTTTGAGGCAATGAATTACCATTTTATGGAAATGAATTTCCGTTGCTAGTCCCCATCCCCTGGACTATGGAAGGCATGCTTGGGGTAGTCACGGCACGGGCCCCGGGGGACAGGCTGTGACATTAATTCATGAAAAATATTGTGACACATGTATTTTTTTAAAATCATGATTTATTTTATCAGGAATAGAGTTTCAGAAAAAATTAAAAATATTTAGTAGTGGTAAGATTTTGATCAAAAAGACCATAAATGATATTTTTGAAAGTAAATTTTTGTTCAAAGGCATCAACCACAGATCATCAAACTGATCCAAAAGGATGATGGATATAAAATAGAAGATAGTTTAATCACATGACATTGGTTATTGGATAGATACATTGTTAGAATCAGTTATGTTTTTGTTGGTGTGTTCTGTTTGGTTTTTTAAGATGTGGATTAAATGAAATGTGGATCAAGAAGTCAATTTTGAATATTTGAAAAAATAAAAAATGAGTGATTATATTTGTAATTATTCATACATATTTGGAAAAAAGCACTAAAAAATATATTTGGAATGATATTTTCAAGCATTATTTTATTTAGAAAACAAAATTGGATCATAAAATTAATTTTTCTAATAGGAATAAACTATCATTGTTATAATCCGACATAGATTACTAGATCGAGAAGAGTAGTACATTATAATAAAATGGAGATCTAATATATAATCATGATGTTTTACTAAATTACAACATTGTCTGAAAGATAAAAAAATAAGAAGAAATCAGGATACCTAAGAAATGTTGAATTTTCTATTGGGAAGAACATTGTAGGTAACAAAAGTCTTCAGTAATTGAAACAAATTTAGTGAACCATTTTATCTTTGATTTGAGAAAATGATAGAGAAATGATTTTATGTTTATTTTGAGTGATTTTTCTTCATGCGGTCAATATGAATGGATAGATTTATATTTAATTATTTTTTATATATTCCAAGGGAGTCATATAAAATAAAGTTATTTTTATGGATTTAATGTCTGTTTGTTTTATAAAATCAAAGTGTTTTTATTTGATGAATTTCAACAATGTTTTTAAGCACTCATAAAGGAATTCCATCAAATGAACTTTTTATAAGAATATAATTAGAATTTGTTTTGAATATTTATATGATGTTTATTTTTAGAAGAAGATCATAAAAATATAATAAAAAAATATTTCATTAGATGGGTGATTTTATAAAAAAATAATGATAAAACTTCTAACAAAAAAATAATCAATAAACTTTACAAAACTTTTTTATGTAAAAAAGTATGATGATGATGTGTTTTTATTCAATGTGTTATCTTTTCAAAAAAAAAATGAGGATGTTTTGGTGAGTTCTCAAACCTTGAGTTTATGGAAATTTAATGAAATATGGAATCCCAAGGGAATTTAGTATGGTTCTACAATCTTCTGGAATACATGAGTAGTGTTGAAGTTGAATTCAAATGTATGTTAAATTTGGATTTATGAATTTCAAAGAGATAGAAAATAAAATTTTTTTTCCAACCAATTATAGTTATGAAGATACAAAAAATATAGTCTAGAATGTTAATTAAACTTAAAATTACTAAATAAAAAAAATCTGATAAGATAGAAGAATTAAGTCAGATTTGAGTTCCCAACTGATGTTTGTTATTATGTTGATGAATAATTAAGGATAATGATTTATTACAAATGTTTGGATAGAATTTTGGTTTATAGAAATAGATAGAGGGAATCATATAGTGTCATTATATATAGATTTCATGTAGAAGTTATTGTTAAGTGTTAATTTTTATAATAAGATAGAAAAAAAGTTTTGTAAATGGTGTAGTTTCATAAAAGTATAACTAGATGGAGGCCATCAGATGCATGCACATCTAGCATAGGAACATTCAACAGAGATTCTAGATTAGACTTTATTGGAGCATATTTAATAAAGATACATGATTTTTTTTGTGGATGAAAATGTATAAGAATTTTTTTTAAACACTCTAAAGTCTGTATGATCATTCATATTTGTTGATAAATAGCATATAAATGGTTTTGGAATGATATTTGTATTAAATTATTTGATATACAGAACATCCATGTACCCACGTTAATGTCCATGGTAATGATATAGGTTCTCATACTAAGGTAAAACGTTATAAATCATGTGGGACTTGTTTAGTTTTATACTTTGTTATGTATGTTAGATTATAAAATAATGATAAATAAATAACTCTACCAAGTTAAAAGGGTTTAGATTATTAATTTATGAAATTTTTAAGAAGAAAAAAACTCATTTAACCCCCCAAATTCATAGTTGTTCTATGATAATTAGAAAATTCAATAATTGTTATTAAGATTTTTTTTCCAAAATATTAAAATAAATTCATGTTTTAATTTCAAATTCAAAATAAATTAATACTTAAAAAAATTAATTTTTCATTGGAAATGTACATTGAGAATTTAGATTAGAAAATATTAGTGTAAATCTAAAGTGTAAACTTTTTAGTCCAAATGTTTATCTATTTTTTTGGAAATTTTAAATGTTTATTTTCTATTTTAGATTTTAATGTAAAATTAATTATAGAAATTACTACAAAATTATCAAAAAAATACCATTTAGATAAATATTTTCAATGAAAAATCATAAATAAAAACACACATATAAAAATATAAATATAAAGTATAATATTGAATTATAAATTTCCTCATTAAATCTATAGTTGAAACTTTTAGAATGTATATAGATACATTTATATAAAATATATTACTATTTTCAATTTTACATTTACAATTTAAATATCTAATGATATAAATCTATTCAATAATTTTTTAGTGAAATTTACAATATAGAATTTTAATTCACATATATATACATACATTCATATAAATTTATTTAAAAATATAAATATAATATATAATTTTCAAGTTTAAATTTATAGAATAAATCCATACAACCTAATTAAAATTTTATGATAAAATTTATTAGTAAAAATTTATAGTGATCAATGGAAATTAATAATATAAATCATTATAAAAATTTACATTTATATTAAAATAATAATTTTCAATATTATATTCTTCAATTTTAATTTATTTTCTAAAATTTTATATTTATCGATAAAAATTTACAATTCAATTTTTCAAAGAAGGATTACACTAGAAATTTGATAAAAAATTTGATTGAAAAAATTAGGAAATAAAGAAATATTTAAATTTAAAGTGAAAATAAGTTAATAAATAAATCTCTAATTTAAATTTACTCTAAAAAATATATGTCTAAAATTCCACTATAAATATCCAAAGCAAATTTATACATGAAATTTATAATTCAAACTAGTAAAAAAATCATACAATTGAATGCCATAATCATTTCATTACAAATTAACATACACACGCTCATAATATGGGGTTATTAAAAAATATTAGATCAGTTCCATATAGAAAAGGAAAAAATAATTAGAATAAATAATAATTGATATATAAAAGAGAACTAAATCAGAAAATTGAGTATCTTTTTTAAAATTATTAACATTGTCATATTATAAGATATTTAAAGTATAGTTTTAGTATTAGTATGTTTTCAATATGAAACCAATTATAATGGTGTTACTATAAATATATTCACTGAATAATAAAAATAAATATTAAAACTCATTTCTTGAAATAGACTTTTATTATAGAATTAAATTATAAATGAAGGAACATAATATGTATAATTGGGTAAGCAGATGATAATGATATAATCATTAATTCAATTACTTAGGAACACAAATTAGATTAAATCCTTTAAGGAAATAAGTTTAAAAAATATTCTATCAAGTTTATTTATGAATATATGCAATACAATTTTAAATCTAAGATTTCTATATGAACATATATATTTATATACAACCAATGTGGTTTTTGAACAAATGCAATGCATTGCGATAAAATATGAATAAATGAAAAAATTTATTTAAAAAATATGAAACAATACAAAAAATATAATCTTATTTGAAAAGTATAAATAATGTACAGTTGTCAATTTTTTGTATATAAAAATTTAATAAAAAGAACATGATTAATCATTTGGATGACCATTGTTTACACATAATATATAAAAGATTTTTTAACATAATAAATTATCTGAATATAAACATTTCCTCAAATTAAATTCCAATATTCAACATTAGTTTTACCCCATAAAAAAATAACATTTCCATAATTTTAAATATTTTTTTTTGAAAATTATAAAATAAAATAAACAAATGTTTCTTGAAATTATTGATCATTAATGTAATGTTGATTTTGGAAACAAATTAATAATATGTCATTTTGAAAAAACAAGTTATATCACTATTTTTTGTTTTCCTAAATGTTTTCATTCATGATAAAGATCATTTTTAATTTAAAGATTCATATATTACATAGTTAATAGTTACACCATATGAAATGTTTTAGTTGTTTTATCCATATTAAGAACATGTTCATTTGATAAAAACAAAAAATGAATCTCAATAAAATTTAATGATCAATGAATATATTAATTTAAAAATGAAAAAATGTGGTCTTATATATCCAATTGAAATCTATTAGTTTTTAATATATATGATTCTTTATAAGGGGAAATAAATAATTTTTCACCTTTATTAAAAAACATTGAACAAGTGTGAAAGAATCAGAAAAAAAATATTAATGAAGAATAAAAATAAAAATGTGAGAACATTTGACAAAATAGTGATCCTACATATTGATGTTGAATAAATTATATAAAACATAAAAACTATACCATTAAACAAAAAAATATTGACATATATGAAAAAATTGTACAATTGAATTAAGTAACTGTACGAAAATAATATAATGAAATTAAAAAAAAACAAGATCCTATAAAAAGGGACATATAAAAAATTAGTCCCCTATAAAAATATGAATAGTGGAAAAATATGAACTTTTAAAAATATAAAAAATAGTAAAAAATATAAATAGGTTAAAAAATATGAAACTATAAAAATATAATTCTTGGATAAAAATATTTACCAATAAATAAATATGAACCCCTTAAAATTTAAGCTTAATTAAAATAAATGAACCTATAAATAGTATATACCATTTTGAAAGAATATGAAAATGTATAAACAAATATGAAAAAATTGAATTGAATATTACAAAAATATATACAAGGATTTGTATAAAATTGAACGAAGAATGAAAATATATATTCAATTAGAATACATTATAAAAAATATTAATATATACTCATCTAAAAAGAAAAAATAGTTAGTTATATAACCCAAAAATAAATACAAATATTTTAAATAAATTACTTTTATTAAAAAGATATATTCAAATAAATTTAAAATATGAAATGTTAAAAAATATGAACATGTAAAAAAACATGAACCTATAAAAATTTTAACTCCAATAAAAAACGAACCTTTTAAAATATATGATCCTTTAAAATAAGAAGCTATAAAAATATAAAATATAATAAAAGATATGAACTGGTAAAAATTGATCCAAATAAATAGGAACTGAGTAAATCACAAAATCATGTAAATAAATATGGACCTATAAAAAGTACCCATTTAAAAATTATATGAAAAATAAAAACATGTGAACAAACAGAACTTGTCTGAAAAAATATGAACCTATAAAATATTTATAACTTTTAATGAAGTGGAATCAATTATTTTGTTTTTATATATGATCCAACATGAAAAAATAAGAAATAAAACTTTGGTAAGAAGAAAATATAATATAAAAACAATTATTACAACCCAAAAATATTTATAGATGAAAAGATCACTCTAGATGTACAGGATTACAATGGTTTAAATTATAAGAAAAAATAGAATTTGAATATTAAAAAAATATATAAATTCATAATGAAACTAACACTTATTGGATTTCAGATAATAGAAAATAGGTTACAAATTATGAACTAATTATAAAATAAACAGAACTCTATTTTAGTGGAATAAATATATAAAAAATTTAATTTTTTTCTAATAACCCTAAAAATGTATAATTCTTAGTGAAGGAATATATACACCTATATGAAAATACATGTGTACCTATTTGAAAAAAATGAAGAAATTGTATAAAAATATGATCCACTTAAAATTATCAACCATTAAAAATATGAACCCTATAAAAATAATATTATTTTAAAAAATATATATGATAAAAGATTATAAAATGTACAAATATGAATGTAATTGGAAATAGAATACCGAACCTTTAATAAATAAAAAATGTGTCCATGGTAGACCCATTAGTTGAAGATGAAATGACGTGACAAATAAGTAATTTGGATAAGAAACTATTAATGAAATGAGAGGCAGAGGTAGGTGGAGGTTGGGGTAGATGCCTGTGGAAAAGTCTAGAGGTGAACTTGAAAATAAACATGGGATAGTGAATAAATATATTCAAATTGTATCTTTATTTTTATGGGAGTCAAGAACTGATAGAAAATAGGATTGCAATGATGAAGGAGTTAGTATTTGTAATACGTAACATCATGTTAGATGCAATTCTATTGAATGAGTAGCAGTATTAGCATAATAAGACAATATGGATGATGAAATGTGTGAGAGTTGTGTATGTAGAAGATGAAGAAATGGGGGCACGTTTAGGGATCCTGAATTCAGATATATGATTTTATATAATAGAGGAGGACATATGGAATAGGTTTAGTGATATAGAATGAAAATAAGGAATTTGGGGTGGGATTAGGTGGTTGGAATTAAGTTGATGAAGAATAAGGGGGAGTAAACAATTGTCGGTGGATTCATGGATCTAGAATTCAAAAAAATAAATTTGGGGTGTAATCAGGGGATGTAATAAGGAAGATGAATAATTTTGGGGACAAATAATGTGGTGAAGATTCAAGGATTTGGAACATGGTGGTACTGGAATCTAGGGATGGTTTGAGGGACCAAAATTGGGAGGGGGAACAATGAATGGAAAGAGAGTCATATCAGGAATCTAAAAAATCAAAATAGATTGACATGTAAGCGAGGATAACTCAGGAGGAGAAAAATGTAAATACAGGGACATCCTACAGTATAGTTAATGTACTTATACTTAAATTATACAATGAAAAAATATTAATTCTTAAAAAATAATGTAAATTTTCTTGAATAATTTATAGTTGAAATTTTTACTAAAATAATTTAGTGTATATTTCCACTAGAATGTTATAGTTCAAATTTAGACTAAAATATTCACTAGATATTTCCAATATATATTTTTGAAATTTTTTATATTTTTTAATACCAATATAAAATTTTTAATGTAAATTTATAGTGAAAGGTCTTATTTTATATATATTTATTTTAATATAAGTGTATCCATATCGGGATGCATGCACGAATGTACATATATATATATAAAATTAATAAGTTGGTTTACTTCAATAATGAACTTATATTAGTATATATTTTTTCCATATAAATAATAATTATTATAATTTAAAAAAAATATAATTCAACATATATACTATTTTATTGAATAATATAATTTTATAGTAGTTTTTCTAAACATTATCAAAATATATAATTAAGGATGTATAAAAATAATATTTTAATTAAATTTATTATTTCAATTAAAATGTATATGTCATATAAAAACCTAACATAATGAAACATGAATTATTTTCCTAATTTCATACACCCAGAACCTCAATTTTAATGAAATTCCATATCATCAAAATCTTATATTATATATAGTAATCATATTTTTTAAAACAAAATTATATTAACATGAAAAACATTATTGTTACTAATAATTTAATTGTAATTAAATAATGTTGAGTGAGATTAATTTTGGATTGAATCTATCATCATCTACTCAAAAATTTATTTAATGAGGTATAGTGTACAATATCAATGGAGATTCCATAGAGATTAAAAACTAAGAATTGATGACATTCGACTGGGGATTCATGTCACTAATGAGCATAGAGGTATGTTACCTATTACCCTTGATGAAATTGATATTTATATCTTGAATCATTTCATTATAATTTATATATAATGATTATTTTAACATTCAATGAAACATAATGATATGAGGGTTTGTCATTAAAGACATTAATTAAATTCAATTTCATTTATAAGGATTGAAAATGTTCTAAAATAACATAGTTAAAGACCAATGGTGAAGCACACTACTAGGTTATGTCAATAAATATTATAACATTTTTGATAAAATCTCTTCTCAAGATAAATTTTACAAACTATTATGTATTTCAAATTCAGTGATTTATTGTAGATACAATATTGTAATGTCGAAATAATATAAATTTTATTTTAAGGGAAGACGTAGGGGGGTGTCTCCCAAGGCCTTATTGGTCATGAAAGTATAATTTTTATTTAAAAACATTGCATGGGTTCATTGTTTATAATAAAGATATGAGTTACATTTTATGAATTTTTTTTATTGTAAATGTAAAGAGAAGAGATTTTGAAAATATTTTATACATTTCATAATCCTAATGTTTATCCTATATATATATATATATATATATTCTATCAAAAATATATGAATAAAATAAGTAACATATTTATGTGAAGAAAAATATTTTTTCTTGAATAAAAGGTGAGATTTTATAGTGACAGAAAGTTAGTAAACATAATAAAGAGGTGTTTTACTATCACTTATGTAATTATATTTCTTACTATATTTAATATCAAGTATTGTTTTCTTTTCCAATATTCATCATCTCATATATGCATTCTATTTGTCTTATGATATCCATATACTTCCTCCATAACTATTTAGTTAGGTAATCCACACCATGCTGCACAGGAAATTTCTCCTTTCACTTGATGAAAATAAAAAATGTATACACCGTTTCATAAATTTTCATGTAGAGTAGTCTAGATATATTTAAAATTTTTGTTACCTTTATTAAGAGTTTTGTGACACAAAATTCTTAAAATAATTTCATTAAAAAAACTCATTCATATCATGATAATAAAAAATATAAGAATATACAACTAAAATTTTGAAATAAAAATTATATTGAATACTAATAACATCAACATTCTTAATGAATTGATAAGATACAACCAAAACTATAGATTTCAAAAAACTAAGAGAAACATGTTCTAAGAACAATAATAATTGAAATTTGCAATTTATTAGGGTTATGAAAAATAATTTGATATATTTTCAAAATAAGTTTCATCAACCAATGATCCATAAGATATTATGGGCTATTGAGACAAAAAATTAACTCATTTTTGAATTTACCTTTACATATTAAATTATAGTAAAATGTGAATTTTCCAAATATATAGATGTATAATTCATCATGTGTAGGGTCCTGATGGTAGTATTTATAACATTTATACACCAATTTATAGTAAGAATGAATAAAAGCTCAAAATACAAATCTTTCGAAAATATATGAAGAAGGTTTGAACATATAATGAATATAGAATAACACTAGAGTACCGTAAAAAACATTCAGTAATAGTCATTAACTAAATTTACACTTGGATGGAAAACCCCTCTTTAATATTTCTCATTAGATGAAATTAACGATCTAATGTGTGTTTAGATTTGAAATATATATAGTGTAATTATTTTATTAGAATATTGTTTAGAGTTACAAACACACATATAATAATATAAACTCAAGAAATGATCTCAAATTATTGGAAAATTTTTATTTTTGTAAATCTAATTCATTTTTTATATTTTATAAAAACAACTATGTCAGTCATACATGTGATGTGATCATAATGATTAAAATTTCATTTTATGTCATATAATTGTTATATAAATATTAAATATTGGGAAAATGACATCATATTTTAATAAATATTCAGGGAAATGACCATTTCTTCTTTTATTAAACTTATGAACAAAATCACAAATTCAAATGATGTCTAATTTATCAAGAATGATAAAAAATGTCTCTTTACAATTCAGACTATTTATAAAAATATAATTATGTTTTCAGTGATAATAACTAAGTTAATGAATTCATATTATCAAAAAATTTATAAAAAATATTGTTAACTTATCTCATACAAGTATTATGAACGAGCGTGTTAATTCAACATGTGATATGATTTTAATCAACCAATATAATTTTTCAAAATTAATTATCTTTTATGTTTAGAAATAATTTTTCAAATAGTTGATGTGTGTTTTTTATGTTATTAAACAGTAATTATATTTTTTTAATTATAATATATTGTGATATTTTTATGTATTAACATATCCATTAGTAACTATATATCATTTCTCACAAATAAAATACACTATAAATTAAATAAATTCTACCATGTTATAATGATAATAAGTTTTCATTTCATTATGTATCATAAAAAAATAACATTATATAAATTTTAATCACACTCTTATTTGGTATGGAAGTACTTGATCCTTGAATAGGAAATCCTTTGAGTTATATTATATTTATATTATTTTAAAATTTTCTTGTTTCTATTTATTGTATGTCATTGATGTTTTTACACATTTAATATCTAAAATCTAAAATTTAAATATATTTTTTATTATTTTAAAATTAATTGATGTTCATTATAAATTTTAATTGATTGTTATTTTTAGCTTATTAAAAAATATTGATTACATACACTTCATTAAATTGTATTAGGTGATTGACTATTTTATAAACTCGAAATAATAATTTATAAAAACTAACCATTATGAGAAATTACATTATATTTACATTAAAGGAGAAAATAGTATGATTTTTTAGTACATATAAATGACTAATGTATATTTGTCAAATGAAATTTATCACATATAATTCATGAAATAAATTCAAAATAGAAGTCATTAAATAAAAATATCATATTTAACATATCATTCACATTTCGATGTTAAATTTTATGGATCCCCCATGTTCATATGAAGATAGTTATTTTTTCTGGATAGGAGATGTCCAATTTCAATGCGTAGAAGAACATTTTCATTAAATAATATTTTTATATTACTCTAAATTCTCATTATATTATGAAGGGGATTGATATGTGTTAGGATATGAGGTATATTAAATTTGTTTTTTATAATTCTATGTCTCATATTTTCAACTATCTTTTATTAAAATTATTTCCATTTATTTTTTTAATTTTTTTAATGAAATTCAATATTATAATATTCATAAATTGTATATATTTTTTACAAATATCATAGAAACATACATGTTCCCACACAAATTCACATGGAAATGATTTGTTTTCCATTAACATCATTTGAAAAAACTAGTTTCTATGTGAGTATAAAATATATTTTATAACAAATAATTTGTTTTGGATTATATTTTATAAATTTATACAAATAACTATATGTCTTAAAATAATATAGCATTTTTATATTTTTAATAAATTTTATCTTGGTACATGAATGAGATAGATTTTATCCTTTGATGTGTTCTTCTAAGATTATTTTCATTCTACTAAAATAAATATTGTATAAATTAAATGTTTATTAAATATGATGAATTATATTTTTTCATGAGAAATTTTGAAAAGAGAAAAAGTGATATTCTATTAATGGAAACGAATTGAATAATTCACCAGTAATGATTGTAATTTAAAATGTCTGTTTTTATTATTAAATTAAAGTTTATTTTTTATTTTATATATTTTTAAAAGAAAGTCATAAATTTAAAGTGTAAACATCACTATTAAAAGTGATAGATGTAATTGAATAAAAATAATATATTAAAATTTTGAGAATTATAATGGATTGTAGAAAGAATCAAAATAAATATATTTTTATTAAAAAATCCAAATAAGTTAATTGTCTAAACTAATGGTGAAATAGCTATTGGGGTAAATATTTAAAATTATGAATGATGGTTCAATATAATATGAAAATTAGTTAAAATTGATTATATTTTAAATAAAAAATTTGAATTATTTTACATCATACGACTAAAATATTAATTAATGTAATGAATTTTTATTAAAAGCGGCTAATTAGAATTCTAAAATAGCACACCACCAAAATAAATTAATATTTAAATAATTTTATATATTTTATGTTAATAATTTTTATAAATTAAAAAAAATAAGTAAAATTGATAAAAAATATTAAATCATAGGATAATTTTTTTCCTGTAATATATGATGAAATGTTTTTAATTTTTTAATTTTTTTCCATCATGAAATAAAATAGTTTCATATTCAGTAAAAAATTAATCTTTTTTAAAAAAACCGATTCATATTTTAAAATATCATAAATTAAAAGATGGAAAAAATATTGTTCATAACATTGGACATTTAAAAAATAAAAATTCATTCACTTTTTTATTGATCGGTGATTCAAAAAATAATTAATTAATTTTTTACATCTATAAAATATTCTAAAAATTGTTGATAAAGTTTTCATTTATTATTCATAAATATTTTAATTACCTGATTAAATTTTTGAGACTTAAAAATGATTAAGTTGGGTAATTATAATTTATAATTAGATTCTAGAATACTCCATATATTAATATTCTTCATAAGAACCCCAATTTTTCTGTGTAATCCCAAATTTGTTTATCTTTATAATACAATTATATCCACTCTACAGAGATTCTTCATGGATTCTCTCTCTCTGTAGTCTCTCTTTTATATCTCTCATTTAAACCAGTGACAGTCCATTACCAGAATCCAATATCCATTATAAAGAAAACACCATCCTAACATTCAATATTGAAAAATTCCCTCATTACCCTATTCCATCTAACAAAACTTGAATCCTTCTTTTAGACACCCCACTAACTTCCCTTCCATGTCCACAACCAGACGACAATCCCCTTATATTCATATTGTAATTATAAGGAATAAATTATCCTCATCACTTCCAACTACATCTATGACGCCATCAACCAGTTCTATAGTGACATCACATATCATCCCCTATCAATGCTGGGTAGTTATGGATTTGTAAGAGAGGGTAATGCGATCGATAGTTTCTAGAGTCAAATACCACTTAGGAACGATCATTTATGTTAGTATAGTGGTGGTGGTGGGGGGGGGATTCCCAATTTAATATTTTATATCTCTAACAAACAACAACATAAATCCAAAATCTACTATCCCCAGTTAATACTTGGTGACAACAATATTAAAATAAAAGTTGAATTCATGGTTTGTTCCCAAATCTCTACCTCTATAGATAATATTATTTCATGTGTAGTTGGGGTGTAACTATTATATATTTTACTATTTATGAATTACATAATATTATTATCATGAGCATGAATGAGGGATATCATACACCACTAAGGTAGTGCTGAGGGATTGGTCTCAGAAACCACGGTTTAATTGAACCAAGGAAGTTGTTGTCCTCATTTGGATTTCTATATTCGGAAAAAAAATTTCTATACAGAAAGGGAGGATAAATTCATGAGTCCACATGTTTGAACAAAAGAAATATTTGTGGGAGAAATACAAGGAATAAAATATTCACAACATCTTATATATGGTTACAAATTCTCTTTTCTTTATCTCCCACTATTCCATGAAATCACATAATTTTTATTCTACCACTACCATACAACCCTTATATTCTTCTTAAAAGGGTGGTATTATTGGATTTTAAAAATATTCCACATTTTTTCAGTTCTATGGTTGATAATGGAAAATAATATTTTTGACTTTTTTAAAAGAAATGTTCGAATTCACTTGTAAATATTTTTTTCATCTATGAAAAAATCCATCAGTATTACTTATGCTCTAATGAGGATATGATATAATGATACCATCTATGTTTTGTTAATTTATTATGATGATGATATTTTTTTTGTAAATCTTTTTTTTCCATGGATAAACTAGGATATAATGAATAAATGAATTTTTTTTTGATGTCATCCACCTCTTGTCTCTCTATGGATTTTTATTATTTAAAAATGTAATAATTATAAATCAAAATTTTTCCCATGTTTTGAAATTATTAAATGTATAATGTTTTTATGAAAATTAATAACACTAATAAATGTTTTTCATTACGTTTTAGGTTCACAAAAATTTATATACCACTCTAGTTCATTGGATAAATATTGATATGTCAAGAGATAATATGAAATGGAACAGGGATTAAAACAAATCCCCTAGGGTAATTTTTTATTTTATGATAATTTTATTTTTGATCCATGAATATGGAAATTATTGTAATGGAGAGTTAACCCAATAACAATGGGACTCTATCCACTATGATAGTATATTTAGCAAGACTTGATGAGGGAAATTATTTTCAATGATTATGTTTATGCCAAAAACCAAATTATTAGGCATATGATATGATCTCAGGGTTCTTGATTAGTTATTTATGATTCCCCATGGTTATGAAAGTTTATTTTTAAAAAATAATTTTTAATCCTTAACTCATAATTAATGCAATTTTATTGATTGTTTATTAATTTAATAATACATGATCATGTTATCATACAAATATTCTTATTTTATTCTCACATATGATCATTGATTTATATCTCATATGTTTAACCTTATAGATATTTTTTTTGACTCATACTTATATTTCAATTTACTAATTTTTTGAAGAAATTTTTTATATTGGGTATGTCTAAATGGTAATTTTTGAGAATACCTATGGTGGATATTTTGAATATCCTTCATAAAATAAGTTGATTATGTATATAGCATCCAACTACACTAATTATTTCTGGTTTTTTGGTGTGTATTATATTCATATGTTTTGAATATTCATATAAAATGATTTAATATTTATTTATGAAATTTGATGGTCAAATAAACAAGTATTGGAGTATGGTTTAGTTATTTTTGGAGATTCATATTTTTAAAATTTGGAGAAAACACTATGGATAAGTCTAAGTATAAGAAAAAATCCTAATGTATTTTTGTGGTAGATATTTGTTTTCCAGAGCATAGATATCCATGTTCCGATACAAAAGTGTGGATATAATATATATAAAGGATACACAAAGGGATAATAATCCTAAAAATTATAGTTGGGTATTAAATTGAGCTTCACTAGGGGAGATATAAAGAGGAAAAACTGCAAACAAGGGTTGACACTCCTACTGGATATACATCATTTAATTAACATTATATTTGTGAAACATTATGAAGAATTATAGAATAAAACCTATGAAAACCTATTATAAACCAAATTGGTATAATAATAACTTAAAATTTCATTAGTTGATGATACGATGTCAAAATTTAAGACATCATAGAAATTATTTACATTATTATATAATTTCTCACTCTAAATAATTTTGATTTATACAAAAAATATTAATTTGGTTTTATTAAATGATAGGAAAAAAGTTGAATTTGGTAAATAACTAATGTGATTTCTATTGAAATGACCATACTAAAAAGAAACCAAATTAAATGGGATATGGGATAAAAAAAATAATGTGGTTATACCTGATACAAATCTATAATTATGATTAAAAACATAAATGAAGTTAAAATTCAAAAAAAATACATATGGAGTAATATGAATTTTTAGGTGATAAAGGACATGGAGGAAAGAAGAAGAATTTTTTTGGATTTTTTGAAGAATAAACCATGGAAATGTTTCAATGGAACTAAAATATGTTTAATGTGTTGTAGTGGAGGGCCCAAAGTTGAAAATTTATAATGAAAAAGAAGTATAATTGACTCAATGATTTGAAATAGAGTTTATATAAAGGTTCCCTTAATATTTCAATGTCACAAGTGTGGGAAACATAGGAACTATCCAGGTAAATTATATAATATAGGGATACCATGGATAATAACTTCCCATATCCAATGGAATAAGGAAATGGGAATGAAATTAGAAATTCTGATGCGATTCATGAAAATATAGTAGATTAAGATGAACTAATAATCCTTTAAAGAAATGTGAGGGTTATACTTGGTCATTATTCAATACACTCCATTTTTTCTATAATTTTTTATAATAAAAAAATTATCAACCACAATGAAAATATGTTGAATGATAAATTTAGAATATATAGTAGTAGGATAATGAAATTTAATGTCTATAGATTCTCTCTCAAATAAGTATAAGGGATTGTTTTTCTTAAAAAACTGTGTATTCTCCCTATATTATAATTTTTTGTGATTTTGGGAATGAATTATCTATATTTATATAGATGCCATACCAATTTATAAGGAAGGTAAATCTCATTTGATATTATAAATCAACTTATGTCAATATATTTGTTTGGGGATGAAAATGAAAATATAATTTAAATTACTTCCATTATATAGGTTTTACAACATATTAATTAGTGATATTTATCTACAATGGTTAGGGAGAAAACAGAAATTGAAAATATAGTGGAATTATCTATATCATTATTAGTGTGGTAGATATACATATCATAAAATCGTAATGTATATATTCACATAGAAAGTTTAACTTCCTAAGATGCTTAAAATAAGATCATCGTATTTGATAAACTATATGACATGGAACACCAAGATTGGATGATAATGTAACACGTGGAAACATTACATTATATTTATTTTTAAATAAATTCAATTTCTCTGATAACTTATGTAACACACAACACTAAATTTTAATGAACCATGATATATTATTAATATTATTTTAAATATGACCACTATTACCTAGAATAAAAATTAAAAGGAATGAAACATATTTAAAATATTATTAAATATATATTTAAATTTATTACCCATTATAAAATTATTTATATATTCTTAGTAAATAATAAATCTATTTTTAGTAAAGTAATTTTATTTATACAAAATATTTTTTCTTTAAAAAGGATTTTTATTTTTATTTTTTATAAAATGTTATAATTAAATTATTGATATTTTAGAAAATATATTTAATAAAATTAACATAATTTTTTAAATAGTAACATTATATTTCACATAGGTTAAAATTTTGGTTTTATTCCAAATATATTTAGTTTTAGTGAATAGTTAAAATATACATTTTTTAGTACTATCATTTCATTTCGAATAATTAAGTATCATAAAAGTACCATTATGTTTCATATATTATTTCAAATAAATAAGTATAATTTTTCTTATTTAATCCACCAAATTACTTTTTAATAAACTTTATATTTTATTTTAGTGTAAGTTTATTTTTAGGTTTAAAACGAGATTTTTCTGAAAACCATTTTTAAATGTGTAGTGTTTCCCCTTTTATTTTATTTAAACTACCAAAAAATACGAATTATTTGAATGAACTTAATATAATATATATATATATATATATCAATAAAATTTAAAAAAATTTCCTATAATGATTATTAGATGTCATAGTGTTAATATAAAATCATCTATTACTTGAAAAATACACTTCTTAAAAAATGTATTTTTCATCCAATTTTCAAATTTTATATTAAATTAAATTATAACAATTATATTAATTGAATTTTGTAAAATGTATCCAATATTTGGAATGAAAATAATTTAAATTATATAATATATTCAACATAAATGTTGACAATAATAAATAGTGTAAATTGTAAAAATTAATTACCACAGTTAATGTAAAAATAGATTGATTGGGGAAAACAATAACCATATATAGGATAAAATGACCTAGAAATTGTATAAAATGTATTTTATTTCCATATTTAGAGAATATAATTTCTAATTTCGGATAATTTTCCATTTCACATCCTTTTGGTATGTGTAAAAAGTGGGTTTACATCTTTTGTTTCAACAGTTACATGTGTTCCACTCACCTCACTAATAAAAGGCCTCCACCTCTCATTTCCACTTGACACCATAATAGATCATTTACCATTCAAATCCACAACTAAAAACCTATTTTACTTCCATAAACATGAAATATAGAACCTTTTTTTATCATAAATCCATTATATAAATCTTTTTTGTGCTTACTTAATGAGTTTTTTTGAACACAATGACTTTTTCCTAATAGGGCGTCATTATTTTATTTATTATTACACATTATTCAAGTATTATTAAAACATTATGATATAAAAATAAAATTATATTAAATATAATGATATTTTTTATGTTAATTAAATAACCTACATCTATATCCTATTACAACAAATGGGAAATGAAATCATTATTTGTGTGTACAGTAGAATACATCCTCATGAACCTATGTCATTCATTTTCATTATCACTTATCATGAATTGTTTTAAAAATCAATTTAGAGTATAAAAGTGATATTTGTATCCTGATTATACTTATTTTTTTACTAAATCACATATAATTTCTTTAATTATATTCATTTGGGGATATAGTAACATGGTATTTTTGTGTGTTAGAATACACCCTCACAAAGCGATGTGATGCATTTCCCACTAACACTTTCAATAGAAGTTAATAAGTATAAAATTAATGTATATATGTGATATATATGAAATAATAATTACAATAATAAAATATTTATCATTTTTTAAATAATATTCCAATTTATATCATACCATTCCACTAACTAAAAAATGATAATGTCATTTGTGCGTATGTGTGTACTTCCACCTCCACAAATACATGTGATCATTTTTCATCACTACATGAGATAAATAATATATATATATATATATAAGAGTATTAAATTAAATGTAATTTTATTAATGATATTATGGTAATTATATAATCATAAAAATTATTTTTTAATTTCATTTTAAACTGGTCATTGAAAAATTGAAATATAACTTAGGTGTATGTATGACCAATTGTCTTCACAACGGTAACATTGTCTATTTTTTACCATTATTAATTATTAGTTTTATAAATATAATGTAAATATTAATATGATAGATATTTCATGATTATTATTTGGGATATTTTGAAATAATAAAATCTTTGTTTATGGTTAACATACTGATGTCCTTTTGAACTAGTGAAGTTGAAGTCCCCAAAACACTAGATATGGACATAATTAATTAAATATTTAAATATGTATATAAAAAGAACTATAATTACATATTTTAATTATTATTTCTTAATCTAGGATTGTTTTTTAAAAAATCAAATAATTTATCAAATATTATTATATAAGAACCAATGAACATAAATGGAGATTTTGGACTCGTGGTAAGGGTGTTAATCTCAATTTCCCTTCTTTGAGGTATATGGTAATGTTATGTACCTAATATCTATTATATGGTGTATATAATACCGCTTTTACTTGTATTATAATCAATACATCATAAATAATTTTATTCTATGTATCAATTTTAATTATATCAACCAATAAGATTTGACTTGAAAAGTACCAAGTGGTAATGAATTTCATAACTCAATTTTTATTAATTGGGTTATATTATTTTTTCATTGTATTTGACATTTTCAGATTATGAGTACAGTGGTTTATTATTATATTATGTTTTATTTTCAATTTATCACATTTAGTTATATTTTATACACATAATTGTTTCATTGATTAATCATCACTTCAACGTTATGTTCATTGTATGGTTTGTTTGCCTCGAATTATATTCGTTGAGACATAACAAATGTTATACACATATTTTCTTTTCTACGGTTTGTAAACCACCCAATTGATATGTTAAATAATTAATATCCTTATATGAATTATATGTAATGACTAATTTTTTTGTTATTATTTCCTTAGGATTAGGAATAAAGAGTTACCAAAGGGTAAATTAATTTATATTACAACCTCCTATTAAATCAGGATTATTTATGATTGAATTTCCAATGAAGGAAATTATTTGACCATTTAAAAAAACAATTTATTTTATTATCCAATGGTTTTTTATGAATATTTAATGTAATAAAACCATTTTCCCTATATTTAGCAATAAATGTGATTTGGAAAATATTTTTAAGAAAAGTATAACTTATCTCTCCATTCAGTCAAAAATCACTTTTTATTCAAAATAAATTTTTTATAAAATGTTTTCAAAATATTATTTTCAATAAAAATTACTAAACAAATTTGAAATTATATTTTACAATATATTAAATTGTTTTAAAATAATATTTTTGAGAATTTTATAAATGGGTCACTTTAGACCTTCTATACAAATGGTTTGAAAATAAAGTTTATTTTTAACATTGAAAACATGAAAATATTTTACCACAATCATGAATTAATTTTTTTTAATATTAGTTTCCATGCATCAAATCCTATTTTCAATGTAATTAACTATAATAATATTTTATGAACTTTTAGTTTATAAATGTGATTTTGAACATGTAATTCTTATTTTCCTTGATAATGTTTTCAATAAAATTTTAAAGGTATTTAAATTCATCAACGTCAAAAACCATTGATGTTACATACACTTCACAAGGGATATGTTGTATTCATTCCATCCTTATTATTTCTTTATATGGATTATTATACTTTCATGGAACCCATTTCACAGTCATTGGTTAATCGAGCTATGAATGAACATTGATTAATGTTTTGATTTCAATGTAATGTCTTATAAATGTTTTAGTCATGAATAGTTTGGTGATATGGAAATAACATATGTAAATAAATGAGACCAATTATAGCTCATAGGTTATCCCAATATAGCTTATACGATGAGTGTTTCTAGATAGCACTGTGTGAGACCGATAAAGCTTATATGATGGGTGTTCCCAAATAGCGATGAGTACACACAATATATCTTATATTTTGGGAATGACTTGATTGGTCTCTAATGTCACGACTCGTCCTTGGGGCCCGTGCCGTGACTACCCCAAACCCTCCTTCTATAGGCCAGGGGATAGAGACTAGCACCAAATGCATAGATCACTAAGCTGGGAAGGAATTGCCTTTTTAAAAGTAAACACACACAACAGAGTACACAACTAGAAGAAAAACACTAAGTAAAACCTGTATACAAAAGATGTGTTGGAAAGTAAAAGGGGCCAGAAATACAAGACCAACAATAAAGTACAAGGAAAAGACAAACATGTACAACTAAGAGGACAAACATCTGGAAGGTGTCTAGCATATCCTAGATCATCCACCATGGATCCTACCTGAAGGGTAGGTACAGATAGCCTCCTCAGCGCTGCACGTTTATCCGTCTCCTCTCGGTACCGACTCATCGTGAGGTCCACCTCCGGGTACCGTCCAGTCCTCATACACTCTGCCTCGGTAAGCGTTGTCTGTCATCTTCATCCAACACAACGAGGTGGGGGAAAAGCCGGTGCAGGGGTGAGTATAAAGATACTCAGTAGGGATCCTGAGACCCTCAAGGTCTCACAAAATCCAACAAGAATAAACCAAAAAATATGAATCAATGGATAACCATTACTTAGTTATATACCCATACATATACCCAAGTTATCTAGTAACCCATCTCAATCATGAGGAAAAAAAAGGTCATTGACTCATCTCAAACCAGGATTTTTATTCACATTGTCGAAACCATAGCTGCTGGAGAACTCCACCTCCGTTGAGTACAGTGGGCCTGCCGCCAACTACCAGGTGCTTCCCAATAACCTTGAACAGATGAGGTACTCCTACTTTTGAGTACCGTGGGTCTGCTGCCAACTACCAAGTACTCCTCCGCTGTGGGTTTGCCACCAACTACCAGGCACTCCCCCTAATATCCTATATAGGTACTCCTCCTGTTGAGTACTGTGAGTCTGAAACCAACTACTAGGCGCTCCTCCACCGTGGGTCTGCCACCAACTACCAGGCGCTCCCCACTGGGCTAGTCGAATCACTCAGAGTCAAATTGGTCAAGTTGTCTTCAGGTCTCAACCAACTACTAGGTCTCTCCACTCTGTCAGCTCATCACCGGAAGGATCCGCTCTACAAGGTACTGGGAAATACTCCAACTATCACGAATTGCCATGAAGAAGTAACTCAAAGATCCTCCACATCATAGGGGTCTAAACACAACAGACAACACGTCGATCGAACACCTGGTCTATGAGTTATTAGCCTTTTAGTCCCAGCGCCCTGTTGGTTTCATGTATGAACCAACCTAACCGTAACTCAACTATAACTCAAACTCCTATGTGGTATTCTCAAAGGGATGACTTCATTCCAAGAATATCAGCACTACTGGCAGTTCATAAAACGGATGCCCGTAGCCCAAGATATAGGTGAATAGGTGTAATCAGGCTATAGCGGGTCCGGGTCCGGACCGACCTAGTCGGACCGACCTGACCCGACCCGGTCTGAACAGGGGTCCGACCCGGTCCGTGGGTTTGACTCGGTCTAAGGAAATGGACATGCCTGAAGGGGCTGCCTGGATTGAAGGCGGCCCTGCCCAAGGTAGGCCCGGCCGAGGGCGGCCCGGCCTATGCCAGCCCCTGGCCTATGGAAGGCAGGCTTGGGGTAGTCACGACACAGGCCCTGAGGATGGGTCGTGATATCTAATGTGTTGGGTAATGTTCCATTTATTAATAAGTATTAAGGAGGGAACTACTAGAGGGTATCTACTATGGATTTAATTGGGAACCATTTTTTTATGATATGGATTTAACATTGGTTATAATGAATATGTTCCAAGATACCAACATGTTTTCATTATGTTTTTTATGGGATATAGATTTTTAAATTAACCAATATTGATATCACATGGATCATGACTATTTATTTTGATTACAGTTTCCTTTTTTAAACCCATATTCCATTTTTTCATGTATAGTGACCCATGTAATCGTGGGTATGAATATTCTTATGTTATACTCAAGCCCTTTGTTTATTTCATCACACCCTTATTCTCTTATTATGATCACTAATGAATTTCAATTGATAATTTTTATGTTTAACCATACTAATAATTTGCTCTCATCCTTATCATGTTTCTTTTTTCCCTAGTATAAAATGTTTTTGTTAAATTAATTATTACTATAAGGGTTTCATATTGATGATATTGATGACCAATCATGTAATATGAAAATATTGGTATGGTGTAAAAAAATTCTCACATCAATTTATAGGTATTGTTTATGTAATAGTTTGTCTTAATTATCTAAAACTATAAACCTAAAATGTTGATGGATATGTAAGTGTTATATATTTACTTTTGTTTTTATATGTTTCGGATGGAGGAATTATGTCACATTTATTGTAACACCCCAATATTGCACAATACATTTCCCTTTGAATAATACAATAGCTTGCACTGTATGCAACATCGAGTTCTAGCACACCAGGACAAATCAAACTAGTTGTTTTAAAAGTAATTATGAATATTAATACCCAATTTTTGAAATTTTATAAATTTTATTTTTCAAAATGGACTTCATTTTTTGAATAGGAATATAAAAATTATATAAGGGTGAATTTTGGATATTTTTTTGGAAACTTGAAATTTTTGATGAATAGTGAAAAAACTACGTTATTGTTTAAAATTGACTTTTTATTTAAATAATTATTTAATTTAAATAAATTTATTTTAAGTAAAAATAGATAGAAAATACCTATATTAGTTCAATATAATTCATTGGAGTCATTTTATAATAAAATCAGATGTAAAATATTTTATTGAACTTTTTACCGTCTTTTACCCACCTTCTAGGCGCATTTGAAAATTTGCATAAAATATAATTTTACCGATTCTTTAAATTGAATTTCAAAATAAGAGAGACACAATTGAATTCAGTAAGTAAATTTTTTTCAATAATATGAAATTTTTTTTGGTGAATAGTAACTTTTTACTTTTCTTTACAACGGTTAAAAGTAAATAGGGTAATTAAAGGTAAAAATGAAATTATAATTACCCTGACACATGTCCTATTTCTATTGGATAAGTTTATTTCTACCAAAATCAACATTATTAATAAAATACAATCTTTTTGGTCCACTTGGATTAGATTAGGACATTAATTATTATTTTATTTAAAGAAGAGTTAAAAGTGATAAATTCAATGTTTAGTAACTAAACTATTTTTAATAATGGGTTACACATAAGATAAATTCGACTATAAATATTTATAAAAAAGATATTAACATTTAATAAATAATGGTATTTTATTTATAAGGTTTAAGAATTAAATAATTTAATTTATTTCTAACCTAATGATGATGTAGTAATTACGTTATTGATGAAGGATTAAAATAATTGATATTATAAATATGCAAATAAATGTAAATTGAGATTTTTGAGGAATTCCACTAATTTTATAAGTTAATAAAACATGATAGGGTTTATTAAATAAACTTTTTTCAAAGTCTTCAAGTTTTTAGGACTTTAAAAAAAATCAATTACTAAATAGCGTCAAAATAGACATAAATGAGTTTTTAATACAAATACTTTATTATTGGTTGATATAATATTCCTAAAAATATAAGGTTTGGAAAAAGGAATTAAATAAGGTTATCTATATCAATAATAAACCACATGGATTTATCTTGTATTTTTATAGTATATTTATTAACCATTTATTATAATAATACAAGAATACATGGTAAATGTTAAACTATTTAACCAAGAGTTAAATCTAAATGATGAGGGTAATATAGTGACCTAAACCTTTCTAAAACATATGTTTTGAGATTATTTAGACCCATACCCACCTTATATTATACATAAATCCGTTTTCATCCATTATAAACTGATAATGATTGTATAATAAACTAATATTTGAAGCCTTTCCTAAAGTGACCCTCACCTCTCTTATAAAAGGGTACTTCCCCTTATCTAAAAATTAAAACTCAAAAGGAATTGGATCAGACAATAACTACCCAAATATCCGCCCAACTTCCCAAAATTCATCCTATAGACCTTACATTGATCAGAAATCCAACCAAAGGATCCATTTGATCAAATAAAAAAGAAGCACCTGAAGAAGAGGTAATAATTTCATCACCTCTTTCTAAGTTCTTTTCTTTTTCCACTTTATCTTTCATTTTTCATTCCATAACAAAATAATAACTCTAGTAACTTCTAAATAATGTTATTTATTATAAATATGGTACAACCATATTCATTATTCATGAATGACAAAGTCACCATACGTGTGTACGTACGACTTACTGTCTCCACATCGTGGTGTAAGTTTTTATTCAACACTTAATTATTTGGATGGGTATAATAATTAGTATAACATATGTAAATAATAAATATAATATGTTAATTATTCTATATATATGATATACCATCCAATTATATATGATTTCACCATCAAATGAATGATATTGTCGCTCATGCGTACGTACAGATTACCGTCTCCACGAACATGATGAGATTCATTCCCCATCATAACTATTCAAGACTAATTTTTATTTGATGATTAAAAATAATGTTTAAGAACATAATATAATTATGTATATGAATAAGATACATCCTATCCATAATAAACATGACTTACACAACAAAACATATAATGAAAAATAAATCAATTAACACCCGAAACAATGATACTACTGAAATATCATTAAAAAATCAATATTAGAAGATCATATATGATATCATATTTATGTATGTGGTTCTTTTATAATATAATAAATATGATTTTACAATTATATAGGATATTAAAGTTCCCTCGACCAACGAAATTTAAAAGGTAAGGGTTAATTTTGCAATATCTTTATTATCTAAGGTTGTTAATACGTAAGTATCTACTGGGACTTCTTTATCATCCACATCCATGTTCCTTAAAAATGTATTTCAAAACATTTTCACTATTTCTTATTAAATGGGTTAAATTCATTTATACCCTCATTTGATTTTTTATAAAATGTTTTGAATGAAATATTTCTATAATTTTCCAAAAAAGGTACTTTATGACATTTTTAACTAATTATGGTAATAATGTTATTTTTAACTTATATGGCAGGTGAAACTATTTTATGCTGTTATAACACCATCGAAGATTCCTTTACAAGATTATAATAATATTTTCAAAATAAATTAATTCTTTTATAATTATGTGACTTTTAAATTTTTTTCAAAATAGGAAGAGATATTTATCTCAAATAGTTTTGATTTCATCTATGTCAACATCCTTTTATGGATTTTACACTTATTTGAAGTTAATTTATTATGATAGAATCTAATATATAGTATTGATGTTTTGTGATATATTTGACTGTGGATGTGTTATTTCTATACCATTCACGGTTTATAGTTAAATTATTAACATTTCATAAGCTAGTTTTAATATGAATGTTTATGTTATGTTTCAACCTTATCATATGAGGAATGAATTGGACTTAGTAAGTGACCGGTGGAGCCCACTATTGCTCTTTGATGCATCAGTAGGTATCATGAGAAAAACTAGTTCCTTGGCCCAAGACCTTGAAAAAAATCTTATTTGTAGTCTTGGTATGAGGCCTTGAATATGTGGTTATGATGTCTGACATTATGAATTCTATCATTGTGAAATTGGCTATTGATATTTCATTTGATTATTTGACTAGTAGAATATCCATGTGAATAAGTATATGGAATTATTTGATTTATATTTTACATATTTTTCTATGTTTATTTTTAAAAGTCTTATGTTTTAGTCTTATACACTGCCTTAAAATGTTTGTGTTTTTTATGAAACCTTCCACTTTGTTGTTATCCTAACTGAATATCTGAGTTCACCCCTTTCTTATGTTTTATTTTTCAAAGGATGTGAAGATGTACATTAATATTAACCAGCAAGAATAGGCTAAGGGATAAGAGTGTGTCCAAAGGGGACACAATGATGTTGTTTTTCATTATTTCATAATATAATGTAAAACTTATGTATGTATCTAGCACTTATAAGGCTACTAAATTGATCAGTCTTTCGAGACATGATTCCTTATATCATGAAAATGTTATGGAATAATGCACCGACTCTAGGTAACTAGGTTTTTTGGTGTTACGGTTGGTTTCAAAGAAAGTTTAGTACAAACCTTGTAAGCAAGATTTAGAAAAAATATAATTAGAGAACATTACCCTAAGATAGAATTTGAGGATTAGTATAGAATAACTTTCTAGAATTTTGGTAATGTAGAGATTTTGTGTATTTTATAGGCAATACATCCTTGTATGGATACGAGAAGGTAGAGGCAGCTCTGGAACAGATGTACCTAGTAGTGAAAACTCTGAAAAGGAGTTTCGAGCTTGACCTAGGGTATCTTGGTACACGACAACAAGCCTTGCTGTACTCTTGGTTACGACACCCCCGGGGGATATTCTTAGGATATTTCACATTTTATTTACACACTATTATGATGGATTTATGAGTATAAAATTTCTCAAGGAAATCATTTTTATCATTATGGATTATATCCATAAACTATTCAATTTCTATTAAGTGTTTTAAAAGTTTGGAATTATGTATTGCAATTCATAAACTAATCTAGTGTATCCCATTTTTTAGAAATGGTTCCTAGTAGAGGGAATGGAAACCGTATCAACACAAATTATCCATGTAGTGAATTACCTCCCACTCAAGATAATTATAGTGGAGTTGGTGATGCATTTGGTACTGATCAGCTTATCTCCATACATGGAAAAATCACTCAGGTTATGTATAATAACCTTACCCGTATGGAGCACCCTGATCCACAATGTGGAGGATCAATGTTAGAATGATTCATGAGGAAAAAACTACAAACATTCAACATGACTACAAATCTATTTGTAGCTGAGCAATGGATAAGTTCCTTAGAAAAAATATTTCATGCTTTGGGGAGTAGTAAAAGGGAAAAATATTTCATGGTAGTTTGACACCTCATAAGAGATGAAGATCAATGGTGTTCATTAATTGAAAACAAAAAGGAGGATGATGAAGTATAAAGCATGGAATGGAGGGAGTTTAAAGCAATTTTCGTAGAAAAATACTTTCCTCGTGACCATCGAGCGGATGTGGAGAGACAAGTTATGAGTCTGAGGCAAAGGAGTATAAGAATGTCGCAAAGTATGAGGAAGAATTTACAAGGTTAGAAAGGCATGGAACAGATAATATAAATAACCCAAGGAGTAATATAGATTGATTATTTGATGGGTTAAAACCATTTCTCCATCAAGCATTAGTATCACAATCCTTCTCATCATATGAAGATATAATCTCATGTGATATCAATACAGAAAATTAATTCTCCATGTCTTATGACTTTAGAGAAAAGAAAGAGAAGAAGAGATCTTATGAACACTCTAGAAAGGGAAATAAGGGGAAAAAGGGGAAATTCGAATATCCATCCAGTAGTAATTGTGGGAAGAAACGCCTCGGTACTTTCCTGAAGGGAATGGGAGTTTGTTATAAGTGTGGTGAAAAAGGCCATGAATCTTGTGATTTCAAGTGGAAAAAAGAGGCTGTCAATGTCAAACGCTGTCATTTTAAGGAAATGGGGAATTAGGCAAATGAATGTCCTAAGCGTTCGGGAAACTTAAGTCAAAAAAGGATAAGGGAGAAAGTCCAAGCTTATATGATCACTACTACTCAGGTTAGTGCTCCAAATGACGTGGTGGTAGGTAATTTAATGATTTACTCAAATTTAGCCAATGATTTATTTGATTCTGGATCATCTCATGGTTTTATATCTTCCTAGTTTTCTAGGAAAATTAGATATTTACAATTTTATTTAACATGGTAGTTTTCAGTAAAAACTCCCATGGGAAGTATCATTGCAACAATGTTTTGTGAATCAGTTCTCATTAGGACATATAAATGTGATTTATCTGCTGATATCATCGTCATAATCATGATTGAATTTGATATAATCCACGATATGGATTGGATTTCGGACCATGATGCGAAAATTTATTGTAAGAATAAAGAGGTTACAATTTTCGATGACAATAAGGATTAGCTTATCTTTACAGAAGAAATCTCACCATCTAATTATTATCTAGATCCACCCCCAGTAGCTCTACTAAATTCAATTATTGGGGAGGAAGAGAGTGAAATAACTATGGGTGAGTAAAAGAATGTTAAAATAGAGGAAGTACCTATTGTTCAAGAATATGTTGATGTATTTCTAGAGGATTTACCTGGACATCCTCCAGAATGAGAAATTGATTTTTCTATTGATTTAATTCCTAGTTCAAGGTCCATATTGAATACCCCTTATAGAATAGACACTGCGGAATTAGTGGAACTGAAGAAACAAATTGAGGAATTGAGTAATAATGAGTTTTTTCCCAAGTGCTTCTATATGGGGAGAACCTATCCTTTTTGTTAAGAAGAAATATGAATCTATGAGGTTATGCATCGACTATAAGGAGATCAACGCTATAACAATAAAGAAAAAGTACCCCCTACCTCGCATTGATGATTTATATGAATAAATTCCTGGAGCTCAATATTTTTCAAAGATTGATCTTTGATCTGGATATCATCAGTTGTGCGTAAAAAAAGAAGACATTCCAAAGACAGCATTTCGAACCAGGTACTGGCATTTTGAGTTTATAGTAAGACCTTTTGGGCTGACTAATGCACCCTATGTTTTCATGGATCTAATGAATAGAGTTTTCAAGGAATATATTTATGAATTTTTAGAGGTATTTATTTATGATATCTTAGTATAATCCAATAACTAAAATATCATTAAAATCACTTTCAAAATATTCTAAAGACTCTTAGAAGAAATGAATTATATGGGATGTTTAGAAAGTGTAAATTCTGACTTCAAAAGATTTCTTTTCTTGGCCATAGTGTCTCTAAATATAGAATCTCTATTGAACCTTCAAATACCAAGGAAATCCAATAATGGAAAACACCAATAAGTATTACTAAGTTATGCAGTTTTATTGGTTTAGTAGGTTATTATCGACACTTCGTCCATAATTTTTCCCGATTGGCTAACCCATTAACCAAGATCACACGTAAAGGGTTAAATTTGTTTGAAAAAATGAGTGTGAAGAATGTTTTGAAGAACTGAAGAGAATATTAGTCAATTCTCTTATCCTGACTCTACCATCGGGGAATGATGGGTTTGTTATTTATAGTGATTCTTCAATGAAAATACTTGGTTGTGTCCTTATGCAGAATGATAGTGTTATTTATTATGCATCAAGACAACTAAAAATTCATGAAAAAAACTATCCTACTCATGATCTTGAGTTAGCAGCTCTAATATTTTCCTTGATGATATGGAGACACTATCTCTATGGTGAAAAAATGTGAGATATATACTGATTAAAAGAGTTTAAAGTATATTTTCTCAAAAAAAGAACTCAACATGAGGCAAAGGATATGACTTGAACTATTCAAAGATTAAGATTACACTATACACTGCCACTCAAGGAAGGAAAATAAGGTGGCAGATGCTTTGATCAGAAAGGATCATGGAGTTTTGAACTAGATGAGAGTTGAAAGGGATCCAATGTTCATGGATCCTATAAATATGGATATAGGAATAATAATGAAAGGTGAAACATTAATTATTTTTCAAATGGTTTCCGAAACATCTTTAACAGAAAGGATAAAAAGTTCTTAGAGTGATGATAAAGAGTTTCAAAATAAAATTAATGTTTTAAACGATGGGAGATTGATCAGATTTGAATATGAAGATGGGATTTTGAAATTTGGGAAGAGACATTGTGTTCCTGACATACCTGATCTAAAAAAGGAATTGTTTGATTATTCTAATAGATTCATTTTTTATATACACATTGGAAGCACTAAGATGTATAGGTATTTGAAGGAACATTTTTGGTGGGACAACATGAAGAGGGAGATTTCTGATTAAGTGTTAATATGTATGGTTTGTCAACAGGTGAAGGTTGGAAGTCAACATACTAGAGGATTCATACAACCTATTCCCATACTTGAGTGGAAATGGGATGATATTACCATAGATTTTTTCATGGGGATACCAAAGAATCCTTGAAGGAATGATGCAATATGGGTCATTGATTATCATCTTACAATGTTAGCACATTTTCATTCTATATGAGAAGATTTAACACTTGAACATTTAACAAGACTATATATTAACGAAGCTGTAAGACTTCATGGAGTATCCTTATCGATTGTTTCTGATCGTGATCACCATTTTTCATCAAGATTCTAGAAAAGTCTTCAAAATTCCCTGGATACTAAACTTTATTTGAGCACTGCCTACCACCCTCAAAATGATGGAAAATTATAACAGACTATTCAAACCATAGAAGATATGTTGAGATCTAGATCACTTGACTTTCAAGGTATGTGGGATTAATATTTTCCTTTGGTATAATTTTCCTATAACAATATCTTCAATTCAAGTATTCATATTGCACCATATGAAGCGTTATATGGAATGAAGTTTCGCACACAAACTTGTTGGGATGATGTTGGTGAAAGAAAACTCATAGACATAGAACTTGTTGAGGAAATAATTGAAAAGGTTAATATTATCCTAACACACATCAAAGCATCTCAAAGTAGGAAAAAGAGCTATGCCAATAACCGAAGGAAGGATTTGGAATTTGAAGTAGGAGATCAAGTTTTCTTAAAGGTATCTCCATGGAAGGGTGTTATACGACTAGGTTAGAAGGGTAAATTGAGTCCAAGGTACATCAAACCTTTCGAAATTTTAGAATGAATTGGAGTTGTAGCTTAGAATTTGGAAATGCCTCTACATCTCTCAAATGTTCATGACGTGTTCCATGTATTACTATTAAGAAAATACATGCCTAACCCAACACATGTACTCACATATTAAGAAATAGAACTAGAACCCGACATGCATTATTGTGAAGAGCCTATTATGATTCCTGATACCAGGGAACATGTGTTGATAAACCGGATGACTTGTCTGGTAAAAATTCTATGGAGAAACCATAAGATGGAAGAGGCAATGTGGGAACTAGAGGAACTTATGATGAAGAACCACCCAAATATTTTTGTGCAGTAGTATTCTAGAAATTTTGAGGATGAAATTCTTTAAAGGAGGGGAGAATATAACACCCCAAGCTTCCATGATTCATTTTCCTTTGAATAATACAATAGCCTGCGCTATACGCAACTTCGAGTTCTAGCACACAATGAAAAATAAAACTAGAGGTTTTAAAAAGCAATTATGAATAGTAATTCCCACTTTTTGATATTTTATAAATTTTATTTTTAAAAATGGACTTAATTTTTGGATTTGGAATATCAAAATTATCTTAGGGTGAATTTTTGGTATTTTTCTAAAAACTTTCTATTTTTGATGAATAGTGAAAAATATCGCATTATTGTTTAAAACTGGCATTTTATTTAAATTTAGTTTAATTAAAATAGATACATAGTACCTATATTAGATCAATATAATTCATTGGAGTCATTTTATAATAAAATTATATGTATAAAATTTTATTGGAGTTTTTACCCTCTTTTACCCACCTTCTAGGCACATTTGAAAATTTGTATAAAACGTAATTTTACCACATAAATAAATTGAATTTAAAAAATTTGAGAGACTCGGTTGACATTAGTAAGTAAAATTTGGTTTAATAAGATGAAAATATTTTTAGTGAATAGTAATTTTGACTTTTATTTACCACGGTTAAAAGTAAATAGGGTAATTAAAGGTAAAAATGATATTAGAATTACCCTGACACATGTCCAAATTATATTGGATAAGTTTATTTCAACTAAAATAAACCTTAGTAATAAAATATGATCCTTTTGGTTCACTTGGATTAGATTAGGAAATTTATTATCATTTTATTTAAAGAAGAGTTAAAAGTGTTTATTTCAAATTTTAGTAACTAAACCATTTTTAATATAGGGATACATATAAGTTAAATTAGACTATAAATATTGAATAGTAAGATAAAAATATTTACTACATAATGATATTTTATTTACAATTTTTACACATTAAATAATTTAATTTATTAATTACATAGTGATGATGTAGTAATTACCTTATTAACAAAATATTAAAAAAATTGATATTATAAATATCCAAATAAATGTAAATTGAGACTTTTGATGAATTAAGATAATTTTATAAGTTAATATTACATTTTATGGTTGATTAAATGAATTTATTTCTATGTAATCATGTTGTTATGACTTTAACAAAAATCAATTACTAAATAGTGTCAAAATTGACATAAATGAGTTTTAAAACAAATACTATATTATTGGATGATATAATATTCCTACAAATATAAGTTTCTGAAAAAGGACGTAAATAATGTTATATATATAAATAATTAAATAGATGGGGTTCTCTTGTCTATTTATAGTAAGTCTATTAACCATTTATTATAATAATACAAGAATACATGGTAAATGTTAATCTATTTAACCAAGAGTTAAATCTAAAATATGAGGTTAATATGGTGACCTAAACCTGTCTAGAACCTATTGGTTGAGATTATTTCGAACCATTCCCATCTTTGTCTCTAAATAAATCCTTTTTAATCCATTATAAACCTAAAATTATTGTATAATAAACTTATATTTCAAGCCTTTCCTAAAGTGACCCTCACCTCTCTTATAAAAGGGCACTTCCCCTTCTATCAAAATCACACCTCCAAAGCCATTGGCTCGGCCAATACCTACCAAAATATCCTCCCAAATTCTATCAATTCAACCTATAATCTTTAATTTTATAATAAATCCAACTTAAGGAGACTTTTTATCAAATCAAAATTAAGCAACTGAAGAAGAGATAATAATTTCATCGCCTTTTTAAAAGTTATTTACTTCTTCCAGTTCCTCTTTCTTTGTTGTTCCCATACCAAAATAATAAATTCAGTACCATATACAAAATTTTATGTTATTATAAATATGCTACAACCAAATTCATTATTCTATCCATCCCAGGAATGAAAAATTCACCATACATGCGTACGTACAACTTACCATCTCCACACTATGGTGAAGTTTGTTATTCAACACTTAATTTTTTGGATGGGTATAATAATTAGTATAACTAATTTAAATAATAAATATATAATGCTAATTATTCTGTATATATGATATAAAATCCAATTATATATGATTTCACCATCAAAAGAATGATATTGTCGCTCGTGCGTACGTTCGGATTACCGTCTCCACGAATGCGATTAGATTCATTCCCCATCATATCTATTCAAGACTAATTTTCATTTGATGATTAAAAATAATGTTTAGGAAAATAATATCATTCTGGATATGAATAAGATACATCCTATCCATAATAAAAATGACTTACATAACAAAAACAATATAAAGGAAAATGAATCAGTTAACACCTGAAACAATGATACTACTAAAATATAATTAAAAATGCAATATTAGAATATCATATATGATATCATATTTATGTATGTGGTTATTCTATAATTTAATAACAATTATTTTACCCTTATACAGTATTTTAAAGTACCATCTAACATATAAAAGTACAAGTGAAGGGTAAATTTTACAATCACTTAATTATTTGAGGTTGTTAATACGTAAGTATCTACTAGGACTTCTTTATCATCGACATCTATGTTCCTTAAAAATGTATTTCAAAACATTTTTAATATTTCCTATAAAATGGGTTAAAGTCATTTATACCCTTGTTTGACTTTTTATAAAATGTTTTGAAAGGAATCTTTCCGATATTTTTCACACAAGGTACTTTAAGACCTTTTTGAGAAATTAATGTAAGAATGTTTTATTTAACTTATATGTTAGGTGTGGATATTTTCCACCATTATAACACCTTCAAATTATACTTTAAAAGATTATAAGAATATTTTTAAAGTAAATAGTATATTTTATAATTATGTAACTTTTAAATTATTTTAAAATAGAAAGAGATATTTCTCTAAAATAGTTTTGATTTCATCTATGTCAACACCCTTTGATGGATTTTACACTTGTTTGAAGTTGGTTTATTATGATACAATCTTCCATATTTTATTGAAGGATTGTGATATGTTTGACTGTGGATGTATTATTTCTATACCATTCATGGTTTACGGTTAAATTATTAACATTTCATATTCTGGTTTTAATACAAATGTTTATGTTATGTTTCAACCTTTTCATAAAAGGAATGGATTGGACTTCGTAAGTGATGGGAGGATCCCACTATAGCTCCTCGATGCATCGATAGGTCTCATTAGAAAAACTAGTGTCTTGGAACAAGGACTTGACATAATCTTATTTGTAGTATTGGCACGAGGCCTTGACTATGTGGTTATGATTTTTGACTTTATTCATTCCATCATTATGAAATTGGCTATTGATATTGCTGGTGATTATTCGACTAGTATAATATCCATGTGAATAAGTAAATGGAATTATTTGATTTATATTTTCCACATTATGCTGATTTTTAAGTTTAAAATGCTTATGTTTTAGTATTATACATTGCCTTGAAATGTTTCTTCTTATTTATAAATTTTTTTGCTTTATTGTTATCCTCATTAAGCATCTAGCTCACCCCTTTCTTATGTTTTATTTTATCCAGGATTTGAAGAAGTATTTATGATTAATTTTCAGGAATATTCTAAGGGATAAGAGTGTGTTCAAAGGGGACACAATGATTTTGTTTTTCAATATTTCATGACGTAATGTAAAACTTATGTATGTATCTAGCACTTCCAAGGCTACTAAACTGATCGGTATTTCGTGGAATGATTCCAAGTATCATGCCAATGATATGTAATAATGCACCGAATCTGGGTAACTAGGGTCAGGGTGTTACATTTATCAATATAATGCCCATAATTTTTATATTTCATCTTCATCATTGGATCTATGAGTGAAGGTCTGGGACCATTATTGTTAATATTAGAGTAGGGTTTATATAACATTGCAGATTGTGATGTTTTCATATGAGTTTATCTTAAGAGTTACAAATTACATCATGGTTTTATGGTTATATGTTTGATCATAAGTTTGATTTCTTAGACACCCCTTTTCAGGTATTATGTAAATATATCTTAAAGTGATCAATGGTATTTTTTGGAGATGTTTTATTAGAATGAGGTGTATGTTCCCCTTCGGTTTAATGTGAATTATTATTTGAGGTTAAATAAACTTACATTAGTTTAATAATATTTCTGAACTTTAGGGTTTATAATATCTTTTATTTTGAAGTAATTATATGAATTTTTTAAATAATATATATTGGCATGGGATTGAAGAGTGATTCGGTGATAAATTGATTAATTATATTTCAAAAGAATATCGTTATGTTTTTCACCTTGACTGTTTAACGGTATGAGGTAACCATTGATGTTAGAAAACTCATTAATGTTGAGGTTATTGAGGATATTTTAGATATAAGGTAATTTATTTATAAAATGATTCAGTTTTATATTTGGGTATTAATGTTGAATTTTAATGTTTAATGTATTATTTATTCAAATTAAGGACTATTATTATTGGGAATTATTTTACCAAGTGCTATCAATTTTTATTTTGGTTAGTGTGTAATGAAAGTACTAATATATTTTTATCCCTTTTTATTGATATATGGTCTATTTAATATTTATATTATTTCTCCAAGAATGAAAAATTCATATTTAATTAATACTCATTATTTGGAATAAAAGATGATATAGTATAATAAGTTGATTGAAGGATAATTTTCGTGTAATTACATTTCTTTTATTCTTACAATACATACTAAAAGAATAAATTGACATTAGTTAAAGGAAATTTAAACAATAATGTTATCATTATACCTCTATATCTGATAAAGTAATGGCCTTTTAACCCATCTGAGATTTATGGTTTTTATATCCTTAAGTTTTCCATAATCATTCATTTTCATGAGATTAATGATCTATATCACTATCCACAATTATTTATACTTTTTTCCATGTATATAGCTTCAGTTTATGCTAAAGGTAACCTCTTTAGAAACCTAGTTATTTGATGACCTTTTATGAATGTTTCCATATTTTTAAGAGAATAATTTTTAACTCTATTTATGATCTTCATTTATAACAATGATATTTTAAAATTTCCATCCTTTTCTGAAAAAATATTAGAATTTTGAGAATATAATTTATCAAGGGGGGAGGATGTAATAGACCATGATTTTTAAATGAAGAAATTTATGTTTGATTGGGTATAAAATATAGAACCTAAATACTAGATGCTAATAAAACACCCCGAAAAATTATTATATATTTCTTTATAAATATATTTAGTTTCTTTGATAGATTTCATAAATCACAATACGAAATTTTAATCCTTCATGATATATAATTAATATTATTTTAAATATTAATTTTATAACCTAGTCATTAAATTGGTGGATAAAAAATATAAATTATTTATGAAATATATATATAATATCTTACTCAATATAAATTTATTTATATTTTCATAGTAAAAAATAAATCAGTTTTTTTTTAAAATTAATTTTGGTTATGAAAAAATATGGTATCTTAAAAAATATTATTTTTTTGAAATATTATAATTTATTTATATATATTTTATAAATCTTATTTCGTAAAATTATATTTATTTTTTAAATAACCATATAAAAAAAACAGATTGAAATTTTGTGATTTTTTAGAAAATTTTGACTTTTAAGGAATAATAAAAAATATCAATATAAATGAACCATTATGTTTTCTTTATTATTTCATGTAACTTATGAATTATTTATTTATATTTATTAAAAATAATTACTATTTAGTTAAACACATATTAGATTTTAGTATAATTTTATTTATAGGTTTCAAAATGACATTTTTTCAAAAACCTTTTTTAAAGTGAATAATGTTTATCATGATTAATTAATTTAAAACCCCTAATAATGATTGATTTAAATTAAATGTGTATAAAATATATCTATAAATATGAATTTATATTTATACAATTTTTATAATAGTTCATATAGTTAATATGAAATTATCTTTTACCTGAAAAATACACATGTTGAAAGAGCTCAACACCTCTTATCTCCTCTTAAAACCCTAAAAATAATTTGGATCAGCCATTAACTTCCCAAATAAATCTTTTAATTACCTTAAAATGAATTATATAATTTTTTTTGGATAAAAAATGAATCATAAAAAAACAATTTTTTAACTTTTTGAGGGTACCGTGACGATAGATTGTGCTTAAATAAGCATCCTAATTTATTTATTCTTCCACATCCTTAAAGTATTCTTTAATATGATGAAAAAATAATAATAGTAACTACCTTATAAATATATTTTATTAAATTAATGGAACAAACTAAATCTATATCCTATTCAATAAAATGGTAAATGAAATCCTCATTCATGTGTGTGGAGGACTACCACCAAAAAAACTGATGTCATTTATTTTTCATCATCACCTCTAATAGATTGTTATAATGATTAATTTAATGTATATGATGAAATTTTTAAAATTTTTATACTTATTTTTTTACTATATCATATAAGAATTAATATATTAAATTATTATGGGTATACGATAACATATCTCAAGTGTACATCAGAATACCACCTCACAAAGTGATGTGAAATGTTTCCCACTAATGCTCCCCTTTAGAGGTAATAAGGATAATGTTAATGATTATATGTCATATATATAAAAAATTATATTAATTAAATATTTATTATTCTTAAAATATAATATATCATTTTCATTATTACCTTTCCACTCATTAAAATGATAACGTTGTTCTTGCCTATATGTGGTCTACTACCTCTACAAAGATATGAGATTCATTTTTTTTCACCAAATAATATAGATGATAAAAAAATATATAGTTAAGGAAATTAAATATTATTTATTATAAAATGATAATTATATAATGGTAAAATAATACTTTCCTTCATTCCAAAATGATTATTGAAAAATGGATATGTTACTCATGTGTTTATACGCCCTACAGTCTCCATACCTGTAATGGTGTTCATTTTTCACGACCATCATTCATAATTGGATATAAAATTTTTATTTTCATTTAAATATTAAAAATAATTCATGTTTATTGTTCTGAATATTTTGAAATAGTGAACCCTTTGGTAATGGTTAAAACAGTAATGTTGTTTTGAAAGATTGAATCAAAATCCCACAAAACACCTGATGTGAAAATAACTGATTAAATATTTTATTATAAAATTAAAATGCAATGAAATTATTGATATAATAATAAGGTATTAATCACTAAATATGGTTATTAGAAAATCAAATAATTGGTAAATTCTTTGTATACATGAGTTAAAATACAATGATGGAGAGTGTAGACTTGGGGTAATAGATTTCATCTCAATTTACCTTTATTGAGGAATATTTTATTGTAATGAACAGCATAAATTTTATATAGTGTATATAATTTCCATTTTAGTGGTAATATCATAAATAATTTATACTTAATGGTATTTTAAATTTTAAAATGAATTATTTCATCCAATGAGTTTTGACTTGAAAAGTGTTAAGTTGTAATGAAATTTGCAACTCAATTTCCTTTCATTGGGTTACATTACTTATTCATTGTGTTTGATATTATATTATTATTTGTGTAATGTATTTAGTAATATTATTTAATTTAAACTTATTTTAAATTATTCATTATCTTCGTTTAAATGTGTTTAAAAGGAATTTTTTTAACATTTTCTAAAAGGGCCAATTTTGATGTGCTTTAAAAAATGTTTGATAAGAATATTATTTGTTGAAACTAAAATGATGAATGTATTTTATTGATTTAATTAATTTTTTAAAACCCACTTTTTATGTTTCAAATCATAACATTAGATAAAATAAAAAAATGTTTTCTAAAAATTTATTTCTTAAAATTGATTTTCAAAATTAAAATAGTATTTTATTCAATATTGTCTTAATGATATTTTAATATAATTTTAAATCATAAATTTCATAAAACTATGATGTTACATAAACTAAAATAAGTATATATTGTATTAATACCATAATTATTCTTTATTTTAATGGATTATGATATTTTCATTGAAACCATTTCATTTCCATAGTTTAATTAATCTATAAAATAACATTGATTGTCATTACTATTAAAAAGAATAGAATTATAACTATTTTATTAAGGAATGGTATATGGATATTATTGAATTTGATTAGGTGAACCTGATATATCTTATAAAAAGGGTTTAGTCGGGTCAAAAATCTTGGTTGATCAAAATATATATTATATGATTAGTGCACCCAAATAGAACTCGGTGATACCCTTATAGATTATATGATGGGTATACCCAGATAGCACCCAGAAATCCCAATAAACTTTATATAATGGGGGAGCCCAAAATAGAGACCAATACATTAGTTAAAGTTTATTGTATTAATAGTTAATAATGAGGAAGTTAGTATAAGGTTTCTATAGTGGATTTAACTAGGATTTTGTTATTTTTCTTATGGGTTTAATTCAAGTTATAATGAAAATATTTAAAGATACCAACAATATTTCTATACTTGTAATTCGATATCAGTGTTTTCATTGATCAAGATTGTTATCATATTGTTTAGGATTATTGATTTAGATGTATCTTTCCTTTTTAAATCCATATTCAATTTTTTCATGTTTTATGATCCATATATTGGTGTGTATGAATATAATTATGTTAGAGGCAAGAAAATTTATTACTCCATCAAAACATTAAACTCTTTTTATGATCATTGATGACATTAAATATTTTATACTTATCTATACCCTTAGTAATAATTTTATCTTACCCTTCTTATGTTTCATTTTCCAGAAGTTACCATGAATTATGTATAATGAATTATTTTTAGAAAGGTTTAATATTTATTATTTTGAAGTCCAATTAAGGAATATGAATTGATAGGTATTATTGAAAAATGATCACATTAATTAAAGTGTATTATATATCTTGTATTTTCTATTAATTCTACAAAATGCCTAACGTAAAAGGTCCATAGTTATGTAAGTGTTCCAAACTTTACTTTTGTTTTTATTCGTTTGGGATAGAATAATTCAATCACATTTAATGGAATCGAGCCTAAAATTTAATGATTATGTTTTAAACACCAGATCCAGATGTTCTGGTCCACGGTTTTTATAACTGTTATTAGAGAATTGTATAGGGAACATTGTAGATTTGGATGTTTTCATATGAGCTTATGTTAAGAGTTACAGATTCCGTCATGGGTTTATGTGTATAAGTTTGATCATACATTTAAAGTCCTGAACACCCCTTTTAAGATGTTATATAATTATATATTATAGTGATCAATGATATTTATGGGATACATTTTATTCGATTGAGGTATATGTAACCCTTAAGATTAATGTGATTTCTCATTTGATGATGATGAATGAGAATTATGATAATATAGAGAGGTTATATCTATTCAGTAGTGATGTTATCTATCATAAATCATAGGATCTATCAGGAAATATATTTCTCCCATGATCAAAAATTGAGTTAGTAGGCCACCTATATTGGTGTATGTTGTGAATGGATCGAATGGAGAACCATTCATAAGGATTAATGGTGATCTCTACTCTACAAAGAAGAGGAATACCAAGTTGTGTGGTCTCAAATTATTCTCAATGTAGGGGACCTACATATCCTTCTTACTCACAATTTATTTATTCACAAGGGTATGATTCTCACCTATTTAAATGGGAAAAGGTAGGATATTGTGTCATTAAGTATTGATCTAATCACCTATCTGTTAGTGATGATAAATCAAGGTCAAAGAGAGAAAATCCACACTACATGAGAAGGTCGGTGTGCAATGTGAGGGTATCTCATCCTAAGGCATCATTGGTTCACTACATGGAGTGTGTGACAGTGGTAGTGATGCCTATAAGTAAAGTTTCAAGCTAGTGGTGGGCTATCTATGACTTTCACGAGGAGAAACTGGGAAGTACTCAAATGTAGGTTTTCTTGATGAAGGAGATTAACAGCCTGGAATAGATAGAGGGAATGTGACTGGGCTTCTATCAGTGAGACATTTCAGTGATGATGTGAACATGGTAGACTAATGTGATATGACCATTGGAGGAATGAGACCTCCGGATAAGCTTCCATGATGTGAACAGGTTACCTAGAGCCACATGATGACTGTGATCAAGCTTTGTGGTTCATGGATTTATGTCTGTTGTTGTGATTTGCAGTAATTGTGGGAAAATGTAGGCCTTAGGTGTGTATTTTTAGGGTAGGTATATATTTATTATGGTCGGGGATTTTTATTTTATTATGCATGGTATTGGTTTTCAACATTTTTGTTTTATGGTGCTTTATGTGCCATATGTTTACATCGATGATTCTATACTTTTATTTTCCTTAATAAAAATTTATGACTGAGTATTCTCTAATCTTGAAAATTCTTAGTATTATTTTATTAATAATAATAATAATTTTTTAGATATATGTTTATTAGTGTTGGTAAACTATAGTGTTTATTTTACCATTGATGTTGAGATCATTAGGGGAACACATGATTCATCATATATATAACCAGGAGATTATAGAGCGATTTAGTGACTAAGTGATTAATATTATTTGATAATAATATTGTTATATATTTTGGATTATAAGTGGAAAGTAATGATATAATATTTTAGGTAAAAATAATCATTTATTATGAGTTTTTTAAAGTAAGTTGGGATACATACGATCATTTATTTATGAAATGATTAAGATTGATCATTTGGTATTACTGTTAAATTTTAAAGATTAATGTATTATTACATCATATTAAGGATTTTAAATGTTGGAAACTATATTACATTATGTAATCCATTTTTTTATTTAATGTATAACCTATGAGGAATATATTTTTATCTCTTTTATGAACATGCGGTCCTTTAAAGATGTCTTCTAGTTCTTTAATAATGAAAAATTCATCTTGAATACTCATTATTTTGATCATAAGATGATATTCTGGATGTCAACGATTAAGGTAAAATTTTTAGTTATGTAAATTTTCATTAATCCTATTATAGATAGGTAAAGAATTCCTCAACTCTAGGAAAAGTATATTAAAACAAAAATGTTACCATATTACCTTAATATATAAAAAATTAATGTCCTTTTAACTAATTAGAGATTTATGGTATCTTGGTAATTAAATTTCACTTGGTCATTCACTTTTATTAGTTAAATTATCTCTATCACTCTCTATAAATTGTTATTCTTTTATTCCATTTCGATATCTTCACTTTCCACTAATATTCTCTTATGTGGAAACCTAGTTTTGTGAATAAATTTTTATTTAACATTATATAAATTTAATAGAATGTTTTATTAACTACATTTATGATTTGAGTTTATAAAAAAAATTATCTTCAAATTCCCAAATATTTTATTACATAGATAATTTTCAAAATGGTTAAGATGTAATTTATTAAAGGGGGAAGAATGTAACAACACATGAATTATAATATAATAAAATTATGTTCGGTAGTATATATAAAACACATAAAAAATATTATATGAGAATATACCACCATCATAAAATATTTTATATTACTTTATAAATAAATTTAATTTTTGTATATCATCCATAACATGCCACACCTAATTTCAACGAACCATGATATGCAAATAATATTATTTAAAATATGACCACTATAACCTAGACATTAAATAGGTTGGTATAAAAAATGTAAAATTATTTATGAAATATATATATATATATATTTACTTATAAATATATATTTATTTCAAAATGACTATTAAATAATCAATAAATATTTAGTAATGAAATTCTATTCATAAAAAATAATTTTTCATCAAAAAATATTTTTTCTTTTTTGTGAGAAAATATTATAATTTAATTATATATAATTTTAAAATTAATGTGATAAAATAATTTTAATTTTTAAAAAAATCATTTCAAAATAATATTTATGTAAAATTTTCATTTTTTTGAAGAAATATTTAGTTTTCAGTAAATAGTACAAAAATATGATTTTTTAAAACTATAATTTATTTTTAATAACTTAAGTAATTTGATAGACCCAATATGATTTTTAATGGTTTTAGTTAAATAATGTATAATTTATTTTTATTTAGTCTAATTAATTAATTTAGATACATTATTATATTCGTTTTTAGTACAAGTTTGTTTTTGGTTTTAAACGGGTTTTCAAAAAACATATTTAAATTGAATAATGTTTCTAAATTTTAATTAATTAAAACAACCCCTAATCAATAATGATTTTAATAAAATATATAGAATATATATAAATATATATTTATTTTAATTCATACAATGCTTATCACAAGTCATAGAGTTAATAAGAAATAATCTTTTACTTGAAAATTCAAATTCATGAAATAAATATTTTTCATCCTAACCATGGGTTTTTTTAAATTAAATTCTACTAATATATGAATTAATTTTTTTTAAAATTGATTCCTTGTTTTTAATAATAATGAATTATATTGTATAATATAGTCATCTTTATTTTTTACCGTATTGAGTAGTTAAAATATTAAAACATAATTATCGTAGTTAAGGTAAAAGTATATTTACCTCATGATTAAACTAAAATTAAAATGGTTAAAATAATAGAAAAACATGTATAAAATATATATAATAGACATATTTTGAACTTATCATGTATAATTATAAAAAATGATCAATTTTGGAAGCTTTTTTATTTTGAATATTTTGGTTATATATTTTTCTTCTCTAAAATTATAAGTATTTTATTTAACTCACGTAGAAAAGGCCACCCATATCCTCTCCAAATAGATTCATCAAATCCCTTTGGCTCAAAAAAATACCTTCCCAATTAACTTACATAAATCCTAAAACACATCCTACATCACTATTTATATTTATTAATATAATATGATAATACATTTAGTTCTTACCTAATAAGGTTGTTCGAAGAAGTGGTATCATTCTTAATTGAGAATCTTTATTTAATTTCACTCCTACCTCCAAAAACTATTATTCAATTGTGTTGATATAACACAAAAACATATATCAAATTTACTGATATTTTATTATGTTATTATTATAATCAAAATATTCCTCCTATTATATCAACGGGAAAATAATTCACTGTTCATGTGTATAGGGGACAACCAACTTGCGAACCAGTGTTATTTGTTTTACATCATTTCCTCTCACAACATGTTATAAATATTGATTTAAATTTATATATATATATATATAGGTGTGTGTGTGTGTGTGTGATTTTTTTTACATATTTATAATTCTATAATCATTATATCACATATATCTCCTTTTTTCCATTCTATTATGGATATTATAATGTCTCACATTTGTACGACAAACTACCACATCGCAAAGTGATGTGATGTATTTTTCAATAATTATTTCCATGGCATTTGATATGTATAACATTTATGAATGTATGTGATATATATGACCTAATTATGATATTAAGGAAATAATTATCATTATTAAATGATAATATATCAATTTATTTCTTAACTTTCCACTAACTACAAATGATAATGTCGTTCCTGTGTACATTTCTACTACTACCAGCCCAATGAGATGAAATTATTTTTTATCACCACATCACATACGTGAAATATATAAGTACATTAAATTAAAAAATATTATATTTATGTTATTATGGTATTTATCTAAACATAAAACAAAACCATTTTTTATTCAATAATTATCATTTAACAATTAAAATGATACTCATGTAGAGGTATAGCCTACTATCTCCATGATTGTAACGTTGGTCATTTTTCATAACCTTATTTCATGATTTTTAAGTATAATTTATATATGAATATTATATATATATAATGATTATTATTCTATATATATTGAAATAATGACCTCTTTTCTTGTAGTCAACACTCTCATGTAATTTTAAAACAATGAATTGAATATCCTCAAAACAACCAATGTGGGCATAACTGATTAAATATTAAAATATGTAATTGAAAATAAATAAAATAAATAGATTAATTATAAGGTATTATTCATACAAATTATTTATTTTTATATAAAATAATTCATATTTTATTATTATAGAGAAGTAAAAAAAAGACACATAAAGAGTTCAGACATGGGGTAAATGACATCATCCCAATTTTCATTCATTGTGGAATATTATAATGTTATGAAAAAAATTAATTTTTTCTGGGGTCTAATCTACCCATTTATCATGTAATATCATGAATCATCCTAAAAATGTTATTTTATGTTCCAATTTTATTTATTTAAACTTGGGTATTTGACATGAAAATTATCATATGGTAAATAATTTGATATCTCAATTTCTTTTCATTCAGTTGTATTAGTTCATAATTGTTTTTTGAAATTGTAAGATCATGTGTGTAATGAATTTTTATTATCTTATTATATTTCAAAACCATAGTTATATTTATTTTAATTTTATACAAATAATTAATTCATTGATTAATCCTTACTTCCAGGTTATGTTCACTATAAGGGGGGATCACCTCAAAATGACTTCTTTTGAAAATAATCTTATGTTACACACCTATATTATTCTATGACTTATATAAAATAACCACTAAATATTCTATATCCTGAATATAATTATTTTTATGATTTTTAATGTTCAATTTTATGTTATTATTTCTATGTTATTATGATTTAAGATCCATAAATGAGGAAAAGAATTTATATTACAACATTATTTTTAAATTGGGATTATTTATACTTGAATTTTGATTGAGGGGAATTATCAAACATATAACCATAAAACCATGATGTAATTTGTAACTCTTAAGATAAACTCATATGAAAACATCACAATCTGCAATGTTATATAAACCCTACTCTAATATTAACAATAATGGTCCCATACCTTCACTCATAATATTTATGAACTTTAGGGTTTATAATATCTTTTATTTTGAAGTAATTATATGAATTTTTTAAATAATATATATTGGCATGGGATTGAAGAGTGATTCAGTGATAAATTGATTAATTCTATTTCAAAAGAATATCGTTATGTTTTTCACCTTGACTGTTTAATGGTATGAGGTAACCATTGATGTTAGAAAACTCATTAATGTTGAGGTTATTGAGGATATTTTAGATATAAGGTAATTTATTTATAAAATGATTCAGTTTTATATTTGGGTATTAATGTTGAATTTTAATGTTTAATGTATTATTTATTCAAATTAAGGACTATTATTGTTGGGAATTATTTTACCAAGTGCTATCAATTTTTATTTTGGTTAGTGTGTAATGAAAGTACTAATATATTTTTATCCCTTTTTATTGATATATGGTCTATTTAATATTTATTTTATTTCTCCAAGAATGAAAAATTCATATTTAATTAATACTCATTATTTGGAACAAAAGATGATATTGTATAATAAGTTGGTTGAAGAATAATTTTCGTGTAATTACATTTCTTTTATTCTTACAATACATACTAAAAGAATAAATTGACACTAGTTAAAGGAAATTTAAACAATAATGTTATCATTATACCTCTATATCTGATAAAGTAATGGCCTTTTAACCCATCTGAGATTTATGGTTTTTATATCCTTAAGTTTTCCATAATCATTCATTTTCATGAGATTAATGATCTATATCACTATCCATAATTATTTATACTTTTTTCCATGTATATAGCTTCAGTTTATGCTAAAGGTAACCTCTTTAGAAACCTAGTTATTTGATGACCTTTTATGAATGTTTCCATATTTTTAAGAGAATAATTTTTAACTCTATTTATGATCTTCATTTATAACAATGATATTTTAAAATTTCCATCCTTTTCTGAAAAAATATTAGAATTTTGAGAATATAATTTATCAAAGGGGGAGGATGTAATAGACCATGATTTTTAAATGAAGAAATTTATGTTTGATTGGGTATAAAATATAGAACCTAAATACTAGATGCTAATAAAACACACCTATAAATTATTATATATTTCTTTATAAATATATTTAGTTTCTTTGATAGATTTCATAAATCACAATACGAAATTTTGATCCTTCGTGATATATAATTAATATTATTTTAAATATTAATTTTATAACCAAGTCATTAAATTGGTGGATAAAAAATATTAATTATTTATGAAATATATATATAATATCTTACTCAATATAAATTTATTTATATTTTCATAGTAAAAAATAAATCAGTTTTTTTAAAATTAATTTTGGTTATGAAAAATTATGGTATCTTAAAAAATATTATTTTTTGGAAATATTATAATTTATTTATATATATTTTATAAAACTTATTTCGTAAAATTATATTTATTTTTTAAATAACCATATAAAAAAAACAGATTGAAATTTTGTGATTTTTTAGAAAATTTTGACTTTTAAGGAATAATAAAAAATATCAATATAAATGAACCATTATGTTTTCTTTATTATTTCATGTAACTTATGAATAATTTATTTATATTTATTAAAAATAATTACTATTTAGTTAAACACATATTAGATTTTAGTATAATTTTATTTATAGGTTTCAAAATGACATTTTTTCAAAAACCTTTTTTAAAGTGAATAATGTTTATCATGATTAATTAATTTAAAACCCCTAATAATGATTGATTTAAATTAAATGTGTATAAAATATATCTATAAATATGCATTTATATTCATAAAATTTTTATAATAGTTCATATAGTTAATATGAAATTATCTATTACTTGAAAAATACACATGTTGAAAGAGCTCACCACCTCTTATCTCCTCTTAAAACCCTAAAAATAATTTGGATCAGCCATTAACTTACCAAATAAATCTTTTAATTACCTTAAAATGAATTATATAATTTTTTTGGATAAAAAATGAATCATAAAAAAACAATTTTTTAACTTTTTAAGGCTATAGTGATGATAAATTGTGCTTAAATGAGCATCCTAATTTATTTATTCTTCCACATCCTTAAAGTATTCTTTAATATGATGAAAAAATAATAATAGTAACTACCTTATAAATATATTTTATTAAATTAATGGAACAAACTAAATCTATATCCTATTCAATAAAATGGTAAATGAAATCCTCATTCATGTGTGTGGAGGACTACCACCAAAAAAACTGATGTCATTTATTTTTCATCATCACCTCTAATAGATTGTTATAATGATTAATTTAATGTATACGATGAAATTTTTAAAAATTTTATACTTATTTTTTTACTATATCATATAAGAATTAATATATTAAATTATTATGGGTGTACGATAACATATCTCAAGTGTACATCAGAATACCACCTCACAAAGTGATGTGAAATGTTTCCCACTAATGCTCCCCTTTAGAGGTAATAAGGATAATGTTAATGAATATATGTCATATATATAAAAAATTATATTAATTAAATATTTATTATTCTTAAAATATAATATATCATTTTCATTATTACCTTTCCAATCATTAAAATGATAACGTTGTTCTTGCCTATATGTGGTCTACTACCTCTACAAAGATATGAGATTCATTTTTTTTCACCAAATAATATAGATGATAAAAAAATATATAGTTAAGGAAATTAAATATTATTTATTATAAAATGATAATTATATAATGGTAAAATAATACTTTCCTTCATTCCAAAATGATTATTGAAAATGGATATGTTACTCATGTGTTTATATGCCCTACAGTCTCCATACCTGTAATGGTGTTCATTTTTCACGACCATCATTCATAATTGGATATAAAATTTTTATTTTCATTTAAATATTAAAAACAATTCATGTTTATTGTTCTGAATATTTTGAAATAGTGAACCCTTTGGTAATGGTTAAAACAGTAATGTTGTTTTGAAAGATTGAATCAAAATCCCACAAAACACCTGATGTGAAAATAACTGATTAAATATTTTATTATAAAATTAAAATGCAATGAAATTATTGATATAATAATAAGGTATTAATCACTAAATATGGTTATTAGAAAATCAAATAATTGGTAAATTCTTTGTATACATGAGTTAAAATACAATGATGGAGAGTGTAGACTTGGGTAATAGATTTCATCTCAATTTACCTTTATTGAGGAATATTTTATTGTAATGAACAACATAAATTTTATATGGTGTATATAATTTCCATTTTAGTGGTAATATCATAAATAATTTATACTTAATGGTATTTTAAATTTTAAAATGAATTATTTCATCCAATGAGTTTTGACTTGAAAAGTGTTAAGTTGTAATGAAATTTTCAACTCAATTTCATTTCATTGGGTTACATTACTTATTCATTGTGTTTGATATTATATTATTATTTGTGTAATGTATTTAGTAATATTATTTAATTTAAACTTATTTTAAATTATTCATTATCTTCGTTTAAATGTGTTTAAAAGGAATTTTTTTAACATTTTCTAAAAGGGCCAATTTTGATGTGCTTTAAAAAATGTTTGATAAGAATATTATTTGTTGAAACTAAAATGATGAATGTATTTTATTGATTTAATTAATTTTTTAAAACCCACTTTTTATGTTTCAAATCATAACATTAGATAAAATAAAAAAATGTTTTCTGAAAATTTATTTCTTAAAATTGATTTTCAAAATTAAAATATTATTTTATTCAATATTGTCTTAATGATATTTTAATATAATTTTAAATCATAAATTTCATAAAACTATGATGTTACATAAACTAAAATAAGTATATATTGTATTAATACCATAATTATTCTTTCTTTTAATGGATTATGATATTTTCATTGAAACCATTTCATTTCCATAGTTTAATTAATCTAGAAAATAACATTGATTGTCATTACTATTAAAAAGAATAGAATTATAACTATTTTATTAAGGAATTGTATATGGATATTATTGAATTTGATTAGGTGAGCCTGATATATCTTATAAAAAGGGTTTAGTCGGGTCATAAATCTTGGTTGATCAAAATATATATTATATGATTAGTGAACCCAAATAGAACTCGGTGATACCCTTATAGATTATATGATGGGTATACCCAGATAGCACCCAGAAATCCCAATAAACTTTATATAATGGGGGAGCCAAAAATAGAGTCCAATACATTAGTTAAAGTTTATTGTATTAATAGTTAATAATGAGGAAGTTAGTATAAGGTTTCTATAGTGGATTTAACTAGGATTTAGTTATTTTTCTTATGGGTTTAATTCAAGTTATAATGAAAATATTTAAAGATACCAACAATATTTCTATACTTGTAATGCGATATCAGTGTTTTCATTGATCAAGATTGTTATCATATTGATTAGGATTATTGATTTAGATGTATCTTTCCTTTTTAAATCCATATTCAATTTTTTCATGTTTTATGATCCATATATTGGTGTGTATGAATATAATTATGTTATAGTCAAGAAAATTTATTACTCCATCAAAACATTATACTCTTTTTATGATCATTGATGACATTAAATATTTTATACTTATCTATACCCTTAGTAATAATTTTATCTTACCCTTCTTATGTTTCATTTTCCAGAAGTTACCATGAATTATGTATAATGAATTATTTTTAGAAAGGTTTAATATTTATGATTTTGAAGTCCAATTAATGAATATGAATTGATAGGTATTATTGAAAAATACTCACATTAATTAAAGTGTATTATATATCTTGTATTTTCTATTAATTCTACAAAATGCCTAACGTAAAAGGTCCATAGTTATGTAAGTGTTCCAAACTTTACTTTTGTTTTTATTCGTTTGGGATAGAATAATTCAATCACATTTAATGGAATTGAGACTAAAATTTAATGATTATGTTTTAAACACCAGATCCAGAAGTTCTGGTCCACGGTTTTTATAACTGGTATTAGAGAATTGTATAGGGAACATTGTAGATTTGGATGTTTTCATATGAGCTTATGTTAAGAGTTACAGATTCCGTCATGGGTTTATGTGTATAAGTTTGATCATACATTTAAAGTCCCGAACACCCCTTTTAAGATGTTATATAATTATATATTATAGTGATCAATGATATTTATGGGATACATTTTATTCGATTGAGGTATATGTAACCCTTAAGATTAATGTGATTTCTTATTTGATGATGATGAATGAGAATTATGCTAATATAGAGAGGTTATATCTATTCAGTAGTGAGGTTATCTGTCATAAATCATAGGATCTCTCAGGAAATATATTTCTCCCATGATCAAAAATTGAGTTAGTAGGCCACCTATATTGGTGTATGTTGTGAATGGATCGAATGGAGAACCATTCATAAGGATTAATGGCGATCTCTACTCTACAAAGAAGAGGAATACCAAGTTGTGTGGTCTCAAATTATTCTCAATGTAGGGGACCTACATATCCTTCTTACTCACAATTTATTTATTCACAAGGGTATGATTCTCACCTATTTAAATGGGAAAAGGTAGGATATTGTGTCATTAAGTATTGATCTATCACCTATCTGTTAGTGATGATAAATCAAGGTCAAAGAGAGAAAATCCACACTACATGAGAAGGTCGGTGTGCAATGTGAGGGTATCTCATCCTAAGGCATCATTGGTTCACTACATGGAGTGTGTGACAGTAGTAGTGATGCCTATAAGTAAAGTTTCAAGCTAGTGGTGGGCTATCTATGACTTTCACGAGGAGAAACTGTGAAGTACTCAAATGTAGGTTTTCTTGATGAAGGAGATTAACAGCCTGGAATAGATAGAGGGAATGTGACTGGGCTTCTATCAGTGAGACATTTCAGTGATGATGTGAACATGATAGACTAATGTGATATGACCTTTGGAGGAATGAGACCTCCGGATAAGCTTCCATGATGTGAACAGGTTACCTAGAGCCACATGATGACTGTGATCAAGCTTTGTGGTTCACAGATTTATGTTTGTTGTTGTGATTTGCAGTAATTGTGGGAAAATGTAGGCCTTAGGTGTGTATTTTTAGGGTAGGTATATATTTATTATAGTTGGGGATTTTTATTTTATTATGCATGGTATTGGTTTTCAACATTTTTGTTTTATGGTGCTTTATGTTCCATATGTTTACATCGATGATTATATAGTTTTATTTTCCTTAATAAAAATTTATGACTGAGTATTCTCTAATCTTGAAAATTCTTAGTATTATTTTATTAATAATAATAATAATTTTTTAGATATATGTTTATTAGTGTTGGTAAATAATAATGTTTATTATACCATTGATGTTGAGGTCATTAGGGGAACACATGATTCATCATATATATAACCAGGAGATTATAGAGCGATTTAGTGACTAAGTGATTAATATTATTTGATAATAATATTGTTATATATTTTGGATTATAAGTGGAAAGTAATGATATAATTTTTTAGGTAAAAATAATCATTTATTATGAGTTTTTTGAAGTAAGTTGGGATACATACGATCATTTATTTATGAAATGATTTATATTGATCATTTGGTATTACTGTTAAATTTTAAAGATTAATGTACTATTCCATCATATTAAGGATTTTAAATGTTGGAAACTATATTACATTATGTAATCCATTTTTTTATTTAATGTATAACCTATGAGGAATATATTTTTATCTCTTTTATGAACATGCGGTCCTTTAAAGATGTCTTCTAGTTCTTTAATAATGAAAAATTCATCTTGAATACTCATTATTTTGATCATAAGATGATATTCCGGATGTCAACGATTAAGGTAAAATTTTTAGTTATGTAAATTTTCATTAATCCTATTATAGATAGGTAAAGAATTCCTCAACTCTAGGAAAAGTATATTAAAACAAAAATGTTACCATATTACCCTAATATATAAAAAATTAATGTCCTTTTAACTAATTAGAGATTTATGGTATCTTGGTAATTAAATTTCACTTGGTCATTCACTTTCATTAGTTAAATTATCTCTATCACTCTCTATAAATTGTTATTCTTTTATTCCATTTCGATATCTTCACTTTCCACTAATATTCTCTTATGTGGAAACCTAGTTTTGTGAATAAATTTTTATTTAACATTATATAAATTTAATATAATGTTTTATTAACTACATTTATGATTTGAGTTTATAAAAAAAATTATCTTCAAATTCCCAAATATTTTATTACATAGATAATTTTCAAAATGGTTAAGATGTAATTTATTAAAGGGGGAAGAATGTAACAACACATGAATAATAATATAATAAAATTATGTTCGGTAGTATATATAAAACACATAAAAAATATTATATGAGAATATACCACCATCATAAAATATTGTATATTACTTTATAAATAAATTTAATTTTTTTATATCATCCATAACATGCCACACCTAATTTTAACGAACCATTATATGCAAATAATATTATTTAAAATATGACCACTATAACCTAGACATTAAATAGGTTGGTATAAAAAATGTAAAATTATTTATGAAATATATATACATATATATATATATATTTACTTCTAAATATATATTTATTTCAAAATGACTATTAAATAATCAATAAATATTTAGTAATGTAATTCTATTCATAAAAAATAATTTTTCTTCAAAAAATATTTTTTCCTTTTTGTGAGAAAATATAATAATTTAATTATATATAATTTGAAAATTAATGTGATAAAATAATTTTAATTTTTAAAAAAATCATTTCAAAATAATATTTATGTAAAATTTTCATTTTTTTGAAGAAATATTTAGTTTTCATAAAATAGTACAAAAATATGATTTTTTAAAACTATAATTTATTTTTAATAACTTAAGTAATTTGATAGACCTAATATGATTTTTAATGGTTTTAGTTAAATAATGTATAATTTATTTTTATTTAGTCCAATTAATTAATTTAGATACATTATTATATTCATTTTTAGTACAAGTTTGTTTTTGGTTTTAAACGGGTTTTCAAAAAACATATTTAAATTGAATAATATTTCTAAATTTTAATTAATTAAAACAACCCCTAATCAATAATGATTTTAATAAAATATATAGAATATATATAAATATATATTTATTTTAATTCATACAATGCTTATCACAAGTCATGGAGTTAATAAGAAATAATCTTTTACTTGAAAATTCCAATTCAAGAAATAAATATTTTTCATCATAACCATGGGTTTTTTTTAAATTAAATTCTACTAATATATGAATTAATTTTTTTAAAATTGATTCCTTGTTTTTAATAATAATGAATTATATTGTATAATATAGTCATCTTTATTTTTTACCGTATTGAGTAGTTAAAATATTAAAACATAATTATCGTAGTTAAGGTAAAAGTATATTTACCTCATGATTAAACTAAAATGAAAATGGTTAAAATAATAGAAAAACATGTATAAAATATATATAATAGGCATATCTTGAACTTATCATGTATAATTATAAAAAATGATCAATTTTGGAAGCTTTTTTATTTTGAATATTTTGGTTATATATTTTTCTTCTCTAAAATTATAAGTATTTTATTTAACTCACGTAGAGAAGGCCACCCATATCCTCTCCAAATAGATTCATCAAATCCCTTTGGCTCAAAAAAATACCTTCCCAATTAACTTACATAAATCCTAAAACACAACCTACATCACTATTTATATTTATTAATATAATATGATAATACATTTAGTTCTTACCTAATAAGGTTGTTCGAAGACGTGGTATCATTCTTAATTGAGAATCTTTATTTAATTTCACTCCTACCTCCGAAAACTATTATTCAATTATGTTGATATAACACAAAAACATATATCAAATTTACTGATATTTTATTATGTTATTATTATAATCAAAATATTCCTCCTATTATATCAACGGGAAAATAATTCACTGTTCATGTGTATAGGGTACAACCAACTTGCGAACCAGTGTCATTTGTTTTACATCATTTCCTCTCACAACATGTTATAAATATTGATTTAAATATATATATATATATATAGGTGTGTGTGTGTGTGTGTGATTTTTTTTACATATTTATAATTCTATAATCATTATATCACATATATCTCCTTTTTTCCATTCTATTAGGGATATTATAATGTCTCACATTTGTACGACAAACTACCACCTCGCAAAGTGATGTGATGTATTTTTCAATAATGATTTCCATGGCATTTGATATGTATAACATTTATGAATGTATGTAATATATATGACCTAATTATGATATTAAGGAAATAATTATCATTATTAAATGATAATATATCAATTTCTTTCTTAACTTTCCACTAACTACAAATGATAATGTCGTTCCTGTGTACATTTCTACTACTGCCAGCCCAATGAGATGAAATTATTTTTTATCACCACATCACATATGTGAAATATATAAGTACATTAAATTAAAAAATATTATATTTATGTTATTATGGTATTTATCTAAACATAAAACAAAACCAATTTTTATTCAATAATTATCATTTAACAATTAAAATGATACTCATGTAGAGGTATAGCCTACCATCTCTATGATTGTAACGTTGGTCATTTTTCATAACCTTATTTCATGATTTTAAGTATAATTTATATATGAATATTATATATATATATAATGATTATTATTCTATATATATTGAAATAATGACCTCTTTTCTTGTAGTCAACACTCTCATGTCATTTTAAAACAATGAATTGAATATCCTCAAAACAACCAATGTGGGCATAACTGATTAAATATTAAAATATGTAATTGAAAATAAATAAAATAAATAGATTAATTATAAGGTATTATTCATATAAATTATTTATTTTTATATAAAATAATTCATATTATATTATTATAGAGAATTAAAAAAAAGACACGTAAAGAGTTCGGACATGGGGTAAAGGACATCATCCCAATTTTCATTCATTGTGGAATATTATAATGTTATGAAAAACATTAATTTTATCTGGGGTCTAATCTACCCATTTATCATGTAATATCATGAATCATCCTAAAAATGTTATTTTATGTTCCAATTTTATTTATTTAAACTTGGGTATTTGACATGAAAATTATCATATGGTAAATAATTTGATATCTCAATTTCTTTTCATTCAGTTGTATTAGTTCATAATTGTTTTTTGAAATTGTAAGATCATGTGTGTAATGAATTTTTATTATCTTATTATATTTCAAAACCATAGTTATATTTATTTTAATTTTATACAAATAATTAATTCATTGATTAATCCTTACTTCCAGGTTATGTTCACTATAAGGGGGGATCACCTCAAAATGACTTCTTTTGAAAATAATCTTATGTTACACACCTATATTATTCTATGACTTATATAAAATAACCACTAAATATTCTATATCCTGAATATAATTATTTTTATGATTTTTAATGTTCAATTTTAGGTTATTATTTCAACGTTATTATGATTTAAGATCCATAAATGAGGAAAAGAATTTATATTACAACATTATTTTTAAATTGGGATTATTTATACTTGAATTTTGATTGAGGGGAATTATTTGATCAAATTGTAGTATTCCCATTTAATTTTTTTCTCCAGTATTTATTCACTTAATTTTCATGTAATAGTTTCAATTGTACACTCTTTGGTACATAATGTTAATAAGAAAAGGTTTTTAGGAAAATTCTTCTTTATTTTTACTTTTTTTAAAATTTATTTTCTTCCAAATACATGATTTATAAAATTTTTTCAATGTTTTTTATAAAAAATAAATTATTTCCTAAAGTTATATTACCTGATGTTTTACTTTCTTTTAAAAAAATTTAAAAGTAATTTTTATAGTTTATCCAAAATTATCACATTTGACAATATTTACAGAATATTTTAAAATAATGTTTATTTTTAACATTTAAAACATGAATGGATTTTCCCACCATCATGAAAACTCAATGTTTTATATCTTATTTTTTATGTTTCAAATTTTATTTTTGGACAAAATGATATTCAAAACCTTTTTTTATTTTTTAAATAGTTAATTTCAACATCAAGAGTATATTTTCCTCAAGAATGTTTTTAAATTATTTTTTATTGGTATTAAAATTCATCTATGTCAACTAATATTGATGTTATATACTCTAAACTGGGGTTATTTTTTCTTAATACCATACTTTTTTTTATTTTGGAGGCACTCTGATATTCTGCAGGAACCCATATCATTTTTACAGGTTAATCGAGCTGTGAAAGAACATTGATGATTTATATGACTGAAATGTGAATGATATTAAATTTTTTATTTATGAATTGTACATTTAAATTATTTATAATGAAAGGGTGATCCTGATACAACTTATAAAAATAGTTGAAACCTAGTATAGATCATAGGTGAGCCAGATATAGCTTATTCTATGGGTTCACCCAAATAGAACCGAGTGATCTTGATATGGATTACATGATGAGTGAACCCAGATAACATCTGGAAATCCTGATACATCTTATAAAATGTGTGAATCCATATTATACTCTATTTATATGTGTAATGATCATTATTTAAAATTTAATATTGAGGGAGTTGTGCAATGTTTTATCAAATGTATTTAACTAGACTACATTTATTTCTAAAATGAGTTCTACATGGGCTATATGTAAAATTATCCATGATACCCACACATTTTGGTTATGATTTATAAGGGATATAAATGTTTCCCTTCATCAAGAATTATATCACATGGTTCATAATTTTTGATTCTGATGAATCATTCAATTTTAATGCATTATTCCATGTTTTCATGATTGATGATCTGAGTATTTGTGGGTATAAATATTATTATGTTACATTGATACACATTAATTATGCCATGATATACTAATGCTCTTGTTTTTCTCACTAATAAAAATCATTTTAAATTATAAATATTAGTTAAAATTATTTATTCCCACTTATCATAAATTTTCAAATAAATATATTTTGTATGATAAAATATATATTGATCTAAAAGAATTTATATGTACTGAGTTGAAAATTTTAGATTTCATTAAAATAAATTAATCTCAAAACTATCACAGTACTATATAATTCAAAATTTTATTATCATTAAAAAAAGTAAAAATTTAATATTATTAATCTTATGTAAAAATCATAAATATACATATATTTGTTTTTTAAAAAACTACATTTATTTTGAGGATTACATTGATAGTTTATTTCTATATATAATATAACGGACCTTCGAGTCCTCCATTTCCCCATTGAATTTTTATTTATAACCCTATGAATTATTTGGTAAATTATAGCTTCCACATAAGATAAATTATTATATATGATAAAAAATATTCAATATAATGTAAATAATAAAAATATAAATTAATTTATTCATTTTATTACAAAATATCCAAATAACGAATCATTTAATTCCCATTATCTAATGTCATTATTAAAGTGTTTAATTACTGTATTCCAAATAATTCATATCTTAATTTCTTATGATCAGAACATATTTAATTTATTTATTTATGTGTGTTATATTATTTATTAAGAATGTCAAGAGTTTTCATTGATTATTTTTATTGTAATTATTATAAAATATCTATTAGAAATCTGAGTATCGATGGAGGGTAGAAAAGGGTGAATTCCATCCAATGATAATCACCATATATATATTTAACTCACCTTATTTATACATCCCAAAATATTAATATCATATCATATTAGGGGTCCACACTAGAGAGTCCAAATCCATTTGTTTTGCAAATACCCCAGAATACCTCCTGCACCAATTCCTTATTTTGTCTATATTGTTTTTATTGATGGGTAAATATATATTTTTATATTTATATAATTATATATATAAAAAATACGATTTTTTATTATATTATATTTATTAATAATATTAATATTTATAAATTATAATATTATATATTTAAATTATTATCTATATTTTAAATTTTGTTATAAAGAAATGATTATAATTGTTTCATTTTTTATGCATTGAAAATTATTATTATATATATATATAATTTATATTTTTTTCTTTAAATTTGTATACATATACGTAAAAAATTCCAAAAAATCATATTATATAAAATATTATAAACATTTATACTGGTAATTTGCAATGAAAATTGAAACAAATAGGAATTTCATCTTATAAATTTATGTTGAAAATTTTGTATTAAATTTACTTTGGAAATTTTTATTATATATTTATTGTTTATACAATTATTGAAATCATTTAGTATTGGAATAAATATGTACATGTAAATATGTAATAAATTTGATTAATAGTGAACATTTATAAGTAATTTATAGTGAAAGCATACACATGAGATTTGAAATGAAAATTTCAATATAAAATTATCATGAAAATATGTTAATAGATAATTGAGTATGAAATTTTTAATTATAAATATGCATTTGGAAATTTCATTGAAATTTTATACTAGAAGGTATTACTTCACATTTCTAGTTTAATTTTAACTTAATTTTTATATGATTATACTAAAAATTTGATTACCAATTGTTTTTAAAGAAATATTTTTATATGTTCAGTGAAAATATATTGGAAAATAAATAAATAATGTATTTATTTCACTGAAACTTTTCTTTTAATATTTCATTTAAAATATTCCTGGTAGTATGTTCATTAAAAATTTTGAATCATCATTTTATATTTGTACAATAGAATAAATTTTAAATTGAAATCACCAAAAATTACAAGTTAAATTTCTAATTAAATTTTCAATAATGAATTATTTTTATCAATGTAAAATAATTTCCAAAATTAAGAAAATTATATTCTTATGTATTACTATAATTATATTCATACATAAAAAACATGAATTATGAAATTGTTCATAATTTTATAATTTTGAGTGACAATATATACTCAATATTGTAAATGAAATTTTATATATTTTATATATAATTTGTTTATAATAAATATAAAATCAATAATTTTATATATTGTTAGAATAAATATATTAATAAAAATATAAAAAGTTTAAATTATTAATAATATGTTTAATGAAAATTTAGAATATAAATATTAGATAAAAATGTTCAAAAAGAATTAGTGTTTAATTTTCCACAAAAAAATACTAAAAATAAACAAATACATTAATAAAAAAGGTAAATTTTCAGTAAAAATTTTAATTAGAAACATTTAATGTATATTTAGAGTAGAAAATTCTATTTAAAATTTCAGCATCAATTTACAATGAAATTTTGAAATTGATTAATAATATTATTATACTAAAAATATGATTTCTAAAATTCTAAAATAACTAAATTTTTTAATGTTTAGTTCATACTATATGAAAAAAATAAAAAAAAAAATAAATTTTGATAGGAAATTTAGAAATATAACTTAGACTACAAATGTTTTGTGAAAATCTAAACCAAAAAATTTTAGTCTAAATTTTAATTCAAAATCATAGTTTAAATTTTTGTTATTTATTTTCTAGTAAAATTTTCATAGAGGGGTGACATTTTTTGATTAGTGGTAAAATGTTTTATATGTGGTTGTGATTTTTCACAAAGGTAGAGGGACAAATGATGTGAATTAAGGTTTTCTTTTCACACATTTTTTGGTACACTATCCTCATAATTCATGTTTGGGAGTTTTTTAGACTTTTCACTCATCAAAATATAGTGGAATTCTTTGAGTTTTCCAAGATATTTTTCTATTCAAGATTTGGAATCTCCCCATTATGATGGAATAAATAAAATTTCAACATAAATTTTGGTTCATCCTCACCCCATGCGTAAACCAAATTCTATTTGTGACTCTAAAATCTCTCATTGATTCCATTGTCTCTGCCTCTATGAACCATCATGCCATAATATGACATATGTTCACTACTTCAATCCAAAAAAACTGTTGTTTCACTTTCATGTGGTTACCTCATTTTATTTATGGTTTGTTCCATATTTCTCCCCTGAGTCTCTATATGTTTTATTGCAGAATACAGATAATTGATAAAAATAGGTGAAAAAATAAAGGTTTTATTGTATTTGTTATGGAAAAATATGCTATCTTTTTCATTAAAAATTTAAGGCTATCATAGATCATATTTGATAAAAATTTATTTTGGGTTTTAAAATTAGTATTCATTTATAGACCAATTGTATTTTTGAAATTTTAGGTTTTATTATTATTATTTTGCATTCATGAGTGTGATCTATTATTTGAAATTTCTTTTATTTTTGTTACATAAAGAGTCCACAAATTTAATATAGTACAATGCAACCCATTCCAACTAAGTATTCAATTATATACAGACACTCGACAAGACATGCACTTTTAGAAATACCAGAAAAGCCGTCAGAGGGACCATTTATTAAAAAGAGAAAGAAAACCGGTTTCAGGGTTGCCGGTACCCATTAAAAAACATTCCGCGCCATACATTTCAAAACAACTTTCAAATTTCAAACTCAAAAAGCCATCCAGCTGTCCTCGATCAGCATGCCATCACCGCACACCTTTCCATGCCTCCTCGGGCCGCTCACATCTCGAAACCCACCCAGCCATCAAACTCATCAGCTTCACCGTCACCAACCAGACTATTCATCGTCGGCGAGACCCACCACCGGAGAAGATAACCCGAAACATCAACAACGTCCACTTCATCAAGATCCATCACCAACCACGGAAACATCGTCACCTTGCCATCATCGACCATCCATCAAAGAAACCAGAAACAAAGAAAACCCAAAAACCATAAACAACCACCACCGATACAGCCAACACCGCCGCTGTCATCATCGTCCGAGCTTCACTGAGCAATCCATGAGCAGATCGACCACAAAAGCGGGAGGAGAAAACAAACCAACACTAAAAATCAAAACAGACCACGTGAGGAGCACCTTCGGCAGTCGAATCCCACCCCTCAAAATGCCGGAAAGCAGTACCACCGTCGCGCAATGCAAGTCAAGGGGATCCCTGGAGCAGATTCATCCACAACATTTCAACAAAAATCCAGAAACCGGAAGAACACACGAGCAAAAACAAACAAATCAAAACACAAACTAGAACATAGATCCCGTCTCCGCCTTCAAAAACTCAGATACCGCAGCGGACCACCCCGCGAACACACCGACGACGAGGTTGCAACCCTCAATCGCGACAACTGGAAACCGACCACGGAGCCAACATCGTGCCGCCGCAAGAAGCCCTATCCAGCGAAGGGGAGTGAGGCGGGAGGCAAGACAACATCGATGAGGAAAGCCGCTGAAGATGGATCCACAAGGTCACACGATATCGCCGCGAAAGAGAAAGAGACGCCGCAAGCCCGCCGATCATCGCCGAGGTGGTGAGCCGAGCCGATCCGAGGCGATGGGCGGCGGCGACAGGGAGAGAGACCTAGGGTTAGCGCCCCTTACGGGCTCATCCCCAAAGGATCACTTTTAGAAATATAATTAGTACATCCAACAATAGATTTTTGGTAGTGAAATTTCACAAGAAGAATATCCTCAACATTTAGAAATGTAATGAATTGATGTGCTAACTCAACATGAGTTATATAACAATTTAATTAAAAAATCCATTGAGATATCTTATGGGTATTGGAGAAGATTCAATCCCCTATCATGGGTCCCAATTCAACTTTTTTTGGAAAAGGATATTAAATACAGTGTGATGGGATTGACCTTAAAAAATTTCATGAGGAATATTATGGATAATATATACATGGACAAAATCAATAAAAACCATTTCTTCTTGTAAAAGAAATTGTGTCAATTTTAGTACAAGAATGTTATTTCCAGGAAAGTGTTTTTATTTTTTAATAAAATCCTAGTATATTTTCAATATGTAGAATTAATTTTGAGAGATATAGACAATCCCCCCTTGTAGTCGAACACTACTAGGGTGACATGATTATCTGTCCATAGTACAATTATAGAGTAAGGTTGAGGTAAAAAATTTCATTATATCAAATTCCTTGATAATTATTTTTTATAGTCAGAAAAAATATTATTTCCAAAAATATTTTAATTCAAATAAATTTATGAAAACTAGGGGGAGATTGTGTATAATGAACCTATAAGGATTTGAAAGTGGTAAATCATTATCAAAACCAATAAGTGAGTCAAACTATAGGTGACCAAAAAAATATGATTGTGCCTATTTTCATCATAAATGGAACATGAAAAGGGATTTTTAAAACATGTTGAAACTAATAGGGAATGTAACCCATAAAATGGGGAATGGGGAACATTCATTATTCTATATTTCCTCGCTGGTCAACCATTTAAATGGTTAGATTCTTGATTCTGTTTTTTATTATATATTTACATGAATTTATATTGGTTTTCAATCCTCAACGATTATTGTGGACATGTGGTCCTTATATGAAGTAATTGTCATTTTCACAAGAATGGTAGGAAAACTATATAGTTGAGGAATCATGCTAGTGAAATTTGAAACCACATAGCTGTAATATATATGCCAGAAATAGAGAAAAGCCTCACATACTTAATAGTATTGGATATTCCTAGTTATATGATAACCATTGAAGTCATTATAATAATATATAGTACCTTTCTTTTGATAATATGTAAACATATATGTATTTTTATTTTTATTATTTTTTATATTTTTAAAGGTTTTGTAGTGATATCATAGAGGAGTGATCTCTATACTTATAGATTGTAGAATATGTGGCCAAAAAATACTTGAGAGGAGTCATATTAGTTTTTAGTGAATAATGAAGTTTTAAAAGGGTCCATGGCAAGAATACTAACCATCTTAAATAATTTTTCTCTAGGTAAAAAACTAGACATAGTTTCAGAACTAAAATTCATCACAATATGGGAAAACATTAATTCACCCATACCAATATCTAGCTATCACCAAGGATTTTTTAATAGAGAGCCAATCATAATTTTTTTTTCATATTTATTGATGATTAATAAATATATGACTGGGTTTATTCCTTGAAATATGAGGATGAAATTATATATATCTTCTTTAAATTGATATTCATGATTTAATGTCATATTAGCGGATATATAATGTGTATAGGATACGATAATGATGGTGAATATATATTATATCCATTGAAATATTTTTTTTATGATGAACGTATTGTGATAATATTTATGTTTCATGGAAAACTACAACCAAATGGAGATGCATAAATTATGAAATGTGCACTCATTGAAAATGTAAAATATATATTATCTTAGTCTAGTTTTAAAAATTATTTTTTCTAGAATATTTTTTATATGTAATACTTATTCTTATCATATTAACTGAATCTATGAATGGTAGTAATATTTTGATAGAGGATCAGTCTGGTAAGAATGTTCTTGATTATGATAGAATACAATTTTTTATTTTACTTCTTATTTTCATGTTAGAGGCTCCAAATTTAAATTTAAAAAGGACCCTTTTGAATTTGTAATGGGTCTAGTAAGGACTAGTATATAGTGGCCAGGGAGAAGGAATCCCATTATAGTTGTATTAAACACAATGTTATTATCCCCATAGGAAATATATTTATCTAGGGTATCAAAAAACATAATATGTTTCTCACATGGTTCATTTGGGCTAATAGGTCTTGTATGAGTGGAAAGAAACCTCTCAGTATTTTTGATGGGAGTTTTTGAAGGTGGAACATGATGAATAAAGTGTTGATCTAGTGCATGTTATCTACCATTCCTACTTTATTGGTACATCTATATATGTGAATTCCTGAATGGAAAATATGTAGAAAATATTTCAATTATTGTTGAAAGAAAATGTGGAAACTTATGGTACCGATGGTTGGTGAAATGTTAGGCATAAGTGGATAAGGGAATTACCCGATAAGGAAATTCATAAGACTAGTCCTATAGATTAATATTTTGGAGTTTTATTTGATAAATATATTAATCAATATAAAGTTGAAAAATCCCTAACCTCCTATAATTGTTAGGTAGGTAGGTAAGTCACTTGTTATTTCTATTATATGGTGAATAAAATGATAAAGGGAGAATTTGATTTAGGGTTTTAAACTATTAATAGTGAAAAAATGACCATAACCCATGAATATTATTCCATTCTTCCCAAAACAATGATGACTACATCAAAGTGTATGGTTTTGGTTCCTAATGATGTTTCTCTAGGGAAGGATATGTCATATCTGGTGAAAAGAGGTGGAGATAAAAATGGTGGGTTGAAGAATATAGCCTTAAATAAGGGGACACATATCCTTATTTCCCTCTTATAGATATAATCCCATCTATGGTGGAAATTCATCTTGATATAAGCTCCTCTATAGAATGAGTTGATTATTTTTTATCCTTCGATACCACTGATAACAAGGGTGATGGGGGAAAGGTTGTGGATAGTGAACCAATTAAAATTTCAAAATAAAAAAATATCTAACACCCTAAATATTTAGTTTTAAATATTTATAATAATTATAGATTTCTTAACATAAAACACTTCTATTTAAGTGAATTTTCATATACTATTGAAATATTATTATATTAATGTGACTATTATACCTTTGACAATACATTGGTGGGTATGAAAATAAAGAAACACTTTTTAAAAGTTATTTATGTTGGTTCTAAGAAATTAAATGCATTGATTATTTATAAGGAAATACCTCCCAATTTTTATTAATATCATTTTATTCATCAAAAATATTTTTTCTTCAGAGTAGCTCAAAAATATTTTTTATTCAAAAAATGGGTTTTAAGAAAATATTAAACAATAATTAGAAATTAGTAAGAAATATTTTTTTTAATAATTAATTTTTTTGAATATTCATATTCAAATTATTGTTTGGTTAAATATTTAGATTTTTTAAACGATTGTTTTTTCAAGGAATAGTGAAAAATACCAATTTTCCAAATTCTGACCTTTATTTTCCTTAAATTATGTAATTTCAAAGTCTCATTATATTTATTAAACTAAAGTCTCAATTTATCCATTTTGATTATTTTGATATAATTTCTTCCATTTCAATTAAAAGTTTTTATGATTTTGATAAAATTTATCTTTTAGGCTTAAAAATCATTTTTTAAAAGAATATTTATTATGTTTTATGAATTTATATTATAATTATTTTATTAAAATTCTCAAAATTTAATCATGAAAAATGGATACCAAATTTTTAATAAGGAGATTAAAATTAGTACAAGTTTCACTTTTACCATTGTCGTGATGAATATTTGGTGTGGTTAATATTTTTCACCAAGGTAATGGTAAAATATGTAAAACCATGTTACAAATATAAGATTAGACTTTAAATTAACCCTAACACATTCCACTAATATAATTTCTGATTGGGGTTACAAAATATTTATCAAAGATTCAAGGTTATGTCAATATCATGCAATCTTTATTGGATAATTGTTTACATATAATTTTATGTAAAGAAAATTGTTAAATTTCACTCCATTTACATTTAAAAACTCATATATTTTTTCTTGGGGATACAAATAGGTTATGATAGGTTATCAATAAAAAATTTGATTATAAATAAACTATTTTTATATTATTAGTTTTGTTGAAATTTTTATTAATGGAATAATTACCTTAATTTATTATGTAATGTCAATATAGTTCTTGTACAATCAATAGAAAAAAATTTCTAAATAATATTACAAATATAAAAATTAATAAATTTTGGATTATTTTTTGAGTTTCAAAAAATTATTGGAAAATTATAGTTTTTTAGTTGTCGATAAATGTCTTATATTATAAAAACATTTTTATCTACCAACCTTTCAAGTCAGATTACATGAATAGTCTAAAAAATAACAACAATGATATTTTATGTTATATGATATTTTATTAAATTATCTAAAAATTATTAAAATAATCAAAATAGAAAAATTTGGATGTGATGTGGTCAAAAATAGAATCTTATTAACATTTATCTTCCAATTAATCTATTATAATTAAAATTATAAACACTAATGATTGAAAAATTCTTTATCGTTGTTACGGATAAAAAGGGTTAACATAGGGATATGGTAAGGAGATAAGGGTTAAAATGAACTAAAATGTTATCTATGTCATATTGGATTATTTTATATTCTTAATATTTCATCATTAATTAATAATAAATACAATTTGGATCAACATGAAAATGAATTTTACGTTATAATATTTTAATATTTCAAAAAATTATATGCACACCCCTTCCCACCCTTATAAAAGGACATTCATACTCTCTCTTATTTACAGCACATTGATCCATAGAGATCAATAAATATATACCCAATTGTATTTTCATATTACCTATCCAAGAGTTCTTGTTTTTAGTGATCTAAGAAGACCATTGTTATGGTCATTAAGAACGTATCTAAACAATTTATACCAAAGAAGGGGAAATGGTCCTATCCGACCACATTCAATTTATTTATTTATAAAAATACCATAAATATGTCGTATTAATAATAAAATAAGTATCAAAATATATTTAAATGTTATTATTATTATGGATCCACCATTATCCAACACAATTTCTATCAAATTGTAAATGAAAGTTTCACCCATGGGTTTGTGTGGATTACCGTCTCCATGTAGAGATATAATCCATATTCCATCACTATCATTAAAGGTTAGTGATTATGATGTATTTAATGTTTATACATTATATTAGTGATATAATAATACATTTTAAATTATAAAATATTATATATATTTCTTTATTTATTTTTGATAAAAAATGAAAACCACATTCTTACATATGTACGAACTACCATTTCTATGAATAGTGTAGTTCAAATTTTTTTATAAACATTTTATGGATTATTTTATATGTGTTTATATAGAATATATATGGTATTATATCAAAATTATCTTTTTGTTTAAGATTTAATCCTGATCAACGTATAAGGATCGAAATAGCCAAACTAAACTATTCATGACAAACCAAATATTTAACACTAATAAATAGTTATTATATTAAGGAATTATTTATAAATTAGAATCAAAATATTATATTTTAATACTATATGATATTATAAGTATTTATATTATTATTTATATAAGTATATTAGTTTTCTATTTATTATTAAAGAGTTTATAGTGCTTACAATGCAATTAGGACTTAAGGAAAAATGTTTCTCGTTTTATATCTATTTTTGTGAGGAATATATCATATTCATCAATTTTACCCATTGATAAATATATTAAATATCCATGAATGTATTTTATTATTATATTAATAAAAAATATGGGTATTTGAAATTCTATATAAGGATTTATCCTTCAATATTCTTTGATTTAGAGATTACCAAATTTGTAAGGCTTCTTCATCTTAATATTGTTTCATTGGAACATGTTATAGGTTATACATGTGTATTCCTTTATGAGGGGTAAATACTATCCTATTTACATGTTATATCATAAATATCATAATTTTCAAGATATTTAACGTCTGTTTTTATGTTATTATTTAATGGGGATTGGGATTCAAAACATACAAATGTTGTATATATTTTATGTCACAATCATATCATTACACAGATTAGTTATACATAAATTTAATAGGATGATAGTTTTTTATATGTGTCACTACAACATTATAATTTTTTCTCATTGGAACTTTTATTGATACTAAATGTTTCCTTTAATTTCACACCATTTATGTACTCATGATATTAATAGGTATATTTTAATAAAAACTCACTTTATTTCCGTCTTCAACTACGAATCCTTTTTTTCTATTTCTATGATTTCATTTACATGTTTTCAATAATTTTATTAATATTATCATGTTGTTTTTAGAATATATTTTTTAAAAATATTTTAATTCATATAAAATATTTTCAAAGAAATATTCTTGTCATTTAAAAAAAGGTATTACAGATTTTATATAAAAAATGTGAAAGGAGTTTGTGTTTCAATATTCTCAACATGAATATAATTTTTCATTATCATGACTAATCAAAGCATTGAAACAACCTTTAAATGTTTTGAAAATTTATTTCCATGAAACTTATTTCCTTAATGTTATAGAAAATTTTATATTTGGATGATTTGATTTTAAAATGGATTGTGTAATTTTCTAAAAAAAGAATTTAAGTGATATTTTGAATGATTTTTCATATCTATGATACATATTTTAATGTTAACTATGTTTATCTTAGGATGTGGTTCAATGATACAATAATTTCTATATATATTCAAAGATTTATATTATTATTATTATATTTTTATAAAAAATTTTATTTTCTATGGTTTATTGTCACGACCCATCCTCAGGGCCCATGCCGTGACTACCCCAATCCCACCTTCCATAGGACAGGGGCTGGCGACTAGCACCAAAGGCCTAAATCCCAAAGCTGGGAAGGTATTGCCTTCGTAGAAATAACACACACACACACATAGAGTATGTTGGAAGCAAAGCACTATGTGAAAACTGTATACGAAAAGTAGTGTTGAAAGTAAAAGGGGCCAGAAATACAATCCCAACAGTAAAGTACAGGTACAAAAGAAAACACGTAAAACTGAAAATGAGAGAACAACTGAAAAGGGAAGCTCTTGGAACGTCCGCCGAGTATCCTACTTGAAGGGTAGGTATCGATGTCCACGACAACACTCCATGTCTATCGGTCTGCAACGTGTACCGTCTTTCCATGTTATCCTCCTCCGGGTACCATCTGGTCTTGGCTCGCTCTTGGCCTCCGTCAATGCTGTCCGTCGTCTACATCCAACAAAATCAGGTGTGGGCATAGCCCGTGCAGTGGGGAGCATAATGATACTCTGTAAGGACCCTGAGGCCTCGAAGGTCTCCTAGAAACCACGATGGATAAACCATATAAGGAAAGATACAATCACGATGTATCAAACAACCCTACATAGGTATATGACCATACATATACCTAAGTTATCAATCTCAGTTCGGCTCCAACTCTCGATCCCAAGCACAAACCGATCCACACAAGAAAGAAGTCAATCACATCGATTATAATGATTTAAATTCAAGAATCAGCTCACACAGGTATACATATTTCGTATAGCGATAGAGATGATCAGATGTAGTAACTGCTTCATATAAGATGTCGGACCCACATAGGTTACTAGAACAACTAAGCTATCAGACCCATGTAGAATAATAGACCAGCAACTCTATCAGACCCACTCAAGATACAATTAAAAAAGACAAACTGTCAGACCCACTTAGGATACAAGTACATTATTCATCGATGTCGAACCCACGGAGGATTCTAGTATACTTGTCATCGTCGTCAAACCCATGGAGGATTCCAGTATGGAATACATCATCGCCGAACCCATGGAAGATCCTAGTATAGTAGTCATAATCGTCGGACCCATGGATAATCCTAGTATAGAGGTCATCGCTGTCGAACCCATGGAGGATTCCAGTACGGAAGACATTGTTGTCGAACCCACGGAGGATCCTAGTATGGAAGTCATCGCAGACGCAGCGAGCTCTTGGGTTCCCGCACACAACTTGCTCAATTCCGGGAGAGTCCGATCCTTGAGCCAAAGGGTCGATACATCAACTATCAAAAAGTCCAGAGTTGAGGTATTCCAATGTTCTGTCTCATCAAAAGGAACCCAACGCGACAGACGACGTGTCAATCAGATGCCCAGTCTGAGAGATATTGGATTTTCAGTTCCAGGAGCCCGGTTGGAATTATGCTCATTCCAAACCCGGCCATTTTCCAAAATCATAAAAAAACTCACTTAGAGTATCGAAAAAGGACTATCTCTTCACGAAAATCCTAGTGTCGCAGACGACGCGTCGATCGGACACACAGTCTTAAAGTTATTCATGTTTAAGTGAAACAGGCCCGGCCCGTCAAGCCCAATGGGCTTGCCGGTCGGCCCGACCTGGTTTGGTAGGTCCGACCCGACAAGGGGGTCCACCCAACCCAGTGGAGCGCAACCCGGCCCGGCCCGGTGGCAGGCTGCCCAGCCCAGCGTGGCGCGACCCGGCTCGACACGGCGTGGTTCAGCCTGGCCGCGGCTCGGCCCGGCTGGCCGAGCAGAGTGAGGGGGGGGGGGGGTTTCCCGAACTAGTAGCACCGAGTGGTGCCGCCTCTCCTGTCCGGCTAGCTGGTATTCCCGGTGCGAGCGACCTGCACGGGCGGGCCGCGGTTCTCCACTATGGAAACTTTGGGTGCCACGGCCTTCTACCCGGCCGACAGGCAGCCGACTGGTTCACCACCGAAGCGGCCCTTGGAGAGCGGGCCATGGTCCTCTACAGCGCAGCACCCCTTGTGGTGTCACAGTCTCCTTATCTGGACGGATATGGTCAACTGGATCTCTTTTGACTGAGAGGACTGCAGATTGCGGGCCGTGGTTCTTCCGCAGCGCGACACCCACGTGGTTCCTTCGGCCCGACTGGCTTTAGCCAGCCGGTTCTTCTTCGGCCGAGAGGCCCTTAGATGCGGGCCGCGGTTCTTCTCTACACGGAAGGCACATGGCTGCAGCTTCCTCCAGTCACCATCGCCTCTGATTTCTACCACCAAAAAGTTCAATAACCATCGGAGGGTCGTTGAGCCATATTCGTTTGTCCCGCGCCCTCCGTAATAGGCAATATAATTGGCCGAAGACAAAAAAAGCATTCACCAAGGACGGAATATAATTTCATTCAAATAAAATAATATCAAACCCCCTAACTTGATTCGGATGCTTGCTTGTCCATGTTGTGGGAAGAGGATCCGAAGTCGGCGTCGATTCGTTGACATCGTGGTTCATCCGAGGAGGAAGCGAAGTCGATGTTTCCTTGCGGACGACATCTCCTCCCTTGACATGGAGGAAGAATAAGAAGAATGAAAGCGTTCCACATGATCATCGCCTCCCATTCTTTCCTCGGTCATCGAGTGGATATCATTCCTCGTGTTCTTCGTTGGTGAGGGATGAAGTTCTCCTCTAATTATCCAAAGGATCCACCACCAAATATTTTCCAACCCATATAATAGAAAGGCTACCCCAATAAAATAGAATTTCCAAGCAATTCAAAACAATTCAAATGAATTTATGACACCACAAATTAATTAATGAAGTCATTAATTAATTGTGTTGGCTTACTTAATGAGAGGGAGGTGGAGAGGCTCAACCCTAATAAATGAGGGGTGTTGTTAAAATAAATAAAGGGGGGTGTTAATGGGGAGTTTAAGGGAGTTGAGGGGAGGTGAAACGTTTTGGGTTCATGTAGGCCCCACCACACTGAATCCTCACATGGGAGGTTATGTGGGGTGTGGGCCCCACCCCTAACTTCATCTTGGAAGAAATAAACACCTCTAAAAATAAAATTGTATATGACCACAATTTTATTTAATTTAAGATAAATCCTCAAATTATAACTTTCAACCTGCATAAAACGCAACTGTGGTAATGGTCCTCTAAAGAAAATACCGATGCTGCGAGTTCATTGGTGCCCTCAGATTTCAATTCCGAGCACCAGTTCAAAAGATAGAAAAACCCATATTTACTTTTACTGAACGTACCCGAACAAAACTTCAGAAATTGATTCCGGGCACACCAGGCCTCGATATCAGGTGCCGTCAGAAACCACAGACTCGTAAAATTCCAAATTATTTAAGAAGAAAAAAATTCCTTTAAATTTCCGTGTCTTTATATTTATTATATGATGATGGTGAATGTTTTATAAATCTTTGTCATAATTCTAAATGGATTAATTATTGTATTATGGGTGGTTGTAATTACATATATCCTCTAATGTATTATGTAAATATTATTTTTTATGATCTCAAATAGTACATGGGAGGATATTCCAATCCCAAAAAATGTTATATGAGAGGTTATACCAATCATGAAAATGGTTACATGGGAGGTTTTCCCATGCTCAAAATTGGGTAAATGATATGTTATACCATGATTGTAATGAGGCTGAAAATAGTTTACCCTGATCCCAAAATAGGTACAAGGGATGTTATCGCAATCCTAACATGTGATGAATGTCATGGTGGATATTGTTAAAATATTATTTATATGATTGTGATTATGAAACATTTTGTGCCAATTTTTTATCATATGAATTTATTTTAATGATACACTCTCATGAATGTTATTTGTTTCCATTAGGACTCAAGTCTTTTGTAATCCTGAGAATTATATAATTACTCATTTTTATGATATATATATATATTAATTGTAACGAACCAAGAAAACCATGTTTTGATTTTTGACAAGTTTTCTTTTCAATGTCACTCATTAAGTGAACCAAAAAACAACTAATGAGGTATTAATAATAAAATGCATCAAATGGATGAAAAATTCCTTTTATTCAAATAAGAAACATTTTAGATACAACATCCACTGATCAAACAAGAAGGTAAATTAACCCAAAATCCCAACTAAGAACCCGATTAAAATAATGGGAAGACCGCTTACAACCACTAAGAGCCCAAGAATGCGGTAGGGGTTTCGAGCATCCATCATAATAAACATGAGGATGGCTAAAGCCACCGCGACCATGCTCAGCACCAAGGGGATCACAGGAACCATCTTTCCTTTTCTCCTTCGGTCACTTAGAGTAAGGGACACCCCGAGACTAGACCCTTTTATAAGCACTCTAATCTGACTGTTGAACCCCAAGCAGCTATAAATTCGACCGTTGGTTTCCACAAGAATCCAATGTTTTATTTTGACCGTTGGAAATAAAATGATTTACCCCAAAAGGTATTGTAATACTAATTGTGTAAATTTTCTTTAATGTTTAAAAGTGACATCAATGATAATTTAATCAATTTGTATATTGTTTTCCCAAAAATGTGAATTATTTTTTATGAAAAATTGATATTGTTATTTACTACACTTGTTTTCTTGATTTGAGCAATTAAAATTTTATGTTGTAATTATATTAAAGCTAATTAGTTTTTATTTTGTCTAAAAAATGTATTAACCCTTGAGTTATATATATATTTCATCAAATTAGATATATTATTTCTCTTATAATTCAACCTTGTTTAACTATTTTGGAAACTTTGTCAAATTATGGTTTTATTTACAAATTTCGCATCTTTAGGCTTACAAAAATACTTTTAAGGAACCTATTTTTTTTCTTTTCATAAAGGAGTATATCCAAATGTTTTCATGAAATTATAAATTAAGGTAATTATTATGTAATTCAGCAAAGGAAAAATAAATAAATAAACAAACAAATAAATATATATTATGATGAATAAATAGATGCTTTCTTTAATTGATTAAATGAACCTTTAATTTTTCAAAATATAATAATTATGGTTTAAAAATAATATACTTAATATAATAAGGCCAACAAAAATTATTGGTATTTTAAAATAGAATATATATATATACATATGTTTATATAATAACATGTTTTGATTAAATCAATTTATAATTTTTATTTTACCAATGATTTATATAATAAAAGTGGTTTAATAATTGAATTCATTAATAATAAAAAAAATCAATGATTTAATCAATTAATAAGAATATTAATAAAGTTTTTTTTTAAAACTGGCTGAACTGCGTTTTTTTAAAAGCCACACCGCCCCTGGACCGTCCGATCCTCTCCCCCCTGATTGCGGCCGTCAGTTTCTTTTAATGCCGCGCTGCATCCAAGCCGTTCGATCTACCTCAATTTAATCCCGGCCATCCGCTGTATTTCGCATTTTTCCTCCCCGCAACTTCTTCTTCCACCGACGCTTCGTTTTCTTCTTCCTCTTTGCATCGTCGAACCAGTAGGGCTAGGCCACCGTTTTCTTCACCTAGACTGGAGAATGGACCCGAGCTGATCCCTCTTTCCACGAGTCGGCACCAACGATACCCAGGCCGACGACTCCATATTTCTCTTCTTCTTTTTCAGTTTTTTAAAACCCCAAGTTGCACCGAAGTAGAGTGTTTTTGCGTCCGGCTCCCTTGATCTGTCCGGCTCTGGACCTCATCGCTGCTCCGTTCTCCTCTCCACCACTCCGAACTGGTAAGGGTCGTGTTTCTTTTTTTCTAAGTTTGTGTAAACACCGGGTTTTATATATAGTTATATATACGTATATAAATGTTATATGTATATATGTACACCTTCTGCCTTTTTTTCATTCGGTTCCTCCTGCCTTGTCAACTCCTCCTCTCCAAGAAAGGTTTGAAATAGGTTTATTTTGGTTGTTTTCTTTTAATCTTCGGTTTATATAAATGTGTATATATATATACAAGTTATATATATATTCTTGGGTGTGCGTGAAACTGTTACAAACCTAGGCCTTGAGATCTCCCTCTCGGCTTAGGGAACCGGTTAGGAGTAAGGGGGAAGAACCTATTCATTATTTCCTACCATTTTTATAAGTTTTATATAGTTATATACACTTGTTGTATAATTATGTATAAAAAAATACAAGACCATATAAACTTTTTTTACGTATTCCTAGAATTGATCTTGACAACCTCTTTGTGAAACCATAAAATTTGGGGTAAAGGTTCGAAGGATCTGCTTTATTTGGGTGCGGGTCCTTGAATTTTACACCTTGTGTTTATATATTTGTATATATATATATATACTTTCATATACACATATGTATAAGATGATATGAGCAAGTATACAACCTTTTCTCAATGTTTATAACCCTGATTTTTCCTTTCGCCTATAAAAAAATGGAGATTTTGAGTAATTGAATGAATAGGTAAAATTATGCAAGTGAATGAAGTATATTGTTATATATATATACATGTGACTATATCAATATGTATATACATTAATATGAACTTGGTGTCCAGGTTTTGTAATTTATTACAATATAGCATGATGAGGTTTACGGGTTGATTTGATTTCAAAATTTTTCTTACAATTGAGAATTTTTATTTATCACTGCTCTGGATAAATCAGGATTTTTTCTTTGTGAAAATGGTAGTATGTACTCCTTGAACATTTACAAGTGCATACATGTATTCATAGGTATGTACTTATGTTTATGAAATAACCTTGTTGTATGCAAGGCTGAAGTTTTGTCAATAAAGGTTTATGGAAATTATGTTCACCCCTTTTTCTTCTTTTATGGAAAAGAACTCTGGATGTTTTTTTACCAAATATAAAATTTGTTTAAGAGATATTTTTGGAGTATGGTTTAATGTGCTAAACCCATGCTTATGTGTAGGTATACATATCATTATTATGTCTTCAATTACGAGTTCTCTTATGATGTTTGAAAACTTTATAAAGAAAAGGTGGTTTGTTATTTAAAGTGCTAATGGTAGAGTTTACACAATTATATACATGATTTCCCCAAGATGGACTTGATTACGCACCTTGTAACCCCAACTGCCTGTATTAAACACCCATGGTATCCATTTATCATCATATGTGTATGTTTTGAACGACCATGCTTTAATTGGGTATTATGATGTTATGTAATGTTAAGTGTTATGTTTATTTTCTTGAAACCGATGTTTTCAAATGTTAAGATAACTTGTTATGTGCACGGAGTTTTAGCATGCATGTCATCAGGTTTTTAATGGTTAAACTGTCTTCATGTTATGAACACGTATGTGAAAATGGGGTTTAATTAAGAATGTGTGAAACCCCATGAATGAATGACCATGTCAGGATATGTGAGGGATGTATAGGACTTACATGTGACAGGTGCTCCCATAATTATATAGTGAAACAAGAATGATGCGACGGGTGCGCCCAGAATTATACAACGCTCCAATGCATTGGGTAAAGCAGGAGTCTCATGAGATGATTATGTACGAAGGTCTTGGTAGTTAGCCTTGTCTTGAGCTAAGGAAACGAGGTGGGCAGTGATCCTTGACCCGTTAATTATATTATATGGTCTTGACGAAAGGTCTTGACAAAGTCCAGTATTATACATTCCCTCCGCATGTAATGATATAGGTTAACCGGGGGTTAGTTCAACTAACAGGACAACTCCTAGTCAAAAGCTCCCATGATCATGAAAATGTACTTTATGTGACGAGAACTGTTTTTCATGTGGTAAACTGTTAGATGATCTGCATTTTACTCATGAACCATGATATGCATGTTTTCCCTGCTTAGCCGTAGAATTCTTTTAGAATTAAAGTAACCTTGTTTGTATATTATGAATTGTTTATTGTTCCTATGTTGTGCTCACTGATCATGTTTACTTTAAAGCTTATTTCAAGTACGTGCTTCTTTGTACAAGTGGTTTTCAAAGAATGATGGTTTTCAAGTTTTAAGAAAAGATAATGTTTTTTTAGAAAGGTGTTTTATTCTCTTCAGAAGCACTTCTTTGAGAAAGGATTTTCTAAAAATGTTTTAAAACCCCTTACTGGGCATATTTTCTCACCCTACGTTTTTGTTTAAAATTTTTCAAGCATGGTTGGTACCAATGAAGGTTAATCAGAAGCAGCTGGTTTCCCATAATTTTGAGCCTCGCGATCTTCTGTAGTAATGAGACATGATGTTTAATTTGTAATGATGTAATGTTAAGTATATCTTGTCTCATTAAGCACCCTGGGTTTGGGGGTCGCTACAGTTGGTATCAGAGGATGGGTTCAGGCAACTCTAGAAAACCAGGTGGTATAAAAGTATTACTATGTTTGACTAAGTGAAAATGTTATAATTTTCAGATGGTTGATGAAAATGTACATACCGACCTACTTTATCTACCCACTGAGGCTCTAGAGAACATTATATCTCTAGCTAGCCGTGAGAACTTTATAAACTATGCCCAAATTTGCATGACGTGTAAGCACCTGTACGGCGTGTCAAACTCACCTAGGGTGCTTAGTCTTCACTGGGGATTGGGGATGAATTATCACCTAATGATGATGACCCAATTTCCCTCTTATGCACGTCGGGGAAGGTATCACGAAGGACTCTTCCGAGTGTTTACAACTAGAGAGGAATTTGTCACAATGCTTGATAACCCCTTTCAAGAAGCTGCTGCTGCTGGAGACCTCCGAGCAGCTTACCTGTGCCAAATTTTGCACTACGGCTTCTGGGGCCAGTTAATGGACTTTGGAGCATTGGAAAATGAGTCCACCCGTGTGTCTCTTAGGCAAGAAGTGTACACCGATGTTTCCCAACTCCATACCCCTCATGCTAAACTCAGGAGGCGTTATAAATGTTCCCATGAGTCTAGTCCTGTCTGTTCATCCTGTGTGTGGTTTGAAGAGTTATGGAGTTTTTTTGCTGTTTGTGGCGTACGTCTTGTAAACTCAGACTTTTCCATGTAAACATTTTCATAAATAGAAGTTTCTTGTTTCCTTTCATGTCTCCACCTTATGAATGTTGTTAAGAGTTTCCCTTCGATGTTTGTTTTCAGATGGCTGGTCAAACAAACTTCTCATCCCTACCCGATGAGCTAGTAGAAGTCATATTGATCAAGGCATGCATGGTGGATTACCCATCCTTTCTCCACCTGCAAGGGTCCTGACAGCATTTGCTCGATTTAGCAAATGGTCCATAGATCCTTCGTCTACGTCAATAGGATGATTGCGTCTTTCACCTCATCGCAGCTGCTCAACTCCCCTTCTATAGGCGAAGGGGAATGTACTTTGAGGGCCTGTTTCAGTGTTTTACTCTGGCACAGAACTTTTTTGCCAGAGCGTGTTTCCTCGTGGCCGCCCAGGATGGCTAGCTTAGTGCAGCCTACATGTTCCAATTCTTGAACTCCAGTCTCCTCAACCACATCATTCCTCTCGACTACCTTGAGCACGATGTGGCCAGAAGAGTTATCAGGGAGTTCATCTACTCAGATGTTTCCGAGCTTTGCATCGCACGAGCCTCCATTTGGAAGTCCGTGTGCAGTACACAAGAACAGGAGTTCAAGGAGCACTGTTTGAGGTGCATCTGGACTAAGGAAACAGAAGAGCTGTGTGCCAACTTTGGTATCCCGTTAACCAAGCCAGATCCGCTGTTTCGGTAGAGTTGTACGTATGGGGTTTTTAGTTTTTCTTTTTTTATGATAGAATTGCGAGGGCGCAATTCTTTGAAGGGGGAAGTAATGTAACGACCCAATAAAACCATGTTTTAATTTTTGACAAGTTTTCTTTTCAATGTCACTCGTTAAGTGAACCAACAAACAACTAATAAGGTATTAATAATAAAATGCATAAAATGGATGAAAAATCCCTTTTATTCAAATAAGCAACATTTTGGATACAATATCCACTGACCAAACAAGAAGGTAAATTAACCCAAAATCCCAACTAAGAACCCGATTACAGTAATGGGAAGACCACTTAAAACCACTAAGAGCCCAATAATGCGGTAGGGGTTTCGAGCGTCCATCATAATAAACATGAGGATGGCTGAAGCCACCACGACCGTGCTCAGCACCAAGGGGATCACACGAACCATCTTTCCTTTTCTCCTTCGGTCACTTGGAGTAAGGGACACCCCGAGACCAGACCCTTTTATAAGCACTCTAATCTGACCGTTGAACCCCAAATGACTATAAATTCAACCATTGGTTTCCACAAGAATCCAATGTTTTATTTTGACCGTTGGAAATAAAATGATTTACCCCAAAAGGGATCAGAATGCTAATTGTGTAAATTTGCTTTAATGGTTAAAAGTGACATCAATGATAATTTAATCAATTTATGTCTTGTTTTTACAAAAATGTGAATTATGTTTTATGAAAAATTGATATTGTTATTCACTACACTTGTTTTCTTGATTTGAGAAATTAAAATTTTATGTTGTAATTATATTAAAGCTAATGAGTTTTTATTTTGTTTAAAAAATGTATTAACCCTTGAGTTATATATATATTGCATCAAATTAGATATATTATTTCTCTTATAATTCAAACTTCTTTAAGTATTTTGGAAACTTTGTTAAATTATGGTTTTATTTAAAAATTTCGCATCTTTAAGCTTACACAAATACTTTTAAGCAACCTATTTCTTTTTTTTCTTTTCTTAAAGGAGTGTATCCAAATGTTTGCATGAAATTACAAATTAAGGTAATAATTATGTAATTTAGCAAAGGAAAAATAAATAAATAAATAAACAAATAAATATATATTATGATGAATAAACCGATGATTTATTTAATTGATTAAATGAACCTTTAATTTTCTAAAATATAATAATTATGGTTTAAAAATAATATACTTAATATAATAAGGCCAATAAAAATTATTGGTATTTTAAAATAGAATATATATATATATACATATGTTTATATAATAACATGTTTTGATTAAATCAATTTATAATTTTTATTTAACCAATGATTTTTAAAATAAAAGTGTTTTAATAATTGAATTCATTAATAATAAAAAAATCAATGATTTAATCAATTAATAAGAATATTAATAAAGTTTTTTTTAAAACCGGCTGAACTGCGTTTTTTTAAAAGCCACACCGCCCCTGGACCGTCCGATCCTCTCACCCCGGATCACGACCGTCAGTTTATTTTAATGCCGCGCTGCATCCAAGCCGTTCGATCTACCTCAGTTTAATCCCGACCGTCTGCTGTATTTCGCGTTTTTCCTCCCCGCGACTTCTTCTTCCACCGACGCTTCGTTTTCTTCTTCCTCTTTACGTCGTCGAAGCAGTAGGGCTAGGCCACCGTTTTCTTCACCTAGGCCGGCGAATGGACCCGAGCTGCTCCCTCTTTCCATAAGTCGGCACCGATGATACCCGGGCTAACGACTCCAGATTCCTCTTCTTCTTTTTCAGTTTTTTAAAACCCCAAGTTTCACCGAAGCAGGGTGTCTTTTGCGTCCGACTCCCTTGATCTCTCCGGCTCTGGACCTCATCACTACTCCATTATCCTCTCCTCCTCTCTGAACTGGTAAGGTTCATGTTTCATTTTTTCTAAGTTTGTGTAAAAACCGGGTTTTATATATAGTTATATATATGTATATACATGTTATATGTATATATGTACACCTTCTGCCTTTTTTTTTCATTCGGTTCCTCCTGCCTTGTCAACTCCTCCTCTCCAAGCAAGGTATGAAGTAGGTTTATTTTGGTTGTTTTCTTTTAAGCATCGGTTTATATAAATGTGTATATATATATACAAGTTATATATATATTTTCGGGTGTGTGTGAAACTGTTACAAACCCAGGCCTTGAGATCTCCCTCTCGGCTTAGGGAATCGGTTAGGAGTAAGGGGGGAGAACCTCTTCATTGTTTCCTACCATTTTTATAAGTTTTATATAGTTATATACACTTGTTGTATAATTATGTATGAAAACATACAAGACCATATAAACCTGTTTTACCTATTTCTAGAACTGATCTTGACAACCTCTTTGTGAAAACATAAAATTTGGGGTAAAGGTTCGAAGGATCTGCTTTATTTGGGTGCGGGTCATTGCATTTTACACCTTGTGTTTATATATGTATATATATATATATATACATTCATATACACATATGTATAAGATGATATGCGCAAGTATACAACCTTTTCTCAATGTTTATAACCCTGATTTTTCCTTTCGCCTATAAAAAAATGGAGATTTTGAGTAATTGAATGAATAGGTAAAATTATGCAAGTGAATGAAGTATATTGTTATATATATACATACATGTGACTATATCAATATGTATATACATTAATATGAACTTGGTGTCCAGGTTTTGTAATTTATTACAATATAGCATGATGAAGTTTATAGGTTGATTTGATTTCAAAATTATTCTTACAATTGAGAATTTTCATTTATCACTGCTCTGGATAAATCAGGATTTTTGATTTTTGAAAATGGTTATTATGGACTCCTTGAACTTTTACAAGTGCATACATGTATTCATAGGTATGTACTTATGTTTATGAAACAACCTTGTTGTATGCAATGCTGACTTTTTGTCAATAAAGGTTTGTGGAAATTATGTTCACCCCTTTTTCTTCTTTTATGGAAAAGAACTCCGGATGTTTTTTTACCAAATATAAAATTTGTTTAAGAGATATTTTTAGAGTATGGTTTACGGTGATAAACCCATGCTTATGTGTAGGTATACATATCATTATGATGTCTTCAATTACGAGTTCTCTTATGATGTTTGAAAACATTATAAAGAAAAGGGGATTTGTTATTTAAAGTGCTAATGGTAGAGTTTACACAATTATATACATGATTCCCCCAAGATGGACTCGATTACACACCTTGTAACCCCAACTGCCTATATTAAACACCCATGATATCCATTTATCATCATATGTGTATGTTATGAACGACCATGCTTTAATTGGGTATTATGATGTTATGTAATGTAAAGTGTTATGTTCATTTTCTAGAAACCCATGTTTTCAAATGTTAAGATAACTTGTAAAGTGCACGAAGTTTTAGCATGCATGTCATCGGGTTTTTAATGGTTAAACTATCTTCATGTTATGAACACGTATGTGAAAATGGGGTTTAATTAAGAATGTGTGAAACCCCATGAATGAATGACCATGTCAGGATAAGTGAGGGATGTATAGGACTTACATGTGATGGGTGTGCCCAGAATTATATAGCGAAACAAGAATGATGTGACAGGTGCACCCAGAATTATATAGAACTCTAATGCCTTGGGTAAAGTAGGAGTCTCATGAGACGATTATGTGTGAAGGTCTTGGCAGTTAGCCTTGGCTTGAGCTAAGGAAACAGGGTGGACAGTGAGCCTTGACCCGTTAAGTATGTTATACGGTCTTGACGAAAGGTCTTGACAAAGTCCAGTATTATAAATTCCCTCTGCATGTAATGATAAAGGTTAACCAGGGGTTAGTTCAACCAACAGGACAACCCCTAGTCGAAAGCTCCCATGATTATGAAAATGTACTTTATGTGACAAGAACTGTTTTTCATGTGGTAAACTGTTAGATGATCTGTATTTTACTCATGAACCATGATATGCATGTTTTCCCTACTTAGCCATAGAATTCTTTTAGAATTAAAGTAACCTTGTTTTTATATTATGCATTTTTTATTGTTCCTATGTTGCGCTCTCTGATCATGTTTACTTTAAAGCTTATTTCAAGTACGTGCTTCTTTGTACAAGTGGTTTTCAAAGAATGATGGTTTTCAAGTTTTATGAAAAGATAATGTTTTGTTTTAGCAAGGTGTTTTATTCTCTTCAGAAGCACTTCTTTGAGAAAGGATTTTCTAAAAATGTCTTAAAACCCCTTACTAGGCATATTTGCTCACCCTACATTTTTGTTTAAAATTTTTTAGGCATGGTTGGTACCAATGAAGGTAAATCGGAAGCAGCTGGTTTCCCAGAATCCCGAGCCTCGCAATATTCTGTAGTAATGAGACATGATGTTTAATTTGTAATTATGTAATGTTAAGTATATCATGTCTCGTTAAGCACCCTGGGTTTTGGGGTCGCTACATTAATATCTATGGTTTTCAATGGTTAATATTTTGTAATTATACCCTTATTATAATTTCATACATAAATGATCATTGATACCTCCCTTCTTTACCCATATTGAGCATCTAAGATAACCATTTATTATGCTTACCTTCATCTTAGATGTGAATAAAGGTTTTATGTATGATATATATAATAGGGGTTAGAGTTGTGAATAACTATGTGGGAAAAAATTTAGGTAATATTTCTTCTAGGTTTTTTTGAAACAATGTTTTCAAAGTAAAAAATATATATTTTTTTGAAGTGGATCTTAATGATATGTAATGATTATTCATCCAATATGTTACCATATTTATGTATGAAATTTATGGGTCACTATTGTTGGTATCAAATCCATGAATAGTTTTTTTAAAATGGTAGAAGAAAAAATTAGTGAGAACCCTTAAGATAATAATAAGTAAAAGAGAATATTATAATGGTGTAGTAATTAAAGGTACATGGTTTCATTAGTAAATAAATCCTTTTATGGATACTATCATATTGGTGTGTTTGTGTCATAGATTCACCTAGGGGAAACAAAACTCAATGGGGGAATATATGGTATTAACTCAGTCATCACTAGGTCACAATGATAGGGATTAAGAATGCACAAATTATTATAATCTCTCAGGGGATAATCATGAGATTATTCATAATTTTATTACAAACCTTTATGATGAATGATAAAATAATGCCTATTGAAATTTACAATATTACATACTAATATTATATAAACCTAAAGTGTCTTTGTTGATAATTCTTATGTTTATCAAATTTTTAATAGCATAGATGCCAATTTTTTGGTTTTCAGTGATGGGAGTCTATGATCATTAAGAATTTTTGGGATCTATTTATGTGAAAACCCCCATTTTATTTAATATATATTTATTGATAAGTTTATTTGACTAAGAATTATTTTTTATTTTTAAGAATTAAGTTTAATGTTATTATTAACCTTTCTGCTTAATATGATGATTAGTATTTTTGAAATTTTTGATGATTTTTATAATGATTCAGTAAATTTTTAGAATATATTGTATATATAACCATGGGATAGAAAGCTAATTATAGTGAAAATATAATATTTTTAAGTACATTATTTTTGGAATATTATATGATTATGGTAAATATAATTTGAGGAATAAATATAGAGTTAATTTATGGGATAATATATGTATTTATTGTGGATTTTGGGTGATTCTGGATATTTATAAAAGTGATATTCATATTTTTAGGATTACATGATTAGGGTATATAAAAGTTTTCATTATAATATTATGAGTGATTGAAAAATTTTTGTGATAATTGTAATGTTGAAAATGGAAAAAAAATATATGATCAAATTTTTCAGATTTTTGGGTTTTAATTAAGTCCAAATATTTTTGATGAATCTTAAGGGTAAAAATTTATGGAATAGTTGATTTTTAAAATTGTGCAATATTTTTGAGGTTTTATAAATCAAATAGTTTTTTCATCATGTGAAGATTTATCCATATTGGAAAAATTCTGTAAAAAATTTGGGTTTTAGTAAATTTCTAGATACATAAGTAATTTCATTTAATTCCTTTATAAATCATACAATCCATTAAAAATTAATTGTAATGCTTCACGAATGAAAACTCCATCTAGAATATTTATTTCAATGAGTCTGAGATGATGTGGGAATTTATCAAAGAATAACCAAATGATGAAATTACCCTAATGAAATAGAAATACATCAATTAAGTGTATTTTTTCATGTTTTAAATCTTTGTAGTTAAATAACACCTTGAATTAATCAAATTTAACTTGTGGAAATTTATTTATTTTAAATTATTTTTTCATGAATTGTTGGTCTTTTAACCCTTCACTGATTTATAGTTTTTTCATTTAATTTCTCAGGGACATGTTATATATTATTATCTATTAGCCCTCAGACATTAATTTCTTCTCCATGTCTATATTTTGACTTACCATAAATTTTATCGTTATACAAGAACTTACATAGGTTTAATTTTATCTAAACATTATGAATACCACTCCCCCATTTCAATGGATGTTTTATTATCCATTTGCATGATTTCATTTATTAGAAAAGGTATTTCCAAATATTGAATTAGTGATGATAGAGATAAAAATGTGACATTGGAATTTATTTATGGGGTGTATAGTGTAACATGAAAACAATTATTTTAAATTTATATATTTAATAACACATAATACCATTATTTATTTGAATGAGGCATATTATAGAAAGTTTATTATTTAAATGAGACTATTATAACCTAGATTTTGAATTTGTTAGTAGGAATTTGAGTAACTAAAATATGATATATATATATATATATAATTGTCTAAATTAATAAATATTTAGTTAATTATGTTTAATAAATAATTATTCAATTTTAAATAAATATATTTATGCAAAAAAATAACACTTTTTCAAAAGATGGGTTTTTCTTATTTATTTAAATAAATAGTATAATACGTTTATGAGACTTCAAGAAATTTTATTTTATAAAATTAAAATTATTTTATAATCAATATATAAATATAAAAAAAGACGGTTTAATTTTATTGGTTTTTTAAATGAAGGATCTCTCAATTAATAATGAATAATACCGAATTTTCAAATACTATCATTTATTTTTATTTCATGCAATATTTTAAGATAATAAATCTATTTTTTATTTGGTATTTCTTATATGTTGAGTTTTTGGAGGTTTGTCTCTTCTTTTTGTGCTAAATGTGTTTAATTTCATTTTTGGCTTAGACCCTAGGCCGTGTAGTGGGATAGTTAGGTTGTTTTTGGGAAATAAAGTCGAAAATGGGCTGAAATATGGTCGTAGGCCAGGTACACATCGTATACTTGGTAAAAGCACCATGTGATGGGCCATCATGATGTGTAGACTTTAAGGTTTAGAATAATAAAGAGGAAGGTTCATGTCATGTACATGAGGTGCACACCATGTACTTTCATAGTGGTTTTTTATAAAAGAGTAAGTAGCATAACATTTGATGGACTTTAGTTTTTCCTCTCGTTTTGGAACCCAAAATACCTCTATTACAGTTTTTCAATTATTGAAGTTATCCATAATCTGAATAGATCTCTATTAGTCACGTTGGAACCTTATCAGTAGGTACTTATTTCATTTTTAGTTTTTTTGATTCTTTGGAACAACAACTATGCTATTTGGATTTAGGATCATATGCCCTAATTTTATGTTCTTTATCCATTCATCAGATTTAATCCAAACCTGGATGAATCAGGACACGATACTTGATGATCTCTCTACTAACATGGTGATTTGGGTGGTCTATACTTTCTTTATATTTTTCTTTTGATTTTTGGGCATTCGGTGGATATGCCACCCATTAGACTTTCTAGAGAGGCCTCATATTTTAGCGAGTTACTTTCCGTAACAGTGGTCAAACCTGGTGAGGAAACCTGTAGGTTCTGTTTCAGTGTGTTGACACCCTTTTCTCATCTCAAGGTCACCTAAGGGGTGAAACTTAAGGGAAATAACTTGTTTATTCCAGTTTAAACAAACTAAGGCGTGTGTTCTTGTGCTTCCTTATAAGAGGGATCCTTTTAATGCATTAAAATCTTGAATAGACTATTTACAAGATGTACTTCCTAATTTAATAATGTATAACATGTTATTCCTCGTCTATTTTGATATTTTTCCATGTTAAATGGATAATATGGGTTGGTATACCTATTTAAAATTCTATTTTAATGTTAAATGGTTTGTATGGGGGGGTAGGCCCATATTCTTGTTGTGATAGATGGTTTGAATGAGTGGGTATACTCATGGCATGTGAAGGTTGATGTGAGTGGGTATACTCACATGGATTGAATGTTTAATTGGAATGATTAAATGTTTGAAAGAATGGTTTGATAGATGCCTTGGACTTCTCTCCATGGATCTGGAATGCGGTAGTGGACACCTTGGGATGACTCTACCCCTTGATTCTTGATTTAGTGGGATGCCTTGGGCCTTGCTACCCCTTGTATCTGGCTTTCTTGGGATCATGTAGAACTATATATTTCCATAATCCTAGGACCCCAACTATTTCCTTACCATGTTTCCACCATGGATTCCCCTGGGAATCAATGGTATGCCTTCGACATGCTCCTTGGTTCTAGACCTCCATGGTCTAGATATTATTATATGGATTCCATGGTCTTATTCCACCTCGAATATAGCCCTTTAGGTCTTATACTTCACTATACAGTGTGGCCATGGGATTCTACTTTCACTCTATGATGTAGCTGCGGGATACTGTACTTATTTGTATAGTGGGGTTGTGGGTTTCATGATATAGATGGATGTATGGTGTGGTCCTATGACTTTCCTATTTACTTGTTATAGCTTCCCTTTTATTATCTAACTCTCTTTTTCAGGTAACCTTGATGGTTGTTCAGTTTCCCTTGATACAGTATACTTATGCCATGGGCATACACACTTTCTTTAATGGTTTTTTACAATATCTAGCACTTTTATAAATATTTTTTAAAACTTTATGGACCTGGGTGGTTGCCTACTGGGATGTTTATCTCACAAAGTTTTGGGCCTCCTTGGGGACCCAAAAAAATTATATGATTTCAGGTGATGATAGGGTCAAGATCCCTAGTATAGGTCATTGATTGTGGCTTTAGAGAAAGGGATCATATTACCCAACTGAGGTTTCTGATACTGGAATACCTTTTTGGTCTTTTTGTTTTTTTGGGACTCTTTTATTGCACTGTATTTCTATGTTTTGTTCTAGATACTTTCTAGATACATGTACCATCTACATCATTTTTTTTATATGAGATACTTATGGTTCTTATTATGTATTCCTATATGAATTACTTACTTTCAGTTGTTTTTTATTTATTTCTCTTCTTATATTTATATTTTGTTTGAAAACTATTTTGATACTCTGGTAATGAGGGCATAGTCTCTCCACTGACTCACCTAGGCCCTCACTGCTATTTGGCAGCCTCTAGAATTTGGGGTGATGCACTTGGGGCCATGTGACCAACTGGGCATGAGAAACTCGTTCGGGTGGAAACCAGATCCGAGACATTACAAAGTGGTATTCAAGAGAGGTTTTCATCCTCTGACCTATTGGTTATTGTCCCACATGTATTCATGAATTGGTAAACCCTTAGTAAAATTTCCTGGGTAACTAAATGTGAAATGGAAATAGAAACTCAAATGGTGAATAGATACTTGACCTAGACCCGAATTTGAGTGGGAAAGAGTCCTAGCTTCTAGTGGTTCGAAGGCTATTATTTATACAGTCCTAGTTTTAGAAGAAGGATGTGGGTTTAAATTTGTTTCTAGGAGGGTTTTGATCAGTCATTTTCTTTTGATATTTGTGATAGGATGTTTTTTCTTTTCTGAGGTGTGTGTTTGGCCTTGTAAAGTCATACCACCATGATAATCACCAGTGGTTTGCTGCAATGGAGGTGATGACCATAATTCAAAGATGATGACCCATGAGATACTATTTGATCCTCCTATAGAGCCAGCTGCAGAACCTGAGGGTATTCCAGACCCAGGTGCAAAGGCCCAGTTCTGCAAGGGATTTGTTTCTATATACAAACTTTCCATGGATCATTGCAACAAGCCTTGACAATGGATGAGCTTACTCGTGTGTTCCAGCAGTAGAATCCTCTTACACTCTCAAAGGATGGTGGATCACAGGATTCAAAGCTATTTCTAGAGACCATGATATCAATTTCTAAGAATCTAGAGACACATATAGAGTATAGGGTTAGGATTTCAACTTACATTCTACGTGTAGTGGCAAAGCGCAAGTGTGATGTTTTGAACCTGGATTATGGGCTGCATAATATGGGTTGATCTGAATTCAAAACCTACTTCTATGACTAATTTTACCCCGCTATTTTGTGAGTAGAGCGGGCTAGTGAGTTTATGCATCTGGAGATGGTCATGATGATAGTCATGGAATACTCAGAATGCTTTATATAGCTACAATGTCTTGTACTGATGTATCATCCTGAGGATCATTCAAGGTCAATTCTCTACGAGGATGGTCTCAGACATGCTATCACATCTCAATTCAACATGTACATGTTGCCTTCTATAACTGATATTATTTATTAGGCACTAATTACGGAGCGGGACCTAAGGGAAGCTAGGGGTACAAGAACAAGGGAGTGTTGTTTCTCACCCTAGTGAATCTATGTCTTCAGGCAGGATGATCGATTTTGAGGCTCCCATGACATGAGTTATAATCAGGTTATGGGTTTAGGAATCTTCATGTTTTTCATTAGTGTAGTAGGTGAGGCCCCATGAAAATTTATTACTCCCAAGACCCAATCATGTTTCAAGCTTGTGGCAGGATGGGTCACATGTAAAGATTTTGTAGAACATTTCCTCTAACTATGAGTTGTAGGGGGTGAGCTCTGACATTTGGTTTGGGATAAGGTTCTTTTGCTCTACGTCAGGCTGGAAGCTGGAGAAGTAGAGGCTATTCAGGCCAGAGTAGTGGTGGTCATGGCCAGGGTAGCCAGACACCGGGTTCTCAGAGGAAACATGGCATATCATCTCAGGGTAGCTAGGTAGGGTCATAAGGTCTTGGTACAAGCCTGACTTCTGCAGTGCAACAAACCCAACAAGAGAAGGATCCTAGACCATCTACGGTGAGAGGTATGAACTATGTAGCTTTTACTATTGCATATACTCTTTTTGATACAGGGGCCTCTAACAGTTTTACCTCTTCATGAGTGTTAAAGAGCCTTGGGATTGATGTTTTTCGTTATGAGGGTGTTTTGACACTAGGTACACTGTTGGGAGTTATAAAGGGTGATGTACTCCAGTGTGTAGAGTTTCCCCTTAAGGATTGTGGGTCTCACATCCTCTAGAGTTTATATTTCCTCAAAATGATATGGGTTTACATTATTTTCAGAATGGACTGACTCATTTCTTATTTAGAATACATTGACTTCTATCAGCATAGGGTGACTTTCAAATCACCAGAGGGTGTAGTGATTATTCAAAAGGGTGAATGTGATGTCAATGCAATCAGAGCTAAACCCAAGCATCATGGGATTGGTGGGATGATATCCCCAATTTTGAGTTTGTTTCTATATGATGAGGGAGTGGGTTAGGATAATACTCCTCCAGTGGTTGAGAGCTTTAGGGATGTCTTTACCAATGAACTTTATTATTCTAGAGGATTTGATGGTGATGTGATTTATCATACCATGAACATATCTATAGGGTTAACCGATCCTTTTTGCAAAAAAACGAATGGTAACCTTAGGTTATGAGTGGATTATCAGAAACTATACCAGCTTATGGTTAAAAACTGATATCATTTTCCATGGAGAGATGACATGTTTGATCAGGTTCAAGGAGCTTGAGTGTTCTTGAATATCTACATGAGGTAAGGATATCACTAGGTGAATGTTAAACCTATAGAACTACCTCATAAATCCTTTCATATAAGGTATGGGTTATACAAGTATCTGGTTATGTTGTCCAGTCTCACGAATGCACCAACGGTTTTTATGGCTTTGATGAACCGAGTGATCCATCCTTTCCTGAATTCTTTTGTGGTGGTTTTTGTGTACTATATCATATTGTATTATCACAATAAACACGACCTTGAAAAACATCTTGAGATCATTTTGAATACACCAAGAGAGAATCAGTTTTATACTAATATTGCAAAGTTCCACAATTGGATGGATCGGATTCACATCATGGGTCACATTATCTCAGAGATAGGAGTGTCAGTGGACCTAGAGAAGGTGTGAGTTGTAGTTTCCTGGGAACATTCCAACAAAATTTTTTACATATGGTGTTTCTTGGGGATAGACGGTTACTATAACTATTTTATATAGGAATTATCATGCTTAGCGGTGCAATTGAAGGGATTTAATAAGAGGGTTGTGATGTTTGTGTGGTATGAATCTTGTCATACAACCTTTCAGAAGTTGAAATAGAGGTTTACATCAGCACTATTTTGGATACTTTTGACCAGGGGAAGAGTTACATAGTTTACTATGACTCTTTAGGAATTGTGCTAGGTTAGTATTGATGCAGGGAGATTGAGTAGTGACGTATGGGTCTCAGTAGCTGAGGCCTCATGAGAATAATTAAATTACATATGATCTTGAGTTAGTTGTGGTTGTTTTTGCGTTGTGTTGTTGGAGGCACTATTTACTGGGAGATCATTTTGTGGTGTACACAAACAAGAAAATACTCATGTATATATTTACACAGTGTGTTCTGAATTTGAGGCAGTGAAGGTGGGTGGAGTACCTACAATCCTTTGACTTCGAGGTTGCCTACATGCTTAATAAGGGCTATGCAGTAGAATACACACTAAGTAAGAGGACACTGATGCAGGCAGTAAAACATGCCAGTAGCGATTGGAAGATTATAGAGTTGTTCCTTGAGATACATATAGAGGTGCATAAAAGATAGGAAGACATTTATTTCATCCTTAGATGTTACGTTTACCCTAATGGATAGAGTTAGGATAAGGAAGCTATCGGATTCTGAAGACCTATTTCTATGGGAAGTTGTCGTAGGCCAGGTCCCTCCTCCTAGTTGGACGGTAGGTGATGATGAGATCCTACATCTCCATGAACATGTATGGGTTCCAATGGATATACGTGAGGAGTTGATGTGGGAGTTTCATGATTCATCATGGAATGTTCATCCTAAGGTCACTAAGATGTATCATGACTTGAAACGTTAATACTAGTGTCCAAGAATGAAGAGAGAGGTAGCCGGTGTTGTTATGAGGTGTTATACCTATCAATAGGTGAAGGCAGAAGATCAGCAAAAAGCTAGGCTTTTACAACAGTTTCCCATACTAGAGAGGAAATGGGATGATATCAAGATGGATTTTGTGATGAGTTTTCTGAGGTCACCTAGAGGTAATGATGTGATATGGGTTATCGTTGATAGGCTTACAAAGGTCACACATTTCCTTCTGATCAAAGAGACCTTCGGTATTAACGATCATGGAATGTTGTACATCCAAGATGTGGTTTGAATTCATGGGGTCTCGAGCACTATAATTTCAAATACGGATATCCACATTACATCTTGTTTCTATTAGAGTTTTTAGAGCATGCTGGGTACACTGGTTCTTCTGAGCAGAACATACCACCCTCAGTCTGATTGCTAGTCAGAGCAGACTATACAGGTGCTAGAGGACATGATGTGAGTATACATCCTAGATTTTGGGGGATCTTGGGATAAAACAATTTCCCTGGTTGAGTTCTCCTAAAATAACAGTTATCAGGTGAAGATAAATATGGAACTTTACGGGGTATTATACAATAGGTCATGTTTTCTCCCTTGTACTAGTTAAAAGTAGGTGAGACAGCTTTACAGGGACCACGTCACATACAAGAGACATCTGAAGAGGTCTATTTGATTTAGAAGTGGATGGATACTGCACAGTCTCATCAGAAATCATAAACTGATAATTGTATATGACCTCCATTTTTTGATGTCTGAGATCAGGTTTTATTGTATGTTTCACTGAGGTTGGGACACATGTGGATCAGGAGACATGGTAAACATTAACCAAGATATGTCGGGTCGTTTGAGATTCTGGAGAGAGTCAGGTCAGTTACCCATCGGTTGTAGTTACCATAGAGGTACTAAGCCATGCACGACATCTTCCACACATCTTAGCTGCACTACTATCACTCAGACCCGTGTCATGTTTTTTCAGACCAAGGAGGTTGAGCATCAAGTTGATGCATCCTTTAAGGAGAATATGATTTGTGTCATTGACAGTATAATGAAGGATCTCTAAGGCCAATCGGTTCCTCTAGTATGGGTAGTATAGCAGCATAGCCGTTTATAAGACGATACATGGTCGAGGGAGGCTGACGTACATGCTCAATCACCAGATTTGTTTTCAGATGAATCTTAACCACCCTTCAGAGAGGAATTTGTAGACAAATTGCAATAAGGGGGAAGATTGTAATATCCTGAGTTTTCCTTGAGGTAGAGATATTATTTTTGGTCTAAATGTGTTTACATTATTTTTTTTCTTAGACCCAAGGCCGGGTCGTGGGATGGTTGGGTTGTTTTTAGGAAAGAAAAGGGAGACTGGCTGAAATTTAGCCACATGCAAGGTACACGTCTTGTACTTGGTCTATACATCGTGTACTTCAAGTACACACCATGTAATTTATCTTCGTGATGTGTAGCATTTCTGATTTAGATAAATAAAGAGGAAAATACACGGTGGGTACTTGAGGTACACACTGTGTACTTTCCCACCAGAGTTTTTTTTATAAAAGAGGCAGTAGCTTAACTTTAGATAGACATTAGTTTTTCCTCTCATTTTGGAACCCAAACACCTCTATTTTAGTTTTTCATGTATTGAATTCATCCAAACATAGATTCAAATGTTTTCTATCATGTTGGAACCATATCTCGAAGTAATCAATTCCTTTTTTCCATTATTAATTATTAAGAAAAATGATAGTTCTATTTTTATTTAGGATCATATGCCCTAATTTTTTGTTCTTCATTCATTATTCATATTTCTTCCAAACTAGGAAGAAATAGGACACGATACTAGATGATCTGTCTACTATCGCGGAGAGGTAGGTGGTCTATACTTTCTTTCAGCTTTTATTTTTCTTTTCAGGCATTCAACTGATATGCCGACCATCATGATTTCTGGAGGGGCCTCATTTTTGAGCGAGTTACCTGTCATAGATGTGGTTAGACCTAGTGAGGAAACCCGTAGGTTTTCTTTAGGTGCGTTGAAAGCATTTTCTCATATCCAGGTCACCCAGAGGGTGTAACTTAAGAGAAATAACCTTTTTATTCCAGTTTAAACAACCCAAGGGGTGTGTTCTTTTTCTTTCCTAGTTAGAGGGAGCCTTTTTAATGATTTGATTTCTTGAATAGCCTATTTAAGAGATGTACTATCTCCTTGATTAATGTATAAAATGTCATGCCTTGTATATTTTGATATTTTGGAGTGTTAAATGGATAATATGTGTGGGTATACCTATATAAAATTATATTTTCATGTTAAATGGTTTTTATGTGAGGGCAGGCCCATATTCTTTTTTTGATAAATTGTTTTCGTGAGTGGGTATACTCATGGATTACGCAGGTTGATGTGAGTGGGTATACTCCCATTGATTGAATGTTTAATTTGAATGTCTAAATGTTTGAATCAATGGTTTGATATATGACATGGATTGATCTCCATGGATCTAGAACACAATAGTGGACACCATGGGTTGACTCTACCCTTGGGTCTTGATTCAGTGGGATGACTCAGGCCTTGATACCCCTTGGATCTAGCTTTCTTGGGCTATCATAGGACTTTCTATTTCCATACTCCTGGGATCCCAACAAGTTCCCAACAGAGTTTCTACTATGGATTCCCATGGGTCTCAATGGGATTCACTTCAAATGATCCCTGGATCTGGCCCTACATGGTCTATATATTATTACATGGATGCCTTGGTCTGCTGACACCTCAGATCTGGTCCTTTAGGTATGCTACATCACTATACAGTGTGGTCGTGGGATGCTACTTTCACTATACGATGTGGTCGTTGGATACATGACTTCACTATACAACATGGTTTTGGGTTGAATGATACAGATGGATGTATGACATGGCCATGTGAATTTCCTATTTACTTGTTATATCTACCTTTTAGGAGTTAACTCTCTTTTGCAGGTCGCCTTGAGGACTGTTCAGTTTCACTTGATATAGTAGACTTATGGAATGGTCATATGCACATACATTAACAGTTGTTTATACTTTATAGAACTTTTATAGAATTGTTGTTAGAAGTTTATAGACTTGGGTGGTTACATACTGGGATGTTTATCTTAGATCAGGTTTTGGTCTCCTTGGGGACCTAAACAGATTATAAGATTTTAGGTGATGATAGGGGCAAGTGCCCTAGTACATTTTGCTAACTGTGAGTCTGGAGTAGGGGATTATAGGACCAAGATGAGTCTTGCGATGATGGGACACCATTTTGGTTTTTTTTCATTTGGGATACTTTTATTGTATTGTATTTCTAAGTAATGTTATGTATTCTTTATAGATACTTGTATCATATGAATCATTTTTTGTATATGTGATACTTATGGTTCTTATTATGTATTCATGTATGCTTGTTGTACTTTTGTTTGTTTTCTATTTATTTCACTTTATCTATTTATATTATGTTTTACTTCCACCGTGATACTCTGGTAATGAGGGCATAGTCTCTCCACGGAATCACCTAGGCCCTCGCTGCTAGTCCACAACCTCTAGCATTTCGGGAGACACACTTAAGGCCATGTGACAAACTGAGCATGGGGAACTATTTCATGTGGAATTTGGGTCAGATATGTTACAGTATTCATATAAGAAATGATAAATATGATTTAAAATAATATAATTATTTCTATTTGAATTAGAAATATTAATTATTATTATAAAATATAATTTTGAGACATATAATTTCATTTTTCTAAAAATTATTTTTTAATTTATTTTTATGAATTTATATTAAAATCAATTAATTATAATTATATAAATTTATTATTGAAAATGAAAATATGTATTTCGAATCATGGGTTAAAAAGTTTTATAATATTACCCTTATATTTTTTTCATTATGAATAATTCCCAAGTTAAATATTGGTCACCTTGGTAATGGTAAAACGAGTAAAATACGGTTAACACTATTGATTAATTATTTTAAAATAACCATAACACTCTAATTTAATATATTTTATGAGTGGTTTTCCAATATCCTCCTAAAATATTATATTTTTTTGTATTTTTTTTCCACTGTTATTTGTTAATGACCTATATACTATTTTTCGCCAAGGGCCTTTCCAATTGGTTACACTTTTTAGGGGTCTTTTAGGTGGACTCATGATTGAGAATATTTATTAGTTTTAGTAAAATTAGTTTTTTTTTATTTTTAATCCCCCACCCCAATTTTTTTTAATATCTTTACTTATATAATATTTTATTTAAACAAAAATTCATAATGACACTATCTTTTATTTTAAAGACTCTAATATTTGTTCATGTGGATAAAAAGAAGTTATTGTAAGAAATAAATGAATATTTTATATTTTAACAATTTATTTTTATTATAGTAATAAATTTTAAATTTTAATTATTATATGATTACATTAAATTCTTACACAATGCAGACACAATGCATGTTTATGTAGTAAATAAAATTAACAGAATTTTCTTTCGAAAACACTAAAATAAGTAAATGATTGAAGAATTAGGGTATCAAAAACAATTTATTTGTAAATAAAATATATAAGTTTTATTTAGTGGATATATATTCAAAATAATTAGTTTTATTCCTAGAAATAAACTTAAATTAAATAAATAGTCCAAAAAGGAAATTAATTATATTTTCTGGTATATAATATATTATTAACTTATAAAAAATCATAAAAATATTAAAATATTACAAGGTTATTGGGATAGGAATAAAACATCTATTCCATAAAAAAATTTCTTCCAATTTTTATCATAGAGGTAAATTTAAAACTAGTAATTATTGAAAAGTGTGTGATCATGTTTAAGGATAAAATGGGTTAATGAAGGGTTAAACTAAACAGATAAGGGTTTAAATAACCTTTTAACTTTTATAAATAAGATTTTATGATTTTCATTCAATATTAATTCAAAAAAAATAATATAGTATTTTTTTGAACAAATTCAATATTAATATGAGTTTAAATTATTTTATAATTTTGAATAATTATTAGATTTTCCCTTCCACCCTTATAAAAAGACATATATCATCACTCTTATTTACACAACTTTGAACCATCTATATTGGGAAAACACTGATAAATTATCTTTTTACCATATTTACCCACTATTTATAGCTTCTAGGGTTCTTAAAAGTTCATTAAAATCATCCTTAATAAGGGATAGAAATGAGGTTTACTAAAGAGGAGGTAATCATCCTATACAACCACATTCAATTTTTTAGTTTTCTACTACTTATAAATATTTTATATTCGTCATAAAATAAAAAATTAATTATCCTAAATATATTTATATTTTAATATTATTATGTAACCACCATTATTCACTTTTTTTCTATAAAATCAGAAAATAAAAGTATCACTCATGCATATGTGTCGACTAACCCCTATAAAAAAACTACATAATTCATTTGTCATCACCATAATTCAACATTGATAATATGAAATATTAAATATTTTTATATCATATTTATTATAGAGTTATAGTTAAATGTAAATAATATATTATTTATCATTCTTTATTTAATTTTCCTCTAAAATGAATCTACCTATCATGTGAATGTATAGAATATTGTCTCTAGGAATAGTGTAAATCATCTTTTTATCTCAAAATTTTTGGGATGATTATAAATATTTTTATAATGAATATATATATATAATATTTATATAATGTGTAAAATTATTTAAATTATGGAATAATGATTAAATTAAAAGTATTGGAAATGCTTAACAAAATCTGTCATGACCCCCTCCCACCAAAGATGCCCCTCCTGAGCTGGAAATGGTGAAAGGGAGATAATGACCCCCCGAGTCCTGCCTCTAGTAGGCCCCGGAGTGGCGACTAGCACCAAGGGTATGAGTTTTCACAAATATGGGAGGCCTTACCCTTTTTTTATTTAAGATCAGGAAATAAAATAATTCAACCAAAAAAAAGGAAAAAAGAATCTAGTGTATAGAAATAAACCCAAACCAATCCCACATGCATGTTTAAACAATTCTGAAACAAAGTACAAGTACAAGAAAACTCAAAAGTACAATACCAAAAGAAACAAGAGTACATCAAACTACAACAACTCCAACTGTCCAGACTAGTAGGGTCCCGCACGGCCCTGGTAGTCCTCCTGGAAACCTGAAAGTAAACATAGGGTGAGAATATAAGTATACTCAGCAAGGAATCCTAAAGCTCTCATGCATAGGTGGGGAGACATCCTAATGTCCCGTGAGAACAACTGAAGAAACCAAAACCTAGCAAGGAATTCTATCCACCCAACCTCACCATCCACGCTCACAAAAAACACAAAACAACACGTAGTCGTATATAAGAACAAGAGTATTGGGTACCCCACACCATTTCCCCCCACTAGTTAGCTGCTCTTCCTAACATAGAACGTCCTGACCCTACCACACTCTTCCCGCCCGCACACACCTGGGCATCAAAAATTCACACATCCCGCCCGCACACACATAAGCCTCACAAACCACATATCCTGCCCGCACACATCTGGGCCTCAAAAACAACATATCCCGCCCCCACACACCTGGGTCTCACAAACCACAATCACATCCCCACCAGAACACACCTGGGCCTCATCCCGAAGATTCTTGGGAACTGTAATAGTAACAGAACCCTCGCCCGAAGACACATGGGCCTCATCCCGAAGATTCTTGGGAAATCAAACCTGCCCGAAGAGTCTTGGGCACCAATCAAAACCTACCTGAAGAGTCTTGGTTATAAGGTCGCCTCAAGCTATCATAGCCTATGGAAGAAGGAGCAGGAAAAAGATAGTAACTAAAGGGAAAACACCCTCTCCCATGAAATGGGAGTGTTCAGCACTAAGTGGTCAACATGGGTGGGGTGCGACAACATCACAAGGATACAGATACATATATGTATACCAAACACACAACCCAACCTATGGATTCTAAACAGAGAAAATGAGCACGTGCCTCGACACTGATACTACGAAGCAAGCATACAAATAATAATCCCAACCCCATTTAGGTTTTAATGTTTCAATAGTATTAGTTTATTATTTCCTTAAATACTGGGAAAATATCAACCAAGATCAAGCATTTCGTATAAAAAAACCCTCCAAACCACAAATCAAGTTAGATGGAACACAAGCAACATAAAACAAACATTTCTATCATCAAGCAATCCCCATTGATTGTTCCCTCTTTTATCATTCCACATTGTTCATTTATCAAAATTCTAATTTCATATAATATCACAACCCAACACTATAGCCCTGCTGCCACTATAACCTCATCTCCACAACTGTATCACAAAACAAGGCTCATGCCACATCATTTACCCTTTAATATCTTTTAACACAGCCCCGCTGCCCATCCTATTGATAATAACCTATGATTCACCCCCATTTCACACACCACGTAACCAACCAACACCCACATGTTCACTATTCCATTTTGTTCAATTAGGGTGATCACACAAGGGTTCCGGATATTCATTTAATGAGCTAACTTTACGTGATTAACCAATTTCCACATTCAACAAGGATTCCATCCACAAAACGGTCTAGAAAGATAGGAAATAATTTAATTACACAAGCAAAGGCCCCCACGACCGTGATTTTTAGTAGGCATAAGCCTATTCAATTCACAACATAATAATAGGATAAACAAAGATAAACATAACAACTTCCCCATCCCTTTTATTTAATCTATTTATTATATTCATTAAACTGGTTCCACTATGTCTTGTTAAATAAAGAGGACAACCATCCCACAATGTGCACAATTTAGAGAGACAAAGGTAAGATTCCTGCCTCAACAGGTTCTGATCACAACGCTCACCCATATCTTCTTTAGAAGACGTCTATCGGCATCCGTCGCTTCTGTCAAAACCTGGAAAAAACCCTCCTCGGGTGGATGTTGGGAAGAAAAGGCCGAAAGGAAGCAAAAGATACTAACTCAGATGTTCTGCCTCATCGTTATGATCTCGTGGCCACTGAAGGATCACAAATCGGAGCTCGGATGAAGAAGTTACAGAAGAAAGGAGCTTTGGATTCTCTCGGGAGGGCTCTTCTCAAAGGAATGGGGAGGAGAGGAATGATCTGAAAAGGAGGAGAGGCCCCTTCCTTTTATAGGCGATAAAAACTAAATTACATGGCATGTACTTCCTAGTACACGGCGTGTACTAGTCCATTCCACACGGTCGCCACGCGGCTTCTAGCACGACACACGACCGTTGACTTGTCAACACACAGTTTGAGAGTAACGCGTACGCAGGGAGAAACTAAACGACGTGTAGGATAGGCTACATGGCGTTTACTCATTTATCTCAAGCGGCAAGGACACGACTTCAACACGGGGTATACCCTGCAAGGTAGTACATGGCGGGTACTCAGACTACACGGTGTGTAGTCACAAAAATTCTGAAAAGTGTGGAAAATTCCATTCTACCATCCAGAACACTTCATGACCTTCTTTTCGACAAAGGACTGAGCTGGAGAGGTCCGAGACATTACACCAGATACCTCTTAAATCATTCTCATCCCGGAGAATTCAAAAAAACCAACCCAGAGGAACCCAACAAGATACCTCTTAGGGCTCTCATTATAACAGGAACCTAACCAACAACCCTAATAAAATGTGTTAGGAATTCCTTCTCCTATGTTGAGATATTATCCGATTTAGGTGGAACTGACTCGCCAGCATGGGTTTAATTGCATCCGCATTAGTGTGTCTCTATTAAGAATTGGGTCTTCCCACTTCCATATATTAGGATTTTTCAACTTACACTGCCCCCAACATCGTATGACCAACACACTGCCCGAACACATGGCTTGGGGAATTCCTTCTCCCATGTCGAGATATTATCCTCTTTAGGTGGCACTGACTCACCCGCATGGGTTCAATCGCATCCAAATTAATGCGTCTCAATTAAGGATCAGGTTTTCCCTTTCCCCACACATCCGAACATGTTACACACTTCCAGAGAACAATGAAACAAAATTTCTCACAATCGACAAGCCAAGTATTCCATATATCAATGGTACAGAGTATAACATCAAAACCAAGATCAAAAGAACAAATCAAAACCCAGGTCAAAAAAAATCCAGGTACTAAGCGTGCATCTTAGCCTCCCACTCCCAAGTGCTCTCCTCGGGGCCGCCATACCTCTACAACCCATGAACAAATGCGATGGTTCTTCCATGGAGCACCTTCTTTTTATGATCCGGATTTTGACTGGACATTCCTCGAAGGTCGCGTTATCTCCCATATCTAACTCTCCCCAGTCAATAACGTGAGAGTCTTCGTGTAAGTACCGAAGAATCTTGGAGACATGGAAGATGTCATGAACCTTATCCAACTGAGGTGGCAGGGCCAGCTGATATGCCACCTCGCCGACTCGCCTTAGCACCTCCAAATGTCCGATGAACCTAGGGGAGAGCATAATCCCCTTCCCAAACCTCCGTGGCCCCCGTCGGGGGGAAACCTTCAAGAAAACATGAAATCCCAACTTGAACTCCAAGGGCCTCCTCTAACGATGAACATAAGACTTCTATCGGTCCTGAGACGCTTTCATCCTCTCACGCACAAGCTGAACTTTCTTTGTGGTGCTTTGTACTACCTTTGTCCCAAGAGCACCTATCTCACCAACCTCTTCCCACCAAATGGGTTAACGACATGGTCTTCCATACAAAGCTTCAAACGGTGCCATTCCAATAGTATAGTGGAAGATGTTGTTGTATGCAATTTCTACTAAAGGCAAGTGTTGCACCCATGATCCTCCGAAATCCAGAACGCATGCTCGCAGCATGTCCTCCAACGTCTGGATAGTCTGCTCTATCTGCCCATCGTTCTGGGGGTGGAAAGTAGTGCTAAGGCGTAGCTGGGTTCCAAAAGAATGCTATAACCCCCTATAGACTTTTGAGGTAAACCGAGTATCCCGATCTGAGACGATAGTCTTCATAACTCCATGCAAACTCACCACCTCGTCTACGTACCTCTGTGCTAAGGTACTCACCAGGCCAGACTCCTTAATTGCTAAGAAGTGGGCTGATTTCTTCAGTCGGTCCACCACTACCCAGATAGCATCATAACCAGCCTAAGCTCTGGGTAGTCTTGTGACGAAGTCCATTGATATGTCATCCCATTTCCACTCGGGGAAATCTAAAGGTTGCAACAATCCATAGGGAACACGGTGTTCAACCTTTACTTGCTGACACACTAGGAACTTAGCCACAAACTTCACCACTACCCATTTCACCCCGAGCCACCAAAACTATTCTCTCAGGCCTCGGTAAATTTTTGAAACTCCCAGATGTACCGCCAAGGCTGAGCTATGGAACTCACAGAGAACTCCCTCACACATCGCCTTCGGAAAAAACAACCTTCCATGAAAAAGCATCTGATTCCAGCTATCCTCTGACTATCCTTATGAAGCGTTTCCCTGATCGATATGATCCCGCATTACTTTCACATCGGAGTCTCCCCACTGAGACACTTCCTCCTGCAGAAAAAATGAGGACTACACCGTCATCTGAAACAAACAACCTCTAACACCATCTACCCTTGCATCCAAGTGCAAGGAATCGAACTCTCCCATCGCTTTCTAAGCATCAGAGGATTCCCGAACCACTTATTTATGTGACTTCCTGCTCAAGGAATCATTTACATCAGTTCCATTACCTTCAGTGTAAGAGGTCTCGAAGTCGTATTCTTGGAGAAACTCAACCCATCTCCGCTGCTATAAGTTCAGGTCACGTTGGGAGAAGATATAACGTAAGCTCTTGTGATCTGAGAAGACCACAAATCGCTCCCCAAAGAGGTAATGTCGCCACAACTTCAGTGCGAACACTACTACTGCAAGCTCTAGGTCATGGGTGGCATAGTTACGCTCATGATGGCGCAACTCCCTAGACCCATAATAGATCACACCCTTCTTCTACATCAGTACGCACCCCAAACCAAGGCCAGAAGCATCATAAAACACCTCATACAACAACCCTTCCTCTGGAAGCCTGAGTACTGGAGCACTGACCAACTTCTCTTTTAGGTAGTCAAAAGATTTCTAGCACTGCTCCCTCCATAGGAAGACCTGGTTCTTCCTAGTCAAAGCTATTAATGGAGCAGCAACTCAAGAGAAGTCCGAAAAAAACCTCCGATAATAGCCTGACAACCCAAGGAAACTATGAACTTCTTCCATACTCTTGGGTGCCATCCAAGAAACAACTGCCTCCACCTTCGACGGGTCCATTGACACTCCATGATGAGACACCATGTGCCCAAGGAAGTGTACTTCTTGCATTAAGAACTTACACTTTGAAAGTTTCCCATAAAGTTGGTGGTGTCGAAGGACATCTAAGACTGCCCTGATATTCTCAACGTGCTCCTCATCTGATCATGAGTAGATCAAGATGTCATCGATAATCACAATGATGAACCGGTCCTGAAAATCTCAGAAGAAAAAGTTCATTAGTCCCATGAACACAGCAGGTGAATTCGTAACTCCAAACGGCATCACTACAAACTCGAAGTGCCCATACCTACACCTGAAAGCCATATTCGAGATTTCATTATCCTTTACCCTCAGATGGTGATATCCAGATCATAGATCAATCATAGAAAACCAACCTACTCCCCTCAGCTGGTCGAACATACCATTTATCCTTGGAAGAGGGTAACGGTTCTTGACCATTACCTGATTCAACCATCGGTAGTCTATCCATATCCTGAGACCACCATCTGCCTTCTTCACGAACAAAACTGGAGCACCCCATAGAGACATGATGGGTCAAACAAAACCCTTCTCTATCAGATTGTCAATCTGAATCCGTAACTCTTGCAACTCCGAAGGTGCCATCCGATAAGGGCCCATCGAAATCGAACGGGCACAAGGCTATAAGTATATCTTGAACTCAACACCACGTCAGGGGGGGGGGGGGGGGGGTAGAGTCACAACCTCCTCGGGAAAAACATCTAGGAACTCCCCAAAAACTTTTGGAACATCCATCATCTCTGTATCAGCTGAAACCACTAATAAGCAGCCTAACATGGAAAGGAGAGGCTTCACATGCTAGTTTCCCACTAGATAGCTTCTCTCGCCAACAAAAGCTACACGCTGCTCATCTACATCGGAGAACACGAATCTTGTTAGGAAGCAGTCGATAAATTCACTAACAGAAAACAACCATTCGATGCCTAGGATGACATCGTATGGATGAATCTGTAGAAAAAGAAGATCCCCACTAGATCGATGTGGTCCCAACATCAGCCCACATCCCCGGAAAATACAAGATATGTTGGTCTGACCTCCAACTAGTGAACTTAGCACCGTGGGTACAGAAAGTCTCTCTATGTCTAGACCCAAAGCATGGGCTAGACCAGGTGAAACAAAGGAGTGCGAAGCTCCCGAATCGAACAAAGCAGAAACGAGAGTTCTGAACAAACAAATCGTACCTCGCACCACCTCTGGTCCTGCCGGAGCTACCAACTCTGTTTCGTGCAACTGTCCACGCCCATCTACTCTACCTCTCTGATTGTCGACCACCTCCCCGACCACGCCCTGGTCGAGGTCCCTGAGGAGCACCCTGAGGTTGGCCTCCTCCTAGAAAGTCTTCCCTCCGAGGAGTGGGGGCCTGCTGATGCTGGAAGGGCCTCACCAGCAACTGGTGCTGATGAGGTGGGCGCTGAACCTACCCACCTCCACCGTACTGAGCTCGGGTCGTGCACCGACTCTGAATGTACCCGAAAACTCCGCAAGAGAAACACTTCGGTCCTGGGCTCATGAAAAAGGGACGAGGACCCGAAGATATGAACTGTAACTGTTGGGGCCTGCTCCACAATGGCCTGAAATTGGAAGGTCTTGTCACAGGAGACCCGCTGCTGACTGCCTTCCCCTTTGATGAACCCTGCTAGATCCCCTCTCATGGTGCACCTCCCTACGAGTGCATCCTCTCTAAAACCTCTGCGTTCTTTTGTATTTCCAAGTATGTCAGATGGGTGAAGGGGGTGAAAACATACTAGAGCGAAGGACAAAGCACCTCCTCCAAACGTCTCATCCGAGAATCCTCATCCGGAAAGAGATCCAGAGAAAAGCGTAGGAGACCCTTGAACTTGATCCCCAATTCTCATATTGACATACTCCCCTGCTGAAGGTAGAGTAACTCTTGCCACTTCTCTGCCTTGATCATGGAATAAAAGAATTCCTCTTAGAACTCCTTCTCAAAGTCAGCCCACAGAACCTCTGCCTCTGAGCTCTCCCTGAGGTAGAGCGTCCACCACAAATGCACCACACCTCTCAGCTGACTGACTACTAGGGGAACCGAGTACTCCCTCGGAGCATGGATCAATGTAAACGTGATCCCTAGCTCATCAAGCCACTCCTATTTCTCCATATCTGAAGTAATACCCTCGTACTTCTTTAGGGTTTGTCGCTGGAAAGAATGGAGAGTCTTATACCACTGATCATCTTCCTCCTCTCGGTCAATCCTCAAATGATCGACCGCCTGAATCTGTTGGGCCTCGACAGTTTGAGTCACCTGAGAATGATGTCCAGGTGTCATAGATGTACGGTAGACAAAGAACGCCTAAGGCCAAGTTGCAAGGTAATTTCTCAAGGTTTCATCTTATCACATTATTTCAATTTCTTTCCCAGAACTCCCAAATCAAGTAAAACACAAACATGATGATGCATGTACCATCCCTAGGGTCTCTACCCTGCAATCAATGTAGTCTCACTTTGTCGTTCAGTAGGCTCAGAGTCCTTGAATTAGATCATGGGGGCCCCTAAAATCCCGTGTCCTAGCTGGTCTTCCCTGGCCTATGTCACGCACCAAGATCAGCCAATACTGTTTCCCTATAATCCCATGTAATTCCCACTATGCCTAACTCCAGACTCCATCCTATCTCTCAACCATCACCTTTGATACCATTCTGTCATGACCCCCTCCCACCAAAGATTCCCCTTTTGGGCTGGCAATGGTGAAAGGGAGATAATGACCCCCGAGTCCCACCTCCAGTAGGCCCCAGAGTGGTGACTAGCACCAAGGGTATGAGTTTTCACAAATATGGGAGGCATTACCCTTTTTATTATTTAAGATCAGGAAATAGGACAAGTCAACCACCAAAAAGGAAAAAAGAAACAAGTGTATAGAAATAAACCCAAACCAATCCCACATGCATGTTTAAAAAATTCTGAAACAAAGTACAATTACAAGAAAACTCAAAAGTACAATACCAAAAGAAACAAGAGTAAAACAAACTGCAACAACTCCAATTGTTCTGACTAGTAGGGTCCCGCACGGCCCTGGTAGTCCTCCTGGAAAACTAAAAGTAAACTTAGGGTGAGCATACAAGTATAATTAGTTAGGGAAACCTAATGCTCTCGTGCACATGTGAGGAGACATCTTAATGTCCAATGAGAACAACAGAAGAAACCAAAACCTAGAAAGGAATTATATCCACCCAACCTCACCAGCCACGATCACCAAAAACACAAAACAACGGGTAGTAGTATATAAGAACAAGAGTATTGGGTACCACACACCATTTCCCCCCACTAGTTAGATGCTCTTCCTAATGGAAAACATCATGAATCTACCACACTCTTCCCACCCGCACACACCCGGGCCTCAAAATGTCACATATCCCACCAATACACACCTAGGCCTCACAAACCACATATCCCACCCGCACACACCTGGGCCTCACAAACCACATATCTTGCCCGCACACACCTGAGCCTCACAAACCACAATAAAATCCCCGCCCGAACACACCTGAGCCTCATCCTGATGATTGTTAGGAAAAGTAATAGTAACACAAATCTCGCCCGAAGACACCTGTGCATCATACCGAAGATTCTTGGGAAACAAAACTTTCCCGAAGAGTCTTGGGAACCAATCAAAACCCACCCAAAGTGTCTTGGGTTCATGGTCACCTCAAGCCATCACAACCTATGGAAGAAGGAGCAGAAAAGAGCTAGCAACTAAGAGGAAACACCCTCTCCCATTAAATGGGAGTGTTTGGCACTAAGTGCCTAACATTGGTGGGGTGCGACAAAATCACAAGGATACAGATACATATATGTATACCAAACACACATCCCAACCTATGGATTTTAAACAGAGAAACTGAGTACGTGCCTCGGCACTGCTACTATGAAGAATGCATACAAAAAACAATCCCAACCCCATTTAGGTTTTCATGTTTCAACAATATTAGTTTATTAGTTCTTTAACTACTGGGAAACAATAAAACTAGATCAAGTGTTTCATAGAACAAAACCATGACAACCACAAATCAAGTCAGATAGAACACAAGAAACACAAAACCAACCTTTTTATCATCAATAAATCACTATTGATTGTTCCCGAATTTAATTCATTATCATTACCCACAGTTCATTTATCAACATTCCACTTTCATTTAATATCACAACCCAACATTGCAGCCCTTCTGCCACTATAACCACATCTCTACAACCATATCACAAAAGAAGGCTCTTGCCATATCCTTGCACCTTTAATATTTTTACCGCAACTCCACTACCCATCCTATTCGTAATAACCAAGGATTCACCCCCTTTCACACACCACGTAACCAAAACACCAAACACATGTTCATTATTCTATTTTGTTCAACCGGGGTGATCAGACAAGGGTTCCGAATATTCATTTATTCAGACAACTTTATGTGATTAACCAATTTCCACATTTCACAAGGCTTCCATCCACAAAATCATCTAGAAAGATAGGGAAACATTTAATTGCACAAGAAAAGCCCCCCCAACGACCGTGGTTTTTTAGTAGGCAGAAGCCTATTCAATTCACAACATAACAATTGGATAACAAAAGATAAACATAAAAACTTCCCCATCCCCATTATTTAAGGCAGTTATTATCTTAATTAAACTGGTTCAACTATATCTCATGAAAGAAAGAATACACCCATCCCACATGATGCACAATTTAGAGAGACAAAGGTAATATCCCTACCTCAACAGGTTCTGATCACAATGCTCTCCCAGATCAACTTTAGAAGATGTCCATCGGTGTCTGTTGCTTCTGTCAAAACCCAGAAAAAACCTCCTACGGTGGAAGATGGGAAGAAAAGGCTGAAAGGAAGCAACAGATCCAAACTCAGGAGTTCTAGCTTGTCGTTATGATCTCGTGGCTGCTGACGGATTGTAAATTGGAGCTCTAACAAAGAAGTTACGGAAGAAATGAGCTTTAGAGTCTCTCGGGAGGGCTCTGCTTGAATGAATGGGGAGGAGAGGAATGATTTAAAATGGAGGAGATGCCCCCTCCTTTTATAGGAGAGAAAAACTAAAGCACACGACATATACTTTCTAGTACACAGCGTGTACTAGGCCATTCCACACGGTCTCTACGCGGCTTCCAACATGGCACATGACCATTGACTGGTGAACACAAGGTTTGAGGGTAACGTGTACGCAAGGAGAAACTAAATGGCGTGTAGGATGGGAAACATGGAGTGTACTCATTTATCTAACATAGTAAGGACACGACTTCAACACAGGGTATACTCGGCAAGTTAGTACACGACATATACTCAGACTACATGACGTGTAGTCACAAAAATTAAAAATAGTGTGGGAAAAGACCATTCTACCCTCCAGAACAGTTCATGACCTTCTTTTCGATAAATTAATGGGCCGGAGAGATCCGGGCCATTACAAAATCATTCATGAAAAATAATAGAATAGGTAAATGAAAACAGTGATTTTATTCATGAATTATTAATAATGTATAAAAGAATTACTATAATTTATTCATATATGATGTAATAAGTATATAAATTATTGTCTTATTTGTTTATAATAAATTTAAATTTATTATTCTTGTGGATAAAGAGCTTACGAATCAATTCTAATGTATGGTAAGTGTTTCTATTAGAACATTTCTTTCTATGTGACATATTCAATATTCACCACTTTTTTAATTGTATGATATATATTATATAAATTATTTAATGGTATAATTATTTTATTTATAATTATTGGGATTTAAAAATATATATAATGTTTTCTCATTAATGATAATTTAATTAAAATATTACAGAATTTGAATGGTTCTTAATCTCAAAATTGTTTCCTTGAGGGATGCTTTAATCTATAAACAAATATTATTTTATGTGGTGATAATAAATCCCATTTTACATATTATATCAGTGGAAAACTGATGATTATATTATTCAATTTTTTATTGTATTTTATTATTCAATTTGTATTAAAACAAAAATATTACCAACATGATAGTGGTTTTCTGTTAAAATCTACTTTTATTAATATTATTTATGATTAAAGTTATGATGATGAATTTATGTTATATGAATATCCAAAATAAACTTAATTTATTCAACTATTATTATTTATGTAAATTTTATGTTTTACTTTTATTTTACACTCTTTAATTACACAACATTATCTAATAATATTTTTTTGAATAAATGGATTTATTTTCATCTTTTTTCTTGAATAGTTTTTTATGTACATGTTTTCATAAAATGGTTTCAATATTATTTTTACTATTTTTTGAGGATTTAATAATGTAATTTTCTCCAATAATTTGTTTTTCATAAGAATACATTAAAGGAATATTCTCTTAGTTTTCCATACATGATTGTTTTGAATTTTTACAGAAAATTTAAATGGAATCATTGTTTTAGAAATAATAGTTATGAAAAAATAATCAAACATAATATATTAACAATTATTTGAATATATATATATATATATATATATATAATGTTATATTTAAAGAATTTTTTTTATTCATTTTTAGATTTTATATATTTTATTTCAAAATGAAAATTTTAGTTTACTCTATAAATGCTCTAAGTGATCTTTAAAAGGTATTTATTATATAAGGAGGAATATTTTGATGTTAATAATGTTTAAATGGGTATATGATTCTATGAAACAATCCATATCTTTTTTCAAGAAATTATTGAATTTTAAGAGGAGATGTTTATGTGACCTATTTATTTTTTATGGGTTATTTTATGATGATATGGTGAATATTGTATTTGATATTATAGAATATGTATGAATGAATTTATCATTATGTGGTGGGTGGTCCTAGAATTATATCACCGACCATTGAATCGGTTAATGATTAATATTTTATAAACTCAAATGTTATATAAGAAGCTATCCCATTTCAAAAACAAGGTACACAGGTGGTTATAAAAATATCAAGAAAGGGTACATGTGATGTTATCCATATCCCAAAAGAGGGTAAACAGGAGGTCATCCCAGGACTGATCTACATACATCTGCAGTTATCCCAAGAGTTGAATATGATAATTTTCTTGGTGGGTTTCCTTGAAATATTATTTGTATTATTATGATTATACAAAAAAAATTTACCCTTATCAACAATATGAACTTATTCCAATTTTATACACTCATTTATCATGTTCTTTTTTTATGATTTATGACTTTTAGATGATAATGATTTTTTTTCACGGATCATGATTATCATCTATGAATAACCTAGTACAATTTTCAATAATTAATTTCATGTTCCAAAACCCTTATTCAAATGCTATACTAAAATAAACATTGATATATCTCATCTTTACCCTTTATAATAATATGACAAAACCCTTTATTATGTTTCCATTCCATGGGATACAAAGATTGGTTTAAGTGTGATATATCTAAGAGGAGTGACAGTTGGGAAGAATTAACTGGGAGATTACATAGATATTATATATGTGAATATTTTATGTAATGATGTTTACAAGGACCCAAAAAACAATATGGTTATAGAATATATCATAATTTTATATAATTAATATTAATATAATAAGATGTAATATTTATGCACAAAAAATATGGGTCACTATTGTTGGAATCAGTGGTAGGATTTTTTATTTTTAAAAATTTGATTTGAAATAATTATTGACAATCTTTAAGATAATCATTATTATTTGATAAAATCCTAGAGTTATGGTAATGAAAGGTGTTGATTATTCCCTTAAAATAGTTTTTTTTGGATACTAGAAAGTTGATACGATTGTAGCATAGATACAAATATGTGTAAAAAGTCTTAATGGGGATGATTTATTACTAACACTATCTTAATCTATTCAAAATATGTGGTCCTAAGACTACACATATTTACAGACACTCCTGGTGGATTTTCATAGGTTAATCCACAATTTACTGATGAAACTTTATCATTAATTAGAGAGTATAACCTACCAAAACATATAATATTCCATAGGGACATGGAATAATCCTAAAGTATCTTCAGTTGATATGTATATGGTTGGTCAAATAGTTGAAAAAATCAATACCCCATTATATATTTTATTATATTTTCAAAGATATTTATGGGAATAAAATCCTTTAGTTTAATAGATATATTATTGAAACTGATTTTAGGGGAATAATAATTTCATATTTTGGGGCATAAGTTTAAATTTATGTATAACCTTTAGGGTTAATATTTTCATTGATTTTTAGGTATTTGAGGTTGATTTTAATAAAAGAGTTAGTAATTTTGGGTATACATATTATATTTAATAATTATATAGAAAAGTAATTTGGTAAATAAGTGATTAATGATATATATAATATATCAGGAATATTATATGATTAAGTTGAGACTCATTTTTGAATTAAGACTAAGATAAATTTTGTATGCATATATAAAATTACTATGTATTTATAGTGATTCATTATATTTAGGGAAGTGATTTATATATTTTGAGGATTATATGATTAGGATATATATTTTTGGTATGTTACCTTATGGGTGATTGATACTATTTTCCAAAAACAATTAGGCCGATCTTGGAAAATATATGTGATCAAATATTTCAAATTTGTATTTTTTATTTTTTTAGATATATTTTCGAGGATTTGTAAGGATAAAAATTTATGGAATGTTTTTAGATGAAAATTGAGTATTATTATATAGGTTTTAGATTTAAATGTAATATTTCATCATATAAAGATTTATCCATATTGGTTAACTTGTAATAAAATTTCATGTTTTTAAAAATATATTTTGATAGAATGGATGCCTTTTTATTATTTTAGGGTTCTTATAATCTATTAAAATTTAATTTTCATGATTTAGGATTGGAAAATTCAACCTTAATATTCATTTCACCGAGTTAAAGATTATGTGGAAATTCATCAAAGCACAGTCGAAAGATGAAATTCATCTTATAAAATGGAAGGATGTCAATTTAGTGTATTTTATCATGTTCTCTATTTTCACAATAAAACAATCCATCAAAATTAGGAAAACGATATTTAGATATAGAATCTATACTTTTACTATCATTTATGATGATTTGATGTTCATTTATCCCATCAAATATTTATGGTTTTTTGTTGATTAATATTGTAATACACAAGTTCATTATCATAATAATATATCACTTAGATGTTATTATCTCATCTATGTTTATATTTAAACAACATACAGTTTTTTTCAAATCTAGGAACTAAATTATGTTTCATTTATTATAACAATTTTTTACACTCCTATTAAATTAATATTTTCTTCATCAATTAATACACTGTGTGTTTTCAAAAAAGCTATTTTAAAATTTTGAACCATTAATGACAGAGGTAAAATTTGGCAGGGGAATTGTTTTAAGGTTCTTAGATAAAGTAATAGCTAACAATTTTAGATTAAATGAATAATATTTTTTATATAATCTTTGACACACAATGAATTTTTTTAATCAAACTATATTAAACTATATAAATTTTATTATTTAATGATCAATATTACAAACTAGATTTTGAATTAGCATATATGAATACAAATAACCGGATTATAAAATATATATATATAATAGTCCTAATAATTAAAATATATTAATGAAGGATTAAGAAATAATCACCAATTTTTATTAAATTCATTTTATGCATCAAACATATATTTCAATCAAATAGTTTTCCTTTTTGTTAGTAATTTTTATAACATGTTTTTGAAACATTTAGAAATATTAATTTATAAAATTAAAATCATTTTTTAAATTATTATATCAAGATTAACTTTGTGTGAAATGTTGATATTTGGTATAAATGATTTATTTTTTATGGAATTATAGAAAATACCATTTCTTCGAATAGTGTTATTTAATTTAGTTAAATAATTTCATTTTATTTCCATTTGAATCCTAAATATTCATGATTTTCATATAATAAATTTTTTTCCATTAAAATTCATATTTCTAAAAAACGTTATTTCATTTAATGAATTTATTTCACAATTAATTTCCTCCTCATCTAAAAATTTGATCATAAAAAATAGACTCCATATTTGTAATCATGAAGTGATTTTTTTGTAAATAATTACCTTATTTTTATTCCATTATGTATTGTAACCATGGTAAACATTTTTCACCTCAGTAATGGAAAAATGTATAAAACATAGTTATAATTATTTTACAAGAAATTAATATAACAATAAAACTTTAAAATAATATATTTGTAGATTTTTTCTGTATTAATTTTTTCTAATATTTGATATTATGTTATTATTTTTTTATTTGTCTTTTATAATGCAATATATGTCATTTTATTTAATAAAAATTGAAAAATGGTAGTCGGTTTAATTTTAAAAATTATAATATTTTTAGTGGAAAAAAGTAATGGTAATAATCTATTATGAATGATTATTTCTAATATTAATAAATTATGTTTAGGATAGTAATTTATTTTTAATTATTTATAATTGTATAATTCCTTTAAATTCTCATGCAATGCCGATATAGTGCTTGAGCAAGCAGTAGGAAAACATAATTAATAATTTTAATGGAATTAAAAAAATATTTTTTTGTAGTGTTGTGCATTTACAATAATTCAAGGGTATTTATAATTTATAAGTTTTGATAAAAGGTTATATACTCAATTTTTTTAAATTTTTATCTATAAAGTCAGATTAAATGAATAGACTAAAAAATGGCATTAATATTATTTTATATTTTATATTATTTTTCTAAATGATATAAAAATCTTAAATACATTGAAATATGACAAAGGTTATGGGATATGGTCTATTATTAGTTACCTTGAACATTTTTATTCAAATTATTACCTTCGATATAAATTTATAACCATGGATAATTGAAAATTATGTTACTATGGTTTAGGGAAAAAAGGATAAATTAAATGTTAAACTATTCGAATAAGGGTTAAATGACCTAAAAACATGACTAAATCTTATTTCTTTGAGATTTTTTATTATATCTCATTATTATTTTGAAATTAAGCCCATTTGGACCTTGTTTTCAAGGAATGTGACATTATAATATTTTATAGTTTTTAAAAAATTACAAGAGTAACCATTCCCTATATTATAAAAGGAAACCCCTCCTCTTCCAAATCTAAACCATTTTTATTCACCCAGATCAACAAAAAAATAAAAAATTATCTTATAAAAATCACTATAAACGAATTTGTAAGTAATTTTGTACTCAAAAGACCATTCCATGGGTCCATAATAAGGGATCTAAATGAGGTCTATCGAAGCATAGGTAATCATCTGATCCAACCTATTTCAGTTTTTTTCTTCTTCTTCCTCCTCTAAATCTATGTTATTAATCATAAAATAATAACTTTAATATCCTAAATAGATTTAAATTTTATTATGATTATGTAAACACCTTTATAAACTCAATTTTATGTTAAATGGGAAATTAAAGGACCCCTTGTGTGTATGTGTGGACTACCGCCTACATATAGAGATATGATTCAATTTTCATCACGATCATTTGTGGTTATATATTTTGATGAATATAGTGTATATATAAGATATTTATGATATAATTTCAAAAAAATGGTGAATTAGTTTCTCGTTCTTTACTTATTTTAACTATAAAATGAAAATATGTTAATAATTAGGCAAGGACTACTATCTCTGTGAATGAGATAACTCATTTTTCTATACCAAATTATTATAGATGTATATAAATATTTATATTATAAATATATATTATATTAATATCATTGTTAAAATTATGTTTATTACAGAATCATGATCGAATTAAATGGACTAAAATAACCAAATTGAATCAATCTTGAAAAACCAAACAATTTAACTTATAAATGATAATTTTAATAAGGAATTATTTTTAAATGGGCATTTAAATGTTATAAATGGAAAATAGATGATATTATAATTTTAAAAATAATTGTTTATATAATTATAAAAAATATAAATTTATTTTAAATTATTTTTATATTCTTATGAATGAAGTCATATGTAAGGTAGTAGATTCTCATCTAACTTTTGTTCCTATGAGGCATATGCCATATTCACCACTATTTTATATTATTTCATTTATATAGTTTCGGGGGCGGTATTTTATGATTATTTTAATTAAAATTATGATAATTTAATAAAACATACAAGTTAATCCCTTTAATGCGGTTTTTATTCTAAGATTGCCAATGTTGTAAGGTTTCATCATTTAAAAATTGTTTTTTGGGAAATGATTTCTATTATCCACCTATCATCTTTTACAGGTGTAAATACTACCACATTTAAATATTTTATGATTAATATCATCAATTAAGTTATATATAATGTTTCATTTCATGTTATTATTTTATGGCTACTATGATTCAGAAATTACAAAAGAAGTGTAGATTTTATGTTACAATCCCATTTTTACAAGAATTATTATTATTAAATTTACAATGAATAAATTAAATGATAAATATATCTAAAATAATAATGATTTTTATTCTACTATTTTTATTTCTAGATATTATTGGTTTTATTTTCATTTCCCTCTCTTTATGTATTTAATATAATAAAATAATTTTTTAAGAATGACTAAATTTATTTTTCTATATGGTTGGGAGTCTTTTTCTTGTATGACCATGTTTCAACTAAAAAAATAGTAATTATTTTACTATTTTTCTATAATTTTATAATGGAATTTTAACTATATTTTAATTTCTATAATAATGAATCAAAGGAATCATATTTTCATATTATAAATGAGGAAATTTTTAATTTCGTCAAAAAATGATAAAGGAATTTTTTACCATACTCGACCTATTAATTATGTATAGATTATGCTTTATTAATGTAGTGAATATTTAATGATCTTTTGGCATAAAAATTAATGGATTTATGAATTTTTTGTGGGTGTCCCTATAATTATATTTCCATCAAATGCATTGACTAGTGAGTAATTATTTATGATCAGAAAGGTTGTATGATATTTTATCTAAATCATTTAAATTGGTATATGGGTGGTTACCTAAAGCACTATAAATTGAACATGGTAGTTTATTCTAAGAACAAAAGGATACATATGTGGTTATCCCAAGAAACCAATGTGGTTCACAAGAGGTTATACCATGACTAAACCGAGTACATGCATTTTTAGCAATCCCTAAAATGTGATGAATTTATTAGTGGGTATCATTGACATATGATTTCCATGACTATGATTATTCCACACATGATTCCACTTTTTTATGATATTAAATTATCTGAATGTCAGTATCTCATAAATATTTTTCATTTTTTACATTATGATTCATGTCTTATGAACTGCCAAACATTATTTAATGACTCGTGATTATGATATATGAATTTCGGGGTCTGGTCTTCATAGGTTATTATATTATTCCAATTACATAATGTTTATGTTATATTTAAATGATACTTTATATATCCCCTTTTTACCTTTTTTGAGAATCTGATCTCACCATTTATTAGGTTTTATTTTCCCCAGGATATGAAGAAAGGTTTTATGTATGATATGTCTAAGCATAGTTCAAGATGAGGAGATCTATATAAAATATTTTTTATATCCTTTATATATATTTTTAAGTATCCAACTGTATAATGACATCAGATCTATAAAATTTGGCAATGGCCGTAATTTAATGTATTGAATATTCATATAGTAAGATGTAATATTTATGTAAAAAATGTATGGGTCACCATAAAACCAATCTCAAATGACTAATTTTGTAATGAAAAATATTGTAGATAACAAAGTAGATGAAAAAGTGGGAAATATACTTGAGAAGTATGTCACCCTTATTGAAAGTGGTTAGGGAGTAGAAAGATACACCTTGTAACTCCTCTTTAATTGTAAAGTGGAAATAAAAGAAAACGAATTTTAGGTGATTTTGGATATAAATGGATATTATATGACAGAAATACAAGATCCGGTGAATTGTAGGTTAATTTTTTTAAACCTCTAATAAAGATAATTAGTTTAATAAGTATTAAACTATGGAATTTCACAATTCCTATTTTAATATAAAACAAATGATCAATGTAGCCATGTATCCGATGGATATGTTAAGATACCACATGTTATAAAAGAATTGAATTCAATTTGAATGAAAATATCATTGTATTAAAAATGTAAAGGTTTCTACAATATATCGTATATAATCAGTATTAAAAATACTACATAAAAGAATATATTGTATCTAAAGCAATTATGATAAAAAAACACGTTGAATAGTATGAAGAAAACAAAGGGGTTCTTTTTTCTATTACAAAATTACAGCGGAAAAGTAAATGGTATTTCAAATCATTTATCCCAAAGATTAGGGTATCCTTTCACCTAGGATAATAGATATGTCTTTCCACCACATGGTATACCCTCTATAAAAATATTAGTTGGTTTGTATTTTTATCACTGCAAGCTCTCAGTTTTATAGGTAATCGACACCTCTATATTTAAATTACTTTAAATCCCTCAATATAGTGATCAATATCACCCTTATCCTATCTTTGTAAGTTTTTGATCAGTATGAATTTATCAGAAATAAGAAGAAAAGAAGCATTTATTTAATTACAAGAACATGGAATAATTTGTACACGTCTTGTAATTTTAGGGCTTTCACAGAAACTGAGAGAGAGGTTACACTATCTATATCTAGATTATGAATATTAAAAATATATTTAATCCTTTTTATCTCTGGTTAAAATGAACTCCTTTTTATAAACCTTAGGTCCAACAGTCACATTTGATTCTAACATTCATATTTCTCTAGAAAACTCAAAGGGCCTTGGACACCAAGAAATATACTGGCCAAAATGAAACAAAATACATGAAATTATTTTATTAGATTATAACTAGATCAATGACATCATTTTGGTTAAAAAAAATTATATATGAAAACATGAGTAATATTAAATGTATACATAACAGGTTAGATAATAAAGTAAAACATGAATACTGTAAAGATAAATCATATGAGTACGATGGAATTGATGGGCTTGTTTGAATATGTGGGTATGATGAAAATATTTAGTATGATGTAATAAATAGGTATACTAGAATGTGTGGTTATGATGGTAAGAGTGAGTACGATGTTCAGTAGAGATACGATGCAAAGCGCTGATAAGATGCAAAGTGGGTACAATGATCTGAATGCGTATGATGTGTTCATTTATAATGTGAGTATGATTAAATGAAAACTGTACTCATATTAAATAATTTAGATTATAAATAGAATTTTTCTTCCCCAAAAAAATCTATACAAGTCAAAGGGAGACTTTTGACTTATTAATAACCCCCTTTTTGGAGTGCACAAAACACAATGTAAAATAGAAATAAATACTTATCTCCCCTGGAGTTTTACTAACACTTTTAAAAAATAAATAAATAAAACTAACTCTATATTACGTATAGACTTTCTTAAGGATTGTATTCATATGTTTTTTCTATAGTTTTGATTATTATTTTAATGTATTACATTCGAGAATGATATTATTTCTCTTAATGATTCTCCCCAATATTCTTCTCCTTTGGGATTTTCAAAAGGAATTAGGAAGTCTTGAGTTACATGAAAGGATAGAGTGAAACAAAATTAAAAAAATATAGATGTAATGATAGAGATCATTCATCTATCAAAAGTGAATATTTTGAAAATGAATTCAAGAAATAAATATAAAAAAAGTTTTCGTCCCATTTTATTTATCATTCTTAATCAGTAAAAGAAAAACTTATTTCATCTTCTTCATCTCTTATTTTTCATTCAAATTTATTTCAGTTAAAGCATCTTGATATTTGAGTAACTCTTGTTGATCTATAAACAACTAATCCTGGTTTTGAATAGTATCTTCTTAAGTTTGATAATTTCATCCAAAAAGTTAAGCATTTCCTCCTGACATTTTCCCTTATTCTCTTTAATCTTTCTAATTTATTTCTCTAAACTATGTTTTTCAAATATTATAGAATTTTGTTTCTTTAATAAAAATATTTCATCATTGAAAGATGAAATCTTTGAAAACTCTAATTGAAAATCATTAACAATTTCTTGTATCTCTTTCAAACCATTGACATCGACACTAGTTGATTTTGGAATGTGTTTCATACTTTCATTTTTTTCTTTATCAAGCCTATTGAAATCTATAGAAAGATCATTTGAGAGTCTTCTCAAATTTTCAATTGATTCCTCATACTGATTCACTATGAATTCTATTCTATACTATTATTTTGATACCTTTTTACAAGCCTTGTTATTATCCTTTTAGATTTCACTTAACGCTTTCATGTCTGTATCGACTTTAATTAATATCAATCTAAGATCTCTTAACTAACCTGATTTTTTAGTTTGATTCTCTGCAATGAAGTCAATATTTCCATATATTATCGATAAGTATGGGAATGTCTTCTCAATACTCCTTAGATCTTGTACCATGTAATGATAATTCTTAAAAGATATATTTTCTGATTTGTATCAGTGTATTGATCATGCGATGGAAGATCACCAGATCAACTTGAGACTTTAGTATTTTAATTTCCCTTCCCTCCATCTCTTTCATCACTTGTGTCATCGGCCTAACCACTTATAACAATATCTCTCTCAACATGAGATATTTGAGCCATTTTCATAATAGGAGAAGGATCTCTTCTAGAAAGTGTTTGAACATACTGAATTTGTGCGAGATTTTCATGGGGTTTCACTTCATTAACTTCATTCCCAATAGAATGTTCTTGTTCTTTTATTTTCGTAGATATTTGGAGATAATATTCTAGAAAGTTATCTATTTCATATTCATCTAATTGTGACACCAATTGAATTATTGTTACCTTTTTTCAAATTACCCTGACAAGTGGGTATGATTGGATCTTGAGAAATATCCTCTATTAACTGAGAAATATCTATCTCTATTCCATTAAAAACTCTTGTAGCATCAATGTCATGTGGTTTTCCATTCAATTAATTCTTCTTCTTCTCATATTATTTTAATGTTTCTTTTACTCTTATTTTTTTGGATAAGGCATCGGCCTGGTCAGGGAAAAACTATGGCTCACCTTTATTTCATTTTTGTTTATCCTTCCTCCAATTTTCCATGACATCTTCACTATAATTTCTTTTCTTCTTTGTCTTCAAAACATATTGGGGGACTGAATTCTATGATTCTACTACCATTGGATCTAATTGAACAAAAACTGGAGCCGATCCGACTAATAATGGATTCAATTGATCTTCCACCATTTCTTTGACATCCATTACGAACAGCTTTGATTCATTATCGAAATGATAATTCAATATTCTGATTGTATCCTCACAGATACATGAACCTCTTAAAAATCTAAGTTCACCTTTCAAAGGAATGTTACAAAATGTGATAATTTCAATAATAAACTTTTTATGTATTGCAGGGTACATAAACAAATGTTATTTTATGGCTCTTGACATAACATTCTTGATAGTCTCGAAGATGGAACCTAGGAGGTTTATCTTCCTCATTTTAACAAGATATCCCTACATAAAGTTATGAGAAATCATTAGGGTTTCTCTATCTCCTATTATAGGAATATGAAACGCATGCAACCATAATTATATGATCTGATTATCTATAGAGAGATAAGAGACATTCCTTTTACCTTTATTAACAATAATGTGATACTTCTCAGATATTTTATTATTAAATGTCCCAATTTCATCATGTAACTTGTGGGAAGGATAGAAGGAGTCACCTTCATTAGAAAAATTTAGAATGTTTGCGACTTGTTTCACTTATATCCTGAGATTTTGATCATACAAAATGAAGTTAATCATCATATCCTTATCAAAATTCACTTTATCATAGATTTGTATGACATCTTCAATAAGAATTTGATAATAAGATAATTGTTTCTTAACGCATATTTCCTCCCATCCTTGAAATAAGATAATCTTTTTGAGATATTTATCATAGTTTTCAAAGAAGTATTGGGTTAAAAATCATTCTCTAAAATTATTCATATTTGAGAAAGTCTTTAATGGAATCTCAAAAAGAGTATTAGCTGATGGCTGAGACATGAAAGAATCTAGATCCAATATCATTCATACTAATATTGTTGTATATAGTCACACCATTGTCGTATATCTCTAAATAATTGATATTGTAATGATAAGGGGGTGCCCTTTTATTATCAATTTGAGCTGACAGTTGGTCTTCAACAGTTGATATTAAAAGATGATGGATCTAATGGCGGTGATTAAATTAATTTTTGAGGTTTCATTTTTTAAAAATAAAATAAAATGAAAATGGAGAAACAGAAACATAAAATAAATGGAATACAAAATGAGAATATGATGTACCTGTCAGAGATTTCAAGTATGTTTTTGGATTCAAATTATAATTAAAGTAAAATAAAATACAACACCTAAATAAAATAATCAAAAAATGATTGGAAAAAGTGATGTTGATAATTAAAAAATTTAATATGATTAAAAAACATGAAATTGATAATAAAGAACTTGAATACAATGGAAAAACATTAAGACTATATGAAACAATTTAAATACAATCTAGAAACATGAAGCCGATAAACGAATTTGAATATGATCTAGAAACAAGAATCCAATAAGTAACAATTTTAATATGATGAAGAAACATGAAGTCGATAATAAATAATGCGAATACATTATTTATTATGTGACTAATCTAAAACAATGTTAATACACTATCTTTTCAACTTGATTGAAAACAAATTTGATATGCTAGGTTTTAAATTTGATGGAAAACAAAGTGGAAACACAAAGATTCCACACTGATGGAAAAGCAACTAAATACAGTTAAGGTTAAGAACACTAAACTGATAAAAAGTTTAACTAATACAATATAACACTAATTGAAATAAAATAGGGAACTGAATAAAATAAAATAAAATATAAAACAAATAAAAAATAAATAAAATGAAATATGATATTTATTATAAAACAAAACAAAATATGAAAATAAAATAAAATTTAAAATATTTAAATAGGAATAGAAACATAGTATAAAACAAATAATATAATGCTAAAAGCTAATGTAGTCCACCTATTAAAAAGAGTGGTTTAATATAAGAATATTATTTAATCAAGAAGTATATGTAAAATATTAATTTATTGCAATCATTCTTATCTTATGTTTTATATTTTCAAATCTATCAGAAGATAATGGTTTTGTAAAAATATCAACATATTTTTCAAGATTTATAATGAATTATAGAATTATATATTTTTTTGAGTGTGGTCCCTAAGAAAGTGAATCCTAATATCTATTTCTTTTGAATGAGATTTATGTGATTGATTTTTACTTAGGGTAATGGAAATTGTGTTATCACAGAATATTTGTTTTTTAGTAAAACTTATGCTATAGTCAGTGAGTGTGTCTTGCATCCACAACACATGACCACAACATGTTCCAGCTTCTACATATTTGACTTCAGTAGTGGAAAGTTCTACTGAGTGTTGTTTCTTACATGAACAATAAAATAAATAATATCCTAGAAAATTAGAAGTTCTAGATGTACTATTTCTATCCATTCTATAACCACCAATGTCAGCATTTGAAAATTCTTTCAATTCAAAATCATTTATAGAAGAATAGAAAAGGCCTAAATCCATAGTTCATTTTAAATAGAAGATTTTTTTTTTACCTCTTTCAAATGGGATTTTTTAGATTTTCTTGATATCTTTCACATAAAAATACAAAAAAAAATCTGCATGACTAGCTATTATGTAAAGTAAAATCTCAATCATACCTCAAAACGATGCTTGATATACTGGTTGTCCAGTGTCATCAGGATCAATTGTTTTTGAGGATTCAATTGGAGTGATAATACTTTTAGGATTGTCATATCCACACTTTTCAAGTAAGACATTAATATACATATGTTGAGATATATAAGTTACTTCTGGTTTATGATAGATTTGAAAAACAAGAAAGAATGTAAACTCATCCATCAAACACATCTCAAAATCATACTTTATTAGATTCACAAATGAATATTTTAATGAATTTTGAGTTGATAAAAAAATGATATTATCAACATATATATGAACAACCATGATATTTTTGTTTTCTTTCAATATAAAAACTTTTGGATTAACAATTACCTTAATGTAATTCGTTTTTAACAAAAATCATGTTAATATATCGTAACAATCACTATGGACATGTTTATGTACAAAAAGGGACTTGGTTTGTTTTTAAACACATACAGGATGTTATGTAACTTCAAAACCAAGGGTTTGGTCTACATAGACTTCCTCCTGTGCATAGAAAATAAGGAAATAACAATTCACATCAATTTGAAATAGTTTAAAATTCATGAATGCTACAAAGTCTTATAGAATTAAAATATATTTGAGCCTTGCTACTGAAGCATAATTTTCTCCATAATTGGTACCTTTTTGTAGATTATATACTTTAGAAAAAAGACTAGCATTATTTCATACAATGATTCCATTTTCATCATATTTTATTTCTGAAACCTTATTTTACACCAATTATAGATGTATCCTTAGGTCTTTTTACTATGGTCCAGACATTATTCCTTTCAAATTAATTTATTTTATCTTATATTTCTTTAATCGAATCATTATAATCTAAAGCTTCACTTTGAGTTTTATGTTCAAGTTGAGATAGAAAATCAAGGTATTCTATTTTATTTCTTAATGAATTTCTTGTCCTTATGGGTTGATTTATATCACCAATGATATTATCACATGGCTGATTCCTAAGTATTTTTTTTTGAATTTCTTATAACTTGTTTGGAAATATATGAAAAATATATAGGTGGGAATGTATCAGAAAACATTTCACGAGTATTATCAAATTTTAAATAATCCCCTATCAATGGTCGATAATTATTTTTGGAAAAAACTTCAGAAGAAATAATTTGAGGTTGTTTGAAAACCAAAGGGTATGTTTTATCCAATTTACCATGTATTGTTTATTATAAACACATGAGTTATTATTGAGAACTCTATAATCCTAAAGAAGTATCAGAATAAACGAAAAATGTGCCTTTATCAAATTTGGGTGAAAAATTATGTAATTTGTCTTTTGTATTCAAAAAGAATACATTGCATCAAAATACAGTGAAGTATGAAAATTTTGGTTTTCGGCCTGTCCACAACTCATAAGGTGTTTTATTAAGAAAAGGTCAAATTAAAACTAGATTTATTATATAATAAGAAGTACTAATAGCTTAAACCCAAATTTTGTTTAGCAATTATGTATTCAACCAACATGGTTCTTATTATTTCTTTAATATTTCTATTTTATATTTCAATAAAACCATTTTTCTGAGGTGTTCTTGGAGAAGAAAAGTCGTGAGTAATAACATTCTTACTACAAAAATTATCAAAATCAGAATTTAAAAATTATCCACCATGATCACTACGAATAGTTATCAATGTTAGGGTTTTATCATTTTTATATTTTGATACAAAATTTTTAAAGAAACAAAAAAATTTATATTTCATTATGATAAAATACACCCAAGTAAATATTGTGTAGTCATCAACTAAAAAAATACCTAATACATTTCTTCAATACTTCTAGTTTGTGTTGGGTCAAAAAGATCCATGTTCAGTAACTGTAATTCATCAAAAGTTGTAGCATAGAAAATAGATTTAAATATTTAATTATATTTTTTTCTATATTGTAAAGGATCACAAGGTTTTGAATAAACAAACCTATGTCCTGGTAGATCCTTAACTAGTCCTTTCATGGAGAGTTTATATATGTTTCTAATATTATAGTGTCCTAGTATTCTATTCCATAACCAATATTGGTATTCCATTTCACTAAGACAAGGTAATTCATTGCTCTTAAGGTTTTCTAAGATTAATGTGTAAACATTTTCATTCCTTTTGGAAAGAAATAATAAAATAATCCTTTGAATTTTGAACTATACACTTATAATTACTGAAAATCAGAAGGTAACCTTCATCACATAATTGAATTATTCTTATTAGGTTGTGCTTAAGACCATCAACAAATAAAACATTAGAAATCAAAACATTACCCAGAAAAACAATATTACATATACCAGAATTCTTCCCTTGTGCATTGTCTCCAAAGGTAACTCTTCCACCTTTTCTCTTGATAACATTTTCAAATATGTTTCTATTACCAGTCGTATTCCTAGAACATTCACTATCAATTTACCTTGTAATGTTTTTCATTCTAATTTTGTTTTCTTGAAATAAAATACTATTAGGATTTTGGAATCTAAACATTCTTGGATCTGGAAATGATAGAAAGTAAGACCTTTGAAATACACATTTATTTTGAAAAGGGTGCTTTATAGAAACCAAACTATTGAATTTTATTTAGTGTATAATTTTTCTTCTAACTTCCACCACATTAACTCTTATTGTAGAATGCGGTTCTTCTAGGAATAGAATAATTGTTTCTCAAAATAGGTTTTGAATGAGCATAACCTATTCCCTGACAATTACCATAAAGACATATTTGAGAATACATCTTATAAAATTTTTCTTTTCCAAATGTGAAATTAGATAAGAGTTTATTCAAAGTAACTATTTCAAACTTTAGTCTGATGAATAAATTTTTATCTGCATTAATATTAGTTTTGGAATTGAATTTTTCTTCTAAAACATTTTTATCATAAATAATAATATCAATACCCTTATAAAGTTTATTCTTCTCATAATTTTAAGTCCACAAGGTTTATAGATAGATTTTCAATTTCAAGAGTTTTAAAATCAATATCTTTAAATATATCTGACACATCTATTATTAATATATCAATACTAGTATTTTATTTCTAATTTTCATTAAATCTCTATAATATTTATTTTTAAAAAAATTTCAAAATATGTATACTTATTCACGAGAATGTAAAGTATTATCATTATCTAATGAGGATTTTAATTTTGTAGAAGAATAACCTTCATTAGGATAATTGTTACTCAATGACATATTGGTAAGTGATTCAGAATTGTATAACTTTTCCATTAATAATAGATACAGAGTTTTATCAAAGAGGCTAATATTCCTGTGATTTGAGATATCACTATCAAAAGTGTATTCAAATTAATCACCTCCACTGCCACTCCATGAGTCATTTTCTTTCAAGACTTCCTTTCCCTTGTATTTCTATTATTTGTGCTTATTTGTCTCTGATTATCTTTCTTCAATGTCTTTCTTTTAGAGCATATGACCATTTGATTGACTGTGTCCTGCTCTTTTACATTCATAACAAGTAACACCAGAATCCTTTTTGTCATTACTTCCATTATAACTCATTTTGTATCTATATTGCAAATCCTTCTTTCCAACAATTTTATTCATTATTCTATCATGGTTAGAAATATCATTCTATTACTGCTCAGTTTCACAAGAATCAGATAAGATTTCAACTTTTCTCAACCTTGTCCAAACAATTTTCTCATGATATTTAGATTTTGATGGATTTGATGCAGCAGTGAATGTTACTCCCTCATTATTTGTTTCTAATTTTTTTGAGTATCTCCTAATACATCCTTCATATTATAGTAAAGTTCTAAATAGTCCTTAAATAGTAAGATTATTAATCATTCTAGACTCATCAAGTGTGTCCTCTTGTATTTCCATTCATTTGGTATAATGTCAATGATATTCTCAAGTAAGAATTCATCTTCTATGAATTTCTCTCCCATAACCTGAAGACTATTAATAATCATCATAAATATTTGTTGAACATTTAAAAATGGTTCACCATATGGAAATTTGAAATAAGAGTAATCAGCTCTTAACATTTACCTTCTTGTTTCAACAACTATTAATGTACCAATGTGTGTAGTCTCTAATTTATTCCATATGTTATTCATGACTTTACAAGAAGACATTAGACTATAGATATTCCTGGTCATGGAACATAATAAATTAATTAGTACCTTATAGTTTAAATAATAATCATGTTTCTATTGAGAGGTAAAGGTTCGGACTTCTTCCTCTAGGATCTTATAGTAACCAATGAATATAAAGAAGTTATCTATACTAATATTTATAACAAATGTCTTCATCTGATCTCTCCAGTATTCAAATACATTTCTATCAAAGACAGGTGGTCTTGTAAGATTTAGGTTGTCAGTGGAACTGACTTTCATCATTCCTTCTATCTTAAAAATAAAATATCATTTTACACTAATAAAAGTTACTGTATTTACAATAAATTTATAAAACAATGAAACTTATAGAAGAAAACAATATTCAAGAATAAAAAGTAGTGTAAACCCTAACCTGATACAAATTTGATGAATCAAAATGGATATGAGATGACACAAATACAAGTGGGGGTTGAATTATAGGTTCAGTATTTTTTATGCCTATGAGAAAGATACCTAATTTAATAACTCATAAACTAAGACAATTCATAAATCCGCTTTTAATATAAAAAATGATCTAATTAGACTTCGGTATAATGGTTATGTTAAGATACCATAGGTTATAAAATAATTGTTTTTGGGTCTAAAAAAATCAGAATATAAAAAATGTAAATGATTCTACCATATAACGTATAGAATCAATATTAAAAATACTAAGTAAATGAATATATTGAATCTGAAATAATTACAATACAAAAGACTATGAATAAAAAGAAGAAACAAGGGGGTTCTCTTTCTATTAATTTTTTTTGAAGAAAATTAAATGTTATTACAAATATTTTATCACAATGATTTGGGTTTCCATTCACTTAGGATAATAGGTCTCTCTTACAACCACCAAGTAAGCCCTCAATACAAAGATCGACGCATCTATCTTGTTATCCCCGTAATCCCTCCATTTTAGAAGTAATTAGAATCTATGTCTTTCAATTACATTAAATCCTTTGATATAGTGATCATTAGCACCGTCTTCTTATCCTTGTCATACCTCGATCATTATCACTTGATCAGATGCATGAAGAAAAACAAATCCATTATTCTATTACAAGAACTACGAACAAGCCATTCACGTAATGTAATATCAATAATTTCAAATAAAGTTGGAGAGAGGTAACACCATCGCTCTCTAGAACATGATGATTTCAAAGAACATCAATCATTTGTAACTCTTGTTCAAATGACCACTTATTTATCGTCCTCAGATCCAACAATCACATTTTATTTCGACAGTCATATTTCTTGGGAAAACTAAAAGGGGCTTGGACAACTGCCACTATAACAGTAAAAATGAAACCGAATACACAACATCATGGAATTAGTATATAACTAATTATGTTACGTCATTTTTTCTTAAAAATAGATATATGAAAACATTAGTATGATTAAATGGATATAGAATGAGTTTAATATTAATATAAAACATGTGTTCGGTAAAGGTAAAACATGTGAGTATGATTAAATTGATGGGTACAATAGAAAATTTGGGTATGATGGAAATAATGAGTATAATGGAATTAATAGGTATACTATAATGCATGGGTATGATGGTAAGTTTTAGTATGATGGTCAATTTAGATATGATTCAATGCATTTATACAATGAAATGTGGGTACGATGATTAGAATGTGTACGATCCATTCATTTATAATGTGAGAACGATTAAATGAAGAATGTATTCAAAGTAAATAATTTAGAGTATAAAGAGTTTTTTGGTTTTGAAAACAAATGGTATAAAAGATAAAATGATACATTTGAGTTAATAGGTGAATGCCTCAATGGAATTATATGATAGGACGAGTGAAAGATCTATTCATTTTAACTAAAACAATGTAGAATCATATTGGATTGATTCTCATAATCATGCATTGTTTTTTTTGTTTTAATAGGTGAATATAAATATGAAGGATTTAATCAAGATACTAGACAAGATATCTTTATATTTTTAAAATTATACTCACGAGGAGTTGATGTGAAGAAAATTTCTTACTCATTGAATCCTTTACAAGATTCTAGTTTTAATTAGTCTGAATCCATACTAGAATGGTGTATATTTCACCATTGAGTCATATTGTGAAATATTTGAGGTTCCCTCACGCCAATATGAGTGGTTCTATACTTTAAATTAATAAAAATATAATTTGGAAGGATAGACTAAAAATTGGATCCTATAAAAAAGGATGTTATATTTTTTGTATTTATTGACTGTGTAAAATATTTCTGAGTGTAAGAACCTGATGAAAAGATGATCATTTAAAATAGTGATGTTGTATTTAATTAATCATAATCTGTGATATCATATTATTCTGTAAAATAGATGGATGTCTTAGAAAAAAATCATAGTGTAGAAAGTACCACCACGAAATGATCTGGGGAAACATGTGATAAAGTGATGTGATCATATTGATAATTTGGGTGATTAATAAGTTCCTCTATAAGAGGATAATTTAAAATATGAGGGTATTTCCCTAGTAGATTATTCAAAAATATAAATATAATTTATATTTATAGTGATATAGTTTTTTATGAACATTTAAAAATAGAATATGATTTTCAACATAACTATTGAGATGTTTCAGATATCAAAGAGATTGATTGGAAGAATAAAAATATGGAAAATATAAAAGGGTTCACTACTTCAGAATAAAAAATTTGATCACATTTATCCTCTGATGAAATAGAGTATAATTGGAAAAAATTGGTTGTTTAAGGAAAATAAATATGAAACATTCAATAAAAATATTAGGTATATGGATACGTTAGTTTCTATAGGATCTTATCAAAAGGAATATATAGATTAAAAAATAAATTTCAATTGTTAGTAAAGCATCAATAAAAGGATTATTGTAATTGGTAATATAGTTTAATATTTAATTATCTCAACATGACATCAAGACAAAATTTTATCATAGGTCATTAGAAGAAGAGATATATTTAACCAAAACTAGTTGGTTTTGTATACTAGGTCCTGAGAATTGGTGTCATATATTAAAATAATAATTTTATTTCCTAAAGCAGCCATAGATATGATGTTAGAAAAGGATAGAAAATTTTATAGAGAATCATAAATACTTATATAGTCAGTCTAATCCGATTTTTTTCTTAAGGAAACTACTTTATCATATATTTATATAACCACATTAATATATTAATTATATATTGATGAAATTTAAATGTAAGGTGGATATTGATTGGTTGAAGAATTATATCAACTAAGAATTTGAGTTGACTGATCTTTGAGGGTCTAAGAAGCTTCTTCAAATGATGATTATATGGGATATAACTAATGATGTTGTTTCCCACAACTAGTATGAATATTTGAAGACATTTCAGTAATAGTGTGATGAATATAAAAAATTCAAACCATTCATTACTATGTTAACATATCCTAGAATCCATAATGAATCATTATATCTAAGGTAAAATAAATAGATGAAATAGATGGTTTTAATTTCAAATTCTAGCATAGTTGTTTTACTGATTTATTTGATGGTGTTTAAAAGACGTGACACATCACATAAAGTGAACATGTTAATTTAGTACATTTTTAAACCATGAAAAATTAATTTTAAGGAAATAAAATTGAATCTTTTGTTTATCAAATTTACAATAAATTTTGGTTTAAAGTTTGTATGAGATAATGGTGTTGGGATAATCCTTATCAGTTATAGAGATTATAATTATGAATGATTAATGAATAAGAAGATTTCTACCACTGGAAATGTATTATATACAGTTCGTAGATTGGTGAGATGGAGGTATAATAAAGTATTAATAGTGTCTTTGTCTACTATAAAGGTACATTATATCAAATAGATGAAATCATTCAAGAAATCTATCTTATTATATGGATTAATCAGGGAGTTTGGGATTATATAAAAGGGAGTTAATGTATTTTATGAAATACGTGGTGTTATTTTACATTTAATGTATTTTATTCATTATAGTCAAACTAATAATATTTATGTTCATTTCCATTTCATTTTTTAGATTTTAAATTAAGGGTGTATGTTACATTAGAATAAAATGAAAACTAGAAAAAATATTTCCTATTAAAGAAGGTGGTTGTAGGGATCAAGTTATAACAATGATCGGACTTGATCAATATATCTAATAATTGCAATGTCTATAGGAATCATGAATGCAGTAAGACTAATTCTTGAGTATCACTATTTGGTGATATATTTCATAATGTTGTATATTGTTGATTATTAATTAAAAATAATCACAACCATAAATTCCTTGACCGCTTGAAGAAAAAAATTCAACAGTCAATTAAATATTTTACTCCTAAAAGTTATATATATATGATCTAATCAGGGAAAAATTTTCTTATTTATGGTATCCCATTATAATAAAATAGTTTTCATCATTCCTCAATGTTTTAGGTTATCCAAATGAACCATATAATAGTCTAGTAATTTATTGGGCTGTGAATGAGTTCGATTGAGATATGATTTTGAACAAAAATACTATTTTATTAATAACTGATTCTAACAAAGATATTGTTAATATTTAATTACCTTTTTTTTTAAATTTATGTAATTCATATGAGTAAAAAGATATTATTTATACTTGTTTGAATTTTCCATTTATTATCATTGAATTTTTTGTTTTTTATTTATATTTATTATTTTCTCAATGTCGAAGATCACGAATATGTCTTCTTAAAGGGGAATAAAACCTTTATAAAAGATACCTAAACCCAGTGATATGATCAAATAATTTAATAATTTGATATACGATGTTTTCATTGGATGTGAAACCATAATTCAATATTCTTTTATAAAAATAATAGATGAAAAAATAATTCTTAAAATAATATAATATTGTCATTCAATTATAAATATTAGTTCAAAAATATTATTCCAACATATGATAAATTTATAAAAGGATATATTTATTATAATAAAACATATACACATATCACAGAAATAAAATATAGGTAATTAAAAAATATGTATTGCATTGAAATAAAATAACCTTAATCCCCTTTATATTTTTTGAGAAAAAAATTAAATACCCTAAAAAGTAAATTATTTTTTATCTTAAAAAACTGTAAGATATTTTTTATTAATATTATGTAAATAACATAAATTTATAACTATTATTTGTAAAAAATATGTCATTTTTTTGTATTGCTTTGATAGTTTATTTTCCTTAGAAATTGAATGGACTTTCGTGTTATTTATTTCCTTCATCAACATTTTTTTGCACCTCCAAATTAGATAGTAACTTCATAAATGGTCATAAAATAAATTATTATTTATTATAAACAAATTAAAAATATATTATATAAGAAAAATAAAAATTATTTTATTACTTTTAAATAAAATTAGGATAGTATTTGGTTAATTAATTCGACTAGAAAACAATTATACAATCCATTATTTAATTACATTCATCCCATGTAGTTGTTAGATATTTGTTGTCTCATATTCTAAATCTAACATATCTTATTTCATGATGCTTAGAATGGATAGTATTTTTTTAATTTTGGGATATCCTATTAATTAAAAAAATGTAAATTATATTTCAATGATTTATTTTATTTGAATTATTGTGGAATATATTTTAGAAATAAATGTATCTACAAGTTCCACAAAAAGTTAAATTTCCAACCATTGATAGAAATTATATATATATACACACCTATTTATACTTATTCCACCCTCTCACACTACTTCCCTCACCTGAATACAAATCATATCTAGTTATAATTTTCACTAGATATCCCTGTATGATATTTGAATTGGTACTTATGTATAGGGTTATACATAACCATATGATCAATAAGATTGGTGGGTTGTGAGGGTGTGGGTCTATTATATATTACTAAATTAGGGTATAAGTTTTCACTTTTTGTATCGACAACCTGATAAGACACATGATTATTCTATGACGTAATTCTAGAGATATTTCCACTTCTATGGTGAATGGTGTGATTATTCCTCTAGTAGATTAATGAAATATTGTTCTTCCCCAAACTATGTAACATGAGGGGAATATTCCTATTTTTGAAAATTCTGGCGATTGTTCTTATATTACTACTTAATGACGTAACTATTTTTTCCATATTACATAAAGGATTTATATTTTTCCTTTTTTACTAGTCAAAGATACATTAACTCATTATCATTTTCTCCCATGTGACCCTCTATTATGATAAAAAATATTTATATATTTCATAAAAATGTTTATTATCAATATTTAGTGAAACATCTAGTGAAATCACAATTGGAATTAGTAATAAAATTAATAGTGGAAGATATAGTGTAAAAGGAATCAGTCAACAAAATTTCCTTCTTTTACATTCATTGATGAATATAGTTTACTTTTCACTAGAACATCTAATAATTTCTAGTATTAATGGATTTGCAAGTCTAAATCCACCGATTGTAATGACTGAAACATTTAATGTGATTTATAGAATACCAAGAAACCTAAGTTTATGAAATTCTACTAATATTTTAATATCTTGTGAGGGTAAATTGATAATTTTCTTCTCCACTAGAATATACATGGTATTTAACTAGAACATAATGTGGAACAATCAATCCTTATATTCTTGGAAGTTATAATAGGAATAAAATTTATGGGGTGTTTGAATGTTCCAATAGAAATTTTGTAATCTAAAACAAAACATTATACCAAAATTTTGTTAGATTTAGTGTGGAAATTGATAGGATTAATCCCCACTATAGAATCCAAGAAATTTAACTAGATCATCTAGAAGAATATGAAATCCTCATATTCTTAGAAGATATAGTAATAATAACCCTCAAGGGATGAATAAAAGTTTTACTTAAATTTATAGAATCCTCTCTAACACATTCTGATGAAAATTTACAGATTTTATAGGGGTAATGGATAGGTTGAAAACCCATTTTAAGTTATATGAAATTAAAATAGAACATCCATGGAAACATCTAATCATAATATTATTGGGATATCTAATAGGAATCAACCTAAAGATAAGTATAACTGTTCCATTGAATTTTTAAAATCTATTTATAAACACTTTCCTCTAAAATTTTGTAGGCTTAAGAGTGGAAATATATTAGTTTCTTCCCCATTGTATGTTCTATGAAATTCTAGAAGAAGTTTTATTGGATCATTTTTCCACTTATTCATGTATATTTATCTTGGATGACACCTTAGGGGATGTAAAAATTTTCAACCAAAATTTATAGAATCCCCACGAACACGTTACCTTGAATTATATAGGCTTGATAAAGGAAATGTATTTATTTATTTACCATTGGAAACTCCATGATTTTACATTGGAACGTAAAATCATATTCAAGGGATTTAAATTGGGAATCAATCCCAATGTATGACTAAAATGTCTACTGATATTTTTGGGATTCCCAGAAAAACATTCCATTTCAATTTTTCAACATCAGGATTGGAAATCGATAGGTTTCTTCCCAAATAGATCATCTATTAAATTATATTATATTATATAGTCCTAATATTAAATGGTGTTTTAATTACAACAATCATTTTCGATATTAAATTTTTTAGGTGTAAATTTTAGACCAAACACAATTTCATTACAATAAATTTTAAAAAATATTCAAGGAAATTTTAATGTCGTTCATACATTTACTTTACAAGATAATTCTTTTAAGAATATATTTAATGTTTAATGTCGTATAATATATAAATAGAAAATTATGTTAAATTTTATAACTTGTAAATCAATGTTTTTATAGGTACGTTCCATCAATAGATACATTATTAATTAGTTATGTGGAGGAAAGGTTTTGTAGTTTGAATATAAGAAATACGTTTGGTATTACCAGTGGGGAAACTAAAATGAGTGACTATTATTTATTCATACATGTGGATTGAACTTCATATATATGCATGTAGATTTTAATATTTGGTAATATTTAATACAAAAAAATAAATACAAATAGTAATTATGGAATATGTTATAGGGTATAATCTGTAGAACTATGTTAAAAAAATAACATCCCTCTATTTGAATAGATATACTACTATTTTTCTTCCAACTACTAGTGGTTATTTAAGATTTTATTTTTATATAAATGGATAGTTTCATATATCAAAAAACTATAAATTTTCATCATGTGATGCACCAAAAATTAATAAATTATATTTTTTAATCCCAAAAAAATTATTCTAATGAATTTTGTTTAAATATAATATCAATCTTATTATATATAAAATGAAAAATAAAAACTGATACCCTTTGTTATAATTAAATTTTTTAAAATTTAAAATTATAACAATTATCATAACAATCTAGAATTATTTTAAGGATTTCTTTCTAATTTTAAATTCATCATATTTTTTGTTACATACATTATTAGTCATCAATCACTGTGTAATGGTGAATCACTACTAAATCTTACCACAATCATGTTGATCAGTTTTATTCTAAACATATGGCATTTACATGATAATTTGATTTGAATTGTTTATTACAAAGAAAATATTTTTTATATGTGGTTGAAATAATTTATCATCATATTTTTTTCGTAAACATATTATATATATATAATTATATATATATATATATATATTTGTGTTTGTGTGTGTGAGTGTGTGTATCTGTGATTATATGTATATGTGAATATATATATATTTGTGCGTGTGTGTGTAAACCATATATATATATATATAAATATATATATCGTGGGTATGTGTTATATTTTCATGAGTGTCTTAAATTTTTGACCAATGGTAAAGTCATAAGGATGGCTCTGCACCCACCCCTACCCCCATATGGTTTTCTATCTTTATATATCTCTATATATAGAAATTATTTCTCCTAAAGTCATTATCACCTCAACCTTTTTCTTGTTAAAGTGATGAGGTTCTATTACATTTATATTAATCTCATTGTATTCTTCAGTTCGTCCATAATTCTTAATAGTGGGGCTTTTTTCACGTCTCAGTTATTTTATGTGTCTTTCTTCATGCTTTTACTCAATCTCTCTTGTATACTAAATAATTACATTTGAGTACATAACTATAAATATAATTCTAATCACAAAGATGATATCATTGTGCAAGAAACCATCATTTTTATTCAATGATTATATATTTTATGGTTTAGTATTTAGAAGGTGGATTGTATAAAGATTCCCAAAAATATATAATCACTATTTTCATATTCTTTTTTTAGTTATTCCTAACTCTTTATGATTATATATTCTCTAGTGTAGGTTATGGTTTTATTTTTTTTACTTGTAGATTTAGGACCCAGCTTACCCAAAATCTATATTACTAATATACCCATCATACCATATCCAATCTAGAGTTTGTTGTGATGGTATTTATGATGTTTCATGTTTGTTTTGTTGTTCTTTTTATATTATAGATCTTATAATAGGATCTTATGGTTTAATTATCCCCACTTTTAATGTATAAATATTATTATAGGTTTTTTTCATCAATTTTTCATGGTTAATCTATATATAATTTTAACCTCAACTAGAGAGGTCTAAGAGTTTACAATGTTACTTCTTATCTTATGGAATTTCATTTATCATGAAATTTTTTATGCTAATTGTCTATCCATGGATCACATTCATTAATAAAGGGTTGTTTGTTACTCTTGATATAAAATTCCTCTTATTTGATATTTTTTCTATTGGTCCTTAATTAAGGAGAATACCCTTAGTTGATATATTCAAGGGTAAATTATTGTATTTTAGATTAAAAAAATAAACTCCTTGAAATATCATTACATTCTCTCAATGTGACTAAAACCACTTTCAATCATTTTCCATATCCCAGTAGGTGAAAAAATAAATTAATCAAACTATGGTTTGTATATGTTTCACCCTAATTAGACTAGTATAATGAGAATTAAAATTTGATATTCCTCTATACAAAAAAAAACACAAGATCACACTACTTCAGTTTGATTTACTAAATAAAGAGGTCAATCAAACCCTCCAAACACACTATTCAGACAAATGAAAAACTCTTAGAGCTTATTTTCACATGAGGAACCCATATCTCCCAAAATAAAAATAATCTCTCTTAAAACAATTATAAGAATATTTACCTTGATTGATGTGACACTTCTACAAAACCTTATGAAATTGTATTGAGATAATGTTCCGGGAAAATCTTGTTTCTTTATCACCTATAATATTCTTGCAAGCCTAGAAATATCCTCTTCAAAAAATATATATGAGTAACTAATCAACTCATTTTTAATTCTATATCTTTTTTTTAATTATTTAAACTAATGTGTGAAGCTATATAAAATTAAGCTACTTTAAAATCATCCAAATTGATAAATAAAGTAGTACTACCATCTCTTCTTAATATCCGGTCAAGTTTCTTCACCACCGATATGTAGTGTTTGTAGAATATTCAATTCATATTATAGGTACCAAATCCGAACAACTAATTCTCTAACTAAAAACTATATTTTAGAAAAAAAACAATAATTTTTAGTGTTCTTATAAATACTACACAGTAAGATTCTCTATTAAAATATCTACAATGGAATATTCTTCTTTTATATAGTGTAAACAAGGTACTCAGTCAAATTATATTTTTCAGGTTCTGCAACATTTATTAAAGTCTTATAATGATCATGTCTAATATTCTTATGCATAAGTCTCTTCCATGAACCACCCCTACTCACGCCATTATCTCTTCTAATTTTATAGCTCATTGAACCAACTCTAGTGTGACCATTAACATTGTGGTGTTTTCTACTATAGAATTAGTATAAATTAGATAATTATACAAACATAATTCAATATATCCCTAATATAAGGGTATGTTTTGGATTGGGAATTTCCTTCTCAATAGAGAAATAAGGTATTTTTTAGTGTATAGTGTTAGAACCATGGCTTGTCAAGTAATTTTTTAAAAAACAAGATCACATTTTCTATATCTTAGTATGATTCTATAGAGTGGGTATTAATTACTAAAAACAATTAGCATAAACTGTGGTGTAAGGTTCATGCCTCCTCCAATATCTTGTGATATTAAAAATCATTTAGTCATCCCTACAAAACACTACATGGTGTTTTCTTCCCACTATGGTGTTGGATCCCTCAAAAATTTAGTTACAATGAAATTATATTATTAACCTCTAATGATGTTAATTATTCTCTATTACATGGAACAATTACATAAACTATTATTAGAACATGTCCTATTTCTCTATGGTGTAGAATATACACTTCTTATAAATTTATAGTTTAACTACAAACCTTATTGGTAAAATGAATCTATAAATATCCTCTAAGAACATACTCCTCTCAAAAAACTTATTAAACTTCAGAAATAAAGTGTAATTTTCAATAAACACAATGAATAAAAAATATCAAAGATATTTTTTTCAACAACCTCCCTATTAGATTTGTTGAAAATTTAATAATAATCACATCTCTAATATTCATATGGAATTAATGATTAAACAATAAAAAACTCTAACATTGTCTGGGAATATATTAATGTTAGAATCATATATTAGATGAGAGAATATACATGGTAACTATTTATTTACCTTACTAAATTTATTCCACTACACTTCAAAAACATATACTAAAAATCACCAATCAAACACCAACCCCCTAAGTGGAAATCTCTCCTTTCATCAATGGGGAAAACAAAGAACACATCAATATATTTCTGTCCAACATCAATAATTTCTCCCCATTATTCCAGAAACCCAATGAGGACATCCTTAATGGTTTATGAATGTGAGTAAGAAATGTATAAACTAAATTGGTTACAGAAATATTAACATCAATAACATGAAATTTCGAAATGATAGTGGGGGTATCTATCTCCAAAATAATATAGATATATGGGCTAGTTTGGGTTTCAGGATCCAAATTTTTCTATTCCAAATCCACCATGGGAGGACACATGGTGATGATTATAGGAACCAAATTTATAAGAATCACATAATTCAATTTCAGAACATGTTATATAGATTTCCCATTTGAGATTTTTATCTAAATGTTCATTTACCTTGAGTGTTCAATAAGATTATTTATGATATTTTTTACACTTGAGTTTTCAAATATTATTTAAAAAAGAGACAACACATGAATTACAATGTATTTAGGTTATTTTCAAATAAATATAAATTGATTATAGGATTGAGTGGTCATGACATATACTAACTCTATATTTCTTAAGGATATGAAGTCTTCCGTTTTTTACTTTTATGTAAAATACAAAATATTCCAAGATAATACACACCTTTAGAAAAAGATTTATAATCATCAATCAAACCAAACCAATTTATATGTATGCATATAACTTTAATTTGGAGAACTTTGATAACTGGATACTTGAAAAGGGTAAAACTTAATTTCCAGTCAAGTGGATTAAATGTATTGTACACTAATACTGATCTACCTATACGGATTCACATTAATTTTCTCACATTACCCATTTTTCTGAAAATCTCATCCATGAATCTACTATATTATCCATTGGTTTATAATCATTAATTTAAAACCTATTTAAAACTTCACTATCATATTTAGTTTGTGATAAAAACATCTAATCATTACATTGAGTAACATCAAGGAAAAGGATAATAGTTAATTCATAAATTAGAGAAGTCTCCAATTCAAAACATAAAAGTTATGATTCTTTTCATTAGGAATCATTGGATACTCTGAAGATATTGTAATTTACATATATAAGAACTATAATTCAATTCTTTTTATTCATCATCACATAGATTTTTTGATCAACCCATCCTTTAAGATATCATTTATTATTTAGATACTTATGCAACCATGAGTACCTGGATCATGTTGCTCGTTTAATATCACATAAATATTTCTTAAACTAACACACAATTTATTTAACTTCATGAATTAGAAATCCATTTAGTTTTTCAAAATATATTTCCTCTTTTATGGAATCCATTTAAGAATAATAATTTTAAATCTATTTGAAAAACTTTAAAACACTTTTTCATAGTCATAGTTATGTGTAAATTAATACTATAAAAATGATCCATAGGTGTAAATGTCTCATATATATTTATTCCATAAATAGGGGTATACCCATTTCACACTAGTCATGTCTTTTTTAATATTCACTTATCCATATTCATCTTATATTATTTTTAAAATAGCCACTTAGTTATCATCACATTATTATTTTGGCAGAGATAAAAAATATTAAAAGAGACCCAAACACCACTCCCCAAGATCCACAAAATACTCTATTATATGGTAATAAGATACAAGGAATCACATCACATGGGACAAAATTTTTTAGTTTTGTTGGTAAACTAGAAACATACATGAAATTTACATTACAATGAAAAACCTAACATATGAACTATATTTTTCATTAAGGATTCCATTATTCATTATTTTATGTCCCTTAATATCATTGAAAAAACACATCCTAGTATTATATGGAAAATAAAACATAAGAAATGGGTGAGCTTATATGCTTAGTATGGTTAAGCATGTTGCAGATGTTATGATTAAATAGAGAATAATCAATATGTAAAGGTAAATTACTGAAACATGGGACATTAAATCAATACATTGGTCATAATATTATAGGAATAATGGGTGATCAAATATTTACACATAAATAATCATAGGAAATTAAAAATTTACCACAGATAATCTAACTAATCGAATAATCACATGGAATATCAATGACTATATTTAAAATCTTGTAATAAATATTGTTTGGAACATTAATAATACCAACCATGTCTCATTACAAGACTTATTCTAATCAAGACCTCATTCCATGTCATCTTATATAAAAATTTAATTCCTTAGAGAAATACCCAAGATAATGTTTCTCATGATACATACCAAATCATTAAGGGAAAATATAATTTTGTGACCCACCCATCACTTAATTAGTCCAATGTATTACTCATATGAAAGGAGTGAAATATAATAAAAAAACATTAATATTAAAAATAATAACATATTAAATGTTAATTCATACCCATATTGACAAACATAATCATAAACTATCTAGATTAAATTTTAAAATAGAAAAAAATTGTACATCCCTAGTCAAACTGATAATAAACCATCCAAATAAATAATAAAGATCATATCAACAAAACATATACCCATTTTATCATAAGTATAATAATAGATTTATGTTTTAAATTAATATAAATAACACAAAAACATCATATAATCCATTTCCGACGAAAATAAACTTTTCACATTGATTTTTTTAAAACAGAAAATTCAAATAATATTTTGAAAATACATTTCATAGAATATAAAATTCTATAACTTGAAATTTAATCATTAAATAAGTTTTAAATAATAAAAATGGTTTAAATGGTTTTAATAAATCATTTTTAGAATGATAAGAATATTTTTTTGAAACATTCATAAAATATAATTATTTTTATGAAAAAGGATTTATGAGAGAAGACTGAAATAGAGTAAGATTTTATTAAAACATTTTATAATCAATTTTGATTACCAAAAAGTGTAAAAATGGTATTATACCATGAAAAGGTTCATGAGTAACTATGTGAGACAAAATATATATATTTTAATATATAAATATCCAATAATTCCACAAGGGAGATTTAAAAAAAATCATCCCAAATAATTATGAGATTGTGAAATAAACACTCACCACCTTAATAACTTTTCAATAATTAAACTCATTAAATAAATAACATAAAATAAAACATTAAATACCATTAATATAAATATATTTATTTTATTACATATAAAATGGAATAGTATATAAACCACACGAAGTAATAAGTTTTTTTTATGATGTATATATCATGGAAGTAAATGTGGGGCCAGAAACCCTTACCACTTGATCGATTTCCATAATATGTGTCCAAAATACCTACATAATAAATATGGGTTTTATTGAAAATATTAATGTACCATTATAAAATATCAAATAACATATATTATTTACTTATTTAATTTCATCAGTCTTTTATTATAATTTTTTGATAAAATCATTGTTTTGGGTTTTAAATGCTTTGTTTTTCATGTCAATTTAGGTTCGTTAATTGTGGTCATTTAATTTAGATATTGGTTACAAAATCTAAATAAAATTAAACATGATTTAAATAAAATATCTATTAATTATATATTTATTTATATTAACCTGTAAAATTTAGAAATAAAAAATGGATTACACCATTCATGGAGATGATAGGCCGAATGTATGAATGAAGGTTATTTCAATTATTCATAAAATATGTAAAAAATGAAAATAAATATTAATTAAATTTTAAAGAATAATTATTATGTTATATATATCATTTATATAGATATTATATATTCTTATCACAATATATGTAAAGATAAAATGAAAAATTTCTCACATTGCTATGTCGAGGTGGTAGTCTACAAGCATACAAGATTGTTGTAATTGTTTTCAAATGGGTTAAAAGGTAAAAAAGATATATGTGATATGTATATAAATTAGTATTTTTAGACAAAAAATATCACTTATCTAAATTGAATATTATCCTTAATATCTTTTATGTAAATCATATAAAAAAAACGAATCACATCCCTCTGTGAGGTGGTAGTTTTCCACACACACGATCGATGTCATTGTATCCATCACAGAAAGTAATGTAATAATTTATATATTATTTTCTAATTAAATTGGTATAATAATAACATAAGTATCATATATATATATATATATATATATATATATATATCTGTGTGTATCTATTTGTGTGTGTGTGTGTTAAATATAGCATGGCATCCATCCTTGAATGGTGGTGATGGAAAATGAAGTACATCAGTTTGAGAGGTGGTAGTCTATCATACAAACAAATAATGATTTTATGTCTTATATGATGAAAGTTTAGATTTATATAGTTGATGATATTTAAATAAAAAATATATGTATATATTTTACCCTAGTTTTATTATTTTATAAAAAATTTAAATGATTTTATGAAGTTAGATGATGATGAAAAACAAAAATGAATAGCCAAAAACATTATCTCTTATTCAGAAAACCTCTTTAGGTTTGACCTATTTCCTTCCAATATTGTCAATAATCACTCTATAGTATCTAGGATATGGTAATGTAATTTTTTAAGATATTTTTGTAGATATTTATAAAAAAGGGTTTTAAAGAGTGATCATTATAGTAAAGGGGGCATCCTTTTTATTTGAGGTGAGTGGTACACATGAAATTGTTTAAAAAAAATGTGTAACCATGTTATTAAAATTACTAATGACTAAATAATGTGAAATTATATAATATTAGTTGTGATAAGGTCTAATTATGTTCATACAATTGGCTTATTACACATTTCTTGGTCAATTTACCCATTATATGTTCAGTTTAATCACCCAGTAAACCCATTTTCACCTTTACTATGGTAATTAATTATAATTATTTTACTATTTAGAGGGTAAAAAATTAATTATACCTTATCAAATAATATAAATTTTTATGATTATATATATTGAATCAATTTTTCCAAATTCCATTAATATAATTGAAAATCGATAATTTAAAATTAATCTTATAAACACAATGAAAATGATGTTTTCAAAGGGAAAAGTTTCAAAAGAAAATTATTTATCAAAAGTCAATGTGATATTGATTTAAATGACTTAATTTTGATATATTATAAATATAATAGAACTTATTTTACCATAAAACTAATTTATAATATAATTTAACATATTAAATAAATTAAATTTAAATTTATTTTTTAATTAAAGATTAGTATTATCTTCTATTCATGGAAAAATTATCCTTTTTAGAAAATCATTGAAAACATAAAAAAATATAAATTTGGAATATACATTTCATAAATTAAATTTATTTTTTAAACAAATGTTCTAAAATTTATAAAAAGTAATTTTAAATTATGTGGGCCTTTTGAAAGTAATCCACCATTCAGAATAAAATTGTTTTACGAAAAATATTTCTTTCTCTTTCAAATGGTAATTATTTTATTTCTTATAAAAAATAAAAACTATAAATTTACTTTATACATGTTTAAACCATATTATTTCCATAATTTATTTATTCTTATTTATACCCTATGACGTAACTAATAGGTTATAATTGTCATGTTAAAAGAATAATATGTTAAAAAAGTTTTGAGTTTAATTTAAAAACAGTGTTTCATGCATCAATATCTTATAAAATCTTAGGGCTTTGTATTTTATCCTATGGTTTTTTTGTTTTATACATGATATAAAAAAAGAGTTTCCAATTTCAAAATCATGTAGTGTTAGACATCCCCATTATTCCTTTCTCAATATGTACAAGATCCTCATACATAACGTTGTCCCAATTTAAATCTTATGAAAATTAATAAAATAAATTTGGATCCACAAGAGATAACATTAAATTATATTATCATGTCATAATTATTTGGGTTTGTACATGGATTGTTTGGTCACCAATGATATTTTATCAGGGATTTCATCTCTGTAATATTATATTTTTATTATTTCAACCTTGATGTTTTCCCCTCATAAATAAATATATCATTTAAATTTTTTATATCCCATTGAAATCCCCATGGTTCACACACAAATTCATCACTTTCCAAAAAAACTAGGTTATTTATTAGTGAATTTTCCTTATTAATATCTCAAATCTTCTCATGTGTATTCAATTTCCAATAACATTCAATTATGGAAACATCATATATATTAAAAAAATTTCCTATACCTTTTTTAATGATTCTATATGATGTAAATTTAGATGAAGATACAAGAATTATTACATTTTATCCATATGCTTCAAATTTTATTTTACATTCTTTTTTTGTAATGAAATAATTTCCACAAAAAACTCATAAATAATTATTTCTTATCTTTTTACCATATATTATTTCATATGATGTATTTTAATCATTTAGAAATAACAATAACTGATTGGAGATATAATTATCTATTAGAATTATTTCATTATAAGTCATCTATATATAAGATAACATTCAATATTAAACGTCCTACCCATGTTGTGGATATTTTAATTTCTCATTTAAATAAATCCATTTTGTTGACTAGTACTTGTGAAAAACAATTGATGTTGAATAACATGTTTTTAGATATTATTACACATGGTTATTTTTAAACTCTATTATATTTTTAGTTTCAAGTATTTTAATTTTTACACTAAGTATCTTCAGCTTCTCTTAGGTATCCAGTGATACAACTAAAAAGATTTATATTTAGAATAATTACCATTGGGAAAGCCATCCTAATGAAATCATCAATAAAAAAACATAATATGTTTTTACCATTAGAAGATTAATGTTTTAGGGGTCTGTAAGAATCCACACAGACATTCTCTCATTCTTTTAAGGATTTTCATTTATTCATCTCATATGTCATCTTAATATTCACCCCCTTTTGACATGAATAACATTTATAAATATTTTCACATGTGATATTGGGAATATAATTGGATAAAAAATTATTCAGAATATTTTAAAGGATATTTGGATCAAATTCATATGTTTCTGTTACTATAGCCTATTTTTATCTTCCTTGGAAACCATGAAAAGATTAGACTCACCAATGAGGTGAATTTTTAATTAAGTACTTCATTGTTATTTAACATCCAAATGAAATTTATATTTAAAATTGAACCCTTTAATTCCAAATTCTACAGCATGTCATGAATCATAGAACATAATCACAATTAGATGATTATGGCTATGTCTTCCAACTATGATTAAATACTATTTATGTGGTATTTTCAGCAATCCATATCTTTTATAAACCAAAAACGTTTTACGTCTTTCATCTTATAAAAGTTAAACTAGTTTGCATTTTTTATTAGATATTAGTGATAATATTTTCATTTCTCGTAAAATGTCATGTACGCACATTATGAAAAACCCATAAATTTAACATTCCATTTTTCATAATATAAATCCATTAATTTTTTCATTCCTGTATATTCTATTCTTCTTACATGGATTTTGAGTAGCTTATATTAATGATTGGAACATATGTTACACTATGAGTTCCACAATTTCATCTACATCATCTAACACTTACAATTTTTGTTCAGTTTTCACCATGTTTGTTATGATTCCTAGCTACTAATTAGAACTATGAATTTTTTCTTAAGGTACTTCCCATCAAATCCATGAGGCACAATAATCAACATTGTTCCCAGATCCATAACATAAAAAGTAATAACCAATTGAATAAAAAAATAATGAAGGAAAACCAAATGATTTTTTTGTATATTTTCACAATAGAAAAAAAACATTGAAATGTATAATAGATATTATATGTGTCCCATTTTTTATAGAAAAAATACCTAATATTTTTTATCCTTATATACATTTTTTTTACTATAATGATTTCAAACTTATACCAAATAAAATTTCATTTGGGGATATAATTCTTGTGGTCTAAAATAATCTATTACCATTTTTTAGTTATGATTATTAACTTCAATAAATATTACTTTGGTTTAAAAGTGAAAAACATGCGGGATGTGAATACACTCTTTAAAATTCAGTCTCACAAATTTTATTGATTTTATTATTCTTATTACCATAAAATAAATAGTATAATTAGTATTTCTTGATCCTCACACATTCATTTCCAAACCATGAATACTTCAAGTTATTCAAATTTTAACCATTTAATTTACGTTATCAGTCGATCCATTTGAGATATCATTTTTTTGCTCTATTTTGAGTATGATCTTTATTTCATTTTATAAGTTATCAAAAAATAAATATTATGGTTTTCCAATATCTTCTTTTATTTATTAATTTTCTTCTTATTATTGTTGTATATAACCAAAATATTCATGAATAACATCATTTTCCTTCTTAATCATAACCCTCAATTTTTCATGTTCTTTATTAGTTGTCAATATTTTTATTTGAATATCCTGTTTAACATAAAAATTATAATTATAAAAAAAATCATCATCTTGAGGTATTCCTATAACATTGACAATATCATCTTCATTGAGGTACTTTCAATTATAATCTTATAGCAATTCTGACTTATCTGATCTTAAATATTCATGAGATAACTTGATTATACATTTTAATAATCCCTATTGTGTATTTATCTTAATTTATTCACCATTTATGGTTTTTTATATATTATTTATCCTTATCATCTTGAAAATATTTAAATAACAAAACAGTGTTGTTTATTATCTTATAACATCATCATTAATAAAGTGGGTTCTTGCCATTTAATTTTCAATTCGAAATCATAATATTAAAGGAAATAAAATACATAACTTTATCAACCACATATTCATCTTGATATTCATTAACAAAAAGTTTATTTATAGATTTGAAAGAAATCTTATTTGAGTTATCATTCACCACTACATCATTTCCAACATTTCTCATTTCATATGTAGAAAGACCACTATAAACAATATCAAAATATAATAAATTTTTTCTCCTTTATCTCAAACATTTATACCTTCACATTGAAAAAAATAGTTAATATCATCAATATTATTTTAATAATTTTAATATAAAAAATATTTTTCTTCAGGACATCATATATCTTCCATAAGAGAATTTAGATGTCAAAAAATTAACCATCTATTACAGTTGAGTTTATTCTCAAATATTCAAATATATTCCAAAACATGTGAATCTTCTCCTCTCAAACATTTTAATACTATTAAAAAATATTTAAGAGTTTCTCTTCCATTGAAAGTTAGGTTTTATTGAGAACTACCGTAGTATAATCTTGGTTGGATAAAGATCCCCATTATGCATTAATTTAATTATCATCTACATAAAATTCATTATATTCTTTTTTTGATAAAATCATGACTTTCATATTTAGTGATATATGATAGTAGATATCATATAAACATCCATAACCAATGAAATTGTCACGACCCATCCCCCGGGGACCGTGCCGTGACTACCCCTTGCCCGCCTTCCATATGCCAAGAGCCGGAAACTAGCACTGATAGGCGTTTTCCCTAAAACTGGGAAGGGTATGCCTTTATAACCTGTAAAATCATGAAACCAACCACATAAAAAGATACAAACATAAGAAACCTGTATAACCAAATGTGTGTTGAATGTAAAAGGGGGCCGGAATAGAAGCCCAACAGTAAAGGTAGAAGTAAAACTAAAATACAATACAACTGAAGAAAGAAAAAACGAAAGCTATTAGATTGTCCTCCAAGGTTCCTAGCTAAAGGGTAGGTATAGATCGCATCCTTATCACTCCACATCCACCTGTCTCCTCTGCGTACCAACACGCCGTATGGTCCACCTCTAGGCACTGTCCAGTCCTGGTACACCCAACCTCAGTAAGCGATATCTGTCGTCTACATCCAACACAACAAGGTGTGGGCATAACCCATGCAGAGGTGAGTATAATGATACTCATTAGGGACCTCGAGACCCTCAAGGTCTCACAAAATTCACAAAGGATAACCCACAAAGTATGAAATTAGCAAATAGCCCTACCTAGGTATATGCCCATACATATACATAAGTTATCAAGTATTCCAGATCAATCGTGGGAAAACATAGAGATACTGACATAGTTCACACCAGGATTTATTCTGGGGTAGTAACAAGTGGCATTTCTAGTCACACCGTTGAACATCTCGGCTGCTAGAGAACCCATCCTCTATCGAGTATAGTAGGCCTTCTGCATCACACAATGGTGTTTCCCCCTAATCAAGGACAGCTGAGGTACTCCTTCTTTTGAGTACCATGGGTCTACCGCGTCACACAGAGGTGGTCCCCACCGTGGGTCTGTCGCATCACACAGAGGCGCTCCCCCTCGTGACTTGCTCAGGTAATCTTCCTGTCGAGTACCGTGGGTCTACCACGCCACACAGAGGCGCTCTACACCATGGCCTACTGAGGTTCCCCACCTGTCAAGTTCCGTGGGTCTGTCGCATCAGATAGAGGCGCTCCCCACCATGGGACTACCGTGTCACATAGAAGAGCTCCCCACTAGACTTGTCAAGTCACTCCAATATGAAAAGGTTAACAATCGTCAAGTCTCATCCAGCTACTGGGTTCCCGCACTATGCTCGCTCATCTCCAGAAGAATCTTCTCCATAAGCTACTGGAAGATATTCCAATTACTACAAAGTCCGACGAAGAAGCATCTCAAATGTCCACCATGTCATAGGGGTCTCAACATAATAGATGGAACGTCAACCGGACGACCGATCTATGAGTTATTAGCCTTTTAGTCATAGGGGTCCGGTTGGATTTGAGCTCCATCCAACCTGACCATTCCCCATATTAATCCAAAACTCCAGTGGGGTATACTCAAAGGTACTCTCTCGCTCCAAGATTTCCAACACCACTGATGGTTCATCAAACAGATGTCTGGTGCTAACGCTATGGCCAAAAGAAGTAAATGGGACGTAGTGGGCTTGGAACCGGTCCGACCCAACATGGGTCGACCCGTTTTGGGTCAACTCGGCCAAACCCACTAGTTCAGGCCTGGCCTGCAATGCGGCCCAGTATGCCACGAGGGCCCGCGAGGGTTCGGTCGTAGATAGCGTGAGGCCACAGAGTAACTCGACCAGGGGGACTTGGCCAGGAGGACAGAGGCCACAGGGTGGCGCGGCTAGAACAGATCAGGGCTGCAGGGTGGCTCGGGGCCGCTGCTGGCTCAGCCGAAGTGGCTTGGCCGCAGGTGGCTCGGCCAGAGTAGCGTAGAGGGAAATGGGTCGCTCGACCAGAGCGGCTCGACCACGGGTGGCCACAGGGCGGCACAGAGGGCCGCGGTGGTGCGACTCGACTGTGGGGTTCAGCTGTGGTTGGCGGCTCGGCCACGGAGCAGCGGCCAGGCCACTGGGCGTGGTGGCCGTACAAATGGTGGTGACTATGGGGCGGTGCCATTGTGACATCGCCTTTGTCGCGACCGGCATTGTTTCCGGCCACTGTTCTCGTGCCACCTTAATGTACAAAATACCTCTCTGGTTGTAGTCACCAAGCTTGTCTTCTTCCATCACGAAGGGTATACCATTCAATAAGAATGATGGAGGGGTCGAGCCATATTTGTTTGGCATGCGCCCTCCACGTTAGAGTGGAAGCAAGAGGCTCATCCAGAATATGAACATTGAACGTCAAATCCTACCCCCCTGCAATTATTGATCCCAACCCACAAAATAAATCATATTCATTCATTGTTTTAGTAAGGGAAGATCATGGGAATATAATCATACACAAATTAAACCCCAACCCTGGATTTTTCGTTGATATAGATCACGAGGGAGGAGATTACATCATTGGGGAGGGAAAGACGATCGCTGATTGAAGACGTCTCATGATATAGGATGTCCCGAGGAATAATGTCGAAGTTGTACGTCGGAATTCTTCGTTGGAGAGATTTCCCCCAAATCTCCAATGCACCCTCCTTTGCCAACCCTTTTCCCCAATTCCACAAAAATGAAAATATAGGCAACTTCTTAATTTATGTTTTCAAATTAAATTATGTTGGAACAATTTCAAAATGTTTTTATTAATTAATTGATGGTGGAACAATAAATTATGGGGAGGGTTGGCATAATTAAGTGGGGCTCAAGAGGTTTCTCCCCACTTAATAGAGACTTTAAGAGGTTTCAATCCTTGGGTAGTCCCCACCACCATAAACTCTTACTAGAGGTTAGGCTCGGTTGTCCTCACCTCCATAACCTCTCATGGGAGGTTTTAGTTCAGGTGGTCCCCACCTGTGAAATATCTACATGGGTGGTTACAACAAATAAAATAAAATGTGTGATTATTTTATTTTATTATTTCCAAGAAAAACACAAAAATTAACTTTTACCCTCGTCCAAATGCCATTGAGGTGAAAGTCTTCTAAATCAAATATCGGCACTGTGAGGTCAACAATGCCCTCATATTTCAATTCCGAGAACCCGTTCAAAAGTTAGAGAAACCCAGTCACACGTTTACTGAATGTACCCAATTTTTTTTTTCAGAAATTCAATCCAGGCACTCCGGGCCTCATAATCACGCACCGTTAATTTTTGCGAAATTGTAAAATTCCCATCTATTTTTTAGAAAACTTACATGGAAATTATAGGTCTTTACATTCTCTCCACCTCAAGGATTTACATCCCCATAAACCACAACAAAAACTAAGGGAAAAAGTGGGGGTACTTAGCTTGCATCTGATCCTCCCGCTCCCATGTGCTCTCTTGGAGGTTCCCGTACTGTCAGCGAACTCGCACCAGAGGAATCGACCATCCAAAAAGGACCCGGTCCTGTAGATTCACAATATCTACTGGAACCTCTGTAAAAGTCTCCCCATCATCGAAATCCAACTCTCCATGGTTGATGATGTGAGTAAGGTCATTCATGTATCTCCTCAACTGAGATACGTGGAAGACGTCGTGCACCCGGTGCAACTGAAGTGGAAGAGCTAAGTGAAATGTCACCTTGACAACACTGTTGAGGACCTGAAAAGGTCCGATGAATCTCGGAGATAACTTTCCAACTCGGCCAAATCTCTGCAAACCATATCGAGGTGAGACCTGTAGAAAGACATGGTCGCCATCCTCGAACTCCAGAGGCCTCTGTCTCTTGTCAGAATACGACTTCTGCGTGCTATGTGCTGTCTTCATTCACTCTTGGATGATTTTAAACTTCTATGTGGTATCCCATACCATCTCTGGTCCCATGAGTGCTGTCTCCCCTGGTTCGGTCCAACACAAAGGTGATCAACAAGGTCACCCTTACAATGCCTCAAAAGGTGTCATCCCTATGGTGGAGTGATAACTGCTGTAGTATGAAAACTCCACCAAAGGCAAGTGATCCTCCCAATAGAATGGTTTATAGGAGGCTTTAGGGATGCAACTTCATTTTATGGGCTGGACCGACCCGAACCAGGCCGGCCCAGGCCGGATCAGGCTGGGTCGGTACAACTGGTTCAGACCGGTCTCGAGCCCACTACGACCCATTTAATTCTTTTGGCCATAACATTGTAACCGAGTGTCCGTTTGATGAACCGTCAGCGGCATTGGAAATATTTGAGTGAGATGGTCCCTTTGAGTATACACCACTAGTGTTTTGGATTGATATGGGGTACAGTCGGGTTAGATCATGTACTAATCCAACCGGGCCCCTGTGAATTAAAGACTAATAACTCACAGACCGGGCATCCGGTTGACGCACCGTCTGTTAGGTTGAGACCCTTATGATGTGGAAAACCTTTGATATACTTCTTTGTGGGATGGGTCTTGATATAAATGAATTATTAGATCAACCTAAATTTAAATAATATTTTGTTTTTCCAATGAAAATTTGTATAGCATGGTGATTTGTAATAGCTACTATAGTAATGGTTTAAAGAGATAAATTATTTCACCCCGTAATAATCCTGTTATACCAATTATTTTACCATAATTAAATATGATTCCTTGAAGGGGTACAAATAAATATATTACCAAGTAATAAACTCAACAACCTGAAATATTTTCTGATTCTCTCAATTTTATGAACACCACTTTCTCACCATTTTTTTATATCTATGCGTAATGAATATAATAAAGCATGTAGATATTTTTACATGGTTCACCCTAACAAGGCTAGTATAAGGAGAATACAAAGGCGATTTTATTATGCACATAAAATACTATAGTGCACTGATTTTCATTGATTTACACCATAGAGTGATCAAAATGACCCTCCAAACTTACTATTCACATAAAAGAGAAATGATAATTTCCAATTTTGTCATGAAAAAATAACTAATCTTATCACGAAATTCTTCTTATTTGTAATATAATTATGTAAAAATAACTTATTATTATGTTTCTCTTCTAAATAACTTGATGAAACTCTATTGATATTATGTTACTATAATTCATCATTTTCACCTTAAATTTTCTAACATGCATAGAAAAACTACTCTCAATATCATTTTCTACAAGTGTACAATGAAATATCCTATCAATACATATCTATGGGTTTATATCTATAAGTTTTCTATATATTTTTATAAAAATAAAATATATTAATATAAAATATAGGATAAAATAAATTGGTTCATCATATCATATCTTAGGATTATTTCATGTGTCATCCCCACCTAAATGAAGTGATTAAGCATTACTCAATTCATAATAAATTCCTTAAATCACACATATTTCTTATTAAAAAAATATATATTTCAATATAACTACTTCGATTGGTCATTATCATTCATAATAGAAAACATACTCCTCTTTCCATATATTAACCTTGGGGTACTCTTATTTTTTGTGATGCAAAATATGTCATTAATAAAATTTTTGCATTCATGATATGATTCTTTGTGTCCCAACAAACTATTTCATATTATAGTTTTCTCATGAAAACAATGTACACCATGAACTGACAACAATCATTTTAGGATCTCTTATAGATTATTTTATCACATAAGTAACTACAGTGTGTCCATTTACACTAAAAAATATGCTCTTATTTTTTCACAAAAATAAAATAATCTTTATTCGCATATCCCACACTCCATTACATCTGGTTACATATAGCATTAGAATATTCAATTAAATAGATCTATAACAAAAAAATTTATCCTGAACATTGGAATCCCAAATTTACTAGTGGTATACAAAAACCAGGTGTATACTTTCCATATCACAAGAATTTTATATGGTGTTTTATTTTCTCCATTGAATTGTATTGTAACATATCCTTCACATGAAAAGAATATTTGAAACTCCATTAATATTGATAATTAGTTGGTCACCACTACATATCTCTTCATGGTATAGGCTCCCTCTATGGAATATGCTCCCTAAAAAATCCAGTGAACCGTAAATTGATTTTTTTTACCTTCTATGATTTTAATTATGGTATATGGCATAAAACTAATATATTTACCATTCCTAAATTATATAAAATTTACCTATGTTATAGAATCATTATCTTTTACATACTTTTTATCATGCTATAAAACATATTGATTTAGAAAATCTATAAAAATACTCCAAGTATCCCCTCTTCTATAGAACATTCTTCCATAAATAAACACATATATAATTTTCAACTTACAGAATCAATTATAAAAACCAAATTGATTTTTTTTGACATGGTTACATTCCAATATTAATTATTTTTTAATTATTTGGATCAATGGTTGTTGGATGTTTTATGAAACTATATCATAGATAGATATGTCATCTTATTTTGATATATTCTTGAAACTATTAATGAATTGGTGCCTGATGATCATTATAAAATGATGGCTTGATGATGATGATGGGGATTTATGAAACATTCCTTAGTTCTTTAATTCCTTAGTATATACAGTGTTTGAAAACTATGTGGTCAATGATCATGAAATTATTTTTACCTAAATAACCCCTTCGATTATCATCGATCAATGTGAATAGTTTAGGAATAGTCCATCTATAAATACCTTATTTGTTTAAGGGTAGCCAATTTATTACTATTTATATTTTTGCGGAAGTATTATTATCTTGTGGTGTTGGTTTTTTGAAATGTCTGGTCCCATATATATGGTTCTTTCTCATTTATAATGAGAAATTTTATGAAATAAAAAATGGAATGAGACAGATCATCATGAATTTTGAAATGAGATAAGAACCCACAAACAATTTTTATCTATATTTTTAATGAATCCTTTTTTTAAAGAAACAATCAATGTAAATGACCAGTTATATTGTAAAATTACAACCTCCTTATGTGATTAATCATGAAATATGAGTATATTAATTGGACTTTCTAAATTTTAGATCTGAAATAATATGGTATTGATATTGATGATAATTTAGATATATTAGTTTTGGATCTAAAATACATGTGGTATAAGAGTATTAAAATGTACGATACTCATTAAAATGAAGACTTAACATTAAAATACATGTAGTTTAGAATGAAAAATTAATTTCAAAATAATGGTATATGTTTGTCGTAAAATATTAAATAAATTTTATGGTGTCCCATATGTGATATTTTTTTCACTATGTTCAGTTTAAAAATTATGTAGAGAGAGTGTTTCTTGAACATCATAAATATTTAACATGATGAAAAAATTTCAATCATGGAATATAATATTCAATGGGATATTAGATGAAGGTATAATACTTTCTCTAATAATATTTAATGAATAGTTTTTGAAATTGAACTGTATATTCCTTAATTTTGGTGGAATTTTCTTCAAAAATTTTATGAATATATGTTTGAAAGAGATTTTTTAAAACTAATATTTTCTAATTGTGTGTATGTTTGAAAATATCATTTATCATGCATTGAAAAAAATATGATATAGTGTAATTTTCTTCATACTAAATTTAAAAAAATGATAAAATATGGAATCAAGGCTAGGACATATAGGATCATTATTGGGTTAATGGAATAGTTCAATTAGTAAAGGAGGGTGGGTATATTTTTCTTCCTATAATGACTCACTCTATTTATAATTAAGAGTGATTTTAGATCTTATGCTTCATAAAAAGTGAAATAGACCTAGAATTTTATTAATTGAAATTAAAAAAAATTATTATTAAATTACATGAAATTAAATGGATAAACAGAAGATGACTATCATGTATTAATGAAATATTAAATGTATATGGATAAATTTATTATTTCAATAATAAATTACTAACACATAATAATAATTTATTATTTATTTGATTTGAAACATTAGATAAATTATATACCTTGTGAAGTGCCCTTTTATTCAAATATATATTTATTTTATTTTAAAAAATTGATATGATTCTACATCCACAATTTTTAATATAATGGTTATCATGATGGTTTACATTGTGAGATAGATCTGATTATGTTATCATGTACATTGAAAATGTATATACCAATAACGATGATATGTGATGATTTTGAATGGGTATGCTAAAATTTAAGCTCTCCCAATAGTTGTTATTATTGAGTGATATATTTTCAAAGAATCCACTTGATTATTATCAAATACTTATCCAATGTGGACAATATCAGGCTCCCAAAATCTCATAATAGAGGGTATCTTGAGGGTGAAGTAATTTATAGAAGAGTTTTTTTTTCAATATTCCCACCACTAGTTGGAAGAAGGATCAAATTTTTATATAATAATAAAATGCTTGTGAAATATATTGAATCTTATAAAGAAATTGTTAAAAAAATATCCATTAAGAGATTAAAGTTAAATATTAAGAACAATTAATCAATAGTTTATAATTTTTTTCACAACTATATTTTTTATGGATTTATTTGAAAATATTACATAAATTTCTAGATGATTTTATTGTTTATATAGATAAATAAGTTTAAATGTATTCTCATATATGGTAAATTTAATTAATGGATATATGTTTCATAAATAATGACTTTATAAACATATAGTGATACAAAACAGTGGCGTTACTGTCATTGAAAAATTGGTTAAATTATTCAGTATTTTAAACATAAATTGAATCTATATTAATATTTATTTCATCTTTATCTTCATTAAATATAGTAATGGGAATATATGACATTATAAGTAATAATTGTTTTATAAAAATTGGTATATAATTTAAATTTAGTTAAAGTCAATGAATTTGGATTCATTAATGTGAATTTCAGACACTAGGCAATCAATTTTTTTACATACTAATTCTACCATTCTCAATGAACAAATTAATAATGATCTCCAAAATTAAAAAAATTATAAAGATGGACAACCTATTGAAAATAAGAAACTGAATGAAGGATAGAAACATACTAAATTTAATTTATTGGAAAATATTTGTAATTCAAAAAAAAAACAAAAATCATTATAACAATATTGTTTTATAAAAAAATATTATAGTGATAAAGTTGATTTGAGAAATTTTAATTTTAGAAAATGTTCGAGGTCAACTTACATAACCAAATAAATTAATTTTCAGTATTTAACATAGAATTATTAGAGAAATTTACATGATAATTTTTTATATTTTTTAGAATAAATATGCACTTGGGAAAAAAGGAAACCGATTTTGAATATATTAGGGTTAAATTAATATACTCCCTATATTTTAAATATAATTAATATAGAGATATTATTATATATTTAATAATTTCCATTATATTGAATAATTATATTAGAATAATGTAGGATGAAATTAAAAATAATAGTTCTAAGTACATAAATATATCATTTTAAATGACACATTCCATAATAAATCATTAAGATGTTTTTGGGAGTTCGAAATACCATCCACCAAATTAATACGTAATCATTATAAACAATGAAACAATAGATTATTTTATCTACCATAATAATGAGAAGGTATTTATGTAACATTACAATATATTTTTGACATTACATGTATAAATTAAATTTATTCATTGTTTTTAATTTATGAATTTTCAAAGGAGTTCAAAAAATAAATATCATCTAACAAAAAAATCATACCCCTAACTTAATGAAAGGTTGGGGTAAAATGCAATTGAAAATAATATGGTATAAAAATTAAATTTACATAATTTTTTTAATATAAAATAATAAAATAATTATTATTTTTATCTCCTTAAGAAAATTAATCATCAATAAACTCCATTTATATCTATGCCAAGTCATGGGAAATGGAAGAAATCTTGTGAAATTAAAAAACAAAAACTATTAGATAAACACAAACGAAAAGTATAGGAATCATAAGAAAGAGAGAAATAATTATAATTTAATTTTAATTAAATATATTAAAAAATAAATAATAATACAAAATTTTCATTAATTTTTATTATTTAGAAATAATACAGATTAACTAGTATAAGTTAAGAAGAGGTAATTATATATTATTTGACGTGTCAAAGAAATATGTTCATACTGGTGATGTATAATTAAATGTCTCACTATTTGAATACTCATTGAAGAGATAATAACAAGAGTAGTATGACATGAAGTTATATTATATAAATAATTTGATTGAATGTAGAGAGGAATATATAAAAATTGAAAATGAAATAATAGAACATAACATTAGAAGGGACTAAGAAGAATAATCAACATAATAATAACCATATTTCACAGGGCTACAACCTTAGTTTTAATGAAATTCATTCCCCTTAGTGAATTATTATTCCAATTGTAATTATGTTTCTGAAGAAAAAAATATTAACTATAAAACAAATATTCAATGAGAATTCCATTGTATTTAAATATTCTTGTGTGAAATTGATATTAATTAATATAAATCAGAACCCACTAATCGATGTGTTGTGTGAGGTATAGTTTACAATATTTAAGAGATATCATACTCATTAATAAAGAAGGAACTAATAAAAATTCAATATATATTCATGTTTCTCATGATCCTAGAGATGTTTTACCTATTCCACATAATTATTTCAATAATTATATAATGGAACATTCTTCTGGAACTTATGGAGAATTCCTTTGTAATATTATAATTAAAATATATAAAAACAAGGTACATCATTTAAAAATTATTTTTCATTCAACATAATTAATATGAATTAAAATGATTGAACTACTATATTTTATAAAAAAGTAATAAAAAATATTGGGAAAAAACTCTTGGTTTCTAGCGATTAGATAAAAACCCTTAGAATGATACCATTACCACATCAATATATTTTATAGATTTGATAAAGTTAATAGTTTTATAAAATACAATGTTAAGAAGTTTTAATAATATGTGATTCTATTTAAAGAGAAAACATACGTTGGATTCTATGATAGCCTAGATGAAATTGACAGTGTAAATGTAATTATAAAACTAGAATGCTAGGGAACCTTTATGTAGAATATATATATGTAGTTCTATTTTGTATAAATCTATATAATTATTGTGTAAAGGGATCAACATCTCATGATCCACCATCACTGGGAACCTATCCCCGGACGATGCTAAGAATTTAATTTATCCCTTGAATCATGCCTCTAATAGGCCACAATGTGGTGGATGAAATTGAGGGTATAAATAAAACAAATTGTATTCATTACCCTCCTAAATACTAGGAATATATATAACTTGAAATCTTCAAATAAAATCCTTGATATAAAATTAATCTAATATCTCAATAATTTTGGTAATATAACTTGGAATCAAAATATCCAAATTAAAATAATAAAATAAATCAAAATTCAACAACTCAATAGTCGATCCTATGATCGAATATAGAAATATATTACTTATTCCCTAATAACTCCATGAAAACCTAATAATATATTTAAATATATATATTGGTGAATATATATATATATAATCGTAAGAATCCTCTTAAATACCTTACATGAAAATGTTTAAGAAGAAAACTAATTATTTATTTAATATAAAAAATTCCCTCGAGATGTGAATAAAATTCTATTAAGATAGTGTTACAAATGGGAACCAAGGAACCTTAGCATGTGGTGAAAGTTTTTATGATCACATGGGGATAGTTATTTGATTCATCAATGGTGCATGTGGTTTTGATGTACTCCCTTTATGTTGAAAATTATCGATTTTTTAATGTTGTATTATTTGATAAGATTAAATTTTTGACCATTTTATAGCATAATATTGATACCACTACCATTATTCAAGCTATTATATATTAACAAATTCCTCATTATTCAGGACACAAATATTATTGTGTATAGTTTATGGGATTTCTATATAACATTAACTTGATTAAAAACATGTATAATGGGAGTTAATTATGTTTTGGTTTGACTTGAAAAAAAATAATCACCAAATAACTCACATGTTCAGAATATATTCCTTCAGATTATATTCATCTTAATGAAATATATTATTATAATTTAACATTATTTTAACTCTTTTAACATGATGTTTCTTATATTAATGATCCCTATATAATTTTATTGTTATTTAATTATAAAATAATTACACACTAGGTGTATTTTCACCCATCCTAACCAAGTCCCTCTCAACTAATATTTTATGCGAGCATAATAACATTGTTTGAATTAAATATAAAAAAATGAACCTCACACCACATCACTAATACTATTTCTCTCACATTACTCAATATAAAATTTGCAATGATCTCATACCCTTTCATAGTTATGACAGAAATCCCACAATAATTTTGTTTCATTTGATGTGTGTCAGACTTTATCCCTACCCACCCTAATCTCTCAGGGGATCTAACATCCCATGTTAGAATCCACAAAAAATCTCATGTCACAAAATATGTTGGTTAGATCATAGCCATACCTATACCAATATCTTACATGGTCTAGGATCTTGTTTTATCGTTGTTTTATATCCATAAATACATATCTATATCCATCATTGTAGGAAATAATGAATATAATTGTCATCAACATTGTTCCATCATCCTCCCATGCATGACATATACCCTGTACCAATATTATAATGTATTTTGTTTTAATATAAGAGTGATTAAGATAGATTGTTCTACTGTTAGTTCCCTATCCAATATAGATATTTATGGAAAAAACTAATATCGAAAATATTTCGGCATCAGTAACATTATTTGACTCAGCTGGGGTCATATAGAAATCAAAAGAAAATGCAACTATACTAAAGTACAAAAAACAAGAACTGTGAAGGTTTACACCAAAACAATTCTATCAAAAACCATAAGCTACACATTATATGAATAATCTTACACTATTGACCACCACCACTATTACATAATAATTAGACCCATGTTCTCACAACTAATAACCACATCAAGGCCTATATATCCATATTTTCATGAAATCAGCCTTTTACAAATTACCATTTCTACCCATTTACATTTATTATGTTATTCAATTACTAAATTAAATTAAAAACCATTTCAGGATATTACCCATATTTATTTGTATCCATTATTCTTCAACTACGTTCATTAATATTCTATTATTATCTTATACCCATTATTGAATTCATAATTCCCATTAAAATTACTATATTATTAAGAAACTAAAAAATAACACCAACAATAACACATAACATGTTTCCAAGTCTATCCCAATTATATTCAAATTCCACATACAAACTCCACAACCATTTCCATATCAAAATTTGTGTCACCTTATGAAAATCATGGAATCTACTATAACACATGTTTCCCAAACAACGACATTAACCATGAATCCAATACAAATATATCTATTAAAAACCCAAAACATTTAAAAAACCAATATAATTAAAAATAGAATCAATCACATATGATTTTAGAATTAAAACCAATCAACAAATTTCTTTTAACATGTGATCTTATTTTTTATCATATCATTCATTAATAGTAAAATTTGAACTCTTGTTTTCAAATAAGTAACATATTTCCATATTTAAATAACTAACATTAATGAAATGTGGATTTAGGAACTACATTCCACCAAATGGTATGCATATATCATTTAATCAATAAAAATACACCGATGATAACAATAATGAAATCAATAAATATCCTAAATCAAGTAAAATATAGGTAAATCTCTTCTTTCCCATTAGTTTCATTTAAGCAATATTTATTATCATACTGAAGATAATTATTATTGTTCACCTAATGAAACAAATTCTATGATAGCTTAACATTATACATAAAATTATAGTGAGTAAAAAAATATTACATCCAATGGAACATAATAATATATTTTTAATGATTATGGGAAAGAGAAGACAATAAGATCATACCTGCATAAGGGAACCCCTAGTCAACTAAAATCAAAACAATCCTAATTAAAAATATTGTACTAATATCATTAAAATTAAAAAAATAGTACCAAAGGGAATTTTTAGTGAATAATAGGAAGGAATGTGAAAAAATAATGAATGAAATCACCATGGATCATCAATAAAAAATCCTAACATTTAGGATAAAATCAAATAAAACCAAGCTAAGAGGTCTCCAAAAAATGATATGAAGGTATCCTAGGATCAATTCAATAAATTGAGGAATTATTTAAAATAAAAGATATTTTTAATTTTTAACTTGAATTTAATAATATAAAAAACAATTCATGGATGAGAACCATGATGTAATGGTTTAAAGATAAATTTGTCATTGAAATCATGTCATGGTTAGAAATCAGATCTGTTAAATACAAAGAAAATTCATGGTGCAAAGATTATTTCCATAATGTTGAATCCATACTCATTAAATAATCACCAATGTCTTGAACCATTCCTAGATGTATCTCAAGAACCATGGTGAAAGAATGTTAAAAATAGAGTGGAAACAAAATCATCCACTCTATACTCCACACCGTATCCATTAGAATCAAACCTCAACTTTTATCCTAATATTTATTCGGATCAACCCTATTAAATAACCATGATAATATAAAAGGACATGATGTTGGGTGTCCTTAAATAATATAACCCCTTATATGTTGATTTTAATACCACAAAACATAAGTAAACACTACTACAGTTAACCTCCATGGCACAACACACACCCTATTATATTGACCAGACCCTAAAACCCTTGTGTATGTGTCTAATACCATTACATTGGTATAAAATACAATTAAATAACGACCCAAAAGACCAAATAGTTTAGTTTTATCATTAAACTTGATATATACATGAGTATTATTTTACAAACTGAATACCATAACTACAATATAATAATATTTATCTTGAGGATAATAACTCTATTCCATCTATCATATCCTTTCATATGATTCATTTTACACTTTATGGAATCATGGGGAAAGGAAACAAAATAAGGGAGGGATAAAATTCTGGGTAAGGGTAAAATATATCATAATAAATAATGAATCATTTCGAATAATAGTTATGGAAAGGTAAATAATGAACATACATGCAATGATATCATTAATTGAGAATGATGTGTATAGAAAATATGGTATGGTATATAACTGAAAACAAATTCCATGATATAAATAATATAAATGGAAGTGTATAATAAATATATCAAGGTAAATAACTTAAAACATATTCCATATAAATAATAAACAAAAAATCAATTACATCCATAGATATAAGGAAGAAATATATCATGGATAAATAATAACTAATTCAAAATGATGGAAATTCTTAATTATTAAATACCATGTGTGAGAAAAATGAAAATATATAACATCATTACATTTTATAAGAAATAAGAAAAATAAATGTATAAACTTTTTCAAATTGAGTAACAAATTTATCTCATGAGAACCTTTCAATGAATCGAAGGGAAATATAATGTATGGGACCCATCATTCAGTACCTATCCATAGAATTCATCATATAGAATAAATAATATGCCTTATCAAATGTTTGTATTGAATAAAGATTAAAAATATCAATATTACCGAATATTGTAAAATAACTATATTTGTTAACACAATATGCACAAATGATATACGGTTTATGAAATAAACATATACTTGATAAATGATATATATAATTAGGTAAAATTAAATAGTTAATGATCATATGAAATTGAATTTTTAAAGGTTACTAACAAAGGAATCAAGGGAGGGAATTTGAATACTATCATTTTTAAAATAAATCATAAACCATTTAGAGGAAGAATAAGTATGGTATAAGTATAATATATCCCATGTGGAATAAGATAAAAGGGTTATTTTCAGTGATTAATGGAGGTATCTTAAAATATATTTAGAAAACCTTCTAAAGGGAAATATCCTATTAATTTTTAAAATAAATTGAAAATAATTTTATTTGAAAATAAATTTTAAGAATATTTTATTATTATATTAAAAATTTAATCTTGAAAGGAACTATTCAAGGGAAAATGGTGTGGAAATATATATAGATCATACAAGGTAAAAATAAGATTCTAATTTCTTGATAAAAATGTTAAAAAAGTGCTTTTTTTGGAAAATGACAACAACATTAATTTGATGAATTTTTTGAGGCACAAAATAGTAAAAATGACTTTAATAAATCATTTTGAAAAGGCTAAAATCATTTTTGAATTTTTTTTATAAAATATAGTTTTCCAAAGAAAATAAGTTCTCCAACTGATGAGGGAAAAATGATGGATTTTTTTATAAACATTTTATAAAATATTTTAGTACCAATGAGTTGTAAAATTGTAATATTACTTGAAAAAAGGAAGGGATAAAAATAGTATAAGGAAATGAAATTATTTCTTATACAGTTATCAAATAATTACTTCTAATGTAAATTAATGTTTAAAAAATCCCAAAAAAAAATTTATATTGTAAATTAAATACATGAAAATAATATAACGTTGAAGTGAAAATAAAGCAATGAGTAGATTATGTGTATCAACTATAATACACATAATAAAGTATGAATACGAGAAGAGATATTAAAAATAATAATACAAATAACCATATAATATTTATGAAAATGTGGAAGTAGTATAACCCTGTTGAAAGGAGTTTGGTACTGAAATTATTTTCCAAATGGGAAAAATTTAACTCAAATCCCCTTAAAATAAGTAATTCAAATCAAAACTCAAAATAAAATGAAGAATGCATGAATCATGATTTTACAAGTCAAAGTTGCAGTATGTATGCCATTTATAAGAAATTAGCTTCACAAAAATCATGAGATTGTTTCAAGAGAAAGTTAATTTTTATAAAATAACGTGATATTCCAATGGTAATAATTAAGAACATTCTTTAGGAAAATAGTCTTCTAGCATTCCATTGTGTCTCATACCCTGTTGAAATATTTTAATCATAATCCCCATGAATTAATAAATTTTTAAAAAAAATAATATCATGAGAATAATTTAATTTGTGATATACCATTTCAACATTCCTTATATACACCATATAAAATAATCTAGGTGCATAACAAAAAAAATTTCTCAATGGAATGTAAATTGAGACAATTCCCTTATGTTTCCTTTTTGGGAGAACATCCCTTAATTGCGTGTATAAAGGTTTAAAAATGTCAATAAATTATAAAATAACCATAATATTTTTTATAATATCATATATTATCTTTATATAATATTTTATTACTCTTTTGTTAACAATCATTCATTATTTTCACTATTTCATGTTTCAATTGTCTAGTTTTTCGAGTACGTTTTGACTTGTTACATGTTGTTATTCTTATGAATATAATGATTTGATCATATTAAGAATGTAAAAAATTATATAATAATTATATATATCAAGTATATATGTCTCTAGAATAATCCAATAGTTTTTATATAGGAAATTCAATGAACTATTCATAGATACAGTATTCCATTTGTATGCATGAACACTACATTCATTTCCATGTCATATTTTAATATAAGGAAAAGTATATTATAATTATTTATATATATATTATTAAAATAATGTATAAAATATATGTCATATATATTACATAGTTATATTAAAACAATACTTTATAAATTTCATTTATCTTTTCAACGAATCACATCACTTTGAGAAGACGGTAGTCCACACTTCCACTAATGATGTTATCTTATTCCAGAATAATGGATTATATGATGGTACGTGTTCTAAAAGAGTTATATAAGAATATATACATCAAAAGAATACTATATATCATATATAATTATCATTTCATTCATAAATCCGAACTATTAGAGGTTGTAAGGGAAAAACAAATGGCATCATTTTGCGAGGCAATAGATTGCTGTTTATAAAAACAGTAAGTTTGTTACCCATTAAATGGAAGTGTTTATAAGTGTATATCAACCACATATATTAAAAAATTTGTATATTTATGATACTTGTTTTATAATATAATCATGAACAAAAATTGTTAGAAGAGAATAGAAATAAAATAAAGAGCATGAGGAAGGATGTTACCTTTTATTCACATAACTCCTTCGGGTGTTAACCTAATGGATCACATGGATGGATTTATTCACAAAGGTAGGATTATCGGATTAGAGGAGGATGTTTTATGAGATATTTGGTTATATCTTGGTCTTTCCAAAGTGTCTTGATAGGTTTAATGAAGAGGGAGTAATGAATCCCTTTTTATAGTGCAGTAGTAGTATAATTCTTATAAATTTTAGAAAAAGGAATTCCACCAACGTTTTCCCAATTTCAAGTGGATCCAATAAATTTAAAATCTATAAAATGGACTATAGGCCCCAAATATGTCCATCCAATGGAATTTGGACGTATTTCTAGTTAATTTTGGCTTTTATGGTTAAGGATTAGTCTCTTGTTCTGTTATTTTTTCTTTTAATTATTGTAATTACTTTTAATAACATTTACTAATGCTTATGGTAATTTTCTTAACTTATCATACATTATAAGTTATTATTATTAAAAATGTGTTATCAAATTTTCTATATTCCAATCATAGAAGTAGACATAATTAATTTAAAATTAATTACATATATGGGAAGATAATGTAGGTTTTTTAAATGAAAAACATTCAATTGTTTTCTAGTTTTTTATATCTAATTTCAATGTGTAATTGGTTATAATGACCTAAATTATATTACATTATAATAATCTTACCTAATTAAAGATTAAAACTAGTAAAAAATATTATTTATTCTTATAAAAATTAGATGAAAATCATGTTTGAATTTAAATTAACTATATTTCACCATTAATAAAAAAATTAAACTTCAAAAAAATTCCAAAAATCAACCCTAACATAATTTTTATGACTATATTTTAAATAAGATGTATATTTTTATCTATAAAATCAACTATGATTCTGAAAATGGGATTTTAAATAGGATCACCATTAAAAGAAGGAAAAAGTGCCTTTACAAAATTTATGATTTTATGTGTAAAACTATTTTTGTTTATATCTTAATCCAATAAAATATATTTCATGAATATAGAAAATATTAATTAAATATATTTTCTCATAAATTTTTTAATACTATTATTAATCACTAATTTAACATCTACTTTATATATTATTATGCTAAATAATAATGTTTTATTAATATATTGTTGTTCATTAAAACATTGTATTTCAGGTAATGCTAGACATCGAAGAAACTTGTTGTTGTGTGCGATGCATGTTAATGTAGCATAACATTAATTTAAATCTATATCATGGGTTACTTTTAATTAAAATATTAAATTTATTATATAGTATTGGGATATTATATTCCCTTACATCTTTGTTGTGGCATGTCATACAATATATTGAATACATTATTTTTAATTTATAATTTCAAGGTGTTACATTATCCCCACCAAAAATAAATTTAACCCTATCTATTTAAACTCGACCATAGTGTCTTATTTTTTTTATATTTTTTATTTTGAACTCCCACATCATAAAAAGGGTTTATAAAACATACTTTAGAAAAGAAAGAATAGAAATTTCAAAGTTATCATGTTATAACATATAACTAGATATCTAGTGGAAAGTAATGATATTTACATGGATAAAATGAATAAATATTTATAAGGAGTGATTAAGCTCACTAATAAAAAATAACTTCATGGTAAAAGGGATGTTTAGGGCCTCAAATTCATAAATAGTTGATGATTTAGAAGTTTATCAGTTCAAAAACTAATTTATTAGGACAACATTTTTTAAATATACTTTTAATAATGTTGATAATTAATTTTATTATATAATTATATAAGGAAATATACATACTTTATATATTTCTATAGATGCAATTTTATGCTTTGGTTATGCTTCGATTACTTTCCAATGTATACATTAATTTATGAAATGTACATCCAAAAATTAATATCAATTCCTTAAGCACTAAAATATACTCTTAACATATCTCAAGGACAATAAAATAGTGAAACATCTAAATATTTGTCTCTAAAAACTCTAAAAAGTAAATACGATTAATGAATTAACCTCTAAACGTAAAAATTTACACTACTGGTTAATAATTAATATCTATTCATCAAATTGATTAAATAAATACAATGACTTATAAACCAGGACATTGTGTAGGCCAATGGTAGATGTGAAACCATTATCTCCCTTCGATCATGGGTTTAAGCCCTGTGTATTTTCTAAATGTTATAGGTTGTCACCCGACATATAGGTTTTCCTATTCAAAAAATATTAATATAATTTCCAAAATAAATTTGATGAAAATTCTTTTAGTAAGGTTAATCAATGAATATAATTTTAAAATAGGTTTTCTATACAACCTCAATATATAAATACTTCAGCCATTTTATTTCGACAAGGTACTTCCTTTGTCTAGGGTTTAACCAAGTTTATTTATTTTCAAAATCCTTCATAATGATTTTTTAATAAAATGTGATGTTTCCTTAGAATATTAGCCAATAGGTTCAAACCATCTTCACAATAAGTCATTTTTTATGTACCATGTTTAGCCTAGCTAGGATCGACACATATTTTTGTAGTTTTAACCCCAAGGTACATATTTTCCACAACCATGACCACTTATAGTATCCCTAAAAGGACATATTTCTTAGAAGACCCGCATTATCTCTAGATTAATAAAATTATATTATGTACAAATAGTCGCATCCTCAAATTATACCATATAGTTATGTTCTCTAATCAATGTTTCCATAAATCTAGTTCTGAATGTTGCTACTAAACCTTTTTTGATACCATTTATAGTGACACAAACCCAGAAGTCCTGAATTTGGTGTCTACTACCATTCAATTGTCATAAGATACTGGTAAATGGTGTCCTAATGGATTGAACAGTTTTTCAGTCTTGTTAAACTAGATACATACATGATTTTATTAATAAAAAATGAATATAATAATTAAAATATAATATTTTTTATTTCAAGTATAATAACATTATTCCATATTTTATATCCTTGCACATAATTAATAGTTAACATCAGGGAATTTAGGGGAAAGGAAACTTGATAAGGGTGATCTCAAATGATCAGATAGGGTAAAGTATAGTGGAAAAAATAACGAGTCAATGAGAATAATAATTTTGTTAGGGTAAATAGTGAACTCACATTCCATGATATCAAAAAAATGAGAATAAAGTGTACAAACAATATCTAAAGTTAAATAACTAAAAAAATGTAATTATACTAATAAAATGAGAAGGATGTGTATAATAAATACGATAAGTTAAATTAAAAAAAACACATTCTATTTAAATAATAAAATGAGAATGAAATTATTTTATATATATGTCAAATAAAAAATTTCATGGATAAAAAAACTGAGTCAAGGTAAAGAAAATGCTTATTTATTATACATCAGGTATAAAGAACATAAAAAAATTACAATGAATGCCAATCACAATATGGTTTAAATCTATACATAAAAAATATTCTATTTGGCACAGATAATTTGTCTCATAAGAACCTATTGATACATCGAGGGGATACATGCATTATGGGCCCCAATCGTCAATTATTATCCAAATAATTCCTTATATAGAATAAATAATATACCTTATAAAATATCTATATTGTATAAATAATTTATATTTGTCAATATTTCCACCTATAGTCAAATAATTTACAATGTGATCAACTTATGTAAAAATAAGATACAGTTTAGGACAAAAAATACCCCTGATGAATGATATGGATAACTATGGAAAATTAAATGTTCAATGACCATAGTAAATTATATATTTTAATTGGACTAACAAATGAATTAAAGAAGTGAATTTAAATACTATACTTATCCAAATATATCATAAACCATCCCAAGGAAGAATATGGATGGTATCAATACAACATATCCCATGTGGATGAAAAATAAATTAATTTTTCATTGATGCATGGTAGTATTATAAAAATATCTTTTAAAAACCATCTTGAGGAAAATTTCCATTTCAATTGGAAAAAAAATTTAAACATATTTTTATTTGTAAATTATTTTTTAAAATCATTTTCTTTAAATATCAACCTTTTAATGTTTCAAAGTAAGCTACAAAATAATGATGGAGGGTAAATAGATAAATTTCATACAAGGAAAAATAAAAATTCATTTGGAAAGGTAAAAGCATTATAAAAGTACCTTATTTGAAAAATGACAAGAATATTACTTTGAAAACATTTTCAAAATACATAAAGGGTAAAAATATATTTAACAAATAATTTTTTAAAGGGTAATAATATATTTCAAAACCTTTTTAGAAAAATAAATTAGAATAAAATATGTTCTGTAGCTAAAGAATAAAATATAATAAGGTTTTCTTAAAACAAAATTTATGTACCAAAGAGTGGGAAAATAAAACTAGTACTTGAAACAAATTTCATGAATAACTAGAGGAAAAAATGAAATTATTTATTAGAAACTGATCATATTATTTGTGATGATGGGAATTCATGTGTTAAAAATCACGTGTAAAATTAGATTGTTATGTAAACCCTTTAAATGATTATAACATTGATGTGAGAATCAATCAATGTTTAGATTATGTGTATTAAATTTAAATTTACATAAAGAAGTGTAAATACATTAATAGATGGTAAAAATAACTACACACATAATCATAGAGTATTAAAGACAATGAGGAAGAATTATAACCCAATGAAAAGGAGCCATGTCCTGAAATTATTTTCCAACCGGAAAACTTTTAAATAAAATCCCTTTAGATGAAATTATTTAAACGAAAACTCAAAATACCATGATGAATAAATGAGTTATGATATTAAAAATCATAGTAGTAGTATATACACTATATATAAAAAATTAGTTTCAAATAATTAAAGTGATTCTTTCATGATAAGGTTAACAATCAGAATGGAAGTGATATTGTAAATATAATCAATAAGTAAATTGACCTGTAAAATAATCTTTAAACATTCCAAAGTGTCCCAAACCACTTTGAAAAATTTCAATCATAATATCCTTGAGGTAATAACATTAAATAAATCATAGAATATCATTATAATAGTTATATTCATGATATAACATTTAAAAGTGCATTATATTAACTATATAAAAGAAACTAGGTGCATAACAATATTTATGTCTCAATGGAATATAAATTTAGACAAAATATATTATCTTGTTTCTCCATTTTGGTTTAAATTACATTAATCTTATGTATATTGGTTTAAAAAATGGAACTAACTTTTACCATAACCATAGTAATTTTTTAATAAAATATATTATCTTCTTATAATATATTATTACCCATTTATTAACAATCGTCCATTATTTACACTATATCAGGTGTTAATTGTCTAGTTTTTCGAGTATGTTTGGAATTTTTACCTGGTATTATTCTTACGTTGATTATGATTTCAGCATATACATAATTTAAAAAATTATTTAAATATAATATATATCTATTATATATGTATTTATGATAATAAATAATGTTTTGAGATAAGAAATGAAATGTACTGTTTATGGAGATGGAAGGTCATATGTATGCATAAATGCTACATTCATTTCATTGTCATATTTTAAAAGAATGAAAAGAAAACTATATATATATATATAATATAGTATCATATCAATGTTATATTGGTTACATAGTTTTATTAAATCTATCCTTTATACAATCCATGATACTCACAAATGAATCACCTTTCTTTGTGGAGGCAGTGGTCCACAATTCCACAAAAGACCTAATCATATTCCCACAAAATGGAGTACATAAATGTATGTGGTATAAAATAATTAAATTATAATAGGGAAATTATAAATATCGTATATATCAATTATAAAAATCTTTTCTATTATAAATCCCAACCATGAGAGGTGGTAAAGAAAAAAGAAGTTACATCTTTTTATAAAGCTGTAGTTCACCGTATAGATAGATGGTAAGTTCCTTGACCATTAGATGGAAGTGTGAGTAAATTTAGAAATAAACATTATGATAAAATAATATTAGTTTATTTAGGATTATTTTTTTATTATATATTGGTAAAATAAGAATATTATATGGTTTGTATAATTAAAATAAAACAAAGAGTTAGATGAAGGATGTTACCTTTTATTTGTGAAACTCTTTTTGGATTTCACCAAAGGGATTCCATGGATGTATTTATTCATGAAGGTATGATTATATAATGTGGAGATAGATTTTTGGGGGATATTTAGGAAGATATGTTTTCAATCCAAGGTGTCTTGAGAGGTTTGAGGAAGGGGGAAGGATGAGTTCCTTTTTATAGTGGTGGATGAGTAACATTCTTTAAAATTTTGGTAAAGGTAATTCCATACACATTTTACTAAGTCACGGGGATCCAAAAATGTATAAATATTAATAAAATGGATTATAGAGTCTATATATGTCCATATAATTGATTTTGGGAAAGTTTCTACATCATTTTGTCTCTTAAGATTAAGGGTTAGTCCCTTGTAAATATACTTTTTCTTTTAATAATTGTAACTAATTTAAGTCAAATTCACTAATATTTTTTGTGAAAAACTATGTTGAACATATTATAAATTATAAATAAATCTGATTCATAATATGGTATTCTTTTTAGGAATTTCACTCAAAAAAGTGGTAGAAATTAATTTAAAATTAATCACGTAGACAGAATGACAATCAAGGTTTTTCATGTTAAAAATTCAAATGTTTGCAATGTTTTTTTATCTAATTTCAATTTGAAATTATTTATAATTACCTAAATTTTATTAATTGATACATAATTAATATAATTAATATTTTTTAAAAATAAAAATATATTTTAATCTTATAAATAAATTGGATGGAAAAACATTTTTGAATACAAAATCAGTATTTCTCAATATTCATAAAAAACTAAACATCACAAAAATTAAAAAAATACACCATAACCTAATTTTTTTGTTCAAATTTAAATGATGATTTTTTTAAAATTAAAAATAAATAAAATTTCTAAAAAGAATATTTAAAATAGGTTCTCCAATAAAAGGTGGAAAAGTGACATTATAAAAATATTGTTTTTATGTGTAAAACTGGAGTTATTCTTATCATATGATTATAAAATATATTGGATGCATTGAAAAGTATTTCATAATATATATATATATATATATATATTATCATATGTTATTGAAGAAACTTTTTATTGTGTGTGACTCACACTAACTTAGTACCATATGAATTTCCATCTATATCATGGGTTCATTATTTTTAGACTAGTAAATATGTTGTACTTTTTATGGATATTATATTCCTTTATGTGATTAGTGTTGCATGTTATATTATATATCAAACACAATGTTCATACATTATAAATTTGGGGAATTACTATAATTCCATAAGATTTATTCCCAACTAGAATCACTACTTAAACTCCCCATATCATTCATTAAATAACTTCAGGCATCTCCAAAACCTAAAACGTGAAATGTAATGAACATGGAATATTTGGTCCATTACATTCAATACCTGTCAAATGATTCTCAACCATGGGAATAAAAGTAAATCCTTAAGTAAAGATCAACCACCCAATTCAAAAAAAAACTCATTAATGGGATACCTATCAAACAATTTTATGTTATCACAAAAAAAGTATCATAAAATTAATAGATAATATCATAATATCGAAACTAATTCAAGAATTAAATCACCAAGAAAAACATGATTCAAAACATATTACATCAACAATAATACATTTATGAATAACACTTCCACATACTCTCCTTTGAATTATCATGCATATATAGAATGTAAACTAAAGATATAACATAATCACACAATACCTTTTTATAAGAAATATTGAATCTTGACTAGATACAATTTAATTCTTACATCACCTTCCACACCTCATTTTTTAAGTCAATTATATGGGAGCTATCATAAAGAAATAAATGAATTTAAGACATGTGCGATATCTAAGAGATCAGGTATAAATTTGGGGCTAGCTCTTACAAATACATCACCTCACCAAAACACGTTGGAAACTCTAACATATAATCTAGGTAGACAACTTACTCCACCATCTAAACATATATGTGACATGATGAGGGGATGTACTAAAATCAAATGGTCACAATAAATGAAATCCAATGGTCGACACCTCTAAAAAACAAATGATTTCTGATAGTCAAATAAATATATAACCCACTATAGAATCAACTCAACCACCTCCTCCATTAGCTACACTATATCCTATCAAAGTACCTTCAACTCCCTAACCATTGTCCTATATAATGAGTGTTTCAAAGATCAATCATATAGTGTCTTAAAGAGATCCATGATAACATAATAATTATTTTTTTATAAACTAAATCAACTAGGAGGTGATGTTTTAACCCTGATTCATTGAAATACAAGAAAAAACAATGAAACATATCCTTTTGTGTCTTGATGGTTTTCTATATTTTTCCACATGTTTAGGGATGGAAATAATTGATAAAGAATAACTGAGAGTAAAAATCATGAAACCTCAATCTCTAGACTCTTGAGGTAAAATGGGGATCTTAGTTAAAGGTAATAGTGCTTAGTAACTCATGATCCTACATAACCTCATCCACATACCCCCTAACCATAACATCTATAGTTCCAAACTCACTGATCCATTAGAAGTTTGATAATTTTTTCATACAATATAAATCACCCATATACCTTCAGATTATCCACTATATTGGGGTAATATAGTGATAAAATGAATCTAAATATCATATTATTTAACTAGCTACATCAAATGAATGAAAAACCCCATGAAGAATAAGTTTCCTTACTTTAATCTACTAACAAATAATGCATGATGATACCAAATTAGCTACAGGTTACTGCATCTTGAGGTATAAAGTTTTACTATTAACGTCATGATATATAATAGATATACCAGGATACACTATCACATTAGATCTATGGAAATCATTTACTATCACCTATTACAACACTGAAAGAACCAATAACACTACCCAAACATTATCAAATTCTATTCATCCTCAAAGCACCCCTCTATAGTATAAACTTGAATAAAATGGTCCTGCATCAAATTTACTTATGAGTATCCCCACCAAGACTACTCCACCCATAGAAACAAGTAATATTTCTCCAGTATATGAAATAGTAAAATCCTATAACTAGAATCCTCCAAATTTATATGACTCTTGGTATCTCTTATATAACACATGATACATCTCTCCATGATTTAATACTCAATGCATCAGCAACTACAATACCATTCCATGATTTATATGAGTTTTCAAATTCATTTCAACCAGAAAAACACATAAATATCCACTCTGATGGATTCATTCCATGTTGGGAGTAAATATACGTCCGTCTCATTGGATATTTGAAGACCACAATATGCTCGCCAATCAAGTATTGTCACCACAACTTTAAAAAAATACTATTTTTATGGAAATATATCATTTGTGTCATAGTTATTATTAGGGATACAAAACTATATATACCAATAAGAGATATAATATCTATAATACATTAATTTGTAGCATATTTTTGGATTTGAGGATTTACTGAAAACATTAAACATCACTCCCCCCTGGAATTGGTGGGCAAGAGCACTTATCAACCTCCAATTCAGGTAGTAGAAGGTTTTCTAACACTGATCGGTGAAAATAAAGGTCCTAAACTTCCAATTATAGGTTATAAATGAGTCATACATGAAAAAACAATTGGACACAAACCTTTGATGGTTTCTCAAGAGGCCAATTTGGTTCTAGTCATCTAAAATATTATGGGATAATTTATAAGAAACAAATTATTATATCTTCAATGGATCAACCATCACTACCTATTGGGATACCACATGAAAAAAAAATTCATTATTCACATCCAAAATTTTTACTAGGACAACATTCCATAGTGTCATTGGTGTTGAAGGACAAGAAAAATAACCCTAATATGTTCAAAAATATCCTCCAATAACCATGATTAGGTGATAATTTCATCAATGGAAACTACCACAAAATAAACTAGGGACTAAAAAAATATAAATTTCATAATTCCCATGAAAATATCTATGTACTTGGTAATTAAAAATTAGAAAAAAAAACATATTTATGTTCATAGAACAACTTCTAAAAGTAGTATTTATAATATCCACATATCTTATTAACATCTAATTATATCAAGATCAATTATCTATATTTTAAAACTATATTGTTCCCATTAATTGATCAAATAAAATTTTAATCATGATTAGAGGGAAATAGCTCTTGGAAATCACTTGATTCAACCCAAAATTTTCTATTCACAACCATATACCATCATCATTATTTATATAGAATAAAACTGGATAACCCCAAGAATACATATTAGGTTGATTGGATATCTTATGCGATATATCATAATTTTGGATCATTAAATTTTATAGTTTATAAGTCATCATATGATAAATAGAAATTGGATTTAAGTAAGCATTATACTATAAGTCTATCTCAATCTCAATATCATGTCAAGTTGAAAATCCTTAGAAATCGATCTTGAAACTCCTCTACATATATAGAGAACTCCACTGCATATGACTAAACTAGATACAAATATAATGAATCTAGTTGAAGGAACAATTACTATAGACATAAAAGGCCAATCTAGTGATCCCTCTCAATTGTGAATAATACATGTTGGTCCATATCATTAAAGAACATAGTTTTCATCCTAATGAAATTCTTAAGCTCAATCATATACTATAACAGTTTTATGTCATGAATTACATAATATAGTTGTATTTCAAATTATAAATAAATCTCTAAATGATTGGCGTAGTCCCATCCTTAGCTCATAATCCTAAAACACATCACGAGAAATTATCCAGCCTCCAACTATCAAATTCAACACTTGGGACACTAGAATACTCTCCACATTAATTCATCCATCTTAGACCAATTTGGGTAATAAAATGAAATACTATAGAATAAAAAAGGATATTCCAAGATAAAAGATAAATAGATTTGAAACAGATAAAATATTTTACCATCCTCAAATCAGTGCCCCCGTAGCATGCTATTTTCTTAATCTAGATCCCCTACCTCATTACTGATGACCACCTCCATGACATCAAATAGAACAATATCAAATAGTTTGGTGAATATATAAGTTCATTTCATAAATAGATATATCTCTTATTTTTGGAACAAAATCCTACTATGAATACTACTAATAGGATCACTATATAGACTTTTATTTTAATTATAATATAAATTGAACAGATATACAATGCTAATAAATTATTATTAATGGGATAGAAAATAATTGATGATTATTTCTTTGAGAAAGATATTAATATAGAATCAAAACTATTGGTAGATAAACATTAACTACCCATTTCAAAAAAATGAAGAAAACTAATGAAAATATTATCATGTTAGTCGAATCATTAGTGGGATGGATTCTTGAGGTCCTCATTTGATATTACTATCCATCAAGGAACTTTAATAGATACCATATCACTATGATCCTAACTTTATAAACATCCTCTAAAAAAATTATAATTCTTATAAACCTCTAAATACATATATAGTGTAAATAGGGTGACCAAATATTAGATGATCAGGGGAAATACCACTTCCAAACATTGTACTCTAGAATCCTCCCTAGGGAAATGCTCATGGATGAAGAGAAGAAGTTATATAAATTTAATCCTGATCACTCCCACCATCAAAATCTCAAATTATATGGTGGAAATATGGTTCTTATTTTCTAAAATAGTTTTCGATTAGATAAACAGGAAATGAAACAACTACTAAAAATAATTAAATGAGGCATTCATCTCATTACACTCCCTAAGAAACTAAATCCACTGTGGTCATGCTACTCCTCAAATATGACAACAAACTTGTAGATCCCAATACTCTACCCTAGGTAAAAATTGATAGAAGGAAATCTCATGATCCTCCAGCTATAAATCTTTCTCTAGACCAAATATTCTCTCCCCATACTTATCCAATCCTTGATTTTATAGCTTCTGCAACAACTTCCTACAAAGATCATCCTCCACAACTGGATCAATCCTCTGGTGGTAATCTGATTTTTAACCTAATTTAAATGATTATATTTTATGAATTTTGATTTTAATTACTAAATTTTTTATGGATATAAAAATATATCATAATAAAAATAAAAAACCACCAATGATAACAAGATGTAGATAAAGAAATAACATGAATCAAGGAAGATGAATGTGAATCATCAATTTTATTATAAATTTCATTATGTTTGTTTCATTATCCAAATTAATTTATCTCAAAATATCATGAAAAAATGTATGATACTTTTAAATAATATAAAAAACAACCAAATGAAATTAAATCATATAACTCTATTAGTCATTCAGATTCTATTGTGAAGTAATGGTGAAAACCGAAATTTGTAATATCAAAATCATATTACGGGAATACTGATCAATATAGATAACTAAAAACCCCATCAAAATCATTGAACACCATTATCAAAATAAATCATGAACTACCATATAAATTTACATAATAATAATAGTTGTAACTAGATAAATGAAATAGTTAACTTACCATCGATCACCAACAATCAGTCTCCTGAATCATAGTATCATAACCAAGAAGTGGAAGTAGAATAGTATCCCAAAAATGATCTTATGGTCACCCAAGATATATTTAATCATTAAAGGATTAATAAAAATTAAATCTGATTCTTAATTTAGGACCATTATGGAAATATATTAAATAATATAAAAACCAAAGGGCCATGGGGAATGTTCCCTTAAAATGGAAACCACTCCCTCACCATATGATGGTCTCTAGGACTTTACCACAAAAAATGACTCATGATAGATACCCTAACCCCAATGGTGAAACACAGACCACCACACTATAAAACTAAACCGGACTTTGATATCATCATAAACTCCACCCTTCATTCCACAAAATAAACGTAACATATTCTATAAACAAAGTGATATGTTGGAATGTTTATAACTATTAAAAACTTTAGTTATATATTTTTTCATTTCTAATTCCTGATGTGTATTATATATAAGGCATGTTAATGAAGTTGAAGAATATTACAATAATAATCATGCATGATTAATTTTTTTTGATAAGAATGTAATGTATGAAAGTCTTCTCTTATTACCCACAATGTAATAGGTAGGTTATTTATTCCATTTTAATTTAAAATAATTGAATTTAAAAAATTAATTTATTATTATTTTTATTTTATTTTGGATTATTTGAAACACAATTTTATAAGTCATTATAATCAGGTAAAATATTTTATATGTTCAATATAATTACATCTATTATGTTTTCCATACCTGATAAACCTTTTATATTTTTAATGAAATATTATCAACATTTTATGAGAGATCATTTAATTATATATTTTTTAGCATTTTTAAATATTTGTTTTATTGTAAGTTGTATTTAAATATTTTTAATTATTTCTAGTTCATTAAATAAAAATACAATAATATCTATTTCTAAAACATGATCCTATTATTGTAAAGATTTTGTATTTTGATATTTAATTTATTTAAGAAATTTATAGAAAAATGAATTTCAATCATAAAAGTGATATTACCAAAAATGATCAAAAGATAATTTCTTATGTTTTATATTTCTTTTCTATACAATCAGAATAAAAAAAATTTATTTATATTGCATACAAAAATTTTAAATAAAGAAAATTATTTCATTTTTGAATTTTAATAAAACAACCAGACATAAAATAGATTTCTAATTTATCTGGAATCATAAAAAATTACTCATTAGTATTGAAAGACTTCTTACTTACATTAATATATTTTGGGTGATCTTAAATATGTAATCACTGTCATATTATTGAAAATATCTCAGAAAACTATTTTCAATAAATCAATCACCAGTATGGAGTAATAAAATTTTAATTAAACAAGGAATATGAGATTAATCACCTAATATTCTTTCTATAGTTATTAATTTTTATGTTATACAACCATATTTCAGTCAGCCTATGTGAATTTGTTACACAACTTATCCCTATTAATTTTATTACTAAATATTAAATTATGATAAATTTTTTATATATTTAGTCTTCATTTATTAATTATATATGATATATAAAATATTTAATGTTGTTAGATATTTCCCATCACTCTAATTATCATAGAAATATGTGGTATGATTCTTCCCCTCCAAACCCAATTAATTTCTTATGTTGGAACTATCATGGGATTGTAAGACAACACATAGTTCATATTATCCATCCTTATAAAGATAAATGATTCCCTAACATGGTTTTTCTATTTTAAAACATGTTGGAAAATAAAGAAATGTGTTGTATTTTAAAAAGTATTGTCTTTCAAGGGTGTTTAATATTTCTACTAAAATGTTACAATAGGGTCCTTTGACTTATGTAGAAGGAAGATATGGATGTTAGAGTTGGGATTTTTTTATCGAATCAGACAATAACCGTTATTAATAATCTAGATGCTCTTGCAAGAGATGTTTTTCATTTATATGATTGGACTACACAAAATGATAAATATATATCTTTGGATATTCTACTATCTTTTATTGAGATTATTTCAAGGGATATTCTTTTAAGTGGGGAGATTAATGAAATCATGTTTCCTTATAATAAGATATGGATTCTACCAGACCTTGTAATTTTTTGTCAGGTTTCATTCAGATATTATAGAATGTATATATATTTAATATGTGATACTCAAGAAATAATTTCATGTGGTTTCATGGAAAATCAAAAAATAAACACATTGAGGAGAGGCTAGATATGTTTTCAAGCTCAATCGAGTGATTTAACCTCTATAAATGTTTCCAGGGTTCTCCCCTTACTCCCATACATTGAAACAAAAATCTTATCCTCATTATTCCCACTCATTATGGGATAAGTCCTATGTAATCGAGGCCCTTAATGTTTATAGGAATCTAGTCTAGTGAGGGTGAATATGGTGTTTTTTACTCAGGTTAGATGATGGTTGATTCAAATAATAAGAATAAATATTCATATGTGGAATCTATATTGATGATTTATAGTAATAAAAAATTCATCCATTCAGATATACAATGGGATGTTATTAAAAGGATTCTTAATTAACTTTATTCTCACCCTCCTAGAATGTAGTGATTTCAATGATCTTGAAAATTGAAACTGAGCAAGATGCATCACTCAGAATCAGGGAAATCATCTAAACAATTCATCCATGTCATGATTATATTAGAAAGATTATTATATTAATCTTTACATTCCAAAAACGTAATTTTTGAGATGTCTCAAGAACCTCATATCCTACATCATTTATTTTGATAGAGATTCAATTTTTATTTATATGGATAGTCATGATATTAAATTTTAATTTTTATAGGAGCTTCATTACCTGGAAGTTTATAACATCACCTCACAAATGAAATCCTGAAATATCCTTATTTTCATAGATATAATGAAATTATATCTTATGCATGATATTATTGAGGATGAAATTCATCTGTCCCTCAAAAAATTATATTTTCCCAAGGCACCAATTCCAGATGGAATTCATGCCTTATTCTTCAAAATGCTCTAGAACAATATCAGGACATATATATTTCATATCATGAATGATCTTTGGGTAAGTAATAATAACAATATTTTTTTAATTAAACTATTATTACCATTTTTTTTATTATTAAAAAATTTAATTTATTTTGAAATGATAGACTCATTAACATATGTAATGGTACATATAAAATATTTTCTAAATTCCTAGTTGAAATCTTTAGTATTTGAAAAAAAATATTAATTCAATGAATTTTATAGTTTTTGTTCCATGAATATTATATATGAAAATGATTTTTTTACATATGATATTTTTGACCCCATGAATATTTTCTCTATAACTAAAATCTATGTAACAACATGAACAATTGAAATAAAGAACACATATGGAAGAGTGAAATAGAATTTCATCTAGTTATGGGTGAGGAAGATAGGTTTCTATCATAAGTGTGTTGAAGTTTTTATTGATTGTATTAGTTTATTTTCCTTAATTATTTAGATAAATAGTATCATTATACAAATCATTATCTCCTCTAGGGTTATTTTTAAGGCCATCCTATCTCTCCCTATTTATCCAGGTCACTGAAGATTTATCAAATATTTTTTCCTTTGAAGCTAATTATAACCATTTCTATGGTGATATGGTGTGTCCACAAGGGCCTCCCATTTTACATAATTTCATTATAGATGACATTTTTTTTGTGAGGGATAATATGGAAGAATGGGACTATATTTGACAATTCAATCAAAAGTATGTTATGGATTTTGGGTAATCTACCATGATCATAAATATGAAATCTCTTTTAGCTTTGGAATTACTCTAAGAAGAAATGATGAAAATTACCTAGAATATGGTATACAGGGAGTGGACAAGGACAAAAAATATCTTTGGCTTCGTATAATGTTAGTTTATTAAAAAATATTGTTGTTATTATGTATTTTGGGCAAGGCGGTGAATCTATTCACGGGTGGACCATTAAATGGGTGCGTAAAGGATGAAAGGAAGAACTAATAACAAATGTAGGTAAATATATTTACCCTTATGTTATGTACCTCTTTAAAATACTTTGTTTTATTATTGACCAACATTTTTATATTCATGTGAATAATTGTTGGGGTACTAATTATAAGAGGAACCAAACCCACTAGATTTCATGGGACAAGCCATTCTTCCCTAAAGAATGTGTTGAAATTGGTTTTTTCTAATAGGTTTCACTTTTGTTCCACTATTTTTTCAATGATGGGTTAGTAGTTAATCTAGGATATAAATTCCCTTTGTGCTATGTTTATTCAAGATAAATATTAACCCATTTAGACTTATATAGTTCTTTTTTAGGTGCCCAAATTTTTTTCGTCTATAGATTACTTTTAGGATCATGTGAAAATATTTTTTTGTGCTCTATTGGAGGATTTTATATGTGGACAATATTAAAAAATTTAAAGAACCATGGATGGTTGAAAATGGGGGTACTATAGTGAAAATCATTTTGGTCAATTGGTTGGATAATATAATGAAGCAATAATTGTTTAATGAGTAATCTAATTGATTTATAATTCAAAAAAGAAACAAGGAGATAATTAAGAATATACCATACATGATAGGTATTATACTGGATCAACATTGGTGGAATATAAAAGGATCTGGCTCATACAATAAAATTTCAATATATTATGTGGACTTGATTCACTAAACCTGGGGTTGGATAATTTTTGTATAATCATTTGGTGCTTCTCTATCCCACACAAGGCGCAGTAATTTTCTTGGAATTGTTATTCACGGATCCTTCAAAAAATGTGCTTTGTGTTTTCCATTGTGTGACAGATAACCTAACATTCCCTATTTATTTGACTCCATCAGAGTCTCTTTCACGTACCCTCATTCATTAAACAAGTTCTAGGGACATTTTTCATTGTGGTAATGAATATATTATTAACCTCTTGGATATATTTCTATCCACTTAGGACTACATTTAAATTGATCTTTATCTCTCACAATAAAAATGTGGGTACCTAGTGTATGGTGGTCTTGAATATTTGGGTTCAAAGAAGTTATTTTCTCATTAATCAATTGAGAAACATATTTTCTTATTTTTATAATTAGGCAAACTCTATATGGATAACCAAAATTGGTATAATATTCAACATAATATCCTAGGAGTTCAATATGTTTCTTATGTTTGGAACACTAATTCTATTTTTATTTTAATGATTAATGTAGAACCATATCTATCTAGAGGTGATTTCTATGTGGTTGGTTTATTTCCTCTTGAATCACTTAGTTCGATTAATGCGGCATGTGAAAAGTCCTTTACTACAAATTATGCTTCAACCAGTTCCAGAGGCCCAAGATTGTCCTATTTTCATCAGGTATTGTTTTGTTTGAGGGTGGATATTATCTTGGATTCATATTTCCTTTACATTGTCAATGTAATGTCTTTTTTAGATATTATTATTGAACTATTGGGTTTCCTTATAATAATATTCTCTCTCTTCACCTCTTCTTCTCCACATGCTCATTATATTTCATTAGCAGTTATGGGAATGGGGATACACATTTGTTAGAAACATGATGTCTCTTCAGTGGTTCTTAAACATTATTAGAGGATTTTACTTATTTGATTTTATCTTTTTATAAGGACCCAACCTTAAAACGTTACTTAATATTGAATTTTAGACAATAACATACATTAATACACATTGAGGATCTTTTCGGGTTTAGATTTTTAAAGAATTAGGATATCATACAAGCATAAGACACCATATTCATAACAAGAAGATACTACTAAGAGCAATATACATTTTTAAAAAATATAAAACATTAAAACATAAAACATGATTTCTTTGGAAACACTCCATATCCAACATCATGACTTCATTCTTTTTCTTAACCATCCTTATATCCTATGATTTTTTTTTAAAAACTTGTGATGAGTATAAAACTCATTAAGGGATATAAAGAATGAAATCATTAGTCAAGTGATAACATAAAAACCATTTAAACCCATAATACTAAAAACTCATATACATAGAAAGACCATGTAGTTTCTTTGGTACATAATTACCATATCACTATTACATTTACCCTTACACATGGAATAACCTTTTGGTCAACTTCCATCTCCAGAGTACCCAACACATTAGAGAGATATAATGGGGCTCACTCGTCATATCTTGAGCTATAATGGGCTCAACCCAATATATCATGAGCTATAATGAGATAAAACCAACAAAAATATTGTCTACTTAACATAACATGGTAATAAATTATCTTAACATATAAGGACTCTTCTCGTTCCATATACATATAAAAAGACAATCACTTTAAAATTTATTAATGAGAGTTTTAGAATGATTTTAAAAGGAAAGTCCCTTAAAATATAATTGGAGTGAGAATTAATAGAATGGAATGAATATTTTTATACAATATAAATAAAAATATTGAAATATAATATAAAAAAAATTCATCATGCCAATAATCTTAATACCACATAATGAATAAAGAAGATGGTTAACCCAAAGTATGGAAATTGAGTTAAGAATTCCCATACCCCAGGTTCTTCTTACTGAAAAAGTATTTAAACCTTCTGTATATTGGTAAATAGAGTGTTATTAAAATATTAATGAAACATTTCAATGTTTATAAGACCTTATATTATCTTTTCATTACATCATTTCACCCTTGAATTATTAATATTTTGTTCTTTGCATTGTTTTGGGTGCTTTCTTTTTATGGATCCCATGATCGGTTCATGATGGATATTCTTTTAGATTGGAAGTGGAACTGTAGAAATATAATAGAGGGGTATTTACATGTTTCCATAACAATAAATTATAACTTTTATCATTTTTAATTCTGACATGAAGAGGATTTGTAAGCAAAATCCTTATTAATATTTCTTTCAGTCATTTTTTAAATTTTTTGATTGTAAAGAACTCATTTTGTTTTATAAATTAATCACATGTGTATAAAATGAATCCAGAACCTTATATAAGATATAATAAATAAATTACAATATTCTTCAACCAGAAAAATGCTATCATGACTACTCGTGAAGTAATTAAAATAAATTGGAAATCACATCGTCCACGATGTCGGTAAATCGAGACATCCTGAATGGTGTTTTAATATTTTGAATAAGTGGGAGAGGAGAGGAAGTATAATGGAGAATCTTCCATAAACATGAAAAAATAAAGAATATTTAAGATACTGGATCATTCATTCCAATTGGATAAGGGGATATGAGGAAATAATAAGAAAATAATGGAACTCAAAATAAAATAATATTTGAGAAATCCCATATAAAAATTCGGTATCCTGACGACGTCACTTAAAAATTCATAACATATTTCAACGATAGAAAATGGTTATCTCATATTTAATAAATAATATGGAAATACATGGGGATATGTAAAGACATTACCAATATAATACAATATATATTAAAAGATAATAACATAATAAGAGTGCATGAAATAGAGATATATATTTTGAGACGAAAATTCTACCGCATAACGGCTTTGTAACATGGTTTTAGAAGTCATTAAAAAGAGAAGGGACATGTATAAACCATCTATAAATTAATCATAATTCAATATAGATATATAATAAAATTTAAATAAGAACATTATATGGAAACATGAAAGCTATACCAGATAAAAGAGGACTTGAATGGAAAAGAAGAAATTGATAATTCTCTTACCTTGTAGAGTAACTCATAAGACATGATGGTTGGGAAATTGGGGGGTTTTAGGACACCTTGTGAGAACTACTAGGGAGGTAATTAGTTCAAGGATTTTTTGAGGATGAATTTTTAATGAATGGAATAAAGTAATGGGTTGGTATTTATAGAAAATTTGAGGGAATATTTTATTAATTTCCAAGGGACACCTCATTAGTGGTATTTGCAAAACCATGGGCAAGACCATGGTATTTTCCCCAGGTATTAGCCATTTAGGACACCTCATATCTTATTTTAATGTACAGAAATTTATCCGAATTATTAAATCATTATTACATCATTAATGATGTCATTAAACTCCCTGAAACTCAAAACAATATTCTTACTATTCACCAAAAAATCAATTGTTTCAGAAAAATCCCAAAAAATGACGCTAATTTTTTTTAATGTGTATAATTAAATAATGAACTCCATTTTTAGAAAAAATAATTTTATTAACATTATTAATTTAATTTTTAAATAAAATAATACTTAATTCATAAATAAACAATTTTAATTTTCTAACTACATTTATATCACATTAAAAAATCAACCAAGATGTAATTATCTTAAATCCTTAAGAAAATAAATTAATAATAAATTTTACTATTAATTAGGGTTATATTAATATTAATATTAATATTAATATTAACATTTATAAAGGTATTTTACTATTCCCCAAAAAACATGTTGGTTCCATCAAACTCCAAAAAACTTGCTGAAAACAATTGTATATGACTTTTAAAAAAAACATTGAAGAAACAAAATTATGTTTAAAGGATAGTTATAAATATATACTTAAAACAAATTTTCATGCATTCCATTTATTTTTTAAAACCTTGTGGTGTTAATTTATCCCCACCTTCTAGAAATTTCATCCTCATAATTTTATTTACTCATTATAAAAGTGAGGGTACCTTTCAATCATAGAATTTTCAGATTCCAATGTTTTTTATTCAACCATGTGGTATCTCCACAAATACCTTACTTGGTGGATTACCTTATTTTTCAATACTTGTTCCATTTGACCAGGAATCTGAACAAGTTTCTCTTCATAATAATGTTTCTCTTCCAACTGAAATGCTTCTAGGATCATGACATATAATGAATATGACACATACTTTCTCAACAACAAAACCTGAGAAACATAATTTACCAGAGATAAAATCAAAGGAAAATCTACTCAGTATGAAACTAGTACACATTTCTATAGGATTTAAAAAGTAGTGATGAATTATGGACTTCTCTTTCCCTTCTTACCAAAACACATCACAATTTTCAAAGGAGAGATTTTAAGGAAAACATGGTCACCTACCCCGGAAGAGAAGTCTTTCCTTCTATTATCTGCATAACGTTTCTGCCTACTTTAAGCTTTACTTATGTGATACTATATCATCTTCACTTTCTCAGCCACTTCCTCTACTAATTATAGTCCCATAAAATTCCTTTCCCCAACTTCATCCCAAAAAATTGTAGTTTAACACCACTCCCCATACAATGCCTCAAAAGGTGCCATCTATATATTGAAATTAAAACTGTTATTATAATAAAAATCAACTAAAGAGATATAATGATCCCAACTTCCCTAGTAGTCCATTGCGAAATCATGAAGCATGTCCTCCAAATTTTTAATCGTTCGTTCTGACTGCCCATCTGATTGATGATAAAAAGTTGTACTGAAATTTATTTTTGTGCCTAATGGCTTATGAAGCCCCTTGTAAAAGATATAAGTGAATATAAAATCCTGATAAGATACAATAGAACGAGGAACTCTATGTAACCTTACAATATCTTTGTGGTACATTTGATAAAGAAGATCCAATGACATTTAATCTCAAATAGAAAGGAAATGTTCATATTTTTTCATCCGATAAATAATAACCCAAATCACATTGTTACCTTGAAAATCCAAAAGCAGTCCTACCACTAAGTTGATGGATATTTTCTCCCAATTCCACTATGGAACTGGAAAAGGTTGATTCATCCCCATCGGTAACTGCCGCTCTTCTTTAACCTATTTACATGTCAAAAATTTCACAATAAAATAAGAAATATCCATTTTCATTCAATCTCACTAGTAATGCTCTTGAAGGTGTATGTACATCTTAGTACATCCAGGATGAACTGAAAATGAATAACTATGAGCTTGACATAATTTTTTTTTCATTAATTGGAAATCACAAGGCACACACAACCTTTTTCCAAATCATAAATCACAATATTTATCTAGGTTAAATTTAGGAAACTTACCCATTTTAACCAATTCATCATTTTTTGGTAGCTCACGGTCTTCCTTATGCGATTTCATAATTTTGTTTGATAATAACGATTGCACTAAAAATTGAACAAAATAGATGTATTCCCTGCACTGAAAACTTCTAAGCCAAAATTCATCAAATCATTAATCAAGGGATCAGGTTCCAAAAATAACATGGTTAATGATGCATGATGTTTTCGAATAAAGGCATCTTCCACTTTATTTTCTTTTCATAGATGGTAATTGATAGTGCAACCATAATCCTTTATCATTTCAATCCATCTTCTCTGCCTCATGTTTAATTCCTTCTGAGTGAATATATACTTCAAACTTTTAGGGTGAGTATATATTTGACAATTGGTTCAGTATAAATGATTCCACCAATTTTTCAAAGTAAAAGACACAACATCCAATTCTAAATCATGTGTGGGATAATTTAACTCATAAGGTTTTAGTTGTCTTGAAGAATAAGAAATTACCAAATCATTCTACATAAGAACACAATAAAGTCTCTTCAATGATGCATCACTATAGATGACAAACTCACCATTTTGAGAAGGCAAGGCCAAAACTTGAGCATTCACTAATATCTTCTTTTGTTCCTGAAAACAAACATCACATTATTCTATCTAAACAAATTTAAACCTTGTTCATGTCAACTTATTTTGCAGGCTAGATAACCATGCAATGTTTTTAACAACCCATCCATAATAACCTACTAATCAAGGAAAACTAATAATATCTGTATCATTTTTAGGTATTTTCCATTCATCAACCACTTTTGTTTTGGTAGGATCAATTGTTATTCCATACATATTTAAAATGTTCCCAAGAAACGAAATCTATTGTAACCCAAAATCACACTTTCTAACTTTTCCATACATTTTCATTTCTTTTATGGTATGAGAAGAAACCCTTAGATGTTATTAATTCTCCTATTTTCTTTAATAATTTAACAAAAGATCATTAATAAACACAACCACAAACATATCCAAGAACTCATGAAATTTTCTATTCATAATATCCATGAATATAATAGGTTCATCAGTTAACACAAAAGGAATAACTACAAATTCATAATGACCATATCTAGTATAGAACACCGTCTTTGTGATTTCTTCATCCATTACTTTCAACTAATGGTACCCTGACCTTAGTCCAGCCTTTGAAAAATACTTAGCTCCCTAGAGCTGGTCAAACAAATCATCAATATGAGGGAAAGGATACTTATTTTTAATATTAATGTTATTAAATTCTCTATAATTGATAAAAGATATCATTGAACCATATTTTTTCTTAAGAAACAATATAGGATCACTCCATTGTGAAGTTCTAGGTTGGATGATGCCTTTATCTATTAATTCTTACAAATGCTTTTTTAATTCTAGAAGTTCAATTTGGTCCATTGGATAAGGGGGTTTAGAAATTATCTTACCATCAAGAACTAATTAAATATAAAACCCAACCTATCGATTATGAATAACACTAGGCAAGTCATCAGAAAAAACATCCAGGTATTCATTTTCCATTAGTACATCATTAATCTGGATAGTTCCGTTGTCTTTAAAAATATGAGCAAGATAACTTTCATTTCCATCCTTTATGAGTTTCATAGCTTTCGGATATGTTATTAATTGTATGGGTTTATTCTTGTAAATAAATTAAAATTAATTATAAAATAAACTTCTTTTCCTATGCAATATATCTTAGCATGATAAAAAGAAAGCCAGTCTATACCAAGAATAACATCAAAATATACCAGAGGAAAAACAAAACAGTTTTTAGGTAAACTCTTTTGACAAATAATGATAGACAGATTCATATAATTTATTTTTTCCACAATATTTCCTCTATGTGTTTTTATGATGATATCTGGTTTCATTTCATGATGTTGAATTCCAAATTTTTCTGAAAATTTCTCAGAAATGAAGGAATGTGTGGAGCCAGAACCAAACAACACACTTGAGAAATTTGTAAAAACATGAAATGTACCTAATACCACCTCATTTTATGGCTCAATATCTTCTGAACTGGTTGAAAATTATTTTTCCAAACCCTTCTACTTCCAATCTTACTGATTTCCTACTTGAGTAACTAGTTTCAAAAAAACATTAGCAAAATGAACCAATTTATTACAGTTAAAGCATCTCAAAACTAGCTTCTCATTAATTTTCAAATCATTTTCCTTGACGCATGATACATGTTTCCAATCATTCCCTAATGGTAGTATTTCCCAGAATTTTAAATACATTCACTAGTATACCTTTTAACACACTTTTCACAAAAAGGAAATTCATTTTCATCCCTCCAGACTTCTTTGACGAATTCTCCCCCATTGCCTACCAACCTGAACACTTCTTATTTTTACATCACAAGGCACATCTATGTCATAAAAATCCCTCTCACCTTTTTCAGAAAAACAAAAAATCTTCTTATAGCTTTTAAGCTCTCGTGAAGCCAATGCTCTTTGAAAAAATGGTTTCAAATGAGAGTAAAATCAATTAATTTTACTTTCAAAATCCTGAGTTAAATTTGGTATTTACCAGGATAACCTTGTAAAATTGTATTCATATGTTTCCACATAATCATATTCAATCTTCTTCAGTTAGAAGAATTTTTTCTCCATTATGATTTAAACAGTTTGGGGAAAATAGTTTTCCATAAAGGACTCTTAAAATCATCCCATTCCAGACTTTCACGATCATCTCATTTTCTCATATTATTAAACAGAGACAACCATTTATTAGATTCACCTTCCAAATGATAAATTTCAAGTATTACCTTATGATATTCTAAATATCCCATGACATCAAATATATTTTATAGAGAATTGATCCATCCTTCGGTGGTCACTGGATCTGTGATTCCATTGAATGTTGGAGGATGTTTCCTTATTAAATACTCCACAAAAGACATTTTTCTTAGTTATATGTCATGTTCCTCTCTAGCATGGATAACAACCCTATTTATTTATTGATCCAACTAAGCCATTTTATCACAAACTCCTCAGTTCTGATTCCCACTATTTTAGGCTGTAGATTCAGACACACATTTGCATCTTGGTGCCCTCCTACTTTAGCTTCCTTGTTTCTTCTATGAAAACCCATTCTGTATAAACATATCATAGATTACGAAACCTGGTAATCCTTAAATTCTATAACATTTAAAATTACCAAAGAGTAAAAATCATTTATAGTATTCTTTAAATATCATCCCAATCCCTAACATTATCTAAACCATCCTCTAATAATAACTATAAGGACCCTACCTTAAAACTTTACTTAATATTAAACTTTAGACAAGATCATACATTAATAAAAATTGAGGTTCATTTTGGGTTTATATTTTTAATGAATTAGGATATATTACATATATAACATACCACATTCATACAAACAAGACACTACTAAGAATAGTATCCATTTTAAAAAAATATTAAATAGTAAAACTTAAAACATGATTCCTTTAGAAACACTCCATATCAAACATCAGGATTCCCTTATTATTCTTACCCATCCATATATTATGTAATTTTTTTTAAAAACTCGGGATTAGTATAAAACCCAACAAAGGATATAATGAAAGAAATTGTTAGTCAAGTGATAACATAAAAACTGTTGAAACCCAAAATCATAAAAACACATATGCATAGATACATCATGTAGTTTCCTTAGGGCATAATTACAATATCACTCTTACATCAACCCATACAATTGGAATAACCTTTTGGTAAACTTCCATCTCCAGAGTACCCAATGCATTGGAGAGCTATAATGGGGCTCACCCTTTATATCAGGAACTATAATGGGCTCAACGCAACATATCATGAGCTATAATGGGAACAACCCATCATAAATAATTTCCAAGGAACATATCATGGTAATAAAGTATCATCAAATTAGTAAAAACATCTCTTGTCATATACTTATAAAAAAATATTTTTGAAATGTATTAAAGGGAGTATTAAAAGGATTTTAAAAGGAACAACCCTTAAAATATAATTGGATTCAGAATTAATAGAATGGAATGGATTTGTGTATACACTATAAATAAACATATTGAAACAAAATATACAAAGCAATTCATCACACCATTAATATTAATACCATATAATGAATGAAGAAGAAGGTTATCCCAAAGAATGGAAATTGGGTTAAGAATTCCCTTACCTTGGGTTCCTCTTACATAAAAAGTGTTTAAACCACCTTTATAATGGTTAAAAGAGTGTTATAAAAATCTTAGTGAAACATATTAATGTTTATAAAATACTATATGATCATTTTATTACATAATTTTACCCTTTAATTGTTTATATTTTTTTCCTTGTAATGTTTTGGCTGTGTTTTTTACATAGTTCCCATGATCGGTTAATGATGAATATTATTTTTGATTAGAAGTGGAAATACAAAAATAGAATGGAGTTGTATTTAGATGTTTCTATAACCCTACATTATACATTTATCATTTTTAATTCTGATATTAATTTGATTCATAAGTTAAAGCCATATTGATATTTGTTTCAGTCATTGTTTCAGTCCTTAGATAGTAAAGAACTAATTTTGTTTTATAAATTAATCAAATGTGTAAAAAATGATTCCAAAACCTTATATAAAATATAATACAAAAATTATATTCCGGTTAAATCATAAAAATGGTTTCTTTCCCAGTATTGAATGATGCAAAATAAATTTTAAATCACATTGTCCACGATGTCAGTAAATCGACACATCATAGATGGTGTTTAAATTTCTTGAATTAGTGGGAGAGGAGAAGATGTATAATGGAGAATATTAAATAGACATGATTAAATCTAGATTATGTAATGTACAAGATCTTTTGTACCTATTTTATTAGAGGATGTGAGTAAAGAATAAGAAAATAAAAAAATTGAAAATAAAGGAATAGTTGAGAAATCCCTTAAGAAAATTCGACAGCCTAACAACGTCACTTAAAAATTTATAAAATATTTCAATAATAAAAAAAGGGTATATTATAATTATTACATAATATGGAAGTTAATGTGGATATGGAATGAAATATCCCAACATAAGACAATTTAAAATATAAGATAGTAACATAATAAAAGTGCTTGGATAAAGATAGAGATTTTGAGATGAAAATTATGAAGCATAAGAGCCAAGCAACATGGATTTAGAAAACATTAAAAAGAGAAGGTATATAGGTCAACTATCTTGAAATGAATCATAATATTGTATAGAGATAGAATAAAATGTAAATAAGAACATGTTATGGAAACCTGAAATTTATAGCACATAAAAGAGATCATGAATGTAAAAGAAGAAATTGAGAATTCTCTTACCTTGTAGAGTAACTCCTAAGACATAACTATTGGGACCATGGGGGCCTGAGGACACCTTTTGAGGAGTACTAGGGAGGTAATAAGTCTAGGGTTTTGTTGTGGTGGAAGTTGGAATTAATTTAATGATGGAATGGCTTGGTATTATAGAAAAAGTGACGAAATATTTTATTAATTTCCAAGGGACCCCTCATTAGTGGTACATCAAAACCCATGGGCTTTCCCATGGTATTTTACCATGGTAATTTCCACATGGGACAAATCATTTCTTATTTTATAGTAAAAATGACTACAAGAATTATTACATCATTATTACATCATTAATGATGTCATTAAACTCACCGAAACTCAAAACTGTATTTTTACCATTCACTTAAAAATCAACTGTTTTAGAAAAATCCCAAACATTCACCCTAACAATTTTTCAACATGTAGACATAAAAAATGAACCCCATTTTTTGAAAATAATTTTATAAATATTATTAATTTATTTTTTCCATAAATTCGTACTTAATTAAAAAATTATCAATTTTATTACCTTAACAACTTTTATATAATATTGAAAAACTAACCAAGATATCTATATCTTAAATAATTAAGAAAATAAAATAATAACACAATTTAATATTCATTAGGGTCATATTACTTTTAAAATTACTATTCATAAGGGTATGTTACTGTTCACAAAACAACTTGTTGGTTTTATCAAGCTGCAAAAATCACACTAAACACAATTATAGATGACCATTTTTTGAAATTCGAAACATAGAAGCAGAAAAATTATATTTAAATTCTAGTTATAAATATCTACACAAAACAATGTTTCATTCACTTCATTTATTTTTTTTAAATCCATGGGGTGTTAACAGTTTTTATTACTTTATCTTTGATTTTTAATTATGACTTATTTAACCTGAAAATAAACTATATGTCATGTATTGTAATGAAAATATAATTATAAATGATAAAATTTTATCATGTATTATATACCATTATATTTATAAGTAGTTTTCATTTAATTAAATAAAATTCTTAAAAAAATCCTAGTTTAAATTATTGGTAACATATTCTTTGTTATGAAACTAGTTAATCCTTTAATAGGCTCTCATATATGTAACATTATTTTAGTATTATTTTTTATTGTTTTTGTTCGTAAATATTATATATCACTATAGTTATTATAGTAACTATATTGAGAAGATGAAATAAATGAATATATTTGTCATTAAAAAAATTATATGACATTATTAATAAATTGTAATTGATTTTTATGTTTAATTGGATGTAGTATACTAATGTAATATGCTTCAAAAATTTGTATCAGTTGATAGAAACATTTATCTTCAATAAATTATATCAATAAAAATCTACCTTTATCATAAAAAACATAAAGATTATTTTAAATCCACCTATAAAGGAATACATGATTATTAATAATGTCCTAATGTGTACAATTGAAATTAAATTTATCTAATATAATTCATAAAATAAAATTCAAAAACAATTATTTAAATAAAAAATTTATTTTTTTATTATTTTTAAATAAAATTATCTCACATTAGGGGTTAAGTATCATTTGGTATTGTGTGATAGTAGACATAAAAAACCAATGTTATTTACCCCATTATATATTATCAATAATTAAAATTTACATGCCGTATTATGTGAGATAATTTTTCTCTATATGTTATATATATATATATATCATATTTTCCTATAGTATTACATGATATATTTCCAGGTAAACATGTGAGATTGATATCATTTATTATAAAAAATTATTATTCTTCTTTTTAAAAGAAAATTGTATTAGGAAATTCATTATGAAAAAAATTATAAATTTTTTTATGTTTTTATAAATATCACGAATATGGATACATAAATTTAGGGACAAAAACAAATTGTTGATTATCCCATTACATAAATTTGAGAAAAAATAATTTTTTTATCACATTTTAAAATAAATTTCAAAATTAAGAAGTTGTGAAATTTTATAAATTAAATAAAATTAACTATTTTAACTTTTGAAAACAATATTCTATATATCATAAATAATAACATATTTTCATGAATTATTTGTGAAATATTATCATCTTATGTTAGTGGGATAAATTTTATTTATATATAGTTTCATAAAAAATTACATTCATGCATCATGTATCAATTTTTTAGAGGTAAAATTATTATTTAAATATGATGACTTTTAATTTTTATATTTTTAATTTTGAAGAGAGAAAATGTTAGATTATATTTAAGGAATACAATCCAAAATTATCTTGTTAATGTATAACATTTAAAATTTCAATTTTTTTATTAAATGAAAGTAACATTTTATTTATCGTCATTCCAAAAATTAAATATCATTTCAATATTCAGAATTCACTAGTAAAATAGAGTAGTTAAAAAATTAAAATATACTATTTTTATTTTTTTAAATAATAATGGATTAGAGAAAACTATGTGTTGAATAAATTCGGGTTTGGTTTAACCAAATTGACAATTAATAAACATAAGGGTTTTCAAATAATATTAGAATAACTAAATCCAATATATTTTTCAAATTTTTTTTTATTTTTGATTTTCAATTTTACCTTAATATTTGATTATTTTTAATTTGTTTTTTAGTTACCCATTTAGATATAAAATATTTAATTTTTTTCACATTAACAATATCAACCAAAAACTATAAATAATATATAAATCCAAAATTTATTTAAAAAATAAAAAAAAAACTTTTGAAACAAAAAAAATTATTATTTTTGTGGTTATAATCAATCTCATAGGTTTTTCAAAATCATAATTTAATTAAAAACAATACATTATAATTTCCTTTATTTTTTATATTTTTAGTAATCAAAATAAATAACCAAACCCAACAAAAATATTTGAATAATAACCAAATATTTTTTTTAATATTATCGAAATAAAATTTTGAATAATAAAAACTCATTTTATTATACCCATTAGGTTTTATTAATTATATTTTCACATACACATTCTTCTAACCACCCTTTTCCCTACCCTAATATAAAACAACAAAATAAATACTTTTTAATCACAAAAATTCAAATAAATTAATTACATGAATATTAGTTAAATAGTGTTAACGTGGGAAAATTCTTCAATTTTAAGGTAATATCAATCTCATATTAATATTAACTAAAATTTAATACATTTTAAAGAAATAGAATATTTATTTTTCCGTGAACCAGAAAATATTAAACTAGAGGAATGATTTTTTAAAAAAAAAGAGGATTATAAAAAATGAAATTAACCAAATTTAATTAATTTTTATAGATTTCTAGATCATTGATGAAATTAATTATAAAAAATTAAATTAAATAATAAATAATAAAAATAAAATATGGTGTTTTTTAGTATAATTTCTTTCAGAATATATAATATAAATTTTGGTATTTTAAAATTATCAATCCATTATGAAATAAAATAATATAATACCAATAAAAAATTCAAATATTTTTAATGTACACAATCATATTTTTAATTTTATTAAAATAAAATATATAAAATAATAGTATTTACAGAATTAAAATATTTATTTAATAAAAAAAATTAAATAGTTTTAATTTTTTTTGCTGGAGATCAAAAAAAATTAAAATTTGATAAAATAAAGAATATAAAAAAAAGATGGTAAAAAGGTATGGTTTATTATTCTAAAATATTATCATTATTTGATTAAATTTATATTCCATTTGTATCAATGGTGAAACTTACTTTGGGGGAAGGTAATATCCATTCATGGTGCCATAATTTGGAATAATCAAAGTTGGAAATGGAAAAATACATGGCATAGAAAATGTACCCAGAATATAGAGTGTGACACATTCAATTTTTTTCATCTCCCATCATGCCATGAAATCAGATATTCCTTCTTCAACTTCATTTAACCCATACCTACAATCATTCCTATGGTGTGGGACATTGGGATCATTTTCGACATCCTAAAATGTCTATGGTGACCAACCTACATGTGTGGACTTCTATAAAATGATGAGGCAATTTTTTCAACCTTACCAAACCATTAAATTAGATACACATTCTTCTACATTCCCTACCCCATTCCGAATTTATTTTTTGAGTGCTAGGATGTAGATCTATAATGCATTATATTCATGAGAAAAAGGTTTGTCATCATTTTTGGAAATTAGGCCGTTGTATCAAGCAATCAGGGGTAGGATGTTTTCATTGGGAGTGGAATAATAATTAATTATTAATTTTAAAGAATAATAGTTGAAAATACAATTTTAAAAATAAAATAATCATGTTTTGTGATTTTTACTATTTTTTCAATATTATTATTCATCTTTATCATAAATTTACAACTCAATACATTTCATATTATAAACCCTATATATATCTCAAGTGATATAAATATATTGATTTGAAAAATTTAGCATGAATTGGAATAAAATTACCCCAAAACTCTTTTGATTTATTGACCATAAAATTTAACTTATTGTTAAGTAAAATATTTATTATGTTTAAAAAAATTGAAAAATTTATTTTAGTAATCTTATGTATAAACCATAAATCCCCCATGTTTTTTAAAATAAATACACTTTAACATTTTTAAAATTCCTTTGATAGTTTGTTTTGGTATGAAATTAAATATATTTTTGTGGCCTCACTATATTTTCTTCTAAACCACAAAATTAGAGGTTCAATTATCACATGTAATTGAAACAAAATAAAATATATCTTTAAAGTATTAATACTAAATTATTTTGTTAGAACATAAATTAATGTATTTATTTAATAAAACAATTATAACCCAGTGCGGTCAATTCATTCCATTATAAAATATCCAACTAATAAAAAATTTAATTCCATTCACATGATTCTGTTGTTAAATAATACTTTTTTCTATTAAAAATCAATCCTATCCATTTTTTTAATTATTATAAATGAAGATGTTTCTATATAGGTCTTATATGTGAAACGTCCCTCACCCCTTTAATTCCACTTACCTCTAGAAAGATTCTCCCATTTTTTATCATTCTCCCCTCATCACCCATGTGTATCATTTGAAATATACCATCCTCTCAAAAATATATCCCTTCACTACCAAAATTCCCCTCATAATCATGCTTGGATCCATTTTCAGTGCTTAAGGTTATCTTAATCTATGCTACAAACCTCCATTATCATCAACCAACTCACCCTCTTCCACATTTTTTTGTTTCTACAAATATGTGGATGGTTTACAATGATGTCCATATTATTGTTCCAAATTTGTATTACTATTTATGTTTCCCAATTTCAATGTTCATTATTTGTTGTTTTATTCATTTTTTATGTAATTATTCATGTTTTTATGTGATTTCAATTTATTGTTTGATAGTTTTACTTATGTTCTCATAATAAAATTTTACAGTTCAATTTTTTAGATTTATTTTATTTTTTCCAAAATTATATTAATTTAAAATGCTATGTATGAATTATTTTAGTGTTTCTATGTCAATATGCACTAATTATATCATCTAGATGTTGGTTCATTATTTTTTTCTTCTTCTAAATACAGATCCATTTTCTAAAAAATTTTAATTTTTTATACAACCATTAACATAAAGTGGGTTTTTTCAATAACAGGAAAATGTTTCACTTTTTTCTTGAGGTATCCAGAATAAAAAAATTATACTAATTATGATTCCATTAGGTATATTTTATCCTAGTACCCTTCCTTATGAAAATCCACTTATATAGGTCAGAGTACATTTATTTTAAATACACTCATATTTTCAACCCACTTTCATTGAAATAATAGCACATGGAATTTCATATAACCCAACTCATATATTTTATTAATAATGTAAAATTATTACATATTCATATAAATTGGATTTCATTCCTTAGTACCATATACATGAATTTATTTAGCAAAAAGAGTAACCCCACAATTTTTTAGGTACTTCATTCGACATGTTTCATTATATAGGACACATATACATTAATTAAAAAACCACTATATGATAATAAATGCGCACTTAGTCCTTTTTAAATTCACAGAATTAATTATGAAATTGAATTCAGATTTATAGTAGACTCCTTAAAAATAGAGTCTTGAACCCATCTTATAAACTATAAAATATTTATATTTGGTATCTAGTTTTCTCCTTTTATGGATTCAAATTCGTATGACATATTGTTTGGGTCATGATAAATGGTTTCAAACTCTAAAATATTATGTAAAAAACAAATGTGATCCTCCTAACACTCTTTGATGGTAATTGTGACAAAATATATTCTGGAAATTCATTCACCAAAAAATAACCCATTGTAAGGATATTTTTATTGACCAGTGTAGGCCACATCAAATAGGTAGTTGGTAAAAAATTCAATAGATTATTCAACAATAAATTTGTATATAATAAAACCTTATATACATCTATTAGTTTTAACATAATGATTTAAAATCACCATATATCATTTAATAGGGTATATCCCTATATAATATACATGAAAAGATTTTCAGATCTTATATACCATGTAAACCATCAAGTTAAAAATTATATCAAATAATTATAGTGGTTGGAATATCTGTAATTAAAATTTTATTAATATATATTCCATTTCCATTTTTGTAAATTTCGAGGGGTTTATAAAATTAATTCAAATGTTTTGGTTTATGGTCCAGAAGTAAAAAATGTAGAATATTACTCCAAAGGATCCTCATTACATTATTGTCTCGAAATGGGAAGTTATGGAACCCCAACCACCACACTAAATCCTTAATTAATCTCTCTCTAGTCCTTCAAAGGTCTATATTTTGAGGAATTAACATTCTCATGAAATGAAAAATCGCATGTAAGAAAAAGTACAAAACAATTCACAACTAGATTACAAGGTTTAGACTTTCATCCTACATTCATGTGGGAATAGAAACATCACATTGATACAACAAATATAAATATTTTTTTTAATGAATTACTATCTTTCAAAACAATATAGAGACAAAAACAATATGTTCCATCATCGCTATTTGGTAATCGAATCTTCTATATCAGACCCTTAGGTATCCTCCTTCATGAGTCTTGACCTATTCCTTTATGTATGGTTCCTCTAGTACTTTTTGCACACCTATATTGGATTCCAAATAGTGAGATCCATCTCCAACTTTATCAATCCAAATCAATTCTCATCATTCATACTAAAAAACAATCACTACATCTATTTATATAGATATTATGTTCATATCTTCAATTACCAAAGTTAAAATTCCTTTTTCCATCCATTAATATTGTTAATTAAATCTCCATTAATGTTAATATAAAATCATCTATTAATATTTAGAAAAATATGTCCATTTTTAAATCACTCTCTCTGATAAATGTGCTGGAACCAAATAAACTATAATGTGAGAATTTTCTTTGTAGGTTGAGTCAACTATATTCCACTATAAGACATTTATCATTCACATATCAATAATGATACCAGTCTAGGATCCATTAAATATTCTTCTACATTTCCATAATTGTTATATACATTATGTCACTTCAATTAACTAGGTTCTCACTAAAGTATTCACTCCATAGTATTTTGTAATAATGATATGATCATTACATTCTCTTTGTGAGACACATCTGGATGCCTGAGTAGAAATATTTTCCCAAATAAATTATGCATAGGTTTTCATCGACTAAAATATTTTAAATTACCAAGAACATTGTTCATTTTGAACCATGTCCATATTAGTTCTCTTTACAACTTCAATTAATTTATATAGACTCCACTACTAATATTCTATAATACCAATGATATTTTATCTACACTAACATATCATGACACTATCAGAAAAAACTTTCATTTGGTAACCATAGTTTTAAGAAATTATAATGTTAACATCAATTAAAGATCCCATTGAAACATTATTTAGTGATACCGTGTATGTACTTTAATTTTCTCAAACTAGATCAAAAATGGTTCCACCTATTTGAAAAACCAACTTTATATAATTTCAATATCCTTCCACCATGAAAATAATCCCTCCCAATGAATGGAACACATCTCATGAGACCAACAGCCATAATGAATTTTGATATAATTGTAACTTTATTGAAAATACTACCATATTCTTTTCGCATTCTCCCATATTCTTGATATTTCACCTCATTATATAATCCTAATAGTCTTCTAAAAAATCTCAAACCAGTACATCAAATAGAACATGCCCCATGACCTAATCTAATCAAGTGTATCTTCAATATTTTAAAAACACCTCCATTTTCATCTCTATATTCAGGTGAAACCCTTTAGATTCATTAAAAATGATCCACTAGATATTACATACCATGAAATTATATTAAAAACTTTAACAATGAACTCTCATAACCATGTTGGGGATCATGGTCTAAAGAAAAAAAAACATAGTTCATTACTCGAGAAGATTCCCCATGATAATAGTTTATGGAATTGATAGGGCTTGAAACCCCAACCACCAAACTAAAGCATTACATTATCAAGTTACAATCCTCCCAAGGGTAGAATTACATGAAATGAATAATCCCATTAAAAAAAACACAGAAAATAATAACATAGAAAATAATACATAGTAGGATCATCTAGTTCATACTTTAATCGTAATTCTATGGGAACAATTTCATTAAATGGGGACAAAAATCTAGGTTTCCTGAATTTACATTTTCCAATAATCTACCTAATCCATTTAAATTTTTACTCACAACATCATTTGGTCATTACATCTTCTATAACCCTTCTTCTTCTCCCCATCCTTGCGATTTATAACATATACCCTTCGATTTAATGACTTTGACAATTTTTTTCACCCATGATGGATTCCCAAAAGAGTGATCCACCTAAACAATTATCATTCCACCTCTAGGATAATTATTAACAACCAAAAAATTCCAAGGCATCAATTTATATAGATATCAAGTCTATATATCCAATATATACAATAAGAAGCACAAAGAAAAAGTGGTTTCGGTAATTCAGCACAAGAAGAACGTTGTTAAAATTAAAGAGTTCTCGCGTATGGTTAAAATGCATGCATCCATGAATACATCTCCTAAAAACAACAATATATGGTTATTTTCGAAGAGGTAGGTCTTAGTGGTTCTGATCTTGGCGGGAGACCATCATATCACATCAAGGGTCTCGAGTGATGTATATGTGGTTGTATCCATCATCTATGGGAGTTGTGATGCCCAAATGAGAGAATTGTTGTGGTCTGAGAAGAATGGTTTCGACTCGAGGGACTAGCCTTGGGTGGTGGAGGGGGGGGGGGGTGACTTTAATATCATAGCACAACCGGAGGAGAAGAAGGGGTGATGAGATTTACCAAGGACAGTTAGTATGTACATTGTGTATTTTATGGTAGGAAAGGGACTAACAGACCTGGGATTCTCTAGAGACCCTTTCACCTAGTTTAACAACCGGAGGGGTGAGAGTCGGTGTTAGAGTAGACTGGACAGATGCATTGAAAATGTCCACTCCATCTCTAAGTTTCCAAGTCTTAAGGTTACCCACTTGACTTAAAATATCTCTGACCACTGGCTGCTACTATTATCTCTTAGTAGGGAAGATGTCATACAAGACCATTTCGAATTCTGTAGCCAGTGGGCATGTATGTCGGACTACCACCATGTGGTTTTGAATATCTAGAAGGAACATTCTTGAAGTCATTCTTGAGTGGCTATTCACTACAAGATGAGGCATATAAAGAATGAACTCCAGTCATGGGCTAGGAATATCCAACCCTATTATCAAGAGTTGGCAGTGTTCAAACAAGATATTGAAGGTTTGGAGGCTAGTTTAGAGGAGAGGTGTGATGATGTGGTCTTTGAGGAGATATTCAAGAAGATGAACTCCCTAGTGGTCTTGGTGATCCTGCAAGAACACAAGGTGAGTGAATTCTAGAGGGTTAAATGGATCAAGGAGGGAGATCAGAATACCACTTGTTTTTATGCCTACATAAGGGAGAGGAGGCGCACAGTTAAACCTAATATGGCCTTGGAGGATGTTTCATTCAAAAATGATAGGAAGGTGGTCGGGGGCATGGCATTATCATTCTTTAAAATCCTCCTTATTGGAACGAATGAGAACATGTCTCAGGGGTATCCCTCGGGGGAGAATAACCTTTGGGAGGGGATTTTAAAGATTGTAACGACACAAGATAATGGTTTGCATGAAGGTTTTCTAGAGTTAGAGGAGGTGTAGGCGACCATGTGGAATTTTAACCCCAGTAGTGTAGCGGGTCTAGAATGTTTCCCCAGGTCCTTTAACAGGGGATATTTGGAGGTAGTTAAATAATACATTGTTCGTTCCATCCATAATTTCTTCTGCGGGGGTGTTATCCAACAGATTGCAGTAGCGATTACTCTGGTGATTCTACCGATGATCGAATATCCCACTTCACTTCCCCACTATCGGCCTTTGATCATGTGAAATGTACCTTACAAGATCTTGGAAAGTATCATCAAAAGAAGGGTGTCATCCCTTCTCCCCTGATGGGTATCCATGGAGCAACAAGGCTTTGTTAAGGACAGGTCAATCCAAGGGGCTATGGAACAGGCCCAGGAGATGCTGAGAGACCTGAATACCAAGTCCTGTGGATCTAACAATGTTTTTAAGTTGGATATGAATAAGGCTTATGATAGGATGGAGTGGTGTTTTATCATCAGGGTTCTGGCTATGATGGGGTTTTCAAATTGGGAATGTGATACTATTTTTAGGTGTGTTTGTTCACCATGGAGGGGAGTGTTGTTCCCGGGGAGTACTCAAGGGTTCTTCAAGTCTGTGGGAGGACTTTGGAAAGGGAATCTGTTATCACCGAGTATTTTTATCCTCATGCAAGATTCTCTAAGAATTCTGATCAACATGGGCATATCAATTGGGGACATTGTTCCATATAGGAAAAAGTACGAACTCTCTGCTGTATCACACCAAATGTTTCTGGATGACACTGTTATTTTCATGAAGGCGATGGGGAGGTCCCTACAGGCGTTCTACAAGATACTTGAGGGGTATGGTCACTGGAGTGGGAAGATTGTGAACACGGATAAGAGTAACTTCTTTGTGCCATGTTCATGCAGCTTGAGTAGGGTGGCCAGAATGGGCATCATTCTAGGAATGGAACAAGGTTCTTTTCCCATGGAATACCTCGACACCCCTTTTTTTCCAAGAAACTACGAACCAGGGATTTTGACCAAGTGGCAGGAAAGATCACTGATCTTATTCTGAATTGGAAAATTCATTTCTTATCCTTTGGGGGAAGGATAAATCTAGGGAATAGTGTTATTTCAGCAATTCTGGTTCATGCATCGGCCTATGTAAGTGTACCAAAGGGGGTGATCAGGTATATTGATAGAATACTTGAGCATTTTATATGGGATGTGATGGCCAAAGGGAAGAGGTAATGGGTGTCATGTCTTAATATGGCACGACTTAGTAGTGTTGGAGGGATCAACATAAGTAGGCTCGCAACCACTATCCATACCATGCATTCAAATCTTGCATGGGAGATCATTGAGGATTGTACCCTCTAGGGGAATCATATGCTACAATGGAATAAGGAATGTTTTCCAAATACCTTATGTAACGGGTCATCCTTATGGTCTTCTGTGAGTAATATCATTCTGAACCTACATCCGCACTCGCAAAGGATCATCGGGGAGGGGCTTATTTCCTTCTGGCATAATAATGGATCATGCCGTTTACTGGGGTACCTAAGATGTCTGGCCCCTACCATTTCATTCAAGGAGGCTACCTTGTACCCTTATTTATTCATATATCTACTTGATGCAAACCAACAAGAGGTTTTCGACTCTATTACCATGAGCTCTGAGCAGGAAAGGTGTGTTTACATTCCTTCCCATTTGGGGAAATTTAGTTCGAAAGATTTATAAAGATTGAACTTTTCTCAGGGGAGGCATGATAGATGGAGTGATATGGATTGGTGTAACAAATCACTCATTAAACATAACTTCCTCACCTGGAGGATATGTAATAATTCTCTTCCTTCAGACGATAATATTAAATGATTGGTTATAAGCATGGCCTCTTGTTTCCAATGTGGCATGAGTAAAAATGAAGAGATCTTGAGTAACATTTTCTACACTGGAGAATGGGATCGTCAGGTATTGAGTTTCTTCAAAAATGTCATGGTGTACGCTCCCTCAGGTGTTAGCAATGATATTTTCTTGAAGCGTTGGTTCTAGGGGGCCAAAGGCTCTAGAACCGTAAAAGCGGCGTGGCGTATCATATTTATTATGGGATGCAGGGTTTTATGGCATGCAAGTAATCGATCCAGTTTCTAGGAGATCCCATCCTCAGGCAGGTCTGTTGTGGCTAAAACAAGATTCCTCTTGAATGACTTGATCGGTCTACTTGGAATCAGGTTGGAGGAACCATCCTTTTGTGTGATCTATGGACCACAGAGTGTAGTTGTAAAAAATGTTGCTATTTTACCAGGGAGATGGATCTAGTCGGTACCTCTAAGGGATGGTCTCAAACTCAACACATACGCCTCTTGTGGTATAGGAGTTATGCGAGGAGGAGGGGCATCCGGGACTCCTGGGGGAGTGCGGTGATGGCTTTCACGACACATTATGGGAGTGGTACCCCTATTCGGGTGGAGGCTAAAGTGGTACTCATTGGCCTCTCCATTTACAGCCAGAGGGACATTACCATTGATCAAGTGCAAACAAAATCCATGATTTTCCATGACACCTTAAAAGGTAAAGGCATCATTCCCTGGTCTATCTCCTACACCATGAGAAAATGAAATCTTTTTCTTAACAACAATGTCAGATTCACCCATGCGTGCTGGGAGGGGAATAATGTAGCGGACTATCTAGCCTCTCTTGCACTTCCAGGTTCTTCAGTTTGTTGCTTTTCAAAATTTTCTCAATTTAAACCAGAGGGGGTGAACCTAATCTATGGTGATTCCCTTGGGCTACATTATTTTCGTCCCTCCTAGGACGAGTTATCTTTTTTATTACTTTGGTTTGTCTGTTTGAATAAAAATTATAATTTTGGATGGATAAATGAAACTCATCAATTAGTTTTGAGAAGAATATCTCTACTATTAAATTTACCTTTATCACTCTAATAAATGTGTTTGTACCAAATAAAATTTAACATGAAATTTTTTTCACAATTTAATTCAACACATATTGCTTCAAAAAATAAAACATTCAATGTTAACATATGAATTTTGTTTATGAAAAAATGAAGCATAAAGCTATAAGTATTAAATATTGCATCAAAATATTTGAATCATGTTATTTCGAGAACATTAATTACAAAAAATTAAATGATATAACATTTTTTACATTTTATATATAACCATATAGATCCTTTATTTCATTCATGATGTTTAAAACTACTTTATCATTTTCATATAAAGAGTTATACTATATAGAAGAAGAAATGTACACCCTTCACCCTTCACTATCACTGAATCTTGTCATATCCCCACGTAAATAATGTTCAACATAGAATTAATTACAATGTTTTTTCTCAATGCATTTAGTAATGTTCCAAAGGCACTATAACATATATATTTTTCAGCATGAATGACATCCATTAAATTTTTGATGTATGGAGAATTATTTTATCATAAATTAGAAAATAAAAATCACTTTTTCTAATCAGCATTCATATGATTTTCAAAAATGTTTTACCAAAATTATTGACAATATATATTACTATCTCTAATAGTTGATCACCTATTAGTGAAAAAAGTGTTTTAACTTCTCCAAAATTCCCATTGAATGATATCACCAAGGATCAATATTTATGTTATCGGGGAATAAATTGGAAATTTATTATAAACATAGTCATTATGGAATCTTTTAGCCAAACCCAATGTGTACCTACTTCATAAATGGAACACCCTTGAGTTACTTTAATTCTATATCCTGAAGAACTTCTATAAGAAATAATGTAATTTATCAACTCATAAAATATTACTCTCAAATTGAAATCATTATTTCTATAAGAACCATACAACGTAAAACCTAATTCCAACATTGATTTTAAATATTTGATCAAAATATCCAAAAAATCATCAATATAAGTGCCCTGCTTTTTTGGTCCTCATATAAGTAGATTCAACATATTTATTTTTTCATTATTTATAAAAATAGAGTAATGATATAATTTACTAAAATTACAAGATATGTAGTGTGATTGTTACTTTAAACACCATAAGTATTCACTCTCTCTATTGATTGTGCGAGAATAAGGTTTCTTGTATCATTTCCATGTTTAGTATAGTTTTGATAAATTTTAATCTATTAATGTGATTATATTAGATGAAAAAGTCTCATATCTTGATTTTCTAAATTTCTATTCCATGTACATTGCCTCACATTCTATGAACTTCTATATAGGAACATAAATTGATGTGTTATTGGAAAGTATCCTTCAAATTTTGACAGATATAATTCATCATTCTTGTATCAAGAGACACTATAATTTTAAAATTTTTACTTGATTTGTAGTCCTTGTGAAACAATATATAATCATTTAGAAAACAATGTACTATTTAAGAGATCATACCAATTTAATGTAGAATTAATTTATTATTGTATGATTTTCACGGATGAAAATTATCCTATGATAGCATATCATTCAAGAATAAAGCTCATCTAGTGTAGATTGTGTCACTTAATTAGTTTCTATTATTTAAAAATAATACTTTAGTATGGATAACAATGTTTATATTTAGCATAAAAAACATATAATGAAATCATTCTATAACTATTTATCCTCTAAAATACATTTGGAAAATTTAAAAGTTTATATCCAACATTCATTTCCCTTTTTATAATACGGACTTCATCATATTTTACAACTATGATCATATCCATAATGTGGTCATTGTTATTGTTCACACATGTAATCATGTCAGGTGATCCATAAAACATATTTTTATCCCATTCACAAGCTCCATTAAGTTCTTTACCATGTTTAGGAAAATATTTAAAATTTCAATCAATTTTATAAAAAATAAAGTATTATTCCAAACCCTCTTGACTAATTTGTCACAAATAAAAACATCATATACAAGGAAGAGGATTTTGAAATAGTCATATGAACAATATATTGAAAACATGATGAACTCTTTAAGGTTATCCTCGTACGATTTTTATATATGATTAACATCAATAAATGTTTCCTTTAAATCCATCTTATTTGACAAAGTTATATTTATATTTGAAAAAATAAATAAATAAACAAAAGGAATAATCTTGGAATCCTAAAATGTAATTATTTATACACACACATCAACTATCATCATATTCAATATAAGTATTCATTATATCAAAAACATGTTAGAACATATAAATACCAAGGATTATAGGAATTTAATTTATTATTACACTTTTTTATAAGAATAATTAATATATCACAAATTAATTTTTTTTCCTAAAATGGATTCATCAAGGGGGATAATAATGTAAACATTTAAAATGGGGATCATCATCTCAAGTTAGTTCAATTCATCAATGGTCATCAATGACATTACAATTTATTAGTGCGAACCATGAAGAATAAATACATAACAAATTTGCATAAAGTCAATTTAACATCTCATAGAGTGTATATGGATTTTTTATGCATGTAATTTTGATAACATTTAATGTTATTGTTTCTAGATCATATTCCCATATTAATATAAGAAGTCATATCTTAAATCTCCATCAGTTAAACCATGTTTAACTATATTTTTATATTTTTATACACCATTATATTATTGTATTCTGAATTGATGTGGTTATGATTCAATACCACCCCCCATTAAATAAATAGTAAACTCTTCATAGAGCTAAAAGTGTATAAATAATTAATAAATATTATATAATAAAAAATTAATATAAATGAATAATAGAAATAAAATGAATTACTCAAATCTGAATGAATAATATAAAATAAAATATTTATAAACGTTAAAAATATATTTAGAATAATGAATCATAATAATTATATTTTTATAAAAAATATTAAAAATAAATTAAACAGTAAAATATTATAAATTAATAATTTATTTCCAATGAATGAATATAAAAAATAAATCAATAAAATTGAGTGAATTAAAAAACTGAATCCATTATATTTCCTCCATAAATTACAAATACATAAAAAATAATAAAAATGAATAAAAGATTAATATTATTTATACAGATAAAACTTTAATGATTATTAATATTAACTTTCTAAATTACAAAAATATTTCAAAAATAATTAAGAAAATAATTCTATAAATTTATAACTTATTAAAAATATTTGAACTTTATAAAAAAGATATAAATATTAATAATAATTATTACAAACACTTTAAAAATATAAATACAACCAGCCAAATATATATAAATAAGTATTAAAAAATTAATTAATTCCAAATTACAATTTAATATTAATAAATATTTAATATGAATAAAAAATATTAAATCAATGAGTATTGATAATTTCGAAAATAAAATTTATAAATTAAAAATATATTCTAAAATAAGTATTTTAAATATAAATTACATTAATTATAAACACATAAAAATGAGAAATAAAAAAACTAAAGAAATTATATAAATTATATAAATAATAGAACTTTTAGAAATGAGTTACATTATGTTTTTAAATTATATAAATATTAAAAATACATTTAAAAAATTTATTTATATATAAATTATAATATTTTTAAAAATCATACAAAATAACAATTAAAAATTAATAAATATTAAGTTATATAAATAACCAATATATTGAAATAATTTTAATACTATAAGTAATTGTGTTTAAAGATATATAAAAAATGAATTAATTACAAAAAAATAAATTTAAAAATATTAAAATTGAATAAATAATTTTAAATGAAATAATCTTAAAAAAGAATAAATAAATATGAATAAATTAAAAGAAAATAAAAACATATTTTAGATCATTAATTAATTGAATTAAAAACAAACAAAAAAGGAATTAGAATTAATAAACAGTATTATTAATTATATATAAAATAAAATTATGAAAAAATGAAATATGTTTACTATAAAAAACATTATTAAAATTAAATTAATTTAAATATATTAATCATATTAATGTAAAAAATGTTTAAAATATTTTGAATAAAAAATAAAATGACAAAATATATACCATAGAAATTTAAAAAATGTTGAATGTATTAAAACTGAATAAATAAATGCATATAAATTTTAAAAAATAATTATATTCAAAAAATATAAAAAATTAATTAAACTGGAAAATGAAAAATAATAATTAAAATAATGAATATTAAAAATGATAAAATTAAATAGAATAATTTTAATTTTTTTTAAAAAGAAGAGATTTCATAACATTTTTCAAAAGGTATGTGTTAAAGGCCCATTAATCAATAAAGAAAAAAATAGAAGGAGAATGAGTAAGAAAAATACAACAATCCTTATTAATAATGATCATCCACAAACTATGTTATTTTTTATCTCATCTTTTGGATCATATAACTCTTTATGTAGAGCCACAAAATTAATTTGACTATTACCATGGCCTTGACATCTCAGATGGAGACATCAACTATAATAATTCACACATTACCAAAGTTCATTGTGAACTTTTGTGTCCACTGAGCCACTATCAATACCATATTTTTAAACAACATACCTCTTAGAGAGATCATTATGTGAGGCATCCACACTGCCTCTATCCTCCCTCAATGGGGTCTGCATGTTAGAATATATTTCTTCAGCTTCTTCATCCCAAGAGAGTTTTTTTTAAATCATTTTGTATGTCAAGAAATTTATTCACTCTACCTTTATCCATTCTAGAGAGGTCTTTATGACCATTAATTATGTACAACCCTCTAAAGAGATTTTAAGTAGGCACATGTTCCTTTTAATGTTTTTATTTGTGGAACCCTAATCACTAGACATGATAATAATCTAATGTTCAACTACCGAATCCATCACAATACATTATGAATTTCTACTAGGTCCAAAAGACTCCACCTTTGGAGTTGGTTAAAGGTCCAAGTGCCCTCCAATTGCTGATGAAACACTATTCGTTCTATTAGATCATCTAGAAATAACCACCCCATCTTTATTAATCTAAGAGGCCATAAAAGATTCACCATAGAAAAAAGGTTTTCTTCTTTATAGGTATTCTAGAGAACCCAAAAGATCAACATATTGTCTAATAGACAACCCAATAGGAGAACCGTCTTTGGTTGAATTTTTACAGTAGAGGATAAGAGTAATTTATGAACATACCAAGTTATATGTTATTCTAGATTGACAGGGGTTCTAGTCTCTCATGATATTGGAGCCCATCTGGAAGAAAACCCCATTTTCATATTACCCATGTTACCCTTCAAAGTGATATTTCTTTAGCCACAAATGATGAGCAACCATGGATTTCACATTAATTTTCAAATCTTATAAAACTACCTAGGGAATAAATGTGTATATCATCCTCCAATCCACTATAAAGTACATCTGTAACGGAATAGAATATTTCTCTTATATTGATGTATCACTAGAAGATCATTTTGGGTGAGAATTTCCAAGTCACTACTTAGTTCCTACTCACAAGGAGAACGATGAATTTCAACATACCCCTTTAGAATATCATCTCAATACATAGATGGATTATTATGATGTCAACTATTGGTTTAGTCCAATACAGCCATGGAATCTATAGATACCCACATGTACATTATAAACTTTCCTATAATACATGCTTCAAAATGTATCCCTTAATAGGATTATACACAACCACAAAAGATAATAATCTATGTCATACAATTTCATCCCTAGATTCACATATTAGTATTAGTTCGTTATGAACATATATATAATCCACGATTCTCTTCTAAGAAAAAATATGGCTATTTGGCCCTTTAATCCATAATCCTCACATAATATATTATTCTCACAGTCCCCCATCATGTGTTTATCAACCATGTCATCATAATAAATTTCTAAATGTTTCCCATTCTTAATACTAAGGTTAATATAATCACATTGAGTATAGAATATTTCATTGAAAATTATATTTTAACTGATATGGTTCTCAACTAGAATTCTATTTTAGTTCGAAAAAAGACTTGTTAAATATCTCTAACAAGGAAGATAACTGACCCAGTTTCCATGGAAATATCATTCATGATATTTAGATTCCAAATAACTTAATTGAGGCCATGTAATCTAAATTATTCTTGGGATAAATCATTCCATTCTGAAAAGGAATTTAAATATAGCTACCATTTGGGATAACGTAATAATCATGGGTTCAATATTATAGAACCTATACTTTATGCCTGTATCCCGGTCCCATATAAAGAACTAATACAAAATAAAAAAACCATTGTCTAAAGAGATAAAACTATAATATAATAAACCGCATATAAAAGAATACCTATGAATTAGTTCTCCACTATTACATTACATATTATATTTATAAAGGATGTGCCATGTTACTAGGGAATGTTTTCCCATGTGTAAAAATTATTATTTGGTTACTGGATTAGCATCCATAGGGGGTGATGAACCCTTCTTGAAGAGTTATTCCGTGAGATAATCCTAGAATAATTCTAGTGAGAGATACCTTTATATGGGTTCTAGTTACCACTATTTGTGATTGGGGAGGTAGCACCAAGATTCACGATTTCAAGGCTTTCAATTACATATCTGGAAGGATCTCTATCTAATGTGGTACTACATGAAAAAAAATTCAAGATGACATTGAAGTGGAGTTATACGAATGGTAATAATATTGATCACATCAAAAAATAAACATTGTAGTAATAAAATACATAGTGGAATGTTTTAGGATAAATTTAATTATAGTTACCAAAAATGTTGAAATCTTTCAATTCATGGTATGATGACTGACATTTTTTAAGAAGGGGTTGGATTTGACCAGTCCACCTGAAACCATGAAAATCATCTACATAAACTTTTTAGGTCTTAGAAATTCATGAACAATTAATATGCTCAATCTAGGTATGTGTATGTTTCTCCCTAATATGGTCATTTTTTAAAGTATTTTGGAATACAAGGAAATGATGGGGCTTGTTTTGATTGATGGTTTTCAGAAATATTTTTTGATTGCAAGGAAATATATATATGTGTTTTATGTATCATATCTAGAGATTAATTTATAACTTTAGTGGTTATTTTCTCCGAACACTACATTTTTATTTTTATTTTCCAATTCCAGTAACTAGAATGTAATTTTTTGGTATTCTTTGATTAGCCTGAATCACACGACATGTGGATATCTAGGTATATGATAAATTCCCTTTGGAATGTTCTATAAGTACATATTATTATTGTATAGGTATTTAATGAAATAATCTTACACATTGATAAGAAAGGCAGTGCCAGGTGGAATTAATATTCTCTACATTAATTCTGGGACTTATTTCTTCAATCTAGTCTCTCAGGAGTAGGATTCTTGGGGGGGGGGGGGGTCCTTTTACCTATTTTTAGAGATAATACATGGCCTCCAAAATAAATGAACGGATTGAATTTTCGATTCATGTTATTGGGTGTAAAAATACAATTTTTTTATAAGAATAATTTTTTTCTAATAATATAAATGGTAAGAAACACTAACTAATATATTTTTTCATGCAATATTGATTTTTTTTGATATCTTGTGTTACACACAAGACCCAATTTTACTAAACAACGGTATAATATTAATATTATAATTTAATATGATATCTATCACCTAGACATTGGAATAGTGTGTATAAATAGGATTCATTAAATTAAGAAAATATATATCTTAATAGTAATTATATATTGATTACTAATGAAATAAAAATCACTAGAAATAAGAATAAATATTTTCTGAAAAACAATGTTTTTTATAAAGAATAGATTAATCATCCTCTGAGAACATATTTTAAAATTCAAATTTAAAAATTTCAGAATTTTTTTTTTCAAAAAATAAAGTTCATTTTTGAAATTGGATAATAAAAAAAAATATGGTTTATTTTTTGGGATTTTCACAAGAAGCATAATTTTTTAATGAATATTGAAAAATATTGAAATTTACTCGAAAGCCTCAATTTCATTTAAATAATTTGAAATAAAAATTGATTATTTTTGATTGGTTTTAATGTAAAAATAGTTAAATTATTGATATTTTAATTCAATTTAAGATATTGTAATATTTTTATTATTGAATCTATATATACAATCATTTTAAACTTTTGAACTTTTTTACATTAAAAAGATTCTTTATTATCATGTGTACTGGATTTATTTTTATTTATATTTTCCCAGTTTTGAGATTATAATTTGGAAAAATGGATTCCATATTGGGAATAAGAATAATTTATATTATCTAATAAGGTTAACACACTTTTTGACCATAATTATTTGTAACAACTATTAAAATAAATTACAATTATTCTAGTAAAAACAAGTTGACTTAGTGGTCAATCATAGAATATAAATTTTAAAATGACCTAAAAACATATCAAAAAACATTAGTTTTCTATATTTAAATCCTAATAAACTTATTATCTATTTTAATGAGTTAGTGGTAATAATATTCTATGAAAATGGCCGATATAATTAGTTAAGTAAATTAAAATAAAAAAGGAACCTTTATAGATTTTTTTATCTATAATGATTTGTGATAGGTTAAAACCATATTGGTTTTATTATACATTTTTTATGTTTTAATGGGTTTTTATAATCAAAATAATTTATATTTAATTTTTATAGATGAATTAATTAGATAATATTCTTATTAAATTCCAACACAGAAATTATTTAGTTAATAATTATCCAAAATAAATGATACTAAAAATATTAGAGGTGTACAAAATTGAATTAAATATTGTATTAAATTATATATGAATATATATTTTTTTATAAGAGGAAAATTAATAGATTAAAATTCTATCATTTTATTGATGCTTTTAAATTTTAATTAAATAAACAATATAAATATTGAATTAATGTTTTTTAAAATAAATTATATTTTATATAATGATTTCAAATTACTAAAAATAATATCCTCTCACAAGTTATTTTTAAATGGTAATAAATATAAAATATGCTCCATTAATGTGCTAATTTTTCTTTTATAATAATGATATTGGCCACTAAATATAAATACATTTGTTACCACAACTAAGGTTAAAGTGGTGTTTTTTTATGTTACATATGCCTCTTTTAAATTTAATTTCTAAATGAAATGATATTTTTATTCAAATTTTTTTGTATAATATTCTTAATAATTGGTTATAAATTATTTAATAATTATCAAATTAATTTTGTGATAAATGAAAAATTAAATACATTAGAAAACTAGTTACCATGGTTAAACCCAAAAGGGTAAAATTGAATAAAAATAAAGAGTAAAAAAACAATGATTAATATGATTTTAATTTTTAGTGGTCTAAGATTATATAATCAATAATTTTAATGAAATCCATTATTTTTCTATTTTGGGGTCATGTGTGGAAAGGGAGATGTCCTAATAGTGTATAATTTTCAGTATTTACAAGAATGTTTCTCCTCCATTATAAAAGGTCATTCACTCCCCTCACTTCTCGACACATATCAATCTATTTGGATAATAAAAATACAAAAAAATCACTCCAAATATTCTCGAAACTTATCCATGAATCCTTATGTTGGTTTTAAATTCATCCAAGGAAGGCCTTTTGTGCAAACCCAAAGGAGATACCCAATGAAGAGGAAGCGTTCATGAATGTGCATTTTTGTTTTATTTAATTCTAAACCCCCATTAAATTTATATTTTCCCATTAATTTATAATAAAATAATAACCGTAAATATAACTATATTTTTCTAAATTAAGAGTTAATCCTACACCCAAACATACATCCTTAAATGGGTTAAGATATCATTATCTATGTGTACGAGGGATTATTGCCTTATGACGCAATGTTCTTCATTCTTCCATTACCACATAACACGATTAGGTATAATGATAGATCTAAATTTATATATGTTATTTATACAATTATCATATATATGGAGTCATTATATCATATATAACCTTTTTATATCTCATTTCATAAGGGACACGATAATGTCACTCTTGTGTATGGTATACTACCGCCTCATGAAGTGGTATGAAGCATTTTTCACAAATGCGTTACATGGGAGGTAATAAGGGTAAATAAAATGAATATACATGATATAAATAAAATAATTATGATATCAATGTAATAATTATATATATTTTTATATAATATATCAATTTATTTATTACTTTTTCACACAACTGAAAAGTGACAACGTCGGTTGTGGATGTGTGGAGTACCACCTCCTCGAAGTGATGTGATTACGTTTACATCAACTGAATAATTGACATAAGTATATATAATTCAATATTATGGTATTAATGATATGATGAAAATTATTTTATGTTAAAATATTACTTACCTTATTTACCTAATTATCCTTGAAAAATTGATAGGTTTATCATGTGTACATTCAACCTATCTTCTCCATTATCATAACGTTAGATCATTTTTAATAAAGAAATTTCGTGATTAGTTTTAAAAGTATATTTAATGTATAAATATTGTAATTTTTTTTATTATGTATATTTTTAAATAAATTCTTTTTTACAATAGTCAACTTTCTTAATCTTTTTCTGAAACATAATCCAAATAGGGGAAAACATTCGATTTAAACTTTATTGATTGTATAGTTATATATACTTTGTTTATAAGTGATGTAAAAGTAATAGTAAACATTTAAAAAGAACTAATTCAAACTAAAAATATTAATTTTTTTTATTATTCTATAAGTTAAAGAAAATATGGGACAGATCGAACTCGTGGTAAGGGGTTTTCTCATCCCACTTTAATTTTTGTGAGATACTTTCCATATTAACCAATTATATTGGATTTTTGAAATATATAACTCCCATGAATGTATTTGATTATTATTATAATTAAATTAAATGGTATTTACATATCCATTTAATGGTTTTACTTTCTTGGGGTTTAAATATTCAAAGTTACCAATGGGGTAATTGATTTTGTTCACAATATTCCCACATTGATATGTTTCTTTTGTTATACACATGTCTTATTTTAGGAGTTGTATATACTAAAATTTTTTCATGTTATATTAGGAATATTATTATTTTTAGGATATTATATGTTTCATTTAATGTTATTCTTTTATAGGGCTTATAATTAAATGTTACAAAATTGGAATGACTTTCATGTTATAATATCATCATTTATGAGGATTTTTTGTGATTAAGTCATAAATGTTGAAATATTATAATGTACCTGGAAATAATTATCTTGAATTTTCTTCTAATATATTTATTTCATGAGAAAATATGGTTTCCATTAATTTTCCTCTCATTACATACCCAACAGTTCAAAAGAATATTTTTATGAAAAATAACCTTTTGAGTGAAAATTATATTTCTTCCAAAACTGTGTTTTCTAAAAATGTTTTTAAAAATACTTTAATAATTATTTTTCTTTGGAAATTTGTTATTTTTATAAATAAATTGTTTAAATGATTTTAAAATATTCTTTATAACACTTATATATTATTTTCAAATAAAATTATTTTCAATATATTTTATGTTATTTAAAGTGATTATCATAATAAAAAGGATATTTTAATTAAAATTAATTTAAATTAATTTTATTGTTATTTCCATTATGAAATTCAAAAAACCCATTTTGTAACCTATTCTAAAATGGGGTAATTTTTAGTGTTACCATCCTCATTCTATATGTAGAGGGATTGAGATTGTTTCCAATAGATTATTATGAAACCCGTTACTTTTATATGGTTAATTATTTTTTAAATAGATTGATATAGAACCCATTTATTTTAAATGGTTTTAATATATTTTTAAGATTTTTATGATTAAATATAATTTTATATAATTAATTTTGAGATTCTTGGATATTAATTATATAATATTGTGGCCCAGGTAGCATTGAGTGATCCCATTACATCTTATATGTTGGGGTGGCCCAGATGAAGTCGGGTGATCCCATTAAATATTATCGAATGGGGTGTCCTAGATAGTGGCTAATGGGACCGTTAAGGCACACATAACGGATCCATTCAAATAGTGTTCCACTGGATTTTGTAATGATTATATTGGATTTTTTCTGTAGAGTTAATCTAATTAAAAGTGTTTTGAAAGCGATTTATGAAAATGAGGTGAAAAGTTATCAAAAAGGAGTTTCAATTGCATGTTTTGGGTTTATAATGACTCTTATTATCAATAATAATATCACATGTCTCATGGTTATTAATTCTGATGAATCATTATTTTTCTAGGTTTTCATATTTAATTATCTGGGTATAGATGGCTATGCGTTTTTTATGATTCACACATGCACTATAATTATGGAATCATACCCTTATGTAATTTTTATAATTGATGACATTCGATTTAAACTACTTATGTTTACCATTTCAAATCATTTGAGGTCACCATGTTATGATTTATTTTCCTCAGTTTATTAATAATGAGGTTGAATGATTTATGACTAAAAGGTATTTCATATTGATGATCATGGTTACTTTATGTAAAATAAGGGAAGATGGTTTATGGGGAGAAGTTATCATTTGATGACACGTGTGTTTTTTATGTATGAGTTTTCTATAATTCCCTAATACTATAAACCTAAATGGTCTTTTATAATGTATGTAATCTAATCTTTAATTTTCATTTTGTGAAGATTTTATATAAAAAATGATTCACAATTATCTTCTTTGATTCCATAACTTTATAGTATATGATTTCAGAACACGGTATGAGAGTGTGGGTTTTGGGCTATTATAGTTAGTATTAAAGGATTGGTTACAAAAAATTTGGAGATTAGGTAATTTTCAAGTGATTTTATATTAAAAGTTATTGATTCAATTTGATACCATAATAGGTCTATAAAATAAAGATTTATCATAAGTTCATGTCTTACGCACCATATTTTTTATGGTTTTGTGTAGTTAAAATTTTGAGGATATAAATGATATTTCTGGAAGAGTTATATTAGGATGAGGTACTTGTAAGTAGTAGTATAAAAATAAAGAGTTATTAGAGAAATTTTTATTTTCCATGTTTAAATAAAAATGGAAAACCCATATTCTAGGTGATAAAATGTTTCATCTTGCAAGGAAGTGCAGATTGAACCCATAACTAAAAGAAATTATGGGTTTTACACATACCACTAACCAATGTAATGTCTTTGTTAGTGCGATCATTTTTTATAGTTAAATATTATGTTTAGTTTTCAACCAAATGGTATTCTATTTAAGGAATAAGGGTTGATCATAGAAGAATATACAATCAAAAACATCTAATATTTGGTCTTAGATCACAGTCAATAAATAATCAATGAATTTTAAGGAATAAAATTTATAGAATGACATGGTTTTATATGTTTTTATTCTAATTAAAATTTTGAGATTAATGTATGAACATTTATTCGTTTTTTAATTATCTTACCATGTTCTAACTATTTCAGTTTTTGTTAAAGAGAGGTTCCACTACTTGATTATCACTTTTATGGTTATGTGGTCTTTAAAAGTTGATTTTAGTTCATTCGGAATTAAAAATTCATCTGGAATCGTCTTAATTTGGAGAAAAAGATGAGATTATAGAGGTGATTTTATAAATGATGGAATTATACTCATTAAGTATGTATATTTCTATATTTTCTTAGACTATATGATAAGAGAACTCCACAACTATAAAAAGGATCATGAAAAAATTTTATTCTTGTATATTCTAATCTAATGAAATGATTGGCTTCTCAATATTTTTGATTTATGGTTTTGAGGACCTTAACTTTGCATTCATCATTAACATTCTTTTGATCAATTATAACACCACAATATTATAATGTAAAAAAATTATATTCTATAATGTTTATGACACCCTACACCAAGTGAATTAAGGAATATAATATACCAAGAAATAATAATATATATACTATATTAAATAAATTCAACCTATGATATATCATTTAATTCACAAAAATAATAATTTATCTTTCCTTTCAAGAAGAATGACCTTGTTTGATAGCGTACGTTACACACAAGACCAAGTATTACCAAACAATAATGTATAATTAAAATATTATTATTTAATATATCATGATTTAAACTCTGTTAAATTAGAATTTATTAATAATATTTACAAAATTATTAAAATATATGGTTTACACAAATATAATATTAATTCATTGGGTTCTAATTAATTATAAATAAAAATATAAACCAATTAAAAATAAAGGAAATATTTTTATTCTTCTAATCACAAAGATGTTTTATCATAATTAATTAAATTAATTACTATTAGTGAATGTTGTTAATAAAATTTTTATATTATAAAGTCAATATCTTATTTTTTATACTCATCCAATATATATTACAGGCATAAGAAAATAACAACCCCAATTTAATAAATAAAACCCCATATTTTAATAAATGTCATTTTACTGCCTTTTAATATAGAACCTATTTTAAATTCAAGTTTTATACTTTTATGGATTTTATATGAAACAATAAACATTATATTTGAAATTGGACCTAATAAATTACCCTAGGGTTATGTTTGGTTATTTTTTGTTATGTTTAATTTTTTAGGAATAATGAAAAATACTGAATTTTATTTCAAAAATTTATTTTCGTCTAATTTATTAATAATGTTAAATTTTATTATTTATTATTTTTAGTGATTATTTAGATCAATTTTATATAATTTAATAAAATTTATGCTATTTTAATCAATTTAAATTTTAAAATGTATTTAAAAACATAGTAAACGTTTGAACATTTTTACTTTAAATCCTTGATTTGTCGTACAGTCTTTGGGATTAAATTTAAATTAATTTCTACCACTTATATGATTGAAAATTTTAAAAAATGGTCTCTGTATTTGTAACCATAAAAAAATTTATTGTCAAACTTGATCAACATTGTTTTGAACAAAAAATATTATTGAAAGTAATTAAAATTAATTACACTTGTTAATTGGAAGATTAACATAACATAGGACTAAACCTTAAATATAAAAACCAAAATGACCTTGAAACTCATAAAACATAAATTAGATTACCAAACATAGAACATATTCTATATTTTCTCCACATTAGACATTTATTGGATCCATGTTTCAAAAGGAAAACGCAGATGGAATTCCATTTTCCAAAATTGAAAATAATGCCACTCCTCCAATATAAAAAGGAACTTACCCCTCCCACTTCATCACATCTCTCAAGCCACAATGGATCAGCCAATATATAACAAAATAGTTCCTCAAAATTCTTCCCATAACCCAGTAATCATCACCATGTTTTGGAATCCATCCATGTAATCCCATTGGTATAAATGAAAATGATTTACCCAAATAAGAGGTAACATCCTTCATCATCTCTTTAGTTTTATTTATTTATCCACTCTATAAATTATAAATATTATTTTATTATATAAATAAACCAGTATTTTTAATATATTGAGTTTTTTTATGTTAATATGTTGACCTACACATACAAAGGCATCCATGTAATGGGTAATAAACATACCATTATTTTGTATGGAGAATTACCACCTCACAAAAAAATTTGTTCATTTTTCATTTACCACCTCTAATGGTTAGAAATTATGATGGAAACCGAGTTAATATATGATATATATAATATTTATTATATCTTTACTCTTTTATAATTATTTTATAATACATACCTCTATACTTACCATATCATGTCAATATGATAAGATCATTTGTAAAGTGTGGACTACAACCTCCTCAAAGTGTTGTGATTCCTTCAAACTATATAGAGAACATATAAGTGATGGTTTAAATTAAGAAAACTGAAATATAAATGAAATATACATGTTATATTCATGAACTAATTACCTTTCTATAAATATAATATATCATTTTCAATGTATCCCCTTTCATGTAATGAAAATCTGATAATGTTGTTCTTGGATGTGTGGAATACCACCACCTCAACATGATGTGAATCCTTTTACATCACAAGAATTATATATATAATTATATATGACTAAACTTTTGTAATATTGGATTCATTGGTCCCAAAGATAATGTGCATTTTATTACCATATCTTGTACACAATTAGATATACCTAATGTTTTTTACAGTTATATTATAGATATATCTATGTTCAATATTAAATGGAAATGTATATAGATTAATTTTCATATTAAAAGGTTATAGTATATGAAGGATATAATGAGAACCTTGAGTTACTTTGAAATTAATAAGAAATAAATTTCCCAGGTTTTTGATACATATTACTAACTATACACATTAGATATTTGACTATCATTTGTTTCAAGATCGTAATCATTGAGAATTATTCTCGTGTGGTTTGCACATAGTGATCTGTAGTAGTGAGATCATGAAGAAAGAACTGCCAAAAGGAACACCAACTATTTTTGGTGTAATTGGTCATTCCAATCTATAGATATATGTAATGGTCTATAGACTTTAGATCATCACCAATTATTGTTATTATATCATGTACATTAAAGTAAGGAAAACCCATGATAATGAAATTATGTTGAGGTAGCTTTTGTTGGTTCTGTCATTTGTGGAATGACATTGGTTGAATGGTCATGAATGTATTTGTCAATTCTATGTTAATGATGTTATATATCTTGGGAAATGATGATAAGGATGGTAGTGCCATCATAGTAACATTGCCCTAAAATGAAAAGGTAAATCTATCATGTTATATTAATAAATAATAACGTAAGAAATGGGAAACGACATGGGTGTGCTTCAAAAATTTTGAGATATTAAAGAAAAAAGTGACTATATTACAAAATTCTGTTCGTAGGTTTGTTTTGTTTCTATGAAAATTATTATCTTTTCAGGGGCCATGATGTTTTCTAGATCATTCTATTTGTATGTGAATATTATTCACTACAATTGAGATAAGGGACTAGTGGGCCACACCCAATAGTGTGTTCCTGAATCTTATATATTCATTTTAATTGGAGTTTTGGACATGGTGGGTACCACCACTTGGGTATGGGATTTTTACAAGGACATATGATCACCAAAGTAATAAATAAATTCATATTTTTTAAGTTATGAATTATTGTAATTGATTTTATTTATTAAATTTATATGCATGTTTTTGAGTAAATACATGAAAAATATTAATTGAAATAATATTTGTATTGAATTTTCATTTATATTTGTGGGAAGGGTGTGTTGAGTAAATGAATCAATTGTTATCATGAAATATATTTATTTTATTAAAGGAAAGTGATAATAATAATAACAAATGATATTTATGGACAATTATAGTAGTCCTAATATCATTTTTATGTAGTGTAAATTATTAGGGGGTTTAGAAGGAATTACTGGATAATTTTCTAGTTCTATATAAATAGTAGATGAGAGGTTCATGACAAGTACTATTCATGAGATTTCTCCCTCTTCTTCACTCTCCTATGTTTTAGTGAAAGATGAAGGCTTCAGATCTTGGGAGTTTGGTTTGAGTTCCATCCCATTAATTGCAACCATGTAGATGTAGTGATTGTTAGAGCATCTAAGGCCTCTTCAGAACACTAGGCTAGCACCCAGATTTTGACGATTAGTGATCTGAAAGATTTTTTAAGCATCGGTCGATGGTCTAGAGGAATTCAGCTTCTGATTCATCGAGTAGTGATCACTAAAGATGAAATAATCCTGGGGTGAAACTTTAGATATATTCCAGATATTTTATCGTTTTCATTTTGTGCTTAGTAGTATTTAAATGAGATCCTCATCACAAAAGGGGAACTAATTCATAGATGATGACGCGTTCATGTGGTTTTCCAGTGAAAAGGTTTTAAATCTTCTTTTTTATGCTTATTTAGTAATCCTGGTACATTCAATTGGTATCATAGCAATGCCCATAAAATTTAATCTAAAGAAAATTTAAATTTTAATTGAATTTATATTTGGGATTTTTTTTGATCCCAACAGAACATTGAATTTTATTAATCCAACAAGAAATAAAAAATCAATGGTCATTTGATGTTTAAATTTCGTTTTAAACTAGTAGATTTATGGGTATTTGAATCATGCATTTTATACTCAAATCAGTGTTATAATCCTACACCTTTGAACTAGTTCACTAGCAAGATTTCCCATGTCCGGAATAGGGTTCTTCCACAAGGGTATATTAATAAATTCAATTTTCTAATTAGGTAATTTAATTTTTTAATTAATTAATTAATTTTATTAATTTTATTTATTGTACTAGAGAAAAAAACAACAACATTGGTGTATAAAATTTGGATGCTGGTTTGGTTTTGTTTTTGAAAGTCAATGGGGTGGGCCACACATTCTCCCTCAGTGAACGGTCCATCCCTCATGTGATCCACCAACCATACTGACATCACCTCCACCACACAACATCTTCTCGAGCAGCTGGAACCTAGCCGCCTCCCTCTTGCTCGCGGCGCCTCATGGACTCCTAGATCCACTAGAGCCACACTGAATAGTGCTTCCTCAGTCAATCCCTCTACACGGCTCCTCCAATTGGACCCCCCATCACATATTCTCCCCTCTAACTTTCCACAAAACCAGATGGTTCTATCTTCTAGTTAATCAAGCAATGCATCCATCTATTCTAGCCACCTTACGATCCCACTATCTCTTGGTATCCACCAGCAAGATGAATCAGTTGCCCATCTCGCTGTCACACAAGCTCTAGTGGGATACCCACCTCAGTCTGTTGCATATTTCAAAGGACCATCTTCTTAATCTACTTACTTATTATTGAGAGTTGGAACTACCTCCCACGACCATGAAAAGCTGACCTCCACTGTGCCACGGGCCCAAGACATACCAGCCCTACCTTTAGTAGGTCACTTTATACCTCTTGTCGTCTTATGATATTTATGGTTAGATATATCTGACATGATTAAAATTCTTCTCATGAATGGACTCCCTCTACGACCTGAAAATTCAATTTATGCGGCTAAATTGTCCTGCTAGTTCCCTTGCTAGGCTTAGTCCTCCTGAGTTAGGGTTTGTTTGGACCCAATGTGACCTAAAATGGGTCTGGGCAGGTCTGTGCAACCCAAAATGGGCATGGGTGGATCTTCTTGGCTAATATTTCTTCTGGATAGGGTCAAAACTATATGGAATCGGCCTACATGGGTTCATCACAACTGGTGCGGGTCCTGTCTGGGGTCCTAGAGGGCTTGGTATTTATTTTTAATAATCATAAATTATTTAAATTAAATTATTTAATTTTGTTTCTAAATTAAATTATTTAAATATTATTTCTTGATTTTATTCATTTACAGCATAAATTAATTTAATATAGTGTAAAAATCAAATTGATTATTTAATTTAATATTTGGTATTAAATTTTTATTAATTAGTGGGACTGAACAATAGATAATATTAAATTAAAATAACAGTGAAATTTTAATTCAATAAAATTCCCGCTCTATTATTTTTACGCAAGTTTAATTTTTATTTCTATATTTAATTAATAGGAGAGTTAATGCATATAGACTGATCACGATCCTTAGACTGACCAATGTATTTATAGAGCTCTTTTTGTTTTATTATATAATAATTTCATGGTTTTGTAATAATTATTTTAATTAAAAAAGGATCTTAAAATCATCCCATTTTATTATATGTATTACAGTATGCATGTCCAATTAAAGGTTTTATTTTATACTCCCCAGTTAATTTTTCCTGCAGGTGAGTACTATTTTATAATGATGAGAAATGGAGTTACGCACTTCATGGCATGTTTTAGAGATGCACCAGACATGAGCTTGATCCATTAGATGGATTTCTATTGCAACTCAAGTCATTAGTGATGTTACTAGTGGTATACCCCCTAAGGTGTAGGCTGATCCATCATTCAGTAAATTTATCAACCATTAGTATTGGATGATGAATAGTATTTCATTTTTTTCATGGTTAATTATTTTTGTAAATGTGTTGTTTCTACACCATACCACAGAATAATAAAAAAGCATGCAAGATAAAATGAACAAGTGATGTGATACATATTTTTCTATTTAATGCACATTCATGTGTGAGTTTGATTTCATAGTACTTTCTTATCATATAGAAAAAGATTTTTTCTTCTTATTATCATAATAAAAAACTAAAAAATTATTATTTCATAACTATCTTCTATCATTCAAATTTGGAAAAAAGGGTTCTAATCATGCCAAAGATGAGAGTCCCTCTTACTACTTGAGATTTCTTATGGGAGTGATGGGTTTACATAAATAAATTTCAAATAAATAAATATCGTAATATAGATTGTTATAATTTTAGAGGCAATTGTTGAGTAAATCATGCTACAATTTATGAAAATGGGACTTCACTCAGAAAATCAAGTAACTTCTACTTAATGTGGTTGGCTAGCCAACTGCCTACCGTGAACCCTCTAATTCATGGCATATACAAATATTGTAGAGTATAAGAGGTGGTTCAGGGATCCTTACCACTAAAATAATCAAGTGATACAGTATTCTGATTCTATCACCTTGAGTTCCTAGAATTCAATAAAATAGTGGGATACATTTAATTAATTAATCAAATTTCTAACAAAATTTTTCAGAAAAAAAGTATTAATCTTAAAAAATTCAATTTTGTAAAAAATTTAAAGTTATTCCACAACCAATAATTATGATGAATAGTGTATAACTCGAATATCCACACCAGCATGAGTATTCTAGAATAGTTTCGGTGCTTGGACATAGTACACTAATATAAGAAACTCAGGCTTCTATTTTCCCCAAAACATGTTAAGTCACATCATGAAGCAAGGGTGTGAACATTATTATAGGAGACTCATTTATAGAGAATATTAATGGTTTCTCATAATGTTCTCATCAACATTGGATGCTAGTTGTATTCGCTATATTAGTTTTGTATGATATAACTTGTAGTCTCATCTCTGAGACGTTTCTGAGGATAAAGTGAAACAAGATATGAATAAGAAGATGATTACACTGAATTGTGTAAATTTAAAGATGGGTCATAATCTTTTAATGGATCTCTTTCCCATATCATTTTCATATTCATACTCAAGTCTCATTTTTTTTACAAAATTAACAATTATTTAGTTAATGATTCATTAAAAATTTTCTAAGGTTTTCCATGTAAACAAGAATATAAAAGATTGTTTAGGCTTTAATTCTTATAGAGAAAAAAATGAATGACAAGGAAAAAAGGCTAATGTAATGTAATTCCACTAGAACATTCACAATTTACTTCAATTAATTGAGGTTTGATATAAAAATCTAGTAATATTCATTGCATGTTATGAAATAATTCTATGGAAGTTCAAAATTAATAAAGAAAATTAAAGAAGAAAGTGCATGCCCATTCATTGGTGTATATTCATCATACATAAAAAATATTTTTCTCATACTTCTTGGGTATTAAATATTGTATGCCTTTTATATTTGTGTATTTTAATATAGTAACCATGAAAGTATAGAAACATTATTAGATGTCAATTTTTTTCTCTAAGCAGCTGAGAAATGGTGATTGCTAAATCAACGGTGACATTTTCAAAACTTCTATATTTCCAAGTGAATGATTATTGTAAAACTATTATTGAGTATTACCCCAACCATTATATCTTGATTCCTTTCATCACAAGAAGAAATTACTCTAGTTTCAATAATGAAATTTGTTTTTGGTGAGGAATAATCACTTAATAGTTTAGTGGTACATGAATCATTGGTAATATCTTGATGAATATAAGATGTAACACTTAATTTACCCAGTTTTGGAAATAAAAATTATTGTCATGCAAAACATAAAGTAGATGTCAAGGATATTCCTGGTTTGGTATTTAGGCTCAGTATATATAAACACTTTTTTTATTGTCAACATATATACTTAGTATTCCAAAAAATGAACCTTTTAGAAACAATGGTAATCCAAAAGGCTATTATAATTTGTTCAATAAGTGAGTATAAACTATTCCAAGAAAAAGATACATGTATATATATACTTCATAAGATTCATTTATGTAATTAAGAAATAGTAAAATGAAGTATATTATTGTTCAGAATATATGAGTTCCATCGAGTTGATGTTCCAAAAATATATTGAATGTGGAATCATTGATTATAAATATTTAGCATGGAGTCATTCTTAAATGCACATTAGCTTATCTACTACATGACATTTATATTAATAAGGAGGATATATGATGAAATATAATATGTTAACATTGATTAGAAAAATGTATTGTGGAGTAATTACCAAATGAACATTTAATACATTAGACTTATGATATAAGTAATATCAATTGTGAAACTGGAAAAAACATATATTATATATCTTGACATACATCACAAATAATAGTGAAATATGATAATAATATGACAACTAACAAGACAATTAAGAATCATATGATTTATTGTATGATGTAAATCCATTATTTTGTTAAAAATGTGTGTTTAGATGCGTTGAGTTTGTTATTATATATACAAACTTGCATCAAGTGCAAACACAATATGAATCTATTTTAATTTTTATAACAGTTTCATAGGATATTACAAAAACACTTAAATAGAAAAGTTGTAGTGAAGTGATAGAATACATTTTTATAAGGGAGAAAAACTCTCTATAGATAGTGTGATCCATATTTACTTGGTTTTAGTCAATTCTAGAGATGCACATGTTTTTGGAATATGAACTCGTTCCTCAAGAACGTATAGTAAAGAGTATGATCAAGAAAAACATACTTTATAGAGAGGATGAAACCATGATTATGGTTTTGTATTGACCACAGTTAGTGATCTATTTTTCATTGCTAATACGATTTCAAAGAAGGATATAGTGTCTGTAAATGAGCTGATATTGACATGATCAGTTAAAATTTAATAATGTATTTGATATATATAAGTGAAAAGGGGATTATTATTTTGGATTTTGTTGTTGGTATTCAAGTAGGTCGATACATGGATGACACAACTACAGTGATAATAAGACTCTATAGGTAAAAAAGGTGGTTATGCCTAAATCCCATAGACTTTTACTTGTTATAACTAATTTATTTGATCATTTTTTGAGGCATTGATTTCATTACCATCAATTATGGAAGGTGTCTATACAACACAACAAAAAAGGGATGGTCATGTCAGATAATGATAATAATGTTTTCAATTTATTGAAATCTAGTTTAGGATTGAAGAAAGAAATGTGATAATAGAATATTAATTTGGAATCAATATTATCCATTTGTCTACCAATGATTATTGGGATTGCTAATGTTTTCCAAAAAATTATTTTTTAAATCATATGTAAGACAGAATGGTCCTCATGTTAGGTAAGACCAGGATAAAAGTCTCTATTCTCTAGTGATTACAAAATCTATAAACCTATGTTATATGGATCATGATCACTATGGTAGATATAATGTTAGCTTTGACATAGTCAATCATACATATAGTGACATAGTATTGAAAATTAAAATCTAGAATAATTCAAGGGAGGAATTGTATGAATTTCACATAAAATATTTCTCTCCTGGTTGATATGTATTTGATAGGAGCAAAGATTAATGTGGTGATTTTAAATCCATACTCTTGAGAGATGGATTAATCGCATATTCCATGATATGTAAAAAAATGATATTGTCAGGATATACTTTATTATAGGCAGACATAAATTATATATAGGAGTACTTCCACTGACATCTTTATAACTATCTAATAGTATATTAGAAAGTAAAAAAGACACGTACCTCGTAAGTTGAGATGAAACAATATTAGTTTATAGGGAAAGAAAATAGTATTCCTCTATATCTATAATACCTTATATTTTCATGAACCGTCACTCAGGGCCTGTGCCACGACTATCCCAAGATTTCCTCCCAAAGGCCAGGAGCTGGATACTAGCACTAAAGGAGGTATCTTACATCAGGGAGGTATATTCCAAGCACCTTTGCTCACACACACTCACAGACCTTGCACAAAAACTTGAAAAGGAAAAAAGTAATTAAAATTAAACCAAATTAAAAAAATAAAGTAAAGTACATAGTGGTAAAACCATTCTAGAATAAAATCACACAAATAACAAACAATACATGTGAAACACCAAGTCCTTGAAGCTCATATACAAAAACCACACATGAATGGTTTGAGGAGGTTAGTTGTCTAAAGCAGTAAGAGTATGCCTCATCCATATTCTCTCACTAAACACCACCTGGTCCTAGTCCTCCATGGAATCCATCGAAGCATCGGTTGTCTACACAACACATGAGACATTCAGGAAAAGCCTCTATAGGGGTGAGTAAAACAATACTCAATAGGGGAACCTGAAACCACAAAGGAAAACACAAGAGGGAATCCAAAAAGAATGTATAGTTAGCTCTACTTAGGTATATATCCCTACATATTCCATGATCATCCGTATATACAAGTCTTATCTACTAAGAAGTATAAGGTCCCAAACTTATAGCTAGTACCAAGATTCTCACAGAATGCTCAAATGTAACTCATGATATAGGAGTACATTCTCTAAGAGCATTCCATCCCAGATAGAACCAGTCTGATAGATACACTCCATGGGGTAAAAATATACCATTAATAATGGTACATCTAAGGTAACGTGCTCTATAAGGATCATTATACTAGGTCCAACTCTAGTTCCCATCAATAGAGGTCTAGATGTCATAGTCTTGCACTTCATGAAAGACTAAGGAAAACCATGTGAAGAGGACCTATCCTTATCACTATGGTCAAAGAGGGGAGGAATTTTCGAGTCCATCATATGATACCTCATTTTCTCCTATAATGAGTGGATTGTGCCTCAATTCGTCAAGGGAGAACATACTCATACCTAGGTATTGTTCGCATCAATTAGAGGGGACCACTCCTCATGATTGTGTTCTGCAGTTGACGGAGCTCCAACTCTTATAGAGGACCCAACCCTAGGGTAAGGGTATCTCATTCCATGTATAACCGAATGTGTTGATTGAAAAACCTACTGTTGCAATCACTAAACATCAATCACTACAATGGCCCTCATCGTCGATGAGTCCTTCAGGAAAGCCAGGTTAGCTAGACCTATTCAGTAGCTGAGTCATGAAGTATCACGGTGTAGCTGAGTCAAAAAGTCTCACTGGTAGCATAGTAATAGAGTCTCGCTCAGTAATTGAGTCATGAATTCTATCTTGGTAATTGAGTCAAAAACTCACACTCGATATATGAGTCCTGAAATCTTTCTCTATAGATGAGTCACAAAGTCTCTCTCGGTAGCTGAGTCACGAAGTCTCTCTCCATAGCAGAGTCACGAATTCTGTTTGGTAGATGAGTCACAAAATCTCGCTCAGTAACTCAGTCATGAAGAATTTCTACGTTTATGTGCAATGAATTCTCGCTTAGTCAAATTCAATGAAATTTTAAATAGATAATTTCATAAATATCGCTCCTTCATATGGGTCCCAACACCGTAAACGGTGTGTCAATCAAACGGACGGTCTGAGAGATACGTATTTTTTTTTAAACAGGGATCGGTTGCACCTGGGCCCAGTCTGACTAGTTCGTACCAACCTGATCAACCTAGCTCGGGGTCCCGGATGAACCGATCATATCCATATACCCCCTTGTCCTGGCCCATTGGGCCTCACTAGAACGTTTGAGGTTGGTCGTGAGTCCAGTCCAACCGGTCACAAAGTGACCCAATTCTATCCAGCTTGACCCGCACTCATGTTCTGACCTCTTTTTTCCCGCCTAGGCTGCCTCACAACCCATCATTATCATGTTGTCATGTACTGATAAAGTGGACCAGTTTGAAAAGAAAATTAGTCAGGCCGCTCAGGTGACCCGGTCCACTGGGATGGCTGGTTTAGCCTGGACTGGCTTAGCTATTCATCTCCCCCCTTGGTCAACATGCAATAAGCATGGGCGGGCCACTCCTACGATGCACGCCATGCTGGAGAAGCATCCTGCTAGCTGCCACAGTCGATGGGACACTTCCCTCTCTCTCCGCGGTGCACCCTGTGCATGCCGCCTCCTCCACTGTGGTTGCAGACTGCTTCTTCCCTTCACATGGTTTCTGGGGTGGCACCGCCACCTCAAGCACACCCAATGGTCGCCAGCCGCATCGTCCTACATGTGGTTCCTGCGATGGCACCGCCTTCTACCTGTGGCTGCTGCTACTCCGGTTGATCCTTTCATGGGCCACCAGTTCCGCTCTGGTGCTCTGATCGCGAATTTGTTTGTTCCCTCATGCCTATTGGGTTTCCCTCTTCCCATTGATGGCAATGTATCTACCCTATCTCCAAATCATAAATTAGACCATGATGAACACACACAGTGGAGGGGCTTGGGTCATGTTCATGTCTTTCCACACTCTCCGTATTAGATTTTTCAAACACGGGGTTTGGGATTAAGGTTCTAACAACAACGATTAATCTCAGCAAAAAAATCACAAGATAAACATCCTCCAGCATGAAAAAGTGATCTGAATATCAAGAAATTCATGGGCTGATCCGCATTCATACTTTGAAAATGAATATTGGGGAAGTTGAAATTCATAAACAAAAACCCCCACCTCACCTTTTTTCCTTCGCTGATGAAGAACATCTTCACATTTTCGTCGTTGTCGGTGATCATTGATCTCCAGTCCTAGTTCTGACCTCTAAAGGCATCACCACTCTTTCTCAATTTGTTGAAATTATTTATTCCTATATAATTCATCCAAAATGGTTATCCACCCGTGAAAAACATCCACACTCATTTGTAGAATTCAACATCCTTTCTCCTTGATCTTGGATCCCTACTAGTCCATTAAGTGGTGAATAAGATTTAGTGTTTTCTGTTTTGCTGAGTTGCCATCATTACGCTTTTTTAAAAATGAAAAAGAGTTTCTGTTACTTAATTATGGAGTGTCGTTACATGACCAAAATTTTTTAAAGTTCAATAAAATAAATGTAAATGTAAATTTATTTTTATTTTTTCCTAAAAATTATGAAATCTAAAATATTCTCTCGACCTAAGACGGTCGAAGTTAGGTCCATTCTAGGAGAACCCCACCATCCATAGTTCAACGGTTCCCTGATATTTTTTTATCAATGAATGAGATCAAAATATAGAAAAAACTACTATCATATTTATTTAAATGGAAAAAAGTTCAATATTCTATATCGGGCTCATCGGTCCTCCAAATTTGGTGTTGTCTGACCACCCAGTATCATAAAAATCCCTTTTAATTTTTGAAAAAAAAAATTCCCTAGAATTCTGGGACATTACATCCTATACCACATTAGACTTTTCATCCCCAAATAGAGAAATCATATACTCAAAGGAAGAAACTGAGCTCGTTAAGGGCCCCTACATAGGTTAGAAGCACGTGCCACAGTGAACCACTGAGATCAACAAATCTCATATCTATCTCTTGAAAGGTTAACATCGTGGATAAATGGGAAAATGTTTATTTATTTGTGACAATTGGGAAAATAACTAACCACTATGATCCATTTGTAACCATGGGGTCTAGAGGTTCACCTCCACACTAAGCTGAAACAGATACCAATAGGAGCCCACAGTCCACATCCACCATTGGATACACTGTGCTAAAGACTCCATAAGAGTTATGCATTCAAGGTTAAAGCTAAACATGAATGGGTATTCATAAACAAAATTGGGATGCCCACAAAAAAACATGGGGTCTTACTTGGACCCCTGTATACAACTACCTACATACACAAAACCTGTCAAAACAAGAACACTACCACAACCACTAGTGGAATCTCTGCTGAATATGGATGGTAAGAAACCATTAAATACATTGGAAACATCACGTGTTCTAACTCTTCCACCACAAAACTATCCAAAGTAGGACTCTTTGTAAGAGTCCATCCTGTGCTTCCCTGGTTTCCCTTTCACCATAATGAAAACCCCATCTTTTCTACTGTGGATATTTAACTTATTTTTTCTAATATGATCAATACATGTATAAATGGTAGTATTCCATACCAAGAATGAAATCCTAAGGCCTCAACTCCTGACTATGATATCCCAACTGGAATTCTCAACTAGAGGATTTTGGAAACACTATCAGCATTATTGTGTGATCAGTGGGTCTCCTCCCGAAATAGGATCTAAGAAAAAGTGTGAGGTCCACGGTAAAACTGGAACCTCAATGTCTTCGACAAGTCTCATGAAAAAAACAACGTCCAACACCTATGTATATTTATAAAGGCACCTGAAAGGAAAGTCATAGACCATAACTCAGATTTCGCATGTGGCTTCTTGTTCATGATCAAGGATCACATACAACTATCCTAACCCATGTCCACAAACTCCTCGAGCCAGGTGTGGACCACCTCCTACGGCTTGTCTCGCTCTTCTACCTCATCCACTGACTTACATAACTCGTTTCTACAAGCATTACCTCTACCAATGATTCTTTTCTTCTAGCATCCTATCAATGAAACAATGGGTCAGGAAATATCTAGTGAAATAACCCTGAACATTACAATCATAACACAACCTCTCCTATGGATGATCTTGTCTGTGGATCTGGTCCTGCGCCATAGAACAACATGTCTATGTCTGGGTATGGGTATTCCTTCTACGTAGTGATCCAATTGATAGTCTTCTACTAACTGCATAAGACACCTCTACCTAATGACCTCTACTATAGGTCACATCCATCTTCTCCACTTCCAGGAATCTCTCAAATACCAGAGCTCACTATAGTACCACATCATACATTAGAATGCAAAGGGGTATCACAATCGCGCTAATCTCCTAGAGTTTTCCATGCTCTATGTTTCAGGCCTTGAGGTAAGGGTCCCAAAATATATATTTGGAGTAGTGAGTAGGATCCGTGAATCTCACTATGTTCTCTACTACTATCAGGTTGGACTGTCGTAGTTGCAAATGATCCTGTATATGCATAGAGAATAAGATCTCCCAAAATAAATATGCTCTGAAGAGGTTCTCAAGGTGAACCCAAGTGAGGGTCACCTCCTCATTTGTTAGGGTGGTCAAACTACACCATATCTTCGAAGATCCCTATATAAGGGTCACGAATATGACCACCACCTATTCATGTAACATCCTCATTTAGTGGAAGACCTATGTAACTGACTTGAGCTAATCCTCAACTAACTGAGGATCTATCTCTCTTCAGAACCTCGGAGGTCACTACCTCTGGAACACGTGTAGAGCACTAAGCCTACATCCATCCTCATCCTGAACCGTTGGTAACAACAACTGATCAAGGGGGGGTGAATCACTTTTAAATCACCTGAAGGTAACATCTCATGATTAGTTCCTTGCATTGAAACCTCCACTCAAAAATATTTTCATCATTATCACACTGTAGATTAATATTTGGATTTTGTTGTGGGGGAATCCTGAAGTGAATCAAGATGATCCACGGTCAAAAGAGTATATCTAGAGAGCTGACTATAGAAGGACATGCAAATCACAAACATTCATACATGATGCATGTCCCCTTTAATTCCCTGCAAAAAGTTTTTTCATGTACCGAGTTGGAAAACAGGTAACTAGAGTCCAGGTGGATGGATTCGCCAGCCACTACACCAAAACATGAGTCCCTTTCCTGAAATTCGAACCAGAAACACATTGTACTATTGCTCAAAACAAAAAACAATAGACCCTCGGTCTTTGAGGCAGAACCTACCAACTCTGATACCAAGTTTTCACAACCCATCCCTTGGGGCCCATACCAAAACTACCCCAAGCCTACCTCCTAAAGCCTAGGGGATAGCGAATAGCACCGAAGGTGTTATCCTATAATTGGGAGGCATCTGCCAAGAACCTATGCTCACACACACTAATAACCCTAGCCCACATAACTGAAAAGGTAAACACTAAGTAAAAGATAACCATATTACAACAAAAAGATAGCACAGAGTGGTAAAATTGGGCTGGTATACAAGCCCCCCAAAAGAAAATAGTATAAGTGAAATCAAAAGTCCAAAATGTTCTCCCAATGAGAACCCCACCTGAAGGGTAGGAGGAGGGTAGTTTCCTGAATCCATTAGAGTACACCTCATCTGTCTGCTCTCACTACACACCACCACGTCCTGGTCCTCCCTAGACTCTATCGAAGCATCGGTTGTCTACACAAGACCCGAAACATGTGGGAAAAGCCTATACATGGGCAAGTAAAACAATACTCAGTAGGGGAAACTGAAACCACAAAGGAAAACAGATGAGGGAAACCATAAAGAAATGAATTGTCATATCTACACAGGTATATTCCCATACATATACGATTATCATCTATATATACTAATCTCATCCACTAAAAATCATAAGGTACCAACCTTATATCCAGTTATAGGATTCTCATAGAAGGATAAAACATAATTCATGATCTAGGAGTCCATTCTTGATGAGATTTCCATCCCTAATGGAACATGTCTGAGAGATACAATCTATTGGGTACAACTCTACCATTCTTAATGGTACGTCCAAGAGAACATGCTCCATAGAGAATAGTCTAATAGGTCCAACTCTATTTCCCAGAAGTAGATGTCCATACATCACGGTCATTTTCCCGATGTAAGACTAAAGAATCTCATGTGAAGAGGTCCACTCCTCTTCACTACACTCAAAAGAGGGAGCACTGCTCCAGTCCATCCTATGATACCTCAGTCACTTCTGTAAGGAGAGGCATGTGGATTAGTCCATCAAGGGAGAACTAAATCCTACCAAAGTATCATTCACATCATGTAGAGGGGATTTCTCCTCGTTTTGGTGTCCTATAGGTGAGGGAGACCCAACTTCTTTGGAGGACTCGCTCCCTTGATAAGGGCATGCCATGCTCGGTATAACCTTATGTGTTCATAGAAAAAACAACAGTTGCAAACACAGAACATTAACCCATGAAAAGGAACTCATCCCTGATGAGTCTTTCATGAATGCTAGATTACATAGACATATTCAGTAGTTGTGTCAAAAAGTATTGATGGGTAACTGAGTTACAAAATCACACTGGTAGCTGAGTCACAGAGTCTCGCTTGGTAGGTGAGTCATGAAGTCTCGCTCGGTAGCTGAGTCACGAAGTCTCACTTAGTAGCTTACTCACAAAGTCTCACTCGGTAGATGAGTCACAATGTCTCCCTCCACATTTGAGTCATGAATTCTTGCTCGGTAGATGAGTCAAAAAGTCTCAATCACTAGTTGAGTCACAAAGTCTCACTCGGTAGATGAGTCACGAAGTCTCACTCGGTAGATGAGTCACGAAGTCTCACTCAGTTGCTATGTCATGAATTATTGATTCTTAAACATCTATGAAATATTAATTAGAGTATTTTATAAGGATTGCCCTGTCACATGGGTCCCAATGTCATAGATGACATGTCAATCAGACGCACAGTCTGAGAGATACGTCCCTTTTTGTAAATAGGGGACAGTCGCATCAAGACCCAATATAACTTGGTCGAAGAGACCTGACCAACCTAGAGCGGGGTCCTGTATGACCCAACCATATCTTTCTAGACCATTTTCTTCACCCATTGGGCCTCACTGGACTCGGCCGAGGTTGGTCGTGGGTAAAGTCTGCCCGGTCACCCTGTGACCCAATTTTATCCGACCTAGCCTGCACTGCCGGTCCAGTATCGTTTTTCCTTCCCGGGCCACCCCATGGTCTGGATTTATCTCATCGACCCAGTCTACTAAAGAATACACATTTGAAAATAAAATTAGTCGGCCTGTACGGGCGGCCTGGACCGGCTCGGCTGGTCCAGATGGGGAGCGTGAGGACGATCAGCCCCTCCCCCACTTTGGCCGACACCCAGCCTGCATGGGAGGGATGCTCCTCCAACATGGAACCACACAGGGACTATGTCCACCCAGCCATCACGGCCGATAGGCCGCAACCCTCCACTATTGCGGCACACCCGTTGCATGCCCCCTCCTCCAGCATGACCGAATTTCAGAAGCCGCTTCTTCCGTACCTGCAGTGCCTGGGGTGGGACCGCCTCCTCCAGAGTGGCTGGTGGTCAACAGACAGTTTGTCCTATATGCGGCACCCGGGAGTGAACCGCCTCCTTCCTGTGGCTACCAGTCGATCACGCTGCCATGCCAGTTGTGCCACGCTTGCGGCACCTTCCAGGGGCCACCAATTATATTCCAGTGGTCTGATCTTCAATCTGTCTACACCCCCGACCCTCTCAGGTTTCATTTTTTTCAAGGAGGGCCACATATCTATCTTTCCACCACGTGAAAAATTCTTTTATGATGAACACTCACAGTAGATGGGCTGAGGGTTTGTTCATGTCTTTCTGTGGAATCCATGTCAGAGTTTTAAAATATGGGGTGTTTGGGATTGAGGTTTTAACAACAAATCTAATCCCTGAATAGAAATACCAAGATAAACACCCTCCCACAAGAATAAGTGATATGTGGAATAACTTTTTCATTGGTTGATCGGAATTCGTTGTTTGAAAATGACGAACGGGGAAAATGAAATTTATAAACAAGAACCCATACCTCAACTTGGTTCCTTTGCTGATGAAGAACATCGTTACATTGTTGTCATCATTGGCGAGCACTGATCTCTAGTCTCAGTTCTGACCTCCAAAGGCATCATCACCACTTCTCGATTCACTGGCATTTTTTTATCTACGCTTAATCTGAAACATTGACCCACCAATGAAAAACCTCAAGGAACCTTGTAGAATTCAATGTCCTTCCTCTTTGAGCTTTGATCCCCACTAATCCATTACGTGGAGAATACAGTTAAACATTTTCTGTTTCACTGAGTCATCAATGTTATTCTTTTTCATAAATGAAAAAGTGTTTCTATTGCATAATAATGGAGCGTCATTACATCACGATGACTTTTTTATGTTCAATAAAATAAAAGACATAAATTTATTTTATTTGTAAGTTTTCTTAAAAAGTCCGAAAACTAAATTTTTCTCCCAACCCATGCCAGTCAAAGTTAAGTCCATTCTAGGCAAATCCTGTCATCCTGAGTTCAACGGTTACCTTGGATTTTTGATCTAGGAACCAATTAAAAAGACATAAAAACCCACTCACATGTTTATTTAAATGAACTAAACAAAAGTTCACAATTCTATTCTGAGCTCACCGGGCCTTGAAATCATATGTCGTATGAGCACCTAGTATCGTAAAAATTCCATTTTACTTTTGAAAAAAAAATCCAGGGAATTATGGGACGTTACAAATATTGAGTTAGGATAAGGTAATGAGAAATACATACTCATATAAGCTAATGTTATCCATACCTACAAATAATGAGTAAATTGTATCTTCTCTTGAAGCAATGAATCTATTATATGCAATGATTTTTTCCAGTTCATGGAATCACACCTATAAAGTAAAGTATACATATAATGTATATTATGATATTCTTTCTAAAAAATTTGTTTGGTTATGAAAGTGTACAAATGATATATACTCAGAGATTTTATCAAATGAAAAATGTTACTCAAGGAGATGAGGTTGAAAATATTAGAATAGCCAGGTGGTGGAATTTTTGTAACCCCAGCAGAAAAATCCATGACTTAGTAGAAACATGATTTTGATCAAGTGAGATGATAACTAGTTTGGTCAGTAAGTTGGTTCTTGTGAATGTGGGATTGTTTTCATTGTGGGTTCCCTAATCCCAAGTATACTACTCTTTTCATTATTATACTGTGTATACAATTATATATACATGATGTTTTTTTATCATTACATTGTAGATATTTTTCATCATTTATTGGTAAGGTACATAGATTAGTTAAGTATGAAAAAGTTATAGTAGATCCTAGTACATAATGAGAACCCTAAGATACTATGACATTAATCTTAAACAATGGTCTTATGGTCAAGATACATCTTATTGACTATACATAGTAGATGTTTTTCCATTTGTTATTGGGGGAACATAAGCATTGAGACTTCTTCTCATGAAGTTCACACTTCATGATCTATAGTAGTGAGAGAATGAGGATAGACGCATCAATAAGAACACCACTTGTTTTAGGTGTCATTGGACATTCCTATCTACGAACATGTGTAATGGTTGCCTGACTTGTGACTATTACCAATGTGTGTTATTTGATCACGTACTTCAATGTGAGGAAAAACCATGATAATGAAACTGTGGTCAGGTATATTGAGTTGGGTGAGTCATTGGTGACATGACATTGGTTGAATAGTCAAGAAATGTTTTTTTCTTCCATGTTAATGAAGTTATATGTCTCAATACAAGTTTTTTAGGATGGTAATACCTTCATAAGACCATGTTCATTGAAATAAAGTGAAAATTCATCTAATAAGATCAATAAATAATAAATCATGAAATGGGATATGACACAGGTGTCCATCCAGATCTTTGAGATATTACAGACAAATAGATTATATTACACAATGCGTGTTCAAAGTTTGGTTATCTTTACTATGAAAATCATTAACTCTATAGTTCCTATGATGGGTTTCTAGATCCCACTCTTGGTCTTTGAATAGTATTCACTACTATTGAGATAAGGTCCTAAAGGGTGACAACCAATTGAGTATTCAAGAATCATTCATATTCTGTAGAATAAAATTTTTAGACATTACAGGCTCCACCATTGGGTTTGGGGATATTTCCCAAGGAGATAAGATCACCAAAGTAATAAAAAAATATATTATTCAAGTTAAGAATAATCAGAATTAATTTTTTTATTAAATGTATTAACACGTTTTTGAGTAAATTCATGAAAAATATTAATTGAATGGAAATATGTATTCACGGTTCATTTAATATTTTTTAGAATGGTTAGTCGAGTCAATGACTCAATTTTTATTATGTAATATATTTATTATATTACAAGAAAGTGATAATAATAATAAATGATATTTAGGGATCATTATAGTAGTGGTCATATCATTTTCATACAATGTTAGTTATTTGGGGGTCAGGGAGACAATACCATAAAATTTTCTATTGCCTTCTACATTGAAGAAGAGTGGAACATGCCATGTACTATTCATAGGCATTCTATCTATTCTTCTCTCTCCCATGTTTTAGAGAGAGAGGATTTGGATCCACGGAGTACATATTGAGATTCCTCTCTTGAATTTCAAGAAACGTTATGTTGTGATCGTAAGAGCATCAAAGTCACCATCAGAACTATGTTCTAGAACTCGGATTTTGACGATCAATTCTTTAATAGATTTTTGAAGCATGTGTTGATGATATAGTGGAATTCAGATTTAGATCTAAAAGGTAGTGATCACCAACGATAAGAAAACACCGAGCACCAATTTTGATATAAAATATGTATTTTATTGTTTTAATTGTGTGCATAATCTTCTTCACACGAGATCATCATCATTAAGCTTTCACCCAATCACCAATGACAATGAGTTCATGTCACTCGTCATTGAAATTTTTTAAAATCCAATATTCCAAGGCTTTTTCTTGTGTGCTCGGTGTCTTAGAAAATAACTAGTTTTTATGATATAACTATAATTAATGTAATATATAATGTTAAATACATTTTTTCTTTAACGATCATAAAAAAATAGTATTTTTACTCATGTGTATGTAGGACCTACTGTCTCCATTATAGGGAGTTTGGTTCATTTTTCACAACAATCATTCATGATTTTTTTAAGAGTATAATTTATGTAAACATATTTTAATAATTTCAATATTATTATTCTGTATATGTTTATATTGTGTCTCTTTTGACCATTATTGATAAAACAAAGTCATTGTTTTGACACATGAACAAAATGTGGTCCGAAACCCATGATGTAAACTTAATTTTCTAAGTAGTTGTATAAAACATTGTAATAAGTGAATTAAAAGTCATGATGAAAATGAAAAAGGTTCTGTAGAAATTAACTACTTAACATTGGTTTATTATTAAGAAATACAAAGACACATGTGTCAGGTTGGAATCATGGTATAACATCCCATATATTTATAGAATAATTCATTTTCATATATATTAATATTTATGAATAACATATTAATTTTACATTAAAAAAGACACTTTTTTCAATAGCTTACTCAAAGTGCAATAATGGATTTCCCCGAAATCTTGAATTGCACACAACATTGAGTTATACCGAAAGGTAATAGTATTATTTTTATTTTAAATGGTAGTTAACATCAAGTCATGGTATTTACGGGAATGAAAAAAATTACTAAAATATGATTATATATGTTTGGTGAATGTTTTTACATTTATCCAATAAATTTTAGAGACTTCAAATAAGAATGAATAAAATTTTAAGTATAAAACACTCTAATATTTTTAGAAGTTTGTTTTACTATTTTTTAATGTAAATCCCTTTTAAAATCTAGTTTTTTTTCACTTTAGAAGTTCAATTTGAAGAAAAACATCTTCTCTAGAATTGTTACATTAAAATTTACTTTGGTTTTCAATTTTGGTATTTTTATGATAAAATTCATTTTTTAATGAAAAGCGAAAAATACTTCATTTTAACTCAAACTGCCTTTTCATATAATTTATTTATATAATTAGATTTCTATTTTAATTGAATTTCATTTTCATTTGGATTTTTTTTCATTTAATCATATTTTGGTCATTTTTTTTAATTTCACATTGAAATTTTATATAAACAAATGTCAAACTTTTGATAGTTTTTACTTCTTAAAAACACGCTTCCTTGTTTTGACAACTGAAATTAATATTTAGTTAATTTCTAATGTTTCAATGTTTTGAATTTGGAAAAATGTATTTAGTATTTGGAATCAGTAGGCTCAAATTTTGTAAATATGTACCTTTTATTTCTATACATTATGAATAGTGACATCGATAAATATATTTATTTACCATGGTAATAGGGTAAATATGGTAAATAAGGGTAATAAAGTGATATTATAATAATGTTAAATGACTATAACAAGTGTCCCAATCCTATTGGATGAGTCGTAGGCGCTCAAAAAAATAATTAGGATGAACTTTTAGCCCACTAAATCCACTTCAGTGTGAAAATGACATGTTATAATAATTAATTTAAAGTAAGGAGAAATATAATATAAACATGAATCTTCATACTAAAATATTTTTTACATGGGGTTATAAGGGAGATATATTATACAATAGAGTCATTATAAATATAAAAATATTTCCTACATAATGGTATTTGTTTTATAATTTTTATAAATTAAATAATTAAAATTATTGATGAAACAATGATGATGAAGAGATTACTTTATTAATGAAAGATTAAAATAAATGATATTATAATTACTAAAATATATAGTATTTGACATAATTTATGTAAAAAATTAATTTTATAGGTTATTATGAAATATTAGGATTAATTAAATGTCTTTTTTAAGTAATAATGTTTTTACAACTTTAAACAAAAATCAATTTCTAAATAGTGTCAAAATTGACAAAAATGAGTTTTTAAAACAAATACTATTTCATTAAATGATATAAAAATCATAAAAATATAATATTTTCCCAAATGACTAATATAATATTAAGAATCACATTAATGATCCACTTGTGGTTTTATTGGCATTTTATAACAACTATAGTTACCATATATTTTCAAAACACAAGAAGGCATGGAAAGATTTAATGTTTTTAACTAAGGGTTAAAGCTAAAAGATAAGGTTAATTTTTTTACCTAAACATTTATACAAAAATTTTTTAGAGAGTATTGAGATCCATCCTAATATTTTATTTTAATTTACTCACTTTTTATTCATTAGAAACTGAATATAAATTTATAATAAAAAATATTTCTAGACTTTTCTAAATAGAGCATCCTCCCTCTTATACCAGGACACCACCTCCATCCACTTACTCACACCTATAAATCCCCTTGGATCGTAAAAACTCTACTAAAATAATTTTTGGACATACATAATTTCATACTAGAATCCCTACCTTAGTAAGATGTAATTTTAAGAAATCCTTTGGGCTCAAATGAGATGAAGTTACTCGATTTAGAGGTAACGTCTTCTCTTAAGAACCTTTATTTATTTTACTTATACACTTATTATTATCTTATTATTAGTTTATGACATAACAACACCAGTATAATAAATATAATAGTGTGTTGTTATATGAATTATTATAACTACACGTACACACAACTCCATCTAATGGATACAAACATATGGTTTCTGTGTACCATGAACTACTACCTCACGAAACGATGATTGTTCAATTTTATCCTACCACCTTTCATTGTGGACATTATGATGGAACTATATTTATATTTGTGATATATATTCTGTTTATATTGTCTCTATTATTCAATAATTTTTATTTATATCATACCTTTATTATTTTTATTTTGTGTAATTATGGTAATTTCATTTGAGGAAGTGTGGACTACCGCCCCCTCAAGTTATATAAATCATTCATTCCATACATGGAACTTAAAAAGGTTGGTGTTAATGAAACTATGTAACATATATAACATATATATTATACTATAATTATAATATACATATGTATCATTTATTTTTTCATTATTTTAATATGAAAAGGAAATGAAAGTAGTGTTCATGCGTATTTATAGACTACTTTCTCCATGAATGGTGCATTTCATTTTCTTATCTCCAAATGTTATGGATTATTAAAAATACATTTATATTTAGTATATATGATATCAAAATCCATGAATATTGTTATAGATAAAATTGATTTATGGCCACATTAACTATTCTCATCAAAATAAGTTTATTTTTTATTAAGTACGGAACATTGACAAAATGTTTGATATGAACTAAAATAATTAAACAATTTTTATAACATGGTAATAAGTGATATAAAATGAAAAATAAACTTGAATAAGGTTATCAAGAAAGTATATATTAACATTAGTTTATTATTAATGAATATAATAATTAAAAAAACAAGTCGAATTTGAGGTAAGGGACTTCATCTCAATCTTCTTTCACTAAGGAATATTTTTTTAATTTATGCCACATTATTTTATATGTATACTCAGAACAATGGATTTTATTTCATTCAATGGTTTTCGAAAGGAATATTTTTTCTTTGAAGTATTTTACTAAATGAAAAAAGGAATGTTTTTTAATGTGTGCGGTGATAACGACTTGTCCGCTGTCGTATCCATTATTACATATTTGGCTTCTGCTAGAAGCATTAGTTTTTTTAAAAGAAAAATAAATCAAATATTCATTTTTCATGTATTTTGGTATTGAAACTGTTTTTTTAAAGGAATTATTTTCTTAATAACTTGATTTTATATTTATTTATTACAAATGTGGAAATGTTATTGTTTCATTTATGTATGATTTGTGTGTATGAATATTTTGTGGTTATTGGGAATTATTTATGTATATGAGTGGTTTTGTGAAAAACCAAGGGCAGGTGAGCCTGAGATAACTCTAAAATTCCTTGGGTAACATGACAGAGTTAAATTTTATTATTTCTCATAACAGATTTAGGGAATATACTGTGATGGGTATTCCAAACGTAACCAGGAAGGTTACTCCCTAGGTTTCTTTCAAAGCTAAAATCTAAGTATGTTATAGTTGCCAAAAGTTACGTTATGATTTTTTATTTCTATGAGTTATTCATAAATCTTATGATTTCATGATTTATGTTAAAGGGAATATGTTTTATGATTGAAAATCACAACTTCATTTATTTTTTTGTATTCATGGACTAATGTTTTCCTTCCTTATTTTGTAACCCTTACTGAGTTTTTTATGCTCATCTCATGTTTTTGAAATGTATTTCACTGGGTAAATGAAAGGATAAGAAATAAAAATAATTCAAGGCAATTTTTATGAATAAAATAATTCCTGTTTTATTTAATGATTTTTATATTTTTGAAAAAATTAGATTGAGTAAAAGTGTCTACTTTTTAATATTTGAGTTGTTATGTCATATTTATGGAATAATTCTTTAAAAATCTAAACATGAAAATATCCTCAATGTTAATTCTTGACATAAATCAAGATTTAGTAATGTTTAAGGCTGGGGCCTTATAGTTGGTATGAGAGGTTGGTTTAGATAGCTTTAGGAGTTGGTATATTGTTAATAAAATATCCATAGTTGATTTTTACCTTATGGCCAAATTGAAATGAGATAGAATTTGAAGATTACCATATTTCTTCATATAAAATATGTCTATGTTTAGAATGGTTTTCTATAGAGGAAATAGGTCAGCTGTATTGGGAAGGAATATAGTGGAAAATGACCTACCCAATCGTTATCCTGAGAAGGTTGGAATTAGAATTGAATAGTTTGTTGTAGTGATGGTATAGTTGCCTCAGGCTATAAATAGTGGTGGTATTCATGCATGAGATCAACCAAATCAACCACAGAGGAATATTTATGTATTAGATCATTTCATGAGGCCACATCCTCCCTCATTCAGAGGATAATTTGACCCAATTCTAGCAGAAGGGTGGATTAAAGCACTAGAAAAGATTTTTGATGTCATGGAGTGTTGGGAAAATTAAATGGTTAGTATTTCTGTTTACCATTTTGAAGGTGAAGAAGATCAATGGTGGTTAATAGTTAAAAATAATAGGAACAATGGGGAGAACGATTCTCTGGATTAGGATGAATTCAGTGTTATGTTTCTTGAGAAATATTTTCATAAGGTGGTTCAACATAGGATAGAAAACAAATTCTTGGAATTTATTCAGGAAGATGACTCAGTGGCTATTTATTAAGAAATATTAACTCGATTGTAAAGGTATGCTCTAATTTTTTTTCCAAGGCCTTAATATTAAAATCAATCATTTTTACTCTAGATTAAATCCAATGTATTGAAGGAAATTTGGTTCTCATGAGTTGAATAATTATAAAAATATTTCTCAATAAGCAGAAAAGGTGGAAATGGAGTTTACTGATGATCAAGTGTACTTTGAAAAACAAAAATAAAATAGGTCAAGATGGTATGTGATAGGGAAGAATTCTTCAAAAAAAATCTGAAGGTAAGAAAATTAAGTTTACAGTTTGTGAAAATTGTGGAAAAAATGACACTGATGAATGCCATTTGAATTCTGGTAAGTGCTTCTGATGTGGTAAAATGGGTCATAAAACTTGTAATTGAACTGAAAAATAATAGGGTAGTGGTAAGACAAAATCTGATTTGCAGTTATTAAAATGTTTTAAGTGCAATGAAATGGGTCATTATGCAAATGAGTATCCAACAAAGAACATGAATGATAGGAAGCAGCCTGAGTACAAGTAGAAAGGGGTGGTGAAATCCATTATAACTACTTCAACAGATGTTGGTCCATCAAATAAAGTAGTTTCAGGTACATTGTTTGTTTATTCAGATTTTGACAATGTGTTGTTCAATTCATGGGTCTACACATTCGTTCATTTCTGATAAATTTTCTGGTAATTTGGGAATTATACCTCAAGAAATAAATCTAGAACTTATGGTAAAAACACCTAGGTGAAACATTGAGGCAAAAAGAATTTAAAAGAATCTTTTTATACTTATTTGTGGAAATAATTTACCTTCATACCTCATTGTTTTTTCTTCTAGTAGAGGTTGATGCTATTTTGGGTATGAATTGGATTTTCATTTATCATGATAAGATTCCCTATAAGACTGAAGAAGTTTGATTTCCGAAATAATTTTAATGTGTTTACAAGAATGAACCATTACCATTGATAACAAATTAGGAAGCTAAGAAACTATTGAAAAATGGAAATGAATTTTACCTTGCACACATTTTTGAAAACAAAAGAACTATTTAGATTAATTATGTGCTAGTGGTATATGAGTATCTTAATGTTTTTTATGATGGGTTTCCTAGTGTTATACATAATAGAGATGTTGAATTTATTATTGAATTAGTTCTTAATTCCAAACCAATTTCAAAACCCCCTTATCGAATGGATCAAATTGAACTTTTAGTGTTAAAGATGAAACTGTAGGAATTATTAGATAAAAGTTTAATTCAACTTAGCACATCACCTTAGGGTTCTCCTATGTTGTTTGTTAAAAATACATTTGGTTCAATGAGACACTGCATTGATTATAGATCCTTTAATAACATCATTATTAAGAACTAATATCCTTTGCCTCATATCAATGATTTGTTTGATCAGCTCTAGGGAGCTCAGTATTTTCCAAATATTGACTTGAGGTTGGGGATAATATCAGTTGAATGTGAAGGAAGGAGAAATTATGAAGACTCAATTTTGGACTAGATATGGCCATTATGAATTTTTAATAATTCCTTTTGGGTTAACCAATACACCTGTTGTATTAATGGATTTTATGAATAGAATATTATGTAAGTTCTTGGATAAGTGTTTATTGTGTTTATTTATGATATTTTGTTAAATTATAAAAGTAAATAGGAACATGAAAGTCATTTAATGGTGGTCTTGAAAACAATAATAGAATATTAATTGTATGAAAAATTAATAAAGAGTGAATTTTTGTTATAAAAAATTTCTTTTCTTGGTCACAATGTTTCTAAATATGGCATTATTGTTGATTCCTGTAAAATAAAATTTACTAATGATTTCCTAAGACCCATAAATAAAGCATAGATTTAGAGTTTTCTTGGTTTGGTGGGCTATTATAGAAGGTTTTTTAGAATTGTTTTCATGATTATATATACCACTAACTATGTTAACTCGCAAATGTGTTATGTTTATTTGGACAATGGAATCTGATTATTTTCTTCAGGAATTGAAAATAAGGTTGGTGAATGCAACAATTTTGTCATTACCTTCTAGGAATGGTGACTTTGTTATCTATAACGATTATTCACTGAAAGGACTTGGTTGTGTCCAAATGAAGAATGATAAGGTAATTTCTTATGCTTTATGTCATTTGAAAAATCATGAGTTAAATTATCCAACACATTATTTACAGTTAGATGTAATATTTTTTTTCTTTAAAAATTTGGAAGAATCATTTCTATGGTGTAAATTTTGAAATATATACTGATCAAATATGTTTTAAGAATATATTCACTAAAAAATAATTGAACATGAGATATAGGGGGTGGATAAAATTAACCAAGGATTATGATTGCATGATTCATTACCATCCAAGAAAGGTCAATAATGTAGTTGATGCTTTGGGTTGAAATATTTAAGTCTAAATTAACCATTATACAATTGGAATAAGAACAATTTGTAAATTATTTTATGAATTTTTTCTTAGAAGGTATTGGTGGAAAAAATTCCTCTGTTTTTTAGGTGTTAGTGAAATCACCTCAATCAGACGGAATTATGAATGTGATGAAAGAAGATAGTAAGTTATAGAAAAAGGTTTAATTGGTTCAGAAGGGTAAGTTACCTGAATCTAAAATTGATAAAGACTATGTTTTTAAATTTTTTAAGAGTATATGTGGGCCTTGTGATTCACAGTTGCATAAATATTTGTTATTTGAATCTCATAGCTCTCTGTTTTCATTTCATCATGGAAGTACTATGATGCACTGAAATCTTCAGTAGTATTACTAGTGGGATAGAATGAAAATAGATATTTCTAACTTTACTATGATGTGATTGACATTTCAATAGGTTAAAGTAGAAACCAATTTATTGAAAGGTATTACCCATTCATTACCAGTGCTATAGTGGAATTGGGAAAATATATCCATGGACTTCATTGCGTGATTACCAAAGACATCTCGAGGTAATAATGAAATCTGTGTTATTATTGATCGATTAACTAAATCTACTCATTTTCATCCTATTTGAGATAATATATATATAGATAACCTTTATCAGTTGTATATTAAAGAGATAGTTATGTTACATGGAGTTCCCCTCTATAATGTATCTGATTATGATCGCAGGTTGACTTCTATCTTTTGGAATGTCCTTCAAAAGTCATTGGGTACTGAATTAAATGTAAGTATGACATTGCATCCTCAATCATATAGGAATTCAAAATGAACAATTCAGACCTTGAAGGACATTCTACGTGCTTGTTTAATGTATTACTTGGGATGTTGGGACTATAATCCTTCTATGGTTGAGTTTTCTTATAATAATAATTTTCATTCTAGTATACAAAGGGAACCATTTGATTCATTAGATGGAAAGCGGTGTGAACTCCATCTTTTTTCGATGTAGTATGTGAAATAATGTAAATTGGACCATTATATGTAGAATAGATGGTAGAGAAAGTGCATCTGATTCAGAAGAACATGGGGATAACTCAGAGTAGGTAAAAAATTTATACAGATAACTGGCGGAAGGATCCTTCTTTCGAGGTAGGTTATCATGTCCTTTTCCAAGTTTCTCCATGAAAGAGTGTGATGTATTTTTGTAAGAAAGGGAATTTGATTCTACGATTCATTGGACCCTTTGAAATACTAGAGAAAGTTAGATCAGTTGTTTATTGAGTGGATTTACCTCCTAGTTTATCCTAGGTACATAATGTTTTTCATGATTCAATGTTGATAAAGTACATTTCGGATCCATCTCATTTTTTAGTATATATTTAGTTCAGTTGGAATATAATCTTTCATATGTGGAATATCTAGTAATGATTCATGATCGCTGAGAGAATATTTTGTGAAATAAGGTGATTTATCAAGTAATGGTTTTGTGAAAAAACTTAATGGATGAAGAGGCAACATGAGAAACCAAAAATTCTATGTGGTAGATATACCAACACTTATTTGATAAGTGAATAAAATTGAGAGGACGTAATTTCCAAAAGGGGGGAAGGACTAAACATCCCATGTATTTATAGAATAATATTTTTTTATATCTATTAAAATTTATGAACATGATATTAATTTTATATTAAAAAGGACACATTGTTTGATAGCATACTTGAAACACAACAACATGTTTCTCGGAAATGTTGTGTTGTACACAACATTGAGTTATACAAAAATATAATAATCATAATTTTATTTTAAATTATAGTTAAAACCTAGAGATTATACTAGTTTGAATGAATAGAAATAACTACATTATTATTATACATGTTTGGTAAATGTTTCACATTTATTCAATAAATTTTAGAGACTTAAAATCAGAATGAATACAATTTTAAGCATAAAATTCTCTAATATTTTTAAAAGGTCTTTTTAATTTTTTTTTACAAAAAAACATTTTTAAATCTATTTTTTTCACTTTTAGAATATAAAATTGTTAAGTAAACTTCTTCATTATAATTGGAACAACAAAATTTACTTTGGTTGAAATTTTGTTATTTTTATGATAAAATTCATTTTTAATGAATAGGGAAAAATACTACATTTTAACTCAAAACAACCATTTCATCTAATTTATTTATATAGTTATATTTTTTTAATTAAATTTAATGTTAAATTCTATTATTTTTTTAACATTTAATCCAATTTTGGTCATTGGAAGTAATTTCACACTGAATTTGGGCATAAACACATGTCAAACTTTTGATAGTTTTTTAATTCTTAAAAACCTGCTTCATCATTTTGAAATAAAGAATTAATTTTAAATTAATTACTAAAATTTCTTTGTTTTGAATTTGGAAAAATATTTTTAAAATTTGAAACCAGAAATTTCATTTTTATAAATAATTAACTTTTATTTGTGGACATTATGAATAGTTAATTCGGTAATTATAGTTATTTACCCTGGTAAAAGGGTAAATAAGGGTAACAAAATAAAATTATAATAATATAATACTACCCTAACATGTGTCGTAATCTTATTTTATGAGTCATGGATAACCCAAAAAATACTTTGGCATAACCTTCATCCTTTTGAATCCACTTGGGTGTGAAAATGACAAGTAATAAAAATTAATTTAAAGTAAATAGAAATATAATATGAACATGAATCTTATTACTAAAATAACTTTTACATGGGGTAACAAGAGTAATCTATGAGACAATAAATATTAATTATAAATATAAAAATATTTCATAAATCATAGTATTTTATTAATAATTTTTATACATTAAATAATTAAATTTATTTATGACACAATAATGATGTAGTGATTACATCATTAATGAATGATTAAAATAAATGCTATTATAAATACTAAAATAAATAGTATTTGACATAACTTATGTCAACCTCTAATTTTCTAGGTTATTATGACAAATTATTATTAATTAAATGTCTTTTTTGCAAAGCAATCATGTTGTTATGACTAACAAAAATCAATTCTCAAATAGTGACAAAATTGACACAAATGAGTTTTTAAAACAAATGCTATTTTATTAAATTATATAATAATCATAAAAATAAAAGCTTTAGAAACATTACTTATATAACACTAAAAATTTCATTAATGATCCACTTTTTGTTATATTTTAATTTTATAGTAACTATAGTTACCAAATATTATGAAAACACAAGAAGACACGGTAAGAGCTAATGTTACTAAACAAGGGTTAAGGCTAAAAGATAGTGTTACTTTTGTGACCTAAAAATGTCAAAAACATATTGGTTGATAGTATTTAGATCAATAATCATCTAGATTCAACTTAACTCACTTTGGATCTATTTGAAATGCATATTAATTGTATAATAAAATAATATTTCTATACTTTTCTAAATAGTTCATCCTCTTTCATATAAAAGGAAACCACCTATAAATAATTACTTACACATATCAAGCCCCTTGGATCATCTATTCTCTGATAAAAAAATCACACTATATCCATCCCTTCATCTTATAATCCTTACCATATGTAGAAGTCATTTTAAGATAGCATTTTGGATCAATTCAAAAGAAGTTGCCCGATTTTGAGGTAATGTCTTCTCTTAGTCACCTTTATTTATTTTATTTCTATACATATTATTATATTATTATTGTTTTATTAAATAACAAAACCAGTATCCAAAATATAATTGGATGTTTTTATGATAAGTATTAGTACTACACTTACACGCAACTCCATATAATGGATACAAACATATTGTTTCTATGTACAATGAACTACTGCCTCACAAAAAGATGAATGTTCAATTTTATCCTATCGCCTTTAATGGTGGCCATTTTGATGGAACTATATTTATATATGTGATATAAATTATTTTTTTATCTATTTTTTTGTAATTATTATTTAAATCATACCTTTTATCTTTTCATGTCTTGGGATTATGATAATTTCATTTGAGGAAGTGAGGACTACTGCCTCCTCAAGTAATATGATTGGTTCATGCCAAACAAGGAACATATAAAGGATGGGGTTAATGAAACTATGTTCCATATATAACATAAATATTATACTATATTTATAATATACATATGTATCATATAGTTTTTTATTCTTTTAATATGAAAAAGAAATGAATGTAGTGTTCATGCGTACGTACAACCAACCCTATCAATGAATAGTGAATTTCATTTTATTATCTAGAAATTTTATGGATTATTATAAATAAAAATATACTAGATATATATGATATATAAATCGTGAATAATTTTTTAGAGATAATGGATTTATGACCACATGAACAGTTCTCATGAAAAAAAGTTTATTTTTTTACTTAATTACCGAACATCGACAAATCTTTTGATATGAGCTAAAATAATTAAATAATTGTTATAACATAAGAATAAGTGAAATAAAATGAATAATAAACTTGAAAAATGTTCCCAATAAATTAGAAATTAACATAAGTCTTTTATTCAGGAATATAAAGAACGAACGAAACAATTCGAATTTGAGGTAATGGAGTAATCTCAATCTCATTTCATTGAAGCATATTTTGTTAATATAGGCCACATTATTTTATATCTATAATAAAAACATTTACTTTTATTTTATTCAATGGTTTTCCAAAGGAATATTTTTCCATGAAGCATTTTACTAAACAAAATTTGTTTTTACCTATGCGGCCGTAAAAACATCTCCACCATCATACACATTATTGGACATTTTGATTCCACTATAAGACATAGTTTTTTAAAATAAAAATAAACACCATATTCATTTTTCATGTACTTTCGTATTTAAAATTGTTTTGTGAATGGAATAAATATATTGATATCTTGATTTGATATTTAAATTTTGAAAATTTGGAAATGTTATTTTTACTTTATGCATGATTTATGTGTATGAATATGTTATGGTTTTTGGGAATTATTTATGTATATGGGTGGTTACATGAACAACTGAGGGTGGGTGATCCTGAGATAGTTCTCTAATTTATTGGGTAATGTGATAGAGTTGAATGTTAATGTTTCTCATAATAGATTTAGGGAATATACTGTGATGGGTATTCCAAACATAACCATGAAGGTTACGGCCTATGTAGCTATGAAAGATAAAATGTAGGTATGTTATGGATTCCATATGCTAAATTATGATTTATTATTTCTAGGATTTATTCATAAATATTATGATTTCATGATTTATGTAAAAGATCTTATGTCTTATGAGTGAAATATATGACTTTGTTGATTTGTATGTATTCATGGACTAATGTTTTCTTACTTTATTTTTTATCCCTTTCTGTTCATTTTATGCTCATCCCATATTTTTGAAAAGTTTTTCATTGTTTATAATTAATTGTAAGATAAAGAATGAACTCAAAAATATTTTTATCAAGAAAATAATAACTGTTTTATTTAAGGTATTTTTTATTTGTGAAAACATTGTATAGATTAGAAGAGTCTACTTTGTAATATTTGAGTTGTTATGTAATAGTTATGGCCTAATTCTATAAAACTCTAAACCTGAAAAGATCATCAATTTGAATTATAGACTAAACTCAAGATTAATTAATTTCCAAGGTTGGGGTCTTATAAATGGTAAGTTATTTCATCTCACTTTACATTCCCTTGAGACTTATTTGATGTTATGCACCAAGTTTATTTTATATTGAATATATACATCCTATTTAATTGTTTTATCATAAATCCCCATATTATAATAATATTATATGTTTCATTTAATGTTATTGTTTCATATTAATTATGATTCAAATTCTTCAAAGTTGTAATGGGACACTATGGAGTTTTTAAAGATTATTTTCCTCAATAATGTTCTAAATGACTATTTTTGAAATCTCACCTCCATTTGTGTCTGTTAACATTCTCGTGAAAAAATAACTTTATAGTAATTATTTTTCATTAAAAACATCCTTGAATATCCATATTCTCATAAAATTGATATAATTATTACATAAATCATTTTTCAATTTTACATACAAGGTTTAATGATAAATATATATTCTTTATTCAATATGGATATCAAATAAGGAATATTATTCATTACAATTTTTAGATATAAGTAATACTATTGATAGTTCGTGATGGTTTGGTAACATAATTTATATATCCCCATGATGCATCAACATGTTCTCATGAGACAAATACGTTGGTTAAATCATAATATTTTAAACAATCTAGTTATATTTATTGATAGTATAGTTCTTCAGGTTCCTCACACACCACATCCAATAATTTTAAATTTTCCAAATATATATTTTAGTAATTATTTTTCCATGAGACTATTTATTTTATATTATATATGGATATAGATAATAATTATTCTATAGATTAAATGGAATGTGTTTTCATTTTCTTACCTTTACATATTGATTATACCATATACAATTATTTAAATAGAATGTGTTATCAATTATTTACCTTTAAATGTAAATGTATTATCATTAATTAATTATTTCATCCACATTACAAACCCTTACTAAGGATTTTAAATCACCCTTATTTTGGTTCCTTTTCATATTTGATGAATAGTAATACCTTTAAAGATCTTCAAGGATGTTGATAATTTTATTATACTAGGACTTATTTTATTTTCCAAATGTATTATGATTGATATTTATGTATTATGGTTTTACAAGACTAATAAACTAATTAATCTGTTGGGATTTGATTACTTGTTATCATTCCAATGTAATAATGTAAGGGATCAACTACGATATTCTGGGGTCGAAGAATTTGAGTTTTTATCAAAGGATGTTTAACATAAACCATGGAAAATAGATTTAAAGAACATACATTAGAGAAAAACCATAAGATATAATTTGAGTATATGTATATATTAATATCCTGTAAATTTTGTAAGGTATAGAATATGTGGTTCTTCCAATAAATACATCCATGTAGAGATACTACATGTGGATGTAGTTATGGAACAAATATACCTAGGGGTAACAACTCCAACAAGGTGTGTCAGGACTAACTCATTTTATCATAGTACATGACAACATGCCTTACATCACACCTAGTTTGACACTCTCGGGGGATTCACTTAGGATAATCCAAATTTTTTTAAAAACCATTATGGATGATTTAAAGGTAATGATATTACCAAAGACACTATGTTTATGAGATTATCTATGCATAAACATTGATATTTAGGTTAAGTGTGACATGAATTTATAATTATACATTGTTTATAATTTAATGAGTTAATATAGTATAACCCATTTTTTATAAATGGTACCTAGAAGGAATAAGTGTATCAATAATCATGGAAAATTTTGATATTTCATTATTGAGGAAGCCAATACAAATAGTATTGGATCTGAGATTGTCATGGAAATATTGAAAAATATTAATCAGTTTATGACACATAATCTTTTTTAGATAAAGAATTATATTCTGTAATGAGATTCCCCAATTTTGGATCAATTCATTTAAACTGTGCCCCCATCATTTAGTGAGACGACTGAACCAATAGCGGAAGAGTAGTGCATTAATTTTTTGGATAAGATATTAATGGAATTGGGATGTGGTGAAAATGATTTGTTAACTTAAAGTGTATTGTCTTTATGGAGATATAGATTAATGTTGTTCATTGATCTAGAATACAATGGAGAAATAAGAAATAAAGATCAGAGAATGGAGAATTTCTTAAGACAAATTATTCAACAAATACTTCCCTCGTGAGAGAAAAACTAAGATGGGGGGAAATTTCTTCACATTAAGGAAAAAAAGAAGAGATTTTTTATATTATGGTGATACCATTACATGGATATAATGGTATTATATATATTTTATAAAAAAAATAAATTCATGATTGATAATTTCTTTGAAGTACTTAAGAAAAGCCTCTAAAGGTTACTGGTATCCAAAAAATATTCTTCATAGAATCATATAGTTTTATTTGATATCATGAAAAATAAATAATTATAAATGTCTAATAGAACCAAAGGTAAGAATGATAAGAATAAAAATGAATAAAAAATTAAAGATAATGGGAATTAGGGAAATCAAAATTCTCACTCATGTTATAACAATGGAAATAATCACACTAGTAAATGATTCAATGGATTGGGAGTTTTTTACAAGTATAGAGAAGTGGATCAATAGGAAAAAGAATAAAAAGGTAAGAGTTACAATTCTACTATTAATTTTTACAACTATATGGAGATGGGTAACTATGAAAATAAATACATAGAGAGTCAAGGGAACATACATCTGAAGAGGATAAGTGATCAAGGTCAGATATATGTTACTGACACAACCGATGTGGAATGATCAATGTGATTATCTATTTGGATCTAAGAAATATGTTGTAAAATTATTTTATTTATGATGTTATTATCATATGATTTAGGAAATATAGAAGGATTGTACTATATTAGTTTTTCATTATGGATTTGAGATTATATATTGAATGGTACCAGAAAAATTCATTGAGTAGAAACTTAACCTTTTTGAAAAAACATGGTTAAAGGAAATATAAGCCATAAAGTATTCCAAATGTTGATAAAATGTTGTTATGTTAAAGAGATGGTTGATTGGATATGTACTAACTACCTTGGAACTCATTAATTATTTTTCAAACAAGTGGTTCATGGTGTCATTGATAGAGTTTACAAATCATTTTTATTTATCAAATATATCCAATAACATGAATTTTACCTTAGAAATAAGTAATAATTCATGTTTCCAATAAATATTTGTATTAATTCATGTTAATACCATATTTCAATAGAATACAGGATGAAGGTATTCACATGTTTTGTATGTGACAATTAAAAAGCTAATTCTGGATTGATTGAAGGATAATGATATTTTAATTTTTTAAATTCAGCGACCTTACTTATAAATTGTTCGATGCAATATTTTTTAAATTTTTACCATTTATGAAATAGATTACATTTAACTATGGATGAGTTTTTAGAAATTGATATATTATATAACTATATGAACAACCCTTTTCTAATAGATAAACTAAAATAGTTCAATGTGTAATAAAAGGAAAATATTATAGAAACATATATTTACCTATATTCTGATAAATTCATATAATTATACAACTCTAGAAAAGGTTCTTGAAATAAAAAATTTTCCTACTACATTGTTAGTTGATGAATCAAATGGACCTTTAGATCATCGTAGATTTAAAGTTTCGAGGACCTTAAATTTCCATTGATCACTTACTTTCTTAGGAACAGTGACTATATATTTTTACTTTTTTCTTCCATGACCATGTTTTTATTTCCCACATATTTTCTACTACATGGGATCCTAGTTATGTGACCTTAATACTTCCATAACTATATTTTTAATAATATGTGTTATTGAACCTATTTAACATAAGGTATTTTAAACAATAGTATTTTAAAACATCAAAACCTTGACAACATAGATCATGTTTAAATTTTGAGGAAAATAATTAATTAATGGGTGGAGAATATAACTACCAAAAATTACAAAGTAATAACATTATATTCAATAACATGAATGAATCCATCAATGTAATCACTTTAGTGAAGTCCAAAATGAGTAACCTGAATAATAGGTAACACCCTTCATTAGGTTCTTTAGTTTTATTTCATTCTACACTCTTTAAATTATACTTATTCCAAGATTATACAAAATCATAGGTATCATAAATACACTCATTTGCTTTTATTTTAAGATTTTTAACTACACTTACACACACTACCATCTAATTGGTAACAAAATTACTATTCTTGTATATGCATAACTACCATCACATGAAATGAAGTTGTTCATTTTTCCTTTATCGTCTCTAATGACTAGAAATTATAATGGAAACATGGATAATATATGATATATAATATATTTATTATGTCTTTATTCTTCTTTAATTATTTTATAATACATACCTTTATAAATTTCATCACATGTAAATATGATAACATTGTTTGTGTAAGTGTGGAATACTACTTTCTCAAACATACTTAATTCATTTACTCTATGAATGGAATGTATGAATGAAATTTTTAATTAGGAAATGTGAAATAAATTAAATCTATATGATATCAATTACACAATTACCATTATTTAAGTATAATATATCTTTTTTTCCTTTTCGTACATCTCAAAAAAGTGATAATTTCCTTTATGGATGTGTGGACAATCGCCTCCTCGGCTCAATGTGAGTCCTTTTAAATCAAATTTATATGTTTAAATAAAATATTATTTATTATATAATTATCATTCTAGATTGATATAACGTTACTTACCAATTATCATTGAAAAGTGGTAACATTACTTATGTGTACACAACACCTATCGTCTCCATGATTTTATTGTTGGTTCATTTTTTATTAACATCATTCATGGTTGGTATTAAAAAATTATAATTGAGGTATATATATGATAATTATTATCTGTATTATTATTATTTATATATTTATATAATGACCTTTTTGACCCTAGTCGACCTAACAATGTCGATTTTTACACATAAACCCAATTTGGTCAAGAACACCTGACATAAACCTAATTGTTTACTTTATTATATAGAACATTTTATTAGTTTAAATAAAAGTATTAATGAAAATTAAAATGTTTATGAATAATATAAATAATTAAAATACTTTTATTATTCATGCATATAAAACACATGTGACAAGTCAGACTAATGTTAAGTGATTTCATCTCAATTTACATTCTATTAAGACTTGTTTGTTGTTATGCACCTAGTTTATTTTATGTAGTGTGTATACTAACCTTTGAAATTTTTTATAATGAATATTATTATTCTTATGACATTATATGTTTTATTTACTTTTATTATTTCATGGTAATATTGATATGAATGCATCAATGTGGTATGGGGTACTTTGGAAAGATTATTTTCCTCAACAATGTTCTTAATGATTATATTTTCAATCCCACATCCTTTGGTGATTGATAAAATTATCATGAAAATGTCACTTTATTATAATCATTTTCTATTATAAACTTCCTTGAATATCTATATTCTCATACAATGGATATTATTATTTCCTAAACCATATAAAATTTTTACACACAGTGTTTACATTGAATGTTTGTTTATTATCTCTAGAAATATTGATAAATTTTCATTCTTTATTCATATGGATATTTGATAAGGCATATTATTTATTTCAACTGTTCAATATAAATAATAATTTAGAATGTCATTATTTAGTGGGTCTTCAAATTTATATATCACATCGAGGCATCGAATTGTTCTCTTTAGAAAAATTAGTTATCCAAATCAGAATTTTTTAACGTCTCTTGTGAACGGTCTTGATAGTATAGGTTTCTAGATGAATCCAAAATTAAAGGACATGAACCAACTCATGTCGACCCAGAACCGGTTACCCGAGCTGGTCTACGACATGTCCATAAGGGCTTTCTTGATACCTATGGGCTAGAAACTAGTATCAACCATCAAAAATAAATATGTGGGAATGATTTTACATACAAGTGAATGAATAATACTCTAATAAAAAATAAAAAATGAAATTAATAATAGAAGAAGAGAGAAAATAAAATTGTACATACCTCTGTTTGACCCTATGACTCACCACTGGACTCAAACCAACATCACACTATGGAAAAAAATCCAACAAAGAAGAATCACCTAAAGTTGAAAAAAGATGAAATATAGGCTTGAGTATTAAAACATAGTAGGCTAGACTGATAAACTATTCAAAATTAAATTCCATTAAACTAAAAAGAAACGTCAATTTTCAATATTGAACTACAATATACTAATGTATTCATTACTACTAATTTTACTAAAAACAAAATACAACTGATTTCCCTTACTGATTTTTAAAACCATGTTTATTATATTAGTGGGTCTTTTAATGTTTTTAAAGGGAAGTCACACTTCCATTTTTTATTGAAATAATTATTATAAAACATTTTACATTAAAACTTTTTTCAAATTCTTTTAGAGGAAAAAATATCTCTTCCATGTAAACACTACACAAGAAATCACCACAATATTCAAATAACAAGGGAAAATAAAATATACATACAGGTATAGAATTCATTAATGAAAAAAACAAAGAGATAATGGACATAAGTGAACCCTATAGGTCAATAACTATCCAGAACATATATATATATGAGACCTCATTCATCGTAGCATGCGACATGCGATGAAATAAAAAATTCCCAAATACCCATCCATCATATCTCATGATAGACTGAGTGGCCCAGTTCCCATAGAAATAGACCTAAATATATATACACATACTTTGGGAAATTGGTTAGTATGTGAACTTCTAGTGCAACAATCAATCTTCAATAATTCTCCCAATATGTTAGGTTCCCATGTCTCATGTATATAATAGGCGAGAGGCAACTGATGCTAGCTAAGCATCCAATCAAAAATATATATAATAACTATTCAAAAAAATACATCACATTAATCCACCACAAGGAACAATCTCTTTCATTTGAACTATTCGAGCACATAGGATCCTCTCAGCGTGGGCATCCCAAATAATCAATAAAAACCAATACAAGAGAGTTATCCAATGACAGTTTTCATAATAAACACATTCACTATTTTCACAACGTTTTTAAATGGGGTATTAAGCATTCACAAAACAAAATTTTATCATACATGAAATCAATCCATAAAAATATTTTTAAACACACCATTCATCATTTCAATCCATTTAAAAAAAATCCTTAAAACATTCCCATCACACTTTAAAATCATGGCTATTTAAATAAAAATTTCAAACATTCTGTTCATCAGTAATACATGCCAAAACACCTTAAAACCCAATACTAATATCTTTATAAAGACCAAAATATCTTGAGAAACCATTATAAATAACCTAATATATTATTTTTCACATTGATAATACATTTAAAAATTCAAATCATGCATTTTATATCATAGATTACCCAGAAAATCCAATTGGGCCTCTAATAAAACACTTGGTGTGCGCTATCTACCAGACCAACTATAGTTATTACCAAACAAGGCATAAAACAGAATTTGAGAACCAAAAAATTAAACAAAGTATCAATTATTCAATTTTATTAATCAAATATTGTGAGAAAAAACAAACTAATGGATATTAAATTATAAAAGGAAGGTGAATATGAAATCTTATATCAAAGGATTGTTATGACAGAACTTTCTATCTTAAGTAGTAGCCCACTCACACACACACACACATCCACACACACACACAAATATATATATATATATCCTTAAACTGATGAATTTGTTTCCAACAACATTAGGTAACAATCAGAAATAATAAATATTTATTTCTAAATATCTATAATAAGGAACATGTGTTGGTTCCTTAGGAACCGATCCCAACTCCCTACAATAGATCCCATAAACTCAAAAACTCTATAAATTCCTAAAATAAAATGAATCCAAACAAATTAATAGAGATACGATTCAAATTCAAACTAAAAATTTATGAAACAAAAGTTAAATGAAAACCTTATTTTTAAAGTGAGATGTTCGAAACAAGCCTTTATATTTTCACACCTTGAATGTATTTACCAAAATAAATTCAAAAAAAATTCCAAACAATTTGAAATTTACTTTTTCAGAGGGATTTCCAAAAAGGGAATGTATTCCAATCATTAACCAAAAAACATCCCCAAGAACATTTTTAAACCACGTTAAAATGCGTAATACATAATTAAGTCCTAAATGGGATTTCAGACCAATTACAAACTAGCTATATTCTAAAAAATGACCAATATATTGCAATAGAACATAAATAATTTCATCAAGCCCATTTGGAACAATTTCACATAGTCAAAAACCAATATTTATATCAGAACCATTTTTATAAATATATAACAGCTTCAAACTATCACAACAATCTTAGTAGAGGTATCAAAGAGGTGCATAACACATTTATGAATTTATAAAAAATCATCAGGAATCAAAGGAAATTATTAGAAAAGGAAAATTATGGATACACCTACCTCAACCAAGTCTGATAAAAAAACTCTCAAAGACATAAGTTTACACCCTGATGAACAAATGACACCCCTAACATCCCTAAAAAATGAAAAAATGATACCCTAACGATTAGGGGGTTTCCATGATAAATTAAACCCACCAAAAGAAATCAAATAAATCTCACCAGAAGGGAATCTGGTCATATGAGAGAGGATTCCCTTTCATTGGAGGAGGTTGGTGTTCCATAAAAGGTGTCCCTCTAGAGATGAGGGTGGCTATAGGAGGACCACACACTAGATGGGAGACCACCGGGGAGGGGGTATGCACTAGAGAGGAGGTCTAAAGGGGTTGTGCCAGAAGGAGGGACGTCTGATTGAGGTATGCCAGATAGAGGAGAGGACGGAGGTAGGGGAGGTAGTGCAATATAGGAGGGATTAGGTAATAAGATGGAGATGTGTGCCATGGAAGGGGAGGGGATAGAGAAGGGGGTTCGACCCCCAATGGGGTTTCCCTAAAAAACAATTATATCAATAATAATAATAATACTAATATTATTATTATTAGTATTATTTTTGGTGTTATTAATCATCATCTTCATATTAATAATATTCATTTCATTATTAATAATAAAAAAATTAATAGCAATTTAATAATAATAATTTTTATAAAAATCTTAATAATATTATTTTTATCTATATAATTATAATAATATTATTATTTTTGGTTCAAACATTTAATTTATTTTATTTTTAGGAAATTAGTTTTTTAATGTATTGGGAAATTTCACAGTCACTTTAGTTAATCGCACAGTTACCACTAATTGTGATGTGATTGTAAAGTAGCCCAAATTCCACCCAAAATTATTGAAAAACAAAAAATTTAAACCAGCACTCAACCTAAACCAAAAAAAGAATATTCAATCCAAAAAAATTATAGAAAATAATAATTTTAGATTTTGAGGTGTTACAATTATCTCCATCACATAAACATTCTTCACCAAGAAAGTCACTAAGATATAAGTTTACCCAAACTGGATCCCATGCCCAAACACAACTGAGGAAAACTGTGAATCCAAAGATGATCTTACTCTCTAAAGGTTGCACCCAACTAATTCAAAAGGAAACTGATTCCCAATATTGTGGGGGAGAACATGAGGGGGTTCTCCCAACCATAATTACTCTACAAACTTTAGAACCTTTAAACCCAAATAATTACCCAAGGACTTAAACTAGACACCTACAATGATAAAACCCAGCAAATTGGTACTTCGATACAGGAGAACCAACACAAACCATTCTCCACATAAACCAAAAAACCCCCCAAAAAGTATGGGAACTAACGATATGAACTTCATCCAACTCCACAGACATGAGAAGAACCACACAAATTTGGAATTAGATTCCCAACCCTAGGTAAAATCCACAAAAAGAAATTTGATCCAAACAGCAGACCAAAACACACCTTTAAACATCGATATTTTGATACACATACATCTCCAAACAATAAAAAATGGAACCAAAAGTAAAACCAACCCATGTGAGGTCTAAGAATAACTTATGAAAAAATGAATAGCTATAAAATCCATATTCTAACAGTTATAAATACTTGGATAACAACATAAAAAATCCATCATAACCTTACAATGACATGATAAACATAAAATGGAAGGGAAAAATAATAAGAAAACCATAAATTTCACTATTACAAGATGAAAGATAAAGAATCATGTAATGGTCTCCCATATCCCTCATAACCGTGACTATGTGGGAGCTTCACACTGAGACCTGAGGTTTGTTCTCTAATAGCTGAAGCATCTCCTACTTCACAGTCAGATATTATTATCCCTCAGTCACAACTATTTTTCAAGAAACACATCATACAAGACTTCTCCCAGTGACCAAAATGGTTGCAACGAGTGAAAGACTTCAGAGGGATGTGACATGAGGCTTCAAATTCTCAAAAACCACACCATCGTTGGCACTATAGGAAGTGTTCTGATGAATTGGATTCCAAAATCAATGAATAAGACTACATAGAAATTATTTCCTTTTTCTTATACTTATATTTGTAGAGGGAGCCTTTACAAAACAAAAGTGGATCCTGATTGACAAGCACATGTGACCATACCCTAGGAACAATATCTTTAAATTGAATAGAATAAATTTTTAAAACCTATAACCCTTCCAAACATCCCACAAATCATCCAGTTTCCTCAGCTTTTCATTCTTAGGGATAAACCCTTGGATAATTATGTCCATGAAAATTTCCCAAGTAACCACAAATTTCAATGACAATGATACATCCCACCTCCATTGGTCCAAAATGGGATCCTCAAATGAACATAATATGGCACAAATGCTAACAACCTTGAGAGTTTCCAACAACCTGAAGGCACTTTATACTTCCTTGAAACCACATCACTGCCTCTAAAAGACCTCTAACACCTAGAAGGATAGGTAACACCCAAAAAGAACCAGAAACTAGGTATTAATCATCGGAAACCATAGGGATATTTCTTGGTGGCGTACACCAATCAACATGAGGAACACAGAACTGAAACATTCATCAAGAAAAAAAACAATTGAAAATAGCATCCCGAGCTAAGAGAACTGGCCTAGAATCCAAATAAATATAAAAACAACCAAAATAATTATCCCTAGTCCATTTTCTTTTAAATATTCACAACATCATTATCCCAAATCCATTTTCCAAATACAAAATCCACTTTTCACAAGCCAAAATCCACTCCTGATGGGAACCTCATTTTCCAAACCCTTTATGTTTCAAAAATCATTCATAGAATCCTATGAATCATCACATGTGTTTGCATCCATATCTATTTGAATATTTCTTGAAAAACTTCCCCAACACAATTTCTATATATACCCACACACATGTGATGCTCCATAAAGAATACCAAGTGTATCATCCTTCATTTCCTTATCAAATCCCATGAATTTACCAACATTACAACCCCAAGCAATCATAATTTTAGAACTAAATTTACCCAATGAAATAAATTTTTGAGAAAACCATACATTTAAAATCCCACATTCATTTTAAAAATCACACTTTCACTAAATTGAACAAATGGAATACAACTTAAAAAACAGCCAGAATGAAGAACTGGTAGTTATTATTAACCCAATGACATGACAGTGATCTATACACCAAGTAAACACCAACAACTAGGTGGAACTTAAATAGTGTACCCACACTCTACATGGGTCACTACACCATGCACAATCACAATGTTACACCAGATATCCTACATTTTCATTCCTTAATCACAAAAAAATCTCCAATCTTGGACTACCCTTTGAAACTCGAGGTTCAAAATGGGAAAGGGTTCATAACTCCCTTCTCGCACCTACCTCTAGAGACCTAGTAGTCTTAATATCTAACTACTGAACACCAAAAATAAAAAGGACCTCCTATGATACAATTTTTCCATGAACCCATCTAGGTCGTCCCAGAACCGATCAACCATGGTTGTTCTCGGAATTTCCCAATGGGCGTTCCTGATCCCCAAGGGGTGAAAACTAGTGTTGAGCATCAAAATTAAGTAGTTGGGAACAATTTGGACCACAAGTAGAAGAAAAATATTTTAATAAAAACTAATCAATGAAATAATAATCTCACAGTTGGGAGAAAACTAAATTTTACATATCTCCATATGACCCTAAGGGTCACCACCAACCTAAAATGGATGTCGCACTATGGAAATAGAATCTGAGTAAGAAGATACACCCAAAGCTAAAAACAACATAAACTATAGGTGTTAGTTTTAAAACTATGTAGTCTATCCCTATAATCTATTCCCAATGAACTTCCTTTAAGATAAAAGAAATATTCAATTCCATGTTTGAACTATAATAGATCAGAGTATGCATTTCTGCACATTTTACTAAAAATAAAATACAACTCATTGTAATTATTAATTTTCAAAACTAAGTTCATGATATTTGTGTGTTGTTAACATTTTTAAAAATGGAAGTGATCCTTTAATTTTTTTATTGAACAAAATATTTTAAAACAGTCAAACATTAAAATGTTTTTCATAGTCTTTTAGTTACCAACACATCTCTTTCAAGTAAACACTACACAATCATGAACAAGAATATTAATATAATATGGAACAAAAAAAATATACATTAAAGTGTCAAATTCATTGCTATAAACAACTAAGAGATAATAGACATAGGTGAACCCAATACATAAAGAATTATTTGGAACCTAAATATACATGATACCTCTACTTAGGTAGCATTACAAACATAGTGAAATAAAAAACACCCAAACACCCAGCTATCCTTACTCAAGATTGATCGTGGGGCCAATTACCATTTCAATAAACCCAAATATATATACAACTACTATGGGCCAATGGTCAATACTTAAACTATCAGTGTGAAAATCGTTCATAGATAATTCTCTAAGTATTTCAAGTTCCCATGCCTTATGTATATAATGGGGGTAAGCCAACTGATGCTATCCAAGCATCCAATCACAAATTTATATAACAATATTTGAAAAAATGCATCAACTCAAGCCACAACAAATAGAAAAATATTACCTTTCAACCATTTGAGAACATATGATCCTCTCTATAAAGTCCCCCCATGCAATCAATCACACCCAAGACATGATATTTATCTATGTAGGGTTTTTGTAATAAATACTCCCACTATTTTCAAAAAGATTCCAAACAGGCCTTGACGAATTCAAATTTTTTTGATCAAGCATGAAATCCATCCCTCAAAAGATTTGTAAACACACTATTCAAATTTTATAACCATTTATAAAATCACCTTAAAACACTTCCATCACACTTTCAAATCAATCTTATTTTTCCAAAAATGTAAAATGGTCTATTAAATGGAAATATATTCCAAAATACAAAAAAATACTCATATCTTTATAAAAAGAAAAACCACTTCAAAAACAGTTATGTAGAATCCAAACACATCATTTTCACATTGAAAATTCATTTAAAAAACCAAATCATTCATTTTATATCATAGATTAACCAAAAAATCCAACTGGGTATTTAATTAAACACTTGGTATTTTCTATCTACCAAAACAATTATATTTATCACAAAACAAGGCATAAAACACAATTTTTACTCCAAAAAATTAAAAAAAGGATAAAAAATTAATATTTATTAATTGAAGAGGGTTTGAAAATCATGAAACAAATGGATTTAAAATTAAAAAGGAAGGTGCATGGGAAATCCTACCTTAAAGGATGGACACGAAAAAATGTTCTAACTCAAGAAGCAGCATGATCGCATGCACAATCTTCCATATATATATATATGTATATGTATATATATCTTTAAACTGATTCACGTGTTCCCCATGACATGAGGGAAAACAACCAGAGAATATATGTATATTTATTTAAACATATTCATACTTGGGAATATGTGTGCATTCCATCGGTACCGATAAAAACTCCTTATAATAGATCCACGAGACTAGAAAACTCCATTAATCCCTAAAATAAAATGAATCCAAACAAAGCAATCAAGGTATGATTCAAAACCAAACAAACATCTAAAAAACAATGTTTATCGAAAATAATATTATTAATGTGATCATTTCAAAATGGGAATTTATGTTTTTCAGACCCCAAATTAATTTACAATAACCAATTAAAAATCCTTTTTTTACAAAAAATGTGAAACATCATTTTCACTTGGAATTTTCAAAAGGGAATTTAAACCATTAATTCCCTAAAACATGCCCCAAGATAAATTTAAAACCATGATAAAACACACTAAACATATGGAATTTCCTAACAGGATTTCAGACCACATACAAACCAACTATATTCTACCAAATAACCAATATATTTCAAAATAACATAAGGAATTTCATCACACACATTTTTCACAATTACCCATGGGAAGAAACTAGAATTTATATAAAAATCTATTTTTAGAAAAATCTAACAACTTCAGAATATCACGAAAACCTAAATATAGTTATCTGGGAGGTGTGTAGATAGTTTATGTATTTATCAAAAGCATCAAGAATCAAAATACATTATTTAGAAAGGAAAATTATGGATAAGAATACCTTATCCATGTGTGGACAGAATGAAACACTCAAATATGGATGATTACACCACGAATAACAAGTCACACCATCTAACATCCAAGAAAAATATACAAATCATACCCCAACCATTACAGTTTATCCAAGATGAATAAGGCCCCCAAAATAAATCCATGAAGTATCACAAATGGGTAAGTCCGTCACGTGAGAGAGGAATATCCACTGCCGAAGGAGGGTGGTGTTCCTGAGGAGGTGGCACGCTAGATGAAAGGTTGCTAGTGATGGGGCCACACACCAGCAAGGATGTTGGGAGGGGTTGCTTCAGAATGATGGTGTCGAATGGAGGTGTGTTAGATAGAGGAGAGGGCAGGTGAAGGGGAGGTGGTGCAATGGAGGAGAGAGCATAGAGGGGGGGGGGGACATTTTGTGGTGTTGAAGGGTAGAGAAGGGGGTGCGACCCCATTAGGGATTTCACTGAAAAACAATTACATCAATAATAATAGTAATAATAATTATAATAATACTAAATATAATTTTAATATTATTAATAAGAATCATTATATTAATAATATTCATTAATTTTTTTAATAATAACATTAAAAATAATTTAATAATAATAATATAAATATTAAAAACAATTTTAATTTTATTATTATTAATATCAACACATTAATATTATTATTATTATGGTGTAAACATTTACCTCATTTTGTTTTCATGAAATTTATTTATTTCATGTTTTGGGAAAATTCATGGTCACCTGGGTCGACCTCATGGTTACCTCTAATCATGTAATTCCTAAGAATTGGCCTAAAAACCAACCAAAATTAAAAAACATCAATCAATTTAAACCCACACTTATCCCTAACCTCAACGAGAATATCAAAATCCAAAAAATAGTAAATTAATTTTATTTTAAAGGTTGGGGTTTGAGATAAAATCCAATAATTATGCATTTTACTTATATATATCTTAGTTATTATCTATCAATGATATTTTTTCATTTCCATTATCTATGCACATATTTTAATCATTTTCGATTGATAAATGCAATGTTTTTTCTGTTTATTGCCGTCCCATATTGATTATTCTGTATCCAGATATTTTAATGGCATTTTTTATCAATTATTTACCCTTAGATGTTAATTTATTCTCATTAATTTATTCTTTATTCTTCATTACATACACTTACTGAGCTTTAGAGCTCACCATTATTGTGTTTCCTTTTCCTAGTTTATGAAGAGGAATCCTTTGAATGAGTATCAAGGATAAATTTTGTTTTCTTATAGTATGCCATATTTTATTTTCGAAATTTATTATGGTTCTCCTGTCTGTATTCCAGTTTCCAAGACTACTATATTAATCTTCCCTTCAAGATTTTATTCCTTTTAATCATTCTAATGTAATAAAGTAAGGCAATATCTATGGGCTTTTAGGGTCGGGGTGTTACATCAATGACATCAATAACTATGTACAATTATTCACACTTTATTTATATTCCCACAAATTATCTTTTATTTGGAAACATAGTGATATTTTTTTAATATTAATTTTGTACTTCCCCTTATCTCTTCTAAATAGTATATTTTATTTACCCTTTTATGATGTAGGTTCACAACAAAAGTATGTTCAAATATCCAACCATTAATTACTGAGGTAAATAGAAAATTGTGTTGCAAAAGTTCATTAAAGGGGGGATGTAAGAACCTTATATTTAAAAAGAATAAAATTGTTTTAAATATTAGAAATTGTACATAAAAATTACATAGATGATGTTACAAGAAAAAATGATTTTCTTCAATAGCTTGTGTTACACACAAGACCATGTTTTACTAAAAAAACAATATCCTATTAATGTTATTATTTAATATGATAGTTATTGTTGAAACATTGGAATGGTGGGTATGAATAATTTTATATATCTTATTAAAATATATAATTTATTTTTTTATTATTTATATGTTGATTAATAAAAAGTAGTCATCATTTAAAAGAAAAATAAATGTGTTTAAAAAAAGTATTTTTTTTTCTAAAAGATGGTTTAATTGTGCTTGGATCACATATCTTAAAATTATATTTTACCACTTTTAGATACAAATTCAAAAAATAAACTGAATTTTTGAAATATGAACATCAAAATTATATTATAGTGAATTTTTGGGGATTTTTTTGAAAAGTTTCATTATTTATGAATAGTTGAAAACAAAGAAATTTAATTGAAAATATCCTTTTGTCTATATGCTTTGTAATATTAAATTATATTTTAAATTTGGTTTAAAAGTTAAAATATTTCAAATATATGTACATTAATCCAAATTTTGTAATTTTAATCTATTTCTAGTTTAATTCTACTATAAAAACATTATAAACAATGGAACTTTTGAACTATAAAAGCCTGATTTCTAATCACGTCTACGAGATTTATTTTAAATAAAACTATACCACTTTTGTGACATGAAATTTTTAAAATAGATTCCATATTTTTAATCCGAATAATTTCTATAATATAGAAATGTAAACGTAATTTTTGGCCAAAATTATTATTAAAAACAGGTAAAATTAATTATAGTGATTAATGAAAAAATGAGCTCTCATAGTTGTTAAATAAAGAATACGTGTTTTAAAATGACCTAAACACATGTATAAACCCCATTTAAAGGTTATATTTACACCTTGATCACATTTGTCTCTATTTTTTGAGTTATATGGAAGAATATTATATTAAAGTTACCTATATAACAATTTAAATGAAGAAAAATACAAAAAATAAACCTTCCATGATTTTAATATCTATAATGCATAAGAATGAGGAAACCCATATTTTTCAGTTATACATATTATTTTGAAGGATAATTGAGTTTAAATCATCATAATAATTTATATTTACTCTTTATAGACGGATTAGTTTCTTAAAAGCCATATGAAATGCCAACATAGTAGTTATTTAGTTTCTAATTCACTAAACTAAATGTTACTAATTTTTTTAAAAGTGAAGTAAATTGAATGAATTTTTACCATATATTAATAATTAAATGAATATAATAGTTTCATATTATTCTAGTTTAATTATTTTTTAACAGATTAAACTAAATTAATAACGTCAAATTTGACAATTTTTTTTATTTTTTAATAAAGGATAATTATTTAACTAATTTAAAAACCAGTCCTGTCATGTTAAAAGAAATTTTATCAAATATAGATATTTTCATGATGAGATATAAATGTGATGGTTATAAATAATAGTATATATAAACATATTATACAAGTATGGAAAAAGGTAAACAAAATACCAAAATACTATCTATACAAGCATCGTGAGCACTTAGATCAGTACTCTTCTCCCCTCTTATAAATCAAGAATCCATAATAGGGATATTCCCTTTATAATGACCTTTAACCATGAGGTCTATCCGAGTACCAAATGTCATCCCTAAAGAGTTTAAGTAAAGCATTGAGGGACACCAATAAAATATTTCAGAAATAATCATCTAGTGAGTATGAAATGAAACATTGTGACAGTATAATACTGAAGTACTAAATAAATAACTATAAAACGATTCAGGATAGGGTTCATAGTGGGTCTCAGGGCAAACCAGACCTACTTCGGTCCAAATTGAAATGTCTATATACCCGTTTCATCAAACATTTACACTATGATACTAAGAAAGACCACATGAATATAACCAAGGCACCCATGAATACAAAAATATGGATGAAATGATGAACTCATAAGGATATACTAATGCATAGAAATTGAAAGATAAATGTGGCTAATGAGAATGTATGAGGGAAAAAAATTCAAAAAACAATCAAGAATAACTTATATTAATTTTCCCGATGAGTGAGTGTAAGGTATTACTATTAATTAATTCAAGTATCTCTCAGGGTGATATATAATTCTATCTACCCTATAACCCTATGAAAGGTATTTGTAATCATGAATCTAGGTAGAAATGAAGGAATAATATAATTATATCTTTTCTATGAGCCATTAAAAGGTATTTATACAAATCAGAGAATCTATCCAGCCATAATATAATTCCATAAGTCTCTTTGATATTGTGTAACATATCACCTCTCAAGAATCAAAGTATCTCTCAAAGTGTAACATCATTCATTTAACCTCTGATACCATCCAAGGTAATCCTAATATGGAGTCTAAGAAACTCTCATGGATCAATATATTCACCAATTAGATATGAACCAATCCAAAAAATATATATCAAAACTCATGTATCACAGAAGGAATACAATAATAAAAGATCAAGATCAGGTTTCATGGTCTTACCATTCACATATCATTTAGTTCATTAAATCCATAATATTTATAAATGATAGGCGATACACTACTAATTCTATTTAAAGATTACTAGGCACTCAAACCATAACTCATTAACATAAGTAATCAAATCATATAGAGGATATCATTCAAATTAACCTACAACATTAAGGGTATTTCCCAAAGATTCACATATTATAACATACCCCATTTAAAAATTTAAATATTCTATTAACAATTTTAATATAAAAGTAAATGATTTACAATACCATTTAATTAACAAGGTCACTTCACAATTCCAAAATTTAGTTAGAGAAAACTACATAGATGTTATAATATATACACATATTATAGATATTTTTTTAAAAGGGAACTCATTTTTTTAATGGGATTTATCTACCCTAATAATTTCTTTCTAGAACATCAATTGTTAGTGTCTACACCAACACACCCAAAGGGGCGGGTTCTTCAAAGGGAAATAATGATGGTCATAAGTTTTTATTCTAAACCACGTAAAGTGGTAGTTTAGGTTTAGTTATTCCACCCCAAACTATGTATATGAGTGATATAGAATTATTAAACAAGGTATAGAGAACCAATTTAAGATATATATTAACTTATGATAAAAGTACAGAAAGTATGGTGTGTTGAAAAATGATGAATATTTATAAACACATAGAATTTTAGGGAAAAGGTATTGACCACCAACTACATGCTTAGGATGAAACCCTTGTCTGATGTCTTCCTTTGATTCAATATATAATGATAAAAATTAGTGAAACTATACAAACACCCAAATAATAAGGCATATTACTTTGCGTAGAGATAAAATTATAGATGGCGAGTGAAACAAAAAAAAAGAGGTAATAGGAGTAATTCACTACCTTTTGGATTTTAACACATCCAATGGTGAAAATATCAGAACCATAATGAATTATATCTCCCTTAGATTAAGGTAAAAGGATTAAAGGACCTAAGAGTGTTCTCCTATTGAAATGAGGGAGGAAAAGGGGGTAAACCCATTTAATATTCAGATGTAAAAATTGTAAATTTTTCCCTTTTAAATGGATCACGGTTATGCTATATGGTTACAAACACCATATAAAAATTGTGTATACCTAAGTATAAATAAACCCACGTTTCAAATGGTTGGATTGCATATTTTACCATTTTTTTACAACAGTGTGGTTCTATTCTTTAAAGTATCCCACCTCACATAGTTTGAGTACGCGATTTGTTAAATTGTTCAATGACTATGAGGGTCTACCTACACCCCATAAACCAGTAAGACCTTTTTCTAGATCCCCTCACATGGTTTAAGAATATCATACTCCTATATAAAATATCAAATGATGTTGAGATTCATGGTTAATATTAACCTTGTTACAGCTATACAGCCAAGTTTTCTCCTTCAAAAAATGAGATTTCAAAGCCCATGGATCTGAAAATTTATATGGACTTCAAATAGAACTTTTAATATTTAAAACCTATCTAAAAATAGCCCTTAAATGTGTTCTAACTCACAAAATTATTTTCCTATTGTAGGATTTAGATTTGGTCCATCCACAAAAAAACTTATGTTCTGTGGGAAATTACATCCCTTTCGAAAAAAGGAAATTATAATCTTTATCCTAAAAATTATTTAGTTAAAGTTATGTTTAGATAAAGTGGTTGAAAATCTAGATCATTTGGTAAACATGTTTTAACAAATATGTCAAGAATATATTCACAAACTCTACCCTCCAACATTCAAAAATAATGTCTACTATTTTTGTATTAATTTCAAAACCCCAATAACCACATAACCACTCCTCTATTGGGTAGGCTCTCATTTGATTGGTTTTTCCATATCTAGTGCCTTTTCCTTCCCATTGTGAGCATCTTTCTATTTATTTGGAGATCATATACACTGATGGAGATTAATATATTATATTTATGTAAACATTTTATCATTAATATATATATAAATATATTATTAAATATATATATTTATTAATATAAATTTTATATTTTTTATATAAACATTTAATTAAAAATAGGTTGGATAAAACGTTTTCTATATAATATTTTTATATAAATAACATTTATTTGTTATCCTTAAATATACATACATATTTTTATATAATTAATATTTAAAAATATATAAATTTATATAATTTATATAAATAAAAGTAATCTGTGGGCCCCTTATCGTTGATTGTTTCATGCTTCTAAAGGTGTTGTTTATTAGAAATTCTAGTTAACAATTATAAATTGCTCCACTATATCAATACATTTTTTGTCACTGGTAATGGTTATCACTTAGTAAACATTTATATTTGATATTGAAACTTATGTTATCTATATTTGACACACGAAATTTTAATATAATAATTAACTATCAATGTACCAGAATAGTTATATTTTACATTTATAACTTTCCACAATGATTATGCATGAAGTGTGTGTATATTACAATGTCTGTACTTTTTTAAGACTAAAACAAATTTTTAATGATATTGATGTTTACTGGGATTTATAAATTGAATATCTAAAATTGACGTGGTGTATAATTGTTATGTTTTATAATTTTTATTGAAAATGTTGAGGTCACAATGATATCCATCTAATTTTGAATGAAAAATAAATTTTATTCATGTAGAAGTTTTTCAATATAAATATTAATAAAATATTATAGATTCATTTATAAGAATAAGGTAAAGATATATTTTGAAAAAATATTACAATGAAATTTTTTTGTGATCATCTTAAATTTTTACCATGATCAATAAAATAGAAATCTTGGAAAATAACATTTGATGGGAATGGAGAAGAAGGAACAATACCTTATTTATTAATAGTTAATGAATTTATTAATAATGTAAAGTATATTTTCACTATTTGTTGTAAAATGTTTTTGAAAACCCATTTGATAATATCTGGGAAAATATATCATTTTTATTCAAATTAATGTATTATAATTTTTTATGTTATATAATTTAATGTTTTCTTTCTTATAAAAAAAATTAGATTCTATTATTGGTATGTAACTAAATGAAACATGAAAAATAATACATGACATAAAATGTTGGATATAAATGATAATTATGTGGATAATGATATATGTGGTACTCATAAAGGAGGTTGGGGAAAATTTTCTTCCTACACGAGATCACATTATCTCAAGGAAATAGATACATATTTTTCAAATGTGAAAAATAGTGTAATAGTTCTAGAGAGATAATAAAACTATGTCAAAAATATTTTCCCATTGAATGGAATATAATTAATGTAATTAAAAAATAACTTTTATTTGATAATTTAACATTAAATGTCTATGGATAAAAAATTTATTTTCTAAAAAAATGAAATACAAAATAACAGAGTATTATTAGTTTTAAATATGTATCTAGAAATAATATACACCTTGTCAATTCTCATATACTATAATAAAATTATATCATATTATATAAATTATTTATTTTCATCCCAACTTAATTATTGTATATAATGAGTAGTATGTTGTTTCACTTAGGGAGAGAGATCTACCTATGTGGCTAGATACATTGTATATCGATATACCTCATAAAACAGTTTATGAATATTTTGAAACGGTATATCAAACATATATGTCCCCCAATTTTTTGTATGATAGAGTTTTATATTATTTATGAATCCATTTAATTATTCATTTAATATTTATCTAATGTGGATAAATCATGTCATATCAGGTGTCTAAAGGGTGATGGAAGTTTGATAATATATGTTATTATAATTACAATCATATATTGGAAGAAGGATATCCGCTATGGTTTATATAATTGTACAATGTAAGATCTATTTTTGAAATTCATGATGAAATTACTCCAAATTTTTAAGTCATCAAGGGCTAAAATTTTGAATAAATATAAATAATTTAGAATTAATATGGTTGTTTTAGAACCTTATCTTTATGGAGTTATTTTAAAATTGAAAAATGATTTCTAGATGATTTTGATGGTTAGAAAGAGGAAAAAATTTACAAGTATTATGTTATATTGGATATGTAGTTAAGAACAATATATTCGATACAAAATTATAGGGTAACCATTTTATAATTAAAAAGTGTATAATATATTTATTTAAAAAGTGATGAAATTATTTAGTATCATGGTAATATTTATAGTATATATGATTTTTTTCATATGCTGAAATCATCAAAAAAAAATTTGATTATAGAACATTATTGGTAACAATATTTTGATTCAATTGTTTTGATAATAGAATAGAAATTAAATTAATTAATTTTTATTCATAAAATTTACTTTTAGTCATGTACAAAATGGATTTTTCACCAACTGATGCTTCCAATCTAAAGGAACAACATTTCAATGATCTCAAAAATGTGTAATTGTATAAAGATAAGCAACATGATAAATTTTATGAACAAACTAAAGGTGATAAACACAATATAGATACAAAAGTGTGAAAATGTTATAAGAATAAAAAGGATAATATATCACCACATGATGGAATTAATGAAAATTATTAATTTGATAAGTCATGGTGATAGATGTGTGGTTATATTAAATATTGGTGGTCTACCTTTTGACCCCAGTAAATCAATTTTCATTATATACCCTATCATTTGTAATCAAATGAAAATGATAATTGATATACATAAATGGAATAGTGTAGTTCATTTAAGGAAGAAAGCGTTTTGGAATATAATTTGGTATCATTTTAATATACACTAAAATTTTTTATTAAAAAAATAATGAATTATTTATTTAGTTGTTATTTTACATTATATAGTACGTTTATATTAGAATAATATGGGATAAAATACATAATAATAGTTTCTAAAAAGTTACATATATCATTTTAAATGAATCACTGCTATAAATCAGTCCTTCAACAACACTAGTAAAAGGCCTTTATCAGTGTTATAAAAGAATTGGCAATGTAAGTGATGTTAAGGGGGGGGGGGGTCTTTAATAGTTCTAGTAACAAGAACTGATAAATTCCACCTTTAACAGTGTTAAAAAAAGTTTTTTAAAAAGGGGTCTTTTATTAGTAATTTCTTTAGCACTGTTAATGGATGCATGTATCAATGCTTTTTTAGTGCTCTTAAAGGCCCCCTTGAACAATGCTAAAAGGATTTATAAAGGCACCACAAATAAAGGGTATAAATTGTTTTATAAACCCCACCAACCACCCCCTTAATTAGCACTTCTACCCCTATCAACGCTTCCTCTACCCCTTTATCAGTACCTTGATAATCCACCATGTCTTGTATGCCCCTACCTCCTGTGATTTTTGACCATAATACCTGTATCATGTACACTATCTCCTTTTCCACTCCCCCATACTATTTTGATTTATATTTCATGATATATCTATATATTTATACATATTTGTTACATTTTTTGTCTATAAATAAATAAATATATATATGTGTTTGTATATTAATTAATATATTTTATTTGTAATTTTTTTAATTATTTATTTATAAAATTAAATATTTATTTATTAATATATAAAAAATAAATATATATTTTTATATATAAGATTATAAATGATAAGAAATTATGAAAAAAGATAAAATTTCAAATCCATAATATCAATAGGAATCCAATCCTTGGGAATAAATATTGTACCCACTGAAAAATAGAAAAAAGACCCCATTCAATGAGAATGAAAATCCATCAAATGTTAAAAAATTAGGGTACCCCAACTAAAAACTCAGTTTTAGAGGAATTATGGGCTTTTTAATGATAATAAATTTTACTGAGGGTTTACCCTTAGTGAATAGTGTATAGATCATCGTAAGAATTTATTTTGATATGCAGTAGAGCCCAAATGGACACTCAGATAAAAAATTATGGTCGTTTAAGGATTGAGTTATGTTTTGAAATAAATTTAGATCATTTATTAGTTTTATTATTTTTATTATCATCAAATTGTTATTAAAGGACTATTACAGTATAAGAATTAGAAAATTATTAATTAAAAAATTAATTACATTATAAGAAATTTTCACTAAATATCATATATATATATATATATTGTCTAAATGAATATTTAGGCTTATCAAAATCAATTTTTTTAAATATATTATATTTATATCAATATCAATATATTTATATTTTATTATAATATTTGTAATGATATATATATATATATATTCGAAATATACCCTTTATCTTTGCTAGTAATAAATCATTGATAAAGTTAGGCCTTTATCATTGCTTCTAAAAACACTAATAAATACCCTCTATAAGTTCTTTTTTAGAAGCGCTAATAAAGTCCCCGTTTATTAGGACTTTTTAGGGCCATTATAGAACCTCTTTAATAGTTATAAAAAGCATATTAATTACCCCTTTTAACAGTGGTTTTTCTAGCACTATCAAAGTGGTATTTTGATAGAAATTTTAGCTAGGGATTTTAAAACCCTAGAACTGGTTAAACCCATTTTTGTATTAGTAACTCTTACCATAAGAAATAAATTGGATTTTAAGGCATATATCACACCCCACCAAACAAATTTATTTTAAAACATAATAAACCACAAAACATGGGATGTTACCATTTCCCATTGTAGTGAAGATTCATTTGAACTATATTGTAGTATATTATAACTCATTTTAATTTAAATGTATAAATTTATTTTTTGATAAATGTTAATTTATAAAATATAAACAGTGTTATAAAAATAAAGTTTTTTAACAAAATCACAATGCCCCTACTTTAAAGTAGAGATGGAGTACACTATAATATAATAAATGGTATATTATCTAAATTTAAAGTAAAAGTTTTATGTCATATAGACCAATAATATAGTAATGATTTTGGTATTTATATGAATATCGATCCATTAGGATCTCTATATACATCATTCCCACAACATGTGTTATAATTGAAATCTAGGGAGAATGAAAATGAAAAAATAGTATATAAAAAAATAAAAATTTAAAAAATCATGTAAAAAATTAATAAAAATATATATTTATTAAATATATTAATACCTAATAATTAATACTAATGTTTTATTTGTTTTAGCTGATTTACATACAATATGATTCTACAAGGACATTCTCGTTTGATCTTGGATATTTACTTGATTCTCATCATGGATTATTTCCATCAGGACTGGGAGTTTTCTTTCAAGAATGATCAACCCTTAATCCCAGGTAATGGTTCATTGAATCCAGTAGACCTCCCGACTCTAAGATAGAAGGGGGTTTATTTTTTCGAAGCACTTTATTTCTCCACTAATCTAAGAAAAATATGTACATCCCGATCATCTAATATTAGTATAATAGAAAATGGCGGTTTCTCTATTGTTGAGAATCCTAAGGCTATAAAACAACATATTTATCTTTGTATGTTTTCAATTCTTGGCTGCACTATTTATTATAAGGGGGATAAACCATGGTCTTACCTTGATCTTAAAAGTAGGATCTCTTATTGTTGGGGCTTTAGTAATTGGAAATTAATTCTTATTAGGAGGGGATTCTTTCACATAATCCTTCAATCGGTGGATGATTTTAATAGAGTTTTAGACTTTGGAAGTCTACATATTAAACATGAAACATTGATACTAACTGAATGGGATGTTAATTTCAATCCCTCCAAGATTAAATAAACCAATTATAAGATTTATATTAAATTACATGGATTTAATTGGATGTATTGGCATCCTAATATTCTTAATGACATTGCCTCATGCATTGGCACCCTTATTAGAATGTATTAGAAAAAATTGGAGGGGTATCTAGGATCTCTTTCAAGAATCTTTTTTGATGTTAATATGGAAATCAAAATACCAGATAGTATCACCTCTATTACTAATGGTAATAAGATTGATGTTAAAGTGGAGTATGAACTGGTTCCCCTTTTTTGTGAGGTCTGCAAAATTATTTGCCACTCTATTGTTAATTTTCAGATGCTTAAAAAATGTGAATGAGGCACCTGTGGACAAGAATTGGAAAGAAGGTAACCGGTATGGAAATAACATGAAGTTATTTGTGGAAAAGGAGGATCCTTAAAAGGGTATACCTAGCCCTTCCAAAGTTACAGTTCCTAATAGGAAATCCTAGGCAGATATTGCTGAAGATGTTGAACAAGGTATGATTCACGATCTGCCTAGTCCTCCTGCTTGGATTGGTTATGAATCCTTGGAAAAGGAGTTGGATGATATTTTTTTGAGATAGGACTTGGAGGATAGTATTTATTATCTTTTGGTTTATATACAAGAAAACGATCAATATCTCCTAGATGACAATTCTCCAATCATTACAGATTCTCCTTTTATTTCCATTGCACCAATCACCACTCTAGATTAGGTTTTAGAGGATTCATCCATGGGTGTCACTACTATTCAAGAGATCTTAATTGAAGCTCCTGCTTTATCTAATATAGGCTCTGCATTACAAGAAGTGTTGATTGGTGTTCTTTCTTTATACAGTATAGTTTTTGCAATGCAGGAAGTGATGATGAGGCTCATGTTTCAAATATTCATAATATTGAAGTACAATAAACTGATACCAAGGCTGCTATTTCATCCAATGGAGTCTTTGCATTATAAGAAGTGGGGATTGATGTTCATGCTTCATCCAAAACAATTTCTAAAATACAGGAAGTGATGATTGAGGCTCATGTTTCAACTGTTGATACCGTTGAAGTACAAGCTGCTGAGACCATAGCTCTTGACTCATCCAGGGGTGATGCAGATTTAAAAAATATAGGGGCTCCTGATCCATCCAGTGGTCTGGTTGAATTTCTTGATGTCGGTCCCTTGAATCAAATTTGAAAAGGAAAAATAAGTATCTCGAATATTAACGATCTCTTACTAGGGGAATCCATTCTTAAGGGAATGGTTGGAAGGCCTCCTTTATCAGAAAAACAAAAAACTACAGGGGTCAAAAAAGGGGGACGTCATCTGGGTCATATATTTAAATTAAGTTTATGTTCTATACTTCCATGATAATGGAAAATCATGAAACTATGAGGTCCCTTAGGCTCTTCATTAAAATACATGTGCCTCTTTTTATTGGTCTATATGAGCCTAAAATTGTTTTGTCTCCTTCTATTTCTAATTTTAAAAAGATGGGGTTTTATCTTAGGAATTTTCACAATAGGAAATTAGAGGTTAAGAGATCAAGGGTTCTGTATCATTGTTCATTAACTGATATTTCTCTTCATTCTAATAGTGAACAACATTTCACTTTTTCTTTCAATTTTCTTGGGTTTTATCATTTATGATCTTCTATTTATGCCCATAATCGATATAAGGATCAAAGGAACTTATGGATGGAAATTAGATCTCTTAAAACTATCATCTCTGGACCGTGGATCATTCATGGAGACGTCAATGATATCATGTTCTCTGATGAGAAAATTGGATCCTTGAATAAATTCATCTATTCCAGAGACTTTAAATCTTTCATTGATGATAATGGGTTGATTGAAGTTAAACTTTTTAGGGATATGTACACTCAGTTTAATAAATATTTTGATAGAGTTGTTGCAAGTTTAATTGATAGGGATTTTTTTAATGAAGCTTGTCTTGATTTCTGGGGATCTATTTCCAGAATGACCCTCTCTATAATTAATTCTAATCATAATCCCATTTTGGATGATCTTGTGGGTAAGGATCCTAATCACCCGCTGCCTTTTATATTTAATAAATATTGGTTGAATAGTCATGAATGAAAAACAATTGTTGAACAGAGATGCAATTCTTGGAATCGTAGATAGAATGACTTGGATTGTGTTATCAAGCTCAAAATTATTAATATAACTCTGAAGTTATGGAGTAAATATCATTTTAGTTATCTGGACTCAGAAATTTTTTCTCTTGTGGAATCTCTTCAACACATGAAGGAGTAGAACTCTTCTAATGATTTATCTTATGATGTTCTGGGGGAGTCTCATCTTGTTTCCAAACCTAATAACTTGTTAAATTTCAATTATTATTTCTAATGAAATTTTTTAGGGTGATTTGGCTAAGAGATGGTGATAAAAATTTGAAAATTTGTAACTCCTTGTAGAGAATAAGGAAGTTTTTGAGGCCTATATCCTTAATCAGAAATAAGAATACTATTTTTGAAAATAGGAATGATCTTTATGAGAATTTTTTTACTTAATTTAAATATATCTTAAATGGTCAAGTCCCTCATACTGATCCTATGGTGGGTATTATTACAAATCTAGTTAACCAAGTGGATAATTCAATTCTTACCTCTATTCCCTTGGACATTGAAATCAAGGAAGTGGTCATTAGTTTAATTCCTGACAGCTCTCCTGGTCCTGATGGTTTTGACATTTTTTTCTTCCAAATTTACTGGGATATTATTCAAGTTTATTTTTACAGGTTGGTTTCTCAGTTTTTTAATGGTGGTTCTCTTCCTCAATGGCTGAATGCTCAGTTCCATGCTCTCATTGAAAAGGTGGAAAATGCCAATGAGATTCACCATTTTAGGATAGATTCTATGGTTAACACAATATTTAAAATTATTTCCAATATATTTTATATGAGGTTATCTTCTATTTCTATTAATATTGTTTCTCCTAATTAGTTTGGTTTCATAAAAGGTAGGTCTATTAAGGATTCCCTCATTTCTACTTCAATGTGTGTCAACCTTCTTAATAAATCCTCAAGGGGTTGAAATATTTCTCTCAAACATGATGTCAGGAAATCTTTGGATACTATAAACTAGAATTTCATTTTTATGATTGTTCATTCATTTGGTTTTAATGATGCTTTAATTAATTGGGTCAAAATCATTTTTGAGTAAACTCATATATTTATTCTTATTAATGGTTCTCATGAGGAATGTTTTGATTGTTTTAGTGGGGTTAGGAAAAGGGATCCTCTTTCTGCTATCATTTTTTATATTGTGGTGGATTATCTTAGCATATTAATTTCTATTGTGGTTGGAAATGGGAGGAAAAAGTCTATATTTATTTTTATATGTTTGGTCTCTCCTACTCATTTATGGTATGCTGATGATATCATTATCTTCACTCAAGGGGGTAAGAGAAATATTAATATCATCAAACAGGACCTTTTACATTCTAAAGATGTTTCTGGAAAAGAAATAAATTGGAATAAATCTTTCACTTAATTTGGTAAGAATTTCTCCACCTCTATTAAGATGGACATTGTTATAGAATTAGGAATTCACAAGGGATTACTTTACTTTATATATTTAGGTATTCCAATGCTTTTGGGGAGGCTAGAATCATGTAATTTTTATGATATTCTAGTAAAACCATAAGGAATCTCGCAAAATGGAAGGGAAAATATATCTTTTTGGTGGGACGTGTATGTTTGGTCAAGGCTGTGATTATTTCTATGTTTTTTTATTCATTCATGGTCAATAAGTGGTTGATATCTCTCATCAAGAGAATTAATGTTTCTATCAAAACATTCATTTATAGTGGAAACATTATAGAGAGGAAATTAGCCACTGTCACATTGAATTATTGCTGTAAACCTTGTAATGCAGGGTGTATTGGTATCAAAAACCTTGCTCTGTTCAATGATTCCTTACATGAATCATTTATTTGGAGGATGTTCAATAGTAATTCTGAGTCTCTTGACTTAATCAAAAATAAATTCAAGGGTAGACTCAGAAAGGGTGATTTTAATCACATGGATTCATCTTCTTTTCCTGCTTTTAAAAACACTTTCTCTTCTGTTGAATATCATGCCATGTGTCTTGTTTCAAAGAACTCATCTTTATCATTTTGGAAGGGAAACTCGACTGTTTTTCCCCTTTTTAGAGGATTTGATGAGTGATGATCTTAATGAAAACTTGGATGCCATGATTAAGGACCAACTAGATAGTATAGAAAATCTCCCAAATCATATTATCAATGTTATACGATGTTACAGTTATTTGAACATAGTGGATTTCTTGGTCTGGAAACCTGATGTTAATGTTTTCTATTTTCTCAACAAAATTACAGACATTCCTTATCATGCAAAATGGATTTTAAGTGGATGAGTGAGTTGCACATGATCTTTATACGGTGGTCTCGGTCTGTTTTTTCCTGGAGACTAGCCATAGTAAGATTCCTAAGTATTTTTTCCTTCAATAATGTGGTGTTTCTATTTGTTCTGCATGTGTGCTTTTCCATCAACATAGGGAATATATTGACTATTTTTTTCTTTGTATAATTGCTTCTTCTTCCATGTAGAAGGTTGTTTTTGATATCTTTGAAATAACTCTGCATTGTGTGTCTTCTATCTAGGATTTCTTCCAAGGATGGAACTCAATTGTTCTTTCTCTACAACTACTTGATCTTTTTTGGGTGAATGTTATGGAGATTTTTCATATCATTTTGTCTACTCGGAATAAGGAAATTCAGGACAACTGCAATTTTTTCAATCAATGGGGAAATTTCCTCTATTCTCGCTGCTGTGCGGGAGACAGGAACACCAAAGAAGCATTACTGCTTTAACTTGGTGCATGACTTGTTCATTTTGAGCTGGATTACTGTCCAGGGTAACCTTCAGTCTCCATATAGACCCTTTTAAGTATTATGGAATGATCTATTTTTCAAATGGATAAAATTCAATTATGATGGAGCTTCTAGATGTAATCTAGGGCCTTTCAGATATGGTATTGTTTTCTAGAAACATAAAGGGGATGTTCTTGGATGTTTTCCTAGTTCTTGTGGTCATGCTTCTTCTCTTAAGGATGAAATGAGTGGAATTATTGTTGCAGTGGAGAAATCCAAGGATCATGGGTGGAATAATTTATGGTTTGAGAGTGATTCTACCGTGCTTGTCTATTCCACTAGGATGGGTCTCTCTCACTTGGGTTGGAAGCTCACTAATTTTGGGTGAAAATGATTGAATACTCTATTCTCCACGAATCATATCATCACTCAAATTTATAGGGAAGCCAATTAAGTTTCTTATGTTCTTGAAATTAAGGGCATCAATTGAGTTGAACTTGCTTCGATTGATCAAGATCTTGATGATTTTAATCCTTTTCTTAAAAGCTATCGTGAGAAATCTCCCATTTTTATACTATTGTAAGGTGTATTTTTACAGGGATGGAGGTAAGGTGTCTTTTTCAGGGAGGATTTTTTTTCATATTCAGTCATGATAAAGGAGATTGTCTCAAGATCTTATATCTTTAGGAATATTCATGATGGTGGTTTCTTAGTTATGGAGGTTTAGGAGTTAGTTTTCTCTTCTCTGTTGTGTTGCACCTGTCCTGTTGTGATTCATGTACTTCTGTGATGGGTTTGCAAGTGTACCAAAGTCATGGAGATCCTTTTGTGTATAAAGGCTTGATTTTTCTTCTAATCTACATTGCTTCAACAAGAAATGCATGGGGGATAGTCCTGCATCTTGAAATCTTTTCCTACAATACTGGATCTATATTTATGGCATGCCTTGATGTCTGGATTGAGTGGTGCACTGTCTATTTTTTTCCTATTCTTGGACATGCATGGTGCTGTATAGTTTTGTTTTAACTAGAAGGCACCGATTTTCTTAGACACGCATGGGGCTGCACTGGATTTTTGTTTTATTATTGTTTTCATGTATTGCTTTCTTTTCCTTAATATATTTTCAGTTTAGGTTCCCCTGGGTCCTGTCTAAAAAAATATGAGTCAACAACCATAATTTAAGAAGAACTAATTATTATGGTATTAATGTGTTTAGAAAATTGTGCTCACATTAGAGGTGTGGGTGTTAGAGTTTCACTATGATACTAACTTTTCAAAGCACTAAAATTGATATAATTTAATAAGAAAATGAAATAAATTCATGATAAAATTAAAATTCTAGATGAATGTGTAAATATGATTATTAAATAATAATAAAAAATCTTTAAAAGGGACCAAGAAAAAAAATTAATGTAATTAAATCTTCATTTTATAAACACACAACCTCATTTTTAAAGAAACTCATACCCCGCAAAACCATATCTTACATATGGTAATAATGTTTTCAAAAAAAATATATTAATTAGAAAAACGACAATTATTGATACTTAAATTATACTTAAATAAGTTTGTGTGATATTTAATATGGTTTATATCTACCAACACACACTTATTAACATATTAAAAGTGTTATAGTGTAAAATATCCAATAATATACACAAGATGTTTAAAAATTATGAATTGATTACATGGGAACTTGGATTCAGGTCACAAATTAATGTACAGGTAAGTTACCTCTTTCCAATGATGATTTTTATATAGATATAGTATATTAATTTATTGGAAGATATATAACATAGATATTTAAACTTTTAAAGACAAATTGTTAAAAGGTGGTATTTCATTTAGAAAATAAATTATATTTAATATCATTTATAATGATTTGATAATGTCTAAAATATTGATGTTAATGAAAAAATTAGAAGAATAATTTTGGGTCATATCAATCTATGTTATAAGTTTTTGGAACATGAAAATCATCTAAGGATACATTTTCCACACCATTAGATCTTTTTCATTCAATGATATTAGTAATTTTATAGATATTGTATTATAAATTTGTAATAATAAGACATATTATATAAGGAGGAGACATATAGGGGTGTCTCCCATGACATTATCGATCTTAAGAGTATAAATGTTAATATAAAAATATAATGGTCAGCATCCTAGGTTGAGATTGTATATATAATGTAATTTTAATACATTTAGATAATCAGTATTTAAAGGGACCATATTATGAAATAATGTTTACATTTTTTATTCATAATAAAAATTCAATACATATCTATTTATGTATTTTTATTTTTCATAACTACAGTGATACTAAAAAAATAACATGTTCAATTGATGAAATCAATTTTTTTCATCTATAAATAGTGAGGTTACATTATTACATAATGATTATATATATAACTAATAGGTTTTTTCTATCACATATGATACTATTTTTATTTTTAAATTTCAACTCCGTAATTTTCTTCTTTTTCAATATTCACTATATTTTATATGAATTCTCCATATCTTCTTATAGTCATATACTACCTAAAAAAATATCTGGTTATTGGTTATCCTATCTATGTTCCCCATAAACTATATCCATTAATTTATTAAAATTAAAAATTGTATACCTCATTGAATCCATTTTCAATTATAATAGCCTAAAAGTTTTCAATATTTTGGTTACATTTAACAATAATTTTGAAAAAAAATTCTAACATAAGTTTGATTAAAAAATTATACCTATAATATTAATACAACAATTAACCATATATAATATAATGTCTCATGTCACTATTTCGTTGAAAAACATTAACAAAAAAATTATTAATTAAATCATAATAAATTACACCCACCATAGAAGACTTCAAACCCAAAGGAGACTTATTATGAGAAAAAAATAACTTCTTTGTCGAGATAAGGAAAACTACTTTGAAACATATTTGAACTCATGTGACCAACTAATAAGAAATAAATATATAATGGGGTATTGAGACAAAAAATAAAATCCATTTCACATTTACCATTATATAAACAATTATACTATAATTTTAATTTTTTAAATGGATATCTATATACATAGAAAAGGGTAGGCTCTCCATGGTAGTGTTCACAACTTTTTAACACAAATTCATAGTGAAAAAAACTAGATGCTCTAAATAATTTTTTTTGAAAAACCATGAAATTTTGTTGAACATTTAACAAACATATAATATCAACATATTTCCTTTAAAACTATATAGGATAAATCCTCATCTAATTTAATAGATGGATGAAAAAAACATCAAATTAATCCAACACATGAGATGACATTAGTGATCTTATATGTGTTTTAATATAAATAATATAATTTGGATTTATAGTTTAAAGTGTTTTTCTTCTACAGGAATGCATAAAAATATTTCAACACCTTAATCGATATCATATTAGTTCCAAAATTTTAGATTTTTATATTTAAATAATTTAGGACACATTAGAAATAAATCATGTAAATCATATATAAGATGTGACCAAAATGATTGAAAGTATAAATTTTAAGATATTTGTTTCTAAATAATAAATGTATTGAAACCACATCATATTTTGATAAATATTTCAAATAGAGATAAGTGATTAATTTATGAATTTTAAGAAAAACACATCAAATTAAGATGATACATAATTTCTCTAGAATGATAAAAAGTGTAATATTACTATTAGAAGAATTTCAACTAATTTTAATATGTATTGAATGATCACAACTATATAAATGAAATTAGATTATCGAATACATCATAGAAAACTATTGTTAACTAATATCACAAAAGTTGGAATACATAACATGCTAATTCAACATGTGATATAATATTAATGGTTTGATATTATTTTTATGAATTAAATTTATTTCATGTTTTACTAACAGTTTTAAAACCGTCCATGTTCATTTTTCATATATATAATTGGTACTTATGTTATTATTATATATGATCTTGGGACAAGTTTTAAATATATTATGGTATACTTTATTAAAAATATATCATTTCTCATAAATAATATATACTATGATTTACATTACATTTATTTTGTATTATATAACTGTAAAATTAAAATTAGGTTTCATTTATTTAATTATAATTAATAAAATTACATTTGATTAATTATAAGAACATGCTTCTGTGATATTATACTATATGATCCTTTAATATTCTCTCATTTGAGTAACATTATTTTTATATTGTTTTTAGTGTTTATTTCTTACACATGCTATATATCATTATAGTTTTTATAGTAATTGTATCAAAATAATGTAATGTAATGATATTTTTTATTATTTACAAATCTTGTGATTTTCTTCATAAATTTAATTTCATTTTTATATGAAATTTCTAGAAGTATAGTGATGTTATATACTTATAAAAATGGTAGTAGGTGACATATTCCCTAATCATTTCTAAATAATAATTCATAAATACCTAAATTTTTCATCATATACATTTTGATAACTTGAAAGGGGAAAATAAAGGTCATTTAGAGTTGTAATAATGGTTAAAAATATAGCAGTGAAATGAATTATTTCTATTATATTTTTCTAAATATATTTATAATATAATTTGTTAATTAAAATAATTGTTTTTAATATTATTTATTGTACTAAAAGTCTTTATCTTGATTCCCCCCTTTTCTTTGGTGATGGCTATTTTTTATAGATTGGATATTATAACTTTAAAAGGATATAAGTAAATTGTAATTAAATAAAATTTTAATATTATTATAAAGTATCTTGATGGAATAGTGTGGTGTGGACGTTTTTGGGTTTGTCCCCAATAAATTTAGATTTGTGAATCCTATGTCCCATCAGGTCAATTATCTTTTATCAAAATAGATGGTAATCATGTTTCACAATATCTTTCCCTCACGAGGGATTTCACAGATTTCTTATGTTTGTCTTCATATTTTAACCTACACTATTGGTAAAACTTGATCTACTAATTTATATTATTTCATTCATCTTGTTTCAAAAAGCAAAAAATAAGCAATAAATTAAATCACTTTTTTAATTTTTTTTGAAATTATTTTCTCACATAATAGGGAAGATCAAATTCACTATTGAATGAATATAGATTTAAAGATGAAAAAAATTTTATTTCCAACTTATATCTTATAAATATTTAAAATATATTATATGCATAGTGTGATGTTATTTCTTAATATAGATTATATATATAATACTTTTTATGTTTTTCCATGAGATATGGCTTAGTATTATTTTTAGATGTATTTTATATATTAAAAATTTTTTTTTTTTAATTTTATGAGTTAATAAAATATAATAAAATTGAAAAAAATTATATTTTTTATAAATAGCACAAGAAAATAAACACACTGTCACACATAGGAAAACAAGTTATTTGGATCCCATTAATTTCATTTGACCATAATATGTTTTCTATGGCTATGTGAAGAAATGTTAAGATGAAGAAGTTGTTTCATCAATATATTTTATAAATTAATAAAGTTTACAATATGTTATTTTGATAGATTTAAATATATTTTATAAAACAAATATAGTAATTTTATGATTTTCAATTAAAATTTTTCCATTTATGTGACTGTGCTAAATTTTATTTATAGATTAGTTCAAATAAAAATATTATCATACCTTAAGTATTTATTTCTTTATAAATTAAATTATCATTAAATATAATGAATTAAATTTTTTATAATAAATTTTAAATATAGAAAAGTTTAAATTATATATATAGAAAAGAATTAAACAGTCCCCCACTCACATGAATTAAATTTCAATTTCTTTTCATTCAATTAAAATATGTTTTCATTTATCATTAGTAAAACCTCAATTATAATTTTATTTTTTACACTTCACTACTAAAATTAAAATATTCAATTATTTAAAAATTATTTATGAAATTGTTTGAAATTAAAATGAATTATCAAAGACAACATAATAATATTTTTTTTCAAAAAATAAAAATTAATTAATTAGATAAATAAGTATTGAAATAGTTAAGGGGTAAATGTTCCATATTTTAAAATCATTTTATTTATCATATGAAAATTAGTTGAAATTGATTAAATTTTTATGATAGAATAAAATTTATTTTTCATTCCACCACAAAACAATTAATTAATGGAATAAATTATTCTAAACAAATTGGATGATATAAAATCTAAAATTTTTTATGACTAAGTTTAATTAATATTTACCTAATTTTATATAATGGAATTAATTAATTTTCACAAATAAAAAATTATTAAAAATAAAATGATAAAAATACTGAAATGTTTTGGATAATTTTTCTTCTAAGAATATATGATGTGTTTTTTAAAATTTGAAAATTTCATTTCCTTTTTAAAATAAAATCTTTTAATACTAAGTCAAAATTTTTATGGTTTTTAATTAACCCATTAATATTCAAAAAATTCATAAAATATATTATGGTAAAAAAGAGTACAGATAATTTTTAATTTTTACTTTAATAAAAAATTATTCTCACTATATTATTTATTTTAATTATTTTTATGGGTGATTAAAAAATAAATTTTAATATTTTCACAAATAAAAAAATCCAATAAAGGGTAAAATATTATGATTTATTATTTGAAATATTTTCTTTATTTTAATAAGGTCTTACGACTTCTACAAAATTTATTTTTCAGTTCTAATTATGAAATTTTATTTTGGAATATCCCCTCTATTTATATGCTCTATAAGTTTCCATGTAAACCATGCGTTTTTTATTTTTTCTATATAATTCTATCAACCCCACATAGATTCTCCATGGATTCCCTCTCTCAGCATTATATTTTCTTCCTCTACCTTTTAAAGATCATACATTCCATTAATAGAAGCATAAATTCATAATGAAGAAAAAATAATAATCCTCATTCATGTCCAAACCAAAATCTTTATTCTATTTTTCTACCTTATAGGGAAACAATCCCTCTTTTTACCATCCTTCTACCACCATCTTTTTAATTTATACATCAAGATGACCATCCTATTATCCTTTGATGTCTATGAAAATGAATACATACTCCTAAATACTTCTCAACTACATTAAAGTATCCACCAACCAACCCAACAGTTCTGTCACATATCATCCTCTATTACCACTTTGTGGAAATATATTTGTATGAACTGGTTATCAGTTGGATAGTTCTTATATATCCATCTCTACGGGGATATGTCCTTTATGTTGGAGTACTGGGGTAGTACCTCTTCAGTATCCATCAGTTACCATGACTAACCACAAATCTCTATAACCTAACATCAATGATCAACGTATAGTGGTGACAACTTTCAAAAAAGTTAGATTACATTGGGGGGGTACCATATAACCATCTATGTGGATATTGTTAATTCATGTTTGTATAGTATAGGTACTATATTTTCAATCATTGTGATTCCATCAACCATGAACACCAAAACTCATATGTTTTTCTTGTGTGGGTGAGTTAGAATGTATGAGGATTTTCCCCAACACACTGTTATCAAATCCTAGTTACTAATCATTTGAATTTTAATTAGAGACATGATTGGAAGAAAAAGAATGTTTTTTTGATCCACATATAGAGATTATGAGGAGATATATGTTTTCTATAGATTTTAAATTTGATATAACATGGATTTCTATGTTGAACTCTCATTTTGAATGTAGTATTTAATGATTTATTTTTATATACTTATTTTTTCATTAAATATTATCTTCATGTGATGGGGATATTTTATTTAAGTGAAAGATATATATGTTTATATATTATGTGTATTTTAAAAATGGGCCTATGTTGGATTTAAAAGGATAAGCAGTTAGTGGAGGAATAATCAAGGGAGTTCCTCGAGATGTAATCTACATAAAGGAAGAAGTGTGTTGCTGAATTTGTGATAGCATGTGTGAACCATTGGAGAGGAAATGTGAAGCTTTGATAGTGGACCCAATATAATGGCATATATTTCCTCTAGTAACATGGGCATCTTGTTAGTTAAGAACATATGAGATGGTATAGTGATGCTCTAGGGATTAATATTTTTCATCTAGTTGAAAGAAACCTTCAGATATGGAATTCATGCAATGACAAATACACCAGAAAAAGGTGTGGGTGCCTTATTTAAAAAATCAATGTTAAATCATTATAGAATTATTGTAATAGGATATCAACGAAAATTTATGTTCATATATGATCTTTTAGGTTGTTATGTTTATTATAGAGGTGTGATTATTTATCATAGTGTATTTTTGAGGTAGTAAGAACTGTCCCTGGATGGTGTTATTTTTCATCCTGGAATAGAGACAATGGAGGGATATTATGTTCTGATTTTCAAAAATTATTTTTCAATCTATCAATAGAATTATTTTTTGTGAACATCCATGGGTTTTGAAATCTTTTATTTATATTTTAATATTTGGAGTTTCTGGATATCTTTTTAATCCTTCACATTTGTAGACGCCGAAAAGCACTCAAGGGTTGTAGAATGTTTAGAAAAAACAAAGTGATGTCCTATTCAGACTCTGGGACCCTGTCTGGGGGGCCTAGAGGGGCTGTGCGAAATAAATTCATATGCATGAAAAAAAATTATGTCTCGCACAGAAAGTTTTGGGATTCGTGAAAGTTCAGCGTGGGGGCGCAAAATATTTCGCACCCTGACCCACGCAATCGAAATTTCATGTCACCGCCTACGTCACACAATTTTTTTCACACCAATCTTGTTTCCACAACTCTAGACACCTATAAATAAAAGGCCACCCCATTCCACTTCTAGGCTGAAGAATCTGAACCGGCTCTCGGGTGTGAAATTTGTCTTCCGCGCGTGCAAAATGGCCTTCAGGTATGGTCCTTTTCGCACCAAGTCACCCAGGGGTCCACCTTCGAGCGAGATCCCCATGGTTTAGACCGAATTCCAATCCTTTCAGGGTCCGCCCCTTGCGTGCAATCCCTTCCACATGTGTGACGACTGACCAATTTCTCACAAACCCTTCCATTGCATGCACCCCTTCCAATTGTGCGCAATCCCTTAAATTGTGCGCACCCTGTTTATCGCACGCTCTCTCTCCCACTTATGTGAATTTACGCACCTTGCGCACAATCCTTTTAGTTGTGTGAAAAAATTCTGCTCCTATTCCATTTAGGGATCACCAATTTCATGCCATCTCGATGTTTTTTGCGTAGGTCAACGTATTTCACGAAACCCTCAAAGGTTGCGCGAAATTCCCCAGGGATCCCTCACCTCGGTGCTCCCTAGGCACCCCCTTGTGCGAGCGCCCAGTGCTCTTTCTATGGATTCAATTCACAGGCGCCTATCATGCCCTGTGCATCCAAATCATGCTCCATTTTCCAGTATGACCTTCTGGTCTTGTACAAAGTAACTTCAAAGTCCGTTGGATGAAACCACCCATTGTGTTTCTTTGCCTCATGGTTTTTTTCATAGGCACTCCAATAGCTATTGCTTCTTTGCATAGCCATGCTAACATGGACCCCTCAATGGTTCCCTCCAGGACACCCCTTTCCCACGGCTTTTCGGATGCCTTCCCTCCCAGAAGGAATAGAGGGTACCAGTTATGTAATCCCGAGGGGCGCAGTGCAAACCCACCTCGTCTGAGCTGCAGGATGTTAAACTGCCAAGCACCGTCGTCCTCTGCACATGACGTTAAACAGTGACCTGGCCTCGTGCCTGGCACATAGGGTCCCCCCACCTTGGACATTCTCCGAACCCACTCATCTCTATGGGGATGGCATCACCCCTCCCATGGGATGATATCATCCTTATTAGAGCAGTGTTTGTCCTCGGAAAAGGGCCGCCACCTTGGTGTAAGCCCCTAGTTTTTCTCGCCGGAGGCAGCATCAATATTCGTCCTTTTATCTTTGGTCCCCAGGGCCAGCGAAGGGCACAGTGGGAAACAAGGATCCTCCTTTCATCCGTCCCATGTCCCTCTCCCGCTGTGCTTTTCCACCCACAGGCCTCCATCTTGGAGTAAGCCCCGACTTCTCTGGCTACTAACCATGCATAAGCCATTGTTTCCTCTTTGGGCCACTCCGTGCGTAAGTCCCACCCCATTTCCCCTAGACGCATCTTTCACGATGTGATAATCATGTCTCTTTTACCTCTTGTTTCTCACACCGAGAATGACTCACGTGATCTTAGAGCAAGCACTAACCATGACAACACCTTGGGCCGCCACAGAGTGTAAGCCCCAATCCATCCCGAACTACGAGGACTTTGATCCATGTCATGTCATGTTACGTAGGAATCATCCCCGAGGTTCAAGCCCCAAACTCCTTGGTCCACCTCAAAGTGTAATCCCCATACTATCCTGAACTATGGAGACATTGATCCTTGTCTAGGCATGCTACGTAGGAAGCCTCCACGAGGTTCAAGCCCCAAACACCTTGGGCCACCTCAGAGTGTAAGCCCCAAACCATTCTGGACTATGGGAACTTTGATCCATGTCAAGGCATGGTACGTAGGAAGCCTCCATGAAGTTCAACCCCAAACACCTTGGGCCACCTCAGAGTGTAGGCCCCATACCACCCTGAACTACGGGGACTTTGATCAATGTCAAGGAATGGTATGTAGGAAACCTCCACGAAGTTCAGGCCCCAAACACCTTGTGCTGCCTCCGAGTGTAATCCCCAAACCATCCCAAACTACGGGGACTTTGATCCATTTCAAGGCATGGTATGTAGGGATCCTCCACAATGATCAAGCCCCAAACACCTTGGTCTGCCTCAGAGTGTAAGCCCCATACCATCCTGAACTACGAGGGCTTTGATCCATGTCAAGGTATGGTATATAGGAAGCCTCCACGAGGTTAAATCCCCAAACAGCTTGGTTCGCCTCAGAGTGTAAGCCCCATTCCATCCCGAACTACGAGGACATTGATCCATGTCAAGGCATGGTATGTAGGAAGCCTCCATGAGGTTCAAGCCCCAAACATCTTGGGTCGCCTCAGAGTGTAAGCCCCAATCCATCCTGAACTATGGGGACATTGATCCATGTCAGGTTATGGTACGTAGGAAGCCTCCACAAGGTTCAAGCCCCAAACACCTTGGGCCACCTCAGAGTGTAAGGCCCAATCCATCCCGAACTATGGGGACTTTGATCCATGTCAAGGCATGGTATGTAGGAAGCATCCATGAGGTTCAATCCCAACACCCAGTCATTCTGACCTTCATCACGTTTGTTCGCACCCATCCTGCATGATGTTAAACTATATTCTCCATTTAAACTACATGGTCATTGATCCATGTCAAGGCATGGTACGTAAGAAGCCCCCACGAGGTTCAACCCATCACCCGGTCATTCTGACCATCATCACGTCAGTCTGACCCCATCCCGGATGATGTTAAACTATATTCTCCATCTGAAATATGTTGTATTTGATCCAAGTCAAGGCATGTTATATAGGAATCCACCACAAGGTTCAATATAATAAATCATGTATCACCCTGATCTCTCCCTCGAGCCCATGTATCTCAAGAAGATCAAGCCCTAACCCAGAGGTTCGACTTCATCTGGGTTACATTCATGCTTCCATTCTCATTGGTCACCTCCTATTGTGTCTCATCGTCCCATTGAACTACACAAACTATGATTTCCTTCCACGAGGATGCATATGAAGTCTCTTCGAGGCTCAAGTCCAAAACAATCGTCACCCCATGGAGGTTCCATCCCATTCACAAAATCTTCCATCACCCATCCTAATCCTCACCCAAGCTGCCACATCCCGTAGTAATCATTCCACCCCATTTCCCATTCCATTTGACAACATTCGAGAAGCCACCCACGTGTCGGCCCCAATATATGTGTTCCCTCTAGGGGGTTCTTCCATCAAATCCACTATAATCAGTTTCTGATCAATCTGATTCCTCTCCGCTAGATGTTAAACTCGTGGAATACCCTGTGTTAAACATGGGATGCTGAGGAAAACCTTAGATACATGCCCATGGAATATGATTCCACGGGTCTGATGTGGGATGCCTCTGGTTTTCATTCCCTTGAGATTCCATATAATAAGAGATAGTAGACTGACATACAAATCCCCCAGCGTCAAGACACTCCAGTGGTTCCCAACATGACTGCACTTCTAACCGAACGTTGCTACCCTGACCGGACTCCTTGGAATGTCCTGATAGAGGCAATGTAATTAGCTGGTGTCCATGAAGATATGGCACTGGGAAGAGTGTCACGAACAATGTCTTAAATCTATGAGGGAGACCCAGACTAGGTGAAGAGCTCTGAGGAGGAATCCATGGAAGGAATAATTGACATCCCCTCATCCCGTTTTGATCAGGGAGCAGAAGTCCCTGAACAAAGAACGGATGCCTTCCGCTTTAGGAAAACGGGAATGGAGGGCAACAGTCACGCGTCCTCTTCATCCCCAGGTTATATATATGGGAGGTAATTATAGTAAACACTTTTTACCTAGTGGTTTCTTATTGGAAGAAAATAAATAGGTTTTCCCCATCTATGTAGTTCATTTGCCTAAAACACATTAAATTCACGAATTTTTAGATTCATTTTGGGTAAGTTAGCATGGGAGATAATTAGGAACAACCGTCTAGTATCAAATGCATGTTAGTTACCTAAAGAAGTGATATGGTTCAACCCATTATGATTTTAAATAGAGGTATTTTTTAAAGGTATGTATGGTTTTATTTGACTATGTTAATGTGTTCTATGAAGATATATACGTTATATCTTTTTAAAATTGTAGACAACATAGTGGTTTTTATATAAAATCTTTTTACACATGTGGGATTTGAGGAGATATAATTTCATATATCTATTTTTTATAAACTATTATATTCATGTGATGAGAAAAAATTGAAGTAAGGGATATGAATTTTAATAATTCATTTGTATTTGAAAAATAATCCTTTGATGACATAAAATGGAGAATCAATTAGTGGAAAAAAAATTCAAGGGAGTCCCTGAAGATGTATTCCACCTTATAGAAGAAGTATGCTACTGCATTTACAATATCATGTGAGAACCCTTTGTGATGGGGAGAGAACTATCAATGGTAGAATTTATGTAATGGAATACCAAATTTTGGTATCATATATAATACACAAATAAGGAAAATTTGAAAACCATTAGTGTCATATTGGGTTTCACATAATCATAATTGGTTGAGAGAAACATTGAGATATAGATTTCAAGGATTGGGTAGGACATAAACATGACTTATGGGTTCTTTTGTTGACCTGTCAAGGATAGGTTTTCAAAGAGGTATCACAACACAACTTTGGTGAAAATGAATGTTCAAATATGATCTTTGATGTAGTGATGTTTTTCACATAAGGATGATGTTTTTTTATAGTGGATCTTTGAGGCAGAGATATTTTTCATTGGAAAGATTCATTTTTCACAAGGACAAAGAGGTATCATAGTCATATTATGGGGATAAATTCATAGATGTTTTATTTATTCAATCATTAAAAATCCACTTTTTTCATTTAATTTTTTACACTCTTTTTTAGGGATATTTTAGTGTTTCAAAGCATTTTATTAATCATTAACATTCATAGTGTTTTCCCACATTAAAAATAAAATAGACTAATTTTTTTATTATACATTATATCCCATCAACGTTTCATCAGGGTTCTCACTAATCTTTTTCAATCAATGTTTTTTTTAAATATTAGGAAACTCTTTAACAAAAAAGTTATCACAACCACTATCTAATATATATTCATGTTCACACTCATTCGTAGTGAGAAACTGATTATATATAGGTTTCTTTAACCTCTCATCAAAACTATTTTCCCCCCAAAACCCTCATATAATATTCTGATGTATTTTCACTGGTTCCAACATGAAAAACTAGTGTTTCATTTTCATGAGGTTTCCTTGAATTTTATATGGTGTGATATCACTTTATCCCGATAGTCCTTTTACTGAATTATATATTATGAATAAATAATAGAAATATGTGCAAAAAAAGAAATGTTTGTTTCATATATGAATGAAAAATAAGTTCATTTTTTATAATAAAAAATTTTTATTATGTTTTTCATTTGATTAGAATGTTATTATTGGTAAATAAATTTTTTAATCATTTCTAGTTCAATTTAATTATTGAAAATTTATGTATTATTATTATTTAGTATTCCTTATTGAAATCTATTTTTTTATTTTGAATTATTTTTTTAAATATAAATACCTATAATTTAGTATGGTTCCATCCATACCAATTGTGGAGTCAATTCTAGAAAGATATTCCATGATAATAAGTACTTTTAGAGGTAGAAGTCTGATTTCCAACAATAAATATTAGGTTCATAAATTTACCAAAGTGAATAACATAGGCATGTGAACATTTAATAGTCTTGATTTTCAAACTAAAATGGATTTACATGTCCCTTTGTAGGAAAACACCACATATATATCTGATGGGGATTTTTTAAGACATAAAATCCATGCATGTGAAATGATTTGAAATATTTGGAAAAAAGATAAAAAAATATAGTGTGATTTTAAATACCTCAATAAATATATTTTGAGTTATTTAGAAAAAATTTATACGTCGAAAATCATTAAAAAATAAAAAATAAAAAAAAATAAATGTTTTCAATTTCAGTATAAGTATGGTTTGATGATTATTTATATTCTAATTAATATTAACAAAATACTGGTATATCTTTAATGTCTATAAGAAATTATTGGAGATGAAGATAAGACCTTATTATTTCCCCCCTATCCAACAATGTTTGGAAATAATCTAACCACTAAACTACTATAAATTACAAATGAGATATAATTTGTTGATATATCTAATTCATTGATTAATAATGAGTATAGGTGGAAGGATAAAAATTAATAACATTATTTTCACCTAAGGATATTATAAAAACTAGAGGAAGATCATCTAGTAAAATCATGGAGGATTCAAAAGGGGATACCCATGATCAAAATGAAGACATAAGTCTACCTATAGGTGGAAAACAAAATAAATTTTTTCTTATTTTCATTATAAAGGAAACTGAAAAAAGTATTTCCATAATATGTATGAATCAAGAAAGAATGTTCTATGGAAATGTAAATATGATAAAGGTTCATATTAATTTGTATCCTTGATGTTAATCCATTAATAATGCGAGACTACTAATTCAAGTTATAAATTCCAAATTTGGAGGAATTGATATTGGTTTTCAAGACATTGAGAGTATGATAGATATTAATTACATAAAATATATGTTCATCCCATTGAAATTAAAACTATTAAATCGATAGGATTGAGGATGAATCGTTGAATCCAATTCGACACCATGAAGATAAAATATATATACTTGAAATAGAGAATAACCTCATATATATAAGAGTGTTAAATATTCCTAGTTATAGGATAACCATTGAATTCATGAGAACAATCTATAGTGAATTATATATGATGAAATGTACACATATAGGTGTTTCTAAAAATATTAATGTTGATATTTTTGTAGTATTAGAGGTAATATAGGAAGGGAATGATCTATATAATTTATTTTTGTGGCTTATGAGACTATAGGATTCTAGAGAGAATTATTTTTAGATATTATTGAATAATGCTGTTTAAAAAGGTACTATACCAAGATAACTCAACTTATGAAAGCATTGTGTGATGGTTAAAGATCCTAGAGTCAGTTTTAGCACTATAAATCAACACAGTAAGTGGAAACTTGACTATATACATATATATGTCTCATGATAATCATGTAATTGTTTATTATAATTAAATAATTATTTTTTAGCATTAATTAATGATTAATCATGATATGATTGGGTGTATTCCATGAATTATAAGAAAAAAGTTTTATATATCTTCCATAAATGTATGAATAATATTGAAAATGATATTGGAATAAAAATAATGATTCTAAGATAAGCTAAAGGTGGATAATACACATCATATCCCTTAAAAATGGTTTTTCAAGATGATGTTATTATGTGACAATATAAAGTTCTCAGTAAAGAAAAAATGAATTGAGTTTCATAATACATAAATCATAGAGTCATTGAATATTTATGGTACATTTTATCTTAGTCTTGTTTGAAGAAATATTTAATGGTAGAATCATTTATTTACAAAAACATATTGGGAACTGATTACTTATATCTATGATTGATTGTAAAGTTATGTTATATCATGGGTCTCATGAGAATGTTTTTATTTTGGCCAATTGAAATATTTTGTTAATCTTCTTATTTTCATGAAATAGATTCAAAATTATAGTTGTTAATGGACCCATGGGAATTGGGTATATCTCAAGTGAGTACCATTTTAAGGGTTTCTTAGAGAAGAATTCCCAAGATAGTTGTAAGAACACAAAATAACATTATACCTAGGGAAAATATATATCTCTAGAGTTTCAAAAAACTCAATAGGATTCACGTGTGATTCTATCAATCCCAAATTCCTTTTATAAAAATTAATCCACCTCATAATATTCTTGACATGAGGGTTTGTGGGTGGTTATTAAAGAAAAGAGAGTGGATCCAATCTTAGTGCTCTCCACTTCCCCGTGGATTGATACATTTTTGTCGAAGTATTCTCTAATGGATATGAAGCATCAAATATTTCATAAATTTGAAAAGGAAAATATGGATACCTGTGATAGTGATAGTTTTATAACTATTATTCAAAAGTAAAAAAATAATAAACCATTTGAAAACTCCTTGATGTTCGGCCTATGGAGTAGTGTTAAGAAGTTGAATTTGATGATGAAAAAAACCTAGAGAAGGTTGTGCACTCCCCAGACTATAAGGAATGTCAGTAAGATAGTAATCCCGCTTTATATTATCTTATATGATAATTTAATATAAATAAGGGAGGGTTTAATTAAGTGAAATACACTATTAACAAAGGAATTATGATTAGATCAAAAAACAGATTATTTTATGGTTCCAAAGCCCAAGATAATTAGATCACCTGGTAATGGTATAGGTCCCATGTAATATTCTCCATGTAAGTCTAGGGGGTATATTGTGAATGTTTTTTGTGTTATAATTTTGGTTTTGAAGTAGTTAACCATGAATGTGTGGTCATTTTATCTCTTTGGCCATATAAAAATAGAAGCTTACACGGGGAGGAAACTCAAATTGAGACCAACCCCTCTGGTGAAGGGGATTCACATTTTTCTTTTTAGATACTAAGGATAATTAGGGTGATGGAGTGTAGTAATTTTATATATAAATCAAATTGTAGCACCCAGATATTTTAAAATAAGACCATTATGCTTGATATCTTATTTTACATGAAAGACATATATAAATCGACCCAAAAAATATATAACAATTATAACAATGAAATAAAATTAAATTGTATGAATAGTGTTATATAATTTAATATATTTATATATATTTCTAAATAAATATAAATAATTTAAAAATACTTATTAAATAACCAATAAATTTTTAGTACTATTTCTTTATTCATTAGAAATATATTTTCATAAAAATTAATTTATATTGAATTTTGTGAGAAAGTATTATAATTACATTTTAGATATTTTATAATTTTTATATGATAAAATTAAATCTAATTTTAAAATAATCATATAAAAATTAACATGGGGGTTAAATATTAGTATTTTTTATAAAATATTGATTTTTCCTTAAATAGTGAAAAATGATGATTTTTGTAAAACTATCTTTTATTTTCAATAAATAATTTAATTTAAAATCCCCATTATGTTTTGAATAATATTTATAGTAATATAATTATTTATTAGTAATATTAAAAGGACCTAAATATAGTTTTTTCATCATTTTATGCTATTTTAGTATAATTTTATTTTTGGGGTTGAAAATATAATGTTTTTAACTATCTTGAACAACATAATGTTTCTCATGATTAATGAATTAAAATAATCACAAATGAGTAATGTTTAAAGTTATAATTTTATATTTTATTTTTATAAATATTGATTTATATTAACACAATAATTATTAATATTAATTATTTTAATATAAAAAACTTTTCCATGAAAAATACACTTCTTGAAAACCCAATTTTTCATCCCTTCTGTGAGTTTTATTTTAAAAAACAATTTCCTCTGATGTGCATTAAATTTAGTAAAATAGAATCCATGTTTGTAATTATCATAATTTATATTATCTTATTAGGTCAACTTAATTTATTACCATAATGAATATTGAATAGAATTAAAATTAATTACCATGGTTAAGATGAAAATTGGTTTTCCTCGTATTAAACTAAAATGTTGAGGGGAAAATGACATAAAAAATTCTCTAAAACAAATTTTTAGTACAAATTTCGACCATATCATGTCTAAGTATCAATAGTGGACCATTTTTATCATTCAAAAATGTGAAAATATGGTTAATATTGTTTCTTTTGAAAAACACTACAAGTGTCTTACTCACCTCACTTATAAAAGGCCACCCCATATCCTCCCCTCCTAAAAACTTTTAAATCACTTTAGATCAGCCAATATGGGCTACAATGTGTTCCTTAAATCCCTAACACATTCTATATTCCTTAATTTTTACATAAATTAACCCTAATAATGAAATTTCTCTAACATATCATAGTTTTCCAAAGTAAATGTATCATGCTTAACAAAACAAATTATTTTACATCTACTAGAACCTCATTAAAATTATATTGAATTATTATGATAAAGTAATACTAGTATCTAAAATATACTATGATTTTTTATGTTATTGTAATAAAAAATATATATCATCATCCATCAAATGGGATATTAAATCATCATTTTTTATGGAGGACTTCCACCTCGCAGACAGCTGTCATTAATTTTCCACCATCAACTCTCAGACTTTGTGAAATTATGGATTTAAGGAATATATATGAAAATTTTATTATATTTATACTCTTTTAGTTATTATATTACATATAAATTCTTACTTTCCATTTTATGGGGGTTTGATAACATCACTCATGTGTACAAAGAACTACCACATCGTGAAGTGATTCGTTTTTTCCAAACACTTTACATGGGACAAAATAAGGTTAATGATATATAATATATGTGGTATAAATGAAATTATAATAATATTACTGAAATATTTATGATTCTATAATGATAATATATCATTTTTATTCTTCCACTAAATAATGATAACATCATCTGTGTACGTGTAGACTACCTCATCCATTAAGCGATATGATTATTCTTTTTTATCACCACATCTCAAGAAATATAAATATAAATATATATATATATGTAGAAAGTTATATTTCATATTTATATTATTATTATCAATATATAAAGATATATTTGTATATAATTTATTTCTATGATGATCATTGAAAAATGAAAATATTACTCTTGCGTACGTACTACATACCGTCTCCATGGTAGAAACGTAATTCATTTTTTATATACATTTTTTCATGACTAATTTTAAAATTAAATTGATGAATAAATATGATAAATAATTATTAATTATTATTCAATAATTTTTAAAATAGTTACTTTTTATACCATGGTCAGCACACCAAATCTATTTTGAAATAAAGAAGTGAAAGTCCTCAAAACACCAAACCTATATTTAATTTATTAATTATTTTAATTTTTCATTAAAAATAAATAAAAAAATAATTCATGTGTAAATTATAAAAACTATAAAATTTTATGAATAAATTAAATTATTAATTTAATATTATTATATAGGTATCAAAGTACATACATGGACAGTCTTGACTCGAGATAAGGGTTTTTTGTCTCACTTTTTTATTTTTGTGTCACATAGGCTATATTTAATAATTATTTATGTTTTATAGTGTATATTATTACCCTATAAAATTTAATATCATTAATATTTCATATATAATGGTATTTTATGACAAAAATTTAATTATTTCATCCATGTGGATTTGAATTAAAAATCACCATGTGGTAAAGGATTTCATAACTAAATTTCATTTTATTAGATTATATTGCATATCCATGTTTGGTATTATATAATTATGTGTGTAATAAATTATAATTACCTTATATAATATTTAAACATGATTTATATGTATTTTTATTTTATATACATAATTTAATCAATCATTAATTGTCAAATTGAATTTCACGATCTTTGTAAGGATTATTCATCCCAAATTTTCTTTCATTGAAACATATGTTAATGATATGAGAATATATTTATATTTTTGGTTTATATACTATCATTTTACATGTTATATCATAAAAATAATTAATTTCATGATATTTACAGTATCATTTGATTTTATGTTTCGATGGAGCTCATGAATAATGAGTTGCCAAAGTGGAAAATGAATTATGTTACAATATATTTTATTATTAGATTGTTAATGTTCAATGTTACATTAGGGGAAATCATATGATGTTATTTTATTAAAACAAATATTATTGTGATAATCTTTTTATGATGTGTTTTAAATGTAAGATTATAATTTCTTATATTAGTTATTGATGAATGGTCATGACAATAATATGTATGTGATATTGATCTTCTATTTTATTTTAGATCTGGTATATTTCTATTATATATCCATGATTTAAAAATGTTTTCAAAAATATTATAACATAAAATTATATTATCTCTTAAATCCAATTTATATTATCATTTACGTTCATGTAAATGTTTTTAAAATTAATGTTCTTAAAATTTTCTAAATGGGACACTTTTGAATCCCTTAATCCAATTGTATTGAAATGAATGTTTATTTCTATAATTTATGACATGAATAGTTTTTCCCACCATAATGTCAATTATTTTCCATGATTTATCCCTTATATATATACATGATTATTTTCAAAGAAATTTATTTCATAAATATATTGTGAATTTTTATTTTTAAAAGTTCATTTTCAAAATTATTATTTTATTTTCCAAAAATATTTTTTAATGATATTTTAATGGTATTTGTATTAATCAATGAAAATAAACCTTGGTGATACTTATGATACAATCAAGATATTTTATACTGATACTATTTCCATTATTTCTTTGGATGGATTAATATTGATTTAAAGAGATTATTATTAAACCTATTTATTTTCCATTGGTTAATCATGTTTCACAAATATTGTTATGGATCCCATTTCATTTCCAAATGTAAATCATGATTCAAATATATTGTTATTAAAACTATTTTCCCCATGTTTTAATCATGTTTATCATATATTTTCCTGGAAACTTTATCTTTTTAATGGGTAAACCAACTTATGAAAAGAATAATTATTATTTTTATTAGTTTTATAATGAATTTTTTCTCTATGTAGTAAATTTAGTTTTATTGAACATTGTTATAAGGTGGATGAAAATAGATTCTTTATGATGAAATTGATATAGATTTTATGATGGGTGCACCTAGATAGTGTTTGGTGAGCCGGATTTAGCTTATCTGATGAGTTTGCATGGATAACACACTAATTAACTAGGTAATGATTATGTTCTCCAGGAAATTATATTAGAATTAATTCAAATAGTTATTCCAATTGTAAGTGTTATGAAATGTTTCCACTACGACGATGATCTAAGATACCAATATGTTTTTATTATGTTTGATATTGTTATAAATGTTTCCATTAACCAATATTGACATCCCAGGGATCGTGATTTGTTGACTTTCATGAATATTTCCTTTATTAATGATTTATTCCTTAAAAATTATAAATTTTTCCATGTATTAATGTATTTTAATTTTCTTATGTTATACTCATCCATTTTGATATGTCATCATAGCCTTATTTTAATTTTATTCTCACAAAGGACATTCATTTTTAATGTATTTTTTTACCCTCATAGATAATTAGATCTCACCCATATTATGTTTCCATATAACTAGGTTATGAAAAATGGTGTTGAATAAATTTTGTTTAGAAGGTTTTTATATGGATAGTTATAAAGGAAAAATGTTAAATAATAAAATCTATTTTATGTTGGAGAAATGATCATTTAAAGACATGTTTATTGTTTATAAAATATTTTTTATTAATTATCTAAAACCTTAAACCAAAAATATCCATGAGAATGAAATTGATCAAATATTTCTACTTTTTTATATATGTTTTAGACATAAAAAATGGGGATAAATTTATTGGTTTCAATGATGAAAATGTAATGTTTATGTTTTTAGCATTGGATCTGGTAGTACGAGTTTCAGGATATTATTGTTGGTTTTAAAAAAATTATTAGATTACATTAGATGTTATGATTTTTTTATTAGGTTATCTTGATATTTTTGGATACAATTATATTTTAATAAGATTAATAATAATCATTAGATTAAAGTCTTTGGATCCCCTATTGTGGGTCTTAGTGATGAGATCTTAAAGTGGTTAATGACTCTTTAGGATACATTATATTCGGTTTAAGTATATATAAATCTATGGTTTATTGTTACATATTACTATAAATGTTTTAGAGAAAAGTTTCAAATTATTGATAAATGTTTTCTTTATATGATATTTGAAATTGAGTTATATTTTGTAACACATGTTTTCGTATAGATGACCATAGGATTAAAAAGTGATTTTGTGAGTAAGTGATTAATTTTATTTTTGAAAAATAGTGTTATATTTTGGGGATTAAAATAAGAAAATAATTATGTATACTTTGAGGATAAATAACTCCCTAATGTTGAGGTTATTATTTTTATTATGGAGATGTGGTAATTTATAAATGGAATGATTTAGTTTTGACAATTGGTTATTAATATTTAATTTTGGAGATTACGGTTTTATTTCATCATATGAATGTTTATTCATTTTGTGAATTCAGATACCATGTGTTAAAAATTTTAGTTTTGGTTAATGTCTATACAAAGTCATCATATCTTGATTATAAATTATTTGTTTATGTTGTATTTTAAAATTTTATTTTAGTGATATGGTCTTGAAAAATCCTCTTGAATACACATTGTTTAGAAAAAAATAGTAGATTGTAGTGTAAATTGGTTAAATATATGGATTTCAACATATCAAGTGTGTGTATTTAATTTTTTTCTTTATTATATATAGAATTTAATTCCATAATCATAAGAAATGGATCTTTAAAAAAATTTCCTATGACAATCACTTATAATGATATCAGTGACATTTTTCAAATCTCTTTGGTTTATTGTTTTTCATTGTTATCGTTTTCTTGATCATTAAGTATCTTGTGATCAATGAACTATTTTAGTATATATCATTATTTTTAATTTATTATTTTATTCCATGTTCTAATCTTTATTTCCCATCTATGTTCTCATATTTGGAAACACAGTATGTGTTATTCGAGACGACCCTCATACTTCCTTTTCTCTCTTATCAATAGAATGTTCTATGATCTTTTTTTCACAATGTGGATTTCAAGCATAATGGTTTTTTAAAATGTAATAACATGAATTATGATGTTTAAAGATCAAATTTTTATGTCATAATTCATTTAAATGGGGGATGGTATAACACATAGATATTTTAATAGACGTTCATTATGTTCGATAGCATATTCGACACGCAACATCGACATTTACTGAACCAGGAAATTTATAACCAACCTACATGTTAAATTGGATGGTATGATTTTTAATAAGTACATTATGAAATAAATATATATATATATTCTATAAAATAGTAATATTTATTAAATTATTAATAATTAATAATAATTGTTTTTATAAAAGTAATATTATTTTTAAAATATATGTTTTTAGTATAAATTTTTTATTGATATTTGTGAGAAAGTATTATTATTTAATTATATATTTATAATAAAATTATATGTTAAAATTAACTTCATTTTTTAATAATATTATAAAAACCATTACTATGTGATGTTTTTGGTTTTTCAATAAAATATTTTTATTTTAGTTAATAACTAAAAATGTTTATTTTTGTAAAACTATCTTCACTTTTAAATAAATTAAAAAAATTAAAATTCCAATTTTTTGGAATAATAATTCATGTAACAAACATATTATTTGGATATATTTTATCCAAATAATTACATTTGAATCATTATTATATTTTATTTTAGAAAAAAAAAATTTGTGTTTCAAAATATTATTTTTCTAAAAACTATTTTAATGTGCATAATTTTTCTCATGTCTAATTAATTAAAAAAATAATCAAAAGGGCATTTTTAAAACGATATATATATATATATATATATTTTATATCAATAAATATTAATTTATATTCATAAAATTATTATTATTAGTCATATGGTTAATATAAACTCTAAATTTTCTTGAAAAATACACGTCCTCAAAACCGTTTTTTTTTTCATCAGGTCATTGGTTTAATTTTAAATTATAGTTTTCCACATCTGAAGATTGATTTTTTTTAAATCGATTAAATATTTGAAATCATCATAATTTATAGTATTTAATAATGAAAAATAAATTTTTACAAAAATAATACTCACAATAGTAAATATTAATTTCCACACTGAAGATGAAAACAGGTTTACCAGGGGTTGAACTAAACAGGAAGGTGAAAATTTCATAAAATGGTTTAAAATAATTTTTTTTCCACATTTATAAATTATAATCTCTATTTATAAATAATTGTATCCATAGGGGAATTTTTTTATTGAAAAATATGGGTATACCTATTTCTTTTCAAAAATTATATGTGCACCCCTCAACTCACTTATAAAAGGTCACCCATTCACTTCTCTTAGTCATACATTCAAAGCCCATTGTATCTACCAATACATAACCAAATATATTCTTTATTTCACTATCCAAATCCTAGAACTAATATTTCATTCATATATCTAACCTATCAAGGCTTTTAGTGATGACCAAATGAATTTTTCTGAAAAAGAGGTATCATTCTTAACTGATCATTTTTATTTTAATCCTTCCTCCCAATCCATAAAATATTTTTATATAACTATAGAATAGTAACATCAGTATCTCCAATACACTAATATGATATATTTTTTTAATTTAATAACATAAATATATCTCCTCTTACATCAATTGGGATACGAAATCATCTTTCATGTGTATTAAGGACTACAGCCTCAAGAACCGATGTCATTCGTTTTCCATCAATGCCTTTCATTATAATTTATAATGATGTATTTGAAGTATATATATAACTATATATATGATATTTTTTAAAAATATATACTTATATAGTTATTATATCACATATACCATCTTACAATCCATTACTTGGTGGATAGGATAACATCACATGTGAGTGGTGGAGTACCTCCTCTTGGAGAGATGTGATTCGTTTTACACTAACAATTTAAATGGAAGCAAATAAGGATGTTGTTAATAAATATATGTCATACAAATTAAATAATGATGATAATAAGGAAAAATTTATAAATATTAATTTTTAATATATCATTTTAATTGTTACATTGAAAAATGATATTGACTTTCTTGTAGGTATGGAGTACCTTGTCAAGCAACAAATGTGACTATTATTTTTTCTCATCACATATCAAGAATGATATATATATATATGTATATTTAAACAAATATAATTTTATTTATGATAATATAATCATTATTTTAAAATAAAATAATATATACCTTCATTCCATAGTGATCATTGGAAGATGTAAATGTTAATCATGCCTACGTACATCCGACCATACCCATGATCATAATGTAGTGTTTTTTATAAAAAATGATAAGTTATTATAAAATTATAATGCTTAATAATATGGTAATTATTTAATTATTATTATTGTGGATATATTTAATCAATGACCTCCTTGACCATGGTAAATACACTGAAGCCATTTTGAAATAAATAACTGAATGTCCTCAAAACACCGGATGTGGAGTTATCTGATAAAATATTTTAATATTTAATTAAACAAATAAAACAAATGATTTAAGTATATATTATTAAACCAATAAAATATATTTAATAAATATTATAATTTATGTAAGATTAGAATATAGGTGTTAAATTACATATAAGGAAAGTCCTGACTATAGTTAAGAGTTTCTTATCTCACTTTTTTATTTTGGTATGACATATACTATATTCACAATTTTTTTACATTATGTGTTGTATAAACTGAACCTAATATCATTAATAATTTCAGTTTAATTAAAAAAATTATTTAATCAAAGGGTATTATAATTGAATTTACCAAGTGGTAAAGAATTTCATAACTCAATTTCTTTTCATCAATTTATCTTACTTCGATATTTTATTTTATATTATATGGTCAAGAATATAATTAAATTAAATTATATTATATTCAATATAAACTTTTTTAATGTGGAATTAAATTTTATACACGTAATATTTTAATTTATTAATTCTCGAATTCAATGATATGATGATTTTAAGGGTTATTCATCATAAATTTTCTTTCTTTGAGACATATGTCTTTTATATTATCCTATTTTCATTTTTTAAGTGTATATACTATTACTAGACATGTAATATCATGATACACATTATTTTAATGATGTAAAAAGTATCATCTAATATTATTCATTTTGGGTGATTATGATTCAAGAGTAACCAAAGTGAAATTGGATATATTTTACAATATCATTTCTTTGTGGATTGTTTATGTTCATTGTTACTCTAGAAGAAATCATATGTTATTATTTAATTGAATATAATATAATTATTATATACTTCTTATGAATGTGGTTAAAAAAATTATTTTCATTTCCTTCTATATTGATTGAATAAATATCAATAAATCCTTTTTTATGTAACAATGATCATATATTTTATTTATATTAGTTATATTCCTCTTCAATATATTTGTTTTCTAAAATGGGTACAAAAATGTAATGTTATCAAAAAAAGAGTTCATAAATCCTTTTTACCGGAATTTTTACCCTATTTTAAGTATTTTTAAAAGTTAATTTCTTAATTTATTTAAAATACATCACTTTTAAATTTATTTTTAAACATATTTTGAAAATAAATTATATTTTTAACATTTTTGAAATGAATGAATTTACTCGCTATTGTAAGGGTTATTTATCAGAATTTATTTTAATGAAATTTTATTGATATTTCAATTAATCAATGAAAACAAAACATAATGTTACATACACCACTCTAGGGATTTTTTTAATGATAAAATTTTAATTCATTCTATAGATTGATTATGATTGTTTTTTAAGATATTTTTATAGAAACCATTTCTTTTCCATGGGTCAATTATGTTTTTCTATTAGTTGGGTCAATAATGTTTCAAATAGATTGTGATAGAACTAATTTCTATTCCATAGGTTAATCAATATATGAAAGGAATAATGATTTTATACATGTCTTATGATGAAATTTTGGTTCTATATACTTTATTTATTGTTTAAGGATATTGTTATATGAATGGTGTTCCCTGACAAAGTCGAGTGATTGTGATCTATCTTATATGAATGGTGAACCCATATCTTGTAGGTTAACCCTAACATAAAATATATTATGTGTTTGTATATATATCACTCTAATTAGTTGGGTAATGATTATATTCTATAGATAATTATATTTTAATTAATATTTATGGTTATTCTAATTGTAAGGGTTCTCTAATGATAATTTTCTAATATTAAAGTAGATTTTCATTATACGTTATATGGTTATAAAGGATTATATTGATCAATATTGATATCAAATGGATCATGATTTATTAAAATTAATGAATACTATATTTTTTAACGATTTATTCCTTAGAACATAATTTTTACCTAAGTATTCATAGGTTTGTATAAACATATGTTATACTCATGAAGTTTAATTGTTGAATCAAAATTTAATTCTCATCTTATCCTTAGTGATGATGTTCATTTTTTAGTGAATTTAATTAAGTATGATGAGAATTTAACCCCATACTTTTAATGACTAATTTTTTCTATGTTATCAAATATTATGTTGAATGAATTATTTTTGAAATTTCCTCATATGGAAGATAATGATAACATATTGTAAAATAAGAAAATATTGGTCTAGTGGGAGAAATGATCATTTAAAATCATGGATAATATATATTTAATATTGTTTATAATTATATAATACTACAAAAAGGTACATAAAAATTTAAGTGTTGAAATATTTTCTTCTACTCTCTTATGTTTTTGTGTGTGAAAATTTGGTCCATTTTGTTTCTATTAGTGAAACAAATGTAATTTTTATTTTTTCATCATTGGATCTAGGAGTGTGGGTTTGTGGATATTATTGATTTAAATTATAGTATATAAATAAAACCTATAATACACTGAAATTTAGTTTAAATAAATAATGATTTTGATAGCTTTCCAAACATGAAACACATATCTTTATGTTAATAAAAATATTATATAAAAATGTTTTTATTTAAATTTTGTCATTATAACAGAGTTATTGGTTTGGAATATATAAATACAAGTAATGAAATTTTGAAATATATTTAAAATATTCTAACTCAATATTGATTAATTTATTAATTCTTAGTGAATAATGACTCAATTTTTGTCACGTCATTTTTTGTATCAAAAATTATTTCTATTCAAAAATTTGTTTTTATTTTATATTGTAAGGAACTATTATGATTAATATCTACTTATTTAAGAAATTTTATATTATAAAATTAAAACTATTTTTGAAATAAACATATCATAATTAACTTATGGTAATATTTTTTATATTCTTCTAATATGATTAGTTCTTCATTAAATAGTGAAAAATACAAATTTTGCATAATACAGTCATTTATTTTTATTAAATAAGGTTGTTTAAAATTACAATTATATTTTTTATAAGGTACTAAAGTGATATATTATCTATTATATATAAAATAATATAATAAATATAATTTTAATTAACATCATTTATGATCTTTTATGAGTTGATTTTTTGGCTTGAAAAAACATTTTTCTATTAAAATTAATTATGTTTTATGAATTTATAATAAAATTAGTTTTTATACCTTCAATAAAATTAATTTTAAAAAATGTAATCCATATTTGGAAAATAGATGTTACATTTTTTAAATCAGCCCCTTTTATCTTTGGTCATTATTAATAGTATTGATGATAAATATTTCTCACCTCAGTAATGGTAAAACTAGAAAACCATGGTTAAAATAACGAGATAAGACTTTAAAATAACCATAACACTTTTTTTAATCTGTTTTATGAGTTTCGTTATACTGTACATAATCTTTATTAAAGAAAAATACACAAATTCAGTCTATTTTTTTAACTCAATTGTTTTTCAATGGGAATAAATAGTGGATATGGTTATTTCTAAATTATAATTTTTAATAATAGGAAATTATTTTTTGTATATTACTTTTTCAAAAAAATATTTATTTTCTAATTACCTTAAATTTTTCTGCAATTACTACACATTTATTATACCAGTGGTAGAAAAATTGACTAAATACATTTAAGAAAATTAAAAAATATCAGGTTTGAAGAATTATGGTGATACAAAAATTTCATTGGTAAATATAGTTTTAAATTTATGTTTAAGTGTTCTTTATTCTAAATAATTATTGTGTTCCTAACATTAACATAAAATTAAATGAATATTCATAAAAATGGAAATAATGATATTTTATGTCAAATAATATTTTATCAAATGATTTAAAAGTCATAAAAATATTGAAATCGGACCTAATGAATGTGATTTGGACTAAAATACAATCCTGGGAATATTTTTGTGACAATTTTTTCATTTATATAAATTTATAACCCTTTATGATTGAAAAATGTGTTATTATGGTTAATGATAAAAAAGGGTCAATATAGGGTTCACCTAAAATGATATAAGTTATAATTACCTAATAATATGAATACATTATATTGTGTGATTTTATTCCAATAATATATTATCCTTATATCAAATATAACGTAGTTTAGAATCAATAAATAGTAAAATTTACATAATTATATTTTAAAATATAGAAAATTTACTATAGTGCCCCTTCCATTATAAAAGGTCACTCGTCCTCTCTCTTATTTACCCCAAAATTAGCCCTCAATATCAATAAAACCCAACCCAATTCTATTCTAAAAATCTATATCCATGGTTTATAGGTTCTGGTGTTCTCTAAATACAATTAAAATATTCCTTAAGAAGTCATCTAAAGTATGTCTACTAAAGAAGAGGTAATTATCCTATCGAAACATTTTCACTTTATTTCTTCTTCTACCACCACTAAATATTCTGCATTTTTCATAAAATAATAAATTAATTTTACTCAACATACTAGAACTTTATTTTTATTATGGATCCACCATTATCCTCCCATTTTTTAATCAAATTGTAAATGATAGTATCTCTCATGTGTACCTGTGAAATAACACCTCTAAAAAGTGATATAGTTCATTTTCAAAGACCATCATTCATGGTTGTTTCTTATGATGTATTAAATATTTATATTTTATATTTATGATATAATTACACATATGTAATTATAAAATATTACTTATCCTTATTTCTTTATTTTTGATATAAAATGAAATCTATGTTCATGGGTATGTACAGACATCTATTTCCATGAACAGTGTAGTTCATTTTTCAATATCATCCATTTATGGATGATCATAAATATTTTTTTAATTAGTATATATTACATTTATATCATTTTTTTCACTATTTATATTATGTAATCATGAAAAGAATAAAAGGAATGAAACTTCTGAACTGAAATATTTATTTAAAACAAAAACATTTAACACCCAAAATTGATGAATTTGTTAAATAATTGTTAATAAATGGTTTTTAAAAAGATAAAACATGCTAATATATAATATTATAAACCAATATTTTATTATTTTATATAATTTTAATTAATTAAATTTATTATATATAATTTTACATCAATAATGATATATGTGAGATGTAAGGTTTGAGTTTCTCATCGGCCTTTTTTACTATGAGGCATATGTCATAACCACAACATTTTTCCATTAGATTATGTCTATAATACCCAAGAAATTATTTTACAATGATTTCCAGAAAATGATGTTGATTTAAAAATCCATATAATTTTCTCTTACTCATGGGGTTTATATTCATATATTACCAAAACATGTGTGGGTTTTTCATCTTAATATTCATTCATTGAGACGTGTCTTAGTTTTTTATATTATATTTCATTATGAGGTGTAAATAGTGCCACATTGACATGTTATATCATGAATATCATCATGTTAAATATATTTAATGTTTCATTTTAATTTTTTATTTTATAGGTATTATGATTCAAATGTTACCAAAATTGTAAGGATTTTATGTTACAATCTCATTTTTAACAAGATTGTTTATGCTAACATTTATAAGGATAATATTAAATGATCTATCAACGAAAAATATTACAATTTTTATTCTCATACGGGTATTTCTAGAGAATTATATTTTCATTTCATCTTTATCTATTTATGTACTAAAGTGATAAAAGTAATTCTTTTAATAAAATCTCACTTTATCTACATCTTTGGTTGAACATATTTTTAATCAATTTCTATATTTCCTGAAAAATTATTTAAATAATATTTATAATAATATATTATAATTTGTTAAATTAATTTTTACCCTTATTTGGTTTTATATAAAAAAGTATCAAAATAATATTCTTATGATTTTCTAAAAATGTACTTTTTTGTTTACACAGAAATGGTAAAGGGTTTATCATTTTAATGTACTCAACATGAATAGAATATTAAACCGTCATAATTGATTAATGTTTTGAAACATAATTTAAAAATTTACAAGGTAATTTTCAAGTAAAAAAATGTATTTAAGATTTTTTAATATTTTATGTGTTAAATAAATGATTTTATAGTGGAATGGATATTTCCCACTATGAAATGCTTCAATTGTTATTTTAATGGAATTTTTTTATCTATAATAACATATTTTTCTGTTACTTATTTTTCACTGGTGATATGATTCTATTATTACTTTAATATTATTTATTTGGATTTTTTATTATTACTATCATTATATGTTGAGGAAATCTATTTATATTCAATGGGATTTGATCAAAAATTGATTTTTTATTTTATCATCAGATAAAACCCCCAGTAGTTGAGTAATAGATCAGGCTGGTCTAAATCCATGGAATCTAAGGGAATACCCTTGGACATAATTACAACATTCCTGAGGGAGAAATACCAAGATAATATATACAATCAAAGTTTCTTCAAGATAAACCCTATAGACAAGGCATCTATAGCGAAATTGGTCTCTCTTGGAACATGTCGCTCGGAGCATCCATCGTCAATCTCTAAAGAGAAACTTCAAAAAATGCAAATTAGATGACAAGGAGGCTCCACCTATCCCTAAAACGCACATCCTACAATCTCAGAGTCTGACACAATCTCTGAAAATGTTTATGCAAGACTCATACACAACAAGACACCGGTGTGTAATGCCTTCACTTCTACTCTGAACTATCTCCCTGGGCAGTAAAATATACTCATGGAAAGCTGCACCGTGCCATTATTGTCTCGCAAAAGGCCACCCCCACGCATTTTCCCATACATAAAATAACTGTCCACATTGAGCTTATATCCCTGTGATGGAACCCTCCATTTTATCCTATTCCCCTGGCTATTATCTTGTACAACTGGCCTATTAATTAGTTTTCAAAGGATAAATGAATATTTTTTACCTTTAGAAAGAGATCCCAATTCTTGTATCAACATATTCATTATCATACTATAAAAAATAATTGATTGTCATGCTTCTATTCATGCCTTATTTCTTTCTTCCCAAATTCCCCAGAAGATAGAAATTATAATAATGTAGTGGATCTTGCCTTCCATCCCCTCTCTTTTAGAACCTGAGAACAAACTATTGATAATTCTTGCATGGATGTTCATGCTATGGTGAATGTTTTACGGTTTGGTTTAATTATGATGAATGGATTTATGATTATGTGATTAGTGATCCTAGTACTACCAAGCATAAAATAGGTTATGTGAGAGGTTATCATAATCCTGAGAGCAGGTAGACATGAGGATATCCCATACCAAAACCAGGTAAATAGGTATTTTAGAAAATCATAACTTCTGATAAATGAATTGGTAGTTTTCCCTGACATAATATTTATATGATTATGATTTTACTACAACTTATTCCTGTCTCTTATAATATTAAAATATTAAAATATTATGGTCTCATAGATGATTTTATTAATTTGTGTTATATTTATTATTGGAAAAACTATAAATAATTATGTTAGGACTCATTATTAGAAAATTAGAATTGATAGGTATGGTTTTCAAAGGATATAATCATGTTATCATTCGGTTTTGGTCGTGTTATACTTAAATGATCATCGATATCTCACTTTTTCCCTTAATGAGCATCTGAGCTCACCCAATATATGTTATCTTCATTATATGATAAGAAGAAATGTTTCAAATATGATATGTTTGAGAATGATTATTTTGGTGAAGAAATATTTTGTATATGATGTAGAAAATCTATATACTGTTCATTTATGTATACATGATTTTAATGAAACTAAAATGTTATGGTTATAGAATGGATCATAATTGTATTTAATGAATATTTATCTAATAAGATGTTATATTTTTGAACAGTAATTAAGGGTTTCTATATATGTTATCTTGGCTAGGTTTAGTAATATTTAGATACTATAAAGAGAAAACATTAGTAACAACACTTATGATAATCTAATGTATTGGAGATCGTCCTAATATTATGGTAAATATTTCATAATGGTTTTACTGAAAATAGATCCTTATCCAAATACATGAAAGTGGATGTGTCTATGGAGTAGATGCACAAATGGGTATCAAATATAAATACTGAATATTATTTAATATCATGATTTTCATCGATGCACAATGAGTTGACCTAAGACTATAAACTGATCGAGAACTCACATGGAATATACCTTCATGAATTCATAAATTTATTATGAAAAATTATAGTGATTGGGATATTGAACACATAGAAAATTATGATATTACATAGTGATATGGGATTGAACTAATGATTATAAGGTTGATAAATATAGGTTTAAACAAACATTGAGCTATATGAATACTAATTTTTAGGTTTTATTTACAGGAATATTAATACGATTAAGGATGTTTGGGGTGATATTTATGCGAACGCCAAAATTTGTTTTGGTAAATGTTTTAATGATAAGATTATTTTAGGAATAAAGATTTTATATTTTATAGAAATATGTTTAATGTTATTGATAACTATCAGGTTAAATATAATCATTGATGTTAAGGAATGTATGGTTGATTAGGATAAAAATTTTTAGTTCATTATGGGAATATATTATATAGATAATAATGGGACAGAAATGTAAGTATGTGACTTAATGATTGATGTTATGTAAACTATATTGGGAATATTATATGATTAAGGTAAATATAATTTTAGTAATACATATTGAGTTAATTTATAGAATCTTATACGAATTTAATGTGGAATTATATAGATTTAGAATATTTATTGAATCGATTAGTATAATATTGAGAGTATATGATTAGGGTTTATGATTTATTATCTATTACCTTATTATCTATTTATATTATTCGAGAATATAGTGATGTTTATTTGGATTGAATTATATGATAAAATAATTTATATTTTTGGGTTTTGAATTTTGGTCAGATGTCTTTGGGATGATTCTAATGTTTAGCTATTTATATAATGGATTAAGGTGAACACTGTGCATTATTTTTGAGGTTTTAGTGATCAATATAATATCTAATAATTTAATTATTAATCCATGATAGAAATATTTTATTTACTATTTTAGTTTTGGTAAATATATATATACACAATGAATGAATTTTTATTATTTTATGCATCTTATGATCCATTAAAAGTAATTCTTAACATATTATGAATGAAACATTGATCAGTAATAAGTATTTTATGGAGTAATAGATGAAGTGAATATTTATGAAATCCCAACTAGAGGATTAAATTGGGTGAATGAAATAGAAGAATATAAATTAAGGGAACTTTCTCATGTTTAATATCATGATAGTAAAATAATCCCTCAACATTAGGAAAATTATATTTAGATAATGATTTTATTCTTTTACTTTAATTTTTTATGAATATAGGATCATATAAACACTAAATGATTTATGGTTTTTTGGTCATTTAAACTATCATGACCATGTTCCCTATCACTATCAATTTGTAAATAGACATTATTCTTATATTACATGCCTATATTTTAACTTAATAGTGATTTTCTCTTTATCCGTAAAATCAATTGTGTCTTATTTTAGTTAAGAATTATGTTTGCCGCACTCCTTTTTCAGATGATGTTTTACTATCCCTTTGTACAATGATGGTTTTTAGAAAAGTAATCTTCAAATATTGAACCATTGATGACAGAGATGAAATTGTGAAGTTGAATATTATTTAAGAGGTAGATAATGTCACACCCTAAAATTTAGTTTAAAATAATAATAATCTTTTTATCATTCATATTAAAAAACTACATATAGTGAAATTATGATATACTATTGAAATATTATTATTTAAATAGAACCATTATAACGTAGCATTTAAATTTTGTAAGTATGAATATGAGTAAACAAATTATGAAATATATATATAATGGTAATACCCAATTGAAATTTATTTATTAATGTTTAGGAAACATATAATAAATTTTTAATAAAGACATTTTATGCTTCAAATATACTTTCCCTTCAAAAGACCTCTTAAATTTAATTTTGTGGCTAAATATTAAAATATATTTTTTCAACACCTTATTTTTTTTTAAAAAAATGATTACAATTTTTGAAATCATCATATCAAAATTAAGTATAGTTAATATTTTTTTTAGCTTTCTCTTAAATGATTGGTTTTTGGTGAAATGTGAACATTATCGATTATTCAAATACTATAATGTATTTCCCATAAATAAAGTAATTTAAGAGACTCCTTTTATTTTGCAGTTGGTATAAAATTTATATTTTCTAATTTTTATTAACAATAATATAAGTAATAATATTCAAATAGATAATATTTATGATTTTGACATAAGTTAACTTTTAGACATAAAACACATTTTAATTAAAAAAATCTAATTTTATTGCATTTTATAAATTTATATTAAAAATGATTTTTTCCACTTCAATAAATATAATATTGAATAATTTACTCCATTTGGGGAATCATATTTTTATGTTTATTAAATATTACCCTTTAATTATATGTCATTATTAATAGTATCCTTGATAAATATTTCTCACCTCATTAAGGGTAAAACATGTAAAACATGGTTAAAACTATATGATAAGAGTTTAAAATAGCCCTAACACATTCATTTAATGTATTTGATGAGCAAGGTTCTTAAATTCACATCAAATATAATTTTTTTAGAGATTTCATGCCATTTTTACTTGGTAATGACTTATATATTATGTCATGTAAGGAAAAATATAAAATTCCACTTTATTTATATGAAAAATTGTAATATTTTTTTGTTAAGGATATAATGAAGTTATTTTTTTGTTATAAATGATAATTTTTAAAATTAATAAATTATATTTATGTTGCTAATTTATTTTCAATTTTTATTGATGATATAATTCACACAAATTTTTATGAAACACTAAGAGAATTCTAATGAAGGTAGTAGAAAACATTAATATATATTCATGAAAACATTAAAATAAATGCATTTTTGAAAATTTTAATATGAAAACAATTTGTAATAAATTATAAAATAATTTTTTTATAGGGTATATATTTTTAATACATTATTTTCATCATAAAATTAAATTAAAATTTATTGAATAGTTCAAAAAATAATTTTAATTATATTTTATGTTATATAATATTTCATTAAATGATTTAAAAGTCATAAAAATTGAAATTGGAAAATTTGGATGGTATATAGTCTAATATTTCGTACCAAGGCCATTTTTTATCCAATTTTATTATATAATTAAATTTATTACTCTTAATTATTGAAAATGTTGTTATCTTAGTAAAGTATAAAAATTGTTAATGAGATATTAATCTAAAGAGATGGGGATTAAAAAGTTATAAAAACTTGTATATGTTTTATATGATTATAAAATATTGATCATCACACATAACTAATTATCAAATAATCTAATTGGGAACAATATTTCAATGAATATTAATTTATAATATGTTAACATTTTGAAGATTTAGAAGAGTGCCCCTTCCCTACCTTATAAAATGGCACCCATCATCTCTATTAATTACACCGTTTTGAGAAACCTATCTTGAGAAAAACTAACTAGATTCTCATTTTAACTTCTATAGATATGATTTATAGGTTATGGTGTTTTTAAAGTACAATTCCATGGGTCCTTAGGAATAGATCTAATAGAGGCTACTAAAGAATAGGTAATCAACTTACAAGACCTATTTCAATCTGTCTATTTTTTTACAACATCAAAATATGTGTTATCCAATATAAAATATTAAATTATTTATCTTAAATAAAATAACTTTTATTATGAATATTTAACCACAATTATATTCCTTATTTTTTTAAAAAAATAAATAAAATTATCACGCATATGTTTGTGTAGACAACCGCCTCCACATGGTGATATAATTCATTTTTTCATCATCAGAATTCACCATTGGTTTTTATGATTGATTTTATATTTATAAATGATATAAATGATATAATTATTGTTCTAAATAAATAATATTTTATTTATCTTTATTTATTTATTATCAATAAAAATGGAAACAATGTTCATATGAATGTATAGACTACCGTCTCCAAGAATGATGTAATTAATTTTTTGGTCACACTATTTTATGGATAATTATTAATATTTTTATAGTTTATATTTATGACATTCATATCATTATTATGGTCTTTATATTATATAATTTTGATAAATTTACATGGATATAAATTACAAAAATTGAACTATTAAGAAAAACAAAACAATTATCAATTGAAAATAATGATTTTAATAAAGAAATTATTAATTAATTATTGTTGAAATTTTATATGTTATCATACTATAAGAAATAAATTATTATTTTATTTATATATAATAAATTTAAATTTAATAAATATAATTATAGGGTTATAATTATCAAAGTTGGACATTAGGTAATAATATATCATCAAACATTTATTTCTCTAAGACATATTCTATAGTCACCAATTATTTCATTTTTATGGTCTATATAATTCCAATTAAATTATTTTATGATTATTTTAATGATAGTTAAGGGGAATTAAAAATATTTATATTTTTATCTTGTTGAAGATATTTTTATTTATAGATTACGGAATATGCATGGTATCTTCATCTTTATATTGTTTTCTTTAGAAATATTTTATGCCAAGAACCTATCTTATATTATGAGGATTAAATAATTAAAATTTGATAAAATATTTTATTTTTCTAGTAATTTTAATGATATTTAATGTTTCAATTTAAATAAATCATTAATTTATATTATGATTCCATAGTTACTAAGGTGATAATAAAATTATGTTACAGTCTCATTTTTATTGGGATTCTTTATATTTAAATTTATGATGAAGAAATTATATCATATTTATCTACAAAATATTACTATTATTATATTATTATTATTTTTATGGATACTACATGTATTTATCTAAATTTACACTCTCAAATAATTCATTAAATTGTAAAAATGTCTTAAAAACTAAATTTATCTCCCTCTTTAGTCCAGAATCTTCTTATTCCATCTTTGAAATCTCTATATAAAATATTATAATTTTTGTTAATATTATCCTATGAATTTTTAATTTCATTTTTCCCATGTATTAATTTGTAAAAAAATTCAATGTAAACTTTTTTTTTTCTAATGGTGTCACTTTTTACCGAAAATGTGAAAAATATTTTTTTAATGTACTCATCAAGAACAAATTTTTCCATCCTCATGAATGAAAAATTATTTTAATATTACTTGAAAATTTTAAATATTTAGTTTGAAATAAGATAATTTCATTAATTTTTATAATTAATATAAGTTATTTCAAATTTAAAAGATTAATTTTTCAGGAAATGATCTATGTTATCCTATAATGGATTTGGTTTTTCTATCATGATATCATTTGATGTTACTAATATTTCACAGGGGATATGATATTATGATACCATGAATATTATATCACTAGTTGATTTATTATTATTATGATTGTATGTTTATCAAACCCATTTTTGTAATGGGTTACGCTATAATGGAATGGTTAATGTTTTATGTTCTTATGGGATAAAGAAGAATGTGTTTATGATTATGTGATGTGTGGGCCTGTAGTTATATTAACCTCAAATTAATTGGTAAAATAATAAAATTTTATTTGTTGAAATGGTACATAGAATATTATCCCTAAAATTAAAGATTTATGTAGGAGGTTATTGAAATATTGAAAAATAGTACATTGTATGTCATCCAAACTCAAAAGGAGTGTACATAGGAGGATATACGAACCTCATACCAGGTACACGTGTAGTTATACCAATAATAACAAGTGATAATTTCCTTAGTGGTTAGCCTTTACATAATATCTTTATGAATATTATTATTCCAAACTTTATTCTCTCTTCTATGAAAATAACTTATTCAGTTGTTAAAAACCTATTTCTCATGTTTGTGGTTTATTTTAAGATTCATGTCTTATGGGAACAAAATATTAAATTCAGGACTCATAATTATGGTATATAAATATTAGGGTATGGTTTACAAATGTTAAGGGCATGTTATCATACTATTATTCTCATTTTATGCTTAAATAATCACTAATATCTCCCTTTTTACCATTACTAAGCAGCCGACGTCACCCATTATTGTGTTTAATTATCCCCATGATATAAAGAAAATTTTTTTGTATGATATTTATATGATGATTTCATATTAGGAATAATTATCTTGGACATGATATAGATATTTTATATACCGCTTTTCGATGTATATATGTTTGCAAAGACACTAAAAATTTGATTATTATCATGAATCACAATATTATGTATTGAATATTGATATAATAATATTTAATATTTTTGTATGAAATTTATTGATTTCTATATTTGGTACAATATATAGGTTTTGTAATTTTTGGAAATAAAGACGTCAGATGTTTATTGATAACCCTTAGGATAAGAATAATTATTGGAGAACATTATAAAATTATTGTAATGAATGGAATATGGATTTCCTAGAAGTAAAAATATTTTTTAGGATTTATGAATGTGGATGATGTTGTATCATATATTAACCATTGGGTGACTACTCTAAATGGGGTGGATTTTATATAAAATTGACCATCATTCATTCATAATGATTGGGCCTAATATTATACACCATTCTATAAAATCATAAAAGATATATTTAGTTTAATTAACATTTTCTTTACAAACCATTATGTTTAATGGTAGAAGAGAACATATGTAAAAATATGATATTCTAGAGTAATATGTGATAGACCAAAATTATCATTGGTAGATAATTAAAATATTTATAATATTTTTACTTCCAAAAATAACCCATTTTAGGATTTATTTTATGAGAGTTTAAGTTGATTGTGGATATTTTGGGATACATTAATGGGAATATTACTCTTTTGTTTAGTATATGTTTTAGTGAATATTTTTTGATGAATAATTATTTTATGTTTTCTGACATAAGATTTAATTTTTTTATAACCCTTATGGCTAATATGATCATTTATTTCAAGTTAATTTTCGTTGATTTGGATAAAAGAGTTTTTACATTTTTATAATATATATATATATATATATAATATACATAATTATGGGATTGAAATGTAATTCAGTAACTAATTAAATTAAGTTATATACACAATATTGGGAATATTATTAGTCTATGGTAACAATAATATAGTTAATAAATATTGTGTTCATTTTTGGAAGTGTATCTGACTTTATTGTGTATTTTTTAGTATTAGAGATATTTATAGAAATTATTAGAATATTTTGGGTAGTATGTTAGTAGGGTATATATTTTTTGGGTATATAAACTTATGAGATATTGATACTATTTATAGATATTAGTTAGGTTGATCTAGGAAAAAATGTGACGAATGATTTTAAATATTTGGGATTTGAAATTTTCAAACATATTTTAGAGGACTCTTATGGTTAAAAATTTATGGAATGGTTAAGTAAAATATTGCTTATCATTGTCAATGTTTTATAGATCAATGTATTATTTCAACATTTGATGATTTATCAATATTGGATAAATTTTTGTAAATAAATTATGTTTTAAAAATATATAAAGACCAAAAAAATGACTTTATATTATTTTAAAGATCTCATATCCAATTAAATGTTAATTTCCCTTATTTATGAATGAATAACTAAACATGAATATTTATTTCATAGGGTAAGAGATGAAGTAAAAGATTAATATTATCATTACCAATGGATGAAAATAGTCTTGTAAAATTAAAAAAATCAAGTAACCGTATATTCTAGTTTTCTACGTATTGATAGTAAAATAGAAGATAGAATTAGGAAAAGGATGATGAGATAAAAATATTATTCTTTTACCTTCATTTCTGATTAATTGATAGTCTTTTAAGCAATAATAGTTTTATTCTTTTGTGGTCAATTACATTATCATCACAATGTTATATATCAAATGATATTAGAGCTAAGATTTTATTTTTATCCTCCGTATATATATTTTAAATACACAAAATTTTTCTCTTCATCCATGAACCTAGTTATTTTTTCTTTTAGGTAACAATTATGTTTCATATTCTCTATCTTTAAAAGAAGTTAAATTATCTGTTTGTATATTGTGGGTTTTCAATAAAGGTAATTTTAAATAACGAATTAGTGATTACCAATTAAAAATTTAAAAGAAGAAACTTATTTATGTGGTGTAGAATTTTACACCCCAATAAATTAGTTTTCAATAATTACATGTTTGATGGATTCTTTAATAGACAACATTGAGTGTTAAGTGAATTCCAATATACAATAAAAAATATTATTATTTAATTGATACAGTTATAACATAGTCATTTAATTAGATACAATGATTATGAGAAAACTAATTATGAAATATATATTGGCCCTACTAATAAAAATTTATTTGTTAATTATTAGAAAATAATGAATTATTTTTAGTATATTCATTTTATACATCAAAAATAATTTTTCAAAAAGAAATTCTTATTTCTTTTTATGAGTAAATATTATAATACATTTTTGAAACATTAAGAAAATTAATTTGATAAATTAAATATATTTTTTAAAATTATGATATAAAAATTATGTTATTAATAAATTGTGGGAATTAATGAAAGGATTTATTGTCACGACCTGCCTTCACCAATATGAGGAAATAGATTAAAAAACTATGAGACCCTTATTTATTCAAGTTTATGGAGAGATAATGACCCCCGAGTCCCGCCTTCAATATGAATTATAGTGGCGACTAGCTCGAAGGGTAAAGAATCACACATGATATGGAATGAATTACCCTTTTTATTTAGTAGCATTGGGATATAAGATAGTGAAAATCCAAAAAACTCCAAAGTTGAATGTAAAAGTAAATCCAAAACCCATTCCCATATGAATGTTCAAATATAAACCCATACAAAGTACAAGAAAACTCCAAAGGGAAAAGTACCAAAAGAAAGTAAAACAAAAACAACAACTATCCCAACGTCTGAGCTAGTACAGCCCCACACATTCCCCGAAGTCCTCTTGGAGAAGTGAAAATAGGTTTATATATGTAGGGTGAGTATACAAGTATACTCAGTATGAAAAAACCAAAAGTTATCATGCACAAGGGGGGGGGGGGTGGAATTATAATTCACTATGAGATAGTAGAGGTAACCAAAACACCTAGCAAAGAAACTATCCTCTAAGACTCACCAAGGCACACTCCCCAAATAAACCATGTGAGGTAAAGTAATAGTGATACCACATCAATGTTTGGGTACCCCACACCACTTTCCCACTATTTATTATAGACATCCTATGTGTTATTCCTCCCCCACCATTCTCATTGCAGTCCAACTACCAGCCCAACAACAACCTTATGGGAAACCACAACCACACATCCCGCTCACAGACACCTGGGCCACCACAACCAGATATCCCACCCACAGACACCTGGTCCACCGCAACCATACATAACCACACCTACAGACACCTAGGACACCACAACCACACATCCCACACACAGACACCTAGTCCACCACAACCATACATACCCTACCCAAAGAGTCTTCGGATTTAATGGACCTCAAGCCATCACAGCCGGCCCAAAGATTCTTGTGCTACCTAGGAGAGGGAGAAAAAAGGAGATAATAATGATCTTGCCAATAGGAGGTTCGAAAAAACACCACCCCCCATGAAATGGGAGTGTTCATCATGAAGTGCTCAACATGGGTGGGGTGATAATAAGAAACACATGAACTAAATTTATACACATAGATAAAAAGTACTCATCCGAACCTAAGGGTCCTGAAACTAGACCATACGCAAACACCCTTGTTACTATTCATTCACGCACAAAACATAGTAACTAGAGAACCTGCCATACTCATTATCATGTTCAAGTGGTTTCATTTAAATTTTCCTTCACTACTGGGAAACTAATGGGCATATCCACAGGTCAAAACAACAACTAAAGGAAAACATCCGCACAATAATATAAGCATTCACACCAAGTTCCGTTATAAGTCACAATATAACAAGGGATCTGTGAGATCCCTCAATGTACTGGAACCAAAACAAGCACCAACCTATGGGAACAGATCCACAAACCAACAAATGAACTACAGGGGATTCCATCCCCATCCATGTCACCCCACAAGAATCAATCTAAAAAATCATGATTATTAGAAGAAGAGAGAATGAGTGTTTTAATATTTAACCAACACCATTCATTATGTTCCTTCCTTCCATTTGGTTAACTGGCGTGATCATTTAAGGGTTATTATTCATTGAACATCCATTTTACCAACAAACTTTGCATGATTAACCAGTTCCCATGTTACGACCATTCAATCACAAAATTGTCCAGAAAAATAGAGGTTCATTATTAAACAATAAAGGACCACCAACGGACACGATTTTTAATAGAAATAATCCCATACAACTTGCAAAATATAAGTGAAAGGAGTGAATCATCATCACCATCAAACACACCATTTCATTATCTAAGGTATTTTTTTTATCTTTGTTAAGATTTGGTTTCATCCATGCCCCGATGAAACATTATCATGCCCACACTACAAGATACACAATAAAGATAGATGAAGGAACACCCTACTTGGTTGATCAAGGATCGAATTTTTCTCCCCACGCCAAGAACTGGGGATGCGCAAATTACAAGAGGAGAAAACCCGAAGGCTTCAAAGCTATGTGGGGTGGGCTCCAGCACAGGTGAACAATTAACCTCTAGTGCAAGTCTCTAGGGCATACTTTAGAGAATTTAAAGGGAATACGAAGAGATGATATCAGTTTAAGAAAATACTAGATCCTGAAATTAGGTAGATGATTTTGAAGTACATAAAATTTGGATCGTGGCTCCACCACATGGTTGTGCAGTTTCACATGTTGGGATTAATTGAGATTTAATAATTCTATTTGAAGATGGTGGATATAAACGATGTGAGTTAATAGATATGTTTTAAACAGAGAGAAATATATAATGAGGCGAAACTGTAAAACATGATAAGGAGTCACATTGAGGAAAAACACCACACATTTAGATAAATAAAGGGTCTCCCAATCAATGGGGTTTTAAAAAACCTCTTTCATGTTTTTAAAAGTCATTGAAAGGGGTATTAAGATGGTTCTACATCAAAAGTTATGTAACTGGGGATAAAACTAGAAGGTCCCAAAAAATATGGATGGAATCACCATTAGGTGAGCCATCGTCACCCTAGAACTGTCTCCCTATCACCCTTGCCCAAGCACTATTTCCCTGGAACATTTTCCTCGGCACTGTTGCCATGGCACCATCGCCTTGCCACCATTGGCTTTGCATTTTCACCCAGGAACCGTCGCCATGGCACTATTGCCTTGGTGCGATGGGCGACCCATCGGTGCCAGTGACAACCATCAATGACACTAACTCCCATCGGTGCCACCAACACCCCTCGGTGACACTGACACCCCTTGGTTCCACTGACACCCATTCGTTCCACCAATGCCCATCTATGACACCATTTCCCATCAGTTCTACTGACGACCATCAGTTCCACCGTACATTCATTCCAGAAATTTGGGAAAGTCCCTAAATGAGTCACCGATGGTCCCCTTGACACCCCAAAACAGTAGAAGTTGGAAACATACTAGATCAGGAAGGTCCGAGCCATTAATTTAGATACTTCTCAAACTATTTTCTTCCTCTAGAATTTAAGGATAATCCTTAAGAAAATAGAGGGGTACAAACAACCACCTTGTAAGATAAATCTTAGGAAAAACCCACACAAGAGTTGTTCGAAAGCTAGAACAACCTCGATATCAAAGAACACATCTCCCTTATCAATATCATAAACAACTATAGATACAATACCATTATCCTCCCCTAAGTAACCACACCAACGTATGAAGGTCACACTATCCACACTCACGGATTATGGAGTCTTTTTTCCCATGTCAAGATACTATTTGCTTTGGGAGGCACTGACTCACCCACATGGGTTTAATCACATCCACTTTAATGAATATTTATTATGGATTAGGTCCTCCCCTCCCCGGAGTCAAGAATTTTCACACACATTCAGATAAAAGGGAAATAACTAATCACATAGAAAACGAGGTCAAACCTTACACCACAATGAATTATACAACAAAATAGGAAAGAACTAAAAAAAGATATGGGTACTGGGCACGTATTTGTTCCTCCCATTCATAGGTACATTCCCTGAGGCCACCATACTTCCATAACACATGAAACAAGGGAATATTACTTCCATGAAGCACCTTATTCTGACGATCGTCAATCCTCACTGGTCTCTCCACAAATGTCGCATCGTCCTTGATATCTATCTTTCTTTATTTGAGGATGTGAGAATCATCATGTATATACTGACAGAGCTGAGACACATTGAAGACATCATGGACCCTCAGTAGCGGTGGGGGTACTGCCAACTAATAATCCACTTCACAGACCCGTTGTAACACTGGGTCCAACAAACCTCGAAGAAATCTTACTCCCCTACTAAACCACTATTTCCCCCACCAAGGGGAGACCATTAAGAACACATGGTCCCAAAACCCGAACTCCAAGGTTCTCCTTTTATAGTGGGAGTACGAATTCGTATGATCCTGAGCTACCTTAATCCTCTACCATACAAGCAGGACTTCTCTGTCGTGCTCTGCACCACCTCCGAGAAAAGAACACCTACTTGACCGGCCTATGTCTAGAACACAGTTGAACGAAATTACCATTCATACAAGGATTAGAACGGAGACATTCCAATGGTAGAGAGATAACTATTGCTGTAGGCAAAATCTATTAGAGGAAAGTATCATATCCATGATCCTCCAAGTCAAAAACACATTCCCATAGCATATCTTCCTTTGTATTGATGGTTAGTTCTGTCTGTCCATCTGTCTAAGGGCGGAAAGTAGTGTAGAGGCATAACTGAGTTCCAAAAGCATGTTGCAATACTTTCTATACATGTGATGTAAAATTTGTATCCAGATCTGATACTATGGACCTTAGTACTCCATGAAACAGTACGACCTCATCCACATACCTCTGTGTTAAGGAATCCACTCCACTTGACTCCTTGATTTCCAAGAAGTGTGCTGATTTTGTGATCCGATATACCACAACCCGGATTTCATCACAACCTTCTCAAACCTTGGGTGGTCCTGTGAAGAAATCCATTGAAATTTCATCCCATTTCTACTCCAGGATGTCTTAATGTTGTAACAGACCTCATGGAACATGGTGCTCATCTTTCAACTTCTAGCCCACGAGGCACATTTTCGTGCACTCAGCCACTGACTACTTCACTCCGAGCCACCAAAACTGGCCCCTCAGGCCCCTGTACATCTTGAAAACTACTGGGCGTCCCACTAGGGGTGATTTATAGAATTCACTGAGAACTCTCTTGTGCATCATCATTGGAAAAACAACTTCCCATAGAAAAGCATTTGATTCTAACCATCTTTCGACTATCAGTCTCGAGCATTGCCTTGGCTTACACAATCACACATCACTTCAGCCTACATGTACCCCCATTGAGACTCCTCCACCAATTTTACCAAGGAACATTGCACCATCATATAGAACAAGAATATTATATCATCCTCCACCATCGCATCCAGATGTAAGGCAACTATCTTCCCCATTACTTTCTAAGAATATACATATTCTCAAAAGACGTAGTTCATGAGCCCCATGAACACACATGGTGTGTCAGTAACACCTAAAGGAATGAACACGAACTCAAAGTGATCATATCTACACCTGAAAGAATTCTTTGAGATGTCACCCTCCTTTAACATAAAATGGTGATTTCCCGATCATAGGTTGATCGTAGAGAACCATACTTCCCCCTTCAACTGTTCAAAAAGGTCATCAATTCTTGCAAGGGGGTAACGGTTCATTACCGTCACCTAATTCATCATTTGGTAGTCTATATATAGCCTCCGACCACCTTCTTCCTTCTTTAAGAACAATAATGAAGCACCCCATGGTGACATGCTCAGATGAATTAAACCTTTCTTTATCCGACCATCAATCTGAATGCGTAAATCATGCAAATTAGAACTGACCATCCGATAGGGAGCCATCGAGATCTGATGGGCACTGTGTTGCACGTATTTCCTAAACTCAACATCACGTCAAGGGGGCAGAGTGACCACCTATCTAGGGAAGACATCTACGAACACACTAGTGACCCTTGGGACTTACACCATCTTTGTATCTGCTGACTCTACAGACATCTCTTCTAATAAAAATAGAATGGGATCCACTTACTGGATTCCCTCATGGAAACTCCGCTTACTGATGAAAGTCACACGTTGGATGCCCATATATGAAAATGTGACCCTTCTTTAGAATCATTTGATAATGGCACACAAAGAGAATAACCAGTCGATTCCTAAGATGACATCATATGGATACTTCTATATCAAAATATGCTCCCCACTGGACTTATGTGGCCCTACCATTAGCATACATCCCCTAAAATTATAGGAAAATATATTCTGACCATTGATTGGCGTACTCAATACCAGAGGAATGGGAAGTATCTCTGCATCTAGACCAAGAATGTGGGCCAGACTAGGTGAAAAAAAGGAGTGAAAATCTCCTGAATCAAATAAGACACATGCAAGATTACTAAACAAGATGATCGTAGCACAAAAAACCACTAGACATGCTGGAACTGCTGCCTCAACGGTGTTAAACTACCCACACCCAGCACCTCTACACCTCATCTATTAGCTGCCTCCCTGACAATTCCCTTGTTTAGGTCCCTGAGAAGTTCCCTAAGGTCATCCTCCTCCTACAATGCCTACTCTCAGAGGAGTGGGAGCTCATTGTCCCTGATGTGGCTAACGAAAAGGCCTAGCTAGAAACTGATGCTGTTGAGGTGGGTGTGGAACCGTCCCACCTCAAATGTACTGCACTTAGTCCAGGAAATGATTCTGAGGGTTCCCATGTCTTCCACAGATGAATCATCTCGGTTCTGGGCTTGTAGAGAAAGGGCGAGGACCGGGAGATCAAAATGGGAACAACTGGGGCCTACTCCCCATCATCTGAAACCTAGAAGTCCCTAATTCTTGAGGTATAATTCTAATGGTCTTCCCCTTTGACAAACCCAACAGGATACCATCTTACAGCACACCTCCCTGTGTTTTCATCTTCTCCACCACTGAAACCTTCTTCTGAACCTCTACGTACATCAGTAGAGTGAAGGGAGTAACATTATACTGAAGAGAAGTTCGGAGTGCCTCCTCTAAACAAATCACCCTAGACTCGTCATCTGGAAAGAGGTCAAGATAAAAGATTAGGAGATCCTTGGACATGATGCCCAAATCCCTCACCATCATACTCCCTTGCTGTAGGGATAACAGCTCTTGCCTCTTCTCAGCCTCTATCATAGAAGAATGGAATTCCGCCTGGAACTCCATCTCAAATTCATCCCACAAAACCTCACTCTCCCTCCTCTCTCCTAGGTAGAGAGTCCACTACTGAAGTGTCTCTCCCCTCATCTGACTGACTTTCAATTGAACTGAGTACTCAGCCAGAGCCCTGATCAAGCTGAAATCTATTACCAACTCCTCAAGCCAGCTTTCGGTCTCCATGTCTGAGATGCTGCACTCGTACTTCCCAAGGGTCTGCCACTGAAAGGCATGAAGCATTTTCTACCACTGGTCATCCTCCTCCTCTCAATCAGTCCTCCGTTGATCATCCAGATTAGCCTCCTGGGCCTCGATCAACCACAATACTCATGGAAGTCATCTGTGTTCCATAACTATAAGGTAAACAAGGAATGCCTAAGCCCGAGTAGTGTAGAAGATCAATTTTAGATTTTTATTAAACGTTTTATTCAATTTAATTCCCAAAACACCCATAAAACACAATAAAATAGGTAATTTTGATTCATGTACCTCTTATAGGGTCTCTACCCTGATATCAATGTATCCTCATTTGGTCGTTCGGTAGGTCCAGAGTCCTTGCATCGGATCACGGGGACCCTAAAAACCTATGTCCCAACCAGTCTTCCCGGGCCTATTTCATCCACCAAGATTCCCTAACACTATTTCCCTACCATTACATTCAATCCTAAATTTTCATAACACTGAACTCTATCCTATCTCACAACCATCACCTTTGATATCATTCTGTCATGACCCACCTTCACCAAGATGAGGGAAGGGACAACAAACTGCCAGACCCTTCTTTCTTTAAGTTGAAGGAGATATAATGACCCCTGATTCCCACCTTCAATAGGCCCCAGAGTGGTGGCTATCATCAAGGGTATAGAATCACATGTAATATGGAAGTCATTATCCTTTTTATTTAGTAGGATCAAGAGATAATATGATGAAAACCCAAATAACTCCAAATTTGAAGGTAAAGGTAAATCCCAAACCCATTCCCATATGCATCTTCAAAGATAAATCCATAAAAAGTAAAATGAAATTCCAATGGGAAAACTTATAAAAGAAAGGAAAACATTAATATCCACTGTCTCAACGTCTGAGATATTACTACACCACAAGGTCCCCAAATTCCTTCTAGAAACCGGAAAATAGTTCTATACGTAGGGTGAGTATACAAGTATAATTATGTGGGAAAAATCAAAATCACTCATTCATAAGTGGTGAGGAATTATAATGCTTTTTGTAAAAGTTGAGGTATCCAAAACACCTAGAATGGAAACTATCCACCCAACATCACTAAGGCACACTCCCTAAATTATGCAATTATAGTAAAGTAATAGTGATACCACATCGATGTTTGGGTACCCCACACCACTTTCCCACAGGTTATTGAAAACATACTATGCATCAGACCTCCCTCTCCATTCTAACTACAATTTCACTACCACCCAAAAAAATAACCTAATCGCCCACCAAAACCACACATCCCACTCGTAGATACCTGGGCCACCACAACCATATATAACCATGCTTGCAGACACCTAGGCCACCGCAACCACACATCCCGCCAGTAGAAACCTAGGCCACCACAACCACACACACTCTGTCTGAAGGGTCATGATCTATAATGGACCTTAGGCCATCATACCCTACCCAAAGAGTCTTGGAATAATTGGGAGAGGGAGCATAAAAGAGCTAATAACTAGCCACCCAATAGGATGTTGGAAAAAACACCCTTCCCCATGAAATGGGGGTGTTCATCACGAAGTGATCAACCTTAATGGGCTGTGAATAAGAAACACAAGAACTAAATTTATAAATGGAGATAAACAATCACTCATCCCAACCGAAGTGTCCTAAAACTAGCCCATACAGAAGAACCCTCGTTACTATTCATTCATGTAAAAAACAATGCAAAGAGAGCACCACAAATTCACGTTATCATGTTCTAGTGATTTTGTTTGAATATTCCTTCACTACTAGGGAACAAATAGGCCTAACCATAAGTCAAAATAACAACTGAAGGAAAATAGCTGCACAAGAATTTAAGCATTCATACCCGATTCTATTGTAATGTCACAACAACAAAAGGGATCTGTGATATTCCTCAATGTATTGGAACCAACCCAATCCCAAACCTACGAGAATAGATCCACAAGCCAACAACTCAAAAATAGTGGATCCCATCCCCATTCATGTCACCCCACAAGCATCAAGAAGAACAATCATGATTATTAGTGGAAGAGAGAAGGAGAATTTTCATATATAACCAACACCATTCATTAAGTTCCTTTCTTCCTTTTGGTTAACAAAGGTGATCACACAATTTTTCTTGTTCATTCAGTATCCATTTTATAAGTGAACTTTACATGATTAACCATTTCCCATGTTACATCCATTCAATCACATAATTTTAAATAATAACAAAGGTTCATTTTTTCACAAGAAATGACCACTAACAACCCCTATTTTCAGTAGGAATAAGACCATAAAACACGAAACATATAAGTGGAAAGAGTATATCAGCATCACCATCAAACACAACCCTTTATTCTATATGGTCTTTTTATTATCTTCATTAAAATTTGGTTTCATCCTTGCCCCAATGACAAATTATCATACCCACCACACATGATACATAATAAAGAGAGATAAGGAAAACCCATACATGGATGATTAAGGATCGATGTTTTATCCTCATGATAAGAACTGGGGATGTGCACCTTGTAGGAGAGGAAAACATGATGGATTCACAGATGAATAGGAAGCGCTCTGGTAGAGCTGCACAATTCATCTCTGGTGCCTGTCTTTAGGGAGTACTTTATAGAATTGAAAGGAAATATGAAGAGAGGGTTTCTGTTTAAGAAAATACTATATCCTAAAATAAGGGAGATGATTTCTAAGTAATTAATATTGGGATTGTGGATTGACCATGCGGTTGGGATGTTTCACAAGTTGGGATTAATTGAGATTTAATACTTCCCTTTAGATATGGTGTAGATAATGGATGAGAGTTAATAAATATATATTAAATAGAGAAAACTGTGTAACGTAGAAAAACTGTAAAACATAACATGTTGTGACACCGAGGAAAAAGGCCACATATTTTGATAACTCAATGGTCTCCCAATTAATGGGGGTTAAAAAAACCTTTTTCTTGTCTTCAAAATTCTTTTAATGGGGTACTAAAATGGTTTTATGTCAAAAGTTATGTCAGTGGGGAAAAAATGGAAGGTCTTGGAAAACTGGGAAGGACTCACCATTGGCTGAGCCATCATTGCCATGGAACGGTCTCCCTGACACCATTTTCCTAGCACCGTTACCCTGGTACCTTCTCCATTGCATTGTTTCCCTGGCACCGTCGCCTTGGCACCGTCACCCTGGCATTGTCGCCTTGGAACCGTCGCCTTGGAACCCGTTGCCTAGGGGCTATGGGCGACCCATCAGTACCATAGATGTCTATTGGTGCCACTGACGCACATCAGTGCCACTGATGCCCATCAGGGCCATAGACTTCAATCAGTGCCACTGATGCCCATCGATGCCACTGTTCGTCCATTCCTAAAATTTGGAAAACTCCTTAATTGAGTCATTGATGGTCCCTAGGACACCCCAATCACCATGAATTGGAAATTTACATGACCAAGAGGGTTTGGGACATTATATATTTTTTAGTGAAGAGTAAAAAATACCAATTTTTAAAATAATGCAATTTATTTTCATTAAATCATATAATTAAATAGTAAATTTTCTATTTGGATTTTATTTTAATCTAAAATATGATCAATTTGATTTATAATAATATAATTAACAATATTTTACATAATAATTTTCAATATTTTAATATAATATAAATTTAAGGTATAAAAAAACGAGTTTCTAAAAATCTTTTGTCATTGAGTTTTATGAATTTTTAGTGAAATTAATTTTCGAAACTTAAAGAAATTTAATCATGAAAACTGGATCTATATTTTTATTTAGGAAGTTAATTTTTTTAATAATCTAATTTTAATTTTTTTGTTATTAATACATACCATGGAAAGTATTTATCATCTCAGTAATGGTAAAATGGGTAAAACATAGTTAAAACATTGAGATAAGACATTAAAATAACTATAAAATTCTCCATTAATCAATTAGAAGAGTGGTGTTTGAATTTATTCATCTAGGATTCATGGTTATGTAAATTTTGGGCCATTTTCATTTTATAATGGAATATATATTATTTTATGTAATGAAAAATACAAAATTTCACTACCTTTCCCTTTTAAAAAATATAATTTTTTTCATCAAGATACAAACATTTATAGTATTTTATAAAGGATTATATTTAATATTAATAAATTTTTTTATTATAATAATTTGTTTATAATTTTTATTCCTTGTATAAATATATTAAATTCTAACACAACATTAACATAGTGTCTACAAACTTAGTAGAAAATTTAATAAATAATTCTAAAAAGAATAAAATAAATAGGTTTTAAAAAAATTTTGGTCTTAAAAAAATATATGTGTAAGTATAATGGATGTGTGTTTTTAAAAGAGTCTATATTTTAAATACATTATTTTCTTATAAACTATAAAGTCAAATTAATTGAGTAGTCCCAAAAATTTCAGTAATGATATTTTATATCTTATAATATTTTATAAAATGACCAAAAAATAATTTAAATATTGAAATAGGTTGAGGGGATGAGATAAGTTATTATATTTCATCCCATGACAATGGTGTTCCAGCTTATCCCTTAGATGTAAATTTATAAGCCTTCATTAATGAAAATTGTTGTACCATGATTTAGGATAAAAATAATAAACATGAGGTTAAACTAAATATATAATTTAAAAAATGAACTTAAAACAAGTATAAAAACTATTATCTAAATTTATTTTGATCTGATATAATTATTTATAATAAAATAATATATAAATATACCTAATTTCCATGAATGTGACTTTATAATATATTAATGTCATGAAAATTTACAAGAGTTATTCTTCCCTCCATTATAAAAGGACACCCCATGTATATCTTATTTAGACCATTATAATCCACAAAGATTGACAAAAAAACACAAAGAGCTTCATTTATTATCTATGAAAAATATTTATGTTATTTTTTTTACAAAATATCCTTTCATGTGTCCTTAAGAATGGATCTAAAGGAGGTCTACCAAAAAAGAAGTAATCATCCTATATAATCTCATTGAATATATTTCTTCTTCTACCCCATCTAAATTAGTGTCATTTATCATTAAATAAAAACATTATTATAATAATTATATTTAAATGTTTATATTATTATTGAACCAGCATTATCCATCCTCTTTTCGTCAAAAGAGAAATTAATGGTTCAGTTGTGCATATGGGTGAACTACGACCTCCACATTGTGATATAAATATATTTTCATCACAATAATTCATATTTATTTATTATAATGGAATTAATGTGTATATATTATATTTATAAAATAATGATTATTCCAGAATGAAAAAATATTTAATAACATTCTTTATTTTTTTAATAATAAAATGAAAATAATGGTCATGCTTATGTAGAGACTACGATCTCCTTGAATGTTATAATTTATTTTTAGATCTCCAAAATTTATAAAGGATAATAAATATAAATATAATGAATATATCTGATATATATTTAATTATTAAAATTAGTTATATTATATAATAATGATCAATGTGTGAGGACCCGAACTTCCCAACCAAAACTTTCATGAAAAAAATAGTTTGCATCCAAAAAACAACAATTTAAATAAGGATTAATTAATAAAGCTGTGATGAAATGTTACATATAGATAATTGATAATATTTTATGTAGTCAAGTTATTATAATATTTAATTATAATAAATTTAAATTTATTATTTTGGATTTTATTGGACTTACAATGAAAGTCAAATATAAGATCGAGGTTTCTCATCTAAATTTTCTTTCTGTGAGATATATGTGATGTTAACCACTTAAATACATTGTTTTGTTAATATACTACCCATGAATATATTTTATAATGATTTAGAATATAATTATAGGTAATTAAATATTCATATAATTCACTCTTTATTAATAGGTTTTTCATTCAACTATTACCAAAGCGTTATGGGTTCTTCATCTCAATATTATTTCATAATAATATGTCTTATTTTATGATCCTATCTTACTTTTTGAGGTCTCTATACTATAAATTTTTCTTCTTATATCATTAATATCACCATTTTATTTATATTTAATATTTCCATTGATGGTATTATTTCATAGGGCTTACGATTCAAAAGTTTCCAATGTGATAAGAGATTTATGTCCCAATCTCATTTTGCCTATATTTTAATAGTTAAATTTATGATGATACAAATACATGTTATATATCTTCAAAAAAGAAAAATTTTGACATAAAATTTCTATTTATATATATTAATTTTATTCTATTTATTTTTCTCTCTTTACACACTGAATATAATGAAAGAGTTTTTTAAAGAAAAAAGCTGACTTTATCTCCAACTTTTTTGGGAATGTTTTTCATCTATGTCCATGATTTATTTCAATTGTATTCATGTTTTTTTACAAATATAAATTGATTGTTTAAATTAACCTTTACCAAAAATTTAATTTCTAAAAAATTTCCAATGTAATCATAATTAAATATTCAAAACAAGGTACTTTTTTCTTTTTGTAGAAATCATAAAAGGAATATTCATACTAACATACTCAGTATAAATGGAATCTTCCACCATAATGATTTCTGAGTGATTTAAAGAATAATTTTGAATTTTTATTGATTATTTTATATGAAATAATCTATATATATATATATATGAAATTTATGGTTTTTGATAATTGGTTACCAAATGAAAATAGTATTTTCCTTATGAAATATTTCAGGTGATCATTTAAATAAATTTTTTTTATCTATGATAGAATAAATATAAGTTAATTATGTTTCAATGCTGATATAATTCTATGACATGATCCATATTATTTTTTATATGGTTTTATATTATTATGATGAGATTTTTATAGAGCACATATATTCTCTACCATTTATTCAATGATGATATGAGGATTCTATTATGATCTTGTGGCATACATATGAACAGATTTATGAATAAGCAATATGTGGCCTTGGTTTTGTATATCCCTCTAATGAATTGAATAAATATTAATGTTTTATGTTATTAAAGGTTACATATGAGGTTATCCGATTACAGAAAAGGTTACACATGAGGTTATCCAAATCCTAAGAAACAGTACATGGTAGGTTATCCCTAGCCAAAAATGGGGTACACTAGTGGTCATGCCAACCCAAATAATGTTACTTGGGAGGATATCCCAACCCCAATTCTGGGACATGGGTTGTTATATCGACCCTAACATGTGATGGATTTATTTTTTTCATCTATAACATAATATTTCCATTATTATGATTATACAACACTTTATTCCACTCAATTATGATATGAAATTATTCCAATGATACACTCACACTAATCATGCTCTTTGTTTCATTTATGATTCATATCTTATGAACGAACTTGATTTATTACATGACTCATGATTATTATCTATGAATTACAAGTTATAGATTTTAAAGGTGAATAACAGGTTATTATACCCTTATTATCATGTATTACTTAAATGATCTTCGATATCCCTCTTATTTTCCCTTACTATGAATCTGAACTCACCCATTATAATGATTCATTTTTTCTTTGATAAAAATAATGGTTTTATGTATTATACATTTAATTGGGGTGGTATTTGTGAATAAATAAGTGGAAAATTATATATATCTTTTATATACCATTTGTTATCTATCCACACTTCCAAAGAGAGTGAACAATTACAATTCACACATGGATCATATTTTCATGTAAATATTAATCATGTAAAATGATGTAATATTTATATATGAAATGTATGGGTTTCCAAAAATCTAACATCAAATTTATAATGTGGTAATGAGAACTAGTTCATCAATCATGCTTAATGATAATGTGTCAATGTCCTCTGAGAAGAACATAGCCCAAATTTAATATAGAGGGTGAGAAGAAAGATACACCGTAGAAAAACACCCTCATTACGGGGAGGAAATGTTGGAAAGCGGATTTAAATTTAATTCTTTAATGGAATATTATGATAGGATATGTTATAGATGAATTCATGTTGACACTAACTAGGAATAATAATACTATATTAACTCTTAGAATATTATATTGGATTGTTTTTTAAATATTTGTAGATCAATATGGATGATTTTGTAAAGATAACATAAAATATAGATTCATTATTTGATGATCTTATTCATGAAGAACTAAAGTGGTGAAAATTTATGATTTTTTTATTCTTTACAGGATGAACGGTTCTAATAATCTAAATATTAATTATAATGGGATAGATTCTATCAGCGTGTCTAATTATTAATTTATTTAGTTTCCTAATCACCTGAAAATATTGTTCCACATTGAAAATGATTAAAAATATGGTTTTTATGGATAGAAAAAAAAATCTATTGCTAGAGAAAAGAAAGTTATATTTTTTTTATTGACAATGTAAAAGATTCCGGACATTATGATCCATATGCAAAGAAGATCAATCAGAATAAGGTTGTTAAATTTAATAAATTATTAATGGTGATATTAAATTATTCTATAAATTAGGTGTATAGATCAGAAAATTTATCAATTCTAGTAAATAAAATTACTCTTCTGATTGATCAGGATCCATCGGTAAAAACATACTGTGATTATACTGATATTTATTATGTTGAAATTCCTCTATATTAGGATAATCTATGTCATGAGACTATTTCAACTAATGGATCATTAAAAACCATACAATGACCTTATGGTTATGAGTTTATAGTTTTTTTAAATAATAGATGTTGATATTACACAAATAAATAATGGTTTTTCAAATGTCAAAAGGTGAATCAGGGTAAGAAAACATTGGAATAAAAAATTATATCTCTACATTATAATTATTCATTAGAATTGTTCCTCCTATAAATAACAAGATTATAGTTGAGTGAAAATGGTTTTTTGTTAGATATAAAGATGAAAACATTAAGAATAACATTATGTAATGGGATTGACATGTCTCTAACGTTTATGCACAAAAGGAAGAGATTGATTATAATTATTTTTTTCTATTTTTATGAATGAATAAATTGATAAATATATTGTTATATCAACGTGACAACAAGACATGATTTATTAATGGATCATTATATAAAGAGATATATATGATATAACATTATGGGTTTCATATACCACAGTGTGTGAATTCGGTTTATATATTAAAATAATCAATGTATTTCCTAAAAATGCACTAATATGGTCGTAAAATGTATTTAGACTTTTATAATGAATCAAAAATATTCATTAGTTTGTTTTATCATTGTTTTTACTTTAATATGTATTGAGAAAATATATTTTTCTACCAAGATTTATATGTTGATGATATTTTGACTATTTTTGAATGAAAGGTGGAGAATGGAATATTGAATTATTTTATCAACTCCAAATTTGATTTAAATCATATTCAAGAATCTAGGCAGATTCTTGAGATGATGATTAGTTGAGATAGACGTAAGGGTATTATTACCCTCAGTATTGCTAAATATTTGAATATATTCCTCCAAAAGATTAATGATGAAAAAAATAGAAAAAATTCATCACCCCATAAACATATCATTTTATACTTATTGAATCTTTATCTGTAAATAAAAATAATAAGAGGAAATATATTGTTTATGTTCCACATAAAATTTCAGTAGGATCCTTTATGTATTTCATAATGTGCATGAGAATTGATATTTTTCATTGATATAACATGGTATTTTAGTATAGTTATTACCTTGTTAAAGGAAAATGGAATGTTTTATGATGGATTTTATTGTATATCAATGTTACCTTAGATGTTGGTTTGATGTTTATGAGAGGAAAATCTGTTTCTAAATTTTAGTTCAGCTATGTTGATGCTAATTATGCATGATACCTTGACAATAAGAGATCAGATATTAGTTTTGTTTTCTATATGGTTGGAGGACCTATGAGCTATAGATATATACTTCATTCAATGGTGTCTTTATCTACTATAGAGTTACATTATATATTATTGATATAAACCTTATGGAAATCTATCAAATTTTATGGATATATCAAAGGATTAAGATTCATCTAGGAGAATATTAATGTTTTTATGACATCCAACGTATTATATCCCATTTGAAGGATGTTTATTCAATATAGTAGAACCAATAATATTTAAGTTTTGTTCTATTTAATTTATTATTTTATCAATGAGAGGTGTATCTCACCTCAAAAGATAAAGAAAAAAAGTATAAATTTCAAAGATGGTGCTTACTACGATCAATTTTAAACACTTCTTGTACTTGATCGATATATCTTATACATGATATGCTTCTGGGAATTGATAAGGTAGTATGATGATATATTTATGTAAAAACATTTATTTATATTTTTCATCAAGGTGGAGATTAATAATTAGTAAATAAAGAAAATCATCGCCACAAATGTCTCAACCCCCCTAGAGAGTAAATTCACAATAGTCATTTCATTATTTTTTTCATACCAATGATATAAATTTAGTTATTAATCATGGGTAAAAGATGAAAATTTATGGTATCCCATTAGAAGAAATTAATGTGATTCCATATGCATGGATGTAGGTCATCATACCAAATAAGGTAAATTTAATTTATTTTCCTGGTTGTGTGTATGAGTTAGAGGGAGAGAAGATATGAAACAACAAGAAACTTTTATTCATACATGAACCTAATAATAATTTAGTAACTCTTATGAAATATATTTATTTTTCTGATTTATGTAATATAATCATTTATAATGAGTTTAGAAATATGCAGTTTGGTATTATTTTGCAATTGTTTTTGCTCATTAATATAAAATATTTAATAGATGTTAATGAGCATGAACATGGCAACCTATGGTTGAAACCATCCTCAACAAAAGTTATAGGGACCAAATGATGTGGAAATTTATTTGAAGAAGCTAGTGTAGGATGATGTATCTCGAATTAGTACCACCCCTATGTTATTTTTAAAGAATTAATGTTAAAAGAATAATTTTTAAAATGAAATTAATTTTTATTTTAATTATAACTATGAGATTAATATTATTATTAAGCTAATCATAAATGTCTAACACCATAAATATTTTGTAATAAAATTTATATCAATCTTATGGAATGAAAATATATGGATATTTAAAATTTATTATGCATTAAAATAAAAAAACATATTCAATAATTAGATTTTTCAATTATAAAATTAATATTAAAATTTAGTCAACCATTTTTTATCAGGAAAAATCTGAATAATTAATTTTATTAATCACATATACAACCATAAATCCCATACTATTTTTTCAAATAAGGACACATTTTTAGCGATCCTTTGCAAAAAAAATTGAGATGAAATTGACAGAACATTCTATTGATTCTTTTCCATGTTAATATTTTTCAAAAAAACTAATAATTATAGTTTCACTTTTCAAATGGGACTAAAAAAATTATTATGTACATTAAATTTTATTTAAAATTATTTATATAATAAAAATATTAAATTATTGGACTCATTTTAAAAAAAAGTATTACTATTTTTGGCAAATTAATTCCATTATAAAACTAACCAAAAATAAAACCCCTAATTCACTTCATCTCAAGTCATTTTTATATTATTTCAATGTCCTTTTATAAATCAAACATGTACTATACATTGATTCCCACAAAATAAAATGTTTTTTTTACTTTAAGGGCATCATAATGTTCTTAAAAATATAAAAATTTCATTAATGATTTATTTTATTTGAATAATTAGAAAATATCTATTAGAAATAGGAGTATTTTGGGGGAATAAAAAACTACATTCCACCCAATGTTAGTATCCATATATATATAACCATATTTATGCTTCACTCACCCCTCTCACACCCCCTTCATCACATGAATAATAAATATATATATTAATAATTTTTAACATATGTTATAATATAATATTTATAAGGGAACATGTGTCTATGTTTATTCCCATCCATTGGATTATTGTGGGAAAGGGGTGGTGGTGGTGGGGAATCTATATATTAGAAGTTGGGGTTGATTTTTTAGTTTTCAAATCAACACCCTCACAAGGCATGTGATTCTTTTGTATAATGATTCTAGGTATTATAACTGAGCCACTTTTATGGGAAATGATTAATTCTTTTTTATGTTGATGAACATTTTTTTGTTCTATAAATATTTTAATGTGTGGGAATACTTCCCAATTTTGACAACTCAGGTGATTCTCAATATTTTATTTCTTAAAAAAATCATTGATGTGTTTCCCTCAAAACAAAGGATATTTTTCCCATTTGGTACTAGAAATTTATTCATTAAATCATTGTTGTGATTCTTCTATGTATCCTTATATCATTATATGAAATAGAAACTTATTGAATAATAAGTCACTTTCACTATTTTTAATATGAAATTTAATAAAATTGTTGTTGGAGTTATTAATTATTTATCATGGGATATTATCATGTCTCTATAAATTTTTACCAGTATTTATTTCTTGTATATTAATTAATGAATATAGTTTTAATTTCACTAGTAATTACATGAGTTTCAACTATTATTGGATGTTTAAGTTGAAATCTGCATCTAGTAATGAATGAAAAATGCATAGTGATTTATGGAATCCAAAAAAACAAATTTTTAATACATTGAATTGATTTTTTTTAATATTTATAGGGGAACTTCATTTGAATATTCCCTTCGAAACTATCATGGAATTATAATATAACTTCCAGAAAAACTCTAATTCCTTATATTCTTTGATATTATTGTAGGAATCAATTTTAATGGATGACAAAAAGTTCAATTGAAAATTTCCATTCTTGAGTGGGGGGATAGATAAGAAACATACACAATGAAACATCCTTGAAATTTTAATGTATCATCTTGTGGAACATCCAATATTCTAATTCATCGATGCTCTAATAGTTATCCACTTCAAGGGATAAATAAACTTTTGATAAAAATTTATAGAATCCCCATAAAAAATATACAGTAAAATTTTATAGGTGTGAGAGGGGTAATGGAGAGGTTTCTTATACACTGAAGAAACTATTAAATTCCATATTAAAATCCATGGGAACATCCAATCATACTATTCATTTATGTTCTAGTGGGAAGCCACCTCATGGGAAAACTGAATATTATTTTTAAATTTTTTGAAGGCATAAAAAAAGATACAAAATTGTTTCATTTTTATGAATGGAAATTGATCGGTTTATTCTATAATATAACATTCATTAAATTATACTATAACATCATGTAGAACATATAGACCTCGTATTCTTTGATTTTTCAGTGTTAATATTCATTACAAGATAAAAGAAAGACCCACTAAAATTTATTGAATCCCTCATAAAAATTTTGACTAAAAAGTTTTCATTATTAGAGGTGAAATTGATGTGTTTATTCCCCCACTATAAATTACCTGATATTCCACCAGATCAACCTATTCTATTCATTATAGTACCATCAGGAAACCATTCCAAAGTGTAACTAAAATTTGTGCTAAAATTTGTGGAATCCCCACTAACACATTCAACTAAAATTTCTAAATAATGAAAGCGGTAATATATAGGTTTATTCCCCAAAAAAACATCTATGAAATTCTTACAGAACATTCAGTACCTCTATCAAAATATCTATGATGTTACATTGACATTTTATATTTTTAATTTTTATCTATACATTTTTAATCAAGTATAACAACCTTACAATAACATATAATATAAATTTAGTCAAATTTGAAATCCGGTTATTCAAATTGTTTGTGTGGAATTTCAATTATGATTATGTTTAATGTGTATATAACTTATAAATTTTCAAAATATAATTGTATTAAATAAGATAGATCTGTTATATATATGATCGATAGGTATGATACATCAAAAGATATTTTTTCAATCAGTTGTTTGGAAGAAACTTTTTGTGAATGTGATAGTAGAAGGATGTTTTGGATTATATAAGGAGAAAGTAAAATCAATTCATTATATGCATTCCAACCTATGGAGAAAATTTATCAACATAGGTACATTTATCAATTGTGTAATATTTATTAAAAAAACTAATACCAAAAAAATATTAATGTTATTATAGTGAATAAACATGAGGACAATGTTGACACAACAACATTCCTCAATCTAAACACATGTGTGGACGATTTATTTCAAAATAAATGTGGTTATTTAAGATGGTATTTTATCAAATTCATTAATAGTTTTAATACATAGTAAAACTGTAATGTGGCCTCATTAAATTAACCAACAACCTATTAATTATTTCAATCAACTAAAAAATCATCATAAGCATTCGGGGTCTATAGTGTGCTTGTTGGAATTGTGTCAAATTTAATTTATTTTAAATATATAATATGTATTAATATATATACTATTAATATGATATTTTTATTAAAAATTAGTTTACTCTTGAAAGAAAATGACAAATTTTAAAATCCATGTTTAATAAAATAGAGCATTATAAACTACGATGTGCTTATTAAGAAGAATAATAGAGGTTAAAAATTTAAAGTGGGTGGGGTAAGCCTTCCAAAATTAATATTATTATATTGAATTTCTTAACCAACATGGGTTTTTAAATTAGCTACCCATAGCTTGTAAACAATTTGATGGTTTATAATAAAATACAACAACAAAAATGAGCACAAAAAAGATTTATGTGTATATAAAAGTAATATTTATAATATATATTTAAAAATAAGAGATAGACTATATTTCCATATAATAACTCATTGAAAATTGGTTTTCAAACCGAATAATTTATATTATAACCAATGTTTAATCCCAAAAACATCATTATACAAATTATATATATATATATATATATTATAAAATTGGTCATCTATAAAATTACCACAAATAAAAGACACCACTTATTGTCACTAACATTTTAATTATTAATAAATGAAACCTTAATCCGAACATTCAATACACATTGTTAAAATTATTTCCATTTTTAATTTAATCCTATCCACTTTTATATTTTTTCTTCTTCATAAATCTTTGCATAATAGGTCAGCATTACTTAACCTTCCAATAATAAAGTTGATGAGTAGTTTTCCAAACCTACATAATGTACCCAAAAGTGTGACTTATTTATTTGTTTATGAAAAATTATTATTTTATATTAGAATGATTTAAATTTTCAACCTTTTATTATTATATATAATGTTTGAATATATAATTATTAATGTGTGTGTGTGCATGTTTTTGTGTGTGTATTTTTGGGTTTCTTTATTTGTATATGTTTTATTATATATATTTATTTTTCTGTGTGAGTGTATGTATTATATATATATATATATATTGTGTTTGATATGTATATTGGTATCATAAATTCTTACCAAGGGTCAAATCATAAAGATGGATCTACACTTCCCCCAAGGGTTCTCTTTTTCTCTCCCAAGATAGTGTTTCTATAAATAACATTTTCACCTCAATATTTATTATACATTAGGTGATGTGGTTATCTTGCCTCTAAATTATTAACCACTTATTATTCCCATATTCCATCATTCATTACTAGGGGGCTTGTTCAATGTCACAGTTATATGGGTTTTTGAGTTTTCTTTTCTTCATTTAGTTAGTCAATTTAGTGTAGTGATTTCATGAATTTGAGTACACATCTAGCCCTATACTATTGATCATGTGGCATGTATCATTATGAATGCCCACATTATTGTATTTTTATGATTTTATATATTATGGAATTCGTATATATATTTTTAATTACTAGTGATTCCCATCAATATTTCATGGATCCTTTTGTCTTTATTTTCTTGTTCCTTCGTCTTTTGTTTTTCTATGGTGTACATTGTGTTTTATTTTTTTGATATTTATTGTATAACAACCTCAATTCCCCACTTTTTATCTTTCTAATAGACTAATCATCCTAGAATCCACCCCTAGTTATTTATGATGGTGTTCATGGTGGTTCATGTTTATGATGTTGTGGTGTTTAGATAACTGATCTTATAAGAGAATTATTAAGTTTCATCGTCTCCTACATCCATGTTTGGAAGTATTAATTGGTTGTTTTTACACATTATTAGACTTGGATAATCTGAAAATAAAATTACCCACAATGTAGGAATCTTAGTAATTGCATGTTTTTCTTCTTTTATTTTTTAATTTCATTGATGTTGAGCTTGTTGGTTAGTAGCTATCTAGAAAACAATTATATTTATTAAGGAAGTGTAGCTTGGTTTTACATGGTGGTGTATTTTGGCTCATTATGTTTTTTATTGGTCTCATATCAAAGAGATTACCACAATGGGATGGGGTGTGCATTATGTTATTACCATCTTAAAAACTCATCCCTTTAAAATATTATTACATTCTATTAATGTGACAAAAAACTTGTTATCTAATTTTCATTATATTAGTGAACAATAATTAAAATAATAGACACTGTTATTTTTAATTATTTTCACTATAACTTTTCTATTCCAATTGTCATTCGAAGTTTATTTTTCTATGAAAATTTAAAACAAGATAAAACTTTTTATATTATATTTACACACTAGAGAGCTCAAACAAAACCTAAAAAATCACTATTCACATAAATGAGAAAATCCAAATGCCTCTCATCATAACATTAACTCATCAATCCAACCATGAATGCAATTTTTATTTAAAAGATATTTAGGTTATAATATTCCATGTTTTGTTTGTGTCTTCTGCAAAACCTGATGAAAGTCTGATGTGATGATGTTCATATGAAATCATCATTTGTTACATATAATTTTTCATCATGCTTATAAAAATCCTTGCAAAACCTATCTCAATGAATGGATTACCACCAACATTATAATTACATATCCTTGTGTTGATATATAAAATATTTGGCTATGGTTGTAAAAAATTCAACTACTTTTATCTCATCTAAATGGATAAAATAAATTAGTTTTTCTCTCTCCTCATTATATTGTTACATGTTTCATCACCACCTAAATGTGGTGATTAATGAAAATTTAATTCATATTATAGGAATAAATTCCCAACCAAAACATATCTAAACAAATCAATATTTCACATAGAATGATTATTTTTTGTGTGATCACAAAAACTACAAAATATGATCATCCTCCAAATATCCATGAAAACATATTCATCATTACTACGATGTAGAAGAGGTATTAAATCAAATTCTATAGTCACTGTTCATTTTCCCACTGCATCAATTCATGTTACCCAGTTTATCATTATTATTCATGAATCACCTCTTTGAAAAATCCATGATCACACTATGATCTCCTTTAGTTTCATGGCTCCCTGAAATAGGGTTATTTATCCTATAGTATATGAACCTATAGGATTGGAAGAAAATAAATCATTAGAACTTCAAAATTCATACTCTCTGTGACATAAGGGTATGTTATGAAATTAGAATCTACTTCCTAATAAATCAATGATGTATAATTTTATCCACATATTAGGAATCATGAATTTTCATTTTGTATTGAAAGACCCATGTTCATGCTTTCTAGATTTTAAGATGTTTCTACAACATTATAATTAATTCTAAAAAAAATTGGTATTACATTTACACCATTATTTAGGACTCCTAAGAACTACATTCATAGTGATAATTAATTTGTCATATATACATAGAACCTCATGACGTAGGATTCACTCCATGTTATAGGATCCCTAAAATCTCCAATGATATGAGAATTAATCTATTCATAGAACTATTACAAAACCTTTCAATACAATGTATACCCATTTATCTATTGAATTGAATCTATCTCTCATTAATTTTAATCCCCCAAAAATAAATCTTATGTATTTAATGAATTCAAAAAAATAATCCAAGAATAAAAAAATATTTTTAACATTCTTTAACATTAATACATTATCATAGTTTTCAAAAAAATCAATCAATATTAATTATCAATGTTATTTGTATTGAAAATATACCTTGTAATTATATTGATAGTTTAATAACATGTAAATCTCTAATCATCATAGTGCATCAATGATTCATCAATCTCATAATCAAATCTCATATGATATTATCTTGGTTTGGTAAATAAGACTTAGATGAAATTATTTTCAAGATAAAGAGTTATTGAAATTCATTATTTGAATCTATTTTACTTCAAAAATTTCTCCCCTAAATCAATCATGAAATACACTCCCATTACATGTAACTCTTAAATTTTAAATAGGAAATAAAATATATGCACATCAGAAATCTCCCCTAATTGAATCCAATGATAACTCACATAATTTTTTTAAAATTTATTTATAACAATATTAAATGAATTGATGAATGTTTCCATCGGAATTTGGGGATGACCTCCTTGATGGGAGGTTCAAACATTCCAATCGGTTTTTAACGGGTTTGTTTGTAGAACCGGAAACATCCAATGATTACACATCCATTTGGTCCTACTTTCCAAAGGTAGGCTCTCATTAGTTTGTGGACTGATGAGACTTAGGAATTTTCATTGGTCGAGAGGATGGGAGGTCAGACTCATCACACCTTTTTGAGGGGAATTATTGTCTACTCCAGGACTCTCTTTATAGATTTATGTTATGTTCGTGAATCCTTATTACATTACCAAGTATAAAATGAACATTCCTTTATATTTGACAATAAATGATTAAATATGTAGGAAATTTATAGAATATTTTATATATGTATTCGAGGTTCTTCATAAATAGAGAATCATCTGTATTTATTAGAGATTCTTGGTCAATGGTATCCTTCGACACATTTATATAGAAGTCTCTTGGTCATTATGATGACCATGCTGGTTTTAAAGCCACACAGTGGGGCACTTAAAGTTTATTTTCATTCATAAGGACATGGATTATTTCAGATTTGGGATCAAACCCGTAGATGGGCTCCCAATGTATCCTTTGTTTAGAAAAGGAATCGAAACCCATGTAGTTCGAGTAAGAGAGTATGATGTTTATGAATGATGGCTCAAAGAAGGATGTCATAATTACTTTTACACTCTAAGCTCATATAGTTCATGCTCGGTGTGAGAAACAAGAGGTATTGGTAAAAATTATACAACTATGCCATGAAAGATGCAATCATAAGAAATAATGTGGGACTTATGTATGTATGACTGCCCAGATAAATGAATATTAGGATTTAATTCAGGGAAGAAATCCAGGAACATGGTCCATAAAGGTATATGTGCTTCATAGAGATTTGAATACTCTAACTTGCGGCTTACCTTTGAAAAGGGGGCCCAAATTAGGAGAGAACTTTTGATTGGGTTTTACTCCTGAGAAGGAATCCCGGATCAAAGTTAAATTAGGACTGGTTAAGAGAAATTAAGACTGGGGATTACTTCTAAAAAATAGGCCTAGGTTAGGAGACTTGAAAAATTATGGGACTTGGGGCTTACTTTTGAAAAGGATTCCCATATTTGAGACGAGGGCTTACTCCTGAAAAGGAGGCCCAAGTTAATGATTATGACTAGGGATTACTCCTGAAAAGGAGGCCTAGGCTAATTATTATGACTGGGGCTTATTCCTGAAAAGGAGGCCCAGGTTAAGAACTATGACTGGGGTTTATTCCTGAAAAGGAGGCCCAGGTTAATAACAATGACTAGGGCTTACTCCTGAAAAGGAGGCCCAAGTTAAGAACTATGACTGGGGCTTACTCTTGAAAAGGAGGCCCAGGTTAATGAGTTCTCTCATCTTAAAGGATGAGGTTGAATGAATGAAATATCAATATTTAGTGACATAAAGATGTGTAAATCACAAGGTGTCGAGATATATTCCATAGAATTCATTTCAGATAAGGAAGTCAAATCAATAAACCATGCCATAAATGGATTTGAAGAGTGTCTTGAAGACTGAATCTTGAATAGGAGATGTGGAATGGATTAAGAGGGGTGAAATGTGCAAGAAGGGCTTCCAAAAATGCAGGGGCGTGCAAGTCCTGGTAGGCGCGCAGGTACTGAGCGACTCTTGGTTTAAAGCCTTCAGAGTCATCTTTAGGTTCTTCCAGGAGAGTGGCGCACTAGTTCTATTGGAGGAGTTAGGCGGCGCACAAGTGTGGCCATTTCCCTTAAGGGTTGTCCACTCAGGCGCACACGTGTTGATGATTTTTATCACTTAAGCCTTCCTCCCACTCTTTAGATCTTCCGTTATAGGTAAGAAATTACCTTAGCAGTGTTTCAGAAGATTTAAGAAGAGACTAGGGCACCGGGAGCTCAAATCTGAGTTTCTGGAAAAAATTCCTCTCCTGAATGGGGGGCCCACAGGGTCTATTTATAGGCTGGAGAAGACCCCGGGTAGTTATCACTTATGGCGCGCAAGTGTACTTGCGTGACCATTATGGCGCGCAAGTGTAGTTGCGTGACCATTGTGGTGCGCAAGTGTACTTGCGCGACCATCGTAGAACTTGCATGACCCTTGTGCAATATTCTTCCAACTCCTTTGTTTCCAATGCTTTCGTCGGGGCACGCATCCATCTGTCGAGGACGCACTTCTGTTGCCCTGCATTCCCACTTTCCAAAGGTGGGAGACATCTGTTCCTTGTTCAGGGACATCTGCTCCTTGATCGAAACGGGATTATGGGATGTCGGTACTTCCTTTTGTGTATTCCTCCTCAGAACTCGTCACCTAGTATGGGTCTCCCTCACAGATTTAAGACGCTGTTCATGAATCTCAATCCCGGTGCCATATCTTCTTGGACGTCGGTTAATTACACTGCTTCTGTCAAGACATTACAAAGGGTTCGGTCAAGGCAGCAACCTTCAGTTGGAGTAGATGACAACATCAGGAATGTCAGGGCATCTCTAGGTGCATGGACATTGGGGAAACTGTATTCTTACTCTTGAGAGGGCATCTCAAGGGTGCATAACCCAAGGAATCCCACGTCGAAAGTGGGGAATCATATACCATAGGCATGTATCTAAGGTTTTCCTCTACTACACGTGTTTAACACAGGGTATGCCGCAAGTTTAACATCTTGCGGAGACGGTTATGCCAAAGGAATGTCATCCGAGGTTTTCCTCAGGCATCTCATCTTTATCACGAGGTAGGTCGCGAGTTTAACGTATTGCAGAGATGAATCAGCCTGATCAAAACACTAGCTGGAGTGAATCAAATTGACGAATTTCCCATGAAGGGATGCCGATATTGGGGCCAACCCGTGGGTGACTTCGTTAATGTTGTGAAGAGGAGATGAATGGCATGATCTCACCAGGAAATGATGGTCCGGGTGAGAATCACGGTGAATGGTGGATGGGTGGATGAAGCGGAGGGGGACTGAGATGGGACTATCGCAAAGGCGATAGTGAAATTGGGCTTGAGCCTCGAAGAGACCACCTATGTTTCCCCGTGGCAGGGAATCAAAGTCCGCGTAGTTTGGGATGGTGCCGGCGAGCTGACATGAAGGTGGAGCTTGGCCCGCTGGGCAACGTCAGCGAACCGACGTGAATGTGGACCATGGTCCAATGGGTGTCGTCAGCGAACCGACATGAATGTGGCCAGAACAACTGGGTGATGGGCTAGAACCTTATGGAGGCTTCCTACGTACCATGCCTTGACATGGATCAAAGACCACGTAGTTCATAATGGTGTGTCGACGAACCGAACCAAGTGAGGACCTTGGTTTGAATGGTGCGGGGCTTACACAATAGGCTGCCCAGGTGCTGGTGACCTGACGCGAATGAAGGTCGGGGTGACCAACAGGGGGTGGGATTGAACCTCTGGGGGGCTTTCTATGTACCATGCCTTGACATGGATCAAATACCACGTAGTTCAGGTTGGACACCAGAAGGCCGACGTGAATGAGGAGGACCAGGGGGGTCCTAGTGGTGGTGGTCTTGGACCTCGTGGAGGCTTCCTACGTACCATGCAATTGAACAGATCAAAGACCACTTAGTTCAGGTTGGACGCTGGAAGTCTGATGTGAATGAGGAGGACCAGGGGGTTCCTAGTGGTGGTGGTCTTGGACCTCGTTGAGGCTTCCTACGTACCATGCCTTAGCACGGATCAAAGACCATGTAGTTTAGGTTGGTCAAAATGACTTGCCGCTGGACCGGAATGCAGTTTAGCATCGTGCGGGATGAAGATGAACCCTGATGTGAATAAATGATGAGAGGTGGGATTGAGCCTCGTAGAGGCTTCCTACATACCATGCCTTGACATGGATCAAAGACCTCATATTTTAAAGGGGCTTCGTCGGCGAACCGACGTGAAGGTGAACCCGGGGGTCCACTTGTTTTGGGTGTCAGCGAACTGACAGGAAGAAGGGACCTTAGTCCAATGGAAATGGGCTTGAACCTCAGAGAGGCTTCCAACCTACCGTTCCTTGACATGGATCAATGTCCTTGTAGTTTGGGTTGGTCACAACGGATTGTCATCGGACTAGAAGGCAGTTTAACGTCATGCTGGACGAAGGTAGAACTCGACGTGAAGAAATGACGGATGAGCTTGAACCTCATGGAGGCTTCCTACGTACCATACCATAACATGGATCAAAGACCTCGTAGTTCAAATGGGTGTGCAGTTTAATTTCATTGCGGCACAAGGGCATACAGTTTAACGTCATGTTGGACGAGGGCATACAGTTTAATCTCACGCTGGATGAGGGCATTGCCATGGCCGATGCCTACTCTAATCCCATGTGAGTCATGCTCGATGTGAGAAACAAGAGGCAGCAAGGACCTGACAATCACGTCGTGAAGGGTGCGTCCGGGAGAATTGAAGAGGGGCTTATGCGTTAGGAGAGCCCATGGTGCTGGGACTTACTCCTGGATGGAGGCCTGAGGAGAAGGATGACGATAGTTTCGTGCTTGAGACTTGAAGAGGCTTCCTACGTATCCCCGTGGAAGGGAATCAAGTTCCGCGTAGTTCTTCTACGGATGTGAACGACTTACCGCTAAATGGGGTCACAATGGCTTACCACTGGATTGGGTGTCAACGGCTTACCGCTGAATAGGATCACAATGGCTTACCGCTGGATTGGGTGTCACTGGCTTACTGCTGAATAGGATCCCAATGGCTTGCCGCTGGATTGGGTGTCAACGGCTTACCTCTGAATAGGATCACAACGGATTACCACTGGATTGGGTGTCACTGACTTACCGCTGAAAAGGATTGCAACGGCTTCCCACTGGATTGGGTGTCATCGGCTTACCACTGAATAGGATCCTAATGAATTACCGCTGGATTGGGTGTTAACGGATTATAGCTGAATAGGATTGCAACGGCTTACTGCTGGATTGGGTGTCGGTGGCTTAACGCTGAATAGGATCACAATAGTTGATGGGGCTTACGGTATGATGCTACCCAGGTGCCGCTAAGGAGCGGCAATGGTGAATGGGGGGTTATGCAAGGATGCTACCCGGGTGCCACTATGGAGCGGTGATGGTGAATGGGGCTTACGCAAGGATGCCGCCCGGGTGCCGCTACGGAGCAACAATGGTAAATGGGGCATACGCTATGAAGCTGCCCAGGTGCCACTATGGAGCGGCGATGGTGAATGGGGGGTTACGCAAGGATGATGCCTGGGTGCAGCTATGGAGCGACAATGGTGAATGGGGATTATGCTATGAAGCTGCCCGGCTGCCGCTATGGAGCGACAATGGTGAATGGGGAGTTACACAAGGATGATGCTCGGGGTGCCACTATGGAGTGGTGATGGTGAATGGGGATTACGTAAGGATGTTGCCCAGGTGTCGCTATGGAGCGACAATGGTGAATGGGGATTACGCTTTGAAGCTGACCATGTGCCACTATGGAGAGACGATGGTGAATGGGGCTTACACAAGGATGCTGCCCGGGTGCCGCTATGGAGCAACAATGGTGAATGGGGCTTACGCTATGAAGCTGCCAGGGTGTCGCTATGGAGCGACAATGGTTAATGGGGCTTACGCTAGGATGCTACCCGGGTGCCACTACGGAGTGACAATGGTGAATGGGGCTTACGCAAGGATGCTGCCCAGGTGCCGCTATGGAGCGGCAATGGTGAATGGGGCTTACGCTATGAAGCTGCACGTAATGTCTTCCTCATGTCAGGCCATGAGGGCGTTGGAATTTCGCCACTGTAATCAAGGCATCAGGCATATTATGCTTGGAGCATAAGGGATCTCTTGTTAAGAGAAAGAGGCATCCTATGTTTGGAACATAGGGAGAATTACAGTTTAGAGTCATGTAAATAGGACTATTGGAATCTCATTCTAGGAGCATAAGGCATCTCTCATATAAGGGAAGAGGCATCCTATGTATGGAACATAGTGATTACTACAGTTTAGAGTCATATAGAAAGGACTGTTGAAATCTCATGCTGGGAGCATGAGGGATCTCTCGTATAGGGAAAGAGGAATCCTATGTTTGGAACATAAGGATTAATATAGTTTAGAGTCATGTAGAAAGGACTATTGGAATCTCATGCTAGGAGCATAAGGCATCTCTCGTATAGGGCAAGAGGCATCCTATGTTTGGAACATAGAGATTACTACAGTTTAGAGTCATGTAGAAAAGACTATTAGGAATCTCATGCTAGGAGCATAAGGCATCTCTCGTATAGGGCAAGAGGCATCCTATGTTTAGAACATTGGGATTACTATATATTAGAGTCATGTAGAATGGCCTATTAGGCATAAGGCCCCAAGCAATGGTTGGTGTTGGGACTTACGCAAGGGTAGCCCTTTCTGGTTCTACCTGGCATAGGAGCCAAGTGATTGGGTTTGGAGGAGTTTCTTGAGGAATGGTTCGACTCAAGGTACTCAGGGAATTGATGATAAGAACCTCAACTCACGACATAGGAAATGAACCAAGAGTAATAAATCAACTCATGGTGTTTCATGGTGTGTTGAGGAGTGTCTCAAATCATGGTATTCCATAGGTTGAAGGTGAGTGCGCATAGGGGCATAATGGAAAATCCTGACATCCCGGCCCGAAAAGTTCGCGGTGCAACTGTCCATTTTTCATGGGGGTCTGTGGTAGTAGTGAAGGGACCGGCCCGGAGGGCTGGGACCGCAGCTGGGCACTGACCCCGAGTGGGGGTGCGGGGTCACAACCCTGTGGTATGGACTGTTTGGTGCGAAGGTAGGATCCTCACAAAGGATGGGTCTTCGTGAAGTAGCTTCGCGGAGCATGGCCTCGCGGAGCAATGGTCTCTCACGGAGCAAAGGGGTCTCGCGGAGCAAAGGGGTCTCGCGGATCAGCATCACGGAGCATGGTCTCGTGGAGTATGGACTCACAGAGCCTCGGCTCGCGGAGCTGCAACGCGAAGGAAGCTGCTCGCGGTGCATGGCCTCGCAGAGCCGCAATGCGGAGCTCCGCTCGGCCTCCCAACCGGCGAAGTGGCCATGTCCATCGCCCCTAAAAAGGGGGGTCGATCTTGGTATTTATAGTCAGGGGCGCCACAAAGCAGAGCTCATGCAGCGCGAAGGGGCAGCGGTTGCTTCGCGGCGGGTCGCGAAGGACAACCGTGTTCGCGGAGCGTTCCTGCCTCTTTGGCTTTGTGGCAGGCTCACGAACGTCAGGGCATTCACGGAGCATTACCGCCTTCTCTACATCCCAGGGGGTCTTCACGGCGCGTCGCGAACGCCAGATGGTTTTGCGGAGCCACTAGCCTCATTACTTCGCGGCGGCGCTCGTGATCACGGACCGGGATTCACGAATGGGCTTCGTGAACAAGATTTTCAGCCCAACTTCAAATGTCCATAAATCCTAATCCGTAGCTCCGTTCGGGCCCTGCGACCTACCAAATAGAATCTTGAGAAATGTTCTACGATCTTGGATTGTGTATGGAAGCATTTGGGAAATTTTTGGTACGCTTTTTGGGGACATGTTTTCCAGGTTCTACATCCTTCCTTTTTCAATTTTTGATATTTGTCCAAAGGTTGAATCACTTTGAGCTAAGATATTCCCCTTTTCCAATATTTAGACTCTATGAAGAAAGGAGAATCAACAAAATTCCCCCATCAGAGTTGGATCCAGAGAGAAATGTGGATTTGAATCTGAGTAAAAATGAGAAATCATGGGTCTTTGTGGTTATTGGATGTTTAATGTCATGCAAGTCAGACAAAAAAGGATAATGTTTAAGGTCGAAAATAGCTTTGACCAAATGAATTAGAATTGAATAAATTCATTAACAATTTATCTGAAAACATATTACCATACTCAAGTATGAGGGAAAAAATTTAAACTATTACTTAAAAATATTTGAATATGAGGAATGATATGAAAAAGAGATAAAAGGCATCAGAAGAAGTAGTTTCCAAGAATGAAGTTACTATTATTTAACAGACCCGTTAGGGGGTTGAATTATGTAGGTCCACCTAAGGGAATTGGATGCATAGTCAAATAAATAGAATCTTTTGGATAACAAGTCTATTATGTATACTGTTTATGCAAGGCCGCCTAAGAGCACGTGCTGCATAGTCAGGAAAACAAACTCTCAGAAATTAACTTTCTACTGCTAAAAGCCAGTGAAAGTTTATAGAGATTCAACTTTTCCAAAGTATAGAGTTTGTTGTATGGAAAGAGGTACTTGAATACGGAGAAGATATTTCCAAACAAGATTATCGAATAACTGGATGGATATTACTTCAATGAAGGTCTGGCCCAAACGTAGGGAAGTAGAATATAAACCATAGACTTGAATACTTTCAGATCATGAAAAAGGATATGGGAAAAATATGTTAAGGATGGCTATTTTTGTGGATCCCTACATACAGTCATTTAAGACCAATAATGTCAAAAGAGGCTTTCTTCCTAAGAATGAAGTTACCAGTATCCGAAAAACCCGTTAGAGGGTTGAATTATGCAGGGCCACCTAAGGGAATTGGATGCATAGTCAGATAATAGTATCTTTTGGCTGTCAAATCTGTTATAGAGTCTGTTTATGCAAGGCCGCCCAAGGGCACATAATGCATAGTCAGGTAAAAGAACTATCAGAAATTTGACATTTTTGTAACTAAAAGTCAAGAAAAGGGTTATGAAGATCTGAAAATTTTTAAGGTTAGGATTATCACACATAAAGAAGGCTATTGTTCAATGTATATAGAGATACACAGATCAATTTTAACCATAATCATGTTGTGGATGGGTCCTGACTGGAAATGTTGGACTTCACTACGTATCCCATAAGGATGGGAATCAAGCCATACGTAGTTCTTAAACTACAGTTTAACGACATGTGGGACAAAAGGATTATTGATCTTAGTTTAGGGTCATAGATCTTGGACCATTATAAGAAATACACAATGTGTGTTTTCATAGGGACTTTTCAGCCAAGGGACTGAAAGTGGAATTTGGGGTTAGGCCTAAAAGACTTGGGGCTAGATTTAAGGGACACTCGAACATTCCTACGTATCCCATAAGGATGGGAATCAAGCCCACATAGTTCTAGAAATACCCTCTGTAGAAATTTGGTTTGTACATGTGAAGGGTGAAAAGAGACTTTAGTACAATGATGGTTTAACCCACGATAAAAGGATTGGGCATTTCCATGTATGTACGTAGTCTTTGAAATGAAACAAGATTGAAAAATAAATGTAAATAATGTTTCCCTATAAGGTGAGGGTATCAAAGAATATTATAGTTTATTGTCATACTGGACAAAAGTGTTGTATAGTTTAACATTGTATAACAAGGAGAAAAGGGAACCAATGTAAAGATATTGATTCTAGGGGCAGTTTCACGAATCAACATTGTATGAGATGGAGGTGAACCAATGTGGAGATATTGGTTTTGGGATTGAACCTTGGGAGGTTGCCTACGTACCCAGCCTGGAAAGCAAGGATCAAATTCTGTGTAGTTCAATTGAAGAATGAATTAGTGATCAAGTTGTTTTTGGGGACAACGACCTATGAAATAATGTTGGGACTTACACATGGTTAGCGGCCCAGAGAGGGTGTTATGCTTGAATTTTACTCTAAACTCACGTGAGTCATACTCGGTGTGAGAAACAAGAGGTAGAAACAACCTTAATGATACATAGTTTAACGTCATATAGGATGTACGAAAAGACTATGTAGTTTAAAGTCTTGCAGTTAGGACTATTGGTGCTGCACAGTTTAATGTCATGTAGCAGGGACAATGTACAGTTTAATGTCATGTAGGACATATCAAGGACATTCTGTATAGTTTAGCATCATGTAGTTAAGACGATGGGGACAATATAGTTTAACGTCATTTTGGAAGAAAGGGGGACTGTGCAGTTTAATGTCATGCAGTGAGGAAAAAAGAGTACACCATTTAACGTCATGTTGGACATATTGGGGACTTGTTTTTTCAGTTTAATGTCATGTTGGATGAAAAATGGATGATACAGTTTAGTGTCATGTTGGACGAAAGTGAAAATAGTTTAAGGCCATATGCATGGACCGTGGATGGTGCAGTTTAATGTCATGCTGGACGTAAGGGACTTATGTACAGTTTAGCGCCATGTAGTTAGGACGTCACAGTTTAACGTCATGTGAGATGAAAGGAATAAAAATAGTTTAATTTCATGTGTATGGACCGTTGCTATATAGTTTAACATCATATAGCAAGGACGATGAAGGGGACACAGTTTAACGTCATGTTGGACGTATGTGCAAATAGGTTAGGGTCATATGCATGGACTGTGGATGATGATGTATAACGTCTTATTGGGCGGTGGTGCAGTTTAAGGTCATACCGAACCATTTAGGGAACTTTTTCACAGTTTAACTTTGTGTGGGACGAATGTTCAAATAGTTTAAGGTCATATGTATGGACCATTGGTGATGATGTTGTTTAACGTCTTGTTGTACGGGGGTGTATTTTAAGGTCATACCGGACCATTTAAGGAACATTTTCACAGTTTAACATCATGTGGGACGAAAGTACAAATAGTTTAAGGTCATATGTATGGACCATTGATGATGATGTAGTTTAATGTCTTGCTGGATGGTGGTGTAGTTTACGTTCATACTGGAAAATTTAGGAAACTTTTTCATAGTTTAACGTTGTGTGGGATTAAAGTACAAATAGTTTAAGGTCATATGTATGGACCATTGATGACGATGCAGTTTAACGTCTAGCTGGACGGTGGGGTAGTTTATGGTCATACCGGGCCATTTAGGGAACTTTTTCACAGTTTAACGTCGTGTGGGACGAAAGTAGAAATAGTTTAAGGTCATATGTATGGACCATTGATGATATATATTTTGTGTTTATAAAAAATACGTCTTTAAAAATCTGGAATTGTTTGGAGTAATGATGAATTATCCATCCGTCGAGATTAATGAATAAGCTCCATTGGAGTAGACCCTATGTATTGAGTAAGGTCCTTTCCATTTTGGATCAAGCTTGGGAGTTTTCTTTCCTGGTATCATTGGAGTTCTGAGAACTAATACCAATTCTCATTGAGTGAATGAATGAAGACAAACATTTTTGTTAAAAGCTCATGCTATTCGATTCTGATAGACTTCCAAGTAGTGAAAAGTGCACAATATTTTCTCATCTAATCATTCCAATTAATTCAATGGCTTTTGAGATTGTTCATCTGTAGATGATTGATCACAAATGGAAACTCTGAGCGAGGGTAGTTGAACTTCAATTGGCAAGACTGCCTCTGTTCCATATACCAGTGAATATAGAGTTGGCTGAGTTTCAGTGCGGGTGGTAGTCTGATAAGCCCATAAACCATGAAAGAGTTTATCAGGCCATGTCTTCCTATATTTATCCACCATATTTTGCAGTATATTTGACAGAGTCTTGCTGAAAGATTCTATCTGGCCATTGGCCACTGCATGATACTGAGATGAATGGTTGGATTTGATGTTGTATTCTTGATACAAATTCTTCACCTCGGATGAACAGAAGTTGGTGCCATTGTCGGTCAATATGGTATGAGGGACACCAAATCTGGTAATGATGTTAGACTTGATGAAGCTAACAACACATTTAGAACTAACTTCCTTGAGAGGTATTTCATCTTCCCATTTGGAAAAGAAGTCAGTAGCAGTAAGAATGTACTTAAACTTCTTGGTCATAGCCGAAGGGTAAGGTCCCACCACATCCATTTCCCATGTGGAAAATGGCCATGAGTATTTAGTTGTATGAAGTAACTCCAGAGGTTGATGAATGAAGTTGGAATGTAATTGGCATGAATGACACTTCTTTGTGAAATCAACACAATCCTGTATCATTAGAGGCCAAAAGTATCCAAGCCATCGAATATGATCAGACAGTCTATGTCCAGACTGGGGGGCACCACAGACTCCTGCATGTACTTATTTTATGATAGCCAATGTCTATTCACCATCAATGCATCTGAAGAGAACTCCATCAAAACAACGTTTGTAGAGAATTTTCTCTAAGTGATCTGGGCTATCATAAAGAGTAAAATTGACCACACATCGCCGGATTTGTTCTTTCTTGGCTCTATCAGGTGGAAGTGTTCCATTTTGAAGGTATTCACTGTTAGGTGACATCCATCCTATAGTATGACCATACGGTTCAGGAATGGTACTAATTTCATTAATTTCCTCTGTTCTGATTCTAACATAAGGTGAAATTGCACGACGGTGGGAAATACTGATGGTTGTATCGTCCCAATTTGGATCTTCCAGAGCTGTGGCTATATTATCCAGTGCATCACCATGAGCATTTTGTGATCTTGGGACATAAGAAAATGTTGGTTCTGAAGTGAATTATGCCATTAACTCTCTAACGTAATCATACAAAGGGATTAATTCTTCTTTTCTGATGGCATAATCCCCATTGACTTGTTTGAATACCAGTTCTGAATGACCTTTCACATTTAAGTGATTCACTTGTGCTTGAAGTGCTAATTCCAAGCTTGCGATGAGAGCTTGGTATTTGGCTTCATTATTGGTACCACCTTCCCACAATAGGAAGGAATAAGGTAACACTTCCTTTTCTGAAGAAATGAGCACAATTCCTAAACAAACTTTGTTGAATTTAGAATTTTTCATTTTCCTCCTTGTTGGACTTCTGGAAGCACCATCAAAATACATTTCCCATGCCTGAGGACTTTCTTGAATAGAGAAGACGTCCTCATTAGGTAGTTCAATAACTGAAGATGTGTCTTCCAATGAAGGGTGTTCAACAAGGAAATCAGCCAGATCTTGTCCCTTTATTGCCTTTTGAGACACATACAGAATGTCGAATTGCTGCAAAATAACTTCCCACCTTGCCAGACGTCCTGTAATAATTGGATGACTAAGGATGAATTTGAGCGGGTTATTGGGAGATACCAGTTGGACCTCGTGATGTTTCAGGTAGTGTCTCAACTTCTGAAATGCAATGATTAATGCCAGGAAGCACTTCTCAATACTTGAATACTGGGTTTCTGCTTCAAGCATAGTTCGACTGAGATAGTAGAGGCTGTTTTCATTCCCAGCATCATTCTTTTGAGCAAGAAAGGCTCCCAATGATCGCTCTAGAGCCGTCACGTAGAGGATAAGTGGTCTTCCTTCAACAGGTGGCATGAGTATCGGTGGAATCAAGAGGTATTTCTTGAGAATATCGAATGCTTCCTGACATTCTTTAGTCCACAGGTAAGTGACTCCCTACTTCATTAATTTGGTGAAGGGTAAACTTTTGCTTGCCAAATTGGCGTTGAAATGCTGAATATAGGCTAAGTGTCCTTGAATTCCTCTTAATTCATTAAAAATTCGAGGAGGTGACATACCAAGGATTGAATTGGTCTTCCCAGGATCGACTTCAATACCATGATGGCGTACATCAAAGCCTAGAAATTTTCCTGAGGTTACCCCAAAAGCACATTTTAAGGGGTTCATCTTCAAATTATGTTGTCGAATCTTGTGGAATATGACTTCCTAATCAGCGAAGTGATTAGAATGATGTTTGGATTTAACCACCAAATTTTCTACATATCATTCAACAAACTTCCCTAAGAAGGGTTTGAAGATACGATGCATGACACGTTGATATGTTTCACCTGCATTCTTTAAGCCAAAGGGCATTACCCGGTGGCAAAACAGACCCTGAGGGGATCTGAAGGCTGTGGATTCCTCATCTTCTGGGGCCATTCGGATCTGATTATATCTGGAATATCCAACCATGAAGGAATGTGCTTCATTTCCAGCTGTTGCATCAATTAAAAGTTCTCTAATCTGAACTGGGAAATCATCCTTAGGACAATGCCGATTAAGATCTCTGAAATCGATGAAAACTCTAGTTTTTTCATTCTTCTTCTTTACAGGGACAATATTATCCAACCACATGGGATACTGAACTTATCTGATGAATTTATCTTTGATAATTTTATCCACTTCAGCTTCAATTTTAGAAGCATAATTTGGGTGTGTTCTTCTCGTGGTTTGCTTAAATCCTCGATGTTCTTCTGTTAAACCCAAATGATGAGTAGCAACATCAAGATCATGCCCGGGCATTTCTATATAGTTCCAAGAAAAAAATATCTCTATTTTTCTTTACAAAATAAATATACATCTCTTGCTCTTCAAGAGTCATGGCCACACTGATTAAAGTGGGGCGTGGATCTTCTTTTGTACCCAGATTTATTTCTCTGAGTTCATCCACAGTGGTAGAGATACCCTCTTCAAATGATGGAGGAGCATCTCTGAGATCTTCCTCTTCTTCTTCATCATGTTTTATTTCTTTCGTCTCTACTTTCATAGTATATGATAAAGAATAATTTTCATGATCAGAAGAGATGTCAAAATTTTCACATCATGAAGAAGAAGCTTCCATTTCCGACCCGATTGATGATGAAGGGTCTTCTTTGGGTAATAAAGTGGAGATGATGGATTGAGAATCAACATCATTATTTACCTCCAATGTTGCTATAACTTCTTCTGGCCTAATTGGTGAAGTATAGACTTGTTGGATTTCAGTAGATGAAATGAAGACATCACCATTTTTGCTTTCATCACTGCTTGGTGGGTTACCAATTTCTCCCATGTTGTCTGGCTCGATTGCCGTAATTGACATTATAGATCTTTCCATAAGAGTATTTTGATTTGGGTCTATCTTTTCAATTTGAATGATAGGTAACACATAATCTGTACTCACATGTGTAAATGGATTTACAGTAATCTTCTCCAAACCATATGGAGCATTAACTTTGGTAATCTCCTTTGTTGTGGATTTCTCCCTTCCCTTCATGTGATAGAATTTCGCCTCAATGTATTGAGACTCACATGTCTTGAATGGGGCCTCATCACCATACAATGTCCCAACTTTACCATCAAAACAATATTTGAGACATTGATGGTATGATGAAGGGATAGTTGCATGCTTATGTAGCCAGGGTCTTCCAAGAAAGATGTTGAAAGCTTAGTCTTGATCAACAACCATGAAATGCGAATTGGATACAAGATATCCAAACTGAGTTCTGAGTGTAACTTCGCCCATTGGTTCTTGTTCATTTTTATCATATCCTTGTAACATCATGGTAGAAGGAGATAAATCAGATTCCGTGAGGCCCAATCGACGAAGTGTACGAATGGGCATAAGGATGACTCCTGAACCATTGTCAATGAAGGATCTTCGAACATCTACACCATTGACCTTGCCAGATAACTACAAAGGTCTAATGTTTCCATGTACAACATCTTCTTCATCTTCATCAGTATTAGATATTATTGCATGGAATTTTGTAGGATTATTCTCTATTTGATATACTTCATCTACAACAATTTCAGTTTCAAACTCATGAGGACTTGACAAAGCCTCGATGAGTACTTCTCGAAGATCTTTTGACAGATTCAGAGCATCCAGAATTGATAACTTGGCTGGTAATTGGGCCAAGTGTTTCAATACATCATACTTTTGGTCTAAAGGTCTACGTTTCCCAACAGGAATATGTGGTTTAGCAGGTACATTGGAAGTAGATGTTTTGGAAGTTGATGCATCTTGTATCGGGATAGGAGTTGGCAATATCCCTGTTTTTGGAATATTAGACCGATTAGATCCATTTACTTGCTGTGAGGAAGAATATGGAACCTTCAACTTTTCTTCCAAAATAACTATTCTAGGACTGAATTTTCTATTGGTAGAAGAACTTTCTTGTTCTTGCTGAGCTCGTTGAAGGTCTCTACAACGAGTTTCTGCTGCATACACAGTTCTAGCAGGGGTAGAATTAGAATAGTGGCTTCTGAAAGATCCATTTCTCCCCCTGTATCTTGAGCCTCTAGAACTTTCTCTGATTCACCTGTTTGATACAGGGAATTCAGGCTCATCGAAATTGAAACTGCGACTGGCATATGGATCTGTTAATTGAATCATATTAACAGAACTGAAGATCAACTCTTTGTCTGATGAAGACTCTGTCTGATTAGCCTATTTAGGTTGTGCTGTTTGGTGGGGCAGTGCCCGTGGCTTTAAAGTATATGGAATTAAGTCTTCTAGAGTCAAAGACAACTTAGGTTTTGACACATACTCATCTTCTTCTAATTCTTTTTCTTTCTTTGAATCATGCCATTTATTTGAGGAAGTTTTCTCTGATAAAGAGGGATTTTCTGGAACATTCATGGAAGAAGACACAATCATTTTCTTTAATTGTTTTCACAAAATAGCATGAGTTCGGTTGATTGTCTTTTTGACCATCCAATCATCATACTTTTGTGCAATTTTGATTTTTACTTCTTGCCATTCGCCTTCCTCCTCTAGAATTGTAGCAGTGAAAAATTCTACCTGGGCTGAAGATCCTTTTAGTTTGACTTGTCCCGAGTCTACCATCTTTTACAGGAGGTCTTTGAAGACAAAACACTCTTGGATGGGATGACCCACCATTTGATGAAATGGGCAATAATTAGGACAATCTTCAACTCTTTGTTTGGCCTCTTGGGCTTTGGCAGCTAAACCAAATTATTCTCTAGGGCTAAAATGAAGTAACCAGGAAATTGTTCATTTCTGAAAGAGTATATTTTGCTCTTCAGATCCTCAAATTGTTTTTGTCTTTGATCTCTTTGATCATATAGACGAAACGGTCTTTGTTGTTGGCGCTCAAGGGGTACATCCCTTCGAGAAGATGAAGGTTTTGAAGTAGAAACAGGTACAGGTGCTTGTTTAAACATAACTGTACCATTTTTTGCTTAACCCATTTTCTTTCCTAGAGCTGATTGAATTACACGAGATTTAGCCTTAGCATGTATAAGGGAATCTTCAATTTGCTGAGCGATTGAAGTAAGGTCTCGAAACCCTCATGTGTATTTCATATTGATCAATGGCGTGCGTAACTCGTCACGTAGATTTGCAACACAGATTGGAAACAATTATTCTTGAGGGAGTTCTAATATTAGGGAATATGTTAATCCCTTCCAGCGAGCAATGAAATTTGAGACCCTTTCATTATCCCTTTGCTTACAGTTTGTAAGATCAAAAACTGTTTTCTTTGAAAAAGTTGAGTTGAACTGAAGAAGGAATTGTTGACAGAGATCCTCCCATCCAGTAATTGACCGGGATTGCAAGATTGTATACCAGACAAAGGATGGTCCATGCAAGGTTCGTACGAAGCATCTGAGTTTTACTGATTCTTGCAGCTCCGGAGTTCCCATCATAGGATCACAACACGACACGTAATGCGTCAAATGTTGTTCAGGTTCGCCTGATCCATTGAAAATAGGGAATATAGGGTTTCCAAAACTGGATGGAGGAGAGATTGAACCTACCCATTCAGGGTACACTTTCTTATCTGGTTGAACCTACACACGTTTCCCTTCCAAAGTTTCTAACTGAGATGTTAATGATTCAATGGTAGTTATTAACTTTTGAGAAACATCCGGTTGAACTTGGACTTGGGTAGGTGCAATGACTGGAGCTTGGACAGATGTGGTGGTTGGTGCTGCAAGTGATGGTATCACTGCTAACTATTGTTGCACTTGACCCATAGGATTAGACCTGTGAGGGTGTACAGATAGAGGAGGATATTATTGATCCATCTCCGTAGGTGCAACAAATTCCCTTGGCTAACTGACTCTAGCATGATCATGAAGAAGACTACCCTGAAGTAGTTCTGCATTCAACCTCCTTAATTCCTTCATTTCATCCTCCTGTTGTGCAATCCTTTGCTCTAGTGAGAGTGATTGGCCTTCTCCAGAGGGTGGATATGTAACATGATTCTTTCCCCTCCCTTTGTTAGATCCTTTTCAGAGAGGGGGAAGTGGGTTACTTGAAGGATTACCTAGGTTCTGAGTAATCCTTTGATTTCATGTACGCACACCCTCTTCATTTGTGTCGGTGCGTACATCTTCTTGAGTAGGAACCTCTTCATATGAGTCCCCTATGTGAGCCTCATCCGGTGGATCAGCAACAATGACATTGATGACATTGATTGATGAATAACGCATCGCATCCCTTCTATCAACATTTCTGTGATATTGTCTTCTTCCATGACTTTGATGAGACATTGCTTTTTGTTGATTTGATCCCTCAGGAACTTCTTGATGAACCATAATTTGAATAGAATCTCCTGATAATTTGGCTCTTCATTCCTCTTGAGGCTTCTTACCCAATCAATAAAAGATTGACTTTCTTTGAGGAGGGGATTGATGATTTGAAAAAGTCCCCAGTCCAGTGGACTGGGGTTGTTCCTGTTGTTCCCGCTCAATTCCTCGAATCCTATTTGTTGATTCCGAGGGTTGGTTTAAAAGAGTCCACAGTCTGGCATGCTGGGGTGTCTCTTGACATGCTATGTCTGGGACTTTCTTAAAAGCTCTCCTGATCTTGAGAACCTTAGTCCGAAAATTAGCTGGATGCATTAACATGTATCAACTTTTATCACCTGGTTCAAAAGACTGTTGGATGATTTCCGACACTTCTGTCACTTGATGATATGCTTTCTCCATACGAGAGGCATGTTCAATATTCTCGTTTGCTTGATGCAGGAGTAATTCAACAACTTGTTCTCTGTATGCTTGATTTTGAGAGGAACTAGTTGAAGCCTGTTCTTGGCCAAGCTTTTGATTACAAAAAAATCCCATTGACTGTGGTCAGCCATGGGCAATAACATTGCATGAGACCATTTTCGGTGGGCTTTGCTGACTGGAGAGCACCGTGAAATGTAGTTCTCCATGAACACCCCATCCTCTAACATGAATAACAGACGGGGAATTGGAAATTAACTGACGCAATATTCTTAGTGCGCCAAGGCATGAACATTGAAGGGATCTCTGCTACTTTTCAGCCTTCGGATATCGAGAGACTGATAGAGATTCCAAATCAATCTGATGTTGTAACCCTTCTATTATCATAAGATGATTATCATATTCATCATAAGATAATACTTTATTCTTCAAATGACAAAGAGTTTTCCATATGTTGAAACAAATATCATGAATTCCATCTTCCGTCAACATCTTTGGAATGTCATACTGAGAGTCAGCCAGAGGCCAAAACATGAGTGGTACTTCACATTTTGCCAGTTTGTTTCTCATGTCCATCATTTCCTCTTTATCATTCAATGAATATTCTTCTACTTGATTTGACCAGAGTTGGTATTTCCTTGTTGGTTCATTGGATTCAACAAGATTGGTAGAGAAATCATTGATCAAACTAGAAGATGCATGACTTAGGGGTGGTTTGGATATTGACCTACACCCTGGGATATCTTCTGATTGAGAATGGTTTTTACCTGCTAGGGATGAATCATCATACATGACTAGTTTCGCATTTGCAAGTGCCTCAAGATAAGAGGGCTTTCTCGGCACTACATTTTCCACTGGAGCATTTTCTGGGTAATGTGAATCACTATTGTGGAGAGGAATTTCGCAAAAAAATTCATCATCATGGTAATGACCACCATAATGGGTTACAACAAAAGATGATATCTCTTACTCCTTGGTCTTCTGACCACACAGAGGGTTCCTGTGGCTCTCATCTGAAGATGAAACTTCGAGATCGATCGAATTGTCATGAAGAAAGCCTTCATGAGGAAGTGTCTATTGAATACCTTCTCAATTAATGTTCACACTATTGGGAAATGAGGGAGTAGAATCTTGGATTCCAATAGATAATTGTCCGAGGGCTTCAAGAACTCCAGCATCAAGAAAGGCTTTGTTACAGATTGGATCTTGATCTCTTGACTTTGCTGGGCGGGTCTTTTTCTTAGACGCCTTCTTACTTTCTTTGGAAACCACTTGTTGAAGAAAGAGGATGCTCTGAGTAGGTGTATGTGCCTGATCAGGAAAGATGGCCAGGTTAGGCTAATGATCTCCACTCAAATCAGGTGTATGTGCCTGACTTTGTTGTCCGTATGATATGGGGGAGTATGCCCCGCAACCCTCTTCGACTGAAACAGATGTGTGTGTCTGTTCCAGAGTGAACTGTTGACGTGTCACTCCACTGGTAGGGATATATTTATATGTCTTTCCCTGAGATGTTGTTGAAGCTGTTATAATATCTTGGAAAGCATCCAGAATATGAGCATGGATTTGCTTCTGCTCTTTCACCATTTATAGAATATTCTTGGTGACTTCAGCTGTCGGAATGGGGATATACATCCATTCCATGATTAGAGTAGTTGTATGTGCCTGCTCCTATCCTCTCTTTCCTGTCAGTGAATCCTGACAGTACTCAAGTGTGGGTGCAGAGAGTTGAGTCTGCCTCCTATTTGTCACTGGAGATTTCCGACTGACTTCTATGTGTGATACCACATGAGACTATTGGTAGAATAGATTAGTATTAGTAGGTGTATGTGCCTGCTGATTGCACTTTGCCGAACGTGGTTGACAAGCTTCATCATATGTAGTCAGATGAGCCAACTGACTAGCTGATGATGTATAAACAGGTGTTTGTTATTTCCTATAATACTCCGCTGGAATTGCCTGGCGGGATTGGCGTGATGCTGCTAGACGAGTCTGCTGGACAGTGGAATTAAAATGGGTAGGTGTATGTTCCCACTCATTTCTTGCCACCAAGTTAGGTTGGTGGACTTTTCTGGAGATGGAAGAGATGATAACCTACTCACTGTTGACCGGATTCCGCCTCTGGTGGTTCGTCTTTCCTGCTCAGGTTCAAGGAACCTGAGCTGAACGCCTGGAGTCGGTATCCTAATCATGTTGAGGGCGTACTGACGCACGAGTCTGGCGGCGATTGTTGATAGGATCCCTCAGTAATGACTCCTTCTTCTTTGAATTAAGGCCATGAGGGACCTGCTCATTCACCTCCCCACGATATTGGAGTGAATGGTGATTGTGTTTCGGGGATAACAACCCGAAATGGTTGAAGACAGTGGTTAGCGTCACCTACTTCTTGATCACTGGTCATCATTGTTCAGATGACCGGTGTAAGTTGTTCACTTGGAGGGCTTTTCGGGAAACCTCCACAGTTGGGATGGTACCATGTTGACAATACTTCTTAACCAACACATTTGATACCCAGCATTGAAGATGCTGAGTAGTTGATGTCATCCTTAGAGCAGACGACGATCCAGAAGGAGTAGCAGAAGTGGCATTTGCAGCAGCAATATTCACAGGGGTGAACCTGAGAGTAGCCATTATGGAAATGCAGAAGATCTTGGAAAAGAGTGCCTTTTTGATATAATAGATGTAATCAAGATAAATTCAGCCACTACATCTTTTGGATGAGCACATATGTCAATGATTGTTTTTGTTGTCCCCCTCATTGAGTTTTAAATAGGGGCCTAACAAATAGGTAAAACTTCATTTTAACTTGGTTGTGGATTCACGTCGGGTTCACCATTTTTTATTTCCCTCGGAATTTGGGGATGACCTCCTTGATGGGAGGTTCAAACATTCCAATCGGTTTCTAACAGGTTTGTTCGTAGAACCGAAAACATCCAATGATTACACATCCATTTTGACCTACTTTCCATAGGTAAGAGCTCATTAGTTTATGGGCTGATGAGACTTAGGAATTTTCATTCGTCGAGAGGATGTGAGTTTGGACTCATCACACCTTTTTGAGGGGAATTATTGTCTACTCCGGGACACTCTTTATAGATTTATGTTATGTTCGTGAATCCTTATTACATTACGAAGTATAAAATGAACTTTCCTTCAGATCTGACAATCAATGATTAAATATGTAGGAAATTTAGAGAATCTTTTATATGTATTCGAGGTTCTTCATTAATAAGGAATCATCTGTATTTATTATAGATTCTTGGTCAATGGTATCCTTCGACACATTTATATAGAAGTATCTTGGTCATTATGATGACCATGATGGTTTTAAAGCCCCTCAGTGGGGCACTTGAAGCTTATTTTCATTCAGAAGGACATGGATTATTTCAGAGTTGGGAACGAACCCACCAATGGGATACCTACATATCCTTTGTTTAGAAAAGGAATCAGAACCCACGTAGTTCAAGTAAGGGAGTATGATGTTTATGATTGATGGGTCAAAGAAGGATTTCATAATTACTTTTACACTCTAAGCTCATGTGAGTCATTCTAGGTGTGAGAAACAAGAGGTATTGGTAAAAATTAGACAATTGTGCCATGAAAGATGCAATCATAAGAAATAATGTGGGACTTATATATGTATGACTGCCCAGATAAATGTAGATTTGGATTTATTTCAGGGAAGAAATCTAGGAACAGGGTCCATGAAGGTATATGTGCTTCCTGGAGATTTGAATACTCTAACTTGGGGCTTACTCCTGAAAAGGGGGCCCAAATTAGGAGAGGACTTATGATTGGGTTTTACTCCTGAGAAGGAATCCCGGATCAAAGGTAAATTAGGACTAGTTATGAGAAATTAAGACTGGGGATTACTCCTGAAAAGGAGGCCCAGGTTAAGAGACTTGAAAAATTAGGGTACTTGGGGCTTACTCCTAAAAAGGATGCCCAAATTTGAGATTGGGGCTTACTTCTGAAAAGGAAAACCAGGTTAATGATTATGACTAGGGCTTACTCATGAAAATGAGGCCCAGGTTAATGATTATGACTGGGGCTTATTCCTAAATAGGAGGTCCAGGTTATGAACTATGACTGGGGCATATTCCTGAAAGGTAGGCCCAGGTTAATTACTATGACTGGGGCATACTCCTGAAAAGGAGGCCCAGGTTAAGAACTATGACTGGGGATTACTCCTGAAAAGGATTCCCAAGTTACTGAGTTCTCTCATATTAAAGTATGAGGTTGAATGAATGAAATCTCAATCTTTAGTGACATAAAGATGTGTAAATCACTAGGTTTTTAGAGATATTACATAGAATTACTTTTAGATAAGGAAGTAAAATCAAGAAACCATGCCATAAATGGAGTTGAAGAGTATCATGAAGACTGAATCTTGAATAGGAGAGGTGGAATGGATTAAGAGGGGTGAAATGGGCAAGAAGGACACCCAAAAAGGCAGGGGCGTGCAAGTCCTGGTAGGCGTGCAGGTACTGCGTGGGCGTGCAAGTTCGGTCGCGCAGGTATACATGTGCAACACATGGGTACTTGCACAATGGTTAACCAGCATGGCAATACTTTAGCGACTCTTGGGTTAAAGCCTTCAGAATCATCTTGAGGTTCATTCAGAAGAGTGGCGCGCAAGTTCTATTGGTGGAGTTAGGCGGCACGCAAGTGTAGCCATTTCCCTTAAGGGCTGTCCACTCAGGTGCGCAAGTGTTGATGATTCTTAACACTTAAGACTTCCTCCCCCTCTTTAGATATTCCGTTCTAGGTAAGAAATTACCTTATAAGTGTTTCGGAGGCTTTGAGAAGAGACTAGGGCACCGAGAGCTCAAATCTGTGTTTCTGAAGAAAAAATCATCTCTCGAATGGGGGGGCCCACAGGGTCTATTTATAGGCTGGAGAAGACCCCAGGCGGTTATCACTTAGGGCGTGCAAGTGTACTTTCACGACCGTTGCAGCGCGCAAGTGTACTTGGGCGACCATTGCGGCACGCAAGTGTACTTGCACGACCATCGTAGAACTTGCGTGGCCCTTGTGCAATATTCTTGCTACTCCTTCCTTTGTCAATTTTTTATATCTGTCCAAAGGTTGAATCAATTTGAGGAAATATATTCCCCTTTTCCAATCTTTAGACTCTGTGACGAAAGGAGTGTCAACAATGAATAAAAACATGCATTTATTAACATTAAATTTCCACTAGGAATTGGGGGTATTCATATCTAAAAAAATCTAGAGAGATGGGATATTTTATAATCCTACCTCAAATCAATGTTATTAACAATCCAACTTTTGTGGATCCATTATTATGTTGTTGTAGACTTATTATTATGTTTTACATAGTATATTTTAAAAAAATTAAAATATATTCCCCCTCTTGTAATTGTATTTATATGTCAATTTTTTTTGTCATGGAGTATTGAATAGGATTCTAGTTAATATATTTTTCAATTAATTTTCATGAAATGATTTGAATAAAATACTCCACATGAATAAAAATTTATTCATGATGTTACTACATCCCATGTGACCCTATTCAGGATCACCCAAAATCTCTTATACTTTTAACCTATGCTAATAACATGAATGATTCTATTTTGGACCTATAGATTTCTGTACATTCTGAGTAGGGTCACAAATCTACACCTTTTGATGAAAAGTTCACAACCACTAACTGGTATTTATATAAATTCAATGGTACTCAAAATATTAATGATATCCCACTCATAGAAGGAATTCACTACACTATAAATCTAGACTTAACTTAGTCGGCTTCTTCCCTTCCATTAGTTCAATCTATAAAGCCATTGAATGATTCAAATACCAATCAATTGGTCTCCCTATCATATGATATAATTACTGATACATCTATTGTTGAGGAGAGTTAACATACTTCTAATACATATATTGTTTCATCTATGATTAAATAGGGAATAAAATCCATTCTTAGAAGAAAAAGACACCCATATCATCTTATAGGAGGAAGGGCTCTAGGAATCAGAAGAAATAAGTTTCTCACTCTAAAAACATTTTTTAATTAATATTTTATTCTGAAATTGATAGGGTATTTCTAACACATACAATCTTATTATCTTAAAAAAATTCATAATACTCATCATCCCGAAATAAATTCTATTTCATTACTAAAGACTTCTTTTCCTCTTCATTTTTCTCATCTTTTCTATGTTTTTACCTTTTTAGGATCTTGTAAAAATGTTCTTCTATTGAAACTATTTGGATTTTCTCTTACTCTTTATTAAAAAATGTTAATGTTTTCAACATTTCTGGGTAGATGTTTACTTGTGATTTTCTCTTTGGTCATTCACATATAATTTTTTCTTTAATTTATGTAAACAATATATATCATGATAGGATACCTATTTGGAAAGACCTTTATTATTTAAGAAATAATATTAATGAACCTCTGTTCATGGTGGTTGATTTCAATGATATCCTTTTCCCACATGAAAAAATGGGACAATCTCACTCCACCATGTCCTCTATATAGTTTAAAAATATATCAATTATAACAATCTGATTGAAATTAACCTTACTAGTACCAATATTACTTTCTATAGAATACATTAAAATAGGATGCATTTTTGAAAATTAGATATAGCTTTCACAAATGTTTTATCGCTAGATAAATTGGACACCATTTCTAGCATCACACTTCTTAAACTAAATTCAGACCATCATTCTATCCTAGTCAATCTCTCTCTCAAAAACATAAAGCATTTTATTCCATTTAAATTCAATACTACTTGGTCTTTAGATCCTCAGTGCTTGAACATCATAAAAAAATTTTCCTTCCATGTATCAGTGAAACAATATGTTTTCCTATACTATTAAACTAAAAAATCATAAACAAACTCTTATAGATTGACGTAGATCCAAATCCAAATGTATTGACAATTACATTCTCTTTTGGGAAGAGGAACTCTCCCAACTCCAAAATACCACCACATTCACTAACTATACCTCTTATATGCAACATGAAATTAATATTACTCTGAAACTTATATATTATCTCAACCTTAAAGATAAAATTTGAATGAAAATCATTAAAACAAAATGGTTCACTGATGGTGAAATAAATACCAATTCTATAACTCCCTTCGAAGAATTAAGAAATCCTGTATACCTCAACCCTTTATAAGATATGGGGACACCCACATTTATTCTGAGTATGGTATTGAAAACTATATCATATCTTACATTGAAAACATCTTCAATATTCCCAAAAACAATAAATACCTCTTAACTGATGTAATCGCAACTATGGTTAACCCTGAAATCAAATACACTATTTTTAGCCTTAATCCTAATAGTGATTTGGGTCCTGATGTTTTCAATAATGGCTTCTATTAGAATCATTGGGTTGTTATTCAAAATGATGGTTGTAGATTTGTTGAAATATTCTTCTCTAATGGTACTCTTCCTTATTGGTTGAATGACCAATTTCATTATTTGATCTATGATTTCATAATGATTCATAATTACATCTCTTCAAGACTATTACACTTATTAATACTCTTTAAAAATTCATCACTAAAATTATTTACAATATTATTTCCTCTATTATCGTTAAAATTTTATCTTGGAATCAATTTGGTTTTTTCAAAGGTAGGTATATTCAAGATTGTATTTGCCTTGACACTGAATGTACTAACTAATTAAACCAATCTAGAAGAGGAAGTAATATTTTCATTAAACGTGATATTAGGAAATGTTTTGATACCATGTATTGGAGTTTCATTTTTAGGGTCCATAATAGATTTGGTTGTAATTATTCTTTTATCAATAGAATCATAACTCTTTTCTATTTGGCTCATATTTACATTCTTGTTAATGTCTCTCATAATGGATTCTTTGAATGTACGATAGTAGTTAGACAAGGTGATCCTCTCTCTATCATTATTTTTTTGATTTCTAAAGATTACATATGTCGATTTCTTAGTCGCCTTATGGATCAAGGAAAGATCAAGACAATTCATTTTTCTAGGAATTTGAGTTCTCTCATGTATCTCTTTATAAAGATGATATCATCCTTTTTTACAAGGTGATAAATGTAATATTCAAAATCTCAAATGTGCTCTCTCTCATAATGAAGAAGTTTTTGGTCAAACAATATGTTAGAGAAAATACTTTGTCTTTTTTTGGGAAAATGTTTCCTTTTAATAGAAAATCCAATATTATTAATTAATTGGGTATTAAGGAAGGATCCCTTTCATTCACTTACCTGGGTGTTCCCATTTTCTTGAGAAGACCAAAAAATTTAATTTTTTCTAAAACTATTGACTAAACCCTCAACAAACTTTCCTTGTATAAATGTAAATCCCTATAGATTCTGGGAAGTATATTCCTTGTAAAATCAAAAAGTGTTTCTAAAATGGTATATTCTATAATGGTCTACAAATGGCCTCCTAGTCTTTAAAAAAAATTCCTCAAAAACAGTATTTGTATAGGAATCATGCTATAAAGGAAACTTGGGATTATTATTTGGTCTATATGTTTCAAACCACTTGATAAGGGTGTTCTCGACATCAAAATCCTCAAACTCATTAATGATACATTACAAGCTAGACTCACTTGGAATCATCTTCATAATAACTCTTACTCTAATTCTTTCTAGAAAAACAGATTTCTTGCAAAATTAAAAAACAAATATTTAAATTATATGAGCTCTTCTATTTGGCCATCCATTCAGAATTCTTTCTCCAACATCGTTTCAAAATTTGTATGGATGGTGATCAGAGACACTTCCTTTGACTTTTGTCTCGACAACTGTACTGGTTCTCCTATGATATCTATTTTTCCCCCACTCAGCCCCATGATCAAACTAATTACATCATTAAGGATGTCTTAAATTATCATAGATTTAATCTACCTGACAATTTTAGTCTTTTCAATGAAAACTATCCCTTTTATATGAATGATAATTTTATTATTTTGAAACCTATTCATAATGTCATTCTTGACTCAAAAGAATTTTACAACCATTTTTTATTAAATCTGATAATGGATTTCATTGTCATATACATTTTGATAATTCTTGGTTAAATACCTTGGGATTCACTATGGTTTGGTATATTTCTCATCACAAGGCACCCCATAAAATTGATCTTATGTCTTTTGGGATTCATCATTTTTTTAAATTTCATCTCATTAATCACAATCGAGAGGACATTAACCATTTATTTATTTCTTTTGTTACTAATACTTCTCATTGTAATTATATTTTTGAACTTTTTGATTGAAGATAGTGAGTTCTTGAATCAATCATTTCTCAACTTTATCTTTATGTGGATTTATAAGCCTCTCATGAAATCAAGAATCTTTACTTATCGTCCATTACTGAGATTATATTTGTTCTCTAGTATGACATAAATTCTCTCTCACATAATAAGTTATCATTTAGCCTAAATACACGTACAATATAGTTCCTTGATACCATTTGAGAAGTTATTATGATTCATAAGTGATTCTGCAACAACACAGTGAGTGACTTTGGGATTATACACTAGCTTGGGATTAATGTTAAATATCCTCAACCTAAATATACCATTGAAGTATTTTTTGGGAAACTATTCTCCTTATATGGATTAATGTGAATGTTTATGGGGCCTCTAAGGGAAACTTGGGACCCTTGGGCTATAGAGTCATATACAGAAACCACCATGTGCATACCCTTGGGTGTTTGTATGGTATATCTGGTGTATCTTTGTCATTGGAATCTAAAATTATGGTCATGATCTATGCTACCTCTTTCTTGAAGCATCGTGGTTGGAATAATATTTGGATTGAATTTGATTCAACTACCATTTTTCATTCTATTTAGAATTGTATAATTCACCTTGTTTAGACACTTACAACTATTTGGGTGGACTTCCTCCAATTTCTATCAAATATTAACTATATTGTCACTTATTATTATTGTGAAGAGAACAAGGTGGAAGGTGGTCTTGAAAATATAGAGTCAACCATCACATTACTTGGTTGGATGATCTCTTTTTTGACTTTTTTCTTCTTGAGGATAAAGATTATAAAAAAGTAGTTTCATTTAGACTCATTAAATCCTTTTCCTTTTAATAATATTGTGCTTTAGTCTTTGAAAAAGGCACCAAATTTTTTTAAAAACTAATTTTACACTATTTTGTTGATATATCCAAATATTCATCTCATATATTTCTTTTGACATTTCATTGGATAAATATAAAAATGGGAGACTTGAAATGTATATAACATAATTTCCGTTTGATTAGAGGATGAAAACATGAAACTACTAATGATCGACCCATAGAGAGTCACATTAACATCATTACCTTACCATATATTGATAATTTTATCCAGGTTTCCACTAAAGTATCCATTGGTTTAAAATCATACAATTTGAACATATTATGAACCTCATTGTCATATTTATGTTGGGAAATAAATGTCCCACACTTCTTTTGAGTAACATGTAGCATGTGGATAAATGATATCTCCACAATTAGGGACATCATGAATTCAATTATCATAAGATATGAAAATTATTTACATTAGTTGTCATCCAAGACACTGAATATTATATCATCACATATATAATCATCATCATCCACTTACCTTTATCCTTTTTCATATAGAGGTTGTGATAAAACCCCCATCTAAGATAACCAAGATTTAAGAGGTAATAATCTGGTCATGATGATTGGGATCGTGGGTCTTATTTAGACCTTATAATTATTTCATTAATTACCACACTCAACATGGAACATCATAAACAAGATATAAATCCATTTTCTTAATATAGACTTTTTATTTATGTAACTCTTTTAAAAAAACATATTCTACATCCATTTAATATGCTTTAAACAACTTTTTCATATTCATAACCAAGAATAATTTTATATTTTCAAAATGGACCACATGTCAAAATTTACCATCTTCATTGATGAATTCAATGTGGGAATACCACATTCACATTAATCATGTACTTCTCATTATTACTTGGACATCTATATTATGTTCGTTTTGTAAAGTCTACATGGTTTTAATCACATTCTTGTTTATTACCTATGGTAAAATATCCCAAAAATTGTTTCTACCATTTTTTTCAAGATCCATAACTATCAATTTTTTCCAACAGACATATATATAACCTTCATTAAATGAATATTTTCTAAATGAGGTAAAAATAGTGTGCACTGTAATGTATTCATTCTTCTGGTTTTGGAAGGGACTGTGAAGTCACTAATTATAATGTTATCAATGATTTCATCTAAGTTAGATACTTTATTTGTTCATTCTATCCATGATGTGCTACCCTCATCATAAGTGATTTCATTAGAGTTCGTTGTTAAATTTTTAACTACACATTTTTTTGGATACTTCATGATAACATTCCACCTAAAATATTTTGTTACTTATTCGTGAATTTTCATTAATCATAGAAGAATTCGACTTGACTATCTTCAAATTATTGTAACTTTAAATTATAGAAACATCATTGATTTCATAAATTTCACCCATTCATTTGTTAAATAATATATATGAAATGGTTTTGGATGAATTCCCATGAATTATTCCATCATCACTACATACTTCAAATTTTCTATTCCTTTTATTGTTAAGAATAAAATAATTTCTTCAAAACACTCAAAAATATTTATGTGTCAGCTCCTTCCCTTCCATATTTCATAAGGGATCTTGTTCGTATTTATAATAAAACAACCTGATTGAATATAAAATTATATATTGGATCCAGATATTTTCAATACATGTATAATAGGTAATTTGTGATAATAGTATTCCATGAAATGTTGTTTATAATCTTATTCATCTGCTCAACATTTCTATTTTGTTCTTGAGTTTGTATGGTTAACACATGATTTTGAATACCATGTTTTACTATATATTATCCCACTTGGATATTTTTAAACATTATACCATTATTGGTGTGAATATTTTTTATTTTTACACCAAACATATTCATATTATCTTATGTATCATGTTATAAAATTCAATAACTATATTTTGTGAGTTATTACAATCTACCAAGCCATCCTATTGAAATAATCTTGAAAAAAATATAACATCATTTTATTATAAATATATTTTGTATTGATTGGTCTGCACGAATCTACATGAACATGGTCGAAAAAGAATAATGATTTTACCTTCTTCGGATCTTATGTACTATAAATAGTCATCCATTTTTTAACAGATCACATGTGTGAGTATTTTCACTTGAAAGATTAGGAAAATCACATGTTTCATCACTATTATGCAGATATTTCAATGATATTTGGTTCAAATGAATGATTCAATTGATTCGTTTCCTACATTCATATTTATTGGAAAAAACATACCAATTTTACTCAAAAATGAGGTAAATATGTCCCTTGTATATTCTATCTTATTGAAAATATTAACAATCGAAATATTTAACAGTTCAACCATTGTAACCAAATTCTACAGCATAATATATATCAAATAACCAACTGACACTTAGTAAATTGTACATAATTCATTCAACTAAGAGTATTTCCATATTTATAAGGCCATTTCAACAAACCATTTTTTTAGTTCCAATAATCTTTATTCCTATATAATTTTTAAATAAAATCATTCCACCATTTTTATATTGGATGAATGTGATGATGTTTTCACTTCAACCCATATATGTGGAATGCTTACTATATAAACCCCAAAACCATAATTTCCCATTTCTCTTAAATAAATCCTATAAATATCTTCATTCTAATATTTTTAATTCTTCTTAGGTAATTGTTATGGAACTTCTATTAATTATTGGAACATATGTCATTATCTTGGGTTGAAATTTTTCTCTATTTTTTCCAATAATGTGAATCTATTCATGGTTTTTACCATGACATTGTGGTTTCTATATCTTAGTTTCCTCATTGGTAATTTTTTTGGTAATTCCCATTGAACCAGCAAGGAAAAATTAACTTCTTTGTTCCCATATTCTTCACACTATTCTTAATAAAAATTTAAATCATAGAAAATTGATGGAAAATTAAATTCCTGTTTTGGGTGTTGTTTCTGGCTAAAAAAAATTTCAAATGGGGTAAACATACTAAATGTGTCCGATTTTACCATATCAATACAACCTTTTTTTATTCCACTCATTATATATTTTATGGGTTGTAGGTTTTCAAATTTCTCCTAAATCCACTTTCTTTTGGTGATATAATTCGTGTTGTTTCACAATATCCATGATTATTTCATAATTATGATCATTCTCTATAATATATTTCCTTTTATTTTAATTTTTTTATACATTTTGGTTTGTAATACACACTTTATAACTCACTACTGAGTCTTTTATATCACTAAATTAGAGTTGTTATAAAATATATGATATAAGTTTTAATAAATTTATAATCACACTTCCATCACAAAACCATGTCTCCATCTACAAGTTATTTAATTCTATAAGAATTTTTATTTACTGTATCTACCAAGGAATTTATGATTTGAGTATTTTACTCCACTTTGAGTCTGTGATGCACTTATTTTTCTTATTTATTAGAAATTAAAAATTAAAAAATTTCATAATTTTCTTTTTTTTTTCACATGTTATCTTTTTGTTATTTCTTAAAAATCATTTATTCATGAACAAAATCATTTTATAGATTAGTTTTAGACCTCAAATTTTCAAGTTCTTTAAGGGTTGTCTCCTGATTTACAAGAAGGTCAACATAACCTTCAACATCATTATTCTAAATAATCGTAATCATCATCTTGTGGTTTTCCAATAATATACACAATAACATCTTTCCTTAGTTATATCCAATCCTCAACCTCCTTGACATATAATATATAATCATTTTTTTCTTTGAGATTTCTGTTTTCTAATTTTTAAGAACTCATGCTGCAGATTTCAATTGCATTTGTCACCCTTGATGGGGTTCCTTATAGATTCATCATCCACATCGTCTGCAAATATTCTAAATCCCTTAGAAATGTGATGTACATACACACTGCATGAAAATAACAAAATATTATTCTTTCCATTTAATTTTACTTTTCTTATATTATTATCAATTTAAAGGAAATACATCACTTCACCGACTTTATCTTTATCTGAATCTTATTTAATAAAAATTTCTTTTATAGCTTGGAATGGAACCTCATATGAATTCTCCTTCACCATGGACCAATTTTAATCATTTCTCATTTCATATATGAAAATTATTCTATAAATTTTATCCATATATTCTTTTTTTACCATTGTCCTCATACAGAGATATCATCACATTAAAACATTAAGGTAATCCCCTCAATATTATTGTCATAATTTTTTCATCTTAATTATTTTTTGTATAGGCATGTATTTATTCTATAAGATCATTGACATGATCAAAAAATTTATCAGGAATTTTGGCTCAGTTTATCATAAAATCTTCATACATAATTTACAAAACATTAATTTTCCCCTCAAATATTTGAATCAACTTCATAAATATTCAATAAGTTTTCCCACATACACTACTAAATTTTTTATTATTTCTGACAGACTATTATTGATGGTATCTCATCGCAAAAATTTATTTGCGATGAGATTTAGTCGTTAATTAGATGTAGAAAAAACGGCATCATAATTGTGGTAATTTGTGATTGTCTATTGAAAATATTGATTAATTGTGACCTATGGATCATCTATCACAAATAGGTTTCCTAATATTTCTAAATAAACAATTACAACAAACCATTGTAATTGAATATTTTGATAGACGGATAGTCCATCATAAATAAATGTTTTTAAAAAATACAAAATTAATATAATAATAACAAATAAAAAAATAAAAACATAAAATTATTTATAAATTTTAAAATATGAATTCGCTTCAAAATAGTTAAACTAAATTAAAATAATAAAATTAATGAAAAATTTTACAAATAATATAAAAATATTTAAAAAAATATTTAAAAATAATAATAACAATTAAAATTATTAAAATTATAAATATTTAAAAAATTAAAAAAAATTAAAAATAATTAAGAAAATTTAAAACACTGAAAGTTTATTAAAATAATAAAAAAATATAAATATTTAATAATAAAAAAATTGAAATATAAAAAAAATTATAATAGCTATAAAAGTAATAAATTATTTCAATCCTAATATGTTTGTCATACCAAATTAAAAAACATTCACAAAACTTAGAAAATCTTCAATTTTTTTTAGGTGGAGGAGGATCACTCAAAGGACCAATATGAGGAAACACCATACCAGTATCACGCGAAAATTGGCACATATACTCCAATATATTCTCATCTCCAAAACATTGCTGATCACGCTATTCATACTTCTCTTTCCATTTCTATTTTATTATCTTATAATAAGATCTCAACCTCTCCTTATATTATGAAGTGAATGACACCATCAATAATGAATCTTTATGATCTACCTTCGTGCTGACTAATTACATCGCAAAACTACCATAATAACTCAAAGTTGTCAATTGAGAACCAATAAAAATTCTCTGGACCATTTCAACACCCTAAAAAGTCGCATGTATCCAGGCGCCATCATTTAAACATGAATCGCCAATGGAATATTTTTCATTGTTTTTTAACACTCTAGTGAACGATATATCATAGTCTATTATGTTTCCTTCAATTATATGAAAAACTAGAATAAAAAAAATTAATATTCAAGAAATTTTAAAAAACGTTACTAAACACAACATGAAATATTTGGTTACCTACAGATTATCATGTATAGGGATCGATATAAATCTTCTTCTACACATCATACTTCATAATACATGAGTTATTAACATTATGTACAATATAACAAACATATTATAGTTAAATTATATAAACATTAAAAAATAATATCAAATACCATATCCCATCGTTGTATGTCAAATGTATAACTTCTAGTCCTATGTGTGACCTCTTGCCTCCCCTAGATCTGAAATCTAGAAAATGAACTCCTTTGAAAAGTATGTCTTGGGCAGGAGTAGAATCCATCCCATAATTGAACCAAGATATAGTCAGGTCAGAGGGATAGGAAAAACAGACCAAAAATAGTTACACATGGTTAGTCCATAGCTTGATTTCTAAGGTTGTTTAAAAACTGATTAATGTTCTCACATATAAAAATTTCACAGCCCTTGTGGATATGAACTCTTAGGTAATAAATAATTGGATAAAATAAATTATACATGAAAAATAAAAAATATGTTTGTGATTAAATAAATTTTAAAAAGTATATATTATTAGATAATGTACAATCTAGTGGTCCAATATCTGGTGATTCAATGTGATGGGAACTATGTCCCATGACACCCATGGCTTGAAAAAATAATTTATCATAATCACACAATCCCACCATATAGCTAAATGAAAAAAAAAATAAAATACAATCCAATAATCATAAAATAATTAACAATATTAATATATAAATTAAATATAAAATAAATATCATAAAAAATAAATATACCTCTATAAATGAGGATCAAAGTAAATATACTATCATATATTTGGAACTAGATCTGGAATCATCAATCTAATAAGAATGAACACCTTCCTAATGGGTTCACCTGCTAGATGATTAGTTGAATCAGGAACATCATAATAAAGTCCATCATGAGTGAGAGAATGAAATATATAATTAGGACAATCTCCAATAATCTAAATAATTTTTTTAAGGTATGAAATTTTTAATAATGATTCAAATTATAAATATATTATTATTACTAGATTATAAAAATATTACTTTTAACAAATTTTTAATGCAAATATAAAATAAAAAAACTAATAAATATCAGAATAAAATAATTACATGAAACGAAAGACCTGGATATAATAAATAAATCATCATATTTTCATCTTTTTCATATTTTTCAACAATATAAATGTATTCATCCTCATCTTCTTCATCATCAACTACAATATGACTTTAAGTTTCATAATCCCATATTACTTCAATAACATTATCTATATCATCGGCCCTTCACTGAGGTATTTTATAATTGATATTTATAATTGTTGCATAATTGATTAATTTTGGTATGTTTCTTGACAAATATCAATATGTTTAACTTCCACATAACCTTTTTAATTTTCAATAAACTGACTCCCACATGATTTATTTTGTATCACACTCCACCAATCCACCAAATCTCTCAAAACATCAAAGTAATTTACATAATAAACATAGTGTGCTTCATGATCCAACATAAATGGATCATTTGATGCAATAAGACTATTATATTTAATTTCAAAAACTCCATATTGGGGATAAACTTGAAACACCTCAACCATTATAAAAAAATAGATATAAATGTTGTTAAATAACTAGGTCATAGATAACATAACTCAATTATTCCATCCATCATACCATAAAATTCAACATCACATTACTTATGATGTTATCCTTAAAAAAACACAATTATTCTCTGATTTCAATAAGCCATCATATATGTGTGTATGGAATCAAAATCCATTAACCACATACACATTATATGGTTTTAAAAATTTGTTTGGGGGGGGGGGGGGGTGGGGGTGGGGTTTTGAGAACAAATAATAGACTATGATTTTTATTTTCTTGTTGTCATCTATTTAAACTGAGAAAATTATTTTTACAAGATATCATTGAAAAATTAATTTTTTATTCCCTCAAAAGAAACATAACTTACCATTTATTGTAACAAATATGAAAAATTTTGTTGATTACATTATTGAAGAGAAATAGTTATAATAGTTATAAATTTTATTTTGATATGGTCATCATATAGACTACAAAAAAATTAATGTAAATGAATGTATAGTTTAAAAATATTTAATTAAATAATAAAAAAGTTTTACTAACTACCCAAATCATGTAATTTATTCAAAAATCAGGAGATAATATGTATGAGGCCTTTGTTGTTATTCATCTGTAATCCATCGTTCATGATAACCATGAAAACCAATCTCATGTTGATTAAAAATTGACAACTCATGATTTCTAACATCATAAACTATTTCCTCATTATGATCCATGGGATTTTGTTTTGAAGGATATTCCTATTGTAACTAATTATAGAATAAATATAGAATTTTATTCTACAAGTACGCATCTACAATCGACCCTTCAATAGAATCATTTATACATATATTATTCTTTATTTTTTTCAAACATATCTCAAATGGTTACTATAACAACCTTGCTCTTTATTACACACTTAAACTTGATTTATTACATAAACATGCACATAATACAACTCTGGGGATTGAGAGGTCTAGTGTTATGGGTAATTAGGAACATTACATGACAACTTATGAAATAAAATACAAAATATTTATTGGAAAATTATTTTACGTGACTATAACATTCATTCATACTTAGAATTGCATGGGATAACATGAGGAAATACATAAGAAAAGAGTGATCTGTAAATTCCAGTAGGGAACTAAACAAGGAATTAAATGTAGAATACAATACATTTTCGAGAATAGTAATATCAATAGAGAATTATAGAAACATGATCACAAATACATTATATAGCATTATTATCATAACGCGGAGATGTGAAAAAGACATTTTACATGATATTAGCATCATCCAAGGCACATTGCACATGGAGCATGAGTAAACCATAATTACACTTGATTTAGGTTGAGTAAAACCTAATTCAACTTGAATTATAATGAGTAAACTCTCATTTCACATGGATTATAATGATACTATTCTTTACCCAATGAATTGGAGTGCTATCAGGGAACACACTTCTTAATTATTTAATTTCATGCATAAGTGTTCCACATAGATCATAAAACATGGATTGATTAAAAATACTAATTAATTCCATGAATAAGAGATGTGGAATATAGAAATTTATGTCCTCAATCAAAAATTACATGTGCATAAATTTAAATAACCTTGATTGCTAAATGGGTACTGTATTCACTTACACGATGATTTGGCATGGAAACTTTGGTGAAACATCATCAGTATAACGACATCAAATAGAAATAAAAAAATTGGTTGATGAGAGATAAATGGGTATACAATAATTTATACATTAAATGGACAATAAGGGGGTTTATGAAAATAGTATCCCAACATATTTAATGTAATTTAGATGCATCATGTAAAATAATTTCTTCAATGTAAATGAGAAAATACACTACAAGATTTTTGGCTTTCCAGGCGGGGGGCTTATAGCGGCCGCCATTTGGCGGCTGCTAATACTATCAATATTGGCCTCCAAATAGAGGTTGCTTCACTTTAATACCAAAAAAACCTAATTTCCCCTCCCCCCATTATCTCATCCTCGACCCCACAACCCACCCCTCCTCAACCTCGTGCCCGCAACCCCCAATGACCCCGACCCCTCTAAACTGTGACCCTGATCCCCGACGATTTCGAGCCCTAGCGACACTTCCCCGACCCCCGACGACCCCTCCCCAACCCCCGGAGACCCCGACCCCTGACCTCCGGCGACCCCGGATACCCCGACCCTCCGTGACCCCGAACCCTGGTGACCTCCACCCCCGGCGACCCCCAACCCTTTTCCTCCGTGATGCGCCACCCGCAACCCTGGCGAACCCCACCACCTTGCCTCTACGCTGCACCCCTCGTGACCCCGACACCCCCGTTACCCAGAAACCCCCACCCCATGCCTCCATGTTGTACCTTTGGACAGTCCCACCATTGTCATCCCCTTCCGACCTCGTTTCATCCCTCCGACAAGTCCTCATGCCTCCGTTGGACCCTCTCGGTCTGTTGTGCCCCGCCCTGTAGAACCCTCCCATGCTTCGTCCAACAGTTCTTCTCTTTTAGAGTCTAGCTGTCGAACCCCTGTCGTCAATTCAATATTCCATCATGGATTCACAATCGAGTCACACACCGTTACCCATGGTTGAGTCCTCTGCTGGTAATGTTTTTTATCCTTCAAATTTGGATTTTAAATTTTAATGATATGTGTTTTTTAGAATTTAAATAAGATATTTTACTTTTGATTTCTATAAAATACAGATACAGATAAGAGTTGGATTGATATGTAAGATAGATTTTTAGTTGAATATTATGATGGGATTAAGGAATTTATGGATTTCACTAACAGATTTCCAAGTGATATGATTAGTTGTCCATGAAGAAAATGTGAAAATAGATATCTCTTCAAATGAGATAGTGCTAGAGAACAAATGTTTTTGAATGGGTTTTTTAAAAACTATAAGACATGGACACATCATGGAGAAGATTCAGTTTCATTACATCACTTAGAAAGTATTCATATGAATGTTGATCCGAGAATAGTTGATCTGATGAACATAATTCCCAATGATATGATGCGTCAGTTTCAACCTGAAGACAGTAATGTCGTAAATGAAGACGTTGGATTAAGTAATCCCCGTTCTTCTGCAGATGGATAATAATTGAAATTATTTGAAATTCTTGACAATGCGTAAACTTAATTATATCCTGGATGCACTAAATTTAGTAAAATATCATTCATCATTGTATTGTTACACCTGAACACCTTGAACTAGTGGTCAAACACCTCATTCGACATGTTGTTGGTATTATTGAAGAAGTTACTCCCTACTGGAGAGAAGATTCTGGATTCATTCTATCAAGATCGCAATTAGACCGATGATCTTGGTTTTAAATATGATACAATTGATGTGTGTCGTAATAATTGTATGTTGTCCAGAAAAGAGTATGTTCAATTAAATATTTGTAATGTTTTCTATAAATCTAGGTGGAAGACCAATGAGATTAATCAAGGTAGTCAGATTCTTCCTGGGAGAGTATTGAATCAAGGGAAAAAATGTGTTGCTAAAAAGATGTGTTATTTCCCACTCAAACTGAGACTGGAGAGATTCTTCTTGTCCACTAAAATTGCTAAATTGATGACTTGGCATTCATAGAGAAAAAAAGAGGTTGATAAATTAACTCATCCGGCAGATTCTTTGGGATGGAAGGAGTTTGATCAAAGAAAACCAGAATTTTCCCAAGATGATCGTAATATTAGACTGGGTTTGGCATAAGATGGTTTTAACCCATTTAGGTCCATGGTTGGTGTGACACATAGTACATGGCCAGTAGTGTTGGTTCCATACAACATTTCCCCATGGGTATGTGTGAAGCAACCTTTTTTGTTACTGTAAATTATAATTGATAGATAGAGTGGACATGGTGATAAAATCGATGTTTATATGCAACCTTTTATTGATGAGCTGCAAGAATTTTGGGCTGATGGCGTAATGACTTCTGACTCGGCAGCTAATGAAATGTTTAGACTTCAGGCCGCTTTGTTATGGACAATTAATGATTTCCCGGCGTATGCTAACTTATCAGGTTGGAGTATAAAAGGAGAATTTGCTTTCCCATGTTATAATAATAGTAAGAAATCTATATGGATTAACCACTGTAGAAAGTGGGCATATCTTGGTCACATACGCTTTCTTCCTCCATTTGACAGGTTCAGAAAATATTGTGTATTGTTTGATGGGAATAGAGAGTATGATCCATTGACACAAAAACTATATGGGGTTGAAATTTTTGCACAACTTGATCAAGAAAACATCCGTACAATGTATGATTTTCAAGATTTATTTGTTCCTACATTGCCTTCTATTCCTGCTGCAAATAGACAGTGAAGTCATAATTGGAAGAAACGGAGTACTTTTTTTGAAATGCCTTATTTGAAATATAATATTTTAATACATAATTTCGATGTTATTCCCATTAAAAAAATTTATATGATAATATTTTGTGCACCATTTTAGGTGTAAAGGGGAAATCAAAGGACAGTGCTAATTATTGATACGATTTGAATGAAATGGGATTGAGAAAACCTATACATTTATAGCTTGGTGAAGGTAATAGGGCATACATGCCTGCTGCATAGTACACAATGGGTAAAAAAGAGAAACAAACATTTCTATCAATTTTGGAGACCGTTAAGGTTCCAGATGGTTATTTCTCTAATATTTCGAAGCATGTGAATCTGACAAGCATGACATTACAGGGTTTGAAAAGTCACGATAATCATATTCTGCTTCAATAGTTAATTCTTATAGCAATTCGTGATTTCTTACTTTCACAGGTTTTTCAGCTGTTGATTGGAGTTTCTAATTTTTTCAAACATCTCTGTTCTAGGAATCATCGCATGAGTGATTTGAAAAAGCTACAGGACAAAATTTTACTTTCACTATGTCACCTAAAAAAACTCTTTCTGCCATCATTTTTTGATGTCATGGTTCACTTGACCATGCATTTAACTGGTGAAGTCATTGCTGGAGGTCCCATGCATTTCAGGTGGATGTATCCAATAGAGCGATACTTAAATACATTGAAACGGTATGTGCACAACAAATCTTGTCTGGAAGCCTCAATTTCCAAGGGATATTTAATGGATGAGGGTACTAATTTCTATGATTCATATATTGATGTTGTTGAAACAAAGATTGATAAATTGTCCCAGAATGACGAGGGTCCAATTGGAGAAGGAATAACATTTGATATGCAGAACGACGAGTGGGTTCAAGCTCATTGATATGTGTTGTTCAACACTATATCAGTTTTTCCATTGATATAGAAAGTTTCATAGTTGATGTGTATTTTGTTTCTATATTTATTTTATTTCTTACCTTATATTGTGTTGTGATTTAGGATGCATATCACTGAGTAGAAACATGAAAAACCCCATGCAACTGACTATCGAATCCAAAAACATCATTTCAACACATTTCATGAGTGGTTCAAGACTCATGTACGTATAATTGATTTAATATTTATATAGTGAAACTTAGTGGTTTTTTCACAATACTTTATCCATTAAACTATATATGTGAAATTTTCAGATTCAAATGGTATGAGATTTAACCCATCATGTGAGTGAAAAACTCAACCAACTAGCTGATGGTCCAATTATTATAGCTCGTCGCTAAAAGTCTTTGGATGCTAACGGATTCCGATTTCGTATTAGTGATGTTGACATGACCCAACCCACACAAAATAGTGGTGTTGGTTTTTCTTTTTTTGGTGTGGGTTATTATTATGGATTGTTGAGAGATATTATTGATTTTATTTATGGTCATGTCTTAAAACACATATTGTTAAGGTGTGATTGGGTCGATCCAGTTCTTGGAATGAAAGATTATAACTTCCAATTTACATTAGTAAACATTAAAAATATTCTATATAAAGATGACTGAGTTAGCAATGAGCCCTTCATACTGACATTTCAGGCAGAACAAGTTTACTTTGTCAGCATTGATCATGATTGGAAAGTTGTGGTGAAAATGTCTAGACGAGGGGTTTTTCTGATTGACCAAGAGGAACCTAATGTTTTCGTATTTCCTGATCAAACACTTGACCAAACAACAGTAGCTATACGAGATGAAGATAAACAATTTCTGAGAGAGACAGTTGAAGGAGATACAATAGACTTGCATGATTAGTTAACATTTTAATTATATCCCTAGTTATTACTTGTAAAAATATTTATGAGTTATACATGTATAAAAATTGAATGATTTAACTATAGTTTCTTTTAATGTAGGTATGTCACAGGGTGGTCACAGTGGTTCACCTGATGTTGTCGGTATGTATGTTTTCATTTTTCTAAATTAATTGATGGTAATTTTCAATGTATATTTCCCTAACTATTTCTATCATTAATTTATATTTTAATTGAATTATGAATTTATGTTTATTAGGATCTATTGCGTCTTCCAGCAGACGCATGGGTCCTGGTAGAGGGGTTCAATCTTGGAACTCTGGAGGCCAATTGGATGTGTTATTTGAAAACACATTTTATCCAATAGGAGATGGTGCTACTGTATTGAGTCGTCAGTTTGGGAATATGACATGAGACTCACATAGATTCCCTATTACGACTCGTGAATGGAGTTATTTCCCCCAGACATATTATGGAGGAAGGTTTAGGTAAATTCAATGTTTAATTTATCATGATATTGTTATTATTATTGTCCCATCTGCTGACAATTGTTTTAATAGGTTAATTTGACATCCTTTCCAGATGCGTTATGGGATGTATGTATATCCAAATGTAGAAAATTATGGAAGGATTACAAGTCAAGGGTGAAGAGAGATCACTGGACACCATTTGTGGTTGTGCTGGACATTATACAGCGAGTCCCTCTGGCCATTCTTCCAGTGCAGTGGCAGGATTTGGTTGCATTTTGGTCGATTGAGGCAACGATGGTAAGATTTATTACTTCTAATCTATAAATGACTAATTTTTTAAATTTATATTAAGTAAATACATTTAATGTAGACCGAGTCTTCTTATCATTCACATAATTGGGGGATGCAGGGCATGCCTTCCAGACTTGGCACTCGACATGTGTCACAGCTCAGACATGATGTATGTTTAGAATTCACTATTTCATTAATATTTCAAAAATATTTTAGTATAACATGGTGAACCCATTTATCATAGTAACACCAATGCGGCGAGCCAATCGATCAGATGTCCATATGGGTGAGGACTCGTAGGGCGGGTGATCCCAATGTTGCTGGTGTTATAGTAAGAAAATTATTTACTAATAAATGTATTTTTATTTTATATAAATTATTCATATTTTTTCATTGATTCATTATATGTTACAGGCTTAGTTTGATGCTCAGTTATTAGAGTTTACAGAGGAGAAACATCGTAGTACTGTGCGTAGAGATGAAATATTTCACCGTGTTGTGGGGCGTGATGGTCATGGTTATTCGTTGACTTATGGAGGTGGTGTCCCATGACGTCCAGTTGTAAGAGAAGATGTGATGGGTTCCTGCAGAGAGTTAGGGATGCACATAAAGGATGATATAGATGCTTCAATGCAGGATATGCAGTGCAATTTGGATGCACAGTTTCAGCAGTTACGTGCAGAGTATGAGGAGAGGTTGTCACATATGTCATCACGTATCGATGAAATGACGACGCGACAAGTGGCGCCATAAGTAAACAATAAAACAACCCATAAACAGATTAACTTTTATTGATATGTATAATATACATAACATTGATATATACTGTAGGCTCCAAATACAACTGGTGTACATCGCAGTGATATTGGTGATCCAGATGAGAATGATCCCCATGCATGAGGTAATTTCATTTGTGTTGATGAATTCTCTATAAGTTTTTATATCCTTGATGAATATAATCTTCCATTTTTACCTATATTTGTTTGTTTTAGAATTTTTGGATGACATCTTAGTGCACTCCAAAACTGAGGATGATCATACCCAATATCATGACATCATACAGATTACACTTATAAAGCGTCGACTATATGCCAAGCTATATATATGTCATTTGTGTATTGATTAGCTATAGTTATTGGGTCAAATAATCTTAGATGAAGGTCTGCTAGTGGATGGGGAGAAACTTCAGGCATTTGTTTCTTGGGAGAATCTCAATAATTCTTTCGATATTTGTAGCCTTCTAGGGTGAGTGAATTGTGATGTGTACGCACAGATGACACGTCAATCGGAAGTGTGGTTTGCGTGGTACGACTCAATATGCATTTTTAAGTGTTGAGAACACTTCATAAACACGCATGGGGGTCCAAATAGACCAAATGAAGTCGTAATGTACTGAAATAAGACAACATCAATGGGTTATTGAATTTTGAAGTGGTCGAGCAGACGGCACGTCAATCAGACGAGCCGTGTGCCCGTAGTGACCGAGAACGCAGGTCTGATGTCATAAACTGGAAAACCGGGAGTTTAATGAGAAAATTCATAGATGATGAAATTTTATTGACCTAAAATCACAGGGAAAAAATCTAATTATTATTCTTGATGTGTACGCGCAGAAAGCACGTCAATCGGACATGCAGTTTGCACGGTACAGCTCAATATGTGTCTTTTAAGTGTTAGGCACGCTTCATAAACGCGGGGGGGGGGGGGGGTCCAAATGGACCGAATGAAGTTAGAATGGCCTAAAATTAGACGAAAACAATGGTTTAGTGAATTTTGATGTGTTTGAGCATACGACACGTCAATCAGACGTGCCGCGTGCCGGCGGTGACTGAGAACGCAGTTCTGGTGTCATAAAAGGCCAAAACGGGAATTTAACAATCAAATTCACAGCAGACGACATAAGATTGGCCTGAAATCATACGGAAACATTATAATTATTATTTTTGATGTGTTCTCATAGACGGAATGTCAATCAGACGTGCGGTGTGCGCGGTACGGCTCAATATGCGTTTTTTAAGTGTTCGGCGTGCTTCGTAAAAGCATGTGGGGGTCCAAATGGCCCAAACAAAGTCAAAATGGCCTGAAACCTGATGACAGCAATGGGTGAGTAAATTTTGAAGTGGTCGAGCAGACATCACATCAATTGGATGTGTCGAATGCCCACGGTGACCAAGAACGCAGTTCTGGTGTCATAAACGGCCAAAACGGGTGTTTAACGGTCAAATTCATAGCGAACACCATCAGATTGACCTGGAATCACATGGAAACAATATAATTATTATTCATGATGTGTACGCGTAGATGGAACATCAATCAGACGTGCGGTTTTTACGGTACGACTCAATATGCATTTTTTAAGTGTATGGAACGCTTCATAAACGCGTGTGGGGGGTCCAAACGGGCCGAATGAAGTCGGAATGACCTGAAACCAAACAACAGAAAAAATGAGTGAATTGTGATGTGGTAGAGTAGACAACACTTCAATCGGATATGTCGTCTACCCGTGGTGACCGAGAATGCAGTTCTAGTGTCATAAACGGCCAAAACGGGCGTTTAACGGTCAAATTCATAGCAGACGACATCAGATTGACTTGAAATCACATGAAAACAATATAATTATTATTTGTGATTTGTACTCATAGACGGAATGTCAATAGAACATGCGGTTTACGTTCTACGGCTCAATATATGTTTTTTAAGTGTTGGGTGCGCTTCATAAATGCATGTGGGGGGGGGGGGAAATGGGCCGAAAAATGTCAGAATGGCCTGAAATCAGACGATAGTAACAGGTTAGTGAATTGTGAAGTGTTCGAGCAGACAGCATGTCAATTAGACGTGTTGTGTGCCCGCGGTGGCCTAGAACACAGTTCTAGTGTCACAAACAGCCTAAACTAGCGTTTTATGGTCAAATTCATATCGATGGACATCAGATTGACTTGAAATCAAAGGGAAACAATATAATTATTATTTTTGATATGTACGGGCAGAAGACAAATCAATCGGACGTGCCGTGTGCCCGCGGTGACCGAGAACGCAGTTCTAGTATAATAAACGGCCAAAATAGGCGTTTAACGGTCAAATTCATAAAGGATGATATCGTATTGACCTGAAATTATAGTGAAACAATCTAATTATTATTCATCACTTGTATGCGTAGACTACACATCAATCGGATGTGCGGTCTATGCGGTACGACTCAATATCAGTTTCTTATGTGTTGGGCGCACTTCACAAATGGGTGTGTGGGTGTCCAAACGGGCCGAACGAAGTCAAAATGGCCTAAAATTAGGCGACATCAATGGGTGAGTGATTTTTATTGTGTTCAAGAAGACAACATGTCAATCGGACGTGTTGTGTTCCTGCGGTGACCGAGAACGTAGTTCTGGTGTCATAAACGGCCAAAATGGGTGTTTAGCGGTCAAATTCACAGTGGACAACATCGGATTGACCTGAAATCACAGTTCAATAAACTAGTTATTATTCGTGATGTGTACGCACAGATGGAACATCAATCAGACGTGCAGTTTGTGTAGTACGACTCAATATGAGTTTTTTAATATTTAGGCACGCTTCGTAAACGTGTGTGGGGTCCAAATGGGCCGAACGAAGTCAGAATGGCCGGAAATCAGACAAAAGCAACGGGTTAGTGAATTTTGATGTGTTCAAGTAGACAGAACTTCAATCAGACGTCTCGTGTGCCCGCGGTGACTGAGAACGCAGTTCTGGTGTCATAAACGGCCAAAACGGGCATTTAACAGTCAAATTCATATCAGACGACATTGTATTGACCTGAAATCACATATAAACAATATAATTATTATTCGTGATGTGTACACATAGATGGAACATCAATCAGACGCACAATTTTCATGGTACGACTCAATATGAATTTTTTAAGTGTTGTGCGCGATTCAAAAACGTGTGTGGGGGGTCCAAACAATCTAAAAAAATTCGGAATGGCCTAAAATTAGATGAAATAAATGGGTGAGTGAATTGTGAAGTGGTCGAGCAGACGGAATGTCAATCGAATGTGTTATGTGCCCGCGATGACTGAGAACGCAGTTCTGGTATCATAAACGGACAAAAGAGGCATTTAACGGTCAAATTCATAGAGGATGACATTTTATTGACCTGAAGTCACATGGAAACAATATAATTATTATTTGTGGCATGTACATATAGATAGTGCATCAATTAGACGTGCGGTTTGCGCAGTATGGCTCAATATGTTCTTTTTAAGTGATGGGCACGCTTCATAAACACGTGTGGGGGTCCAAACGAGCCGAACGAAGTCAGAATGGCCTGAAAGCAGATGATAGCAACGGGTTACTGAATTTTGATGTGGTCAAGAAGATGACACGTCAATCAGACATGTTGTGTGCCCGTGGTGACAGAGAACGCAATTCTGGTGTCACAAACGCCCAAAACGGGCATTTAACAGTCAAATTCATAGTGGACGACATCGGATTAACCTGAAATCACAAGGAAATAATCTAATTATTATCGTGATGTGTACGTGCAGAGGGCACATCAATCGAACATGCGGTGTGTGCAATACAGATCAATATGAGTTTTTTAAGTGTTGGGCACGCTTCACAAACACGCGTGGGGGGTCCAAATGTGCCGAAAGAAGTCGGAATGACATGAAATCAGACTACAACAATGGCTTAGTGAATTGTGAAGTGGTTGAGTAGACGACACATCAATCAGACTTGTCTTGTGCCTGTGGTGACTGAGAACGTAGTTCTGGTGTCATAAACGGCCAAAATGGGCGTTTAACGGTCAAATTCATAGCAGAAGACATCATATTGACCCAATATCAATGGGAAACAACCTAATTGTAATTCGTGACATGTACGCGCAGACGGAACATCAATCAGACATGTCGTGTGCCCGCGGTGATCGAGAACGTAGTCCTGGAGTCATAAACGGCCAAAACAGGCATTTAACGGTCAAATTCATAACGGACAACATCAGATTGACCTAAAATCATAGGGAAACAATATAATTAATATTCGTGACATGTACGCGTAGATGAAATGTCAATCGGACGTACGTTTTTCATGGTATAATTCAATATGCATTTTTTAAGTGCCGGGCGCGCTTTATAAATGTGTATAGGGGGTCCAAACGGGCCGACCAAAGTCAGAATGGCTTGAAATAAGACGACATCAACGGGTTGGTGAATTTTGATGTGGTCGAGTAGAAGACACATCAATCAGACATTGCTTGTGCTCGCGGTGACTAAGAACGCAGTTCTGGTGTCATAAACGGCCAAAACGGGCGTCTAACGGTCAAATTAATAGATGACGACATCTAATTGACCTAAAATCACAGAGCAATAATCAATTTATTATTCTTAACATGTACACACATACAAAACATCAATAATATGTGGGGTTTGCATGGTACATCTCAATATGTGTTTTTTAAGTGTTGGACGCACTTTGTAAACACGCATGGGGGGGTCCAAATGGGCCGAACGAAGTCGGAATGGCCTGAAATCAGACGACAGTAACAGGTTAGTGAATTGTGATGTGTTCGAGTAGACGAAAAATCAATCTGATGTTTCGTGTTCCCGCGGTGACCGAGAACGCAGTTCTAGTGTCATAAACGGCCAAAACGGGCATTTAACGATCAAATTCATCGTGGACGACATCGGATGTAGAGACCCGAATCATGACATACATAGACATTACATTACTTTTCCGGAATATCTAATACATAAGAAAAACAAACAACCAAAGGACTGTAATAGTTTAGTGTCTTTGGAAACTCAGAAAAAAAAACCTCTAATCATGGCGAATGATCTTCAACATGTCTCATAAAGATCTTCACCTTTTGTTTTCTTACCTAAAACATTTCTTTATATCCTGGGGAAAAGAAAACATAAAAATAGTGAGCTCAAATTCTCAATAATGGTAAAAATATAGAACATATAACAATCCATAAACATTTGAATGCAAAAACATGAACATAAAATCTAAACAACAAAATCTTGAGCGAAGATATAAATCTTGGAAGTACGTAAGGTATATATCATAATGGGACATCAATCATGATAAAATATCATGGTAGTAAAACATGTAATTATGGAAAACCATTAATCATTTGATAGGAATTCCATAGTATCCAAGTCATTGCTGCCAAGACCATCTTAGTGGAAAAAGTCCCTTACTGAACATGGTTTACATGTCGTTCTAGCCCTGTATTATTGAACCGGATTCACTTGTCGTTCTGGTGATGTCTATCTCATGAGATATAAAAATTTACCCAATGCATGAGAGGGAGATATAGGTCCCACCCATCTCATAATGAAATCATTATTACGTGTTCCACAACATGAACATAAATCATTCATCATTTCCCAAAGAATAAAATGTGTTTCATAAACATCCTCCCATCAAAACATAATCGATATAAAAAAATAGATATCATTTCATCATAAGAAAAGTGAAACCATATAAATCACAATGACATTATACTTGAAACATACACGTATTAAATAATTCCATCTTATATAGAAAATGGTTTTGATAAAACACTTGAAATGAATTCTTGAGAAAAATATCCTTTCTTCTTCAAAATAATTTTATTTTCACAAAATTCCATGAAATTTTACTTGAAAGGGATTTTTTTTAAAATATTCATGAAATATTGTAGAGGAATATTCATGAAAATTAGGCATTATGAAACTGTAAAAATCTGTTCAAGCCATATAAGTTAAAAAAACAATCTTGTCGTACTTTTGCCGGAAAAGTCAAAAAGTACCTCGTATGATAAACAAAAGAATGATTCCTTACATAAAAATTTAGTAAAAGTCAAAAATGGGTAAAATGGAATTTAAATATACATGAAACCATTTTTAGAAAATAGGGACATGGATGATAAAAAAAACCCCAGTAAATACTTATGAATAAACAATCTCGGATAATAACGAGATTGGAATAATTATCCCTTACCTTATCTCTGATATGCTTTGTACGTATCTGAACCTCCTGTATAATGATTTCAATAATGTCATTGAATTATTACAGATTCATATTAATTGTTATTATATCATATATGGTTTACTTTTGACTTTATATTACTCATTCTTTTATAAATTCCATGTTAAAACGGTGTTTTGGGTAAAATTGTTTCATTTATCATATGTGTTTCAATTTGTTGTTCTTGATATTATTAATCATATCCTGATTTACATAATTAAATAATATAAAACATTATTTATAAATAATATATATTCAGTATATAAATATATATGATAGATCGATAAATGGAATGAAATACACCATTCATGGAGATGGTAGGTCATACGTACGCATGAACGCTGTTTTCGTTTCCTTATTGAATTGAATGGAATTAAGTAAAGGAAACATATATGTACATAAATATAGTATCATAATTATGTAATATATTTCATGATTATTTAATATATATTTACTTTATAATCATACTTTAATGGTTAATCATGGAAAATGAATCTCATCGTGTTCATGGAGACGGTAGTTCGTACGTATGCACGTGCGATGATATCGTTCCCATAATTATTGAATAGTATTGGAGTAGAATATGTAATGTCTCAGAATTAGTATAATGTTATAATAATCATATATAGTTATTCTTTACACAATTATACCCATCCATGTAAGGTGGTGGAGGAAAATAGATTACACCACGGCGTGGAGACGGTATTCCGTACGTACGCACGCGAGGTGATTTAATTATTCTTTGGATGGATAGAAGGTGAAATAGGGTTGTTTCATATTTATAATAACATATAATAATATTATTGATTCTTATGTTATTAATTTATGATTAAAAAAATAAAGAAGAATATGTAGAAGAAGAAATTAACTGGAAAGAATCGGTAAAGGATATTACGTCTTTTTTGACGCACCTCTTTTAAACTTCCTCTTAGGGCACTAGAGTTTTTCTTTTGAGAATACCAGAACCTCTATGATATAACTAGAGAGGTTTATAAGAGGAATTGGAAGGGTTTGTTCGAGCTTCAAGGCCCAAAATGGTGTGAAGTGAAGAGGGAAGGGGTTCCCTTTTTATAAGGGAGGAGAGGGGAACCTTTGGTAACATAATAAATATTAATTTTTATTAAATTCAACCTCACTTAAAAACCTCCAAAAATGACTCAAATCATAATTTAGATGAGATAGGGTTGTAATATCATCAACCAATAAAAGTTATACATGTTGGGAATTTATTATAAACATTATCAACTTGATTTATCCTTATTTAATTTGTTTAATTTTATTTGTGGTAATAAGATTCTAATTTTTGAATTGTTTCAAATAATTACTTATGTGTTGTGAATTTTCCATATATAGATAATTTATGACATTTTAAACCATATAAATTTCAATTTATGATTTTTAAATATTTTTGTTATTTTTAAACAATTTTATAATATGTTATATTTATAAAATAACAATAGTGTCATTTTTGACATTATTCATTTATTTTAATTTAAATAAACTCCAGAAAGATGATATATTCTAAAATATATATTTTATAGATTTCTAATATGTCAAATTTGTCTAGAAAATGCGTTTATCACATTAAATAGTTCATATAATATTTATTTTATGATTTTTAAAACCATTTATTTGGTATATCTCTTAATAAAATAATTAATACAACATTTTTGTATAAGTATTTAATATACTTATTGGTTGCATAAAAAGTAAAACCAAAATTCTATAAAGAATATAAATATAATAAATTTCATAAGAATATTTGTACTCGAATTTATCATCTTAAAATCACAACATTTAAATTTTTATATTTATTAAATTATGAAGGTGACAACTTGGAAATCATTTAAAATAAAATAATACAAGTGTCATAATCATCATTATAAGGATCCAAGTGGTCACCAATTAGGACATTGTATGATTATAGTTTTTATATACACTAATAATATGCCTTGTTTAGGTTTTTGGGATTTTTGATGTGCATTATTGTTTCAATAAAAACTATATTATTGATTTTTCACTAAATAAATATTTTCTCCATCATTAATGTACAAACTAACAAGGTAAATAAAAAATTATAAAAAATTACAAATAAATTACCATGACAAAGAAAAATATTTTAGCTTTCAAATAAGTATTTATAACCTAATCTATATTCTGTATAACCTTATATTAAAAATAGTTTATTTATTAATGTGTGAGTGAGACATATTTCACTTTCTTTTAAATAAATAAATTAAAGGTCTTAATCAAATACAAGTGGGTTCCATTAGATTCAATTTCAACCCGAGTATTATGTAGGGAAAATATAAAAATCCAATTATATTAAACATGTGTTAGGGTAATTTTATAATATTATATTTACCCTTAATTACATGATTTTCCTTTAACTATGGTAAATAAAATTTATCGTAGTTACAATTCATAATACCTAAAACATTTAGCTTATTAACATAATTTGGACCCGATGATTCCAAATATTTAATCCATTTTTACAAATTAAAAACACAAATGTTTTAGTATTTAATTTAAAATTAATCCCACTGTTGAGAAAATGGGTTTTAAAAGTTAAAACGTTGCAAAACATTAAAATGATTTTACATATGAATTCAATGTAAAATCAATGATAATGACATTAATTATATTAAATGGTCAAAATATATTCTATTTATACATTAAAACCATTGAATATTATAATTTAACTATATAAATTATTACAATGACAAAAGTTGTTTTTATTTAAAATATAGCGTGTTTTTACTATTCATTTAAATAAGAAAGTTATCAGAAAAATATCAAAAATTTATCCAATGTAAATTTTTATATCCTGATTCAAAAGAAGAAGTTTATTTTGATAAATTGAACTTATAAACATGTCAAAAACTATATTTAAAGTGGATTATCCCTCAAAGGGCGGCAAAACTGCATTTTTTAAAAAATACTTATTTTGCTTTAAGAAATTTATTTTGTTGTCATACGATGTTCTAGAAAATGTGTGTGATGGATAATAATGTTATAAAATTCAAAATGTAGTTAATACTATTCATAACAGGTAGTCCATAATAATATTATAATAATATTTCATTGTTTAGTGAATCCCAATATTGCGTACTACACACGCTATCGAGGAAGGTCGCGATTGCGTGTAACGCAATCCAAGTCAGGGTTGCGTGTAGTGCAAGACTCCTTTGTTTTTACATATAACAAAATCCAACCATATTTCATTTATACATTGAATATATATATATATATACACTCAATGTTGCGTAGAATAACTACTATCAAACAAACATGAAATTGTGTGTAACACGATTCATGATTTGTGTTGCGTAACCTAAAAGCTAATACGGTGTTGGGTATAGCACAAGATAACTTTGGTGTAGCGTACAACACAAGAAATCATGAAATTAAAAATAATAATTCTCATAAAATCTCTGGTTGTTACATCATATTGACCTAAAATCACAGGGAAACAATCTAATTATTATTTGTGGCGTGTACGCGTAGATGACACATCAATCGGACATGTGGTTTGCGCGGTACGCCTCAATATACATTTTTTAAGTGTTGGGCGTGCTTCATAAATGCGTGTGGGGGGTCCAAATGATTAAAAAGAAGTTAGAATATCCTGAAATCAGATGAAAGCAATGGTTGAGTGAATTTGGAAGTGGTCGAGCACACGACACGTCAATCGGGCGTACCGTGTGCCCTCGGTGACCGAGAACGCAGTTCTGTTGTAATAAACGGCCAAAATGAGCGTTTAATGGTCCAATTCATAGAGGAAGACATCATATTGAACTTAAATCAAAGGGAAACAATATAAATATTATTCTTGATGTGTACGCATAGACAGAACGTCAATCGGATGTGCGGCATGCGCAGTATGGCACAATATGCGTTTTTAAGTGTTGGGTGCGCTTCATAAACGCGTGTGGGGGGGTCCAAACAGGCCGAACGAAGTCAGAATGGCCTGAAATCAGACGACATTAACAGTTAAGTGAATTGTGATGTTTTCGAGTAGACGTCACGCCAAACGGACGTGTTGTGTGCCCGCGGTGACCGAGAACGTAGTTCTGGTGTCACAAACGGCCAAAATGGGCATTTAACAGTCAAATTCATATCAGACGACATCAGATTGACCTGAAATCAAAGGTAAACAATTGAATTATTATTATAGATGTGTACGTGTAGACGGTACATCAATCGGACGTGCGATTTGCGTGGTACGGCTCAATATGCGTTTTTTAGGTGTTCGGTGAGCTTCATAAACACGCGTGGGGGGTCCAAATGGGCTGACCAAAGTCGGAATGACCTGAAATCAGACAACAACAATGGGTTGGTGAATTGTGAAGTGGTCGAGTAGACTACATTTCAGTCGGACATGCCATGTGCCCGCGGTGACCGAGAACGCAATTCTGGTGTCATAAACGGCCAAAAAGGGTGTTTAATGGTCAAATTCATAGCGAACGACATCGGATTGACTTAAAATCACAGGGCACAAATCTAATTAAAACCATATAATTAATGATTTTAAATTTTTAAAATGGAAATCAAAATTATGTTTATATTTTGAAAATCAAATACTTTAGATCTGTTAAAGTATATTTGAATTGAAATATGTTAATTTGTTTCAATTATTTGTTTTCTAGATTTTATTCGGTTCCCATTTTGTTATTAAATTTGGTTATGTAGTTATATTTGATGATTGATGTAGAGCTTGGAAGATGACTGATGATATTTTTTTGGGTATATTTTATTGTGTAATTGAATTTTTTTAAAAAAAATAAAAACCTATAGGGGCCGCCATTTGGCGGCCGCAATAGGTGTTTCCATCACTACCTATAGCGACCGATAAAGCCTATTCTGGCTATCCTAAATCTTCTTCCAAATAGAGGTCACTGATAGCAACACCAATGGACCAAAAGTGGCCACCGATTTGCGGATGCTAGGTGGCCGCTATAGACCTTTAGCGACGGCTTTTGGCGGCCGCTAAAGGTCATGATTGTACTAGTGAGAGAAATCCCTTATAGAATCTCAGCATGGTAACGGGTGTATGTGGGAGGCATTAATTAGAGAAAAATGGGTATCTAATCATTCAAATGTAAGGAGGAAAGATTAGGGTAGGTGAAAAATCATACCTTAACATTTGTCATTGACTATAAAATGGCATAAAAATATAAGGAACCATTGGACATAAATAGGAATGGAGGAAAGTGAGGATCACTTACCTGGAACTATGATCCCAAAGGATTGGGAGAGGCTAAATAGAAGCTTATAGGGAGCTTAGGGAGATTTGGGGCGATTATAGAGAGAGGATGGAAGAGATTTTTTGAGATCCAAATGGTTTGAGTGAAGTGGAATGGGAGATTGAGTGGGTTTATATAGGAAAGGAGAGGGAATTATTTATTATTTACTTTTTGGACACCACACATTAAACTAATCAAAAACATAAACCATACTAAGGTATTTCCCATGTTTTTTGAAAAAGTGTAGTGGAAACCTTATTTTATAAGTCCAAAGGAAGAACTTTTTAAAATATTTGTCTTGATTGTAACGACCAAAAGTTTCATTAATGTAAAATCCCTCGTGATCTTATTAAATGTCTCTTTATAAAATTTTTTTTATAAAATGTTAACTTATTTGGTTTTATGTTAATAATTTTGACCATTCCTAATATAGTTGTTGAACAGTGATCACATGATTAGTATAACAATAGGGCTTTAACACATCCAATTTTACATAGACAAAGGAAGTGATGGCCTCATCCTGTAGAATTTCCCCATACAAAGCCCATTTGTCAGAGCTCGGAAAAGAGGTGGCATCTTTGGGCTTCTCCCTTCACCAAGCCCAAGCTGAGCTTCATCTTGTCAAGCTCGAATGTGACCGTCTATGGGAAAAGTGGAAGCTGATTGAAATTACCACTCGAGCGATGTTATCCGAGCCACCCCAAGAGTCTGTCACAATCGCACACCTTACCCTTAGGTCTTATGTGGATGTTTTAAGAATTTATGTAACAAATAAGTAGTAGTATGTTCATGTACATTATTTTTGTATATAATAATGAATATAACTTCTAGTCATTTTTGATACATTATTAATAGTTTTTAAAGTACAAATGGTGTTTTAGTTATTATTTAATTAATAATTCCATTTTATAAAATTAAGGGATTTTTGAATTAAATAATATTTTAATAAAATATTATTATTAATATTAAATTAATTTTTATTAAATATAAAGTATGTTATAATTTTATGAATGAAATTATAATTTTATTAATGTTTGAAAACCGTTTTTGTCAAAACCCGTGAATTTTCGATAAATGTCGGTTTTTATTTAAAAGTGAAAATTCACATATTTAGAAAATTATTTATATAAAATAAATGTTATTTTTGGGATCAAAACGTCAAAATTATCCAGCAGTGAATTTTTCATAATTTTCTGAGACAATCAAATTTTTGGGTAAAAATGAAATACCGTTTAAATATATAATGTGTTTTATGACATCATAATGACCCAATAGTGATGTAATAAAATACTATAATATTTATTTGCAGCCAATATATGTTTTACCATTAAAATAAAGTGATTTTGGGTTTGTTTGACTTATTTTTCAAAGCATTAATGGACCCCTCACTAATTATTCAACACTTTTCGGTTTTAAATTAATTTCCATGGGAGTGTAACTCACCTCCACATTAGAAACCTTATTATTTTAAGAAGATCAGGATTTGGCCTTATAAAATAATGTTTTCCTCTTCCCTTTTCCAAAAACCATGGTCAAAAACAATGTGATGGTTTGTCGTTTGGATTAATTTAATATAAGGGGTCCCAAACCTAAATAATAAAGAATTCGCTCACCTTTCCTATATTAACCCACCCAAGATCCCACTTCCTCCTCACTCAAAGCCTTTGGAGTTCTTACAACCTCTACCATACTCTCTCTATAATCCTCTTAAGGTTTCCCAAGCTCCCAAGAAGCCTCTCACAAGCCTATCTCTATCCTTTAGAAGCACACATCCAAGTAAGGGTTTTTCGTTCTTTCTCTTTTTTATCAATATTCTTTAAGATGTATTTCCCTTTTAATTTCAATTATGAATGTTGGAGTATGGTTTTGAACCTCCCCCATAATTCCCTCTTATTGTTTCAATGATGGGAGACCCCTTTCTCTCTCATTAAATGCCTCCCATGTACACCCGTTGCTATGCCAAAATTCTGAAAGGAACTTCTCTCTCTTCTTTTACATTAAAGCAATACTTTTGTATCATGAATCTAAATTCCATTTAAATTGTTAGGAAATGTATCTATATTACCTCATTATTTCCAATTACATTTAAATATGATGAGGACCCCCTTTCTCTCTCATCAACCATTTTTATGAATTCTTATGTCACGCCGTTACGCTGCCGAAATCGCACTGATTTTCTAAGCCAATGTCATTGTGTAGTGAATACCATGCCCATTTCTCCATCAAGGGTATTCACCTTTATGCACATTTAATTATTTATTGTATAGTTTCATGTATTAATTCCACATTCCTTTATCGTGGAATATATTATTATGTTTTATGAATCCATGTTTTATGATCCACATGGCATACTTATACATGAAATGAAATGTTTAAGAAGGGTGTGCCCTTATAGCACTCCAATGCATTGGGTAAAGTATAGTATCATGATACGTCATGTGCAATGAGTGTTAACTCATGATAATTCAATTGAAACAAGGGTTTACTCGTGCTTTATGTGCAATGAGGATTTACTCATGCTCCATGTGCAAGGAGCGTTGGCTCATGGTAATTCCATGTTAAGTGTTGTTGCCACATTTCAATGTTATGATTATCCTGCTTTATCATGCCTTTATGTTCATGTTTCCTTTATGATATATTGATATGCCTATTGTATAACATGTATTGTACTCCTCATTATATTTCATTTGGAATCCCTTACTGGGCTTTATAGCTCACTCTATTCTTATGCATGTCCTCAGGTTATCCCATGCAATGCTAAGTACGAGGGAATGTAGTGGTCATGTAAAGGAAGTTTTCATTAAAGATGTTGTATTTCATGTTTCAAGTTTTTATGTAACGATCATAAGCCCCAAAGACACTAAACCTCTCGATCTTTTTTGTTGTATCAATTGAAGTTTAATTTAATAAATCATGTTTAAGTTTGTATTAAAAGCAGGGTTGTCATAGTTGGTATCAAAGGATAGGTTTAGTTATTTTTGGGATTAGGAAACCCTAGTAAAGCATTAGATACAAGACTAAGTATAATAAAAAAATCCCTACGTTTTGGTAAGTACTGAGTAAATGGTTTATCAAACAAATATATCCATGTCTGGATACGAGCAGGTAGAGGCGGCTCTAGCACAGATGTATACTAGGGGTAAAACCCGAAAACACTGCTTTGAGCTAGAATCGAACGGGAACTGATGCACGATAACGGGCCTTGTTGCACTCTTGGATACAAAACTCCTGGGGGATATGTTTTGATAAATTCACAATCTTAGTATGAACCCTTATTAAGGGAATTAAAAAAATTCCCCTAAGAATATATGTTAGAAAGTATATCATGAAAATCCTAGATTGAAGCCTATAGACTCATGAGTTAAGGAAATGAATGTTTATTTATAATTCATCAACTTTTGTCTTTGGATTACCCTTTATGTGTTACCCCTAACTTTCCTTTTATTCCATCCAATGTCCGGTAATAGGAAGACTCGGGCTAACAACCATTGTGAAGATCAGTGTGATGACTATACAAATGAGATGCCCAATCCAATGGGAGCGGGAATCGCAAACTTTTTCACGCTTCTCTCTCAGCTAACTCAAGTTTTGAATATAAACATGGGTCAAGAGGAATGTTCAACCCCCCCCCCCCCAAGAAAGAAAAATTCGCTATCGATAGCTTCATGAGACACATGCCTCCTACATTTAGTGGATCATCCGATCCCACGATTGTTGAACAATGGATCAACTCCATTGAAAAGATCTTCTCCATTCTTCAATGTTCAGAACAAGAGAAGGTTTTCCTGGAGGCTTATCGTATGGAGGGTGAAGTTGATCATTGGTGGACGTTGATCAAAAATACGAAGCCTGAGGAGGAGATCGAGGCGTTAGAACGAAAGGATTTCCAGAAGATTTTTTTTGATAAATATTTTCCCTGCACCCTTCGGCTTAAGATGGAAAGGGACTTCCATTACCTTAAGAAAAAAGATGAAGAATCTGTTGGAGCGTACGAGTAAAACTTCACAAGGCTTGCACGATATGCTTCCGGGTTTTTCGTTACCCCTGAATGAAAGGTTGACCGCTTCTTTGGTGGGCTGAAGCCTATCTTGCGGAAAGAATTAGCGATCTGTGACTTCAACAGCTATGAGGAAATTGTCCGATGTGCCCTCAAGGTCGAAATGGAGATCAGGTAATCACAGGGGTATCATGAGGATAAGAAGTGTAAGGTGGACTTCAATACTGGTGGGCCGATGGATAAATCCAATGGTGCTAAGAAGATCCAGCACCCACTTTCCAAAAGTGCAGAAAGAAGCACCCTGAAAATTGCCTTAAGGGGACGAGAAAATGCTTTAGGTGTGGAAGAGAAGGGAACCTAGCTGTTTACTGTTGGCAAGAAAGACCCACGGCTGCGATAGAGGAGAGGAACGCTCCGTTAGAACCTCAACGCGTTGTTTAATGCTTCAAATGCAAAGAAACTGGTCATTTTTCAAATCAGTTCCCTAATCCAAGGGTTTTTGGAGACAATCAACAACCTCCAAGGTAGCAAGGAAAAGATTTTTCCATCACTTCTGCTGAAGTGATCCCCGACAATGAAGTGGTGACAGGTACGCTAGTTATTCATTCAATAATAGCGAACTTACTTTTTGATTCAGATTCTATGCATTCTTTTATATCTCGAAAGTTTAGTAGAACAGTCCCTGCACCACCAAAAATCATGGAAGTAAAGAAGTCGGTGAGTACGGAAAATGGGGAAATCATTGCATCCCATGAAGATAGGTCCTCCCGTGTTATAGTCTGTGGATTGAATTTATTGGAGAACCTCTTCATAATCCCTCTGGTGGAATTTGATGCAATTCTTGGCATGAATTGACTTTCCTTATATAGAGCCAGCATAAATTGTCGGGAGAGGGAAATCACACTCCATATGGAGAATCGACCCCCAATTATTTACAAGTGTCTCGAGGAAGATGAATCTTCTTTAGCTCCATCATCTCAAGCATGGATATTACTGCCTTATGAGAATGCATATCTGGCTCAGATGATTGAGTCCAAGGAAGAAACCATCCTTTAAGAAATGCCTATTGTGAGGGAATTCACTGAAGTGTTTCCCGAGGAACTGCCTAGTCTTCCTCCAAGAAGAGATGTTGAGTTATCAATTGAACTTATACCTTGGGCGCTACCAATATAAAAAACTCCATATAGAATGGATATTGTAGAGCTTGAAGAGCTGAAGAAACAACTACAGGAGAATATGGATAAAGGGTTTATATGCCCAAGTGCTTCACCATGGGGTGCACGAGTCCTCTTAGTCAAGAAGAAGGATGGGTCAATGCAGATTTTCATCGATTATCGTGAGATTAAAAAAATCACGATAAAGAACAAGTATCCTCTACCATGAATTGATGACTTGTTTGATCAGCTGCGTGGAGCACAATACTTCTCGAATGTGGATTTGTGGTTGGGATATTATCAAGTAAGGGTGAAGAAGGAATATGCCCCCAAGACTGCTTTTCGTACAAGGTACGGGCACTATGAATTCATAGTAATGCCTTTCGGACTCACCAATGCTCCAGAAACATTCATGGACTTGATTAATAGAGTCTCTAGAGATTACTTTGACAAATTTTTGGTAGTCTTTATAGATGATATTCTAATATTCTCCAAAACCAAGGAGGATCAAGAGGAGAATTTAAAAACTGTACTAGAGACTTTGCACAAGGAGAAGCTCTATGAAAAGTACAATAAGTGTGAGTTATGGTTGAAGGTGGTCTCATTCTTGGGCCATATCATCACAAGCCATGGGATATCTATGGACCCCTCCAAAATATAAGCAATTAAGGGATGGCCAAGGCCAACATCATTAATGGATATCTGTAGCTTCTTGGGGTTAGCTGGATATTATTGACAATTTGTGAGAAATTTCTCACGATTGTCCAACCCTCTTATCAAGATAACTCAAAATGGAGTAAAGTTTGCTTGGAGTGATGAATGCGAATAAAGCTTTAAGGAGTTGAAAAAGAGGCTTATCACTGCGCCCGTGCTCACTTTACCCACACGGGGGAGCTTTTTGTGGTATTCAGTGATGCTTCGAAGAAGGGATTAGGATGTGTGTTGATACATAATGATAAAGTGATATCTTATACCTCAAGGCAGTTGAAAATACATGAACGAAACTATCCAACGCATGATCTGGAGTTGGCGACGGTGATCTTTGCCTTGAAAATCTGTCGGCATTATCTCTATGGAGAGAAATGTGAGATATATACTGACTACAAGATTCTTAAATATATATTCACACAGAAAGAGCATAATATGTGCCAGAGAAGATGGATAGAGCCCATCAAGGATTATGACTGTTCAATCCATTACCACCCTGGGAAAGCGAACATGGTAGCAGATGCCCTACGTAGAAAGGATCCAGTGATTCTATCAATGATGAGAATTTAGAAGGATCCATTCTTCTTAGACTTAATGAAGATGGACATGGGAATCATAGAGATGGGAAAATCATCAATACTTTCACAAATGATTGATCAACCATCTCTTTTTGAAAGGTTTAAGGATGCTCAAAAGGAAAATGTGGGAATTCAAGAAAAATTGGGAGCTATCAAAAAAGGAAATCCTCGGAGTTTAATGTTAATGAAGAAGGAATTGTGTGGTTTGGGAAAATACTATGTGTTCCATCAAGTTCGGAGCTGAAGCAGGAACATTTGGATGATGCACATAGTTCAAATTTCTCTATTCACCCAGGGAGCACAAAGATGTAATGAGATCTCCGAGAAAACTTTTGGTGGGATAATATGAAGAAGGATATCGCTGAATATACATCAAAGTGCCTAGTGTGTCAGTAAGTGAAGGCAGAGAGGCAGAAGTCTAAGGGGATGATGAAACCATTGCCCATTCCAGAATATAAATGGGAGAACATAACCATGAACTTTGTCACCGAACTTCCAAGGACATCCAAAGGCAACAATGCAATCTGGGTTATTGTGGATCACCTTAATAAGACTGCACACTTCATTGCTATTCGGGAGGATTTCTATTTGGATCAACTGGCACTGATATATATCAGGGAAGTGGTAAGGTTGCATGAAGTACTGCTATCTATTGTGTCTAACCAAGATCCAAGATTTACCTCTATGTTTTTGAAGATTCTTCAACATGCTCTGAATACTGAACTGAACATCAGTACGGCCTATCATCCTCAAAATGATGGCCAATCCAAGTGGACTATCTAAACACTTGAGGATATGTTGAGATCCTGCTCAATGTACTTTAAAGGAGGATGGGATCAACATCTTCCTCTTGTTGAGTTCTCTTATAATAACAGTTTCCACTCGAGCATCCAAATGGCACTATATAAAGCCCTGTATGGGAAAAGTTGCGGAACACTGGCATGTTGGGATGAGGTTGGTGAACGTAAGCTGCTTGGACCAGTAATGGTCGAGGAAATGGTGGAGAAGGTGAAAACAATTCAGCAGCATATCAAGGCAGCTCAGAGTCGACAGAAGAGTTATGCATATAACCATCGATGAGACCTTGAGTTTAAAGTTGGAGACATGGTTTTTCTATGCATATCTCCATGGAATAATGTCATGAGGTTTTGAAAGAAAGGGAATTTAAGTCCAAGGTACATCGGCCCCTTCGAGATTCTTGATCGTGTCGGGGTTGTGGCCTATCAACTAGAACATCCACCTACTATGGACAAAGTACATGATGTCTTTCATGTATCCTTCTTAAGGAAGTACATACCGAACCCTTCACATATAGTCTCTTCTGAGGTGTTACAATTGGAAGATGATCTTTCTTATGAGGAGAAACCAGTGAAGATCATAGATCGTAGAGAAAAAGTTCTACAAAATAAGACAATGACCCTCATCAAGGTGTTGTGGAGAAACCAAAAGTTTGAAGAAGCAACTTGGGAATCGGAGGAAGTGATGAAGCTGAGTTACCCACATCTGTTTTAGTGTGAGAATAGGAAAATTTTGAGGGAAAAATATCTTAAGGGGGAATATTGTAACGAACCAAAGTTTCATTAATGGAAAATCCCTCTTGATCTTATTAAATGTCTCATTATATAAAATGTTTTTATAAAATGTCAACTTCGTTGGTTTTATGTTAAGAATTTTGACCGTTTCTAATATAGTTGTTGAACAGTGATCACATGATTAGTATAAATATAGGGCTTTAACACATCCAATTTTACTTAGACAGAGGAAGCAATGACCTCATCCAGTAGAATTGACCCATACAAAGCCCATTTGTCGGAGCTCGGAAAAGAGGTGGCATCTTTGGGATTTTCCCTTGACCAAGCCCAAGCTGAGCTTCATCTTGTCAAGCTCGAACGTGACCCTCTACGTGAAAAGCAGAAGTTGATTGAAATTACCACTCGAGCGATATTTTCCGAGCCACCCCAGGAGTCTGTCACCATCACACACCTTACCCTTAGGTCTTATGCAGCTATTTTAAGGGGTTGTGTAACAAATAATTAGTACTATTTTCATGTACATTATTTTTGTATATAATATGAATATAACTTCTAGTCATTTTTAATACATTGTTAATAGTTTTTAAAGAACAAATGGTGTTTTTAGTTATTATTTAATTAAGAATTCTATTTTATTAAATTAAAGGGATTTTTGAATTAAATAATATTTTAATAAAATATTATTATTAATATTAAATTAATTTTTATTAAATATAAATTATCGTATAATTTTATGAATGCAATTATAATTTTTATTATGGTTTGAAAACCATTTCTGTCAAAACCAGTGAATTTTCGATAATTGTCAGTTTTTATTTTAAAAGTGAAAATTCACAAATTTAGAAAATTATTTAGATAAAATTAATGTTATTTTTGGGATCAGTATGTCTAAATTATACAACAGTGAATTTTTCATAATTTTTTGAGACAGTCAAATTTTTGGGTAAAAATTAAGTACCGTTTAAATATATAATGTGTTTTATGACATCATAATGACCCAATAGTGGTGTAATAAAATACTATAATCTTTATTTTCGGCCAAAATATGTTTTACTATTAAAATAAAGTGATTTTTTGGTTTGTTGGACTTATTTTTCAAAGCATTAATGGACCCCTCAAGACTTATTCAACACTTTGCCTTTTTAAATTAATTTCCATGGGAGTGTGACTCACCTCCACATAAGCAACCTTATTATTTTAAGAGGTTCGGGCTTTGGTCTTATAAAATAATTTGTTCCTCTTACCTTTTACAAAAACCATGGGCAAAAAACCATGGTATGGTTTGTGGTTTGGATTAATTTAATATAAGGGGTCCCAAACCTAAATAATAAAGAATTCCCTCACCTTTCCTATATAAACCCACCCATGATCCCACTTCCTCCGCACTCAAAGCCTTTGAAGTTCGTCCAACGTCTTCCCTACTCTCTCTATAATCCTCCGAAGGTGCCCCAAGATCCCAAGAAGCCTCTCAGAAGCCTCTCTCTAGCCTTTGGAAGCACACTTCCAAGTAAGGGTTTTTCTTCCTTTCTCATTTTTATCAATATTCTTTAAGTTGTATTTCCCTTTTAAATTCAATTATGAATGTTTTGGTATGGTTTCACACCTCCCACATACTGCCCTATTATTGTTTTAATGATGGGAGACCCCTTTATCTCTCATTTAATGCCTCCCATGTACATCCATTACTATGCCAAAATTCCGAAAGGAACTTCTCTCTCTTCTTTTACATTCAAGCAATACTTTTGTATCATGAATCTAAATTCCATTTCAATTGTTGGGACATGTATCTATATTACCTCCTTACATTCCATTACATTTAAATATGAAGAGGATCCCCTTTCACTCTCATCAGCCATTTTTATGAATTCTTATGTCACGTCGTTACACTGCCGAAATCGCACCGATTTTCTAAGCCAATGTCATTGTGTAGTGAATACCATGCCCATTTCTCCATCAAGGGTATTCACCTTTATGCACATTTACTTATTTATTATATAGTTTCATGTATTAATTCCACATTCATTTATCGTGGAATAAATTATTATGTTTTATGAATCCATGTTTTATGATCCATGTGGCACACTTATGCATGAAATGAAATGTTTAAGAAGGGTGTGCCCTTATAGCACTCCAATGCATTGGGAAAAGTATAGTATCATGATACGTCATGTGCAATGAGTGTTGACTCATGCTAATTCAAGTGCAACTAGGGTTTACCCGTGATTTATGTGCAATGAAGATTTAATCATGCTCCATGTGTAATGAGCCTTGGCTCATGCTAATTCCATGTTAAGTGTTGTTGCCACATTTCAATGATATGATTATCATGCTTTATCATACCTTTATGTTCATGTTTCTTTTATGCTATATTGATATGCCTATTGTCTAACATTTATTGTACTCCTCATGTTATTCCATGTGTACTCCCTTACTGGGCTTTATAGCTCACCCTTTTCTTATGCATGTCCTCAGGTTATCCCATGCAATGCTAAGTACGAGGGAATGTAGTGGTCATGTAAAGGAAGTTTTCATTAAAGATGTTTTATTTCATGTTTCAAGTTTTAATGTAATGATCTTAAGCCCCAAAGACACTAAACCTCTCGATCTTCTTTATTGTATCAAGTGAATGTTTATGTAATAAATCATGTTTAAGTTTGTATTAAAAGCAGGGTTGTCATATTGATTATGTGGAGGTGAGTTACACTCCCAAGGAAATAATTAAAATAATTAAAATATTTTATATGTCTTGGAGGGTCCACTAAAGAACCATAAAATTAATCAAAAAAATCTAAAAGAACATTATTCTAAAGTTAGAATATATATTTGAATAATAAACATTTTATTGTATTTAATTACATCACTATTGGTTCATTATGATGTCATAAAACACATTATTTATTTATTTGGTATTTAATTTTTACCCAAAAATTTGACTGTCTCGGAAAATTATGAAAAACTTTCCATTGGATAGTTTCGACATCTTGATTCCATAAATAATTTTCATTTTATCTAAATGATTTTCTAAATATTTGAATTTTCTCTATTAAAATAAAAACTGGCATTTATTGAGAATTCATGGGTTTTGAAAAAAATAGCTTTTAAAACCTTAATAAAAAGCACAATTGTATTCATAAAACTTATATAATCATTCATATTTAACAAATAGCAACTTAGTAAAAATATTTTATTAAAATATTATTTAATTCGAAAATCCATTAATTCATCAAAATAGATTTCTTAATTGACTATCAACTAAAAATACTATTTGTGCTTTAAAAAATATTTACTAATTAAAAATAATAAAGTGAATGTGTTTTATTTATACAAAAATAAGGAAAATAATCATAGTTCTAGGGTTTGGTTACATAAACCCTTATAACACCTACATAAGACCTAAGTTTAAGGTGTGTGATGGTGACAGACTCTTGGGGAGGCTCGGATAACATTTCTTGGTTTATAATCTCTATTAACTTCCACTTCTCCCATATGCTATTTTATTCAAGTTTAACATGTTGAAGCTCAGCTTGGGCTTGGTCAAGAGTGAATCCTAGTGACGCTGCCTCATTACCTTGCTCCAACAAATTGGATCTTTATAGGGAAGTTCTACTATATTAGTCCATCGCTTCCTTTTTCTAATTAAATTGAATTAGTTAAATCCATATATATATATATATTAACCATTTGATCACTGTTCAATGACTATATAAGCAATTGAAACAATTCTTAATGGTATTTTAAAATCCAAAAACCTATAACCAAGTAATTTCCTATGTTTTATATATCCCTTTAATTAGATAGAGAGGAATTTTCATTAATAAATGTTTGGGCCATTACAGTCTTCCCCCCTTAATATATTTCTCCCTCGAAATTTCCTTTTACCACACTAAAAAAATGAGGGAAACTCTACTTAATCACTTCCTCTAATTCCCACATTTCCTCTTCAAACTTTTGGTTTTTCCACAAGACCTTGATGAGGGGTATTGTAATATTTCGTAGAAACATTTCCCAATGATCTAATATATTCACTGGATTATCTATATAGGATAGGTCATTATCAAATGGTACCACCTCTGGATTGAGTACATTAGATGAGTCTGGTATGTAATTCCTCAAGAGTAATACATGGAATATGTCATGTACTTGAGACAGGTTCAGTGGGAGTGCAGGTTCATTACCACTACTCCAATGTGATCAAGGATCATAAAATGGATGATGTACCTTAGAATAATATTTAATTTCATCCCAAATCTCATAACTCTCTTCCACGACGATATATGGAGGAATACCATGTCTCAAACATCAAACTCTAGGTCTCATCGATGATTATCATCATAGAACTTTTTCGACTCTGAGAATAATTATGGTGATTATGGATAGTCTTAACCTTCCCCTCCATTTCTTTGACCATTTTTTGACCTAGGATTTTTCTCTCCCCAACATAATCCCAACATGATGGTGTTCTATACATCTTCCCATAAATGGATTCATAAAGTTACATTTTTATGCCTGATTAGAAACTATTATGGTAAGAGAACCCAACCAGAAGAATTTGTTGATCTCATCCTCATTTGAAGTCCATTGAGTATGCTCTCAACATGTCCACATGTGTTTGGATAGCCCACTTAGATTTCCATCAGTTTGAGGATGATAATCTGTAGTAAAGTTTATCTCAATATTCAGAGAGTGTTAGAGACTCTTTAAGAACATATAGGTGAATCTTTGATTTTTCTTAAATACAATAGATAGTGTTACTGTATAAAAACTTACCACTTCTCTGATTCATATCCATTCCAGTTGATCCAATGAGAAATCCTCTCAAATTTCAATTAAGTGTGATGTCTTTGTAAGATGATCCACAAATACCCAGATAGCATTTTTTCCATTGTATGTCTTCGGAAGTATGGTGGAAAATGTACATGGTGATGTTTTCCCATTTCTATATTGGTATGGGTAATGGTTGCATAATCTACTTAGAATTATTCATCTCAGCCTTCACTTTTTGACATACTAGAGACATTGATGTATATTCAGTTATCTCGTTCTTCATGTAATGCCAACAATAATTCTCTTGGAGATCTTGATACTTCTTTGTGTTTCCTAGATGAATGTAGAAATTTGAACTATGTGTGTCATCCAAAATTCCATTATTTTACTCATGATTTGATAAAACACATATTATTGACCCAAATATCACAATTACTTATTTATTAACATTGATATCTAAGGATTTCCATTTTCTGATAGTTTCCACTTTCTTCAAAATTCCCACATCATCCTTTTAAGAAAACAACAATCATTCCAAAAAAGGAGGTTGACCAATCATTGTGAATGGAATGATGATGTTTTCTTCTTTTTGATTCCCATTGTAGAGACCCGAATCTTGACGTACATGGACATTACATTACTTTTGTGGAATACTTAGTACATCACAAAAACACACACACAAGGACTGTAATAGTTTAGGGTCTTTGGAAACTCGGAATATAATCTTCTAATCGTGGTGAATGATCTTCAACATCTCCCATAAAGATCATACCTTTTTTTTCTTACCTAAAACCTTTCTTTATATCATGGGCAAAAGAAAACATAAAAGGGTGAGCTCAAATGCTCAGTAAGGGTAAACAAAAGAAATATCAATCACATCATATTCATAAGAACATAACATTTTGGAAATCTTATCCTGAAAAATAGATCATAATATCATAACATGGGATAAATCTTAGTAGTGAAATGTAATACCAATAATCATAACATAAAACATTAAACTTTCTGGCATACACACATAATCATAGAGAATCATTTCTTATTAGCAAAGACTCATTTCCAAGACTATCTTAGTGGACAAAGTCCATTTCTGAACCGAGTTCACTCCTCGTTTCAGTCCTGTTTCACTGAACCGGTTTAACCTACCGTTCCAGCCATGTCTATCTCATGAGATATAGAATATTTACCCAATGCATTAGAGGTAGATATAGGTCCCACCCATCTCATAATGATACCATTCTTATGTGTGCCACAAAATCTAAAATCATACATCATTGCATAACCCATGTAATAAAAATGGGATTCTTAAACAACATGACATCATAAAAAAATTCATATAAGATAAAGGAATTCATAAAAATATTTCCATCACAACATAATCCAATAAATTTAATAATAGGTATAGAAACAAAACCCAATATTATCTTATATGGTAAATAATTTTGATAAAACACTTGAACTCCATTCTTGAGGAAAATATCATTTCTACTTCAAAAACATTTTCCTTTATTAACATGTCATACAATTTTATACTAAAAGAAGTTGATTAAAAATAAACTTGAAAACTTGCAAAGGAAGCTTCTTGGAAATAATGTTTTAAAAATCCATTCATGCCGTATAAGTTAAAAAAACATTCTTCTCGTACTTTTGACAAAAAAGTCAAAAAGTACCTCGTACGAAAAATGACAAAAGATTCCTTTCATATCTTTTACTAAAAACTCACCGAAGTGTAAAATTGGATTTAAACAATTATAGTTGGATGGAAACAATATTAAATATTGTGGAAACATGGATTTGGATGATAAAATACACCCTAGAAAATACCAAAGTATAAAAAATCTCAGATAAAAATGAGATTGTGATATTTCCCTTACCTTAGGTCCGATTTGCTTCGTAGGTGTCCGAACCTCCTGTATAATGATTTAAATAATGTCATTGACTTATTCCAGAATCATACTCATTGTTAATATATCATATACGGTTCACTTATGACTTTATATTACCCGTTCTTTTGTAAATTCCATGTTAAAGAGCCTTTTGGGTAAAATCGTATCATTTGTCGTTCGTGTTTTAACTTGTAATTATTCATATGATTACTTAGATCATGCTTACTTAAATCCATAATGTAAAACATGATTTATATGTAATATATATATTCAGAATATACATATATATAATATATCATTAAATGGAAAGAAATATACTGTTCATGGAGATGGTAGGTCGTACGTACGCATGAACGCTATTTTCGTTTCCTTATTGAGTTGAATGGAATTAAGTAGATGACATACATATATATACACATAAATCAAGTATTATTATTTCATATATTTCAAGATTACTTATTATATATACTTTATAATCATTCATGAATGGTTAACGTGGAGAATGAATCTCATCGCGTCGTGGAAACGGTAGTCCGTACGTACGCCCGAGCGATTATATCGTTCTCATGATCGTGGAATTGTATTTGAGTGTATGTATACTTCTTCATAATCAATATCACTTTAAAATAATCATATATAGTTATTATGTACACCATTATACCCATCCAAGTAAGGTGGTGGTGGAAAATAGATTACACCACGGCGTGGAGACGGTATTCCGTACGTACGCACGTGCAGTGATTTCATTTTCCGTAGGATGGATAGATGGTGAAATAGGGTTGTTTCATACTTATAATAAAATATCAGTATATTAGTGACACTGTTGTTATTACTCCATAATGAAACAACCTAAGAAGAAGAAGTGGAAGAAGAAATAAAGTTGAAAGAATCGGTAACAGACATTACCTCTTCTTTGAAGCATCTCTTTGAGATCTCCTTTTAGGGAACTAAAATTGGTCTTTGAAGAAGACCGAAACCTCTAGTATGTTTCTAGGGAAGTGGAGAAGAGAATTTTGTAAGGGTTGGCCGAGCTTGAAGGCTCAAAGTGGTGTGAGTAAGAGAGGGAGGAGGTGCCCTTTTATAAGGGAAGAGAGAGGATCCTTTGGAAAAACTAAACATATTATTTTATTATAAAGCCAAATTCGGTTTTAAATAGCTCCAAATTGATTTATTTTGAAGATAATGTGGGGATGGGTCGAAATTCTCTCATCCAATAGAATTTAGAAAAGTTTAGGATCTTATTTTAACCTTATCATTTATATTTAACTTTAAGTTAGAAAATTTTACTTTTACCATGTCTTTTTGTGTTCTTACACTATAAGGTTAATAAACCTACTTTCAGAAGCCAAACGAACCCCAATTTGTTTATTATTCATATATATAACCTTATATAAGTCATTTGGCCGAACCTTAGATTTTTAATAATTAAATAACAATTAATAATATAATATTTCTTTTAAAAACTATCTTATGTCAATTTTGACATTATTTAGTAATTGATTTTTGTGAAAATCATAACAGAATGATTAGTTAAAAAACCATTATTTAAATCTATACTAAGATGTCATAGTAACCTTGAAAATTATTGTATTTCATAAAAAGCCTCAAATTACATTTATTTGGGTATTTATAACATCAATTATGTCAATATTTCATTAATAAGATAATTACTCCATTATCTTTGTGTCATAAATAAATTAAATTATTTAATGTCTAAAAATTAAAAATAAAATATCATTATGTAGGAAATATTTTTATCTTTCTAATTAATATTTATAGTCTAATTTATCTTATGAATAACCCTATATTACAAATGATTTACTTATTAAACATTGATTTTAACTATTTTAACCCTTCTTTAAATAAATTAATAATAAATGTCCCAATCTAATCCAAGTGGGCCTAAATGGTCATATTTTATTCCTAAGGATTTTTTTGGTCGAATTACACTTATCCAATAGAATTAGGACATGTGTTAGGGTAATAATAATATGATTTTTACCCTTAATTACCCTATTTACTTTTAACCGTGGTAAAAATAGTAAAACGTTACTATTTAGCAAAAATTATTTTCTTCTCATTGAACCACATTTTACTTACTGACATCAACCGTGTCTCTCGGATTTTTGAAATTCCACTCAGAGAAGTGGTAAAATTAAGTTTTATGAAAAATTCATTTTTTTAACTACCACTTAGTGGTTTCACTATTCATCAAAAAATGAAAGTTTCCAGAAAAATACAAAAATTAGGCCTAAGCTGTATTTGATATTATGAACTCAAAAATGATGTCTATTTTACTAAATTCACAACATATCAGGTGCATTAATTAATTTAAAAATTAATTCCCGTCGTCAAAACAAATAGTGTGTTCTTAAGAGATAATAACTATCAAAAGATTGACACTTGTTTATGTCTGGTTTAAATGTAAAATTACATCCAATGACCAACATTGTATTAAATTGCAGAAATATATTCTAAATATACTTTAAAACCACTCAAATTAATAATTTATCACTATTAATTATTTAGATTAAAAAGGTTGTTTTTAATTAAAATTTAGTAATTTTCACTATTCATCAGAAAATGAAAGTTATCTGAAAAGTACCAAAATTCCACCCTAAGATAATTTCGATATTCCAAATCCAAATATGAAGTCCATTTTGAAAATTAAAATTTACAAAATTTCAAAAAGTGGTTATTACTATTCATAACAGCTAGTTTTAATAATATTTTAATAGCATATTGTTGTTTATTGAAACTCGTTATTGCGTACTACACACGCTCTCGAGGAAGGTCGCGATAGCGTGTAATGCAAGGCAAGTCAAGGATGCATGTTGTGCAAGATTCTTTTGGTGTAGCGTACAACACAATACATTAATGAAATCAAAAAGAATATTTTTCATAAAATCTCGGTGTGTTACAATCTACCCCCCTTAAAATGAATTTCGCCCTCGAAATTCGTCGGGGTTATAAATGGTTTACTACTAGAAAGTTTCTTTAATAGAAACCCACATCGTAAAAAGTAATACCAAAACTTTTCTTTAAAAACTAATGTATGAAACGTAATGGTTACCCAAATAAACTAATCACTCGGTTTCCACATAGGTGAAAATATGGATGTGGAAGAGAAATCTAACCATCATGTTCTGATGGAGAGTGGTAGGGAACATGGCTATGGAAAAGCCAGCAATAACAAAGCCATAAATTTGTGATGATCTATGGTACCATATGAATCATCAGATATAAGAGCACTAGGACAACATTTTTGGTTTTCAATATCATTTCCCTAATGTTGATGAAATTGGAATTAGAAGAAATACTTTCGTGATTTTTGTATAGTCTCACCGTTGGTGATTCTTTGGACAATTTCCACTTCATATCTTAAAGAAATGAAGTTGAATTTGTCATTTCTGATGTGTTAGAAGATCTTGTGATAGAATGATGGGTCATTCCATCTGTCTCAAACAAAAGGTTAGAAAAGTTATCAAAAAATACATAAGTCCATCTATAGTGAGATTAATCATATATGGTTCCTAAAATGGACTTATACTTCATATATCATACTACTTAATATAATAAAACTAGTTTCTACTAAACATGGACTTCCTGTAGGCCAGTGGTAGGTGATAAAGTCCAGTCACACTTTGGTTGTGGGTTCGATTCCCACGGCCTTGTCCGATGTGATGGGTTGTCGCCCGTCTTGCAGGTTGTCCTTTTTCTAAAACTATATTACTATAACATTCCATCAATAATATCGAAAAAACTTCTATCCTTAAACAATACTAACTTATTTCCAACATAATCCATTCCAATCATTAGGCTTATCTAAAATACTTTGGTCCAGGCTCATAGTATAAAGAAAATGATTACTTGAAATGTCACATAACAATCACGTGAATGCCATCATTTATCCCCAATATATCATAAGATATATCTTGTTGGTCAAATTACAATCATGTGAATACCTTAATCATGTATTATCTTGAAGAATGAATACCCATTAATTGAACCATAGTGAAAACATGAATGCAGTTAAAAGCTAACACTTTCCACATACCAAAATCCTCAAAATTATATATACTCAAACCATGATATCACTTAGTCCTTATATCAATCATGAGCTCATGAATACTGTCAAATATTTCATTTTCTCATTTTACCTTCATTATGCGCATATAATCTTTTTTCCAAAAATATCTCAATCACTTTCCATGGTTACCGGTGCCATAAAATTATTGAAAACCACAATAGACCAATACATAAATATTCCAATATTCCATGAAACTATATACAACATTATTTTGGAATCCCATTACATAAACACTTAATCATTCCACCACATATTTATCATATTCAACATCGCCAATGGTGATCGCATGTGACTTCCCTTTGTCATTTTCCTTAAGTGGTTGCTTATGTCGATCATCACTAACCCTTGGATTAGGGCATTTATTAGCATAATGCCCCATTTCCTTACACTTGAAACATTGATGTGTAGTAGGTTCATTCTATGTATCCCTTCCTCTTTTTTCATCATTAGACATATTCTTCCCATCATTGCGGAATTCAAATGCCCGATGACCTTCCTTTCCACATTTGAAACATTTACTTGTCCCTTTAAGACAATATCCACCATGCTTCTTTCCACACTTTGAGCATAAGGAAACATTCATCTTCTTTTCACCATTATTCTGAGATTTCTCCTTGAACTCCATCTGTCGTTTCTTGTCAAAACTATGAGATGGATAAGTAACACCAACTTCCATTTCTACCTTGATAGCACAACACGCAATTTCTTCATAGCTACTGAAGTCTCTTATAGCTAATGCCCTTCGATGATTCGGTTTTAAGCCACTGAAGAATCGATCAACTTTACTTTCAGGTTGGATGATAAATCCAGATGCATACCTTGCAAGCCTTGTAAAATTCGCTTCGTATATACCAACATATTCATCATCCGTTTGCTTTACTTCAAGAAACTCCTTATCTATCTTTGTTCGAAGAATACGAGGTAATTACTTATAGAAAAATAAGTTCTTGAACTCGTCCCATTCCATGGACTCAAATTCATCCATTTTCTTCATATTCTTGATAAGATTCCACCTTTGATCATCTTCACCTTCCAAACGATATACTGCTAAGATAACTTTATTATGTTCAGAACATTAATGAACTAAAAATATCTTTTCAGTGGTACTGATCTATTGTTCAGCAACAAGTGGATCAGAATACCCACTGAAAGAAGGTGGATGTTGCCTCATGAAGGACTCAATAGAATATTGTTCCCTTCTCTGCTCATTTGGAAGCCCAGAATGATTCATAGCTTGTGTAAGTATAGCAATAAGATTTTTCACTCCATCTCCCATAACATTTGTTTGTTCAAGAGGACAATCATTGCATTGTCCATTGCATTGATCAACACGGTTCCTTCGGGTTCCAGCCATCATCTAAAACCCAAAAAGAATAGTGTGAGAGGAAAAAATCATTCTAGGGAAAACAACATAATAAAGGGGGTGTACCTTCAATATCTAACATCTTAGGTTTAATTATATGATCTTTAACGCAATTCTAGGACTATAACCTATACTTACACTTAACCTTATGGACATCCCTAGACATACCTTACAAATATCTCTAGGGATCTCACTAAAGTTCTCGCATCCTAGTTTCCAAAGGTTAACTAAAACGTTCCTTTAATACCAACTGTAGAGACCCGAAGCTTGACGTACATGGACATTACATTACTTTTTCGGAATACTTAGTACATAACAAAAACACACACACAAGGACCGTAATAGTTTAGTGTCTTTGGAAACTCGGAATATAATCTTCTAATCATGGTGAAAGATATTCAACATCTCCCATAAAGATCATCCATTTTTTTCTTACCTAAAACATTTCTTTATATCCTGGGGAAAAGAAAACATAAAAGGGTGAGCTCAAATGCTCAGTAAGGGTTAACAAAAGAAATATCAATCACATCATATTCATAAGAACATAACATTTTGGAAATCTTGACCTGCAAAAGAGATCATAATATCATAACATGGGATAAATCATAGTAGTGAAATTTAATCCCAATAATCTTAACATAAAACATGAAACTTTGTGGAATACACACATAATCATAGAGAATAATTTCTTATTAGTCAAGACTCATTGCCAAGACTATCTTAGTGGACAAAGACCATTTCTGAACCGAGTTCACTCCTCGTTTCAGTCCTATTTCACTGAACTGGTTTAACCTACCGTTCAAGCCATGTCTATCTCATGAGATATAAAATCTTTACCCAATGCATTGGAGGGATATATAGGTCCCACCCATCTCATAATGATACCATTCTTATGTGTTCCACAAAATCTTAAATCATACATCATTGCATAACCCATGTAATCAAAATGGGATTCTTAAACAACATGACATCATAAAATAATTCATATTAGATAAAGGAATTCATGAAAATAGTTCCATCACAACATAATCATATCAATGTAATAATAGGAATAGAAATAGATCCCAATATTATCTTAGATGGAAAATAATTTTGATAAAACACTTGAACTCCGTTCTTGAGGAAAATATCCCTTATACTTCAGAAAAAATTTCCTTTATTATTATGTCATACAATTTTAAACTAAAAGAAGTTGATTAAAAATAAACTTGAAAACATTTAAAGGAAGATTCTTGGAAATAATGTTTTAAAAATCCATTGATGCCGTATAAGTTAAAAAAACATTCTTCTCATACTTTTGTCGGAAAAGTCTAAAAGTACCTCGTACGAAAAATGACAAAAGATTCCTTTAATATCTTTTAATAAAAACTCTCCGAAGGGTAAAATTGGATTTAAAATATTATAGGTGGATGGAAACAATATTACATATTTAGGAAACATGGATGTGGATGATAAAATACACCCCATTAAATACGAAAGTATAAACAATCTCGGATAAAAATGAGATTGTGATATTTCCCTTACCTTAGGTCTGATTTGCTTTGTAAGTGTCCGAACCTCCTGTATAATGATTTAAATAATTTCATTGAATTATTCCTGAATCATACTCATTGTTATTATATCATATATGGTTCACTTATGACTTTATATTACCCGTTCTTTTGTAAATTCCATGTTAAAGAGCATTTTGGGTAAAATCGTCTCATTTGTCATTCGTGTTTTAACTTGTAATTATTCATATGATTACTTAGATCATGATTAATTAAATCCAGAATGTAAAACATGATTTATATATAATATATATTCAGAATATACATATATATAATAGATTAGTAAATGGAAAGAAATACACCATTCATGGAGATGGTAGGTCGTACGTTCGCATGAACGCTGTTTTCGTTTCCTTATTGAGTTGAATGGAATTATGTAGATGAAATAGATATATATACACATAAATCCAGTATTATTATGTGATATAATTTATTATTACTTATTATATATACTTTATATTCATTCATGAATGGTTAACGTGGAGAATGAATCTCATCGCTTCGTGGAGATGGTAGTCCGTACGTATGCACGAGCGATGATATCGTTCTCTTGATCGTGGAATTGTATTGGAGTGTATGTATACAATTTCAGAATCAATATCACTTTAAAATAATCATATATAGTTATTATGTACACCATTATACCAATCCTAATATGGTGGTGGTGGAAAATAGATTACACCACGACGTGAAGACGATATTCCGTACGTACACACGCACGATGATTTTGTTTTCCGTAGGATGGATAGATAGTGAAATAAGGTTGTTTCATACTTATAATAACATATCAGTATATGAGTGATACTGATGTTATTACTCCATAATGAAACAACCTAAGAGGAAGAAGTGGAAGAAAAAATAAAGTTGAAAGAATCGGTAACGGACATTACCTCTTCTTTGAAACATCTCTTAGAGATCTCCTTTTAGGGCACTAAAATTGGTCTTTGTAGAAGACCAGAACCTCTAGGATGTTTCTAGGGAAGTGTAGAAGAGAATTTGTCAGGGGTTGGCCGAGCTGGAAGGCTCAAATTGGTGTGATGAAGAGAGGGAGTAGGTTCCCTTTTATAAGGGAGGAGAGGGGCTCCTTTGGAAAAACTAAAAATATTATTTTGTTATAAAGCCAAATTAGGTTTTAAATAGCTCCAAATTGATTTATGTCGAAGCTAAGGTGGGTATGGGTCGAAAGACTCTCATCCAATATAATTTAGACAAGTTTAGGATCCTATTTTAACCTTATCATTTATATTTAACTTTAAGTTAGATAATTTTACTTTTACCGTGTCTTTTTGTGTTCTTACACTATAAGGTTAATAAACTTACTATAAGAAGCCAAAAGAACCCCAAGTTGTTTGTTATTCATATATATAACCTTATCTAAGTCATTTTGCCGATCCTTAGATTTTTAGGAATTAAATAACAATTAATAATATAATATTTGTTTTAAAAACTATTTTATGTCAATTTTCACATTAGTTAGTAATTGATTTTTGTGAAACTCATAACAGAATTATTAGTTCGAAAAAAGATAATTAAATCTATACTAACATGTCCTATTAACCTAGAAATTTAGTGTAATTCATAAAAAGTCTCAAATTTCATTTATTTGGGTATTTATAACATCCATTATGTCAATATTTCATTAACAAGATAATTACTGCATCATCTTTGTGTCATCAATACATGGAATTATTTAATGTCAAAAAATTACAAATAAAATATCATTATGTAGGAAAGCGTTTTAGATTTATAATTAATATTTATAGTAGAATTTATCTTATGTATAACCCTATATTACAAATGATTTACTTATTAAACATTGATAGTATCTATTTTAACCCTTCTTTAAATAAATTAATAATAAATGTCCCAATCTAATCCAAGTGGGCCTAAATGGTCATATTTTATTTATAAGGTTGTTTTTGGTCGAATTACACTTATCCAATAGAATTAGGACATGTGTTAGGGTAATAATAAAATAATTTTTACCCTTAATTACCCTATTTACTTTTAACCGTAGTAAAAAAAGTAAAAAGTTACTATTCACCAAAAAAAATTAATCTCATTGAACCACATTTTACTTACTGACATCAACCGTGTCTCTCGGATTTTTTAAATTCTACTCACAGAAGCGGTAAAATTAAGTTTTACGAAAAATTCATTTTTTTAACTACCACTTAGTGGTTTCACTATTCATCAAAAAATGAAAGTTTCCAGAAAAATAACAAAAATTATGCCTAAGATATATTTGATATTATGAACTCAAAAATGATGTCTATTTTACCAAATTCAAAACATATTCGTTTCATTAATTAATTGAAAAATTAATTCTCGTCGTCAAAACAAATAGCGTGTTCTTAAGAGGTAATAACTATCAAAAGATTGACACTTGTTTATGTCTGGTTTAAATGTGAAATTATATCCAATGACCAACATTGTATTAAATTGTAAAAATATATTCTAAATATACTTTAAAACCACTCAAATTAATAATTTATCACTATTAATTATTTCGATTAAAAAGGTTGTTTTTAAATAAAATTTAGTAATTTTCACTATTCATCAGAAATTGAAAGTTATCTGAAAAGTACCAAAATTTTACCCTTAGCTAATTTCGATATTCCGAATCCAAAAATGAAGTCCATTTTGAAAAATAAAATTTACAAAACTTCAAAAAGTGGTTATTACTATTCATAACGGCTAGTTTTAATAATATTTTAATAGCATATTGTTGTTTAGTGAAACTCGTTATTGCATACTACACACGCTATCGAGGAAGGTCGTGATTGCGTATACTGCAAGGCAAGTCAAGGATGCGTGTTGTGAAAGCTTCTTTTGGTGTATCGTACAAGACAATACATTAATGAAATCAAAAATAATATTTTTCATAAAATCTCGGGGTGTTACACCCATGTCCATATTCATCAAATCTAAGAAGATTGGATCCTTTTCAATTATCATCAATGATAGAATTGTTGGGTACATTCTTCTTAGATCATCTTCCACCTTGTTCTCTATCCCATGGTGGTAATGGATTGACCAGTTATAGTATTTGATCAGCTCTATCCATCTTTATTAGCGCATATTCATCTATTTTTTAGTGAATATATACTTAACGCTTTTTCCATCCATATATATTTCACACTTATCCCCAAATAATTAATGTCACAAAATTTTTAAAGAAAAGATTACTGCAGCCATCTACAGATCATGTATTGGATAGTTATGATTGTTAACATTCAATTTACATAAAGCAAAGGAAATGACTTTTTTATTTTTCATCAACACACAGCCCAAGCCCTTCTTCGATGCATCAGTAAATACCACAAAAAATTTTCCACTTGTGGGTAGTGTGATTATGGGTGCAGTGATAAGACACATTTTCAACTCATTGAAGCTCTCTTTACATTCATCCCTCCAAGAAATATTAACTCCCTTCCGAGTAATCTTGGGTAGAGGGTTTAAAAATTGTGATAAATTTATCACAAATCCGCGATAGTATCCAGTTACCCGATGGAAGCTACAGATATCTGTCATGAATGTTGTCCTCAACCATCCCTCAATCACATTTGTTTTGGAGGGATCCACTTATATCCCATTGATTGTGATGATATTACCCATAAATGATACTTCATCTAGAACTCACACTTGATGTACTTTTCATAGATATTCTCCTTTCGTAAGGTCTCTAGTACAGTTCTCTGATTCTCCTCATGATCCTTCATGGATTTAGAGTATATTAGAATATCTTCTATAAAAACTACCATAAATTTTTCAAGGTAATATTTAAAGACTCTATTCATCATGTATAAAATGATTGATGGAGAATTTGTGAGTCTGAAAGTAATTGCTATGAATTCATAGTGCCTGTACCTTGTATGAAAAGCAGTCTTGGGGATATCCTCCTTCTTCACCCTTACAAGGTAATATCCCGAACACATATACACTTTGGAGAAGTATTGTGCTCCACATATCTGATCAGAAATTTCATCAGTTAGTGCCAGAGGATACTTGTAATTTTTGGTGATTTTGTTGAGCTCATGATAATCAATGCAAAGGTTCATTGACCCATCCTTATTATTGATGAAGAGGACTAGTTCACCCCATGGTGATGGGCTTGGGCATATAAATCCTTTATCTAGATTCTCCTATAGATTTCATTTTATCTCTTCAAGACCCACAATATCCATTCTATACAGACTATTGGATATTGTAAAATCGCTAGGTATAATATAAATAGAGAATTCAACATCTCTTCTAGGAGTAAGACCAGGAAATTCCTCGAGAAACACTTCATCGAATTACCTCACAATAAGCATGTCTTCCAGGATGGTTTCTTCCTCAGATTCAATCATCTGATCAAGATACATGTGCTTATTGGGTAGTAATACCCAATCATGAGATGATTATTTTAAATAAGATTCTCCCTCCTCTTTAAACATGTACAAAATCGGGGTTTGATTCATTATATGGAGAGAGATTTACCTCTCATGACAATTTATATTGGCTCTATATAAGGAAAGACAATCCTTTCCAATAATTGCATCAAATTATTCCAGAGAGAGTATGATGAGGTTCACTGGGATGTTAAATCCATAAATTGTGATAGGGGATGAGTTATATTCAAGGGATTCAATGATTTCCTAATTTCTCATTCTCACTAACATCTCTACTTCCATGATTTATGGCGGTATTGGTATTGTTCAACTAAACTTTCAGGATAAAAAAATGTATATAACTAAAATAAAAAATATTGTTATCTATTCATGAATGAATAACTAGTGTACATATCACCACTTCACTGTCGGGGTTTGCATTGTTGGTAGTGATGGAAAAGGCTCGCCCTTGTTTCCTTGGAGGTTATTGGTTGCCTCAGAAATCCATTATCTTAGGGCACTGGTTTGCGAAGTTCCTTGTTTCTTTTCAGTTGAAACAATGAACAGTGCGTTTAGGGTCAAACAGATCATTACTCTCCAATGTTGTAGTAGAGGGTTTTCTTTCCAATATTTAATGTCTTGGTTCCCTTGTCCTCCACACCTAAATAATTTCCTTTTCCAATTCGGGAAATTTCTAGGGTGCTTCTTTCAGCACCTATGGATAGTGGGGTGAAACAATTTCTTAGCACTGTTGGATTTATCCTTCAGAATACAAGAATTAAAGTATAATTTCAACTTCTTATCCCCATGATACCCCATAGATTCACCGATCTCCATTTCATCTTTGAGGGAACATCATAAAATTTCCTCATATTTATCAAAGTTATAGATTGCTAGGGATTTTCGTACACTAGGTTTCATCCCACCAAAGAAGTGTTCAAACTTGTATCTAGTGGTAACGAAAAAGTTGGAGGTGTATCTTGCAAGACTTGTGATGTTTGACTCATACGCTCTGATTTATTCATCATATTTTTGCATTAGGGGGTGAAATTTTCTTTCCATCTTTTGTCGGAGGGTGACAGGAAAATATTTATTGAAAACATTTTCTAGAAATCCTTCCATTATAACACCTCGATCTCTTACTCAGGATTGAAATTTTTTATCAAAGTACATAATTTATCAGCTTCACCATCCATATGATAATCATCCATCAAAACCTTTTCTTGATCGAAATATTGATGGACAGAGAAGATATTATCAATGGGGTTGATTCATTGAACAGAGATTGAGGGCTCATATGATCTTTTAAAAGTTTGAGGCCTTTTTTCTCATGAATCTCTCGATTGTGGCTTGTTCATTCTTAGGGGGTTAAACTTTCCCCTGGACCCATATTTCTATTCAAAACATTAGTTAACTAAGAGAGTATTGTTACAAAGTTTGTGATTCCCGCTCCTATGAGATTGGGAGAATCATTAGAACAGTCATAACATTGATCTTCACATCGGTTGTCAGCCCGAGTCCTCTTATTACCATCCATTGGCTAGAAGAAAGGGAATTTTAGGGGTAATGCAAAAAATATTATCCAAAGATAAAAAGGAATAACATATAAATTTCATTTATTTCCTTAACTTTTGAATTTGTAGTCTTCAATCTATGTTATCTAAGATCTAATTCCCAACATATATTCTTAGGGTAATTTTTTTATTCCCTTGATACTAGTTCATATTATGCTCATGAATTTACCAAAGCATATTCCCTTGGATTTTCATAACCAAGAGTGAAAAGAGGCCCATTTTCATGTGTCGGTTCCCATTCGAGTCTAACTCAAAGCGGTGTTTTTGGGTTTTACCCCTAGATACATCTGTGCTAGAGCCACCTCTACTTTTTCGTATCCGGAGAGGGATTTATTTCTTTATAAACCACTTTCTCTATACTCACCAAAATTTAAGAATGTATTCCTTATACATAGTCATATCTTTAAGGATTTTTCTAGGGTTTTCTAATCCTAATCCCAAAAATAACTATACCATATCCATTGATACCAACAATAATAACCCTGCTCTTTATTACACACTTAAACAAGATTTATTACATAAACATGCACTTAATACAACTTTGAGGATCGATAGGTCTAGTGTATTGGGAAATTAGGAACATTACATGACATCTTAAGACATAAAATACAACATATTTATTGAAAAATTATTTCACATGACCAAAACATTCATTTGTACTTAGCATTGCATTGGATAGCCCGAGGACATACATAAAAAATAGTGAGCTATAAAGCCCAGTAAGGGAGTAAGCCCATAATAACATGAAAAATAAAATACATGTTAGGAAACAGTTATATCAGTGGAGCACAAGAGAAACATGAACATAAAGGCATGTTATAGCATGATTATCATAATGTGAAGATGTGGAAACAACATTTAACATGATATTAGCACGATCCAAGGCTCATTGCACATGGAGCATGAGTAAACCCTCATTGCACTTGAATTAGCATGGGTAACCCCTCATTTCACATGAATTTTCCTGAGTAAACCCTCATTTCACATGGAATATCATTATACTATTCTTTACCCAATGAATTGGAGTGTTATCATGGCATGCCCTTCTTAATCATTTCATTTCATGAATAAGTGTGCCACATAGATTAAAAACCAAGGAATCATTAAACATAATAATTTATTCTATAAATAAGAGATGTGGATTACATTAATATAAGACCTCAATCAAAAATTACATGTGCATAAAGGTGAATACCCTTGATAGAGAAATCGGTATGGTATTCACTTGTATGATGATTTTGGAATGGAAACTTTGGTGTAACTTCGACAGCATAACGACGTCAAATAGAAATTCCAAATGTGTTTATGAGAGAGAAAGTGGTATCTCGTAATTTATACATGAAATTGATAGTAAGGGGTTAATTTAATATAATATCCCAACAAATGTAATGTAATTAATATGAATAATATAAACAAATTGTTTGAATGTAAATGAGGAGAGAGAAATCCCTTACGGAATTTCGACATGGTAATAGGTGCACATGGGAGTAATTAATGAAAGATAAAGGGGTATATCATCATTAAAAAAAGTAATGAAGAAAGTTTAGGGGAGGTGGAAAATCATACCCAATTATTATTAATTGAAAATAACCCGGCATTACAATATGAGGAAACTTGTACATAAATAAGGAATGAAGGAATGTGAGGATCCCATACATGGAAGTGTGATCCCAAAGGATTGGGGTGGCTGAAGAGAGACTTATTGGGAGCTTGGGGCACCTCGAAAGGATTTTAGAGTGATGTGGGTTGAGGTTGTTTGAGCTCCAATTTTTTTGAGTTAATAGAAACGGGGTATTGATTGGGTTTCTATTGGAAATGGGAGGGAATTCTTTATTATTTAGTTTTTGGACACTACACATTAAAAAAATCAAAATCACAAACAATAACATCATTTTTTACCATGGTTTCTGACAAAGTGGAGTGGAAAAAATTATTTTATAAGTAAAATGGCCAAATATAATAAAATATTAGGCTAGCTTATGTGTATATGAGTAACACTCTCAAAGAAATTACTTCAAAAAGTTAAAATATTATATAAATCTTGGATGGTCCACTAAGGCATAATAAAATTAATCAAACAGATCTAAAATAACATTTTTTTAAAGGTAAACATGTATTGGCCGAATATCCCTTTTACAGTATTTTATTACATCACTATTGGGTCATTATGATGTCATAAAACACATTATATATTTAGTTGGTATTTAATGTTCTCCCAAAAATTCTACTATCTCAGAAAATTATGAAAAAATAACCATTTGATAATTTAGGAATCTTAATTCCAAAAATAATCTTCATTTTATCTAGATATTTTTCTAAATATGTGAATTTTCACTTTTAAAATAAAAACTGATATTTATTGACAATTCTTGGATTTTCGCAAAATATTTTTTCAAAACTTAATAAAAATTACATTTGTATTCATAAAAATTATACAATCATTTATATTTAATAAAAATTAATTTATTTGTAATATTTTATTAAAATATTATATAATTAAAAAATCCATTAATTCATCAAAATATATTTCTTAATTGAATATTATCTAAAAATACCATTTATGGTTTTAACACCATTTACAAAGTAACAATAATAAAATTAATGTACATTATTTATATAAAAATATGCATATAATCATATTGGTAGGGTCTTGTTACATAACCCTTATATCACCTGCATATTACCTAACAGTAAGGTTTGTGATGGTGATAGACTCTTGGGGTGCCTCCGATAACATTGATTAGGTCATAATCTCTATTAACTTCCACTTCTCCCATTGGTGATTCCATTAAAGCATAATGTGTTGAAGCTCATCTTGGGCTTGGTCAAGAGAAAATCCAAATTAATTTACCTCCTTTCTGATCTCTAACAAATATACTTCTTAAATATCAATTCTACTGGATGAGGCCATCACTTCCTTTATTTGGGTGAATTGGATTTGTTAAAGCCCTATATATATATACTAATAATGTGTTCACTTTTCAACGACAATATTAGCAATGGTTACAATTCTTAACGGTATTTTAAAATCCAGAAACATATAACTATGGAATATCATATATTTTATATATCCATTTAATTAGATCAAGAGGAAGTTTCATTAATAAATGTTTGGTTTGTTATAGTTACTTCCACTAGAATTGTACCGGCCCTGCACATTTAATTTCATATCGAAAATACTATATTAAATGTTCTATAGATTAAAAGAATAAATATGGGGTTTTTTTAATTGTCACATTTTGGGCCTCTGAGTGGCTTCTCCTCTCCCGATCGCAGCAGCTAGGGTTTCCCTTCGGCCTCGTTTCCCCTTCCCCCTTCGGCCTTTCTCGTTCTTGATGCCTTCTACCTCTGGATCGCCTCAGCGTAGGCATGTCTTGGTGATGGGGCGGTGCAGTGGGGTTCCATTTTTTTTTTGCGAAGCTGTCTTCGGTTTCATTCCTGGAAACGACGTTACTCGGTGGAGCAACAACTTCTCAGGTTGGTTCGGCGTGGATCGTCTCTCAGCGACGTCGGCTCAGGGTGTGGCTCAGATCGACATGGCTCAGTCCTTGCGACAACGTCGTGGTGCGGAATGGATCCGGCTTCTAGTAGTCTGGTGCGTCCAGGCCCCATTTCTAGCATTCTTCCTGTATGGGTCGGTGATAGATCTGGAGTGGCACGGAGGAGGGAGGTCTTTGATTCTGGTGTTCGAACTTCATGGGGTCTGGCTTCCTACATGCCTGCTCTTGATGATTTTCTATTTTTTGGTTGCGATGATTTGGTAGATATGCTTCTGTGAGTTAATTGCATCAATATGAAGGGGGTTCTGAGAAGTTATATTCGCGTTTGATTTTGAATGTGTTGATATAGTGTTGGAATTTGTGAATTGCTTGGATTTTTTGCTCCTTGCAATGAATGTTTTTCCTACGGCATGTGGTTCTGGATGCTGATTTTCTGTTGAAGATGACAATTTTTCTATCGAGGGTGTGGATCGAGGTGGACCGCTGCTAGAGATTTGGTGACTCGAGGTGCTTCGATGGTGATTAGTCCAAGGCGCATCGTTTTGAATTTCAAATGTGGTTTTTGTGGCTCTCATTTGAATTTGAAATTTGGGATGTGATGGTGTGAACAGCTTGAATGTGAGGTTCCCACTTATCCATAAAGTGTACTCTTAAAAAATACCAAAAAAATGGATTTGGCAAAAAAGAATACATATAGGAATATTGTCTCCAATTTAAATAAAATTAAATTTTTTTTCTAGATAACACAATGCATTTTAATCTGATGTTGCTTAAAAAATATATCACAGAAAAATATGATATTTCATTCCACATGTGATAGATTGAAGATTTAATCAGCCCTCTAAGACCAATAGGAAGTAATCATTAAATTATGACATGACATTCATGAATTTTTCACCCTGTAATATTCCCATTTCTAATGTAGTGAGATAAATTAGAATCCTAAACTTTTTTTGACCTCAAATCTCTAACCAATTTATATAATAATAAATGTTTTTGTTTATTAAGTGAGTAAGGTACTTTTTTATTCATTAATTTCTGTGATATTTCATCTTCATATAATTAAGGTTCTGGATGTCTCTAAATATGGGTAAGATATTACAATGCTTATAAATTATCTCTGGTAATACCAGGTGTGTTTAACGAGGTAAAAAAAATGTTACCAAAAAAACATTCTCAATATACAGTACATATAACATATGATTAACCAAAATATTAAACCAATATAGAAGATCAAAAAAAATACTCCACTTTATCAAATTATGATATCTCCCAAAACAATTTATTTTGAGTTAATTTTTGGTTGGTTAAAATGTAACAGGATGTAATGGATAGATAATATATTTTACTTGATTACCTAAGATCACTATTGGAGGTTTATCCACTTCAATTCGACAATTTTTTAAATTATTTTTGTTCCTTCCAAATGGTTGATCCGTGTGATGAAATATCTAATAATAGTCAAAATAACAAAAATTTCTCCCATTATTAAGAATAAAAACTTTTTTCTCAGCCATTTAGTATAGAAAAGATTTCAAACCATGTGTTCTCCATACAAATAACAAACCAAATGCTGAAAAGTCACTGATCATCCATAATAATGAAAAATTCACTATAAAATTATGATCTACACCTATATCAAATTTATTCACTCCATTGATCTATAATGAATTTAACTCATTAATTAGTGGCTTCAAGAAAAAATAAATTTACTTATTTGGATGTCCTCAAATTAATAATGTAAAATATATATATGGTTCCTTCATTAACATCCCTGGAGGTATGTTGTAAAGAGTAATGAAAACATGAAAATGAGAATTTTGAATGTCGTAAGAACCAATTGGACAAAACCCAATAGTATAAATTCATGTCCATATGTTACGAGGTTCTGAAGAAACATTGATGCATTTGAAAAAAACTCTTTCCATGAATCATCATCACATGGTTGATTTAATCTTTTAATGATGGAAATATTTGATTATTCCTTTTCATCAATCCACATATGTTTCAAGACATAAAAATGGTATATATGAGGTGTAATTGGAAAATACATAAACTATTTCATATGAACTATGAAATTTCTTTATTGTGCCTCTTTATATATCGATTCATTGCATGTTTGACAATTACCCAAGGATTTATAATAACCATAATATAATATGCATTCATTTGAACATGCATAGTTTGGCTGATAACTAAGACTCAAATTATGCACCAAACTCTAAATTTTATATTAAGTTAGGTAATTTATTTCAATTAGGAAATTATTTTTAATGAAAGATAAAATATGATCCAAAAAACGTTTTGACAATCCAAAATCAGATTTAATAGCTATAAATTTTGTAACATCTCCATCTTTCTTCAACTATAATCCTAGATAAATGGCATCCTCAATAGATTTAAAAAATTGTAAAACATAGAAGGTTATGATTCAATATTTGGATTATCATTCTGAGTTTTTGTTTTAGGAATAGACACAGCTGTGGTCTCAAGTACTAAATTATGAAATGATGGATCTAAAGTAAAAATGATTTTATTTTCTATGTAATTTATTTTACCATGTTGAAACCAAAAAATATAATCTATATGAAAACCAAAAACAAAAAGATTAATTACAACAGTTTAAAATATTTATAATCTCCTTTGATCAAATTTATAAAATTGGAATTTAATTTTCCTTCCATAAATAAAATTTTAATTCAACCAAATTATATATAGGTTTTAATGCCTTCAATGTAGACAGCTTTTATACTAAATCTATTTTGTGTTTTTCAATGATATATCCAATCATGATCACATAATGGAAATTGGTGTATACTTCCTAAGTCCATATTTATCTTTAATAAGAAGAATAAATATTACTAATCACAATGACTACTTTAAAATTATTATTATATTTTATCACATTGAAATATTCTATTAAATATTATCAGACTGAGGTGATGGGTTAGCTCTAGATTATGGGGATTGTAGAGGATCAGTGCAAATAGAATTAAAATTTTAAATATATTAAATATTTCAAACATTATTATTTCAAAATAGTAGAAAATATCTTGAATAGTGTGTTATATGAGAAATCAATGACCACCATTTCCTCCATGATGTGGAATTTACCCTAGGAGCGACATGAAACTTTGGAGAATCAATTGTTAAGTTACATTACATGCAAGGGTAATTAATTTAATAATTTTATTATAATTTAAATTTTAGTTCAAACTGCGTATTGTATGAACAATCAGAGACCACCATTGCGTCTAGGATTTGGGGGTTATCGTAGGTGTAACACTACATTTGTGAGTGTCGTGTGATTAGTAACGTAACACGTGAGGGTATCATTTTTTATATTTTATTCATATTGTTTATATATATTAAATATATATATATATATATATATATATATATATATTAATATGAATTAATTTAAATAATTAAAAATTTATAAGAAATATTTTCAATTTATAATAGTTATTATGTTTTATATTTTTTCAATGGTTTGATAAATAAATTGCATGATAATACTGGTATTTATTTTATTTTTCAGTAGTTGAGAAAATTACTTATTATGTAACACTAATTATCTATTATTTATATCTATATTTATGATAAATGTGACAAATATTTTACAATTACTCATAATTTATATTTTAAAAATATTTACTAATTTATGTAATTTCCCCAAATTTTCAAATTATTAATAATAATTTTTAACTAACACGTATATTTACTCTTTATTAAGAATATTTACTTTTTAATTATTAATAATTATAAGTTATGTAATTATTATTATTAATTATTTAGATTATTATTATAGTTTTAAAAATTATAATATATATACCAATTTATTAATTAATATAAAAACATAAAATATATTCTTACTCATTTTTAAAAGATATCAAATATATCAAATATATATATTATAAATAATTTTACTTATAGTTAATTTTTCTTATAAATTAATTTGATTACCTTGATTAAATAATTTATATAAATAATTAATAAATAATTTTATATTCATATTTTTTAGGTAATAATTGTAACACCCCAAGCTACTACGGTACGTTTCCCTTCGAATAATGCGATAGCGTGTGTTGTACGCAACCTCGAGTTCTAACACACACCACAACTAATTAAACTAGCCATTGTGAATAGTAATACCTACTTTTTGAAATCATATATATTTTATATTTCAAAATGGACTTCATTTTTGGATTCGGAATATTAAAATTAGCCTAGGGTGAAATTTTGGTACTTTTCGGATAACTTTTATATTTTGATGAATAGTTAAAATTACTAAATTTTAATTAAAAACAACTTTTTTAATCAAAATAATTAATAGTGATAAATTGTGAATTTGAGTGGTTTTAAAGTATATTTAGAATATATTTTTACCATTTAATATAATGTTGGTCATTGGACATAATTTTACAATTAAACCGAACATAAACAAGTGTCAATCTTTTGATAGTTATTACCTCTTAAAAACACGCTTTTTGTTTTGACAGCGGGAATTAATTTTAAATTAATTTCTGCCACTTCTGTGTTTTGAATTTAGGAAAATGGATTCCATATTTGGAATCAGGATGTTCAAATTGTGTAAATAGGTAACTTTTATTTTTAGACATTTTGAATAGTTACTGTGGTAAAAATTTTATTTACCATGGTTAAAGGGTAAATCCGGTAAAAAAGGGTTAAAAATAATATTATAATAATAAAAAATTAACCTAAAACGTATCCTAACCTTATTGGTGGACACATACCCGACCATGAGCATCCTTGGGTCAATTTGGGGACCCCATGGAGCCACTTGTATGTGGTAGGGACACTTTATATTAATAAAGTTAAAATAAAAATAAAAATGGCATAAGCTTACATCTTTTAGAAGAACGATTTTTACATAGGGTTATACATGTTGGATTTTCGATTATAAATATTCATTAGAAAGATAAAAAGATTTCCTACATGATGATATTTTATTTATAATTTTTAGACATTAAATAAGTTAAATTATTAATGACACAATAATGATGCAATGTTTACCTCATTAATAAATCATTGAAATAAATAATATTATAATGATTAAAATATTATCTAAAACCTGTCCAATTCTCATTGGTTGATGTTATTTAGAATATGAGTCATCTTATATTCGACCTCAATGATTTTTTGACCATTATAAACCGAATATAATTATATTATAAAGTAATACTTTCACTCTTTCCTAAAGAGCCCCTCCTCTCCCTTATAAAAGGAGACCACTTCTACTCATTCCTCACACCTCTCAAGCCACTTGGCTCGTCCAAACTCTGCCCATCTAAGCTCCCCACATCCCTCTCCTCCTCCTTGAAGCTTCCCCTTAGGCAGAAAGCATTTCAAGAAGTCCTTTGGTTCCAACCAAAGTGAGTTACCTAAATTAAAGGTAACGATTTCTCTTAAATTATTTTCATTTATTTTGCTTCTCCAACCTCCAAACTCTTTTTATTTCCTTTCTTTTGTAACAACACCAGTATCCTCAATATACTAGGATGTTGTTATAAGAAGGATTAAAACTACACATACACACAACTCCATCTAATGGATGATGAACATAATGTTTCTGTGGATGGCAAACTAACGCCTCACGAAACGATGATTGTTCAAATACATCTTACCGCCTCTCATGGTGGCCATTATGATGGCACTGTAATTAAATATGATATTAATGATATATATTTTATATATAAGCTTCTGTAATTCCTTTTTATTTCATACCATTATTCGTTTCATGTTGTATATACATACGATAATTTCATTTGAGGAAGTGCGGACTACCGCCCCCTTAAAATGATATGACTCGTTCATACCACACATGGAACGTATAAAGGATGGTGTTAATGAACTTAAGTAACATGTATAAAATATTATATTATACTGGAATAGTAATATACCTATGTATCATTGGTATTCGATTCTTTTAAAATAAAAATTAAATGGAAGTAGCGTTCGTGCGTACGTACGGACTACCGTCTCCACGAACGCGATGAGATTCATTTTCCATCGTATCCATTCAAGTATAATTATCATTTGATGATTTAAAAATGATGTTTAAAGACTTGATACCATTCTGGATTTGAATAATATACAACTTATCCTTTACAAACATGGCTTATGTAACAAAACATATAAAGAAAATGAGTAAGTTAACACCCGAAACGGCGATAATACTAAGATATTATTATCAAATCAATATTATAAGATCATATATGATATCATATTAATGTATATGATTCTTGTATAATTTAGTAACAATAATTTCACTATTATACAGGAGGTTAACCTACCCCAACCAAGGAAAAGTACAAGGTAAGGGTTATTTCACAACCTCTTCATTATCCAAGGTTGTTTATACGTAATAATCTACTGGGATCTCTTTATCATCCACATCCATGTTTCTTAAAAATGTATTTCAAAACATTTTTACTATTTACTAGAATATGATTTAAAGTCATTTATACCCTTTTTGACTTTTATAAGTGGTTTATAAAGGAATCTTTCGGTCGTTTTCAAAACAAGGTCCTTTTGAACCTTTTCGACAAAATTAAGGTAAGAATGCTTTTTTTAACTTATACGGCGGGTGCGGCTATTTACCGCCGTTATAAAATTTTCAAAGCTTCCCTTACAAGCTTACAAGGACATTTTAAAAATAAAGGTTTTCTATTATAATTATGTTATTTTTAAATGATTTCAAAAAAAGAGATATTTCTCTCAAATATATGAAAATCCAGTGCAAATGTATACGTATTTAACGCAAGCTTAAAAATGTTTTCAGAAAACCTGACTCTCGAGTTTGGTAGACAGGAAGGGATTGGGAGTGGACCCATTATGGCCTGTAATTAGTCGAGCAGTCTCAGAATTAGTTATTTTGTTTTCAGAAGCTTGAATAATGTTTTCAGAAAAACACTGGAGTGTATTTTAGCAATTTTTAGCGTAAGTATCTTCTTAAAAAAAATTGCATCGGTAGGTCTCATGAGACAAACTAGTGTCTTGGCACATGGCCTTGACAAAATCTTATTTGTAGTCTTGGCACGAGGCCTTGGCTATGTGGTTATGATAGTCTGGCATTATGCATTCCAACATTATGAAAGTGGTTATTGATATTGCATGTGATTATTCGATTAGAAGAATATCCATGTGAATAAGTAAATGGCATTATTTCATTTTACTTTTGCCATACTATGTTGAAGTTCAATTTTAAAAGGCTCTTGTTTTAGTAATTCATTACCTTAAATGTTTGTGCTTATTTTGAATGTTCCGCTATATTGTTATCCTTACTGGGCATTTGAGCTCACCCCTTTTCTATGTTTTATTTTTCCCAGGTAGTGAAGAAGTAAATTATGAATGACTTGCAGGGATTTTATGAGGGGTTTATAGTGTGGACTGTGGAAACATTATTTTGTTGTAGTAGTTTTTCATTTTATGATGTAATGTAAAACTTATGATTATATCTAGTGTTTCCAAGGCTACTAAACCAATCGGTCTTTCGAGATTTGATCTTTCTTGTGATCATGCCAATGTTACGAAGTAATGCACTGACTCTGGGTAGCTGGGGTCGGGGCGTTACAGTTGGTATCAGAGGAAGTTTAGTACAAACCTTGGAAGCTAGATTTAGATAAACTCTGATTAGAGCACGTAGACCTAAGATGAACTTTGAGGATTAGTATAGAAGAACTTCCTAGAATTTTGGTATTGTAGAGATTTTGTGAGTTTTCCAAGCAATACATCCCTGTCTGGATACGAGCAGGTAGAGGCGGCTCTGGCACAGATGTACCTAGGGGTAAAACCCGAAAACACCACTTTGAGCTAGACTCGAACGAGAACTGGTGCACGACAATGGGCCTTGCTGCACTCTTGGTTACAACACTCCCGGGGGATATGCTTAGGATAACTCTCGTTTTCTTTACAAATAATTTTGAAGGGATTATGAGTATATACTTCCTCAAAGAAAACATTCTTATGATTATGGATTATATCCATAAATAGTTCAATTTATGTTAAGTGTTTTATAAGTATGGGATTATGTATTTTCATTCATAAACTGATCTAGTTTATGCCATTGTTTAGAAATGGCGCCTAGTGGAAGAAATGGAAACCGTATCAATGCACACACTCCATGTAGGGATTGCCCTCCTGCCCAAGATAATTATAGTGGGGCTGGTGATGCAACTGGTGTCGATCAGCTAATCACCATACTGGGACAACTTACTCAGGTTATGAATAATAACCTTACCCGTATGGAGCACCGTGATCCGCAGCGTGGAGGATCAATGTTAGATCGATTCATGAGGCAACAACCACCAACGTTCAATGGGAATACAAATCCATTAGTAGCTGAGCAATGGATATTTTCCCTAGAGAAAATATTTCAGGCTTTGGGGAGCAGTGAAAGGGAAAAAGTTATCATGGCAGTTTACCGCCTCACTGGAGATGCTGATCAATGGTGGTCATTGATTCAAAACATGAAGGAAGATGATGAAGTATCAAATATGGAGTGGAGGGAGTTCAAAGATCTGTTTTTAGAAAAATACTTTCCTCGCGACCATCGAGCAGATATGGAAAGGCAATTTCTGAGTCTGAGACAAAAGGAGGATGAGAATGTCACAAAGTATGATGCTTACTTTACAAGGTTAGCGAGGTATGCTGGTGATTATATTCGTAACCCAAGAAGTAAGATTGATCGTTTCTTTGATGGGTTAAAACCATTTCTCCGTCGAGCGTTAGTCTCACAATCCTTTTCATCGTACGAAGACATTGTCTCATGTGCTATCAAGACCGAAAAGGAATTCTCTAAGTCTTATGACTTTAAAGCAAAGCAAGAGAAGAAGAGACCTGCTGATCAATCTGGGAATGGAAATAAGGGGAAGAAGGGAAAGGTTGAATATCCATCTTGTGGTAAATGCGGGAAGAAACATCCTGGTACTTGCTTGAAGGGAATGGGAGTCTGTTACAAGTGTGGTGAAAAAGGCCACCAAGCTCATGATTGCAAGGGGAAGAAGGAAGCTACCAACGTTCAATGCTACAATTGCAGGGAGATGGGGCATTATGCAAATGCATGTCCTAAGCGTCAGGAGAACTTACCTCAGAAAAGGCCAAGGGATCAAGGCCAGGCTTATGCTATCACTACTGCAGAGGTAGAAGCTCCAAAAGACGTGGTGGCAGGTAATTTAATGGTTTCCTCAAGTTTAGCAAATGCATTATTTGATTCTGGATCATCGCATTGTTTCATATCTTCCCAGTTTGCTAAGAAAATTAGATATTTCCAATTTGATTTAATAAGGGAGTTGTCAGTTAAAACTCCTAAGGGAAGTATCGTTGCAACAAAGTTTTGTGAATCAGTCCCCATTAGAGCACATAAAATTTCTTTATCTGCTGATTTCATCGTCATACCTATGATTGAGTTTGATATAATCCTCAGTATGGACTGGCTTTCGGACTATGATGCGAAGATTTATTGTAAGAAGAAAGAGGTTACGATTCATGATGATAATGATAAGGAGCACCTTATTTTTAGAGCAGAATCGTCACCACCTAATTCTTATTTAGATCCACCCCCAGTAGCTCAACTTAATTCAATTATTGGGGAGGAAGAGAATGAAATAATTGTCGGTGAGGAAAGGAATTTTCAAATAGAGGACGTACCTGTTGTGAAAGAATTTGTAGATGTATTTCCGGAAGATTTACCTGGACATCCTCCAGAACGAGAAGTTGAGTTTTCTATTGATTTGATTCCTGGATCAAGGCCTATATCGAAGACCCCTTATAGAATGGCCACTGTAGAGTTAGTCGAACTAAAGAAACAACTAGAGGAAGTGAGTAATAAGGGATTTATTCGCCCTAGTGTTTCTCCATGGGGAGCCCCTGTTCTTTTTGTTAAAAAGAAAGATGGATCTATGAGGTTATGTATCGACTACAGGGAGATCAATGCTATAACGATAAAGAACAAGTATCCCCTACCTCGTATTGATGATTTATTTGACCAATTGCATGGAGCTCAATACTTTTCAAAGATTGACCTTCGATCTGGATACCATCAGTTGTGTGTGAAGAAGGAAGACATTCCGAAAACAGCATTTCGAACCAGGTACGGGCATTACGAGTTTACTGTAATGCCGTTTGGATTGACTAATGCACCCTCTGTATTCATGGATCTAATGAATAGAGTTTTCAAGGAGTATCTTGAGGAATTTGTGGTGGTATTTATTGATGATATCTTGGTATACTCCAAAACCTACAAAGATCATGAAAATCACTTGCGCATTATTTTGAAGACTCCGAGGAGGCATGAATTATATGGGAAGTTTAGCAAGTGTGAATTCTGGCTTCAGGAGATTTCTTTTCTTGGCCATATTGTCTCCAAAGATGGAATCTCTGTTGATCCTTCTAAGACCAAGGCAATCCAAGAATGGACAGCACCTACGAGTATAACTGAGGTACGTAGTTTTATTGGTTTGGCAGGTTATTATCGACGTTTTGTCCAGAATTTTGCCCGATTGGCTAACCCATTAACGAAGCTCACACGTAAAGGGGTTAAATTTGTTTGGACAAAAGAGTGTGAAGAATGTTTCTAAGAACTGAAGAGAAGATTAGTCAATGCTCCTATATTAACTCTACCATCAGGGAATGATGGGTTCGTTATTTATAGTGATGCATCAAAGAAAGGACTTGGTTGTGTCCTTATGCAGAATGATAGAGTTATTGCCTATGCATCACGACAGTTGAAAATTCATGAACAAAATGATCCTACTCATGATCTTGAGTTAGCAGCTGTGATCTTTGCTTTGAAGATATGGAGGCACTACCTCTATGGTGAAAAATGTGAGATTTATACTGATCACAAGAGTTTGAAGTATATTTTCTCACAAAAAGAACTCAACATGAGGCAAAGGAGATGGCTTGAATTACTCAAGGATTATGATTGTACGATACACTACCACCCAGGGAAGGCAAACAAGGTGGCAGATGCTTTGAGTATAAAAGACCATGGAGTTTTGAACAATATGAGAATTGAAAGGGATCCAATTTTCATGGATCTAGTGAAGATGGACATGGGAATAACCAGGGAATGTGAAACATCAATGCTTTTTCAAATGGTTGCCAAACCATCTTCACTAGAAAGGATTAAGAGTTCTCAGACCGATGATGAAGAATTCCAAAAGAAGATTAAAGCTGTGAATGATGGGAGATTGAGAGACTTTGTGTATGAAGATGGAATTTTGAAATTCAGGAAGAGACTTTGTGTTCCCAATATACCTGATCTAAAAAGGGAATTGCTGGATGATGCTCATAGTTCCAATTTCTCTATACACCCTAGGAGCACCAAAATGTATAGAGATTTGAAGAAACATTTTTGGTGGGACAACATGAAGAGGGAGATTGCTGATTTTGTGTCAAGATGTATGGTTTGTCAACAAGTGAAAGCTGGAAGGCAACAGCCTGGAGGAGTCATGCAACCTCTTCCCATACCGGAGTGGAAATGGGACAATGTTACGATGGACTTTGTCATGGGGCTACCAAAGACTCCTAGAAGGAACGATGCAATATGGGTTATTGTTGATCGTCTTACCAAGACAGCACATTTTCTTGCTATAAGAGAAGATCTACCCCTGGAACGTCTAGCAAGACTATATATTAATGAAGTTGTGAGACTTCATGGAGTACCCCTATCAATTGTTTCTGATCGTGATCCCCGTTTTACTTCAAGATTCTGGAAAAGTCTTCAGAAATCCCTGGATACTGAACTTCATTTGAGCACTGCTTATCACCCTCAGACAGACGGACAATCAGAACGGACTATTCAAACCTTAGAAGACATGTTGAGATCTTGCTCACTTGACTTTCAGGGTATGTGGGATCAATATTTACCACTGGTAGAATTTTCCTATAACAATAGCTTCCATTCGAGTATTTAGATGGCACCATATGAAGCGTTATACGGAAAGAGATGTCGTACACCAACCTGTTGGGATGACGTTGGTGAAAGAAAACTTGTAGGCCCAGAACTAGTGGAGGAAACGGTGGAAAAGGTGAAAGTAATCCAAAATCACATCAAAGCAGCTCAAAGTAGGCAGAAGAGCTATGCCGATAATCGAAGGAAGGATTTGGAATTTCAAGTCGGTGATCATGTTTTTCTGAAGGTATCTCCGTGGAAGGGAGTCATACGTTTTGGTAAGAAAGGTAAATTGAGTCCCAGGTACATCGGACCTTTCGAAATTCTAGAACGAATTAGGGCTGTAGCTTACCGATTGGCAATGCCGCCAAGTCTCTCCAAAGTTCACGATGTGTTCCACGTATCTCTATTGAGGAAATACATGCCTGATCCGACGCATGTACTCACCTATGAGGAATTAGAACTGGAACCCGATCTGTCTTATTGTGAAGAGCCCGTCAAGATTCTTGATACGAGAGAACAAGTGCTGAGAAACCGGACGACGCGTCTGGTAAAAGTTTTGTGGAGAAATCATAAGATGGAAGAGGCAACGTGGGAACCGGAGGAACTTATGATGAAGAACCACCCGAGTCTTTTTATGCAGTAATACCCTAGAAATTGCGAGGACGCAATTATTTGAAGGAGGGGAGAATGTAACACCCCAAGCTTCTACGGTACGTTTCCCTTCGAATAATGTGATAGCGTGTGTTGTACGCAACCTCGAGTTCTAACACACACCACAACTAATTAAACTAGCCATTGTGAATAGTAATACCTACTTTTTGAAATCATATATATTTTATATTTCACAATGGACTTCATTTTTGGATTCAGAATATTGAAATTAGCCTAGGGTGAAATTTTGGTACTTTTCGGATAACTTTTATATTTTGATGAATAGTGAAAATTACTAAATTTTAATTAAAAACAACTTTTTTAATCAAAATAATTAATAGTGATAAATTGTGAATTTGAGTGGTTTTAAAGTATATTTAGAATATATTTTTACCATTTAATATAATGTTGGTCATTGGACATAATTTTACAATTAAACCGAACATAAACAAGTGTCAATCTTTTGATAGTTATTACCTCTTAAAAACACGCTTTTTGTTTTGACAGCGGGAATTAATTTTAAATTAATTTCTGCCACTTCTGTGTTTTGAATTTAGGAAAATGGATTCCATATTTGGAATCAGGATGTTCAAATTGTGTAAATAGGTAACTTTTATTTTTAGACATTTTGAATAGTTACTGTGGTAAATATTTTATTTACCATGGTTAAAGGGTAAATCCGGTAAAAAAGGGTTAAAAAATAATATTATAATAATACAAAATTAACCTAAAACGTGTCCTAACCTTATTGGTGGACACATACCCGACCATGAGCATCCTTGGGTTAATTTGGGGACCCCATGGAGCCACTTGTATGTGGTAGGGACACTTTATATTAATAAAGTTAAAATAAAAATAAAAATGGCATAAGCTTACATCTTTTAGAAGAACAATTTTTACATAGGGTTATACATGTTGGATTTTCGATTATAAATATTCATTAGAAAGCTAAAACGATTTCCTACATGATGATATTTTATTTATAATTTTTAGACATTAAATAAGTTAAATTATTAATGACACAATAATGATGCAATGTTTACCTCATTAATAAATCATTGAAATAAATAATATTATAATGATTAAAATATTATCTAAAACCTGTCCAATTCTTATTGGTTGATGTTATTTAGAATATGAGTCATCTTATCTTCGACCTCAATGATTTGTGGACCATTATAAACCGAATATAATTATATTATAAAGTAATACTTTCACTCTTTCCTAAAGAGCCCCTCCTCTCCCTTATAAAAGGAGACCACTTATACTCATTCCTCACACCTCTCAAGCCACTTGGCTCGTCCAAACTCTGCCCAACTAAGCTCCCCACATCCCTCTCCTCCTCCTTGAAGCTTCCCCTTAGGCAGAAAGCATTTCAAGAAGTCCTTTGGTTCCAACCAAAGTGAGTTACCTAAATTAAAGGTAACGATTTCTCTTAAATTATTTTCATTTATTTTGCTTCTCCAACCTCCAAACTCTTTTTATTTCCTTTCTTTTGTAACAACACCAGTATCCTCAATATACTAGTATGTTGTTATAAGAAGGATTAAAACTACACATACACACAACTCCATCTAATGGATGATGAACATACTGTTTCTGTGGATGGCAAACTAACGCCTCACGAAACGATGATTGTTCAAATACATCTTACCGCCTCTCATGGTGGCCATTATGATGGCACTGTAATTAAATATGATATTAATGATATATATTTTATATATAAGCTTCTGTAATTCCTTTTTATTTCATACCATTATTCGTTTCATGTTGTATATACATACGATAATTTCATTTGAGGAAGTGCGGACTACCGCCCCCTTAAAATGATATGACTCGTTCATACCACACATGGAACGTATAAAGGATGGTGTTAATGAACTTAAGTAACATGTATAAAATATTATATTATACTGGAATAGTAATATACCTATGTATCATTGGTATTCTATTCTTTTAAAATAAAAATTAAATGGAAGTAGCGTTCGTGCGTACGTACGGACTACCGTCTCCACGAACGCGATGAAATTCATTTTCCATCGTATCCATTCAAGTATAATTATCATTTGATGATTTAAAAATGATGTTTAAAGACTTGATACCATTATGGATTTGAATAATATACAACTTATCCTTTACAAACATTGCTTATGTAACAAAACATATAAAGAAAATGAGTAAGTTAACACCCGAAACGGCGATAATACTAAGATATTATTATCAAATCAATATTATAAGATCATATATGATATCATATTAATGTATATGATTCTTGTATAATTTAGTAACAATAATTTCACTATTATACAGGAGGTTAACCTACCCCAACCAAGGAAAAGTACAAGGTAAGGGTTATTTCACAACATCTTCATTATCCAAGGTTGTTTATACGTAATAATCTACTGGGATCTCTTTATCATCCACATCCATGTTTCTTAAAAATGTATTTCAAAACATTTTTACTGTTTACTAGAATATGATTTAAAGTCATTTATACCCTTTTTGACTTTTATAAGTGGTTTATAAAGGAATCTTTCGGTCATTTTCAAAACAAGGTCCTTTTGAACCTTTTCGACAAAATTAAGGTAAGAATGCTTTTTTTAACTTATACGGCGGGTGCAGCTATTTACCGCCGTTATAAAATTTTCAAAGCTTCCCTTACAAGCTTACAAGGACATTTTAAAAATAAAGGTTTTCTATTATAATTATGTTATTTTTAAATGATTTCAAAAAAAGAGATATTTCTCTCAAATATATGAAAATCCAGTGCAAATGTATACGTATTTAACGCAAGCTTAAAAATGTTTTCAGAAAACCTGACTCTCGAGTTTGGTAGACAGGAAGGGATTGGGAGTGGACCCATCATGGCCTATAATTAGTCGAGCAGTCTCAGAATTAGTTATTTTGTTTTCAGAAGCTTGCATAATGTTTTCAGAAAAACAATGGAGTGTATTTTAGCAATTTTTAACGTAAGTACCTTCTTAAAAAAAATTGCATCGGTAGGTCTCATGAGACAAACTAGTGTCTTGGCACAAGGCCTTGAAAAAATCTTATTTGTAGTCTTGGCACGAGGCCTTGGCTATGTGGTTATGATAGTCTGGCATTATGCATTCCAACATTATGAAAGTGGTTATTGAAATTGCATGTGATTATTCGATTAGTAGAATATCCATGTGAATAAGTAAATGGCATTATTTCATTTTACTTTTGCCATACTATGTTGAAGTTCAATTTTAAAAGGCTCTTGTTTTAGTAATTCATTACCTTAAATGTTTGTGCTTATTTTGAATGTTCCGCTATATTGTTATCCTTACTGGGCATTGGAGCTCACCCCTTTTCTATGTTTTATTTTTCCCAGGTAGTGAAGAAGTAAATTATGAATGACTTGCAGGGATTTTATGAGGGGTTTATAGTGTGGACTGTGGAAACATTATTTTGTTGTAGTAGTTTTTCATTTTATGATGTAATGTAAAACTTATGATTATATATAGTGTTTCCAAGGCTACTAAACCAATCGGTCTTTCGAGATTTGATCTTTCTTGTGATCATGCCAATGTTACGAAGTAATGCACCGACTCTGGGTAGCTGGGGTCGGGGCGTTACAATAATTATTTTAAATTGATTTTTAGTTTGGATTAATAATTTTTGAATTATTAATTCTTACCCTAGACAAATAATAATATTTGTGTTAGTTGAGTGTTTTTTCAATATATATATTAATTTTTGACACTACATTTTTTAATTAATACATCATTTATAAGAATAATTATGAATTTATGATAGTTATATTTTTTATAATTTTTTAAAAATTATTATTATTTTTTGATTATCGCTAATATTTGAAATTTATTAATAATAATGATTCATTAATTATTAAGTATTATAAATTATTTAATGAATCTTACTAATTATTTCAATTAAATATACATTTTTAATAATAAATATTTTCTATGAATTTTTAATAATTCATTATATTTTTATATATATTTACAAAGTTTTATAGAAAATTATGCTAATTATTATAAACTATCTTTTTAATAAATATTACATATTTTAAATTGTTATTGTTTTTCATTAAAACAAATTGTTAATAATTTTTTTATAAAAAAAATTGTTATAAATAATTTCTGGTTTAATTTTTTTTAATTATTTTTTTTATCATTGTTAAAAACCAATTATCTTTATTTATTTCATATGATATGTATATATATATTAAATAATTTTTTAACATAATATTTTTAGATCAAATTTATTATTATATATTTTTTAACAAATTAATAAATCAAATCTATATACATACATACATGTGCACACACACACACAAAAAATTAGGAACTATAACATAAAAACACGATTAATGTTTTTTAAAAAACATTAAGAAACAATAATCGTGTCAATTTATAATAAATGTATAATAACCCTAAACAAATAAAAATAATCTTATGCTTTGATCAAATGAGCATATTTCCAAATAATTAAGAACATCAATATTATTTCAGAAATCATCGCATTTCAAATAAAAATAAAAAATAATAAACTTCCAGTAACCTTAAACACCAAAAAAATAATTATATTAAATTTAAAGATCGAACGATGAGAAAAATACCCAATAAAATTAAATCAACTCTTGTGGAACCAGGAAAATAAAATAAGGAAAAAAAATTAGATTAACCCTAAATCTCAAATATGTTATAAAAATCAGGTAAACTTATAAACCAATGTTTTTTCAAACTATTATTTACAACATTTAACAAAAAAATTCAAAAACATTTGATGAAGGATTAATGTGGAGTCTATACCTAGCATATCTAACTCAAAATCAGCCAAAAATATGAAGAAACATGCATTTTTGGAGCTACACAGAGTTAAGTTGCTACATGGTTGCCATTATGGTGGTTTACGAGAGGGAAAAAGAAAGGAGAGGAAGAAGAAAAAGCGGGTGTGATTTTGTAAAACAAGATGTCATTTTTGTGATAGTGTAATTGTGATGGAAGAAATTATGTTGAAAATGTTATCTCCGACAAAAGTATTTGAGACGATCGTTGATTTCTGTCACAAATTCTCATTGGGAATATATTATATATATTTTTGGTAGGAAAGACTTCCTAGACTATTTTCGATTGATGTAAGATTCCATTAAAAATAATTACTATTTACAATGGAATATTATATCTATCACAAATAGTACATGCATAAAGACTATCTATGAGGTGTCATTTGTCTATCATAAATTCCTTATTGAAAAAACCAGAAATTTTCATACTGATAGCATGGGGGTTTGCAGGACATTACCATGGTGTATACGGTTATATAAAGATCCTGGTAATGCATTTATTTCATTCACATATGCATTTCATTCCTCATAGTATCTTTTTGATAATATTTTTATTGCCATTTTTACTAATATACCATAATGGCTACAATATATAATTACATCCCTAATGATCGGAAGTAGTATTGCATATTGTTTGAACCGTAGTTGAAATTTTTAATTTAAAAATAAAATTTTATTTTTGAATAAAAACTTCTCATACTTCATTGCTTCAAAGTGATTTAATACATCAGCCCTTAACAGTGCTATGATACCAACTATTGGTCTATTATCAAAAATATTACCCTAATTAGGGGAGAATTATACGATTGTCGATTAAAAGCTGAACCCCTTAAATATGATCTTTTTCTCTTACTTTGTGAAACACTTGTTTTTCTACTTTTAATTCTCTCTTTGAGTTAAAAAATCAATAAATCACATGGATATTTTTACTTCTCCACCCTACTCGGTCTATTTCAAAGAGCATAAAAAGGTGACTAGGTAATGTACCTAAAACACTATAGTGCACTTATTCTATTTAATTTACATGATTGAGTGGTCACACTAACCCCCCAAACTATCTATTCACACAAAAAAAAAATATCATAGCCTCTAATCTCATGAGGAAATCAGTTATCCTTATGCAGTGATATTTTTTATTAAAACATACTTGAGTGAAAATACCCACTTTCAGTGTGCCTCCTCTACATAACCTAGTGTCATTCTAGTTAAATTATTATCCTTTAAAATCCTCCTTTTTCACCTTAAATTTTCTTAGTAGCCTATAAAAATAATCTTGAAAACATTTTCTATGTGTTTATACTCAACTCACATACTAATCTATCTCCATGAGTTAATATACCAAGTTGTTGTGTGTGTTTTTAGAAAATTCAACTACTTTGATATGATATTAGTGAAAAAATAAATTAGTTTTTCCTATCACATCTCATGATCATTCCATATGTCCTCCCAACTGAAATTTGTAGACTAAGGAAAATTTAATCCACATTAAATTCATCAAATACCAAGAAAAACATCTAAAAAAAATCTAAAAATATCATTGTTACATCTTAGTTATATTTTTTTTATACATGATATAATATATGAACCTCCTTCTATATATTCACTATGTTGTAGAAATATTTTCTATGATATAGAAGTGGTCATCAATAGAACTATTTTTTCATAGTATGCTACTTTATAAAGTAACATCCTCTTACATTGTCTATTTTCCAACTACATAAATATCCTCCATGAACTATCCAAATAACATTCCAAGGTCTCTTATAACTTATTTTCTCACTTAACTAACTATGATGTCACCATTTACACTACATCATGGGATCGGTAGTATTGAATGAGATAAAATCATTTGTATTCCGAAATTCACACTATCCATGACATAGGACCCATATATAGGGTGGGTTTCTCCCTCAAAATATATCTACAACATAACCTTTTATCTACAACCTAAGAATACAAAATAATCTAATGTTATTGAAAACCCCATTCACACACTTGTGGTGTCCCAATATTTTTATATATTGTGGGAATTTTTGCATCAATGAACTATGGTGTAGCCAATGCTCTACGACATATACCTCGTTGAAACTCCAATGATATTAAAAATTAGGTGTCCATCCCTACATAGCCCCACATGGTGTAGGCTTTCTTCTATATCTTAGGGTCCCCCAAAAATCCAGTTAAATGAAAATTCTTATTTTTACCTCCTATGATGTAAATAATTCACTATGATGTATAACTATTATATTAAATTTAATTATATCATATCACATTGACCTATGGCATAAAATCTTAATCTGTTACATATATTTCTGATAGCTACCATGTCACACCCATACTCTTCATAAAAGGTACTTATATTTAGTATAGTTTTATTCTAAAATCCCCCAAAAGTCCCCCCTAAACCCCCAAAAATTTTGGTTGCATTTGGCGATATTTTAAGAGGATAAAGGAGGGTGCATGGTTTAGATGTATGATTTTCCAAACCGTGCAAACAAATAGTGCTTCAATGTACCGATCATTAAAAATGAGTTAAATGACTTCTTTTCCCTCCTTCTATTTATCTTAATTAGACCATTTCTTCCCCACATTGACCTAACATCCATGGAATCCCACAATTCATATCAAACCCTCATTGGAACTCCATTTTCAAGGGAGATTTGGTGGAGGAACTTCAAAAAATCTCAAGTAAGTGTTTCTCCCTCTTAGTTCCTCCCCATTTCATGAAGTTTCATTCAATTTAATTGAACTCCCAAATGACCATATGATAGTTTTTCGAACCTATGGTTTAACTTGAGGTTTTCCTGGTCGAATCATTTGATTTTAGGCTCGATCTACCTTCCTTGAGGTGCGGCGGTGGTGCGATTGAATTTTCGCACAGAGGATTCAATGTTTTAACAATTTTGGTAGGTGATTCTATGTGTATGAAATCCTTGTGACTTATCCTTCTTTTTTTATATTATTTATATGTTCATCTAATATGATTATTCTTGAAAAAATTGGTTTTAGTGGTATTTGTGAAGCAAATGATGTTTATGTTCCATTTTTATGTGCAATTAGGGGTTTTTATAGAAATGTTTTATTGGTTAATTTTGGGATTCCCTATAACTAAATATCTGATTTTATTGTAATTTATTAGGTCCTAAAATCATGTTATTAATGTTTATCTACTTTGGTTGTTGGTGTGAATATTTGTTTTAATGGTGTTTGTGAAGTATATGAACTTTAAGTTCCATGTTTGTGTGAAAATTGAGGTTTTAGAATGATATCAATTCTTGGTTCATATGGGGCTACCCTATAACTAATTTGTTCTTTTCATTTAAGTTTATTGGGATTCTATTTTTTTGTGACTTATAAGTGTGCATATAGTGTGAAAAGTTGAAATTTCAAAGAGTTTTGGGTGCAAAACAATGTGAGATTTTCAGAAGTTCTTTTTTGGAAATCAAAATATTTTGCTGTGTGTTTTAAGTGGTATAAAATGTGTATAGATAGTGTATTGTTTGTATGTGACCCTTAGTTTTGTTTTTATCTGAAAAGTGGTGTATGTAGAAAGCTAATATTGTTTGAATGTAAAGGGGAATGTCTGGGTACCTTGGGGGCTGGATAAGTACCAGTATGCTAGTGATTCGTAGCAGTTTTATCCTTGTTTCACTATGAATTTTAGAAAATGAAAACTATAACTAAAATATATGGATGGTTTTTGGGGACCACTATGTTTTTTGTATGTTCCATACTAGTGTATCATTGATGGGAAAGGATTGTGACATTGATATTTTATATCGAGGTATGAGGTACATAGGGTCGGATGCTATCTAGTGCCTAGGGGTGTTCCCGGTTTTGGTGCTCATTGGATATTTGGTGTTTACCCTTGTCTAAGGTTGTTTTTGGATATAAAGTAGAGTAGAAAACATGTCCAAATAAAAAAATTATAATTCTAAATGTTTTATTTTGAAAAGTTTTTATAATTTAAAGTTACATTTCTTGGAATTTAACACCAGTTTTCCATACATATTAAAATTCCATTTCTTTTCATCTCATATTTCATACTCATTGGAATATTTTGGTGGATACTATTGGGCTTAGTATCACACCCTAGATACACCCCTTGGGTGTAATTAGACTTGATTATGTTTGACATAGGTAATGGAAAAGCCTCGCGTGAAGGCGGTTCAGGTTGTTACTCCCCTCCGATGGTACATTGTTGTGGTGACGGATCGTGGGTGATGACACCTTTTCATGTGAAGTCTTCGTGGTTGATTTTATAATATTTTTATCTATTTTTGAAAATATTTTATTTTATATAAAACCATGTATTCATATCTGGTTTCTATTAAGGCTTGTTTGGCATAAAAATTTTAGAGTCGTATTATTTATTGTTTTTAATGTTTTATGCTTTCATACTTAGGTAAATTGTTCCCAAACAAAATTTATTGATTCCCAAGAACCTGTGTAATCCCATGGAGAGAGGAAACACCTATTGGATCATGTATTGGGATAGATTTAGTACCGGTATTATTGGTGACCAGATTCGGTTCATGACAAGATGGTATCAGAGGAGGCCAATTTTTTGGGTTATATTACTATTTTGGGATGAATCGGGATAGATATAAGATAGGGCTATCGGGGATCGAGGTTTTGGTCATGAGTAGGGTTCCTGACCTGCAACTCTCATGGAAGACCTTTAGTCACTAGGGGACGTTGGAATTGTCTGATTAACTTCACTTTCAAGTAAGAGTTGTGGGCTACAGACTGTGTGTGGACATCAAGAGGGGGGGAGTAGTTGTTTCTTGTATTATTTTAATGTGTTTATATTATTAATATTAGATGTATTGGATTAAAATTTTCTGAATTGTGGAATTCACTATTTTTTGTGACTCTTTAACTTTTTATCAACATGCCACCCCGGAAAGCTTCCATGCACCCAGAGGATGAAGCTGGAGAGTGTTCTCCCACCCTTATTGATCAACGGCTTGTCGAGGCAGTGGTCTGGGCTATCCATGCTCTGGGACAGGGAGTGGATCCTATGTATATTCTATTTAGGGAAAAGATATGGTTCCTAGAAAAGATAAATCTTAGGTGATTCTGAAAAACAAGCCTCATACTTTTCGAGGCAGCATAGAACCCCATAATGTAGAGGAATTACTTGAGAAGATTGAGTGGAGGTTTGTGTTCCTAGAAACACATGTGGAGGTCAGGGTGAAGTTTTCCTCTTTTCTATTATAGGTTACCAGCCACAAGTGCTAGGATTCTGTACATCAGACTGGGAGGAATGATCAGATGCGCTGGGGAGTTTCAAAGAAATATTCAAGGACTAGTACTACCCTGAAGTGATGGCTTATGCAAGATCCTGAGAGATCATATACCTTGTTTAGAGGAATCATTCTCTTATGGAGTATGCCAACTATTTTGCTGAGCTGGTTTGGTATTCCCTTGAAATCATCTCAAATGAACAAGTAAAGAGGCCCAAAGGTTTGACAAAGTTATGCAACCAGCGATATAATCCCATGATTTCTTGTTCAACATTAGGACCTTTGCTGAGTTAGTTGACCAGACGTCTATGGTGGAGATTTACCATAAAGGCAGGGATGGTTTTTCTAGACCGTATTAGATATGGTAAGTTGAATCACTTTAGAGGAGAAAAGAAAGTGAGAGGACCAGGGGAAGAAGGGAGGTGGTAGTTCAAGCCACTCCTCTAGGAAGTTTTCATATATGGATTCTAATGCCTGGTATGTTGTGTGCCACTGTTTTGTAAGGAAACAGATTCATCCAACTAGAATTAACATTCCCCCCTAAGCCATGTTATCAGTGTGGAGGTATGGGGAATTTGCAGAAATTTTTGGGGGCGGCACGACCACATCGATGTGGGGCAGGATCAATGGCCTCAAAGGGAGTGCCATATCATTCAGAGCCATAAAGGATGAGGGGATCTTGTTTTAGTTTCCATTGTGTAAGGTCAAGGTCATCTATTGGGTGGATACCGTTCATGGCACAACCACAGGCTATTGGTAATTCGTAGGCAGAGACCGTACATTTTAATGTGGAGGATCAGGCACCAGTAGGATCAAAGGAGGGACCATCAACATTTCGAGGTACCATTTTGATTTCATCTTCTATAATTAATGTGATTTTTAATACAAGTTCATTTGTTTCATTTATCACTTCCCGTATTATGGACACAATGAATTTTTCTACTGATTTTCTATCCTTTGAGATGGATTTGGTGATGTTTCTAGGAAAGAAAAAGGAGTAAGGTCTTTGGTGCCCAACGTGTGCGCTCTCCGTGTCAAGTATTGAAATGGATTGGTACCTTTTGGTCCTAGATATGGTTATTTTTTACGTGATACTTGGCATTGATTTGCTAGTACACTTCTAGGAACACATCAATTTCTACAGGCGGTGAATGAGTTTCACAGAACCTAATGGGAGTCGTTAGGTTTTTCGTGGAGAATGGGATCCTCAGCCAGGTCATGCAGGACCTCCACTCCAAGAGTTGTGATGTCTTATCTTCCAATTATCTTCACTCAGTATAGAGGGATATGGCCTTTCCTCTGAAGGTACACTACCTGATGTAGTTAATGAGTTTCTACAGGTATTCCCGGATGATTTTTTAGGATTTCCCCTGGAGTGGGATGTGGAGTTCTAACTCGATCTAGCACAAGGAACACAGCTGATATCTCTTCCCTCATATCATATGGCCCCCACTAAGGTGTGGGAATTAATGATATATCAAGACGAATTAGATTCCAATGGATTTATTCACCCGAGCGTCTCTCCTCGGCCTGTTTCTATGTTGTTCGTGAAAAATGATGACAGATCTCTCCGGTTGTGCATTGACCACTGAAAGCTGAATATGGTAACAATTAAGAACAAATACATTTTTCCTAGAATAAATGATTTTTTCAATCCATTATAGGTGTAAAATTGGTTCTCCAAAATTGACTTGAGTTCAAGATACCATATAATTAGGGTCAAAGAGGCATATATCCCAATGATAGCCTTCAGAACTAGGTACGAAAACTTTGAGTAATTGGTCATGCCATTTAGATTGACCAATTCTCTAGTGGTCTTTATGGAACTCATGAACAGGGTGTTCCACCAGTATCTCGATTCCTTAATGGTGGTGTTCATGGATGATATTATATTATACTCTGGATCTGAGGTGGAACAGAAACATCAATTGAGGATTGTTTTGAGAACTTTGTAGGATCACTTCCTCTATGAGATGTTTTCAAAGTTCACTTTCTAGATAAGGGAGATGAACTTATTGTGGAATTTGATCTCAGATCATGGGGTTTCAGTGGACCCCAAGGAGATAAGTGTGGTCATGTCATGGGAGTAATTGAAAAATGAGTTTGAGGTCAGAAGTTTCCTTGGCTTGGTTGGTTATTACAATAGCTTCGTTCAGGATTTCTCTCGGCATGCTTCACCGATGACCCCACTCACCCAAAAAGGCATGATGTTTGAATGGGTCCTAGAATTTCATGCGTACTTCAAGGAGATAAAGTGGAAATTGACTACCATACCTGTACCGATTTTTTGTGAGTCTGTGAAGGGGTATGTGGTCTATTGTGATGCTTCTGGTATGGGTCTTGTGTGCATTCTTATTCAGGGTGACCACATGGTGGCGTATGGCTCTCACCGACTCCAACCACACTAAAAGAACTAAAAAACCCATGAATTGGAGTTGGTAGTGGTGATGCATGCATTGGAGACATGAGGTCACTACCCCTTTGGGGAGAAATGTTTGGTCTACTCTGATCACAAAAGCATGGCCTATATCTTCTCGTAGAAGGACCTCAATCTGAGGCAACACCGTTGGATAAAGTATATGTATGGGTTTGACTTCGATATTGTTTATACCCTACCCAAGGGAAATGTAGTGGAAGATTCCTTGAGAAGAAAGGTACCAGTGCAAGCCTTGAGGAATTCTAGTGACGAGTGGACACTGATGGGCCTCTTTGTCAGATGCATGTGGAGACCAGGGAGTGTAGTAAAGCTACAATCTTGGAGAGATTTCTGTTGACTCCATCTTTATTAGAGTTGATTTAGTGAGAAAAGACCAGTGATTAGATTTTTTAGCAGTCGAGGTAGTTTCTTCATGGTGGGCAGATGTCCCATGATTGGGCGTCCTCTCCAAAGGGATTCTTATGCTTTAAGGGCCGCTATGTAGTATCGTTATCTCTGCAAAAGGTAGTTATTTGACAATGCCTCCAGTCTCAGTGGGCTTTACATTCGAGTGAAAATATGATGTATTATAATGTGCAATGATTGTTCAGGTTTCCAGGTATTCGACATGAGATAGAGGAATTTTTCTCGAGAAGCGACACATGTCAGTAGGTGAAGGCGGAGCACCAAAGGCCCTTCGGTTTTCCCCAACCACTACCCATTCCTACCTGGAAGTGGGATGAGGTTGCCATGGAATTAATTCTTAGCTTTCCTCGTACACATTGGGGTAAGAATGAAATTTGGGGGTGATCAACCGTCTATCCAAATAAGACAACTGCATCCCGATCAAAGATATAGCTAAAGTGGATGAGTTGGGTCGTTTCTATCTTCAAGAAGTGGTAAGACTCCATGGGGTGCCTTCAGCCGTTATATCATATAGATATTCATGTTTCACTTCTCAGTTTTTTGAATTCTTTCAGAAAGCATTAGGGTCACAGATTAATATGATCACTGTGTACCATCCTCAAACGGATGGTCAGACAGAACGGGCGAACCAAATTCAGGAGAACATGCTCTGTGCATGTGTTTTGGACTTTAAAGGTTCTTGGGATATCCATTTGGGATTTTTTGAATTTTCTGATAATAACAGTTCCCAATCCTCAATTCGAATGGCCTCTTTTTAGGTTATTTATGGTCAGCCATGTCGGTCCCCCCTAGGTTGGGATGAGGTAGGTGAAACATCATTGTTGGGGCCGAGCCTTGTGTATGAGACTTCTGAGAAGGTGAAATTGATCAGACAGTACTTTTTGACTACTCAGAGTCGTCATAAATCTTATTTTGACTAGAGGCATAAAGACCTATATTTTTATGTGGGTGATAGGGTATTCTTGAAAGTGGCCCCTCGTCTAGGCCATCATCGATTGGGGAAGCAAGGGAATCCGGTGTTGTGATATTTTGACCTTTTTGAGATCACCGAGCATATTGGAAAGGTGACTTATATGATGGCCTTAACTTCTCAATTGACATCCATCCATGATTTCTTCCATGTATCACAGTTTATGAAATACAACCTGGATCCATCCCATGTACTGAGCATGGAAGAAATGGAGATAGAGCCCAAATTGCCAGTTTTTGAGCGGCCAATGCAAATAGTGAACTCCCAAGAGAAGGTGCTTCGAGGGAAGTCTATTACATGTGTGTGGGTTTTTTGTAATCATGGCAGTGATACACCTAAGACCTGGGAGTGGATGTAATGGGTTTACGATAAGTTCCCATTCTTGTTTTCCAATCAAGCCTCTAGTCAACATTCTTGGACATAATGTTTTCATGGTGGGTAGAATTTTCACACCAAATTTCTTAATTAAGGTACTTATATTTATTATATTTTTTTCCTGAAATCCCCCCTATGTCCCCACTAATCCCATAGAAATTTTGGTGGAACATTGAGATGTTTAGTGGGGAGAAAGGAGGGTGCACAGTTTCAGTGATGATTTTTCCAAATGGTCCACAAAATATGTGTTCCCATGTACAGCTAATTAAAAATGAGTTAAATGAATTATTTTCCCTTTCATAATTTATCCTAATTCACCCCTTTCTTCCCCACCAAGAATCTAAACGCCATAGTAGCCCTCAAATCATCTCAAACCCTCATTGGAAGTCCATTTTGAAGGGGAATTGTTTGGAGGAACTTCATGCAATCTCAAGTATGTGTTTCTCACTCTTAGTTATTCACCTTTTCATGAAGTTTCATCCCATTTAATTGAATTACAAAATGGCCAGAGGGAAGCGTTTCAAAACAAGTAATAAATTTGGGTTTTATTGGTCAAAAATTTTGATTTCTGGATCTATCTACCTTCCTTGAGGTGTGGCAGTGGTGCAATTGAATTTTCTCACAAAGGATTCAAAGTTTTAACAATTTCGGTAGGTGATTCCATGTGTATGAAATCCTTATGACGTATCTTGATGTGTTTATAACATTTAAATTTTTATCTCATTTTATTATTGGTGAAAAATTTTGTTTTACTTGTATTTTTAAAGCAAATGTAGTTTAATTGGCATTTATATGTGAAATTAGGGGTTTCCATAGAAAGTTGATATTAATTAATTTGGCGCTAACCTATAACTACTTAGTTGATTTTATTAAAATTTATTACGGCTTAAAATAATGTTTGGAATTTTTATCTCATTTGTTTGTTTCTGTGAACAAAAATTAATGGTGTTTGTGAAGCATATGAACTTTAATTGCCATGTTTGTGTGAAAATGGATGTTTTACAAAGACATCACTTCTTTGTTCATATGGGGCTGCCCTATATTTGATTTTTTGGATTCATTGAAAAGTATTAGGATGAAATTTTTGTTTTGGTGAATTATAAGTGTCTACATAGTGTGAAAATCAGGTATTTAAAAAAGGCTAGGGTGAAAAACAATGCGAGATTTTGAGAAGTTGTTTTATTGAAAATCATAATGTTTTGTTGTGTGTTTTAAGTGGTATAAACTGTGTATATGTACTTTATTATTTGTTTTTGAAAGGTATTTATGTTTTTATATGAAAATTAATGTATGAATCATGCTGAAATTTTTTGATCACAAAGGGGGAATTTCGGGTACCTAGGTGGGTGGATATGTACTACTATGCTAGTGATCCAGAGTGGTGTTATCCCTATTTCACATAGCATTTTGGATAACTAAAACTCAAACTAAACTATATGGATGATGTTTGGGGAATAATATGTTATGGGTATGTTCCATACTAGTTTACCATGGTTGATAAATTATTTTGACATGGATATTTTACACTAAGGTACAAGGTACATAGGGCCTGAGACTTTATAGTGCCAGGGGGTCATCCCAGTTTTGGTGATAATTGGATTTTTGGTGTTTACCTTTGTCTTAGATTTTTTTGGATGTAAATTATAGTAGATAATAGGTATTATTCAAATATGTTAACATTTTGAAAGTTTTAGTTTGAATACTATTTACAATTGAAAGTTTCATTTCTTCGAATTTATCACCACTTTTCCTTATATATTAAAACTGCAAGATGTTTCACCTTATGTTGCATACACTTTAAAATAATTGGGTGGTATATATTATTATTAGGATCACACCCTATATACACCCATTTTTTAAGTATACATTATAATTTGTTTCATAGTTAAATGAAATTCCTTGGGTGAAAGTGGTTCGGGTTGTTAGTCCCCTCCTATGGTGTGGTGTTGTGGAGACGACTCGGGGGTGATGACCCCTTATCGTGTAGAGTATTTGTAAATGATTTGGTGATTTTTTACTTATTATTGGACAGATGTTACTTTATTTGAAACCATGTTTTCACATATTGTTTCTGTTAAGGCTTTTTTTGCATGAAAATTTCAGATTCATATTATTGATTGTTTTTAATGTTTTATGATTTCATTCTCAGGTAAACCCTTCCCAAAAAAATTTTATTGATACTCGTGAACTTGTGCCAGCCTATGGGGATAGGGAACTCGGTTTGGGCCTTATCATGGTCTATATTTGGTTCCAGTATTTGTGGATACCAGATTCTGTTCATGAAATGAAAACCTTATGGATCGAGTGAATCTATAAAAATCCTCTAAACCTCACCTCTTCTCAACAACATTATCCAAAATAAAAACGCATATTTATCTTTAAACATACACAATAAATTCCTGACAAAAAATGGATATTTTTTAAAACATTTATATTTTATCATTAATGTTTTATGGGTTTAATGGTTTAGTGATTATGGGAAGTGTTATTCAATGATATCCAAGCCAGATATACGATCTTATTTAGATACATGATCCAAATTATTTTTTGATGGTTCCAATTTATTGTCAGTCAATGATTTCTTAAAGAATATTAAGGGTCTTTATATGAATTTCCGAGGTTCCAGTGCTCCATGATCTATACAGTGCATTCATTCAAGGCGATCGATGATCATGACATGAGTTTGATATTAATTCCAACCAACTACAACTACCACTTGATGTTTAGAGTCTTTACATGATGTTATATTTCTTCTTATGTGCTTGGTTTTGGATTTTTTCCTATGTATAAACATGTATAGTAGATTTTATATGGTTTTTAAAAATCCAAGATATTGAATTTTATGAAATAAATAAATTGAAAGAGAGAGATAGAGTATTATAAATTTTGAAAAGAGCTTAGAATCACCACCATCTTCTATCTAATGTTTTCATGAATATTTATTTTATAAAAATAAATAATCAATGAACATGAACTATTATATTAGAAAATTATAAGCAGCCCCACCATTGGTGGTGGGGTGGTAAGGGCTTGGGGGTGAGGGGAAGGTCGTGGGGTAAAGTCCCTGGGCTTGTGATTTACATGTAATTTTCTTACTTGCGTATGTGCCACTTTCGCAGTTGTACCCAATTTTTTATATTAGAAATTTATAATCATCTATTTTTATTATACATGGTTTTCAAGTACATTATGATTCCATTATTTATATTAATACCAAAACATTCTGTTAATTATATTTATTTTTATTTGTCTCTTTTAGTTTATGATATAAAATAGATGTGGAATATAGGTCATATGATGTACGATGCTCATCAAAATGAATATAAAAAATTTAAATTCTTTTATTTTTATAATTATAAATAAATTTCCATAATATGGGTTTTTAAGGAACAATAGTAATAAAATATTATGGTGGCACATATGTCAATAAAGTACATACTCAATTAAGTTTAATCATTTTATAAAGATTAAGTCTCATGAGAATCATAATTTTTTGACCTCATGAAATAATTACAATAATTTCAAACAATATTATTTGGGAATTCAGAAAAATGTACGATATATTCTATATTAATAAGTGATGGATAGTGTTTATAGTTAAATATATTGAAATTACTTTTTGAGATCCTTTATTGAAAAATATTATGAAATTTGTTTTTGAAAATGAGATGATTTATTTTTTAAATTAAAATATTGGATGTATTTTATATTGGAAAATATATTGATTTCATTAATAAAACAACTAGTGATATTGTTATTGTAATAAAACAAAATACAACAATGAAATTGAAATATGGAATCGAGTAAGGGAAACAAAATATTTTTATGGGGATAATGGATGATTTTGTATTAGGGAGGGAGGTAGGGTAGACTTATAATACACAAATTAATCAGTACATTTATTGGAATATGTTAATTTTGTTCTGATGCTTTGTATATAGTGTATTAATCTAGTGGTGTTCATTGAATTTAAATTATATTGTTTCATTTAATTACATTAAAATAAAGGTCTTCAAATGATATAAATATCATGACTAGGAAATGTTTTAAATTTATATAAGTAAATTTATTATTTCTCTAAAAAGTTCTGAAAAAGTAATAACCCAATATAATGTTTAACTCTATATCTTGAAACATTATATAACATATTATGTCTTGAGTATTTGAAAATAAATTGATATCCTAATATAAGAATTAAAAAACTTTTTCAGACATTCATTATTTTATATAATGGTTAACTTTATGTTTTTCTTTGATAGAGGGATCTAACTATGTTGTCTTTGTCCACTTCAAATGGATATCCCCCTTGAATGATATATTATCTATTTTATAGGGTGTGTTATAAGTTATTTTCATATAAAGAATATTGTATTATATAATGCTATATTTTTGAAAAACCCACTTGATTCTTCTTCAAATACTTGTACAATGTGGATAACATTAGAATCCTAAAATCTCATCATAAAGAGTGTATTGATGGTGATGGAATTTTAAGATGTGATTTTGTCATTATTACCACCATATATTGTAAAAAGGATCATAAATTTATATAATAATATAATGGTTAAGCCATATATTGAAACGTATAATGAAATTATTTGGTATTTGGATATATTATTGGATTAAAACATCACACCTTGAAAAAATAATCAACAGTTTATAAGGATGTTTCACAACTATATTATTAAGGAGTTATTTGAAAATTTGATATCAATTTATAGAATATTTTAATGATTATATAGAGGAATAAGTATAAATCTATTATATTATAGTGGATATATAGTAAATAGATAATTGTTTTATAAATAATGACATGATGAATATAGTATGATTCAAAATATTTGAGTAAATATCATATGAAATATGGTGAAATTATTCAATATTATGGATGTAAATCTATTTTATATAGATAGGTATTACTTTATAATTATAATAAAGATTATAGGAGTTGAATTATATGAAATTATGGGTAATAGTTTCTTACGAAAATTGGTTTATAACAGAATATAAATTAAATTTCCAGAATTTGGGATCTATTAATGTGAATTTCATTTGACCATATAGTGTATTCTTTACCCACTAATGCTACCAATATCAAGGAACAACGTAACAATGATCTCATAAATGATAAATTATATTAAGGTAATAAAAATTATGAATTTGAGAAATAAATTAATTGTGAGAATCATAATAAAGGTAAGTGAGGTGAGAAAATGTTATAAGAATTTAAAATAAGATCATCATCACATGATAGTGTTAAAATAATTTATTAAAGTGATATATTTATGTGTGAAATTTTAGGTTTCACAAAAAATGCTATTGGTAGACCAATTGACCCAAAAAAATTGATTATCATTACTAAAATTAGTTTTAGTAATTGAATTCACATGATAATTGATATAAATAGATAGTATATTATTGTTCTTAAAACAAAGGAAACCATTATTGAGAATATTATGGTTATATGAATGTAAGCTCAATATTTTACCAAAAAATAAAATAATCAAATAAAAATTTCGTTTTTAATTTCCATTAAATATTACATTTATATTTGATGAATTTATGATGAAATTTGTAATATTTGTTAGTATGAACTGGAATATATCATTTTAAATGACTCTTGTAGTCGGAAATATTGTTGATGATGAAGGGAATTCAAAATCCCACAAACCAAATTTATATAAAAACATAATAAACTATGAGTTAAGGTATTATTTTATTTCACATTATAATTTGAATGAATTTACATTACATTATAATATATTTTATTTTATATGAGAATATATGTACTAAATATTTTAATTCATAAAAGTTAATTTAAAAAATTGAAGATGAGTTCAAAAATTAAACAACGTGCAACCAAATCATCATAAACATTATTTAATGCATGTATGGGATTTGTTTTAAATGATAATAATTGTAAACACTTCAAATTTATATTAAATCTTGTATTCAATATACAATACCAAATTAATTGTGTGCGTTTTTACTTTATGTAGATTGATCATTAAGAAACTATATCTACTTCAATCCCACATCATGTAAAGTGGAAGAAATATCATGATAATTAAAAGGTAAAAAGAGTATGTGAACACAAAAAAAGCATTCTAATTGTGTAAAATAATGAAATAATTGAAATTTAATTTAATTATTTATATCTAATCATAACAATGAACACAAAACTTTCATTATTGTTTTATTTTTCAAGTATACAGGTTAACTACCATTACTAAAAAGAACTAATTATGTTGGATTTCATGTGTTATAAATAGAATGGTCATGTTAGATGTCCTTGTTTTAGAATATCACATGGATACTACTTTTGGAATAAATAAACAAAATTGTAGTTTGACAAGAAAATGTTGGACATGGATGATATGATTTAAACTAGAGAGGAAAAGTAAAATATTAAAATGAAATTACAAAAAATATCCTATGGAATAAAAAATTTGAATTATAAACATAGAGAAGAACTTTTCGTATGGCCATAAACCTAGTTTTAGTGAACATAATTCTCCCCACAGACCTAACATTTCTAAGGTCACACAATTTCTCAAATAATATTCATATTACTTTTTAAAAATTAGTTAATGATATTTAAAATTTATTTAAATATTATTGGGTGAAATTGATTGGGATTTATATTAATCACAACCCACACATCGAATTATTTCCTGATTTTCAGTGTACAATAACCAAGGAGATACTCTACTCATTAATCAACTACAAACTAATAATAAGATAGTATTTATTTATGTTTTTATTGATCCTAGAGATGTGTTACCACTCACCCTTTATGATATTGATATTAATATGGTGGAGAATGAAATTGTAACGTTTCATGCATGATTATTAAAATTTATAATGAAACATGATGAGAAATGTATATGCTAACTCAAATTATGTTTTCTCATTATATTTTATAATGAATAAAACAATTTCAAACTAATTTATTAAATAAAAAAGTGTTATACATAAATTTTATTCAATAAAATATATGTTATAAGCTATTGGATTAATAAAACCCTTGAAATAATACCTTTACCACACAAATATATCATTAAAATTTAATTATGATATTATTTTATTCAAATATAATATTGTGAAATGGAAATACATTATCATTTTATTCAAAGAGAAAATAGATAAAGGATTATACAAATTCCTATTTGGTATGGAGAGTAAAAATGTAATCCTCCTTCCATAATCTAAAGGTACTATCTATGATATTTATATATGTGGTAATTTATTATAAATTTATATAATTTCTATGTAAAAGATCAATTATTCCTAGACCATCCTCATTGGGAACCCATCCTGGGTAAATATTGAGAATATGAGTGTTCCCTTAAATCCCACCTCTAATTATACAAAGGGTGGAAGATAGAATCAAGAGTATACATTACAAAATTTTTATTTATTTCCCTAATAAATCATTTTAATATTTAAAAAGAAAACCATCAACAAATTACATGATATAAAATAAAAACAATATCCTTGAAATTCTTGTAAAGTTAAATATATTAAATGTATCTAAATAAAAATACCATAATAAATCATATAAAAAAACTCCACAGATAATCATAATATCTATGATAGAACAATATATCTCACTCCCCATCCCCTCACTAAAAACCTGAAAAAAACAATTTATATATATAAGGGTGGGAATATATGTATACTTAGTAGGGTAGTCCTCTAGAATTCATGTGAAAATGATGAATAAAATTTCTAAATATTTAATGAATATTCAATAGGCCTCTCAAAATGTGGATCAATGTAAATTTGGATGGTTCTTCAAAGGGAAACCCATACCCAAAGGTACGTTGTTCATTTCTTATGATCAAAAGGGGATAGTGCTTCAATTATTTGATGTTTCATCTAGTTGATTCCATCCCTTGAATCTGAAATACATGGAGTTATCAATGATATACCCTTTAATAAGATTAAATGTTGGACCAATATATAGAATAAAAGTGATTCAACTAGCATTATTAAATCAATTAGAAATGGAAATACTCATCTTATAGGATGAATCCTAAGTGAACAGGTGGAGTTCATGGAGTTTCAATCTAACATCAATATTATTATTATTGATTTATACTAAGAGGATAAATGTGTATCATATAGGATATACAATAACGTAATATCCAAGGAACTAATATAGTTATATGATTTCAATTAATATTTATTTCATCTTCAAAAAAGTGTTTATCATATGGTCCCTTACATATTACTCATGTAAACCCTTTTTTATTAAATAAATCATCTCCTTCAATTGTGCATAGGGAATCACCTTCTGAAATAATCACCTACTAGGTCATTTATCACCCGTATTAACTACGTACCACTCACCCAATATCAAATTCTAATATAATATCATATTATCAATTCAAAATTTAATAAATTATACCGATCACCACTTACCACATGTTTTTTCACTCTCACTCCTTAGTATCAAAATTTATATTATCCCAGTCCCTTTTATAGTTGTGCCACAACAAACCACACTAACGTCATCAGATTTTATGTGGGTCGGATTGTATCCCTAGCTACCTCAACCTATGAAAAATTTAATATCCACTGTTTGAATCATTAGAAATAGTCACATAACAACCTATATGGGTTAGACCATAACACTAACTGTCTAAAAATATACTAGTTTCCAACATCATATGCTTCAATAAATTCATATCCATGAATCCATATCAAATTTTTTATCCAAATTCACCATATTAGTTTACCATAAACATAAAAGAAATCAACCTTTTTTGATTATTCATCCCATGTATGACCCTACTGTGTACCAATACAAGAATGTACAATTTCATGAAGGGAGAGTGATAAATAGGGAGTAGTATAATATTCAATCCCTGACTAGTGTAGATATTTAGGGAAAACACCTAAAACCAAAAATATTTGGGCATCGATAAAATAATACCTATCTAGTGGGGTTTTATAGAATGTAAATGAAAAAGAATCAATAATACTGGTACACACAACCCTGGAAAAGAAGGTTCAAAACATAATTATTCAATAAATTCCCATAAACGCAACATCATCTCTATAATCTTAAACTATCAACTACTACCATAAAAAAATAATTGGTCTAGATGAAGCCATTTTTCATTATATAAGTAATACTTATAATAAAATAATATAGTTTTGGTGGTTTCATCTGATAAGGAGACATTGAAATTTCATAATCACCATGCTACAACTCTTTTATAAACCCAATATAATGTTAAAGGAGAACTTTCTTTGAAAAAAACCAGAAAATCATCTACAACTCTAGAAGAAACCAAAACTTATTCTTCCATTGATGCCAATTAAAATTTTTCTATCTATGATAGTAATGAATCTAGACCTCCAAGGCCTATTTTCTAATCTTTCTCACTGATGTATAATACATGATGGCCCTTTTCATTATATAAGTAAATTTTTCTTCCAAATAAATCAAAAACATCATGCATAGAATATGTAACACAAAAATATTTTGCGAGATATTATTTCAAAAAAATTAATCTTTCAAATATATTGTTCAACATTGAGCTTCTTTTATATTACATGTAACACTATATTTGTCTTTAAATTCATGCAACATCGTGTGTAAGAGAAACATGATATACTATTAGAATAATTTTTTTATTATCATAGATATCACATTTCATTAAGAATGTCTAGTATGAATATAAATAAATAATTTATAAAAATTTATAGTTTATACATTTATATATAATTATCTCTTTGGTGTCCAACTAAATTAAAATGAAAATAAATACCATTTAAAAAATTGAAACATGTTTCTGAAAAACTATTTTTATGCACACAAAAAGGTTTTTCCTCAATAAATTAAACAAATAACAATTTTTTAATTATTTTATTTAAATTTATTTAATATATATTCAGTAAAATATTTAATATTTCCCTAATATTGTGTCTTGACAGGATATAAGAATAAATCCAATTTAATGATTAAAATTGTATTTTTCAAAAAATTAGTTTTATTTCCTTTTGAAAACCTATTTTATAATTAATTTTTACATTTTAAAAAATTCTATTTAAAATAATGAACACCATTTTTATGTTTTCATGTCAAAATTATCTTGAAGTAATTTTTTTATAATTTTTTGGAAAGTAAAATTTTTTGATGAGTAGTGAAAAATACAAGTTTCTATTTTGAAATTTCATTTCTTTTAAAGTATTAAAAAACAATAATTTTTTTGTAAAGAGATTTTAAAAGTAAAAAAAGTCCAACAATATAGAATATTGTTATTTTTTAAATGTTCTAAATATTTTCTATATATAAAAATACTTTTTCATCTCATTTGTGTGATTAATTGTGAATTAAAATTTTCTTTATCAATGAATGGAATTTGGAAAAATGGTTTCTTTATTTTAAATTAGTATAATTTATTTATCTAATAATGGAAACAAATTACAATAATTATTATTAAAAATAGTAAATATTATTTACACTGGTTAATATAAAAATGGTTTTACTAGTGTTTAAACTAAAAAATATGGTTAAAATGACAGAAAACAAGTCCACCACTAATTAATGTACCATATTTCAACCTTATCGATTTTAGTTTCAATAATGGACTATTTCATAGCATTCGCTCATGTGAAAAAATTTGTCACTCTTTATTCTTTTCAAAAACTACATGTTTTCCACACAACTCACTCATAAAAGGCCACCCCTCTATTTTCCTCTTCACACTTCCAAAACACATTGGTTTGGCCAAGACCTACCCAATTCATTTCAAAACCTCACTTCTATCATACCAGTATCACTATTATGGTTACAATAAAAACTTAGAAATTATTTTTGTTAATAAAATATATTTTCAGGAAAGGAGGATGTTTCTACGTGTGTGAAGGATGTCAAGATATAAGGTAGGGTACTTCCATATCATAAGTATTTTATGTGATACACAAAACATATTCACCATGTGTTTATTTTATGTGGTTTATATACTCTCCATGAATTTATTTTATTGTTAATATCCAAAAAATTATTGATATCTTCGTATCCAATTAATTATATCTCTTCCATGGGGTATATAGTAAAAATTTTCACAAAGTTTCTAGGATTTTATGATAAAACCACATTTTTTTTAAGGATTATTAATGACTATTTTTAGAATGATGAAATATTATGGTCATTATATACTAAAACTATTGATTTTTATTATCCAATGATTACGTCATGTGAATACATGGTTACCCTTTATTTTACTCTCTTTATGGGATCAAGAGTTTAAACTAATATTTTTATGGAAAATTGAATTTATATCACTGTTCCAATGAAAACCTTTTTCCATCCAATAATATGTTTTCAAAAAATATTAAAAAAATTATCATTCTCTCAGTTATTTATTGATTACATTTTTACCCATGTCTTACCAATTTTATAATATATTGAAAGGAATCTTAATGTAGTTTTCCTTAATAAATATTCAAAATTAATTATAAATAATTCTTTGTATGTTTCCAATTTTTTCAAATAAATGGATTTTGATATTTTTTTATGTTTAACATTTTTCTCCAAAATTGAAGGATTATTTTAATAAGAAATAATATTAGAGATCATTCAAAATAATTTTGCATCTGAAATGATATTATTTCATATTTCTTATGATTTACTTAGTATAGTTTTTAATGAAACCATACTTATTCATTATTTGGATGGTTAATGTTTATGTTGAATAAATTTTTTTGAAACCCATTTATTTTTCAAGTGTTATTATGTGGTTAATTGATGAACATTTTTCAATACCCATTTTATTTACACAATATGATGATATTTTTGTTATTATGGCAATCATAATTTTGGGTTTTGTTATAAAATGGGTGGTACTTATATCTCCATATAATTTATTGGGTAATGATTTGTATCTTATGAGATAAAATGGGAAAAATTAATAGACATGATCCACTATGGGAAACAGGTTCATCATGATCCATTAGGGAAAACATGTTGGACTATATCCACCATGGGAAACGTATGATATATGTTGATTTACTATGTTCATTGTCTAGGAATTAAAACATGAAATTGAAATAGTTTTAATATTTATGATGGTTACACACTTTTATGACCTGATATTATGGTCCATGATTGATTTATGATGTTTTATTGCTATTATGGCCCATGGTTTTTTAAATGACAATGATTTATTCCATTATTCAATTTATGATCTATGAAATTTTTTATGAACATTTTTAGTTATGTTCATTATCACATACCCTTATAATTATCATATACATTCATACGATTATAGAATGATATCTATTTTATTTACCATTACTAATAATCGTAGCTCACCCTCTCTTATATTTCTATCATCAATTCATGAATAATTGTTTTGGTAAGGTATTATTAAGAGGAGTATTATGTTAGAATATCATTATGGGATATGTTAAAGATATTTTTCTGAAATATAAATATTTTTTATACTAATAAATGAAGAAAATATATTATGGTCCTTGGGTGTGTGTCTATATGATTTATTGAATATTCATCTAAAATGATGTAATTTTTATATATGTTATGCTAGGGTGTATATAGTCGGTATTAGAGGATATTGTTTTTCATTATTTTGAGAATGTACTATAAAAACACTAGTGAGATCCCAAGTGACATTCCATTATATGAATCTAGTAATATCTTTAAGGATAATTCTAATTATATATATATATATATTAAAATATCATGGAATTTTGGAGAAGCATAGATTAAGTAGTTTCTATAAAATTGTATCCATATCTGGATACAAAAACTAAATATGGATCTAGTATAAAGGTACCAATGGGTACTAACTTCAAAAGGACACATTAGGCTACACATGATCTTCAACTAGTAAACAAACTTGGATTTTATGTACATGTAGTTTTTCAGTCCTAGGGGATACTATTTGGTTAATCCACATTTTTTTACAACCTATTATAAAGAATTTAGATATATGATGATCACAAATTCCCTAGGTTTTGAATAAGGTGTCATAGATTGAAAATGACTGAGACGATTAAGATACCATATAAATTATTTTTCATGATTACATGATTTTATAATATGATTAATGTTCATCATCCTACAATTTTTATTTTTATCCAACGCCAAGAACCAAAAAACCCATGTTAATATTGAGTTTGATGGAAAATTAAATGATTTACCACCTCATCAACCATAAATTATGACATTTGGAAAGAAAATTATTTTTGATATTCTCGTAGAACATTCTCAACATATGAAATATTTTGAACTTCTAAATGTTAAAATTATGGAACAAAATTCTTTTAAACCCTTAATTAGACAACTCCCACCTTATTTTAGTGGTCTATCTAATCCACTATTTACTATGTAATGAATCATTTCCACTAAAAATATAATTCCCAATATTCAGTGTTTGGAAAATGAAACAATCATTTTTTTGTTTTTTATTTTGAAGGTGAAGTATATTAGCAGTGGAATGTTATTAAGAACATGAGGGAACAAGAAAGAGTTTAATTTATTGAATGGGATGAGTTAAAGGGAATTATTATCTATTAGTACTTCCCTTAATTTCTATGAAAAGATATTGATCAAAAAATTATTGACATTAAGTAGAAGGATTATTAATCTGTCGGTTCCCATGAAGATCATTATACAATACATTCAAGGTCCTCATATTGTTAAATAGTAACCCCTAAAAGAAAAATTGATATATATTTGGTGGCCTAAAATGAATTCTCCAAATGACCATGGATATAAGATACTTTAGTATCTATGAATAAATCATTATATTTACACTGAAGGTACAAATTGAAATGGAATATTTTGACAATTCCTATTGATTTTATTAGAAAATGATTATTGGGTCTCATGAAAACTCAAATAAAGCACATGGTGAAATGAAATTATAGATATGTAATAGCCAGAAATATGGGAGGAATCATCAATGTAATTGGTTAAATAGAAATTAGAGGTTCTTAAAATGTGGAAAAGTGGTTCATAAATCCAGTGAATGACTAAAAATGATTAAAGGGTTAGTCAATGAAATGGAGTTGAAGAGGATTCAAACTAATTCACCACACACAGTCAGGTTATTCATGTGAAAGGAGTTTCAGCATAAAGATAATCAATGCACCAATATAAGGGATAATATGGATAATAATGCATAAAAACCTATGATAAAAAAGGATAAAATGATATATTATATAGTTATAATGGATGAAGTGAATAATGAATATTATGTAAGAATAACCATCCCATAATTCGATGGGAAATTCATGTTTGATTTTGTATGAATGGTCCATATGAGAATAAAATTGTTCATACTTTAGTCGAATTATATTTTATTATATCCCTCTACATGGATAATGGAATAATAAAACCATATTTTAGATTCTTTGATTATAATGATGAAACCCAAATTTCTAATTAAATTTTTTTTATATGATAAGAGATTATATTTGGAATAAATAATGAATTAACTTTTAAAATTTTATATGTATCTTTGTAAGATTAACATAACAGTTTTGGAAACCACCATAGGTTTATTAAATTATGTTTTATCATATGTTAAATGTCATTGACACCCCTTTTTTGGTTTTATGTGATGGTATTTTATTAATATTAATGAAATATTAAGATACATTAAGGGAAATACAACCCATTGGTTTTGTATATGATTTATTGAAAATGGAGTTTGAGTAGTAATTCTCATAAACACTGTAGAAATATTATTAAAGGTACTATAAACTTTTATATTATATCTTATAATTGTTTTTGAGATAATTATGGGAAATATTAGACCACCATATCAAGTCAACACACCTCATTGTATTTAAAAAATATTTCTCTATGGAACCTCTTGGAAGAATATAAATTAAGAGATTCTTGGGGTACCATATTCAATTATAAATGATCAAGATTATAATTTCACCTTGATTTCTTTGGTTAATCCTTCAATAATATCTAGATATGGGATTTGCTTTTATCATTGTGTGTCATCCTTGGATAGATGTTTAGACTTAGATAATAATTTAAACCCAAGATTATATGTTGTGATGTTGTTCTATAGATTTTAGAGGTGGTTGGAATCAACACATTCCTCCAATTTAGGTTTCTGATTACAATATATTTTAATCAAGAATTTATATGGATCTTCAAGAATCCCTTTATGTAATGAATTTCATAGCTCCAATGTACTAGAATGAAGTTGTTTAATTAAATCTACAGGGACCTGAGCAAGATGATTAAATGTAAAAGATTGTTAAATCCATTAAGAAACATGTAAGGGAATAAAGAAATATAACCAAAATATTATAATGACTATTATTCATACAATATAGAATTGTATATATATGAAAAGTGTTTTTAATTATTATTTTCATGGAATATATAAGCTCTAATAAATCCCTAGTTATATCAGTTCCCAACAGATTCTGGACTATATGGGGACAATATATTATCTCCTGGTTTTTCCATTTAACCACTATAAGTTTCATGATGTGGTCTATGTATCTATCCTGATAAATTATATAAATGATCCTTAACATATGATGAACTCAGAGGTCATACCACTGTATCATGATCTTTCACATAAGGAATAATCTTTTTATATTTTGGATCATACAGATAATGTTATAAATAACAAGACAATCAATATGGTTCAAGTTTTGTGGAAAAAAACATGATCTATGAATCTATTTGGGAACCTAAGGAAGTAATTATGAAGAAGTATCATCAGTTTTTTGAGCCAAAGTGATGAATTTATTGGGAAAATTTATTTTAAGGGGGGTAGAATGTAACACCACGAGATTATATAAAAATATTTTTTTTCCAAATAAATTTATTCTTTCTGATTTTTTTGAAACACCAATTGTAGTTTATGTTACATTCAACACTGAGTTTATATTTTACTACATGCTACACTTCGTTTAAATGAAACATGAAATACTTTTAAAATGTTTTTATTTAATATTATTTTTATCACCTAGTAAGTGAAATGAAAGGTATTAATAGGATTAAATAAATTATTAAATTTTATGGTTTATACATTAATATATAATTAATTATTTGGTGACCAATTAATTAGAAATGAAAATAAAAACCTTTAGAAAACAAAGGAAAGTGTTTTTCTTAATAATTGTTTTTATGAACACAAATGTGTTTTACGACAATAAATTTAAAAACTTCACATTTTTTGAATGATTTTATAGAAATTTATAAAATCTATTTAAAATAAAATATTAAATATTCATATTATGTATTTCATATATAAAATATTATAATATATCCAAGAAATTTTTTAACAAATTTATAATTATAAAATCATTTTTGTCTCTTTTTGAACACTTAATTTAAAATAAAATTTTCACTTTTAGATAATTTATTTGAGATAATATATTTTATTTTTGAATTATTCTTGTCAAAATTATCCAGGAGTAATAAAATCACATTTTAGAAAAGATAATGATTTTTTATTAATTTTAAAATTTATTTTTGGTAATAAATAAATTTCATTTCTATTGAATCTTTAGAAAAAATTAAAATCATTCTAAGATGATTTTAAAAAGTATAATTATTTCAATTATATTTATATTTTAATCTAATTTTGGTAATTGTAATAAATTTTATAATGAATTTTTATTAACAAAATAATTAAATATTATTATCTTTAGAAAGCCACTTTCACTTCCGATCTATGGGATTGATTTAAAATCACAATTTTTTAATTATGGGAATAAAATTTTGAAATATGGATTCTGAATTTTAAATTTTAATAATTTGAATTATCTAACAATGTCACACCCCATGATTTTATGGTATTTCTCTTGTTAAATTTATCTTCTTTGATAGTGTTCATTACACAAAACACTATGCTTAAAAAATGATTAAATATTACTATTGTGAAAGTTATCACCTACCCAATGCGGTGGAGGGGATAAAATAGATAATGTAAATTATGAAAATACAGTTTACATATATTTATAAAATAATTTTTGGTTAACAATTTTTTATAAATGAAAATAAGTATCAATTGAACATAAAAAATATAATTTTATAAAAAGCTATTTTTATGACAACAATGGAATTATATATTAATAATTAAATAAATAATCATTAAGTAGATATATAAATTAAATTTATATGTTACATATTCAACAAAATGTTTTCAATTTAAAAAAATATGTTTGATAGGGTTAATATAGGAATATATCCAATATTTCTCCTAAAAGACTATATTTTTTCTAAAGAATATTTTACCACATGTTAATGGAACACTTATTTTATAACAAAATATTGAAAGTTTTATAAATTAAATTAAAAAAATAAAATTCATTTTTTAAAATCATAATGTCAAAATTAGTTTAGGGAGAAATTTTTGGTAATTCTCTATAAATATTTATTTTCCATTGAATACTAAAAAATCCAAATTTTTATAAAACTATCATTATCGTTATATTAATTATATATTTATGATTTGAATAATAACCTCACCTATTAATGTATACATAAAATTTATGTATCTTATGAATGAATTTAAAATATATTAATATCATGGAATGAGTAAATAAATTTCTTAAAATGATAAATTAAGTATCAGTATTTTTGTGAAACATGAATGTTTATTCACAATATTATAATTAAAATAATTACTTAATATAATATTTATTTTCATGAAATATATTCATAAATTAATATTTTATTATTTTATGATTATAATATATTTTTATTAGAATTTAATTATTTTTTTAAAGTGACCTAATATAATTTATAATTTTAAAATCAATATTATTTTAATAAATGGTGATTTTATTTTAAAAATTAAATTTCTCATATGAAGAAAATAAATTTAATAAAATGGTGTTAGTTTTTTAATTATAAATTTCAAAAAAATTGTTTATGATATATCTTTCTTATTTTTCTAAAATAGTTCAAAATAGTGTGAATACTAAAATACGGTAATTTATGTTATTTAACAAAAACATGAATTATTGAGTCATAGGTGATGTATAGATTACGTAAACACATAATCTAGAACTATAATAATTTTTTTAATATATTTACTGATATATTTAAAAATATTCATTTTTATTAGAATAAATAATAAACTATTGAACAAAATATTCAAAAACCCCTTTCCTACACTATAAATACCAACCCTATCACGACCTGTCCCCCAAGGCCCATTCTGTGACTACCCCAAGCCCACAATCCATAGGCTAGAGGCTGGTGACTAGAACCGAAGGTGTATTCCATAAAACCGGGAAGGAATTGCCTTTAAAACCTATAAACCCACACAACCAAGCACACCATATGATACGAACACAAGTAAACAATATAGTAAAAGAGTGAGTGAACTAAGAAAAAGGGGACAGTATACAAGCCCAACTGGAAAGTAAAAGAAACTGAAAGTACAAGTAAACTTAAGAGCTCCTGTGAACTCCCGCCATGGATCCTACCTGAAGGGTAGGTACAGCTCTCGAACGGTCATCTCTGCAGTATGCCTCGTCTAATGTCAACCTCCGAGGTACCTCCAGTCCTGGTACACTCGTCCTCAGTCAGTTTTGTCCATCATCTGCACCAAAAACAATGAGGCGTAGGCATATCCCATGCAGGGATGAGTATAATGATACTAAGTAGGGACCCTGAGACCCTCAAGGTCTCACAAAATCCAAAAAGGATAACCCAAAATGCATGAAATCAACTAACAACCCTACTAAGGTATATTCCCATACATATACCTAAGTTATCAAGTATACACATCTCAATCATGCGAAAAACACAGACTCCAAGTCAAAATTGCAAAGCTCAACTGTTCCACAAAGGAAAGAATACCACAAAGGTAATTACCATATAAGTACACCACACAGAAGAATACCGCCAAGGTATCACCATGAAGGAAAGTACCACAAGGTACAAACTCATCTCACACCAGGTATAACTTAGGTACAACAGTAGAGATGATTAGATGTAACTATTAATTCATATTACTCTATTAAGAGGAAAACCCATAAAGGATCCTAAATCATCATCAGACCCACATAGGATCTTAGTACATAATAATACCCACACTGGATCCTAGTACCTTGTCAAACCCACACAGAATCCTAGTACATCGTCAGACCCACACATGATCCTACTATATCCTTAGTACGTCATCAGACCCACATCGGATCCTAGTACATCAGACCCACACAGGATCCTAGAGTCGTCCCACATGGATTCCTAGAGTGGATCCATGTGAGATCCTCAAATACAGACCCACAAAGGATCCCTTTCTCATGTTACAGCCAGCTTCAGGGTTCTCACACTAAGCGTGCTTGTCTCCAGGAGGGTCCACTCCTCAAGTCGTCGGTCGATACTCCAACTACCACGATGTCCCATGGAGAAGTATCCCAAAGGACCGCCATGTCATAGGGGTATCAACAAAACAGACTGTGCGTCAAACGGACACCTTGTCTGTAAGTTATTAGCCTTTTAGTTCCGAGGGCCCGGTTGGATTCATGATCAATCCAATCCGACCAACCCCAACTTTATCCAAATCTCTAGTGTGGTATACCAAAGGGACTGTCTTACTCCGAGGTTTCCAGCGCCATAGATGGTTTGTCAAACAGACACTCGGTACCAAAGTTATGTCTAAAAGAGAGAAAATGGGTCGAAGTTGGTCCGGGTCCGGTCCGGCCAGGTCAGACCAAGCCCGCCTGCTAGGTCCACCCCACACTAGGTACCCTGGCCCAGCCGCAGGGGCCGCGGGGCGGCGCGCGGACAGCGGTGCGGCGTGCGGACCGTGGGGCGGCGTCGGGGCGCGGGGGTCGCGCGGCAGCGCAGGTGCCGCAGGGCACCATGGGGGGCGGACGGCGACGTGAGGGCCGCGAGGCCACACGACGCTAACGTGCACCGGGCCTTCACCAGGGGCCAGTTTGGTCGGCCGCTTTTCGTGGCAGAAAGCCACCTTCTTCCATAGCAAAGAACACACCAATTAATCACAAGAATTGTGGAGAGGTCAGGAAATGTTTTTTGGCCCACACACTCTATGTTAGAGCGTTATCATGTGGCTATAATTTCTTCTTGATTTAATAAGAACATCAAGAATAGGTAAGGGGAAATTTAAAATAACAAGCCCTACAACCACCGGCAATTATTATTCCCAAACCTGCAAAAAGAAATCATCTACGGATCAACTAGTTAGAGAGTTGATCCACATTCATTGTTTATAAGGGAAAAACATGGGAACCAATAATCACACATAATTAAACCCCTACGTCGTTTATTCATTTTGGTTGGCGTGAGAAAGAAGTCGAAGAGGGTGCCAACATTCTTCGCTTCTGCAATCACGCTTCTGAAGTCAGCTCGTGCATCGTCCTCTTCCTTGATTCCAAGGAACATTCTTTGGTGGTGTTCTTAGTTTGGAGGAGAAGTTCTTCATTGTAGAGGTAGGATTTCGCCATAGCTTTCTCCCAATTCCCACACTTTGTCAACCAATCCTTAAAAGAAAATAGGTGCTATTATAAATTAAATTACGTCTATTAATTTAATTTACATTGGCACAATTAATTGTACCACGTTGACATAATAAATTTTGAGGATGTCCATGGGTTAACTCTACATCAATGAGGGAGTTCAAGGGGTTTCTCCCATTAAGAGTGTTCTGGTGGTCCCCACCACTAGAATTCAAATTGGGGGTTTTATGGTCGGGTGGTCCCCACCACCATAATCCATGTGTGAGGTTTTAGGTCAGGTGGTCCCCACCTATAAAATATCCACATGCGAGGTTTCAACAAAAAATAAAATTGTTAAACATTTTATTTTATTTTATTCCTTCACAAAAAATGCAAAAATTAACTTTCACCCTCGACAAACTGTCGTCGTGGTGAAAGTATCCTTAAGAGAATATTGGTATTGCGAGTTAAATAGTACCATTGGATTTAAATACCAAGCACTGGTTCAAAAGATACAAAAACTCACACGTACGTTTACTGAACGTACCAGAAACAAAGTTCATAAATTCATTTCGGGCACTCCAGGCCTCAGAATCACGCGCTCTCAATTTTTTCAGGCTCGTAAAATTCCCATATATTTAAAATACCTCTGGGTCTTTATATTCTCCCCACCTCAGGGTTTTGCATCCTAGAAAGCCACATCACAAAAACTAGGAAAAAAGTGGCGGTACTGAGCATGTTGCTGAGCCTCCTGATCCCATGTGGTCTATTGGAGGTTCCTGTGCTGCTAGAGAGTGTGAACTAGAGGTATTGACTGCCCATGAAGGACCCTCTTTAGTAGATCCTCAATCTCTATTGGAATCTCTGTAAACTTCACCCCATTGTCGATGTCCAGCTCATCGTGGTCGATGATGTGATACGGGTCATTCACGTATCTCATCAGCTGGGATACGTAGAAGATGTCTTGCACCCAGTGCAACTGAGGTGAAAGATCTCAGCGGTAATCCACCTCACCAACTCTTCTGAGGACCTGGAAAGTTCTGATGAACCTCTGAGATAACTTGTCGCCCTGGTCAAATCTACGTAAACCTCATCGAGGAGAGACCCGTAGAAAGATGTGGTCACCATCCTCGAATGCTAGAGGTCTCTATCTCATATCGTCATAATACTTCTGCCTGCTATGTGCAGTCTTCATCCGCTCCTAGATGATCTACACCTTCTCTTTGGTAGCTCATATCATCTATGGTCCCAAGAGTGCTGACTCCCCTAGGCCAGTCCAGCACAATTACTATTTGTTTGGTCGGATGTACAATGCCTCAAAAAGTGTCATCCCAATGGTGGACTGATAGCTATTTTTGTATGAAAATTCCACCAAGGGAAATTGATACACCCAGCTGCGACTAAAGTCGAGGATGCAAGCACGTAGCATTTCCCCATGGTTCTGAATAGTCTGCTCGGTCTGGCCATCTATTTGAGGATTGAATGTGGTGTTGAAATGAATATGTGTCCCGAAATCCTCCGGAAACCCCTTACAGATCCGGGAAGTAAAACGTGCATCACGATCAGAGACAATAGTCGAGGTTACTCCATGTATCTGCACAATCTTCTGCACATAGAGGCATCCAATGATCTATACTAAACCCTGCTCTCTAATTGGTAGAAAGTGGGCCAACATGGTGAGTCAGTCGACGACCACCCCAATAAAATCATGACCCCTTGATGTATGTGGAATTCCTGTCATGAAGTCCATGGATGTCTCATACAACTTCAACTATGGGACCTCTAAATTTAGAACTAAGCCTACTGGTACCTGATGCTCCACCTGCACTTGCTAACATGTGAGGCGCCGAGAGACAAAATCTGCTACTAATTTCTTCATTCTCGGCCACCAGTGTTGTCGTTGGGGATCCCGGTACATCTTCTCCACTCCTAGATGTACCACTAGAAGGGATGTGTGGAACTCCCTCAACGCTTCCTCCCAAAGAGACACTAGTACCATGGTACATCCTCTAAAAAGGATGACGTGCTCCCCACCTTCAGAAAATCAATTAGGTGCATGTGCTATGGATATCTGAGTAGGTCGAGTATCGTAGTCAGCATCCCCACGTTGCACCTCCCTGACTCACTGAAGATCTGGGGGAGTGACTGTATGAGATTCAAAAAAAAGTTGCTTCATCTGGATCCACAAGGGATATCTGCAAAGTGGCCAGCTGCTTCGTCGCCTCACATAGCAGCTGTATACCAGATCTCCTACAGAGTGCATCAGTTATAATGTCCCCCTTCCCAAGAGTATAGACAATCTCTAAGTCATCACCCTAGAGGAACTCAAGCCAACGTCACTGTCTCATGTTCAGGTCATTCTGAGAGAAGATATACCTGAGACTCTTGTGATCCGAGCAGACTATAAAATGCTCGCCCATCATGTAATGTCGCCACATCTTCAAGGAAAATACCACTATGACTAAATCCAGGTCATGGGTAGCATAGTTTTCTTCATGTTGTCTCAGCTGTTGAGAACTATATGTGATCACTACTCTCTCTGGTATCAGGTCACATTCAACTTCGGTCCCTGATCTGTCGTAGTAGACCACGTACCCTACGCCCTCCTCCCGAAGCCTCAAGATAGGGTAACTAGTCAGCCTCTTCCTGATCTCATGAAAACTCTGCTGGCATATCTACGACCACACAAAGGGTTTCCCCTTCTTCATCAACATTGATAAAGGTTTTGCAACACTGGAGAAATCTGGCACAAATATCTGGTAGTATCTATCCAAACCCAAGAAACTTTGTACCTCTGTCACACTCCTAGGTGGCTCCCAAGAAAGATCCGCCTCAATCTTCACTGGAACTAGTGAAACTCTAGCCTCATATATGACATGTCCTAGAAATCGAACCTCTCGGATCCAGAAATGGATCTTTGAGAGCTTACCATAAAATTTGTTCTCTCGGAGTGTGTCCAGAACTATCTGAAAATGATATTAATGCTCCTCCTTTATAGTCAAGTATATCATAATTTCTTCGATAAATACTAAGACAAAGTGATCAAGGTATGGACGAAAGATCTTTTTCATGAGTCCCATGAACACTGATGGAGTGTCGGTCATGCCGAATGGCATAAACAAGAACTTTTAATGGCCATACTAACATCTAAACTCCATCTTCTGCACATCCTCATCACGTAATCTGAGCTGGTGATAGCTAGACCTAAGGTCTATCTTCAATAACCACTATGCTCCCTTCACCTAATCGAAGAGGCCGTCAATCCTCGGAAGTGGGTTCTTGTTGTTCACGGTCACCAGGTTCAGGTGCTGATAGTCAACACAAATCCTCAATCTCCCATATGCCTTCTTAGTGAAAAAAATAAAGGCTTGCCAAGGAGAAACACTAGGCTGAATAAATCCCTTCCCCTGTAAGTTCTCAAGCTATACCTGCGGCTCACGAGGCTCAATGGGAGCCATCTGATATGCCGGTGTAGATATTGGTGTTGTCTTATGGTAAAATTCAATGCAAAAGTCCACCTATCTACGAAGAGGTAGACCCGGGACATCATCAGGGAAGACATCCATATACTGGTCGACCACTACAGGATAGCTCAGACTCTCCACTTCAACCGCTCTGAGGGTAAGTCTAGCCAACTGATGAGTGATCGGCTGCAATCTCCTCTATGTAAGTCTGTCCTGCACTGAAAAGCATCCCTTCTCACTGGTGAAGGTTAACTTTGTCCCATCCATGCGGACACACCGTTCATTGTGCCTAATATAATCAAACTGAGCATGGACTTTAGATAGCCAGTCCATACCCAAGATGAAATAGTAAGGCCTAAATTATTTTAATAAAAAAATATGAAATATAATTACTTAAATTTTGTAAAATAAATATATGACAATAAAATTTTATATAGATATTTAATATGTTAAAATTTATAATAACATATGTTTATAGTATTTTAATGGTTTTTATGTATGTCTAAATTATTTTAATTTTATTTACTATAAATAATAATTTTAAATATTAAATTTAAATTATATTAAGTATAAATAATTATTCATCCAATTAATAAAGTATAAAATATTATTAGTTATATATTTGAAAGTAAAAGAATGTAAAAAATATTATATACACATAAGTAATTTTATGTGATTGAAAATAACATAAGTGCACATTGTTTTAATGGTTATTATATAAGTGTGAATTATATTAGTGTTAATTAAATTTAATGAATTTTAATATTGAATATATATATATATATACATACACACATTTAAAAGTTAGTTTTTTTGAAAGACGGTGTAGATATTAATTACATATTAAATATAATTATAGTTAAAGTTATATAATTTAAATGACATAATAAGTATACCAAATTGTTTTTTGAGTATTGTGTGATGGCTAATCTTGAGATAACAAACTAGCACATAATTGAAATTTCTTTTCTTTTTTTTTGTGTGTTTGGTTATATAATTTGTCATAATTGTATTTTATTTTCCACAATGATTACATGTGATTCATTCCTCTCTAAGTATGTAAGGACTTGTGGTTCCACATAAAAATGTTATGTATTTCATACACCCAGACACCCTCACATGAATATGAGTATCTTTATAATAAAATAGTGTTTGAAAATAGGTGTTCAACAAGATACATTGTTGACTGAAAGTGGATTGGTGGTTGCTAAAATAGGCAGTAATAGAGACTCTAGGTGTTCACCCATGGGTTTTGGTTAGTTTATCATATAATGATAACTAATCCATAGAATACATCTCATGATCAAGTCATAGTATTTTATTCCTAAGTAAATAAAATTTCTAATACATTTTATGAAGTTGTATAAAAATATATAACGTTTATTAAATTTTTTTGGTAATAATATCACCATTAATATACTTCAACAGTGAGATTATTTATATCAATCAAGGTTTTAATTATTGTTTTTCAAATGAATTGTGATAATATTGATGATAGTATGAATATAAATAGATATATATTGACATATATATATATTATTTCATAAATATTACTTGTAAAGTGACAGGATTTAAAGCATAATAAATATTTCAAACAAACATGTTATCAATCTAGAATGTTTACTGATATTGAGATGACAATTTAATGAATGATTAAAAACTCCTTGTTGTATTTTTTTGTATTAGATTATTCAATTTATATTAATTATTTTATCTTCAAATCACCAAAAATCGTATGATTGAAAATGAATGTAAATTTGTTCTATTAATATAATTGTTAATAATTTTATTTTTTTCACATTTATTACATAATATTCATCCCTATCCATAAGTTCGTAAGGACCTATGCATCTACTTAAAAATGTTATATGTCTGAAACCCATACACCCCTCACTTGAATCTGAGTATCATTGTAATAAATGGTTGTTCGAAAAAAATTGATTATGTATGAAGCTGGATTTTTACACCATGATTGGGAAGATACTTATAGTAGCCAAAATCAGAGCTAATAGACGTGCAAGAAGCCCCCTTATGTTTTGGTTGTTTTATCAAATAATGTCAAACCAGTCCTACCAAAAACTCTCAGGATAAAGTCAATTATTCAATAATAACCAACTTAATAATGTATTATTTTCATAATGTAGTATATTATATTTTATTAATAACTTTTATCTAGATAATCATATTTATGAAAATATAATGCAACAATGAAGAAATTTATACAGAGATGGTTTTTAGCTATAGTTTTTCACTTAAAGAGTAGACAATAATTATGACTGTATGACATTGGAATCATTTTTCAAGAAGATTCATAGTTGGTTAAAACTAACAGAGAATCAATTAATTAATTCCATAACATATCGACCCCATATATTTTTTTACTTCCTTTTTATCATACTGATGAATTATACAGTCGAATTATCTATATCAATCTTCTTTATGTAGTTTTTTTTAAAAAGTTTACAAATTTTATTGAATTCAATATAAAAAAGGATTGAAGATATAATTTGTGTTGATTAAAGGTCCTATATTTATCATATTCTAAGATATGCATGTTTCATTAATAGTTTTAGTGGGACATCCAGTTCTTCTATTGAGTGGATGGATATCTCATCATTTCCATCATGTTGCACCACCACCCGCTATCATCCCTGATCTTCGTCGTGTTGTGTTCTATTGCATAGTATTGAGATTATTCTACTTTTTCAACCATTTACTTATTTTTGTGATCATATAGAGATAGAGGATAGATTCAAATTTATTCCATTTTAGAAAGGTGGTGAATATTAAACTTCTAAATTTTTCCATTCTGTTGGGCCTCCCAATCGACGGTGCGGTTGTGATAAGACATGTCAAAGATGACTAGTTTAAGCTAGTTCATAAAGTATTGGTAATTATAGTCCATGAAAATGTCACATATTTTGTTAGTAGTATATTATACATTTCATGGATAGTCCATCACTTCACACACCTTGCAGAGGCTCCTGAGGATATCACCATGCTGCGATTTTCATGTGCACACATTTTAAGGCTAATCGGTGGAACAATTTTCATGGATCATTCAACTACATTTGTACACTTGATTTATTTACCTTTAGTGGAGGACTTGGAGGAGGAAGAGAAGTATATATGGGGTTCTATCTATCTTGTATATACATATAGGGCGTTCTCTAGTGCATGTTTCATTTATTAGATACTGATCATAGATATGTTATCATTATATAGATGTGGATATGTGATAACACCACTTGCTTAGCTCTACAATATCATGCGTCATTTCGTGGTGATATTATAGAAGAGTCTCCATGTGTATGATTATATGTTATACATTCCATAAAATTTATAGATTAATATTATAAGTTTATATTAAAAAATATAACTATAAAAATGTTATCTGAAGGATGTGGCATGCACATCGACATTCAAATTCAGCCAGAGATGATGTCCACTCCTACAAACTTATGTTGGAATGTCTTCATCCATAAAATGTAAGTGGTAATTATTTATATAGTTGAATCATTATTTTGTATTGTACAAGCATTCATTTATTAATTTATTATTAATTTTTTCAGATTTCATAGAATTCATATATTGATAATGTCATCCATATTCATCTATCATGTTATAAGATGATGCTTTTTGTTGACTCTTGTATCATTACATTGATTCGTTTTCATAATGTTGAGTGGCATCAAACTAACATGGTTATGAGGTAGTTCAGAATCGCTAAGCTCATTCCTATATTGCCTAGTCAATTATCATCACTTCATTCCTTAAAGATATCAGGAAAGAAATGATTTAGTTAAAATATTTATCATGCATGATATATTGATCTATAAGACAGAGGAGACTAATCTCTATTACAAGGGGTGGTGCCAGTACATATGCATTTATTCTATCAGTTGGAATATGAACCCTAGCATTGTAGGTCCTTAGTCATCTTTCTTACGTGACCTAGATGGAGATTTCATGACTTTGTATTCATTCTTCCTTCCACTATTGAATACATTTTTTATTAAAATTACATAATAGTAGAATTTATTTTCATCAGATGATCCTATCAATCATCTCCTTCACATATCTGATTTAGTATGGTGAGGCACATTTGACCATGAAACTTTTCCAGGAACTGTGAAGAAGATGGTTCCTCCAATGGACAAGATTTATTAAGATATTTTCTTTGATCTGTTATGAGATACTCAGGCTAATAAGACTGATATTAATGTGATAAGGTATTATGGCCATGTTATGGATGCTGAAGTTGCACTGGGGGAGAGTGTTTATCAAGATCAGTTAGATGTTGCTCGAGTTCCTCAGCCACATCCAAATGCATAAACATAGTTAGGGGCTATATGAATGATGATTTTTTTGCATAGAAAGATGATGATTGGTCTATTATAGATACTTTATTTCCCTCTATTTCATCAACATTTGTATTATTATAGTCATCTTGTACATATATTGGTAAGAATTTAGCCAAAAATAGCCACTATCCTTAGAGGTAGGACATGGTATAGGTGGTGAGATTGTACATCCAATGTCTTCCACACATAATGATATGGAGGTGGGTTCTACTGATGATATATTAGAGAAACATATAGTATATCAAATACATAGACAGATACGATGTAGACAAATCATATATACATCAAGTTATGGCACCTAGGGGCATTTATGTCACAGATGTATATGCGATTGATGATACATTATGTATGTTTTTGGAATAATTATTTATAAATTATTGAAAACATTCTAATATATTACATAATGTTTCATAAATAAACTAATTGATATAATTGTAAAATTATACAAAGAAATTTTAACAATTAAAAAACTAAAATTTGTAACTGCATTGGTAATAATAATAATTACTATTTAGTATTCATATTAGTACATAGTTTTATTTTCCATATATGTATAATAAATAATATTCTAAAATTTATTATTAAATATTAATAATATAAATAATTTTGATTTTAGAGAATATCATTAACATTTTATAATTAATTTAGAACGATTCTTTGTTATATATTATATGGATTATAATACTACGTATTAATATAATAAATAATCATCTTAAATTAATTATTAAATTGTAATAATATTATTATATTCAATTCTATAATTATAATTAATATTTATAATAAATATTATCTTATTTATTATATAATAAATAATGTAATAATATAACATAATATATTAATAATAATAAATTTATTAATTAGTACATATTCTTTAAATATAGCAATTTTGATTACTATAAAAAAATATTTTTTGTAAATCTATAAAATAAATTATATAAATTAATAATAAATACTATAATTTATAATTTAAAAAATATACATATTAAAATATTAATAACAACTATATAAACAAAAAACTAACATATCTTTATAATTAAATTGTTATATTGGTTTTTTAGTATTAATTAATTAATATCATATTAACATCATATTAACTAATAATAAATAATAAAATTCAATATTGATAAATAAATAATTTATTAAAAAATGGTAATTATTTATATCCTTAAAAAATATAACAAATATATATAAAGAATACTGAACAAATTAATATCAATAATAAAAAATATATCATTTTGATTATTATATATATATATATATATATACAAAGAGGTGTGAATGGGTTCACACCCCATTAGCTGAGAGGGAAAAGCGTGAACCTCCTTCACACATCTCTCTCAGAATGTTAACACTTCTTGGAACCCCATTTTGGAAATATGTGATTCCCTATCCCATTCCCTATAACCATAACTTAAAACCCCATATAAAAACATTACCCCCTCATACACTTCAATGAATTGTAGAGGACGGTTCTAGTATAATTATGCAAAGGTAGAACTACCGAGATTTTGATGTTTGAAACATTCCATGTGGAAATTGTTCATCATGTAATAAAACACTTCCATATAAATCCATGTGGTTTCCTATTCCTCACATATGTCTTCTGTGCTACTGATGCTTTCTCCATGCATAAGACCCAGTATTGTTGACACTGGTGAGGTCAGGGTCACCTCCAACAGGCCTGATAACTTTGGATCTCACCATTCAATGACTCCAAGAGCTCAGACTTGACTCTATAAACCCACATGAAGATGGAGAATTATATTGAAGCTAATATTGCACCCACATAATTCCACTGGATCTCGAGAGAATTCCATTCGACCATGGAATACTATAGAGAAGGGATTTATATTGTATAGTGGGAGGGACTAAGATAATAATAAAATGCATGATGTATAAAGTTTGTGGCATATGGGTTTCAGATATATTTAATGGATCAAATTGTGGATGGGGAGTTTCCCTACATCATAGTGTCCTCGAAAAAGTGTAGTGTGGGTTCTTAATGATAATATGCACAACTGAGACACAACCTGCATTGTAGAATTTATATCCTCACATATATATTTTTAGTCAAACTTCCCTTTTGGATTAATTTAGGGTATATTTTTTCAGAGAGGATACATGTATAATGCCTATATTTAAACAGAGATAAGTCTAAGAGATAAATAAATATGAGGAGAAAAATATGTTGATAATACTGGAAAGATAAGCGTTACATCCTTGATCCTTCCATCAAGGCCTTTTTTAGGGATAGATTCTGTTCTTTGGGACTATATTTTCTATATCATAAATGTCAAGATGATTGATATTATTGTGGATTTTTGTTACTTCCACATTCCATTGTTTTAATTTCATTTACACTTTAGCATGACAAGCATGAGGGATGAATATTTCTAGTCCCAAGCTTTGTAATAATGGGGAATTGTACTTAGTGAAGTGGTGTTTTTATATGTGATCTGATTTTTTAAAGGAAATTCATATGTTAAAAATATTTTTAAATATATTCTTCAAAGGAGGCTGCATCGTTGTTGCCTTTTAATTGAGTCCAACGGCGGAAGCAGCACTACAGTCTTTCCCCTAAAACAATTTTTTTATATTTTCAATATTTGTTTTAATATATTTAACTATTTTTTAAATTTTTATTTTATTTTATTTATATATATAACAAAACATTTCATCATAATTTATCTTTTTTTAATATCCATATGTATTATAATTACAGTAATCTATATTCTCACAGAAACCCTCACCAATAACTCTCTTTTATAATAGGGCTTTCCCTAGATTTCATCCTACATTTTTGACATGGGATTGAATTTCTCCTTTTCCTCTACAGAACAATCTGCATTTCTAATGATAGATTCATACATGGTTTTAAATAAAATATAATATAAACAATAAGACCAATATAAATTAAACTTAAAACATGGATTAAACCTTTTATAAATTGATGAAAATAAAAATAATTTCACAACAAATGTTGGGGGAAAATAATGTTTATGATTTTCAAACCATGTACTTACAAATTAAAAAAGTTTCAAGTTTGTGACTTTGAAATGCTATAAAAAATAAAATAAAAGACCAATATAAATAAAACTAAAAACATATATAAAATATATAATAAATAGTATAAAATAAAAATAACTTTATAACAAATTTTGAATAAAAATAATTTATAATATTTTAAAGAAAAGTACTTGGAACTTAAAAATGATTCAATTATGTGAATTTAAAAGGATATAAAATATAAACTATAAAACAAATATAAATGAAACATATAAAAGGGATTAAAAATATAAGAAATAGTTTAAAATAAATATAATTTCATAACAAATGTTGATGGAAAATAATTTATATGATTTCAAAATCACCTAATTCAAACATATAAATATTTCATTTATGTAACTTTGAAATCCTATAAAATATACACAATAATAACAATATATATGAAACAAAAAATATGGTTTAAAATTTACAGAAATAGTCAAAAATAAAAAAAATCATAACAATTGTTGATGAAAAATAATTTATAAGATTTCATATCCATCTACATGAAACTTAAAAATGTTTCAAGTATGTTATTTTGAAAGGATATAAAATAAAAACTCAGTGTCCCATATAAATGACACTTAAAACAGGGATTAAATATATAAAAATAGTCAAAAATAAAAATAATTTCATAAGAAATGTTGATGAAAAATAATTTATATGCTTTCAAAACACCTAAATTGAAACATAAAAATGTTTAGAGTATGTGACTTTAAAAGTATATATAATATAAACTATAAGAAAAATATAAATGAAAATGAAAACATGGATTAAAAATATAAGAAATAGTTGAAAATAAAATTAATTTCGTAATAAATTTTGATGGAAACTAATTTATAAGATTTAAAAACATCATACATTAAACATAAATTTATTTCTAGTATGTGACATTGAAACCCTATGAAATATAAACAATAAGACCAATAGAAATGAAACATAAAACATGGATTAAACATATAATAAATAATAAACCATTAATTATTCCATAAATAGAGTTCACTAATCCACAACTTTTCTTTCTTATACAAGGACAATAAAATCTTCAAGTTGTTTTCTATAAATATATTCGCTGATATAATCATTTAGGAAGATATTTAAAACATCAATTTGATGTATTTTTGCCCCATTCATATATACTAAATCAATTAATATTATTATATTTGAAATCCTTATTACAGGTGGATATGTGTTGAAATAATCAATTTATTCCTTTTGAAACAATGGATAAAAATGTAAAAAGTGCTGATAGAAATAAAAATATATCCAATTCAATAGACATTAAACATATACATGAACAAACAAAATAAATTTGTATATATAGGGAGGATATTCCATCCCACATTGTGGTGTGCGAATAGTAAGTCGACATTGAGTTCACTGAGCACCGTGATGGGGTGGAGTCTGATGGCCTAGAAAGGGATGATCCTCAGGCACTGGAACATTGACTGTCACAAGATCCAGTTATGTATTTATGGGATGAGGTGTCAACTACATGTCATACTTCACTTCCTATCCTTATCCAACTAATGTTATAGAAGGAAATTCCTTTATCATGGAGTGGAACCAAGCTTGCGATGGATCTGGAACCTACGACAAAGATGCATCTAGACCCCAAGGTTGTGGTGCATCTGGACCCCAATATAGAGAGAAATGTGGATATTCTATTATGAAAGAAGGATCCCATTCCACTTGAGCACATTCTCAATCAGATGAGGCTGGATTGCTGCAGTTCTAACCTCTACTTGTGGAATAGGTGAGGACTCACATGGTGTATGACGTGGTCTATGATGTCGTCATCATGGTTCCTCAGCACCAGCAGCTACTGGAGGATGTTCCTCTTGGGAAAGAACATCCTATCTCTATTTTTGACACTCTAAGATTCTCTCAGAGTGTAGACGATAAGATTCTCTCAGCTCTAGCTGTTCAACATGAACCATTTCCCGGCAATATACCCCCTACTCATATTCATCAATCATGTGAACAAGATTCTTTGAGTGAGTGTTTTATAAAGGGATTCAAGATGAATTAGAAAATAGTTCAATAAAAAACTAATTGAAATTTATTGACTTGCAATCCTATGAATCTCTCTCCAGTATTAGGTAAGATACAATATAGATTTCAGTCTATACCATGGATTATACTCGGCCTGCTCTGAAATAATGAATCACATCGTAGGTACACCCAAGATACGAAACTATGAACATGTACGACATCAGTTATGATAGTCGAAATGTACTCGATGCTAGTCCTCATGCTTCCTCTATATCAACTTCACACCATGAAGCTTCTCTGTTTGCCTCAGTGGAAATGTAGTTGGTTGAACATAGAAAAACTGGGGCATGACCCTATAAATATTCTTCCACTCAATTATTTGGAAGTGAATGATGGGAACTACAACCATTGCATACTCAACACCAACAATGTACTTTGGTGGAAAATGTTCCATTATAGTCAAGTATGGAAGCTATGAAATCTGAAAGGACATGTGACCTTTATCAAAAAAAAATCCTTACTAAAAACAAAAATAGATTCTATTAATATATTTATTAAATAGTCATAAGTTTTATATACGTACCTAGTTGGGTAAGAGAGAGTCCAACATGAGCTGCTATGTGCCCAAATGGTGTATCGGAACCAGGAAGAAACTATGTCTTTGAGAACACTTATAAAATACAACATCAATAGTGAAAAATAATGAGAAATTAAATTCAATAACTCCTAGTATCATCAAAAACCAATAAATATGAGTGATGATACCAGAATCCACATGAAACATCATGTAGCACCTTTATAGAGATCAAAATACCATAAAACTGATGGCAGAATGTGGGGATGCTTTCCAAAGACCACATCGGAAAAAGGATGACGCATACCCTAAGATCTCTACAGTCAAACTGGGATAGCTTGCATAATGATTTGTATGTGTATTCCAAGAAGGTTGATCCCCACCTGTACATCCATTCCCAATCAAAATCTTCCATTAAGGGTAGATACATCATGTGGACATGTACCCCTAAGTGATTAGTCCATATAGTCCCTCCAACAATATGTAATATATATGAACATGCATAACGCATGACAGTCTACTCGTTATAATCATCAGTGAAATGTGGTATCTAATCCTCCAACCAAGGAATAGATATGGACACTCCATCTCTATCCCTAGGACTGAAAAAAATGTCAATTCCTAATAATCACTAAGGAAGGTCTATCCATGATGCATGAGTGGGTCCAATAATTTCTTCCCCTTAGATAGGAAGATTGAGAAGTACTGCCACATCTTTGAGGGTGCTGGTCATCTCTTTATCAAGTAGGTGGAATGTGTGTGTCTCTGGTCTTCACCATTCAATTATGGGATAAAGAAGGTGATGGTCAGTGAATGTGAAATCTAACACAACAATTCTATTGAATCCAAAACAACACAAGTATGGTGGAATATCATGTAGAGGGTCCCTGTGATGAAAATAGTGTTCTCAATTCCCCATAATAGATCGATCCTCACCACCATCTAACACAACATGAGAAACATGGATACTGTGATGAGTGAGAATTATGGTATAACCCATCTATATATAAACAAATGAAATGAGTTTTAAGTGAAAAATATAAATATAATGTTGTGATCAAAAAAATATTATGACTTTTAGAATGAAATATATGACATGATTATTCATATTCCTTTATGATGTAATTTATGACCAAAATAAAAAAACACTTTTTAAAACTGAAAAAGGAGTTTCTTATAGTATAAAACCAACAAAAGTGGTTAGTAAAAATTATTCTATAACACTATGTGAACTTGAAAATAGAATTCATATGAAATGAACCACAATGCAGGAGGAACGGTGACAACGATGGTGGTTATGTAAGGGTTTTACATCATCACTATCATAGTTTTCACCATTCCTCCTTTGTTGTAGATCATTTCCCATGAACTATTTATTCATGTTCACATAGTGTTAGAGAATAAAATTTACTAACCACTATTGTTGGTTGTGTGCTATAATCTTTATTATACTGAAATTTTATAACATCTTTCTATACCCTGATATATGATACTAATATTTCATTATAAATTTTTTTTATTAAAACAACAATCAAAACTTTTTAGGAAATTGAGGTAAAAAACCATAGATAACACCATATAATTTACAATATGAGAATATCACAATGGAGACAATACATCATTATGGCTGAGAGTGTGAACTCAACCCAATAATGTTAGGACATTGTTTCCAGTTATGACCTAATTTATGAAATATGGTGCATCTCAATCTCTACCCTTGTTCATGAGGCCAGTCTATCTCATTCTGTATCCTACGGGCCTTCGGTCTCCCATGGGTATTCAAGAAGTTGATGGAAGGTATCACTATATGATGGCCTTTGGGAATTGGTAAATAATGAAACTCCCCAATAATCATTAATGGTGAAGCATAAAAGATAGCATTGGTGTCCATCTGGTACACTGGATCGACATGTGCTTCCCATGATATTTTCAAATAGGCACATGGTGTGATGTCATGTGTGTATGGAAATATTAAGGCATGCATGTTTCCACATTGACATTTCCTCATTTCAAGTAACACCACCATTTTTTCACCGATGTAATTTGAAATGGGGTCTGAACGATATTGAACTTCAAAGAGAGATTCTTCTCATAGAAAATGGAAAACATGATAACTGGAATCTTCTTCAATATTATTTTTAATCTCTCATTGAAAGTTTATTTAGAACCTTATCCCCTACTGAAATCTGTCTAAGACTAGTTTTTTTCTATAAACAATGTACTTCACGCAATGATAAAATGTCTCTTGAACTAGGGAAGTTATAGGTAACATGAAAAACCCCACACCATTGATTCAATCTACAATGTTTGTGGTCATGTATCTGTACCTCTTCTCCATGTCATATTCCATGTCCTTTTTTATTTTGGAATTTGAATCATATAATCATAAACTTATTGATTAGCCTTCTATATTTGTTCGAAACATTCTTCAAACCACCGTTGATCCGGCTCATATGCTACATAGAAGATACGATATGTCACATATATTGATTTTAGATTTATGTTTAAATAGTGTAAATTAAGTCAATACAGGCCAAGACTTATGATTTCTTTCTTCATCAGTTCATTGTGGAATGTTTTCTGCACATTTATAGTGATGTGTCTAATAGAGAACTTATGATGTGCATTTGTGGATCTCCATGTATCAGGGTCCGTATTTATTTCCACATTAATTTTCTAATACTGATCATATATCAAACAAACACCCTGAATGATGATGAAATAGTTACTGATACATCCTAAAACCCAACTCCATGATTCATTTTTTTCTTTATCTACAATGGAAAAGGCAATAAAGAGAGGTTAATGGTTTCATCTTGGGTTTCCTCAATCAACAATATGCCCTTTTATTTTCTATATAGAAATGTTCCATCAATTTGAATGATTTGTTTTCTAAAAAAATGCATAGAAATATGGGAGGAATTCCTAGAATAATGGATGAAATTGAACACAATATGGATCAAGTTGGTTATCTTGAGACACATGTTCATTTGTAACAATATGGAAGAAAAATTGGTTATGGTGCCTCAGTATGGCCAGCAATTGTGGATGCACATGATACGAGTCATCCCAATAATCATAAACCATTATTGTCTTTCGTTCTTCCATCCATGCCTTATTATTGGAATTCTTATAACCAATTAGTTTTTGTATCTACTATTCCTCAAGGGATATCATAATATCTTGGCGTGAACTAATTATCCCAAAAACAATGGATGACACAAATTCTTCATCCAATGAGGTATGATCTTATGTCAGACTTGGATGAACCCAAATATGAGTTGCCTCAATCCTTGCGATTCTCTATCCTCTAATGGAATGTCAAGAATCACCCTCAAGAATAATCTACAATCATCCATATACTTTTCACACCATATGAAGTATTTACTATGCCATTATTCGTGAACAGTTCATCTCAATGTGAAATCTCTTAAGTATGATTTTTAATGCATTTTTACTTTGAATGTTCCATACAACATATAAGGTTTTTTCCATCTCACTAATCCTATCTTTTACTACTCCGGGAAACTCAGTTGTATGTGTGAGAACATTGAGGTCGAATTCAGGCACACATTTTATTGATTCTGACCAAAATGCAAAGAGTGGTGGATGATTTATTGTGGGTAGAGGATAATGTATAACTAATTTATTTCCTGAAACTTCCCCCAAACTGTCGCTTCTCCCTCCCCCTCAGTACTTTTGTCACCATTTGTTCCATCATTACAAAACTCCTCACAAGAAGTCGGACTAATAAGTATACCGAGGATATTATCTATTTTTTCCTCTTCTGTATCTTTTTAAATAGACTCCATTTCATGGGGTGGATCATCAACCACTCTTTTAAGTCCATGTCTTCGCACAAATATCCATTTTTATTGTATAATAGAAACCTCAACATATAACTCCATCATTGAACCATTTGACCGTTCAGAAATGAAATTTACTACTTAGACCCACTGTGCATCAGCAATCAATGGACTAGCTCGATGCCATAGTGTGTCGAGGAATTGAAGATGACTATAGATCATAGACTTGATCTCAAAATCAGGTCCTTGATTTAAGGAACTGTGAATTTTTTCCTAAAGGTCTCTTAGGGTTACAAAATTAGTTGTACGGACAACTATTGTTTGTTTTGTACTATAATATGCTCCTTGTTTAGTTTGAATAACCTCTCTATAATAGTACACACCAAAATACATGACTCTCTATGTCAAAAATATATTTTGATCAAGATTATGATAGTGAATATGATATTAAAAATTATGTTTCATCATCTAATCTTCATTATACTAAAAATTTAGAATGTAATTTTATACCCTAAAATCGGATAGCAATGATTCATTATATAAGATATTATTTGAATATATATCAAATCCTGTTTTTGATGTTGTGGTAAAAAGAAGAGAAATAAACGAAAATATAATACTTATTAATGATAAAATGAAAATTATGGTCATATAAATTGTAATATATAAGAACAAACACATCAATTGTTTACTATATACATGAAACAACATGAAATTTTTCAATGAAACATGGTTCGGATGAGAAGATGCTCACTTTGAAAGCAAGGTAAAATCTAGTTTATATTTAATTGGTACCTTAACAAAATCTTATAAAGGGACATACTTAACTTTTGAATTTTCAAAATATTGTTTCATTCTAATGAAACATCTTATATATTATCTTATATTTCCTTAAAGGCTGGAAACATTTGAAAATTCAAAATTTAGATACATCCCTTTTCAAGATGTCATTAAGATACTAATTAAAAATAAGTTGGATTTTACCTCACATTCAAAGTGAGTATCATCTCATCCAAACCAGGTTCCATTGAAAAATTTCAAGTGATTTATTTTATGTTGTAAATAACTTATGAGTTATTTAATGTATTTGTTCTTATAAATTTCAATTTATATGATCATAATTTTCATTTTACCATTAATAATTATTATTAACTAATCATAAAATGTATTCATCTTTTAATCAGAAGTTATTCATTAATTAATCATAATATAACCATTATTAATAATAACTATTATTTCTATACTATATAATAATTTTGATACAAAAATTTTAGAACATATTTCTATATATAAATTATTCTATTATTGTTTATTAAAACATTTTTTAGCATAGATAATCATTCTTTAATCACTAGTTAATCAATACGAAGTTTTTAATTAGTTAGTCATTCTTCAATCACTATATAATAATTCTTTATTCAATTATTAATTATATGATATTTATTAGTTAATTATTATTAGTTAATCATTACATATATTTATCTTTTAACACTTATTTATTCACTAATTAGTATATACTTACCATTAGTATTAATAACTATTACTTCTAAACTATATAATCATTATGATACAAAAATTTTAGAACATCTTCTTATATATAATTTATGCTTCTAATGTTTCTTAGTACATTTTTACATAGATAATCATTCTTTAATCACTATTTAATCATTATTAAGTTACTCATTAGTTAGGATTTTACTTAGTTAATAATTCTTTAATCACTTGTTAATCAATACTATGTTATTCATTAGTCAATCATTCTTCAATAACTCTATAATCATTCCTTATTCAATTATTAATCATATAATATTCATTAGTAACTTATTATTAGCTAATAATTACATGTATTCATCTTTTAATCCTTATTAATTAATTAATATATACATAACCATTAGTAATAATAACTAGTATTTATAAACTATATAATCTTTATGATACTAAAATTTTATAATATCTTCTTATATATAAACTATGATGATAATGTTTCTTAATATAGTTTTACTTATCTAATCATTCATCAATCACTAATTAATAATTCCTAAGTTATTCATTAGTTACATTTTAACATATATAATCATTCATTAATAACTAGTTAATGAATACTAAGTTGTAATTTAATTAGTCATTCTTTAATCACACTTTAATCAATATTTATTTAATCATTAATCATAATTTATTCATATGTTAATTATAATTAACTAATCATATGTATTCATTTTCTAATCCTATGTTTTTCATTATTTATTCTATACTTATTCATTAATAATAATAATTACAATTTATAAACTATATAAAATTAATTAAACTGCTTAATAAATTACATATTAAATTCTAACTAAAAAGAATTCAATTGTTAATAATAACATTCATTCTTTAATGTCATTTAACTAGTCTATTTCATTTTATTTGAACATAATTATCATTTTATCATTGATAAATATAAAAATTTGATGTTTTCATTTCATAATTATTTTAGTAGTTTATAAAGAAAATATGATTCATCTAAATCATATATCCTATGAGTGGAAAACTGGGAGTGCAATAAAGCCAATTTTCATGCACCAGTACCCATTCAAGTCTAGCTCAAAGTGGTGTTTTCATGTTTTACCCCAATATTCTTCTATACCAGAGCCACATCCACATATTTGTATCCAAATAGGAATTTTATTTCTTACAAAACCACATAATCATAATGCTACGAAATATTTGGAACATTTAATCTTAAGTTATTCATTAGTTATTTTATACTTAATTATTACTAATAATAACTATTATTTATAACTATATATAACTAAATAAACTTCTTAAAAATAATATATTTAGAACTATGTAAACTAATTAATAAAATAAATATTTACAACTATATAAAAATAATTCAATTAAATAAATAAATAACTTGAAATTAAAAAATTATATTCCTTTAACTGATGCTTTTCAAAAAAACTGAGACTTCTTTTAGACCAACAGATCAAACTCACACAAAAAAGACTATTTTTAGAGATGGGATATAGAGAGAATAGTGGAATTGGAACTAAGGAGAATATGTGGTTCTTTTTTATAGGGAGGTGATGAAAAGGATCCAGGGGGGATGTCGCCTTTCTCTATTAAATTAGGTGAAAGGCAGAACTGTTGATGCCTCCTTTTGCATAATTTAAAGAAAAAAGGAGGAACCTCTACCTCCTTTTCTAGGTCATCGATTCAGGCCAAATGCGTGGGGGAGGCGGCATCGATGATGCTTCCATTAGTGCAGATTTTTTTAAAAAAATTAACCTATGAAATTTTAAAAAAGAGTCAGAAAACATATACAAAAACTATAATAAAGTGATTTTTTAATCAATCAAACTCTGGTTTTTGTATTAATTTTTATTCTATAAGGTATCTCTCATCTTTCATGCATGTCCATATCTATTTGAGGTTAGTATTCCCAAAATTATTTAAATAGATACTTATTCTCATTTCATAACCACTTCATGAGATGTTATGTTTAAATATGGTTTTTGGTTACCAATTTTATGATTAACTAAAGTATCTGATATGTGAAAAGAGGTGTTTTAGAATAGAGAGTGATAGAGGATTCACTTAGACCTAATTTTGAAAATATCTATAATAGATTCATTATAAAATTTAATTTAAAAATTTTCTGAACAAAGATTTACTATAACTGGTACACATTCATTGATTGAGTTTCTTCAAAAACCAATTCATCTCACTTATTTTTAAACAATACTAATAATTTTATGTGTTCTTAATCTATTATCTATGGGATCAACCTCGAATTCAATATGGTACACATTTAATTTTTTAGTTTTTTATTATGAGTTTTAAATTGATAAACTAATATCCTAGGGTAATTAAGTAAATTTTACATAATTATCAAGTTTTTTGCATCATTTCTAGGGATAATTACTCATACGATTTTGGATAATTGGCCATTTTTTCTTTCTTTTCAGTTTTTATTTAATTATTATTATTATTATAGTATTTTTATTTTTAAGTTATAATTTGATACATAAATACTCCACTCGTGAATAAATCATTGAAAATATCTTTAACTATTATCTTGGATGGATAAGATCATAATAAAAAAATAAGGTCAAAGAATAAACTGTATTTTGAGTGTAAAAAATCAAGGATCTAAAAATGGAGTATAACATTGGGATTTGGGGATTTTCACACTTATGTATTATGGTTGACACGTAATTATGGGTGTTAAACAAAGTATTCTACATCCACTAATCACTGTGAACAACTTTAAAATATTAGAAATATATAAGAAAAATGATATTAAACTTTATAAAATTCATTGTGCAACCACATGAACACCCAAGAACTAATGTTGGAGGTTTCCTTAAGCATTGTTACATCTTTTAATTCAACATCGTCTCTAGAAATTTTGTAAATATATGGTTCTTCCAATTTCAAGATTAATATAAATCATGATAATTGATCCAATGTTTCCCCCTCATTCTGTAAGCATATAAGATGAATTTGTAAGGAAATTATTATATCATTTATCTCCGCCATCATAATATATGTATATTTGCATCATCTTCTTATATTTAAATAATTTTTGGAAGAATTGTTTTGTCATTAATTTGATATTTTTAAGTATTTTATTAGTGAAGATCCATTAGGGTTCTTTTATAATGTGTTTTTTTATTTATTTTCAACATTTTGTTTGTGAATGATTTTGTATTTCTTAGTATGAGTTTCTAGTGATGTGTAAGAAACATTACATGTGAGTTTTAAGAATGTTTCCTTAATAAGTTATATGATACCATTTTTATATTCAATTTCCCTATACCATTAACATATTCACGATCCTATATGAGTTTTAATTAGTTTTTATTATGGGTGGATTGTTGGATTACAGACAAAGATTGTATAGCGGTTGAATGATGATTAAGTATCAATATGATGAAGTTACAACTACTGATTGCATAGGACAGTATAAAGACAAATGGAACAAGTCTATCATACATATACATATGAAGTCATTAAACATAAAAGGTGAAAAAATTTGTAGTTGTACATAGTATAATGTTTTATGTTATAAATCTATGAAGGATGTTGTTATATGAAGTCTATCTGACAAAGATCCATCATTTCAACGTTTTCATGATATATTTGATGTCATTCTAGTGGAAGGAAAGTTCTTCAGTTCATGAAAATGTTTTTAGAAACTTTATTTGACAAATATGTGTTAGTATGATCACACAATGAGAACTGGTTATCAATAGGGTTCTAACAGACATATATTTACAATGTCCATCTAATGAACATTTACAAAGTGGTAAAAGTAGAGAAAAATAGGAATTCTAATTGATGGACATTGTATAAATTCAACCAGACATAATAAAGCCTTTTGGATGTTCATGAAATATTATAGTTTGTCAATATACTAAAAAATGAAGAGGTAAGTGCATTCAATAGAGATATTTTCGAGCCAATAAATCCATTAGTGTGATTTTTTCTAGATAAGTTGATCTGTCAAAGATCTATCATATAAAAAAGAATCAAATAGAGAAATATGATTTCATTTTATTAATTATTACCTGAAGACATGATGGTTTGATGTTTTAAATATAATCCTTGTATGAATTTTTAACAGAAAAAATATTACGCGATGAAGATATACAGACTCGTCAAACAGATCTCTCTAAATTAACTAAGGTGAAGTTCCTTTATAAAATTAATATTATTAAGAAAGTCCAATAGATAAAACCTCATTATGCCAAACTAATTCAATCAGAAAATGAATAACATATAGATGAAATTTCAGAAGAGTATGGACCTAAGAGAGGATTTTTTTCAGAGTCCACTAGACATGGGAATAGTTGACCAGGCATATAATTTATTAATATATTCATCAGAAAAACATTCACTTGATAGATTTTTTATATGATTTATGAAACATGGTAAAGTCCTTAATTATTACGATTTTGACCTATTTATTTAACGTTCTTACCAATTTTTATGAAAGTCTAAATAAAGACTTGGTTTTTAGTATGTGTGAAGAAATATTGAGTTTTTAAGAAAACCTTAACAATAATCCGTAGGGTTTTAGAGGCCTTTAGTATTTTGGAAATGAGTGGGTAAATTCAAAGATTGGATTTCTAGAGCCCATGTTTTCTCTTAGAAGATAAAATATAAAAAAGAGTTGAAGTATAGTATAAAAATATATTATTAAGGCACCAGAGGGACTCAAAGTTATAAATTTTTTATTAGAGTAGTAGTGTGAGTTTCAAACTTAAGAAATATTGGTTTGAGGAAAATAAATGGGCATAGGTGTGAATAGAGGCACAAGATAGAGGTTTACATAGGGGCAATATAAGAAGGCATATTTTTTTGAGGCACAATGGATGGATTCATACTGGATGAAGAGTGTACCAGATAGAGAACTTCCAAAAACAATTCATGATTTTTTTTCAAAGTTAGTCATTTATATTTTTCTAAAACGATATAAAAACTTGAAAATTTATAGGAGTTATCATAATTACTGATCATGTGATATAAATAACGCAATGGGAGTTATCTCAATTTAATTCACTCTATATCATAGTGAATTTCCAAGTATAGATCATAGTCCCATCATCAAGGATGTAGTCATAGAGGGATAACCTTTCAAATCTTGTGTGACCTAATTTACTTCCCATACTTTCATAAATGTGTTCTTGAGATATAAATTTAAAAATTATAGAAAAATGTAACAATTTTCAAGGGTTAATTTTAAGAGAAAATAAAATTTAAAATATCACCATTGATTCAACCCACCCAGACCCCCCATTCCCAAGGGTTATCATATTACTAGGAACATAAAATAGTATTATAGAATCTAGGTTTCATTAGTAATATCATTACTTTTTTAATCATGGATAATCTCAACTCATTGAGTAGAAGTATTATTTTCACCTTTTTTTGAAAAACATTTCATATATGAAAAAATAAAATAATTTCATATCATTTGTCTCTTGTCCTAGAGTTGATCAATGTAGATATAGTTTGGTTTCCTCCCATTTAGAAAGATGAACACATGACAATTTTTGACAAAATGAATCTTAAGTTTGCTGAGAAAACTCTAAATTCTATTCATATGTCTTTATTAGAAAATATTTATATAAAGTTGATGGGTCTCAATAATGTAAAGGAAACTTGGGATGAACTCAAGATTCTCTTCAAATAGAGTATCAAATTAAATGAAGAAAATATACAAATCTAGAGAAGTATCTCTGAATATATTTAAATTATAGAAGATGAAACAATTTATGAATAGTTCACCAGAGATAATGAAATTTTAAGAAACATAAGTTGATTTAGGGATGTCTTGGAAGATTCTAACATTACTAAGAAACTAATGATATAATTTTCAACATATTTGTTATTCTAAAAGGTATTCATTAGAAGAACAATTTTATTTATCTCGTAATGAATTTCATAACTTTTTTATTTTCATATAAAAAGGGGAAATATATAGTTTTCAAAAATAATATTTTGTAAGAGATAGCAATTGAAGCTATAATAAAGATGAAATTTTGATAATATTAACATGACTTAGTGGACCACAAAGAAATAAAAGATAAATAATATTATAATATAGTGAATGATATGATTATTTCTCTTATATCTAATGTTTTCTAAAAATTTATAGGAAATTACAAAGAAAAACTCCAACTTAAATGTTTCAAGTTTAGAGGTATTGTAAATTTTTCTATGAAATTTCTCAACAAGAAAAATAGAGAATACAAAAATGATTCAAAAGAAACTATTTGGTATAATAATTATTGAAAAACTTATATGGAGGATACTAAATCCACTAAAAGTAAGAAAAATATTACCAACAATTATAAAAGAAGTATGTTTCGAGAAATATTTTAATATGACTCTACTCAAAAAAGATCATGAAAAGATAAAAATTTAAAGAATTTGAGAACACTGTTTTTTAATGTTTAAATAAAGTAAGATACACAAAACAATGAAGAAAAAGAATGTGTGAAAATAAATAAGGAATATTAGTTGAGATCATAACTCTAGGCATGTCTTGAGAAAAACACCAAAATCAAGTGTGAGCCCATTATTTTAAAGAATGAAAGTGAAAAGAAGAATGAATGAAGAGAATATTTCATTAAAATTGAAGATAAATATATTGAGAAGATTAAGATAATCAATTTAAAATTTTGAATAATAAGATAAGGTGATGAAATATATTGATGAAAAACTTACTCCTACTGAAATAGATATGTATAAGATTCAATAATTAAATCTAGAGGCTAAAATTATTTTTGAAGAAAATGAAATAGAATTTAAACAAATATTTAGATCTAAAGGCTTAAACATATAAAATAGTTTAAATAAGTAATCCTAAAAATTATGTGAAATTTTCACATACTAAACATTAATTGTTTTCTAATTTTACTGACCATAAGGGTGTTAGAAATAATGTTGGGAAATCTTGGGTTTAGAAAGGATGTGAGAAACACATCACATCAATCAGGGTTAAAAATAACATCTGGAAGAATATTTCCCCACTCTAAGGAAAATAAAATGCAAAAATATCTTTTGCACCTCAACAATGTCTTTACAAGTAAATATATATATATATTAATGAGTTTTAGTAGATATATTTAGTGTTGTGGAAAATATGTGTGCAAGGAATATAATTTTTTTACAACATTTCTATCCCTAAAAATATATATAAACTAAGGGATATAAATAGTTGAAGAAAAAACTATAACATTCTATAGTAGAAAGAATAAAGAAAACTAAAGCCATCAGAAGATAAAATGAAATCATGGAAAATCCATTTCACTGTTTGGAGGAGGTTTTTGAAAAGTTTGACCAAATAGGTCACTATGATAAAGAATTTATAATGACTCTTCCTGAACAATTTTCTTATATTGGATATGAAATGGATGTTCGGAAAAAGAAAATTTAAGGTGGGGATTTTTATTTTTAATTTCATTTAAAAGATATAAAAAATAATAATTAAAGGATACTTGATAGTGGTTTTCCATCACATATGATAGGTGATATTAAAATCATAAAAATCAATCAAAATAATTTCGGACTATTTACCTTAAAAAAATGTTTTTCTTAAAAAATTATAGGAACATGCACATCTAATATTAATACATAGAAACTATAGTCAAATGAGGTTTTTTTGTTGATGGTCTTAAGAACAACATTCTAACTGTTAGAAAAATTTGTAATTATTGTAGGTTAGATATATTCATGAAATATTCTTTAATCATCTTATGTTCAAAAGAGAGAAAATAAGTTTCTAAGTGAGAAAGAACTAGAAACAATCTATTCTAGATTAGATATTGTTACAATTCATGTTACATAAGTGTTGAGTATGAGAAAAAGATATGGAACTAAATACTTGGTCATCCAAGATAGAACAGTATGAGCACACTCTCTAAGTAATATTTTTTTAGAGGATAACCAAAAATAAAAAAGAAATAATATGGTGTTTGTACAACTTGTTTGAAATTAACAATGGTTAGTAACATACATTGAAAAGTATAAATTCAATCAACTGAACATTTTGAGCTTATACAATCTAATCTTTATTGGCTGATGAGATATCAATCAAAGAAATATTATTTTTATGTTATTAATTTCATTGATGATCTCACCTGACTAGATAATATATTTTTCGTGAAACATAAATTAGAGGCCAAAAATATGATAAAAATTTTCAGAATGGATGTTGATAGAGAGTAGGGTGTATATATATGGAAGCTAGAGAAAGATAATGGAAAGGAGTAGATAAGTAAATATCTAAACACATATATTAATAAATATTTAATAAAACATCAATAAAATTATCCATACATTCCTAAAAAATAGAGTTTTAGAGAGGAAAAAAGGATTTTAGTTAAAAATGGAAGAATCATTCTCACCTAATATGAATTTTTAAAGTACTTATAAAGAGAATTACTAAGTAAACTTTTGCATGCTCAAAATAGATACTTACATAGATAAAAATTAAAAATGACCCCCTATGATATATAGTATAAGAAGATTATATAGTGAAACAATTTAAAGTTTCTTTAGAGTCCTTTCTTAATATAGATCCAAAATATAGGTTTTGGAATGTTTGATGAAATAGTAGAAGAATTAATTTTCATGGGATATTTATCTGAGAAAAGAAGCTGATAGATTTAAAATAAATTACTAAAGAAGTTGGATAACTAAAAAATTGTTTAATATGATAAGGAATATGTCATAGAAGATAGAATTAAGACTTCTAAAGAATATAATTATAATAAAGATGATTTTGAGCCTTATCTTGAAAATGCTTATTTAGGATGGTCTAGTGATGAAGAAAGTACTATTATAAGAATGTTTCTATGGTTCCAACCATTATAAAATTAGGTTTAACATGATAGCATTATCCAAAATCAATTTGTTTCAGTTCAGAAAAGATAAAAATTGAGATTTTTGAATCATACATCGCTTATCTCATAAGTATAATCGAACTCTGTTTCAAAATAATTTCAATATAAAGAGTGGTAAAATTCGATGAATTAAGATTTATATCAAATTAAGAAAAACACCACATGGGATCTTGTTCCATGACCAACGTGAAATAATGTTATAGCTAAAAAATGGGTATTTAGAAATAACCTCAATGAACATGGAGAAATTTTATGAAACAAATATCGACTACTTTACTAAGGTTTCTCACTAGTGGAATGTGTTGATTTTAAAGAAACAATTTCCCTTATTATGAGACATAAAACAATAATAATATTCTTGGCAATCACTACACATAATAATTAAAAATTCAACAATATGGATGGTAAGTCATCTATCATAAATGGAAATATTAAAGAAGAATTTTATATTGAGATGTATAGGGGGTTTATACTTGATAAATATGGAACCATGGTGTGTATGATGAAGAAATATTTGTACCTATTGAATCATGCCACTAATTCTAGGTATTAAAAACATAATATTTTTCTAATAAAGTTGAAATTGTCTAAATAAAAATTTGATAGAAACTTGTATGTTTAGGATATGAGGATAGGTACCCCTATTTTCATAGTTTATGTTGATGATATAATTTTTATAGGAGACAGCGGTAAAACTTGTGAATAATTTTCTGAGCAAATAAAGAATAATATTGAGGTATCAATTCATGGATAGTTTAATTTTGTTCAGGGTTTAAAAGTTTAACAAAATGTATGATACATATTTCTCTCTCAATAAATATATTGCAATGAGTCATAATAGAATTTTGTCATGTAAGATTTAAAATAAGATCTTATACCTATATATATTTTTATGAAGTTGATTAAAGACGAAGATAATAAATGTGTGAATTATAAATAATTCTGAATGTTTATAGGAAGGTTACTCTATATTTAAGTTTTCATGACTTGACATTGTATATGATTTTACTTTGTGTGTAAGATATCAAAGTGATCTAATGTAATCACACATTCTTGTAGTTAAAAGAATACTCATGTATGTTAAAGAAACATCAAATTAAGACGTAATTTATATATAAAATAATTAATTAGGTGACCTTTATTGGGTATTATGATATTTATTACCTTGGAGGCATTAATAATAGAAGGGATAGAATGAAATATTTAGGGAATTTGATCTTATCATGTCCATAATTGTTTCCACCAAGGGAAATAATACCTTTAAAAACATTACTTTATCTAACATCATGGTTTCAGGATACTCTCAATAAGAAAGGTTGTGGTTTGGTAAAGTTTTGAGAAACGATTTTTTGATAATGTTGACAATCGTTTCCAAAAAAATAAAATGGGGAGATTAAATATCCATTGGGTTATTTTTAATATGATTTTTCTATTTTTTTATCATCATTGTGGTCATAAATGTTCTTATATTTTAGGTATGAATGAGTTGAAGGATTTTTGTAAGAAACATTCTTTAAAGATTTAATAAATCTTTTATAATAATTTAAATGATGCTATATTGATCTTAAAGTTCCATACATCATGAAAATATTCATGATATAAGATGAGTTTATATGAGTTTATAAAAAGGGTGTAATGTTTTTTTCAAAAAAATATTTCATTGTTATTTTATGATTATTGAGTTCTGATATGGTTAAGTTTCATATTATGATTCCATAGGATAGTGTAAATGAAAATGTAATGGTTCTACAATGTAGATTCATATGAAGTTATTAGACTTATATTGTTTTCAAAATTGGAGCAACATATAATATCAATTTCAAATTATAAATCCATAAAAGATGATCGTGTTTGAAGACTATCTGATAATGATACCTAAGATAGAGTTTTACAGGAAAGAGTTGATGTCATTCTGGGAGAAAGAATGTTCATTACTTTATTAGATAATTTTTTTAAAAAGTTCACTGTATATAAAAGTGAAAAATTGATTGGATATAGAGGTATGGTGATCAATGGAGTTCAAATAGACAGATATTTAAAATCATCTTCAATTTTTTTTCAATGTAGTAATAGTGGAGAAATCATAGAATTCTACTGGAAAGACAATGAATAAAATTCAAGATACATAATGAAAGTTTATGGATATCCCTAAAAGATGAGATTTTTTCAATCTCTCAGACATAAAAGAATGAAATACATCATACAGAGAGATTTTTTGATCAATGAGGCCATCAATGTGAGATTTTATAAAAAATTAGTTAGTTCAAAGATCCATCTCATGGAGGAGCATCATAGATATAAATAAAATTTCATCAGATAAAAGATTCAATGAAGATATACCTGGCTAATTATTATGATCTAAGAATTTTATGATGCTTGAGGGAACATAGAATTGTCTGAGGGAGATATATTGACTCATCAGATAGATATTTCTAGATAAACTTATTTGAAGTTCATCATTTAGCGAAAGCTTGTGAAGAGCACCAGATAGTGAAATCCTGAATATATAAAATTGTTTTAGTTGAGAAATATAGACTAGATAGTTTAGAGAAGAACATAGCATGCACCCAAAATAGGATTTATTTTATAATTCACAAGGGAGATGAATAATGCACAAAATATAGAAGTTCTTAATAAATTCATTGAAAAAATATTAAAAAGATAGATTTTTGAAAAACATTACAAAACATTATAAATCTCTTAACAATGATAATGTTGAGTACTTTTTTCATTGTTCATAAATCTAATATATTTTTCAGGATATTTAAAGAAAGGATGAGTTTTAAAGAAGTTTGAAAAACTGAGTTGTTTTTAAGAATCTTTAAGAAAGTTATTGAAGGATTGAGAGGCATCCAGTGATGTTGAAATGGGTTAGAAATTCAAAATCTGAATTTTGGGAGCCTGTTTCTTCTCTTATAAGTGAACCGATATAAAGGGTTAAGTTAATTTATGAAAATATATAATCCATGTGTGATAGAGAGATATATTTATGATGATTTCATTAGAGGATAAGTGTGAGTTTCCAGCCTATGAAAATTTTGGTTGAGGAAATGGCACCAGAGAAAGGTGTACATTAAGGAACTAGATAGAGGTGTGCATAGGCACAATAGATAAAGGTAGTGCATTTTGAGGCACGCTAGATATATTCATATGAGATGAAGGTTCAAGCACATCAGATGAATTTATAATGGATGAAGAGTGTATTAGATGTAGAAGTTATGGACAAACTTTCCATGAGCTATTTTCCAAGTCACTTATTTTTTTGTGTCTTAAAACATATGAAAAGGTTGTAACTTAAGGGAGTAAATATAATTACCTTTTGAGAAATATAAGGAGACTAATAGGAGTTGGATGGATTTAATTCTCTTTATATCAAAGTCAAATTATTAGTATTGATAAGAGTGAAAACCATAATGAGGTATTCACCCACTGTAACATCCCATATTTAAAAATTATACATTTTTTATGGCGTACATGATACACCATATCATGTTTAAAAAGATAAATAAATATTATTATTTAAATTTTACCTTTAAAACCTATCCATAATAATTTTGGTAATGAAATTTATTAAATAAATAATTAAAATATTTTTGACACATGTTTATATAATGATTCATTGGTTAGAAAATTAATTATAAATGAAAATAAAAACCAACTCAAAATAAGGGATGTGTTTTTATTTAAATGTGAATAATTGCATGTATTAAAATAATAAAATCACTCTTATTATATTTTATTAATAAAATAGAAATTAAATATAATGTTGTTGGGAAAAAATACTTCAAGGAATCATTGAAGCATTTTTGAGGTGATTGTGTTTGTTGATAAAGTGAACATCTGAGTTGTGATTGTTGACAAAGTTAAAAAATGACATAAAAATTTGTTGACAAAGAGGATTTCATGATAGAATGTCGAGTTCAAGAGCTGAGGTCAATGATCCATGTTTGATTCAAGAACTTAGACAAAAGGAATGGATGATCTGGAGGCGGTACAAAAGAACAGATACACGGTGGCACCGTTTTCCAGTGTTTGCCAAATTTTAGGGCCTGGAAATCGACAAATGAAGAAAAGTGTTTTTGGCAAGGGGGACTTGCGCGCCGAGGACTTGGAGTATAGAAAACTTGTGTGCCATATGTTTTTCAAGATTAGAAGATCCAAATATGGCTAAGGAAACAGGTTCGCGCAAGTTTGGGAGTTGGTCGTGCAAGTGTCTAAAAGGATATAAGACTTGCGCGCCGAGACTGGGTCGCGCAGGTGACTTGCGCGTCGTCGCGTAGGGTGGTCAATATGCCTATAAATACTGGACCACCCCTCTTCATTCAACAACTGGAGTTCAAAACTTTGAGAAATCAGAGCTCCCGTCGCGCAGGTGTGGTGGTCGTACAAGTGGTGTGTGTGGTCGCGCAGGTGGGACGTGCGTGCCAGGGTGATAGTTGCGCGCCAGTGTTTGAAGTTGCGCGCCAGTGTGGAGTTGCGCGCCAATATTGGATTGGTCGTAAAAGGAATATAGTCACGGAAGTTTGGAGTTGGGGAAGATTGTGTTGTGCAAGTGTCTGAGGTGGACTTGCGCGCCCGTTGTGAATTGTGCGCTGATACTTTCGCGCCGAGATTGACATGCGTGCCAAGTAAGGTTTATTTTCATTAGTGATTTTTGGGCTGCGTGGAAGCTGGAAGTTTGCCCGATACCTTCGGTGAAAAGAGATATTCATCTATGGGTGAAAGTTATACTTCAACAGAGCATCTACATAAAGAGGAAGATGCATTGTTTTATGCAAATGAAGAGACCTACAGGTCTATAAACTGTGAGTGAATCCTTTCCGAAGCAGTGACCAAAGGAAGAGGAATAAGGTGATCCTCTCCACTAGAAGTGAGCCAAAGAGACAGAAACAGGGAGTGACCCTTGGGAAAGCAGTGAGCTGACCCTAAACTTGAAAAGGCAGTGAGCCTGGGCTTAGGAGTGATCTATCCCAAACCCTGTAATCCACAGCTAGTGAAGATTAGTGGAATTTGGTACGACCGAAAACTTGTCGGTGTATGCTCCTTGGACGTAGCCCTTTGCGGTGAACCAAGTAAAATTAGTGTGTCTTGTGCATACGTTACTTTCTATTTACTTTGTGAAACAGGAAATAGAGAGAAGAGTGTTTCGCTTAACAGCTAAACAATATCATAACGGGCGTTAATTTTAAATTAGTCATACCCGGATTCACCCCCCCCCCTCTCAGGGTGTTCAGCCTTGTGGACCTAACAATTGGTATCAGAGGGAAAGGATGAAAGTTGTTCTTCTCTCAATGGAGGTCACTAATCATAAAGGGATTCCGATATTCGATAGATGTAATTTTTAGATATAGAAGAATCTAATGCAACACTATATCCAATCATTGGGAATGGATGTGTTTTCAGCAGCTATGCTTGGTATCACAGCTGATATTAATAGTGGTGCATTATCAGAAGCCGAACATAGATAATTGGATGCTGATTCCAAAGCAGTCAATGCCTAAGGGGGAGCCCTTTCCAATCCCATCTATACAAAAGTGATGTCATGTAAAACGTCACATGCCATGTGTGAAACGATTTTGAATATATATGAATGGGATAAAAAGGTGAGAGAGGAAAAGATGCAAGTGTTGTGGAACAAGTATGAAGATTTGAGAATGAACCCGAATGAGTCTGTTGATGCATTCTTTGACAGGGTAAATGTTGTGGTAGAAGACATGCAGGGTCTTGGAGAAGATATCAAAGATATAAAAATTCTGAAGCGCATATTGAGAAAACATCCACCTCAGTTCAATCCGAAAGTTTCTATCTTGTAAGATAAAGACCCAAAAGAACTGACATTGGATAACCTTCACAGCACACTTGTTGCATATGAAATGAGAAACGATGATAAAGAGACTATGGAAAAGGGGAAATCCAAAGAGGTGGCATTCAAGGCCATGAAATAGCTCACCATTGAAGATTCTAATGAAGAAGAAGAGACAGATGAGGTAATGTCATTCCTTTCTTCAAATCTGCAAAGAGGAAGAGGAAAGTTTAAAGGTAAACTTCTACTAGCATGCTTTTGATGTGGAAAGGTTTGTCATCTTGCGGCAAGATGCCCCAATAAGTTTCAAGATGATGATGATGATGAAGTTGAAATTCCCAAGAAGAAGACTTCAGTATTTATGAAAGGTAAGAAGCAATTCAAGAGAAATTTCTTCAAGAAAAAGAATCTTTTTTCACAAGAATTTGAAAGTTCAGATGAGACTGAGGATGAAGAAGTTGAGGAAATAGAAAATTGCAGAGATCATGGGGTAAATGCCTTGGAGGAAACTGTTGGTAGTTCTCAGAAAAAGGAAGAAGCTGACACTGAAGAAGAAGAATAAATTGAAGGGAGAGTTGATATAGAAGCCGAATTGGAAGCAGCTCTTGAGGAGATAGACGTTTGGAGAGCCAAAATGAAGAAATACAATAATGTGGTTCGTGATGCAAAACTCTATATGCAAAAACAGAATGAAGAAAAGTCTGATCTGTTAGAAGAAATTGAAAGACTAAAATCCTCAACAATAGAGAGCTCAGAAAATATTGTTGAGTATAAGCTTAAAAATGAGGAACAAAAAAAGGAAATTGATTTTTTGACTAACACAGGAAAGGAGCAAGTTTGACGTATTAAAGAGCATGAAGAAGAAGTGGTTAGTCTGCAACAAAAAATTAAGGATCAAGAAAAACTCTTGACCCTCAATGTGATATCAAAAAAGAAGTTCATTCAGAAGAAAGAGAAGATAAAAGCGGAACCTAGTAGTTCAGCAGGAAAGAAGCAGCAATTGAGCTCAGTTGTTAAGGCTGATTCAGGGTTTGATCATAATGAAAAATCTGTGGCAATTGAAATCAGACTGCAAGAACCTGTCCCGAGATTGAAGATTGATTTGGGCACAAAGAAAAATCAGAATATTCAGAGATCCCAAGTGGAAACTCGGTGTGCTGAAGTGTCACGAAGAAATGCACCATATATCAGGTGTTATTGTTGTGGGAAGATGGGACATTCACAGTATATGTGTTCCATAGCCAAGAGATATCAAAGGGAACATGAACTATGGTGGCAGCCAAACATGGAACGGTTTTCCAGAACATATTTGGAAGGACACTGTTTTTGGTGCGGAGGATTTGGGAACATGGCTAGGTATTGTACTCCAACCATTCAGAGAAATGTGGTAAAGCAGAATCAAAATGTTCGAAAGCTACAGATCAATAAATCGACAGGTGATTTAAAAATACAGAATAGATTTGCGGCTTTTCAAGATGAGGTTGGTCCATCATACTCTGAGAAAGAACAGAATTCTCAATCCATGCCGAGTGTGAAAGAAAAAGTATGGACCAAGAAGAAGAAAAATGAGAAGGCTGTGGTAGCGGAGATTTCCCTTAAAGCATCAGATCGATCTGGTGTATGGATTCTTGATTGTGGTTGCACATCCCACATGACGGGTAATAAGGATCTTATTATAGGCATAAAATATGACAAAGAAGGAGTTGTCAAATTTGGAAATGATGAAGGCCTGAATATTTTTGGCTCAGGGAAGGCCAAGTTTGGGGAAAAGAAATGAGACGTGCTGATGTCTTGGTAGTAAAGGGTCTTAGTCATAACTTACTCAGTTTCAGTCAACTATGTGACTCTGGGCACTCTATCTGATTTACCAAAAAGATGTGTGTTTTGAAAGGAAAAGGTGGAAAATTCATTCTATAGGGAAAAAGGACAAAAGGGAATCTCTACCTTGTAAGTAGAGAAGAAGATACATGCCTCTTATCCAGAAAGGAAGAAAACCAGTTGTGGCATAAGCGACTTGGTCATCTATGCAAACCATCTATGGAAGATCTGGTAAAGTGTGATGCTGCTAGAGACCTTCCCAAACTATCATGTGATTGCACTCATACATGTGATGCTTGCCAACAAGGGAAGATCATCAGAAAGACATACAGGAAAAAGGAACAGAAATCAACTAGAGTGCTCGAATTGGTGCATCCTGATGTATGTGGAACTATCACACCACGAGCTAGAAATGGGCAACAGTACTATGTACTTTTCATTGATGATTATAGCTGAATGGACTGGGTATTCATCATTACCCATAAGACAGTGGTATTCAGCTGCATAAGGCAGTATAGGAGGGAATCAGAAAAGATGCTTGGCCAGAAAATTCAGAAGTTCTGTACTGATAATGGTACAGAATTCACAAACATTCAAGTGGAAGAATATCTCAAGAAACAGGGGATAAGGCATCAAGTTTCATCAGTGAGAACTCCACAACAGAATGGAGTGGTTGAAAGGAGAAATCAGATCATCAATAACATGTCCAGAACAATGCTAATTCATAAGGACCTACCAGAGAAATTTTGGAAGGAAGCAGCTTTGACATCAGTCTATGTTTTGAACATGTCTCTATTGTGTCTGAAGCAAGGAAATACTCTGTATGAACTATGGTACGGAAAGAATCCAACGCTGAAATACTTTAGAATCTTTGGAAGTAAGTGTTTTATTCTCAACAAAGAAAATCATATGAAGTTTGAGGCACAAGGTGATGAGGGGATATTCCTTGACTACTCAGGGAAAATCAAAGCATATAAATGCTTCAACAAGAGGCTGGGAAAAATTGTTGAGAGAAATGATGTCACTATAGTCGAAAATGAACAGAATACTCAGAGTCCTAGTGAACAGTTTCTGGATGAAAGTGATGATGAGGTAAGCAACACAGGGGGAGCAGAAGTGGCAGAGGCTGACTCAGAAGAAGATACTTATGATGAACAAGAAAGTGTCAAGTCTGTGTCTACAAGGAAGCCAAAGAGTCGAGCTGAAATTGATAGGAAGAATATCATTAGTGATCAGATTGCACCAATTCAGACTCAAAGAATGAAGTCATTACACCAAACATCGTTTTTATCTCAGGTAGAGCCAAAATGTTTTTCCGATGCGGCTGAAGATGAAAACTGGGTTCAGGCTATGAATGAAGAACATGATCAAATCGAGAAGAACCAGACATGGGAGATTATTTCGAGGCCAGCAGACAAGAATGTCATCGGAACTAAATGGTTCTATTGCAAAAAGATGAATGAAGACGGAACTGTGATTCGAAACAAAGCATAGCTAGTGTGAAAGGGATACTCCCAGATAGAGGAAATCGATGTAGATGAGACATTTTCACCGGTTGCAAGGCTGGAGACAATCAGATTATTTTTTGCCATAGTAGTGCAAAGAAAGTTCAATGTGTGCCAGATGGATGTCAAATCCGCATTCTTGAATGGGGTTCTGGAAGAAGAGGTGTACATTGAGCAGCCAGATGGTTTTCTCATTCATGAGGATGAGAACAATGTTTTCAGGCTGAAGAAGGCGTTGTATGGGCTGAAACAAGCACCAAGGGCATGGTACTCAAGACTTGATCAGTACTTAAAGAATCTTGGTTTTCAGCATGGGGGATTTGATTATAATCTTTATTTTAGCAATGAAAGTAATCAAAGGATGATGGTGTTGGTTTATGTCGATGACATTATATTTGGCGGATCAAATGAAGCTCAGTGCAAGCAATTTTCTGAATTCATGAAAAATGAGTTTTAAATGTTAATGATTGGAAATCTAACATTTTTCCTTGGCTTACAGGTGACACAAGGAAGTAATGGATCTTTCATTTCTCAATCCAAATATGCCAAAGAGGTTTTGAGAAGGTTTGGAATGGATAATTCCAAGGAGATGAAGACTCCTATTGCTACCCGGATGAAATTATCAAAAGATGAAGATGGAAAGGCAGTTAATATCATAGAATACAGGCAAATTATTGGATGTTTGTTGTACTTGACTGAAACAAGGCCTCATATTATTTTCGCCACAGTCCAAGCAATGAGATATCAGAGTAATCCCAAGAAAGGTCACATGATCACAAGGAAAATAATATTTCGGTATATCAAGGGCACAGTGGACATTGGCTTGACATATAACAATAAATCTCAGATAGAGTTATTAGGATATACTGATGCAGACGGGCTGGTTCAGCAGATGATAGAAAATCAATGTAAGGTGGTGCATTCTATCTTGGTGGATTGTGTATTTCTTGGCTCAGCAAGAAGCAAGATTGCATTTCGTTGACCACCACAGAAGCTGAATATATTGTGGCCACTCAAGCGTGCACACAGTTATTATGGATGAAGCATCAGCTTGAAGATATGGGAGTTGAAGTAAAGTCTCTGATCGGAATCCAGTGTGATAAATCAAGTGCTATAGATCTTAGAAAAAATCATGTCCATCACTCAATGACAAAGAACATTGAGATAAAGTATCATTTTATCAAGGAGAAGGTTGAGCAGGGAATCGTGAAGTTGGAGTATGTGCCTACAGAGCTCCAGGTTGCAGAAATTCTAACAAAGGCCTTACCCAAGGAAGCTTTTTAGAGGCATCGACTGGCTCTGGGAGTTCAGTCGATTCCCCATACTTGAAATAGTGTGGATGTGGAACACCCCCTCTCCCCGAGTTATGATGTGTTTTTCCCTAATATGTTGATATATGTTCTCTACTATGTTACAGACTACAAAGGAGTATCCTTTGGGTTCGTTGACAAAGGGGGAGAAAATAGTGATTGTTCAAGGGGGATTGAATATGGAGATTTTATAAATCATGAATGATATGGGGAGAAGCTGACAGGTGGAGTAGCCAGATAGGGGGAGTTGAAGCTAGTTGAATGTTCTTAGCCAGAACATATATTGGACAATACAAGAAATAGGGATAAAGAGGTTTTAAAGCTGACAAGGGATGAAGCTGTGAACAGAAAGGGGGAGCGTATTAAATATGACGATGCTAGAAGTGATCGATCAAAGAATAGATATCACGACAGCTGCAGATCATGATAAAAGCATAAGAGTAATGTTGGAGAGTGGTAAAAATATTTCCAAACAAAAATTGGTCTTCCAAAAATTCCTTCAACATTTGTTATCAGTTTAGTACAGATTGGTATCAGTTTTTTGTCAACAGTGGATGTCAGAAATGAAGTGATTCATTGATGAACTTTTGATTTACTCTTGTTTCTCACGCCGAGAATTGCTCATGTGGGCTTAGAGTACGTGTTCAGTAAATCCTTTATCGCTATCAGAATCGAAAAAGGGGAATGGTGGCTGAAGAATCAACGATGTATCTTTTTATGGAAGAGTTTTCAACAAACACCAAGGGGGAGATTGTTGGGAAAAAATCCCTCAAGGAATCATTGAACCATTTTTGAGGTGATTGTGTTTGTTGACAAACTGAACATATGAGTTGTGATTATTAACAAAGCAAAACAATGACATACAAATTTTTTGACAAAGAGGATTTCATGATGGAATGTAGAGTTCAAGAGCTGAGGTCAACGATCCATGTTTGATTCAAGAACATAGACAAAAGGAATGGATGATCTGGAGGTGGTACAAAAGAACAGATACAAGGTGGCGCCGTTTTCTAGTGTTTGCCAAATTTTTGGGCCTGAAAATCATCAAATGAAGAAAAGTGTTTTTGGAAAAGGGGACTTGTGCGCCGAGGACTTAGAGTATAGAAAACTTGAGCACCATATGTTTTTTATGATCAGAAGTTCAAAATATGGCTAAAGAAATAGGTTCGTGCAAGTTTGGGAGTTGGTCGCACATGTGTCTAAAAGGACAGAAGACTTGCACGCCAAGACTGGGTCGTGCATGTGACTTGCGCGCCATCACACAGGGTGGTCAATATGCTAATAAATACTGGACAACCCCTCTTCATTCAACAAACAAAGTTCAACACTTTGAGAAATCAGAGCTCCCGTCACGCAGGTGTGGTGGTCACGCAAGTGGTGTGTGTGGTCACGCAGGTGGGACTTGCGCGCCAGGGTGATAGTTGTGTGCCAGTGTTTGAATCTGAGCGCCAGTGTGGAGTTGTGCACCAATATTGGATTTGGTGTAAAAGGAAGAGAGCGCGCAAGTTCGGAGTAAGGGAAGATTGTGTTGTGCAAGTGTCTGAGGTGTACTTGCACGCCCGTTGTGACTTGCGCGCCGATACTTGCGTGCCAAGATTGACTTGCGCACCAAGTAAGGTTTATTTCCATCAGTGATTTTCAGGATGCGTGGAAGTTGGAAGTATTCCTGATACCTTCGGTGCAAAAAGATATTCATCTACGGGTGAAAGTTGTACTTCAACAGAGCATCTACATAAAGAGGAAGATGCATTCTTTCATGAAAATGAAGAGACCTACAGGTCTATAAACTGTGAGTGGATCCTTTCCGAAGCAATGAGCAAAGGAAGAGGAAGAAGGTGATCCTCTCCACCGGCAGTGAGCCAAAGAGAGAGAAACATGGAGTGACCCTTGGTAAAGTAGTGAGCTGACCCTAAACTCGTAAAGGCAGTGAGCCTGGGCTTAGGAGTGATCTAGCTCGAACCCTATAATCCACTGCTAGTGAAGATTAGTGGATTTTGGTACGATCGACAACTTTTTGGCGTATGCTCCTTGGATGCAACCCTTTACGGTGAACTAAGAAAAATTGTTGTGTCTTGTTCATACGTTACTATCTATTTACTTTGTGCAATAGGAAAGAGAAAAGAGTGTTTCTCTTTACAGCTAAACAAGATCATAACGGGCGTTAATGTTAAATTAGTCATACCCTGATTCCCCCCCCCCCCCTCTCAGGGTATTCAGCCTTGTGGACCTAACAATTGGTATCAGAGGGAAAGGTTGAAAGTTGTTCTTCTCTCAGTGTAGGTCACTAATCATAAAAGGGATTTCGATCTTCGACGGATGTAATTTTCAGATATGGAAGAATCGAATGCAACACTATTTCTGATCTTTGGGAATGGATGTGTTTTCAGCAGCTATGCGTGGTATCACAGCTGATATTAATAGTAGTGCATTATCAGAAGCCGAACATAGAGAATTGGATGCTGATTCCAAAGTGATCAATGACTTAGGGGGATCCCTTTCCAGTCCCATATATACAAAAGTTATGTCTTGTAAAATGTCACATGCCGTGTGGGAAAAGCTTTTGAATATATATGAAGGGGATACAAAGGTGAGAGAGGAAAAGCTGCATGTGTTGTGGAACAAGTATGAAGATCTGAGAATGAACCTGAATGAGTCTGTCGATGCATTCTTTGACAGGGTAAATGTTGTGGTAGAAGACATGCGGGGTCTTGGAGAAGTTATCGAAGATATAAAAATTGTGAAGTGCATATTGAGAAAACTTCCACCTCGGTTCAATACAAAAGTTTCCGTCTTGGAAGATAAAGACCCAAAATAACTGACATTGGATAACCTTCACAACAATATTGTTGCGTATGAAATGAGAAACGATGATAACAAGACTGTGGAAAAGGGGAAATCCAAAGAGGTGGCAGTCAAGGCCATGAAAAATCTCACCATTGAATATTCTAATGAAGAAGAAGAGATAGACAAGGTAATGTCATTCCTTTCTTCAAATCTGCAAAGAGGAAGAGGAAATTTTAAAGGTAAACTTCCACTAGCATTCTTTTGATGTGGAAAGGTTGGTCATCTTGCGGAAAGATGCCCTAAGAAGTTTCAAGATGATGATTATGATGAAGTTGAAATTCCCAAGAAGAAGACTTCAACATTTGTGAAAGGGAAGAAGAAATTCAAGAGAAATTTATTGATGAAAAAGAATCTTCTTTCACAAGAATTTGAATGTTCAGATGAGACTGATGATGAAGAAGTTGAGGAAATAGAAAATTGCAGAGATTGTGGGGTAAATGCCTTGGTGGTGATTGTTGTTAGTTCTCAAAAAAGGATGAACCTGACGCTGAAGAAGAAGAAGAAATTGAAGGGAGAGTTGATATGGAAGCCGAATTGAAAACATCTCTTGAGGAGATAGACGTTTGGAGAGCCAAAATGAAGAAATCCAATAAAGTGGTTCGTGATGCCAAACTTTATATGCAACAACAGAATGAAGAAAATTATAAGCTGTTAGAAGAAATTGAAAGACTAAAATCCTCAAAACCCGAGAGCTTAGAAAGTATTGTTGAGTATAAGCATAAAATTGAGGAACAAAAGAAGGAAATTGATTGTTTGACTAACACAGGAAAGGAGCAGGTCAGACGTATCAAAGAGCTTAAAGAAGAAGTGGTCAGTCTGCGACAAAAAATTAAGGATCAATACAAAACTCTTGACCCTGAATGTGATATCAAAAAAGTAGGCCATTCAGAAGAAAGAGAAGATGAAAGCGGAGCCTAGTAGTTCAGCAGGGAAGAAGCAGCAATTGAGCTCAGTTGTTAAGGCTGGTTCGGGGCTTGATCATAAAGAAAAATCTGTGGCAATTGAAATCAGACCGCAAGCACCCGTCCCAAGATTGAAGATTGATTTGGGCACAAAGCAAAACCAGAATATTCAGAGATCCCAAGTGGAAACTCGATGTGCTGAAGTGTCACGAAGAAATGCACCATATATCAGGTGTTATTGTTGTGGGAAGATGGGAAATTCACAGTATGAGTGTTCCATAGCCAAGAGATATCAAAGGGAACAAGAACAGTGGTGGAAGCCAAACAGAGAATGGTTTTCCAGAACATATTTTGAAGGACACTATTTTTGATGTGGAGGATTTGGGAACATGGCTAGGTATTGTACTTCATCCATTCAGAGAAATGTGCCAATGAAGAATCAAAACGTTTTCAAGCTACAGATCAATAAACAGACAGGTGAGTTAAAAATGAAGAATAGATTTGCGGCTTTGCAATATGAGGTTAGTCCATCATACTATGAGAAAGAACATAAGTCTCAATCCATACCGAGTGTGAAAGAAAAAGTATGGACAAATCAGAAGAAAAATGAGAAGTTCGTGGTAGCGTAGATTTCCCTTAAAGCATTAGATCGATCTGGTGTGTGGATCCTTGATAGTGGTTGCACATCCCACATGACGGGTAATAAGGATCTTGTTACAGGCATAAAATATGACAAAGAAGGAGTTGTCAAATTTGGAAATGATGAAGGCCTAAAGATTTTTTGCTTAGGGAAGGCCAATTATGGGGGCAAAGAAATGAGACGTGCTGATGTCTTGGTAGTAGAGGATCTTAGTCATAACTTACTCAGTGTCAATCAACTATGTGACTCTGGAAACTCTATCCAATTTACCAAGAAGATGTGTGTTGTGAAAGGAAAATATGGAGTAGTCATTATACAGGTAAAAATGATAAAAGGGAATCTATACCTTGTAAGTGAAGAAGAAGATATGTGCCTCCTATCCAGAGGGGAAGAAAACTAGTTGTGGCATAAGCAACTTGGTTATCTATTCCAACCATATATGGAAGATCTGGTAAATTGTGATGCTGCTAGAGACCTTCCCAAACTATCACGTGATCGCACTTATACGTGTGATGCTTTCCAACAAGAGAAAAACATCAGAAAGACATACATGCCAAAGGAACATAAATCAACTAGAGTGCTTCAATTGGTTCATGCTGATGTATGTGGACCTATCTCACCATGAGCTATAAATGGGAAACAGTACTATGTCTTTTTCATTGATTATTATAGCTGAATGGCCTGGGTATTCATCATTACCCATAAGACAGAGGTATCCAGCTGCATAAGGTAGTACAGGAGGGGATCAGAAAAGATTCTTGGGCAGAAAATTCAGATGTTCTGTACTGATAATGGTACAGAATTCACAAACAGTCAAGTGGAAGAATATCTCGAGAAACACGGGATAGGGCATGAAGTTTCATCAATGATTAATCCCCAGCAGAATGGAGTGGTTGAAAGGAGAAATCAAATCATCAACAACATGGCCAGAACAATGCTTATTGATACGGACCTACCAGAGAAATTTCGGAAGGAAGCAGTTTTGACATCGGTCTATGTTTCAAACAGGTCTCTATTGTGTCCGAAGCAAGGAAAGACTCTGTATGAACTGTGGTACGGAAAGAAGCCTACATTGAAATACTTTCATATCTTTGGAAGTAAGTGTTTCATTCCCAACAAAGAAAATCATAGGAAGTTTGAGGCATGAGGAGATGAGGGGATATTCCTTGGCTACTCAGGGAAAAGCAAATCATATAAATGCTTCAACAAGAGGTTGGGAAAAATTGTTGAGAGCAATGATGTCACTATAGTCGAAAATGAACAGAATACTCAGCGACCTAGTGAACAGTTTCTGGATGAAAGTGATGATGAGGTAGGAAACACAGGGGGAGCATAAGTAGCAGAGGCTGACTCAGAAGAAGATAATGATGATGAACAAGAAAGTTTCAAGTCGGTGTCTGCATGGAATCCAAAGAGGTTTTGAAGCTAGTTGAATGTGATTACCCCGAACTTATCTTGTACAATACAAGAAATAGGGCTAAAGAGGTTTTGAAGCTGACAAGGGATGAAGCTGTGAACAGAAAGGGGGAGCATATTAAATCTGATGATGCTAGAGGTGATCGATCAAAGAATAGATATCACGACAGCTGCAGATCATGATAAAAGCAGAAGAGTAATTTTGGAGAGTGGAAAAAATATTTCCAAACAAAAATTGGTCTTCCAAAAAGTCCTTCAATAATTGGTATCAATTTAGTACAAATTGGTATCAGTTTGGCGTCAACAGTGGATGTCAGAGATGAAGTGATTCATTGATGAACTTTTTATTTACTCTTGTTTCTCACGCCGATAATTGCTCATGTGGGATTAGAGTATGTTTTGAGTAAATCCTTGATCGCTATCAGAATCGAAAAAGGCGAGTGGTGGCTGAAGAATCAACGATGTATCTTTTTATAGAAGAGTTGTCAACAAACCCAAAGGGGGAGATTGTTGGGAAAAAATCCCTCAACGAATCATTTAAGTAGTTTTGAGGTGATTGTGTTTGTTGACAAAGTGAACATCTAAGTTGTGATTGTTGACAAAGCAAAACAATGACATACAAATTTGTTGACAAAGAGGATTTCAAGATGGAATGTCGAGTTCAAGAGATGAGGTCAACGATCCATGTTTGATTCAAGAATGTCGACAAATGGAATGGATGATCTGGAGGCGGTACAAAAGAACATATACAAGGTGGCGCCGTTTTCCAGTGTTTTCCAAATTTTTGGGCCTGAAAATCGAAAAATGAAGAAAAGTGTTTTTGGAAAAGGGGACTTGTGCGCCGAGGACTTGGATTATAGAAAAATTGTGCGCCATATGTTTTTCAAGATCAGAAGATCAAAATATGGCTAAGGAAATAGGTTCACGCAAGTTTGGGAGTTGGTCACACAAGTGTCTAAAAGGACAGAAGACTTGTGTGTCGAGACATGGTTGCGCAGGTGACTTGCGCTCCGTCGCGCAGGGTGGTCAATATGCCTATAAATACTAGACTACACCTCTTCATTCAACAACTAGAGTTCAACACTTTGAGAAATCAGAGCTCCCGTCGTGCAGGTGTGGTGGTCGTGCAAGTGGTGTGTGTGGTTGGGCAGGTGGGACATGCACGCCAGGGTGATAGTTGCGTGCCAGTGTTTGAAGCTGCGCGCCAGTGTGGAGTTGCACTCCAATATTGGATCGGGCGTAAAAGGAGGAGAGTCGTGCAAGTTTGGAGTTGGGGAAGATTGTGTCGCGCAAGTTTCTGAGGTGGACTTGCGCGCCCATTGATACTTGTGTGCCGATACTTGCGCGCCGAGATTGACTTGCGCGCCAAGTAAGGATTATTTCCATCAGTCATTTTTGGGCTACGTGGAAGCCAGAATTTTGCCCGATACCCTCAGTGCAAAGAGATATTCATCTATGGGTGAAAGTTGTACTTCAACAGAGCATCTACATAAAGAGGAAGATGCATTCTTTCATGCAAATGAAGAGACCTACAGGTCTATAAACTGTGAGTGGATCATTTCCGAAGCAGTGATCAAAGGAAGAGGAATAAGTTGATCCTCTCCAATAGCAGTGAGACAAAGAGAGAGAAACATAGAGTGACCCTTGGGAAAGCAGTGAGCTGACCCTAAACTTGTAAAGGTAGTGAGCCTGGGCTTAGGAGTGATCTAGCCCAAACCCTGTAATCCACATCTAGTGAAGATTAGTGGAATTTGGTACGACCGACTACTTGTCGGCGTATGCTCCTTGGATGTAGCCCTTTGCGGTGAGCCAAGTAAAATTATTGTGTCTGGTGCATACGTTACTTTATATTTTCTTTGTGCAATAGGAAATAGAGAGAAGAGTGTTTCTCTTAACAGCTAAACAAGATCATAACGAGCATTAATTTTAAATTAGTCATACCCTGATTCACCCCCCCCCCCCCTCTCAGGTTATTCAGCCTTATAGACCTAACAAATGTTTAAAATTCATCAAATGTGTCTTATAGCCATGATATAAGATCAAATTCAATTTTATAAATAGAAGGAGTAGTTATCAAAAAAGGAATTTTTCCCCTTTTTGATGGAGAATCCATTTTAAATATATTTCATTCGATTTTATAAATAATATTTGAAAAATAAAAATAATTATTTCGAATCGGGACAAAAAAAATTACATTAGATAAATTTTTGTTATTTTCTAATAAATTGTTTAATTGATTAGTGAATGTAATGGCCCAGACCCACTTGGTCCATTACATTTCCAAAACACGACTCTACTGTGATGGTGGCACCGTGAGGGTGGCACCGTGAAGGTGGCAAAGTGAAGGTGTCTACGGTGATGGTGGCACCGTGATGGTGGCACCGTGAGGGTGGAACCGTGATAGTGGCACCGTAAGGGGTGACACGGTGTCGGTGGCACTATGATGGGGGCATCGTGACCTCACCGAGCGGACTTCGTTCTTTCCCATTTCCTGACTTTTCCTCTCCCGCAACATATCTTTTGACATATAGATGATTTATTGCCCCCTTTCAAAGCCATTTAATGACCATAAATAATATCTAAAATCCCCTATAAGTCGGGAAACCCTTAACTTACCAAAACGTGTGGTTTTTCCCTCGGTGTCATGCCCTTCCCCATACCTTCCAGACCTGCCCATGTTACGTGTTTCCTTTTTGTTAAAGAAAATTGTTTAACGAATATCCAACATGACCACCTCTCCAAGGAGAATTGTCAAATTTCAATTAATTCCATTGTGTGTATCCACCCAACCGCGTGGTGAAACCATGATCTAACTTTATATCTGTTCAAAATTCCATATCTCGTAACAACAGGATCTCATCTTTATATCACACTAGAAATTATTTCTTCTTCCTCTTGGATAGTCTCATTTTCTTCTTTGTGTGTTTGGAGTTCCCCTTCCTGAGGAAAGTGGTGCACTTGTTCTGGAGCCTTTCTTTTCACCCTTGGAGACCCCGATGTTCCTCCCATGCAAGTCACGCATCCCCAGTTCTTGGCGCGTGGATAAGAACTTCGATCCTTGATCAACCAAGTAGGGATTTTCCTTTGTCTCTCCTTATTGTGTATCATATGGGGTGGGTACGCCACTATTTCTGTGGGATTGGATGAAACCAATCCTTAACAAAGATAATAAACAGACTGTTAAAGAATGATGGGGTGAGTTTGAAAATTCTACTATACTCTTTTATTATTTCTATATGTTGTGAACTGTATGGGCTTATAATCACTGTAAATCATGGTCTTTGGTGGTCTTTCCTTGCACACTAATGAACCATTGTCTTTTTTGATTATTTAATGATTGTAACATGGAAATTGTTTAACCACCTAAACATGGTTAGTTAAATGGATACCCAGTGAACATCAATCATTGTGTTGTCACCCCTGTTAACCAATAGAAAGCAGAACCTAATGAATGATTTGCTTGATCTAGGAAGTTTCATTACTCTTTTTTGTTAGTATGTGTGTTGTTCTGTTTGATGCTTATGGGTTGATGTGTATAGTGATGGGATCCTCTGTTATAGCATGGTTGTTGGTTGTGAATCTAATGTTCTATGGGGCTGTATCTCGAGGCTTGGTTTGGTTCCAGTACTTTGAGGGATCTCACGGTTCCCTTTGTTGTTGTGACTTTAAAAGAGAACTGGGTGTGAATGCTTAAATTTATGTTTGGGTGTTTCTCTTTCTCTGGCTTTTGGTTATGCCTGTTACATGCCCAGTAGTGCAGAATTTACTTAAATGGTATCACTTGAACATGAAAACAAGAATGGCCTCAATGGGGGGAAACACTTTCTAGGATGAGTGGTGACATGGTCATGGGTTCAGTGTTTCTTGTGAATGAAAAGTAACGAGAATGTTTGTTCTTAAGTTGGTTTTGGAACTCCTATGTTGGGATGATTTCTTGTTATATATATTATATAATTATAGTTCTTATGTTTATTATTAGCGCCCCACCCATGTTGAGCACCTAGTGTCGAACACCCCCGTTTCATAGGGGAGGGTGTTTTTCCAAACATTCCTATGAGTGACTGGTTATTAGCTCCTTTTCTGCTCACTTTCCCAAATAGCCCAAGACTCATCGGGCAGGTTGTGATGGCCTGAGGTCCATTATAACCCAAGATTCTTTGGGTATGGTAGTTGTGGTGGTTACCCAGTTGTGTATGGGAAGGTTGTTTCCCATGTGTATTTGTAATGAGGCCCAGGAGTCTTTGGACATGGCCGAAGTTGTTCTGGACCAGGTGTTTGCGGGCGTGGTTACGCGTGGTTGTTTTCGCCTAGGTTTTTGCATGCGAGATTTGTGGTTATATCCCAGGTGTGTGCGGGCGGGGTGTGGTGGTGGGACTGTAGTGAGAATGGCGGTAGAGGTTGGTTGTGTAGTATGTCTTCAATAACTAGTGGGGAAGTGGCACTGGGTACCCAAACATCGATGTGTTATTACTATTATATTTCTTGACTTGCGTTATTTGGGGAGCATCCCATAGTGAGGCTTGGGTGGGAGGTTTTCCTTCCTAGGTGTTTCGGTTATTTCTTTTCTCACGGGGCATTAGAATGCCTCCCCACTTGTTCACGACAGCTTTTGGTTTTCCCTACTGAGTATACTCGTATGCTCACCCTATGTATATAAAACTATTTTTGGGTTTCCAAGGGGAATTCAGGGATCGTGCATGGTCGTACTAGTTCAGACGTTGGGATAGTTGTTGTTGTTGGTTTTCTTTCTTTTGGTACTTCTTTTTGGGGTTTTCTTTTAATTTTGAATCATTTACTTTTGGAACATGAATATGATAATGGTTTGTTTTGGCTTTACCTGTACTGCCACTTTTGGTGTTGTTGGGATTTACTATCTTATCTCTCGATCCTGTTAAATAAAAAGGGTAATTCTTTCCATCTTGTGTGTGATTCTATACCCATCGTGATAGTCTCCACTCCAAGACCTATTGAAGGCGGGTCTCGGGGGTCATCATCTCTCCTTTAACTTGAAGAAGGGTCTGGCAACTGGTTGTCCCTTCTCTTATCTTGGTGAAGGTTGGTCATGACATAATGGTATCAAAGGAGGAGGTTGAGAGATAATATGGAGTTTGGAGTTAGACACAGTGAGGATTTCATGGGATGGTAGGGAAACAATGTTGGGAAATCTTACATCATGAAATAGGCTAGGGAAGACTGGATAGGACATGAGATTTTAGGCTCCCCCTGTGATCCGATGCAAGGACTCTAGGCCTACCAAATGACCAAGTGAGGCTACAATGATTTGAGGGTAGAGACCCTACAAAAGTTACATACACCATAATTACTTGTGTTCTTGTGTTTCATGGGTATTTTAGGGATTGAAAATGAATAAGAATTCTAAGAAAATTTAAAATAAATCTGTTGCACTACTCAAGCTTATGCATTCCTTGTTTACCTTGCAGCTATGGCACCCGGACGATTACCAAAGGTACTATGGGAAATCAAGGGCCTAGAGGTTTATTTGGATGATCGAAAGAGGGCTGACCGAGAGGAGGAGGACAATCAGTGGCAGAGGACACTTCGTGCCTTTCAGCGGCAGACCCTCGGGAAGTACAAAGGTATCATCTCAGACATGGAGACAAAGAGTTGCCTAGAGTTGATGGTGATAGATTTCAGCTTATAATGGGCTCCAACGAAATATTGGGTTCCTCTGGATGTAAGCTAGATGTGGTGAGCAATGCATCAGTAGTGGATTCTTTATCTTGGGGAGAAGAGGGAGGCTGAGGTGACATGGACTGACTTTGAAAGGGAGTTCTGGGAGGAATTCCTCTCTTCCACAATGAAGGCTGAGAAAAGGCAGGTACTACTCTCCCTCCAGCAGGGGGTATATTAGTGAGAGAGTTGGGGATCATGTTCAAGGATCTCCTTCGCTTTTCTCTGGACCACTTTCCAAATGGGAAGTCTCGGGTGAGATGTTTGAAGGAGGCACTTCGAGCTTCGCTTTAGTATTTGGTTTCTCCCTTCACCTTACCGACATACTTAGAGGTCCAGAAGAAGGCTGAAGTGGTGGAGAGGATGCACACACTGGGATGTATATCACGAGTGGGAATCCATTTGGGCTCGTCGAAGGGTAAGGTCGTCAGTAGTAGGCCTCCAGTATCAGGGCCCTCTAGGTTTCGACCAGTATGGAGTAGGCCCTAGTTGTTCAAGTTCCAATCTCTCAGTCCTCGCCCTTTTCTTTCGGGCCCAGGATAGAGATGCTTCATCTGTGGCATCCATAGGCACCTTTGGAATCAGTTCCCGGACCAAGTACAGTACCATGGGGGTGGGTCAGTGCAGCAACTGCCCCAACCGCAGAAGTTTCCAGCTAGCCCCTTTCAGCAGCATCAGTAGGGAAATCGATCTCCCACTCCTCCAAGGGAAGACATCGCATAAGGAGGCTGACCTCAGGGTGCTCCTCAGAGGCCTCGACTAGGTTGCGGTCGGGGAGGCAGCCGACAGCCGAGGGGAAGGGGAGCTGGGCATGGGCAGTTACACGCCGCGGAGGCAGCAGCTCCAGTAGGGCCGGAAGTCAAATGAGGTACGATCAAATTGTTTAGTACTCTTGTTTATTCCTTGTTTGATACAGGAGCTTTGCACTCTTTTGTTGTGCCCAGTATGGCCCGTGCTCTGGGTCTAGTTGCTGAGAGACTTCTGGTGCCCTTGGTGTTGAGTACACCAGTCGGAGGTCAGACCGACTTGTTTTATGTTTGTTGAGGGTGTAGACTGATGATAGGGCCACCTCAGTCAATCAGAGATCTTATACTATTACAGATACATCCATAGGATGTCATCCTAGGCATTGGCCGGTTGTTCTCTGTATGTGCCATTATTGACTACTTCTGAGGAAGGATCTTGTTTTCAGACTTGGGCGGTTGACTTGTGACTTTCATCGGTGAGCGGGGCTATCAGGAAGGTAACCGGCGTGTAGAGCCCCTTGTTTCTTTGTTAGCGGAACTATTAGTGGAGTCGGCAGATGTAGAAATGGTAGAAGTCCTACGGATCATCAGTGAGTTTATGAACGTCTTCCCTGAAGAAGTGGCAACTCTACCTCCTCGATGTGATGTTGAGTTCTGGATAGACTTGCAACCTGGTGCTCGTCCGATTTCAATGGCTCCCTATCGGATGATGCCCTATGAGTTGTGGGAGTTGCAGATTCAGATTGGTGATCTGATAAAGAGAGGTTTTGTTTGACCATGTGTATCACCATGGGGTGCGCCAGTATTTTTCGCAAAGAAGGTAGATGGTGGTCTCAGGCTATGCATTGACTATTGGAAACTGAATCAGGTAACGATCAAAAACCGTTACCCTCTCCCGAGAATAGACGACCATTTCGACCAGTTAAAAGGGGCAGTGTGGTTCACCAAGATTGACCTGCGGTCAGGATATCACCAGCTGAGGTTGAATGAGGGTGACATCTCAATGACCGCTTTGAGGTGCAGATATGGGATCTTTGAGTTTTTGGTCATGTCGTTCAATGTTACGAATGCTCCTGTTGAGTTCTTGGGGATCATGAACTCCATCTTCTGAGAATATCTGGACCAGTTAGTGGTCGTGTTTATTGACGAAATCCTGATCTAGTCAAGGTCAGAGGAAGATCATGTTGAGCACCTAAGAATGATTTTAGAGGTCCTTCGACAGCACCAACTTTATGGGAAATTGTCCATGTGCAACTTCTGGACTGGAGAAGTGCACTTCCTTGGGAACATGGTGTCTGAGCAGAGAATAGCGGTGGACCCATCGAAGGTCGAGGTGGTTGTATCTTTGGAAGCACCAAATAACTTGGCATAGGTTCTTAGTTTCCTTGGACTGGAAGGTTATTACTGTAGTTTCATACCAAACTTCTCCCAAGTTTCATTACCTTTTACAGCTTTGACCAAGAAGGACAAGTCTTTCGTATGTGATATGCAGTGTGAGGTAGCCTTTAGCTATCTAAATGATAAGTTGGTAAGTGCCCTACTGCTGAGGTTGCCATAAGAAGGGGTGGTGTATAAGGTGTTCTGTGAAGCTTCAGGACAAGGCCTCAGGTGTGTGCAGATGCAACAACAAGGGGTGATCTCTTATGGGTCTAGACAGTTATGTCCACATGATCTTAATTATGCTACCCACGATCGGGATCTAGCGGTGGTCATGTTCGCACTAAATTTTTTGCGGCATTACCTCATCGGGGAGTGCTTTGTAGTCTTCACAGATCACAAAAGCCTAAAGTATATCCTCTCTTAGCGGGACCTGAACTTACGGTAGCGAAGGTGGATGGAGTTCCTTCAGGACTACACCTTAGAGATTTCCTACTCCTCATGAAAAGGGAATGTGGTGGCTGATTCCATGTGCTGGAAGTCACTGAAGGATGTTGTTCGAGAGTCAGCAGATGCTTGGAAGGCGATGGAGGAGTTGGTTTCCCGACACCTGGATGCAAGGGAGGATGGTGGTAGAAGTTGTCTGTTTCAGATGACAATGCAATCCTCTCTCCGACAGTAGGTGGAGCAGTCTTAGTGGGGATACATAGAGAGTGAAGTAATGTGTGACCAGGTTAACCATGGTGATGCTCCAGAAGGGTTGAAGGAGGATGGTCAGAATCAGATGCTTTTTAGAGAGAATTAGTTTGTTCCGGAGATGATGTGTGAGAGATATCTTGGTGAGTTCCACAACTCACCCCTAGTACTACACTCGGGAGCTTCCAAAATGTACCAGGGATTGAGAGGTCAGTTATGGTGGCCCAGAGTGAAGTGGGCGGTGGCAGTGTTCAAAGAAAAGTGCCTCGTGTGTCAGCAGTTGAAGAATGAACACCGCATACCAGGGGGTTTGTTGCATCATTTAGACGTCCACAAGTGGAAGTGGGATGACTTATCAATGGATCTCATCACGGTACTACTTGGAGTTCAAGGGGGTTATGATGTTATTTGGGTAGTGGTGGACCAAATGACGAAACCAGCCCACTTATTGGCAATCAAGGATTCAAGTATGGTGGATTCCCTAGCACAGTTGTAGAGACCCGAAGCTTAACGTACATAGATATTACATTACTTTTGCGAAATACTTAGTACATAACAAATCACACACACAAGGACCGTAATAGTTTAGTGTCTTTGGAAACTCGGAATATAATCTTCTAATCGTGGTGGATGATCTTCAACATATCCCATAAACATCTTTTTTTTATACCTGAAACCTTTCTTTATATCCTGGGGAAAAGAAAACATAAAAAAAAGGGTGAGCTCAAATTCTCAGTAAGGGTAAATAAAAGAAATATCAATCACATCGTATACACAAGCACATAACTTTTGGAAATCTTAACCTGCAAAAGAGATCATAATTTCATAACATGGGATAAATCATGGCAGTGAAATGTAATCACAATAATCATAACCTAAAACATTAAACTTTGTGGAATACACACATAATCATAGAAAATCATTTCCTGTTAGTCAAGACTCATTGCCAAGACTATCTTAGTGGACAAAGTCCCTTTCTGAACCGAGTAACCCTCATTCCAGTCCTGTTTCACTGAACCGGTATAACCTACCGTTCCATCCATGTCTATCTCATGAGATATAAAATCTTTACCCAATGCATTGGAGGGAGATATAGGTCCCACCCATCTCATAATGATACCATCCTTATGTGTGCCACAAAATCATAAATCATACATCATTGCATAACCCATGTAATACAAATGGGAATCTTAAACATCATGACATCATAAAACAATTCATACAAGATAAAGGAATTCATAAAAAAAATTCCATCACAACATGATCAAATCAATGTAATAATAGGGATAAAAACAGAACCCTTTATTATCTTAGATGGAAAATAATTTTGATACAACACTTGAACTCTATTCTTGAGGAAAATATCCTTTCTTCTTCAAAAACACTTTTCCTTTCTTAAAATGTCATAAAATTATAAACTAAAAGAAGTTGATTAAAAATAAACATGAAAAATTGTAAAGTAATCTTCTTGGAAATAATGTTTTAAAAATCCATTCATGCCGTATAAGTTAAAAAACATTCTTCGTACTTTTGTCGGAAAAGTCAAAAAGTACCTCGTACGAAAAACGACAAAAGACCCCTTTCATATCTTTTACAAAAAACTCACCGAAGGCTAAAATTGGATATAAACTATTGTAGAAGGATATAAATATTACATATTGTAGAAACATTGATGTGGATGATAAAATACACCCCAGTAAAATACCAAAGTATAAACAATCTCGGATAAAAATGAGATTGTGATATTTCCCTTACCTTAGGTCCGATTTGCTTCGTATGTGTCCGAACCTCCTGTATAATTATTTAAATAATGTCATTGACTTATTACAGAATCATATTCATTGTTATGATATCATATATGGTTCACTTATGACTTTATATTACCTGTTCTTTTGTAAATTCCATGTTAAATAAGCATTTTGGGTAAAATCGTTTCATTTATCGTAGGTGTTTTGACTTGTTGTTCTTGACATTATTATTACTTATATCACAATTTACTTACTTCCAGAATATAAAATATGATTTATATATATATTCAGTATATATATATATATATATATATATATAATAGATAGATAAATGAAATGAAAAACACCGTTCATGGAGACGGTAGTCCGTACGTACGCATGAACGTTGTTTTCCTTTCCTTATTGTCTTGAATGGATGTAAGTAGATGACATACATATATATATACATAAATCCAGTAGCTTTATAATGTCATATATTTCATTATTATTTCTTATATATACTTTATAATGATTCTTAAATGGTTAACATGGAGAATGAATCTCATCGTGTCGTGGAGACGGTAGTCCGTATGTACGCACGAGCGATGATATCGTTCCCATGGTCGTGTAATTGTGTTGATGTGTATGTATACTATTTCAATATCAATATAAATTTATAATAATTATATATAGTTACTCATTACACCATTATACCCATCCAATTAATGTGGTGGCAGAAAATAGATTACACCACGGCGTGGAGACGGTATTCCGTACGTACGCGCGCGCTGTGATTTCCTTTTTCCGTAGGGTGGATAGAAGGTTAATTAGAGTTGTTTCATATTTATAATAACATATCAGTATATAATAAATACTTATGTTATTACTTTATCATTAAACAACTAAAGAAGAATAAGTTGAAGAAGAAAGAAATTGAAAAAGATCGGTAATGGATATTACCTCTTTTTGACGCGCCTTTTCTTAGCCTCCACTTAAATAACTAAGGATGGTCTTTGAAGAAGACCAGGACCTCTAGGATGATACTAGGGAAGTGGAGAAGAGATTTTGGCAGGGGTTGGCCGAGCTTGAAGGCTCAAAGTTGTGTGAGTAAGAGAGGGAGGAGGTGCCCTTTTATAAGGGAGGAGCGGGGCACCTTAGCAATATCTCAAAATATTATTTTATATTAAAGTCAAAATCAGTTTATAATGGTTCCAAAGGGTCTTATTTCGAGGCTAAAGTGGGGATGGGTCGAAATCCTATCAACCAATAGGATTTAGACAAGTTTAGGTTATTATTTTAACCTTATCAATTAGATTTAACTCTAAGTTAAATAATTTAACTTTTATCGTGTCTTTTTGTTTTCTTACACTATATGGTTAATACACTTACTATAACATGCCAAACGAACCCCAAATTGTTTATTATTAATATATATATCCTTATCTAAGTCATTTGGCCAAACCTTATATTTTAGGAATAAAATAACAATTAATAATATAATATTTGATTTAAAAACTATTTTGTGTCAATTTTGACACTATTTGTTATATGATTTTTGTGAAAGTCATAACAGAATTATATGTTCAAAGAAAGTTGATTAAATCAAAACTAATATATCATAGTAACCTATAAAATTAGTGGAATTCATAAAATGTCTTAAATTACATTTATTTGGGTATTTATAATATCAATTATGTCAATATTTCATTAATAAGATAATTACGGCATCATCTTTGTGTCATAAATAAATTAACTTATTTGATGTCTAAAAATTACAAATAAAATACCATTATGTAGAAATTATTTTTAGATTTTTAATGAATTTTTACAATCGAATTTATCTTATGTATAACCCTATATTAAAAATGTTTTAGTAAATAAACTTTGATTTTAACTCTTTTAACTCTTCTTTGTATCAAATAATAATAAATGTCCTAATCTAATCCAAGTGGGCCTAAATGATAATATTTTACACTTAAGGTTGTTTTTGGTCGAGATACACTTGTCCAATAGAATTAGGACATGTGTTGGGGTAATATTAATATCATTTTTACCCTTAATTACCCTATTTACTTTAAACCGTGGTAAATAAAAGTAAAAAGTTACTATTCACCAAAAATTATTTTCATCTCATTGAACCACATTTTACTTACTGACATCAGCCGTGTCTCTCGGATTTTTGAAATTCCAATCACAGAACCGGTAAAATTAGGATTTATGAAAAAATTAGTTTTTTTAAATACCACTTAGTAGTTTCACTATTCATCAAAAATTGAAGTTTTTCAGAAAAATGCCAAAATTTCACCCTAAGCTATAATTGATATTCCGAATTCAAAAATGATGTCTATTTTACAAAATTCCCAACATATAAGTTGCATTAATTAATTTTATAACTAATTTCTGCTATCACAACAAATAGTGTGTTTTTAAGAGATAATAACTATCAATAGATTAACACCTGTTTATGTCTGGTGTAAATGTGAAATTATATCCAATGACCAACATTGTATTGAATTGTAAAAATGTATTCTAAATATACTTTAAAACCACTAAAATTAATAATTTATCACTATTAATTATTTCAATTAAAAAAGTTGTTTTTAATTAAAATTTAGCAATTTTCACTATTCATCAGAAAATGAATATTATCCGAAAAGTACCAAAATTTCACCTTAGGCTAAATTCGATACTCCGAATCCAAAAATGAAGTCCATTTTGAAAAATAAGATTTAAAAAATTTGAAAAAGTGGTTATTACTATTCATAATGGCTAGTTTTAATAATATTTTAATAGCATATCGTTGTTTAGTGAAACTCGGTATTGCCTATTACACACGCTATCGAGGAAGGTTGCGATTGCGTGTAATGCAAGGAAAGTCAAGGATGCATGTTGTGCAAGCTCCTTTTGGTGTAGCGTACAACACAAAACATTAATAAAATTAAAAATAATATTTTTCATAAAATCTCGGGCTGTTACATTATACCCCCCTCAAAATGAATTTCGCCCTCAAAATTCGTCGGGGTTATAAATGGTTTACTATTCGAAAGTTTCTTTAATATAAACCCACATTGTAAAAAGGAATACCAAAACTTGGCTTTAAAAACTAAAGTATGAAATGTAATGATTACCCAAATAAACTAATCACTGGGTTTCCACATAGGTGAAAATATGGATATGGAAGAGAAATCTAACCATCATGTTCTGATGGAGAGTGGTAGAGAACATGGCTATGGAAAAGCCAGTAATCAAAAAGCCATAAATTTGTGACTATCTAAGGTACCATCTGATTAATCAGATATAAGAGCACTAGGACAACATTTTTTGGTTTTCAAGATCGTTTCCCTAAAGTTGAAGATTTTGAATTAGAATAAATACTTACTTTATTTTGGTACAATCTCACTGTTGTTTGTGCCTTGAACAATTTCCACTTAATCTCTTAAATAAATGAAGTTGAATTTGTTATTCGTGAAGTTTTAGCAGATCATGTGATAGAATGACGGGTCATTCCATCTGTCTCAAACAAAATGTTAGCAAAAGTTATTAAATATACATAAGTCATTCTATAGTGAGATTAATCATATATGGTTCCTAAAATGGAATTATACTTCATATATCATACTGCTTAATATAATAAAACTAGTTTCTACTAAACAGGGACTTCCTGTAGGCCAGTGGTAGGCGATAAAGGCCAGTCGCAATTCGATTGTGGGTTCGATTTCCACAGCCTTGTCCGACGTGATGGGCTGTCGCCCGTCCTGCAGGTTGTCCTTTTTCTAAAACTATATTACTATAACATCCCATCAATAATATCGAAAAAAACTTTTATCCTTAAACAATACTAACTTATGTCCAACATAATCCATTCCAATCTTTAGGCTTATCCATAATACTACAGTCCACTCTCATAACATAGTGAAAACGATTAACAGAGATTTAATATCATCGTTGATCCCCATATATCATAAGATATATTTTGTTGGTCACATTCCAAACATTCAAAGTCCTTAATCATGTATTCTATTGAATACCCATTGGACCTTAGTGAAAACATGAATGCAGTTAAAAGTTAACACTTTCCACATACCAAAATCCTCAAAATTCTATATACTGAAACCATGATATCACTTCGTCCTTATATCAATCATGAGCTCATGAATACTGTTAAACATTTCATTTTCTCATTTTCCCTTCATTATGCACATAATATCTCAATCCCTTTTAATACCACATTAGACCAATAGATAAATATTCTAATGCTCCATGATACAATATTATTTTGGAATCCCATTACATAAACACCTAATCATTCCACCACATCGTTGTCATATTCAACATCGCCAATAATGATCGCATGTGACTTCCCTTTGTCCTTTTCCTTCAGTGGTTGCTCATGTTGATCATCACTAACCCTTGGATTAGGGCATTTATTAGCATAATGCCCCATTTCCTTGCACTTGAAGCATTGAAGTTTTGGTGGTGCGTTCTCTTCAGTGTTTGCTTTATTCACAACATTAGAAACACTTTTTCCATTACTTCGACACTCAACTACTCGATGACCATCTTTTCCACACTTAAAGAATTTTCTAGTCCCTTTAAGACAATCTCCACCATGCTTCTTTCCACACTTTGTGCATAAAGAAAAATTCATCTTCTTTTCACCATTATTCTGAGATTTCTCCTTGAACTCCATCTTTCGTTTCTTGTCAAAACCATGAGATGGATATGTAACACCGACTTCCTTTTCTACTTTGATAGTACAACGCACAATTTCTTCATAGCTACTAAAGTATCTTATAGTTAATGCCCTTCGAAGACTTGGTTTTAAGCCACTGAAAAATCGATCAACTTTACTTTCAGGTTGGATGATAATTCCAGATGCATACCTTGCAAGTCTTGTAAAATTTGCTTCGTATATACCAACAGATTCATCATCCTTCTGCTTCAGCTCAAGAAAATCCTTTTCCATCTTTGTTCGAAGAATACGAGGGATGTACTTACTGAAAAACAAGTTCTTAAACTCGTCCCATTCCATGGACTGAATTTCATCTCTTGGCCTCATATTCTTGATAAGATTCCACCATTGATCAGCTTCACCTTCCAAACGATATACTGCTAAGATGACTTTATCATGTTCAGAACATTGAAGAACTGAAAATATCTTTTCAGTAGTACTGATCCATTGTTCAGCAACAAGTGGATCAGAAGACCCACTGAAAGAAGGTGGACATTGCCTCATGAAAGACTCAATAGAATATTGTTCCCTTCTCTGCTCATTTAGAAGTCCAGAATGATTCATAGCTTGTGTAATTATAGCAATAAGATTTTTCACTCCATCTCCCATAACATTTGTTTGTTCATGAGGACAATCATTGCACTGTCCATTGCATTGATCAACACGGTTCCTTCGGGTTCCAACCATCATCTAAAACCCAAAAATAATAGTGTGAGAGGAAAAAATCATGCTAGGGAAAACAACATAATAAAGGGGGAGTACCTTCAATATCTAACATCTTAGGTTTAATTCTATGATCGTTAGCGTAATTCTAGTACTATAACCTATACATATACTTATCCTTAGGGACATCCCTAGACAAACCTTAGAAATATCTCTAGGGATCTCACTAACATTCTCGCATCCTTGTTTCCAAAGGTTGACTAAACCTTTCCTCTGATACCAACTGTAGAGACCCGAAGCTTAACATACATAGATATTACATTACTTTTGCGGAATACTTAGTACATAACAAATCACACACACAAGGACTGTAATAGTTTAGTGTCTTTGGAAACTCAGAATATAATCTTCTAATCGTGGTGGAAGATCTTCAACATCTCCCATAAAGATCTTTTTTTTATACCTAAAACCTTTCTTTATATCCTGGGGAAAAGAAAACATAAAAAAAAAGGTGAGCTCAAATGCTTAGTAAGGGTAAACAAAAGAAATATCAATCACATCGTATACACAAGCACATAACTTTTGGAAATCTTAACCTGCAAAAGAGATCATAATTTCATAACATGGGATAAATCATGGCAGTGAAATGTAATAACAATAATCATAACTTAAAACATTAAACTTTGTGTCATACACACATAATCATAGAAAATCATTTCTTGTTAGTCAAGACTCATTTCCAAGAATATCTTAGTGGACAAAGTCCCTTTCTGAACCGAGTAACCCTCGTTCCAGTCCTGTTTCACTGAACCGGTATAACCTACCATTCCAGCCATGTCTATCTCATGAGATATACAATCTTTACCCAATGCATTGGAGGGAGATATAGGTCCCACCCATCTCATAATTATACCATTCTTATGTGTGCCACAAAATCATAAATCATACATCATTGCATAACCCATGTAATACAAATGGGAATCTTAAACATCATGACATCATAAAACAATTCATACAAGATAAAGGAATTCATAAAAATAATTCCATCACAACATGATCAAATCAATGTAATAATAGGGATAAAAACAGAACCCTTTATTATCTTAGATGGAAAATAATTTTGATACAACACTTGAACTCCATTCTTGAGGAAAATATCCTTTCTTCTTCAAAAAAACTTTTCCTTTCTTAAAATGTCATAAAATTCTAAACTAAAAGAAGTTGATTAAAAATAAACTTGAAAACTTGTAAAGAAAGCTTCTTGGAAATAATGTTTTAAAAATCCATTCATGCCGTATAAGTTAAAAAACATTCTTCGTACTTTTGTCAGAAAAGTCAAAAAGTACCTCGTACGAAAAACGACAAAAGATTCCTTTCATATCTTTTACAAAAAACTCACCGAAGGGTAAAATTGGATATAAACTATTGTATAAGGATATAAATATTACATATTGAAGAAACATGGATGTGGATGATAAAATACACCCCAGTAAAAGACCAAAGTATAAACAATCTCGGATAAAAATGAGATTGTGATATTTCCCTTACCTTAGGTCTGATTTGCTTTGTATGTGTCCGAACCTCCTGTATAATGATTTAAATAATGTCATTGACTTATTAAATAATCATATTCATTGTTATGATATCATATATGGTTCACTTATGACTTTATATTACCCGTTCTTTTGTAAATTCCATGTTAAAGAAGCGTTTTGGGTAAAATCGTTTCATTTATCGTAGGTGTTTTGACTTGTTGTTCTTGACATTGTTATTACTTATATCACGATTTACTTACTTCCAGAATATAAAATATGATTTATATATATATTCAGTATATATATATATATAATAGATAGATAAATGAAATGAAAAACACCGTTCATGGAGACGGTAGTCCGTACGTACGCATGAACGCTGTTTTCCTTTCCTTATTGTTTTGAATGGAAGTAAGTAGATGAAATACATATATATATATACATAAATCCAGTAGATTTATAATTTCATATATTTCATTATTATTTCTTATATATACTTTATAATCATTCTTAAATGGTTAACATGGAGAATGAATCTCATCGCGTCGTGGAGACGGTAGTCCGTACGTACGCACGAGCGATGATATCGTTCCCATGGTCGCGTAATTGTGTTGAAGTGTATGTATACTATTTCAGTATCAATATAAATTTATAATAATCATATATAGTTACTCATTACACCATTATACTCATCCAATTAATGTGGTGGCGGAAAATAGATTACACTACGGCGTGGAGACAGTATTCCGTACGTACGCACGCGCGGTGATTTCCTTTTTCCGTAGGATGGATAGAAGGTTAATTAGAGTTGTTTCATATTTATAATAACATATCAGTATATCAGAAATACTTATGTTATTACTTTATCAGTAATCAACTAAAGAAGAAGAAGTTTAAGAAGAAAGAAATTGAAAAAGATCGGTAATGGATATTACCTCTTTTTGACGCGCCTTTTCTTAGCCTCCACTTAAAGAACTATTGATGGTCTTTGAAGAAGACCAGGACCTCTAGGATGATACTAGGGAAGTGGAGAAGAGATTTTGGCAGGGTTTGGCCGAGATTTAAGGCTCAAAGTTGTGTGAGGAAGAGAGGGAGGAGGTGCCCTTTTATAAGGGAGGAGAGGGGCACCTTAGGAATATCTCAAAATATTATTTTATATTAAAGTAAAAAATCGGTTTATAATGGTTCCAAAGGGTCTTATTTAGAGGATAAAATGGGGATGGGTCGAAATCATATCAACCAATAGGATTTAGACAAGTTTAGGTTATTATTTTAACCTTATCAATTAGATTTAACTCTAAGTTAAATAATTTAACTTTTACCGTGTCTTTTTGTTTTCTTACACTATATGGTTAATACACTTACTATAACATGTCAAAAGAACCCCAAATTGTTTATTATTAATATATATATCCTTATCTAAGTCATTTGGCCGAACCTTAGATTTTTAGGAATAAAATAACAATTAATAATATAATATTTGATTTAAAAACTATTTTGTGTCAATTTTGACACTATTTGATATATGATTTTTGTGAAAGTCATAACAGAATTATATGTTCGAACCAAGTTGATTAAATCAACACTAATATATCATAGTAACTTAGAAAATTAGTGTAATTCATAAAAAGTCTTAAATTACATTTATTTTGGTATTTATAATATCAATTATGTCAATATTTTATTAATAAGATAATTACTGCATCATCTTTGTGTCATAAATAAATTAACTTATTTGATGTCTAAAAATTACAAATAAAATAGCATTATGTAGAAAATAGTTTTAGATTTCTAATGAATATTTACAATTGAATTTATCTTATTTATAACCCTATATTAAAAATGTTTTAGTAAATAAACATTGATTTTAACTCTTTTAACTCTTCTTTGAATTAAATAATAATAAATGTCCTAATCTAATCCAAGTGGGACTAAATTATAATATTTTACACTTAAGGTTGTTTTTGGTCGAGATACACTTGTCCAATAGAATTAGGACATGTGTTGGGGCAATATTTATATCATTTTTACCCTTACTTACCCTATTTACTTTTAACCGTGGTAAATAAAAGTAAAAAGTTACTATTCACCAAAAATTATTTTCATCTCATTGAACCACATTTTACTTAATGACATAAACCGTGCCTCTTGGTTTTTTGAAATTCCAATCACAGAACCGGTAAAATTATGATTTATGAAAAAATTAGTTTTTTTAACTACCACTTAGTAGTTTCACTATTCATCAAAAATTGAAGTTTTTCAGAAAAATGCCAAAATTTCACCCTAAGCTATAATTGATATTCCAAATTCAAAAATGATGCCTATTTTACAAAATTCCCAACATATAAGTTTCATTAATTAATTTCATAACTAATTTCCGCTGTCATAACAAATAGCGTGTTTTTAAGAGATAATAACTATCAAAAGATTAACACCTGTTTATGTCTGATGTAAATGTGAAATTACATCCAATGACCCACATTGTATTGAATTGTAAAAATATATTCTAAATATACTTTAAAACCACTCAAATTAATAATTTATCACTATTAATTATTTCGATTTAAAAAGTTTATTTTAATTAAAATTTAGCAATTTTCACTATTCATCAGAAAATGAAAGTTATCCGAAAAGTACAAAAATTTCACCTTAGGCTAAATTCGATACTCCGAATACAAAAATGAAGTCCATTTTGAAAAATAAGATTTACAAAATTTCAAAAAGTGGTTATTACTATTCATAACGGCAAGTTTTAATAATATTTTAATAGCATATCGTTGTTTAGTGAAACTCGGTATTGCCTATTACACACGCTATCGAGGAAGGTTGTGATTGCGTGTAATGAAAGGAAAGTCAAGGATGCATGTTGTGCAAGCTCCTTTTGGTGTAGCGTACAACACAAAACATTAATAAAATTAAAAAGAATATTTTTCATAAAATCTCGGGCTGTTACATTCTACCCCCCTCAAAATGAATTTCGCCCTCGAAATTCGTCGGGGTTATAAATGGTTTACTATTCGAAAGTTTCTTTAATAGAAACCCACATCGTAAAAAGGAATACCAAAACTTGGCTTTAAAAACTAAAGTATGAAATGTAATGATTACCCAAATAAACTAATCACTGGATTTCCACATAGGTGAAAATATGGATATGGAAGAGAAATCTAACCATCATGTTCTGGTGGAGAGTGGTAGAGAACATGGCTATGGAAAAGCCAGTAATCACAAAGCCATAAATTTGTGACGATCTAAGGTACCATCTGATTAATCAGATATAAGAGCACTAGGAAAACATTTTTTGGTTTTCAAGATCGTTTCCCTAAAGTTGAAGATTTTGAATTAGAATAAATACTTACTTTATTTTGGTACAATCTCACTGTTGTTTGTGCCTTGAACAATTTCCACTTAATCTCTTAAATAAATGAAGTTGAATTTGTTATTTGTGAAGTGTTAGCAGATCATGTGATAGAATGACGGGTCATTCCATCTGTCTCAAACAAAAGGTTAGCAAAAGTTATTAAATGTACATAAGTCATTCTATAGTGAGATTAATCATATATGGTTCCTAAAATGGAATTATACTTCATATATCATACTGCTTAATATAATAAAACTAGTTTCTACTAAACAGGGACTTCCTGTAGGCCAGTGGTAGGCGATAAAGGCCAGTCGCAATTCGATTGTGGGTTCGATTTCCACAGCCTTGTCCGACGCGATGGGTTGTCGCCCGTCCTGCAAGTTGTCCTTTTTCTAAAACTATATTACTATAACATTCCATCAATAATATCGAAAAAAACTTTTATCCTTAAACAATACTAACTTATGTCCAATATAATCCATTCCAATCTTTAGGCTTATCCATAATACTACAGTCCACTCTCATAACATAGTGAAAACGATTACCAGAGATTTAATATCATCGTTGATCCCCATATATCATAAGATATATTTTGTTGGTCACATTCCAAACATTCAAAGTCCTTAATCATGTATTCTATTGAATACTCATTGAACCTTAGTGAAAACATGAATGCAGTTAAAAGGTAACACTTTCCACATACCAAAATCCTCAAAATTCTATATACTCAAACCATGATATCACTTCGTCCTTATATCAATCATGAGCTCATGAATACTGTTAAACTTTTCATTTTCTCATTTTCCCTTCATTATGCACATAATATCTCAATCCCTTTGAATACCACATTAGACCAATACATAAATATTCCAATGCTCCATGATACAATATTATTTTGGAATCCCATTACATAAACACTTAATCATTCCACCACATCGTTGTCATATTAAACATCGCCAATAATGATCGCATGTGACTTCCCTTTGTCCTTTGCCTTCAGTGGTTTCTCATGTTGATCATCACTAACCCTTGGATTAGGGAATTTATTAGCATAATGCCACATTTCTTTGCACTTGATGCATTGAAGTGTTGGTGGTGCGTTCTCTGCAGTGTTTTCTTTATTCACATCATTAGAAACCCTTTTTCCATTACTTCGACACTCAGCTGCTCGATGACCTTCTTTTCCACACTTAAAGCATTTTCTAGTCCCTTTAAGACAATCTCCACCATGCTTCTTTCCACACATTGTGCATAAGGAAAAATTCATCTTCTTTTCACCATTATTCTGAGATTTCTCCTTGAACTCCATCTTTCGTTTCTTGTCAAAACCATGAGATGGATATGTAACACCAACTTCCATTTCTACCTTGATAGCACAATGCACAATTTCTTCATAGCTACTAAAGTCTCTTATAGTTAATTCCCTTCGAAGACTTGGTTTTAAGCCACTGAAAAATTGATCAACTTTACTTTCAGGTTGGATGATAATGCCTGATGCATACCTTGCAAGTCTTGTAAAATTTGCTTCGTATATACCAACAGATTAATCATCCTTCTGCTTCAGCTCAAGAAAATCCTTTTCCATCTTTTTTTGAATAATTCAAGGGAAGTACTTACTGAAAAAAAAGTTCTTGAACTCGTCCAATTCCATGGACTCAATTTCATCTCTTGGCCTTATATTCTTGAAAAGATTCCACCATTGATCAGCTTCACCTTCCAAACGATATACTGCTAAGATGACTTTATCATGTTCAGAACATTGAAGAACTGAAAATATCTTTTTAGTAGTACTGATCCATTGTTCAGCAACAAGTGGATCAGAAGACCCACTGAAAGAAGGTGGACATTGCCTCATGAAAGACTCAATAGAATATTGTTCCCTTCTCTACTCATTTGGAAGTCCAGAATGATTCATAGCGTGTGTAAGTATAGCAATAAGATTTTGCACTCCATCTCCCATAACATTTGTTTGTTCAGGAGGACAATCATTGCATTGTCCATTGCATTGATCAACACGGTTCCTTCGGGTTCTAGCCATCGTCTAAAACCCAAAAAGAATAGTGTGAGAGGCAAAAATCATGCTAGGGAAAATAACATAATAAAGGGGGAGTACCGTCAATATCTAACATCTTAGGTTTAATTCTATGATCGTTAGCATAATTCTAGTACTATAACCTATATGTATACTTAACCTTAGAGACATCCCTAGACATACCTTAGAAATATCTCTAGGGATCTCACTAACATTCTCGCATCCTAGTTTCCAAAGGTTGACTAAACCTTTCCTCTGATGCCAACTGTAGAGACCCGAAGCTTAATGTACATAGATATTACATTACTTTTGCGGAATACTTAGTACATAACAAATCACACACACAAGGACCGTAATAGTTTAGTGTCTTTGGAAACATGGAATATAATCTTCTAATCATGGTGGAAGATCTTCAACATCTCCCATAATGATCTTTTTTTATACCTAAAACCTTTCTTTATATCCTAGGGAAAAGAAAACATAAAAAAAAAGGTGAGCTCAAATGCTCAGTAAGGGTAAACAAAAGAAATATCAATCACATCGTATACACAAGCACATAACTTTTGGAAATCTTAACCTGCAAAAGAGATCATAATTTCATAACATGGGATAAATCATGGCAGTGAAATGTAATCACAATAATCATAACTTAAAACATTAAACTTTGTGGCATACACACATAATCATAGAAAATAATTTCTTGTTAGTCAAGACTCATTTCCAGGACTATCTTAGTGGACAAAGTACCTTTCTGAACCGAGTAACCCTTGTTCCAGTCCTGTTTCACTGAACCGGTATAACCTACCGTTCCAGCCATGTCTATCTCATGAGATATAAAATCTTTACCCAATGCATTGGAGGGAGATATAGGTCCCACCCATCTCATAATGATACCATTCTTATGTGTGCCACAAAATCATAAATCATACATCATTGCATAACCCATGTAATACAAATGGGAATCTTAAACATCATGACATCATAAAACAATTCATACAAGATAAAGGAATTCATAAAAATAATTCCATCACAACATGATCAAATCAATGTAATAATAGGGATAAAAACATAACCCTTTATTATCCTATATAGAAAATAATTTTGATACAACACTTGAACTCCATTCTTGAGGAAAATATCCTTTCTTCTTCAAAAACACTTTTCCTTTCGAAAAATGTCATAAAATTATAAACTAAAAGAAGTTGATTAAAAATAAACTTGAAAACTTGTAAAGAAAGCTTCTTGGAAATAATTTTTTAAAAATCCATTCATGTCGTATAAGTTAAAAAACATTCTTCGTACTTTTGTCGGAAAAGTCAAAAAGTACCTCGTACGAAAAACGACAAAAGATTCCTTTCATATATTTTACAAAAAACTCACTGAAGGGTAAAATTGGATATAAACTATTGTAGAAGGATATAAATATTACATATTGAAGAAACATGGATGTGGATGATAAAATACACCCCAGTAAAATACCAAAGTATAAACAATCTCGGATAAAAATGAGATTGTGATATTTCCCTTACCTTAGGTCTGATTTGCTTCGTATGTGTATGAACCTCTTGTATAATGATTTAAATAATGTCATTGACTTATTACGGAATCATATTCATTTTTATGATATCATATATGGTTCACTTATGACTTTATATTACCCGTTCTTTTGTAAATTCCATGTTAAAGAAGCGTTTTGGGTAAAATCGTTTCATTTATCGTAGGTGTCTTGACTTGTTGTTCTTGACATTATTATTACTTATATCACGATTTACTGACTTATATAATATAAAATATGATTTATATATATATTCAGTATATATATATATATAATAGATAGATAAATGAAATGAAAAACACCGTTCATGGAGACGGTAGTCCGTACGTACGCATGAACGCTGTTTTCCTTTCTTTATTGTCTTGAATGGAAGTAAGTAGATGACATACATATATATATATACATAAATCCAGTAGCTTTATAATTTCATATATTTCATTATTATATCTTATATATACTTTATAATCATTCTTAAATGGTTAACATGGAGAATGAATCTCATCGCGTCGTGGAGACGGTAGTCCGTACGTACGCACAAGCGATGATATCGTTCCCATGGTCGTGTAATTGTGTTGAAGTGTATGTATACTATTTCAGTATCAATATAAATTTATAATAATCATATATAGTTACTCAATACACCATTATACCCATCCAATTAATGTGGTGGCGGAAAATAGATTACACTACGGCGTGGAGACGGTATTCCGTACGTACGCACGCGCGGTGATTTCCTTTTTCCGTAGGATGGATAGAAGGTTAATTAGAGTCGTTTCATATTTATAATAACATATCAGTATATAAGAAATACTGATGTTATTACTTTATCATGAAACAACTAAAGAAGAAGAAGTTGAAGAAGAAAGAAATTGAAAAAGATCGGTAATGGATATTACCTCTTTTTGACGCGCCTTTTCTTAGCCTACACTTAAAGAACTAAGGATGGTCTTTGAAGAAGACCGGGACCTCTAGGATGATACTAGGGAAGTGGAGAAGAGATTTTGTCAGGGTTTTGCCAAGCTTGAAGGATCAAAGTTGTGTGAGGAAGAGAGGGAGGAGGTGCCCTTTTATAAGGGAGGAGAGGGGCACCTTAGGAATATCTCAAAATATTATTTTATATTAAAGTAAAAATTGGTTTATAATGGTTCCAAAGGGTCTTATTTCGAGGATAAAATGGGGATGGGTCGAAAGCCTATCAACCAATAGGATTTAGACAAGTTTAGGTTATTATTTTAACCTTATCAATTAGATTTAACTCTAAGTTAAATAATTTAACTTTTACCGTGTCTTTTTGTTTTCTTACACTATATGGTTAATACACATACTATAACATGTCAAACGAACCCCAAATTGTTTATTATTAATATATATATCCTTATCTAAGTCATTTGGCCGAACCTTAGATTTTTAGGAATAAAATAACAATTAATAATATAATATTTGATTTAAAAACTATTTTGTGTCAATTTTGACACTATTTGATATATGATTTTTGTGAAAGCCATAACAGAATTATATGTTCGAACCAAGTTGATTAAATCAACACTAATATATCATAGTAACCTAGAAAATTAGTGGAATTCATAAAAAGCCTTAAATTACATTTATTTTGTTATTTATAATATCAATTATGTCAATATTTCATTAATAAGATAATTACTGCATCAACTTTGTGTCATAAATAAATTAACTTATTTGATGTCTAAAAATTACAAATAAAGTACCATTATGTATAAAATCTTTTTATATTTCTAATGAATATTTAAAATCGAATTTATCTTATGTATAACCCTATATTAAAAATGTTTTAGTAAATAAAATTTGATTTTAACTCTTTTAACTCTTCTTTGAATTAAATAATAATAAATTTCCTAATCTAATCCAAGTGGGCCTAAATGATAATATTTTACACTTAAGGTTGTTTTTGGTCGATATACACTTGTCCAATAGAATTAGGACATGTGTTGGGGTAATATTAATATCATTTTTACCCTTAATTACCCTATTTACTTTTAACCGTGGTAAATAAAAGTAAAAAGTTACTATTCACCAAAAATTATTTTCATCTCATTGAACCACATTTTACTTACTGAAATCAACCGTGTCTCTCGGATTTTTTAAATTCCAATCACAGAACAGGTAAAATTAAGATTTATGAAAAAAATTAGTTTTTTTAACTACCACTTAGTAGTTTCACTATTCATCAAAAATTGATGTTTTTCAGAAAAATGCCAAAATTTCACCCTAAGCTATAATTGATATTACAAATTCAAAAATGATGTCTATTTTAAAAAATTCCCAACATATAAGTTGCATTAATTAATTTTATAACTAATTTCTGATGTCACAACAAATAGCGTGTTTTTAAGAGACAATAATTATCAAAAGATTAACACATGTTTATGTCTGGTGTAAATGTGAAATTACATCCAATGACCAACATTGTATTGAATTGTGAAAATATATTATAAATATAATTTAAAACCACTCAAATTAATAATTTATCACTATTAATTATTTCAATTAAAAAAGTTGTTTTTAATTAAAATTTAGCAATTTTCACTATTCATTAGAAAATGAAAGTTATCCGAAAAGTACCAAAATTTCACGTTAGGCTAAATTCGATACTCCGAATCCAAAAATGAAGTCCATTTTGAAAAATAAGATTTACAAAATTTCAAAAAGTGGTTATTACTATTCATAACGGCTAGTTTTAATAATATTTTAATAGCATATCATTGTTTAGTGAAACTCGGTATTGCCTATTACACACGCTATCGACGAAGGTTGCGATTGCGTGTAATGCAAGGCAAGTCAAGGATGCGTGTTGTGCAAGCTCCTTTTGGTGTAGCGTACAACACAAAAAATTAATAAAATTAAAAATAATATTTTTCATAAAATCTCGGGCTGTTACAACAGAGGTACGTGGATGAGGTGGTGCAGTTGCACAGAGTCCCTAGATCCATAGTCTCAGATAGGGATTCGTGGTTTACCTCACGGTTTTGGAGGGGATTACAGCATGATTTTGTCACCTAGCTAAGTCTTAGCACTGCTTTCCACCCACAAACAGATGGATAGACAGAGCACACCATCCAGACATTGGAGGATATTCTACGATCACGTATTATACAATATAGGGGATCGTGGGAATGACACTTGCCTCTGGTGGAGTTTTCCTACAAAAATATCTATCACTCCAGCATTGGCATGGATCTGTTCGTAGCTTTGTATGGCAGGTTGTGTCACTCACCTGTGTGCTGGACAGAAGTCGGGGAAGAAGGTGTTCTTGGCCCGAAGGTGGTGCAGAGCATGATGGAGAAGGATTAGCTTATATGGGAGAGGATGAAGGAGACCCAAGACCAGAAAAGGTCATATGCCAATAATTGGAGGAGACCCTTGGAGATCGAGGTCGGGGACCACGTGTCCTTGAAGGTCTCCCCTCGGCATGGGTAATGGAGGTTCGGTAGGGGGATTAAGCTTTCTCCAAGGTTTGTCAGACCATTCGAAGTGCTTTGGTTGATCGGTGAAGTGGATTATCAGCCAGTGCAACCACCGCCGCTACTAAGACTACACGATATCTTCCATGTGTCTCACCTCTGATAATATCTACAGGACGATTCACATGTCCTCGACTGGGGAAAGTTGGATATCGAGGATGACGTGACTTTTATGGATGACGGGTGATAATCAAGGATTGTGAGGAGAAGGTGCTCGGTGGATGGAACATTCCTTTGGTTCATGTGTTGTGGAGGCATGGAGGGCTCGAAGAAAGTACCTTGGAATGGGAGACGCAGATGCACGCCCCGTACCTAGAGTTGTTTTTTGTTTTGTTCGGTTTTGTTTGTAATTGTTTGTGATGGAATGGTTTACCTTGTTAACTATGGAATGTGTGGGTTTCCTTATTCTATGAAGGTGTGTGAAGAGTCCTAACTATGGGGAGTGGAGGACCTGATCCCCAATCAAGACGCATTAAGGTGGATGCGATTAAACCCGTGCGAGCGAGTTACTGCCACCCAAAGCGGATAGTATCTTGACATTGAGGAAGAAAATCCCTAACCCATATGACAAGACACATTGACCCTCGAGTGTTTCCTAGTTACATGAGGGAGAGGTGTTCTTAGATGTATTTTAGGTTCACTCCTGAGAGGTATCTTTCAAGGTGGTTTTTCAGAACCCCTCTTTTCTTTGGGACTAGTTTTGATTCTTGAGGGTGAGAACAGTTTGAGAGGTATATGATGTAATGGACCGAACCAACCTATTCCATTAATTTTCCAAAACATGGATCCACTATGATGGTGGCACTGTGAGTGTGGCACCGTGAGGGTGGCACCACGACGGCGGCACAGTGAGGGTGACACTGATCATGGTGGCACCGTGAGGGCAACACGGTGACGGTGGCACCGTAAGGGTGACACCATGATGGTGGAACTGTAAGAGTGACACTGTGATGGTGGCACCATGATGGTGGCACAGTGATGGTGGCACCGTGTCCTCACTGATCGGTCTTCGTTCATTCCCAGTTACCGAATTTTCCTCCCCTGCAACATATCTTTTGACGTAAAGATGATTTATTTTCCCCTTTCAAATCCATTTAAATCCCATAAATAATATCTAAAATCCTCAAAGAGTCGGTCAACCCTTAACTACCCAAAACGTGTGGTTTTTTCCTCAGTATCATGCCCTTCCCCGTACCTTCCAGATTCACCCCTGTTACATGTTTCCTTATGGTTAAAGAAAACTGTTTAACGCATAGCCGTTATGACCACCTCTCTGAGGAGAATTGTTAAATTACAATTAATTCCTTCATGCGTAACCACCCAACCACGTGGTGAAACCACGATCCGACATTATAGCTGTTCAAGATTCCATATCCCATAACAACGAGAACTCATCTTTATATCATGCTAGAAATTATTTCTTCTTCCTCTTGGCTAGTCTCCTTTACTTCATTGTGCGTTTGGAGTTCCCCTTCTCGAGGCAAGTGGTGCTCCTGTGCTAGAGCCTTTCTGATCACCCTTGGAGTCCCCGAAGTTCCTCCCCTGCAAGTCACGCATCCCCAGTTCTTGGAGCATGGATAATACCTTCGATCCTTGATCAACCAAGTATGTATTTTAATTCGTCACTTTTTACTGTTTATCATGTGGGGTGGGTACGCCAATGTTTCTATGGGAATGGATAAAACCAAACCATAACAATGATAATAAAATGACTGTTAAATATTGATGGGGTGTGTTTGACAATCCTCTTTTACTATTTTATAAATTTTATATGTTGTGAACTATATGGTATTATGCTCACTGAAAATCATGGTCGTTGGTGGTCTTTCGTTACGCACTAATGAACCCTTGTCTTCTGTGATGATTAAATGACTGTAACATGGAAATTGGTTAACCACCTAAACTCGGTTGGTTAAATAGATGCCCAGTGAAAATCAATCCTTGTGTGGTCACCCCAGTTAACCAAGAGGAATAAGAACCTAATGAATGATGTGATTGAACCTGGAAGTTTCCCTACCCTGTTTTGGTAGTAGGTGTGTTGTTCTTTTTTATCCTTATGGGGTGATGGGGATGGGGATGGGATCCTCTATTGTGGCACGGTTGTTAGTTTTGAATCTAAAGCTATGTGGGGATGTATCTCGAGGCTTGGTTTAGTTCCAGTACTTTCAGGGATCTCACAGATCCCTTTGTTTTTGTGAATTTACAAGAGAACTGGGTTTGAATGCTTAAAACAGTTTTCTGGTTTTCAGGAGGACTTTAAGGATCGTGCAGGGTCATACTAGTTCAGACGTTGGGACAGTTGTTGTTGCTGTTTTTCTTTCTTTAGGTACTTATTTTTGGGGTTTTATTTCACTTTTGTATCATTTACTTTTGGAAAATTCATATGAGAATGGTTTTTTTTTTGGTTTTACATGTACTTCCACTTTTGGTGTTGTTGGGATTTACTATCTTATCTCCCGATACTATTAAATAAAAAGGGTAATGCCTTCCATCTTGTGTTTGATTTTATACCCTTAGTGCTAGACGCCACTCTGGGACCTATTAAAGGCGGTTCTCAGGGGTCATCATCACTCCATAAACTTGAAGAAGAAAGGGTCTGGCAACCTGTTTTCCCTTCTCTCGTCTTGGTGAAGGCGGGTCGTGATAGTGAAAATACTACATTATAATTCAAAACTAATTTTTGGTATTATTTATTTATGTTGTTATATTATTATTACAATTGGTTTTAAAGTATAATATTCTTATGTTTTTAGAAAAAAAATCTAATTTAGGTCATTGGAATCAATTTTACATTTAAATTGGATATAAAAACTACGTGAACTTTTGAACATTTTACTTTAAGAACCCATTTTTTATCCCGTAAACAGGATAAATTTTCAATTACATTATGCCAATTATGTATTTTTATTTGAAACAATGTAATCCATATTTGGAATAATAATTTCCAAATTATTTAAATAGTATCACTTATATTTTTAAACCATGTGAATATTAACATTATTAATTATTTTTATTACCATGGATAAGTGTAAATTGAGACATTGAAGGTAAAAAAATATATTATAAAAATATAAAATTTCTATAATAGATTTCCTAAAATAATTAGATGAGGTAGGTCTGATCGGGAGCATCCTTGGGTCGATTTTTGAAACACATGGATCCAATTGGATGGCTAATGGTTTTATTATATTAGGTTACAAGAAAATACATTTTTGTTGCATTTTTATTTTTAACAATTATGGTATTTTTATTATGGGGTTATACATTGGATATCCCAAACTATAAATAGTATTTAGAAGTATAAAATTATTTCCTACATAATTATAATTTATTAAAAATATTTTGACATTAAATAAAGTAAATTTAATAATTACACAATAATGATTGAGTAATATATTAATTAAAGTAAGAATCGGATAAATGATATTAATAATTTTAAAATAAATATCATATGATATAATTGATTCCATACCTAAATTTTATGGATGAATTACACATGTTATAGATTATTTAAATTATTTTTTTTAAGGAATCAATATTTTATGATTTTTTTAAAAAGTCAAGTAGTGAATAGAGTCAAAATTGACATAATTCATTTTATAAAATATATAATATTTAACTAAATGATATAAAATTTATAAAATATAATAATTTTTCAAAATATTGATATAAGTCTAAAAATGTTATATAAGACTCCTTCATTGGCCACTTTAATTGATTTGGTAACTATTGTAACCCTCAAAGTGTAAATTACATGATAAATGATAAGAGTTGTGAGGGGTTAAAACAAAAAATAAGGATTAAAAATATTAAAAACTTTTCTAACTTTATTTGGATGATATTATTTCTACCCAAAATTATCCAATCGTTGAACTAAATCAATTTTGACCCATTTTTATGAGAAAATGAATTTATATTAATTTAATACTTTAAATAATTCTATGTGTTCCCCTCCCCTCTACTATAAAAAGGAACTCATTTATCTCTATTAATCACACTTCAAAAACCTTATGGTTCCTCCATGATCAACCCAGAAAACTTCTTGGAATATCTGACCACATTATAGAGGCATTATTGTAGTCATAAAACCACCCTTCAATGTATTAAGGTGTTAATAAAGTTATCAACTGAAGGAAAGGTAAAGTTTTTATTTAAGTGTTTTTTATTTCTTCTTCCACTTCGTTCAAATATTCTCCAACCATGATGATATAATATCTCCAGTATACTCAATAAATTGATATTTTATTATGTTAATATCATCACTTAAATATATCTCCACTTCCATAAAATGTGTACGGAATTAATTATTTGTGCGTACATGCAAACTATCACTCCACAAACCGATATAATACATTTTCAATTACCATCTCTCAAGAATAGTAATAATGATATAATTAATGATAATATTTGATATTAATGAAATATTTATAATTATAATATAAATATATTTCATTTATGTTTGAATTTACATTCACATAAAAATGAAAACATCGTTTGTGCGTATGGGTGAACTATCACCTCCACATATTGATATGTTTCATTTTTTTCACCACCTCACATGTATGATATATATATAAGTATATATAAATGATTAATATTAAGATAATTATGGTATGATCATTATTGAAAGATAAAATTACAACTACATTCTTTCCATAATGATCTTTGAAAAATGGAAAACGTAACCTTTGTGTACATGTGACTTACCATCTCCCTAATTATAGCATTATTAATTTTCCATTAAAACAAATAAATGGTTTGATTTAAAGGTATAATTAATGTATAAAAGTGATTATTATGCCATGAATATAACTTTATAGATGATGTAATTTTCACCACATGGACTATTGACATCATACCAAGTTCATTTTCGACATAAATACCAAATGTCGACAAAACATTCAACATGAACTTAAGTAATTATGTTACTGTTATAGAATAGTTATAAGTTATATAAAATGAATAATAAAAATGAAAAAGATTCTAAAAAATTATAAAATAACTGAATTTTATTATTCAAGAATATAAAGAATAAACTTGGTGAATTGGACTCAAGGTTATGGACTTTGTCTCAATATCCTTTCATTGAGGCATATTTTGATATTTTATATCACTTTTTTTATGAGGTGTATAAATGTCCCCTTTATAAATATTAATTTTATTTAAAAAATTAAATAGGAGTATTTATATATGGATCCTTTGACTATCTTTACAAACAAAAAAATGAAATTTTTTAATGTGTATAATGACAATGACTTCTCTACCGTCATGACCGTTATTTGATATTTTGATTCCTCTACAAGCATTAATTTTTTTAAAAAATTAAATAACTTAGTCATTTTTATAGATATTTTTTGTATTAAAAATGGTTCTGGAAATAGATTTGTTATTTCAATACCTTGAAATTATTTCTTGTGATTGCAAATAAAATGTTATGAGTGAAATGTTGAAAATTGTAATCTTTTATGTGTTAGTTACTATTTAATGGAAGATAAAATTTGAAGGGAGGATACATGATAAACCAAATATGGGTGGTTCTATGATGATCAAGGGATGGATGTTTACACTATAACCTCTAATTCATTGGGTATGGAAGTTGGTTTTATGGCTATTACATTTTTAAGAGTCACATATATGGTAGTCAACCACATTATTATTCCCTTTATGTATGATTATATCCCATGTTACCTTTATATGTTATATGTTCTTTATATGTGTTTTATTGTAATATCTTGATTCTAGAAAACGTAATAAAAGATATTATATTAATAATAAAGTATTTACTACTTCTTAATAGTGAAAGTGTTACTTTATGATAAATTATCCATTGGTTTTCATGGTTTCACTAGAATAATTGTTTTTCTTATTTCTTTATCCCTTACTGAGCTTTTTATACTCTTAAAAACATTTGTAATGTTTTTCTTAGTATTTATAGGAGAATATAGTCGAGGATGGGATCAAGTAAAATTTATGATGATTAAACATTAAATGAAACCATTTTTCAATTTTAAATGTTGTAATTTTAAGAAAAAAATCAATATTGAGTAGAAGCGTCTAATTTTTAATGTTTGAGTTGTTATATAAGAGTTATGGCGTAATTATCTAAAGCTAAAAAATTTAAAATTTATTCAATGTTAAATAATGTAAAATTATTGATATAACTCGACATTATATAATGTATATGTTTGGGTATTTATAGTTGGTATCAAAGGACTGTTTTGATAACTTTAGGGTGTTATTTAAGCATAAGTGGTATGTTGTATATAACCAAAATGGTTGTAATATTAAAATATTTTTAGTTATTTTTCATAACATGAATGATTTTGGGAAAACTTAAATTTTTATATCTTAATGTTTATTTTCATCATAAAATAGTATATGACGATTTTATTGACATACTCACAGTAACTGTTTTGGTTTTTAAAAAATGGTTGGATCCGATTGGCATCAAAATAAAATTGATATGAAGGAAAATTTTGAAGTTCTCTAAATAAAAAACGAAATTAAATGGGATATGCAATGAGAACTTTTGTGGTTATTCTAAACTAGTTATTAGGTGTATGTCTTAACAACTTGAACCATAGTGAGTTTTCTAAAGCATCATATATTGGAGAAATGAATCCCTATGGATGTTTAGGTAATTATGATCATAAAAGTCAATATTTTTAATGGTAAATGTGTAATGGATGTGGAAACAAACACCATTGAAAATGTCCTAAAGGGGATAGAATATGTTTTCGATTTGGTAATGATTTTCATAAATCATTAATCTACAAAGGAACATATGAATAATTTGGTTCAATCCATGAAAGGGAAAGAAGTTCTTCTAGAGTTATTAATTCAATATCTTAAATGTGGTAAGCATGGTTATTATGAAAATAGATTTCCTATGAAGAAGCTTCATGAGTGATATCAGGAGGACCTTACAATTATTTGTTTATCCATACCCAAATCTATTACAATAGAATATGAGGAAACTAAAAATGACATATGAAAGTTATGGATTATTTATTGGCTCATGTTTTTACATTATTGACCCTTAAGACAAGATTTATGTCACTATTTGTATGAATAAGATAGAACCCCAATGTAATGGTATAATAAAGAATGTTTAATTATTAAGAAGTCTACATATATGGGATTCATGAGTTATAGTAAATTATAGAATGAGGAAATGTTTAAAGGTAATCATACTCTTTTGATGACAAGGGTAATTTGGATTATTTTTTAGTTTGCATTATATGTGACCCTTATGTTTGATTTTTAAAAATGTTATCTCAGTAATAATTACATTTTCGTTTTCAGGAATAATTATAAATTCATGGATAACATTAATGGTCTATATGATCTTTCTTGAGGTAATTGTTGTTTATTTTATATTAGGATGCAAAATGAAAGGTATGATAAAAAAATTAGGATAAAACATGATATCATTATTTTTAAGGAATTTATCATATATTGGGAGTTTTATATGAATTATATAGTTTTTTAAAAATTATGACCCACATAATTTTGACAACCCATCACGTCATAAAAGGCTTCAGTAATATAAACCATAATCGATGGGTGAAAAGGGTGCATTACTTACCATAAGACTATGTGAAGTCCCTGATTAGTATTACTTTTTTTATTGAGATAGGTTTATGAAATATTAATAAATTGATTTTGGTAACTTATGTTTTATCAAAATTATATCCTAGGTATTAGAAAATGATCTGGGGATTATGTGATAAATGTTATTTAAGAAGAGGTTCACTATTTTGGGAACATTATAAGATTAAGATAAATAGAATTCTATGGGATTTTATATCCGGAGTAATGGATGAATTTTATTTTAGAAGAATATATGATTTTAATTATGAACTTTTGGTGAATCAAAGTTGCTTATTGAAATAATTACCATATCTTAGAGAATATGTTATTAGGGAAATTACTTTTTGGTATTATAAATTAAGAGTAATTAATGTAATTTTTAGACAAATGTAAACAATTTTACTTGGAATATTATATGATCAAGTCATTTTTGGGTTTCAACAGTCTATAATATATTTTGAGAAATTTTAAGGATAGTTATTTATTAAATGGTCTATGTTGAAACTTGGGTATTACTGTTGAGTTTAAGAGATTGAAATAGTTTTTCATCATATAAAGTTTTATTCATTGTGGATAATTATATTATATTATCATAAAAAAAATTTATGTTTCAAGATAGGAGGAATAGATATTTACTCTTTTATAGATTATGTGACTCTATAGAAGATGGTTCATAAGTAAAAACTTCATCTTGAATACTCGTCATTTTGATAAAACAATGAGTTTATGGAGGACTTTAATTAATGTATAAATATCCAGTTGTCATGTAATTATACATCCTTATGTTCTTTTTAAATTATGCAAATTAATTCTATTACTATAGGGAAAATATCTTGAAAGAAATAAAATATTATCCTATTACCTTCTTTTCCGATGAATCAAATGGTCCCTTTGACCATCACTATTTTATAGCTGTGTGATTGTTAACTTTTTCCTGACCATGTTTTATATCAATATCCATTAGAACATAATACTTATTTTTTCTTCTTTATCTATTTTTTACATGTAACCCTACATTGTTTTATCTCTTGTAACCTTCACACATATCTTTATTTATTTTAAAGTCGATGTCTCATTAATATTTTTCCAATGTGGGATTACAATAATGGTTTTTGAAGAGTAATACCTTAGTTAATAACCCAAATTCAAATTTTGAGGACACAATTTATATAGTGGGTGGGGGTAATGTAACATCTCAAGTTTTTTAAAAGAAATGCTTTGTTTGATGGCGTACATGATTCGCTATATCGATCTTAAAAAGAAAACTAAATGTTATTATTTAAATGATACTTTTATAACTGATCCATTAAAAAAGAGGGAATGAACATTATTAACTATATAATGAAAATTGTGTTTACTCATGTTTATTTAATGATTCATTGGTTTGAAAATTAATTAGAAATGAAAATAAAAACCAATTCGATATAAAGGATGTGTTTTTATTTAAATATGAATAATTGTGTTTATAAAAATAATCAAATCACCCTTATTAGATTATATTAATAAAATATAATTTCAACATAATATTTTAAATTCCTCTTTTTTGTTTTCTAGAAATGATATAAGAACAAATTCTATTTTATGAATAAAATGTGTATATTTTAAAAAACAATTTTACCACCTTTTGATGGAGAACCCATTTTATTTAATAGTTTTATCAATTTTATAAATTATATTTGAAAAAATAAATTATTTGTTGGAATTGGGTCATAAAAAATTACTTTGGTAAAATTATTGGCATTTTTTGAAAAATTTCATATTTTAATCAACAGTGAAAAATATTGCATTTTAATTCAAAGCTGCTTTTTCATATAATTTATTTATAGTCATATATTATAATTTTAGTTGGGTTTAAATTATAATTGTATTTATTTTATATCCTTTAATTCAATTTAGTTCATTGGAATAAATTTCTAAATGAAGTTGGATATAAAAACTATGTGAACATTAGAAATTTGACATTAAAAACCCATATTTCTTATTCCATTAACAAGGTTGATTTTTAAATAATTTCTGCCAATTATGTGGTTTGAATTTGAAAAATGGATTCCAAATTTTGAATTATATGGTACAAATTACAGAAATATATCTCTCTTATTATTATACATTATGTATTGTAACTTTATTAATTATTTTTATTAACATGGATTAGGGTAAATTAGGTAATTGAAGGTAAAATATTATATTATGAAAATTTTCAATTTTCCTAACACTTCTAATAAAGAAATTAGATAATTATTCCAACCATGATCATCATTGGGTTTATTTTAGGACCAATTAGATCCACATGGATGACTTTAATGGTTTTATTATACTATATTAAATGAAAAGTCATTTTTGTTACATTTTTGTTTCTTACAAGTAAATTATTTTTATGATTGGTTTATATAGAGGATATATTTAAATATAAATAGTATTTAAAAATATAAAAATATTTCCAACATCATGATAATTTATTTATAATTTATATCCATTAAATATTTACATTTAATTGTGACATAATGATGATGTAGTAATAAATTTATTAAAGGAAGAATCAAAAAAATGATACTGACAATATTAAAATAAATATCATTTGACATAATTGATTCTATACATTAATTTTAAAGATTAATTTGAAATGTAATATATGAGTTAAAATTAAGTATTGTTTTAAGTAATCATGTTGTTATACTTTTTTTAGAAGTCATGTAATGTATAATATCAAAATTGACATAATTCATTTCTTAAAAAATAAAATATCTTGTTAAATGATATAAAATTTATGAAAATATAAGAATCATAAAATAAGATTATATAATTATAAAAAAAATATTAATGAATCATTAATTGTTCTTTTTCCATGATTTAGTAACTATTGTAACCCTCAAATTGTAAATTACATGATAAAACAGTAAGAGTTAAAGGGTGTTAAAGAATATGAGGATTAAAAAACATTAGAAACATGTATAATTTTTACTGGATTATTATATTTCAACCCATACTAATCATTTCATAGAAATAAATCAATTTGGGCCCATTTAGAATAGAAAAATAATTTATATTAATTTAATACTTTAAATAATTATATATGTGCCCCTCCCCTCTCATATAAAAAGGAACCCACTCCTCTCTATTACTCACACTTCAAAACCCATTTGGATTCAGAAATCTCTAAACAAACCCCATCCTAGAATACATCCCCATATTATATAGGCCTTATTTTAGTCAGAAAACCCTCTTTATAGGGTTTAAGGTGTTATGAAATCTAAAGGAAAGGTAATATGTTTATTTAAGTGTTTCTATTTTATTTCTTCTTGTGCCTCAAATATTATCCAACAATGATGAAATAATAACTCTAGTATCCTAAATATAATTAGAACATATTTTATTTAATTTTGTTACTTAAATTTGTCTCCACTTCCATCAAATGATAATGGAATTAATCATTTTTGTGTATGTGTGAACTATCACCTCCACGAACAGATATAATTCATTTTCCATCACCGCATATCATGACAATTTAAAATGATAGAATTAATGTTTAATTTTTCTATTCAAGTCATTTTTATTATTATAAGAGAATAATATATCAAATATTTTGTTATACTCTATGCACATAAGAATGAAAATGTCGTTCGTGCGTTCGTGTAAACTACCACCTCCACAAAGAGATGAGATTCATGTTTCTTCAACAAATGAAATGTATAATATTAATAATTATATATAAATTATTTATATGATTTTAATTATATAATTAACATTATGAAATGATAAAATGAAAATTACCTTCTTTCCATAATGATCATTGAAAAATGGAAACATAACTCATGTGTACTTATGATATACCATCTCTATGATTATAAAATTATTAATTTTTCATAAACATACATATATGGTTTTATTTATAATATAAATATTGTATAAGAGTAATTTTTATGTAATTAATATTATTATTTAGATGAAGTAATTATTACCAGATGTATCATTGACATCATACCAAGTTTATTTTCAACACAAATACCAAATATTGACAAAACACCCAACATGAACTTCAATAATTATGTTATTGTTATAACATGGTAATAAGTGATAAAAAATGAATAACAAACATGAAAAATAATATTTACCAATTATAAATTAACCTATATTTATTATTCAGGAAGTTGAAGAACATACGTGGTGAATCTGACTAACGGTAAGGGACTTTGTCTTAATCACCTTTCATTGAGGCATACTTTGATATTCAAAAAAAAATTTATCAGGTGTATAAATAACCACTTAATTAATATTAGTTCATTTAAAAGGTTTTAAAAAGTAATATTTTTATATTTTTCATTTGAATTTCTTTAAAAAACTCAAAAAAGAATGTTTTTTATCTATATGACGAAAATCACTTCCCAGACATTGTGATTGTTATTTGATATTTGTCTTCTTCTACAAGCCTTAATGTTTTTAAAATAATAATAAATCCATTATTAACTTTTCAGGATGTTTTTCAATTGAAAATGGTTTTGTAAATGGATTGATTATGTCAATAAATTGAAATTATTTCTTATGATGGAAAATGAAATTTTATGAGTACAATGTTGAAAATTGAAATATTTTATGCACTGTGATTATTAAACAGTACTTAGAAATATAATAGGTTGTTATGTTTTAAAACAATATGGGTGGTTATGTGATAAAACGAGGATGGTCGGTTACTTTATAACCTCTAATTCATTGGGTATGGAAGTTGGATATATAGCTATTCCATTTGTAAGAGTGACATGTAGGGGAGTCGACCACATCGTTATTCCATTTAAGTATTATTATGTACCAAGTTACCTTTATATTTTATATGTGATTTAAATGAATTTAATGATAATATATTGTTTATACAGACTGTAAGAAAATATATTATATTCAATGGAATATATTTACTACTTCTTTAGGGTGAAATTATAACTTTTTGATAAAATATCTTTGGTTTTTCTTATTTTCACTAGACTAACAGTTTTCCTTATTTGTTAATCCATTATTGATATTTTGATGTCCATCCGATGTATTGAAATTGTATTGATATAATTTAAAGGATTATGGAGTAAATTATGGGATAAAGAAAAATTTATGACGATTAAATATGAAATGATACCACGTCTAAATTTTAAAAGTTTTTATTTTATGAAAAAAATGGATAGTGAGTAGAAGTGTCTAATTTGTAATGTTAGAGTTGTTATGTAAGATTTATGGTTTAATTCTATAAAGACATAAACTTGAAGATATAATCATTTTAAAATAATGTAAAATTATTGACTTAAATATGATTATATAATTTTGAAATCTATATCCTTAATGTTTGTATCAAATGACGGTTTAGATAACTTTAGATGTTGGGGTGTTATTTAAGAATAAGTTCCAAGTTATATATTACCACTATTGTTAAAATATTAAAAAGATTAATAGTTATTTTATAAATCATTGATGAGTATTAGATAAAATAAATAAGGATATCTTAGTGGTTATTTTATTCATAAGATATTATATGATGATTTTATTGATATACTCACACTAACCTTTTTGGTTTTAGAAAATGGTTAGATAAAATAAGTATCAACATAACAAATTATGTGAAAGAAAGTGTAGAGATTCTCTGAATAAAAAACCAAATGAAATGGGATATGCAATGATAAAGCTTTTCGTTATTCTAAATATACTATTTAAAGTTAGTATTACCACTTGAACCACAGTGATTTTACTAAAGAATCATATATGAGAGAAATGAATCCCAGTGGAAGTTTAGATAACAATAATCATAAAGATAAATATATTAAATGATATATGTGTCCAGGATTTATAAATAAATGACAAGTTAAATGTATTAAATGGATGGGAAGATGTTTTATATGTGGTTATGTTGTTCATAAAGAAGTAATCTTCCAAGGAAAAAGGATGTTTTCATTTGAATCCATGAAAGGGAATGAAGATCTTCCTCAGTTACTAATTTAATGTTTTATGTGTGGTATGTATACTCATTATGAAAATCGATTTCCTAAGAGGAAGGTACATGAGTGGGATCAAAGATACTATATAGATATATTCTTGTAAATTACTAAAGTCATTCTAAATGAAGTTGAGGAAACTAGAAATGACATATTAAAGGTATATATTCTTTCATGGCTAATGTTTTTAAATTATTGACTCTTAAGACATTATTCATGTCTCTTTTTATAGTAATAATATGGTAAATAATGTTTTGGGTACCATGAAAAATGATGAATGATTAAGAAGTTTAAAAATAAGGGATTCAAGTGTTATGGTAGATAGTAGGATAATGAAATGATTAAAAGTATTCATACTCATTTGATTATGAGAGTAATTCGAAATATTTTTATATTTTGTGTTATTTTTAAGAGTTAACATTGATTTTTTAAATTTTTATTTGAGGAATAATTATCCTTTATTTTGTGAAAATAATTATTAAGGTAAGTATAACTTTTATGGTTTATATTATCTTTATTTTTGATGTAATTGTTGGTTATTACTTGTTGGGATAAAAAATGAAAGGTATTAGACAAAAATTGACAATAAAACATGATTTGGAAATTTTTGAGGCCTTTATCATATTTTGGGAGTGTTATTTGAATTATTTAGTTTTTTAAAAAGGATAAAACATAGACCCTGTAAAAAACCATTATTTAGAAAAAGGCTTGATGAGTCAAACCCACAAATTAATGGTGATAATGGTTCATTACCTTCCCCTAGCATATGTGAAGTCCCTGGCCAGTATAACTTTTTCTTTTTAGTTAAATGAGTTTATGGAATATGAATAAGTTTATTTTGGGAACTTAAGTTTTATAATATGCTTATACTTTGTATTGTAGAATGATTTGGGGATTAAGTGATAAATTTTAATTTGTAAGACATTCACAATTTTTGTAACTTTATATGATTGAGATAATTAGAATACTAGGGGATTTTAATTCTAGAGTAATGTTTCAGTTTTAATCATGAAGAATATTTGATTTTAATTGTGAACTAATGGTTATTCATTTTATTGATGGAAATAATTATCATGTATTGAAAAATATATGATTATGGAAATTACTTATTGTTATGAGACACTAAGATTGATTGATTGTATTTCGATACAAATGTTATAGTTTTCTCTAGAAATATTTTCTGATTAAGTTTTTTTTGGTTTAAATATTCTAGAATATATTTTGAAAAATTTTATGGATAGTTATATCATTAATGGTTTATGTTGAAATTTGGGTAATATAGTAGAATTTTAAATATTAAATTAGTTTTTAATCATATAAATAATTATTCATTATGGATAATTATCTTATATTATCCTAACAATTCTAGTTTTGGTTATTGTTTCAAAATAATATAAATAGATAGTAAATCTTTTATAGATTATGTGATTCTCTAGAAGCTAGTTCAGGTGTGAAAAATTCATCTTGAATACTCATTATTTGGAGAAAAAGATGGTTGTTTTGTGGAACTTGATTGATGAATGATGTTCTACTATCAATGTAAGAAAATCTCCTTATGTTATTATTAAATGATGTAAATTAATTCTATAACATTATGGAAAATCACTTGAAACAAAAAAAAATTTATCCTAGTACATTCTTTTCTGATGAATCAAGTAGTCCCATAAATCATCACATATTTATAGCTTTGTGATTGTTTTCATTTTCCTTACTATGTTTCCTATCACTCCATATCTGAACATAATAGTTATTTCTTCTTATATATCCATGTTTTCTTACATGGAACCCTCCTATGTTTTATCTCAGGTGACCTTCAGACTTCCCTTTGTTAATTTTATAGTGGAATTATAATTAATCAATTTTCCAATGTGGGATTTCTATAATAGTATTTTGAAAGGTCATACCATAGTTATTGACCCCTAATTCAAATTTCAAGGATGAAATTTCCAAATTGGGGGATAGAATGTAACATCGTGATTTTTTGAAAAGAAATATTTTGTTCGATGTAATACATGATACGCCATATCGATCTTAAAAAGACAACTCAATATTGTTATCTAAATTTTACCATTATAACATATATTTTAAAAGGGAAGTAATGAAAATTATTATCTAAATAATTAAAATATGGTTTACACATGTTTATATAATGATTCACTGGTTAACTAATTAACTAGAAATTTAAATAAAAAAATTCATAAAAAAGGATGAGTTTTTATTTAAATGTCAACAATCATATAAATAAATATACTCAAATTACTCTTATTATATTATATTAATTAATTATAAATTCAACATATGATTTAAAAATTATCTTATGTGTTTTCAAGACATGATATAAGAACAAATTCAATTTTACCAATAAAAGGATCGTTTTCTAAAAAAAGGTATTTTCACCACCTTTTGATTGTGAATCCATTTTAAATGTAGTTTTTGTAATTTTTAAAAATTATATTTTAAAAAATAAAATTATTCTTTGGAATCAGGGAATAAAAATCTACATTGGTTAAATTTTTGGTAGTTTTTAGTAAATTTCGTATTTTAATAAATGGTGAAAATACTACATTTAAATTCAGATCTATTTTTTAATATAATTTATTTATATTCTTAGATTAAAATTTTAATTGTTTTTTATGTTTAAAGAGATTAATTTTTAATCCATTAATATAATTCAGGTCATTGGAATAAATTTCACATTGAAATTGGATAAAAAATTATGTGAACCTTTGAATGTTTTGATTTAAAAAGTATTTTTCTTATTTCGTCAACCAGATGAATTTGAAATAAATTTATATGAATTATGTGATTTTAATTTTTAAATATTAACTCCATATTTTTAATAATAAGTACAAAATTATGTATATAGATTCCTTTTATTTTTAGAAATTATGAATAGTAACTTTAGTAATTATTATTGTTACCATAGATAAGGGTAAATCAAGTAATTGAAGGTAAAATATTATATGATAAAAATATAAAAGTACCATAAAACTTTCCTAACATAATTATATTATTGTGGACTGAACAAGAGAATCCTTGAGTCAATTTTAGTACCACTTTTTCTATAATGGTTTTATTATATTATATTATATGAAAAGTCATTTTTCTTACACTTTTTAAAAAGTAAAGTATTTTTCTTATGGGGTTATACATATGATATAATTGATTATAAATAGTATTTATAAATATAAATACATTTCTTAAATAATGATAATTTATTTAAATTATATAATAAAATTCAATTGTGACACAACGATGATGCATTAATAGATTTATTAAAGGAAGAATTAAATAAATTCTACTAATGATACTAAAATAAAAATTATTTGACATAATTGATTCAATCCACTAATTTTATAGATATATATGAAATTTTATAAATGAGTTAATTTATTTTTTCTATGTAATAATCTTGTGATATTTTTTAAAAGATAAGTTATGAATACTGTCAAAATTTACGTTTTTCATTTCTGAAAATATAAAATATTCAATTAAATGAATTAAAAATTAAAAGAATATAATATATGGACAGAAATTATATATAAATCTAAAAATTTCATTAATAGATCATTCATTGGTCTTTTTTCAGGATTTGGTATCTATTGTAACCCTCAAAGTGTAAACTACTTGATAAAATGGTAAGAGATAAAAGGGTTTAAAACAAAAAGATAAGGATTAAAAAATAATAAAAACATGTCTAATTTATGATTACATTTTGACTCACACACATCATATATTATAAATAAATAAATTTATATCTGTTTCTAAAAGAATATGAATTTATATGAATTTAATATTTTTAATAATTCTAAGTGTGCACATCCCCTCTCCTATAGAAAGGAACTCATTTCTATCTATTACTCACACATAAAAAACCATTTGGTTCATAAATTATCAGATTAAATACCATCCTATAAAACCTCCCCACAGTATAGAGGCCATAGTTTTGTTATAAAACCATCCTTATATGTGTTAATGTGTTATGAAATCTGATCATCCAAAATAAAGGTAATGTTTTTATTTAAGAGTTTCTATTTTATTTTTTATTCCACTTCATTCAAATCATCTCCAACCTTGAAGATATAATAACTACATTATCCTAAATATAATTATATTTTATTATGATAATACCATCACCTAAATCCATATCCAATTCCATTAAATGGGAAGGTAATTAATCATTTATTTGTATGTGTGAACAATCACATCCACAAACCAATATAATTTTCTTATCATCCTTTTCTCTCAAGACTAGTTATAATAATGTAATTAATATTCATATGCGATATTAATGAAATATTCATCATTATAATAGATTAATATATGAATTATGTTATTAATTTTCATGCACATAAAAATGATGACGTCGATCATGTATACGTGTGAACAATCACCTCCATGAAGCGATGTGATTTGTTTTTTTTTTCACCACATCAAATGTATGATATATAAATGTATATATATTAGTATATATAACTTATTAGTATTATTTTAATTATATTATTATACATATGAAAACATAAAATGGAAATTACCTTTATTCCATAGTGATCACTCGAAAATGGAAATGTAACTCTTGTGTATGTATGTCCTACTATCTCCAATATTATAATGTTATTAATTTTTCATAACCACAAATAAATGTTTTTATTTAAAAGAATAATTAATGTATAAAAATTATTATTATATCAGGTATATTATTATTAATTTTATGATTTATGTGTACATGGACTATTCACATCATAGTCAGTTTATTTTCGACTCCAATACCGAATATCGACAAAAGTCCGACATAAACATAAAAAAATATGTTATTTATATAACATGGTAATAAGTGATATTAAATGAATAATAATAATTAAAAAGGTTTTTAAAAAAAGTATAAATTAACCTGGTTTTTTATTCTTGAAGTTAAAGAATATACATGGAGAATTGGACTCAACGTAAGGGACTTTTTCTCAATCTCCTTTCATTGAGAAATGTTTTGATATTTTACACCATTTTTTTATGAGGTTTATAAAAAACCTTTCATATATTTAATTTAATTAAAATGTTTTCAAAAAAATATTTTTATATCGATCGTTTAACTTTCCTTACAAATAACAAAAAGGAATTTTTTTTCACAATGTATATGGTGATAACAACTTCTCCACCTCTATGATGGTTATTTGTTATTTTGATTCCAATAGAAGACTTATTATTTTTAAAATAAAAACAAATAACTTATTTAAATTTCTGGATATTTAGGAATTGAAAATTTTTTTAAATGGATTTATTATTTAAATACCTTAAAATAATATCTTGGGAGTGAAAATGAAATTAAATAAGTAAAATGTTGAAAATTAGAATCTTTTATTTTTTATGATTATTTAATGGTACTTAGACATTTGACAAGTTGTTACTTGTTAAACCAAATAGATGTGGTTCCATGATAAACCATTTATGGGTGGTAATGTTATAACCTCAAACACATTAGGTATGGAAGTCATTCATATGGTTATTTCATAGGCTAGAGTGACATGTATGGAAGTCGGCCGCATGGGTTTTCCATTTATGTATGATTATGTCGAAAAATACCTATATATGATATATATATGATTTATATGGGTTTTATGGTAATATATTGGTTGTAGGAAGGGTATGAAAATAGATTATATTCATAGGAATGTTTTTACTAACTCTTATGTTTGAATGTATTACTTTATGATAAAGTATCCATAGGTTTTCTTGTTTTCACTAGACTAACATTATTCCTTCTTTGTTTATTCCTTATTGATATTTTATTCTCATACAATGGTTTTATATGTTATTCACAGGATTTAAAAGAGATTATACTAAAGTATGGGGTAAAGGAAAATTTATTATTATTAAACATGAAAAAAACCATATTTTAATTCTAAATGATTTTATTCTATGAAAAAATGGATAGTGATTTGAAGTGTAGACTTTGTAATGTTTGAGTTTTTAAATAAGAGTTTTGGACTAAATATCTAAAGATATAAATATGAAAAGGTCATCAATGTGAAATAAAGTAAAATTCATAACATAAATCAATTATATGTAATTTTTAAGGCTAGGTCCTTATACCCACACCGGGGGATAACCTTATGAATCTCATGTTCCCTAATTTACTTTTCTATCCTTGGTAAATTTTAGGATGAGATATAATGTTTTAAAATTATAGATAACTCTAACAAGTTGAAGGAGTTAATTTCATGGGAATAAAATTATATAAATATCACCACTGATTCACCCACCCCCATCTCATTGGTTTTCTTCTTCCTAGGAACTTAAATTAAGAAGTGTATATATCTTGGAATTGAGATGAAGTTATTGATGAAACCATTCAATAATGGTTTATCACATGGAATGGATCAATCATCGATGCTGCCCTTCGAGGTTAACTAGTGAAGAAAATTGAGAATGATAATTTTGTACTTCTATATGATATGATGAGAAATATATTTAAATAGAATGGCGAATAATGAAAACATTGTGAATTCCACATGGGATACAATAATTGATACATGTATTATCAAGTGGATTCCTTGAATAATATGATGGATTCAATAATCTCCATGAAACAATGGCAAGGTATGTACGTGGAAGAAGTTAGGTTAGGGTTCTTATAACTAAGACAAAGATAAAAGTGGGGGTAAATTGTGCACTTCAAAAACATTGAAGAATTATGACCACATATATAGTTATATAGAGAACATTATTTTCTCTCAAAATGTATCCAAGAAGCAAAAAAATAAAAGAAAATAACATAATAATGTATAGTGGTTCAGGGAATAAAACATTCTTAGTCAACTACACTAACACTCAACTCCATGAGCATGGTGATTTCACTAGAAGGTCATCTTATCCTAAGATATTTAAATCTACAACTGAGTAATGGTAGTTGACACCTTAAAATAATACTTAACAAAACCCCTTATAGTTCATTTATAAGGAACCATAAATCCATAGCTTAGTTAAAGAAGCTAACACTTAACCGCAACTGATTATTTGTTCTTAAAACTCTAATAAATTGAAAGAGTTTGAATTATTTTATAGTGAAGGTTTATCTTCATTGCCACGACATCAACTAACAAATGAAATAAGATATTTAAACTATCACAACAACAATTAGATCTTTAACATTGCACAAGATTTCTTCAAACAGTAAGAAAGAAAATTCAATAAAGTTATTTGAAGATTTATATCTGTAATGTGTATCGCCACCAAATTCTTCTTCATTACTATTGAAAAATAATTCGGTAATAAAATGTATTAGCAATGAAAACAACAACAATGAGTTGATAGAAAAAAACATTTATGTCTCCAGATTATATATTTGAAGGGAATGACACATGGGTTTTCCTTTTTTATATCTCCTCTTTATATTTTTATATATATTTATCTCTTTATATATATATATATTCAGAATTATATCATACTGATATTTATACATCAGGTCAAACAAATCCATGTCAAACCATCTCCATAAATATCAAATAACAAATCATGTATATTTGAATTCAAATTTCTTCAAGAGTTTCATAACTTCCTATAAGAATATAATTGATTTAATCTGTTGAATATAGGGCCTTTAAAACAATCATATTGGTCATTTGAATCGGCCGTAAAATATCTTTGAAATGATATCTTCTTTCATCAATACCATTTCATGAATCATGGATAATATCAAATATTTAAAACTCTATTGTTGAATAGTAAAACATAGGGTTCCTCCATGTGATGACAAAATATCAAACGTATGGTTGATCATAAAATTAGGGTTTATGTATCATACATTTGTTTCCTCAATCTTAGGGTTTCATATAATCATAGGGTTGATTAACAAAACTTTTCCAATAGTGTTGGGTTCCTGATCCATATGCACTATTTCAAATGTATGGTTTGTTCCTTACATTGTTCTTGCACACATATGGTATTAACATTGTTTCCAGAATATGTTTAAACACATTCCATATGATTCAGTAAATATTCCTCACATATTAATAACTCGAATGAAATTTTGAAATAAAGATTATAATTAATAAAAAATTCCCTAAAATAAAATTAAAGTAAATTCATTATAACAATAAATTTGGGAATTTATAAATATAAAAAACAAAAATACATTGATGAAATTTTTGAAACAACACATGCTCAATAATCTTCCCCTTTTATGATCACCATACCCATTATAAAACAAAAAACATTATATAATAAAATATAAAATAATTTTTTCTAGATTTATAATATTTATTCCATAATGGAAACTTATTCCCCATTTATATAGATAAAAACAAACATCTCCAACATTATGAAATTATCCCTCTATGACCGGAATATTAGAATAAAAACAATATAAACTTATCAATAATATTAAAACATATAAACCTCTCCCCCTTTTTATGACATCAAAAAGATAAGAGTAGTAAACTGAAATCCCACTAAAATTATTCGTTCATAAATATACAATTTTTTAAACATGGAGAATAATATTTATAAAACATGTTTTCCATAAACCCCCCCTGGAATTATACCATATAGTTTTATTTCAAATAATTTGAACAATATTTTCAGATGTAAAATACCAAAATTATAAACTAATTTGTGAGGTACGTAAAAATTAAGTTCGTTTATATGTATGTAAAATTAATAACAAATAAATAAAAATTACAAATTAACACATAACATTATTTTCTCTAAACGTACATATATTAATTGAAAAAATAATAATATAAAAGATTTATGAAGTGTACTATCCATCATAAATTTATAAACATAAAAAAATCTCTCAAATCATCTAAAACTGTTGATAGTTATGAAAATCAATTCTCAACATCTACAGTTCTTTGTTCGAAAGAGGAATAAGTTTGTTCTAGCAGAAACAGCTTCATCTTATCAAGATCTAGCTTTGTAATATCTTATTTTCTAAGAATGTTTATCTAAATTAGAATTTCTATTCAAAATTATTCAAATATTGATTTTTATATCAAAATATTTTTCAAACTTTTATATTATTTTTTTAAACGTGTCAAAAACATTATTTATAAATACACTCCCTACAATTCATCAAAATATTTTCTAGACTCATCCATAAAAAACATGTATCTTTAAATTTTATACATTTAATATATTTAAATTCAGTATAATCCCTTCATAGGGAAATTTTGAATAAGAAATATATAGATCATAATCATAATGAACTTTATCATTTCATTAAGATGACTTTTCATGTGAATCATTAACATCCTAAACTAACTGATCATCTTATATAATTGAAGGTTTACCTTTTGTCCTTTTGTACAAGCAATTTTAATTTGAATATATAAATTTTGATTGCTTCATATTTCAATGTTCTAGTTTTCAAAAGTTTTAAAATAGAAAATTTTCAAAAAATTATGTAAATATAAAAAATATAAGAATAAGATGATACTTTTTTTCTGATATAGTACATATGACGTTTTATATTCCACATACAAAAATATTGAATAATAATTACATATTTTACATATGAAGAGACATGTTAATTATGATATATATTCAATTTCCTCAATGAAAATGAGATAAAAAATATGTATATATGAAAATTATTAAATAATGAATAAAAGTTTCTTAATTCAAATAAATACTTTATTTTCGAAATTGTTTTGATACAAGGATTAAATATGTTGTGTAGATAATTATTTATTAATTAAATTAAAATGATAAAGAAATATGTTCTATAAAAATATAATATATATACTTCTCTACATATATAGATATAATTAATGCACCAGAAGCATATAAATATTAAAATAAAATACTTCATGTATTAGAGATTTTTAGTACTGAGGAATTTTTATAACAAAATACTTCAGAGTTGTTCAATATTATGTATAGACATTATAAATTGACCAATAAATGAATAATGGATTTAACGATATATATTTGTGGTGTAATCATAAAAAACATCAAATGAATGTACCTTTTGGTACCCGTAATCATTTTGGTCTAGCAGTGTTAGTAATTAAATTTCTAAGTAGCCAAAAGTTTTTATTTTGATTAGAAACTAAACTATTCAAGTTGAAAAATTCTTTTTCCAATAAGAATTATTAAAATCTTAAATATTAGGTTTTATAAAATGGAAATAATATTCATAATGACCATTAATACCATAATAAAAACATTTATCTGTATACATGTCCTTAATATTTAATCCAGGAACAAAATAGCTCTTATATATTTTTGGTTTCTCACCATTGCTTCTAATTCCAAGTATTAATTTCTGAATAATATTTTTTCCAATTATTTGATTTAAAAATTTTTATCCCTTATTCAATTTACATTAATCATGTTTTAAATAATCAACTTCAATCATTTATTGTTTAATCTTAATATCTTGTAAATTACATGAAACGATATAACCATTAGATTCAAAAACATTAACTTACTTTGCCAAAATGTATTTTTCTAATAAAACAGTATCAAATTTTTTTATATCATTTTTTAATATTTATTTAAGGATTTTTATATGTCTTATATAATTAAGAAATATCTATGTTAACTCATAATAATACATTTTTTCATAAATATAATTCTAAGAGTAAGTCTATTGCACCTCATTATTAGTATGATTCATTAGACTTAGCATTTTTGTTTTATAATAAACCTTAAAATCTATAGAAGATTAATTATTTTAACTAGATGTATTAATATATATATATATATATTACATTTTTCATTCCTTTTCTATTATAATAATCATTCATTTATTCTTTGAGTAAATGAAAATTATCCTTTATATGACCTTTTTTTTAACTCACAACATTATTTTCTTCAGTCCCTTTATTTTTTTATTTCTATACACCTTTTCAAAATTCATAGCTAAATATGATAAATCATTGTATAAGTTTGGATTATATTAATTATATGATTCATCCATACTAGTTTTGAGAGTATATTATTTATATAAAGTGTGATTCTCGGCCTCAGTATACAACTCAGATTTGTACATTACTAAATTCCCAATAAATTCCTTAATGAATAAATTCTTGAAAGGTGTATAATGATGTATAGTTATAGATATTCCATTCTACTTTGAGCATATTACTATAAGTAATTTCAACACTTTATCTAATTGTGAAATTCAATCACCTAAAGTGTAAATATTATTGACAATCTATTCCAGTCATCCATTTATTTGAATGATAGATTCATCCTCATTCTTTCTAAAACTATCAAACTTCAGTTTAATAGTATTTTACATTAACATCCAATATTCTTAGTTCCTTTATATGAAAAAACAATAGTCTTCCACATTTCATAAGTTGTAGGACATTGTGATACTTGATTAAAATTTTAAAATCCTAAACCACACACAATATAATTCATAGCTTTAGAGTTGAGATTATACTCTCTTTATTGATAATAATTCCAATTTTCCAACTCCAAATTAAGAATTTTTTAAGGATTAACAGCTTTTAATTAAACCCTTATTCCATGATTTTTCAAATTAACGATCATAAAATAATTCCTACATCTATAATTATCAGAACTAAAATATGGATCTTGGATCATAGACATACATTATCTGGAGTAAATCATTTCAAGTTGTATTCATCTGAATAATTAACATAGTAATTTTAGGACTATCATAATTTTATAATACCACTTGATGATTTTGGATAAGAAAAATAATTTCAAAAAATTAATATATTGCAAAAGATAAATTCCATTGATATGAATTTTTAGGTCGATGTGCTTATAATAAAGACAATGACATTTAAGGGTGTTGAATTGTACAATGATGAATTATGAAAAAATATATCTTGTTATGTGGAAAACCATTACATCTATCAAAATATGTGAGAGAAATGGAAACAAATAAAATAATACAGTGATGTATAGTGGTTCAGGGTAGAAAGATCCCTTAGTCTACCCCCACCAACATTAAACTCCACTAGCATGGAGATTTCACTATAAGTTCCACATATCCTAATACCTATAAATCCTTAACTGAGTATAGGTAGTTTAAACCTTAAAATATTACTTAATAAAAAGGTGTCTAGTTATTTGATAGGGAACCTTAAATCCTTAACATAGCCCAAGAAGCTGACACTTAACCACAACCGACTAAAAGTAGTTGAAAATACATTAAATGAAAATAGTTTAATTTTCTTATGGTACAGGTTGAACATCACAGTCACAAAATTAACTACAAAATCAAATAATATCTTCAACATATCTTAAAAACAAATAGATCATCAACATTTCACAAACATTATTCAAATAGTAGTAAAAAACACAAGACGAATGTTTGAACATGTATGTCTCCAAAGTCCATCTCCACTAAATGCTTCATCATTCTAGTAGAAAAATGATATAACAAAAAAAATTAGTAGCAATGAAAACAAAAGAAATGAGTCGATAGATCAAAACATTTATGTCTCTAAAGTGTAACTATAAAGGCAAAGACACACATATTTTTCTTATGTGTATCTCATATATATATATATATCTATATTTTTTTCTCTTTCCAGATATATATATTTAGAAAAAGTGTTTCTTGATATTTATATAGTAGGTTGAAAAAAATCTAAGTCAAACTAGCTCTATAAATATCAGATAACAAATCATGGATATTTGAATTAAAATTCTTTCAAGAGCATCATAACATTCCATAAGAATGTAAACCATTTAATCCATTGAATATGATCCTTTTAAGAATCATAAATATCATTTGAATCAGTCATAAGAAATATTTTAAATGATATCTTCTATCATCAAGACCGTTATCTAAATCATGGATAATATCACAAATTTAAAACTCCATCGTTGAATAGTAAAATGTTGGGTTCCTCCGTGTGACTAAAAAATATCAAATGTAGGGTTAAAATATAGGGTTCATTATAAAAGTATGGTTGATGTACTATAAGTCAGTTTCCTCAAATGTAGATTTAAATCCAAACGTAGTGTTGATGAACCATAATTTTCCAATAGTGTAGGGTTCCTGATCAATACATGTTTTTTCAAAAATATTGTTTGTTCTTTATGTTATCCTTACACACGTATGGTACGAACAGTGTTCCAATAATATTTTAAAACATGTTATAAACACTTTCATGAATATTCCTCATGGATTAATAACTTGAATATAATTCTGAAATAAATATTATGACCACATAATAAATTTCTGAAAATTCACTTAAAGTAACTTCATTAGAACCATTAATGTGGGAGTTTTTTAACATTAAAACCAAAAATAAATTAACAAAAATGTTGAAACCACATATTCTAAATAGAAGATATAAATTTTGTTGATTATAATCATCAAAATGATTTTCTGTGTTTGACGCCCAAATAATAACAAAATAATGTGTAATGGGAAATAATATTGAGTTTTCCACACCAAAAAATTAATCTACACAAATCCAATTCACACCATTGGATAAGAACATTTCTAATTTCATGATATCTATCAGGGAATCCATTAAAGAGTTAATGGCTAGTCAAAGAACTTCAATTATAAATATATAGTTTAATGTAGGACTAATTTCCTACCACTTCAAGGAGAGGCTAATAAGATTTATTCAATGTTAAATGGATCCCCTATACATGGAAATATAAATAATATCACCTTGAAAAGTGGTACAAATATTAAAAAAATTTATAGATAGTCAAAAAAATAAAATAGTAGAACATAGAAAAATAAAACAAAATAGTCAAAAAGTTGAAGGAAAGAGAGAATGAAAAAAGAGAAACTCAGTGAGGAAGAAGTTATATAACAAGTAATTACACCTTATAGATCACCATTATCCTTCATAAAAAGGTTGAGGTAATGTAATTTGGTAGAAAAAGGTATGTTTCTATATATTCCTATAATTATACACATTAATATTCCCTTTTAAGAGGCTTTAAATGCCCATGTTTACAAAATTAATGAAATATCTTGTCTTGAGTATGAGGAAACATGAAAAATTGGGTACAATACCACCCTATAGCGAATTCTCATATGTAGTGTAGATGATTCTGTTGAAGAAACAATACTCATGTGGCTTTTTAATTCTGGTTAATATTAGAGAAAAAAAATTAGAAAATCAATTCATTATCTAGAATAACGTGTAAATATTTTCTTATACACAATATTTAAAAGCCATGGAGAGGAAGTTATTAATTACACAAGTGATTCTTTTTAATTGTAGGACACAACAGTGAGATTTCTATGATGTCTTTATGATATGGTTATAGTAAAATAATAAAAATTCTATTTTCGGATAGATTTCTTTATATATGAAATGGAATTAGAGAGGACACATACTATATTAGGAAGTACATTAATAGCAATGGGGAGTTTCTTTATCGATGTGAAAATATAGAATTACCTCTATGGTTTGGTTTTGAGGTAGTGATTTTTAGCCTACTGATAAAAACTATAACGGGAAAGAATGGTATTTATAGGATGAAATCAATCTATAATTTTAGATAGTTACTTCCAAAAATAAGAATAAATAACCATCTACTATTAATAGTAATTAATAGATAGAAGTTTAAGTATTGAATAATAAAGAGCTATTGGAAAAAGTTAGAGACACTATCTGTATTGACAAACTAGAAAAATTTAGAGAACATCAGAAGGTTTTGGTGGTCCATGTATTACCATATTTTTTTGAGATGGACCAAATTCTGATTGATTAGCCTCATGGATTTAGATATTGTGTTACCATGAGGAAGAATCAAGTTAATATTATATAATGTAAAATGACCCATTTAAATTCATAAATCACAACTTTGGCCATTTTTTTATCCAAGTCAGGTAACATATTTCAACCCTCCATCACTTAACATTAATGAGATAAGGTCAATCTAAATGAAGTAAACTAATGAGCTTCTAGTAGAAAATGTGAGTTTTATTTATTTATTAATATCTTAAGAATTAATTTTTAGGATATAGTTTAGGAATTAATTTAGGATTAGTATCATCTAATGGAAGGCAGAAAGAATTATGTAAATGAGGTACTTAAAAGTAAGTGGGGGTATCATTTTAATGTTTTTGTTGATTGATACTCTCAAAAATTTTAGAAAATATATTTTTTTTGTTTTAACATAGATAATTCATTCCTGATACTTGTATTTTTTCTAAAACTTTTGATCTATGACACAATACTTGTTTAACATAACCATGATAGAATGAGTTAGATTTCAATGTTAATGAATTATAATGTTTAAGATATGGATATTAATGATTAGAGATAAATATATGGTATTTATTTAAGGACTCGTGGTTTGAATAGGGTTGATAATTAATGTAAATGAAATTACCGTAAATTTTTTATTCTATGATTTTCTGAATTTCATGTGGATTAGTTTTTTATTGTAAAAGAATTCAATGATTGACTAACATTTATCATATGTTCTAATTCCTGAGAGGATTATAGACCAAATTTTTTCAACTCGTTCTAAGAATATTTATTGAGAGAAACATAGGAAATGTAACCAAACTGGAGCATTAATTTATATAATTATAATCTTTTTATTATAATAAGTCACATTAAATATTATTGTGGATTTATTATTTGATCTATTTATCATTCAGGAATAAATTTACATTTTATCTCTCTTAAATCCTATAGAATCTAATATTGATATTTTTAGGGAGGGGCCACAATACAAGATAATTTTATCATTTTGTACCATACTCTATTTAGTTTTTCTGATATTCAAGGTTTAAGTGTGTGGTAGAGGGTGTTCATGGTGGAAAAGGGTGTTCTTCATTGAGGATAATATGTGTGGAATATTTTATGGGATATAAGGACAGTTCATGTATATTATATTATTCTTTATTTTCATCCGTATTATAAAAATGTGGGATAAAAATTAAAAAGAAAAAAATAATGGGACATTTATGGGTAAATGGGTTGTATCATTGGGGGGGTCAAAAAACAAAACTTTTTTAACAATGATTTAGATCATTTGGGATTTTTTTGGTAGATGTGAGTATTGTCTTAAGTTCAACATTTGAAGAAAGTGAAAATTTTGGGAAAAAGATGGTACTAATTTATTATGATTCCATGTTATATTTATAAAACAATATTAAGTTTAGATTATTGGGGAATTTAATATTCAAAAAATCATCTTTCTTTGGGTTTTATATTTTTTATGATGCATAATGCTTTAAGCACCAACCAACATTATTAGAATAATTGATTTATGTAATTTCCAACCTACCCTATTGAATCAATGTTACATGGTTTGTAATGTGAAGTCGCCATGATTATTTGTGATTTTTTTAATGGGATTTATATTTGAGATGCAATACAATAATATGACAAGGAACATGAATTCAAGGTAAGATAAAAACTCTAGTAAAAGTTTACCTTGAGTGACGAGTGAAAAATTGATGAAGTAAGGTAGATCGTAACTTTCCATTAATTATGATTCGTGAATGGATATTAAGAGAGACACATAAATTTAAAATTGTAAAATTAAAACACATAATTTAATTACTTCATTAAAATGAGATTGTTTGAAGTGTTATTCATATGTGATGCATGAAATTTCTTCTACCAATTGATAATTTTTTAGTTTTTCTAGATTTGGAATTTAAATATTTGTTAGCATGATGTTTCATAATTAGAGTTGAGATATATGTTTGAGGATAATGAAGATATAAGTGTAGGGGATTTTATTTCTCTATTTTATGCATGCATTTTTTGAATTTAATAAAATTATTAATTCATGAGTTTTATTGATATGTTTTTGCAATTTTTCATTTCTATACTATATTTTTTGTAATTAACATTTTTAATGTATATTTGTAAAAACAAAACAAAACAAATGAATATATATATATATAAATTTTATGATGATTTTATAAAGTGGATTTCATACTTTATACATGAAGAAATGAGACTTGAATTAGAAAACTATTGGCATAGGAGGATCCTATCATGGATCAGTTCTAGATAGTATGAAGGTACATGTGTAGAAAGAGGAATAGTGATCACTAGCTAGGGTGAGCTAAATAGAAATGACTCAACTCCAAAGGTAGTTTCTAGTATGATTAACTATAGCATACCCATAGATATTTTGATGTGTGATGGCTTCCACATGTTTAATGTTCATCCTTTAATAAAACACCACTATATAAAGACGAGTTTCTTTATCTTCCATGAATATTTTTATTGGGCCATTAATGTCCATTCTATAATGAAGAGCTTCAATTTATATAACTATCAAACTCAGGATCACATCTGAGAGGCCTACATGCATTATAAGTCACCCTGAAATAACTCATGGATATCATATTCAACTCCACAAAACCTCATTAAGATGAATATTTCCATAGAAATGTGTACATCACCTATGGAATTCCACTAGATATCAAAATAATTCTATATATGTAGAAATGAATTTGTGCATGTGAAGGAGAGCTCCAAAACAAAGGCCACTATGATTCACCCTAGAAAGAGATATGTGAATATGATGGTCGAAGCTATGTAATGAAGAGAATGAATGAGACTCATGATTTTCATGGTACAATGATCCTTCAACATAGGGTATCTGTTACAAGATAGAGACCCTCAAATTTCAGGGAGTGGTTGGTTTTGATAGATCGGGAAAATTACAGCATAGGATTCACTTGCACTGAAGAAGAAATGGTATGTTTTAAGTTGATGAAGGCATGGGGAGAATGAACTTAGTTTCACCATGTAATAGTTATATATAACATAGAGGAAATTTTTTAATAAAACAAGAGTATATTTGGTTATGGGGACCAAATCCAGATCAATTGGGATTTGTTGGTGTTCTTTTAGGTGACTAGGTGATAATTTATTGGTCACAAATAGTCAGGATGTGAAGGACATCCTACGATGAACAATGATGGGTTTCTTTTGGGTTGATTCTCCAAAAGAGATTTACAATGTATGTGAGGTTACCTCCGACTATGTTTGATGGGCGGTGTGGGATGGATGGAGGCTGTAGATAGAAAGGTGATGATGACTGCAAATGGGGGTAGTGGTTTCAACCGACTTAGTAGGAAACACACATGTGGTCCATTATTACATATATTAAGGGACTTAAGCACTCTATATATATAGGCCTCCGAGCCTATATATAAATAAAAAATGGGTTGGATGGGTTGGTTATATCTGGGGGCTATGATTTATCTATTTAGCATGGGGGTATGAGGTGTTTGTTTGTGTTTAAAATGTAATTATACCCCCAAAACATTCAATTAAAGAAACTCCTCTTTTTTTCTGGGCAGAGAGATCTCATTACATGGTTTGATAAGACCAACATACAAGTCTAGGATCCCAATAGGCATTAATAACCAAATACTATTTTTTTGAGGCTCAAACCACTATTGTCACCCACTCAAGCATGGCCCTTCCACCCTGCACCTTATATAATTATAATTATAATTATATAAAAATATTTTTATATATATTTAGAAAAATATTCCATTTATAAAGGTGGGGGATTCCCCCCTATTTTATTAAATTAAATTAAATAATTTTTTCTATGAACAACGATCCAATTGCATGGCCTAATGAACCCGACATACTAGAACAAGGGCCCAATATGAATTAAAGTCCAAATACCATTGTATGAAGACTTAACGACTGAAGGCCTAAACCACTATTGTCACCCACTGGAGTATTACCCAAACACCCTATGACACCCGATGCATGGACTTTCCTTTAACATCTTAGTAATCATCCTTTCTACCCATGCCACCTCCATGCCACTTCAGCTCCACTGTCAATGTTTGTTGATCATGGCCGTCATTGGAGTCAATGCATTCTTCATCCATGCACAAGCCCTGTTTCCATGTGTTGTAACCTTCCCACCAACAAGGAGTCGTCAATGCATCACTCTAGTGCCAAGCCACCGACGTCACCCATGTTCTATGTGAAATAAACCGCCAACGAAGATCCCTAAATTATGGGTTCAGACAGATTGAACCCTCAACCTGATGCAATCTCACAGCATTTCATAACCACTCGGTCAATGCCCCAAATGTAATATATTTATTTTAAATACAAATTTAAATTTATTTAAATATATTTAAAATTTTGTAAATAAAATTATAAATATATAAATATATATAATAAATATATTTATAAATATATATATAATAAATATATTTATAAATATAATCATAATTATATAATTATAATTACATATTCATAAATAAGTTTTTTTAATTTTATAAATTTGAATATATTTATTATTATATATTTATAAATATATATTTTTTAAAAAATAATATATGTGAATTTTATAAATGTATTTATATTTATATTATTAAAATATAATTAAATAATTATAAATATATATTTATAAATATAATAATAAATATATATTTTTAATTATAATTATATAATTATTAATGTATTTATATAAGTATATCTATTTATATAATTAAATATATATTTATAAATATAAACTTTATTACAAATATAAATATTTATATATTTATAAATATATTTAATTAGTAATAAATATAAATATATAATTGTATATATATAAATATTATAATAAATAAATATAATTATAAAGAAATAAATACTTATAAAATTATAATAAATAAAAATAAAATTAAAAAAATATATATTTCTATAATCATATAAATATATGTAATTATATATATAATAAATGTAATTTTCTATTTATTTAATGGTAAATATATTTATAAATAAAAAATTATAATAAATATATTTATATATATATTTATAAATAAATGTATTTATAAATAAATAATTATTAAAATATACTAAACTTAAATATAATAAATATATTTAAAATTTTAATTTATTTAAAGGAAATGGACTGGACAAAGACCCTAACCCATTAACTAAAAATGACAGATATGTACAAAAGGAGGGAAAGGATAGAAGAGACATAAGTTGTCCAAAACAAATATAATAATTTTACTTGAGATTGAGTACACATGCAATGATGTGGGATTAATCCTACCCGACCACAGGGATGTTGTCCCCTCCTCCTTGTTTTAGCACCCTGTCATTGTCCTCCTCTATCATATGTTGGTTCATTAATAGATTCAACTCTTACCTTATTTACTTCCATGGTACTAATGCTTCACTACTTGTCCTCTCTATTGGTATGTGGGGAAAAACTCAAATGATTTATTCATTTTAACCCTATTACTCACCCTTGTGGATGGGCATTTACCTACTTTTATAGAGTCAACAATAGCTTCATGGTCCCTACCGTGGGAGAAATTTTTAAAAGAGACATCATGATGAAAAATAGAATCTTCTTTAGTATTTCAGATTGGGCTAGGAACCTCCCTATTATAGAGAGATTCTCTCACTACTATGGAAACAAGGGGCTCAACAATTGATCTGTTAAGTAACATTTCATTAAGAATGAAAGTCACTATAATTGTGTTGTTATCATCCTTAAACTACATTCAAATAGCATTTGGTTCAAGAACATATAGAGGGAACATAACATGCTCAAGTCTTGAAGTGTTAGCAGTAGCTGCCACATTATTGTGTGAATCCTCAAATGAGTCAGCAATCTCGAACTTTTTTCTAGCATCCTAAACTAATAAATATTTCAACTGGTCAGAAGATAAATAATTATAATATATATATATATATATATATATAATATAAATATATATAATTTTAATAGGCTCGAGTGTGAGTTGGTGACCCAATCCACACCCCCAATATTTATTTTAAAAAATTAATGTTCAAGCACAAGGCGATGCAGTAAAAAAACAAAAGTGGTGTGTCTGCCATAACAAATATTATTTCTACGCAAGAGATATAACTATAAAAAATATAATAATATAAATTTTTAAATGTAATTAAAATAATAAATATATTTATTTGTTAATAAATACAATTATACAATGTGGCCAGAGTGTGAGTTGAAAATCCAACCCACTCCCTAAAAGTTATTATAAAAAAGTAATGTATAACCATAAGGGGATTCAATGACAAGATAATGTGGTCAATCCATAATTATAATCATTTTTCAACACAACAAACATCATTTTAGGCATTTTTTTCCTTTCCCTAATACCCACCCTTGCTTGTTAGGTGTAAAACTCTACTCTATTCTTTTAGGGGTGATGGCCATAATCATCTCATCTATGTCTGGGGAACGGTACCCATCTGAGGAAGCACATTCACTAGAATGCAAAGAGAGATCGCTTCTTGGAAAATTTCCCTATTTTTTGTCATTACTCTAAGGTTAGAAAGATTCCATGAGTTACATATTACATGACCCTATGATAAACGGCTCATCAACCTTTACAACAGAAGTACCATGCATCCCCTAATCTTATTTGAATACTTTTCGGCTTCTTATTTCTACTTTGAATTGTTTGAGAGAATCATTTAGTTTAGTCTAATTGTTTGTCTTCTTTGTCTACCCAAATCTCTGTATATAGTTCATATCTAGGCTCTCCCATCTTGGATAGATAACTGTAGTGTCATTTTTCAGTGGGAATGATAATCGGGTGTCTTTCTTGGGTGGCATTGTTCTAGGCAGTGACTTGGATACCATTGGGAGGTGATGGTGGTGGTCATGTGATGGATGGATTTCTGGTGATAGGTGGATGGTTTATGGATTTTCCCAATGATCTTGATGAAATTTATTAGAGGTTTGGGTGGATGATGGTTGTGGAACAAGGATATCGATGGATTCTGGTAAGTGGTAGTTTATGGGTATGGCAATATTGGAGTCTTGATTTGGGTCCAATGATATACTTTGGTGTTTTCATGTGTGTTTCAGTTAGAATCCATCTAATTTTTGGGCCTACATTATTGATTGGTTAACAAATTACTTTGTGATCAGTGGATTTTGACTAATTTAATTTGGATAGCGGTGTAGATTCTTATACTTATCACTGGGTGGGAGGCCTTGAAATAGGGATGGGTTTTCTGACACCCATAATTCAACCATCTTCTCATTTGGTTGGATGGATGGGCACGCTGACATTTTTTTCTCATTTTTTTTATCTTGTTGTGTGTTTCATCAGGTTGACATTATAGTGAGTTCCTCACAATAATTTTTGAGTAGGTTGGTCAAAAGAGAGATAAGTGTGCTTCCACTTATCACTTGGTCCTCCTTCTACATGCATATGTAGATGGAAGAGTTTCTCTGCCAGGTTGTGTTGGTCCAATATGAGACAACTTCTTGGTAGGGGGTGACACATCATCATAGATGAATTTCACTATTTCATTATCTGGTATGATACATGAGACTTAATATCCTTCTTATCTTGATGGTTTCCACCAATTAGACACTCGAGACCATTAAGTCTTTTCAGTTTTGCTTCTTTGATTCTTTACCTTTGCAATTTTAATGGGTTCCCACTTTTCCCAGTTATCAAAAGTTGTCTTCCTTTTTATGTTTAATAAAGGGGGCTTGACCTTCAACCTGTTTAAAAATATATATTTATAATTATAATTATAAATTAATAATTACAATTATATGTATAAATAAATATTTTAAATTGATTAAATATAATTATAAAATTATATAAATATAAATACATTATATAAATATATTTTAAATTTATTTATAAATATATATTAATAATTATAATTATAAATATTTATATCTACATAGTTATAAATATTTATTTATGGTTGTACATTTTTAATTATATAATTATCTATATAATTATTAATACATTTATTATTTATATTCATTTATTTATACAGTTAAAAATATAATTAAATATTTTTAAATATTTATTTATAAACAAAATTTTAAATTAATAATTATAATTATAAATAAATAATTATAAGTTTAGTTACAAATAAATATATTTCTAAATATTTATATAAATAGAATTATATAACTCCAGTTAAGGCATTCCTCAGTGGTTGAGGTCACCTATAATACTGCATCTCTATAGATATGATTGGGGTAAAAATATCAGCAAGTTCAATATTTGGTCACCAATTAAATGGGGCAGCATTTGGTGGCTCAAGATTCCAGTAGAGTATTGGACAATGACATCACAGCATGGGAAAGAAGATTACCCACGCATGATTATATTGGAATGATTTAATTATGGTCATATTGTGATATTCTCTCAACTGCTGGTATGTGTCTTGTGCGAGTGACTATGCTATAGGAAAGGTAGTATCATACGATAGTGTTGTCAACATCGATGGTGGAATGGGTAAACCCATTATTAGTGGGTTGGTGGTCCAATGTACACGTGTAGTGGTGAGCTTCATTGAAGATTTGGTTGATGAAGGGAGGTTGAATGCAGGTCATCTAGATGGGGCTTCAGTTTCAGACATAGGTGTGTCATCATGGCGATGGGGGGATAAGGTAGTGGCAGCACCGATATAGGGATTGCATAACATGTGCATGGTGAGGCTCTATCATCAGTGGTTGGAAGGGAGGTTCAATCAATGGTAATTTTTTGATTGAGTTTGTGTCATTCGTAGTCGATGGATGGGTAAATTGTAGCCGCAATATTAGGGATGGATAATTTGGTCTATAATGAAGAAAAAGGTGTAGGTGGTGCCGTTGGGCCTTTATGAAGTTTATTTATGTATAATTATATAGATATTTATTAATAAATATATTTATATATATTATGTGTTGCAGTTATAATTGAAATGAGACACACACAAACTCTTTCTCCCAAAGTGGATAACCCATCCCATATCCACCATAGGTATAGTTTATATTAAACCCTAATCTATTTCCAGGATACCCCAATGACAAAACACATGACCATTTTTATTTAAAAAATTAATACATTTAAAATATTTCCATTCCTGGAGTTTGATTTTCTAGCTATATGAGGCTACAGTGTGATGAGGTTTCTTGTTTCATAAAATAGAAGTAAAAGGTTCAAACAGTTTTTAATGCAGATATATAAGGAAAAGGGTGTTAAATAGAACCATAAAACAGAATAATATAATAATAAATTGCAATAAGTAGAGAGTTTAAAGCATAGGGGTTTCAACCATATCATGGAGGGAAAATTTTTTATAGTTTTTCAAGTTTTGGATGAATAATTTTCCAACAATATAGTGTCTAGACGACTATAAAATATTGGTTTTTGATGAAAATATTGAAGTGTAGAGACACTTCTCATGCTGTATAATTTATATTGGTATGGATATGTTTTTAGCTAAACATATTTTTTTGGTTATTTAATGTATAATTGTTTTATGATAAAATAGGATACATGCACATGGATAATTCCTAAATTTAATGGGAGATAGGTCCAATAGATAATTTGATAAAGATTTGGATAATGGTTGAGATATAAGATAGAAAATATAATAGTTGCATCATAGAGACGTCATTCATTCTATTTTTTTTTTGAATTGAAGGATTTTATGTTATGCACATGGACTATATTTTTTTGAAGATAAAAGGATGGAGGAGTGATGTTATTGGGGAGGGTTGTAAAAATTTGGTTCCATTGTTTTTATTTTAGTTTAAATCCCTCATGACTATCATGATGGGGTAAGTCATTCTAGTTCCATTATATGTAATTATGGGAAATTTTTCATAGTGAATTGATTTATTTTTTATGAATGTGAATACATTTTTAAATTCATATTTTATTCTTAATATCATCCCTCTTATATCATGAATGACAATTGCAATTTGTGGAGGGTATAAATTTTATGAATTTTCTAGATACTTATTCTTATTTAATTATCATTCCATGTGTTACGGTATTTATGTTAAAATAAGGTTTTTTGGTTAACATTTTATGATTATTAAAAATATTTGAGAGGTGAAATGTTGGATTTTGGGATTTAAAGTGATGGATCATGGTGGGATTCACATAAATATAATTCCAGAAACATCTGTAATTTAATAATTATCACATTTAATTCAATATGTTCATGAACCTATATTTAATATGATTAATATGCTTCCATTAATTTAGTGTATTTTAAAACAAATATCTCATATTCTCTTTTCATTATTAATCATTATATATTATTCTTAATTCATCCATATGGGTTCAACCTCGACCTTTTCATTTACAAAACTATTTTAGTTAATTTGTAGTTAGTGCTTCAGTTGAGTTTTGTTCTCTAAACTAGACTACATATGGAAATTAATCATTCCCTAGAGGTGGTTAGAAGGTAAGGGTAGAAGAAATGAAGAGGAAAAAGGAATAAAGAAGGTATTTAATCCGGAAAACCACATGAAATTTTAATAACTAATGATTAATATCCATGTAGAAATATGGGATATTTCTCACACACAGACACCCATGGTCCACTAAAATGAGAGGGAGAGAAGAAAACAACCTTAAGACTTAAAATCTAGTAGGGGTATATGTAGAATATTATCTTTTTATGAATCTGGGAAACTCTCATAGCTTGGACACAATTTTTTATAAAACATTCACCAAATGTGTGGATGACACCTCAAAATCATTCGGCTCCTTCATAGTTTGGCCATATAGTTTACTAAACCCTATGCCAACTATGAAATACTTCACTGTTAAGACTATAGGGCCTCCCACATCATTTTTTCTAACTGTGAGAAAATTGTGCACTAATATCCCTATGAAAAAAAATGACTCGCTTAATTTATAATAGATTTTTCATAGTTTGGATCGAACCACAAACCACCATTGAAGAAAGTCTCTTCAAGAAAAAAATGTTTTAGAAAAATCCATGTATAAGATTCATTGCATTATTTCCTCTAAATTGGGTGCACTAACCATCTGACATATGGAGAAACTATTTTTAGCTCAAAAATCAAACCAAAAACTCTAAAAATTTAAAATAATCCAAAAATTAAATGATTTTTAAAACAAAAATGGAACTTAGGTGTCAAAATTCACCCCAATATGACACTTTATTCACTAATAAGGTTCCTGGTCAAAGAGGATGTGTTTCCAAAATGAAAACCTTGATACTCAATTACGAGAGGTGGGGTATGGGGATAACTAAAAAAGTTCCTATGGATAATAAAGAAATTAATGAGATTCATCCTCCAAAATGCTAAAAAAATACTCAAACCGACATCAGGAAAACTCAAACAATAATCCAACCAATAATTATTTCATAATACTCAATGAAAATGAAGCCCAATATTGGTCACCCCACAATTTAGTGATGATATATAATGGTTAAGAAACATACATCCACTTCCAAAAAGAATGTCACTAAAAGATAACCATGAATCTATACATATTTTAGGAAAAAATAATAATATAATTTCCACAAGAAACTAGTTAAATTTTCAAGAAGTAATTACAAACGAAAATACATCCATAAAATCATGAAAGTCATCAAATCCCATAATATCTAAAACAAAATTATACAAAAATCATGCCTCAACATGATACAACAAGTTTCTAACCTCAAGTCATGAAGCTGAATTATAATTTAACTAATGGTCAACCCATAGAGCACTGGATCATGGTGTTAATAAAATAATGATCTCAACCAAGTGGTACCCATGATCTAACCACCATTAATCACACACCCTAGTCACCCATGAACATTCCTTGGTCATTCCCAAATCCAAAATAGTAATAAAAAACACACTCATAACCCTCATCATAAAGTTAACATCACTTGAACATGCATAAAAGAAAATCCAATCATCAAAGATGAATATCTCAAATAGTCCACTACTCCCATAAGAGAAATAAAAATTGAAACCAAATAAATCATTAAAAAATGTCACCTTTAAAAAAATTGTCACTAAAATCATCAAACCAAAAATTAAAAAAATATATTATCACCCTAAGACAAAGAATATTGATCTTAAACCATGTCTTGCTAACCTTTCCAACCATAACCAGCTTATATAATTTCTTAATAAACAATTATACAGCACACTTCCACACCATTCAGAGTCTAGGGAGAGACATAGACAAGAATGAAAATTTCCCTAAAGTTAAACAACTAAATTCTACTAAATAAATTTATGGAATACGTCAAGAAATATGAAAATGGACCAAACCCGGTGATACATTGCAAACCAACACAAACAGACCAAATAAAAACCAAGAGATGAACACAAAATCACTCATTTATTAAAATAATTAAAATAAACTGAACACATTTCTTCTTAAAATGTACAAAATTTTAAATTAAGTTAAGACCATTCTAAAGCATTCCATATCTTTTATAAAACTACAGGAAAACATTTATAGATTTTAGATACAAACTAAAACCACCATCATAGTTTGTAAAACCATTGGGTTCTTATAAAATGGGAAATAAAAACTATTTAAAAATGATCCATGCATTGTTTTAAAAAAACTATTTTTAGTTCTCATGACAATATAACCATTTACAATGATATTTCTTAAACCCCAAGTTCATTTTATAAGTAGGGAATATGGACTTATTTCAATCTTAATTTTTTCATAAAACCAACTTCTTCACACACACAAAATAGTTTCACAATAACCACATAATTGAAACACAACAGAAATACAAACAACATCTAGTCTACAAGAATCAACATATAACAATTCCTAACAAGATTTAATTACCAAATTAGAGAATTAGTCAAGAACATTCCATTAATCAAGGGGAATATAAAATCAAGAGATACATAACTATACATGACTAGGTCCCATGATTTGATGGGATATGTAATAGTCATGTAATAATTCATAGAACATTTCTATAATCAAGAATTGGGTCACATATATACCTATAATTCCATGCAATACGACCTCATACCATAAATATTTTTTCCGTTTTCACCAAAAAAACCCAAAACCCCCCAATGAAACTCAAGAAATTACAATAAGGATATAAACTACAAAAAACCTCAATCCAATAATATTAATAAAAATGAAAGAAAATTCAACTACCCATTGTAACTCAAATAACATCATGAAAGATAGTGACAAGCTAATAATTCATAAGAAACATACATAGTATTAATGAAAATATTAACCCCATCTTAACTTGACATGCCCAAATAAAAAAGGTGATTTCTTTAAGAATAGATGACCATATACAGAAGCCTATTCTATGATTTCGTTTATAAAGAAATAATTTGAGATGGTCGGAATAATCACCCAACTCATCCCACCACTAGGCTCGAAGGCTATTACAAGTCTCTATGGACTAGAAACTAGATAATTGATATTAAGAATATATACTTTGGAATTTTATCACCATTGAATACTCAAATAAAAAAATGGTGGAAACTACCATGAATCCAAAATTAAATTTTTACAAGTTGGATTTCTATGAATACAAAATAAGCATAAAAAATAAATATAACAAATGATTATTTCATAAATAAATAAACATCAATACCAAGTAAATGTTAGAAAAAAATTACTATGGATGTATAAAATACAAATAAGTTAGGATTGTTGATAAAACACCCAAAATAAAAAATTACATAACTCAAACAACTATAATGTCACCACTAATGACCCACAATAACTAACCAAATACCACACATATATCCATGAACTATAAAACATACAATTAAGTAAAATCAAGAACTTTGATTTTTTGGGGCGAACAATGAAACTGCATACGCACTCATACATTGGTGCATATATTGGGAGTGAGATAAAAATTCCATGTAGGATCTCACTAAAGAGTATATAAAATTCTATTAATAAAACATTTCATTAATTAAATTTTCAACATAAATCAAAAAAAAATATTTTTCACATGAGATTGTAATGGAAAACAAGTTACAAGTCCATCACATTTGCAAAACAATATACCTTTACTAAATAAAACACAGGTAGGAGAACCCATATGATTTAATCATTTCCAAACCTTGTAAAGAGGGATATTAAAATTATTGAAAATAAATTAATGTTCACCATTCATAACTATTTTAAAAAATATTTATAAGAGTCTAATTTTCCATTTATCACCATGATTTTACTTTTAAACTACTCTTTCTATGAATTTTTAGAGATCTGTTTGAAAGTAAACAAAAATTACACCCATGGTAAAATTAAATCACAATAAATCACCAAGGTATAAGGATTTTATAAAAATATATATAACTAACCAAGAATTATTTCCATTCAATCAATTTCTAGGGGATAAAAAAATGTATAGGATGGGATCCCCAAATATTTCATAAAAAATCCCTATGAATCATTTGAAACTCTATATAACTCAAGTATCATGATCAAAATTGGTGATGGGATCTCTAAACTAGACTATAAAAACATGTTAGTCTTAGTATTTCTATCAGACTAGTCAGACTCTATAACCATCTCAACATCCTAAAGGTATCATAGGTCATTACCATTTAATCGCATTCGACTAACCAGTTTCGAATGTCTCTAGAATAAAATAAAACTAGAGTATTCTATTATCCAGAACCCAACTTAAAAAACTATCTTTCCCATAACATACAAATATAAAGGTGAGAAAACAATAAATGCATAAAGAACATGTATAATGCATTTAAAATAAACATCATCTCACCTTCCCCACCCTTGAAATAAATTTACCATATTTCCACATTCTTGTATATGAATCCCAAATATATATATCAATACAAAACACCACCTAAGTGGGTTACAACCCATAATGACTTATCAAAAAATAATTCTAAATCTAGACAAGAGAATGCTCAACCAAGTAAATAGACATACTCATCAACCCAAACCAACCAAAATCTGCATCATTAGAAAAATATCTACCACTAATTCCAACCTGCATAGAGATTAGGGTTCATAGAAGAAATAAAATTGAGTGTGGGAGGAAATGAAAGACAAAAGGAAGAAAAAAAATGAATAAATAATAAATATCCTCTTGAAAACTTCTTGAAATCCAAAAAAATAAAGGCTCAAAACCCATGTAGGAAGGAGGGAGAGAGCTCCCATGCACACCCTCAGTATTTTTGAATGAGGGGGAGAATGATTAAGGGATTATTACTTAAACTAAATAAGAGGTATAATTATAATTTCAACATTTTCAAGAATATTTGCATCCCACATGGTTTAACCACATAGTTTTGTGAATGTTTCACCAATTGTGTGGCTAGAACTAGAAAAGCATGAGGAACCTATATGGTTTTGTCACATAGTTTACTAAATAGTGTTCCAACCATGAAATCTACACTATGAAAAATATAATATCACATCACATGGTTACCACAAAATATCTCATAACTATGTGAAAAAAAAATTCCCACACCCCTAAGAAAAAATAGGTTTCACATGGTTTGTACTATGTTTTTCATAGTTTGAATTCATTAAAGTACTTCCCATGTAACAGACTATTTAACAAAAATAAACTAGAAAAATAAATTCATAAGGGTTATCAAATGGATTACATTAAACCATACACACTAACTCTATGATATAATGTAGAACTACACAAAAACTAATCAAACTATGATTTACCAAATTTTAATATAATCCTAAAATTAAATAATATTAAAACAAAAGGTGGAAATAGTTTATGATATAATAAATATCTTATTAGTGTATTATCCCTATAAAAACACAACAATTATTCGTTCTTTTAAACATGAAATCAACAAACTCCACTAGTACTTTTCAAACTTTCCAAGGACAAATCATATCTTTCAATCAGCTCTTGGTCATAGTCATCACCCCCTTGTTATTTTTTCAAACAAAAAAAATATTTCTTTTAAGACTCATTACACTTCGCAATAAACCATCATTTAAAAATCTTAGTCTCACACGAGTGTAATTGGTATAGGAAAATTGAACCTTGAATAATAATATTGTGTTTCATGTTAAAATTTATGTACATCCACTTCGTCATAACATCAGATACCGACTAAAAATAACTTCCAAAAGAAACTATTCTACCACTACACACAATTGTTTTTTCAAACATCTAAATAACAAGCTCATATGAACATGATCAAAAAACATGTAAAAATAGTAAAAAACTCACTCAAAAACCTGACAAATTCATAACTTTTCCCTTAAAAAATCCCTCTTAAATATATTCTATTTTAAATAAATATGTGTTCTTTAATTTATGTTTTTCAATGAGTTGTTTTTATTTAAATCTCTAGATTTGAAAAAATCTATTCAAAGAACAAGTAATAAATTTGATGATATCACCTTACCTCAGACTCTATTATATTAATGATGAACTCCCAAAAAACCTTAAATTAAAAAATTATTCCCCCATTAGTGGATTACTAAAAATATTAGGGATCTTATACATGGTATAAAAAACATCCAAACTCAATTTTTTGCTCCACCAACTCCCTAATGAAATGACATTTTATATCAATTTTCATTGATAATAAAATTCAAACATGATTTATTGAATTATTTATATCACATGGTTATCACGTACCACCAGTAGTTGAAGATTAACATCTAATGAGATATCCAACATGTATTTTTTCATCCACATAAATTGGGTTGACAATTGAGTTGTAGCAATATAATTTTCCGCTATACAACTCATGTTCATTAGTTTACATTTTTTTGTGACATTTTACACATTTATCTCTATGAAAGAAAACTATAAAATATGATTATTTTCTATTATTCACCATTACAAAAAATTAAACATATATATATATATAAAGATATGAAGGTTTTCATTGTTATAATATTTGAAACCATAATTCAATATGCTTTTGGAATATCTAAGAATATTGTTAGAAACTAATTGATGTGATACATTAAGTAAACTTTACAAAATGGAACATAGTGTGCAAAAATAAACTTAATCTATATTTGTAGCTTTGAAATAGAAAAAACTCCCAATATTTTTTTAAAATCTCTTGAATCGGCTCCCTTTAAATCTTAATAATTTTATATCTTAAAGTCTCTTCTTTGGAAGGCCTCTTTTATATCCCATGTTAAGGACCCTTTGAATGGTATTTTAGAAAGTTAATCACCTCTATATTGTGGATATGGACTTTGAGAATATAATTGGGTATGGGTTGGTTTTGAAGATGTCTCAAGGTGATATAAATAATAGATATTATGTGTTTCCTCTTATAAGTGGGGGAGAGAACACACTTGGAAATTCTACAAAGATTAAAATATAATATATTCAAACTTAATAAAAATGTTTCCAATTTAATATAGATTAAAAGGTCATATATTATGAGACTTTAATTTTTTACATCCAATATGATTTAGACTATATAAATTAAAAAAATTACCCTTATCTCTTGGTTTACCCCTCCCCCATGAAAATTCATTTTGACCTTAACCACAAAGACAATTTTTTACTATTTTTATTAATCTTTTTGTTCCAAAAATAATGTGTCATCATTACCATATTTAAAAATTCAAAATTAAAATACGGAATTAATTTTATCAAATTAAATTCATTTAAGTGGGGGAAATTAATATAAAATTAAAACCAAAAAAACATGATGAAAACTAATTTTCCCTAAAAACTTTTTATTAAGTATAAATTTTTTTATTAAGTATCAATAGTTTTATTTAAAATTCCATCATAAAATTGATTCAAATTACCATCATTTCATTATTCATAATATCAGTGGAGTAATTTAACTTTTAAATCATTTTTAAACAAAATGAAACTTTTAAATTCTTGAAATGAAAAAGCAATTTTCAATAAAAATTAGTATTTTCATTATGCATTGAAAAATCAATATGTCCATAAAATTTTCAAAATTTCACTTGAAGTTAAATTTGAAAATCTATTATCAAGAATTAATTTCATTTTTTCAAATAAATTTTCTAAAACTGTAAAACTTTAATTATATTATTTACTCACAAAAAGAAATAAAAACCATTTTTGGGGGAAAATTTTATTTTGAACAATATAAATAATTTACTAAAAATTGAGTAATTATTTATAGATATACTTGATTTATATTAAATTTATATACATATTTATCAAAATTTGGATATTCATATTCACTCCACTAATGTAATGGACAGTTTATAATAGTATATTAAATTAAGGTTTATTTTGAATTAGGGTTGCGTATATCTCATCTAATAACATAAATTAATTTTATTTGAAGAGAATTAATTCACTAAATTAAGGGGTGTTACATTAAAATACCCTTAAAATTAATTTCACCATCATAACTATGCCTCTATAATTCAAAATATATGAAAATATATATATTTCATTACATCTTGTGTTTCCCAAGTAGATTTTTCGTATATCGGATTCCACTAAAGAACTGTAACTATGATTGTAGATTTGTTCTATATAACATTATCTCTATGATCCAAAATTTGTACTGGTCTTTATTAATATGAAAGTTCATATTATATTGGTATAACCTTATATTTTAGTACATGCGATATATTATTTATGTGCTTCCTCATAAGAGATGCATGGAATAAATCATGATCTTGAGAGAGGTTTGGTGGAAGCATTAAGCGATAAGCTATAATCCCAATTTAATCAAGAATATTGAAGGTGAATATAAACCTATGGATAATATTTACCTTATTTTTGAATCTAATAAACTTAATATGTGGATAAATTCACTATAATACCTTCTCACCAACTTTAAATTCCATATTTCACTAATGATTTTCAACACAACATTTCAATGAACTATAAGATACCTTAATGTGTTGTATAATAAATATAAACTTATCTATCATTTACTTATATAGAATTGGTACAAATAGAATTATTTATATAAATTTTTCCCATAACATTTGAGTTTTACACATACAACAATATAGGCCTTCATAAAGATCCATCTGAATTCCTGATTGAAAGCTTTTGTTGTTAGAAAACTTGACTGGATGAATTTTTTGATCCAAAAAACCTTTAAAATAAATAGAAAAATAAATAATTATATTATCAAAGGGTTTAATAGTTTTCTTAGACTAACTATATACTTGACTATGAGAAGTTGTACTAAAACACAATTCGGAATCTAATGATTACTGGAGACTTCACCAGAACATAGTGGTAAACGTCTGATCCTGATTAGATATAATAGAATGTGGTACTCCATAAAAGATTAAAAAATACTTAATTTATCTTCTAGAAATATAATCAGGATAAAAAACTTCCCTAATATAAATTAATCGGGATAAATTTATAAGGAAGTCAACAACAACCCAAATCGAATTATGGCCATTAGACATTTTGAAGAGTTCAATGAAAAAATACATTGTGGGTTTTCCCATGTGAATTATTGTATGTGTAATGGTTGTAACATACCTTAATAATTACATCTAAAATCCTTGACTTTGTTACATATCAATCACCAGAATACATACTCTATAACATCTATATTTATTATGTATCACCATAAATTATCCTTTAGTTATTTGTACATCTTTGTAATTATATGATTAATACAGAATGATAAATTCTAAGCTTAATAAAATATATCGTTTTTTATGTATGGTAATAATGAAACATATAAATCATTATTTAACCTTATCATTCCATAATAATTAAGGTTGATCTCATGAACATTTTTCACCTTCTATTGCAGCTATACATCTTCCTTCTACTCCCCTTTAATCCTCACATATATAGATGGTTGAACACTAATTTCATCAAGATAATATTTTATGCCTTAATTTATGATTTCAAGATACATATTTTTTAAATATATAAATATTTGATATTTTTTTATCCACATAAAAGATATATTAGCATGATCCTTCTGACTCAGGTCATCTTCCACCTTTTTCTCTACCCCAGGGTGGTAGTATATTAAGTAGTCATAATCATTAATCAACTACAAGAATTTTCTCCGTCATATATTTATCTATTTATTAATGAATATATAATTTAAAACATTATGATAAATATTTATGCCAAAAATTTCTTAATAAAGATAATGATTCTTTATCTTTAATGAAAAAAACTACAACTAATTCCAAATCATAAATTGAGTAATTTTTCTTGTGAACTGTCAATTTTCATGAGGCATAAGCTATCACCATATCATTTTTCATGAGTATGTATAATATTCCCTAAATTAATTCCTAATTATGTATCAATAACCCTTATCTACTATATGTTAGTGTAGGTACAGGTGTGTCTATTGTCCTTTTCTTCAGTTCATTGACATTTTTCTCATATTTATTTTTAGAAAGGAACATAGCTCCCTTCTGAGTTAACTTGGTGAGTGGATTATAAATCCATAAGAAAGTTTCCAAAAATATTCAATAATATCCATAAAAATAAAGAAATCTATGGATCTAATTCATAGTGTTTAGTCTGGTTTAAATTTTAATTACGTCTTTCTCTAATGGATCTTACAATATACCATCACTTGAGATTATGTAATAGAAAGATGAAACTTTTATTCAAAAATTCACACTTGGAAACTTTTTCATACAAATTATCCTTTACTAGGGTATTTTGTATAATTATCAAGTGATATACGTACATTTACTTACTCTTGGAATATATAGTAAGGTTATATACAAAGACTACAACAACCCAATAAATGTATTATTTAATGACTCTATTCATTAAATTGATGAATATAACTAGGGAATTATTAAGACTAAGTGACATAACTATAAATTCATAGTGATTATTACTTGTAATAAAGTATATTTTGTGAATTTCTTCACATTTGTCCTTAAATTAATAATATCTACTTTAAAGAAAAATGTCGGATAAATATTGAGCTCTTTATTATTGATTGAACAAATAATCAATATATAGAACAATATACATATTCTTAATTGTGATATTGTTAAGTTTTCAATAATCAATGCAGATTATTCTTGATCCATCACTATTCTAAACAAAAATAATCTATTCACCCCCAAGGTGACATATTTTTCAGAATGAATCCCCTTTCAAGATTCTATTGTAGATACTTATTAAATTCAGGCAACTCAATCAAGGACATTATATAGGGAGTCTATGAAATAGATATACCTCCAAGTATAATTTCTATGGAAAAATCAACATCATATTCATAGGAAAACTAGGAAATTAGTTTTCATTAAAAATAATAAAATTTAATAAAATATGAATATCTTCAATTTTTATTTCCCCCCAGCATTCTAAGATAAAAAAACCCTTTGAATAGAAATTAATACCCCAACAATTGATGTAATTTCCATCAAAATTACATATTTCTAATCTCACTAATAGATGATCATAGTTTGGTTTGGAATATAAATTATGACTTACTTTGCTTATAAATTGATGTGGTATTCTTATAAATAAATCCAATCCAAGTATAAGATAACATTAAGTTAAATTAAAATAAGAATAATGATATTTATAAGAAGCATATTGCCAAAAACATTAATTGGATAAGAATCATATGGTGGATATAAAATCATCATACCATTAAGAGTTTTCACTAATAATTTAACTGTTAATAATTAAAGGTATTATTTATCATTAGATGATAATTTTGATGATATAAATGAATTTCTATAACTAAACCCAAATTATGTACTTAAAATTTTTAGAATTCCAGTAACCACCTAAATTGTATCCTTATATCTTCAATCCCATACAAAAAATCAAAATAGTTTTCATGACTATCAAGCATAATTAATCACATTTATTAATCATGAGAAATCATTTTTAATATTTCTAAACCCTGACACCTTATTTTTATTCTATATCACCATAGGTTTAACCTAGGTTATACATGGTCGTCGTATATTCAAATACTTCATAATGTTTTCTAAAATAAAAATATAATCAACCAAATCATATCCCCTCGAAGTATCAAACTATGTGCGTAATAAAGGAGTACTCACCATAAACCATAATAATAGTCGATATGTACTCAACCAAATCTTTTTCAGTTTAGTACCCCTAAATAAATATATTCTAAACCCATATCCACTTGTAATATCTAGACAGGTATTATTTTTTATAGGAAAACCACACATCTTTCATTATCATAACTTTGGACATTATATTTTAAATATGATTATCCTAAGGGTTCACGTTAAATCATTCTTATCCTAGTTTACAAAGGTATCTAAACCTTTATCTAGTAGCAACTACAGTAACCCATTATTATCATACAAAAAAGTCATTTCTTATTTGATTAATATTAAATATATAACATTATAATCCAGTTTAGAGTCATATTGGTTTAGTTCCTTTGTAAACATAGATACATGGAAAAACATTATAAGAGATATAAATCATTTCCTACTAATATCATTATAAAAGGTACCCTTTTTAGACATATCACACATAAAATCATCCTTTATTACCTGAGGAAATAAAATATATGAAAGGGGAATCTCATATTCTTAGTAGGGGTAAACAAGGAAAATATAAATTAAAATAATTTATTGATTCTTAATCATCCTTATGTACAAAATCTAAAATGATAGTATCATAAGAATAAATAATCAGAATAAGGCTCCTTGTTTGAACATTTGATTAAACATTTCAGATTAACATATCTAAAGAATGATATTTATAAGACTTCCAAGGTCCTTTAAAAATAATTTTGAATTGATAAGGAATGTGTTCCCCCCTCAAAATGTTCATTTCTTTCTTAAAAAATTTCCCTATCTTGTTTCAAAATTACAGATTCATCCTTGAGTTTATCAAATTCATTTTAATTTTTCTCAAATATTTTTCATCAAAGATTACAAGAATTTATTATCTAATAACCATATTTATTTTATTATAAACTTGATAAGATTTATTATTATTTATAATATCCTAAGAAAATACTTTCATAACATTTTGGATAGAAATTATACAAATAATCCTTGTTATTGATGATAAAAACTTAACAACCAAAAAATCTAAAATATTCAATTTTTAGGTTTTCATTTTTTCCAAGTTCATATGTCTTTTTCTTTAATAAGGTTTTAAAAATAACTCTATTATAATTATAATAAGTTATATTAGTATCTGATATACAAATAAATTTAGTAATATTACATGGTTTTACAGATTTCTTATTCAATAATTCAATTTTGATGTGGAGATCTAGGAACCAAAAAAAATATGAAATTGAACATTTATTTACAAAATTTTACAACCCTATAGATTCTATAAATATCCATCATGATCAATTATAATTGATTTAATTAGTTTAAATTTTTATTTTTTAACTTATTTTGAATAATTAACATAATTATATAATGTTTCATATTAAATTATAAGAAAATAAAACCATTTATATCTTTTAAAGCCATCAATAATGAAAAAATAATATCATTTCATACATAAACTAATTGGTTTTATAGACCAAAAAATTTATAAATAAATGATATCATGAGGCCTATAATTTTTACCCCTTTAAAAGGTTATAATGTCCTCTTTTGTTTTTTACCTTAAAAGAAATATTCACAAATGAAGTTGTTGTCAATATTTAGCTTGGGTAAGTTCACAAAAAGGTGATTCTTGGACAACTTGTTCAATAACATCAAAGTGAAATTCCCTAATATCCTATTCCAAAAAAGAAGTTATTATGTAATATATCATTTAAATAATTAACATTTTGATTAATCAATTCATCAAAATTAATGGTATGAATGATTCATTTTTAGTTTATATAAAACAAGACATATTTTTCCTTAAAAAATAAATTTGTCATTTTGAAATATAACATGAATTAGATCATCACATAATTTTGAAATACTTGTCAAAATATGATTTCAATATTAAAAATATAGTAATTTAGAAATAATAACCGAATTTTCTATTATAACCTCACCATAACCTTTTTCTATTCCCTTAGAATTATCACCAAAGGTGAAATTACCTCCATTTCACTTTTGTAATGATAAAAAAATTGAAGCATCACTAGTCATGTTTCATAAACATCCATTATCCTTGTATCAGGTGTCTTTATTTATATTTCATATACATACTTCCTAAAATTTTATTTAAGAATATTTTTTACCCATGAAAACACGGGGTCCTACAGAATTATTATATGAGTTTTTTGGAATTAAGACTGACTTTAAAAACTTATTTATAGGTAATATAAAAGATAAATTTTGTAAAATAAATTATTTTTTATATCTTAGATATTGTGGAAGACTGAAATAACACTAATTCACATAATGAACTTCATTTTAAATTTAAAAAAAGTAATATTTCATGTACATCCCTTTGACCTTTTCATAATGAAATTTTTGTGTATATTTGGAAAAATATTTTCATATCCATGACCATTTTTATTTTTATTCATTTTTTTAACTCGTCACTATTCACCTCATAAATGGGACTCTATTGAGGAATCTCTATCCTAGATTGGTTTTTATTGGATTTATTTATGGAACTAGAAACACCCAATGGTTTTGTATCCTTAGGGACATGTTTTCCAAAGGTAGGTGTTCATCAGGATGTTTAGCTGACAAGTCTTGAGAACACGCATTGGTGGAGAGGATGGGAGGTTGGGCTCATCAGAACCTTTTGAGGGAAATTGTTTCCTACTCAGGTAATCTCGCATACATTTAATATATGTTCATGAATCCTTATTAATTTAACAATCGTGATATTGGTTTCCCATTAATTAAAAATAAATTTATTGGATTATATAGAAATTTAGAATCATCTGTATGTATATGAGGTTCTTCATCAATGGAGAAATATGTATGTATATGAGGCTCTCCAAATATGATATCCTCTTATATATGGCTTAGATATTCTTGGTCATTATTATAAAAATGCTGGTATTAAATCCACATATTAGGGAACTCTAGAATTTATTTTTATCTAGGTAGGCTAATGTCACTCTATAATTTATCATTGTCTAGGGATACATGATGTTACTCGAATATTTCATCTTCTTCGTAGGATACAGAAGGTTTTTTGATGTTGGGATAGTACCCATATATGGGATACCTATGTATCATTGTGAGATGAATCAGAACCCACATTGTTTGGTTCCACTTAAAGGGATGCATCATACCGTTTATGGTCATGTGATAAGGACCAAACCTTATAGTTTAATGTCATGTAGCAAGGAAATCTTGGGGGAAGTTACCTATTCAATGTTTGGTGTGTGACTTATGCTAAAGCATCCTAGAGGACCTATAAGTGGTATGTGTTTCCATGTTTAAATAGATCCTACTAGTAATGTGGCCCAGAAAAAAAAGGTTTTATTTAAGATGTTTCATTTGATCCTCAGTGAGGATTCCTACATATCCCATTTGTACGGAAATAAATTCCCACTTAGTTCAAGAAGTCTCATTAGATATTATGGTCCTTTGAGAGAAATAATTTAGGACTTATTACTGGGAAGGATGCCTTGTAACAGGGTCCATGAGGGATGTTTTAACTCATGGATATTTGGGGACTTGATTTAGGGTTTAATCCTAAGGATGACCAGAGGATTTGGGGATTATTACTAAGAGGAGGCCCATTGAGGGAGGAATAATTTGGGCTAACTTCTCCGAAGAATTCCCCTTAAGCTCGAGCCTCAGAAAGGCTTCCTATGTATCCCAGTTATGATAGGAATCAGAGTTCTCGTAGTTCATTCATTGAAGAACATCTCCTATAGAGGCCCTCCTAAGAAATGTATCATAGGGGAGTATGTCCCTTTTAGATGATTAATTTGGTGATTATTCCTGAAGACGATTTACTGGGTTTATATTCATGTGGATTTCATGATCACTACTGACCACTAATACAATGTGATCCAGACTCAGTGTAAGAAACAAGAGGAAGTGGAAGATCCAATAACCACATAATTTTCTATGTCCACTGATGGATTAGTGCTTGATAAGATTTGAGATAACTCATAAGGGGGATGCATGTGTATTGGTTTTGTGGTGGATTACTCCTAAGGAGGATGTCCATGTATTGGTTGGGGCTTACTCTATAGTAGGATTCCCATTTCAGGTTTTGTTGGGGCTTACCCCTAAGATAAATTCCCATGTATTGGTTGGGGAATACATCTAAAGAGTATGCACATTTCATGTTTGGTTGGGGATTACTCCTAAGGAGGATACCAATTTTAGGTTTTTTGGGGCTTACTCCTAATTCGGATTCCCATTTTAGGTTTTTTTGGGGCTTACTCCAAATGAAGAAGCCCATGAATTTGTTGGGGAAAACGTCTAAGAAGGATTACCATTTTAGGTCTGGCTGGGGCTTACTCCTAAGGGGGATGCCCACGTATTGGTTGGGGATTATTCCTTAGGAGGATGACCATTTCTGGTTTGGTTGGGGATTACTCATAAGGAGGATTCCCGTGTATTGGTAGGGGCCTGCTCTTAAAGAGGATTCCCATTTTAGAGGGGTGGGAATTAATGCTATATATGGTGGAATCCAAAATTTCACCAACCCAATCTTAAAATTTCACATTGTGACTCTCAATTCTTCATGGAAGTCAGTGATAGAAGAAAAGGGACTGGCCTGAAGGGTAGGGACCACAGCCTGGTACTGATACCAAGTGGGGGTGTGATAGTGCATCCCCCATGGTGTAGACCAACGGGTTTGAATGTGGAGGTTTCCCAAGTGGTTCACATAGGTGATTCATGTAGGTCCTTCACATAAGCATTTTTCAAATGTGTGTCTCTCATGTTGGTTGTGTAGGTGGGTCACCCAGGTGGGGTGAATAGAGGCTTCATGTAGTTCCTTCATGTAGGCGAGTTGCGTAGGCATGTCTCCCATGTTGGTCACCCATATCGGTCACCTAGTTGGGTCTTATAGGTGGGTCACCCATGTCTAATTTTCCCAGGTGTTGGGTTGAAGGACTCAGATTCGTGATGTCAGACCATTGTAGGTCTCCCAAGTAGTGATGGACAACTTAGGAAAAGGAGATACGCGACGGGACCAGTCACATGGATTCTTCATCCAGTAGTTCGTTTGCCCTATGAAAATATGAGGAATATGGGTCTATTTATAAACTATGGGGGTCCTATGTGAATGGCCCTATGTGAGTGGCCTGTACAGATGGGCCTGCATGGATGGGCCTGTACTGATGGCATGTGAAGATAGCCAGTAGAGTGACACCATTTCCTTTAAAAAATGTATCCATATTCTAAGTCCCATAATGTTTTATTCGTAAGTTCGTTTGGGCTCTAGGACTAGTCAAATCAAATCTTAAAAAAAGATCAACACTTTTGACATGGTGAATACACTAACTATTCTCAGAGGAAAATCAGAAATTAAATTTTGATGCATGATCAACTTTTTTTTGTCGATTTTTGAAATCCATAGCCTCATCTTGGAGGTGGGGTCTTTCTGCTTAAGCCGTATTGTAGATTAGTCTCATGGTAAATGGAAATCCAACCATGAATTATACAAAACATTTCATGGAACACAGCCTCTAGTATCAATAAAATCTCTCCTAGTATTGTATTCACTCGAAATAAAAGTAATTTCGTTCTATGGTAAATGTAGGGAACTTTTACCCATTTCAAAATTATTTTTTTGGGATTGGAGTTACATAATGTTTGCAAGGATGCTTAAATTTTTACCAAATCCATGGGGAATAGCAACTATAGTTTGACTGTTGTTAATGTCATATAGAAAACCCATCAAACCTTGTTTATTTTGTATCATTACCCATGATTCTTCCCTATTCTCAATATGAATGATAGTTAGTTGGTATGACTTATCTTTTTCTTAGGCTTCCCTTTTTTTGGATTTCATCCTAACAATTTTGTAACTTTTAACTTTTTAATCACATGATATTTCTTAAACAATAAAAATTGTAGGTCTAGTGAGATGAGACTCAATGTTTTTCCAGAGTTCTCTTTGTGGGTTTTTCATTCCAGTGAGTACTATGCCTCTCTTTATAAGTATTTTAAATTCATTCATGTTGTACTAATAAGGCTAATGTTTTATGTTAAAGATCTTTGAACATGAATTTTAAGGTTGTAATCCCAACAAGGTATGTTGGTTAGAAAGTTCGGAGGTTGAATTATGCAAGGCTAGATAGGGTATATACTGCATAGTAAATAGTTTCATCCTTAGGTTGGAAACCCATAATGGGGGTTGATTTTATGCAAGGAAAATTTTGCCACATAATTCATAGTCAATCAATTGAACTCTCAAGAATTATGACATACTATTACAGACAAACAAAAAGGATTTAATATTTGGATGTATCAAGGCCACAGTGGTTGGCTTTGCCATGGAAAGATTTATGAGAATAAATTAATCATCTATACAGACAATGGAAATGAATGAAAATCGAACCTTACACAAATTTAGTATGTGAAAAAGGGTAAATTTGTCCAAAAAGGTAGATTTATGATAATATACTATGCAGTTTCAAGTCTTGCAGCAAGGAAATTAGAGTGTTGTGCATTTTAATTTCATGTTGTAAGGACATTATGTTGTGAGATTTAAATTCATACTATAAGGACATTATGTGGTGATGTTTAATGTCATGATAAAATGACATTATGTTTTGAAGTTTAAAGTCACATTTCAAGGAAATTAGGGTGTTTTTAAGTTTATAGTCTTGTTATAATGACATTATGTTGTGCAGTTTAAAGTCATACTTCATGTAAATTATGTTGTTCATTTTAAAGTCATGCTTCAAGGACATTCTGTTATGTAGTTTTAAGTCATGAAATAAGGAAATTTTGGGGATGTGTAGTTTAAAGTAATATAGTATGAACATTATGTTATGAAGTTTAAATTCATTATACAAGTACATTATGACGATTTAATTTAAGGTCTTTATCTTTGACCAAGGATTTGATGATTCTTTAATTCGTGGTAATTTGTTTTCAACCATTCTACCATATTCTAGTATGGAAGGAGAAAATTGTAAGCTCTGATTTGATGATTTACGGATCTAAAGACTGATATCGAAAAAGGATAAAAGTATTATATAAGGTTTCTTCCAGGAATTAAGTCACCAATTCTTGAAAAACTCGTTATGTGTGTTGTATTATGTAGGATCAGCTGGGGTATGTGCTAGATAGCCAAAAAATGCCATCCTTCAGCTGACACACCCTTTATGGGGGTTTAATTTATGTAAGGCCAATTGGGGAATGTACTTTATAGTTTGGTAAAGTAGATCTTAATAATTCAAACACTATATTGCTAAAAGGTGATGAAAGTTTATAGAGATTCAGATTTCAAAAAACACAGAGTCCGGTTTATGGAAAATGTTCCTGAATATATAAGGGGAATTCCAAGTACTAATTTCGGATGAATTAAGAGAATGGATTCCTCTATTAAGGTCTAACCCAAATGTAGGGAAAAAATTTTCTATATTCTTAGGTCATAAAATAAGGACCCTAATATTGTGGAAACAATGGATAAGATATATTTGAATGTAGCATAGTTATTCTTTTATGTTTTGAACATATGAAGGGGGAGAATTATAATCCATAGTCTTAGAGACATTCATGTCAGGATAAAGCATATGAGACAAATATGAAAAGGATAAGAATTTTAATCTATGGTTTCTTACATACCATCATCAAAATAAAAAAGGAAAAAAAGAGTCTTCTCCCAAGAACAATGTTACCAATGCTTGAAAACCCCATTATGGGGGCTGTATTATATAGGTATAACAAGGGCATGTGTTTCATAAACATACAATGGAATCCTTTGGATGAAACCCCCATTACCAGGGTTGATTTTATGCAAGGACAAATGGGGAACATACTGTATAGTAAGGTAAAGGAATTATCAATTATTATACATTATTCCCCCAAAAGTCAAGGAAAATGTTATAAATATATGAATGTATTCATGATTAGGAGTATGATACATGGAAGTGGTATTAGTCAATACACAAAGGAAGAGTTCTAACCATTAATGGGGATGAGTATGAAATCCCTTTCATATATCTGGATCGTATTTATATGGGGGACATCTCTAATTTCCTTTATCTTGTGGAGGTGACTAGGATTTAAAGACCTAGTCTTCATTATGTATCTCGATAGGGTGAGAATAAATCCATATGGGATTATCTAAATTTCAATGCAGTATAACATCATGAAGTATGGATGATAGTGAACTGACATGAAGTGATGAAATCATTATGGTTGTCCCATGAATGAAAATATGGGTGTCACTACATATCTCATGAGATTGAGAATAAAACCACATGTGGTTCTTGAAATGTTCCCTATGTAGGATTGATTCATATACACAAGGAGTGAGAGGCCTTTTTCTATTTGCAGCTAGATCCAAAATTAAATGTATGTATGTCACTACGTATCTAAAATAAGTGACAATCAAGCTGCCCATAGTTTTTGAATTGTTCCCAATGTAGGGTCGATTCATACACACAATAAGGTACATAGATCCTTCTTTTTTTGTTTTCATAGCTGGACCAAAGATTAATGATCTGGGCATCACTACGTATCTCATTGGAATGACAATCAAGACAAACATAGTTCATGAGATGGTTCCCCATGTCAACTGAATTTTGATGTTGGAAAGGAGACTTTTTTACTTGTTCCTAGGTCAAAATTTGAAAATCTATACATCACTATGTATCTCAAAGAACTGATAATCAATCCACGCATAGTTAAGGTTTCCCCTAACCAAATAGTTTTTAATGTGGGGAAGGGGTTTTTTATATTATCTTGGATAATAGGGGGCTCAAACACAAGACGGTATGATAATCAATCAGTATATTTAGGAAATGTTCTCTATATAGAATTTACTCCTATATAGGGAAAGGAGAAATTTTTTATTTATGATTTTGATAGCTGGGCCCATGATTGGAGATATGAGTGCCCTTACGTATCTCATTAGAATGAGAATCAAGAAAATTGAAATTATTTAAATACTCCCCCATATAAAATGTGTTTTGATGTGGGAGAGGAGGTGTTTTTAGTTGCATATGGACCAAAGATTAGATATTTGATCATCACTACATGTCTCATTGATTAAAAATCGAGACACACATAGTGATTCAAATATTTACCTACATCAATCAGGTTTTAATTCAGGGAAATTTACTTTTAATATCTTCTAGAATAATGTTTGAATTCAAGACATTAAATGGTATGAGAATTAAACCATATGGACTAGTAGAATTCTCTGTATAGATTCATTTCATTGATAATAACAGGATAAATTGTTTCTTTATGGTCCTGGATGGTCCCAATATGGGAGATCTGGGTGTCTCTACATATCTCATTAAAATGATAACCAATCCATACATAGTTTTTAATGGAGGTATTCCTTGTGTAGATTTGACCCATACACACAAGGAATAAATGATCATTTTTTGTTTTTTTTAGCCAAGATTGGAGATTTGGGCATCACTATGTATCTCATTAGAATGATAATTAATCCATATGTAGTTCTTGATAAACTGTGTAGTTTAATGTATTGTACTAAGGATATAGGTCACCTAACATGAAAGGAACATTGTGGATGGGATAGGGTATAGAACCTAGGAATTATTAAATATGTCATTGGGATGAAAATAATGCCATAATTATTTTTTAAAAAGTGTTCACCATGTAGATATCACTCAAAAACAGAGAGAAATGGGTCTTATAAGCCACTAAGGAGTGAGAATGGAGTGAGATTGTTTCTTAAAAACTAATCATCTTTTGAGGTACCAAAATGAATGTATACTTGTGATATCTTGGGTGTCTCAATGTGAAATTAAATATTCAATAACCATACAGTTTAGTTTTATGTGGTAATGACAAATGATGTCATGTAGTTTAACATCATTCAACAAGGAAAAAGATATTATGTAGTTTAATTCCATGCAACGTGGATCTATTTGGTGTTATGTAGTTTATTGTTCTATAACTAAGATGATGGTTGATACATACATTAATATCATGAAACATAGACAATTATTTTTTTAAAAAAATGATTAAAAATCCCCCAGCCCTGCTAACTAGAGTTCCTCCAATTCGGCATCCACTAGATTTCAGTGGTGTGATTCTTTGGATACATCCAGTCAAGTCTTCTAGTAGGTAGAATTATTGTGGGAAGGTGTATGTTCTCGCTCGCAGTGTTCTTCCAGATTTGAATAGAGGGGTTCTTTGGATGATGCTAGATGATTTCTCTAGCATGCTTGATTGGTGTGGGAAGCTGTATGTTTCTTCTCACAATATACTTCCAAATTTGAATGGAGGGCTTTCTTCGATGCAGCCAAAAAAGTCTACTAACATGCTTGATTGGTGTGGGACGGTGTGTGTTCATTCTCATAGTGTGCCACTAGATTTGATTGGCATACATTCATCAATGCTTCTAGACAAGTCTTCTAATAGGCTTGATTGGTGTAAGAAGGTGTATGTTCTTACTTGTAGTGTTCCATAAAATTTTAATAGTAGGGTTTCTTCGATGCTTCTAAGAGATTCTACTATCATTCTTGATTAGTGTGATAAGGTTTATTTTCATTCATGTAGTGTCTCCCAAAATCTGAAAGGAAATATTTCTTTGATGCTGCTAGATGAGTCTACCAGTAGGCTTGATTGGTGTAGGAAGGTGTATGTTCCTCCGCATAGTGTGACACTAGATTTGAATGGAAGTATTTCTCCGATGATACCAGATGATTCTACCGGTTGGCATGATTGGTGTGGGAAAGTATATGTTCTAGGTCATAGTGTGCCACCAGATTTGAATGGAAGGATTTCTATGATTCTCTTAGATGAGTCTGTTGGTAGGCTTGATTAGTGTAGGTATGTGTATATTCCTACATACAGTGTGCATCCAGATTTGAATGAAGATATTTCTTCAATGCTTCTAGACAATTCTGTTGGTAAGCTTGATTGGTGTGGGTTGTTATATGTTCCTACTCAATGTTTTCCATAAGATTTGAGTAGTGGACTTTCTTGGTGGCTTCCATATAAGTTTGATGAAAGGTTTGATTAGTGTAGGTAGTTGTATATTCATGCTCACAGTTTTCCACAATATTTGAATAACATTGTTTCATCAAATTCAGCAAGACGAGACTATTAATAGGCTTCATTGGTTCATAAAAATGTATGTTCATGCTCTCAATTTGACACCAGGTTTGACTGCTGGACTTCTTTTGATATTTCCAAATGATTCCATTATCAGGATTGATTTTTTTATTTTTCCATTTAGAGTGGTGGTGCTTGTAGGTAATCTCCAAACAGTTTAGTTTTATGTGTCCCTAATAAAGTTACTGAATCGCATGAGTAGAAAAACATTGAGGATCCTCCCTTTGGTACATTCCCAAATCATGGGAATTGTGATTCCCATTAAGGATTGGATTAATGAGGTGAAAAATTTCCCATCTCTAAAGGTAAGGGCAATTCATGTTCTTCCTTCACAACCCCTTGAAACTGATTTATTGATTCCAAGGGATGGGTTAAAAAACCCCATCCCATTAGTCTAGGGTTTTTCCTAAACTATTATGGATGATATTATCACAAATTATCTTTTGATTTTATGGATTATGGTCTAAACATTGGTCAGGTTCATTATCCTACCTTCACTCAAATCGCCTGTTTTGGAAGTTAATTGCACTACTTCACACATCTGCGCAATTTTTCAATTGCAATCCTCTAAATGGGAGGGCTTCTTGATATTCTCATATGATTATTGTAGAAGTGTCTCAACTGAATTCTCTCTTGGAGAATATCTATGTTCATGAATAGAATCAGTTTGTTATATAAAAATTGATGCAATAACATTGCATGATACTGCCTTTGGTGGTCTTATAAATTTGGAGAGTGGAGTGAAATGCAATGCTGCATGTGCACCTCATCCATTCATATGAAAAATAGATGGGTAATTTTCTCTCAGTCATATCAACTTCATAAGTGAATCAGAGCATGCGCATTGACGGGATCCTTGATTTATCTTGACCAAAGGATTTCTTGAATCCATGAGATATGCCAATTCGATTTGGCATTGCAACCTTTCAATTATCTTAACATGACTTTGATATTCATCATAATGTAATACCATTTCTATTAGATGATTAAGATGTTTCTATATGTTGAGGTGGATATCATGTATACATCTTCTAATAAACATCATTTTAATGTTATATTTAGGGGAGGACAATAGTCAAAATATAACTGGTATTTCATCTTTACCTAGGTGTTTCCTCATATTTAATATATCATCTTCTTCTTTTTCTAGAGTTTCCTTTACATGGTCCAACTAGAGTGTGTTCTTCCTATTTTTTTAAAACAAACAATGTGGTTTGCTGGTATTTCCTCTTCTATGGTAGAAGGTAAGTGTTCTAAGGGTGGTTCTAGGAATGATCAATGTAATGGGATTTCTTCTAGTTGAGAAAATATTTTACCTACTAGTGATAAAGCCTCAGAAATAACTAGCCTTGTGTTTTCAAGTGCCTCAATATAAGAGCGATTTCTCATCACTACATTATACATCGGATAATTCTCTTAGAAATGAAAATTTCTAATACAGATATAACATTTGTAGCTAATGTCATCATTATGGATAGAACCACCATGGTGGGTTATAATAATAGTAATACACTCTTTCTCCTTGCTCTCATGGCCACATGTAGGTCAGTTGTGGTACTCATAAATAAATATATGTTCTTAATATCAACTGAATTGTCATGAAGAAAGCCTTCATGTTGAAGTGTCTGATGGGGACCTTTAGAATTACAAATATTTCTCCTTTAATTTGATAATGGGGGGGTAGATCTTGAGCTACAATATATAAATATTTGAGGTCTTCAAGAACTCCATCATTAATTAGATCCAAATCATAAATTGTATCTTGACTACAAAACTTTGTTTGATATGGATGTTTCATGGACTCCTTGAGATTTGTTGGTCCCACTCACTGGGATATGTGATTATCATGGGTAGGAGTCTGTTCTTTCCTCAGAGTGGCTATTAAGATAGTCTGATTATCTCTAGTTGGAGTGGGTGTATGTTCCCAATCAAATTTTCCATATGATATGGGGGTGTAAGCCCCATAACCATCCTAGATAGGAGAAGAGGTATATATCTTCTCTGAGGTGACATTTTGATGAGTCATCCAAGCTGTGGGGATAGATTTATATTTTTTTCCCTCTAGTACCACTTTTGTTTTTTGGATGATATCCTGACATGCCTATAAGATGTGGGCATGAATATTCATTTGTCCACTCATCATTTCTAGGATGTACATGGTGACATCAGTGGATAAATAGGGATATACAATCATTCAATATCTCGAGTAGGTGTATGTGCATGATCATTTCCTCCCTTTACAATCAATGGATACTAATAGTACTTTTGTGTGGGAGCAGATTACTAAGTCTAACCCGATCTTGTCATTTAAACTTTCTAATTTAGATCTCTGAATGATGTCAAACAAGATTTTTGGCAAGCATGGTGGGTGAAGGAAGGTGTATGTTCTTTTTTACAAATTGTTTCTATATTTTGTTGAAAATCTTCTTTGAATGGAGTTATTTGATAATTCTATCTAGCTAGATAATTGTAAGTAAGTGTTTGTTCTTGTTAACGACACTCCATGAGATTTGAATAGTGGGATTGGTTGAATTCCACCAGACAATTCTACTAGCAGGAAGAATGAAGGTGAGTGGGTGTATGCGCCCGCCCCCTATTTTCCACCAAACTAGATTGGTGGGAATCTGCATATGGTGAAAAGGTATTAATTTGGTCATTTTTAATCAGTTCTCATCCCCATAGGTCCATCCTGAAAGTCAGAGTCTGAGGGACATAGATAGGAAAACTGATTTTGACACCCTCATATTGTTGAGGGTTTATTGTTGCGCAGCTTTAGTGGTGGTGATTATTGGCATGTACCCATGGGAAGGACCCATCTGTCTTCATGGTGAGGCCATGGGTGGCCTCCTGATCCACCTCTTGGAAATATGGTAGGTACTAGTTATTTTAATTTGGGGATAGTCTCTATTAATGATTGAATATGGTAGTTGGAACCATCTACTTCTCGGTCCCTAGTCATCGTAGTTTGGTTGACTGGGCGTGGTTGTTGATCTAAAGGGCCAGTCAAGTAGCCTCCAGATTTGGTATAGTACCATGTTGATAGTACTCTTCAAATAGTGCATTCGAGACCCAACATTGATGATGTTGAGTTGGTGATGGAATCCTTCGAGCGGATGAGGATCCATCCGTTGTTGTAGTTGTGGTGTTTGTTATTGAGAAAATAGAAGTAATCCATTTGGAATGAAGGGGGTTCTAAAAATACAACCTATATATATGACAAAAACAATCAATTAACTTTGGTTAAGCAACATATTTTGGATGAAAACATGTGAGATTGATTGATTTTTCTGAATCTACATTGTTGGAAGGGGTTTGAAAAATGGGTACCATTAATAACTTGGTTAAGTATTTACATCAGGTTCACCATTTTTTTTTAAACTCTTAAATGGGACTCCGTTTTGGAATCTCTATCATCAGTCGGTTTCCATTATATTTATTTATGGAACCAAAAACACCCAATGGTTTGGTACCCATAGGGACCTATATTCTATAGGTAGGTGTTTTGCAGGAAGTTTGGCATATAAATATTGAGAACATGCATTGGTTGATAGGATGTGAGGTTGGGATCATCACACCCTTTTGGGTGGAATTGTTGCTATCTTTGAGACTCTCTCATAGATTTATGATATGTCCATTAATCCTTGTTAATTTAGCAACCATGATATAGGTTTCCCTTGAATTTGAAAACAATTTATTGTCATGTATTTAAATTTAAAATATTATACATGTATATGAGATTCTACATCAATGGAGACATATGTATGTATATGAGATTCTCCATTTATGGAATCCTATTATATTCTACTTAGAGATTATTGTAAGTTATTTTGACAATTCTAGTTTTAAATCAACAAAGTAGGAAACTCTAGAATTTATTTTCATCCAGGTAGACTACAACCACTCTGGAATTTATTTTCATCCAGGGAGATGGGAGGTTACTCTAGAATTTTTTTAACATATTGGGAGATATAAGGGGTTTTGATATTAGGATCATACATGTTGATGGGATTTCTACTTATCCTTGTGAAAGAAATTAGAAACCACATATTTCAATGACACATATTGGGACACATCATACCTTTTATGATCATGTGATAAGTACCTAACTATATATTTTAGTTTCATGTGGCAAGTAAATTTACACAGAAGTTACTTAGCCAAACATTAGTGTGGTACTTATGTTGATGTAACCTAGAGAACCAGGAAGAAGTATGGGTTCCCAAGTAGAGATAGATCCTACTATAAATGTGTCCCTGAAAGGTAATGTTTGATTTAATATGTTGGTTTTGAACCTCATAAAAGCTTCCTACATATCCAATTTGGATGGGAATGAATGCCCACATAGTCCAGTAAGTCTCACATGAGATATGGACCATTTAGAGATATAATTTAGGGATTATTCCTAATAAGTCTTCTTTGTAATAGGGTATATGTAAAATGTTTTAACCCATTAATATTTTGGGACTTAATTTGTGGTTTTAATCCTAAGGAGGATGCAAAGATAGATAGAATTGGAATTTAAGGATTATACCTATTTGAAATCCCATTGAGGGAGGCATGACTAGGTTTAACTTATGAGTAGAATTACCGTTGAGCAGGGGCCTCATAATGGATTCCAACATATCCCAGTTATGATGGAAATAAAAGTTCTCGTAGTTCATTCACAGAAGAACCTAGCCTATGAAGGCCTCCCAAATAAATATCTCAATGGGGGGTATGGTCCTTTGAGAGGATTAATATGGGGATTATTCCTAAAGAGGATGTACTGGGATTATATCTTTTTCAATTTCATGATAACCATTGACTTATAATCCCATGTGATCCATTCTAGGTGTGAGAAACAAGAGGAAGCAAAATATCTTAAAATGGCTCAATTCACTATGTCTGCTGATGGATGAGTAGTGGAGAATATTGGGGCTTACTTTTAATGAGGATGCCCATGTATTGGTTTGGATGGGTCTTACTCCTAATTAAGATTCCCATGTATTGGTTGAGGATTACTATTGAGGATAATTCCCATTTTAGGTTTGTTTGGGGCATAATCATAAGGATGATGCCCATATATTGGTTGGGGATTACTCATAAGGAAGATGCCCATTTCAGGTTTGGTTGGGGCTTACTCCTATGAAGGATTCCCATTTCAGGTTTGGTTAGGGGTTACTCCTAAGACGGATAGCCATGTATTGGTTGTGGCTTACTCCATAAGAGGATTTCCATTTCAGGTTTGGTTGGGGCTTACTCCTAATAAGGATAATCATGGATTGGTTGGGGCTTACTTCTAAGGAGGATTCCCATTTCAGGTTTAGTTGGGGCTTGATTTTAATGAGGATGTACATGTATTGGTTGGGGCTGACTTCTAAGGAGGATTCCCATTTTAGGTTAAGTTTGGGGTTTACTCTTAATGAGGATTCCCATGTATTGGTTGGGGCCTACTCGTAAGGAGGATGACCATTAGAGAGGGGTGGATGTTAAGTACATATAAGGTCGAAACCAAAATTTCATCAGCTTGATTATAAAGGTTCGCAGTGTGACTCTCAATTTTTCATGGGGGTCAATGACAGAAGGTAAGGGACTAGACCGAAGGGTTGGGACCCCAACCTGACACTGATCCCAAGTGGAGGGGTGGGGGACATATCTTGCGGTATGGACTAGCAGGTTCACATAGGATGGTCACCCAAATGGGGTGAGTAGGTGATTCGCATAGGTCCTGTTAATAGGTGGTATGAGTAGGTTCTTATCTCATGTTATTCATGCAGGTGGTTCATCCAGTTGGGGCATTTAGTTTCTTTGCATAGGTCTTTCTCGTAGGCAGGTCGCATAGGTGTGTCTCCCATGTTGGTTGTGGAGGTTGATCATCAAGGTGGGGCATGTAGGTGGGTAACCCTGGTCATCATTGCACAAGTGTGGGGATGGGGGCCTTGTCTTAGTGATGTCATATCATTATAGGTCTCCCAAGTAGTGATGGACTACTTTGGGGAAAGAGCTATGTGACGTGACCCCTCTCCTAGATTTTTCATTTGTAGTTTGCATGTCCACTAAAACATTGAGGGTGAGGGGTATATTTATAAAAACTAGTGGACCTGCGTAGATGGACCTGTGCAGATGGAATGCATATATGGCACTTCACGGATAGGGCTATGTGAATGGTCTGTGAGGTGAAACCATTTCATTTCAAAATGTATCCAATATCTAGGTGCCATAACTTTTAATTTTTATGTTTGTTTGGGCTCTATCACCAGTCACATAAAATATATCAAAGAGATATACACTCATAACATGGTGAATACACCAAATATTCTTAGAAGAAACTCAAAAATTAAATTCTGATGCATTGATATCTTTTTATCATCGATTTTAGAAATCCATGGCCTGATCATGGAGGGGAGGGGTCTTTCCTCTAATCCCTCATTGTAGGGCTGTCTCATGGTAAATGATAATCCAACCATGAATTCTTTGAAAGATTTCATGGAACACATTCTATGGTTTTAACAATCATTTTATAAAATTTTTCATTAAATTGAATAGAAATGATCAAATTTTATTTTAAAATTTCAATTAATGATTTAATCCATTCATTATCATCAAGAAAAAAATATAAAATTTATTTCATCAAGATCATTATTATTTGAAAATAAATCAATTTTTTTTAAATTTATTCCTTCTATTTTTAATTTTCAACATATGTATATTTTAATTAAATATAATTATAATTTAAACCATCTTGAGCATCTCTCAAAGAATAATTATGTTAATTGAAAATTTCAATATTACAATCTATAAAATCTATATGAATATATTTATATTCAATAAAAAAAATCATTGTATTTTATCCTGATACCCTTATTTAAACATTAAAATTTTAAATTTTGTGATCAAGTATGTCATTTTCCTTTGGTACTTCATCAATAGTAGTATCAGAATCAAATTAGAAAGAAGAATAACCATAATATTTACATACATCACTAAATAAATCAATATGGAAATTATTTTTTTTATTACTTTATAAAACAATATTCCTCAGTTGAATCATAATAAAAGGTGTAGCTCTAACCAGCTTTCCTGACATTCTTCTCATTCTTTCATTGTATCTATTTTTTTTATCTTTTATTAACCACATGTAGTGAGGCTTTATGTGCCCTTTTTTTCTGCATTCATAAAAAATAATTTCTTTATTATTAGTATTACCTTTTCTCTTTTTCATATAATCAACTATTGGATAATCCTTTATAGATATTCTTAAATATCATTTATTCTTTCAATATCATCCCCTTTGTACCAGAGTTACATCATTCTTGTCATTACATTGTAGTTCACATTCTGACGATTTAGTGTAAACATTTTTATTTAATGAAATTCCTTTTTTATTGTTACTTTATTGTTTAGAAATATTTTTCAAGTCCAATTCATATTTCAATAAGGAAAAAATAATCTCTTTAAGTGTATATTCATTGAAACTATTACATTCATTCGTATCTATATTTTTTAATGCCACTTCATATGTAGTTCTATAAGAACTAAATTAAAAGAAATTTATTTTTTAAACCCTTCTCTTAATGAACTCATACCATTTACAATTCTAGTAAATATAAGAGAATTTTGATTTATAGTTTTATCCTTACCAATATTAAATTCTTTATACTCAACCATTAGCCTGGAAAACCAAGGTCTTGTAAGCCAATCAGAGGCAAGATAAGTAACATGTTGTGTTTTCCAAATATCATGTGTTTTTACATAATTATATATATATTAAAATTCATATATCTATGATAACACGACATAAGATATTCATTACCTTATAATTCAACACATAATTACCACATCATTACCCACTAAAGTATCAGGATCAACCTAAGGTATTTTTTATGGTTCTATAAAGATATTCTAGTGATTAATGTTAAGTTGTTTTAAAAAATATTCCTTCGATGATTGAAAATATCCACATTCATTTCCATTGAAATAAGGTGGTATTTGAGTAATACATCCATCATTTAAATTTTTTCCTACTATCTCAAATAGATCTTTTCCCTTCAAGGTTAAGTGGGAAATTTGTTATCAGTGATAAAAATTTAAATAAATGATCAAAGGTTCATTATTTGATACCAGTTGAAAAGTATTTGATGTGAGATATCTAAATAGTCAAGAGGGGGTAATTGAAATTTTATTAAAAAAATTATTGATTATATCATAGGTAGTTATTAATGCAGGGGAAATAAAAATAAATACAGGAATAATTTATTGTTATAGCAGTCAAAATTTGAGTTATCCTATTTATACTACTCAATTCTCTCAAATGCAGATAGAAATAAAACCCAGTAACTATAGATTTATGAATTTTGATGGAGATTTATAACTCGTACATTAACTTCTACACACCGAAAGTAACAACACAATTACACTACCTTTTTTCCACCTGGAAGCATAACCCAAACTATTCTTTCCTTTTTATACCTAGTGGTGAACACAAATTTTCTATACATTCTCATCCTTGAGGGAAAAAGAGTAAATTTTAAAATAAAGTCATAACCAACTCGAATTTTACTTATATTGGGATTTACAACACAACACTAAATAAAAAAATATTGATAGAAAAAGGTAACACTATAGAAACTAGTACTAATAAAAAATATATGGATTTCATGTTCGTAAGGATCACTTTTTTCTAAATGGTTTTCATGATGAAATCTTGTAAAAATTATTCCCCTTGTAATGTATTCATAATGTAAATGATGGTTATAGTGTTTCACCATTTCTTTTAATCCTAAAAGTCATATTGTATTAACACTAGTCCAATAAAAACCCTTTTATATAGTTTATCTATGTAAAGTAGCTTCAAAAGATGAAAGTCACATTTATATAGTTTATAACTTTTCATTTATTAGGAAGTTGTATTATTTATCTAAAAAATAATGTAATACATATCTCCTAATAAATAATTAATAAAAATCATTGAAAAAATTAATGTAGTAATTATAATTTGATAGAAACCAGGTTAATTGTCCTTGTAATACTCCTACAAATCTTGTGAGACTAATTCTTTATATTCAAAACTATTTAAAATTTGAAACACATGTTTTTTCAAGATGTTGTGTGAATTTCTAAACCATATAATAATCAATTAAATATTTATAAAATAAATCCAAATTAATTTTAATATACTCAGAATAAATAATATGTTATTATAGAAAAATTAAATCAAGATAAAAAATTAAAACAAACATTATGTAAACCAGTCTGTAATAGAATATATAAAATAATTCAAATTTTCCATTTTAATGTAAGCGTGTAGTTCAAATAGAGTGTATCAGAATATAACTTATACTAAAAATTATTTTTCTCAAAAATAAATTCTGAACAAATGAAAAATACTCTAATTCTTGTGAAAAAAATATTTCTCAAAATGAAAAAATAAGATTTGAAATATATATATATATATACAATGCAAGCAAATCAGACCATGTAGAATTACTTTTTTATATAGGAGAGAAAATAATATATGTAGAAATATTTTCTATTTTCTCAATTTTAAATATCCAAATTAAATTAACAAAAACTTATTTTTTGATATATTCAAATCCACTTATGAAAAATACCTCAAATAGTCAGATTCATCTATCTAAATTTCTAATGTAAGAAAATTAATATATTTGAAATCCCTCACCTAAGAAAATGTCACATAGGAAAATTTCACTTTATAAATATTTATAAAAAAGAATAGATATTTATTAAAAACAACTATGTTTTTATGAATTTTAACCTTAATAAACATATATATGAATTTAAAACATGATAGATACGATTATCGATGTTTTTAGAAACTATATTTATCCAATTTATAATGAAATAAATAACACACCAGTAGTTATAATATAGGGAATAAAAAATAATAATGTTTTCGAGATATCAAAAAAAATAAAGTGCTACGAATCCCCACATAATATGAAACAATGATAATAGAAAGAATAATGTGGTTATAAACCATAAAAAGTAAGTTACACCGACTTGTATGTTTGATGAATGTGAAAAAAAACTAAAATAAAATATGTTCGGAAATAAATGATTACCAGGGAAAATTATAAGGGAAGGAATAAGGTAAAATAAAAGTATATTAAGCTTAAGATGATTAAAAAATGGGGGATATTAAATTTGAAGGAAATTCAATGATCAAATTTTGAATTACCTAGTTTCTTTCCTAGTAGATTTCTCTTTGAAAGAAGTTGTTTGTGTGGTAGTGTATATGGAAATAAATAATATATATGAATTTATAATCTCTCACTCCCTAAATCAATGAGAGGTATTGAATTTATAGGGAGTAAATCTAAAATTATATAATGGTTGTTCAAGAAAAAATACAAATGAGATGGTATAATTAATGAATTTCTTTGATTTTATTAAGGAGACTTTTGGGAGTTGTGATCAACCCAGAGACACCACCATCAATCATATTACCATGGTACTATAGAAGCTTAACCAAAACTATACTTCCATATATTTTAATAGGAGTAATAATCATGATCATACATTAGAGATTAAGGTGTCTTAAAAAGATATAAAGGGATATATGTTATGGATACCTAATAGTGGTTTCTCATCACATGTAATGGGAAATAAAAATTTATTGTAAGATATCCATTGGTATTATGGACAATATTTCACATTATGAATTTATGGATAACTAATTGTGTATAGAGTTGAATACATCAAGATTGGTATGATAAAATCTAGTGATATTATTTTTTTCAATGTGTTGTAGAAAGAGTTTCTTAGTTTTTATCAACATTGTGATAATGGAAATGAGTTTATAATTTAAAACAATTAGTGGTTCATATATAAATTAAAGGTTGGGATAATTATGATGAGGGGGAATGAATTAAAAAAAATTCTCAATTTATAATTAAAAAAATTGATATTATATCATATTAAAAGAGGAAATCCAACATTTTCAATGAACAATTGTTCATTTAAGTAATAATAATATGTCCAATCTTGTCATTAATTTTTTTATAAGTATACAAAATCTGAAACATAAAAAACTCAACAATTGTGTTACATGTTAAATTATAAAGATTTAGAATATCATTAACAATATAGTGGAAATAAAAACAAAGAAACCTATTATGTTAGTACACTCATATGTGTGTATAATAATCAACTTGAATTAAACCAATAGATATGATTATTTCATGAATTTCATTGATTATTTTATTTGTATGAATTAAATCTATTCTATTTTGTGTAAATCACAAGCTCTTGAGAAACATAACCAATTTTATTGGATTATTTAGAATCAAATAAGGTATGTAATTATGATATTCTTAAATGATAATATATTGGAATGTAATAATACACCTAAAAATAGAGTATATGAGAGGAAGAATTAAATCGTAGTGTATATGGTAAGAATCAATTTATTATATAATCACATATAAAAATTGTTTTTGAGACTAGCCACAACTACTGATATTTATATTTTCAACCTATTCCAACTCTAATGTAATGCATTCAATACATAGTATGATTTATGTTTTTGAACAATGTGATGCATAATGAGATTAAATGTGTTCAGTATCCTATAATTTATTAATATTTAAGGAAAAAAATTTAAATCTCGATGACTGAGTTGAAGATGGTATATTTCTTGGCTATGCATCTGGTGGAAGAATTTTACAACACTAAAAAATAATATGAGTAATATTTTCTATATATTTGAATTGATTGTAATATAAAATTAAAATGCTTCACGAGAATAATTTTTTCATTGATGATAACACTTAAGGATTATAAGTTTCACAGCAAGAGAGTGTTCTATAATAATGAGTGGATTTTCATATCACTTAGGTTGATTATGAAAATTCTATCAATGATGATAGCTCTAGGAAATGTGATTCAAATTTATATATTATTAAAAAACATATCAAGAATAAAAATATTCTTAGAGAGAGTAGTAAGGGAGTAGAAAATTAAAGAATATTGAAAATTTCAAACCATACCATCTTAATTTCACATATTAAACCAAATAGTTTAGAAAATGGATTACAATATGAGAATTGGATTTAAAAAATGTTTAACGAGGTAGACTATATCGATAATAATAAATCTTGTAAATTAGTTTCATTTTCTAATGATAAATTTATGATCATGAAAAGTGTGTATTTTTTATAATAATCTCAATGAGAAATTTTATATAGCATAGAAAAACTCTCATCTTGATTGAAAAAAGATATTCCAAAATTTATGGTATTGATTTTGATGAGAACTTTTATGCAGTTAGAATGCTTGAAATGAATTTAATATATCCATATATTTGTGATACAAAACCAAAAATGTTTTTGAAAAGGATGGGAATCCATTTTTCATTAATGGAAAACTTCATGATGATGTGTACATTAAAAAACAATAAGGGTTTATCATTTATATGGATGGTTCTTGAGTTTGAAATATGAATTAGGTGTTATATGGGTCAAACTTTTTATCAAGAATAGTATTTAAATCTAGAAAACAGATTAAAGAGAATTTAGTTCAATAAAGTAAAATTGGATTTAAATATATATGTTAAGGGAGAGGACAAAATATCACTAATTATGATTTTGTATGTACATGACATTATTGTTTTCAAAAACAAATAAGGAACTTGTCATGAATTTTCTATCAAAATGAGGATTCATTTTATGATTTCAATGAGGAATCAATAGAATTTTATACTCCAATAATAATTTAAAAAAATTAGACCTTAGATAATGAATTAAGAAGTGTGAATAAAATAGAGTTATAAAATCTCATTGTTAGTCTACTCTGTTTATGGAATCAAGACCAAATATTATGGTTTTATTTACACTTAGTGAACAATTAAAAATCCACTCAAATGATTCACATATTTTTAAAGAAAAAAGGATCTTGAACTATATCAATAAAACTCATGATTATTTCATGAGGTAAGAAAAAACACATCATTACAACTTTGTGTTTGTACCAATATAGATTGGGTAGAAGATATTAGAGATAGAAAGTCACATTTTTGGAATAAATTCTTTATCCATGTAATGTGTGTTGCTTGTAACTCCAAGGATTATAATTCTATCACTCTTGTAACAAAAGATAGAGATTAAATTGTATCATCACAAGCTAAAACATAAATTATGTGGATAAAGACACAAGGACTAGACATGAGGGTTTATTTTGTATACCAATTGGTGATTGTGTATGATAATCAGAGTGCAATCAATCAATCAAATAATTAGGTAAAATATTTGAGGTTGAAGTATATTGACATAAAGTACCACTTCATACAGAAGAAGGTGTATCATTATGAACCTTAATTATAATATGTTTTAATTAAAGGTAATTTTATAAAAATATTCATAAGTCCACTTTTAAAGGATTCCTTCTAGTAAATTATATAATTCTTTTCATTCATTCATTCTCAAAATCCAAAAATGTATTCTTCATAAATTTAACTAATTCATTCCATTTAATTTTTTAACAAAGGGGTAATAAAAAAAGGAAATATTATTTTAATGGAGGATAGAATCTAGTTTATTTTTTAGGTGATCATCAAGGTAAGGAAAAGTTTACAAGTCTTCAAAATTAGGTTGAGATTGTGGTGTTGGAATTTAAAGTCTAGAGAAGATGTCATGTTCTAATTTACATGTTACCTTCAAATAAAAATAGGGATATTAAGGATCCCATTGAGAGTTGGTACATTGAAGGACCTTAATGAAATGAATTGATAATGGTGGAGACTATTTGATATCAATTAAGATATCTCTAATAAACCATTGATCTTACACAAAGGGTTATAGTTTTTTCATAAGTCCCTCCACCACAATGGTATCCCTCTTTGGCTAGTAATTAGACAATTAAGATAATGATTCCCAAATCCCAACTCCAATAGGATGTGGCTTTGTGAAAATCACTAAGGGTGTATCATAAACAAAAATATGAGTCAATACCATCTATGATGGAAAATAGAAAGAAAAGATAGAAACATGAAAACAATAATTATCACAAAATATGTATAGAGAAATATCAATACATGCATATAATTTCATAAAAATGAAAAACAACAAAACAAACTAAAATTATTTAAAGTAAAAAACCATGGTAGTGACATCAAATCCCAAAGAGATCATAAATAACTCTATGAACTAATAAAGTCCATACCAATCTCCAAATAGCTCCATAAGACCTAAGAAATAGTTTATATATTATTAGGAAGAGGATAATAGGTATAATTAGTAGGATCCTCCCTATAGAATCTCTTTCAAAAGATAAATAAAGCATACTAAAGCCTAGTGATCACCAAGTGAAGCTTACTCATCACCTAAAGATGTTTGTAATGTTCCCATCCTCACCATCGATCTCTCACCATGTATTAGATAAAATATTAATATAATTTCTAAAATAATATTATATAAGGTACCCCTTTACCACTTACCAGTTGATTTTGTGATCTTCCCCAATGTCACAAGTCCCAATCCGTGTCTATTTATAAGTAAGCTAGACCAAATACACCTTGGATACTATATCATACCATGCACCCCATGCATCACATAATCTCATCATCACACACCATTAACCCAGTGCATCAAATCTTCTCATCATCCCATGACATATCTCTAAATAGTAATTGAGTAATTTCTAAGAGGAAACACAACCCATATATTGAGTATTATTCCACAAAGCATCACATCTCACACAGAACATACCTATCATAATTCTTAGGATACAATATCCAGATATGCATGTGTGTAAAATAAAAAAAATTAAATATCTCAACACACATATATATGGAAAATATAACCACTATGTATACCAGAACATAATAGTACTAGGAGAAGAGAGTGGGTAAAGAGGGGGTTGTTATCCATTTATTCCTTACCAACTAGTATGTTGGGGAAACCACCCTCCTAGATACCATGACCTACTGACATGGGTGGGCTTGTATCTACAATCATGTAACATATATGATATATATATATATTATAACAACACTATGAGAGTCAACATAGTGTTACACTAAACTACATATATCATCACTCAGAAACCCAATTTTCATTTTTGAGGATGATATATTCTATAATCACATAAACTTATAAAGATGGATTTCATTTAATTAATTGTTTATTTTTTTTAAAAATATATTATGTTAATTCTTTTTGTTAACCATTAAACATATCATTAACATGATCATTAATTGATTCCCAATTCCTCTAAACATAAACCAACCGATCCCACAGTTTCTTAATATTATAATCATTTTCATTCCAATATTCCACAAACCCCATGGGTTAGAAAATTTATTATCACTTTTAATTTCCTAATTCCAAATACTCTGGGACCCATCCTAAGATATCATACATATATGAATAAACCATATACAACTAACTACATCAAGAAGTATGAAAAGGAAATAAAAAACAAGAAACCCGACCATCTGGCCTTTAGAGTAGAAACATTACCATGCAGGAATCCCTGCTTCAGCACCACAACAAGTAAGACTTGTTTCAACTTATTAGATTAGTCCCAGTTCCATTCCTAACGCCACTATGAAAATCACTATGCATCTATCCCACCATCACATGAACCAAGTTCTATCGCAAACCCACGCCTCTACGCCCATGTATCATTAACCATCATTTATCCCAAGTTCACATGACATTACATAGAAAGGCTCACATTCAAAGCAATCACATAATGTGGGATGAAAAAAAGAAACATTAAATAGGGAAAATAATCTTTGAAAATCTAAGTCATCTTCCATTAAAAGTAAATGGGATCATTTAACCCCAAACATTTATAATTATCAAACAACTAATACATTACTCTCCTATATTAAATGAATCATTTATCACAGGTTACAAACAGAAGTAATTTAAAATATGAACTGCTAAAAGCTATTATTTTTTTAAACGTTATTTCAAATATAAATTCTAGTTTCGTTAAATGCTAAAAATAATTATATCATTTAAACATGCACCCTAAATCACATTGATTTCTATAAAATAAATGGAAAAATATTTTCAAGTTAAAAATTTATCTTTATTATTTAGCTGTTATGAATTACCAATTTTACATTCTTTAAACAGTTTAATCATATCACACTTGCTAAACCATAGCATAAAAAACATGCTAAACAAAACTATAAACATAGATATAACATTATCTATAAAATCAAGTGGGAAACTATTTACATGGTATAGACACATGTGATTGATGAAACCCTAAACCATATCTTTTAATTATATCTAGTTTAATATTCATTAAGGTTATTTAAACCATTACCTAAAGAAGTAAATCATGATAACTTTATGATTACACATAATATAATAGGATAATAAATGAATCACATACCTCAATTAGAGGTTAAATATTTTTCACACAAAAATGATGACCAAGGATCGACCATCATAGGAATAAACACTGTCAATTAAAAGGACGCTTGGCTTGAAAATAACATTCAGAAGTCACTAAAAAAACAAGATTAAATAATTCCGAAAATAGAGGGGTTGGAAACCATAAACATCCAAAAAATTATAAATTAAATGGAAATGTTAAGAGGAATAAAAATGGATACCTTTAACCAAGAAAATTTAATTATCCATAGGTTGATTTAGAATCCACAAGGAGAAGATCATGGATAACAAAAGGAGGGTGGAAGGAAGATTGCCTTTTAAAATGTATAGAAATAGAGATAAAGTGTGAAATATCAAACAACTAAGCCCTAATTTCATCTAAAGCATATATGATTTGAAGGAAACCCCATTGGTAGAGGAATATATTGATTAATATAGGAAGAAACTATCTATGACCACATTTGAGATCCCCATTATGATACTTTTGATTTCCCACTTTAAAATGAAAATATTTGAGGAATAAGGTTTCTTTTTCAGACATTTTAATTCAAGTTAGACCACCACAATAACATTCACTAAGGTAATTTCATGTTCATGGTGTTTCTTTAGTGAACAATACAAAATGATTTGCACTAAGGTTAATTACCTCATCTATGTAATATTTACCTCACCATACACAAGTCTATGGGAATGCTGTTATATCCTTACCTATTTTGGATAGGTAGTCCTACAAGGTTCCATACCTAGTGCCATTCCCTCAATAAATCATTTTTGATCAGATCATTTTGTAAAAAAATTGACATTATGAAGAAAATAGCCTAGAAAAATAGCTTCGAGAGTCTTATTATTAGTATTGGTGCACCATGAACCACATGGATATACTAAAATGGATTTTATAAGACCTTGGCCTCAACGTGGCCTTCACCATTCCCACCACCAGGGCATGGTGACACCCATAATTTCCAATATCATTCTACAAGTGTCTGTAACTCTTCCAATTATCCTCTGACCACCACCAAGCTTTAGGAAAAATAAAAATACATGGTCAATAAGGTAAATCCAATTCCATTAGATACCACTCAAATAATTATCATCCTTTAGAATTAAAATAAAAACTAAAGTGAATCAAATATAAAATGGTTTTAAAAATATCCAGCCTACAAGATACCTCTCAAGAATCAATCCATCATAGAAGGAAAACCACCTCCCTTAGAGAAATAAGGTATAAATCTATGCAATACAAACAACCTTCTCCCATGAAATCTCCTTGGGGAGATACCTATAAATAATGTTCAATGCTACAATAAGGTAATCAAAAAAGATAAAAACATCTCATAAACTACATAACTCTAAACAACCAAAAATATATAAATATAAAAGAAGAGATAAACATAAAAACATGAAATGTTGATCATGTATTTGTGACTCAAATTACTAGGGTCTATCCTCCACCCCACCATCAAACCAAAGAACACAAATCAAAGGAATAGAATTTTCATGCAACCCCATCTCTTAGAAGACCTAGACCTCCACATGATTCTCCTCAAAGGTCACATCATCAGAAAGTTTTATCTTTCCCACATTGATTATGTAAGAGTCATCATAAATATATAGGTAAATCCCTGTTACCTAGAAGGAATCATGATTCCAATCATTTATAGGGGAATGTTTATCAAATATTTAATGGATATAACATGATCCAAAAACACACAAGTCCCAATAAACTATATATAAATCATTCTCACATGACCAAACCTTCATTTAACATGATGAGGCGTCACCCTTGGAACACATAATATCTTGGGGTTTTAGATGAGATATGGATATTTCTCTCTGGTTAAACTCTTATTTATGTTGTATTTTTTTATTACACTATAAATTCTCGATTGTTGACTAGTTTGGGTTTTTTAGAGAGAAGAAAGTATGGGTATGAAGGAAATTTTAAGGAAAAGTGCCCAAAATGTATTCGGAATACCTGGGATATACTCAATACATTATGTGTATTTTCCTAGGAAGTCAAATTCATCATTTTTAATGATATTTTCCCAAAAGGGAAATTCCTAGATTTAAATGAATTGTAATGAATTTACAAGTAGTGAAAATTCCCAAAGTCATTTTTTGAAAATAATACTTAGGGTCTCCTTTTTTCAACAGAATCTAAACACCTTTCCATTCTATCACACATAAGGACCTCCAGGAGATCTCCATTGAATCCAAAGCCTAGGATTTACCACACCTCTATGATCCAGACTCCATTTCAATAACTTCTTATTGTATAAGATATCGAATAGTATGATCTATTTTCCTCTTGTTCCTTTTTTCATTTATATTCCCATCGATGGAGTTTTTTTATAGACTCGTTTGCCCTAGTTTCAGGGTATTAGTCTATTCTTCCCTTTTGTACTAATTCGAGTCAATTTAGAAGTTGATACTAGATGAGTGTTATACACTCAGTATAATGTAGGTGTTCTATACCTATTCCCATTAATTATAGTTATTTTATACATATGGTTGATGTGTCGCATCTGTCGGACCTTTTCACATTTCTGCTAAATTAATTAAAATTTTCAAACCTTGATGTGTTTCACCTTGGTACCGTGATATGGATGGATTTTTTAAACTTCCACTTTGGCCAACCGTGAGATTTATTTTTGTATAATCCCAACAATATACCACCATGATGGGTGTGTGTGAGAGAATACCAATTTATTGGGTGCCTTAATGAATGAAATGAGTTATTAGGATAGGTTTTATACATCCTTTCCATGTGATCACATGTTATTGAAGTGGCTAAATCATTTAAATAAAAAATGTAGAATGCTTTGTATGAAATAATGTCTTGTATATGATTATAAAATTGTTTAATGAAATAGTTCTGATCATATTAGATTCCATTGAAGACGTTGACACCATGGATCCAGACTATATTGGATGGCATAGACATTTCTACTCCTTGGATATGGACACTATGGATATGAAACTTAATTACTTGGAATTGGTCATTGAGGATTACATGGAAATTTCTTCTCCATGGATCCAAATTACTTTAGATTGCTGGGATATTTCAACTCCTAGGATCCATCTTACTTAGAATGCCTTGGACATGCTCTATGGATATACTCCTTGGGCTCCACCCATGTCTTTAATGAGTTTTTTATGAAGATTAGACATGTAATTGAGAATTATTATATGGTCATTTTAAACCTTGGATCCAACCTATGTAGACCTTCCACTTTTCTACATGGATTAGGCCATTGAGGATGCCATGGAATTTTCTACTCCTCAGATCTGAACTATGTGGGGTTGTCACTAGATTACTCAGTAAAGGCTGCAGTGGATGTTTTATAAAGATGTATAGTTAACCCCTATTTTGGGTGATTTATTGTAGATTATATTCTAGAGAGTGTTACTCTTTATTTACTATTCATATTTCTATTATATATTGCACATTTGTTCAACATATATACATAGACATGACTTGTTATAGACATCATTGGTGGTGGACTACAGAGTGTTATATCACCCCATGTTCAAGGCATTGTTGGGTACTAGGAAAAACATCATGAATGTAGGTAGGGACCAGGGAAATTTACCTCTTTATGATGATTGATTTTTTTGTTTCTTAGGATCAGGGGATCATGGGACCCAACTATGGATCATGATGTTATCTAGAGAGAGTTATTTTTGGTATTTTTTTATTTTTTGATACATGGATTATAATGCATTCCTAATTCCATGTATTTTATTCCATTTTTTTAGATAAATAACATAATCATAATGTATATGATATTTTCATTAGCATGTATTATTATTACTACTGATATATGGATGTTTATCTACTACTATTGATTTGTATTACTGATTTTCTTCTTCATTAATCTATTTCACTATTGTGTGAATCTAGTCATGAGGGTATACACTCTATACATTACCACATTATTTCTTCACTACTAGTTCATATCCTATAGCATACGGGGAGGCATGCATGAGGCCATGTGACCCACTCTCTCGGGGTGATATTTAGTATCTCCCGAGTTGGGATATTATTTCTATCATGCGGATGATTATCAACTACTTATTTCTTGATACATTGACATATATATGATATAGTGAATTTATGTGTATGGATCAAGATGTGATGACTATTACGGAGTACTCCTTCCTATTTATAGAGGTTCAGTGCTTTGCACCTGTCTATCTTACTAATAAGTTATCTAGGTTGAGAGGTTTCAAGGAAGGCCTAAAGAATTCTGTTTGGTCATAATTGAATGTTTTTTAGTTGACTATTATATCCGAGATACAAAATCATGTTCTTATTATTGAGCATAATATGAGAGTAGATGGACCCCATAGTAGGGTATTTTAGTTTATTAACCTAGTGTTTCTAGGTTAGCTGGTAGGAAGCATCATTTTAAGATTTCTTGAGCGGGGAATACTAACCCAAGTGTGGGTGATGGTAGTTCTGTCTTATGGAATCAGTGTGGGAGGTGAGGACACATGGTGAGCCAGTATGATAGAGACCAAGTAGAGTGTTAATAATGTGGAAGTATAGGACATATATATCATTTCTTTAGGACCTGTCCCCTTGTGTTTAATGAGAGGGGTCAACACTGAATATAGGTTTATGGGTGGGTTTCACAACTCTACCTCAGGCAGGGAGCTGGACTAATAATGTTCCTTCTGGCTGAGACGATTGTCATTTCCATGTGACCTAGAGAAAATTTTCACCCTGACAATTGAGCATGCCTACTAAGGGTAGTCAGGTTTTTTATCAATGCCTCATTTTAGGATAGATATATTTAGTACAACCTACACCATTAAGGACCCAAACATTCATGAATTAAAATTCCTCTTGATTAAATTAAATCTCTTCTTATGGATATATAAAAATTATCCACTTTCTTGGATTTATGTTTTTGGATTTCTAAAATACCATTAAGAATTGTGAGTGTTTCTAAAATATTCATTGAATATTTATCTCATGATTAGTATAAATATAGGGCTTTAATAAATCCAATTTACTCAGACAAAGGAGGTAATGACCTCATCCTATAAAATTGGTCCATACAAAGCCCATTTGTTGGAACAAGTAAATGAGGTGGTGTCATTGGGCTTCGCTGTTAACCAAGCCCAAGATGAGATTCAACACATTATGCTTGAGAGGAACTGCCTAATGAAGAAGTAAAAGATAATAGATAGTACAACCTGAGCAATGTTATCTAATCCACCCCAAGAGTCTGTCACTATCGCACACATTTCCCTTCGTCCTTATGTGGGTGTTAGAAGGGGTTATGTAGTAAGGCCTTCGCACTATGATTATGTGCATTATTTTTTTATATAATAAAGAATATATATTCATTTTATTATTATTACTTTTTAAATAGTTTTTAAAGAAAAAATAGTATTTTTAGTTAATATTCAATTAAGACATTCCAGTCAGTCAGCACTTCAAAATTATCCAATAGTGAAATTTTCATAATTTTCGCAGACAGTTTGATTTTTTGGTTAAATATTAAATACGTTTTTAAAATAAAATGTGTTTTATGACATCATAATGACAATATAGTGATTTAATAAAATAATATAAATGGGATTCTCGTCCAAGAAATTATTTACCTTTAAAATAATGTGATTTTAGATTTGTTTTATTAACTTTATGGTGCCTTATTGGACCCTTCAAGACCTAGAAAACATTTTAACTTTTTAAATTTATTTCCTTGAGAGTGTGAATCACCTCCACATAAGCAAGAATAATATTTTAAGAAGGTCAGCCATTTGAATTATAAAATAATGTTTTCCACTCCCCTTTGTAAAAAACCATGGGCCAAAAACATGGGTTTTTTTTGTTATTGATTAGTTTAATGTGTGGTGTTAGAAACCTAAATAATAAAGAATTACATCTATTTTCTTATATAAATCCACCAAAGATCTCACTTCCTCTTCACTAAAAGCCTTTGGATTATGACCAACCTTTACCCTACTCTCTCTATAATCCTCCCAAGGTGCTCCAAGTTCCTAGGAATCCTCTCTGAAGACTCTCCCAATCTTTTGGGATCACGCAACCTAGTAAGGGATTTCTTCCTTTCTCATTTTTGTCCAAATTTCATTATGTTGTTATACGCTTTTAATTTCAATTAAAAATGCTGGGGTATGATTTCACAACTCCCACATAATTCCCTCCTTATATTTTAATGATGATATATCCATTTCTCTCTCATTAAGGCCTCCCATGTACACCCATTTTCATATTGAAATACCATAAGCAATTTCTATATTCTCACTTACATTCCAGAACTTATTTTTTATTATGAATATAAATTACATTAAATATGTTGTGACATGTATCTATAGAACCCCCATACATTCCATTTAATGTACATATGATGATACACCCCTTTGTCTATCATTAACATTTTTTTGAATTCGTATTTCACGTCGTTATCCTACCGAAATTGCACCGCGGTTTTCCAAGCAAAAGTCATTTTGTATTGAATACCATTCCCATTTCTCTACCAAGGGTATTCAATTTGGATAAAAATTACTTATTTAATATAGTTTCATTTAAGTATTCCAAATTCATTTAACATGGAATAAATGATGATTTTGAATGGCTCTATTTTGTATGATCCATGTGGCACACTAATGCATGAAATGAAAAGATTAAGAAGGGTGTTCCCTGATAGTGCTCCAATGCATTGGGTAAATATTAGTATCATGATACATAAAGTAAAATGACGTTTTACTCAAGATAATTCAAGTGCAATTAGGTTTTACTCTTTCTCTATGTGCAATGATCCTTGGCTCATGTTAATACCATGTTATGTTTTGTTGCCACATTTCCATGGTATGATAATCAAGCTATATCATGCCCTTTTGTTCATGTTTCTATTATTATCCATTGATATTCCTATTGCTTAAACTATATTGTATTCTTCATTTTAGGCCTTTTTACTCCCTTACTGGGATTTATAGCACACCCCTTTCTTATGTATTTCCTCATGTTGTCCCATGAAATGCTAAGTATGAAGGAATGTGTGTGGTCATGTAAAATAAGTTTTCAACAAGGTTGTTGTGTTTTATGTTCTAATTTTTTATGTAATGTTCCTAATTTCCCGGACACTAGACCTCTAAATCCTCAGAGTTTCATTAAGTTAAAGTCTCTACAATAAATCATGATCATGTGTGTAATAAAGATTGTGGTTGTAATAGTTTGTATCAGTGGATAGGTTTTGTGATTTTTGGGATTAGGATTAGAAAAACTTAGTAAAAGCCTTAGTGATAAGACTAAGTATAATATAAACATTCCTAAATTTTTCTGAGTATTGATAAAGTTTTTTATCATGTAAATACATCCTTGTATGGATACAAGCTAGTAGAGGTGGCTCTGGTACAGATGTATCTAGGGGTAAAACATGAACACATCGCCTTAGGCTAGACTTGAATGGGAACTGGTGCATGACAATGAGCATTACTGCACTCTTGGTTATGACACTCCCAAGTGATATGATTTGGTAAATTTATAAGCTTAGTATGAACCATTATTAGGGGAATAAAAAATTTCCTAAGAATATATATTGGGAAGTAGATCAAGGATAAAATATATTGAAGCCTATAAATTCATAAGTTAAGGAAATAAAATTAATTTATAAGTTATCCATTTTTTTGTCTTTGGATTACCCTTTATGTGTTAAATCTTATTTTCTATTTATTCCATCCAATGGATGGTAATAGGAGGACTCAGGCTTACAACTAATGTGAAGATCAATGTAATGATTATTCTAATGAGATGCCCAATCCAATGGGAGTGGGAATCGCAACCTTTTCATAATACTCTTTCAGTTAACTCTTTTTTTGAATAGAAACATTGGTCAAGAGCAATGTTCAACCCCCCCCCCCAGAAATAACAAGTCACAATTGAAAGCTTCATGAGACAAAGGCATCCTCATTTTAATGGATCATAAGATCCAATAATTTTTTAAAAATGGATTAACTCCATTGAAAGATATTCTCCATACATCATTGTCCTGAATAAGAGAATGTTCTTATGGATGCTTATCGTACGGAGGTTGAAGCTGATCAGTGGTGGACATTGATCAAGAAAATGAATCCTGAGGATGAGATCAAGGCTTTGGAATAGAAGGATTTCCTAAATATTTTTTTCGATAAATATTTTCCTCGCACCCTCCGATATAATGTGGAAAGGTACATCCTTTCCCTCAAGAAAAAAGATGACATATTCATCAGAAAATATGAGAAAAAATTCATAAGGATTTCATGATACACCTCCATATTTTTCATTACCATTGAATGAAAGGTTTACCTCTTATTTTGTGGGATAAAACCAAGCCTGCGGAAATCCCTGGTGATTCGTGACTTCAATAGCTAAGAGGAAATTGCCTGATGTGCCCTCAATGTTGAAATGGAGATCGAAGAATCTCAAGGGTATCATGAAGATAAGAAACGTAAGGTATACTTCAATTCTATTGGTCAGATGGATAAATAAAATGGTGCTAAGAAAATAAAACACCCCACTTCCCAAAGGTGTAAAAAGAAGAAACCTGAAAATTTCCGGAAGGGGATAAGTAAATTCTTTAAGTGTGGAAGAGAACGACACCTAGCCATTAACTATCAACAAGAATAACCTACAGCTACAAAAGAGAAAAGGAATGATCTATTTAATGCTCAATCCATTGTTAATTTCTTAAACTGCAAAGAAACATGGAACTTTGCAAACCAGTCCCTGAAGCCAAGGGTTTTCAGAGGCAACCAACAACCTCCAAGGCAACAAGGGAGATCTTCTTCCATTATAACCACCAAAGTGAACCCTGACATCTATGTGTTGATAGGTACGCTATTTATTCATTCAAGAATAGCAAGCATACTTTTTGATTCTGGTTCTATACATTCTTTTATATCCCAAAAGTTTTGTTGGACAATCCAAACACCACCACAAATCATGTAAGTAAAGATGTCAGTGAAAACGACAAATGGGGAAATCATTGCAACCCATGAATATAACTCCTCCCCTGTCACGGTCTTTGGATTAAACTTCCTAGTGAACCTCATCATACTCCCTCTGGTGGAATTTGATGCAATTATTAACATGGATTTCCATTCCCTATATAGAGCCAAAATAAATTGCTGTGAGAGGGAAATCACTCTCCATATGAAGAATCGACCCCTGATTTCATACAAGTGCAAGGAGGAGGATAAATCTTCTTTAGCACCATCATCTCAAATATGGATATTACTTCCCTATGAGAATATATATCTTTATCATGTGATTAAGTCCATGGAATAAACCATCCTTTAAGACATTACTATGTGAGGGAATTCATTGATGTGTTTCCCGATGAATTTTTCAGTCTTCCTCCCAGGAGAGATGTTAAATTCTCAATTGATCTTATACCTAGGCTGTTTCCAATATCCAACACTTTGTATAGAGTGGATGTCGTGGAGCTTGTGGATATAATGAAACAACTATAGGATAATTGGAATAAAGGGTTTATACGCCCAAGTTCCTTACCATGGGGTGCACCAGTCCTCTTCATCCAGAAGAAAAATGGGTCAATGCACCTTTGCATTGATTATCGCGAGCTCAACAAAATCACAAAAAATAACCAGTATCATCTGCCCCAAATTGATGACTTGTTTGATCAGCATCATGGAGAATAATACTACTCTAATTTGGATTTGTGGTTAGGATATTACCATGTAAGGGTGAAGAAGGAGGATATCCCCAAGACTTCTTTTCGTACATGGTAAGGGCACTATGAATTCATAGTAATACTTTACAGACTCACTAATTCTCCATCAATATTCATGGTCTTGGTGAATAGAGTCTTAATAGATTACCTCGATAAAATTTTGTCTATCTTTATAGACTATATTATAATATACACCAAAACCAAGGAGGAGCATGAGTATCATCTAAGCATTGTACTAAAGAACTTGCAAAACGAGAATCTCTATGAAAAGTACAACAAGTGTGAGTTCTAGTTGAAGGAGGTCTCATTCTTGGGTCATATCCTCACAATAAATGTGATCTATGAGGATCCCTCGAAGACAGATGCAATTAAGGTATGGACGAGGACAACATTAGTAATGTATATCTATAAAATCCTAGGGTTATCTGGATATTATCACCGATTTGTGTGAAATTTTTCATGATTGACAAACCCTCTTACCAATCGAACTTGGAAGGGAGTTAAGTTTTCTTAGAGTGATGAATGTGAAGATAGATTCAAGGAGTCGAAAATTATTTTTATCACTGTACATGTGCTCACATTACCCACAAGTGGATAACTTTATGGGGTATTTAGTGATGCTTCGAAGAAGGGCCTAGGCTGTTTTCTTGATGAAAAATGAAAAAGGAATTGCCTATGCTTCAAGTCCATGGAAGGTTCATGAGAAAAACGATCTAACACATGATATAGAGTTGGCTATAGTAATCTTCACTTTTAGAATTTTGTGGAATTACCTCTTTGAGGAGAAGTGTGAAATATATACAGATCAAAAAATCATCAAGTATATATTCACATAGAAATATTTGAACATGCGCCAATGAAAATGCTTAGATCTGATCAAATACTATGACTTCTCAATCCATTACCACCCTAGGAAAGTGAACAAGGTGGTGGATTCTCTATGTAAAAAGGACCCATTACTTCTATCATTGATGAGAATTGAAATTGATCCAATCTTATTAGATTTGATGAAGATGGACATGGTAAGCGAAAAGAAGGGAACATCATCAATCCTTTAACAAATGATTGTTCAACTGTCTATTTTCGAAAGTTTAAAGGATGCTCAAAAGGATTATGTGGGAATTAAAAAGAATGTAAAAACTATCCTAAAATGGAAATCCTTGGAGTTTAATGTTAATGAATAAGGAATTTTGAGATTTGGGAATAGAATATGTCTTCCATCAAATTCATTGTTAAAGAATGAACTTTTAGATGATGCACATAGTTTAAATTTCTCCATCCACCCAAGAAACAAAAAGATCTATCAAGATCTCCAAGATAATTATTTGTGGGATAAAATGAAGAAATATATCGGTGAGTATAAATCAATGTTCCTAGTATGTCTGAAAGTGAAGGAAGAGAGGTAGATGTCTAAGGGTATGATGCAACCATTATCCATACCATCATGGAAATGGGAGGACATTACCATGGAATTTTTCATCGGAATTCCGAATACATCCAAAGAAAACAATTCTATTTGTGTTGTTGTGGATCGTCTTACAAATACTACACACTTCATTGCAATACAAGAGTATTTCTCATTAGATCAACTGGAATGCATATATATCAGATAAGTGGTAAGGCTGCATGGAGTACAACTATCTATTGTATCTGATTGAGATCCAAGATTCACCTCCATGTTTTGGGAAGATTCTTCAACATGCTCTGAATACTGAGCTGAACTTCATTACGATATATCATCCTCAAACTGATGACCAATTTGAGTGGACTATAGAAACACATGGGGACATATTGAGATCATGTTAAATGGACTTCAAAGGAGGATGGGATCAAACTATTCCTCCAGTTGAGTTCTCTTACAATAGAATTTTCTACTTGAGCATTCAAATGGATCCTTATGAATCCCTATATGGGAAGAGCAGTAGAACGCCAGCTTGTTGGGATTAAGTTGGGGATAGAAAACACCTAGGTCCAGAAATGGTTGAATAATTATTGGACAAGGTTAAGACCATCCAGCATGTAACGCTCCGACCCCAGTTATCCAGAGTTGGTGCATTATTACATAATATTGGCATGATCACAAAAGATCAAGTCTCTAAAGACTGATTAGTTTAGTAGCCTTGGAAACACTAGATATATTCATAAGTCCAACATTACATCATAAAGTAAAAAAAACTACAAAAACATCTTGTCTTCATAACCCCTCATACATTCCTTGCAGGTCATTCATAAAATACTTCTTGGAATTCTGGGAAAATGAAACATAGAAAGGGGTGAGCTCAAACGCTCAGTAAGCATAAGCAATACAGTGGAAACTTTCAAAAATAAGCATAAACATTTAAGTCAATGTATAAAAATAAAAAAAAATCCTTTTCATCATAAACTTCCTCATAATATGGAAGATATGGATCAAAATAATTCCATTTACTTACTCATATGGATATTCTACTAGTTGAATGATCACATGCAATAACAATAGCCACTTTCATAATGATGGAATGCATAATTCCAGACTATCATAACCACATAGTCAAGGCCTTGTGCCAATAATACAAATAATATTTTGTCAAGTCTATGTGCCAAGACACTAGTTTCTCTCATGAGACCTACTGATGCATCGAGGAGCTATATCGGTCTCCACCTGTCACTTATTAAGTCCAATGCATTCCTCATATGAATATGTTTAAACATAACATAAACATTCGTATTAAAACTAGCATAGAAAATGTAAATACTTTCTCTATAAACCATGAATGGTATAAAAATAACACATACATAGTCAAACATATCACAAAACCTTCATTACAATATTAAAGATTTGTATCATAATAAATCATCTTCAAACAAGTTTAAAATCCATCAAAGGATGTTGAAATAGATGAAAATGGTTTGTGAAACTCTGAGAGAAATATCCATTTTTCTTGAAAAAAATTTAAAAGTCACACAATTTAGAAAAGAATAAATCTAAATACATTTTTGAATCGAAGTGTCCCATACCACTTTGAAACTCTTTAAAGGAATTACCATTTTAAAAACATTCGTGTTCGTATAAATAAATCCTTAAAACCCATTTCAAAAACATGGATTTTAATGAGAATGATTTAGAAGAATAAATATATAAAAAATTTAAAATAATGTTTTATTAAAAAGTCCCTTAAAAATAATCCCTTTGAAAACTGTTTTATGAAACATGCACATGTATAATAAATATGTCCCAGTTGATACTTATGTAAAAACAACCTCGGATAATAACGAGATTGTAAAATAAACCCTTACCAATTTGGTAACTTACGAAACATACCATGAAAGAGGTACCATAAAATGAATATGTAAATACACATAAATTAAAGATTATTACACAAAAATACAATTATGGTCAGCACACACACCACACAAATGGTAATAGTGGCAATATGGCATGAATCTCACGGGAATAACGAGTGATATGAAAACCCCTTACCTTGCACTTTCCTTTAGTCGAGGGTATGTTTAACCACCTGTATGAAGATCGTAGTATGTTATTAAATTATACCAAAACCATATTAATATTTATTATATCATAAATTATTTATTTATGAATTTTTACTACCCATTTAATAATAATTTCCATGTTAAATTAAAATTTCGGGTAATAATCGCTTTCTTTATCGTACGTGTTTTAGCTTGTTACTCGTGATTTTATCACTTAGATCATGATTTAAATACTTCCAAAATATAAAACATGATTTATATGTCATATATATTTAGAATATAATTATGTATAATAGATATATATGTGAAATGGAAAACACCGTTTATGGAGATGGTAGTTCGTACGTACGCATAAACGTTGTTTCCGTTTTCATAACGTATTGAACGGAACTAAGTGAATAAAATATTTGTAAGTACATATATATATATATCCAGTATATTTATTATGTCATATATTACAAACATATTAGTAATATATATTTTTATACTCGTCGATGAATGGTGAATGAGGAAATGAATCTCATCGCGTCGTGGAGACGGTAATCCGTATGTACGCACTAAAGACAATATAATTTCCTTAAATGTGTTGAATTTTATGGTATATTAATTTTAAAAAGACATTATTATGTTATTTTAATTATTTATATACATATTACTCATCATTATATCCATCCAAGTAACATAGTGTTGAATAACAAATTACACCACGGCGTGGAGACGGTAAGCCGTACATACGCACGCATGGTGACATTATCATTCATAAGATGGATAGATTAATTTAGTATAGTTTTACAATATTCATAATAACATCACAGTATATAGATGATACTGGAGTTATTATTTTAGAATGGAAATAACAAATAAATAAGAAGTTTAAGAAGAAAGGAACTTGAAAGAGGGTGGTGAAAACATTTCCTCTTCTTCGATTTCTTCCTTTTTATTTGATCAAAATGACTATATAGGTTGGCATTATGACTAAAGTAAGGCCTCTAGGATAAATCTATAGAATTTTAGAGAATATTGGGGCGGTTTTTGGCCAATCCAAAAGGCTTTGAGGGTATGAATTTGAGAGAAGTGGGAGTTCCTTTTTATAAGAGGGGTGAGGGGCACCTTAGGAAAAGCTAGAAATATTATTTTATAATAAATTCATATTCAGTTTCTAATGGCTCCGAAGTGGATTATTTAAAGGTTATGGTGGTTATTGTTTTCAATCCTTTCAAAAAATAGATTTTAGACAGGTTTGGGTCACTATATTAACCTTATCCTTTAGTTTTAACTCTTAGTTAATTAGTTTGACATTTACCATGTCACTTTGTATTTTTATATTATATAGTTAATAAACATAATATATACATCCAAGAGACCCCCAAGTGGTACATTAATTATACACCTATCTTGATATAATTTATTTGGAAAATCCTTAGATATTTATGGATATAATATCAATCAATAATATAATATTTGTTTTCAAAACTCATTTATGTCAATTTTGACACTATTCAATAATTGTTTTTTGTTAAAGTCTTGCCAACTTCATTAATTCTAATAAAATTAATTTAATCAATTATAACATGTAATATTAAAAATAAAATTCTTGGATGTCATAAAAACTATCAAATTATATTTATTATAACTTTTATAATACCAATTATTTGATTCTTTCATTAATAAGGAAAATACTCAATCATTATTATGTCATAAATAAATTTAATTATTCAATGTCTAAAAATTATAAATAAAATACCATTATGTTGAAAATATTTTTATCTTTATAATTAATATTTACAGTCTAAAATATAACATATATAACCCTATGTAAAAATTGTTTTTCTAAAAGATATATGTTTATGTCATTTTTGTATTTACTTTAACTTAATTAATATAAAGTGTCCTTATCACCTAAAAGTGGCTCTATGGGGTCCCAAAATCGACCCAAAGATGACCATAGTTGGAAATGTATCATAAAATAGGGTTAGGACATGTTTTATGGTAATTTAATATTACCATAATATTATTTTGAAACCCTTAGTTACTGGATTTACCCTTTAACCATGGTAAATAAAATATTTACCGAAGTAATTATTCAAAATGTCTAAAAATAAGATTTAACTATTTACACAATTTGGAAATCCTGATTCCAAATATGGAATTCATTTTTCCAATTTCAATACACAGAAATGGAATAAGTTAATTTAAAATTAATTCTTATTGTGAAAACAAAAAAGCGTGTTTTTAAGTAATAATAACTATCAAAAGATTGACACTTGTTTATGTTCGATTTAAATGTGAAATTATGTCCAACGACCAGAATTGTATTAAATGGTAAAATAATATTCTAAATATACATTAAAACTACTATAATTCATAATTTATCACTACTAATTGTTTCAATTAAAAAAGTTGTTTTTCAATTAAAATTTAGTAATTTTCACTATTCATCAAAAAATTGAATGTTTTCATAAAAATACCAAAATTTTACCCTAGGATTATATCAATATTCTAAATCCAAAAATTAAGTCCATTTTAAAAGATAAAATTTATAAAATTTCAAAAAGTGGGTATTACTATTCATAACGGCTATTTTGATTGGTCACGGTGTGTTAGAATCTCAAAGTTGTGTACAATTCAAGCTATTGCACTATTCAAAGGGAAATGTATCATGGAATCTTGGGATGTTACATTATCCCCTGCTTAAATAAATTGTGTCCTCGCAATTTTAAAATGTTCTTCGAAAATAAAAGGTTTGAAAATCAAAAATACATTTGTGAAAAACCCATATCAGAAATAGGGTTAATAAAAATATAACTTTAAAATAAAGAAATAGAAGTACAAAGGTCACCCGAGATAGCCCATACTAAGATTATATGAAAACATGGATATGTAGGAGAAACAACCCATCAAGGTCAGATGGAGAGTTGTAGAAAATAGGATTAGGAGAAAGTTTACTACAAGAAAATCACAAACTAGTGATTGGTTATACGGTCTTTGATTCCGTAGTAGGAAACGTTAACCGACAACGTTTTGGTTTTAAGTTACCTTTCATAAAGTTGATGAATTTATTTATGAGATTTACTAAGAACGTATAGAAATATATTTAATTTTCATGTACACTTTCATTCTTTACTAAATTATTACCACAAACTCATCTTTCACTCCAAAAGATAATAGAACTCAAAATATTCTATTTATCCTAACCGTATAGTGTTCCAAAAAAATGAATTTTTAATTCATCTATTAGAGCAAAATAAATCTACATTATGAAAACCAGGACATCATGCATTCCAGTGGTATGTGATGCACCAATTTATCCCTTCGTTTGCAGGTTCAAGTCTAGCGGTCTTGCCGGAAACGACGGATTGTCACCCAACCTATGGGTTTTACTTTTTATAAATACCCAAATATAACTTTAACAATAGTATCCAATGTAAAATATAATCAATTACAACCATTATACTTATCCAAAATACTTATGTATACTCTATGTCCAAAATTTATGTGAAAGGTAAACATAATGTAGATCCTTTTTACCCTGTAATAACATGTGAATACCTTCATCATGTATTCTTTTAAAACACTAAAATATCCTAAATTATCACAAAACATTATTGATTACATTCATGGTCCCTTATTCCTTATAGAATACTGGATATACTGCTTCTATCCAAAAATGTTGTAAACTCCAACAATGACAAATCATTAATCAGTTTCAAGGTAGTCAAGAATATCCAATATAATTTATTCAAATCAACCATCTTTTATTCCAAAATCACTACCTAATTATCGGAAATATATTAAGGATTACCTTTCCTTCAACCATGTATTTTAACAAAAGTGTATCTCACTATTAAGTCACTTTTCGTAGAACCATATAATCTCAAATCCTCAATGAAATAGTACTACAGTACAATCCTTGTTTATTTCTATTACATCATTGATACAATAAATCAATAAAATAATTCCAAAATAACAACATAAGAACACTAGCCATTCTATGGTTGTATAATAACTTGATTATTATCTAATAGCATCATTTTCGGCATAGTCTGATGACTGGGACATTGGTTCGCATAGTGTCCAAACTCCTTGTAGATGAAGCATTGTACATGTGAAACATTTTTCTTACCCTTGTAGTCACGTACGTGATGGTCTTTTTCTCCACACTTATAACATACTCTCATTCTCATCAAGCATTTTCCAAGGTGATTCTTTCCACAGTTATCACATATCAGAAAATCCTTCTTTACCTTCTTCCTTTTATCTATCCTTCTCTCGACAATCCTTTTCTTCTCTGGCTTCCCTTCAAATCCGTAGGACTCCGAGAATTCTCTACTTATCTTATCAACACATGATATTATTTATTCATATGATGATAATGTGTGGGAGGGTATTTCCCTTCAAAATGCTGGCTTAAGACCATGAAAGATATGATCCTTCTTAATCTTTCATTCATGCGTATTGTTGGAGTTCTCATTCCATCTACTAGGTGCCATTTCTGTACAATGGCATACACTAGGTCAGTTTATGAATTGCAATTAATAATTCCAAAATTGTAAAATACCTAACGTAAATTGAAAATTTTATGGATATAATCCATAGTCATAAAAATGTTTTCTTTAAGGAATTATATACTCATAAACCCTTCATAATGGTTTTTAAAGAAAATGAGAATTATACTAAGCATATCCCCCTGGACTGTTGTAACCAAGGGTGCAGCAAGGCTCGTTGTCGTGCACCAGTTCCCATTCGATTCTAGCTCAAAGTAGTGTTTTCAGGTTTTATCCCTGGGTACATCTATGCCAGATCCGCCTCTACCTGCTCGTATCCAGACAGGGATATATTGCTTGGAAAACTCACAAAATATCTACAATACCATAATTATAGGATGTTCTTCTATACTAATCCTCAAAGTCTCTCTTATGGCTATGTGCTCTAATCAGAGTTTATCTAAATCAAGTTTTCAAGGTTTGTACTAAAATTACTCTTATACCAAATGTAATGCCCCAACCCCATTTACCTAGATTCGATGTATTATTACATAATATTTTCATGTTCACGAAAGATCAAGTCTCGAAAGACCGATTAGTTTTATAGATTTGGAAACACTAGATATATTCATAAGTCTTACATTAAATCATAAAGTAAAAAAACTAAAATAAAATATTGCCTTCATAACCCCTCATATATTCCCTGCAGGTCATTCATAAAATACTTCTTGGAATCCTGGGAAAATTATACATAGAAAGGGGTGAGCTCAAACGCTCAGTAAGGGTAAGCAATACAGCGTAAACTTTCAAAAATAACCATAAACATTTAAGGCAATGTATAAAAATAAAAAAAAATCTTTTTCATCATAAAATTCTTCATAATATGGAAAATAAAAATCAAACTAATTCCATTTACTTACTCACATGGATATTCTACTAGTCGAATAATCACATGCAATAACAATATCCACTTTCATAATGATGGAATGCATAATCCCAGACTATCATAAGCACATAGTCAAGGCCTTGTGCCAAGACTACAAATATGATTTTGACATGGCCTTGTTCCAAGACACTAGTTTGTATCATGAGACTTACTGATGCATCGAAGAGCTATATCAGTCTCCATCCATCACTTACTAAGTCCAATGCATTCCGCATATGAATAGGTTTAAACATAACATAAACATTGGTATTAAAACTAGCATACGAAATGTCAATACATTCTCCATAAACAATGAATGGTTTAAAAATAACACATCCACATTCAAACATATCACAAAATCTTCAATACAATATGGAAGATATGCATCATAATAAATCATCTTCAAACAAGTTTAAAATCCATCAAAGGATGTTGACAAAGATGAAAATGATATGTAAAACTCTTTGAGAGAAATATCCATTTTTCTTGAAAATATTTAAAAGACACACAATTTAGAAAAGAAGACATTTAACGTAATTTTTGAATAAAAGTGTCTCGTACCACTTTGAATCTTTTGAATGGAATTAACATTTCAAAAACATTCATGTCCATATAAATAAATCCTTAAAAACCATTTTGAATACATGGTCATTAATGAGAATGATTTAGAAGAATAAATATTTAAAACATTTGAAATGTTGTTTTAGTAAAAAAGACCCTTAAAATAATCCCTTTGAAAATTATTTCATGAAACATGGACATGGATAAAAAATATGTTCCAGTAGATACTTATGTAAAAACAACCTCGGATAATAATGAGATTGTGAAATTAAGCCTTACCGATTTGGTAACTTACGAAACTTGCACCCCATTAAAGAGGCATCATAAAATGAATATGTAAATACACATAAATTAAAGTTTGTTACACAAATAATAAAATTATGGTCAGTACATACACTACATAAAAGGTAACATTGGCAATATGGCATGAATCTCACGAGAATAAGGAGTGAGATGAAAACCCCTTACCTTGCACTTTCCTTTAGTCGAGGGTATGTTTAACCTCATGTATGAAGACTGTAGTATGTTATTAAATTATACCTGAACCATATTAATATTTTTGATGTCATATATTATTCATTTATGACTTTTTACTACCCATTTAATAATAATTTCCATGTTAAATTGACATTTCAAGTAATAATCGCTTTCTTTATTGTATTTGTTTTAGCATGTTACTCTTGATTGTATCACTTAGATCATGATTTAAAACATCCAGCATTATTTATATATCATATATATTTAGAATATAATTGTTTATAATATATAGATATGTGAAATGGAAAACACCGTTTATGAAGACGGTAGTCCGTATGTACGCATAAACGTTATTTCTGTTTCCATAACGCATTGAACGGAACTAAGTGAATAAAATATTTGTAAGTAAATATATATATATATATATATATTTATATATATATATATATACAGTAGAATTATTATGTCATATATTACAAAAATATTTGTAATATATATTTTTATAATCGTTGATGAATGGTGAATGTGGAAATGAATCTCATCGCATCGTCGAGACGGTAATCTGTGCGTACGCATGAGGGACAATATCATTTCCTTAAAGGTAGGGAATTGGATGGTAAATTAATTTTATAGAGCCATTATTATGTTATTTTAATTATTTATATACATATTACTCATCATTATATCCATTTAAATAACATAGTGTTGAATAACAAATTACACCACGACGTAGAGATGGTAAGTCATACATACGCATGCACGGTGACATTATCATTTATAAGAAGGTTATAATAATGAATATAGTTGTGAAATATTTATAATAACATCATATTATATAGAATATACTAGAGTTATTATTTTATAATAGAAATAATAAATAAATAAGAAGTTGAAGAAGAAAGGAACTTGAAAGAGGGCGGTGAAAACATTACCTCTTATTTAGGTTCTTACTTTTGATTTGATCAAAAGGGCTACTTAGGTTGTATTTATAACTAAAGGAAGGCCCCTAGAATGAATTTAGGGAATTTGGGAGAATATTTGGGCAGGTTGTGTTCAAACCAAAAGGATTTGATGGTATAAATTTGAGAGAATGGGGAGTGCCTTTTTAGAAGAGGGGTGAGGGGCACCTTAGGAAAAGCTAGAAATATTGTTTAATAATAATTTCATATTCGGTTTCTAATGGCTACAAGGTGGATTATTTAATGTTTAAGGTGGGTATGGTTTTAAATCCTTTCAACCAATAGATTTTCGATAGGTTGGGGTCACTATATTAACCTTATCTGTTAGTTTTAACTCTTAGTTAATTAGTTTGACATTTACCATCTCACTTTGTATTTTTATATTATATAATTAATAAACTTACTCTACATAACCAAGAGAGCCTCAAGTGGTCCATTAATGATACACCTATCATGATATATGTCCTTTGGCCGAACCATAGATTTTGAGGAATATAATATCAATTAATATTATGTCGATTTTGACACTATTAAATAATTGATTTTTGTTAAAGTCTTAACAACTTTATTAATTCGAGTAAAATTCATTTAAGCAATAATAACATGTAATATTAACCAATAAAATTTGATTATGTCATCAAAACTATAAAATTATATTTATTTTGACTTTTATAATACCAATTATTTTATTCTTTCATTAATAAGGAAAATATTGCATCATTATTGTGTCGTAAATAAATTTAATTATTCAATGTCTAAAAATTATAAATAAAATACCATTATGTACGAAATATTTTTATCTTTCTATTGAATATTTATAGTTGAAAATATTACATATATAACCATATGTAAAAAAAATTTCTAAAAGATATATACTTGTGTCATTTTTGTATTTACTTTAACTTAATTAATATAAAGTGTCCTTGTCACCTACAAGTCGCTCTATAGGGTACCAAAATCGAACCAAAGATGCCCATGGTCAGACAGGTATCATCCAATAGGGTTAGAACACATTTTAGGGTAATTTAATATTATTATAATATTATTCTGTTACCCTTAGTTACCGGATTTACCCTTTAACCATGGTAAATAAAATATTTACCAAAGTAATTATTCAAAATGTCTAAAAATAAGAGTTTTCTATTTACCCAATTTGGATATCCTGATTCCAAATATTAAATTAATTTTTCCAAATTAAAAACACAGAAGTGGCAGAAATTAATTTAAAATTAATTCCTGCTGTGAAAACAAAAAGCGTTTTTTTAAGAAATAATAACTATCAAAAGATTGACACTTGTTTATGTCTGGTTTAAATGTGAAATTATGTTCAATGACCAACATTGTATTAAATGGTAGAAATGTATTCTAAATATACTTTAAAACCACTTTAATTAATAATTTATCACTATTAATTATTTCAATTAAAAAATTTTGGTTTTTAATTAAAATTTAGTAATTTTCACTATTCATCAAAAATTGAATGTTTTCAGAAAAAATTCCAAAATTTTACCCTAGTATAATATTGATATTCTGAATCCAAAAATGAGGTACATTTTAAAAGATAAAATTTATAAAATTTCAAAACCTGGGCATTACTATTCATAACATCTAGTTTCATTGGTCACGATGTGTTCGAATCTCGAAGTTACGTACAATGGAAGCTATTGCATTATTTAATGGGAAATGAACCGTGGAAGCTTGGGGTGTTACACAGCATCACATTAATGCTTCTCAAAGTCTTCAAAATATCTTTACTAATAATCTTCGATGAGACATAGAGTTTGATGTTTGAGACATGGTATTCCTCCATATATCACTGTGGAAGAGAGTTATGTGATTTGGTAAGAAGGGAAAGCTTAGTCCAAGGTACATTTTCCCTTTTCATATCCTTGATCGCATTGGAGTAGTGACCTATCAAATATAACTCCCACCGAACTTGTATCAAGTACATGATGTATTCCATGTATCACTCTTGAGGATGTACATACATGACCCATTATATGTACTCAATCTTGAGTTGGTACCATTGGAGAATGAACTCTCCTATAAAGATAAGTCGGTGAAGATCTTAGATCATAGGGAAAAAGTTCTATGAAATAAGAAAATTATCATCGTCTAGGTGTTGTGGATAAACCACAAGTTTGAAGATGCAATATAGTAATTATTGGAAGTGATGAAGTAGAGTTACCTGCATCTGTTTTAGTGCAATAAAAGGAAATTTCAAGGGATAAATTTCTTAAGGGGGAGGATTGTAAAGGCCCAAACATTCATTAATTATATTTTCTATTGATCTAATGAAATGTATTATTATGGATATATAAAACTTATGCGCTTTGTTCGTTTTAGGTTTTTGGGTTTTTAAAATACCATTAATAATTGTGACTCTTGCTAATATAGTCATTAAACAATGATCACATGATTAGTATAAATATATTGCTTTAACATATCCAATTTACTCAAAAAAAGGAAGTGATGGCCTCATTCAGTAGAATTTCTCCATACGAAGCCCATTTTTCAGAGCTCATAAAGGAGGAGGTGTCACTGGGCTTTTCTCTTGACCAATCCCAAGTCGAGCTTAAACACGTTAATCATGAGAAGAAATGCCTATGGTAGATGTGTAAATTAACAAGGATTACCACCCGAGAGATGTTACTCGAGCAACCCCATGAGTCTGTCACTGTCTCACACCTTACCCTTCAGTCTTATTCAGGTGTTATAAAATGTTATGTAACATGAACTTAACACTATGATTCTGTGAATTGATTTTATATATAATAAACAATATACATTCATTTTAATATTTTTACATTGTAAATAGTTTTTAAAGAAGAAAATAGCTCTTTTTAGTTAATATTCAATTAAGAAATTTATTTTGATAAATTAATGGATTTTTTAATTCAAAAATATTTTAATGAAGTATTATCACTAAATTACTTTTTATTAAATATAAATGATCGTATAATTTTTGTGAATACAATTGTAATTTTTATTATGGTTTGAAAGATGGTTTTGTCAAAACCCATGAATTTTCGATAAATGTTGATTTTAATTTTAAAAGTAAAAATCTATATATTTAGAAAATGATTTAGAAAAAATGAATATTATTTTAGGAATCAGGATGTTGAAATTATCCAATAGTGAATTTTTCATAATTTTCTTCCATAGTCAAATTTTTTGGGTAAAAATTAAATAGCATTTTAATAAATAATGTGTTTTATAACATTATAATGACCCGATAATGATGTAAAAAAATACTATAAATGATATTTTCGAACAATATATGTTTTACCTTTTAAATAATGTGATTTTAGGTTTGTTATATTAATTTTATGGTGCCTTAGTGGACCCTCAAAGACATATAAAATATTTTCACTTTTTAAATAGATTTCCTTGAGAGTCTGACTCACCTCCACATAAGATATCCTAATATTAAAATATTTTCAGCCATTGTCCTTATAAAATAATTTCTTCCACTCCCCTTTGTAAAAAACCATGGGTCGGTTTGTGGTTTTGATTAGTTTAATGTCTGGTTTCCAAAACCTAAATAATAAATACTTCCCTCTCTTTTACTATATTAACCCACCCAAGCTCCCACTTCCTCTTCACTCAAAGAATTTGGAGATCAACCAAAGTCTTGAATCCTCTCTCTATAATTCTCCCAAGGTTCCCCAAGTTCCCAAGAAGCCTCTACCAAGACTTTGGGATCACACATCCATGTAAGGGATTTCATCCTTTCTCAGTTTGTCTAAATTTTATTTTGTTGTTATTCCCTATTAATTCCAATTAAAGATGTTGGGGTATGATTTTTCACATCCCCTATACATCCATCCTTATTTGTTAATGATGATATAACCCTTTATCACTCATTAATTCCTCTCATGTACATATGTTACCATGCCTAAATTCCTTAAGGAATTTCTCTTTTCTCATTTACATTCAAGAAATTATTTCATATTATGAATATAAATTCCATTAAACATGTTGGGAAATGTATATCATATTACCCCCTTACTATCCATTTCATCTAAATATTATGAGATACACCTTTATCTCTCATCAACCATTTTTTATGAATTATTATGTCACACTGTTATGCTGTCTAACTTGCATCGCGATTTCCCAAGACAAAGTCATTGTGTAGTGAATACCATGCCCATTTATCTATCAAGAGTATTCACCTTTGCACACAATTTCTTTTTGATTATATATTTTCATGTATGTATTCCACATTCCCTTTATCGTGGAATAAATTATGATGTTAAATGACACCATGTTGTATGATCCATGTGGCACAATTATGCATGAAATTAAATGATTAAGAAAGGTGCACCCTGATAGCGCTCTAATGCATTGGGTAAAGCTAAGTATCATGATATGTTAAGTGAAATTAGGGTTTACTCATACTAATTAAAGTGCAATGTGGGTTTACTCATTCTCTATGTGAAATGATCCTTGGTTCGTGTAAATACCTTGTTAAGTGTTGTTTGCACATTTTCATGTTATGATAATCAAGCTATATCATGTCCTTATGTTCATGTTTCTATTATGATCTATTGATATGCCTATATCCTAACATGTATTGTATTCTTCATGTTATTCCTTATTTAATACCTTACTGGGATTTATAGATAACCTTTTCTTATTTATTTCCTCCTATTATCCCATGCAATACTAAGTATAATGGAATGTGTGTGTTCATTTAAAAGAAGTTTTCAATAAAGATGGTGTGTTTTATGTTCTAAGTTGTTATGTAATGTTTCTAATTCCCAAGACACTGGACCACCCAATCCGCAGAGTTTTCTTAAGTTCCAGTTTATGTAATAAATCATAATTAAGTGTGTGATAAATATCAGGGTTTTCATAACACCTAAGGAGTAGAGAATTGATATGACTATATTGATAAGTACAATATCTTAATATTCTATAATAATATCAATACTTTTGATATAGGTGCTTAATATTCTTTTATATCTGTATCTTTTGTTGTGATACTTAGGATTGATGTTTAGTTTTAGAATGGTTTTAGGAAACATGACACTCTGTAGTGTATCAGATCATATAGTTTATTTCAATGGAAGGATTACTTTAGATTGGTGGGTGTAACTTCATATGATACCTCTTTATCCTCGAGATAAAAACTTTTGATGTCATTATCAAGATAGACCGGTTTGTTCCCTATCATGATTATGTTTCCTATTTTTATTGAATGTTGAATTTAACATCACCAAAGGTTAGAGTTTTTATTCACAAGGGTAAATGAATGTACAAGCTAGTAGATTTGTACGAGAGCATCTTGGGCTAGGTGGGATGATTGGAAAGATTTCTAGTTTATATCTGGGTGATTAGGGAATGTGGCATGATATGTTCCCTTTAGTGGTAGATCATTTTTGGTATGTCTTCCCATATTATTTTTCTACTATACCAACAAATAGAGAGATGGATCTCTCTATTGAGATAGTTCTAGGTGATGCACTTATATCAATTCCTCCTTATAGTATCGACACTATTGAGGTGTAAGATCTCAAGAGATGGCTAGAGGACTTAGAGGAAATTGATTTATACAACCCATTACTTCTCTATGGGGTTCACCGGTCCATTTTTTTATAAAAAGAATATATTACCCTCACTATATGTGTGGATTATTCAAATTTTAACCGGTTTAAGGTTAAAATTTTGTATCCTTTTCCAAAGATAGTTGATATCTTTATGAATTTCTAAGGATCAAGAGTGTTATCAAATATTGTTTTGAGGTAAAGTTACCATCATGTTCATGTTTGACCTATAGACAGTCCTCATATAGATCTTTGTTACATGTATGTTCTAAATGAGTTTCTTCTTATGTCATTCAGTCTCACAAATTCACCATTGATTTTCATGGATTTGATGAACTGTGTTTTAAATCCATATTCGTATTGATTTGTAGTGTTATTCTTGAAAAATATATTAGTGTATTATCACACTCAACACAACTATTCCAAACATATTGAGATCATTTTGGATACACTAGGAGATCATTAGTTATACTTTAATCTCACAAAGTGCCACTTCTAGATGGATAATGTTCACTTATTGGGTCAAATTATCTCAAATATTGAATTATTTTTGGACCCATAGATGGTTATTATCATGGTTTCATTGGAGCATCCCTAGAATGACATTAATATTTGGAATTTTTTTTGGATGGTTATTATAGATGATTCCTCTAAGACATTATAGATCTATCTATTTCTCTTATGGATTTGACCAAGAATGGGGTAAAATTTGTATGGAAATAAGCATGTGAAAAATATTATTATTTGCTAAAGGTTATATTGACCTTAGTGATAATACCAATTCTCCTAGAGCCTATAAGAAATTATATGGTATACTTTGATGAAACATGCATCTTTTTGGGAGCTATCCTGATATAGGGGTAGAATCATGGCATTTGGATTTCACCATTTGCGGCCTTATGATAAAAATTAACAAACATAAGATATTATGTTGGAAATCATGGTTCATGCCTTGTGTTTTTAGAGGTAATCCCTAGTATTAGATAAATTTTTGGTGTTTATGGAAAAAATAGTCATATGTACATATTTATGTATCATGACATGAACCTTTAGAAGAGAAGGTGTTTTGATTATCTCTAGCAGTTTGATTTGTAGATATCCTATACACCTAATAAAGCAAATATAGTAGGATACACTCAAATCAAGAAAAATAAGACACATTTAGTGTAGGAGTCTATTAGTGAATATAAGTTGACATAGTTATTATTTTAGATGCACTTTGAGGTGAAGGATAGCCACAAATAGACTTTTATCTCATCTGTGGTAGTGAATTCCACTATTCTGATGAGAAAATTATCAGATTATGAGGGATTGTTCCTAAGGGAGATCGTGGAATGTGAGGAAACAACTCCTGGTTATACAATTTTGTAGGATGATATTCAACACATACATGATTTCATTTGGGTTTCAGTAGACACATGTGATGAGATGAAATGATAAATTCATTCCTATTCTTGGGTAGTTCATCATGGAATAACTAAGATGTATCGGGATGTATGTTTCTTGTATTGGTGGTTGGGATGAAATGAGTGGTAGCTGGTTTGGTCATGAGGTGTTCCACCTATTAGATGGTGAAGTCAGAACACCATTGACCATTTTTTATTTTACAAAAATTGTCTATCCTGAGTGTAAATGGGATGATGTTAAGATTGATTTCATGACTGAGTTATCGAGTTCAGCTCAAGGTAGTGATGCTTTATGGGTTTTTGTGGATATTCTCACAAAGTTCTCCCATTTCCAACCTATTCGGGAGTCCTTCTAAGTAAATGATCTTGATATATTTTTTATTCATGATATTTTGAACCATCATGGGATTACCCATACCACAGTATCATATAGGAATTCCTATTTTACATCTCAATTTTGTCAAGTATTATAGTGGCAATTGTGTAAAAATGTTCTTTTGATCATTTTATAACACCTTCACACTGATTTATAGTCAGAGTAGACTATACGGGTTCTAGAGGACATGTTTAGAGAATGTGTCCTCGATTTTGGGGTCTCTTGGGAGAAGAATATACCTCTGTTTGAATTCACTTAAATTAATGGATATCCTAACACTCTAAATATGGAACATGTGAGGATTTTTTTTGTTAGAGTATGGAAATCAAGAGGGTGTTGAATTTAGTGACTATAAAAATTTCTATTTAAAAAGTACATATTTAAGAATCTCCCAATTTAAAATCAAGCATCCCAATTAAACAAATTAGCATATTTATATGAGTTTTATAGTTCAATTAATTTATCAGAAGATTGATTAATTCTCAGTTACATCAATTTGAATGATTAAGATAAATTTTTAAAGTTATTTAATACATCAAACTTATTTATAAACAATAACTAATATTAACAATCATAGTAATATTTAGTTTTTAGGAAATATGTTTAAATAGAAAACTAAATTTTAAATAACATAGAAGATAAAAAAAGAGGTTTGGTCTCAAGCCGAGACCTAATCTTCTTCACGTGGTGATCACCTTACACTGAGAAGTTCAAATTAATAAACATGATTCACACCCTGGATATGGTTTTACAATAGCATAAAAATATTTCCATGTCAAACTCAACCTCTACCATCGTTATTCATGGGAAATTTAAACAACTAGGTCACACAGGGACCTCTTCCATAGTTGTACATGGGAGTCAAATGGTGTAAAAACAATAGTGATTAAGGATATCTTGTATCCTCTAGCATAGCATAGGAGACAATGTGCGGTTATAATATAGACACGCACTGATCAGAAAGTAGTAAAATTATACACAACATATCTGAAATATTAAAAAAAAGGGTTTAAAATTTTTTGAGTGATATGCTTGATTCTTCCATACTCCTTGATTAATAAAGATGTGAAATTAGAGTCCTCTTATGGGAACATACACAAAAACATAGTGTTTTGGAAGTTCCATATTTTGGTTTCTTGAAGTGATGATATTATATTCAAAAATCTCCTTTAATAAGGTTTGTTGTGGTAGATATTTTGTAACTTTGGTTCTCGATAATTCCTTCTTGTTCATAGTTAGCAAAGATAAGAGTTCTTCTTCGTATATATTTCTCTACCTCATACATTGTCTCTATATGGGTCCTTATATGGGTCTTCCTTTTTTTGATCAGGTGATTTCATTAAATATTGTAAAGGTTGAAAGAAGTAATATTTCTTAATGTGTGTCTAACCTCGTAACTCTAAAATTGATATTAATTATGTCTACCAAAATTCATACAAGTAATTAGTATCGCTAAAAAATACAATATGATTTTTAGGTAAAAGTTTTAATTTTAAGAGACTAATCGGTATGCCCTTTTGTTGGAAGATACTTCTATCGATAGGTCATGAATTGGTAGGTTGTTTTCTCTTTAGGTTAGGTATATGTAGGTCAGGTGTCGGTATGTCATGAATCGGTAGGTCAGGTATCAGTAGGTCATTCTATCGTTTTGTCCTTCTATCGGTTAGTCCTTTTGTTGGTTGGTTAGTTGGGATATCGGTAGGTTAAGAATCGGTCGGTCAGGCATTAGTAGGTCATGTGATGGTAGGCAAGGTATATTGTAAGTGAGTCATTGGATTTTTTAGTGATTCATTTGTTCTGTAAGTGACTCATTTTTTCAACCAGTGACTTATTTTTTCAGTCGGTGAGTCATTCTGAGACTTAATTGTCACTAACTCATACTTAGCCATTTTTTCTGTTTACCTGACATATAGTATAAACATTAAAAATATATTTTATACATATAATTGAACAAATATATAAATAACTAAATACATTTTAACTTATCTAAATCATGACTTGACATAAATTTACATGATTAGAAATGATTTGTGATTATTAAAACCATAGAGGGAAAAAATATCTCAGTCTTTTATGATCATAATTCATGGCATTATAATGCACAATATTTTGATTCAGAAAATGTAAAATTGTACATTCTTCTTTTTATGTCTCCATTATTGGTTTTGAAAAGAATCCATTTACATATTTATAAATAAACTCTATGTGAATGGATTAATTAATTAAGTTGAACTTTATGATTTATCATGTTAAAATAATGCATAATGTCTTCTTTTCTACCCCTTTTGGGATTGTCAAAAAGTGTACATATGAAAGAATCAAAGAAAAATAAACATAAATAATAGGATATTTTATTGTAGAATCGATGCAAATGACATTTGATAACAAAAGTGAAACAATTCATCACCATCAAAGAGTGATCAAAACTACTTCTTATTCTCAAAAGAGGAATCCCTTGGTCCCTTTCTCTTATCATAAGTAGAAATGGTAGGAATAGTAAATGTGGTAGTAGTGGGTGGGGGGTAAAAATGAATTTTGATAGGAGGAAGAGGTACTCTAGTAAATACTAAAGGGTCCAAACTCATGCTATAGGTTGCTAAAGGGATAGTAAGCTATCTAAAAATTAATTCATGAATTTTCCAGAAATCTTAAGATGGAGTCAATGACTAGGGGTAGAGGGTTGGAGAGCTGGTAGGAGAGGTACAGCTGGTGGCACAATAATTGTAGTACTCTGTACATGAAAATAAGGCTTGACCAGGTCGATGAAGTCCATATTAATCTCACCACCATATTGTGTAGCCTTTGTGAAATCATCCTTATTCTCAATGTTCTTTTCAATTGTAGGAGTAAACGCCATTATAATCTTCACTTGACATCTAAAGGTCTGGCTTACATGAGGGATTTTCAGCTTCTCAACTAAATCCTTGAAGTGGTTGTCTAGATGATGCTCTGTGTATATCCTTTTGAAATAAAAATCCATATTTTGTGTGATCTCAACATGTTAAGATTCAACACTTTTAGAGTAAAACCTAACCATATCATGAAAAATGGTCATTGTGTTTCACAATATTTTCAAGAGTTTCTTGACCATTTCCACCCAACATAGCTTTCAACTCTTCTCTAATCACATTTAAACTGCCTCAACATCTTGTGGGTGAGATATATGATCTACTGAGCTAGATTCCCCTTACATAATGTCTCTGATGTCTAATCTCAACTGAGTAAAAATAGGAACTTGAATTTAAGAGGTAGTGTCCTCCGACAATTTCATAATTCTTTCCATGGTTTTTTTATATTCGTAAGTAGTAGAGTTCATATGGTAAACCAATCCAGTCAACTCATTTAAAATCATTTGATTTGCTATCACAATCCCTAAAAAAGTTCAATCAATCTTGGTTCCACTTCGGAAATAAAAATTCTTAGGATAATAGCTACATAACTCTCACTCAATCTGAACACTGGAACATGTATTGAGAAATTTCTAATTGTTTAGAATAGGTTTTCCTTTAATTTTTCAATGTCATATTGGGTGACATAATCACTTGGCACTGGGATAGATGAAGGTGTAGAAGCAAAGGTTTATGCAATTGATTGAGGTGCCTCAGAATGTATAGGCATCTCAACCACTGGTTTCCATGGAACATCTACACCATCCTCAACATTTAATTCATAATAGTCTAAACCAAGAGCAGTATGACCCGGATGATTTTCCCATTCATATATTACTAAATAATAAAGACGAATTATTGTATCAACTCTCACTCTTCCTACATGGGGTGCCCCCTCAATATGAGTAGATTATGGCTCCCACTCAATCTGAGCAGCTTTTGGATTCCCCTAAATTGGAGCTCTTCTTTTATCATAAACAATTATAGGTGATGGGGATGCTTGAGCTTCCACTTCTCCTTGAACTTGAACCACTACCTTCACTTCAGTACCACCTTTTGGAGGTTCTATAAAGTGTTACTTATCCACAACATCAGTATGTTCCATATTAGCATCTTGATCATCACCAGGATGATTCAAATCACTATCAATTTCTCTACTTTCATTCTTAGATTTATATCCATCGTTATTTCCACATTTTCACCATATTCTTCATTCGCTTCTTTAATACAATTTTATTCAGTGTTACTTCCATTTTCATCTTCTCCACTTTCTTCAACTTCTTCAAATTCCTCATCTGAACTATATAATTGACTCTTATATTCCATGTGGCCTCAATCATTTGTTTCATCATCATCATCATCAACTAGACTGGGTTATTTGATAGGTATAGTTAAAGGTGGACTAGCAGGTCCAATAGTAATTCTCTTAGGACTTTCACCAATATCCAGGTAACTCCTATCTTCTATAGGAGTTTTATCTTCTCTATCACTTTCAGCCTCATCCTCTTCATCAGAATAGACAACATCATCATCTGGTAGTAGTCCAATATCAACTACATATATTGGTTAAGATGGATGGTCAATGGGATTATACTTTTCGTAAGGCTTCTCATCATCTCCAACTCACTCTTTCTTTTAGGGATTCCAATTTATTTTAATTTTCTTGAAGATATCCTTATTCAAGAAGATAGCACTATAAGAAGATATGGTTTCTTCATATTCACCTACATATCCTTTCTACTTAATCGTGAAAGATAAGATTCTTGGGTAAAACAAATATTTTGTTTTGAAAAAGGGAGTTATAATCAAGATTATATAGACTATCAAATAACTACATAGTTTTACTTTTATTCCATTATTAAGAAGATACATTAGGTACACATCCTGGTATTTCAAAGATGAAAATTACACTTTCCTGGGACACAACTAGTGTTCAATAAACCTGAATAATAATCTTCTCTCACCATTCATCACAGAGGCAATCAGCCTTCTATATTACTCCTTACTAGTCAGCTATCCTATATCTATTTTATAGAAAATTAAATCACTTTTAGAAATATTACTTCCCTAATAGTCATCATAGATCCCCTCATGTGGTAGTTTGAGTCATTATACCCATTACCCTGAAGAAAAATATATTATTCTTCCCTTAACATATGATTTAAACCAATATTCCTCACTAACTTCAAAAATAAAATCATCATAAATATAAAACTAATTGATCAGTATAGGATAGTAAATTATTTCATTATTTGTGATCCAATCTAGCCAACCATGGGTTTGAAAAACTTTTAACATGTAATACTTACTCTCTAAAAACTAGCTTGAATGAACTTCTTTCTTAGGTACTACCACATGAAGTGAATGTCCAGCATTAATATCCTTTGGCTTTCTAGATTCTATGTTCTATCTCTAGGTAGGTTGCAACTCATCTCCAGATCCTCCTTTGGAGAAGTGGTTCATTTTAACAATTTTGATGGTTCGGTTAATGTTAGGAAGGTGAAAGGTTTGATGGTAAATAGAGAGAAGGTAGGAGTGTAAGAGTGGAAGTATGAGAGTATAAAATAGGATGTATTGACCCAATTTTGTCATTTATGGATTTATAAGTCGTAAATAGAGTAAAAATGGGTTAAAATAAAATAAAATGAACAAAAACTATGTCGTTTTGGTAAAAAAACTAAATACAGACAATGGGTTCTATAGGTGAGTGGATATCAGTGACACATCATCGGTGTCGGCGAGATACTATCATGGTGACCCTATTTATATGACACTATTGGTGTCAGTGATACACTATCAGTGTCAACAAGACAATAGTGTCGGTGAGACATCAGTGTTAGTGAGACAAAAATTTGTGAGACACTGTCAGTGTTGGTGAGACATCTGTTTCATTGAGATAACTGAGTTGGTTAGACAACTATTAGTGAGACACTGTCAGGGTCGATGAGATATCAACAGTTGGTCCTGTCAATGAGTCAACCATACTTAGTTTTAACATAGAGTTATTGACAGTAGGACATTACAAATTAATCATCCCTAATTCACGTATGATGTAACTCATTCTCTTAGAGTTCAATGTCTTAGTGAATATATCAGAAAACTTATGTTCTTTGCCAATAAATTCCAAAGTTACATCACCTTTTTGACAACGATATCTTTAAAAGTGATGTCTTACATCAATATGTTTTTTATAGAATGAGAAATATGATTTTTGATATTTTAATAGAACTTTTATTGTCACAATTTATATTGACATGTCAAAATTAGTATCCATAGTCTAGTAAAGTTTGTTTCCTCGAGAAAATCAGATCACAACAACTACTAGTTGCTACGTATTCAGCCTTAGCATTAGATAATGAAATCGAATTTTTCTTTTTACTGCACCAGGACATTATAGAATTTCCCAAAAAGTGACATATTTTATATGTTCTTTTTCTATCAAACTTGCAACCACAAAAATCCGCATCTGAATAACTGAATAAATACACCGGATATACTCTAGTAGAGAACAATCCTATATTGGTAGTATACTTTAGGTAGTTAAAAACTATTTTAACAGCAGATAAATGAGATTATAAAGGGTTATCTTGAAAACATGAACACCAACACACATTAAACATAATGTCATGCCTACTTTTAGTTATGTAGAGTAAACTTCAAATCACTCCTCTATAAATGGTTTGATCAGTAGATTTACCATTTTCATCAAGATCCAACTTACATGTGGTACTCATTTCAGCATCACTACTTTTGGTACTATCATATCCAAACCTTTTTAAATTATCATTAGTGTATTTACTTTGATTAAAAATAATACATTCCATATTTTAACAAATGTGAAATCCAAGACAATATATTATATCTCCCATTAAACTCATTTCAAATTCAGTTTTCATCATTTTTTAAAAATTAATACATAAATAATTTTTTGAATATCCAAAATAAATATCATCAGTATTGATTTTTACTACTAAAAAATCTTTATAAATTATTTTTTAATGAGAGTTGGATCAGCTATACCTTTTTTTAAATCTTTTGAAATAAGAAAACTACTCATCCCATCATACCAGGATCTTAGATATAGTTTTAAACCATATAAATCCATTGTCAATTTAAAAACATGTTTTCAAAAATGAGGGTTAGTAAAACTAGGATTTTTTTTCAACAAAAACATCCTTAACTATATACCCATTTAAGACTGAACATTTAACAACTATTTGATAATGTTCAAAATTGAGATGAGCTAAATATGCTAGCAGAATTTTAATGGATTCACGTCTAGAAATAGGTTAAATGGTTTCTTTATAACCAATGCCTTATTATGGACTATATACTTCTGAAAAAAAATCAGGCCTAATTTCTCACTATGGTGCCTACATTATCTACTTTATTTCTAAATACCCATTTAGTTCATATGGTCAATGTTTCTTTAGGTCTATTTGTAGAGACCCAAGGATTGACATACATGGACATTACATTACATTTGCAGAATACTTAAAACATAACAAAAATAGATGCCAAATGACCGTAATAGTTTAATGTATTTGGAAACTAAGAACATAATTTTCTAATCATGGTGAAAGCTCTTCAACATCACCCATAATGATCTTCACCTTCTGTTTTCTTACCCCAAAAATTTCTTTATATCCTCGGGAAAAGAAAACATAAAAAGGGTGAGCTCAAATTCTCAGTAAGGGTAAACAAGGAGAACATAAAACAATCCATAAACATTTGAAAATAAAAACATGATCATGACATAAATCTTGGTAGTATATAAGGAATAGATCATAAAGAAACATTAATCATGATAAAATAGCATCAGAATAAAACATGTAATTGTGGAAAACCATAAATCACATAATATGGTTTCCATAGTATCCAAGGCATTACTTCCAAGACTATCATAGTGGAAAAAGTCCATTACTGAACCGGGTTTACTTGTTGTTCCAACCCTGTATTACTGAACCAGATTTACTTGTAATTCCATCCCTGTATTACTGAACTGGATTTACTTTCCATTCCAGCCATGTCTATCTCATGAGATATAAATCTTTACCCAATGCATTGGAGGGAGATATAGGTCTCATCCATCTCATAATGTAATCATTCTTACGTGTTCCACAAAACAATCACAAATCATTCATCATAACCCAAGAGTAAAATGGGTTTCATAAACATCATCCCATTATGACGTAATCCATATAAAAAATGTATATCATTTCATCATAAGAAAAATAAAACCATGTAAAGAAGAGATACATTATAATTGAAACATAAACATACTAAATAATGCAATCTTAGATGGGAAATCGTTTTGATAAAACACTTGAAATGAATTCTTGAGGAAAATATAATTTATTCTTCAAAATATTTTTCTTTTCACAAAATGACATGAAATTTTAAAAGAAAATGATTTTATTGAAAATAATTATAAAATATTGTAGAAGAATAATCATGAAAATATGGATTTATGAAACCGTAAAAATCTTTTCATGCTATATAAGTTAAAAAACATTCTTCTCGCACTTTTTTTTTTGAAAAAGTCAAATAGTACCTCGTATGGTAAACAAAAGAAAAATTCCTTCCATACCGTGTGGTAAAAGTAAAAAAAGGTAAAAATAACTTTAAATATAAATGGAAGATTATTAAACATTTTATGAAAAAAAAATAGAAAACATGGACATCGATGATAAACATAACCCCAGTAAATACTTACGAATAAACAATCAAGAATAAGAATGAAATTGGAAAAATTATCCCTTACCATTTATGATAGGTTGAATCATACATGTTATGAATTAAAGAAAATTAAATGTATATGTAAATATCATATCCTTCATAATAAAAATCATAAAACATTCATGGGAAGCATAAACACCATACAAAAGAAATAGATGGTGATTAAGGCATATGTCTCACAAAAAAAAGTGAGATGAAATGGTCCCTTATCTTAGGTCTGATATGCTTTGTACATATCTGAACCTTTTGTATAATGATTTAAATAATGTCATTGACTTATTCCCGAACCATAGTCACTGTTATGATATCATATATTGTCATATTCTTATCTGTTTATTAGTAATTTTCATTGTTACTCGTTATTCGGGTGTTAACTGCTTTATGTTCATACGTATGTTTTGTTGGATAAGTTCATATTCCTCTTTTTAGGATATATTTATATCATTTAAAGAATGGTATTTGAAGAACCCTTGCAGTGTTTTAACAATGATTGGTATTTGTTGACAACTAATCTTTTTGTTGAAGAATGTTTTTTGAGTTACAGAAAGTTGAAGTTGCTGGTTGCTGAAGTTTTCCTTAAAGAAGACTATCTGGAAGAATAAGAAGATAAAAGTTAAGAAAGTGTCTCAAACATTATTAACCAAATTAAATGATTCTTTTCTAATCTTAAAGTTATCACACATCATGAAAGGTTTCATGATAAAATCTGTTGAAGAAATGGTGAAGAGGATTTAGGTTTTTTCACTAAGAAAAATTCTGAGGAAATTCGGAACCTATTTTCTGGAACCTGTTTTCCCGAACTAGTTTTATGAACCTGTTTCCTGATCCGGATATTCAGATTGTACTTTCAGAACCAGAAATTCGGAGTATAATTCCTGAACCAGAAATTTGGTGTGTACTTCCTAAACCAGAAATTCAGAATGTACTTCCTGAACCAGAAGTTCAGAGTGTACTTCCTGAACCAGAAATTCGGAGTGTACTTCCTGACCCAGAAATTCGGACTATACTTCCTGATCCAGAAATTCAGAGTGTACTTCCTAAACCATAAATTCGGAGTGTACTTCCTAAACTAGAAATTCAGAATGACAATCCTGAGCAACATGCTGAGAAATTTGGAATGAAATTCCTGAGCAACATGCTGAGAAATTCAGAATGACAATTCTGCCCTCAAAAAAACCAGAATTTCAACTTTTCTTAAATCTCAGAGAAATTTAAGGAGATTTAAAGAAGTCAAATATTAAATATTAAATGTGAGATACTTGCAGGGTTTTCGAAATTTGAGGAAGTGGGAAAGATTTTTAAGTTTCCCACCTTTGTTTTCTGAGTTGCCTATAAATATGTGCTCAGATCATTTGCTCATTGACAACTTTTTTACACACACAGAAAAGGTGGAGCGCTGGAGAATTTAGAATGAGCTTTTGTGATGAGTCATTATTTCCTTGCTAGGGATATTGTGTTCATGGATTCCGGAGTGAGGTTTTGGAGTGGATTTTTACGGAGTCATTTTTCATTGCGGAGAAGTCCAGTTTTAGAAATCCGGATTCAAGAAATCCGGATTGAACATTCGGAGTAGATTTTTATGGAGTCATTTTTTGTTGCTAAGAAGACCGGTTTCAGAAATCCGAATTCAAGAAATCTATATTGAACATTAGAAGTGGGATTTTTCAGAGTCGTAGTTTTCTTGCTGAGAATTTCAGTTTTACAAAATTGGATCAAAGAAATCGGATTGAAGATTCAGAGTGAGAATTTTGTGGGGCAGCTTAACAAAGTCATTTTTCTTACATTTGGCTCAATTGTTCTTTAAAAAACATTGTAAACTGATGGGAGTTAGTGTAATCTTTCCTATCGGGAGATATAATGTGTCCAATGGGATTTGGCACAAGTTGTATTCACTTCTTCATTATAGTGGACTTCTATAGACCCACGAGAGTGGCTATGGAAAGGATGTAGGTTCTCTTATTGAGGTTGAACCATATAATTATTGTGTGATTTTCATACTTTATCTTTCTTGAATTCTTGGTTTACTTGCTAAAGGCTGATAAGGAAGTAAATCTTAACATGTTGCAAGGGTTAAGTTTCTAGAATTTTTGAAACTTATAAAATGTTTTCAACTGATTCAACCCACCCCCCCCCCTATCTCATTTGATATTTGATCCTTGGAACTTCAAGTGGTATTAGAGGGAGGTTGCCATGTTTTTTCTTTATCATGGAGAATATCAATTCTGTCAACATTCGATGAATCCCTACATTTGATGGAATGAATTATTATGGGTGGAAAAATAGGATGATTCCTTATCCCTTATCTCTTGGCCTTGAAGTTGTTGATGTTGTCACTATTGGCTTTCCACCTATTTAGAAAAATGCTCCAATGACATTTTCCGACAATTGGAACATAGAAGTTGATGGAAAGGCTAGGAATGCTATTCTCATGTCCTTATCAGAAAATTTTTATCATAAGGTGATGGGTCTGACAACATCAAAAAGCATGTGGGAAAAGATGGAAAGTGTTTTTGAAGGAAACACAAACGACAAGGAAGCCAAGCTACAAATCTGGCATAGTAATTTTGAAGACATCATGATGAGAGATGACGAATCAATTGATGAATACTTCACTGGTGTTAGTGAAATTGTTTGAAACATCAGGGGATTTGGATAAGAGTTGGAAGATTCTATAATTGTGAAGAAACTTGTGAGAAACTTTCTAAACAGGTTTGATTATAAAATTTCAGCTTTAGAAGATTAGGATGATTTATCTATTGATGAACTTCATAACTTTCTTGTTGCTTATGAAATGATGAAAGCTCCTATCTTTAACAAGAAGTTGAAAGATTAAATGGATTTCTAAGCTATGAGAAAGATGAAAATCCAAGATGATGATGAAGCTGATCATTGTGAGTCTATTGATAAGGAAGATTAAGAGTTGAAAGAAAAAAATTTGTCTCTCATATCCAAGAACTATCGAAGAGGAAGAGGAAAATATGGAGGTAAACTTCCTCTCAAATGTTTTGAGTGCGGTGGAATTGGGCACTTTTCTATGAATTTCCCAAAGAAGAAAGTTGGAGAATATCAATATGATTCTAATAAGAATCCTCTATGGAAGAAGTATAACAAGAATTAAAAATAAGAGAAGACTTCTAAAGAAATCAAGAATAGGTTTTATGGAAATAAAAGAAGTATGTTGAGCAAGAAGGTGGAATCCGAATCATCTGACAATGATTACTCAGAAGATGAAAGTATATAAAGATTCAGAACCTTCATTGCAAAAGTTGAGAAAAAATGCTTCCTCAGAAAGTGAAGAAGGTGGTGAAGAATCTTACAGAGAATATCAGCTATGATCTGAACTTCTTGCATGTCTGGATAAAAACAAATCTCTCAAGAAATAAATTCATGTGATGAAGAAAAATCCTGAAGAAGATCATGATGGAAGTAAAGATATTACCAAGAAGGAAGATGAATACAATCAAGAAATTTGAAGTCACAAACGTAGAATTGTTGAACAAGGAAATATGATTGAAGATCTTAGCAAGAAGCTAGAAACTAAAGAAGAATAGGTGAAAAAATTGCAATCAAAAGTTATTGGGTCTGAAAATCCCGTAAGGAAGATGAATGAAAACTTTCACAAAGCCACTGAAGTAAAAGTTGAGACTTCCAAGATTGTTGGAAAGGCTTATCATGAGAATCAGTTGAAATATTCTCCTATCAAAAATAATGTTTTATCTAATTCTTCTAACATTTCAGGTTATGGAAAAACTATTAGTAAAACTTGGGTGGAGATAGGATGTGATAAACCTATCAATCCTACAAAAGTTGAAAACTCACTCAAAAGAAGAGATGGCCTACATCTTGAGTTTCCTAGAGCTAGAAGAAGTTGTCAACCTCAACAAATTTTTTATAAAGAAAGATCTTTCTTTAATAGAAAATCAAGATTTAAGGGCTATTGCTGGTGTTGTGGAATGTGTGGGAATAGACCTTATAATTGCTTGAACAATTTATCTCTACCTGGAAGAAGGCTTGAGAAAAGTGGAAGAAATAACGAAAGAAGAATGAGTAACCTTCCATATTCAAAGAAAGTTGAAAAGGTGAATTCTCAAATTGTCAGAAACATGCCAACAAAGAATCAATTTGAATGTTTGGAAGAAGTTTGTTAAAGATGTTATTAGTCTGGTCATCATGCCGAATGATGTATGACTCTTCTTCCAGAACAAGTTTCTTATCATACGAAATAAAAGAAAGTTGAAGATAAGAAGGTTGATGAGAGAGATTTTGTTGTTGAGACAGCTTTAAAAGAAAGTAAGAGGAACAAACCATGGATTCTTGGTATTGATTGTTATTCACACATGAAAGGTAATATAAAAATCATGGAGCATGTTGAAAGTCATGATGGAGGATCAGTTACTTTTGGAAATGATAGTTCCTTAAAAATTAAGGGAATTGGAACAGCGAAGATTGAACCATAGAAACTGAAATCTAAGGATGTCTTGCTTGTTGATGGGATAAAACATAACTTACTTAGTGTAAGTCAACTTTTTTATGATGGAAAAGAAGTAATTTTCAGAAAATATTGTTGTGTAATCAAAAGTGTGAAAAATGGAAAAGTGATTACAAAAGGAGAAAGAACCAGTGGGAATCTCTTTCAAATTGGATAATCTAATAACTCTTGTTATTTGAGTGCTGAAGATGAAAACAATTTGTGGAACTGAAGACTTGGCCACCTTGGGCAAAAGAACATGAGTAAGCTTTATAAAGTTGATGTTGTTTGAAAATTTCCAAAACTGAAAAAAAGAGATGAAGATGTTTGTGTTATATTCCAGAAAGGAAAGATGACTAACAAAAGTCATAAAAGAGTTGAGATTCAATCTTATAAACCACTTGATCTTATTCATTCCGATCTATGAGGGCCGATGATACATCAATAAACAAAAGGATATTTATACTTTATCACATTTATTGATGATTTCACTCGGATGGAAAACGTCATGTTCATGAAGCATAAGTCAGAGGCTATTTAAATGTTTAAATTATTTAGAAGAGATGTTGAGAAATAATTAGGAATTTCCATAAAGAAGTTGAGAACAGACAATGGTACCAAATTCACAAGCAATTATTTTAAAACTTATCTAAGTAAGCATGGTATCAAACATCAGTATAGTTCTCCCTATACTCCACAACAAAATGGAGTAGCAGAAAGGAAAAATAGAATCTTGCTGTTAGCACTACCGTAAATGTTCAAAATGGATTCTTGTTGAGACCAGAAACCAACATGACTCCTTACAAGATGTGGTATAACAAAAAGCCATCTTTTAATTACTTCAAAGTTTTAGGAAGTCCATGAATGCTCAAAATCAAAAATCCTGACATAGGAAAGTTTGATGAGAAAGCTGATGAAGGAATATCTATGGGTTATTCACCGAATGGAAGAAGTTACAAATTTTAGAAAAAACGTTTACAAAAGTTGGTGGAATCATATGATGTGAAGGTAATTGAAAATCCAAGTTCCTTCAAAAAATTTGTTGAGAATATTGAGGACGATAAATCAACGAATTCCCACAGGAGTGAAAGTGACTCAGATGATCCACATGGGGAAGAAAGTGATGTTGGGAAAGAAGAGGTGAGTTTCCCTACCTTATGAAAACATGTTGAATCCCAAAATATTATTGGGAATCAGAAGGATCCAGTTCAGAAAAGAAGAAAGTTGGGATTAGAACATCAGACTTCCCTTATCTCAAAATTTGAACCAGAATCAGTTTTAGAAGCTATTAAACATAAATAATGGGTGGATGCTATGAATGAAGAACTGCATTAGATTGAGAAAAATGTAACATGGGAACCTGTTCCAAGGCCAGAAAATAAGAATTTTATCGGAACCAAGTGGGTTTACAGAAATAAATTGAATGAGCATAGAGAAGTTACAAGAAAAAAAGTGAGGCATGTGTGTAAAGGATATGACCAGGTGAAACGTGTGGATTTTGATGAAACCTTTGACCCCATTGAAAGGTTGGAAACTATTCACATGTTTCATGCAGTGGATGCTCATCGGAATTACAAGGATTATCAGATGGACATAAAGTCATCTTTCTTAAATGGTGAGATTGAGGAAGAAGTTTACATTGAACAAACTTGTGGATTTTTTCTTGATGATGATGAAAACAAAGGTTAAAAATTAAAGAAAGCCTTATATAGACTGAAACCAGCTCCACAAGCATGGTATTCAAAGGTTGACAATTCTTAGAGAGAGATGAATTTTTCTAAAGGAAAGGTTGATAGAAACTTTTATATTAATGATGTCAACTCTGGAACTTTGATTGTAATCGTTTACTTGGATGATATAATTTTTGCTGGAGATGATGAAAAGTTATGTTAACAGTTTTCTAATGAAATGAAATAAAATTTTGAAATGACAATGTTAGGAGAATTAACTTTCTTCCTTGGATTAAAAGTTTACCAACAAGAAAACAACATTTTCATGTCCCAAGAAAACTATGCCAAGGAATTGTTAAAGAAGATTGGGATGGAAGAATCAAAGGAAGTTTTAACTCCTATATCAGTGAGAACAAAGTTGAGAAAAGATGAGTCTGAGAATAGTGTGAATCAGAAAGACATTCAAAAGTTGATGGGAAGAATTCTTTATCTTACAGCTTCAAGGCCTGATATTGCTTATGCTGTGACTCTAAGTTCTCGATATCATGGTAATCAAAAATAATCACACATGTTGGCAGTCAAGAGGATTCTGAGATATGTTAAAGGAACAAATTCACATGGGTTGTTATACAGGAGAAACAATGAGATGAATTTTTATGGTTATATTGATGCTGATTGGGCTGGGGAATATAATGATAGAAAATCAACATCAGGAAAAAAAAATTTCTTAGGGGAATGCTGTGTGAGTTGGCACAACAAGAAACAAAGTTCAGTAACTTTAAGTATAGCTGAATTCGAATATGATGCAGCTACTCAGGCTTGTAGTCAAATGATGTGGATGAAAGTTCAGCTGGAAGATTTGAAATTTAATGTTTCTAAACCATTGAAGATACTATGTGATAATAAAATTACCATTGATCTTTCCAAGAATCTAGTCCAACATTTAAGATCTAAACACGTTGATATAAAGTATCATTTATTAAAAGAGAAATTTTCTTCTGGAGAAATCTTACTGTAATATATTTTAACAAAGTATCACATTGCTGATATTTTCACAAAAGCAGTGTCAGAGGAGATGTTTATTGAGCTGAGGCTGCAACTCCATGTCCAGCCTCCTCCTATGACTTCCTAAAAACTCATAAGTAAGTGACCCCATCGTGATTTGTATTATATTGGAAGTGGGGGAGATTAAGTTTTCTTTATGAATCTAAAGAAGTGGTTATCATATAATGGGGGAGTGAGAAAGAAAAATGAGAGAGGAAAAGAAAAGTGAGAATGATAATGATAATGTTGAGGGGGAGTTTGAGTAAGGTGAAATTTACCCTTACATGGCCGCAATATTTTCTTGTCACTGAGGGATAGAAGTACTTAAAAAACATTACTTTTTAGAGTAGCGTGGTGTCAGTACACTCTCTTTTGAGAAAGGCTATGTCTTGGTAAAATTCATTTTTGAGAGTTGAATGTCATGTGAGGTGAGAACTTGTTAATGAGGGTTGCCAACAAATCCAAAGTGGGAGACTGAAGAACACTTGTGGTGTTTTTACAATGTTTTGTATTTGTTGACGACTAATATTTTTGTTGAAGAATGTCTTTGAGTTACAGAAATTTGAAGTTGCTGGTTGCTGAAGATTTCCTTAAAGACGACTATATAAGAGAATAATAAGATAGAAGTTAAGAAAGTGTCGCAAACTTTATTAACCAAATCATACAGTGCTTTGCTGATCTTAGAGTTCTCACACATAATGAAAAGATTCATGATAAAATCTGTTGAAGAAATCATGAAGAGGATTGAGGTTTTTTCACTAAGAAAAATTCTGAGGAAATTCAGAACCAGTTTTTCGGAACCTGTTTTCCCGAACTAGTTTTCTGAACCTGTTTCCTGATCCTGAAATTCGGAGTGTACTTCATGAACCAAAAATTCGGAGTATACTTCCTGAACCAAAAATTCGGAGTGTACTTCCTGAACTAGAAATTTGGAATGTACTTCCTAAACTAGAAATTCAGAATGTACTTCCTGAACCAGAAATTCAGAGTGTACTTCCTGAACTATAAATTCAGAGTGTACTTCCTGAACTAGAAATTCGGAATGACAATCCTGAGGAACATGCTGATAAATTCGGAATGATAATCCTGAGCAACATGATGAGAAATTCAGAATGACAATTCTGAGTTCAAGAAGACCAGAATTTCAACTTTGCATAAATCTCAGATAAATTTAATGATATTTGAAGAAGTCAAAGATTGTAGATTAAATGCGAGAGATTTTTGGAGTTTTTGAAATTTGATGAAGCGAGAAAGATTTTCAAGTTTCCCGCCTTTGTTTTCTGAGTTTCCTATAAATATGTGCTCAGATCATTTTCTCATTGACAAATTTTTTACACATGCAAAAAAGGCAGAGTGCTGGAGAATTTAGAATGAGTTTTTGTGCTGAGTCATCATTTCCTTGCTGAGGAAACTGGATTCAAGAATTCTAGAGTGTGTTTTCGGAGTGGATTTTTATGGAGTCATTATTTATTGCTGTGAAGACCGGTTTCAGAAATCCGGATTCAAGCAATTCGGATTGAACATCGGAGTTTATTTTTTCAGCGTCATTTTTTATTGCTGAGAAGACCTGTTTCATATAGCCAGATTCAAGAAATCCGGATTGAACATTCGGAGTGGGTTTTTGCGGAGACATATTTTTCTTGCTGAGAAGTTCGGTTTCAGAAAATTGGATCCAAGTAAATCGGATTGAAGATTCGGAGTGAGAATTTTGTGGAGCAGCTTAACAAAGTCATTTTCATTATGTTTGGATCAATTTTTATTTAAGGAAACTTTTTAAACTAATGGGAGTCAGTGTAATCTTTCCTATCTGGAGATAGAAGGTGTCCAACAAGAGTTGGCATAAGTTGTATTCACTTCTTCATTATAGTGGATTTCTATAGACCCACGGGAGTGGCTATAGAAAGTACGTAGGTTCTCTTATTGAGGTTGAACCTTGTAATTCTTGTTTTATTTTCCTGTTTTACCTTTATTTCAAGCTTGGGTTACTTGCTAAAGGTTGATAAGGAAGTAAAACTTAACAGGTTGCAAGGGTTAAGTTTCTAAAAGTTTTGAAACTTATAAAAAGTTATCAACTGATTCACCCCCCCCCCCCCGCTTCTTAGTTGATATTCTATCCTTTTAAATTCAGTATTAATATCATATATATAAGATTTATTCATTCAATTTTTTTATATAATCATGGTTTAATGAATATTATGTAGAACAAATCACATCGCACCGTGGAGATGGTAAGTCGTACGTTCGCACGAGCAACGATATCGTTCCCATAATTATTGAATGGTATTGGAGTGGATTATAGAATATCTAAGAATTATTATCACATTATAATAATCATATATAGTTATTCATTAAACCACTATACCCATATAATTAAGGTGGTTTTGGAAAACTGATTACACCACGGCGTGGAGACAGTATTTCGTACGTACGCATGGGAGGTGATTTCATTTTCCATAGGATGGATAGAAGGTGAAATAAGGTTGTTTAATATTTATAATAACATATAAGTATATGAGTGATACTTATGTTATTAGTTTACAATGAAACAAATAAATAATAAGAAGTAGAAGAGGAAATAAATTTTAAAGAATCGGTAAAGGATATTACCTCTTCTTCGACGCACCTCTACTAAAACTCTTCGTAGGGAACTAAAGTAGGTATTTGAAGAAGAACAGGACCTCTAGTATGTTTCTAAGGAAGTGGAGAATAGAAATGCACATGTTTTTTTGATCATGAAGGCTCAAAATGTTGTGAATTGGAGATGGAGTAGGTGCCCTTTTATAAGAGAGGAGAGGGGCACTTTTGGAAACCTCTAAAATATTAATTTATAATAAACGCAAAACCCACCTAAAAACCCCCAATATTACTCACATTTTAATATTAGTATAGATATTTTTGTAATATCATCATCCAATAAAATTTAGGCATGTTGGAAATTTATTTTAAACCTTATCAACTTGATTTATCCTTATTTAATCTATTAAAGTTTATTTGTGGTAATAATATTCTAAATTTTAAATTGTTATAAATAATAACTTATGTGTTTAGAATTGTCTATAATTGTATACTTTATGAAATTTTAGACCATATAAATTTAAATTTATAATTTTTAAATATTTTTGTGATTTTTAAACAATTTTATAATATGTTATTTTTATAAAATATCAATAGTGTCAATTTTGACACTATTCATTTATTTGAATTTAAATAAAATACAAACGTATGATATATTTGAACAAAAATATTTTATTTATTCCTAAAATGTCATATATGTCTATAAAATTCATGGATCACTTTAACTAGTTCATATAATATTTATTTTAATATTTTTATATCCATTTATATGTTATTTCTTTTAATAAAATAACTACTTCTACATTTTTGTATAAATATTTAATATACTTATTTGTTGCATAAAAATTAAAAATCAAATACTATGATAAAGTTAAATCTAATATATTTCATAATAATACTTTTAATTGAATTTATCATCTTAAAATAACAACATGTAAATTGTTATATATATTAAATTATGAAGGTGACAACTTTGACATCATCTAAAATAAAATAATATAAATGTCATAATCTCTTTTATATGGATCCAAATGGTCAAAATTTAGACCCTTGGATTATTAGGATATTGATATACTCAACCAGTAAGGTTTGGTCAAAATTATGGTCCTTTTTATGGGTATTATTATTATAATAAGAACTATATTATTTATTTTTCACTAAATAAATAATTTGTGCATCATTAATGTATAAGAAATTAAAGTAATTATATATTTCTTAAAAATCACAAATAAATTAACATGGTAAATAAAAACATTTTATATTTAAAAAGAGTATTTATAATTGAATTTATATTCAGTATAACCTTATATTTAAAATACATAAATTATTAAAGTTTGAGTAAGACATGTTTCACTTTCCTTTAAATAAAATAAATTAAAGGTCTTAATCACATCCAAGTGGGCGCCAATAGATTAAATTTCGACCCAAGTATGTTTTAGGACAAAATATAATCATCCAATTATAATAAGACAAGTGTTAAGGTAATTTTTTTATATTATATTTACCCTTAATTACCGGATTTATCTTTAATTATGGTAAATAAATTTTACCGTAGTTACTATTCATAATGTCCAAAAATAAAAGTATCCTATTAACATCATTTGGACCTACTGATTCCAAACATGGAATCCATTTTTATAAATTCAAGACACATATATTGTAGAAATTAATTTAAAATCAATCTCATTGTCGAAAAAAACATGGGTTTTTGTTTAAAACATTGCAAAAGATTGAAATGATTTAACCTATGAATTCAATGTAAAATTAATGATAATGGCATAAATTATGTTAAATGGTAAAAATATATTATATTTATATTTTAAAACCATTAAATTTTATAATTTAACCATATCAATTATCTTGATGAAAAAAGTTGTATTTAAGAAAAATTTAGCGTATTTTTACTGTTCATCAAAATATGAAAGTTATCATAAAAGTATCAAAAATTTATCCAATGTAAATTTTTATATCTCGATTCAAAATTAGTAGTTTATTTTTTCAAATTGAACTCATAAACATTTTAAAAATTAGATTTAATATAGGTGCGCCATCAAAAGCTGGAAAAAACTGCATTTTTTTTAAAAGTAATTATTTTATCCGAAAAACTGATTTTTGTTTCTCATATCATATGTAATATTAATTCTAATGTTATATAAAATTCAAAATTTGGTTAATACTATTCATAACGGAAAGTTCATAACAATATTTCGTTGTTTAGTGAAACTCGGTATTGTGTACACCACACGCTATCGAGGAAGGTCGCTCCTGCGTGGAATGAAAGCCAAGTCAGGGTTGCATGTAGTGGAAGATAATATTGGTGAAGCATACATCACAATACATCAAAGAAATTAAAAGGAATATTTCTAATAAAATCTTGGGGTGTAACATTCTATAACCCTTAAAATGAATTTCACCCTCAAAATTCGTCAGGGTTATAAATTATTTACTACTTGAAAGTTTCATTCATAGAAACCCATATCGTAAAATGGAATAATAAAACTTAATTTTAAAAAGGAACGTTAGAATCATAACGGTCACCCAATGTAACTGAACATTGGGTTTCCACATAAGACAACATAGGTTAAAACATGGATATGGAAGAGAAATCTAACCATCATCTTCTGATGAAGAGTGGTAGAGGACATGGCTGTGAAAAAGGCAACAATCACAAAGCCATAAATTTGGGATGATCTAAGGTACCATATGATTCATTGGATATGAGGGCACTCGGACAACATTTTTAGTTTTCAATATCATTTCCCTAATATTGAAGAATATTTGAATTAAAAAAAATCACACTGTTGTCTGTGCCTTCAACAATTTCCACTTCATCTCTTAAGGAAATGAAGTTTAATTTGTCATCCGTGAAGTGTGTGAATATCATCTGATAGAATGATAGGTCATTCCATATGTCTCAAAAATATGGCTAGAAAAAGTTATTAAATATACATAAGTCCATCTATGGTGAGATTAATCATATATGGTTCCAAAAATGGACTTATACTTCATCTATCGTACCGCTTAATAAAATAAATCTAATTTTTACTAACCAGGGACATCCTGTAGGCCAGTGGTAGGCCATAAAGGCCTTTCGTACTTCGGTTGTGGGTTCGATTCCCGCAACCTTGTTCAACGTGATGGGTTGTCTCCCATCCTACAGGTTGTCTTTTCTCGGAAACTATACTATTATAACATTCCCGAAATAATATCGGAAAAAAAAGTTTTCACCTTAGACAATACTATCTGATGTCTAACATAATCCATTCCAATATTTAGTCTTATCCAAAATACATCTATCCAATCTCATAGTATAATGAAAATGATTACTTGAATGTTCTCATAACAAGCACGTGAATACCATCATTTATCCCCCATATATCATAAGATATATCTTGTTGATTGCATTCCAAACATGTGAATTCCTCAATCATGTATTCTCTTTAAACATGAATTATCATAGAACCTTAGTGAAAGCATGAATGCTATTAAAAGTTAACTCTTTCCACATACCAAAATACCAAAATTTAGATATACTCAAACCATGATATAACTTTGTCCTTATATCAGTCATGAGCTCATTAATACTATCAAACATCTTATTATCTTCTTATCTATTCATTATGTGCATATCATCTACTTTACAAAAATATCTGAATAACCACTAAAGGATACCAGTACCATTCAACATATACTTTCAAATACTCAAGGGAAAAAAATAGTGTAACAATCCTTAGATTTTTCATTATTCTATAGTACCATACATTATTCTTGAAAAACATGCAATCATTCCACTACCTTCTTAACCCATTGACCGAGCTTCGTCATTTTATTCCTCAACGCTTCTTTCATCTCATATATCATTTGTAGTCTCTTATTCATCATCAACATAAATACTACCCATACGACCATGATGATTCCCTTCATGAGATTTTCCCTTAGGGTATTGGTTTTCATAATGCCCGTACATTCCACATTTAAAACATATAACCATTTTTTATGCCTTAGCAATACCATTATCCGTGTCCATTGTGTTAACTGAAACTTTTCCTTTGCAATTACTAGCTTTGTGTCCTTCTTTTCCACACCCAAAGAATCTTCCAGTTCCTTTGAAACATTCTCCTTGACGCCTCTTCCCACCTGACTTACATGAAGGAAATTGATGTTTATTTCCGCTATGATCATCAGGAAACTCCATCTTTCTCTTATTAGTTGAGTTAAGAATCTTACCAAAGTTGAGATTATTGATCATATTATGAGATTGCTGATTAGGCATAATAATGATGTTTCGCCATCCAAATACCATATCATTTGGAAGCTCATGAATAATATCATTCTGTTTTCCATTATATTCACCATTAACATGAATCTTCCTATTTCCAGCCATTTTCAAAAACCCAAAAAGAATAATGTGAGAGGCAAAAATCATGCTAGGAAAACAACATAATAAAGTGGGAGTACCTTCAATATCTAACATCTTAGGTTTAATTCTATGATTGTTACCATAATTCTAGGACAGTAACCTATACTTATACATAACTTTAGGGACATCCCTATACATACCTTATAAATATATCTAGGTATCTCACTAAAGTTTTCGAATCCTAGTTTCCAAAGTTTGACTAAAAATTCACTCTGATACCAAGTGTAGAGATCCAAATCTTGACGTACATGGACATTTCCTTACTTTTGCGGAATACATAAAACATAACAAAAACAGACACCCAATGACCATATTAGTTTAGTTTCTTTGGAAACTCGGAACATAATCTTCTAATCATGGTGAAAGATCTTCAACATCTCCCATAAAAATATTCACTTTATCTTTTCTTAACTAAAACATTTCTTTACATCCTGGGGGAAAGAAAACATAAAAAAGGTGATCTCAAATGATTATTAAGGGTAAACATGGAGAACATAATACAATCCATAAACATTTGAACATAAAAACATAAACATGACATAAATCTTAGCAGTGCATAAATAATAGATCATAAAGTAACATTAATCATGATAGAATAGCATGGGAATAAAACATGTAATTGTGTCAAACCATAAAGCACATGATATGATTTCCATATTATCCAAGGCGTTACTTCCAAGACCATCATAGTAGACAAAGTCCATTACTGAACCGGGTTTACTTGTCGTTCCAGCCCTGTATTACTGAACCATATTTACTTTTCTTTCCAGACCTGTATTACTGAATTGGATTTACTTTCTGTTCCATCCCAGTATATCTCCAGTGATATAAATATTTACCCAATGCATTGGTGGGAGATATAGGCTCCACCCGTCTCATAATGAAATCATTCTTACATGTTCTACAAAACAATAATAAATCATTCATCATCACCCAAATAATAAAATGGGTTTCTCAAACATCTTCCCATCATGATGTAATCCGTATAAAACAAACGAATATCATTTCATCATAAGAAAAATCAAACCATGTAAATAAGAGAGACATTATACTAGAAACATAAAAATATTAAATAAAGTCATTTTAGAAGGGAAATAGTTTTGATAAAACACTTGAAATGAATTCTTGAGGAAAATATAATTTCTTCTTCAAAATCATTTTATTTTCACAAAATGCCATGCAATTTTAAAAGAAAATTATTTTATTGAAAATAATCATGAAATATTTTAGAGGAAACTTCATGAAAATAAGGCATTGTGAAACTGTAAAAATTCATTCGTGTCATATAAGTTAAAAAAACATTATTCTCGTAATTTTGTCGGAAAAGTCAAAAAGTACCTTGTATGGAAAACAAAAGAAAAATTCATTCCATACCTTGTGATAAGATTCAAAAAAAAGGTAAAAATGAATTTAAAATACATAGAAGAAGAGTAAACATTTTTTGAAAACATTTTGAGAAAACATGGACATGGATGATAAACATAACCCCAGTAAATACTTAGGAATAAACAATCTTGAATAAGAATGAGATTGGAATAATTATCCCTTACCATTTATGATGTACGGAATCATACATATTATAAAATAAAGAAAATTACATGTATATTTAAATATCATATCCTTCATAATAAAAATCATAAAACATTGATGTGAAGCATAACCACCATATAAAAGAAATAGATTGTGATTAAGGCATATGTCTCGCCAAAATAAAAGTAAGATGAAATAATCCCTTACCTTAGATCCGATTTGATTTGTACGTATCTGAAACTCCTATATAATGATTTAAATAATTTCATTGAATTATTCCAGAACCATATTCATTTTTATGATATCATATATGGTCATATTCTTATCTGTTTATTAGTAATAGTCATTGTTACTCGTTATTCGGGTTTTAACTGCTTTATGTTCATACGTATGTTTTATCAGATAATTTTATATTACTATTTTTTAGGATATAGTTATATAATTTAAATAATGGTTTTAAAATCATATATATCAGATTTATTCATTCAATTCATTTATATAATCATGGTTTAATGAAGATTATGTAGAACGATCACATCGCACCGTGGAGACAGTAAGCCGTACGTACGCACGAGCGACGATATCATTCCCATAATTATTGAACAGTATTTGAATGGATTATAGAATATATCAGAATTAGTATCATGTTATAATAATAATATATAGTTATTCATTACACCATTATACCCATCCAAGTAAGGTGGTGGTGGAAAACGGATTACATCACGGCGTGGAGACGGTATTCCGTACGTACGCACGTGCGGTGATTTCATTTTCCGTATGATGGATAGATGGTGAAAGAAAATTGTTTCATTATTATAATATCATATAAATATATTATTTATACTGATTTTATTAATTTATAATGAAACAAATTAAGAATAGTAAGTATAAGAAGAAATAAATTTTAAAGAATCGGTAAAAGATATTACCTCTTCTTCGACGTGCCTATTCTAAAACTCCACTTAGGGCACTAAAGTTGGTCTATGAAGAAGAACGATACATCTAGTATATTTCTAGGGAAGTGGAGAATATAAATGGACAGAGTTTTCTTGAGCTTGGAGGCTCAAAATGTTGTGAAGAAGAGAGGGAGGAGGTTCCCTTTTATAAGAGAGGATAGGGTACTTTTGGAAACCTTTAAAATATTAATTTATAATAAACTCAAACCCCACACAAACACCTCTAAAATGACTCATATTTGAATATTAGATGAGATAGGGTTGTAATCTCATTAGAATATAAAATTTAGACATGTTGGGAATTTATTTTAAACCTTATCAACTTGATTTATCCTTGTTTAATCTATTTAATTTTATTTGTGGTAATAATATTCTAAATTTTAAATTATTATAAATAATTACTTATGTGTTTTTAATTTTCTATAATTGGATACTTTATGAAATTTTAGACCATATAAATTTAAATTTATAATTTTTAAATATTTTTGTAATTTTTAAACAATTTTATGATATGTTATTTTTATAAAATATCAATAGTGTCAATTTTGACACTATTCATTTATTTGAATTTAAATAAAATCCACACAGAGGGTATATTCGAAAACAAATATTTAATATATTCCTAACATTTCATGTATATCTAAAAATTTTGTGGATCACATTATCTAGTACATATAACATTTATTTAAATATTTTTAGAACCATTTATTTCATATTTATCTTAATAAAATAACTACTACAACATTTTTGTATAAATGTTTTATATACTTATTTGTTGCATAAAAATTGAAAAGGAAATACTATTATTAATATTAATATAATATATTTAATAATAATACTTATACTAGAATTTATCATCTTAAAATCAGAACATGTAAATTGTTATATTTATTAAATTATGAAGGTGACAACATTGACATCATTTAAAATAAAATAATATAAATGACATAATCGCTTTTATAAGGCTCCAAATGGTCAACGATTCAACCCATGGATTCTTAGGGTATATATATACTCAAATATTAAGGTTTGGTAAAATTTATGGTCCTTTTGATGGGTATTATTATTTTAATAAAAACTATATTATTGATTTTTCACTGAATAAATAATTTCTGCATCATTAATGTATAAGATATTAAGGTAATTATATATTTCTTAAAAATCACAAAGAAATTACCATGGTAATGAAAAAAAATTCCCCGATTTACGTTTATCTATGGTAAATAAAATTTACCGCAATTACTATTCATAATGCCCAAAAATAAAAGTAGTCTATTAACATAAATTGGACCTACTAATTCCAAATATGGAATCCGTTTTTCCAAATTAAAGACAGAGAAATTGCAGAAATTAATTTAAAATTAATCTTGTTGTCAAAAAGATTTAGGTTTATGTTTAAAACACTGCAAAAGATTGAAATGATTTAACCTATTAATTCAATGTAAAATTAATGATAATTGAATAAATTATATTAAATGGTGAAAATAAATTATATTTATACTTTAAACCCATTAAAATGTATAACTTATCCATATAAATTATCTTAATGAAAAAAGTTATTTTTAAGAAAAATTTAGCATGTTTTTACTATTCATCAAAATATGGAAGATATCAGAAAAGTATCAAAAAATTATCCAATGTAAATTTTTATATACTGATTCAAAATAAAAGGTTTATTTTTTCAAATTGAACTCATAATATTTAAAAAAATAGATTTAAAATGGGCGGACAATCAAAAGACGGAAAAACTTCATTTTTTAAAATAAATAATTCTTTTATCTGAAACATTGATTTTTTTCTCATATCACATATAAGATGAATTCTAATGTTATATAAAATTCAAAATTTGTTTAATACTATTCATAACGGATAGTTCAAAACAATATAACATTGTTTAGTGAAACTCAGTATTGCGTACAACACACGCTATCGAGGAATGTCGCTCTTGCATGTAATGCAAGCTAAGTTAGGGTTACATGTAGTGAAAGCAAATCTTGGTGAAGCATACAACACAATACATTAAAGAAATTAAAATGAATATTTCTCATAAAAAATCGAAGTGTTAAACTATCCAAAAGCTTCCGAACTTTATTTCATTCAAACTAATTCAATTATTCTTACATAGTTGTCACACAAAATTCATCATTGATAGCATCAGTTATGTTCTTAGGTTCAAGCTGTGACAAAAAAGATTGATGTTTAACCTGGTTTCTCATAAAATCTCTATTTTTTTGTCCATTTATCTCATTCTCCTACTATAGAATCTAATGACTGGTTCTTAAGAGTTCTAGTAGGTCTATAAAAAGAAGGGATGAAAATTTCAGCTTCTTCAACAGCTTTGGTTTTATCATCACTAGTGTCTGGAGAATTTCCAGAACTTGAAAATTTTAGAAATTACTTAATAGCAGGGTCATGTGATTTGGAATGTATGTCCAAAGTGGATAGATTATCCTCAATATTTTCTAGGGAGGTATGCATTTCATGTGGATATGTTTCATGAAATTTGAAATGAACAGACTCTTACACATACTTGGTTCTTTTATTAAAGACCTTATAGGATTTGAAATTGATTGAGTAACCAAGGAATATTTTGTCATTGGTTTTGGATGAATATATTTGAATATTGTCCTTTTTATTGATAATATAAACATTTCAACTGAAAACTTTGAAGTAGCTAACTTTTGGTATCCTATTGTTCCATAGCCCATGGGTATTTTACTTATGAATAATTTTGATTAAAATCTTATTAATTATATAGATATCTATATTGAAATTCTCATCCCAAAAAAATATGTATTTCATATTCATTAAGAATTATCTGACCTATTTCTTGTAGGGTTCTATTTCTTATTTCTATAACATCATTCTGTTGGGGTGTCCTAGGAGTAGAGAATTTATTACTATAGCCACTATATAAGTAAAAATATTAAAACTCTTGCTTTTAATACTCATTTATATGGTCACTTATTAAGGTTTTAATTCTAAGACAACTTATGTTCTCTATGATTCTTCCATACTTAATAAAGTAAGAACAAACTTCACTCTTGTGAGTAATAAATAAAGTCCAAGTATATCTAAAACTTCATCTAGGATACCATAGATATATTGATTTCCATTTAAACTAGAAACTCTAGATGGTCTAAACAAATCCATAGGAAAAAACTCAATAGGATTATAAGTTGAGACTTATTTCTTTGGATTGAAAGATATTTTTTGTTTTTTGTTTTTTGATAAGGATTACAGAGGTTATCATTCGGAAACTCAAGCTTGGGTAGATCCTTGACCAATCCTTTTCTAGTACGCTTTATAAGTCAGTATATATTACAATTAACTAATATTCTATGATAGATCCAAGAAACTTGGTGAATGGAACATAAGCAGGAAACATTTTCAGAGACTAAACAATCTAAGCTAACAACATAAACATTCCCATTTCTACAAGAAGTAAATACTGTATCATTTTTTAGAATTAAAAACATTACATGCATAATTTTAAAATTTAATATTGAAAAAATCATCACATAATTGAGATATACTAAGTATATTATACTTTAATCAATCAATAAGAATTACGTTAGAAATTAAAATTGGATTAGAGTTACCAATTTGTCCAAGGGAAATTATTTTTATTTTAGTATTATCACTAATAGTGACATTACCACCATCATTATTTATGAGATTATTAAAGCTAGAGTAGTCCCTTGTCATGTGTCTTGAGAATCCACTTTCCAAATACCATATGATTTTACACGAGATGTTCTTACATGTTTCCTACAAAGATAATTCAAACAAGAAAATATTTTGGTATGCATACATTATTAGGTCCAGTAACATTAGTGATAGAACCTTTGGGAACCTAAATTTGTTTCATGGGTTTCCTATAAATGTTTGTAAGTTATTGAAAAAATAAACTCCATTTTATCTAGAAAAACAAAAGGCAGTAAATAACCTCTTAGAATTATAACATTAAATAGATTTTCCAGTTCTGGCCATGAAAATAGAATTTCTAGATTTTGAAACAAAATTGTTTTTGATGGGATTCCTTTGAACTAGTTGGTATCCTATACTATTATTATATCTATGTAAAAATAGTTTACAAAGAATTTTGGTAAGAGTATTTCTTCCATTGGTAAATTTCTCAAATTCCCATTTTAATTTCTCATTTAACAATTTATGATCATTATTATCTTTAAATAAGATAATTCTATTATTTATCTAAAATAATCTCATATTCAACAGTGGTTGTAAGAGATTATTGTTTCATAAATATTTTATACTTATCATTTATTTCATTAAAAGTATCTTCAAGCATTTTTTATTATTCAAACACTTCTTCATTATAAATATTTTCACCAGAGTTGTATTCGGACTTATTTTGAGAGTAATATTAATTTTGATCAGGTGATACTAAGGTTACCTCTGATGTATTTTTCATGAAGCACATATTTTTATTGTCAGCCTTTTCTTCATGTGATAATCCTGACTCACTAGAGCTATCTTCATAAGAACATTATGTTGTGTTCATTTATTTTTTATACCTTCTTTCCCCATCCTCATATTTCTTTTTGTACTTTAATTTTGTAAAATTATCATTGACATGTCTTTTCCTTTTCACTAATATAAAAGTATTTAATTTTATATGTCACCTCTTTTCTATTACTTTTTCGACTTTCCCTTACTTTTATATTTTCTTTTGAGGATGCGGTTTCAGAATAAATTATTCTTTATATAGAACTTTTTGAATATTTTAGCTATTTGAGACATTTCTTCCTCATTGTCTATTGATGAGTTGGCATCACTTTCACAGTCAGTTTCAACATCAAATTTTTCATTGTACTTAGATGTAATTGATTTGATAGAAATAGATCTCCTTTTTAGTTCATCATCTTCTTCTCTATTGAATTTTAATTCCTATTTATACATCATTAGTTTTCCAATCATATACTTTATTACAGTGTACTAATACCACAAAATTCTCAAGTTAACACTAAGCCTCCACTCTATATTTTAGGTAAACACATGAGTAGTCACATGATATGTTATTTAGGTGTAATTATATTTCCAAGAGAGTTTATTGTATTCACAATCCCATTAAACCTGAGATACATGTCAGAAATAAGTTCATCATGCTTCATTTTAAAATTATCATACTTAATAGTATATGTGTTAAGTATCATTTCTTTAACATTTTTGGTTCTTTTATGTGAAATAGCTAGTGTATCCCAAATTTCATAAGAAAATTTACAATATTATATTATATTAAACACTTCATATCGTAAATAAAAAATAGAGCATTCAAATATTTTATAATTTTTATTGTTTGAAGTATTTGTGGCATCACTCCATGTATTCCTAACAATATTTGGTATTTCGTATTTGTATTATATTGTACTGGAGATTTCAAAACCCATAATTTCTAAATTCATCTTCATTTTCATTTTCCATTGATCATAATTTGTACAATTGAAATAGGGTGGTCTATTAGTAGTAGAACCTTCCTATATTTTATCCATATTAAACAAATTTTAAAGAAATACAAATTTAGAACTAACTGAAATTTATATTTCTTTAAGACACAACTAAATCGTAGTTGAAAAAGTTTAGAAGATTAACAATACACTGATACAAAATGTTTGTTGGAGTATGACACTAAATAGGGGGTGAATTTAGTGCCTATAGAAATTTATGTTTAAAAATTATTCATTTAAGAACCCCATGATTTAAAATCTAATTACCTAGCTAACAAATTTATCATATTTATAAGACTTTTATTTTTCAATGAATTTCTCATAAGATTTATTAATTCCCAGTTAAATCAATTTGAACGAATAATATAACTTTTGAATTTAATTTACTAAATAAAAATAGTTATAATCACTAACTAATATTAACTACAAAAGTAAGATTTAGTTTTTCTAAAATATGTGGAAAGATAAATCTAAATTTTGAATAACATATAATATAAAAACAAGAGGTTCAGTCTCCTGTGGTGACCTAATCCTCTTCACTAGGTGATCACATGCCACCAAGAAGTTAAAATTAATAAACCTAATCCACATCCTGGATATTGGTTTACAACATCATATGAAGCTATCCAAGTCAAACATGACCTCTATCATAATTATTCATGGGAAACTAAAACAACCAAGTCACACAGGGTCCTCCTACATAGTTGTACATGGGTGTCTAATGGCGTAAAGAGATGAATGAGTGAGGATATCTTGTATACTCCATATTATCATGGGAGACAATGTGTGGTTATATTATAGACACATGCAAGTATTGATAAGTAGTAAATTTACACACAATAGGGTAAAAATATTAAAAAAGGATTTGGAATGCTCTGAGTGATGAGATTGATGCTTATGGAATCCTTGAGTAAATAAGATGTGAAACTGGAGTCCTATTCTAGGAACAGACACCAAAATAGACTGTTGTGGAAGCTTTGTGTTATAGGTTTCTAGGAAGAGATGAGATGCACTTCAAAGATCTTCATTACTAAGGTTTGTTTCTGTAGAGAGGTTGTAACTTTGGTTCTTGGAAATTCCTTCTTGTTCACGGTTATAAAGGATAGGAGTTATTCTTCATATATCTTTTTCTCTACCTCAAACATTGTCTCTATAAGGGTTCTTTTCTAGGTGTTTCATTTTGTATTCATTTATTTCCTTAAATAATGGAAAAATTGACAAAAATAATATTATGAATGTGTGATGTACCTCTTACCTATGAAATCGATGTTAATGATGTCTATAATAAGTCATGTCAGTAATTAGTAGCATTAAATAATAAAATATGACTGTTAGGTAAAAGTTTGAATTTTAAGAGTCTTGTTAGTAGGTCCTTTTGTTGGTAGATCCTTCTATGAGTATGTCAGGAATTGGTAGTTCCTTCTATCAGTCGTTCCTTCTATTGATTATTCCTTTGGTCAGTAGGTCAGTTGTGCTATCAGTAGGTTAGGAATCGGTAGTCCATGCATTATTAGGTCATGTTTCTGTAGGCCAGGCATGTTGTCAATGAGTCATATATTCTATCAGTGTCTCATTTATTCTATTGGTGACCCATTCTTTCTATCGGTGACACATTTGATTTGTTAGTGATTCATTCTATGACTTAACTTTTAGTGACTCATACTTATCCATTTTTTTCTATTTACCAGACTTATAGTATGAACATAAACATATTATGTTTAACATATAATTGAACATAGATAAACATACATAACTACATTTGAACTTATCTAAAATATTATTAGACATAAATTTAAATGTTTGGACAAGATTTTTTATTATTAAAACTAGATAGGGGCCAACATATTTTTATGGTAGGTTATGGAAATCACCATTGTGTTGTTTAGAGATATAAGAGGCATGAATACTCGGATTTCTTCTCATATAGGAGACTTCAGAGTAGGTTTAGTTGATCTGAAATCAGATGGATACTACCCAATCTTGAAATAAATCCTACAATGATTTTCAGTAATGACCTATAGTGTTAAAATTCTAATTTTGGTTATTTTTTCATGTCTCACCAAGGCTTGGCCATAAAAAAATTAGAGATAGAGTAATCTTTCACTGTGATATGTAAAACCTTTTGAGATTATAGAGAGTGTCAGGCCTATGGCCTATCGATTGCAATTACCTCAAAGGTATCGATCCCTGAACGACATCTTTCATGTAGCTCAGATGTATCATTATCATTGGGACACATCCAATTATTTTCTTCTAGATAAGGTTGGGTTATATGTAGATTCATCCTATCAGGAGCATCCTATATGCATTGTTGATCAGAGCATGAAATCTCTCAAAGGCAGGTTAGTTCTTCTGGTTCAGGTGTTATGGAATCATGGTCTTGTGTAAGAGGATACATGGGATACATAAGTATATGTACATACTCAGTGGTGGTAACTCTTTTCATATACTTCACCGACCTCATAAGATAAACTTAGAGGTGATTTATATTAATAGGTAGAGACTGTAAGATCCAATTTTTTTAATGAGGTATATATCCTTTTTTTCTAGTTAAACTCTTTGTTTGTTATCTATTTGGTTTAGACCCCAAATTCAAGCATGTTAGCTAGTTAGGTTGAATTTAGAGAGAAGAAATTAGGGGAATGAAGGAAGGATATAGTCTAAGAACACAATGCATATTTACACTATATAGTGTGTACTCAATACAAGATGTGTATTAGCCTTGGAAGACAAATTCACAATGTCTAATGAGATTTCCCCGGAAGGGGAATCCTGAGATTTACATGATGTGTAATGAATTAAACCATCCTATAAAGTCTTATTGTTATTTTTTTAAAATAAGAGATAGGGACATGTTTATTCTATAGAATCCAAACCCCATCTCTTTCTCCTGTATCGAAGGCTACTAGAGGATCTCCTTAAAATCCAAACCCTATGATTTTTCATATCTCATCAATATGAACTCTTTTTTGAGTGCAGTCTGTAACATTAGATATCCATTAATAAGATATTTATTCCAATTGTTCATTTTTTTCTTCCTCTTGATGGAGTTATTTTTGTGTAGGTTCTTATGTCTTATTTTCAGGGCATTCTTCTATTGTTTTATTTTCTTCTAATATAGGTCCAGTTAGAAGCAGATAATGTATGAGTGTTTTACCCCCAGTATATTGTGGGTGGTGTATACATTTTTCAATAAATTCTTATTGTTTTATACCTTATTATTGATGTGACATATTTTCATACCTTCTAGAATTGCTCTTGAATTAATCAAATTCCTTTATTAAATTATTGGAACCTTGATAGGTTTCCCAAATAGTAATATGTTATGGTTTTAGGTAGTAAACCTCAACCTAGACCAACAATGAGATGTATTTATATATATTCCCTAAAAGATACCACCCCATTGGGTGTGTGTTAGAGCACACCATTTTAGAGGGATCTTTAATGAATTAAATGAGTTATTAGGAGAGGGTTTATACAACCTTTCCACATAATTAAATGTTATTAAAATGATCAAATGGTTTAATTAGAAAATGTGGAATAAAATTGATGAAATCTTGGATTGTACATGACTATTAAATGGGATGATGAAAGTTTTATGATCACATTGGATTCCATGGACATTTTTACTCCATGGATCCTAATTTTATTGGATGAATAGGACATGTATATGCCATGGATCTGGATTGTGTGGGTTTTAATGTTAATGGCATCACATAGGCCTTTGAGGATTGCATATAAATTTATACTCCATAAATTTGGATACCTTGTAAATTTCTACATATGGTATCTAGCTTCCTTATACCTCCTTGGACATGCTCCATGGACACACTCCATAGGATCAACCTAAGTATTTACTAAGTTTTATATGGAGATTATTCATGTAATCAACGAGGATTACTTGGTTATTTTTTACCTTGGATTTTGGAAATGTAGTCCTGACACTTTTTTTCATGTAATAGGCCATTGAGGATGCCATGAACATTTATACTCCCTAGATATAGTCCATGTGGGTCTGACACTAGATTACTCAGCATATTCCATAGTGGATATTTCATCAATCTTTACATTGTACCCTTATTATGTGTTCTTGATTATAGTTGATATACTAGAAATTATTATTCCTACTATACTATTTATATTCCTATTATATTTTTCACATTATTTCAAATTGTATACATAGACTGGACTTGTTATAGGTGTCATCGGTGGTGTCCTAGTCAGTGTTATCTCACACCTAGTTTGTGGCGTGGTTAGGTACCCAGACAGTGTTCATGGATGCATTTAGGGACTAGGAAATCACCCACATTTTTATTCTTTATTGTTAGTTTCATAGAAGTACATAATCACCTGACTGAGCTATGGCACTTTATTCTATCTGGAGATAGTTAGTTTTTGTAATTTTTCTATTTTTGATAAGTTTGTTGTACTAGATGCATGTTTCCATGTATTTCCTACTATGTTTTATATATACATGACATACTCATAATGTATATGATATTGAATTTGGCCAAACATAGTATTACTACTAGAATATAGATGTTTATCTACTTCTATAGATTTATATTATGCTTCTTCCTTTTCAGTTATCTATTGTGTCATTGTGTGACCTTGATCATGAGGGTATAGTCTCCCCACTTTACCACCATAGACCATCACTACTAGTTGGAAGCCTCTAGAATATAGGGTGGCATAGATGAATCCATAAAACCCACTAGATCTGGGAACTGTCTAGTGAATACCAAATTGGGACGTTATAATGAATATAATGGAAAAGCTATGATACATGGATGGCATCATGAATTAGACTCATATTCATGAGAAGTTTTATCTAATATTTAATGTATCTGGAATAAGGCAATAACTCAAAATTCCCAAAAAAACTAGGTTTAAATCTTACTCCCGTGAACAAACCATTATTTCCAATGATGAGAAGTCACCTTCAGGAACACGTAATCTTCAATGTTCAACTCCATAGGTCTCATATTATGATCTATGTAAGAATTATAACAATATTTCATTTCCTTCATCCTTATGAAAATCACATGAACCATATCTATAATGATTCTCACTAGTTAATGTTTGAGATTTTATGACACTCTGATCCAAGTCCAGCACAACTGATAATGAAATGGCGATCCATACATAGATTCAAATGGAACCATACCAATGGTAGAGTGAAAATATTATTTAAAAAAAATCTACCAATGTTAGGTACCTCATCCATGAACTTCCAAATTCTAGGAAACAAGCATGAAACATGTATTCAAGAGTCTAGATGGTCCTATCTATCTGTCCATCCTTATGCGGATGAAATGTAGTGTTTAGTAAAAACAGAGAGCCATAATAATATTGAAGAACTCTTTACATCATCAAGGTAAGATAGGGATCATGATAATAGATAATTATCCTTAAGAATCTATGGAGCCTCATCACCAACTTTGGATACTGCCTTAAAAAACCTCTAATATGCTCAACTCCTTGATCAGTAATGTTAAACACCAAAGGTTTATTTTATATCATTTTTTAAGTTATTTTTTATATATATAACGTTACATGGAACACCCAGCTTATCCACATAATTAAATATTATTATAACCTTACCATTAAATTGGTAAGAAAAAACAGTATTAACCAAATTATGAAATTTTTATATTGTATATTAAATAAATTTTTTGATTCATTCAAATTACTTTATAGGGATAAGATGAGAATGAATCCAATTGTATGAATTAAAATGCCCTATTTTTCTCAAGTTATCTTTACCACCTTTTGAGGAAACACTTGTTCAAAATATATTTTTTCACACATTAATAAATTATATTTTACAAAATAAACTTTTTATTTTAAAGATAAATATCATAATTTACTTTCATTTAATTTTTTGTGTTTTTTTAATAAGTTTCATGTTTTGATGAATAGTGAAAAAATCAAAAATTTATTCAAAAAAATCATTCTTATATAAATAATTTATAATGTTAAATTATATTTTTGACTAGTTTTAAATTATACATAGATCAATTTTTTATCATTTAATCTAATTTAGGTCATCAGAATTAATTTCACATTGAATTTGGATATAAAAACATTTCAATCCTTTGAAGGATTTTTCTTAAAAACAGGTTTTCTCATTCTGCCAATAGGATTATTTTTTAATTAATTTATGAAAAATATGTGTTTATAATTTTGAAAAATAGATACCATACTTGGAGTCATAAGTTCCAAATTTAAAAAAAAGGTCCCATTTATTTTTGGAATTATATATAGAAACTTGAGTATTTTCTATTACCACAGTTATGGGTAAATTTTGTAATTAAGGGTACAAATAATATTACAAATATTAAAATATTAACCTAACCTATGTCATAATTTGAGGTATGCATTAATGTATTTTTATTCAATTTATATTGTATATTTATATTTTTAAAAATTTAAACTAATGAATAGTTTCTAATTTGACATTATTGATATTTAAAAATAAATAATATTTTATTAAATGATATAAAATTCATAAAAATAAGAAATTCGGACTACTAATTGAGATAAGGATAAAAATTTCATCAATTATCCATTTATGATTCGTTTTTAATTTTATAGTAACTATATTAACCCTTAACCAGTAAAGAACATGTTTTCACGATAAGAGTTAAAGAGATTAGATAACGATTAAAAACAAATGATAAGGTAAATAATATAACCTAAAATTGACTACAAATCATTAGATGAAGAATATTCGACCTCTATCACCTTAATATCTAATTTTAGTTGTTTATTTGACACTAGTAACTAAAAATAACTTATATATTACTTAACCCAGATATGGTTACAAAATGTTACTCTCTTTGTATTTAATATCATTTATGTGTCCACAAAGTGAAAAAATCAAGATATGAATAAAACTAAATATCTATTTGATATTAACAAAATTTGTTTCATTATACAATTTCTTTTCAATATAGAATTTTTTTCAACTTTTAAAAATTATATAATTACCTTAAATTCTTCTTCTTTTCTAAAACATTATTTATTTAATTAACAGAAAAATACAATAATTTATTTTAAAATTATTAATTTCCATATATTTGGGATTAATTAATGTGACTCATTATTTTATATATAGATTTTATATATTGTATATTTTCTAAATAATTATATTCTAATTTCCACTTTTTCTTGATGTATTGAAAGGCAAATTAAATGAATATAATCAAATTTTATAATAATGATATTTTATTAAATTAATATTTTATTAAATTATTTTAAAATCATAAATATGTTAAATAATAAAAAAGGGGATAAGTTATGGTCTAAAATTTCTTCCCCTATTCATTTATTTCCCATTTTTAACTCTATATATCTATAATATCCTTATTATATTTTAATATTTTGAGGATTTTTGAAAGTTCCCCTCACCTCAATTATAAAAGGGAAACACCTACCTCACATCCTCACACCAATTTAATTCATATAAATATAAAATACATCCCCATTTATCTTAGAAATATACTTAGTTATGTTATGGATGTTATGTTCCTTCCAGAATACCTACCATAGATCACATAAGAAGTATTATAGGAAGTTTGCTGAAGAAGAGGTAATCATCTTTATTAACTATTTCAAGATTGATTCTTCTTCCACTTACTCTTCATGTTTCACATCATTTATAAATTAATATTTTTAGTGTTATCTATATTAGTATATGATATTATATTTATTTAAAACCATATTATAACATATATCCATCCCATAAAAAACAAATGTAATGTGCATGCTTATATTCAACTTATCGTATCCACACTGTAGTGAAATATGTTTTTCATAACCACTTTACATGGATGGGTATAATGATGTAAAAAGAGGATATATATGATAATTATAAAGTTATACTAATTCTAAAAAAATAGCTAGAAAGTCCAAGAGCCAGACGAATCCTGCTCCCACAAATTAATAAAAAAGTTTAAACTGTACAGCCGACTCTGGGAGGGAGATCCTTACATAACCTCGTGTGCACAGTGCCAGCTCTATCATTATGGACTAAGTCAATGCAAAACTAAGGTAGGACAAAGGACTAGCTAGATCTTACCTCTAAGATAGATCTTTTTGAGAGAGCATCAACAACTTGGTTTGCTTCTATGTATACATGAGAGACATCCAAGGAGAGCAGTTCAACAAGCTTCAGAGAATCAATCCAAGATGGGAGAATCCTCCATCGTACATTCCCTGACCTTTCTTTAAGAATCTGCATGGAAACCAAAGAGTCTGATTCGAGCCAAAGCTTCATCTATCCATATCGAACCACATACCTTATTTCCTTTATTATTTCCCATAACTCCGCCTCAATAGCATGACCATTACCAATATAATGTAAGAAGAATCCCTTCACGAAGCCTCGGTACATCTTGAATACACCACCACATCCAGCAGATCCTGGTGCACCCGAAGCTGCCCCATCAACATTGACTTTAAAACAATCAGTGATTGGATGAATCCACCAACATGCTTCATCATCCTAGGCTTCCTCTCCCTGCCACTAGCCCCAAGGTTTTGTAAAAGATAAAAGTCAAAAATACCATTATTCATAGAACTAGATTGCTTCACTGAGGCGAGCTTGATGTTATGGTGGATTATCATCAAACCCTCCTTGATAGATGGCCTGTCACTATGGAAAGCAATAAGGTTCTGAGCTTTCCAAATATATGCAATCGCAGAGACAGCAACGGCAATGAGCAGTGAATGGACCTGCTCACTACCTTCAAAATTCATGACAGAAACAGACAGTGCACTAATAGAATTGAAATCATAATAGTAGTGGAAGATCGACTTGAGGTAGCCCCAAAAGAGGACAGCAAAGGAACAATAAATAAAGATACTATCAATAGTTTCTTCCGCAGCCAAACAGAGGAAGAAGACCGGGGCAATGCACATACCTATTTTCTGCAAGGAAGATTGGATGGGAATCCTCTACTTCCAAATTCACCAGATGTGTAGGGCATAAGATGGTAAAATGAAGTTCCTCCTGACTCCCATCACCCAAGCAGGAGGGCCGGGTGCACTTCCACATAGCATTTTATAATACAGTCGGTTGGAGAAATAACCAGTCAATGTCGGCTCCCATATCAGAGTGTCCTGATCCAGAAATTCATATACAACAATCTCATGCTGCATATTGACAGGAATGATATCATAAGCCTGACCATTTCCCTGTAGACTGGAGACAGAGTTATTCCTTATCGGCATAGGGATGTTAATAGCCTGAGAGATGGGGCAGGACAGCCATTTTGTATGCCAGCAGTTCATTTGGGAATTGGTGCTCACCAACCATTTAGAGTGCCTCATGAGTTGAGAGTAGCTATTCCTAACAGATGTCCAAATTGAAGACTTCAGATATTATTATGCCTGTTGAACAGTCTATTCACAAACCAGTTATATATTAATTCAAAAGAAAAATAATTCCCAGAGATTAATCTCCAGGTAATGTTTTGGAGCAGAGCATCATTGAAGACCCTAGCATCTTTGATTCCCAACCCTCCCATTGAGATAGGCCTGATGTAGTCCATCCACTTTACAGTGATAAGTTTCCTCTGATGTACTAAGCCAGTCCAGATGAAATTCCCGATCATGCTACACACTTATTTTAGAAGAGCAGCAGGCCACTGGTAAAGTGAAAAAGAGTAAATGGACATTGAGGTGATAACAGAATTCACAAGACATATCCTCCCAGCTTCGGACATTGTCTTCCCCTTCCAATTGGCCAACTGGTTGATAATTTTAAGAGAAGTACCTTCCAGGTAAGATCTTTTCACTCTTCCCCAGAACATAGGTAGCCCAAGATAGTTAAAGGGAAGTGTACCCATTTTGACACCAAGCCTAGTAGAAACTCTGTTTTGCTTGATAGCTAGAACTCCTTCCCCAAAGACAAAAAAGTATTTTCTCCAACTGATTGCTTGCCCCACAACATCCTCATAATGTCTAAAGATAGACTTAATACTAGATATAGTTTTCTTATCAGCCTGTGAGAAGTGTCGTATATCATCGGCATAGAAGAGATGGGAAGGAGTGAAGTAGTTCCTCCCAAATGAGATCCTTTGATAAATCCTAGAGTTAACAAGATCATGGATGAAAATGCCCAAATAATCCTCATCCATAGAGAATAACAATCCAGATAGGGGGTCTCCCTATCTTACACCTCTTGAGCATTCAAAGAAACCCCTTAGAGACCCATTTATCAATATAGACAATCTAGCACATAGAAGGACAGCTCTAATCATACCAATAAACTTGCCTGAGAAGCCATGAATACTCAAGATCTTGAAGATGAAATCCCATCTAATGGTGTCAAAGGCTTTTGAGATATCAACTTTTAGTGCCATATTTCCATACTTTCTCGTATTCCTCATAATATTGACACATTCTGAGGTAGTGGAAAGGCAGTTCTGAATATTCCTGCCAGGAATGAAACCAAATTGATTAATGGAAATGAGAGACCTTGCAACCTCACCAAGATGAATAGCCAGAATCTTGGTAATGACTTTGGGGATGGAGCTACCAATGGTAATAGGTTGAAAGTCCTTGATGTCAATTTCATTCATCTTCTTGTGAATTAGGGCAATGAAATTTGAATTCATTCCAAAAGGAATATATAAATGATAAAAGAACTCCCTTACAGCTTCAGTCACCTCCGTATGCATAATATCCCAGTAGAACATAAAGAACTTTTAGAGAAACCTTCTGGCCCAGGAATTCTGTCAATATTCAGAGAGAATATATCATCGTGTATTGCCTTTTTAGTGGGGATTTCAATGAGTTTTTTTGTTTTGAACTCCACTCAGACTAGGCTCAATACAGCTTATAATCCTGTCAGAATTATCCTCCCTAGATTCAGAGTAAAGGTTTTCAAAGTAGAGAGTCATAGAGTTAACAATATCATTTTAAGATCTGAACACGTCCTCATCAATTCTAAGAGCCTTGAGGGTGTTTCTCAGTTTTTTCTCTCCATGCATGCAGTGGAAGAACCGTGAGTTCATATCACCTTCCTTCAACCACCTTAAATTGAGCTGATTTCGGTCCAGATTCTCCTTGAGAGACAAAAGGTTATCGAGCTTTGATGCTTCATGTATCTCTTCTTGAGATGGGAGGTCTTGCCTCATACTACCTTTTTGGCACTCAGACAGAAAAGGGTCAGCCTATTTAATGTCATTATCAAGTCTGGAAAAGGAACTTTTGCTCCATTCCCTTAATTTGGATTTAACAATCTTCGGTTTGCTAACAAGAATGTGAAGAGCACTGCCATGAACAGCCTCCTTCCAGGCATTTTTTACATTATATATATGATTAAATCAGGATCTATATAAGGGGAAAAAATAACACATCAAAACATACTCGAAAACTATGCAATTAACACATGAATTAGTGGAAATAATGGAAAAATATTTTCCAATAGATGATAAGATGATAAAAAAGATAATATATGATATCATAAATATGGATATATTTATATTACTAACTAATAATATGAATTAAACAATTATATAAAATTTTAAACAATGTTCAACTAAATGAAAGGCCAAGGTAAGGGGTTTCTCAACTCACTTTTTTACTTCATTGAGATATATGCCTTATTCACAACTTAATCATTATGTGTGGTGCATGTATTTACCTTTGATATATCATATAATTAATCTTATTAAATCAATGGTATTAAATTTGTCATTTGATAATTATTACTATTATGGGAATATTATTTGACTGACTACAAGTGGTAAGGGGTTTCTTAACTAAATTTCAATTCATTAGGTAATACATCTACTTTGTTGATTATATTATGCCAAGATTATATATGGAATCAAATATTTATTTATTTATGTTATATTAAAAATTATATTAGTGTGTATATACTATTTTAACATATAAACACACCATTAATAAATTCCCACCTTAATGATATGAACTTTTAAAGGAATTTTTTGTCTCATTTTTATTTTTATGATACTTTTTCCATATTCACCACTTTTTTTTGTGGTCCATATAATAACCTTGAATGAATTTTATGGTTTTTATCCATAACATTAATGGGTATTTACATATCCATTTTATTATCTCTCTTTCATGGGTTTTATTGTTTCAATGCTACTAAAGCAGTAATTGATTTTTGACACAATTTTTCTTCATTGAGATATTTGGTATGTTTTACACCTGTCTTATTTTATAAATTTTGTATGATACTTCATTGACATGTGCTATATGTAATATCCTTATTGTAATGATGTTATAGGTTTTATTTACTATTTTTTATTCATGGGGATTATGATTAAAATATTTCAAAATTGTATGGGACACTTTGGAATGTTTGAAGATTATTTTCCATGGTAATTTTTTAATGGTTTCATTTAAAGTATTTTAATCTTTGTCAAAATATTTTTTTGAATCTCGTCATTAAATGTGTATTATTTCCTATGATACCATCTACCATATTTTATTGAATGTTTTATGATTCATTTTGTCGAGTAATGTTCTATATTTATACCATTCTTGGTTTATTGTTAAATTATTCACATTTTGTATACCTATTGATACCATTTTTGTGTATACCTGTTGAGTATTCACATTTTGTCTAGGAATGTTGATTTTGTTTCACCAATTTAATATGAGGAATGTATTGGACTTATTAAGTGATGGTCATGGATCTCTATATCACCTCAATAATTTGTAGGTATCATAATAAAAACTAGTTTGGGTATTGGCTGAGGCCTTACACATTTATATATGGTGTTTGTGTCCAAGAATTTACTGTATGTTTATTATGTCTAGAATTATGCATTCCCTCATTATGGGATTAGTTATTCATAATCTGTGTTATTATTCAACTAGTGGAGTATCAATGGTTATGTTTCCATGCTCATGTGATTATTTAAATGGAATTTGTTTTAGTTATTAACATTTTTATATTGTTTATGTCATATCTGGTAATAACTTTCGCTCTATGCTTACCCTTATTGAGCATCTGAGATCTCTCATTTCATAGTTTTCATTTTTCCATAGGAATCCGTGAAGTATATTATGACTGATATGTATGGTTACACATTGGGGTGATAATGGAAGACTCAATGGAATTATTTGTTTATTTTATGTTTTAAAATGTAATGTGAATTCCACGTATGTATCTTCTTTACCAAGACTACTAAAATATTCAGTTCTTTGGAATGTGATTCCTTATATATTATGTCAATGTAATAAAATAACCATAAACTTCAGTATAATGGGGTTATGGTATTTTGCAGTTGGTATTATTGAGATTTTAGTAGAAACCATGGGAACTAGATTTAAGAAATTGTGGATTAGAAAACAAAACCCTATAATTTACTTTGAGGATAATTTGAGGTATATGATACAATCCTATAGATTTGTAAATATGACAGATAACCTTGGTTAAACCTATGGACTCATAGATTGAGAATAAAATGTATTTATTTAGACATCCTATAATAGATACTTCATGACTATATCACTGTTGTTAGTGTTTATCTCATTGTGATTTGGGATTTGGTCAATGGTTAGAATCAGCAAGGTAATATAAGTAATAGTTATAATACTGATGATGAAGGGTAGTAAATGGTTTTAGAATTAAGCAGGATGATTAAAGTTATTATTTATTTTTACTCAAAAATTATTTTGTCAATTATGCTTTGATTATAAGAATCATGAGATATAGACTAATAGTAATATATTACTTCTTATTTAAGGATTTGGAAGAATGAAAGTTTTCATTAAGGTCTTTAAGGTGATCAAGGTATTCATATAATTGGTATGTAAAAATAAGAGATACATTATGTGGTTTTGGGAATATCATGTTAATATTTATTTTCTAAATTTAAAGGCCTATTTGAAATGTGAGTTTGGGAAGATATATTTTGGATGAGTCATAAGATTAGAATGGATTAAGTGGAAAAATTGATATTAATTTGTAAGGTTAAAGTGAGATTTATTAAGTCAAATGTAATTTTTTAAACCATTTGGTTTCAGTAAAAATTTTGAGACTAAAAAATGACTTCTGAATCTTATGATTCATAAAAGTACTTCAGACATGAAAAATTCAACTTTAAACATTGATTTCAATATATAAGGGTTGAAGTGAAAATAGATTAAATCAGAATTGAAGGATTATATTATTATTATAACATGGATATAAAAAAGTGATTATATATATAGTAAAATAATCTCTAAACTCAAGGAAAGTAATTTTTTATCAAAAATGTTCTCTGTTTACTTTTCTTTCTAAGAATTTAATGGTTTTTAACCAATCAAAAATTTACAATTTTGTGATGGTTAAAATTATAATGATAATTTTATCTATCACTATCCATCAGAACATGTTAGTTGGATTTATCTTATATATCTATGTTTTTACTTCCCACTAATGTTCTCCTATTAGAAATCCGGATTTTTCGGTGACCTTCACATTTTCATTTTCCCTCTTATTAAGGTGATATTTTATTAACCCTATTTATGTTGTGGGATTACCACAAAAGAATTTTTAAGTATCAATATTAAATTTTTGAATTGAAATTTAATATTATGGGTAACCAATTTATTTATGTATGGGAGAATGTAACACCACAATATTTTATGCTATGACTTTTTTTAATTAATATTTTCGATACCATACGTTACATGTAAAACCCAACTTAACCACATAATAAAATATTATTATAACCTAGCTATTAAATTAACATGATTTAATAGTAATAAAAAAATTATAAAATTTATATATTATATATTTAATAAAAAATAACATTCATCTAAATGATTTTATATTCATAATATAACAATGAATCCAATTTTTCACACTAAAAGGAAATATTTTCTAAAGGTAGTTTTTCCACCTTTTAATGGTTCACTTGTTATAAATATAGTTTTTAACACTTTAATAAATTATATTTGATAAAATAAACTAATTATTTTAAATAGGAATATCAAATTATTCTTTTTTTAATTTTCGGTATTTTTAGGATAAGTGTCATGTTTTGATGAATAGCTAAAAATACTGAAATTTATTTGAAAACCGCCTTTTCATCTAAAAAATTGATTACATTAAATTATGTTTTTGACTATTTTTAAAGTATAATAAGGTAAATTTTTTATAATTTAATACTATTTAGGTCATTGGAATCAATTTCACATTTAATTTAGATATAAAACATTTTAATATTTTGAAGGTTTTTAATTTGAAAACACATTTTCTCGTTCTGTCAATGGGATTAATTTTTAATTAATTTATATAATTTATTTGTTTTTAATTTTTAAAAACTATATTCCATATTATTAATCATAAGTTAAAAATTTATTAAATAGTTTTCATTTTTTGGACATTATGAATAATAACTTTGTTAATTTTTTTACCATGTTTAAGGGTAATGAGGTAATTAATGGTAAAAATATTATTATAAATAATCAAAGTTACCCAAACAATTGTTATAATTTTATGGGATGAGTTATTTCAGACAAAAACCATCTATTTTCTATTCTATAGCCTATTGAATCCACTTGGATGAATTTATGGATTTTATAGTATTTTATTATCAGGAATGTCAAATATGTCACACTCATATTTTTAATAAGTATTACATATTATCATATTATTAGTCAGAATATATCTTCAACTATAAATAGTAATTTGAAATATAAAATTTTTATCTTCATAATTATAATTTATTTTTAATCTTTAGGGAATAAATAATAAAAGTAAAGGCATGCATAACGATGATGTAGTAATTGTATAATTAATAGATATATCAAATAAATGTTATTACACGTATTAAAATCAATTTAATTTGATATAATTTATTTCATACATCAATTTTATAGATTATATCTACATATTAGGTATTAATTAAAGGTTTTGGTTCGAATTTTTTTGTGTATGGATATTTTTTAAAAGGAAAACTAATGAATAGTTTCAAAATGGACAGTAATGATATTTTAAAATAAATATTATTTTATTAAAAGATATAAAATTCATAAAATATTAAATTTGGTTAAATTATTGGTATAATTTTTAAAATATCATACATGGTTTATTTATTGTTCTTTTTCCAGTTTATAGTTACTTTATTAACCCTTAAGAAGTAAAAAACACATGTTGTCCTCGTAAGAGTTGAAGAGATTGAATAGTTGTTAAATCCAAAATATAAGGGTAAAAATGAGACCAAAAATTATATAAAATTCATTTAATAAAGAATCATAGACCCTTATCACATTAAGGTATAATTTTATTTGTTTAATGAACACTTTCATATGAAAATAACTTATATATTATTTAACACAAATATAGTTAAAAAATTTCACTCTCTTTCTATTTAATATCATCTATGTGTCCACATAGGGACTACATGAAGATATGAACAAAACAAAATTTCTATTTTTATATTAATGAAATAATTTTTATTATAGAATTTTTTTTATTTTTCGTAAATTATATAATTGCCTTCAATTATTCTTCATGCCAAAGCAATATTAATTTAATTAACAGAAAAATATTACAATTTAATTTAAAAAGTATTACTTTTCATATATTTGGGATTCATTAATGTTTATAGTTAATTTTATATATATATATTGGATATATTAGAGACTTTTGAAGTCGTTATCATTGAATTATCACTTTGTCTTGATGTATTGGAAGATAAATTAAATGAATAGTACCAAATATGCTAATAATGATCTTTTATTGAATTAATATTTTATTAAATTATTTAAAAATTAAAAAATGTAAAATAATCACAAAGTGGATAATATATGCTCTAAAATTTGTTCCCCTATTCATTTATATCCCATTTTTAATCCTTTGTCTCTACAGTAGCCTTATTATATTTTCATATTTTGAGGATTTTAGAAAGTGCTCCCCACCTCGATTATAAAAGGGTGCCTCCTCCCACACTTACCTAGAACAATTTGAGTCATATATATATAAAACACCATGCCCATTTCTATTACCAACATCCTTATTTATGTTCTAGAGGTTATTGTCCTTCCAAAATACCTTACCTAGATCACTTAAGAAGTGATTAGTATAAGTTCACTGAAGAAGAGGTAATAGTCTTTATCGACTCTTTCATGTTTGTTTCATCTTCAACTTTCTCTTTATTTGTGGTTTATATTATAAACTAATAAATTTATAATAATATATAATGTGTGGTAAAATAATATTACACCTTTTATCCATATTATTAAAAAATAAAGTATCGTGCATGTGTACGTCCAACTTACCATCTCCACATTGTAGTGTGAATTTTTTTCATCCCCAATTTACATGGATGGGTATAATGATTTGAAATAATTTATATATATAATAATTATAAAATTATATTTTCTCTAGAAAAAATAGTATACCATATAGTTTTTTACCCCATCACTAATAAGGGAATGATGTCATTACTTGTGTGTACATATGACTTTCCATCTCGACAAAGTGATGTGATTCATTTTCCATGTCTACCATTCAAGAATTATTATAAAAATATAAATAATAAATATATATTATATTTTCATCATGTTTTAAATTATGTATATGATTAAATCGTTATCTACGTAGGAGAAACTAAAAATAATAAGAAAAAATATACTCGGAAACTGTGTAATTAACACCTGAATTAGTGAAAATAATGAATGAATATTAATAATTGTGTGATAAAATGATATAAGAGGATCTTAAATGATATAATAAGTATGTATATGGTTTTATTATAACATAATAATATGTTTTAAACCATTATAAAAGATGATAAATCACGTTAAAATAAAGGAAAGCACAAGGTAATGGGTTCCTCATCTCACTTTTTACATCTGTGAGATATATGCCTTATTCACCACTAAATCCATGTGTGTGGTGTATATACTAACCTTTAACGTATGATATCATTAATGTCATTAACTTAATGGTATTAAATGCTTTATTTTATAATCATCACTATTATGGGTCATACGATTCGACTGATTACAAATGTTAAGGGGTTTCTTAACTAAATTTTCATTCATTGGGTTATAGTTCTACTTCGTTGACTATATTACGACATGATTATATGTGGAATACACTGTTCATTTATTTATATTATATTACCAATTATATTAGTGTTTATATATTTCTTTTAACAAATAAACACCCCATTGAAAAATTCTCACCTCAATGATACAAACTTTGTAAGGGGATTTTTAGTCTCAGTTTTATTTACGAGATCCTTTTTCCATATTCACTGATTATTTTTGTTGTGTTGTTTGTATAATATCCATTAATATATATTATTATTTTTATCCTTAAATTTACTTGGATTTACATATCCATTTTAGTATATCTATTTCATGAGGTTTGTAGTTTCAAATTCACCAAATCCATAATGGATTTTTGTCATAATTTTCCTTCTTTGATATATTTTTTATGTTATACACCTATATTCTTTTATGTGGTGTGTATAATACTACTTTTACATGTTATATATTGAATATAAATATTATCATGATATTATAGGTTTCACTTAATGTTAAAATTTCACGGGGATTGTGATTCAAATGTTTCAAAGTGGTATGTGACACATTGGAATATTTAATGTTTATTTTCCTTAAGAAGTTTTCAATGGTTTCATTTAAATTATTTTCATATCTGTCAAAATACTTTGATGAATAATGTAATTCATTTAGTTTTATCACATATGATAACATATAGCATATTTTATTGAATGGTCTATGATACATTTTGACTGGGGATGTTCTATTTTGTTGTCATTCTTTATTTATAGTTAAAGTATTCACATTTTATATGATATTTTTCAATGAAAATGTATATATTGATTATGTTTCACCACTTTTATATTATAAATGTTTTGGACTTAGTATGTGATAGTCAGGGCCCACTATAGAACCTTGATTCTTTGCTAGGTCTCATGAGATAAACTAGTTTTGGTATTGGCTGAGACTTGCTCGTTTATGTATTGTGTCTTGGTAAAAGAATTTAGGGTATATGTATGATGTATAAAATTATACATTCCCTCTTTTTGGGATTAGTGATTGATATTACATGTGATTAATCTAAAAGTATAATATATATCGTTATGTTTCTTAGATCATGTTATTATTAAAATGGAATGTGTATCAGTTATTTACCTTTTCATATTGTTTATGCCTTATTTAATCCTAGCTTCCACAATATTCGTACACTTACTGATCATCTCAGCTGACCCCTTTCATAAGATTAATTTTCCCCAAGAATCCAATAAGTATAACATAACCTAAATTTTGGGTTACACTAAGGGAGATAATGGAATACTTGAGGAAATTATTTGTTTATTTTATGTTGTAAAATGTGACGTGAATTTCACATATGTATCTAGTTTAAAAATAAAAATAAAATATTTAGTTATTTGGTATTATATTCCTTATATATTATAACATTTTAATAAAGTATCCAATGACATTGAGTTACTAGGGTTAGAGTCTTTATAGGTAAGAAGTGGGATAACCTTGTAAAATGATAAACTATCACCCATATAACATCATAGCCTCCATGATCTTGAGGTAAAAAATTGATGAAATCGATCAATATTTCCTCCCACTTTCACTAAGGAAAATCAAATAGTTGGAGAAAATAACCAAGAACATTATGTTCATCCTTCACATTATGGAAGTGAAAACATCTAGATGCAAACTTTGAAACATAATTCTTTAACCGAAACCAGCAAAACAAGCCTATTGGATCATGGTATATCTTAACCATTCCATGATTTAATAATAAAGGTGATTTTTGAAATTCATATAGAACCACATCATACATTAAAAAAAGAATAAAACATTTCCCCCGAATCAACACCCAGTTTGATCATATTCAGACTATCTATTAGTAGAATCACCATAGATAACTAAGTCTTTCCAAACCACCACCTTGGAGCCCCCCAACTAGGAATCCTCTACTTTTTGTTCCAAAGATGACTACATCATCAACTAAAAAATGCATCCCCTATCAAAAAAACTCTCACATATCAATATGCTTCATGGATAACACTTTTATTACTCTCTATGAATCTCTAGACTCATGCATAAGAATTATTGTGTGACATCCTACTTAGAATATCAGCTTTAACATTTACCTTTTTTATTGTCTATGAAATATCAATGTAATACACATACAATAATTCCATACACCATCATTTGTACAAGTTCAGGTCACACTAGAAGAATACATACCCTTGTATCATGTGATCATTGAGAACCAAAAAATGATCGCTGATGATGTAATGTCACCATAACATTTGGGAAAAATGACTATAGAAAAATAAATATCATAGGGGAATAGATATATTCATAGAGATAGAAATTTTGATACCCATAAAAAATAACAAATCTCTGCCACATCAAGACACTTCCAAAACAAAGACATGAAGTTTAACAAAAATCCTCAGACTGACCTCCCTCTTATGGAAGATTAAGAACTGGATCACTGGAAAAATTCTCCTTTAGGTACTCAAAAATTTTCTAAAATTAGTCAGTTCACAAGAATTCATAGTCCTTTTTGGTCAAGGTCATTAAAAGATTCCATATCCAAGATAATTCAGCTATGATCCTATTATAATTTCTTATAAGATCAAGGAAGCTCTAAACCTATATAATTGTTGTTTGGATACCCAAGAGATGAATTACTTTAACTTTTAAGGATATATAGATACTCCATGATGGGAAAAAACATACCACAAGAAAAAAATCTTCACAATCCCATAACTCATGTACTTTCAAAACACCCCAAATCAATGCTAATGATGAAGAACTTCCAAAAATTTATATCTAGGATTTGCATTATTTTCCTGATACATGGATTACATAATTATATTCTCATTAACTGTTATCCAATCCAAGAACTCTTGTAATGTTGTGTTCAACAACAACATGAGCATAACTTGAATGTATTTCACACCGAATGACAAAAACAATGAACTTTTAATGCCCATAATGAAATCATAAATCAATTAATGGAATATAATCATACTATACCCACAAATGATTGTATCCTAACTGTAGATTTATATTTTTTAACCAACTATATCCTTTAAGATGATCTAATAAATCACCAATCCATAGAATTGTATAGTGGTTCTTCACTATCACCTAATTCAAATAATATTAATCATTATAGAGACATGAGCTTCCATCGGCCTTCCTCAGGAACAAAACAAGATCATCCCAAGGTGATATACTTATATGAAAAAAAACCTAACTATAAAATTTCATCTATTTGTACATTCACTTATAACAACCCATAAGGGACCAACATATAAAGAGGAATTAAAATCATAGAATCATCCAACTGTTGCTCTATCCTAACCTCAATCTCTCATCAATGGGGTAACACCACAACCTCCCATTAAATATATCAGTGTACTCTTTTATATCATTGGTAAACACCATTGGATGAACCTTTGATGAACTCATAATCAACTTTTCCATAATGTAAGACAAGTATAGAACAGGATATTGACCCTTTTTAGGGTCTCTCTAATCAATGAGCACGAAATACTCTTTGTCAATATCATAAAAGAAAATATACCCCCCTAAATAAACCTATGAAAGCCTAAACCCACTATATCTAGTCTATACCAAAGATGATGTCATATGTATGTATCCATAAACATATGAATTCTCCCTATGTGTGGTGTTTCCTCATTACTAGCTCATAATCTATTCATACGTCATACAAATCATCTCTCCATTCAAATATAATAGTTAATTCAAAGTTCACTTGAAGTAACACAACCACAAGACCTAAATAACTGACTTTGGTACGTGTTACAAATTAATATGTATCTCCTAAATTAAAAAAATAATACACATACGTATAAATAAAACAAAGGGTTAATTGAACAATGTTTTTATCATCTGGCACTAGAAGCTCTAAAGCATGAAGCTAGACATGGCTAGATCTGTGACCTCTATGACCTTGATAATTCACCCTCCATAGTCATCATATAATCACTAAGAATTTAGACTATCATGGGACTTCCCTCTTAAAACCTCATCTCCCCTTTTTCGATCGATAGTAGGATTACCTTTCTAATGTTGCTTCGATTGAAACTACAACAATAGAAAACCTTAAATGAGAACTCCTTCCACACAATTCCTACTCAGGAGGTTCATGCACTATCACATCTATTGAAAATGACCTCCATGATAAAAAAATACACTGGGTCTCTTGGACGGGGTTTGAGAGATTTAAAAATTAAAGAAACAAATGTACAGTTATGGGACCTACACCTATTTGTTTGAAAACCCTTATCTCAAGGAAACTAGAAACACAAGACGATAGCTCTATTATGTGTAGAATCAATATGAATCCCCTCTCATGATGATATAGTCCTAGATATAATCCACTCTAAAAATTCTCCTCTCACCTCTACCTAAAGATACATTAAAAACATAACGGGGTAACTTCGCATCAAATATTTGGATGAAAATCCTTATTAAAATTACTCACTATGGCCCCCTTATCTATAAATATCTCCAAAGAATAATAAAGAGGGGTTGAATAATGGATCCTAAACACATTCATTTTTGAACTCCCCTATTGAAGGGTAAGTAGATCATGGTGACTGGATGCCTTTATGGTCAAATAAATAAACTCATCTCAGAACTGTTCCCAAAATTCTCCCATAAAACAAATTATTCCCCCATGATACTCAAGGAATAAAAACCTTTTTTTCCTGAATAACTCTCACAACATCATCTCCAATAATGTAACCTAGTCCTCCTTCCAAGAACAAATCATACGAAATGAAATATCCACCTCTTCTAACATGTTTTCTATCACTTAATCTAAAATTGATCCATGATACTTTTATAGAATTTGGAACAAAAACCTAATGAACATATTCGGTGAGAACCCAATAATGATGTTCACCTAAGCTCATACCTACAATAGAACAACGGGTTATGGACTCCTAAAAATATAATATAGAATATTTAAGATCAATTAATTAATTAATTAAGGTTTTATCAAATCCCAAGGTAAACCTATTTCAAACATAGGTGAAAGGAAGAATGATATATGATCGTTTACTAAGTATCTACCCTGAAAAAATATCTCTTATATTAGAAGGCCTAGTAAACTTTAATGTACATGCATCATATCATGGAGGGACCTAAACACTTATTTCCGAAATGGTCTCCCCTATTTACCTCATTGAATAATTTCAATTGACAGAGTTTCTTGAAATAAAAACATAATACTCTCCAACTTTTTACTCCAAACTTCAACCTATCACTTAACCAATCCCTTTGATAATAGTCAATTAAGAATCCCTCTGCCCAAAGGTACCCCTCCTAGGTCGGCAAAGAGAGAATGGATATAATGATGATCAAATTCAACCTCCAATAGGTTGTGGGTTAGATACAATCATTATGTGCATATTATACTCAAAAATGGGATGTATTATCCTCCAAGATTATGAAAAGAGAGATAAGATAAAAACATCCAAAAAATAATTCTTATAAATAAATGTAAAGAGAAATACCAATACATGAATCTAATTTCAAAAAACTAAAAAATGGAAAAAGAAACTAGACATACCAAAAGTATAATCCTCAGTGGCAACCTTGAAAACCAAAAAAATTATGAATTGATCCTTGATCTACTAAATATTATCCCAATATCTAAACAATTATTTTGGAATAGAATAAAATGTTTTATATATATGTTGGGTGACATTAATAGGAATACTTAGAAGGATCCTCCTAGAGAAAAGTATTCACAATATAATGAAATGATACGAAAGCCAAGTAAATAGAAATTGAATATAACTCATCATCTAAACATGTATTCTAGGTTCCTAGACTCACTATGGATATCTCACCAATTATCAAATAAAAAATTAATATAACATCCAACATAATATCCAATAATGTACCCACTATTGATTCCCCACTGGTTTTTCTCTCTACCCCAACATTGCATGTCCTGATCCGTCTCTCTCTAAATGTAATCAATCCTAATGACACCTATGTTACTATATAATACCATAAACACCATGAATTACATTATCACCTACCATTAACCCCATGAACCACATCATCTAATAAACCCATGTCTCATCTCTAGATAGTAACTGAGATGTTTTAAGGAGAAAATATGGCTTTAATGTCAAGTATTATTCCATAAGACATTATAGCTCATACCCTACATACCTATAATAATACATAGGATACAATATATGGAGATACATGTGCACAAAATAACCAAAATCCATTAAATCCCTCTACACACATATATGAGGAAGATAACAACCATTAATACCATCACATAATACTACTAGGGTAAGAGGGAGAGGATGAGGGGGTAGTCATCCATCCATTCCTCACTAATTTGGATATTGGGGGAAAACCCTACCATAGTTCACTGAGCGTCAGTCACCCTACCAAAATGAGTGGGTTAGTGTATAAAATATCATTACATACAGGATATATGTGTGTGTATATATATATATATATTTCATAAAAACACTATGGGAATCAACCTACTCTTAGGCTCAATTGTAGATATCATCACGTAGACATTTTGTTTCCACTACTAAGGACTAGATATTCTCTAAGAAAAGAGACATTTGAAGAAGACTTCCATTAAATTAATTCTTTTTATTAAATATTTAATATTATATTAACTATTTTTATTAAGAATTAAACAGAACATATATATGACCATGAACAAATTATCATGCCCTCTAGGCATAAACCAACTGATCCCATACTTTCTCAATATTATCATCATTTTCATTTCAATGATACACCAACCCCATTGTTTAAGACATTTAATATTTATTTTCATTACATAATTTTATATACTCTATGAATCATCCTAATCTACCATAAATATATACATAAACCATGTACAACTAGATACTTTAAGTAGTAGAGAAAAGAAATATGAAATAAGAAACATGGTCATTTGGCCTATAGAGCAGAAACATAACCAAGCAACCATTATATATTTCAAAAAAATAATGGTAAATCCCATATTCAAAAATTTTATAGATATTAGTTCCATCCACAACACCATAATTCATATCACCATGAGTCCATATCATCATTATAGGTTCCAACTACTACCACAAACCGAAGCATCTCTTCCTAGTCTTGTTAACCATCATCCATCCCAGGCTCACATCATGCCACGTATTAAGGATCGAATCTAGATACATAACACAAGGAAATAATTAAATGAAAAATATTCAATAATTAATATATATCATAAAAAATTCATTTATCCTTCCAATTAAACATGAATTTTTATCCCCAAACCTTTATCATTATCAAACAATTAGTTCATTCTCAAATTATATTAACTGATTCATTTATCATAGGTTATAACTATTGGAAACCTAATGAATAAAATATTAATAGTTATGAATTATTTAAAAATTCTTTTAATCATAACATCAAATTTCATAAAAAATTATGGAAGAATGATATTAGTTAAATATTCATCAAATATAACTTTGATTTCCATCATATAGTTTTTAAAAAAGAATGTTTTCATGTTAAACATGCCTATTTATTATCTATCCAAAAAGAATTTCCAAAATTAAGTCATTTAACTGGTTTCATCCTATAAAACATGATAAAAATGGTATAAAACATGATAAACAAAATCCTAAACATATATAACACACTATCTAGAAAATCAAGGGGAAAAATGTTAAAATGGTATAAACATATGTGATCATTATAACTATAAACCATTTATTTATTTTTTTGTTTAATATTCATTAAGGTAAATTTAACTATTACATAAAGGAATAAATCATTATAAAATTAGGATTTATCATAAAACAATAACAAAATCTACTATTACCCTACCTCAATTAGAAGTTTGAAGTTATTTGTATAAGAATAAATGATCGAGGATCAACCACCATTACATAAAAAACCACGTAAAAGGATTTCAAGCTGTAACACAACATCCACAAGATAGTAACAATCCAAGACCATAAAATAATCAAAAATATAGTGTTTAGAAACTAAGAACATCTGAACAAAATTTTTAATGAAAAGGAGAGAATAAGTAGATGAAAAAGGGATACCTTGACCTAAGAATGTTTGTTTCTCCACATTCCATGTTAGAATCCACATGGAGATGATTAAATTTCAATAATGGATGGTAGAATAAACATTACTTAGAAAAAACATCCTATAATATACTTTTAATGTGAGAGATAGACAGAAAAGTAACTAAGTTTTTTCAAAGCATCTAGAATTCAAAGGAACGTCTAATAAGAGAGGAATAGATCAATTAATAGAGGACTATATTTTCTAAGACCACATTTAAGACCCCAATTAAGATGCATGTGTTTCCCCTATTCAAAATAGATGATATATGAGAAATAAGGTGGTCATTCCTTCCATTTTAAATAAATCCAAACCTCTAACATGGCCTCTACCACATCACGTCAAAGGTTATGGTGTTTCTCCTTTGTTCTATCCCAAACGGATTATGTCAAGGTGTGTTTCCCTCATCCTGGGAATTTTTTACCTCACCATGCCAAAGAAAACTATAGTGGTTCCATTTCCTTCCCTATTTTGGTCTGATATTCCTCCAAGTTGCCACACCTAACACCATTCCCTCACCAAGGTGTTTTAGCAATATCTGTTATGTACTGAAAGAAAAAAATATCATAATATCCAAAAAAATATATATTGATAAGTCGTGTTGTTGGATGTTGTAAACCATAGACCACATATCCAATCCAAAATAGAATTTCAAATCCCATTTCCTCAACATGTACTTCACCACCCCCACCACTAGTGAGTAGTGACCCTAATAATGGCCAAGACCACTCTACAGGCCTCCAAACACCTCAAAATATCCTCTCAACACCACATAACCTTTGAAAAAACAGAAACTAAAGACCATTAATTTCTTCACCAATACATGTTATCTAATAATAAACATTATATAATATGGTTGTTTTTTATGAAATTTATATTAGAGTAAATATATGACTTATCATTGAAAAAATTTATCCATGAGTTTGGTATTTTTCATGTCTTATTCATTATTAAAATGATCATGAATGAGTTGGATGCCTAGAAACATGCTTAGAGATGAGTAGTAAGATCTTTTGAATTGAGTGATTTTATATAAGAATAAAATTAATATGTTTATATTATAGATAAAAAAATCATATTTTGGATATTATTGATTACATCATGGCATGGTTGAGTTAATTTCTTTTGATAAGTGAATGCATCATATATGAGAAAATACTCTCTTGAGTTAATATTTTATAGAAATGAACAAGTCTAACATAATAAGGAATCAAACTATAGATATTTTCATTGCACCATAATTATTTTGATAGATGAATGAATTAATATTATATAAGAATATTATTTAATGGATTTTATCTAACATGAAAAGGAAATTGTTGTGAAATTTGAAGGACCACGCTATAGTTGGATGGGTTACACCACATGTGTTCACATAAAGAATTTATAAGGGTTTATAATTCATTTGACCATGAAAAATGGGATAAAGAATCACATATCAATGTGTGGTGAAGTAAATAATATCATGACACAGTTCAAGAAATCGCACCACTATAACCAAGGTGACATATTGTTAAGGATTTGTCAGTTCATGAGATTTGAGGCATGTCATGTCATAATACTTATTCCACACAACAACTATTATAACTAGAAAACATTGGTCTATTTCTAGTTAAAAATAAATAAAATATTCTTTATCATAATCTACTTTTCATGATGTAAAGATATTCATTAACATTATATGATACTATAAGATATTTGTGATTTATTTCTCTATATTTTTTTGATTTTGAGGATCATGAAACAACCAGAAAAACATTCCAAAATTTATTTTAATATAAGAATATGTGGTCACCCAGCTAGAGATGTGGGCATGTGATAAAAAGAGGATACTCTGAGAGAATAATCCATCATTCCAAAAATACTTATCAACATATTGATGATAAGAGAAATGGTAAACACTAATTCCAAATTTTGGAGGCACATGAGGTATGGGATACAGAAATTGTTGAATATTTTTATGCACATTCTTCATATTATAATCTCATATCAAGAAAACAATCTTGATATGTTCCTTTTTTCCATTGATAATAAGCTTTAATGTGAATAGAAGTATTCATACTAATGCACACTAATGATTAACCATCTGATAATATGGATGAGTAAACCTTATAAAACCATGATGTCTAAATGTGTTTCCTCCCTTTCCCTCTAAATATCTCATTATCACATCATTACCATCTTGATATATTCACACTAACTAGCTATGGGAATCACATAGTTTAAGTTTCTTAAATAGTTGATTCACCACCCTATAGTGGTATATAATCTCATAGTCCTTGAACACACACTAAGAACATTATGTAAAAGTCAATTTTAATAATTGAGGGTAGTGTAGGGAGTGTATCCCATGCATTTTTTACTAAAAACTAAACCATTATGGGCCTAAAAATAAAAACTATATACCCTATCTAAGTTAAGAATTTTATTCATAATATATTTGATCTAGAAGATGATTCTTCTTTGTGATGAGAGTTGGGAAAACCAACAAGGACTTAAAATTTAATTATAAAAACTTTCATATTCACATATAAAGTTATATCAAGGTGTTCAGTGGTCATTTCTCATTATAGTGCACAAATAATATGTTTATATTGGTAATTGAGACTTATTTCCATTTTCCCCTATAATTATATCCCACTCCAGTATAAGTGATATTTGTTATTATACATTATAGGATTGTATCATTGATTTTTCTTTTACATCAATATTCAAACACGTTCACTTCCTTCATTCATTCCATTTTATTTCAAAAATAGATCAATTACATTAATGAACCAATCTATCACCGTGGAGACAAATTGCCTGGTATTCAAGGTTATTGTGCTATAATTACTATATACACATAAAGGTGAGTGTGTAGTTTTAGTAATAGACATTTACATCAAGAAACAAGGAAACAATATAATAAAAAATAAATAAGTTCCATGACTAAAACCCTTATATCAGATGTCAAATATAGAATTATGTATCACTATTAATGAATAATGTTTCCTTCCCCAACCCTAAATAATGAAAAATAATGTTTAAATATCCAAAAAAGTGAACATTTAGTGGTAAGTATAAACATATAAGTATTTCCCAAGTGAATATAATTTGATTACGTTCTTAAGAAACTTCAATAATGAAATTATAATAAATATACATTAATAAAGAATATGTTCATCTAAACACATTAATTTATAAAAAATTATTTGAAACCAATATCCATCTACATTCTATCATTTCGATATGATATTTTTTATAAAACAAAAATCACATTCATCATTTCAGTATAATTTATAAACTGATGTTTCTCCTAGAAAACATCAGTATATAAACCCTCATTTCATCCAAAAATCAATTGAAACTCTCTATTTCTAAAACATCTAAATCAAAGAAACACATCCACAAAAATTCCTTTGTAAAAATTATAATTAAGAAAATACATCAAATAAATCTAATATTTCATTATAATATGTATAGTATAAATCAATATTCTCCTAAATAAAATTGGGTTTCCACATTCCTAGTTCCATCATGTGTGTCAATTCATTGACCATCCACAAATCCAAACATCGATTTGTGGGGTAGCCTATTAACCCCGATTAAGATTAATCTTTACACACCATAATGATTTCTCTCTAATTATCTACATTAAAATCAATGAATCAAATGTTTTATAATGTTTTTTCACTAGAAATCTATTTTCACACATTCACACATGTCATTAATGTATTTACAAATCACATCACATCAAATGATTTACCAATAAACTAAACTGTTGTTAGATAATTTTTAAAAAACATTATTGAAAATACACCACCAATTATTGAATAATGATTTAATAATCTATAATTCAATAAACAATTCCGATCCCATTGAAAAATAATCATTTTCAATTTGAATAATAATGAAATTAAAAAACCAGTTATGATAAATCCTAATTTTATGTTAAAATTGTGATTCTAAATAAATGATGAAATAAAAAAATTATTCAATCACAATCAGCCAAAAAATCATAATTAACCATCCAATCTAAAATAAGGCATCAAGGATGCCCACCAAGACATTCCATATAGGATAATTCCAAAATTTATGGTTTAAGATCATAATAATGGGTTAAATCCTAAAATCCAAATAATGATGAATGGAAAAACAATATATAATCTTGTAGATATAATAATTTGACATCCCCAATTCCAAATATAATATAATGAAAAATAGAATTCATGGGTAATAAATTATATTCAGATATTACCAGAGATATGATATTAAGCCTTTGATCTATAGTAATGATTCATTAAAGAGATGAATTGAGATCTCACAAAACACCCAAAAATGAAAAAATAATATACTTAAAAAAATTTAGTGAAGAACTGGGAATGTTAAAATTGTTTTTAGTGGTTTATAATGAAATCACAACACTTAGTCCTACTTTTAGGGACTAGTTTCATAACTTACAAGTCTATGCATCTGGAATTTCATTTTTCTTTACCTGAGACTCAAAATACATGGTTGAAATACACAATTTCACCTACCTATGTACATATTCCTGTAATTACTACTGTATTGAAAACCATAATTCAAATTCAAAATTCATAGTATCTCTTCATATGTACCAAAACATGTAGTATCTATAAAACATTTCTCAACCTCAGTGAGAATTTTGTATTCTAAAAAAATAAGCACCCCAAAGTAAAAAAAACCACATTTCATATACATAGTTTTTTTCAAAGTACACTTTGGAGATTATATAGCTTTCTATTTTATATATTTAATTAAAATAAATCAAGATACACTTATAACCACCAAGGTTACGACTAATATTCACAAAAAAAATAGAAAAAAAAACACTTCTCAAATAAGTGGAATTAAAATTATTCCGACCATAAGATATTTAGTCCCAAAAAAGTCAATTATTGCTTTTATAATTTTTTAGAATCCAATTCCAGATTGGATTTTTAATATTATAGTACCTTTTAAATAGGATTTAGATCATCTATGATGGATTTATTATTAGTGTTTGTTGGTTTCTAGTTCTAAAGTTATCTCCCTCTAATGCTCTGAAGGCCTTCATATTTTTATTGATTTTTGATAATACACCTTTCAATGGGTGAGGTGGAACCCTTACATGTCCCGTTGGAATAAGTATTACTTGGCCCGTAGGCCTTAGAGTAATTCATTTCTCATAGGATTCAAACATTACATACAACGCAAGATAACAACTTGGAACTGCTCCTCCCCGGAATCTTCATCATGAAATCAGCTCTCTACCTTCGCATGGCTATTCATCTAGGATTTCTCGTGCATGCATGGTCTTATCCCGATGGTAGGTTCCATACACCCTCATTCATGAAATATGTTTCGCTTCTCCTATGTGTAAAGCTCCTTGCTCATTATCCTTCTGAAGATTCTTCCTTGTAGGTTGTCTGGGTTGTATCTGCACTTAAGGTGGGCCGAAGGCCTTGAGGTGGCCCGAAGTCCTTACTGACCTGAAGGCATGGGTGGCCCAAATGCCTTAAAGGACTCAGAGACCAAATCAGTGTCCAGACGGCCCAAATGGGGGAATATTCCCGGCTGCTACAGTGTTAAACAGTGCCTTCTACAATTACCTCTACAGTACCTGCTACATTACTGCACAGTTCCTGCTACAGGACTGCTAGAGTACCCGGAAATTAGCCTCTGCCTAGATTTGATCCTGGGTCTCCTTGATACACTTAAGGAGTCCTTACAAAATGGGCTGAGGCTCATGTGCATTTCTAATTTTATCTTGAAAGTAGAATTACTGGTGTTACAGAAGTTATAAAGAGATGAATTTCTTGAAGATACTCTGGGAAAGATGTTGTGGTTCCAAAATGTTAAGCTCTAATGTATTTGAATATTTATGTAAAGAATGTTTGTGTAAATTCGTGAGGTTTATATGGATTTTCCTTGTATGGTAGTGAAGAGGGATTAATAGACCTGAAGACGAAGAAGGACTTGTGAAGGGATATATTATGTTTTTTCCTAGCCTTGGTATATACTTGTATATATTTAGAGGCATTCTAGAGAAACTCTAGAAAATTATGGTTTGAGAATATTTCTACTAAGAGTTGGTAAAATAGAAATGTGATGAATAAGTTTTGTATGAACATAATAGTCATTATCTTCTAGGATACAAAAAATGACTAGTGATAGAAATGTAAGATTCGTTATTTGATGTTTATAAGAGTAATTTATATTACTCTATTCATTATATAGGATTCATTTCATTGAAAAGGGATAAATCATAAGGTCCATCCCTAAACTCATAATGGATGTCCATAAACATGTCAGGGTTATTAGAAAAAATAAAAGAGTAATTTTAGTAATTTTATTATAGTAATACAAGTAGGATATAAATGTCTTTAGGGTTATTAATAAGGTTCATTAAAACTATTCATATGATTCATTAGGAAAATGTTTAAGATTTATTCCCTTATCAATTTGATATAAGAGTTCACCTTGATAAAACACAATTAAAATTGTTTTTATTAATCATAGTGAAATTAAAGGACAAAATCATGATAAAATTAAACAATGATTATCTCATGATATTATAGTTTTTTAAAATCATGATTTTTGTGGATTTTTTGGATGTGGTATTTTACCATGAATCACGCTAGAAATGGGAGTGTTGCGCTATAAAGAAAATCATACATGGGTTTTTCTTATTTTTTATTTCTTATCATTCAAGAAGAATATCAAAAATGAAATGGTTGATCTTGATGTGGAAATATTTCATGATATTATAGTTATTTAAATTCATGATATTTTTGGATATGGTTGATGTGATATTTGATTAGACTTCACACTTGAAAGGGTTTTTTTTGCTAAGAAGAAGAAGACACAATGGGTTTCCTTATTTTGTATTTAATATTTATAAAGAGTGAGGCCCATGAATTAAATGTGTGATCTTGATGTGTAATTAAAGGAGATATTTAAATGAGTTTCCCTCATATTTGAATAATATTTTAAGGATATGTTTTCCCATTATTGTTATGAAAAAACATTGATCTTCATATAGGTAAACATGGATAATTTTTCATTGAATTATATTGAAGGATTTAAAATAATATACATTTATATAGATATCTTCCTCTATAAATTTAAGATTCTGCATTAATGTAGAATATAAGAGGAATAAATATTTATTCATATATCTAAAACTATCAAGAAAGGTTAAAAAATTAGTAAGAAGGTTATTCTATAGAGACACATTGAAATGAAGTGTTTTTTTCATGGAGGATTATATAGCCATCCTATGAAGAAGAAACACACAAAGATAAAAGTGAAAAAACATACATGTAGTGTAATAAAAATATTGGTGATACTATTTTCATTCACCTCCATGTAAAATTTGTTCTCTTATCTGATTAGTTTGAAAAATATGGTGGATGTAAGGTATATAATAATTTGGAAATACTGATTTGTCCCTAAATATTTTGAGGGTAGTTACCCCTATTATAAGAGTGACTAATAATAAACCCACCACCAAACAGTGTGTTTAGTAGATTCAGGCATAACTACACATTATTGTTTTCATTCTACTTTGATTAACATTGTGTGGGTGAAGGTATGAAGAAATATTTTTTTATAATGTAATGGATAGTCATATTTATAGTATTTGTTATGATGAATTAGAATATATTAACTATTATTATGTTGATGTAAGTATTCAAAAAACAATCTATATATTGAAAAAAGTAAAGGAATTGGATTTATTCTAAAAATAATTACCCTAATATTCATTCCTCTAAAAGAATCCTCTAAAACAATTTAGTTATAATTAAGAAAAATGTACATTAAATGAAAATACTGTTATTTTAGGTAATTTATTTTTGTTGTGGGTCTAATAAGATATCCATGATAAAATTAACATAAAAAGGAGTCCCAAAGAAGATATTAATCAAATAATTTCTTTGAAATATTAGAATAAAAATTTGAAAAGAGGGACTTCAACTCCTACAAAATTTGTTAATGATGATGTGAAAAAATAATCCTAAACAAATATATAAGTTTAAAAGAATAATGATTCTTATAGTTTGATACCCCATGTTTGGGTGGGTTATGAAATTTAGTAGACATTTTAATTATTTCTTTGTCTGATGTTTCATTTTTAGAACAGGAATTTAAACTGATTTTTGAGTCTTAGAATATCAACAAAAGGTGTTCTAGACCTATTTTATGGTTTGAGGGATTTCATATTGGTTTGGGTGAATGTGAAAGGAATTTTCTAGGGGCTGGTTTATAGAAAAGTGTATCATCTGTCCATTCATGGTGTGAATGGCCATTTATGAAATAAATGGGTTTCAAGGGATGGAATCTAGTTGTAGAAAGGGAGTGGTCAGGTAACATGGGCACTGCCCAGAGAATAATGATTTGAACTATATGTTCATTTTATGATATGGGGTTGTAATTTTTTTTAATTTAAAAAATGGGTCTTGATACCATTTTCTTTCTAGATGTAGAAACATGTGGGGGATGCCTCATTCGGACCTCCTCCTTACCCATTATCATTCAATTTTGGACTACTCCAAGTGAAATTCAATAGTTCTTTTGGGTATTTTCCCCCTCAATTCTTTATTGTTTCCTCTTGATAACTATTTATTTTGAGTGATTCCATTTGAATTTTTAGCAACAATTACACTAGGTCATATTAGGATTAAACATTTCTAATCATTATTTTACTAATCCTAGCTTAAGGAAATCCTAAGGCACCGTAAAAAAGTTTTCATTCATCGTTTGACATAATTTATGTTGATTAGCGATTCTATTTTGTTTTTTTTTTGTGAATTTGGATAAAATTTACCAATGAATATATTATATATATTGGGTATTTTTGATTTCTTAGTTACGAGGGTATGTTGGGAGTGGACCCCACCTATTTCTCAATAGTTTCAGTGTGATGAGATAAATCTGAGTTTTAAAAACTTATGCCTATTTAAATTATTTTGTTTAACTAATTATAAAATTTTATAATTAATTAATTTTCATGTCTTCGTATTTCTTAGGGCCTCTGATGGTTGGATGTTTTCTAGTTGATCTTGTGATGAGATTAGGAAAGAGTTGGCAATGTATACATAAAGAGATTTTGGCTTTGGTTTGAGGTAGGTGGACCTTATTCATCAACCCTTTTTTATTTATGAATTATATTTATATGCATGTGACATGTTCAGATTTCACACATTGGGTGATCAAACTATTTAAAGTATTTAATTGGTTTAATTAAAATTTAAAGACAATGTTGAATTTCACAAAGTGCTAAGGGCCATGATGGAACCTTATACAATAGATTAATTGAATCGGTATAAAGTTGTTGAGGAATTGATTATATTTCAATTTCATGTTACAAATGGATCCTATAGTGGGTTTTATTTATATTTTTTAAGAAAATTGTCACCTGGTATAGGTTCCTTGTTTACCTCTAAGTTGAGGGATGTTGTGAATGGTAATGAGTCACCCTGGTAAACTATAGTGAACACCTATGATGCTTTAGATTCATTGTATATTGTGATGAACTTGGGGTGAGAATTCATTTTCAATTGATATGTGATTATCCATGTGGGAACACCCATGTAAATTTATGGTTAGGTTGGGTGTTTTTTCCAACCTAGAGTGACTAGTAAATGGGGTGGGATTAAGGATATATCCTATGTGAGACTTTCCTATAAGGCTATTGAGGATTTTTTGAGACTTTGATCCTGTTAAGGGATGATAATACATCAAATTGAAAGGTATTTACCTGATATATATATTGGGATGAGAGGACTCGTGGTATATTTCCTTACTGTAATGTGACTTAAGGGACATTAGTGGGTGCCCTAGTGACATGATGACCCTAGTGAGAGGGTGTGATTGGGATATTGGTAGTGACGGTTATGGGTGTCACCTTAGAACATAAATATATGATTTGATCCTTTTATGGATTTGATGGTTATATTTTTTCTCTCGAGAGGCCAAAATGTCTATGCAGGAGAGGCTTACAATGATGGCCAAACCTGATGAGATGTTATTGGGGGAACTATTATCATTCAAGATGTATTTACATATATAAGATTCCATGGATTCTCTCCTTGGATCTAGCCTTTGAGCCTACTTATATGGAATTATTGGGATTACCACCTATGGTTTGGTGATAACACCTGATGAATTAGGATTTCTAAGGGTGATACCCCTTGGTTTTGGTCACGATGTTCAATATTTTAGAATTCTATGGGGTGATTATCATTTGGTTTTAGGAATGATTCATGATACTATATAACACTAAAAATTTTATCCGTGGGTTTGGAAGTTATGTTGGATGACTATGGATCTCCTATAATAATATCCTAGGGATCATCTTGTATGTAGATACAATTAGGATTCCTTAGACATGATCCTAGGATCCAGTGGTGATGCTTGCTACTTTGGTATTCTAAGGGAATGTTCTTTGGTTATGGAAATTTTTTCTGATATTGTGTACTACCCAGGATAAAATCTTTTAGGATCAAATATTTTCATTATATCGATATTGGATATTTAGTTATGATTCCAAAGTTTTATTTATTTTTTATTGATTTATTTTCAGATTATCACATGTATATGTTAAATTGTTGTTTATTAATTGGAACATGTTTGTGTTTCCTTACTAAGATATATTCATTCCTTTTTTGAGAGACCAAGACACTTGGGTTCCCAAGGATCATTCACTGGTTGTAGGTTCTGGTTGGGAAGAGGCATGATATTGGATCATTTTATTAGATAGCTTAGATGGGTCTAGAAATTGGGATATTATGATGCTCAAAGACAATGTATATCCCCTCGAAATTATATTTTATTCTTTTTTTCAGTTTTTTATTTGTTTTTTCTAATGGTTGATCTGTCTTGTTGTATGATTGTATTCTTCTATATTGCATATGATATTGAAGATTTTATTTTATTTCATACACATAATATTCTTTTTTACTACTATGGAAAATGATTGGTTGTTTCTTCATTATTGAACAATATTCTATGGGGTTATAGTCTCCCCACAATGCTTATCTAGACCCCCAAAGCTATTCAGCACCATCTCGAATTTGGAGAAGCACACCTGAGGTCATGTGGTGAAATAGGTTAGGGTACCATTTCGGTGGCATACAACCTAGGATATTAAAAAATAGTACCAAAGGTATAGGTGGATTATATAAAAGGTTTATCAATGTTTTATTTCGTCTTTCTATTTGAATATACGGTAGGTAGGTGGAATAGGGATTTTTAAGGGTTTGTAATAGAACTCAGACCAGTGCATCGTGAACACCTTTTCTGATGCAAAGTACATGTTAATGGGGGCATTAGATTGTTGTTTTTGGTTTTTGGTGTTATATTTTTATGATTTTCACCTCATGTGATGCACTTGATTTTGTGGATTTATGGTTTATTATTGGATTTGTGGCACTTTCCCCATTGTAAATAGGATAGTGATTCAATTTTATTTTTGATCTTGGACCAATGGGATGACACCGGTATTTATTCATCATATTTAAAATATATGAGTCACTTGACAAATTCCATATTGTGTGTGATTGATATCAATTATGATAAAGGTTTAATATATTTAAAATGCGAGAAAAACTAATATAGTGTTTTCTGTATAACTTGGAATGGAGTTATATTTAGTTGAACTATTGTAAATTTTTTTTTGATGTTAGATAATGTAGATTTATGGTGGGGAACTCATTGATTATGGTTATGATATCCCTTTTATAAAGGATATAAAATCGCCCTATTTGGTCAATACAGGTTTATGATACCTTAGTGATGAACCACTTGTGGGTAATTATTATATTGGTTCTAGAGATGAAAATAGGTTTGTTTATTTAATGTGTCAGTAAAACCAGAAATATTGGTTTCCTATATAGTTTGGAATGTATTTCTACTTAACTGAACCATCTGGATTTGGTTTACTCAACATGTATCATTGTAGTGTGATTACATTATATTTATATATGCTGAAAAATTAGAAAATGATCCGCAATTGGGTGGATCCTATTTTCAAACTCCTAGTGAGAATCAACATGAAATTTTACATTCTCAATGATTTAGTTATGTATGCAGATGCCTGGTGAAAATTAGTGCCCTGGTAAGTGGTTGTTTTTTCATGTGATGCCTAATATGTATATGTGACCTTAGAGTGGGTTTTTGGGAATGGTAGATTTCACGTGTTATTTGTGATGTGAACAGAGAGATGTTCCCTATGAGCTATCACATAATGGTGTATGATTTATAGGTTAGAAGGCAGAGCCTAGTGTTTTGAGAATCTTACTCAGGATAGTGATTTTGGTAGTATAATTCAGAAGAGGGATGACTTTTTCCATAATACTGATGTTAATCTATTCTATATGAGGGTAACCTAAGTAAGGGGTTGGCCCAATCTTGTGAACTCTTTTTATGAGGTAAGCATAGGTATGTGATTTGGGATACGATATTAATATACAATATTTTCTACTGAATATGGGATATAGGCATGTTGATGTCATAGATTATGTGAATGTAGAAGGAACGGTTGAATGAATTTCCTTGATAACAATGCATATGAAGTGCTATTAGGAATATGGTATAACTATAGAGGTACCATGGACATTGTTTTCATGAAAGAATCTTGAGTAATTGTGATTTGGTAGCGAGGTTTAGTTTTTCGAGAGGATTTTTAGGATACCTGAACCTATATATCTTGGATGCATTTTTTAGTGGTAAAGTGATAGGTCATGGATTGAAGCTTGTAGTTTCAGAATGAAACACGGATGGTGGTTGATCATGGAAAAAATAATGAATAGGTGATATTCCTGTTATTTCAAGAGGAGTGATATGGGTGATTCTAGATAGATGAGATTGACATGTCACATATTATAGTTATTTTTTAGGTATGTGATCCCATTTATGACAAGATACGACTCATGGAATCTTGATTCAGATGGTTTAACTTGGTGGTTTGGGAGCGTGCACCTACTATGCATAGATGAGATTAAGGTATCATGTGGTGGATACATGAAACGCTTTTGAATTTTATATTTATGAGTGGATATGTGTGGGTAGAGCATCGATGATTTGATGAGACACTATAGGCATGGTTTCCCACGAGTTTTGATGAATTTAGAAATGTCCTTCCATGGAAAAGGAGATATCAACAATGGATCGGGAGTGGTGGGATAGTCGATACAGGATTTGATTACAGACTAGTAGTTACTATATTTATATTATAATGGATCTCGAATAGAGACATGTGTGTGATATTGGAACCTATTTAGGTAGTTATAAAAGGGAGAAATGAGGTAATCCATATGGTGGGGGATACAGTATTGGGAATTTGAGAGTGTAACCCTTATTATGATTGTAATTTTTGAAGCTTCCAATGATGATTTTCTAATGAACAGTGAATGGGTTCTAATTGATATTTTTTAATAGTTCATAGGTATGAGTGATATAATAACATCAAGTTGTTATGTGTGGTAAGGGATAGTGTGTAAATCATGGAAGCATGGATCTTATGCTGGAAGGTTCTTTTAAATGGTGAGACCGATTCATGAATTGTAAGGGTGTCATGTATATGTCAGTGAGATGTATTTATGAATATGGTACCATTTAAATATCAAATTTAGGATTCAAATTAGATATTTGATGAGTGTGTGTGTTGTAATCGAGCTTGAGATAGTTATCATATGATCCATAGGAGGTTCATAAAGTTAATTGTAGTTTGTTATGTTATTCAGGTTGTAAATAATGGTTAATTGCATGGCTCGTGGGGTGAACCAATGATTCATGACATGTTTCAGGGGGTGAACCCATTTCATTATATGATTCGGGGTGTGATTCATGTGATGAATCACATTGAAGGTGCCCAATAGGATGAAAATTATTGGGAAATATATGGAAGCTAGTGTCATATTTTTTGTATGTATTTGGTATGATATCGGAATTTTGAGAATTAGTTGGTAATTTTTAAGGAGAGTCTAGTGTATGTTTTCCTTGTGCATGGTTGGCGGAGACCTATCTAATTCGGTTTGGAATTTGAGACAAGAGGTACTGCTATATTTGTTCTGGTTTTTTCATACATTTTTGGGTGAGGTGTGATGGAAACTACTTTGAATAAGTCATTGGGATTCTAAGAATATTTTTTGATGGATTATTCATATAGTTGGGACTTTTTGGATCAAAATTTTCCATTATAAGATGAAACTTATAGAGGGTTTCACCATAAGATGCATGATGATGTTGTTTATGAAAAAATGGTACCCCGTGATAGATGAGTACTATGGATAATTGTTTAGAATTTTTAGTCAAAATTGTGGGTGGTACATCATCTTTTGATGAATTGTACACCTCTTGTTTAGTGTTTTGTAGTGGAAGCTCATTCGGAATTTTTGTGTAGAACACAGAAAATTTAGTTCGGAATGGTGACATAATTAATTAATGTATGTCAATTTAGATGATGATGATACTTCTTGGGAATGAGAAGTGTTATTATGCGGAGATTGTAATACCCAATGTCCATACAGGCTATACAATTTAGTAGATATTTGAATTTTTGTTTTTTAGAAAATTCATTTTGTGAACTCGAATTCAAAAAATGGTTTTGACTGTCATAATTTTTATAAAAGGATTTTTTGGATGGGTTTAAGGTTTATAATTTGTCCTGAGGTTTTATTTGAATCATGGAGGAGTTTCCAGTGTCTAGGGCTACAAAATGGTGCAGTGGCAGGCCATTTAGGGCATGAATGGTCACTCACACCATGAATGGGTTTCATGGGATGACTTCCAGCTGTACAAAGGGAGTGGTTTGGTGAAAAGTTCTATACCTGAATAACCACATTAGAAACCTTCTCTTCATTCCCTAGATTTGGTTTGGTATCATTTTCAAAAATTTTAAAATGGTTATGTTCCCTCCTTTCTTATGGGATGGTGTGGTGTTCCTAGATAGGTCTCAATTAAACTCTCCACATCCCCTTATTCCCTCCATTTTTTGTGGATATGGGTCAGTTTAGGTGGAATTTATGGGTAATTTATTCCTTCACCTCTATACCTTGTCATTTCCCCTCCATTTCCACTAATTTTGGGTGTTTCCATTTTAGGTATTAGTGACAATTCCACCTGATCATGGTGGAATAAACAATTTATAATGTGGGTTTTACTTATCCTTGATTGAGGAAATATCAAGACATTATAAATAAGTCATTATCCATAATTTGATGCAAATTACATTGCCTAATTAATTTTTTTGGGTTTTTTGGAGAATTTGGATAAAATTCGATGTTGAATCAGTGATATAAATTGGTTTTGTTGGGTTTCATAAGCTTAGGGGTGAATTTTGAGTGGACCACAACTCATTTATAGTTTTTTTTTTGAATCGTGGGATAACCTAGTGACTTTTAGGCATGTATTCCGATTTTAATAAAAAATTGTTAATTATAAATTGTTATAATTAATTAAATTTAATTTCCTGGTGTGATTTAGGGCCTCGAGTGGTTAGATGGTGGAAATTTTATCATGGGGTGAGATTGAGAAAGAGTTGTGGAGTTGTTCTAAAAGTGGATTTGGATTTAATTTTATGTAGGTAGTCCTTATGCATCTACCCATTTATATCTATTCATTTTGTTCATATGTATGTGATATGTGTTGTGTCACCACATTAGGTGATCGACCTCCTTAAAATATTTCAGTGTTTTAATTAAGATTTAAATCCAATGTTCAATTTCAAAAAGATCAATGGGCCACGATGGACCCTTGTTCACTAGCTTGATCGAATCGAACACCAATGGTTGAGGCCTTGATTAAATTTGTATTTCATGATCCATATTAACCACATTGGGGAGTGTATTTGGATTTTTGTAGGAAATTTTTCCATTATTATATGTGTTTTTTTGACCTATGAGAACAAGTATTCACTACAAAAAAAGTAATTGTTAGCATAATTTATTTAGTTCCCCATTGGTGGTTTAAATTGTCACCTAATTGTTTAGTAGTGGTTGTTAAAACATCCACATGTTTCCCGGTCTCTAGTAAATTAGAGATGGTTTGTTTGGTTACTTATAAGTTCTTTTAAGTATTATTTTTGGAAAATTTATAAGTGGTTTTTTATTTAATTAGAGGATGTTCTTTAATAAAAAAATATCCATTACAAATATAAATAAAATAAAATTAACCACCGCAAAGAATTTATTGGTAGTTATTTATAGTGGTGGTTAATCTGAACATCCACTAAATACATTCAACAATATATGTTTATATGTAGTTATAACAAACTGCTACTAAATTTATTTTTATTTTTAAAAAAAATATTTTAAAAACAACTATAAATATAAAAAATTAATGATTCTATAAACTATAACATAAATATATGATATACCCATCATTCAAACATCACACATCCAAAGTCATACAAATATCTATAGTTGTCATAACCTGAGTCTTAGTCACCCCATATATAAAAAAATACCTCGATCATCAATATATAAATATAAAATTTGTCCAAAGATAACCCATTCCAAATATACATTCATGTCATGCCCTCCACTATATCATTCTACCTCCATATCATCTTATCAAATAAAATCAACTAAGTTATCTCATTACCTGTAACAAAAAAGGAATCGAAAATTCAAACTAAACACAATAAATCATAATTAAAATAGAATAATTGATAAAATTTAAATATTACATGGAAATTTAGAACCATCAGGACTGTCTTCTAAAAGATTTCATGGATCAGAATGGTCAACCTTCTATCTACTACCAGCATCTGCCACCTATAATGAATACCATAAAATTTAGGAAAAGAAATGCGGAAGAGAAAAGAAATGAAATATATTCATAATTATGTACATAAAATTTTTTGTTTTGTTAATCAAATAGAATATATTTCAATAGAAAAAAATTATATATAATGAAACACACATTGAAAATATAAAAATACCACTATAAGATAAGATTCAACATTTGAAACTAAAAAGGGATAAGTAAATATTCAAATTTATTTTTCAAGCGACATGTGGTGTACTTGAAATTTATTTACTAAACTAATTTTAATTATTTTGATATCATAGAATGTTATATAATTTCAAACAAATAAGTTATTGTTTCCCCATGATTTCATGTCACGACCCCCTCCCCACAAAGTGTACCCCTCCTGGGCCGGCAATGTGAAAAGGGAGATAATGACCCCCGAGTCCCGCCTACAGTAGGCCCCGGGTTGGCGACTAGGACCGAGGGTATAATACACACACAAATGGGAGGCATTACCCTCTAAGAGAACACATACAGAAGAGAGAGATAGAATAGACTCCAACCAACTCCAACTCATAACTGAAATATAAAAGGAAACCAAGTACATATATGAAATGTCATGCAAAAGTACTACAACAGAAAGGGAAAACTAAAAGTACCCAAAAGAAAGTAAAACGACAGCGACCACAAGCCCGAACAGCTCCCCTCCAACCGCAAGCTAGTAGCAACCAGCTTGATCTCCAACCTGCTCCAAGTGACCTGAAAAATAGTTTATATGTACATAGGGTGAGTATAACAGTATACTCAGTAGGATCCTCCCCAAGACTCTCGTGCAAAAGTAAAGAAATCATGCTAAAGCCCAGTGAACAACAAGTGAAACTAACTCGTCACCTAAACAGGTATACTATGTTCCCAACCTCACCAAGGCTACTCTCACCAAGTAATGCATACAAGAATATTGAATGTAGTAAAGAATATCCAGGGTACCCCGCTACCACTTCCCCACTGGTTTGCCGCTTTGCCCCAACGACATATGTCCTGTGCATCTCTCTCCAAAGGCTTGCCCGTATCAACATGGGTCAAGCTCCACAATCTGCACCTCGTGCACCACAAAGGCTTGCCCGCAGACACCTGGGCTAAGCTCCACACAATCCTCACAACCAAAAGTAACCAGGTAGTTTCCGGGAGCCACCACAGCTCGCATAACGTGTATCATATGTCGGGTATTATGCCTCAAGCCATTACAGCCCATACACCGAGTAAGGATCCTCAAGCCATCACAGCCTATACACGTTACACCTATAGTAGTCCATAGGATACTATATCCAGAATATATGTGTGTGAAATAACCACAAGCCATTACAGCCCTCTACACACATATATGGGTAAAACTAACCACTGTGCCTACCAGCACCAAGATCTACCAAGAGAAGAGAGCGGGGCCAAAGGGGGTAATCAGCCATTCAACCTCCCATCAGAATGTTGGGGAAAACACCCCCCCAGGGCTCAGAATCCCCGGGGTGTCAGTTGCCCTTACCGACAGGGTGGAGTAGCGTATAGAAACACAAAAAGTACAGAATATATAAGTAACTCACATCCACACTATGGGCATTACCTAGTCTTAGATACAACTGCAGTTAACGTCTCTCAGACTCCAGGCTGCTACTTCTAAGACTAGGTATCCTATAAGCACACAACCAATTGAAGAGCTTTATTAGATTACTCCATTCTCATTTAACAATTCCACTGTACGTTAATTAATTCTTTAATCATTAATTAAGAATGAACAATTCCACATTAAACTGATTTGGCATCACTTTCAAAAACAACTGCTCCTTTTTAAGATTCACATCACCTTTAAATTCCAGCATCTCCATCCCCGTGGATTTTCACCATTTAATCAAACATTCATTACAGAAATACTTTTCCACATTCCCAGGCATTCTAGAAAAACATCATATGCTTCTAAACACAAAGGAGGCTCAACACAGTGAGTAGATATACTACCCGTCGAGTCCTTGCCGCCTATAGAAAGAGCATAGACCCATCCTCCATCGAGAGGCTAAACACGGAAAGCACGTGGCATACCCCGCGTGTCTTCGCCTCCTTCGGAAAGAGGGTAAGCAAGACCAGCTGCCTTGAGCAGTGGGGAAAAGTAAAGCAGATAAGCAACCAGACCAAACCACCAACATCAAACCATCACATTCATCTCATACCATCACCCTTGGTGTCCTCCCCGACACCCATATGCATAAACCGATGCATCTCGCCACACTAGGCGTCATCCGCTGCCACAACCACAAGTCTTCAAGCCTCCACATATCACAACAGCCATCCAGGCTCACATCACATCACAAGCAGTAGGAAAACAAACATCACAAAGCGGGCTCTCGGCCCATTAACAAACAAGAGGGTAACTCAGAACCCTTTTTGAAATTCCCACATAATCTGTTCTCTAATCGGTATTGAATTAACAGATTTGTTATTCGTAGGCTCCAATCATGGATACCTAATCCATAAGCTATCACAATTAAATAACCAAGCTTACTTCCCTAATTTGATTATCCTCAAATTAGAACAACTACAACAACGACAAAAAAACCAGATTAATTTATAGGCCTCTTTATCTTTATCCAATTAATCAACAATCAATTCCGGCTTTACGTTCATTATCAATTTCAATCATGAACGAACAACAAATCAAAGAAAACATAGATATCACTATATCTAGGAAAACATGAGGCAAACCGTTATCACGGTATAAAGCAACAGCATGCGATCAACCAATTCTTTTAATCCGGTTCAAGTATTTAATTAGGTCAATTTCATTGTGATCCAAAGGAATAAATCATGCTAATTCTACGATTGCACATATATAATTAGAGAAGCCATGAATCCCCTACCTCGAACAGTTCCTCGGGTTCTTTATCCACACAACAGGTCACGATCCTCACCTCACGACAACTGCATCCACCGGAGGATGCTTATATCGAAGATTGATCGACACGGCTCGGTTGCATCAAAAACAGAGCAGAACCTATCCTAGGAGTAAAGATTGATTGTGAAACTCCTACAGAAAGGATTGAAAGGTTCTAGCGCCTCTTAGTCGACAACAAAGGGAAAGAACAAGGAAGAATGATATCTCGTCCCTTTTTAAGATTTAATGGGGCGACGGTTTAAGATCCGGTTAATTCTCCATTAAAAACGGATCGCATTAACCCACGCGGTTTGACCAAGTAAAACATTCCAAGCCTTAGGAATAATTAATATTAGGATTTATGGCATTTGAAACGGCCTTAAGAGCCCTTAAAATAAGGCTTTAAATGTATTTTACGTCAAAGGAAACGTCAAAAGGGGCAAAACTGTAGGAGTCTGGAAACACTGTTCACCCACCGTTACTGTACATGAAACTGATCTATGAAACTGATCTGTCACACCGATCTGTGAAACTGATCTGTGAAACTGATCTGTCACACCGATCTGTCTCACCGATCTGTCTCACCGATCTGTCTCACCGATCTGTCTCACCGATCTGTCTCACCGATCTGTCTCACCGATCTGTGAAACTGATCTGTGAAACCGATCTGTCTCACCGACCTGTGAAACCGATCTGTCTCACCGATCTGTCTCACCGATCTGTCTCACCGATCTGTCTCACCGATCTGTCTCACCGATCTGTCTCACCGATCTGTCTCACCGATCTGTCTCACCGATCTGTCTCACCGATCTGTGAAACTGATCTGTCTCACCGATCTGTGAAACTGATCTGTCTCACTGATCTGTGAAACTGATCTGTCTCACCGATCTGTGAAACTGATCTGTCTCACCGATCTGTGAAACTGATCTGTCTCACCGATCTGTGAAACTGATCTGTCTCACCGATCTGTGAAACTGATCTGTCTCACCGATCTGTGAAACTGATCTGTCTCACTGATCTGTGAAACTGATCTGTCTCACCAATCTGCTACTGTTCATAAAACTGGAAACACTGTTCACAGAACTAGAAAATTGGAAAAGTGTTGGGGATAAGTCCCCTTGACCTCCCGGAACACCTCCAACACCAACATTTCACAAAGTAATGGACCAGAGAGGTCCGGGCCATTACATTAGATACCTCTCAAAACATTCTCGTCCTCGAGAATTAAAAACCAACCCAGAAGAAAAGAGGGGTCCGAACAACCACCCCATAAGATACCTCTCAGGGGAAAACCACCATGAGTTGTTCAAAAGCTGGAACAAAACTACGACATCCGAGAGTATGGAAACAAATAATCCATAACCAAACAATTCAAACATAACATCACATTAAAGGTACATAAATAAAACATGAAAGGTCCAACCACAGAGAAAACATCATTACATGAAAGGAGTTAAACATTAAACAACTCTGGGTACTGAGCACGTATCTGTGACTCACGCTCCCAGGTACTCTCCTCCATGCCACCGTGTCGCCACAAGACACGAACTAAAGGAATAGAACGCCCACGCAGCACCTTCTCCTTGTGGTCTTGGATCTCCACAGGTTGCTCCTCGAAGGTTGCATCATCATCAATATCGATCTCTCCCCAATCGATAACATGAGATTCATCATGAAGATAATGACGGAGCTGCGATACATGAAAAACATCATGTATCCGACTCATCCGAGGGGGAAGTGCTACTCGATATGCCACAGCTCCAACACGAGCTAACACCTCGAAAGGCCCAACAAAACGGGGAGAAAGCTTACTTCCGCGACCAAACCTTCGCTGCCCACGACGTGGAGTCACCTTCAGAAACACATGATCCCCAACATTAAACTCTAAGGGTCTTCTTCTTTGATCAGCATAAGATTTCTGACGATCTTGTGCTGTCTTCATCCTCTCACGAATCACTTGAACCATCTCCGTCGTATTCTGCACTAGTTCTGGTCCGAGAATTGCTGACTCTCCGACCCCAGTCCAGCACAACGGAGAACGGCATGGCCGGCCATACAAGGCTTCAAACGGCGCCATGCCGATGGTAGAGTGAAAACTATTATTGTAAGCAAACTCTACCAAAGCTAAGTGCTTCACCCATGAACCTCCAAAATCAAGAACACAAGAGCGCAACATGTCTTCAAGAGTTTGGATGGTTCGCTCTGTCTGACCATCCGTTTGAGGATGAAAAGCAGTGCTAAGGCATAGTTGAGAGCCAAAAGCATGCTGGAGACCTCTCCACACCCTCGAGGTAAAACGAGGGTCTCGATCAGAAATGATCGTCTTAGGAACTCCGTGAAGCCTCACCACCTCCTCCAGATACTGCCTCGACAAAACCTCCACTGAGCTCGACTCCTTGACTGCTATGAAGTGGGCCGATTTAGTTAAACGATCCACTACCACCCATATAGCATCATGTCCTCCCGGAGCTCGAGGTAAACCTGTAACAAAGTCCATTGAGATGTCCTCCCACTTCCACTGAGGAATCTCTTAGTGCTGGAGAAGACCACCAGGAACACGGTGTTCGGCCTTCACCTTCTGGCAGACTAAACATCGAGACACACATTCTGCAACTGAACGCTTCAGCCCAGGCCACCAAAACTGACTCCTCAAGGATCGATACATCTTCGTCACACCAGGATGTACAGCTAAGGGCGAGCTATGGAACTCTCGGAGAACCGTCTCGCTCATCGCCAAGGGAACAAAAAGCCTATCATGATACAACACTCGGTGTTGTTCATCCTCCGACCAACCATCAGGGGCCTCCCCACAAACAACTCTGTCTCTCAAAACTTCCACCTCTAGATCACCCAACTGAGACTCTTCCACCTTTTGCATCAGGGATGACTGCACCGTCATCTGGAAAAGACAACCTCTTCCTCCAACTTCTCCCATATCAAGATGCAAAGCTGCTAGCTCTTCCATCCCTCTCCAGGAATCACCAGATTCACGCACAACATCATTACGTGACTTTCGGCTCAGTGCATCAGCAACAAAATTTCCCTTCCCAGGTGTATACGATATTTCGAAGTCGTATTCCTGCAAGAACTCCATCCACCGACGCTGCCGCAAGTTCAAATCCCGCTGAGAGAAAACATACCTCAAACTCTTATGATCGGTGAAAACCACAAAGCGCTCGCCAATGAGGTAATGTCTCCACAACTTCAGCGCAAACACCACGGCTGCCAACTCAAGATCATGGGTGGCATAGTTGCGTTCATGGGGACGCAACTGCCGAGACCCATAAGAAACAACTGACCTCTGCTGCATGAGAACACAGCCTAGCCCCAGATGTGAAGCATCACAGAAAACATCAAACTGGACTCCCTCCGTTGGAAGACAAAGGACTGGAGCACTTACCAACTTCTCCTTTAGATACTCGAAAGCTGTCTGACACTGATCAGTCCATATGAACGCTTGATCCTTCCTGGTCAAAGCTGTCAGAGGAGTCACAACTCGGGAGAAATTAGCCACAAACCTCCTATAATAGCCTGCGAGACCAAGGAAACTTCGCACCTCTGACACGGTCTTGGGGGCTGGCCAAGACACCACTGCTTCTATCTTCGAAGGATCCACGGCTACTCCCTATTGGGACACAACATGTCCCAAGAAACGAACTTCTCGAGCCCAGAACTCACACTTGGACAACTTCCCAAACAACCGATGTTGGCGAAGAACTCCCAAAACAGCTCGTAGATGTTCTGCATGCTCTTCTTCAGATGTGGAGTACACAAGGATGTCGTCAATGAAAACCACAACAAACTTGTCCAAGAATTCACGGAACACAGCATTCATCAACCCCATGAAAACAGCTAGAGCATTTGTTACGCCGAATGGCATTACAACAAACTCATAATGCCCATGACGACAGCGGAAAGCAGTCTTCGGGATATCCTCATCCTTTACACGCATCTGATGATATCCTGACCGCAAGTCGATCTTTGAAAACCAACTTGCACCCTTCAGTTGATCGAATAGGTCATCAATCCGCGGGAGAGGATAACGGTTCTTTATTGTCACTTTGTTTAAGCGACGATAATCGACGCACAACCGCAAACTGCCATCAGCCTTTTTCACGAACAAGACTGGTGCACCCCACGGTGACACACTTGGCCAAACAAAACCACACTGCAATAGACCATCGAGCTGAATACATATCTCTCGTAACTCAGAAGGGGCCATCCTATATGGAGACATAGAGATGGGAGACGCTCCTGGCTGTAGCTCGATCCCAAACTCGATCTTCCGTCGAGGGGGTAAGGATACAACCTCTTCTGGAAAGACATCAGGGTACTCTTCTACGACCCTAGGAAACGCCAGCTGTTGAACCTCTGAAGAACTCAGCATCATCCCAGCCATCATGGATGATAAGGATGAAACTCGTCTATGACTCATCCGAGGATCTCTCTCACCAACAAACACTACTTCCTCTCCATCTTCATCAAAGAAAACGACCTTATTCCTGTAGCAATCCACAATAGCCTGCACCGAATACAACCAATCCATGCCGAGGATGACATCATATGGTTGTATTCGTAAACATAGGAAATCTCCCCAAGAGCGGTGCTGCCCCAACACTAGCTCACAGTCTCTACATACTTCAAACAAGCTAGCTCGACCTCCAACTGGCGTAGTCAACGCCAAGGGCACTGGAAGCCTCTCTACCTCAAGTCCCAAAGCGTGGACAAGGGTAGGGGATATAAAGGAGTGTGTCGCTCCTGAATCAAACAAGGCATACACCAAGGTAGAAAACAAGCAAAGGGTACCTCGGACGACGTCTGGCTCGCCTGGAGCTGGCAACGCTAGAGCATGAAGCTGACCACGACCACCTCCACGGCCTCTCTGACCCTGATGACGACCACCACCACGGCCGCGCTCTGCTCTCTGAGGACGGGGAGCGTCATGGGGCTGTCCTCTGCCTGCTCCATCTACCCTCTGGTGATCTAAAGCTGCTGCAACCTGCTGCTGCTGCCTCGGCTGGAACTGCCTCAACGGAGGAACCTGGAGTGGAGCGCCTGGTGCACGATGACTGCTCTGAAAAGTTGGGCACTCCCGCTGCTGATGACCACGTCCACCACAAGAAAAACAAGCGCATGATCCCTTGGCATAGGTCTGAGTGTTGCTACCTCCGGAGAAACGAGATGGGAAGGGCTGGGACCTCCCCCCAGGTGAACGGAAACTCTTCTGCCCTGAAAACCGGGAACCCCGGACCACAGCTCTGCTTCTTGAGGAATCATGACGATTCCCCTCTCGTGACGATCCGGTCCTAGCCAAAGTCCTCTCAACAACCTCTGCCCTCGCCAGCACCTCAAGATATGTCTTCAGCATAAATGGGGTGACCTGGCGCTGGATCTCTGGACGCAAAGCCTCCTCAAAATGCCTCGCCTTGGCCTCATCATCTGGTAACAGGTCTGAAGCATATCGTAGAAGGTTCCTGAAACGGATTCCAAACTCCCGAACACTGGAGCTCCCCTGTCGAAGGGTAAGAAGCTCCTGGCGACTGGATGCCTTCGCAGTCGATGAAAGAAACTCGACTCTAAACCTGTCTCGAAACTCCTCCCATGAGATCGCTGACTCCTCACGATCCCCGAGGAACAAGAACCACCACTGTCTCGCTGCTCCACGCAACATCGTCACAACCAAGGACACCCAGTGTTCCTTCCGAGCACGAATCGAACTGAAGCCTATCTCGACCTCCTCCAACCAGTCTTCTGTGACTGCATCTGAAACGGAGCCCTCGTACTTCTGTAGACTCTGGCGCTGAAACTCTCGGAGTGTCTTCCTCCAAGTGTCATCGTCATCAACCTCTACCCGGCGGCGATCTGCTGGAACAGCCTGCTGGGCACCTTCTGCGCAAACCTGACGAGGACGTCGACCTAGAGCCATACCTGTAAAATAACAATCGTTAGAGCTCCTAAGCCTGGAATATGGAAGACTCAACATTAATTAATTATTTATTTTGTTTTATTAATTTTAGGTTACCTATCCCAAGGTCTACCCATTCAAACACAGGCGCAAGGAATAATGATGCATGATCCTTTCCTAGGTCTCTACCCTGCAACCAGTATCACTTTGTTTAGTAGCCATCGTAAACTTAAAGGTCCGTGCAACAGATCATAGGGGGCCCTGAACGCCTATGTCTCTCTCCGGTCTCCAGTGTTTACCCCACTTGCTAAACATGAATGACACCGTTGCCCTACCATCCCATGCATCCTCACCTGTGCCTAACTCCAAACTCCATCCTATCCCTCGACCAGAGCTCTGATACCACTCTGTCACGACCCCCTCCCCACAAAGTGTACCCCTCCTGGGCCGGCAATGTGAAAAGGGAGATAATGACCCCCGAGTCCCGCCTCCAGTAGGCCCCGGGTTGGCGACTAGCACCGAGGGTATAATACACACACAAATGGGAGGCATTACCCTCTAAGAGAACACATGCAGAAGAGAGAGATAGAATAGACTCCAACCAACTCCAACTCATAACTGAAATATAAAAGGAAACCAAGTACATATATGAAATGTCATGCAAAAGTACTACAACTGAAAGGGAAAACTAAAAGTACCCAAAAGAAAGTAAAACGACAGCGACCACAAGCCCGAACAGCTCCTCCTCCAACCGCAAGCTAGTAGCAACCAGCTTGATCTCCAACCTGCTCCAAGTGACCTGAAAAACAGTTTAATTGTACATAGGGTGAGTATAACAGTATACTCAGTAGGATCCTCCCCAAGACTCTCGTGCAAAAGTAAAGAAAGCATGCTAAAGCCCAGTGAACAACAAGTGAAACTAACTCGTCACCTAAACAGGTATACTATGTTCCCAACCTCACCAAGGCTACTCTCACCAAGTAACGCATACAAGAATATTGAATGTAGTAAAGAATATCCAGGGTACCCCGCTACCACTTCCCCACTGGTTTTCCGCTTTGCCCCAATGACATACGTCCTGTGCATCTCTCTCCAAAGGCTTGCCCGTATCAACATGGGTCAAGCTCCACAATCTGCACCTCGTGCACCACAAAGGCTTGCCCACAGACACCTGGGCTAAGCTCCACACAATCCTCACAACCAAAAGTAACCAGGTAGTTTCCGGGAGCCACCACAGCTCGCATAACGTGTATCATACGTCGGGTATTATGCCTCAAGGCATTACAGCCCATACACCGAGTAAGGATCCTCAAGCCATCACAGCCTATACACGTTACACCTATAGTAGTCCATAGGATACTATATCCAGAATATATATGTGTGAAATAACCACAAGCCATTACAGCCCTCTACACACATATATGGGTAAAACTAACCACTGTGCCTACCAGCACCAAGATCTACCAAGAGAAGAGAGCGGGGCCAAAGGGGGTAGTCAGCCATTCAACCTCCCATCAGAATGTTGGGGAAAACACCCCCCCCCCCCAGGGCTCAGAATCCCCGGGGTGTCAGTTGCCCTTACCGACAGGGTGGAGTAGCGTATAGAAACACAAAAAGTACAGAATATATAAGTAACTCACATCCACACTATGGGCATTACCTAGTCTTAGATACAACTGCAGTTAACGTCTCTCAGACTCCAGGCTGCTACTTCTAAGACTAGGTATCCTATACGCACACAACCAATTGAAGAGCTTTATTAGATTACTCCATTCTCATTTAACAATTTCACTGTACGTTAATTAATTCTTTAATAATTAATTAAGAATGAAAAATTCCACATTAAACTGAGTTGGCATCACTTTCAAAAACAACTGCTCCTTTTTAAGATTCACATCACCTTTAAATTCCAGCATCTCCATCCCCGTGGATTTTCACCATTTAATCAAACATTCATTACAGAAATACTTTTCCACATTCCCAGGCATTCTAGAAAAACATCCTATGCTTCTAAACACAAAGGAGGCTCAACACGGTGAGTAGATATACTACCCGTCGAGTCCTTGCCGCCTATAGAAAGAGCATAGACCCATCCTCCATCGAGAGGCTAAACACGGAAAGCACGTGGCATACCCCGCGTGTCTTCGCCTCCTTCGGAAAGAGGGTAAGCAAGACCAGCTGCCTTGAGCAGTGGGGAAAAGTAAAGCAGATAAGCAACCAGACCAAACCACCAACATCAAACCATCACATTCATCTCATACCATCACCCTTGGTATCCTCCCCGACACCCATATGCATAAACCGATGCATCTCGCCACACTAGGCGTCATCCGCTGCCACAACCACAAGTCTCCAAGCCTCCACATATCACAACAGCCATCCAGGCTCACATCACATCACAAGCAGCAGGAAAACAAACATCACAAAGCGGGCTCTCGGGCCATTAACAAACAAGAGGGTAACTCAGAACCCTTTTTGAAATTCCCACATAATCTGTTCTCTAATCGGTATTGAATTAACAGATTTGTTATTCGTAGGCTCCAATCATGGATACCTAATCAGTAAGCTATCACAATTAAATAACCAAGCTTACTTCCCTAATTTTATTATCCTCAAATTAGAACAACTACAACAACGACAAAAAAACCAGATTAATTTATAGGCCTCTTTATCTTTATCCAATTAATCAACAATCAATTCCGGCTTTACGTTCATTATAAATTTCAATCATGAACGAACAACAAATCAAAGAAAACATAGATATCACTATATCTAGGAAAACATGAGGCAAACTGTTATCACGGTATAAAGCAACAGCATGCGATCAACCAATTCTTTTAATCCGGTTCAAGTATTTAATTAGGTCAATTTCATTGTGATCCAAAGGAATAAATCATGCTAATTCTACGATTGCACATATATAATTAGAGAAGCCATGAATCCCCTACCTCGAACAGTTCCTCGGGTTCTTTATCCACACAACAGGTCACGATCCTCACCTCGCGACAACTGCATCCACCGGAGGATGCTTATATCGAAGATTGATCGACACGGCTCGGTTGCATCAAAAACAGAGCAGAACCTATCCTAGGAGTAAAGATTGATTTTGAAACTCCTACAGAAAGGATTGAAAGGTTCTAGCGCCTCTTAGTCGAGAACAAAGGGAAAGAACAAGGAAGAATGATATCTCGTCCCTTTTTAAGATTTAATGGGGCGACGGTTTAAGATCCGGTTAATTCTCCATTAAAAACGGATCGCATTAACCCACGCGGTTTGACCAAGTAAAACATTCCAAGCCTTAGGAATAATTAATATTAGGATTTATGGCATTTGAAACGGCCTTAAGAGCCCTTAAAATAAGGCTTTAAATGTATTTTACGTCAAAGGAAACGTCAAAAGGGGAAAAACTGTAGGAGTCTGGAAACACTGTTCACCCACCGTTACTGTACATGAAACTGATCTGTGAAACTGATCTGTCACACCGATCTGTGAAACTGATCTGTGAAATTGATCTGTCAGACCGATCTGTCTCACCGATCTGTCTCACCGATCTGTCTCACCGATCTGTCTCACCGATCTGTCTCACCGATCTGTCTCACCGATCTGTCTCACCGATCTGTCTCACCGATCTGTCTCACCGATCTGTCTCACCGATCTGTCTCACCGATCTGTCTCACCGATCTGTCTCACCGATCTGTGAAACTGATCTGTCTCACCGATCTGTGAAACTAATCTGTCTCACCGATCTGTGAAACTGATCTGTCTCACCGATCTGTGAAACTGATCTGTCTCACCGATCTGTGAAACTGATCTGTCTCACCGATCTGTGAAACTGATCTGTCTCACCGATCTGTGAAACTGATCTGTCTCACCGATCTGTGAAACTGATCTGTCTCACCAATCTGCTACTGTTCATAAAACTGGAAACACTGTTCACAGAACTAGAAAATTGGAAAAGTGTTGGGGATAAGTCCCCTTGACCTCCCGGAACACCTCCAACACCAACATTTCACAAAGTAATGGACCAGAGAGGTCCGGGCCATTACATTTCACATCAATATGATGTCGTTTTATATGGTTTTGACTGTTCTACACAATTTTTAGTGTTTTAAAGCACTAAAAACTCATTTACATCCATAATGGAAAAAATGTAATTAAAAATGATGTGATATCAGTTACCATATTTAAAAATTAAATCTATGGTCATTAGAGCCTAATTTAAGGACAATATGATGTTTTTTATCAGTTTTTACCATTCCATGTATGTTTTAGTGTTTTGAAACACAAAAAATGTGTTTACAGCAATAACAGGAAAACTGTCAGTAATAATAATGTGTCGTTAGTTCATAAATTTCAAAAATAAATATATAGTGGTTTCCCTTGATTTTAGGAAAATTTGAAATCCTTTTTCTGGTTTTGACATTTTCAAGCAAGTTTTAGTGTTTTAAGACAATAAAAATGTGTTTATGGCCATAATTAGCAAACCCTCATTCGGAATGATGTGAATCCAATTATTATATTTAAAAATTTGAGAAACTATATTTTTCCTTTATTTTAGGAGAATCCAATTTCCCTTTCCTAGTTTTAACCCTTCCATTCACATTTTATTTTATTGAAACACTAAAAAGTTATTTATTTCCATAATGGGAAAATTGTCATTCGTAATTATGTGCGATCAGTTATTACATTTCAAAATTAAATCTGTGAAGGTTCTCCCATTATTTCAGGTAAATCCAACATCGTCTTTGTAGAGACCTTGTTTACTAATTGTATGAATTTCGAATATTTCTATATATAATTCCAGATCTAGGTGTTGAGATGGTGTGTGATTCTAAGGTCTCGTGTGCTTGTAATAAATTTTATAAAAATATTAAGTATTTTATACTATTCACATATATGAAATGGGAAATATATTAAATGGTATCCTAGATTATAAATCTAAGGATCTATTGATTTTTCATGGTTCCATTTACACTAGGAGGGGTATAACCTTTCTAGCCATAACCCTTCTTTAGAAAAATCCCAAGAGGGAAAAACCATAAATAAAATAATTATATAAAAATATTATTTAAAATACTACTTCAAATATCTTCTGAATGAGGTCTCAAATTGTAAATATGAGACCAACCTTGAGTTTATAGTGTGGTGTTTACCCCAGGGGTGACCTCAGTTTTGGGGCACAGGGGGTTTGGTTTTAGAGACCACTTACAGTTTCCTAAAAATATGAGATTAGAGAAATGATTTGGGGTTATCTCGTTTCTATCTTGGCAGGTGGAGCTATAGCCGATCTCTATTTGATGTTCAAACATTATCAGATCACGATGAAAACACAGGATCTAGTAGATCAGAGTGTAGCATACACAACTGTGGATCCAGATTTGAGGTAGTATTTCTCTCCCGAATTACGCACCTCCCCAATTGTAGAATTTTTTTTATTTTTATATTTCTGTCGAATTTATTGATTTATAATCCTTTATTGATGGTTGAACTGACCACAAACTTCATCTGACTAGATTTATGATTTCATGTTCTTCACATTCTTCATGTTCTTCATCCACCAAATGTTTGAATCATCAAGTCATTGATTGATCATGGATCAAAGAATATGTTTGTGAATTTCTCGACCCGAGGAGTTCTGATCTAAGCCTGGACTCGAGGTTTGGGTACCAGAGTAGCCTCAGTAGTGAACAAAAGCTATGGAATATTTTCCTGACATAAAAAAATTATAGATTATTTGTGAAAAGGCTAGAGATATGTATATCAGGTCCCAAGGATCCCAGATATCGTCTCAGTTTTTTTTTCAATTACTGGACTGACCATTGTGGTCGATGGAAGAAGGCGGCATGTGGTTCCGGCCAGGGGTGGGCAGTAGGGGCTTCGGTGAGTAGCAGAAACTATAGGAGGTGTTGTGGAGGGAAATTCAGTGCAAGAGTGTAGTGGCTCAGCTAAGTGGGCCTATAGTTCCGCGTGGTGGGGATTTGGTTCAGCACATCTAGGTGCGGTGGCATGGCAGAATCGTTGTGGTGGGCCTTCCATATAGGAAGGATCGTCCAGTTCAGGCCGGTCTGGGTAGTCTTGATTATGGTTTTTTAATAAAATGCCCATAATTCGCAATCCGAGCGTCCAAATTGTGAGCCGTCTATAGTGACATGACCCTTGTGTCTAGGTGGATCTGTTAGGGCTAGTTTTATAATTTAAATCATTGTTGTCATGGCTTAGGGACACCAAACGTTGAAATAATAATAATAATAATTTATTATTATTCAACATTGTCCTTACATAAATTCTGCACAGAGCATACAATTGATGTGTTTTCAATGGAGTTGTTACCCTGATATTAATGTAAAATTTTCAAGACCGATTTCTGGGGCTTAAACTGAAATAGTGGTGCGGGTTGCAGAAGGTTGATACACACGATTTGCAGTGATCTTCATCTTTTACACTAGATATCTATTTTAGGGGATGAAGTAGACAATTCCATGTTTTTTCTGAGGGGGTTGTAATGGCACTATTTTCTTGTCTAAATTTGATGTTGAAGAGTGGCCACCATATTATGCCTTTCAAGCATAATGAAGCATCTTAAAAAATCTACATCAAAAGTATTTTTGGGGAATGTGAATAGTCTACCTTGTGTGTTTTTCTATGAGTATTGCAATTTTATGATTCATTTGGATGTGAAGATCTTTTTCATGATCAGTAGTGATCGAGCCCCATTCGGGTGTTTGTGAAGAAAACACTATTTTCACTAGTTTTCCATTTTGGATGAATGAATAGCTAATCCTATGTATTTTTTACAGGGGATCACAATGGTGTGATCTATGTGATCTATTTCAAGATCGAGGCACATACCCCATGAAGCAATGTCATGCACGATAATGAGAGATTCAACTTCATCATTAGGATCCCAGTTTAGGTGAATCAATAGTCAATCATGGGTTCTTTTCCACAAAGATCATAATGGTGCAACCTATTGGTTTATCTAGGGCCATTTTAAGGGGTAAATTGGTGAAATTATGTTTTCCCTTCTAGATTACTGATGAGCATCATGCGCTCATGATCCTTTTGGTAAGAGGTTCCATGTACACTAGGAGTACACTGGCATGCCTAGGGGTACTTGTTCACGATTTAGTACCCAAGTATGTCTTGGTACATTCCAGGTGATAGGGCAGGGCCACATGTCACGTGGACCCCACACACACTGTTTACCACTTTACAAATCTTCTACTTCATGTATCACCTTATTTAAATAAAAAAATTTGCATGTGAGTAGCCTATCCTAAGTGTTTCTCCCCGTAGAACGTGATGGTTCCCTCCATATAGGATTTCAAGATACGATTTGAGATGCCACGGGTGTGACATATGAATAAGGTGACACCCAATTTCTGCAGAAATGTACTTCTATGAGGTGTAGTTCCCCAACAACAATAGAGTGGAACCCTCCAGTTGGGCTGGGCATGGGTCCTTTATGAAGACTATTAGAGTAGAACCCTCTAGCCGATTTGGCCATGGGTCCTCAACGACACAAGTGTGGAACCCTCCACTAGGGCTGGGCATGGGTCCTTTACGATGACTACTATAGTGGAACCCTCTAGCTGGGCTAGGTATGGGTCCTCTATGATGACTACTAGAGTGGAACCCTCTTACTAGGATGGCATTGTGTCCTTAACATAAAACAACCTATATACTATAGATCGGTGATAACACTGGAGTGGAACCCTCTAGATGGTCTGGGTATGGGTTCTCAACCCCCTTTTTCGAGTGGAACCCTCTAACCAAGCTGGGCATGGGACCTTGATGACACCAGAGTGGAACCCACAAGCTGGGATAGGCATGGGTACTTGATTTTATGACATGATCTCTTGAATTTTTGGATTAGTAAAGAGACTCTTTTTGTAGCCTTGGACTCACAAGTAAGAGGGGCACTCTCCCCATTGAGATGTGTCCTTATGACGTGACCTAAAACCATGTGGGCGAGTCAGTGCCACCCAAAGTGAATAGTATCAAGGTGTGGTGATTTGACCCCCTTAGACTCATAGTATAGGGTAGATGTGTTGGTTAATGTGATTCATTGGGGGTTACTTCTAGAACTATTGGGGACTCTTCTAGTATGGGCCTTGAGATGGATATCCCCTTACTCCTTTGTTGGGTTTCTTTGATTGGGCATATTTTGTATCCTATTAAAGTATTAAATCCTTGGGTTTTGTTACTCTCCTTCCAGGAGATTCAAAGACATGTGGGGTATTTCACGTTCTTTCTGTGTATATATTCTTGTGGTTAGATAAGTATTCTCTCCTATTATAATTAGCGAATACTCGATGATAAGTCCATCTTCTCAATGTTTTTAGCTTCTTCTATTTGGATGAGTCTACCCTATCTCTATTTTTGGGTTGGTATGTAATCTTTCCATTATATTTTTTTGTACCATATTTTATCTATTTCTTTCATCTACAATGTATCTCTTACATCTCACCCTTCACCTTTTCAGGGCATCATACTATGTATTTTTATACTCACACCTGCATGGGCTTTCCCCACATGTTCATTCCATATACAGATGATGGAGAGGTTGATCATGAATTCTAAGGAATTAGGTATATGGGTTATCATACCATGTATGGTGGTCATAGATTGGGATCTTGGATCATGGATCTCTCAATAGTTTAGATTTGCAGTTTTTGAAATGTTGTGGAACTTTTCTAGTTGGGCATATATTTTTACCCTTTTTCTGTTTTAGTTTTCTTTATAGAACCAATACATGTACTATTTAGAGGTTTATTCATACTTGTGGTTTGTATATATATATGTGTGTGTGTGTTTTTTCTTTTACATTCATTTTCGTATTTACTTTTTCATTGAGTTGGTTGTGTGTGTGTGTACAGGTACTTAAGAAAAAGCCTACCTAAGTGTTTTGTGCCTTTGGTGCTTGTTTCCACCCCCTGACATATGGAGGTGGTCTTGGGGTACTTGTAGCTCTAGAATTTTCTTAAGTTGGGTCATGATAGTTTTCCTTTTTTTGTCAATTATTTTCATATTTTAGTGTTTTAAACACTAAAAATGCACTTACATCTATAACGAGTATACCATCATTTAGAATGATGTGTCGTTTGTTCCTACATTTCACAATTAAATATACAGTTTTTTTGAACTGATTTTAGGACAATCCAACATTTTTTCTTGTTTTGACCATTACACACACATTTTAATGTATTAAAACAATAAAAATGCATTTATTCCCAAAATGGTAAAACTATCATTTGGAATGATGTTTCATTTGTTTCTACATTTCAAAATTAAATATAACGTTTTCCCATATTTTTAGGAAAATATGATGTAGTTTTTTATATTTCTTTTTACCATTCCTTTCATGTTTTCGTGTTTTAAAACACTAAAAAAGTGTTTATGGCCTTAACGGGCAAACTGTCGTTTGGAATGATGTGTTGTCGGTTACAACATTTCAAAATTAAATACATGATTAGTTTCAAATTATTTCATGATAATCCAACATCATTTTCCTAATTTTGACCATTCCATACACATTTTAGTGTTTTAAAACACTAAAAACATATTTATGACTATAATGGGAAAGCAGTCATTTAGAATGACATGCTGTCAGTTCCAACATTTCATAATTAAATCAATGGAGTATTTCCTTTACTTAAGGTAAATCCAACATTGTTTCCTAGTTTTGACCCCCTAAAACGTGTTGTTAATGGCTTGTAAACCCTTTATAAGGATTTACTGAGTAATTTTGATCACAACACATGTTAGATGGGAGTGTTTTCTATGCATACATGTCAAGAAAAACTAAGCAGTGGTTGTTCCTTGATTCCAATAAAATATAATGTATTTTTCATGGTTTTTAACATTTGACACATGTTTTAGTGTTTTAAAACAATAATATTGCATTTACGGCCATAATGGAAAACCATCATTCAGAATGATGTGGAATAGGTTCCTACATTTCACAATTAAATCTATCATTATTTTCCCTGGAATTCAGTACAATCTAACATTTTTTTTACCATTCCATCCACGTTTTTATCTTTTAAAATCCTAAAAACATTTTAATAGCAGTAATAGGAAAACCATCATTCAGAATGAAATTTCATTAGATCCTACAGTTCACAAAAAAAATCTAAGGTCATTTCCCCTAATTTCAGGGCAATAAAACATTATTTTTCTAGTTTTTACTCCCAAAAAATGTTTTTTAAAAGGATTTTGTAACATTCATAAGTGTTTAACGAGTCAAAATTTAGAAAAAAATATTTGGTTGTTTTCAAACATACAGATAATGATCTATATTGTTTTGACATGTAGAAATCAACCACACATAAATCCAACATATGATGTGGTCAGTATAACTAGAAATACAAGTTTTTAATATAAAATTGGCATTTTAGTTTTTTTATGTGTGCCATATGTGTTATTTTAAAATTACATGGGAATGAAATGGATTTAGGGACATCAAAATGAAAAAAATCTAGAAATATAAAACATAAAAATTTATAGGTATAATATAATAGGAGATGGAAGGCGGGACAGAGAACTCTAATCGAGGCGATGGAGGTGTCTAGGGTTTTCTTTTGGAATGGCATACCCTCTCGATTTGGATCTCAAGATGATATTTGGTGGGGTTACTCCTACTTCTAGTCAATCTGTGTCATCAATGCATGATTATTGTGGGTGAATAGAAAAAGAGGATGGCACTAATAGGAGGAATTTCGCATTATTGAAGGCTTTTTGTTCTGAAAGAATGATCCAAAAAGGTAAGATTTCACATGTCAAATTAAATGAGGATGTTATTGCAGATAGCATTAATATTTTCCACCATTTGATTATTGCCTATATGATTCTACCAGTTGGGGCTAAGCAGTTAAGGGTGAAAGAAATTTCAGAAAGGCTCTCTATGGTCTGGGGATTCTCGGACTACCGATGTATTCATATGGGGAAAGGATTCTTTCATTTTCTATTCCCAAATGAGGATCTAAAACATAAGGAATGGGTATTTGGCTACATCTCTCTAAAACCGAGAAAGGTTTCCATTCAAGAATGGAATGTCCAATTTAACCCATTCTCTATCAAGAACACTAGGGTTTGGGTATGGATCAAAATTATTGGATTAAACTGGATATTTTGGCACCCTCATATAATGTTTGATATTGAATTGGGTGTGGGTGTTCCCATTAAAATGGACAGAGCCATAGAAATGGACAAGTATGGCTACTTTTCTTGTATTCTAGTTAAAATTGATCTAAATTATGACTTGGTTGAACAAGTTGTTCTTTCTACATCTGAGGATGATATTAATCTGAAGATTAAGTATGAAAAATTACCTCAATTTTGTGTGGAATGTCAAACCATTGGACATCTAAACCATAATTTTCTGAGAAATGATATATGCTCTTATTTCTCTCTTAAGGTCCACAACTAGAAGGTATGTGAGAAGATCTATAGAAGATAGTGCATAGATGGAGAAGCTCTCCCAGCAACTAGAAATTTAGGTGATGACATTAAAGGTAATGAGTCTGGCCCAATATAGGTGCATGTTGTCCAATCTCAGCAGGAGGATTGGTGCCTCACTGAGGAGTCACAGCAAGCAGTGGATGAGGAAAATCATCCAGCAGATGGTACTAATATAACAACACAGATGTAGGTTGTAAATTAGTATGAGTTCTGCTTCCATTCCATGTAGTTGCAGAGACCTATTGACAAATAAGATGGGCCTACAACTCCTCTCCATGGACCTTCTGCATATGCAGAGTACAAATTAGATGCAGTTTTAGTGGACTCCACTCAGGATAATGATGCTGAAACCCAGGTAAGGGTTGATGCCTTGACCCTTAACCCTGACATGGATGGTTGAAACTCTTTGAACGTAGGCTCTCAGATTATTGAGTAACTCAATAAGTAGTGGAGCACAGTGAATATTGGGATCAAATGGTCTGACATGGAGAATGATGTTTTTCCAAAGAAATGTTCATATCAGTATGTCGTTAAAGGTAAATCAGTTGCCAATGAAGGCTTTTCGCCCTCAATGACGAAGTCCAGGACATGGAAGGACTACTCACATCTGAAGCCCAACATGGTGACTAAATCTATTTTCAGTGGGATAAAGGCTCAAGGTAATTATTTCAGTCCCTAGGAAGATGAGTCTGATTGGGATTATGATGATTATAATTCTCTTGAATTTTATTATTGATATCTTTGATATTTTATGTTTTAGAATGAGGGAATTTCGTCTTGTCTGACCCTATTCCCTTGTTGTTAGACCTTTTTAATTTTATTTGAATAAAGAGTTTGCCTCACCTTTTTCAAAAAAATAAGTATAATATAAAATTTACTCATGTCTTTTAAATTAGTTATCAAGGAATGTTAAATTAATATTACCTTTTCGTTAGTATCAAAGACATCATTTTTTCAAGATATAGTAATATTCCTCCAATATTTATAATTAACAGGAAATCTCATTATCTTGCAAGCAGTATCGGGTACAGTGGAATCACTGTGATCCATAAAAGATGATAGTAGTGGTGTCATGATCTGAGATGATAATCAGCTAGAACCATGAAATATTTTTGGCCTCGACATTACTTTATTTCTAATGGTTAATAAATATATAAAATTTTAAAAAATAATAGATTTTTTGAAATAAAAATAAAAACTATAACAATGAATATATCTACGAAACACTTATCAATAAGAATTTGTAATATAATTTCTTTACCAATTTATACATTTAATTATGTTCATCTTTATTATATTTATTGTTATAAAACTCCTTTACAATGAGACTTTCATTTTCACCCTCTATTGAATATTCTACTATTATGATATTGTTAAGAAAAAACTTTTCATTGTTTTGTGGTTAATGATGATCACTATCACAAAGCACAAATTTATCCTCCCCTCCCATATCATATAATTATCATTTCACTAACTATGTAACAACACTCCAACATTGATGTACTTTATCATCCACATCATAAACCATCTTCACATGTGATGCTAATATAAATGGATCATGCAATTCATGCTCACCAATATCCATCAAGCAATAAAAATTAATAGAAGTAAAATGTAATGAATCTTTCATTATTCCCCTATCAATGTTGACTAAATTGCATTTGAGTAAGTCAACTGAAAATTGTCCATGACAGTTTAATTCAATTATATCAATCATCTTACCATACTATTCAACCTTTATAAATGTAACTACACCACTATTTTGAGTTTCTAGGTCTTCTTCATGAAAAATTGTACAAAACCAGAAGTCATGAATTTTGTAAACATCATATATCGTAGCCTTCCTTAGTGGACCTCGAGCCAAAAAACTTCAAATCATTTGATATTTCACCTTGATTGTAAAAATACATTATCTAGACAAAAAGATATAATATGATTCTTTTAATATGGAAAAAAATAACAACACTTAAAAAATATGAATATGAGTATATACTTATATGTTGGGAAAACCATTCAAAAAGATCCTAATTAACATATTTTTTTAATTCAATATCATTTCAAGCTCAACCCATTTGTCATTTATTTATTCTCAGTAAAAAATCTTTAATTAATGGATCTACAATAACACTATTGAGTAGAACACACCTATGTTATTGTAGAAACTCTAATCTAGTTAGTTTAAAATTTGACCCCTTTCCAAATTTTCATTTGGTAGTTGGAAATACTGATGACTAATTTTCAGAACTAGAATTAATTGATATGAAATCAACAAGTATAGCATGATTTATTCTAGTATCAATCCCATCCAAATACCCATAACATAAGTTCAATCACTCTTCGGCTATGTAACCATCAATAATATATCGTTCTTGTAGATCTTTATTCCTCCCATATTATTTAAAATGACCTAATTACCTGATTAAAACAATAATAAATGTATTAAAAAAATTACTCAATGATTTGATAAAATTGAATTCACTAATGGAAATAAAAAATATCAATGTTCTTATCAATTGGATACATCCATCGATAGTGTACCGGTCTACTATGTTTAGTTTCTTAAACAAATGAACATTCATATGAATCATGAATATGAATAATTAAGGGGGAAATAACATCTACATATGACATATTATCAAAAATATTCTTTCTTGAAGTTTTTCAAGCTCAATTGGATTTAGAGTTTTTCCACAAATATCTCTGAAAAGGTAAAAAAACTCAACTATATCCAATGTTAATTTTTTAGGTAACGTATTATGAAAGTCCAATGGCAATAAATGCTCCATAAAAATATGTGATCCATGAATTTTAAATCCTTGTAAAATTTTTGTTTTAAGTCAATGCTCCTTGATATGTTACTTAAATATCCATCTGGCACTTTTATATTCTTTATATTTTGAAGGAATATGATTTTATCATGATTTTTCACTGTGAAGATCATCAAAGTGTAATTTTCATTCTCATGTTTTCACAAACCATGTTTTATATTCATTGACTCTAAATAATTTCATGAATTAAAGTGATCCTTCGATTTACCCTTCTTATTATACACTGTAAAAATTTCAATGTCACATGAATTATTCTCAATATGCATTACGTCATGATTATGATGTAGAAAATTAAATTACCAATAAAAAGGTTTGAAAAATACACTCTTTTTCTTCCATTTTTGTGTTCCATATTCTTCGGATGTTGTACCTCATACCCTTTTCCCCCCTTCTTTAAACTGTTGACATTTTCCAAGTTATTTAACAACATTTATTAATTTTCTAAAGATTTATGATCCAGAGAAAACCTTTAGAAACTTACACATTTGAATAGATTCATTGAATTGTGTATTAGTAAACCTGAATTTATATAATGCACCATGAAATTGACGATAATACATAAATAACCATTTTATGCATTGAGGTAATCATTGGGGTTCAAAATCAAAATTAATAACTTGACAAGACAAACCAGTAAGAGTGTTCCAAAAAAATAAATTTCCTAGTCTATAAAATTCACTAATTTTTCACTATAAAGTAGTATTCATTTGGAATAGTTGTCATATTAAAGCACCATATGTTTTTACTCCATAATCCCATAATTCTCACAATTCTTTTATTATATGTTAAAGGTTTACACCAATTTAATTTATAGGTATTTTCTTTCCATAAATAATCATAAAAATAATGAAATATGAATTCTTCGTACACATCCATGGAGGTAGATTATAGGGGATCAAAACAACTGGCCAAATGCTATAATTAGTACATAAATTACCAAAAAGGGTAAAACCATCATAAGCTAATTCAAAACATTAATTCCTAAGATATGATGAAAAATATGAATATAGAGAATAAAATATCTTCCATGACACTAAATATTTTTGATGTATCATCATGACACAATTACTATCTTGAGCACGCCACTTCAAGTCATCTGCAGTCTTAGATGACATGAATAATATTTGTAATTGTGGATTCTAAGGAAATTAATACAATACCTTTACATGAGTTTTATTCTTCTATTTCTTCCTAGAATTTCATTTATTTATACTATCACTATTGTCCATTTACTTCCATTTACATGCTTGAAATATTGTTCATTCTTCTTTATCAGAATATTCCCCCCAGTAAAGTATACAATCATTAGGGCATGCATGTATATTTGTACTATAAAGTCCAAGTTTTTTGATTACTTTCGTCATCTCAAATAATAATGTAGGGATCCTAGATTCATTATATGCATCATAAAGAGACAATAAAATCATGGGCATTTCATTTTCAGTAATTTCATAGAGACACTTGATATGATACAACATTAGAAGAAAATACAACATTAAATACTTGTCACACCCTTCTTACAGTTCTTGTTGTATTTCTTCAACTAATTCATAAAAATAATTTATTTATCACTGATTTTTTTGGGAAAGATTATCCTTATAAGGATCAACTTGTGGTTCTACTAATATATTTAAATATTGGACATTGTATTTTAAAACAATACATAATTTCACAAATTTTGAACTGAGTTCTCATTTTTTGGGTCAGATTGTATTTCATTGATAGTATTTTCATTGTTTTGAATTTCCAAAACACTTAATTCACCATTCCAAATCCAACATACATATCAAGATGGAAACTACTTCAATATCAATTTCTCAATACTTCATTTCAATTAATCCATCACTTTAATTTATAATCAGGATAGAAACATTTTCTTATTCCATCCACTTCTCGATTTTCAATTACATAATCTAAAATTTCTTCCAAATTCTTGGTATATCATTGTGCTTTTCAAGGTAAATTAATCCGACTTTTATCTATAGGTGTTGTATTATATTCTCCTTATATATTCAAATATAAGGATTTAAATGTTTAATCAAACAAGTAAAATAATAATTATATATCATCCAACTTTGACATTGACGCTTTTATAAAAACTATAAAAGAAAATGAGATGAATCCAATTATTAACATTTTCTTACTAAACATATAATATTAAAATATGAATAAAATAAATTATTATATCTCACAAAAATTGTAGAATGGGATAAATCAAATAAAAGATAATATTGAATTCCACTATAGTATTGTAACTAAGGAGGGTTAATTCAATTGAAAAATTAGCCACATTGATCAATGTTCGAACCATTTCCCATGATCTATCTATGACCAAGAGTACCCCTTTAAAAATATATATGAAAAGTATATATTATTTGGATATAATGATATTTCATAGATACCTAAAGTATTCAACTCTATATGTATATATTCAATTGAACTAGTTTAGTGTAACTTCATGTTATTCCCTGAATTATAAAAATCAACTATATTCAGATAACATCAAATCATATGTCCCTTCAATTTGATATAAACATAAAAAACCTGATATTAACATAAATTTGAATAATTTATACTATGATAAAATGATAAAAATTTATTCATTTGACTCAAAAAAATAAACAAAACAAACTATAATTAGTTTTATTAAAAAATTTGTTAGTTAAAATAATTTCAATGAAACTATATTGGAAGTATCAGTTACCATAATCAATAATTGATTATCATTCATGAAAATTTTAACACTAACTACCCTATCATTATTATATTGATATTATTAAACTAAATGATTAATAAAATATTCCTAAAACGTTAAGCGTTATGATAAATTTAAAAAGGGTATAATATCTCATTTTTATGGCCTTTATCATTATAGGAATTTCCAGGGTTAGTGATTAAACCATGTGTGGCCCCAAACCCAACCAACAATTGGTCATGAGTTTGAAAATAGTCTCAATTATGTATCTGTCAAAAAATTGAGGCATTAATATATATAGAACAAAGAAGAATTCATTAATATGAAATATAAACCATGAAATTAAGAATTATTTAAATTCCATAACCAACATATATCACAAATTATTTTTTTTAATTTAATACAACATAACCAATATTAATGATTATTATAACTCCAAAAAACTAACTGCAAAATCCATATAACACATTATTATCCAAAATTAAATATATCATTACTTTCCAATGAATAAAAAAATCTATAATATTTTTATCACACATGATTGTCCATATAATGTTACTAAATAATAAAATTACATTGAGGATGATGTAACCTTCAGGGGGTATGTGTTTCCATTGAGGAGTCTGTTGAACTAACATGTTTTGATAATCTCAATTATGTTTTTATATATTTTGATAATCCCAAATAATGTTCATTCATATATTAATTACGTATTCTTCTTACTTTGAAATAACTCTAACTCAATCTGAATATGATTTGCATAGAACAGATAAGTATTAAGTGTTGGGTCACTGATACAGACCAACCGGAACTAGTCTACCGATAGACATGGTCACCGATACAAATAGCTACTGATACAGAGGTCACTGATTTTCATCGCTACCGATAAGGCTAAGTACACTGGTAAAGGATAGAGCTACTGGTGTATGCAACTCCACCATTACAGAAAGGTCACTGTTAAAGAACATAGCTACCGGTATGTGGAAGTTTACTGGTATGCAAGTCTACCGATACGCGCTACCATTACACAAGAGATACTGTTAGATTAAGTCTATCGGTAAGCAAATTTCACTGATAGATCTAGTCTACCGATATAGAAAGTCTACCGATATGTTGTCCACTAATAAAGAGTTGCTGATACAAAGTCTACTGATGAGAACAACTACTGGTATGTACAAGTCTACTGATATAGACAAGAAGAGATACCGACAGACAGCTACTGATACAAGTCTATTGATATAGAAATAATAGCTACTAATAGCAGGAGCTACCGATATATAGAGCTACTATTACACAGAGTAGCCGTTACCATTACAAGTCTACCGATAGGGATCTCACTGATACTCAGAGATACCGATACAAGTTCACTGATAGAGAGCTACTGATGGAAGATGACTATTAACCTGTCTCTGTTACTCAAACTCTATACTTTGTCAATATTATTAAAATAATTCTAATAGTCATATTTTCTTAATTTAATGCAACTGCCATTAATTAATGATAGTGGTTGGAATTTCAGGAATTGTACCTCATACCTAGATAATGGTAATCAATCCCATTGCCGGAGCTGGAAGTATAAAAGGAAGATCGAGTTGTAGTAAAGAAGCATTGAGAATAAAAATAATAGAAAGGCTACATCCAGACACTCACTTACTTGAAGAACACTGGACATACACGAGGACATTCCTACAAGAAGAGAACAAAATCTAAACCTAAGTCAAAGAGTGAAGAGCTTCAACAAGTGCATCTATTCGCAAGCTGACCAAACTGAACTTGAAGAAAATGACACTCTGTTTTCCAGAACAAAAACTAGAGAAGGACTCAAGAGAATTCCTAATTAATCAAATGAGCCAAGAGTTGCACCTCAAATCACTAGAGCATTCTAAACTCATATTTACTCTCTTAATGATTCTTTTATTTAAATTTTGAGTAGTGTGTGTTCTGTATTTACACACCGTCTCCTGTGCTAAACTAGAGAATTTCTAAATCCTCACACAAACCTTCTATAACTCTCCTGTATCCCACTATGGATAGTGGTAGAGGTCAAGTAGGACCTGGAAAGCCTGTGTGATGTTGTTTTGGTATATCCCATGTGGAACTGTGGTAGAGGTCTTAGTACCTAGACAGTCTATGTATTGTTGTTTACCCCGATATAGGGTGTGGATCAAATTTATATAAATTATTTGAGAGGAATAAATCTCGGCTTGAAAATGAACCTCTTGGTTAAAACTGTTGTGCTTATTTGTTTTGTTTTTAACTATATCTTATATTCCGCTGCTAATTACTTTGAAATATAAAATTTTTGTAAAGTAACTTTGATAGTTAATATAGCATGTTTTTCCACTATTTTAAATTAGTAGGTTAGTTTCAAAAGATAATTTGATCTTATTAAATTAACTAAGACCTAATCAATATTTTTAGAACTTAATTGAACCTTTATAGTTTTGAAAATTCACTATAGTTTAACTTAGTTTTTAAATTGGGGGATTTTAATAGAAATATTTTTAACAGAAATTATAATTGGTACACATTTCACCCCCTTCTTGTGTATCTATTCTGACAAACATTTGGTATTAGAGGATTGTTTATTATTAAAGGATTTTTGAAATACCTTTTTTCAACTGTGATATTAGTTGTATCTTAATGATCTTAAATTTTTGTTAATTCTAAATTTTATCTCTTGAAATATATTTTCTAAAATTTAATTATGGATAATTTATTAGAAGGTTCTCTACCAAGAGGCTACCTTTCTTAAATGGTACAATTTATGACCAGTGGAAACTGAAAACGAAAATTCATTTAGAGAGTATGGGATTTGACATCTGGACTGCAATAGAGACTAAGTATAAGATTCCAGAAACTGAAAAAACTACTTGGGATGAACCTGCTAAAACTGCATACAATAATAACTGTAAAGCAATGAATTCTCTGTATTGTGCTCTTGGAGATGAAGAATTTAATCGCATATCTGCTTGTAAAACTGCTTATGAAATTTGGGAAACATTGGGTGTTTCTTGTGAGGGAACAACCAATGTTAAGTAAATGATATTGAATACCTATATTATTAAGTATGATAATTTTAAAATGAAGCCTGATAAACCTATTTTTGACATGTATCTCAGGTTCAACAAAATTGTAAACACAATGATCTCACTTGGAAAAGATATTCCTGCAAAAGAATAGATCATGAGGATATTAAGATATTTAACAGACAAATGGAGAAGCACATTTGTTTCAATTCAAGAATCATGTGATATTGGTTCTTTGAATGTTAAGGAACTTATTGGTAAGTTAATGATGTATGAAGAATAACTTAAATTGAATAATGAAGAAGATGATGAACTAAGGAAGAATTCAGTAGCCTTCAAGACATCTTCTTCAAAGATCAAGGACAAGGAGAAAGTTCACATACCAACTGAAATCTCAAGCAGTGATGAGAGTGCATCTGACAGTGATGCTGAGATGGCTCAAATAGCCAGGATATTTAAGAAGTTATATATGAATAAAAAATTCTTCAGAAAATCAAATTATAATGGAAAATATGACAACAAAGTTCATTGGAAGAAGTATTGGAAAAATCCTAATAGGAGTGATGACATTGTCAATTATGAATGCAAAAGGAAAGGACATGTAAAAGAAGACTGTCCAAAGTTAAAATTAATGAAGAAATATTACTACAAGGATAATAAGTACAAGAAATCTATGAAAGACACTTGGAGTGCTTCATAAGATAGTTCTAGTAATTCTGATTCTACTCAGGATGAAAACTCTCAGAAAGCTAACATGTGCTTCATGAAAAACACATTTGAGGTAACATTGGATACTCCTGCTTTAAATTCAAATTATTATGGAGTTTATTATGATTCTGAATCTAAAAACATGACTAGTGAAGAGTTGTTTGAATAATATAATATGCTAAAAGAAACCTATAATGAATTGAAGGACAAGTATAAGACCCTGAAGAAACACCATGCTTTGACCAGCTCTGTTAAATCTGTACTTGATATAGAAAAGGAAAAGAATTCTCAATTACTTAAGGTGAATACAAAACTGAAACTATCTAATGAGCAATTAAGTAAGGACATAGAGAAATTAATTAATGGAAAGAATACTCTAACTCAAATTTTAGGTAAACAAGTGGCACCAAAATATACCACTGGAATAGGTAACCAGCCTAGACAGAGACAGACTGCTAAAAATAGATTTATTCCTAAATCTGGACAGAATGCTGCTAGTTTTAGTTCTGTATGTTCATATGCTTCAACTATTTATTCACATAGTTATAGATCAAATAAATTTTATCCTTCAAAATATATTGATTTTGTGAATTATATGAGACCCATAAGACAAGTCTGGGTACCTAAAGCTTTGCTTTCTATCCTGTCTGGACCCAAGAAAATATGGGTACCAAAATCATTGTCTATATAAACCTGTTTTTTAGGAATCATGCATAAAGATTTCCTATAGGAATACATGGTACTTGTAAAGTGGATCTTCAATACACGTGACAGGATATTTTTCATGTTTCAAAATCTTAATCATGGTTTATGGTGGTTATGTCACCTTTAGTGATAACTCAAAAGGAAAGATCATCGGCCTAGGCCAGATTGGTAACACTGATTCAGTTTTAATTTCTAAAGTATTATTTGTTGATGGACTTAAATACAATTTGTTAATTATTTATTAGTTGTGTGATGATTTTTTTAATGTTACATTTGAAAATTATTCCTACAATGTTTTTAATTCTAAAAATATTTTTGTTTTTCCAACTTTAAGAAATGAGAATTTTTATGGAGTTTATTTGAATTCTTTAGACAAACAAAATGTTACTTGTTTAAATACTTTTCAATAAGAATCATGGCTTTGGCACAAAATATTAGGACACTACAATGTTCATTCACTTAGAAAACTGACTAGGAAGAACTTAGTTAAAGACCTACCCAAACTTGAATTCCCAACAAACAAAGTTTGTACTCCTTGTCAAATGGAAAAGAAACATAAAGCTTCTTTTAAATCAAAGAAATAAGTTTCAACTTCTCGACCTCTCAAGTTTGTTCACATGGACTTTTATGGACCATCTAGAGTTTCTAGTTTAAATGGGAAGCACTATGTCTATGTCTTAGTAGATGACTTCTCTAGGTGCACTTGGGTACACTTCTTAGCTCACAAAAGTGAAGCTTGTTCCAAATTCATTAAATACTCCAAGTATGTAGAAAATCTTAGTGTACTTAAGATTAAGACCTTGATAAGTGATCAAGGTCGTGAGTTCAAAAATCATGAGTTTGAATCTTACTGCTCACACAATGGCTATAGTCACAACTTTTCTTCCCCTATGACACCTCAGCAGAATGGTGTAGTATAAATAAGAAACAGAAACCTTCAAGAAATTTCAAGAACTATGCTTAATGAGTATGACCTACCTATTTATTTTTAGGTTGAATCTATGAATACAGCTTGCTACATTATAAATAGTGTCTTGATTAGACCTGTTCTTAAAAAGACCCCTTACGAATTGTGGAATAATAGGAAGCCTAATGTTAGTTAATTTAGAGTTTTTGGTTGAAATGTTGTTATTATTAATACTAAGGATAATCTTGACATGTTTCCTTCTAAAATTGATGAAGGGATATTTCTAGGATATTCTATAACTAGAAAATCCTATAGAGTATTCAATAAAAGAACCAAATGTGTGGAATAATCTGTTCACAACAAATTTGATGAAATTGATCCACTTGAACCTAAGTCTTCCCTTGAAAATATTGAAAAATATATGTCTATCCTGGACCTTAATGATAAAAACACTGAACCTGCTGTAAAATCGAGTAATTCTGTAAATTTTCCAGAACCCAATTCTGATGGAACAGAACCTCGAAAAGAACCTGAAATTTCTAGTCATACCTTTACTAGATCAATTAGGATTCTAAATAATCATCCTCTAGATGTTGTTGTTGGTAATCTTGATAGAGGGACACGAACTAGAGCTTCTCTAAGAACCAGGTTGAACATCAAGCCTTTCATTCAATGTTAGAACCTAAAAATATAAATGATGCAATCAATGATGAATTTTGGGTAATGTCTATGTAAGAAGAATTAAATCAATTTGAAAGAAAAAAGGTCTAGGAATTAGTTGAAATACCTAAGGATAATTTGACCATAGGCACTAAATGGGTTTTTAAAAATAAAGTTGATGAATCTAGAAATATAGTTAGGAACAAAGCAAGGATAGTTACACAAGGATATAGTCAAGAGGAAGGAATAGACTATGAGGAAACCTTTTCACCTGCAGCTAAATTAGAAGCCATTAGGATTATACTTTCCTATGCTACTCATCTAAATTTCATGTTATATAAAATGGATGTTAAAAGTTCTTTTTTAAATGGTTTCATAATAGAAGATGTTTTTGTTGAACAACCACCTGGATTTACTAATCCTCATTTTCCAAATCAAGTTTTTAACCTCTCTAAAGAATTATATAGTTTAAAAAAAGCTCCAAGAGCTTGGTATTATAGACTTAGTAATTTTATTATTTCAATAGGTTTTTCTAAAGGGATTTTTTATCCAACTCTCTTTATCAAAATAATTTCTAATAATGTTTTGAGAGTACAAATCTATGTTGATGATATTATTTTTGGATCCTCTAAACATTCTTTATGTACTAATTTTTTAAAGAGTATGAAAAATGAATTTGAAATGAGATTAATGGAAGAACTCAAATATTTTCTTGGATTTCAAGTTTTTCAAAATGAAAATGGTATTATCTTAAATCAAAGTAAATATAAAAATTATCTTTTAAAATGTTTTGGTTTGGATAGTATTAAGGAAATTGATAAAACTATGAGTACCACATGTAATTTGTATATAGATGAAACTAGAAAATCAGTAGATCAAACCAATTAAAGAGGTATGATTGGGAGCTTACTTTATCTTACTGTGAATCAACCAGATATTATGTTTAGTGTGTGTATGTGTGCAAGATTTCAAGCTAATCCTAAAGAATCTAACTTTCTTGATGTTAAAATAATTTTCAAATATCTTAAACATACTGCAAACTTAGGATTATTTTATCCAAAAAGACAATCATTTTATTTAATATGTTTTTCAGATGCTGACTTTTCTGGTTGCAAGTTAGATAGAAAGATCAATTCTAAAACATGTCATATTCTAGGTAAGTCCATGGTATCTTGGTGTAGTAAAAAGCAGAATTTTGTTACGTTGTCTACTTCTGAAGCAAAGTATATAGCTGCTGGTAGTTTCTGTGCACAAATTATATGGAAGAAACATACTCTGTTAGACTATGGATATGATTTTAAACATGTATCAATAAGCTGTGATAACACTAGTGCAATTAACATCTCCACGAATCTCGTGTCTCACTCTAGGACTAAACACATTGATGTAAGGAATCATTTTTGAGAGATAATTACCAAAAAGGTGATATTACTCTTGAATTTATAGGTACTGAACATCAATTAGCTAACATTTTCACCAAAACCTTAGGTTCGGATAGATTAGGTTACATTAGACATGACTTTGGAATGATAGATTACCGTTAGAAAACCTCACTGTTAGAAACCTCACTATTAGTGGACCTCACTAATAGATAAACCTCACTATTATACCTCATCGGTTTGAACCACACAAGTATATGTCACTGTTTGTTGACCTCACTGATAGATAAACCTCACTATTAGGAATTCTCACTGGTATATACTACCGTTAAATTTGCACTGTTTTAAACTTCTTTCCTCTATACACCAGAATCTATATCATTTATACTTTACTTATTATGTTTTATTTATTTATTTTATGATTCCTAAATGATAAAACATAAGTCTTAACCTCTTTATATCCACCTCAAATTATTTACCCTCAAGCCTTAGCTCCCATATCCTCGTTTCATTGAACCCTAAGTTCCTAGAACCATAGATGGAAAAAACCAAACTCCCTACTATCAGAGATGACATTGATGAGACGAATGTGAAAAAGCAGAAGAAATGGCCTAAAGCAAGTAGTAGTGTTAGTAGAACAATGTCAAGGAGGCGTCCAGTGAACCCACATTTTCAAAATAGAGATATTTTAGTCGAGAAGGAGTTATGTGCATAATCGATTTTGCTAAGCAAATCGCTGACCCTTAGAGTATTGGAGGATAAAAGATGGCTAGAATGTTTCACAAACAATAATGGAACTTATTATCTGAATCTAGTAAAATATTTTTATGCTTTTGTGCGATTTGAGAAATCCGATAAGGAAAATAGAATGGTTCCATGGGTAAATGGAAAGGAAATAATCTTTTCATCCATTGAGTGGGCTGAGTACTTAAGAGTACCACATGAAGGAGTTTTTGGATATTCATTTAATATAGTACCTCCTACCAGTGACATATTTGATTATGAGACTGACTTAGAAGATCTCACTGGTAGTGGCAAACAGAGAAAGGTGGTGGCTGCTAAAATGGATGGAGAAAATAGATTATTGTTTAAATTTGTGCAACATGTGCTAAGTCCAAGAAGAGGGGACTTTGTGAATCTGAGATATCTAGATATCTATCTATTGCATCTCTTGATACATGGTGTGAAAGTGAATCTGTGCTGGCTGTAAATGATTCAAATAGAGGATATTACCAGACCCAAATCAAAGACCAATGCTTTATTCTTTTCCAAAGAGATTTCGGTTATGATTAAACTGAAGGGGGTAGCTAATTCTTAGGATGAGGTAGTGGTGCTAAGGAATAATTTCTATATCATAAGCACAGTATGTAAGTACATGAAGATTAGCTGAAACCCATGGAGAGGGCAGTGGGTTATTAATGATGAGAAGATATATGACAAGTTCAATCCAGTTGACCATCCAAATAGACCAAAAGATAAGAGAGATCTTGGTCTAGGACCTGATGAGGAGGAGCCACAGTATAGTGATGATTCAGATGAGGAGGATTCTTCTACAATAGATGGAGGAGATCCAGACATTCCTCCTAGCCCAACTCCTGAAGTTGTATTACAAGAAAAATAAAATGCTTCTTTGAACCTACCCAGTATAGAGACTATTTTAAGCAGTGAAGAGACACTTGTGGATGAGGAAGACCAGCAGAGATCAGACCAGTAAGAGGTTTCCCCACATAATGAACAAGAAGAAAGAGAATCTGAAAATGAAGCATCTGCTTCTGCCACCTTATGTTTAAGTCCTTTGATTGGAATTCTTGTTGTGCCTTTAGAGGATACTCTTGTTAAAGTAGATAGACTTGCTTTTATTCATGAGGATCCTCCTACTGTTGGAGAATTGGAATTAGTTGTGGAAGATTCTTCTGAAGAAGAAAGAGCTTCTGAAGATGCTCTTACTATACAAGAGATTTCACCTGTTGAGGGGGTGCATCCAGCTAGACTTGGTAGTGTTTCGGTGGCTATTGAGATTGAAGAATGGGTAGAGGACCCAGGGTTTGTAGTTTATGGATTGGACTACCCTGACTCTGAGGATGAAACATATGTCAACCGACCTCAAGTCAACTATAATACCACTAATGAATTTTTACCTGAGGATGTAGTCAGAAAATATGATATGGATCAGATAATGTCTAAGATAAATTCCATATTTGTGGAGGAAATAAGGAGAATGGAAAATTCACTGATTTTATCCATCCAATATGTTGTGAATGACTTAGTAGAAAGTATTGAATAATGGCTAAGACATTTGACATGAGTCACTTGTATTATTTTTTTTTTCTTTTTTGTATTTCTCTCTATCTTTTTGCACCACGAAATACAAATGCTCTTATTCTCTTTTCCATTCTGTTACTTATCTCTTTGTTTCCTACTTTTTTCTAATCACAAAGGTGGAGAAAAATGAGCTGCTATAAAGCTAGATATATGAGAATGACATATGAGTATAATAAATCATTATATATGAGCATGATATATGAGGATAAGAAATGGGGATACCCATGAAAATTATGAGAAATATAATTCTATATCTGATACATTTCAAATCATACATTTGAAAATATCATTACTCACACTAGTTATTTGTTTTATAATACCTATGATACATTTTTTCTATAATTCTCATACTTTTTCTTTATTTTGTGTTTATTATTATGTCTGATACAATTGAATTTAATGTTATATCCTCTGATACATTACTAAATATTTTGGGATTATAGTATCATAAGTTTTGGTTATCAAAAAAGGGGAGATTGTTGACCTCACCTGTTTTGATAATCTCACTTATATTTTAATATGTTTTGATAATCCCAAATAATGTTCATTCATATATTAATTACATATTCATCCTACATTGAAATAACTCTAACTCAATCTGAATATGATTTGCATAGAACAAATAAGGATTAGGTGTTGGGTCACTGATACAGACCTACCGGTAATTATTCTACCGATAGACATGGTCACCGATACAAATAGCTACTGATATAGAGGTCACTGATTTTCATCGCTACCGATAAGGCTATGTACACTGGTATAGGAAAAATCTACCGGTGTATGAAACTCCACCATTATAGAAAGGTCACCATTACAGAACATAGCTACTGGTATGTGTAAGTCTACTAGTATGCAAGTCTACCGATACAAGCTACCGTTACACAAGAGCTACTGTTAGAGTAAGTCTATCGGTAAGAAAATGTCACTGATAGATCAATTATACCGATACAGACAGTCTACCCCTATGTATTCCACTGATAATGAGTTCCTGATACAAAGTCTACCGATGAGCAGAGCTACCGGTATGTACAAGTCTGCTGATATGGATAAGAGAAGCTATGGACAGACAACTACAGATACAAGTCTATTGATATAGAAAGAAGAGATACCAACAGAAGGAGTAACCAATACATAGAGATGCTATTACACCGAGTAACTGTTACCATTACAAGTCTACCGATAGAGAGCTCACTGATACTCAGAGCTACCGATACAAGTTCACCAACAGAGAGCTAATGATGGAAGATGACCATCAACCAGTCATTGTTACTCAAACTCTATACATTGTCAATATTATTAAAATAATGATAATGGTCATATTTTCTTAATTTAATGCAACTTACATTAATTAATGATAGTGGTTGGAATTTCAGGAACCGTACCTCGTACCTAGATAAAGGTAATCATTCTTATTGGTGGAGCTGAAAGTATAACATGAAGATCGATATGTAGTAAATAAGTGTTGCGAAACCACACAATAGAAAGGCTACATCCAGAAACTCACCTACTTGAAGAACACTGGACATAAACGAGGCCATTCATACAATAAGAGAACACAAGCTGAACCTAATACAAAGATTTAAGAGCTTCAATGAGTGCATCTATTCACAAGATGATCAAACTGAATTTGAAGAAAACAACACTCTGTTTTCCAGATAAAAACCAGAGAATGAATCTAGAGCATTCCTGATTAATAAAAGGAGCCCAGAGCTGCACTTCAAATCACTAGAGCATTATAAACTCATATTTACTCTCTCAGTGATTCTTTTATTTACATTTTGAGCAGTGTGTGTTCTGTATTTACACACTGTATCCTATACTAAACTGGAGAATTTTTAAATCCTCACACAAACCTTCTATAACTCTCTTGTATCCCACTATTGATAGTGGTAGAGGTCAAGTACGACCTGGATAGCCAGTGTTCTATTATTTTGGTTTTTCCCACGTGGAATTGTGGTAGAGGTCTTAGTATCTGGACCTACTATGTACTGTTGTTTACCCCAATACAGGGTGTGGATCAAATTTATTTAAATTATTTGATAAGACTAAGTCTCAGATTGAGACTGAACCTCTTGGTTAAAACTATTGTGCTTATTTGTTTTGGTTTTAACTATATCTTATATTCCACTGCTAATTAATTTGAAATATAAAATTGTTTTAATGATACTTTTATAGTTAATCTAGCAAGTGTTTTCAACTATTGTAAATTAGTAGTTTATTTTCAAAAGCTAATTTGATCTTATTAAATTAACTGAGACCGAATCAATCTTTTGATAACCTAATTGAACCTTTACAGTTTTTCAAATTCACTACATTTTAACTTAGTTTTTAAATTGGGGGATTTAAATATAAATATTTTTAATAGAAATTTTAATTGGTACTCAATTCACCCCCCTCTTGAGTATCCACTCTGATCAACAGAGTTGATCCAAACTAGGAAGAGAGAGCTATGAGTGGGGTTCTGCATCATTATCGATGATGGGAACTGAGACAGGGTGAGGGAGGTAGAAGGGGGTCATGTTGCCGCTAGGTTGGCCAAAGAGGGGGTCCTAGGGGGGAGGGTAATATGGGTTGGGGTTAGGGGGTCACATGGGTTGGTGGTTATGGGATCAGGGTCACAAGATGTATTTCATCGCTGGGAAGAGGAGAAGAGGAGGGGTGGGGTAAAGTAGGTCGTAGTCTTGGGGTTACCTCTGGGAAGAGGAGACAAGGAGGTCAGAGGGAAGGGGTCATGTCCGTACAGAGGGATAAGGGGAGGGGAGGGATTATGTTTTTTTAAAACCACTAGTATAGGTTTAATTGAAACCTCCACTAATTAAAAACATTAAAAAATATCATGGAAGTTTTATAACACCAACTATATATTATATTTTTTTAACCATATTTATATCGTGAGGTCTACTAAAAATGTAACTAACCATATATTTCTTCAATTGATTTGATAATATTAATGAGTGGACTAGGTGGTAATAGTGAAGCCTTGTTATTAATTTAAGTTATAGTCTTGTGAGATGATAGTGGGGAGATAATTCCTTCTCCATTGGGAAAAGATTACCTGGGTGGGTATACCCGAGTAGTCTAATGGACAGGTTGTGTGTTTAGGCCAACCTAGAATGACTTGGAAATGGGGTGGTATAGATTAAATGTCCCTTGTGAGACTTACCTAGAGGGAAAGTGAGGCCTCAATGATACGTTTTTTATATTAAGGGAAGTTAAACCCTCTGAGTTATATATGTTAACTTGAGGGACATGTTGAGATGAGAGGAACAATGATGGGTTTTATGGATATGAAATGACTTAGGGGACCTCATTGGGTACCCTAGTTACATATTAACCCTAGTGGGTGGGTGTTATTGGGAAATCAGTGGTGATGATTGATGGTGTCACCTTAGAACATGAATCAATGATTTGATCCTATTACGATTGTGATGATTACTGGTCATGCACTCCATAGGATAAAATTTTATTTGAGATGGCCTCATGTAGATGGAAAACACTAATGAGATGTTATCGTAGGAAGTAATTCCCTTTAATATATATTTACATACATGGGATGCCTTGTATGACCTCCTTGGACCTGGACTTTAAGCGGGATTCTATGGGACTCTTGGGATTACCTCATAAGGTTTGATGATGATGATTTATGAGATTTTAATTATATGGGAGATAGAGCTCGGGATCACTGATGATGATTTATATTTTAGAATTCCTTGAGGTGATTCACCCTTAGGTTTAGTGAGGACCCATGATACTAAAGAATTCTCTTGATTACCTCAAGGGTTCAGAAGTTATGCCTCACAAATTTGGATCCCTATGTTTCACCTCCTAAGGATAATATTGATTCCTGATACTATGTGGATACCTCATACATGATCTGTGGATCCTGTAGTAATTCCTATTATTACCGGATTCTATTGACATGTTCTTTGGATCTGTTAGTTTTTTACTAAAATATAGAACAATTAGGATAAACACTTTGGGTTCTCATACGTGCCTTATATTGGTTGGCTTGGTCATGTGACATGTTTAGAGACATACTGGTATTAGCTGAAGGAGGTTTGGTTCAATCGGGGTTCAATGGTAGAACCTAAGGATCGAAATTGGAAATTTATTTACACTTCATAAATTTTATTTATTTTTTTTATAATATCACATGTATAAAATACATTATTTGTTATATATGAGGCTGTATTTGGGGTTCCCTATATATTTTTTCTCACACCGTACTCAATAATCCATGGAACTTAGGTACCCAATAAGAATTCATTGGTTGTTAGTCTAGGGTGGTAAGAGACATATGATTTGATCATTCAACTAGATATCTTTTATAGGTTTAGAGGATAGGAAGATTCAAGTCTGGAATATGTTGTAGTGGCACTTTTACTTTTATTTTATTCTTCATTTTAATTAGTATATGTGGTCATCCAACTGGGTGATCAATCATGTTGTATGAATATATACCTTGTTATTAAATATGATTTCGATGATTATATTTTATTACATCTATGTACTCTAGTTATTTACTACTATAGAGGAAATGTGTTTGATTCTTTATTATTATGCACTCTAATATGGGGGTATAGTGTCCCCACAATACTGCCCTAGATCCCTGCTATTAGTTTGAAACCTATGGTGTATAGGGAGGAATGGCTAAGGTCATATGGAGAATTGGGCTGGGAAACCAATCAAGTGACCAATAACCTAGGACTTTACATACAAAAATTATAAAATTAATAATAAATTTTGGAAAATAAAAATCTAAATGCTGGAGTGTCAAGATATCATTATTGTTAAAAAAACCCCAAGTATGAATAAATTTTTTGTTGGTACATAGAGTGAAAATCAATTCCAAGGAAAATAAAATTATGTTTTTTTATATCATAATCATTTAAGATATTAAGAGAGACTCTAAATTTATTTTTAAAGGAAAAATGGTGTCCTATATTGACTCACCATATTCCTTAACTAGAGGTAAGTAGAAGTTCCCCTCTTCCCATGTACTTAAAATTTGTTAAATATTATTTGATTGTTTTAGTTTTTTGGGGGAGATAAGATCCATGGAGAGGTTCTATCAAGAGATGAAAATTATATTGAGGAATGATAAAAATTTCCAATTAATGATTGTAATTAGTAAAAGTGATATCATATTTAATCTATAATTTCATGTACATTGGTGTAATGAAAAGCATTAGAAAAAAAAATTAGTATCATACATGGTATCAGGACTAATTTAAGTTTTGGGGTTAAGAGAACATAATATAAATTGATAAAATTCTATGAATATGGAAGATAACACCCTGATGAAGAATATGTAACAAAAATAATTTTCTTTATTTATTTGTTTTTGTATAACAATTGAATTAATATGTGATATCAGCTAAGTTTCTTTAGAATATAAAAGGATATTATGAATATAAGAATCATTTTCCTAATATCAACTCAATATTCAGTGATTGTATAAGAGATTTAGGGGGTTTGGATATGTAGGTATAGTTTTGATATCCCCGTACTACATGGAAATACATCCTGGGGGTGAAAGAATAAATACGGTTTTCTAAGTGAAATCTATATTAAGAATTAGTATTAGTTGTGGGAATTGATATCAGTCATGGTGTCTGGATATGGTCTATAAATATGAAATCTATTATGACTCACACAATGTGTATTTAATTATATTCACTAATTTTTTTTGAAAGTGTGGTTGATTTCATCAGATTATTTCCTTACTAACATCTAAGATATGTGACTACTAGAAATTTGGGGAATTGGGTGATTTAAATGGACAATAATGGTGATTTTAAGATAATATATAATTTCTAACCTTGATTTATAGCTTATTAGTAATATAGAATTTTTTTTGGATCATTTTTAAGTGGTAATATCACTCACTAAAATATTTCAACATGCAACCCTATTTGGAGGAGCTTCTTAAGTTTAGAATATTGATATATAATTATGTTTGACAAGTGGTAGGTATTATTAACAAATGGTTAATAGGTGGATAAAGGGGATAGAAATTATAGGATCCCTAAATTATATTTTTTTAGTGGTTTAGTATCTCTATTTGTGATTTGTGTTCTATTTTTCTAAAGGGATATAAGATTTATTGAATATATACTTATTTTTTTAAGAGACATATTTTAGGTAAATATTAGTGCTCACAAATTATGTTTCCAACAATATTCTGACAATTGATATCAATTTTTTATGTTGGAAAAGTATCAAATGATATCCCCATGAATCTTAAAAAGGTATCATTGTATATTTTCTATTCATATAAGATATATTTCCTTATATTTGACTTCAAAGTGGAGTAGGAAGCATCATAAATCCTTGAATTGTACTGGCCCTCAAAGGGTGAGTAAAAATTGGGGGAGTAGGATGAATCATGATGATATTATAGAATATTTGGATTCATGATGGGTTTTTGCAACAAATTAAAATGGAAAAAATTTCATAATCTCATTGAGGATTGGTGTTGGATGTTGTTCAATTGTTTTCTCAATAGGAGTCGGATTGGTCGTATTGGATTTGTTGTTAGAACATGTTGGTTTTTAGTAGTGATGTTATCCTTGAAATAGAACTGTGGATTTTAGGAGTTATAAATAGTTTTAATTCTAGAATATACTCACAGAAATTTTTTATGGTTTTAAAATATAATTTTTTGTGGATTTAAGGATTTATTTGAAATATGGTATTATTGACACTTGATTTATGCTTACAATTTCCAAGTATAATATTGAATAAGGATGAGTATAATAGAAGATGAAGAAGTATATGTGAATGGATATATTATTAATTTTCTATTATATGGACAATACTTGGATTCATATATAATTATTATTGGGTAATTCTAGAAAAGTCTAGTTTTGAAAATATTTTTACTAAGAGTAGGAAAAATATATTTTAAAAAAATGGCTTAGTATGGGAGGTGGTCCCTTAAATGTATGGTTCATTACCATGAAAGTTATTGAAACATTACTATGTAATAAAAATATTATAGTCACCATTTCAAGTTTATAATATTCATTTATATGACCCAGGGAATGTTTTAAGAGTTATTTCAATGTAATGGGTGAAATCATGAGGTATATCTTGTAAATTATAATGTTTATCCTAGAACATGTAAGATCCATTAGAAACATTATAAGAGTCATTTCAGTTACTTCATATAGTAATCTAGACCAAAAATTATAGTCATCATGAAAATTTTTTAGGACCATTTAACTTATTCATAAGATTCATCTAGGAAATGTGTAAGGGTCATTCCTTTAGACATTTGAGATGAAGATTACACCATCTTCAAAAAAATATGTCTTACTAATCATGAAATGTGATTAATAGTTTAGCTAGTTGTGATATAGAAAATCATAGAGAAATTAGATGATTAATTTATGATATTATAATGAATTATATTCAATATATGTGTATATATGGTGGATATATTCTTTGAAAAATATTCATGTTTGGAAGGGAAGTGGTTCAATGGTAAAAAGATGAGTCATAGGGTTCCTTATTTTGTATTTCATATCAATTAAGATGAATATAAAATAATTAAATTGGAGATGTTGACTCATAATTAGAGATATTTAAATGATTTTGAATTATATTTGAAGGACAGATCTTCCCATCACTCTTATAATGAATCATATATCTTTATAGTGGGAATCATGGAGAATTTTTCTTTGAATTTGAGAGAAGGATTTATGGAAGGTTATATTCAGGAAGATATATTTCTCTATAAATATTATAGTCTATAATGATGTAGAATATAATTAGAATATCAATATGTTTATATCCCACCTATGAATAAATAACACATGTATATCAATGTAATCCAACCTATATATGGTTCAATAACAACATTAGTGACACTATTTTCCTTGGGTTGTGTGCCAAAGTTGTTTTCCTATCTAGAGCAGTAAGAAAAAGAGATAGAAAGTGATAGAACATATCCTTTATAAGAAGTGATCTATCCCTAAACTTTTTAACACTAATGAAACTATAAATATAATATACCTAGCCTTAACCCACCACCAAGTGTGTTTAGTATATTTTGATTAATTTTCACAGAACCGATTGCATAAAACTTAGATTATCCTAGTGTGGTTGAACCATGTAAAACCCCTTCTATCGTGGGTTTTTCATCATTTATTTTATTTATCATATAATTGTTGTGTATAGATTAAGAATAATTGAATAATATGATTATAGGTATAATGAATTGAAAGGTAATAATCAGATCAGCTTCTAAATAATTGAAAAAAGGTAACCCCTTTAATTATGTGGTCAAGGAATATCGGGAAAGTGAGTGTTTATAGAAAAAGTGAATATGTTATAATGAGTTTCATACCCTGATTCACCCCCCCCCCCACCCAGAAATATCTCACTCCTATACTCTATGGGTCATAAGGTTATCAAGAAACTATATCCATTAATATTGCATTTCTAGTTCCCATTCTCAAGTCTCTTCCTGTATTATTTTATGGTACCCCAATATATATACCAAATGAGTATTCTATACCCTAAGTATCTTTCTTCCATGATCCACTATCTGAATTGGTTTTTCAATATAATATTTATATGTTTCATGCTCAATCACTTCTCAATATAAGACATGTTTTGGGACTGTTTGATACTTCTTAAATAAGGAAGTATCAAAAAAAATTGAATCATAACATAACATTGTTAAAAAAACTAGAAAATTATTTCCCCAGTCCCCTATATGATTTTAAAAGGATCCATGTTCCATGGTTATTAACCATTTTTTTCTTTTCTTTTCTATAAATTTCAAAGTTTATTTTGTCATGTTTTAGAGTTTTGTTGCATAAATTTACTAGGGATTATAGTTATTAATATGTTGTGAATAAGAATTCAGTGTATTCTTTTTTATACCCTAGAATAATTCAAAATTGGTCATTATTGAATATTTTTCTTTGAGTTTTTTATTTAGAGATATATATTGCTGAATTGTTATTTGAAAAAGGATAAAAATAGTTTTGGGGGCACTTAGGGAGTGAAGAAAATTAGTATATCTGATAGAAATATTTTGGATTAAATTAATAAACATTGATTGAAATAATATTTTTATTCCCTAAAGTTAATACAAGATTGTGGAAAACCTGTGAAAGGAATGTCACCACTGAATCAGGTACATTTCAAGTGTGAATGAAGTTTCCCAAGAGAATGACCAGTCTTGAATGTAAGAATAGATAGTATGGGTCATCATTATAAGATAAATATAGAGAATAGAGAGGGGTGATGCACAATGAAAAAGTGATGTTACATGTATTAGCCTCTAAAATTATAAGGGGATGAGATGATGCAGATAAAGAACATGAACTCTACATCAAATTCTTGATATAGGATGTAATTAATTTTTGATTAGTGTAAAATTCACTATGTCACTACCCAATTTGACTTGGGTCTCTATCATCTATTAAAGCTTCTCACTCAAAGGTCTAAGCTATAAAAAATGGTCTTACCCACTTCACGATAAAATTACTTTACTGAATCAATAATTTATCTAATATTGAATGAAAAATTGTATATAAGAACACAAGTTAATAGAACCCCTCTTGAATTTGATGAATCTTAATGATGAATTTATAATTACCTTAAATATAATTTGGAGAAAAATAAAGAAAAAAACACCATTGTCACTTCTTAAGATCTATTTTGATAAATCTCAATAGTATAAATCACAAACCTAGAAAGAAATTATTGGAACCATGATAAGGATGTTAATATCATTATAGGGTAACCTTGGATTTAACTTGCCATAATTTTAGTATGTATTTCCCATTTAGTAAATCTTATGAGTTTGATATCTTTTGATACATGAAACTTTTAAATAAAATGAATAATGACATATATCATTATTTCATAACAATTCAATACAAAAGAAAATACATTATAAGGTAACTAAATGAAATATAATTAGTAAAATTTCTGAAGTAATAAATCCATATGTAAATATAAATAATGAAAGGTTAAAATTATAATCATCACAGTCTACCTCAAAGATCATACCATCAATGGTGTCTATATAAATAATAAAACATGTAAGAAAAATATGATATACATATTTATAAATAAAATTTAGAATAATATGAATCTTTATAGAGATATATCTTAGGGTATATATTTGAAATTAATAAGGTTGTTATATATATACTTGTTGGATATATGACGATAAGATATATGGTCATTTGATATTTGGTCATTGAATATACTTTTATCCAATATGTACATTAAATTCTTTCAATTTTTAGTAGAAATTTTAAAATGTTCATATAAAATAAATAATTCTACAATGAAATAAAAGATAATAATTAATTAAAATATTTCATTATAGAAATATGTAATTTTAATCATAACTTATTATTATTATAAATAATTATTTTATTTGTTTGTAATATTGAAATAAATATTTTAATAACAATAGATTTATAAAATTTAATTATTAGAATAAAATTAATTAATCTTAATGGGATGATATTAAATTCATTTAATATTAAAAATAGGATATTTTTAAAACAATTACTTTCTAATTTCTCTATACTTTTATACTAATAAATTAAATTAATAACTTTTAAATAATGGTTATAATATAATATATCATTTATATGAAAAATTAAAATATTTTCACTCATTAAATTAGTAATATATATGAAATAAGATTAAGAAAAGTTAATGTTTAAAAAAGTCATTTTTCAATAAAAAATTATAATTTTTTTGATTTCATTTAAAAGATCAATTTATCATATATATATATAATAAATTATGTATAAAATATTAATAATCACATTGTAATTAAGTTATAGTTTTTATTTAAATTTTCTTCCCAAAAAATAGTTATTGTTGTAAAAATTGAGTTAACATGATAAAGCTAAAATGATGTAAAAGGTTAAATTAATGGGTAAAGTCGTAAACATATATATATTTATATATAAATTTTTTATGAGGGGAATCATTACCTATATCCATTATTTTCCCACTTTGGATCCACTTTCCATGTAAAAAAGGGCATTCCTTTTTCTTTAAAAATGGGTAATTACATAAATGCCTCTCAAAACCCACATATAAAAGCACCCATCTTATTCCCATACCAAACCACTATTTAACTTGATTATATATTTAATCCAAATAGAAATACTATCACTAGGAATCCTATAATTTTTTTTTATCCTCTAGTTACAAGGAATTCTGTTTCCTTCATTTTCAAGAGGCAGTCTAAGAGAATATTCAAGTCTTTAACATAAGTGTTAACATCCATTTGATTATTTTCCTTTATAATGTTCATCAAAATATTCTATGATATTAATTAACTGATTAATTTAATGTTTTATAAATTATTACTCATCTATATGATTGATATTATAGGTATATAATAACATGTTCCTACTCATTTAATCATTATAACACATTCTTGTTTGAGCTGATTTTACCACCTATATAAATAGAACTACAATGTTTACATCATGAATGATTAATAATAATTAAATACTATTTATATGTTTTTAAAATGATTAATTTAATGTGTTTTCATAATTATTTAATAGTAATTTGAAAATATATATTCACTAATAAATTCTATTATTTTTCTAATTTTTTATCATCGAAAATGGGGTTTTTAATTATCCGATGAAAATAGTTATCATAACATCCATAAAATTGATATGTAAATATATAAGTAAATAAAATATATACTAAATACTCATTAAAATTATTGATTTTATGAAACCATGATCAAGGAAAATGTACAAGATATTCCAAAAAAACCATGCATGAAAAAACAGAACAATTAATACCTGAATATTAATTTTAATAATAAAAAATTAATATGTGGGTAATAAAGAATTATAAATGAATGTATTAATTAAAAAAAATATGAATAATTTTCATATAAATTTTAATAATAAACCTAAATTTATTATATAGTGAGATATAATTTCAGACCAAATGGAAATTTGAGGTAAAGATTTCTCATCTCAGTTTCCCTTTATTGAGATATACTCCATATTGACCACTTATTATCTTTAATGTGGTGTATTTAATACCCCATTTATGTATTTTAACAAAATTTTCATGAAATATTTTGGGTTCGAAAATTAATCTTAGCTTTTATCTTTCAAGTTCTTATGATTAAAAGTTTTCCAAATCCATAAGGGTTTGTTTGCAATCTCGATTTGAAGTTGAGATTCTTAATGTATAAATTTTCATTATAGTAAAATTTATGTATTTTAAATAAAAAATATAATTTATTTTATTATATTTTGATTATAATTTTTAATTATTTTAATCCCTATTATTTCACCTTTCTTGGTTTCATAATTCAGTCGAAAGGATACATATATGTTAATCTAACCTTATCTCTTATTTTTTATCAAAATCATTCTCCTCCATGACAATGTTTTTCATATGAATTTATGGATTTCTATATCCTTAATTATATTATTTATTATTTCCAGTTTATATTTATTTTTAATTTCCTATAAAAAAGTGTGAAAGATATATTTTTTCTTATTCTCCACACTATATCTTTCTCCCACCGTTTTCTTTGATTTTCCTCACTTATCTTCCTTTTCATATTTTAATAAATCTTTAGAGTAATTTTTTAGTTTCTTTCACATTTTTTTAAAAGTTACATACATTTTTTATTTATAAAATAACTCATTTCCAAGAGTAAAGGTTTATTATTATTAATTTTTAAATAAAATTTCTAATTATCATATAAAGTGTTTTTCATATATAACAATATCTATTAAAGTATTTTTTTGATTCATCATATATATACTATAATTATACCATCTAAATTATTTTTATGGATGTATTATGATCATGAATTCTGTATATTTTCATGAAAATAGTTTTTTTCCCTTGTGTTAATTAAGCTATAATGAAATTATGATTGTTTTTGTGTTCATGTGGCACACATATTTATGATTTTTCATTATGTTAAATGTTGTAAAATAATTATATATCTCTCCAATTTATTTTCTAAATATCTATATCTCATGAGATAAAATATAAGGGACTTTGTAGTCAACCTAATCCATTTTTTTCAATGTAATGAGGAGTAAACTCAATACACTATATTATGGGACCATGTCTGATATGAGTTGATGGTCTTGGTAGTGATCCCTGACATAAGAAATGATTTTCCAATATTATGTTTGTGCCAAATATCTATGTTATTCCACATTAATATGTTATTTTTCATTGGATAATGATAGTTGTCTCATGATTCCACATTCATATGCCTAATTTCTCATGTTATGTCAAAATATTTATTTTGTGATTCATTATTTGGGAATTACTTCATTATGTTATATTCATGTACCTTGATTAGGTTTGCATACCTAAATTATCATCTTATTCCCACTTATTAACTTTAATTGATATCTCTCATGTTCACCCATCATTATTTTTCTATTCTCACCCATTATTGTCTTTGCACTCATCGGGTAATTAGAAAATGTGTTATATTATATATTTTTTAAATGGTATCGTGTTTAATGATTATTTGTGAGAGATGTTGAAGAATATTTATAAAAATAGTAATATATAAAATCTACAAAGACACAAAACCTATAATATTTGAGGTGTCATTTATTGTGATATGTAATGAATATTCAAGTAAAATCATATTATATGTATGTATATTATGGTTGGATCATCTTAATTGGAATCAGATTAAGGCTTGGTTATTTTTTGGTATTAGGATATAAATATTAATAGGATAAAACCAAAATCATCCTTGTATGTAAAATAAGAGTGAATAATATGAATAAAGAGTTTCAAAAGGTATTTCAAATATGTTATAAGTTAAAATAAATATGTTATAATTTAAGACATCATATGAATGGTTTTAATTATCCAGTGATTATTTACTATGGATATTACTATTTACACTTACCTTTTTGGTTTTTTTAAGTGGATGGAATTATAAGGAATCAAGTTAAAAATTATATTATGGAAATTGAAATGATTTTCCCAATGATAAACCAAATAGGATATGATATAGATTAAAACATATGATGGTTATTATCACTAAAATCTTAAAATCTATGAAAAATAACACAATCCGTGCAAAATCTAAAACAATCCATGGAAGGAACAACTCTCCATTCAGTCCTTCATATAGCAATGAACACCCTCCTTTAGTGTATCTTCCAACCCATTATTTATAGAGTAGTGGACAAACACAATAGAAAATATATTTTTCATTTTTCTAGAGCTTGAAGCATGAAAAAGTTGTTTTATACATTTATCATTTGGAATGTGTCATGGGTTAATGGTAGACCCTAATAAAATTCATGAGGCTAGATAATGAAATCATTTCTATAGAATAAGATTATTTTAACAATATATTTTTAAATTAATATTTTACTCAAAATCTTCATAAACAATTGAGATATAATTCCTTAAGTTAAAAAAATAGAGGATGAATCCATTTATATCTTTTAAGAAAACTTCATGATAATCACAATTTATACATATGGATTAATCATTTCCTCAAACTAAATGATCATTACTTTAGAGAATTAAAACCAAGTCTTAAAAATGAATTAACTAATAGGGACTTTGGTAGCTATGAATAAATTATTGTATGTGCTCTTAAGATGAAAATAGAAAATTAGATACTCCAATTAATCTTTTAGTTTTGTAGAACAGAAGTGGAAAATGATGTTTTATGGAAGCCCAAATGATAATCCCATGGATGAAAAAAATTCATTTTATTACATGATGAAAATGTTGGAGGAATCATGGTGGGAATTATCTTAAAGGAATAAGAAAATTATTCAATAATGAAAAATAATTCCATAAATTACATTTATGTAAAATATATAAAGAGTCCAACTAAGGAAATGGATAAAAAGAAAGTTCAAGATAATTCACCTACCACTGTCTAATGCAATAATTTCAAGGAGTATAACAATTAAATCAACAAGTGTACCAATATAATGGTTAATAATGCAAATTGATTTTAGTAATCTCTAAATACAGGAGAGATTGTTAAAGCCTATGAAATTACAAGTACTAAAGTGGGCCATGAAACCAAAATAGAGAAAGGTATACTCAATATCCACTCAAGAATTGAAAATATCTTATCTAATTATGCATCCACAAAAACCTTTATATCTATAATGTTTTATTAATATAGGAAATCCACCCCTCAATCCCATGATATTAAATTATTAGTTAAGAGACCAAGTGGTATAATGATTGCGTCACAATTCAACAAAACCTTTATGATATAATCTTAGTTGAATATACTTCCTATGAATCTTATTAGTCTCCCTCTTGTTTAAATTGATGTTATTTTTCAAATGGACTGTATATCCCTGCATAGGGACCATATCAATTTTTAGGATAATGAAATCACATTCCTTATCCAAAATCATCTCATGTTCATCTATCATTGAATGGATGACTATGAACACCCTATTGACTTTATTTCCCTTAAATTGGTCTTATTACCCATTAATTAGGGATACTTATCTCAAATGGTTTAGGAAAAAGTAAATATTGGGGATATACCTATTTTGAAATAAAGTGTAGATTTATTTTTAGAAGAGTTGCGTGGTCTTCCCCCCAGATTGTGTGGTTGAGGTTTCTATAAAACTCATAAAAGGTTTTATACCTATATCAGAGACTTCATGTATAATGAAATCGCTTTTATTAGTGTAACTAAATATGAAACTCTAACAAAATCGAGAAAATGGTTTAATACACCCATGTAATTTACCATGGGAAACACTCGTCCTCTTTGTTATGAAGAAAAATGGATCAATACATCATCACATTGATTATTGTGAACTTGTCAAGAATCTAATAAAGAGCATGTATCCTATATAATATGTTTATGACTTGTTCAATCAACTATGAGGGGATCAAAACATCTCAAATATTAGACTTCAATCTGGATATCAGCAATTAAGGTTGAAAATGGAGTATATAACCAAGAAGAGATTTTATATATGATGTGGCCACTATAAATTTATGGTGATGCCATTAAAACATAAAAATACACCTATTACCTTTAAGGATATAACAAATAGATTATTTAAAAATTTTCCTTTTCAGTTTTTTATATTATTTATTGATGTAATTCTCAAATATTACTTAAAAAAGGAAGGGAATAAACAATATGTAATAATTGTGATGAAAACCATGATAATGGAGAAACTCTATTCCAAATTTATAAAGTGTGAATTTTAGTTATATAAATTATCAATAATGGTTCATTTATTCATAAATGGGGATATATCTATAGATCCTATAAAAATAATGTGATAAAATAAGGGATGACATTTACATATATAAAAAAATTCGATTGTTTTCTTGCATTTGATTGAAATTATCGATGATTTGTGAGAAATTTTACCTGAATATAAAATCCACTAAAAATTTAACATAGAATGGAGTATGGTTCCTATAGATAAATGAATGTAAAAAAAATTTCAAGGAGATTTAGTGGAGGTTGGTCAATCCACATGTATTGACAGTACCCTATGGTGGAAATGGTATTGGGATGTTTCCTCCCAAAAAAGAAAAATGTTGCATCTTATACCACGTATTAATTATAGATCCATGAGAAAATTTAGCTGATACATGATTTGGAAAATAGGGTGGTAATATTTTAGTTAATGTTATAAATCCATTATCACTATGGAAAAAGTGTGAAATGTATATTTATCACAAAATCTTAAAGCATATATTCTCATAAAAGGATTTAAGAATGCACCAGGCATTGCAACAATTTCAAGTTTTTCCTCCTTCAGTAGACATTCGATTTCTGTATGAACCGTGATCCAACCTCCATTCCTATTTGGGTAATTCTTCCTCATCTACCCTTACCTTTCAGAAATCCAGCGATTATAGGTATGCTTGTGAACCTGGTAGGTCGTTTCCTATGTTCTAATGTCGGTACATCCACTGTGAGTCATCCCATCAACCCTCGATTGTGTGTTGAGGTGGATATCTTGAAACCTTCAGTGGAATGGGTCTGTGTTTTGATGGGTGAGGAATTTAGATGGAATCAGGCTATGGTTTATGAATAATGGACTGATTACTGCTCAACCTGTAGCAGCTTGGGGCAATTAGATTATAGGTGTCGCAGTGGATCCATGAGCAGGAGGTCGTCAGCTCTAGAGAAGAGGCTTGGTAAAACTATTGATATGGGAGGATACCTTATATGGATGTTGGACTTGGAAATTCCTCTAACCTGGGACCCCGGGTTGTATCGGTTCTAGGGAAACCGTTAGGGGTTCCAGATAATCCTTTGGTATCTACAGTGATGACAGACTTGCTCAGGATCTTAATTGGGGGGATGGTGTGAAGGGAATTTCTGTCCAGAGTGCCTCTACTACTGGTGGCATGGCTTCAAGTGGGCCTATGGTTGTAGGGAAGAGTCAGCTGGATCCAGGGGCTCCTCATGATGGCCTTTATCTTCTTGATAGCAGCCGGAAGGTGAGTGTTCTGCTTGAGGGTAATGTTGTTGTGTCTAGTGGGGGGATAGAGTGTAGTGGTGGCATTGTGAGTGAAGAGAATCATGGGACCTGCTTTGGATATAACTGTGGATAGAAGGATGCATGTTGAAACTGAGAATTATGATATTTTTCATGTTGCAGGTGATCCAAAGGCTTGTGCTGATGGAATTTATGGAAATACTAATAAGGATGGTGGTGTGCGTGTCACAGTATCCATGGGAAACCATTTTCAAGGGTTGGAGCATGAGGGAGTGGAAACCAATTTGCAGATTGATCCTCAGGAAGATGATGTAGTGATTGATGTTTTGGGTAATAAGATATGTGGAGTCCAGGATATTGATGAACACTCGGTGCCAGATTCTAATGTGATTTTTAAAATTGAGGCTGCAAATCGGATCTGAGAATTAGAACAGGAGAATGTGAAGGAGGTTGCGCAAATGGATGTAGGTGGTAGTGTGCAGCCGGGGACTCTGGACAGTCGTGAATCAATGGAGCAGCCTAAGTTTCTGGCTTTGATTGATCCCAATTGTGAATCTCAGGAAGACCGAGTAGGGGATGATGGATTCCATGAGGTTCATATTTCTGGAAAATGGGGGAATTACTCGGATAGTGGCAAGGAGAATGATAGAGGCTTGGCCATGCCTTCATATAGTGATATTGTTCAGGGTGGGGGATGAAGATGATCGTAAATCAAGGAATCACGAATTCTTAACCACGTCGAAGGCTGAATATGGACTACTCCAATATACCAACGCCGATGTCCACCAGGTCATCAGTTGGGAACACATAGCTACTATCCTTGGAACGAATGAACCTCTGAAGGAAGTATGCAAAGGTTCTCAAAAATAATGAGAGTTCGGAATGGGAATCAGCTACTGTATAGGAAGCTTTTTATTAGGGATGTGATGATGGGTATGGTTTCTTTGATATGTAATTTTATCTTTCAGCTTGTGGTACTTGTTTACTGTCCTTTTCTTTTTATTTAATAAATGGTCAGGGGGCTATCCTATAACGGAGTTTCTGGTATAAATGTGGAATATAAGTAGTTTATAAAGATAAAAAATAAAATAAGGAATATTCCAAAGTTCAGCCATTAAATTTATGGAATTATATTATTTGGGAACAGAATATATTTCCCTTAAATATCATAATTGAAGAAGGATGTTTTTTATATTCCACATAGATCATCATTCTTTACCCATCTTGGATGCACAAAGAAGTATATAATTCTCAAGGATCACTTCTGGTGGGATAATAAAATGAGAATTATTTCAAAGAATATATATTGATTATTTTTATAATAGTAATTTATGTTGAATGTAATAATTTTAATGGGGTGATGAAACCATTACCCATACCTATATAGAAATTGTATAACATCGCCATGGGTTTTATTATAAGACTTCCCATGAATTATAAAGGAAATAATTCCATTTGGGATATAGTTTATCACATTTTTAAGTTGATACATATAATTACTATTTGATAATATTTATAACTCCATCAAATTGAAAATATATATATAAATTCAATGGTAAGTTCAAATGAAGTACCATTATATATTTTATTTAATCATGATTTTAGATTTAATTCGATGTTATATGGATGTTTTTAATAATAATTGGATATGGGACTGAGCTTCAGTACTTCTTATCATCCTCAAGTCGATGTTAAATATAAAAGGAATATTCAATCCCTAGAATATATATTAATATACTTCTTGAATTATTTACATGGAGGTTGGTATCAACAACATCCCCTAGAATAGTTATCATATAATAATGGTTTCCATTAAAGCATTCAAATGATTCCATATCAAGCTCTATATGGGAATAGGTGTTGAAATCTAACATGTTTAGATGAATAGAAAGAGTGTGAGCTTCTAAGACTTAATCATGATAAAAAAGATGTTATTGAAGATTCAAAACATTAAATAACCCAATAAAAATTTAAAAAGATTACATAAGATATATGTTGATAATAATTAGTGAGATTTAGATATTAAAGTTAAATACAAGGTATTCCTTTTAAATTTTCCATGGAAAAATGTTAATATATTTGAGAAGAAGATAATTTTGATCCCTAAATACCCTAGAGACTTATAAATCCTTGATTAGTTGGGGATAGTATCTTATTTCATTACACTTCCATCAAACCTCTATCGTGTTCATGATATCTTCCATTATCACTTCTGTGGAATTTCATACCTTACCCTTCATATATACTGAACTCATATCCAGTAAAACTAGAACATAATCTATCTTATGATGAAAAACCAATAGAAATTTAAGATCATAGATATAAATTACTATAAACAAATACCACTCACCTAGATAACATTCTCTAGAGATATCATAAGCTTTGTGAAGTAATATGGTAAACTTAATATGTAATGTGAAATTGTATCCTCATTTATTTTAATTATATTAATGAAATTTCATGTTCAAAATTATTTTAGATAGGGTTGAATATAAAATTAGACTATTTTATTATGTATTTACCATTAAATAAATCTTTTGTGTTTGATAGCATGTGATGAACAGAATGTTGAACTAAAATGAAAAATGTAATATTTTATTAAGGTAAAATATAAAAATAAAAAATGAAATAAATTAATCTATAAATAAATGAAATATAATTAGTAAAAATATTAAAGGAATGATTCTAAAATTAAATAAAAAACTAAAAGGTTGAAATTATCATCATCAGGGTCTTCTATGATGATCATATAGCCAAGGGTAACTATATAAAGAATAAACAACATTATAAATATGATAAACATGCTGAATAAGACATTAGAGAATAATATTAATGATTTTAGTGATGTATGTATGGATATATAAATGAATATAATATAATTATTATATATATGCTCATTGGATATATGGTCATTGGATATATGGTCATTGGATATATGGTTATTTGACATATAATAATTTGGTAAACTTTTATTCAATATTTACATTTATTTTATGTAATTTTTAATATAAAAACCAAAAAAATAAAAATATAATAAATAAGATAATGATTAAATAAAAATAAAATAATTAATTAAAATATTATATTATAAAATTAGTATTTTTATTTGTTAGATAGCATTATTATTGTTGTTGTTATTATTATTATTATTATTATTTATGAATTATTTGATATCTTTATAAAATTCATAGAAATATTATAACACCAATATGTTGATAAAATTGAATGGTCAGAATATAAATAAGAAATTTTATGAGATTTCATTAAAATTATTTAATGTTAAAAGGGGAAATTACTTAAATAAATGTTTTTTATAAGTGTTGTGTATTTTTTTCTTAATAAATTAAATTGATCTCTTTTAATGGATGATTGTAAAAAATGTAAAGTATCTAAATATAAAAAAAAATATTAACTCTCATTTAATTAGTAATTGATATGAAATAATTTTCTACCAATATATTTTTTGTATTAATGAAATCAACTTTAGAGGGTTTATTGGGAACCCAAAAAAATATAAAAGCACGACATCCTAAAAAAATAAAAAAATATCAAGATGAAAAAAATAAATACATCTACCAAACTCATTAATATACATGCCTAAGGTGTCACTCTAGTATTTCTAGGTAAGATCCCTAGTTCATGGTCCAAAAGTAGGTAAATTTTATCATAAATATTAAATGTTATTATTTCCATTACTTTCATGTAGTCATCAATATGGAAGAGGTTGTGATACAATTCCATAAAAATAAATCCAAATTATGACTTCATTCATTTATTAAAATCATTATCAAGGCCTTGTGGAAATATATACTTATCTAGTATAGTACACCCATCTATTTTTAATTTAGTGTTGATGTTGGTTGTTTTAAAATTCTCGATCGAAGCCTTTCCAAATTGTTGGTATATAGATTATGTTTACTAAGAAATGTGATGTGGAAATGAAAATCACTCATATTATTTATTTTCCTGGCCATCACTCATAGACTATAGGTTATACCATTCATGTCTTGTGTAAATGTAGTTCCTAGAATAATTATTTAATTGAATTTATGCCCTAATCTTAAATGGAAGAGTCTTTACTAGTTGATCTAGTAACTAGTGTATTGGGTAGTGTTTGATAGTAATTCCATGGTAGTGAATTATTTCTAGGATTGGAGTTGGATCATTTTGATTCCACCATTGACATCTTAAATTTCATGGAAAATGACTGAAAATATGATTCAACTTTTTCATCTTCATTTCTTCATAAAGAACATGAATTAGTGTCAAATCCTTTCTATAAATCATCATAACCCATTATTTAACACTAGGAATTTTTCACTTCTAGTTCTACCGCTATTATAAAAATTAGATTTTGTGTTAGGGTTTTCATATTGGTTATTAGTAACTGATGTGAAAACTCTAACAGTTAAGATTTTCATATATTTTATTATAATAATCAACTTGAAAACATTTTCATTAGTGTTCTTTATATTGGTTATCACAATAACCAATGTGGAAACATTCATTGTCGGGATTTTTATATTGGTTATTATAATATATAATGTTATAACCACATTAATAAAGTTTTAATATTAGATATTATAATAAATTAAGTAAAAATTGTTGTTTTAACATCTCTTATTATAATAACTGGTAATAAAATCATTCATGAAAATTAAATATATGTGGTTTTTACTGGTGAATTCCATTCCAAAAAACATGAAGCTCTGAAATCCTAACTTTCATGACCCAAAAATTCCCTTCCTTCACTTAATTCATCTAGATTCCATATTTTATTATGTTTTATCCTTTGATTTTGTGAGTTTTCACTTTTATGGTTGTCATTTCACTAGACTTTCTCATAGTTTTAAATCTCATAGGAGTTCTATGGATTTACTTCAAGCTCCAAGTTCCATATCACTAATTTTTATTTAAACTATTCTACCACATAATTTTGTTCTATATGAGGTTTTTTAACTACTAGTTTATCTTTGATCATCACCAATATCTCTATGCATATACATTTTTTGTGATTATATTCTCATTTTTTTAAGATTTATTAAATTTTTATGATTAAAATTTAATAACTTATTTAATGTTGTCTATCATGACCTAGAATAGATCACTCTATTAATAGTACGGTGACCAGTTCACAACCTAGCATCAATCATACCTCCCCAAATTCTATAGGATTCTAATTACCAGTAAGGGCCAAGGGTGTGTCCATGGGTTGACTATCCCTGATATAAAAGTATTAAAATAGTATAAATAACCAAACATCATACATAATAGTAAACAATTAGAGTGTGGAAACAATAAATAAAACAATTCTATAATAATATGAATTAAATTCAGTTAAGATCGAACATCCATGTTATGCATTGAACACTAATCAACCACCGGGCCGACCACATACAAACGATTTAAATATAATAAAAGTAAAAATTTACAAGGATGTACTACCCACACCATGTCGTACCATGTACCCATATCCCTATAAAACTATGATCCATCCTTCTCAGTTAGTGTTTGGCCTCAAACTGAAATGTGCCTAAACCCTACTAAATGCAAGCTCAGGTCCCTTAGTGTAATGGTGGTTTGAGTAGGGTGTGAGTACATAACTCAGTAGGGAACCACCAACATGGTCACATACATAGACATTAAATGTATTTTATGTATATGTGAACTAATAATCATGATAATAAATTAAAATAAAAACTATATAAAATAAATAAAAACCAATGCCATACCTAGGGCATGATCGCTTCCAACATTTGACTATACCGACTTCATCTACTGTCTAAATATCTTTAAGTAGTCTATGTCACCATAGGGGGATTAAACAATTCTCCCTAGTATCACCCATACATTCCTCTAATAAATATAAATTGTTATTCTTTGTATCATATAGACACACCATAGATAATGTGTCACATTGGATGTCATACCACTCAAGAAATGTGTAATTGGTGGAATCAAAATGATGTATCAGTGTTCTCTAATCCCATGTGATTTTAGATTAATAGGTCCTAGATCTTAGGAAATAATGACATTATAAACATGATGATTCATAAGTGGGGTGACCTGTAGGATATCTATAAGGAATACTCTCCTATATCCAAGATAATAACTTGACTTCCTTTAATTACTAGCTCAACAACCCATTCCTGGGTTTCTCTCGATAATAAAATATGGTATGTCTACCTGATTCTAAGGAGAACCCTATGCATCATTCTAGGAGATCATTATAAATTCTTGGCGGTGTCACAAGCATCTTTTACTTGGGAGAAATATGACCACCAGAAAAACTCATCTATTTACCTTGAATAGTGAGGGATCCCAGTTGCACTAGGCATATCGAGACGGTAGCATTAAGACAAAAATTACTATAAGGTAGATCCCATGAAGTACCTCTAAGAATCCTTACTAGACCATCACATCACATTAGGACCATATTCAAAATAATCAGAAGTATGTATGGATTTAATAGAAACACCAATAGAAACCAAGTAAATTATAAAGAAGATAGTAGGGTTATTTGAATGCTTAAACCCATATCTATTATCATAGACTCTCAGGCTCACATGTTTGGTTAGGGTTCTTCGGTGACACCCATTACAATATCTACATAAACCCATTATGCACTTACTTAGGGTAGGTTATCCACCAGGGTACCCACTGGGGTCCCCTAGGTCAATACATCGAAGAGTTATCTCTTATGGAATCCATGAGTTCACCACATAAGCAGAGATATCCCTCTTGGTATCCTCCAAGTAAAGGTCATGGTCTTGGTCAACACTTGACACACAATGACACCATACACTATGACATCTTGAATAAGGTATCATGGATTTTCGAACTACTCAGGGCCTTTCCACTGCAGAAACCTTTAAGAGATGAATCATAAACCATCTCAATGACTAGGTCATTCTAGGATGCTCTTCAACCCCAAATGAATCCTTGTCTTCCTAAGGTCTGGAAACACATGTATTCACATAGTCCAACATGTCACATTAGGTCCATCATCACATCCTAAGGCTTAGAAGGTTACTCATTATCACAAGGGTATATTTTTTTACTAGTAGTGTCTAAGGCCTCAGGCTAACACACAAGGGTTTTCCCTAACCCAATGCATTCATTCATTATAATTAACTAAATTAATTAAATTAGAAATGTCTTATAATTAAATCAAACTTGGGATTTCCTCCATATGGGTGAGGCCAAGCATTCATATACTATCATAAACATGAATAAATACCATAGGATATGTAATAACTATTACGTACCTTATAAGAATATTTCAATTTATTTTCTAAGGACTAGAAGTATCTTCCTAGGCTAATACAAGATCATATTATGTGTATGAGGTCTCGTATCATAACCAAAGCATAAAAATTTAATTAATCATAATTTAATTATAATTAATTAATCTAACTTTACCAGATATAAAAAATTATTAAAATAGGAATAATGCTTGAATCCCCCCCAAACCAATCTTGTCATACTAGAACTATGACCTAAGTCTCTCAAACAACCCATGAAACTTCCTCAACCTTGGATTAGGCATAAAACCTAGGAAACAGAATCAATAAAAATAACCAATAAATTTAACTTAATGTTTAATGGTTTTTAAAATCACTGTGGTAACATACCTCAATGAAACATCATTTGGTGAAGTGAAGGTGGCCTCCAAGGACATCCTCTTCCTTGGTAGAGAAAAATACCCATCTATAGTATCTGATAATGATCTGGTGGAATAAAAATTAAAATCCCTAACTAGGGAAATTTAAATTTAAAGGAATAATGGGAGGAGAACAATAAAGATAAATAGATTAAAATTCGTACTTTTGATCATCAGTGGATGGCTTCAAAAGCCACTGAGAATAAAAAAAATCAAAGGGATAAGAAATTAAGAAAATGAGGGGCTTTTATTTCATGTTAAAGATAGGGAGGAATACAATTTGGGGTTTAACTCTTAAATCTCACAGAGGAAAAAGGGTAATCCCCCATTATGGCTTTCAGGGATTGGCCACATGGTTCACCAAACTGTGCGCCAACCCTGATCCTCCACTATCCAAGGCATACCTACCTTGATTGGTTATAGAGAATAGTTTAATATATTCTTCTCCAATCATGTGACTTGTTTATAGTTAATTATAGAGGATTAAATAGTTTTACATTTCCTCCCACATGGTTTCCCCATGCCAGAAGCATAGTTTACCAACCTGTTCTCTAATACAATCTGGGTTGTACAGTTAGGATTCATGGTGGGCACTAACTATACATCAATCATCCACCATTGGGGTCACTTTTCCTAAGCCTTGAATTTAAGTCCCAAACCACCAAGATTCTCCCAAAACCTAGTAGAAACATTCTTAGACACATTTCAAATCTAGAAGCATCACTTTTAGAATTTTAACCCACATAATTCCATTTCAAATCATTGATAAAAAATTATCCCATATAGTAATTAGAAAATATGAATTCATTATAAAATATCCAACTCATGCAAAAAAAGATCCTAGAACATCCCCTACATAACACTTCTCATCCCTAATTTTTTTTTAATTGGAATCCAATCAAACAATCTAACTTACTCTATTCTTGAACTCCATTAAAATGGTAACATCGCATTTTTAAATGTCCATGTTCTTCAAATTCCACTATATACATACAACACTAAACCCACTAAAACTCAAGCTAATGATCATAACCATTATCAAAAAATCAATATGGTGCTTACCTGATACTATCTAACTCAACACAAGACCACATACTCATATCACTCCCTAACCAACCTACAGAACTCCCCAGCATTTCTTCTTACTTTCAATGGCTAAATATCAACCTTGGTACTACCACTATCAGAATTTTATAATGAAATAATCCTGTAGAATCCAAGAAATTCTCCTGATATGGATCTTAATTCACTACATCTGTTCGTATAAGAGTACATTGATCACCGTCCTTGATTCTGATCAAACATTTTAATTCCAATCAATTATTCTTAACCTAGTCATATCATGTTTTCCTCAAAAATCCATGGATGAACCATAAACTATACCCATATCATCAGAATGGCATCCTGATGTGGTTACCCACCAACCATATACCACTATTTGAGAGAAATCGAGTTTAACAACCATCATAATACCTTTCTCAAAAACACCTTGCCTCCACTCTCAACAAGTCATCAAAACCCAATCATGGTGCATTTATCCCAGGGCACACTAAGATCATTCTGAGCAAGCTCACCAAAGCCCATAACCGAATTTTGGTGACATTTCTTAGATGAACATCCCCTGTCTATTTCCATTTTCATACTACATAATGATGAAAGGGTCACTTTGGGATATACTCAACACTAATAGGGGTGAATGAATGTTGGGAAAATTTTCACTAATTATAAATTTTATCCATTTTACCTCTTAGACCTATTCGAATCTTGATTCTATTATTCTCTTTTACTTCTCATATGCAATTATATGAAAGTATGTAATGGTGTAACATTATATTTTTACATGGTTTACTACTCAATAAGAGTATCGAGCCCTTGTTATGGTTTTGAAATAACCCAATACAAGATAACCACTAGAAAAGAATCCAAGGATGTAGTTATAGTAAACAATAGATATCCTTTCACTTGTGTTTCACTATATTCAATTGATAGTGTTTCTTATCCCCTAGAAAATTGTAGATTTTTTATGGTTATTTATAATACCCAAAAAAATAGTCTTCACCTTTCAAAGTACTTTGTAACCCTAAAATTCTTCCACCAGATGATACCTATGTTGGATGTCATAGTGATGATTTATTCTCCACTTCTACTTATTCACATGTTACCTATAGAGCAGCGGGCAAGAAAATTTCAATCTTTCATTCATAATAGGAAAATAATATGCTACTCATTCTTCTATACTAATGAAAAGACTATTATAAGCATTAAAAAATATATTAACAACACAAACAAAGTGTTGATTGTAAATGAAAAGTTAAAATAGGGTCCCTTTTATTAGTGATAAAAAAGATCTGATAAAGGACCCTTTTATTAGAACTAATAAATGTTTTATTTTAACTATACTAAAAATGAACTAGTAAAAGTGGAATTTTATCAGTTATTTTTTAGCATTAATGGAATGGTCTTTTATCAGTGCTAAAATAAAAGTGCTGATAAAAGTCAGAAAATAAATTTCTAAAAAAATAAGAAAATTAAAAAAATTAAAACCCCTTTTATTAGCAGTATAAGACCCATTTAACAGTGTTATGTTCACCCCAAACCATTAATAGAACTTGGCCCCCACTCCTTTAACAGTGCTAGTATCCCCCTTCACCATTTGATGCACCCCTATGGCCTCTACTAGGATTCGAACCCAAGACCTCTCCCTTTTGCGCCAACACCTTTACCACTCATCCATCTTGTTTTGTTCCCTATTGTATGATATATATATATATATATATATATATATATATCTTTAGTTATATTTATTCTAAAATTAATATATATTTATATGAATATATATATAGTTATATTAATATATATACATATATTTATTCATTTATTAATTTATATATTTATATATTTATTCATATGTTAATATATATTTATATGATTATTTTAAAATATATTTATAAAATATTTTTTTAGGTTTGTGTGTGTTTATAAATAAATAAATACATACATACATATATTCAACATACATATATATATTTATATTATATATCTTTGTATCTATAAATATAATTATGCATATTTTTATTCATTTACATTTATTATATATTATATATTTATATTTATATACATATATTAGAATATATGGTTAATATATATCAGTTTGTTGATACAGACACACAGATATATATATATATCCACACACGAACATTATATAGGTATATAGATATTAATATATTTTTATTTTAAATAAAATGGATATTATTTTTAATTTAGATATGGTTTATTTATTTATAAATACATTTATATGTAAATATGTTTAATTATTTATTTAGAAAATTAATTTTTATGTGTGAATGTATAATAAATGTGTATATATTATTATATATTTGATTTCAAATAATAGTACATTGTGAAAAACAATATCATTTAAAATCCATAATATCAATATTTACGAAATTTGAGGGTATAAATTTAGTCCTTACTAAAAAAGGGCAGAATGACCCATTTAAATGAAGCTAAAAACCCATCAAATGTTGAAACATTTGGGTACCCAACTACAAACTTGGTTTAGAGTCCTTCTAGGGCTTTTGGAGGTCTCAAAATAGGAAAAAGGTTATATATCTTGGTTTCGCTCTCTCTCGCATTGATCTCATCATAGAATTTGATTTGATACTTGTTAGATCACAAACGAACACTCTGATCAAAAGTTATAGTCATTAGAATTTTGAGTACTGTTTTCAACTTATTTTAGATCTTTTATTATTTTTTAATATTTTTATCTTCAAATTGTTTTTAAATGTCTATTACTCGATAATAATTAGTTATTAATGAATTAAAAATATTTTTTAAATTATTTTATAACCCATTTTAACTAATTATATTATATATCAAGTGTAAATGCATATTAACCTTATCTTAAATGTATTTAAAATATATATATTGTATTCATATCAATATAAATATATTTATATATAAATATATTATTTTTAATAATTTTTTTTGTAATACACACTTTATCAATGATAGTAAAATAACACTGCTAAAGGGTGGGTCTTTATAAGCACTTCAAAAAAAGAACAAATAAAGGGGGAACTTTTAATAATGCTAAAAAAGTGATGATAAATGGGTAACCTTTATCAGTGCTAGAAAAAAGCACTAATTAATGGTTCCTTTTAATGGTGCTTTTTTATCACTATTAAAATAACCCTTTATCAACACCTTTTTTAGCCTTATTAAAGTGTGGAACTATGTAAAGCTATTTTTGTGGAAGTGTTTTTCCTATTTTTTGTAAGCATATAAAAGTATATAAATTTATTTTTCTCTACATTTCATTGTTTAGTTATTTTGTACTGAATAATAATAAATTTAGAGATGGGAGAAATTATCTTCTTCATTCTTATTTATATGAATTTTATTGTAGACTATAATCTCATACTTCCTCGATATACAATATCAGCAACTATGGTATCAGTTCTTCTTTGTTCTTCTTGGTGTAATAAATATTTATTAAACTGAATTGTACCATACATTCAATTATTAGTTCATATTAAAATAATCTTTCACAACTCAAGAACTTTTCTCAAGTACATCAAATGAAAATCATGCATGTGTTGAATGGAAATATAATTTTTACTAACCTGAGCACATACAAGAAATTATTCTTATAATTTAATGTTATATTTAAATTCTATTTTGTATTTAAATTGAGGGTAACTTTTGATTTTAGTTTCACCACCACTTTTAGATGTTTTGGTGTCATTGTATGCATGTACACAAATTTTCACACCCAACCGTGCACACATTTCCTCCCTCAAATATCTTCCACTACTCACAATTTTTTATAAATAACTCCTCCTTCTTGCAATAATTAATATTAGAACACAACCTATTCATTGAGAAAACCAAGCATGGAACAAACATCATTAAAGTAATATATTACTCTCAATTCCTTGTGTTGAAAATAGTTCTTTTGACTGATAGTGGTTGCCCCTTTCTTTATCAATAGAGGAAGGCATGGCTAGAATCTTGGTAGGTGGTTGGTGTCCAAACCCCACCAAGACTCCATTGGGATAAGACATTGAGAGGGGGTGATGCAACCTATAAAAGGGTATATCCAACAATGTTTCCAGAATCTCATCCCATTAGATTCTCCATATCATAAATAGATCCTATTTGAGAGATATTTTGTGAGGTAGTTTCTGCACTTCTTCAATAGATATATTTTGAGGGCTTTCTTCTTTTAATAGTGAGGGATTGTTTACCCAATTTTACCAATACTTATCATTCAATCTATTTCTGGGTTTTTACTGCATTCATATTGTGGGTTTTTTCTCGTTTCATCTTGTGTCCATTTATTTACATATTTTTTTACTTTATTATTTCTTGATATTATTATTAAAGCAATGGGACAATCATTTTATAGTCCTAATAAGCGGTATCATAGAAAGGATTTATCCTGGTGTTGTTTAAGTTTTTGGGTATTAATAATTATCATTAATTTGAGTATGCTCTATGATTACAAATTTGATTGACCTTTTACATAATAAAATATTTTGAGACTATTAAATACACTATTGTGAAATAGAGGAGGTTTTGGACTGACAGCATGTCTAGATGGTGGAGAAATTCGAGATCGATAATTTCAATGGGAATAATTTTTCATTGTATAAAATAAAGATGCAAGAAATGTTTCAAAAGTATAATTTTTAACAGAAAAATATAGAAAGACTGGTAGAACTAACAATGAAGCGTAGTTCTAGTGGGATACAAAATCATGTTATGTATTGAAATGTGGAGAGTAATTATAGAAGTGGATATATACTAGTCAGTGAATCGACAAAGACTTCTAGAAGTGTGAATCATATCAATGATGCATGGATAATCAACCAATGTACAACATGCATATGATGTCTTAGTAGGAATGGTTCGACCAATATTAATCTATCATTGAAAGACATTTGTACATGGAGAATGATCACTCCCTAAAGGTTGTTGGATTTAGTACCATAAAATTTAAGTTGCATGATAGTATTCTTTGAACCATCCAAGGAGTGTTCCATGTGATGGGCCTGAAGAAGAACATATATTCTTTAGGACAATTTGATGACATTGGATGAAATATTCAAACTGAGAATGGAGTGATTATAATTTTAAAGGGTTCACTTGTGGAGATAACAGTAGAGAAGATTTAAATGATATAGTTACAGCATTAACTACCTCTATAGAATCATTGATTACATTATGGCCTTAGAATATTATCCATATACAGAGAAAAGAACTGAAGATTATCACATATCAGAAGTTATTGTCTAGGATTAAACAGTTATCCTTACTACTTCGTTAGGATTGTGTTTTGAGAAAGAAACACAAGTTAATGTTTAGGACGTTAACATCACAAAGAATAGATATAATAGAGTTGATTGATTCCTACATTTGGAAAGAACTGATTATATACCTTGGAGGATCAAGGTACTTTGTATCCTCCATTAATGATTATTCTAGGATATGATGGGTGTACCCAATAAAGATGAAGGCGAATGTTTTTGAAGTCTTCAAAACACTCATAGAGCAGAAGGAGCTTGAATATGGAAATAATACCATGTGTTTGATGGATAAAAATGGTGGAGATTATACAATTAGTGAGTTTCATATATTTTATTAATAAAAAGGAATCAATAGAGAGTTCATGGTGGAATACACACCTCAGTAGAATGGAGTGGAAGAGTGGATGAATAGATCCCTTTTAGATAGAACAAAAATAATATTGTAGATTGTAGGAATTACCATGACATTTTAGGTAGAATTAGTGAGTACCACTTGTTATGTTATCAACTAATATCCTTTAATGGAGATTGATTTTAAGAAACCGATGGAGATGTGGATTGGTAAACCCACTAACTATTCTCAGTTACATAATTTTTGATGTCTTGAATATTCATTGTTTAATGACCAAGAATGACTGAAGTTGGATTCAAGATCTAGAAAATGTATCTTCATGGGGTTTGATGATGCTCTAAAGGGGTATCATTTGTGGGAAACCACTACCCAAAAAATTATTATCATAAGAGATGTCACTTTTTATAAGATAAAGTGAAAATTACAATTGATAGAGACATAAAGAAAGAGAATATCATAACTACAATAGTCTAGGTGGAGGAAAAATACAAGGAACAACTGGTTTCCTTTGAGGCATTACTAGATTACTATGATTAAGTACCAGTTGATTATATACCATGGCGGTCAACTCAAAATAAAAAACCACCAGAATGGCACTCAGACTATGTAACTAAATGAAATATTGTATAATTCTTATTGAAGAAGTATTAAGAGAAATATTTTTGTGGAGTTGACCCAGAGTCTAGATGTATCATCTTTGATGGTGGAGATATAGGAGGAACATAAATCCTTGGATAAGAACAAGACCTGGGATCTTGTTCCAATACCTCATGGAAGTAAGGATATTCGAAAAAAATTGGTCTTTAAGATCAAGTGGGATAAAAAGGACAATGTGGAAATATATGATGCAAGATTGATGGCCAAAGGATATGATCAGAAGGAAGGTATTTTTTTCATGAAATAGTTTCTCCAATTGTAAAACTGTTGGTTGTTTAGATAGTTATGGTGATATGCGCTACAAACACTTTATATCCAGAGCAGTTGGATGTGAAGAATTTTTTGATCTATGGAGATATTTGTATAGAGATCTATGTGATCCATGAAGAAGGTTTTTAATAATAAAGAAAAATAGAACATGGTTTGTAGGTTGAAAAATATCTATACGATCTCAAGGAAATACTGAAGTGTCAGTAAAAATATTTGAATCCTATATCATGATCCTTGGACATATAAGACTTCATTCAGATCCTTGTACATATTTCAGGGGTTTAGATAGTAATGATTTCATCATTATTATACTTTATGTTGACAACATGTTCATTTTAGGCTCCAAAAATGACTAGATCTAGGAGACAAAGGCATAGTTTTCTAGGTAGTTTGATATGAAGGACATGGGAGAAGAAAACAAGATTCTTAGGGTATAGATTTATCGATAAATAAATAATGGGAAGATTTTCCTATAAAATAATAATTACTTACAAGAAGCCTATAAATTCGTAAACATGTAGGACTATAATCCAATCTATACCCATCTTCTCTTTAAATTCAAGTTATCCTCTATTATGAGTTCTAGAATTGAATCAGAGAGGATGGAGATGTCTTGAGTAACATATGCATTATTAGTGGGAATTTTGATGTTCAGTATGGTTTGTACTAGACCAAACATTGAACATGTAGTGGGATAAGTTAGTTGGTACATGAATAATATAAGATGAGATCATTGGAGATACATTAAATAGACCTCATAGGATACATTATGTTATGGAAGATCATATTTTACTATCATATTCTATATTGATTTAGGTTTTTTAGGTGTTTCTAACTAGTGGAAATCCACTACTGGTTATGTTTTTACTCTTTTTGGAGTAGTTATGAGCTGGATTTCAAAGTTATAGTATGTTTTGGTGTTATCCATTATGGAAGAAGTGTACATGGAGTCTACACAATCTTTTAAAGAGGCCATTTGGATGAGAAGGTTTTTTGAGGATCTTGGGAACAAATAGGGGAAGATTCCATTATATTGATAGATATAACGGGTTTTGTATATGTTATTGGTTCATAATAAAATCTTCAAGTGGGAGATGTGTTTGGAGTAGTTCTTTTGATGTACGGTGGAAACCCCCTTACTTTTTCAAGGGAGAAAGGAATGGCTGGCAGCTAAGTAGGTGGTTTATGTACAAACCCCACCATGACACTAGTGGGAGAAGTCATCAAGAGGGGGGAGATGCATCCTATAAAAGGGGATCTCCCCCAACTTTTCTAGTATCTCATCCCATTAGCTCCACCATCTCTTCAGAAAATCCTATTTGAGAATTATTTTTTGAGTTAGTTTCCCTATTTATTCAAGAGATATATTTTTAGTGTTTTCTCATTATAATAGTGAGGTAGTGTGTATCCACTTTTACCTATAGTGATCATTATATTTTTATGTGGTTTTTACCCCTTTCATTTTGGGTGTTTTTAAACATTATATCGAGTGTCCATTTTATTTATTTTTTACTTTATTTTATCTTGTGATTATCACTACATAAGTGGTCTGATAATTTTATGTTCTAAACACCTTAAAATAATATTTTCTACATAATAGTGTAAATAAACTGATTATTATCTTATTCTTCATTAAACAAACCTCAAATTTTTCTATGAATAGATGAGGACATGTAACATCAGTCATTTATTCTTCGCATAACACCGTGGGAGTAAGTGACTCAAGAACTGGCTCGTGAAATCAATTCTTCATGAAAATTTGTGAGTATGAGATAAACCCAAGTGCATGGTATCCTAGTCTATTCAAAAAATTCTTGAGTGTAGGAGTCACAAATCAAGAGTTTGTGAAACATCCAACTCTTCATGAAACATGGTTTTCTAATGTTATATTTTCTCTGGAATATGAGATCCTTTCATTAACTGAAATTGTTTTCTTAGCATTGGATATTCTCATTTTATAGGCGAGGATCACCACTAGTATCATTCCATATCATGTCTATATGAATTAAATTTTATCAATAAATACTTTATAATGCCCAAATATTTATACATACATATATTCTTCAAATGTAGTTCTCTTATGCGTCACTGATAAAGGTGGAATCTTCTTGATAAAGCCTTTATTATAGGATACTCATGTCTATGAAATAGCGATCAGGTGCATAGTCATTTCTAATAAATCAATTTTATCCATTCATATCATATGCTAAAATATAATTTGGATTTATCATTTCATCCTCAGTAGTATCATAAACATAAAAATATTTTATGCATGCAAGATGTAGATGCGTGCATGACATTATGATAACTTGTTCTCTTGGTTTTTGAAGCTGGTATAGAACACCATATGTGTCCAAATTTTGGGTATAGATTTGGGAATTTAACTAGTGATTTTTAATTTTATGTAAGTATAGTAGAGGTTGAAGATGATCTTTTGAGTCGATCAGGTGGCCATAGTAGATGTCATTAGATGGTCCTAGTTCAATCTGTATGTTTCAATGATATAGGAATAGTTCATTTCATCCCACATCCAACATTTATTCTTAAAAATGTTGAGTGAAAATTTACAAAATATCCTATGCCACTCACCACTCAAGCCTATAGTGGCATTTTCACCCAAAAAATAGTATACACACGTCCCACATGGGCTGCACCACACCCCTACTCGGTCCCTGGAAAACTTGTGTGTACTATGAAGACACCATGTGTTCTCCATTTAGGTGCTTTTTAATCACACTCACTACTACCTCCATGGCCTCCCATGCATGGTTTGGCTCCCATGTGGCTATGCCAAGATTTAATATGTGTTTTGAGCTGGCCCTCCTTTGGTGGCTATGGTTGGACAATGTTTTAATAAATGGACCCCCAAAAAATATTACTTAGAATAATTCTAAATATTTCAATTAATAAAAATCCATTTAAAAACATCATGAATTTTATAATAAAACACATGCAATAATAATATGTATTATGTCCTTATCAATAATTCCACCTTTTTCACCATATAATATATTATTTTTTATTGTCTTTATATTCCTTCACTTTTTCTTTTAGAATATCCATTTCTAAGAGTTATTCATCATACAATCATGTTTATTCACATCTTCATCATTTTTTCAAATAATATACTACCCACTAGAACATGTTATTTAAACATGTAAAACAATTTTTCAATCATCATAATTATAAACTCAAAGTATTGAAAATAAATTCATTAAGATAATAAGACATTAGTACTTTCTTTTTTATAAATTCATCCAAGCTACATTAAATTTTTTATCAAGCATGAATTTCTTGTATACTTCAGCAGATCTTCCAGTATACTCTTTTTATATAACTTCTTTAACATATTTAAATCTATGAAATATTTCAATTTCATTGAACACTATAGAAAAAAATAAAAACAATTGACCTTATACACAAATTGGGATATTCACATAAACACAAATACATTCAAGAACCAATACCCTTGGATTTCCATAATCTATCCTTGGTCCGACGCACACCCTCAAACTCTTCCAATGTATGTATTCGAACTTAAACCTGGTATTCACCAAAGAATCAAGTAATACTCAATTTTATTTTTCCAATGACATCTAAAATCCAAATGACCATCCAAAAAACAGTATCATATTTTTAAAACTCTTTTTAACATGAGGGAAACAAAATGGATACCACTATATAACTCCTCATCATAGGAGGATCCTTGTAATCATAGCATCTAAATGAGTTCCTAACCACCACATATCATTCCCCATATTTTTCATTACATAAATAATGACATTCATAAGAACCCACCCATTCTCAAGCGCTAAAAAAAGTCACAAGGCACCCAACCTCGAATCTATATGAATGTAATTAATGAAATTCACCAAGTTTCAACTAACAATGGTGTTACCACCCTCAAGTCACTTCTCGGAATAATCTACTATTAAACATGTGTTTCTCCTAATGATCCACACTCATGTCAAGATGTGATTAAAATTCATTTATCTAATCCCTGATATCATGTCACTAGGTAAGGAATGTCAGGGTCCACCCATGAGAAAACTATATCATGATACCCTATTTATTTCTAGGAAAGTCTATATCACTAGGAATTTTTATTAATTTCTTAAAAATATTTAGGTTAACAACCCTAAAAGAATCACTTTTAAAACCAATGATACTTGTCCCACACGCTAATGATCATTGACCTTTCACTCTAAAAAGTCACAATGCACAACCTGTGTGAACTAAACACCCATACATTGTGGGTGTACAAACTCATACCACTTGGACCATTATATCATGATTGGTATGTTATAGTGACCAAGTAGACTATGCAATATAAAATTTCAGTCTCGCCACACTAGGATATTCCTAGGAAATCCTCCTAAAAATCTCACACCTTACCCATTCCATGATTGATTCTATGATAACTCCTCACACGACATCACCCTATCACCATTATTGTACAACCACAATTTAAATCTTGTCAACTCTATCCATATACATAACCACTACCCATAATTATTCTACTCAAGATTGTTCACCCATGATCTATCCATGTTGTTAACCACATAATCACTAGTCAAAAGGCTTATAAACACAAACAATCATACCCATTGAACTGAGTCTCGATACCCAAGCACCATAGGTACACCCTTAGAAACCAAATACACTATCATACCTATGTCACATACTCAGTAACACCTCATGTGCATCAACCTCGTCATAAGTGTACCACCATTATCACTACCAAAAAGGGCCTCTATGAACCTAGTCTAACCCCTCTCATAGGATTCCATTTATCAAAAAAGAACACCTGCCCACTAGGGTATGAGTCGAAACTAAGGTACTCTAGGTATCCAACCTATACCTACTGATAAAGTCTAAAAATGGGTCACATGGTTCGACCACCTATCCCATAATAATCTCACACAATAACCATAACCCAAATAAGGTCCTCTATCTCACAAAACCTAACACACTTAAATACTCTCTCTAAAGAAGAAAAACTCAAAGGTGGGTAAAGAGATTGTCATCCTATAAGGTTAAAAACCTTTCAACATGAGTTCAATTATATAGGATTTCAATTAGAAGTTATAGAGGAAAAGACCCTTTATGTTTATTTATAAAACCATTTAATTTGAACTCATTGATAACTCATACTTTGGGAAAATTATAGTTTCTTAAACATTAAGGCCTTCTGTACCATGAATTAAACTACCAGGCCCTAATCCTCTCCAATAATATTTATAGTTAACTACTATTTGAAGGTTCATGATTTCAAGAGTATGAAGATACTAAAATGATTCTCACCAAGAATCCAAATCTGGTCGTACGCCCCTCGAGTTTCCATTTCCCTATAAATGTTTGTGTATCAATTAGAATCACACTCAATGATGCTATAGATAACCACAAATGAAGGTTAGTTAAGTAAAATATCAATGTGATCTAGATGGGAAACTCCATATAGGTTGTTACAAATATTTAATTTACTTTACCTGAAAGGATACAACAACAAAGCATCTAATGGCTGGGAATTAACTGCCTTGGTCAACATGGTTCTCCTAACGGTACCTCTCTAAGGTGTCACATTCCCCTAGTTTCCTATAAGAATTTATAACAGGACACTAAGTATTCATTTTGATCTACTAAGGATGTATTCACCTCTTATATAGAATATTGTTTTATCAACACCATAACTAAGTAACATCACATCCCAGTCCACATAGCCCATCACAAATAATGTAAATAAGGTGGTCCAACTGAGTAGAATTCCCCCAATAACCTACATAGTAAAACATCATTTAGTTTATTATTTTCAATTTAAATAGTTTGACTCATTCATTTAAAAAATCACACACTATAAGGCTTATTACTCTTTTACCCTACATTCTAAATATGATTTCTCAACAAATACCTCTTTCCTATTCCATCCAAGATTAAAAATAAATCAATTTCAACTCTCTAATTAGCCAATATTTATAAATCTATAAAAAATAGTAAAATACACACTACATGTGAGTCGCTAAAAGTTAAAATAATACTCACCTATAACAATAAAAATGAATAACATTAATCCCACATCGATGGTAACCTATACATCTCACCTGAATAGATGTTCTTCATGTGCCAATATGATATCCATAATAGGTTCCAAAAAAATAATAATACTTCTATCTACCATGTCCCAAATAGTAATAAAAAAAGAACGGATCTTCTCTGATACCACATTGCCACACCCCATCCTAGCTCACTCTATAAACATTAGTCGGACTGGTTTGCCAGTCAGCCTCAAGTGTGCCTCCACAAACACAAAAGTATTTATAGTAGTGGTAAGGGCATATGGTGTGTCTGTGGGGAGACTATTTCCTCGTATCAGGGTAATAAAACAATATAAATAACTAAATATCATCCATATCATTGAATAATATGAGTTCATAAGAAAAAAATTACAAGGTTGTAATAAAATGAATGAAATATAGTAAAGGCCTGAAAAACCATGTCAGACATACAACATTGATCAAAAAAAAGGATGACCACATATATAAGAAAAAAATAAAAAAGACTAGTAAAAAATTTGAAGGATCTAATACCCACACCATGCTACACCATGTACCCAACACCCCATATATATTTGATCTATCCTACTTGATTAGTGCCCAACCTCTACCTGACATGTATCTACAACCAATTGAATGTATATTTGGGTACCCTAGTGTAATGGTGTCCCGAGAAGGGTGTGCATACAAATCCCATTAAGAAAATTCCCATATAATCTCATAAATATATGTTAAATATATATATGATATACTCATAAAAATAAAAAATAAAAAATAAAAATAATACCTAAATAAAATAAATAAAAACCAATTTCATTCCTAAGTAATGATGGATACCCCGGTCTAACTATACCTACATTGGATAGTGCTGAAATGTCACTGAATAAGCTAGTCCTCATATGGGGATATAATTCCTAGTCCTAAATCAACTTTACTTTCCTTTAATTAATTTATATTATAATTATAGGTTTCATCTAGGAATCCAATAAATATGGTATTGAGCTTGATATCATACAACTAAAGTAGTGTATAACTGGTGGAAGCCAGAAAACATCTCGATGTTCCCTAATATAATCCATTGTCAGATCCCTAGGTCTTAATAGATAGGAAAACAAGACATTCAAAATAGGTTGTTTCTTAGGGGGTATGACTTGTAGGAAATATATATGTGTAATTCTATAATGGATCCAATATAATAAATCAAAATCCTTCAATCACTAGATCAAAAATCCATTCCCAGACAAAACCAGGAAATTCAATATGGTGTGCCCACCTAATCCTGAGTAATATCCCAAGCATTGATCAAGGAGATCATCATTTATCCTGAGTGATTTAAAATAAATCCAATTCATGGGGGTATTATGGCCCCTTAAAAACCTCATTTATGTACCCTATGTAGGGTGGTATCTCAATGGCATGGGAATCCCTATAATACCATCACATTACATTAATCCCATAGGCTTATTTTCAAGATTTATGCCATTATTTTGGGGTTGCATCATTAAAAACCAAGTAAATCATAAAGAATATAGTAGAGTTGTTCAAGTGTATAAACCCGTATCAACTGTCACAACCTCTAGAGATCACATTTTTAATATGGTTTAAAAGGTGACACCCATTTTCCAATTTACCAAAACCAATAATTCACTTTGAAAGGATCAATCATCTACCAAGGAACCCACTAATGTCCCCTGGTTCACTACACAGAAGAGGTATCCCTTAAAGAATCATCAAATTCCACACATAGTAGAGGTATCCTTCTTGAGATCCTTTATGTTAAGGTCATGTTCTTGGATCAACACCTAAGGAACCCAAATGTCATATCTTGTGGAATAATGAATAGGGTAGTGCGGCATTGTTGGCTACACTAGGTCCTTCCAATATGAAAACCATTAAGAGATGGTTCATGAACCATCTTGGTGCCAAGGTTTCCCTAGAATAGTTTACTTTCTCAATACAACACCATTGTACCTAAGGTATAACACCCTAGGTCTATACACAGACTAACATGAAACAATATGTCTAACTTCACCTCTTATGTGGTTGGGAGGATACTCAGTGTCTCGCGGTTCTATACCCCATCCATCAGTAGCTAAGGAATGAGGCTACCACATATGGGTTATTCATGATGCTTGGAATACATTCATTATAACTAACTAAATTAATTTAATTAAATTTTTCTTGGATTTAAATTAAATAGGGGGTTTAACCCTCATGGGAAATTCCAAGCATTCCCATATTACCATCAACATGCATAGATACCTTAAGGTATGTGTGATAGATCACCTACCTCATAATAATATTTCCATTTATTTTTAAAGGGACAACAGGATTGTCCAAGGCTTTTCCAATATCATCTGAGACATATGAGGTATCGTCTCACAACCAAACAACCAAAAATTTAATTAATTATCTTTAAACTATAAATAATTAATCAAAAATATAGATTTATAAATGCCTGAATGGCCTGAAGGCCTTCTTTTTTATTTTATTATAGATAATCCCCCTTTTAAGGGTTGAAGGGGAACTCATTCATGACCCGTAGGCCCAAGGAACAAGGACCGACATGACCCGCAATACATGACTCGAAGGCCCTGAGGCATACCATTCCCATTATTGGATTATCATGTCGCACTATATTTGTGACCTAATGCTCAACAACAACCTGCAACACATCCTAAACCTTGAATTGAGCATAATCCCTGAAACAAATCCTCAAGACAAACACCCAATAAATTAAAGGAAATATTTAATGTTTTAAAAAATCAACATGGAGAAATACCTCCAAAAACTAGCATGTATAAAAGGGAAGAAAATCTCCCAGTGCATTCTCTTTCTAGATAGTAAAAACACACCATCATTGGTATCTGATTCCACCATTATCTAGTAGAATCGGAATTAAAATCCCTAACATAAGAAAATTAAATTTAGAGGATGAATAGAACCATAAAGAAGGATAAAGGAGTGAAATAATTACTAAAAATAATCGGATAATGGATTCAAAATCCACCAAGAATTCTTTTAGCACCATGATATTTTAATAAATATTTCTCTCTAAATAATGTTAATTCTTCAATAGAATGTGTGGCACATAACTGTGAGTTTAAGATAACTGCGAGAAACTGTTAGTATAAAATGATGATTATAACTTATACATTAAATTAGTAGTAATAAATATAAATAAATAATTTATAAAAAAATAAGGGTCCAACTCAATATAAATATATTGGTAACTTCTAACAAAATAATCACACAATTTTTAGTAAAATAACTTAATTATTCAAAAATAAATTTTCTACAAAAAAGGAGTTTTTATTATTTCAATGAATGAAAATAATTTTTTATAATTTATAGAATTTTTTTTAAATATGAATTTTATTTTTGAATTCATAATGTCAAATTTATTTTTTTCTGAAAACATTTATTTTTTAAAGAATAGTGAAAATCTGAATTTTTATTTTTTTTTCATTTTAAAGACTTTCAAAGGTAAGAAAATTTATTAGTTTTAAATTTTTAATTTTTAAATACTAATTTAAAATAATACAATTATGGTTTTGAAATTTATTTGATACATTATTTTATTATAAAAACATTTTATGATTTAAAAGGGGCATTTTTATGAAAAACTGTTTTTCCAGGAATATTACCAGTATAATTTTAAATTTAATTTTGAAACTACTACATGTATAATTTGGAAAACATAATACGAAATATATTGAATAGGCCCCTTTTATTTTTTTCCAATATGAACAGTAACCTTGGTAAATTTTGTTACCATGATAAAGGGTAAATTGGGTAATTTATGTTAAAAATAAAATGATAAAGAATATAAAATAATCTTAACACATGACAAAATTTATAGGATGAAAATAATTATACCATTAATATATAATGATATAAATTAAGTTTTTTAATGGACACTTGTCCATGAAAATGACTTATATAATATTTAAATCAAAGAAAGTCACAAAATTTCACTTTCATTGTCTTAAATACCCCATGTGTGCCCACAAGGGAACAATGGTATTTTATGAATGAATATAAATGTAAATTTTTCAGCTTAATAAACATATTTTCATGATATAAATTTATTTTTTATTTTTTGGGCCACATAGATGAGATTATTATATTTATAATATTTTATTTAATAAAAAATCAAAGATGTCACATTCATGTTTTATATACTATATCATTTTTTATATTAAGTTTCCCAAAATATATATTATATTATAAAAATTATTATTAAATCTATATGATTTATATTCATCATGGTGTTTTATTTTTAATTTTTAGTGAACAAATATGTATATTAAATTATTACACAACATTGATGTTGTCATTACTTTATTAATAGAAATATAAAATAAATGTTACAAAAAAATTAAAATAAATATAATTTCATATAACTAATGTTATAAATGAATTTTATCGATGAAATTTACCTCTTAAGGATATAATAATTTTTATCTAATTTATCTTTTTATGTTGGTATTTATAAAAGTCCATGTAATGAATAGAGTCGAAATTTAAACTAATGATATTATATAAAAATAATATTTGATTAAATTATTTAAAAACCATAAAACATCTTAAAAAGCATATAACATGGTCAAAAAAATTATAAATAGTTCATTTATGGTCTTATTAAAATCACAAAAGTTAAAATTACAACCTTTTAATGTTGAGGAAGTTGTTACCTTAGTTAAAATTATAATAGGTTAACTAAGGTTTAATCAAAATGATAAGTTATAAAATTACACCAAAACGTGTCTAAAATATATATTTTTATGATGTTAAAACCATAACTCATCATATATTTAAATATTTTTTCTTTTTGGGTTATTTTGATTGAGATTTAATTTATTATAAATTAATTTTTTTGAAAAAACCCCAAAAGTGCTCCTCATAGCAATTATAAAAGGGAACATACTCCCTCACTTCAACACATCACATTGAGCCTTAAAGATTGACCATACCCTAAAATTTTCTACTCTAAAATTATTTATACAGATTGTACAGGTTTTGTTATTCTAAAAATATGAACCCTGGTGTCCTTAATAGGAGATCTAACTAATGTTCGCCAAAGAGAGGTAATCATCTTTACCGATTCTTTAAAGATTATTTCTTATAATACTCTATATTCATGTGTTATCCCCATTATTATGCAATAAAAAAATATAACCTATATTATAATATACTATTATGATTATGAAACAACCATATTCCACCTTTTATCCATCTTATGAAAAACAAAAGAACAATGTCCGCGTACATACGACTTACAATCTTCACGACGTAGTGTAATCTTTTTTTCACAGCAATTTATTTAGATGGGTATAATGATGGAAATAATATATATATATATATATATTATAAAATTATATTTATTTTTTAAATAAAATTAATATACTATCCTCTACCTTACCATATCACCATTATGGGAATAATACCATCACTTGTGCATATGTACGGCTTACCATCACCACGACGTGATGAGATTCATTTTCCTTGATCACCATTAAAGAATGATTGTATAAAAGTATATAACGAATAAATATGATTTATATTACCTTAATATCATTTTGGATCTGATGTAACTATATCCTATTCCAGATAACTAAGACTTATACAACAAAATATGCATAGGGAAATAAAGCAGTTAACACCCAAAAGAAGGGACGGGTTGTCGCCCATCCTACAGGTTATCCTTTTTCTAAAACTAAATTACAATAAAATTACATCAATAATATCAAAAAAAGTTCTTTCCATAAATATTACTAACTTATGTCCAATATAATCCATTCCAATATTTAGGCATATCCAAAATACTTATGTCCAAGATCATAGTATAAAGAAAACAATTACTAGAAATGTCATCTTCCGAGCATCTGAATACCATCATTTATCCCTTATATATCATAAGATATATCTTGTTGGTCACATTCCAAACATGTGAATACCTTAATCTTGTATTCTCTTGAAAAATGAATACCCATTAAACCTTAGTGAAAACATGAATGTTGTCAAAAGTTAACTCTTTCCACATATCAAAATTCCAAAAATTTGTATACTCAAACCATGATATCACATTGTCCTTATACCAATCATGAGCTCATTAATACTATCAAACATCTCATTATCTCCTTATCCTTTCATTATGAACATATCATCTACCTTCCAAAAATATTTGAATAACCTTTCATGGTTACCAGTACCATTCATCATATACTTTCAAAAACTCAAGGAAATACAACAGTGTAACAATCCTTTGATTTTTCTTTATTCCATAGTACCATACATTATTCTTGATAAGCATAAAATCATTCCACTACCTTCTTAAACCACTAACTTAGCTTCATCATTTCTTTTATCTCATATATCCTTTTTAGTATCTTCATCCTCATCAACATTAATTCTACCCATTCGACCATGCTAATTCTCTTCATGAAATTATCCCTTAGAGCATTGGTTTGCATAATGCTCGTACATTCCACATTTAAAACATTTAACTGTTGTTGATGTCTTAGCATTACCATTATCCTTTTCCATGGTGTTAACTGAACCTTTTCCATTATAATTAATGGATTTGTGTCCTTCTTTTCCACAACCAAAGCATCTTCTAGTTCCTTTGAAACATTATTGCTGATGCCTCTTCCCACATGATTTACATGAGGGAAATTGAACTTTCTTTCCTCTATGATCATCATGAAGCTCAATCTTTCTCTTATTAGCTGATTCGGGAAACTAACCAAAGTTTAGATTATTGATCATATTGTGAGATTCCTGATTAGGAATAATAACGATGTTTGGACTTTCAAATCCCATTTAATTTGGTTGGTCATGAAGAATATCATTCCATTGTCCATCATATCCTCCATTATCGTGAATCTTCCTATTTCCAGCCATTTTCTAAAACCTAAAAAGAATAGTTTGAGAGGAAAAAATCATAATCAAGGGGGATTACCTTCAATATCTAACATCTTAGGTTTAATTATAATATTTTTACCATAATTATAGGACTATAACCTATACTTATACGTAACCTTAGGGACATCCCTAGACATACCTTGGAAATATCTTCTACAGATCTCACTAAAGTTTTCGCATCCTAGTTTCCAAAGGTTAACTAAATCATTCCTATGATACCAGCTATAGAGACCCATACTTGACGTACATATACATTACATTAATTTTGCGGAATACTTAATACATAACAAAAACAAACACTCAAGGACTGTAATATTTTAGTGTCTTTGGAAACTCAGAACACAATCTTCTAATCATGGTTAAATATCTTCAACATCTCCCATAAAGATATTTCCCTTTTGTTTTCTTACCTAAAACCTTTCTTTATATCCTAGGAAAAATAAAACATATAAAGGGTGAGCTCAAATTCTCAATAAGGGTAAGCATGGAGAAAATAAAACAAACCATATACATTTGAACTTCAAAACATGAACATAATATTTAAACATAAAAATTTTGAGCAATGACATAAAACATGGAATTACATAAGGCATAGGTCATAATGGATCATCAATCATGATAAAATAGAATGGTAATAAAACATTTAATTGTGGAAAACCATTAATTCATGATATCATTTCCACAATATCCAAGGCATTGCTGCCAAGACCATCTTAATGGACAAAGTCCCTTTCTGAATCGAGTTCACTCCTTGTTCCAGTCCTGTAACACAGAACCGGATTCACTTACCATTCCAACCATGTATATCTCATGAGATATAAATCATTACCCAATTAATTGAAGGGAGATATAGTTCCCACCCATCTCATAATGAAATCATTCTTACGTGTGCCACAAAATAAACATACATCATTCATAATAACCCAACAATTAAAATGGGTTTCATAAACATCATCCAATCATAACATAATCCATATAAAAAATGGATATCATTTCATAATAAGAAAAATTAAACCATATAAATCATAGATGAATTATACTTAAAACATACACATATGAAATAATATCATCTTAGTTGGAAAATGGTTTTTATAAAACACCTGAAATGAATTCTTGAGGAAAATATCCTTTCTTCTTCAAAATCATATTCTTTTCACAAAATGCCATGCAATTTTAAAAGAAAAGTATTTTATTGAAAATATTCATGAAATATTGTAGAGGAAGATTTATGAAAATTAGGTTTTATGAAACTTTAAAAATCTATTCATTCCATATAAGTTAAAAAAACATGCTCCTCGTACTTTTAATAGAAAATTCAAAAAGTACCACGTATGGTAAATACTTACGTATAAGCAATCTTGGACAAAAATGAGATTGGAAAATTATCCCTTACCTTATGTCTGATATGCTTCATTTGAATCCAAACCTACTTTATTATGATTTAAATAATGTCATTGACTTATTAAAAAATCATATTAATTGTTATTATGTCATATATGGTTCACTTATGACTTTATATTACCCGTTTTTTGTAAATTCCATGTTAAAGCTGCATTTTGGGTAAAATCGTTTCATTTATCGTACATGTTTCGACTTGTTGTTCTTAATATTATTACTTATAACCTTTAATTACATAATTTAAAAAAATTATATATAATATATATTCATCATATAAATATATATGATAGATCGATAAATGGAATGAAATACACCGTTCATGGAGACGGTAGGCCGTACATACGAATGAACGCTGTTTTCGTTTCCTTATTGAATTAAATAGAATTAAGTAAATGAAACATATATGTACATAAATTCAGTATCCTTATTATGTAATATATTTCATGATTATTTATTATATATAATTTATAATCATACTTGAATGGTTAATCATGGAAAATGAATCTCATTGCGTCGTGGAGACGGTAATCCGTACGTACGCATGAGCGATGATATCATTCCCATAATTATTGAATGGAATTGGAGTGGATGATATAATATTTAAGAATTATTATGATGTTATAATAACCATATATATCTATTCTTTACACCATTATACACATCCCAGTAAGGTGGGGGTGGAAAACAGATTACACCACGGTATGGAGACGGTATTCCGTACGTACGCACGTGCGGTGATTTCATTTTCCGTAGGATGGATAGAAGATGAAATAGGGTTGTTTCATATTTATAATAACATATCAGTATATAAGTAATAATTATGTTATTTCTTTATAATGAAACAACTAAATTAGAGGAAATAGAAGAAGAAGGAAACTTGAAATGATCGGTAGAAGAGATTACCTCTTCCTCGTCGCACCTCCTTTAAACTTCTTCTTAGGGCACTAGAGTTGGTCTTTTGAGAATACCATAACCTCTATGATATAACTAGAGAGGTTAATAAGAAGAAATTTCAGGGGTTGGATGAGCTTCAAGGCTCAAAAGGGTGTGAAGAGAAGAAGTAAGGGGTGCCCTTTTTATAAGGGAGGGGAGGGGCACCTTCGGTAACATAAGAAATATTAATTTATAATAAATTAAACCTCACACAAAAACCTCCAAAAATGACTCAAATCCGAAGCTAGATGAGGTAAGGTTGTAATATCATCAACAAATAAAATTTATACATGTTGGAAATTTATTTTAAACATTATCAACTTGATTTATCCTTATTTAATTTATTTAATTTTATTTGTGGTAATAAGATTATAATTTTTAAATTTTTACAAATAATTACTTATGTGTTGTTAATTTTCCATAATTGGATAATTTATGACATTTTACGACCATATAAATTTCAATTTATAATTTTTAAATATTTGTTTTATTTTTAAACAATTTTATAATATGTTATGTTAATAAAATAACAATAGTGTCAATTTTGACATTATTCATTTAATTTAATTTAAATAAAATCCACACAGAGGATATATTCTAACCAAAATAGTTAATAGATTTATAACATGTCAAATTTGTCTAGAAAATTTGTCGAGCACATTAAATAGTTTATATAATATTTATTTTAATATTTTTAAAACCATTTATTTGGTACATCTCTTAATAAAATAATTAGTACGACATTTTTGTATAATTATTTAATATACATATTTGTTGAATAAAAATTAAAACTAAACTTCTATGATGAATATATATATAATACCTTTCATAATAATATTTTTAATCGAATTTATCATCTTAAAATCACAACATTTAAATTGTTATACTTATTAAATTATGAAGGTCACAACTTTGGAATCATTTAAAATTAAAAAATATAAGTGTTGAAATATTCTTTATAAGGATCCAAATGGTCACCAATTCTGCCATTGGATGATTAGGGTTTATATATACACTACCAATATGTCTTGGTCAGGTTTTGGGGCCTCTTTATGTGTAGTATTATTTCAATAAAAACTATATTATTTATTTTTCACTAAATAAATAATTTCTACATCATTAATGTATAAGTTAATAAGGTAAAAAAATAGTTCTTCAAAATTACAAATAAATTACCATGATAAAGAAACACATTTTATATTTCAAATGAGTATTTATAACCTAATTTATATTCTTTATAACCTTAGATTAAAAATAGTTTAATTATTAAAGTTTGAGTGAGATATATTTCACTTTGTTTAAAATAAAATAAATTAAAGGTATTAATCACATCCATGTGGGTTCCAATGGATTCCATTTAGACCAAAATATGTCATAGGACGAAATATAATCATCCAATTATATTAAGACAAGAGTTATAGTAATTGTATAATATTATATTTACCCTCAATTACCTGATTTACCTTTAACTATGGTAAATAAAATTTATTGTAGTGACTATTCATAGTGCCCAAAAATAAAAAGTATCTTATTAACATAATTTGGACCTACTGATTCTAAATATGGAATCCATTTTTCCTAATTAAAATCAAAGAAGTTGCAAAAATTAATTTTAAATTGATCCTGTTGTTAAAAAATGAGTTTTAAAAGTTAAAACATTGCAAAAGATTGTAATGATTTTACCTATGAATTCAATGTAAAATAAATAATAATAACATAAGTTATATTAAATGGTAAAAATATATTCTATTTATACTTTAATACAATTCAATATTATAATTTAACCATATAAATTATTAGGATGAAAAAAGTTGTTTTTAATTAAAATAGTGTGTTTTTACTATTCATTAAAATATGAAAGTTATCAGAATAATATGAAAAATGTATCCAAAGTAAATTTTTATATCCTGATTAAAAAGAAGAATTTTATTTTGTAAAATTGAACTTATAAATATGTTAAAAACTATATTTAAAGTGGTTGCGCCATCAAAAGGTGGAAAAAATGCATTTTTTGAAAAATACTTATTTTACCCTAAACAATTATTTTGTTCTCATACCATGTTCTAGAAAATGTGTAAGATTAATAATAATGTTATAAAATTAAAATTTTAGTAAATACTATTCATAACAGATAGTTCATAATATTATAACAATATATCGTTGTTTAGTGAAACCCGATATTGCGTACTACACACGTTATCGAAGAAGGTCATGATTGCGTGTAATGTAAGCCAAGTCAAGGTTGTGTGTAGTGAAAGCTCCCTTTGTTGTTGCACATACCATAATTAAAACTTATTTTATTTATACATTTAACATAATCTATACTTAATGTTGCGTAGAATAATTTCTACAAAACGAACTTGAAATTGTGTGTAACACGAGCCAAGAATAGTGTTGCGTATACTACAAGCTAATAAAGTGTTGCATATAACACAAGATAAATTTGGTGTAGCATACAACACAAGACATCAATTAAATTAAAAATAATAATTCTCATAAAATCTCGGGATGTTACATTCTACCCCCTTTAAAATGAATTTCGCCCTCAAAATTCGTTGGGGTTATAAATGGTTTACTACTTGAAAGTTTCTTTCATAAAACACACATCATCAAAAGGAATACTTAAAATTAATTTTAAAAAGTGAAGTATGAAACATAATAGTTACCCAAATTAACCCATCACTAGGTTTCCACATAGGAGAACATAGGTGGAAACATGAATATGGAAGAAAAATCTAACCATCAAGTTCGGATGGAGAGTGGTAGAGGACATGGCTATGAAAATGACAACAATCACAAAGCCATAAATTTGTGATGATTTAAGGTACCATCTGATTCATCGGGTATAAGGACACTAGGAAAACATTTTTTTGTTTTCAATATCATTTCCCTAAATTTGATGAATTGTTGAATTAAAAGAAATACTTACTTGATTTTGGTACAATCTTACTGTTGTTTGTGCCTTGAAAAATTTCCACATCATCTATTAAAGAAATGAAGTAGAATTTGTCTTGTGTGAAGTGTTAGCAGATCATGAGATAGAATGATAGGTCATTCCATCTATCTAAAACAAAAGGATAGCAAAAGTTATTAAATATACAAAAGTCCATCTATAGTGAGATTAATCATATATGGTTCCTAAAATGGACTTATAATTCATATATCATACCGCTTAATATAATAAAACTATTTTCTCCTAACTAGGGACTTACTGTAGGCTAGTGGTAGGCGATAAAGTCCTGTCGCACCTCGTTTGTGGGTTTGATTCCCACAACCTTGTCTGACGCGACGGGTGGTCACCCATCCTGCAGGTTGTCCTTTTTCTAAAATTAATTATTATAACATTCCATCAATAATATCGAAAAAAGTTCCTTCCTTAAACAATACTAACTTATGTCCAACATAATCCATTCCATTATTTAGGCATATCCAAAATACTTCTGTCCAAGCTCATAGTATAAAGAAAACAATTACTAGAAATTTCATCTGCTGAGCATGTGAATACCATCATTTATCCCTTATATATCATAAGATATATCTTTTTGGTCACATTCTAAACATGTGAATACCTTAATCTTGTATTCTATTGAAAAATGAATACCCATTGAACCTTAGTGAAAACATGAATGTTGTCAAAAGTTAACTCTTTCCAAATACCAAAATCCCAAAAATTTGTATACTAAAACCATGATATCACATTGTCCTTATACCAGTCATCATCTCATTAATACTATCAAGCATCTCATTATCTCCTTATCCTTTAATTATACACATATCATCTGCCTTCCAAAAATATTTGAATAACCTTTCATGGTTACTGGTACCATTCAACATAAACTTTCAAAAACTCAAGGAAAAACAACTGTGTAACAATCCTTAGATTTTTCTTTATTCTATAGTACCATACATTATTCTTGATAAACATACAATCATTCCACTACCTTCTTAAACCACTAACTCAACTTCATCATTTCTTTCATCTCATATATCATTTGTAGTCTTTTCATCATCATCAATATAAATACTACCCATACGACCATGTTGATTCTCTTCATGAAATTTTCCCTTAGAGTATTGGTTTGCGTAATGCCCGTACATTCCACATTTAAAACATTTAACTATTGTTGATGTATTAGAAATACCATTATCCTTGTCCATGGTGTTAACTAAAACTTTTCCTTTACAATTACTGGCTTTGTGTCCTTCTTTTCCACACCCAAATCATCTTCCAGTTCCTTTGAAACATTCTCCCTCATGCCTCTTCCCACATGATTTACATGAGGGAAATTCAACTTTATTTCCTCTATGATCATCATGAAGCTCCTCCTTTCTCTTATTAGTTGAGTTGGGAAACTTACCAAAGTTGAGATTATTGATCATATTATGAGATTGTTGATTAGGCATAATAACGATGTTTGTACTTCCAAATCCCGTTTCATTTGGTTGGTCATGAAGAATATCATTCCATTTTCCATCATATATTCCATTATCATGAATCTTCCTGTTTCCAGCCATTTTCTAAAACCTAAAAAGAATAGTGTGAGAGGCAAAAATCATAATCAAGGGGGAGTACCTTCAATATCTAACATCTTACGTTTAATTCTAATATCATTACCATAATTCTAAGACTATAACATATACTTATACGTAACCTTAGGGACATCCCTAGACATACCTTAGAAATATCTTCTAGGGATCTCACTAAAGTTTTCGCGTCTTAGTTTCCAAAGGTTAACTAAACCTTTCGACCGATATCAACTGTAGAGACCCATATTTGACGTACATAGACATTACATTAATTTTTCAGAATACTTAATACATAACAAAAACAAACACTCAAGGACCATAATAGTTTATTGTCTTTGGAAACTCAGGACACAATCTTCTAATCATTGTGAAAGATCTTCAACATCTCCCATAAAGATATTCCCCTTTTGTTTTCTTACCTAAAACCTTTCTTTATATCCTGGGGAAAATAAAACATATAAAGGGTGAGATCAAATTCTCATTAAGGGTAATCATGGAGAAAATAAAACAAACCATATACATTTGAACTTCAAAACATGAACATAATATTTAAACATCAAAATCTTGAGCAATGACATAAAACATGGCAGTACATAAGGCATAGATCATAATGGATCATCAATCATGATAAAATATCATGGGAATAAAACATGTAATTATGGAAAACCATTAATCGATGATATGATTTCCATAGTAGCCAAGGCATTTCTGCCAAGACCATCTTAGTGGACAAAGTCACTTTCTGAATCGAGTTCACTCCTTGTTCTAGTCCTATAACACTGAACCAGATTAACTTACCGTTTTAGCCATGTCTATCTCATGAGATATAAATCTTTACCCAATGAATTGGAGGGAGATATAGGTCCCACCCATCTCATAATGAAATCATTCTTACTTGTGCCACAAAATAAACATACATCATTCATAATAACCCAACAAATCAAATGGGTTTCATAAACATCACCCCATCATAACATAATCGATATAAAAAAATGGAAATCATTTCATAATAAGAAAAATGAAACCATATAAATCAAAGAGCCATTATACTTGAAACATACACATATGAAATAATGTCATCTTAGTTGCAAAATGGTTTTGATAAAACACATGAAATGAATTCTTGAGGAAAATATCCTTTCTTCTTCAAAATCATTTTCTTTTCACAAAATGCCATGCAATTTTAAAAGAAATGTATTTTTTTGAAAATAGTCATGAAATGTTGTAGAGTAATCTTCATTTAAATTAGGAATTATGATATTGTAAAAATCCGTTCATGTCGTATAAGTTAAAAAAAATATTCTCCTCGTACTTTTAATGGAAAATTCAAAAAGTACCACGTATGGTAATCAAAAGAAATATTCCTTCCATAAAACAAATAAAAAGTCAAAAAGGGGTAAACATGACTTTAGACATACATGTAAGAATATTAAACACTTTATGAAAACATTTTTATAGACATGGATGAAAAATATAACCCCAGTAAACACTTACGTATAAGCAATCTCAGATAAAAATGAGATTGGAAAATTATCCATTATTTATGTCTGATATGCTTCCTTTGTATCTGAACCTCCTGTATAATGATTTAAATAATGTCATTGACTTATTACAGAATCATATTCATTGTTATGATATCATATATGGTTCAATTATGATTTTATATTATCCGTTCTTTTGCAAATTCCATGTTAAAGCTACGTTTTGGGTAAAATCGTTTCATTTATCGTACATGATTCAACTTGTTGTTTTTAATATTATTACTTATATCCTTTAATTCCAGAAATTAAAACATTTATATATAATATATATTCATCATATAAATATATATGATATATCGATAAATGGAATGAAATACACCGGTCATGAAGATGGTAGGTCGTACATACGCATGAACGTTGTTTTCATTTCCTTATTGAATTAAATGGAATTAAGTAAATGAAACATATATGTACATATATCCAGTATAATTATAATGTAATATCATTAATGATTATTTATTATATATACTTTGTAATCATACTTTAATGGTTAATCATGGAAAATGAATCTCATCGCGTCGTGGAGACGGTAATTCGTACTTACGCACGAGCGATGATATCATTCCAATAATTATTGAATGGAATTAGAGTGGATGATATAATATTTCAGAATCATTATGATGTTATAATAACCATATATAGATATTCTTTACACCATTATACAAATTCATGTCAGGTGGTGGTGGAAAACAGATTACACCATGGCATTGAGACGGTATTCTGTATGTACGCACGCGCGGTGATTTCATTTTCCGTAGGATAGATATAAGAAGAAATAGGATTGTTTCATATTTATAATAAAATATAAGTATATAATTAATACTTATGTTATTTCTTTATAATGAAACAAATAAATTAGAGAAATTAGAAGAAGAAATAAACTTGAAAGAGTCGGTAGAAGAGATTACCTCTTCCTCGATGCACCTCCTTTAAACTTCTTCTTAAGGAACTATAGTTGGTCTTTTGAGAAGACCAGAACCTATATGATATAACTAGAGAGGTTTATAAGAGTAAATTTCAGGGGTTTTCCGAGCATCAAGGCTTAAAAGGGTGTGAAGAGAAGAGGGAAGGGGTGCCCATTTTATAAGGGAGGAGAGGGGCACCTTTGGTAACATAAGAAATATTAATTTATAATAAATTTAACCTCACTTAATAAACCTCTAAAAATGACTCAAATCCGAACCTAGATGAGTTATGGTTTTCATATCATCAAAAAATAAAATTTATACATGTTCGGAATTTATTTTAAACAATATCGACCTGATTTATCCTTATTTAATCTATTAAATTTCATTTATGGTAATAAGATACTAATTTTCAAATTGTTACAAATAGTTACTTATGTGTTGTCAATTTTCCATAATTGGATAATGTATGACATTTTAGACCATATAAATTTAAATTTATAATTTTTAAATATTTTTGTGATTTTTAAACAATTTTATAATATGTTATTTTTATAAAATAACAATAGTGTTAATTTTGACATTATTCATTTATTTTAATTTAAATAAAATCCGCACAGAGGATATACTCTAACCAAAATATTTAATAGATTCATAAAATGTCAAATTTATTTAAAAAAATCGTGTATCACATTAAATATTTCATATAATATTTATTTTAATATTTTTAAAACCATTTATTTTGTATATCTCTTAAAAAAATAATTAGTATAACATTTTTGTATAATTATTTAATATAATTATTTGTTGCATAAAAATTAAAAATAAAATCCTATTATAAATATAAATATAATAAATTTCATAATAATATTTTTAATTGTATTTATCATCTTAGAATCATAACATTTAAGTTGTTATATTTATTAAATTATGAAGGTGACAACTTTTGAATCATGTAAAATAAAATAATATAGGTGTCATAATCTACTTTATAAGGATCCAAATGGTCACAAATTAGTCCATTGGATGCTTAGGAGCTATATATACACTAACAATAAGTCTTGGTCAGGTTTTTTGGCCTTTTGATGTTTATTATTATTTCAATAAAAACTATATTTTTGATTTTTCACTAAATAAATAATTTTTGCATCATTAATGTATAAGCTAATAAGGTAAATAAATAATTCTTAAAAATTACTAATGAAATACCATGATAAATAAAACCATTATATATTTCAAATGAGTATTTACAACCTAATTTATATTCTGTATAACCTTATATTAAAAATAGTTTAATTATTAAAGTTTGAGTGAGACATATTTCACTTTCTTTTAAATAAAATATATTAAAGGTCTTAATCACATCCAAGTGGGCTCCAATGGATTATATTTTAACAAAAATATGTAATAAGACAAAATATAATCATCCAATTATATTAATACAAGTGTTAGGTTAATTTTATAATATTATATTTACCCTCAATTACCTAATTTACCTTTAACTACGGTAAATAAAATTTACCGTAGTTACTATTCATAGTGCCCAAAAATAAAAAGTAGTTTATTAACATAATTTGGACCTACTGATTCCAAATATGGAATACATTTCTCCTAATTAAAATCACATAAGTTTCAGAAATTAATTTAAAATTAATCCTGTTGTTAAGAAAATGAAATTCTAAAGTTAAAACATTGCAAAATATTGAAATGATTTTACCTATGAATTCAATGTTAAATCAATGCTAATGACATAAGTTATATTAAATGGTAAAAATATATTCTATTTATACTTTAAAACAATTCAATATTATAATTTCATCATATAAATTATTATGATGAAAAAAGTTTTTTTTAATTAAAATATATCATGTTTTTACTATTCATTAAAATATGAAAGTTATTTGAATAATATGAAATTTTTATCCAAAGTAAATTTTTTATCCTGATTCCAAAGAAGAATTTTATTTTGTAAAATTTAACTTATAAACATGTCAAAAACTATATTTAAATTGGGTGTGCCATCAAAAGGCGGCAAAACTGCATTTTTTTTAAAATACTTATTTTACCCAACAAAATTATTTTGTTCTCATACCATGTTCTAGAAAATTTTTAAGATGAATAATAATGTTATAAAATTAACAATTTATTTAATACTACTCATAACATCTAGTTCATAATATTATAACAATATATCTTTGTTTAGTTAAACCCGATATTGCGTACTACACACGCTATCGAGGAAGATCGTGATTGCGTGTAACGCAAGCCAAGTAAAGGTTGTGTGTAGTGTAAGCTCCTTTTGTTGTTTCGCATACCATAATTAAAACTTATTTCATTTATACATTAAAAAAAATCTATACTTAATGTTTTGTAGAATAATTTCTACAAAATGAACTTGAAATTGTGTGTAACACGAGCCAAGAATAGTGTTGCGTATACTGCAAGCTAATATAGTGTTGCGTATAGAACAAGCTAAATTTTGTGTAGCATACAACACAAGACATAAATAAAATTAAAAATAATAATTCTCATAAAATCTCGGGTTGTTACATTATTACTAGAAAAATAGTGTGTTGTATAGGAAGAAATATATAAGTTTCTAAGAATGTCCTAAATGTAGGACATCATGATATAAAGTGGATGAGAAATAAAACTATGATTCATTATCAAGAATAGACACCAAATATTCTCTAAATAATCTAGTATCTTCTAATAATTCATCAATTGAATAATCTATTTGAAAATTCAAATGATGAAAAAATAATATAATAGAGTATATGTGACTGAATCTCTATTGAAAACCTACATAACCCAATTGATTCACTACAATAAAATAGATATGACAAAACAGTCCTTGATTTTGGAAATAATGTTAGAAATCTTGGAATGAGATAGTGTATAGATGTAATGAATATATATCAGAACCTCGATAGCCAACATAGTTCATGGCATATTATGTTGGTAGTGTACAACTTTTCACCATAAATATATATGAAGAAAAAAATATTTTATTATGATATTGATCATATATTGACCAAAATATATAAGAAATGATATTTATGTAAATCTATCGCCATTAATTTATTATTTTGAATTTCTATGGGAAGTAGGTGTTACAATTTGTTATGCATTTAAAAAATGTATTTTCTTTTACATGTTATGGTTATGTTTACATAATATTCCCCTTCCCTGGTCATTTTTAATATTATGGTAATGTTCACTATAAATGACTTTCATTCATATGATAACTCGTATGAATATAATGTTAAGGGTCATTAATATTTTCCAATTTGAGAAAATGGGGATTCATATAATCAATATAAAATATAATAAATACATTTCACATTCCACATTAAATATTTTATTGAATATATATGTCTAATAATTATTAAAAAATTAATTTAATGGTACCTAGAGTATGATTTTCCCCATAACCATTTTCAGTTAACAAATATTATTACAATGTAAAAAACATTGATGTAACATTTAAAAAGAAAATAAGTTATATTTTTCAAATAAATACATGGAAGAAATGGTCCGTCTTATTTGAGCTAACTCATTAGATAGTTTTTAAGAGAAAATATAACATTAGAATTGTGTATGTTTATAAAAAACTATGAAATTTAGATTGTAACTTCGTTAAACATAAAAGTAATGATAAAAGGTGGATGGAATGAAAGATTGTATTTAATATCTATGATAATACATTTGGAGTTATATAACACCATATTCTTTATATAATTGTTCATATAATGATTTAATGATTGATATAAATGTGTGGGCCTCTTTATTTATGTTTAATATGTCTTTTTTAAAGATAAATTTTAATGGGGTGTGTTAAAAATATTCATAAATCAATGTAACCTATTCTTCAATAATATATATCAAAAGAGGTGATTTATTTTTTTAAAGATTATTTGTATGAATTGGAGAATGTTGTTCTTCCTATATCTTGAAATTTGATAGTTAATAGTAAAGGTAAAAGGATCCATGACTTAATGAAAAATTTAATTCCACATGATAATATGATGTGGCAAAATAAATACATTATGAAAAATTTCAATGAGGTTCAAACATATATATTATCACATATTTTTGGATTAAATTTTTGATATCCTAAAAAACTGAAAATTGAATAATGAATGAACCTAAAAATTTATTTTATAGTTTAAAGTGAAATTTAACATTGATTTATCGTCATCAAAAACATTTAAATAGTTAAATGGGGGAAGTGTTAATTTGATTACATGGCCTGGTTTTGGTATTAGTGATCACACATTTTACCTAAAAAATTTGGATGAAGACATTAGATTTCAAAATATTGGAGTAATTGCCATTGTTGAAGCGCTACATTTTTCAAGTTCTGATGATATAAATCCAATTTCCTCATCAACTAAAAACTTATGAGTTATTAAGGATATATAGGGGATTTATTATACTAAATTTTGACTTACAATATTTCAGTGTAACTTGGTTGAAAATAATAGTGGTGTAAAACATGATGAGTTTGGATTTACCAAATTAATTTCAAAAAGATGTAGTTGAAAAGAGGAATCATTTATCATGGTCATACATGAAATGTAGATATTTTATGTTGTTAACCCATCAAATGGTCTGTGGTCCATCATTTTTCAATGAGAAAATAATTTAGGTAATGATAAGTCCGTTAATGTTATGGAATTATGTAATATTTCTTCATATATTACAAGCTTACTCAAAAATAATAATTATTATGATGTTGACATTGTCCATTCAATATGAAATGATCAAGTAGAAATGATATAGGAAAACACTTTATTACTCTCCAAAATATTCAGGTAAATATTTATAAACTATTTTTTATTAATCATATAAATATAAAAACTCAATCTTGAACATTCAAATTTATAGATATTGATCATTTTTTACACTTTTTATTAAATTTTATTTTTATTAGTTTCATTTAACATTTTTTAAGGTTAGAAAACATAATTTCATTATTAATTTAGGAAATATACACCTATAAAAAAACCTTTTTTATCATGGATATCTAAATATATAGATATTGATAATTATTTCCATTTATGAATTATTTTTTTAATTCCTTTGTTTTACTTACACATTTTTGGTTTAAGGATCCCATTATCCATAATTTTATCTAAACCTAAACATTTAATTAATAACACTATTTTCTAACGTGGCTATTTAAATTTATAAAGGTTGTTAATTTCTATATTTTTTATATTAATTTATATATTCATCAATTATAGTTAAAAATGTTTTTGTTAAACAATCATGATGTCATTATTTTCTTGTGAAAATTTCATTGAATCTTTAATTTTTGTATATTTATTTTTCTTTAACTCTATTAGTTAGCATGATAGATATAAATTATTTTTTATTATTAAAAATAAAAAAATACATCTAACAATAATTTAATTCTAATAAAATATACGTATAGAGCATTTTTTATACTCATATATTTAAATTATAGACATGGATGCAGAGGAACATTTATTGAGGTATATATACTTTTTTCATGTAAATATATCGTCAATAATTAAATTATTTAATAAAATTAAATTTTTGTTAATCAAAATTATTTAAAAAACTATAGGTTATCCTCCAATGTAATTGACTCCTACTTATAAAGAAAAGATGATACCTAGAATTGGTCAGTATGGGATAGTAGGATTACTATATCTTTTACTTTTTTATAGGGATCATAGGTTGATAATTTAATTCAATTAAAATGATTATCAAAGAGTCTCAAATGAAAATCATTTTAAGAGTTATATAGACATGAAAGGCCTTTGTAGGATTAATATTTTATATCCAAATCAGAAGAGAATCAATAAGAAATCAAAATATTAGTGGTGGTAGTTTGTGATGGTAAAATTTTTAATCTTATTTATTTTTTTCAATTAATAAAATGTTATATATTTCCTGAAAAAAAATTAATTTATTAAATTATAGATGTCATTTATTACTCTAGGATGGTTCATGTAATGGGATCTCTCTTAATCGAGTTAAAATAGTTTTTTTTCTCCTTAAAAAAAGGTCTTGAACCGAAACTATTTTGATAATTAAATTAAAAGTGATGGTTATATTTTGTATTAATTAGATTGAGAGATTTTTAACAAAAATTCACTTCAAATCAAATTTTTGGGAAAAAATGAAAACCCATGCCTAAAATATGGGTTTGTAGATGCAGAGACTTGGGAGAAGTTTGTTTCCAGTCAATGGGCAGAATCCTTTCTAGTATGATAATTATTGATTATAAACTCAATTTGTAAAATTATTTTTGAAGTTAACCTAAAAAATTATTTATTTATTCGTATATAACCTACCTCAAGTATATCTGACCATTATATCTTATTATAGAATGTATAACATTATACTTTATCATATAGAGGTTATCAATTACTTTAGGAGAAAATAATTGCAAAAAAGTTTGATGAATTTAGATCTAAATCTAGTAAAGTGTTGGAAAAGGTTTAGTTCATCCCTACATCTCCCTAGAATCACCAAGAAAAATAGAAAATAGTGATGATGAAAAAATAATGGTAAGTTTCTTACATATCTATCAAAATATATAGTTAATAATATTTTAATAAGGTAATTATTATTTTTCTTAAATATTAGGGTTTTCTAAATTCATTACACTAATAGAAAATTTTCATATATTATTTCATGATTTACTTTAATATCATTAAATGTATGGGGCCTTTATCTCTAGAGGAGTGATTCAAATATTGGATAAAAATTTAGGAAAGTAAGAATAATCATGATATTTAAAATTATATAAGGAATGTGATGATATGAGAATAGTTTCAGTAGTTCTAATATGACATCAAGGGAGACATAATACAAGGGATAATATCTTCCTTGAAGTCTGATCTATGAGATATGATTCAATTGATAGAATCTCAAATTAAATAATCTATACATATCATGTTTAGAAAAATTGTGTAACATACACAACATCACTAGTCTCCCTATTTTATACATCCCACCTATATAAATCCTCCATCATCTCATTCAGATCTGAAAATGTATTGTGAGTTGAATGTTATTGATTCTCATTCACATATTGTATGATACATAATAGTACATAATCTGGGGGATGAAATACATAACCAGATTATGTAATCAAATCATGTAATAGTATTAGTTCATGATATTATTGATCTAATATGTTGAATTTGATTTCCTACTAAGGATGTGGACACTGTTAGATAGAGTATGCATCATTTTTTACTCTAGAAAGCTAGTGTTTTCTATAATTTGGCCTATAAGTTATGTGTTTTTATTTAATTTTAATTAAATTTATTTTCTATTACTTTTACCTTATATAGATGTATCTAAAATCTAAGGATTCAATTAAAAAGTTATAAAAGTTTTTATAACCCAAACTTTACGATTTATCTCAGATTTCCTGAAGTCTGAAAAAATTGCAATGAATTATTTTATGTTGGAGTGTCATTATGAGTTTCCAATTATTGGTCAAATATGTGGGCGGAGCTATCTATTAATAATATTTAAAAAGACATCATGGTTGTTATAATCAATGATGATATCTATGTTCCCATGGTGTAGTTGTTTTCTATGAAAGAAAATTTCAATTTAAATTTTAATTTCATTAAAAAATTATATCTTATTATGATTTAATTTATTAATTATCTAATTAGGTATATTAAAATTCTTTTCCTATAATAAGATATCACTTAAATTTATGGATTTATAAATCCTGAATTTATTTCAATTGTTGTGAAATACATAAGGAAGAATGTTTGAGTAAAATATATATCGTAAAGATTTTAAAAAATAGATATTAAGTGTTAGTTCCTTCTATTTTTTAAAGGGTATGAATACTTATATTATTATAAATTACTCTTAATTATAACTTCATTCATTATAAACTTTTTATTATTTAGGGGACATTAGATTTTATTCATATTCTTCCCACATGATTTCACTGCATGTTGTTAATTCTCTTTGTTGAGTGAAGTTTATGATAATTTTAGAGAATTGATAAATTCATAAGTTTTATACTATTTTAGTAGTCCTTTAATCTAATGTTTTTTATGTTACATATGTTTTAGTAATTTATATATAAAAACAAAACATGTCATGGAGACTTTTTAACGAAAATCACTTATCAAAACATAAACCAAATGAAATTAATTATGTGAAAATAAATGTAGATATCATTTATGGTATATTTAATATTTTTTTAACTTACATATATTGTTTGTTTGGTTTTTTAAGTGTTATTTCCTAGAATTATTATCATTTTTAAATAGGATATGTTTCATTGAGATATGAAATTTTATGTTTAATTTTAAAGACTATCATAACTAAGATGGTGAAAAAATTTGACAAGGTTAGTACCACTATATCTATTTTTATTTGAAATAATATATTGTATTGTAAATTTTATATAATTTATTATCTTTGTTAGTTATTTATTTTTGACATTACAACTTATTTGGGTGAAGGATTAAACCACCTTAAAGATTTATTTAGAAATATTTCAAAAGGATTGATTAATTTATAGATGTAAATTTAAATTTTTCACTTATGTGTATTATCTTAAAAAAATATTTTTTAATGATTGTATTATATTTTAATTTATTTTCTTTTATTTCTAGTGTTTTATATTTAATTATTTTAGATTATGTGTTGATGGTTTCTATAAACCTATATGGGATATTGTGTTTATAAAATATTATAAAAACAATGATTAAGTTTTGATGTGGGTTATTATAAAATATTATGTGTAAATTCTCTTTTGATGTAAATTTTTTTATGTAAATAATGTTTAAAAGTGCTTTTTAGATTATTTTTCTAAACATTCTATGCCATTTTTAATTATAACCAACATCAATAAAGGATTTCTATATTAGTTAACTAATAAATAATTCCACTTTCAAAATCAATTTTGTAAGGTTATCGATTTCGTAATTCCTCCCTTTTTGTTATCCAAGTGATTATGAGGGTTTTTATGATTGATGTAGAATAATTAGATTGGATCGAGCGTTTTTTTTAATCAAATTATTATGAGTGGTTTTGGATTTTATTTTTGATATTTGGGTAGTATTACATGATATGAATTTTTTATTTACTTCTATGGATGATAGTTTATTTTATATAATGTAGTGTTTATTGGTGGTTTACTCCTTATCTCTTGTACTAAATTTTTAAACTAAGGGTAATTCCTACCATTGTCTGTTTTATTCCCTCGCAACTAATCACTAACCTGGGGCATAATAGAGGTGGGAATTGGGAGTCACTTCTTCTCTTCACTGCCATCCTAGTATGGTTACTAGTAGATGGGGGGTTGTGATAAGTTTTCTCAATAACTGATATTGAAAAGCTTTTTGAGCTAATTTTTTTCAAAATTTTCATGTATGTTATTAATAAAATTGATGTATAAATTATTTTTCAACATAAATTTTTTTAACTGATGATGAAACATTACTTTTAACATTGGTCACAATGACATTATATTTTAAATAACATTAATGATTAAAAATAACCAACTTTAAAAATATCTATTCTAGTAGTGTGTCTCTGTAATTTTTCACCCCTCATATTTCTTCATTGAACCATCACAAAAATATTAAAAATTATTATGAATTACCACACCATAGGATACATGCTAGAAAATATGGTAGGTCTATCCCGTATCAAACTCTGAAGAAACTTTCTCTTATATGACCACAACTCCATTATCCTTACTATAAGACAATCTCAAACCTATTTTAGGGGGGGTTATTCACATAAAATATTGGCATGAAATCAGTATAATTTTATTTTACACTTAAATCCATATTACTATGAGTATCATGGTTCACTAATTAATTATATAAAGGAAAAATATACTTAGAAATATCCTCACCCACAAGAGGCTATCATGTTATAGCCACAATCTTCCTTTCCACACTAGTCAAAGTTATCTTCAGTGCCACCATCTATGTAGCTATCATCCTATTTATATATTTTATAATTTAATTTGAAAGTAAAAATTATCATTTTTTAAATTATATTATATTAATTCATTCAGGATTTTCAATTAACTCATAAAAATTAGGTAAGAGGGACAATTTAATGTTTTTTAAAACCTATGTTACCATGATTTAAATTAAGCTTGTAGGGTAAAGGTAAAATAATATAACAGGGATAAACTAAGTGGTAAAGTCCAAAAATATCACTAAATAATATATAAATTTATTTTATAACATGATTTATAACCCATATATTTTATTTTTCTAACTTGGATCCACATGGGATGTAAAAATACATTCCTTGCATATTAAGGAATGGGTATTTTTGGAAGTGTCACTGAAAACTCACCTATAAAAGGATTCATCATCTTCCCATTAATAAATAACTCTTACTTATTATCCTCCTTAAATACCTAGCCTAATTATCTCTATAATAATCATTTATCTTTTTTATAAACCACTGGTCATAAGAAGGAGTCCTAAATCCTTCATTTACAAGAGTCATTCTAAGAGAATATTCAAGTCTTCAATATAACTCTTACCCTATCCTTAATCATTTTACATTATCTAATTTATCCATATAATCTCAAATATAATTCATCACTTTAATAAAATTATTTTTAAATCATTAATCTTTTATTATAGTGATATTAAAACTATATAGCAACATGTTATTACCGATTCAATTGTTATAACACGTTCTTTGTTATACTAGTTTTACCACCTATATAAATGAAATTATAATGTTTTTCTAATGAATTATTTATAAAGTGTACATTATGTTGATATGTTGTAATAATCATTACAATATTATGATTTCATTGTTCTTTAATGGTAATATTCCAATGTATATTAACCAGTAAATTCAGTTCTTTTGTTAGTTCTATAATCATCAAAAAAATGATATTTTTAAGCAATCTATGAAAATTGCCAGAATAATTTACATGAAGTGACAATGAGAATCTATAAATATGTCAAAAAATATACTATATCTTCTTCATAAAAAATACGGAGGTGATGAATCCATGATAAATGACCAAGTAATAGAACCACCAAACAAACAATGTGATGAAAAATATAACAATTAACTATTGAATATTAATTTTGATAATAAGAAATTAATATGTGGGTATAAATAAGTTATAAATTAATAGTATTGATTAAAATAAATATGAATAATTTTATTATATATATTAATAATAAATTGAAATTTATTATAAATGTAGTAACACCATGGTTGACCATGTGGAAATATGAGGTAAGGGTTTCCGGTCTCAATTTCCAATCCTTGAGTTATGATCCATATTTGAAAAAAAAAATATTTTATGGTGTGTATATATTTAACTCTTGATATATTTTATCATAATTTTTATAAAATTTAAGGGGTTTAAAAATAAATCTATAGTTCCCTCTTTCAAGGGGATTTTCATTCAAATTTTAGCAAAGTTGTAAGGGTTGTTTTTTTAATCTCAATTTTAATTAAAGGTTATATGTGTATAAATATACATTAAGGAAAATTTTATATTAATTTCCACTAAAATCCCATTTATTTCATTCTTTTATAGATATATTTTTTGTTTATATATGTCCTTAAAATTTCATCTCCCTTTGGTTTACAATTCAATAAAAAGGATGCTTGTAAGTGGAGTTGACCTCATACCTTCTTTTCTATTGAGAATAATTCTCCACTCTATCCATGTTTTATATCTTATTTTGTAAATATATTTTTCCTTATTTATATGATTTATTAATTTAAATTTCTATTGATTTTTACATTCATTTATAAAATTATGAAATAAATCTTCTTTAATATGTTCTATGTGGTCTCTTTCACCCATCATTTTTTTGGGTTTTCTTTAAAAATATTTATTTAAAAGTTTTCAAAATACCTTAGAGTAATTTTTATTTAATTTATCATTATTTTTATAAAACTATTAATTTATAGAAATTTACATTTTAAAATAATTTTTTTCAAAAATTAAAGTACATTTCATCTTATTTTTCACAGAAATTTTCCAATGATATTATAGAGTTTTTTACATATATTTCAATATTATTTAAAATTTATTATACCTAAATGAATATATTTTCTAATGATATTATTTACCTTATTTACTTGGATGAATTCGATCAAGAATTATAGAAATTTTCATGAAACTAAGATTTTTCACAAGGGTTAAATAAGCTATGACTAAATTATGAATATTTTCATGTTCATGTGGCACATATATGTATAGTTTTTCATTATTTGGTGGTGTACTCATAATTAAATTTCTCTCTAATGCATTAGGAAAAGGTTTATATCCCATTAGATAACATGTATAAAACTGTGGAGTTGACCCAATTTACTCTGTTTATGGGGATATGGAATGAACCCAATTCACCATGTTATGGGACTCCATGGGCTATGTGATGGTAGTCTTGGAAGTGAGCCTTAACATAAGAAATGATTTTATATGCTTATGATTATGCCACATTTTTTTGTTTTTTCATATTCCTATGTTATTGTTTCATGTATTGTGATAATTGCCTCATGATTACCCATTCCCATGACTCATTTTTCATGTCATATTTAAATTATTAAGTAAATATTAAATATTTATGATCCATTTTTTATTGGGTATGATTTACTTAAGTTATGTTTATATTCCTTGATTATGTTCTCATACCAAAATGCTCAACTTATGCTCATTTATGATCTTCAATTGATATATCTTATGTTAACCCCTTACTAAGCATCTAATATCAACCATTCTTATGTTTATATTCCCTAGATAATGAATAATACTATTATGTATGATATATTAATAAGTGAATCATTTGTTATGATTATTTCGGAAATATGTTGATTAATTTTTGTAAAATAAGTTGGTTATGTATCTAATATCCAAAGACACTAAACATATAGGTTCAAAGGAGAGATTATTGATATATAATGAATATTATATAATACCCCATTTTCATGTGATATCATGAATAATTCATACATTATGGTATTTTAATGTTTAATTTTAAATATTTTATCTAAGTGGATTTTACTTTAAAATTACTGATTGATAATGTATTGTATAACTCAATTTAATTTCAATGCATTATATTACTTATTATTTTTCATTGATATTATTAGAATATGCGTGTAATGAGTCTTTAATATATTATGTTTTAATTCAACTTCTTTTATGTGGATTTAAATTTAATATAAATAATCGATTCATTCATTAATTCTTCCTTCAATATCATGATCTTTCTAAGGGTTTATTTCATAATCACATTTTAATAAGATTTTTTTATGAATAAATTACCATTGAAGATATTATTTTATAATTTTATAATAAAAAAATTAATTATATTCTCCTCTATTTATTCATGATTTTTTTATGTAATAGTTCCATATTCCTCTCCTTTCTACTTAACAAGATTGATAAACTGATTTTAACAAAATACAACATTATTTCTCACTTTAGTCAAAAATAATTTTTTATTAAAAAACCATATTTTTTTAAATGTTTTCTAAATTTTATTTGAAATTATAAAAATAATTTTCTAATTAAATATATACTGATGTTTTACTTTTTGATATTTTTTAAAGGAATCTTCATGTCATTTTATAAAAGAATCCTATTTGGATTTTACCAAAATTGTGAAAAGGATATTTATTTTATGAGGTACGGTATGTAAGGTATTTCCCATTTTCATGACCAATAAATGTTTTATATAATTCCTTATAAAATTCAAATTTTATTTTCAATGAAAATTATATTTAAAATATTTTGTAATCTTTTAGTTTTCAAAAAACTTTTCAAATTGAAAAGGTTATTTTTATAAATAATGTTTTTCAATACGTTTTTATTATATTTATAATCATCAACAACATAAACCCTTTTTTAATTATTATCTACTAGAGATATGTTCTATTGATACCATACTTAATATTAATATATATGGTTTATGATCAGTTTTACTAGGGAAAGTATAAACATTCTCTTTCTTGATTAATTTTTTTTAATCACTAACTTTCACTTGAAATATTCACTTCCATGTCATTATTGAACAATAAATTTCCCCTAAATATCCTTATTAGTTATCATGGATGTACCTATTACATAAAATATATATCATTTATAAATATGTAGTTTTAATTTGAATGTTATATGATTGATTTTTGAAATTATTCGTAATTTGTATTCCTTACTAGATATAAAAAATTATTGGTAAGCCATATTGTTTATGAATTAAATTGATTACTCGATATATGAGGAATGATTTAGAAATGGAGATATGTGATGGTCCTAGCTATAGGTATCCTCTTGATCAATTGGTATTATCAGTAGACAAATTATTTAACTATCCTTAGTTTAATAGGTTTCTAGTGTATACTTAACCATCAGTTTTAAGATGAAATATGAAAGGTCATGATGGTATAGGTGTTTTGATTCCTAAGATCATTGAATCTAATAATTAATAATTTCATTTTTTTAATAATCCAGCTCTTATTATCCATAGTACTTTTGCAATGATATTATCTCTAGATGTATTTCATACACAATTTATTTATTAAAATGAATTTGTTTTCAATTACTTACCCTAACATATTTATTATGACTTATCTAATTATGATAATAAAGTTATTGATTAAATGGAATGAGGTTTTAGATATTTACCTTTCTAGGTTGATAATTATTTATAGATCATTCTCAATTTACTCATGATATCTTTCATTATAATTAAACCTTACAAAAAATTGAGCTCACCCTTATTTTGTTTCCTATCCAAGGAATCCAGGAAGTGTAATAAGACGGATATGTAAGGAAATTATAAAGGTAATAATGATATTCCTGAGAAAAAAATATTTTCTATTTGGTTTTTTCAAATTAATATAGGAATCATGTATGTATATAGTTTACCAATACTACTAAATTGTTTGGTCTTTTTGGATGTGATTCATTTTTACTACTATAATTCTTCTATATAACAATGCCTATATTCCAATGGTTTACTAAAACCTTTAGGATAGGTCCTCTATTCCCATATTTTTCTCAAAATCGTTGGGATATGGTATATATTACTAAGTTTCCCAAACGGTTTTTCAAAACTGTTGGGAAAGGGATGTTAATGCAAATATTTTAGAATAACTATTGGCATTGGTTTATAAAAAACATTCTATGCTAATGGTTTTTACTAAATTTCTGTAAAGATACTACATCCAAACGGTTTTTGAAAACCATTGGTATACTTTTCCCCAAAATACATCATCGATCCCCCCTCCCCATTCTAGATCTGATTGATTTTTGACCTAAAAGTATCACTGCTCTCTCCCAACCAGTGAACACTCTTCCATTATGCAATACATAATGGTTTTAAATTAGTTCTTCCACTTCAAATTGGTGAGTTTGAGTTATATCTTTAGCCTAAATTTATTTTTGATTTTTATATACCACATTTAATTTATTTCCCTAGTAGTTTGAAATCTATTATCATTTATATGTATTGATTATATTGCATATTCTATATCTGTATACACATAGATTCACTGATTCTGTTGCATATACGACATCTATATACTCAAATATACACTAATTTTTTATAAATCTATTATAATGCATCTGTGTAGATGCACTTTATATTTATACACATAGTTTTTGATTAAGTTTCATATATTGAGACTGTATACATAAATTAAATCTATTTTGTATACATATATATCATATATATATTTATATTAAAATTCATTATAATTTTTATATGTATACTGCATATGTTTTACTTTTATAATATGAAATATAAATCAATTGAAATATTAACCATACATTGTGAAATATGTAATATGTGTATAAATTTTTCAATATGTTATATGTATTTCTATTACATTGTTCATATTTAATTTGTTTTAATGTGAATCATAAACTATAGTATGTAATCAATACATACACTATGAAATATCGAATATGTTTTTCTATTATACCTTCCAATATTAATTTGATTCAATATGAATCATACCCTAGGAAATAAGTAATTTGTTCACACTATGTAATGTGTAGTATGTATTTATATTACACCATTAATATGTAATTTTTTGAAATATGTGTCTGACACTATAAAATATAATCTATTATTCTTTTAAACTATGTAACAGTAATATATTTCAATAAGTGATATGTTATGCTATTACACTATATAGGAAATATATAATTTGTTTTTCCATTACACTATCTAATAGTAATCTATTGCAATATGAATTATACATTTTGGAATATTAATCTATGCATAAACTATAATTCATCATCTAATAATAATTCATTACAATAAGGATTGGTTTACTATTTTTTCTATATTTAAACATATAACATAAATTGTGCAATGGTAATCTGTTTTTTAATACAAAATGTAATATTAATGTCAAATGAGTGCCTGCAATACACTGTTATCAAATACCCTACTATATGAAATAGTAATTTAGTATGCAATCTATTTTTCTATTATATATTGAATTGATATTTCATATAATAGCGTATGTAATTTATTTTTTATTTATTTGGTACACTATGTATAAAATATTATTTTAAAAACTATATTAAATACACTACTATTACATACAATTAAAAATGAAATAGTATTTCAATATGTTACTTGTGTGAGGCATGTTGTTGAAGTGTCCTGTGGGATATACTTGGCAGAAGTGACTTGTGTGAGGCACTCGGTAATAATTCATGACTTTTCAAAATTCATGTCCAAATCTAAACAACCCACTAGAGATAGAATTAACCCAAATTTGACCAATGATATCCTTTACTCAGGGATACATTATAATAATTACATTGGTACTAATAAAATCATGTATTCCTACTTCCATACTTATAATGTATTAGAAAACTATTTATATTTTAGATGAATTATTTTATGCATGCATCTATGAGATATTGGATATTTTTGTACCATGATATTTTCTATTATATGACCCTGCACTTATGAACCTTGTGATTCATTTGAAGAAGTTCCATTTTTTAATCATAAGGGAGAACAATTACTATTATATGACCACAATGTTATAATGAAGATCTCATCTTAAAGTGGGGAATCCCTTGAAAATATTATCATGTATTTGAGTGTGGTAAATATAAAACATTTAGGTATACCATGAAGTCTGATAAACCTTTAATAACTCATCTTGCTGGATTTATATCATTTTCATTGAGCACCTACATGTTTCTAGTTCATAAAACCAATATGGATACCTTTTAAATAAAACACCCTATAAAAATATCAATGATCACCAATAATGAAAAGAAACCATTGATTGGAAATATATCAATAATTATGAAATATAACATTCTCTATAAATTAATACTTAATTCTAAATTTTTCATATAATTATCTTAGAGAGATCATTATTTATACAAGGATTTTTCTATCACATCAACCATGCTTCAATTCAATATCATGGTTTTATATTTATATTGTTTTTTATATATATAATTTTTTTCTTTCATATTATGATTCTCATATAGAGTAGTGTGTGAGGTATGGTTTCATATAAAGTAAACAATTCTCATTTACTTAAATATTATTTTTATTGAACTTTAATATTATTTAATTTCTTTTAAGAAATTTATTTTAATTTTTTTTTACAAAATTGATTGAAATTGGATGTATGAAACTGATCAAATCTCAAGAAATTTTCAAAACAATTTTGAGAGAATTGTAGATTTTTCATGTGACAATGCTTCAGATATTGGTCTCATATACTACCCATGTTATAATTTTGTTGGAAGACCTTGTTTGATCCATGAAGAAGTTAGATAGAATATATCCAAATATGGTTTTCAAATAAACGACTATGTGTGTTATCATAATGGGGAGAAAATATAATCTCAAAATGCTGATGATCCAAAAGAGAGGACTAGATTAGAGAATTTCTTATATGACTAGTTTCCATTTATTTATCATCATGAGAAAGAAGGTATGTTGACCCAAAAGACTTAGATATAATAACACATGATGCCTCTAATTAAAATGATGATATTGATATGGACAAAAAATTTAATGATGCTTCCATGACTCCAGTATATTGAAAATGTGGTAAAATGAAAAAGATGAAATTTTTAATCTAATTGTTTCATGGGAAAATAATGTATGGGATTTCTAATACCCCCATAAATTACGTTCTTACCTTATTGAAGGACTTACTTCAATATGATTCATATATTAACTCATACCACTATATATAATGGATGTTATTTGAAGAACTTGGATTTTCAAAAAACAAAATTCATGTTTTTACAAAATAATTCATCTTTTTCTAGGAGTAAACTGTTGAACAAAATGATTGTATAAAATTTTTAACTTCCCTATGGAAGCCAAAAGCTGATGGAACGCCATCCCAAGTGACATAGAAGGTAATGTGGCACTTTCCATTGATCCCTATAATCCATAATATTTTCATTTCTAATGAAATATAAATAAAAATGTGATGGCATGATATTGAGAGAAAGAAGAATAATGAAGTGTTGTTTCACCCTACAGATGGATTTTCATGGTAGATAATTGATGATCAATATCCTGATTTTTCAGTTTACATGTGTAATGTGAGGCTAGGCCTTTCATGTGACAGTTTTAATCTGTTTGGTAATATTCTTACTTTTCATATCACATGGCCAGGTCTCATACACATTTATAACCTTCCCTCACGATTGTGTATGAAAAAACCTTACACTTTCATGAGTATATGCATATCTGTCCCTTCTGATCTTAGAAAAGATATAAAAATATACATGAAACCTCTAATAAAAGAGTCTAAACTTATTTGAGATGTGTGTTTGTACACATTCAATGGATTTTAGAAATACATTATTTAGATGTGTTCTACAATAATTTGAACGATCAATGACTTTCCTGCTTATGAAATGATGTCTAGATGGATCATGAAGGTAAAACTATCATGTCTTGTTTGTATGAAGAATAAATGATCCAGACGGCTAAGATATCACATTAGTTTTAGTTTTATGGGACATCATTGATTCTTTAAAATGGACCTTTAATATAAAAATAATCATTGAAGATTTAACAATACCATTGAGACTAAAGATCCACCTCAATGTATGTCTGGAATAGATGTGCTTAATGAATTGCATGATTTCAGATTTTTCATTGGAGAAGAGTCAAATGAGATCTAGAAAGAGGAACATTTATTCCAATGATACCTATTACAATTGGAAGAAGAGAATTTTCATCTTTGAGTTTCCTTGTTGGTCAACCAATTTGTTACATCATGTCTTATACATAATGCACATTAAAAAGAATATATGTGAAATGTTTCTTTTGATTCTTCTAAATATGAAGGTAAAGACAAAATATGATTTACGATCTCTGATTGACTTAGTGGATTGGGCGATTAGACCATAATTGAATCTTGGGTGTATCAGTGAAAAAAAATGGTAAGTTCTATGTTCATCTTATGTGATGAAAAATAAAAGAAAAAATTAAATTATGGAAGTACTAGAGACTATTAAAGTTCTCAATGGCAATTCAAGAAATATATCAAAATGAGTCAGCATAAGAGATTTGAATTTGAAATAATTGAAGACTCGTGATTATCACATCCTTCTATATGATTTTATTCCAATAGCAATCTATTATATTTTTCCAATACTATAAGGGTGTCAGTTATTCAGTTCTTCCATTTGTTTTGATATCTTTGTGCTAATAATTCATACAGGACTTTCTCGAAAAAAAATGTTGGCAGAGACACCATTAATGATTACTTGGATCAAGAATGTGTGGACTTCTACTCAATATCTTTTTTCTGATCATACTGTGATAATGAACAGACTAATGAGAAATAAAGAATAATAGTATGAGAAAATTGAACCCAGTTTTCCATCACTTCTTCAAATTTAATGAATTCCCAGATCATATACACTGACGACATTAAGCATTGAAGAGTAGTAGATGGAACATCGCATAGTGTTGTCCAACTATGATTTTTTTATGGCTACATCATGTAAGTAAATTGAACATGTATACCTTATATCATGTCTTTTAATTTTACATTTCTGTTAAACTATTTCTATGTTTATCTATAGGGACCATAAGTAAATGATAAATAGAAATAATCATTCTTTATCTTTGCGAAGAAGGGAGAGATTTCATAGCAAAGAGTTTTTTTCTTGGTTAAAATTGAAGGTATAAATATTTCTATAATTAATAAATGAAATAAATATTTAATTAAGTTTAATAATCATTTATATTTTAGGTATTGGATTTTCCTGTTGTCTCTATCTCTGAGGAAATATGATCTTTGTCTTTTGGTCCTAATCCTATGGTTTGTGAGTGTAAATAAATAGTGGTTAATGGGAACATATTTATTATCACTAAACTAGCAAAGAACCTAAGAACACAACATGATAGTGTTATTCTAACTTCTACAACACTCTTATGCTAGTGCAACAGATAATAGACCTCATTTTGAAAATGTAGCTTAAAATAGAGTTGTCGAAATAATAATAATATTGGATTATTACTCTCATGGTCTAGTCACTATGATGAAATGATAGTGGTTTTATTCGATGATGAGGAAGGTCACAATAATTGATGATTGGGTATTTCGATTTATTAACATGACTAGAAATCTTGCTACTGATGAACCATATGTATTGGCATCAATGAAAAAACAGATTTTTTATGTTAAATATCATCTTCTACCTAAATTTGGTTTCATTATTGAAGTAATTCCAATACATGTTTTTAATGATGGTGATGATGGAATTTACACAATCCATACTGCCATTAGCACCAATCCATTTAGTACTTATGATGACTCTAATAGCTCAATTTTCAGAGTTGACTGTGAACCCTAAGTTGTGGTGGGAAATATAAAGAATCATCCATCTGTGTTCTCAGTTATTTAGGTTTAGCTCGACTTGGGTTGTTAAGGTTGGTACTATTAAAAATAATTTAATATTGATTAAAAAAATTATCCCACTTGACCTTAATGATAATTTTTAAGGTTTATTAGTTTCAATTTTATTTGAATTTCATTTTCTAATATTTAATTGAACATTATTCAAACCTGCAAAACCAAACACAACTAAAAAAATTAAATTAGAATAAAAAATAATAAGAATTGAATTGGACATATTACACTTATTGATGTGAAAAAAAATGAAAATAACAACCTGACCAAAAAATAGCTAAATTAGTTAATAAAAAATATAAACCAAATGACCTAAGAAAAATAATTCATGTCTCATATTTTATGCTTTTGGGGATATTAATTAGTTAGCATTTTCTAATTACTTCCATATTTTTTTTCAAATAAAGGAAAGAAAAAATATTGAGGAGCAGCAAAGAAAAAGGATATCAAACAACAATCAGTGAATGATCGAGATAGGAATTCTTCTATTGGTGTATGTTGTAAGTATTTTATTTTAAATATATATCAATAACATATAATGTCATGTGATTAATTTATTATTAAACTTTTATGTAGGATTCACCACTTGGGTGCTAGTTATTTGATGAGAATCCTAATAGTGGTCCCAGTACCCAGTTTGGTGGTATCAGGGGGTGGTATGATAGCTAGGTGCTCTAATTTGCGTACTCATTTAGACCCTACCCCTCTCATTGACATACCTTCTTCCACGCATTCTGATCTCTCTATTCCATTAGGGACACATGGGATATTTAGACCTCCTATTTTTTCACCTACCATTAAATTTGAGCCTCCTCACCCATATTTACTATATCCCATGATGATTCCCACTCCTCATCTATATAATGCATTTGGCCAGCCATACATGTCATCTTCTTTACCTTCTAATCCTTTCTCTCTGAGCTTCTACATTCTTTATTTCACAATGGATATGACATAGTCTATGCCTATATAGCATACACTAGTACCCACTCCACCTGTACAGGGTGATGTTCATTCAGTGCTTGTGGATCCAATGGAACCCATTGATTAGACTGTTGTAGGTATATTTTAGAACCAAAATAAATTTTTTAACCATTATTTATTTTCATTATAACATGTATTGATATAATATATGGTTTTCTTTTATAACATCTACATCTACTGATAGGTGGTGGGGGTGTACATGTATTCATATGGTGTGGAATCACCACATGCAGTTATTGGTTTACTACAATGAAGACAACCAAATATTTGAAAAAATAGTGCAGCAATGTCAGAGTTTGTTGGTGACGTTTGAAAAACACTCTAAAATCATTTCGGACAGGCTGCTCTAATAAAGACAGTTTCCAAAAAAAATTAATGATAATGATTGGGAACATATATGGTTAAAAAATATCATGGATTTAATTTGATATTATTTTTGTATTTATATGAATTAATATTTTGGTGTTATATTACTTTTAGTTTTTCTGATAGTGAGGGTGCACGACCAGCATATCTAATATAATTATGTGATCTTTGGAGAGAATATAAGCATGAGTTGTATATTGGATGGTGTGCTACATTTTTAACAGAGTTATAGGTTGTACCATTCATGGATTATTTCTTGATAGAATAGAATAGTAAAATGATTACTTATTAGATGACTATCATGTTTAAGGTATTAATCAAATTTGAGGATTTTAAATGAATATCTTCATGTTTTTCATTAATGTCGTATTTTTTATTTAGCACCCGTACCTTCTAATGTTTCTTCAATAATTAATTTTATTTCTAAAGTTTTTATATAATTTTAGTTGTGAAATTTATTATTGTTAAAATATTTTCAATTATGGTTTCCTAAATTCAATGTAGTTCTAGAGTTTGGTATTGAATATTGAAGGATGTGTGCCTTGATCAAAACAGTTTCTCTCAAGTAGAAACAAAAAACATGGAAGTGAAGTTAATGAACTAACACGACAGTAGATTGTAAGTTTTACATTGTTGATTTAAAATTTTAGTATCTATTTTTTATCTAAATAATATATTTATGTTTGTAACAGGATGCTTTGGAGTACCTCAATTCCTAGGAACCTTCCATTTTTGGGAAAATGATCACAAACATCAGGTTTTGGGTGATGAGAACCATAGAAGAGTACACTGCTGACCTAGGAATAGTAAATTCCCAATGAGTTATTTTCCCTCTTCAAGTACCATTTTTAGTACCATTGAGTTGGAAAAGGAAAATTCATGGGAATAATAAGCTGAAAAAAGGGTCACATATGTAGAAGAATAGGTTGAGAGTGAAAACACTTAATTTATGAAACTGATGTAATTTTATATCCATCACTTACACCAGAGGCTAGAACAGCTTGTGATGCATATATTTCATTAATTAATTCTTTGTATAGTGCACCAATTGGTAGTAATAGCGGTGTTTGAGACAATGGTGTTCCTAGCAAGGATGATGGAGAGGAATAGGTTGAGGACGATGATGAGGTTGAGGTCAAGGTGGAGGCCGAGGAGGAGGAAAAGGCTAAGGATGAGGTTGAGGAGAGGATGGGGATGTGGAAGGGGATGATGATGGGGATAAATATGAGGATTATGGTGAGGCTGATGGTGACGGTGATTATAGTGATGGTGATAAGGGATGGATTGATCAGTTAAATTTTTACTAATATCACTGGAATTTGATGTTTGATGATTTTTTGTGAATAAATATATGTGTGATTAGTTAGGTAACATTATTCTTGACTTGGGTATCCTAAATAATATATATATATAATCACAACACCTTTTATCAATGTATTGTCTTGTTTTTTGATAAATTAATTAGTGTATTTGGATATTTAATATATGATTTAGCATTCAAAGTATTGATTAGGTCAATTTTATTACTTTTATCATTATTTATTTATCTATAAATAGTAAAACATGACCTGAAATGGAGGTATGGATTCTTTTAATTCTCTTTTTACATGGTATAAAAATAGTTCACAACCCTACCCATCCTTATCTATGACACGCTCCCCAACACACCACACTCTATGCCAAGACCACCCATATCCATTTCCCCTCATAGTATTCCCTTCCATGTTATCTCCTTACCAACCTATCCCCTCATACTAGGTTTATTTACTATCCCACCCCTCTTGATGTATCATCCTTTGACTGTGTTGTGTGTGACTAACAACATTTTTTAAAACACCCCTTCTGGATTTACTTGGCCACTTTTTTGGGTTCTAGTTATTCTATACCAACATATATTATTCATTAAAATTTCATTTTTTTTAGTGATTTTAGTATCCTTTAGTGCCATAGATTATTATTTGAGTCTTATAAATCAAATCAAAGCCTCCACATGTCATATGGATGATCATTTGTCCAATGAATTTTTTTTTGAATAGAGAAAGATAATAATTATATCTCTTGAGGGTGTGGACCTTGATTATCATTTGGTGGTAAATCCTACCTCTTCTATCTATCCCAAGTATGAAGCCTAGAAACTGGATGATATTAAAATATTTTCCTTATTGTTCAATTCCATATAACAATCAGTTAATGAGGTTACCAGCACAATAATTATAATATCTTTCTTTTACCCTAAGACAAAAAAGATGAATTTTATTTTATACAGTATTAAAAATATTTTACATATTCATATACAACATAAATCCTTAATCAAGTTCTATAAATTATTTAAATCATATTGATATGGGTTCTTTGAATAATTAGCTCTTTTATAGACACCAATAGATTTCATAACCAAATGTAGTTAGATATGCCTCTTTTCTCTTCTTTGTGGGCTAACGTCCAATTATTCCACCATTGTGATTGATATTCTAGAAATTCAAACCACAATCAACATCTCCTATATATATAATCAAATTTTTGATTTCAATATTATTTTCGATCCTATTGTAGTTTCTTTATAAAATATCATAGTTCCATGAAATCTTTTCAAGGACATGGGGGTGTGAACTATTCCACTACTCATGGACTTTCTTGTGGAATTGACCATAGACACAACATTTTACAACATTATGGAAAAAAAATTCATTACATTGACATATATTATATTCTCAATGGATTCCCAATGACCCTTTACACTACTCAGGTATCCTTTAGTGAGTCACAATATCTACCAAAGAATACACTCAAACTATTGGATAAATAATATGAGATTATTTGTTGTAATTATACAAATTATTAGTCATCTTCCACTAATTTAATGTATTTTGATGATTTACATTATATAAATCTATTTTGATCTATTCTAAATCCCACTTTCCAAAGTTGTTTGGTATCTCACCATCGGGATGATGATGATGGCTCCCTTCAGCCATAAATCCATGGATGGTTTCTTCAATCTCTCTTTGAGTAATAATTCTACTCAATTTCATTACAAACCTTCATTTAAATATGACTATAAAAATCAGTACCCACCATTAAGAAGCTATTCTAAAATATTATTGGAGTTTTTTAAATACTAAATTCATCAATCAAGAATAACAACACAAAAATGATGGGTTTCCATTTCTCAATCTATCTAGTGTTTTTTCCCTATTGTTTACTTTGGTGGGGATATCATTGTTTTTTGTTATGGATACCATCCTTATTTTTAGATGTATTAAAGTGGATTGTTTTGATTTCTAATGTTTTATTATTCTCTATGATTGTTTTTTATATTTTATGTATTTTTAGGTGTATTTATAGTGTGGTTTTCTTCTAGTGAGTTGTTTTCTAGGTGTTGTATTAGTTGTGTTTTCAGGTGTTGTATTCATCATTATTATATTTTTTTTAGATTTTTATAGATTATTTTCAGATGATGTTATTTCCATTATGGTGTTCTGTATATTATTTTCATTTGTGTTATTTTTAATTATGTACATTTTATTTCCTACATTGTAATTGCAATCATATGTAATTGCATAAGGGGGGTTGTTGTATGTTGTTGTCTGGAATTAGAGTACTCTGTACCAACGGTTTATAAACTATATATATATATATATATATAAACTGTATCTATACATATGTTTTTTATCAAAAAAAAATTAAACTCTATACCAATGGTTTTTAAACCATTGGTACTGATTTAAGGATCTATATATACCAATGGTATAAAACCGTTGGTAAACATCTATTCCAATGGTTACCAATAAACCAATGGGATAGTGTAATTTTCAATCTCTTATAGCAATGGTTAATGAATATCCATTATTATATGGCTATTCACATGCCTCAATAGCCAACAGTTTGGAAAACCATTGGTATAGGGTATACGAGTGATTTTCCAACCTATACCAATCGTTTAAAGCCGTTGGTATATCCTAAATGTCCAATAGTTTTTATCTTATGCCAATGTAATAAATCGGGCACTAGATTTAGGTTACTCAGTTCTGTTAATTATATATTATCATACTGATGAGTGGTGTGATGCATAAAAAACTGAATAATTAGTGGTAGAGTGTAACATCCCAGGTAAATAAAGGATATGAAATTTTCATATTTATTAATATTTGTGAATAAAATATCAATATTACTTTAAATGGGATTCTATGTTCGATGGCGTACCCAACACGCAACAACGAGTTTCTTTGAAATCTTACGTTGCACACTAATAATATAATAATATTATTTTAAATGGTAGTAAACGCCTACCCATCGTAATGGTGGGAATGAACAGAACTATCTAAAAAATGATTATATATGTTTTTCAAATATTTTTACTTTTATCCAATAAATTTTAGAGGCTTAAAATGCAAATGAATCCAATTTTAAGAATAAATATTCTAATATTCATTAGAAGGCCATTAACCACCTTTTTATGGTGAACCCTTTTTAAATGTACTTTTTGTCACTTTTATAGGTTATATTGGACAAAATTAAATCTTCATTTAGAATCAATACATAAAAATTTACTTTGTCTAAATTTTTGTTATTTTTCGATAAAGATCATTTTTAGTGAAAAATGTTGTATTTTAATTCAAAACCTCCCTTTAATCTAATTTATTTATATTGTTAGATTATATTTTTAATTAGGTTTAAAGTGTAATTAAAATATTTTTTTATCATTTAATCTAATGGTGGTCATTGGAATTAATTTCACTTTGAAACTGGACTTAAACTAGTGTCAATCTTTTAATAGATATTGTTTCTTAAAAACACGCTATATGTTTTGACAACGGGAAATAATTATTAAATTAATTAATGCAACTTATATGTTTTTAATTTTTTAAAATAGAAATAATTTTTTAATTTGGAATATAAAATATAGCCTAGGGTGAATTTTTGGTATTTTTCTGAAAAACTTCAATTTTTGATGAATAGTGAAACCATTAAGTGGTAGTTAAAAAACTGATTTTTCCTTTAAATCAAACATTACCACTTCAATGATTTTATTTTCAAAAATCTGATATACATGGTTTTCATTAGGAAGTAAAATTTGGTTCAATGGGATTAAAATAATTTTTTGGTGAATAGTAACTTTAAAGTTTTATTAATCGCAATTAAATGTAATTAGTGTAAATTAAGGTAAAAATAATGTTATAATAATATAAATTTACCTTGAAACATGTCCTACCCACATTTTATTTGTCATGGCTGACCAAGAAAATCCATGGGTCAACTTGGGGACCCCATGGAGCCAGTTGGGTAAGAAAATGACATTAATAACTTTTTATTTAAAATTAAAATAAAAATGTCACAAACATGTTACTAAAACAATTTTTACATGGGGTTATACAAGTCAAATTTTTGACTATAAGTATTCATTAGATATATAAAACTCTTTACAACATCATATTAATTTTTTTATAATTTTTATACATTAAATAAATAAATTTATTTATGACACCATGATGATGCAGTGATTACCTCATTAATGAATGATTTAAATAAAATGAAAAGATAAGGTAAATTATAAGGCTTAAACTTGTAAAAAACCTATTTTATGGGTGGATTTAGAACCCTTATCACCTTATCCGATAAATATATAATTGTGGGACCTTTAATATCCGAAAATCATTTTATAATAAAGTAACTTTTCATGACTTTACAAGAGTGCCCCTCCTCCCTCTTATAAAAGCCTCACACCTCTACCACCTTACCCACACCTCTCAAGCCATTGGATCAGCACAAATATGCTCATTTAATATATCCTCATCACTCTCTTCATCATATAAGCCTTACCTTAGGTAGAAATCTCTTCAAGAAACCCTTTTGGTTCAAACCAAGAGGAGTTACCCGATTTAAAGGTAATGTCATCTCTTATGTTCTTTTGTTTTATTTTGCTTCTCCAACCCCCTAAACTCTTTTTATTCCTATATTTTGTAACAACACCAGTATATTAAATATACTAGGATGTATTTATGATAATTATTCAAGCTACACTTACACACACCTCCATCTAATAGTTAAAGAACATACTATTTCTGTGGATGGTGAATTACTGCCTCACGAAATGATGATTGTTCAATATGTGGGACATATAAGTGATGGGTTTAATGATATTATATATATTATATTATAATGAAATTATAATATACCTTTATATCATTATGATTTCATTCCATTAAATATGAAATAGAAATGGAAGTAGCGTTCAAGCGTACGTACGGCTTACCGTCTCCATGAAGGGTGCATTTCATTTCTTACCTCTAAATTGTATGTAATATTATAAATTCATTTATATACTGCATATATATGATATATATTATATCTACATCATGAATATATTTCTGTATATAATGGATATTTTACCACATGAACAACTTGTAATTATAAGAAGTTTATTTTTGACTCAAGTACCAATGATCGACAAAACGACTGTTATTAACTTAAATAATTACTTGATGTTCATAAAATGGTAATAAATTATATAAAAGGAATAATGAAACTAAAAAGGTTCTTAATCAAGTAGAAATTAACTCTAGTTTATTATTCAGGAGAATAAAGAACGATCAAGTCAAGTCGGACACGAGGTAAGGGATCCTACCTCTCTCTTTCTTTTTAATTACTCTCTTTTATGTAATTTCTTTTAAGTTAATCTTTATTATGTTTGCTGATGTTATTTTATATTCCTCATACGTTAATTTTATGTTCATATTATTAGAGAACCAATTTTATCTCATAAATCCATTTTTGGAGGTTTTAAGTGGCGCCGTTAGGCTGCCCAGTTTTCGTAAGGGATTTTTCATCTCACTTTTATCCCCCGTGAGATTTATGCTAAATTTTCCACCATTTCCTTTGAGTGGTGTATTTACTACCCATTATTCTACTCTTTGTGTAATATACTTTCGTTTATGGGTATTTACATCAATGTTGTATAGTCCTTCTTTCATGGGGTGTATGTTTCAGAAGTTACCCAATTAGGTAAGGGAACCTTTCACCCTCCTCTTTTTTAATAGACTTCTTTTATTATGTCTTTTAATTTACATCTTATTATGTTGGTATATGTTCTTCTATATGCTTATTGATGTAAATTTCATGTCCAAGTGATGATATACCATTTTCTTTATCATCAACTAATTTTATGAATTTTAAAGTGACGCTGTTAGGCTATCGAATTTTTGCAAGGGAACTTCTTAACTCAATTTCAATTCTTTGGGTTAAACCTCTATTTCTTGATTATGTCATACTATGAATATGTTTGGATGACCTATGATTTTTTTACACTTAATATTCTCTTATATTGGGTGTAGTTATATTTTTCACACATGTAATTGATTTATCCTTAATCTAAAGATACCGACTTTGTATGGGACTTCGTCTCAATATCCTTTCATTTAGGCATATTTTGTTTATACACAACATTCTTTTATATGGTGTATAAACCCCATTTACTTTTACTTTTATTCAAAATTAATCTTTTTATATTAAGTGTTATACTAAACGATAAAAGGGAATGTTTTATTCTTACGTATGCGGTGACAATGACTTCTCCGCCGCCATGACCATTATTTGAGTTTCGGATTCCTCTACAAGCCATAACTTTTTTTACATGAAAAATAAATACCATGTTTTAATTTTATTATATTTTGGTATTGAAAATGGTTTTGATAATGTTTTTATCATATCAATGTGTTGTATTTATATCTTGTGATTGAAATGTGGAAATTTTATGTTTCCATTACGTATGTTTTATGTGATACGATTATGTTATGGTTCTTGGGCATTGCTTATGAAGATGGGTGGTTTCATGATAAACTAAGAGCGGGTGAGCCCGATATAGCTCTCCAATGCATTGGGTAACGCGAAGGAGTTAAACGCTAAGGATTCTCTGAAGATATTTAGGGAATATACTATGATGGGTATTCCAAACGTAACCATGACGGTTACTCCCTACTTAAGAATGTTATGAATTCCTCAAGTTACCTTTATGTCTTATGATTTATATGAGTTATTCATAAATCTTATGATTTAATGAGTTATTTTAAAGTGGTTATTTTTTATGAGTAAATTATGCATTCATTGATTCTTATGAATACATGGTCTAATATTTTCTTTCTGTATTTTTATAACCCTTACTGAGCTTTTTATGCTCATCCAATGTTTTTGAAATGTTTTCCACAGGACTTAAAGGTGAATACGGTCAAGGATGGGATCAAGTAAAGACATGCTATCTATTACATGGAACTGGATATGTTTCTTTTTAAGAGTTTTTATTTTATGAAAACTGAGTAGAAGTGTCTACTTTGTAATCTTGTGAGATGTAATAGTTATGTCCTAATTATCTAAAACTCTAAACCTGAAAAGATCCTCAATGTGAATTATTCATTTAATTCAAGATTATGAAATGTTTTAAGGAAGGGGCCTTATAGTTGGTATCAAAGCTCGGTTTAGATAACTTTAGAGGTTATGGTATTCTTTAAGCATAAGTGACATTACCATAATGGCTAGGATTTCAGAAAGAGTAATAGTTTTTAGATAATGTGAATGAGTAAGTATATCTTGGTGTTTGTCTTCCTCATTAGTATATGATGATTTTTTTGATATACTCATACTGACATTTTTTGGTTTTATTAAATGGATGGATCTAGCAGGCACTAAAGTTACAATGGGTTTGAAGAAACTGTGGTGGTTCTCTAATTAAGAGACTAGAAGAAATGGGGGATTCAATGAGGAATCTCCTGGTTATTCTGAAATATCTATCAAGGATTCATGATTAACCACTTGAACCTTGATGAGTTCTCTAATTCATCATGTACGTGAGAAACAACTCAATGTGGATGTTCAGGTAATAATTATAATGGTAACCATTAGGGTTTATATGATCCTTACTATTGAGGTAATTATGGGTTACTAAATTTTATGATGGAAAATTGATGGAAAGAAATAAACTTGAGGTTAATTATTTTATGGTTATTTTTAAAGATTTTATATCTTTTTAGGGAATTTTTTAAGAATTATATAGTTTTGGAAAAAGGACAACATGAAGACCATGTGACAACCCGTCACGTCGGACGAAGCTATGGGAATCGAACCCACAACCAAAGTGCAACTGGTATTTATCACCTACCACTGGACTACGTGAAGTCCCTGGTTAGTTTGACTAATTCTTTTTAGTTAGATGATTTTATGAATTAATAATAAGTTGATTTTGGGTTATCTATGGAAATGATTTACATATAAGGGAGGATATGTGATTAGGTTAATTACTTTTCAATATGATACATTAAGAGAAACTGATGTTATTTGGAGATAAATACCTTAGAAGACTGTGTGATCAAATCCTTAAAAGATTTGGGTTTCAATCTTAGTGTGGTTTACTTTGAATAATTTTATGGAAATTTTTTTATCGAATGGTCTTTGTTGAACTTTGGGTTTTGTTGGACAAATTTCGGAGATTAAGAATAGATTTTTTTTTATAAAGGATTATCTGTTTTGGGTATTATCTGACCTTGTACTAACCTTTTTGGTTTTGGTTTTGGTTAAGGTCTAAAGAAATGGGAAATATATAGTTCTCTTTTGTGGATTAGGTGATTCTCAAGAAGTTTATTATAGTACCATTAATGTGAGCAAGTCTTCCTAAATACTCATTTTTTGGAGAAAATATGAGTTTGCGTAAGAATTCTAGTAAAAGTTGAAAGTCAACATGACAAGTAAGTACGTTTCCTTATGCTTTATTTAATCTTATAAATAAATTCCACAATGAAAACTAACTTAAAACAAAAATGTTGTCTGTTAATTTTTTCCTACTGAGGAATCAAATACAGTTTAATCCATCACAAGTTTGTGATTTTCTGGTGGTTAACTTTCTCCTAAACATGTTTTCTATCACTCTCCTTCAGAACATGACCCTTTTTTTCTCCTCCATGTCCATGTTTTCCTACTTGTAATCCTAGTATGGGTTAACTAGGGTGACCTTTTTACTTATCTCTCTTTATTTTAAAGTGATAGTTTTACTGACTCTTATTTTGATGTGGGACTTTCAATGAAGTTTCCGAGCACAATTTTAAAATTGTGAGGATGCAATTCCTAAAAGGGGGGAAGGATGTAACATCCCAAGTAAATAAAGGATATAAAATTTTCCTATTTATTAATATTTTTTAATAAAATATCAATAATTCTTTAAAGGGGATGCTATGTTCGATGGCGTACCCAACACGCAACAACGAGTTTCTTTGAAATCTTACATTGCACACTAATAATATAATAATATTATTTTAAATGGTAGTTAACGTATAGCCATCGTAAAGGTGGGAATGAACAGAATTAACTAAAAAATTATTATATATTATTGTAAAATATTTTTACTTTTATCTAATAAATGTTAGAGCTTAAAATGCAAATGAATCCAATTTTAAGAATAAATATTCTAATATTCATTAGAAGGCCGATTAACCACCTTTTTGATGGAGAACCCTTTTTAAATCTAATTTTTGTCACTTTTATAGGTTATATTTGACAAAATTAAATCTTTCTTTAGAATCAAAGCATAAAAATTTACTTTGTGTAAATTTTCGTTATTTTTCGATAAAGATCATTTTTAGTGAAAAATGTTGTCTATTTTAATTCAAAACCTCCCTTTAATCTAATTTATTTATATTGTTATATTATCTTTTTAATTGGTTTTAAAGTTTAATTGAAATATATTTTTATCATTTAATCCAATGGTGGTCATTGGAATTAATTTCACTTTGAAATTGGACTTAAACTAGTGTCAATCTTTTAATAAATATTTTTTTTCAAAACACGCTATATGTTTTAACAACAAGAATTAATTATTAAATTAATTGATGAAACTTATATGTTTTGAATTTTTTAAAATATAAATCATTTTTGAATTCATAATATCAAATATATATTAGGGTGAATTTTTGGTCTTTTTCTAAAAAACTTCAATTTTTGATGAATAGTGAAACCACTAAGTGATAGTTAAAAAATGATTTTTCATTTAAATGAAACTTTACCACTTCTATGATTTTATTTTCAAAAATAAGACATACATGGTTTTCATTAGGAAGTAAAATTTGGTTCAATGGGATTAAAATAATATTTTGTTGAATAGTAACTTTTAAGTTTTATTAATAGCAATAAAAGGTAATTAGTGTAATTTAAGGTAAAAATAATGTTATAATAATATGAAATTACCTTGACAATGTCCTACCCTTATTGGATGTTTCATGGCTGACCAAGACAATCCAGGGGTCAACTTGAGGACCCCATGGATCCATTTGGGTAAGAAAATGACATTAATAATTTTTTATTTAAAGTTAAAATAAAAATGTCACAAACATGTATTGTTTTACTAAAATAATATTTACATGGGGTTATACAAGTCATATTTTTACTATAAATATTAATTAGAAAGATAAAAATATTTCCTACATTATAATAATTTTTTATAATTTTTTTACATTAAATAAATAAATTTATTTATGACACCATGATGATGTAGTGATTACCTCATTAATGAATGATTTAATTAAAAAATGATAAGGTAAAATCTAAGACTTACACTTGTGAAAAACCTATTTAATTGGTTTATTTTGAACCCTTATCACCTTATCCCCAAAATATATAATTTAGGGACCTTTAATATCCAAAAATCATTTTATAATAAAGTACCTTTTCATGACTTTCCAAGAGTGGCCCTCCTCCCTCTTATAAAAGGCCCCCACCTCTACCACCTTACCCACACCTCTAAAGCCATTTTCTTGGCCAAAATATGCTCATTTCATCTCTCCATATCCCTCTATTAATCATAGAAGCCTTACCTTAGGCATAAATCTCTTCAAGAAACCCTTTTGGTTCAAACCAAGAGGAGTTACCCGATTTAAAGGTAATGTCTTCTCTTATATTCTTTTGTTTTATTTTGATTCTCCAACACACTAAAATCTTTTTATTCCTTTATTTTGTAACAACAACAGTATCTTACATATACTATTATGTTGTTATGATAAGGATTTGAGCAACACTTACACACACCTCCGCCTAATAGTTAAATAACATACTGTTTCTGTGGATGGAGAATTACGGCCTCACGAAACGATGATTGTTCAATATTCTTGTAACACCTTTAATGGAGTCCATTAAGATGTCACTATATTTATATATGATATATATTATGTTTATGTTTTCCATATGCTTCAGTATTTTTCATTTATGGCATACCTTTATGGTTTCCATTATGGGTAAATGTGATATCTTCATTTTTGGAAGTGCGGACTATCGCGCCCTCAAAGTGATTTGATTCGTTAATGCCATATGTGGGATGTATAAAAGATGGGGTTAATGATATTATATATATTATATTATACTATAATTATAATATACCTTTATATCATTATGATTTCATTCCATTAAATATGAAATAGGAATGGAAGTAGCGTTCATGCGTACGTACGGCTTACCGTCTCCATGAACGGTGCATTTCATTTCTTACCTCTAAATGTTATGTAATATTATAAATGAATTTATATACTAGATATATATTATATAAATTTTATATACATTCTTAATATATTTCTGGATATAATGGATATTTTACCACATGAACAACTTGTAATTATAAGAAGTTTATTTTTGACTCAAGTACCAATGATCGAAAAAACGACTGTTATTAACTTAAATAATTACATGATGTTCATAAAATGCTAATAAATGATATAAAAGAAATAATTAATTTAAAAAATGTTCTTAATAAATTATAAATTTACTCTAGTTTATTATTCAGGAGATTAAAGAACGATCAAGTCAAGTCTGACACGAGGTAAGTGATCATACCTCTCTCTTTCTTTTTAAGTACTCTCTTTTATTTCATTCCTTTTAAGGTCATATTTCTTATGTTTGAGGATGTTATTTTATATTCCTCATACTGTAATTTTTATGTTCATATTATGAGAGACCCTATTTGATCTCATAAATCCATTTTTGGAAGTTTTAAGTGGCGCTGTTAGGCTGCCCAGTTTTCATAAGGGGTTTTTCATCTCACTTTTATCCCCGTGAGATTTATTCTAAATTTGCCACCATTTCCTTTAAGTGGTGTATTTACTGCCCATTATTCTAATATTTTTATAATATAATTTCGTTTATGGGTATTTACATCAATGTTGTATAGTCTTTCTTTCATGGGGTGTACGTTTCGGAAGTTACCCAATTCGGTAAGGGAACCTTTCACCCTTCTTCTATTATGTCTTTTAATTTACATCCTACTATGTTTGGATATGTTCTTATATATCCTTATTGATTTAAATTTTATGTCCAAGTTATGAGATACCATTTTCTCTCTCTTTAACTAATTTTTTGAATTTTAAAGTGACGTCGTTAGGCTGTAAAATTTTTGCAAGGGAACTTCTTAACTCAATTTCAGTTCTTTGTGTTAAACCTCTATTTCATGATTATGTCATACTATGAATATGTGTGGATGACCTCTGAATGTTTTACACTTAATATCCTCTTATATTGGGTGTATTTATATTTGTCACACATAATCATGTAATTGATTTATCCTTAATCTAAGGATACCGACATTGTATGGGACTTTGTCTCAATCTCATTTCATTTAGGTATATTTTGTTTATACACAACATTATTTTATACGGTGTATAAACCCCTTTGACTTTTACTTTTATTCAAAATGAATCTTTTTTTATGAATCATTTTACTAAACGATAAAAGGGAAAGTTTTTGTCTTACATATGCGGTGACAATGACTTCTCCGCTGTCATGACTATTATTTGAGTTTCGGATTCCTCTACAAGCCATAACTTTTTTAAAATGAAAAATAAATACCATGTTTTACTTTTATTTTATTTTGGTATTAAAAATGGTTTTGATAATGTTTTTATCATATCAATTTGTTGTATTGATATCTTGTGATTGAAATGAGGAAATTTTATGTTTCCTTTATGCATGTTTTATGTGATACGATTATCTCATGGTTCTTGGGCATTGTTTATGAAGATAGGTGGTTCCATGATAAACTAAGGGCGTGTGGGCCTGATATAGCTCTCCAATGTATTGGGTAATGTGAAGGAGTTAAACGCTAAGGTTTCTCTGAAGAGATTTAGGGAATATACTGTGATGGGTATTCCAAACGTAACCATGAGGGTTACTCCCTGTGTAAGAGTGTTATGAATGCCTCAAGTTACCTTTATGTCTTATGATTTCTATGAGTTATTCATAAATCTTTTGATTTAATGAGGTATTTTAAAGTTCTTATGTTTTATGAGTAAAGTATGATTTCCTGGATTCTTATGAATACATGGTCTAATGTTTTGTTTCCGTATTGTTATAAGCCTTACTGAGATTTTTATGATCATCCCATGTTTTTTAAATGTTTTCCACAGGACATAAAGGAGAATAAGTTCAAGGATGGGATCAAGTAAAGACATTCTATCTAAAACATGTAACTAGACATGTGTCTTTTTAAGAGTTTTTATTTTATTGAAACTGAGTAGAAGTGTCTACTTTTTAATCTTGTGAGATGTAACAGTTATGTCTTGATTCTCTAAAACTCTAAACCTAAAAAGATCCTCAATGTGAATTATTCATTTAATTCAAGATTATAAAATGTTTTAAGGATGAGGCCTTATAGTTGGTATCAAAGGTCGGTTTAGATAACTTTATGGGTTAGGGTATTCTTTAAGCATAAGTGATATTACCATAATGTCTAGTATTTCAGAAAGAGCCATAGTTTTTAGATAAAGTGAATGAGTAAGTATATCTTAGTTTTTATCTTCCTCATTAGTACATGATGATTTTGTTGATATACTCACACTGGCATTTTTTGGTTTTAGTAAATCGATGGATCTAGGAGGCACTAAAGTGACAATGGGTTTGAAGAAACTGTGGTGGTTCTCTGATTAAGAGACTGTATGAAATGGGGGATTCAATGAGGAATCTTGTGGTTATTCTAAACCATCTATCAAGGAGTCGTGATTAACCACTTGAACCTTGGTGAGTTCTCTGATGCATCATGTACGAGATAACCAACTCAATGTGGAAGTTCAGGTAATAATTATAATGGAAACCATTAGGTCTTATATGATCCTTACTATTGAGGTAATTTTGGGTTACTATATGTTATGATGGAAAATGAAATGAAAGAGATAAACTTGAGGTTAATTATGTTATGTTTATTTTTTAAGATTTTATATCTTTTTAGGGAATGTTTTAAGAATTATATAGTTTTGGAAAAAGAAGAACACGCAGACCTTGTGACAACTCGTTGCGTCAGACGAAGCTGCAGGAATCGAACCCACAACTAAAGTGCAACTGGTATTTATCGCCTAACACTGGACTACGTGATGTCCCTGGTTAGTTTGAATAATTCTTTTTATTTAGATGATTTTATGAATTAAGAATAATTTCATTTTGGGTTATCTATGTAAATGATTAACCTATCAGGGAGGATATGTGATTAGGTTAATTACTTTTCAATATGAGACAATTAGAGAAATTGATGTTATTTGGAGATAAATACCTTGGAAGACTATCTGATTAAATCCTTCAAAGATTTGGGTTTCAATCTTAGTGTGGTTTACTTTAAATAATTTTATGGACATTTGTTTATCAAGTGGTCTTTGTTGAACTTTGGGTTTTTTTGGACAAATTTTGGAGAATAACAATAGATTTTGTTTATAATGGATTATCCTTTTTAGGGATTATCTGACCTTATACTAACCTTTTTGGTTTTGGTTTTGGTTAAGGTCTAAAGAAATGGGAAATATATAGTTCTCTTTTGTGGGTTAGTTGATTCTCAAGAAGTTGATTATAGTACTCTTAATGTGAGAATGTCTTCCTAAATACTCATCGTTTGGAGAAAATATGAGTTTGTGTAAGAAATATAGTAAAAGTTGAAAGTCAACATGAAAAGTAAGTATGTTTCCTTATGTTTTAGTTAAGCTCATAAATAAATTCCTCAATGAAAAGTAACTTAAAACAAAAATGTTTTCTTTTAATTTTTTCCTACTGGGGAATCAAATACCGTTTAACCGATCATAAGTTTGTGATTTTCTGGTGGTTAACTTTCTCCTAAACATGTTTTCTATCACTCTCCCTCCGAACATGACCCTTTGTTTTCTCTTCCATGTTCATGTTTTCCTACTTGTAATCCTAGTATGGGTTATCTCGGGTGACCTCTGTACTTCTATCTATTTATTTTAAAGTGATAGTTTTACTGACTCTTATTCTGATATGGGACTTTCAATGAAGTTTCCGAGCCCAATTTTAAAATTGTAAGGACGCAATTCCCAAAATGGGGGAAGAATGTAACATCCCAGGTAAATAAAGGATATGAAATTTTCATATTTATTAATATTTGTGAATAAAATATCAATATTACTTTAAAGGGGATTCTATGTTCGATGGCGTACCCAACACGCAACAACGAGTTTCTTTTAAATCTTACATTGCACACTAATAATATAATAATATTATTTTAAATGGTAGTTAACGCCTAGCCATCATAATGGTGGGAATGAACAGAACTAACTTCAAAATTAGTATATATGTTTGTCAAATATTTTTACTTTTATCCAATAAATGTTTAAGACTTAAAATGCAAATGAATCCAATTTTACGAATAAATATTCTAATATTCATTAGAAGCCCGATTAACCGCTTTTTTGATGGAGAAACCTTTTTAAATCTACTTTTTTCACTTTTATAAGTTATATTTGACAAAATGAAATCTTTCATTAGAATCAAGACATCAAAATTTACTTTGTGTAAATTTTTGTTATTTTTCGATAAAGATCATTTTTAGTGAAAAATGTTGTGTTTTAATTCAAAAACTCCCTTTAATCTAATTTATTTATAATGTTAGATTATCTTTTTAATTTGTTTTGATGTTTAATTAAAATATATTTTTATCATTTAATCCAATGGTGGTCATTGGAATTATTTTCACTTTGAAATTGGACTTAAACTAGTGTCAACCTTTTAATAGATATTATTTCTTAAAAACACGCTATTTGTTTTGACAACAGGAATTAATTATTAAATTAATTAATGAAACTTATATGTTTTGAATTTTTTATAATAGAAATCATTTTTGAATTCGGAATATCAAATATATCTTAGGGTTAATTTTTGTATTTTTCTAAAAAACTTCAATTTTTGATGAATAGTGAAAACCGATAAGTGGTAGTTAAAAAAAACAGATTTTTTGTTTAAATGAAACATTACCACTTTTATGATTTGATTTTCAAAAATCCGACATACATGGCTTTCATTAGGAAGTAAAATGTGGTTCAATGGGATTAAAATAATTTTTTGGTGAATAGTAACTTTTAAGTTTTATTAATCGCAATTAAAGGTAATTAGTGTAATTTAAGGTTAAAATAATGTTATAATAATATGAAATTACCTTGACACATGTCCTACCCTTGTTGGATGTGTCATGGCCAACCTATACAATCCATGGGTCAACTTGGGGACCCCATGGTGCCACATGGGTAATAAAATGACATTAATAACTTTTTATTTAAAGGTAAAATAAAAATGTCACAAACATGTATGGTTTTACTAAAAAAACATTTACATGGGGTTATACAAGTCATGTTTTTGACTATAAATATTCATTAGAAAGATAAAAATATTTCCTACATCATAGTAGTTTTTTTATAATTTTTGGACATTAAATAAATAAATTTATTTATGACACCATGACGATGCAGCGATTACCTCATTAATGAATGATTTAAATAAAATGTAAAGATAAGGTACAATATAAGACATAAAATTGTCCAAAACCAATTTAATTTGTGTATTTCTAATCCTTATCACCTTATCCTCAAAATATATAATTTTGGGACCTTTAATATCCGAAAACCACTTAATAATAAAGTAACTTTTCATGACTTTCCAAGAGTGCCCCTCCTCCGTCTTATAAAATGCCCCCACCTCTACCACCTTACCCACACCTCTCAAGCCATTTTATTGGACCAAATATGCTCATTTAATCTCTCCACATCCCTCTCTTAGTCATAGAAGTCTTACCTTAGGCAGAAATCTCTTCAACAAACCCTTTTGGTTCAAACCAAGACGAGTTACCTGATTTAAAGGTAATGTCTACTCTTATGTTCTTCTGTTTTATTTTGATTCTTCAACCCCCTAAACTCTTTTTATTCTTTTATTTTGTAACAACATCAGTATATAAAATATACTAGGATGTTTTTATGAGAATTATTTGAGCTAAACTTACACACACCTCCATCAAATGGTTAAATAACATATTGTTTCTGTGGATGGTGAATTACTGCCTCACGAAACGATGATTGTTCAATATTCTTTTAACATCTTTAATGGTGGCCATTAAGATGTAAATATATTTATATATGATATATATTATTTTTATGTTTTTCATATGCTTTGTTATTTTTCATTTATGGCATACCTTTATGGTTTCCATTATGGGTAAACATGATATCTTCATTTTAGAAAGTGCGGACTACTGCCCCCTCAAAGTGATTTGATTCGTTAATGCCATATGTGAGACATATAAAGGATGGGGTTAATGATATTATATATATCATATTATAATGTAATTATAATATACCTTTATATCATTATTATTTCATTCCATTAAATATGAAATAGAGATGGAAGTACCGTTCATGCGTATGTACGGCTTACCATCTCCATGAACGGTGCATTTCATTTCTTACCTCTAAATGTTATGTAATATTATAAATGAATTTATATACTATATATATATGATATATATGATATCTACATCATGAATATATTTCTGGATATAATTTATATTTTACCACATGAACAACTGGTAATAATAAGAAGTTTATTTTTGACTCAAGTACCAATGATCGACAAAACGACAGTTATTAACTTAAATAATTACATGATGTTCATAAAATGGTAATAAATGATATAAAAGGAATAATGAACTTAAAAATTTTTCTTAATCAATTATAAATTAACTCTATTTTATTATTCAGGAGATTAAAGAACGATCAAATCAAGTCGGACACGAGGTAAGGGATCCTACCTCTCTCTTTTTATGTACTCTCTTTTATGTCATTTCTTTTAAGCTCATATTTCTTATGTTTGGGGATGTTCTTTTATATTACTCATACTGTACTTTTTATGTTAATATTATGATAGACCCTATTCGATCTCATAAATACATTTTTGGAAGTTTTAAGTGGTGTCGTTAGGCTGCCCAGTTTTTGTAAGTGATTTTTCATCTCACTTTTATCCCCGTGAGATTTATGCTACATTTTCCACAATTTACTTTGAGTGGTATATTTACTGCCCATTATTCTAATATTTGTGTAATATAATTTCTTTTATGGGTATTTACATCAATTTTGTATAGTACTTATTTCATAGGGTGTATTTTTCAGAAGTTACCCAATTCAGTAAGGGAACCTTTCACCCTCCTCTTTTTTAAAAGACTTCTTTTGTTATGTCTTTTAATTTACATCTTATTATGTTGGGATATGTTCTTATATATCCTTATTGAGTTAAATTTTATTTCCAAGTGATGAGATACCATTTTTTCTCTCATCAACTAATTTTCTGTATTTTTAAGTGACGTCGTTAGGCTGTCGAATTTTTGTAAGGGAACCTCTTAACTCAATTTTAATTCTTTGGGTTAAACCTCTATTTCTTGATTATGTCATACTATGAATGTGTTTGGATGACCTCTGATTTTTTTACACTTAATATCCTCTTATATTGGGTGTATTTATATTTGTCACACATTATCATGTAATTGATTTATCCTTAATCTAAGGATACTGACTTTGTATGGGACTTCGTCTCAATATCCTTTCATTTAGGCATATTTTGTTTATACACAACATTCTTTTATACAGTGTATAAACCCCTTTGACTTTTACATTTATTAAAAAGGAATATTTTTATATGAATTGTTTTACTAAACGAAAAAAGGGAATGTTTTTGTCTTACATATGCGGCGACAAAAAATTCTCCGCCGCCGTGACCATTATTTGAGTTTCGGCTTCCTCTACAAGCCATAACTTTTTTTAAATGAAAAATAAATACCATGTTTTACTTTTCATTTATTTTGGTATTGAAAATGGTTTTGATAATTTTTTTATCATATCAATGTGTTTTATTGATATCTTGTGATTGAAATGTGGAAATTTTATGTTTCCTTTATGCATGTTTTATGTGATACGATTATGTTATGGTTCTTGGGAATTGTTTATGAAGACAAGTGGTTCCGTGATAAACTAATGGTGGATGAGCCCGATATAGCTCTCCAATGCATTGGGTAATGTGAAGGAGTTAAACGCTAAGGTTTCTCCGAAGAGATTTAGGGAATATACAGTGATGGGTATTCCAAATGTAACCATGAGGGTTACTCTCTACGTAAGAATGTTATGAATTCCTCAAGTTACCTTTATGTCTTAAGATTTCTATGAGTTATTCATGAATTTTATAATTTAATTAGTTATGTTAAAGTGCTTATTTTTTATGAGTAAAGTATGATTTCGTTGATTCTTATGAATACATGGTCTAATTTTTTCTTTCCGTATTGTTATAACCCTTACTGGGCTTTTTATGCTCATCCCAAGTTTTTGAAATGTTTTCCACAGGACTTAAAGTTGAATAGGTTCAAGGATGGGATCAAGGAAAGACATGCTATCTTAAACATAGAACTAGACATGTTTCTTTTTAAGAGTTTTTATTTTATGTAAACTGAGTAGAAGTGTCTACTTTGTATTCTTGTGAGATGTAATAGTTATGTCCTAATTCTCTAAAACTCTAAACCTGAAAAGATCCTCAATGTGAATTATTCATTTAATTCAAGATTATGAAATTTTTTAAGGTTGGGGCCTTATATAGAGTCTCTCATTTAGGGGAAGTAAAAATCACACATTTTTGAGATGTAGTTTGTATATGTCTTCTTCATGCATTGAATGAATCACCTCGTTAGGAAGGAATTCATCACCAATCATTCTATCAATTTACATACCTTGAAGAATACACTAAAATTTATCTAGAATCTATAGGATGTAATTTCCATATGATAAATTGGAACTTGGCATCTAGTCATTAAATTTTTCAATGATAAAGATAAGAATAACGTACTTATTGGGATACCTTAGTCTTTCATAAACCATCTCATACAAATGGAGTATCTATGAAATCATGGGGGTATTCTGAATGATACCTTCTCTAAGTATCCCTTTCTAGTTCCAATCAAGGGATTCAATTTATGATAGAGGTCTGACCAAATTTTTAAAATGATTTGAGGGTGCATCGGAGATTTTATGGAGTGATATAGATCAATCCCTGATCTTTGGGGACCCTATGTGTAGATCAAGGTCCTATATTACATTACACTTACTCTATTTTTGGGTATGTTTCCCTCTATATAAGTATCAAAGATCTGGATCTCATTTGAATATGCTAAAATTCATATCTTCTACTACTTTTACGGACTCATTGTGCACCCATATAAGGACTATGTCTCAAATAAAGTGAATGATAAGGGTGATATTATCATTCAATATATCCCATGACTTCATAAAAATATCCCTGGGGTATTCTTTATAGGAAATTCAGAATGGAAAATGGATTGTAAAAAACTTAATAAGGATCTATTTGTGCAAGCCTCTTGTGATCAGAAAAATATATTCATATTGGCTCCACCACATTTTCTTATAGATCATATTGTTTATGAGATATTGAAGTAGTTAAAGAAGTTAGTTCCCAAATATAATGACCTAGAATTTTATTATATATACATTACATAATTTTTTGGAATATAAATTTAATTATATAAACACATACTATCGAACAATAATAGTTTAGTGCCTTTAGAAACATGGAAACAGAAACACTAGTCCATAAGTGATCTATGTCATATGCCACAACATTATTCATAACTAGAACCCTTATTATACTTATCATTCATAAAAATGTATTTATAATATGGGAAAAGGAAACATAAGAATTGGTATGCTTAAATTCTCGGTAAGGTAAAATAAAGGAGATATGTAATCATATCATGGACATAAGGGTATGAAAACATTAAAATAACATTTGAAAACCATACCCTATATATAAAATATCATAATAATGATTTATGGAGTAATTTTTCATTTTTCTTATAAATTTAATGATATGATTATAAAATAACATGAGCTATGATAACATAACATCAACATAATACATATATATGTTTCCTCCACAAAAGAATATGAAATTATTCCATAGAATTCAAGGATCATTGCCAAAAATTATCAGGGAACTTCATTGGGGTTACACTTACTGGGAGTGACAAACCACTATCCATAGTCACATTCCTTTCCATATAGTGTAATGGGTTCACTCCCAAAACCATCATAATGTATAAAGTGCCATATTGTACCAGGTTCACTCCTCGTTCCATCCATGTTTATCTCATGAGATATAAATGTTTACCCAATGCATTGGAAGGAGATATAGGTCCCACCTATCACATAATGAGATTATTCATTTGTGTGACATAAGATTTGGAACATTCATCATAACACAACTCATGAAATGTAATTGGTATCATTAACTTGTCATCATATCATAACATGTGGAACAGATACATGTTTCACAATCATTTCATCATATCATAACCCATAAGAATACATGGGTTTTAAAATCATTTTATCATATTATAACAAGGTGAAGTGAAATGGGTTTCATAAAAAACATTTCATTATAAACATTAACCATTGGAATGATGAATAATAATGGTTTCCTTTGATCATATTCTAAGTAAATCATAAATTGTATCAAAGGATATCATTTATATTGAAAAGGATTTTAAAAAGATCATTTAATACATTTCTAAAAAGAAACAACCATTAATTGAAAATAAAAATAATAAAAAAATTATAATCATATTCATTTAAAATAAAATTAAAACATATAATTTAATCTTTTAAAATAATTTAAAAAACTTCTTGAGGAAAATATCCTTTTCCATTTTGAAAAATGACTTTTAAAATATAAAAAAAATTTAGAGAATTTTTATTTGATAATAAATTTAAAATAAAACTCATTACAAACATTTTAATTTTAAAGTTACTCATTAAAACATATAATAGAATATTTAATGAATGTATTGTTCATTGTGGTGGAGCATTCCTTAAAATAAATATATATAAAAACAAATATTCCTTTCATATTTTTGATATAAGACAAAAGAGACTTAATCAGAAAACTACAAGAAAATTACTTTTAAAAACATTTTATTAAAAGATAATACATGGGTGAAAATTTATTTTAAAAATATTAGGATAATAGTATAAATTATTTTGAAGAATTTACAGAAAAAATTATTTTTTAGAGGATATATATTTATGACCTAAGAGAGAAATAAAGTTGGATTTTCTTAAAAATATTTTATTTGTTGTATTACGTAAACAAATAGTGGAAAATGTTACCATTACATGACTATTTCATGAATAAATATAGGTTAAGAAAATTAATTTTAATAATTCAGATATGGATTATAATATTTCATTAATGGAAGCATAATCATAAAAAATCACAGTAAATGATGAGATTGTAGCAATAAAATCTTACCACTCTGGTAACATTGAATCATAATCTCTATGAAATGATAAGGATAAATGAATCATAAGATATCATAAAAACAATTTTATTCATGATATAACATTTCAAAGGGTTAGTATATACACCTTGTAAATATTATAGGTGCATAACATGCCATGTGTCACAAAGAAGGTTAATTGAGACAAAATTCCCTTATCGCTTTGGTAACATTAAAACTATAACCCCATAAAAGAGATATCATGAAATTGATATTTAATTAACAAAAATTTTCTTTAGAGGAATCATAATTTACATTAATTAGTATCATATACACCACATATAATAAATAGGGGTGAATATAGCATGTGTCTCACCAATGTAAAAAGTTAGATGAAAATTCATTACCTTAAGACTTGACATCCTTCATACACGTTGAAACCTATTGTATAATAATTCCATGATTATTATAAATATATAACTAAAAAATATTCATATATATATATATATATAACCATATATTATTCTATTATGAATTTATATTACCCATTTATTAAAAATCCCATGCTAAAGATATGTTTCAGGTAATAACCGTTTTGTTTTTCTTATAAGTTTTGAATTATTATTTCTAGTAATCATACATTGATCATGTTTTCAAAATTTCAGAAACATAAACCATGATATAAATATCAAATATATTCACTATATATTTATTTATATTAACCAATATAATTTATTGATAGGAAACTAAATACACCATTCATGGAAATGGTAGGTCATAAGTATGCATGAATGTTGTTTCTATTTTCCTGTTGTATTGAAAGAAAGAAAGTAAATGATAAATATATATATATATATATTATAATTCCATTATAAATATTATTCCATATATATCACATTTTTTTATTAAACATATTCTTAATACATTCTTTGTAAGGCGTTAATGAATCATGTCGCTTCATGATGTGGTAGTCCTCCGTACACACGAACTATTTTATCACATTCCCATAAAATGTAAAGACTAAAATAATGTGTGATATAAAATTTAAAAGGAATAATAATATCATAAATATAATTAATATCATATAAAAACAATGTTTACATTATTATTCCCATCACTTAAAGGTGGTAATGAAAAAATGAACGACATCGGTTCGTGAGGCGGTGGACTTCCATACACGTTAACAATAATTTTGTAACCCACTTGATGGAAATGTGTATAGTTGTAGGTCAAAACAATAAAATAATATAAAATATATTTTATTTAATATACTTATATTATTATATAATAGTTATAGAAAAATAATTTAAGGTGTTTGAGAAATAAATAAAACAAAAATGTTTACTAATGAACATCAACTCTTCTTTGAGTATCTCATTTTGGTTTTCACAAAAATACTTACTTGGTTATATTTATTCCAAAATTAAGGATTCTATGATGAGGGGAGTGAATTTGGTAAGATATTTGGATAGTTAATGTTAGATCCAAATGGCATGATATTTGTCAAGAAGTAGGGATATTGAGTTCCCTTTATAGTTGAGAAGGAGTGGAATTCTTATAAATACTGAGAAAGTATTTAATATTGGAAGGTTATCTTTACATCACGTAGATCCAAATTTGAATTAAAATAGAGTGGAGGGTTTAATATGTCAATACACACCTCCAAAATATAAAAATAAATGCATTTTTATAATGTTCTCCCTTAACTTTTATGATTCCCTATATTTACAATTTAGGTTTTTATTAAGGTAACCAATTTTATAACCTTGGTAATTTATCCATTAAGAATAAATAAAGGTGAAAAATATTATACAATTAATATCCGATGATTCTGAATTTTTATTTCTATTTTATAGAAAAATCCAAAATGAGTTAAAAATTAATTTTAATAGAAGTGTAGGTAACTTGTAAAAAACTGTTTTAAACCTAACCACACTAAAAATGTTAGTTTTACTATTTAGGGGTCAATATGATAATTATAAAAGATAAATTGGTATATTAATTGAGAATAAGTGACATTTATTAAAAATTAATATACACTTAGTAGAAGATAATTTTTTTAGTAATTTTAAATCATTTAATAATATATAATTTATTGTAAAATAACATTAAAGTCAATTTGGACATTATTTATTTAATTTAAAGATAAAATAATATAGATAAACTAATTTAATTTGAATATATTAAATTAAAAACATTTTAACATGATATATTTAGCAATAAAATTAATATAATACATTAATCACTTCAATTTTATTTATGTTTAATACATTTAGAATCATTTATTTTAGTTGATTATTAACTAAATAATTCTTGTGTTTGCGTTTAATGTAATTATATCATATCTAAAAAATAAAATAAATTACCATGATAAATACGGCTCATTTATATTCAAAAATAATATTTATGACTAAACCAATGTGGGTTTTTCCCTATTCAAAATCATTATAAAAATTGATTGGATGAAAGGTAATTTTGTTATTTTCTTTACTTAACTTATTATATGGGTCACTTTCATGGAATATTGTCCCACAAACTCATCAAATTAGAGCTAAAATTCAAAAAGGTAAAACTAGGTGTAGAATACTTGTTTTTTCATGTCTTGGGTAATTCCTACACCTAATATTCTATGTTTAGCTACTATGTAAACTCGTTTTTTCTTTAATCATTGTAATTATTTTTAACTCTGGTCACTAATAATTTTGTAAAAAATTACGTTAGAATTATAACACATTATTAATTATTTTTATTCCAAATATAGAATAAATTTTTACAAATTAAAATCACATATGTGTAAGAAAAATATATTTAAAATTGATCACGCATATGTGATGAGTAAACGGGGTTTTAAAGTAAAAATGTTTAAAATTTTACAATGTTTATATATCAATATTCAATATGAAACTGAATCTAGCGGACTAAAATTTATTAATATATGTAAACTTTAACTATTTTCAAATTAAATAAAATTGAAAATATAGTTAAAAATAATGAATTATTTAAATTAAAAGGTAGTTTTCAATAAAAATTCGGTATTTTCACTATTTATCAAAAAATGAAACTTCACTAAAAAATACAAAAAATTCAGCCAAATATAATTTGTTATTAAGATTTAAAAAAATAGTTTATTTTTTTACAATATATATTATAAAATGGGGGAAATTTAATTTTAAATTATGTGATGAAAATACAATTAACCTATCTTTTAAAAAAGATACTATTTTTTAGAAAACATTTGTTTTACTTTTAAATAATTCATATTTTATATATAATAAATAGATTACTAATAAACACGTGGAAACTATATATTTTCATAATTTATGAATCTTATTCATTATTTATATTCCAATGGCTAGACGATAACTATTACAAAAATATTAATAGTATATTGTAGCTCTGTAAAACTCAGTGTTGTGTGTAACACTTTCCATACATAGTGTTACATGTATCGTAATATAAACAGTGTTTTTTGTGTTGCACAAGCTTAACATGGTACTGCATATAAATAAATATTAACTAGGTTTAGCATGAAATTCAAGCCATCAATGAATTTTTGTTTTTTGAAAAAAAATCATCAAAACTTGGGGTGTTACATTCTACCCCACTTAAATTGAATTTATCCCCCGAAATTTTTATGGGATATCAATATCTTAATATGTGAATGTTTCTTTAATAAAAACCCACATCGTAAAAATAAATAGTAAAAATTCATTTAATAAGTCAAATATGGAAACATAAAATTTACCCAATGTAACTCATAACTAGGTTTCCACAGAGGAAAACATAGGTGGGGAAGTGAAAACATGGATATAGAAGAGAAAAATGACACCCAAATACTGATAAAGGTTTATAAAGAACATGTTCATGAAAAATTTAACGATCACAAATAAATAAATCAAAGAGTCCTAAAAAGTTCATTGATATCATAAAAAATTATGATAACATTACAAAATTTTATTTCAGGACCCTTTTCCTAATGTTGAATAATTTTCACTAGATATTATACTTACTTGACTTCATTTATTTTCATAAGAACATTCCCATCCTTGGTATACTACTCTAAGTAACAAAGGTGTATTTTTTTGCATAATGACATAATATATCATAATATCCATAAAAATAATGGTAATTCTTTCTTTCTATCATCAAAAAAAATGATTAGTATGGGTTGTCCAATATTCACAAATCTTTATATGGTGAATTAATACATTAATCTATAAAACCTCATTCAAATTTCAACATAAAACATTAATAAATGGTTAACCTTTTTACCCTTTAAAAAGATAAAAATACATTACTTTAGAAATATGGTCAATATACTTCTCAAAATCTGAATAACATTGATCCCCCATATATCATAAAGTATCTCTTAATTATCACATACCAAATATGTGAATACGTTCATGATGTATTCTCTTAAAGCGTGGTAGTAACCTGAATTTCCATAAATCCTTGTTGATAACATGCATGATTCCTCATTCTTTATATAAATTTTTGGATATATTCCATAAATACAAAAATGTTGTAAAAGTAATCAATGATAACACAAACCACTTTGTCAATAAATCCATTATGGTTATGTGATCATAAAAACTATCCAATTTAATGTATTCTTATCGAAAATATGTTTATCAAAACTAAGAACCGTTTTTCACAAAATTAGGATCATATTAATGGTTTCCTTACCTTAATCATTTTTTCCATAAAATATAACCTTTTCATTAAATATTTTTTCTAGGACATCAGTACCATTCACCATATTATTTAAAATCCTTATTGAAAACTTTATACTGAAAAATCCTTATATATTTCATAATTTATAATTATTTTATCAAAATGAATAAATAATTCAATCCTTATAATTTAATGATTGGAATTAAATAGGTTATTTTATGTTCTAGATGTATATTCATGATTTAGGTCATTTAGTTGGGTAATACCCATGTTCTCCAAAGATAATTCATTGAACTCCTCAACAATTTCTCACTCCATGACACTTTTTTACACAAATATAGCATCTTACCCTCCATTTGAGATATTCCATTAGGTTTTCATTCCCACAATATTGACAAGTAAGAATTATAGTATTCTTTCCAATATGTTTATTACCACATGAAATTTCATAAAAGTCCATCTTCCTTTTATTTGATGTGTCAAGAATCTCGTTATTGTTCATGTTATGAATCATCTATCACAATTGATGATTAGGCATAATCAGAATATCTTTCTATACAGTCCTTATCTAATTTTTTTCTTGTAATCACTGAATTTTCCATCAGATGAAATTTTAACATGATTACTTCTAGTTCTATCCATCAACTAAAACTAAATGCAAATTATGAGTAACAGTAATCATAGTAGTCAACCACATAACCATGAAAAGTCTCTTACATAATGTCTAAATCATGAAAACTTATTATTTAATATATGAAACCTTACTTTTATCCTAGATTATTCATTGTCATGTTCTATTTAAATCATGCATGATGGTTCATAAATAGGTTGTGAATTTACAAATAATATCTCATGGGAGTGGAAAACTAGGTGTGCATCAATGGCCATTTTCATTTACCAATTCTCAATCGATTCTACCTAAAAATAGCATTTTGGGGTTTTTACCCCTGGGTACATCTTTTTGAGATCCAAATCCCCTTATAGTATCCAGATAGGGATGTCTTTCTAAAAACCTCTCACACTATTATTTTCAAAATATTCATGAAATCTTCATATACTCTAACTCATCCTTAGACTTATCATTAGAGACATCCCTATAAAAATCCTTCAAAATATCCCATGTGATATCACTAAGGATTTATCTTCCTAGTTTCCCAAGGTTAACGATATCTTTGATCTGATACCAACTATAATGAAATGCCCTTTTCATATATAGAAATTACATCATTTTTTTTTAATATTCATTATATTACATAAACACACTCCCAAGAACCGTATTAGTTTAGTGCCTTTGGAATCATGGAAAAATAAACACTAGTCCATGAGAAAGCCAAGTCATATCCTACTACATTCTTCATAATTATAACCCTTATTAGAAATATCATACATAATATATATCCTCATAACCTAGGGAAAAGAAACATAAGAGAGGGTGAGCTCAGATACTCAGTAAGGGTAAATAAAAGAGATGTGATGGCATAACATTAAGATAATGGTATGATGACATGATTATTAAATTGGAAAACCCTACCATAAATATCAAATATGATAATCATGAGTCATTGAATAAATATTGGTATTTCATAGGACATAAACGACAAGATAATCAAAGAACAAGAGCCATGCGATCATAACATTGGAATAAAACATATATTTTTGTCCTACACAGTATTATTTAAAATAATACTCTATAATTAAAGGAGTTTTTCCAAAACTTATCAGGTATATTCCTGGGGTATATACCTACTTGTAATGAAACACCTCCATCCCCAATCACAAGACTTTCCTTATATTGTAATAGGTTAATTCCCCAAATATTCATAATTGAAAAAGTCCCTTAATGTACATGCTTCTCCCCTCATTCCATCCATGTCTATATCATGATATATAAATATTTACCCAATAAATTGGTGGGAGATATAGGTCTCAACCATCACATAATCAAATCATACATATATATGCCACACAATCATAAACATTCCGCATATCACAACCCATGAAATGAAATGGGAAACATAACATGTCCTCATGTCTTATCATGTGGAAAGTTTCACAATCATTTCATCAAATCATAACCTATCAAAAGAAGAAGATTTAATAAGTGTTTTATCATGGTATAACCCATGTAAGAGAAATGGTTTCATAAAAATATTTCTTCATATACATAAACCATTCAAATAATTAATAATAATTGTGTCCTTGGAACATATATCTAGAAAAGAATAAACTATATCAAAGGATTTCATCTTAGATGGACAGGGATTCTTAAAGATCATTTAGAAAATTTCATAAGGAAAACAGTATTTCATTGAAAATCCCTTTCATAAATAAAATTTCAAAATCCTTATATTTTAAATAACTTTGAAAACTTATAATCTAATCTTTAAAAATCATTTAAAACTTTTCTTGAGGAAAACATCATTTCCATTTTGAAAATGTTTTTTAAAATATAAATCATTTTGAAAACATTTTTTAAGTCAATATAAAATAAAATTATTTCAAAAATAATTTAGAAAAAATTTTCATTTAGGAAATATTATTTGAAACTTATAATGGAATCTTTAATTAATGGAGTTTCCATGATGTTGGATAAGTCTATACATTATGTAAATATAAAAAAAGTTACTTTCATATTGTTGGTAGAAGTAAAAAAGAGCTTTGATAGGAAAATGAAAAGAATATTCCTTTTATAACCATTTTACAGAAAAGTAAAAAAAGTTAATTTTTTTTCAAAAATCATCAGTGAACAGTAGAAAAGTTTTGTAACCTTTTTTTAGAAAACATGGTTTTGGGAGAAAAAATATTTCTGACTGAAAGAGAAATAACTCGTATTTTTATAAAAACATTTTATTAATTATTTTAACTACCAAATATTGGAAAAATGGTACCATTATATAAATATATAATTTTCAAATAGATCATAATAAAATTCATGATAATTATTGAGAGATAAATTATAATATTTTTTCAATGGAAGCATAATCATATGAAATCCTGATAAATGAATATATTATAGTAGTAAACTCTTAACACTTTGGTAACTTTGTACCATAATACCCATGAAAGGATAATATTACATGAATTATATAGTATCATTAAAATAATTATATTTATGATATAAAATGTCAAATGGGTATTATATAAAACACATAAATAATATAGGTGCATAACATAACATGTGTCTCAAAGAAAACAAATTGAGACAAAATTCCTTTACCGCATTGGTAACATTAAAACCATAACTGCATGAAAAATAGATACTCAAAGGGATTTGTAAATAAAAAAAATTAATTATAATAAACATAAATTATATTCCTAGTCATTATATTTACAAAATATAAGAAAGAGTTAGTTAATATAGCATGTTTCTCACAAAAGTAAAAAAGTTAGAGAGAAATCTCTTACCTTAAGTATTGACTTCCTTCATAAATGTTCAAACCTTCTATATAATAAATAAAAAATTATTATAAATATATAAAATAAATATATTCATATATATCCTACTATATATGGTTTTATTATGAATTTATATTACCCATTTATTAACAATCCCATGTTAAAGTTACGTTTCATGTAATAACCAATATATTTTTCATTTAATTTTTGAATGATTATGTATAGTTTTCTTACTTTTATCATAATTTAATAATTTAAATCAGGTAAACCATGATATAAATTTCATATATATTCATTATATATATATTTATAATGACACGTAAAATTTATTGATAGGAAATGAAATACAAACGTTCATGGAGATGGTAGGTCGTACGTATACATGAACATTGTGTCAATGTTTTTGCCAAATTGAAAGAATGAAAATAAATTTTATATATATATATATATATATTATCATTCTATGAGAACTATTTTTTAATATATATCACATGTTTTTATTAAACTATTCCTTAATACATTCCATGTAAATCATTGATGAATCACATCACTTCGCAAGTGGTAGTCCGTCGTACACACGGAAGACGTTATCGTATTGCATAAATATGGTAAGCATAAAGGTATGGGTAATATAATAATTCCAAAAGAAAAATAATATCATAAATATAATATAAATATAATATTTAATCATTATTACCAACCTTTAATGGAGGTAATGAAAAAAACTAACACCATCGGTTCATGAGGTGGTAGTTCTACATACACGTGAATGGTGACTTTATAACCCATATAATGGAATTGTGTGTCATTTTATGTCATAAATATAGAATAATAAATAATATTATGTATAATATACTTATTTTTATTATATAATCATTATATAAAAATAATTTATGGGGTTTGGGGAAGAAATTGAACAAACATATTTGTTGATGAATGTTACTTCTTCTTCATGTATCTCTTTTTGGATTGCATCAAAGGCCTTCCTTGGTTGGATTTATAAGAAAAGTAAGGATTCAAGAATGATATGATATAATTTTGGAAGATATTTGGGTAGTTATTGGAAGATATAAATGTCATTAGAGGTGTGAATAATTCAGGGGAGTGAGTTCACATTTATAGTTAAAGAGGAGTTACATTCTTGTAAATACTCAAAAGTATTTACTATTTTGAGGTCTCCCTTACTCCATGTGTCTCAAAAATAGAATAATAATGGTGGGGGAGGATATCTTTTCAGTAAAAACTACCACCATAAAAAAATAATTTTTATAATTTTATTACATAACTTCTAAGTTTCCCTATTTTTACCATTTTGGTTTATATTAGGGTAACTAATTTTATTACCTCGGTAATTTATCCATTATGAATAAATAGAAGTGATAAATATTATAAAAATAGACCCACATATTCTAAAATTTTCTATCTAATTTATAAAATAAAAATTCAATATTGTTTTGAAATTAACTTTAATAGAAGCACAAGTAACTCGTAAAAATGTTTCATTAACCCTAACTATACTAACAATATTAATTTAGTATTTAGGGGTTAATATGCTCCTTAAAAAAGATATCTTTTTCATTAAATGGAACATATTTTACATTTTTTAAAATTTAATATCCACTTGGAAGAAGATGGGGTTTTAGTAATTTTAAATAATTTAATAAAATATCATTTATTATAAAATTAAAATAATATCAATTTTGATATTATTTATTTAATTTAATTTAAAAATATCAATACAATACTAGAATTTTAATATATTAAGATAAAACGTTTTTAACATGATATATTTATCTAGAAAATTAATGTAAGACAATAATTCAATTAATTTACTTTACTTTTAATATTTTTAGTATCATTAATTTTAGATAATTATTTACTAAATCATTCCAGGGTTGGTGTTTAATGTAATAATATTATCTCCAAAAATTTAAAATAAATTTTCATGATAAAAAAAACACATTTATCCTCTAAAATAATTTTTATAACTGAACCTATGTAGTTTTTTCCAATTGCAAAGATTTATAGAAATTAAAAATGACCCTATATGTGAGTTGATACTATTACATAACAAATATCTTGCGCCCTATATTCTAATCCATAGAATTCTTGGGTGAGGGCCTAAAGATGCACTTAAAAATTAAAAGTGGGGGAAGTTCTTAGCTTGAAGAATTTGAGAAAAAAATATAGTTTGGGTTTGTCAAAAGGCTCCATTCTTTTTTTTCTAGAAGGGAATCATTGAAGTGGTAGAGGTCTATGAATCCCATTCCTCCATTCACCTTAGGTAATGAAAGCTTGTTCTAGGTTATCCAGTGCATTTTTTTATCCAATTATTGTTACCCCACCTGAATATGGCCATGTGGGAATGGACTTGGTTGATAATCATGCAAAGTAAATTGAAGAGGGACATGACATAACATGGAATTTAATAAATCAATGCCATAATAAGAGTTTCATTCTCTTCTTTATAATTTTTTTGGGTGTCCATTCCTAAATTTTTGTTTTCAATTTGATCAATGATGATTGAAAAGATATCTTTTTTTATCACTAAATAATCATGGGTATCCCAAGATATTTATTATATCTATCATCCACTTAGATACTGGACACTTGGCTAAACTCAAACCTCCTATTCATCAGGACACCTGTATTAAAATAAATTTCATAATTAACCAAGTTAACCACATATCTTGATGCCATCTCATAGAAAAGAATCATAAAGAAAATAAATATACACTCATCTCAATTGGATCTTGAAAAGATAAGATTGTCATCCACAATGAACAAGTGAGAAATAGGTTGGCCTCAACAACACACTTTTCCCCATGAATAGACTTTGAAGTTGTTATCCCTAAGATAAAATATAAGAACTCATATGAAACTATAATTAAACAATAGGACATATGTTCTCAATGTAAAAACCCCTGAGAGGGGGTAAATACCTAAGAGAATTCACTATTAAATTTAATCATCAAGGAAACTGATGAGACATAATGCATGATAACCTCTATCCACTTAGAGTAGAAACCCATTTTATTTATGACTAGGTGAATAAAGGTCATTTCCACTCTGTTATAAGTCTTGATCATGTCAAGATTCCATGAAATAATCCCTCTTTTCTCACTTGAGCATGTTTTAATATAATGAAACACCTAATGGGCTATAATAGCATTATCTATGATAAGATATATTTTTATGAAGGCACTTTGATTCTTGAAAATTATGGAAGGTAACCAAAAACACATATAGTTGATCAATATCTTTGAGAAGATCTTATAGGATACCTTTCATAAGCTGATTAGTTTGAAGTCTGAAGTAATCGCCATTTTTTGAACTTTTGAATGAGGTTGGTTGTAGTTTCATTAAGAGAACATAGATTAATTTTACCTGGCCATATACCCTTCATAAGAGCTAAAATATATGGTTGGAAAATCTTCCAATATCATTTAAAAAAGTGGGTATGGTATCCATCTAGCCCTGGTGATTTTGTTGAATGGATTTGTTTAAGAGCCCCTAAATTTTCATCATCATAGAAATATTTAAAGACATGATGATTCATATCCCCTATAATCAGAGTTTTAATACAAGCCTAAATATCACTACATATAGAGGAGTCCTATACAGTGTAAATGTTCTAGAAAAACATGGTAATAGTGTCATGTATTCCCTCTTCAATAAAAATAAAACTTCCATCGACATCTGATAGGCTATAAATTGAATCCTTTTGATTTTTGGAGGAGGACTTCTATTGAAAGTAGTGAGTGTTAGAATCTTCTTCTCTAATGTGGGTTTCTAGAGTGCAAATTTCTTAGAAACATTCTTTAATAGGAAGAGTATTATCAAATTCCATTTTTATACTTTTGATTTTCGGAATATTATTTTCTAAAGGAGGCCGAGAGAGAAGCGCATCCATGTTCCTTTCAATCAATTCACAAAAGTTATCATGGTGGTGATATTTAAGGTTTCTCTAGATCATTTTTTTAGATTCCACATCATGGAGGTTTATACCCATATTTGAGTTTGGGTGATTCTAACATGACCGAATCTTGTATTCTCATTTTATATCTATTATCCAAAAAAATTAAAAAAAGAAGAGAGATATGTATTTCCATTTATTATAATCTATTTAATTATCATGGATTATGGGGCAGTGATCTGAAGAAGTAGACTCAAATTGAGAGACTTGGTTGAACCTGAAGAGATTAATCCAATTAGTCGATCCCAAATATATTTCCTGAACTTCCACAATATGATTAGTCTTAGAGTTTACTCAGAACCAAGTAAAAGGGTTTCCTCTATAATCCAAGTTAGAAAGATCCTTCCTTAAAACTACATATTATAAATACTCCATTGAGGCATGTGATTTATTGGAGAACCCCTATTTTTCATTTTGAAACATGATTCTGTTAAAGTCTCCACCAAATAGGATATGTCCCAGTATACTTTATCATGGATATTTTAGAAGCATCCATGACTACCATTTCTTCCTTTTTTCAAGCCATATGTAAAAGACCAAAAAGACCCAAGGTGGGGAGTCAGAAAGTTGGATGGATGTAGAAACATTAACCTCACCACAAATACCTCCATACAAGGGAGACACCCCCCCACCCATGTGGCCTTGATAGGGAACTACATATTAGCCAAGGAATCCACGTTTTTGAGTATTACCAATAATGTCCATATTTTCTAATATGGTTTCAGATAAGAAAACCATATTAGGATAGTGTCGAAGCATCCATACTGAATGTGAGTTTTCAATTACATGATACTTCCAAATTAGGAAAATCGTTTTGATATGTGGGGCTAGATCAAACCATATTATGACTTTGAATATTGGATAAACCTTCCATCCTTAACCACCTTTCATCCTTTGCAGTACCTATCATTTTCTAATACTCCTTCCATAATTGTTTTGGTTCCACAAGTTTCCATCGTGATCATGTCAATAGTTTGATCCCATATCACTTTTATTTTCCATATTCTTAGTTTTTTTTGAATATCCAGTGTCGATAAAATAGTTTTTTTTCTTAGAGAATAAGGGAATGTGGGGTCATCCACTAGGGGATGAGGTTTTGATCTAGGGGGTCTGAGAAAATATGTTTTGGGCTGGGGAATGTGGTCTTAGAATTTATATCAGAATAAAATATGTTGTGTAAAGAGAGAATAGATATCCCCCTAGTTGTTCATCATTGTCTCCAAGTTTTATTTCAGATTCACTTATGATTCCTCTGAGATTAGAATGAATTTCGGTCTTTGATCACGGGTAATATTGTTGTTCTGATGAGATAATTTTCAAATGACCACTATCTCTAATTGAGAACCTTATGTTTATCTTTCTCATTGATAAATTTAAATATCATAAGGCCATCACCTATTTCCCAAATATCCACTCCCTCATCTATTCACTTAATATTTTATAGTGTTTTCTTTAGGGACTGAAAAGTAACTTTTATATTATCAAAACACTTTTGATGAAAAACTGAGAAACCAAAAAATGAAATATTATAACCAAAAAACACCAATAAAGAGTAAAACCTAGATCAATACTATAATATCTACCCCTCCCCATCGACTATATCATGATGTCAAGCCTTCACCATAACATTCCCTCTCAGCTAGTTGTCCCGTGTAGTGTTGCACAGGCACAGAACCAATGGAAAATTCATACACTCTCAAAATTCCAAATCCAAATAGCATGTGCAGAAAAAACCTTCTTCCTTTGAACCTCATTTGAAGCATATCCATTTAGTTTTTTGGTTTCAAAAATACCATAATTACACAGTGACTTCATACTTCAACCAAAAATAGAGGCATGTCCAAAAAAGATCAACCAAAACTAGTAGCATATTTCAAACCAACACCAACACAAACTCCTCATATGCTCCTCCATCGAATTCAATGCCAAAACCGAAAAGTAGAGAACCTAACCAAAAATCCACAAAAAAAGATTTCACACCAACATAAGGTTAAATAAAAACCTCAAAAACCAAAAAACCATCACAAGCTTCTCCACCATAAGAAATTTTCAAATCAACTCCTCCTTCACCAAACATTACAAGAGGTAGAAACATTCGCACAAAAAAATATAGCTTACTATTAATCTGAAAGCTCCTACATCAAGAAGCCTTTATGTTTTCAATCTCACCTTGGTTTTGCACTGCATAAGCCCCGAATCCATAAAACGAATTCCATATAATCCAAAACAAAAATGAAGAAACACCCAAATCCACCACACGAGCAGTAGTAACCACATCCCAAAAGTCAAAAGTAAAGGTGAAAAGTGAAGATCAAGAAAATATCACCAAATCGATGGCCACCCAAGAACAAAATCCAGATCTAAATTCTATCACCACCCTCTAAAACGCCCTCAGAGTCCACAAATTACCACCCAATGCACACAATGGGGACGAGATACAACACTCAGTCATGGGAAATGGGTCTCGACTGTTGGATCATAATCGTGCTGCCAGGAGAAGCCCTTTCCAGAGAAGATGGTGTGATGTGGGAGTAGGCAAGAAACAATGAGAAATGTTGAGCCGGACAAACCCATGAGGTCGAACAACATCGTCACGAAAGAGAACGACTGCCACATTCATGTTGAGAACATGCTGAAGTGGAGAGCTACCGACCCGAGGCAGAGGGAGGGAGGCATAGATAGAGAAAAACCCTAGCCAAAGGTTCCCTATACGGGATCATGAGAGTGTCATAAGAATAAAACCCTTTAGGTAAAATAGGTTGAAATGTCGATAGTTATTTTACAAATGTAAGTATTGACATGAAATTCAGCATATAAGAGTCCTAATTTTTCTTTAAAAACATCCTTTATTTCTCCTTATGCATCAAAAAAATATTTTTCCAACTTTTTAATAGATTTTTATCCATAGATCCATGCTGAAGGCTATGACTCACATGGAAGAGATGTCTTAACATAGACTGTATATTTCCACCATCTTCATTATCATAATCGTCTTAAATGTTGGCGAAGAAACAACCATATCAAGGAGACAAGTGATGCCCAAAGAAGGAAATTAATTGATATTTACTGGTTGTTAATGAGAAGGAATCCCCGATGAACACCCTGAGAAGATGTAGCCACCACACTGATCAATCCATCCTAGGAAAACCTAGGAATAACAAACCTTAGGAAAACCTAGGAGAGACCTCTCACGATGGGAGAGAATTATATAGAACAATCTTATAAATACCAATTTGAGATATAAAAAATTCACATTGACCATTATATAGACTTTTGTAAAACAAAAATATGTTTAATTATGAGAAATAATCTTAGATCATTAATATCATATCGCATATCAAATTAACTTGTTATTTAAATAGGTTTTTGAAATGTTTTCAATAATTTGAGTTTGTTTACATAGTTACGATCAGTTAATACTTATTTATATTAGTATAAATATAATCAATAATAATGAGGCACATTGTATTACTCTAGATAAATTTTACATCACTTTAATTTTTGGTTTTTTTTTTAAATTAATAAATGAACCAATGATAATTGTCCTAAATATTTATGAAATTATGATGTTTATTTCTCCATTTGGTTTATTTAGAAAACAATTATATTAATTTAAAAATGAACTCTGAATAATTCTTTTCACATCAAATGTATTATTGAAATGTGTTATTTTATTTCATGTAACAAATGAATTAAATATCCAAATCTAAATTTTTTTTCAATAATATGATATTTATATTGTTGGATGTGTCTGTAGAACTAAAAAGACATCTAATTATATAAATCCACTATACATCATTCAGATCACTACATATATCGGGTCATCAATTTCATCTCATGAGTCAAATTTATGTGGGGATGATTATCGATATAAAATAAAAATTGATGATAGTTGAACTAAAATTTTAAATACAGTCTTGTGTTATGATATTTTAATTATAAGTACAAATATTTTCATGGTTTTTCTAAAGATTTTTATTACAATATTCTAGTCTTTATTACTATGAATTGTAGTTTAAAAGTTAAGAATAATACCATGGGGTTCCTACCCTTAATGAAATATATAGATAACCATTTAAAAAATTAATATGGTAATATAATTGAAGCTGTAAAGGTAGATTGAAAAATGAGTTTATTTTTTTCTCATACTGCATTATATCATATAGATCATTGAATGGTCCCATGAATTTAAATATTTCTAAATGTAGTTCTCCTTACCTTTATCAACACAAAATTACATTAATTATTGTTTTCATAAGTAGCCTCTCTTGGGTTTGATGTAATCTATGGTGAGATTTTCTTATTATTAAGTTAATTTTATTTTTAATATTACTATAGTTCAAATTAATAGTGATATGAAACATTAAATTATTGATTATTACTTTTTGAATCATTTGTATTTGAATAATTATTTTAATGAAATTTAGGTTAGAATATTTTCTTTCAAAATACTTGTTCAAGGTAACAAAAATATTAAAAAGATTCATTCTATTCTACTTGATAATGTATGTAAAGGGGTATAACCTTTTGATTTTAATCAATGGAAGGAGAAAGGTCATGTGGTACATGGAGATGGTTATATCTGTAACCTAATAGCTTTTGAGGTAGTCAACAGCTATAAGAATAGAAGAGGAATGTATATAAGAGATGGTTAATATGGAAAAAGAAAAAAACATTAAATTAAATTGAAGAAAATAATTATATATGTGATAGGAAAAAACCTATTTTGGATGTTTATAAAAATTCTTGACCTATGTAATCACTTAATTCATTTATAAAAAATATATTTCTTTAGTTGAATATTTAATTTTATCAATATTTATGTAGTTATGAGAAAATAAAAATAAATATATGGCTATACAAAGAATTAAAATCATGACTAACAAATGTAAAAATTATTTCACAAGTTGATCCCTTTACATAACCATTATATAAATGTCTAAAAAGGGACCTCATATAAAAATCATCAACAAGGGTGATAACCATTCTTTTATGAGAATTGCATTTATAATATTAATATTGATAAGGTACTTGGAGACTCTTCCATATATCATCACTTCAAATCAAATATCATATTATTTCCATTCTACAATATTTTTCCTGAAAAAACTACTAATATAATTGAATGTTGAAGATATATTTGTGTGGAAAATTTATCCTTAGATTATTATTTTCATTAATATCTTATTACCATGATTTACTTAAACCAACATTTTGATTCACCTTTGGTCATTAACTACACTAGTGTAGACCTTTTTTAGTCATTATAGTTGATATTGAATATAATGTATGTTTGAAATGACATACCCTATTTTCCTTATATTTATTTATAAATTTAAATTTACATACTATAGAACTTTCAATAAAATAATACATCATATTAATATCAACAGCATCATAGAGAAGAGATATCTTACCTCTATGCATGTTAGTGACCTGAATCCATTCTCTTAGGTCATCGATTCATTGTTTTTTAATAAGTAGGGTATACTCATTTATATTGTACACTATACCTCTTTCAATAAAGAAATTATTGGGTACTGATAGATATAAACCAAAATAAATTCTAGTCAACATTATTTAATTACAATAGAATTATCAATAAATTGTTTTTATAATTAATGAATTTTTTTTGAAAAACATGATTAACATAAGTACGATATGGCTTTGAGGGGAATGGATTTTATTAAAATTGAAGTTCTAGCTCTATAAAATATGAATTTTAGTATATTTATTATTCTATTTGGTCTATTAAAAGGATATATTTTCTTATTTTATTTTTCTTATTTACTCTTTCCACTGTAATTTTAACCTTATCTGGTATATATTTCATATTCTTATAAGACTACACCTATGTTCATGATTTACAAATGTAATATCATAGTGAGACTCCAAAATGGTCACCTATAACATGATAATACATTTAAAGACCCTTAAAATCCTTCATAATTGTTTATTCTTTGGTTGTGGTGATTGAATCATATTGTGTGTTATCATATTCTATTTTTCAATTTTCAATTACATGATATTTCTTCTATAACATGTGATGTGGGATTGAGGTAGATGGAGATTTTGAATGATAAAACTTCATTTAAACAGAAAAATCATAATTATATTATTATTTTATATTACATTGATTATTTTATATAAATTTAAAGCATATATTTAATTTAAATATAGTGTACCCATCATTTCATTAAGGTATGGTTTTGGTGATTCTGTTACAAATTGTTTGTATTTAGAACTCTTTTGATATTTTATAAAATAACTTGTATGAACCAATTTACTTTATACATCTAAGATAAAATAAATTAAAATATTTTAAAATGTACCTTAAATGCCACCAAACTATGATGGGAAAAAAATAATTCCATGATTCATTATTTATTATGTTTTTGTAAATATTTAGCTTGTGGGGTGTGCCATTTACTTTAAAATTCCAATGATTTATTATGATAAGATTCATTTAAAATAATCTATGTCACTTTTTAGAAACTATTATTATGGATTTCGTCTCACAATATTCTAATATAAATTTATTGTGTAATATAAAATAGAAACCAAATCAATATTTAATTATTTGATGTATATTTAAAATTTAGAGTGTATATTAAAATGATACCATATTATATTACCAAATGATTTTACTTCATTGAAAGAACAAAATTGTGTCGAGTATCTATATCAATTCTCATGTGAATTAAAGTATTAATTCTATTCTATAATTTAAAGTGTATATTAAAATGTTACTATAATATTATTTTGAAATGATTTTTCATCATTGCAATAACAACATTGTGAAATGTATCTATATCAATTCACATATGCATTCAAATAGTAATGCTAGTCTAAATAATGAAAATTGATTTTGTGGGGTAAACAGGTAGACCTCACACATTCCAATAACCTCACATTTATCAACTCATTATCAGTTTAATAAATTCCATTAACATCATCATGTAATGAAATCTTATTTTTGCTGGACTTGTTACATTTTTTCTCTTTCTTACCTTTAGTAAGTTTCTCACCTTCATCCGATTTATCACATTTAGAATTTTTTTTAATTAAACAATAAAATTATTTTGAGATCATTTTTATATTAATCCTTGAGATTATAAACATCAGTAAGTATTAAACTCATGTTTTCATGACTGAAATTGAATTTAAAAAATCTCAGTTCATCAATTTTAACTACACTTATATTATCTAACCATTTTCATCAAAATATCATTACCTTAATTTTCACATAATACAAATCCCATAATTTTTATGATTCCAATGTAATACATTTACATAAAAAAATAATTATTCCCATGGAACTAGATAATTTCATCAATTTTTCAAATATAAGTACTCCACTCATTGGAATTAAACTATATTCATCGTGTTCTTTTATATATAACATATAGATATTAATTTTATATCATCTATAAGATAATAAATTTAAAATTGGTCCTCAGAAAAACCATTAAACTCTTCTAAAATCAATTTCCAATTTTCAAATAACCCTTTAAAAAATGGTTTCAAAACAACCACATTAATCATATATTATTTATATTTGATATCTATCTTTTAGCCCTTCTGGAACTAAAATTTCTATTTATTTCTATATTATATTCAAAAAATAGCACAATATTTTTAATATTATATAAACCATAAAAGTGATCCTTCTTCAAATATGTGATGTTGATTAATGTTAACATATGTTCTTGAAATTCGTTCACCCTCAAGACATCCACTATGACATGATTTTAGGATACCAATGTTATCAACATCAGAAAAGTATTCAATAGTGAAATAAATGTATTATACAACAATATAACACTCTATAATTCATATATTTGGTAACATTTTTTATTTACCCTTTTTAATCTTCATATACCATTTGATAAGGTATATCCATTTACAATTTTTAGGGTCACACAGTCAGATCACTCTCACCATGTAAACCATCAAGTTACCGATTTTATCAAATAATAGTAGTGGGATGAAATTATCTAAATTATAAAATATGACATAAATTTATGTCTATTTCTTGAAAATTCGCTAGTTCTATATCTTTTCTAGATACTAATTTTAAAATAATATTTCTTGTTTATTATGTGTTGGGAATTTTTTAGCGAATTGAAACTTTTATCCATAAACATTAAATCTTGAATAACTATATGAAAATCATTTTATTTTAAAACATTTAGTTTTATTTTATTCATTGAGACAATATTTTATACATTTAATTAATACCTCTATGGAACTAGTAAAATATTTTTTATGTTTGAAAAATAAAATCTCACTTTCATTGAGAGAGTGTGAGCCACTATAGTAATAAATGTCTCACCACCCTCCTATAATAGTAACAACTCTTCCATTATCCCCCAAATGTTCATGCCTAACTGATACATAATTCCATATTTCATTTTTCTTGATTCATTTATTGACATACCAATGAATTAATCTCATAAATTGTTTTGTATACGTGAAACAATAAAAAATTTTCTAACATAAAAACTATTGTAAAATAATTATTTTACTAAAACTAATTACATTACCAAAAAATTATCATAAAAATTTCAAAAATATATTCTTGAAAATAGTGTAAATATCCTGTAAAATCATCAAATATTTATTACCTATTAATTGATAAGATATTTTACCTTCTTCTTTATTCCCATTGATTTTGGTTTTTCATGATTGATATTTTATGCATCTGGGTAAAAATTTATGATATCTGCTAAAAAATTTCTTTGTAACACGTTTTAACCTAATTGATACTATTATTTCTTCATATATGAGCAACCATAATATTTATTTAATTTTTTCCCTAACAAAATTTCATATATAGTAAAGTCATTTATCATCTTGAACTACCTAGCTATCAATGTGAACACTACATTTTCAATTATCATCCTACATCATAAGACTTATATCTCACATCAATTTCAATTCTCCAATAAATAAATCCAAATAAACATCAATATCATTACCAATATGTTTGGGTCCTAAAATAAACAATGACATTATAATTTACTAACACTTCATGTATAATCATGGTGGAATGTTATAATTTTCAAATATAATTGGTCATGTAATTTTAGTGTTACATTATAAAACAATTGAATTAATTAAAATGGTAGATAATATAAGTTTCACTAATAAAGATTCATGACTAGTAAGTTCTAACCATTATCAGCACTAAAAAAATCAATCATAATTTAGAGAAGTTTATAGGTTCTAGCTAAGTGTTGATAAACATGACCTTTATCTATGTGAAAAATAATTGGTAAAGGGAAAATTAATAATTTAATTTTTATATACATATTTATATATTTTAAATATTATTAATATAATAATTATTATATATATTTAAATATAATATATATATATATGATATATATATATAAGTATATTATAAAAAGAGTATATATTACCAATCATATTTTTTTATAATTTTTTATTTAAAAATATCAAATATATATTAATCAAGAAAATAATTTAAGAATATATTTATATATATTAATAAAAAAAATGTATAGATAAATATAATATATTATTTTTTATCCATATATAGGATATTCAGAGAAATATAGAGAATATATTGGTGATAAATAAGAAACATCAGATATAGATGAACGAATAAACTGAAACCCTCCCAAGCGGGGGAGAGGTTGAAAACCATCATATTTGGGTAGTTCTAAAAGAAGGGGTAATCAACACATAGAAAAACGTGATTTTATTTTTGTTATGATGGTTAAGTGGTGTTGTCTAAGGCACACTTCATGAATTTTTTGGGGGATCTTGTCTACCATAATCTCTGGCATTAAAACCCCTTGTACTGCACTTTACTTTTAATTAATAATTTTTATGATCGAGCATCATCAGCACCTAAGATTCCATGAATTAAATATAACATATTAATATTTTATTTAAGAAATTATATAAATATATAAATTAATATATATTTATTTAAATGGTTTATATTTAAATATATATATTTATGTATCATTGTTGATTTATGTGTATATACTTATATGCATTTATGTATGTGTATATATATGTTTTTGTATGTTTTGTTTTTGTATATATGTGGTGTGTGTGTGAATTTGTTTCTGTAGATGTATGATTGTGTATGTTTATGTTTATGTGTATGTAGGGCTGACCCTGGGGAAAACTCCACAAGCCCCATAGCTAGGGCAACACACAAGCAAGGAGAAAATCAAGGGAATAAACTTCATCATTTTACTATAGCTCCCAATTTATTTAACATAAAAATAAAATTGATTTTGGTATTTTACAAACGAATTTACCATGCTATTATTATGTGTACGTGTACATATATAAGTGGAATTTTTATTTTCATATGCACGTGTGTGTTTTATGTGTAAATTTATGTGTATGTGTATGTGTATGTGTATGTGTATATGTATGTGTATGTGTATGTGTATGTTTTTATATATTCAAGTGGTTGTATGTTCATGTGTGTGTTTGTGTGTGTGTGTCTGTGTGTGTGTCTGTGTATGTGTGTGTGTGTCTGTGTATGTGTATGTGTATGTGTATGTGTAGGTGTATGTGTATGTGTATGTGTCTGTGTATGTGTATGTGTATGTTTTTGTGTATATGTATGTGTTTGTGTATGTGTATGTGTATGTGTTTGTGTATGTGTATGTGTATGTGTATGTGTATGTGTACATTTACGTGTACGTGTATGTGTATGTGTACGTGTACGTGTATGTGTATGTGTATGTGTATGTGTATGTGTATGTGTATGTGTATGTGTATGTGTATGTGTATGTGTATGTGTATGTGTATGTGTATGTGTATGTGTATGTTTATGTGTATGTGTATGTGTTTGTGTATGTGTATGTTTATGTGTATGTGTATGTGTATGTGTATGTGTATGTGGATGTGGATGTGTATGTGTATGTGTATGTGTTTGTGTATGTGTATGTCTATGTGTATGTGCATCTATATCTTCATGTGTATGTGGATGTGTATGTGTATGTGCATGTGGATGTGTATGTGTATGTGTATGTGTATGTGTATGTGTATGTGTATGTGTATGTGTATGTGTATGTGTATGTGTATGTGTATGTGTATGTGTATGTGTATGTGTATGTGTATGTGTATGTGTATGTGTATGTGTATGTGTATGTGTATGTGTATGTGTATGTGTATGTGTATGTGTATGTGTATGTGTATGTGTATGTGTATGTGTATGTGTATGTGTATTTGCATGTGTATGTGCATGTTTATGTGTATGTGTATGTGTATGTGTATGTGTATGTGTATGTGTATGTGTATGTGTATGTGTATGTGTATGTGTATGTGTATGGGTATGTGTATGTGTATATGTATCTGTATCAGTATGTGTATGTTTTGGTGTATGTGGGTGTGTGTGTGTGTGTGAGCATCTATATGTGTTTTCATATGTGTATGGGTATGTGTGTGTGTGTGTGTGTGTGTGTGTGTGTCTGCGTCTGTGTATGTGTATGTGTATGTGGATGTGTATGTGTATGTGCATGTGGATGTGTATGTGTATGTGTATGTGTATGTGTATGTGTATGTGTATGTGTATGTGTATGTGTATGTGTATGTGTATGTGTATGCGTATGTGTATGTGTATGTGTATGTGTATGTGTATGTGTATGTGTATGTGTATGTGTATGTGTATGTGTATGTGTATGTGTATGTGTATGTGTATGTGTATGTGTATGTGTATGTGTATGTGTATGTGTATGTGTATGTGTATGTGTATGTGTATGTGTCTGTGTATGTGTATGTGTATGTGTATGTGTATGTGTATGTGTATGTGTATGTGTATGTGCATGTGTATGTGTATCTCTATGTGTATGTGTATGTGTATGTGTGTATATATTCAAGTGGTTGTATGTTCATGTGTGTGTGTGTCTGTGTCTGTGTATGTGTGTGTGTATGTGTATGTGTCTGTGTATGTGTGTGTGTATGTGTATGTGTATGTGTATGTGTATGTGTATGTGTATGTGTATGTGTATGTGTATGTGTATGTGTATGTGTATGTGTATGTATATGTGTATGTGTATGTGTATGTGTATGTGTATGTGTATGTGTATGTGTATGTGTATGTGTATGTGTATGTGTATGTGTATGTGTATGTGTATCTCTATGTGTGTGTGTGTGTGTATTAATGTGGTTGTATGTTCACGTGTGTGTGTGTGTGTGTGTGTGTGTGTGTGTGTGTGTGTCTATGTCTGTGTCTGTGTATGTGTATGTGTATGTGTATGTGTATGTGTGTGTGTGTTTGTTTGTGTGTGTGTGTGTGTATGTGTGTGTCTGTGTGTGGGTGCCTGTGTTTGTGTCTGTGTTTGTGTATGTGTCTGTGTATGTGTATGTGTTTGTGTATGTGTCTGTGTATGTGTATGTGTATGTGTATGTGTCTGTGTATGTGTCTGTGTATGTGTACGTGTATGTGTATGTGTATGTGTATGTGTATGTGTATGTGTATGTGTATGTGTATGTGTATGTGTTTGTGTATGTTCATGTGTTTGTGTGTGTGTGTGTGTGTGTCTGTGCACATGTGTGTTTTATGTGTATATGTACGTGTACGTGTGTGTGTATGTGTATGTGTATGTGTATGTGTATGTGTATGTGTATGTGTATGTGTATGTGTATGTGTATGTGTATGTGTATGTGTATGTGTATGTGTATGTGTATGTGTATATGTATGTCTATCTTTATGTGTATCTGTATGTGTATGTGTATGTGTATGTGTATGTGTATGTGTATGTGTATGTGTATCTATATGTGTATGTGTATGTGTATGTGTTTATATATTCATGTGGTTGTATGTTCATGTGTGTGTGTGTGTGTGTGTGTGTGTGTGTGTGTGTGTGTATGTGTATGTGTATGTGTATGTGTATTTGTTTGTCCATTTTTATGTCTATGTATATCTATATGTTCTATGCATATGTATGTGATTATGTGTATGTATATAATGTGTATGTATGTTTATCCATTTAAAATTATTTATTCATTTTTAATATCTCTCTATTTTTAGTATTTTTTATAATTTATTCATTTTTAAAATTTATTCATCTAATATTTTTAGATTATATTAAATTTTGATAGTTATTTATTCATTTTTAAATATTTATAATTAAATGTAACTAATAATGCTATTAATTATTATAAAAAATTCCAATGGTTAATAATTAATTATATTTTTGGTATACAATCAATATAATACATATATCTATAATGATAAATGTAAGAACCCGGATCTTATATTTGAGGTACGGGCTTCTTCTTTTCTCTTTTCCTTAAGTGTTTTTGAGAAAATATGGAAAAGGAGGAAAAATCCAAAATTTTGGAACTACACGCCATGTACTTTTCCACATGTCGTGTACTTTTGGCCGTGTGGGATGGGTACATGGGGCGTGTAGCCATGTCGGCGACGAAGGGTGTAGGAACCGACTACACGCCGTGCAGTGGTCCTTTACACGCCGTGTAGTCAGTCGGCAGGCCAAAACAGTAAGGCGGTGGAGCAGCCGCCAGCTGGGCAACAGTACACGCCGTGTACTCAGGAGTACATGTCGTGTACTCATGTCGGCAGGTGAACAGTGCCACGCTAGCGGGAAGCCGCCAGAGGAACAGTTTAAAAAAATGGGAAGTACACATCGTGTACTTGGAAATACATGTCGTGTACTTTGTGTTTTTCGCTTAAAATGGGCAGAAGCCAACCCTGTTCACAGGATTGGCTTAGAACCGGAGGAAGGAGCTCAGGAGGACGGCCGAACCTTCGGAGATCCGCTGAGCGCACGTCTGGAATACGATTCTGCTTCGGACGATCTCGTTAGAACCGCGTGGGTAAGCCCTCCCTTCTCCTTGAGTATCGCTTACCAATTCTTCTCCAAACAGGAGTTATTTGAGTTTAAGTGAGTTTTGTTCTTCGTCAGATCTACGTCGTATTTGGGCGTTTCTGGAATCGACGTTCGTGTATAGCGCTCGTTGGCGTATAAGGTAGGTGGCTTGATATTTTTTTTTCCAACTGTCGTGTGTTTTGTGCGTTTTTGTGCCACGAACCCATGTTGGGGTGTCGTGTGGCTGAGGTCATAGCTATTTTAACGATCTAGAATTTCATAGGTAATTAGATGTGATATTAAAATGCTGGTTGGGATCGTTGCTTGGATCCAGGACCACCCCGGGGGTGCGTTCCTCTGTTTAGCTGTTTGGCCAGGATACCCGAGGGTATGCCTTGTTTATTTTATGCATTACATTATTCTTGAGAGGAATTGTATTTGAACTGCTTGTTTATATGTTTGGCGTGGCCCGGTTGCTTGTTTAGCCTGAGGGCAGTGCTTCCTTTAGCCTGAGGGCAGTAGTTCTTTCGACCAGAGGGCAACTTCTTCTGTGCCTGTGGACAGTTGATTCTGTGCCTAAGGGCGACACTTCTTACGCCCGTGGGCAATATCCGTGTGCCTATGGGCAGTTTCTGGTGCTTTGGATACTCGTTACCCAAGGGTAAGAGTTTACGTGTCTGAGGACACTAGCTGTTTACTTAGAATGCATTGTGGTGTTTTCTTATATTAAATGGATTAAATAAATAATTAAATGGCAATATGATTGTTAAATTAGTTACTTTTTAGTACTGCTTACTTAATTGCATTTTACTACTGCACACTATTATTTCATGTTTACACACAGTTGGGGACGGGCGTTTGGTGGGTGCCTACTGAGATATATTTCTCACACCCTGTTTGGGTCATGCTTTTCGGCCCAAACAGATTACGTTGTTGCAGGTGTAGATAGGGGCAAGAGTCCCTATATAGGTACTTGACTATTGCTGAGGATTAGGAGGGCATGGGACCGAGCCTAGGCTCGCGATGCCGCAGCCAGCTGTTTTGATTTTTTTTGTTGTACTCTGCATTTGTTGTACTGTCTTGATGTATAACATGTTATGGATGTTTTCATAGAACTTGAGACATGCTGCATCATCTTTTATATACTGTTGGTTATATCTACTGCAGTTGTTTATTTCAGTTGTGTATGGTTTATTGATTCCGCTGTCGTTGTATGTTTTATTTTGGTATTCCGCGGCGCTACACTTTGACAAATGAGGGCATAGTTTCCCCATTATCATACTTGGGCCCTCACTACTAGTCGGTAGCCTCTAGCGTTTGGGGAAATGCGCTTGAGGTCTTGTGGCGAACCAGATTCAGGGTACCTGTTGAGTGGCACCCAGGTCTGGGGCGTTACAAAGTGGTATCAAAGGAGTTCTTTTCTTTGACTTACTATTTGGAGTCGTAGTCAGGGATAGGATGAATGGTAGTTGGTAATAAGTTGTTCTTGGGCGTAGCTAACCCGTGTACAGGGAAAAGCCAGTCTACCTCGTAATTTGCAATTCTTCTAATTTTGCAAATTTTACAGTTGATTTGATTTCACCATTGGGTGACGCACTTGATATTGTGTTGTTTATGTTTTATCTATGGGTTCTATTTAGTTGCAGCTTGATGAGATGATGGTATGTCATCTCATGCATTATATAGGCACATGATAGAAATCACATGTCATGCATAGTTCCATGCCATGTAGGTGCATTACAAATTGCATGTTGTTGTGATAGTAGTTGTGCTAGAGAAGCATGCTGTTGTGATAGCTGGTTGATAAATACATGCTATGTGATAGGGTATTCCATTGTGTGAGCTTGTTGATAAAATGGATGCCAAGCTTTGGTTTTTGGGGAGTATGGGCCCCCATTGACCGTAATTTTGTGGATCATTGACTTTTTATTTTGTTATAACATAGATAAGATATCAAACATTGATTCGTAGGGAGTATGGGCCCTCATGGATCAGAATTTGACACTTAGGTGCTGTTTTTCGGTATTTTCTGGGTTTCGGAGAATTTTATGAGGCATACTATCCGGAAACCCAGTATACATGTTGTGTAGTATCTCATACACACCATGTAATGTTCTTCTGTTTGGGAAGAAAAATAAATTTTAGAAGTACACGTTGTGTACTCTGAGTACACACAGTGTAGTCTCTTCCCGTGTCACAAACCATGTGGGTGGCGACACGGGGAAGGGAAGTGCTAGGGTAAAACATGTCGTGTACTAGATATACACGTCGTGTAGTTTTGACCCGGAGTCCGGCTATGTAACTAACAAACACGGGTCAGTGAACTCGTTTCTTGAACACGTTGTGTCAATGAAGTACACGCCGTGTAGTGTGACCTGGGGACTCGGACGTGTAACTAACAACACGGGCCGGTGTCACCTCTCCTTGAACACGTCGTGTACCTATGGGACATGCCGTGTAGTCTCATCCGAGGACAGTCCATGTGGTGTTAGTCGTGTGGCTGGGAAACGGGGTGGTGTACACTCCGTGTGCGGGTGTAACACGCCGTGTAGTTCCAAACTGAGTAGTCGGCTGTGTCACAGACGACACAGGTAGTTGGAAAATTACATCATACACGCCGTGTAGTTAATATACACACCGTGTAGTTTTATTCAATGGGAGCCGTGTAGCTTAGCCGTGTAGAAGGACCCGGGCAGGGGAAGGGAAGTCAAGTACACGTCGTGTAGTCAGTACACATGCTGTGTAGTCTTGTTTTGCAAATTTTGAATGCCTTCTTCCTCTTGTTCCTTTGTGGTTCCTTCTCTTTCAGTCTTGATAAATCTTGAATCTAAGGCGTTCTTTGGACCTTGTAGTGTCATGCCACCTAGACGACCGCGTGTTGTTCGCCAGGAGAGCGGCGACGACTATACTCTTGAGATGGTGGGTCATGGGCTACCAGTGGATCCTCCAGTAGAGCCAGATGCGGCGCCAAATGTTATACCTGACACAGGCGCGGAGGCATTGTTCCGTGAGGTCTTCATGCGGTTCATGCATACCTTTCAGGGAGCACCGCAGGCTGCCACATCTATGGTTGTGATAACTCGTATCTTTCAGCAGCAGCATCCGCCTACGTTCTCAGGGGATGGCGGACTACAGGCTGTGGAGTCTTCGCTTGGATCGATGCAGACTATTTTCGAGCATCTTGAGATGCCTCCAGGGTGGAGGGTCAAGATCGCGACATACATGCTGTGTGATTCTTCCAAGAGGTGGTGGGATGTTAACACCCAGTCAGATCATTACAGAGACATGGAGTGGGAAGATTTTCAGGTAGTCTTCTATGAATTCTTCTTTCCAGATATGTTGAGGGAAGATAGAGCTCAAGAGTTCATAAATCTACAGCAAAGCGCTATGTCAGTGATGGACTATTCTTCTCGTTTTACAGAGCTCCAGTGCTTTGCACCCGTGCTGGTGGGTGATGAGACACGGAGAGCTAGAAGTTTTAAGGATGGTCTTCAGTATGACATCCGAGTGCTTGTGAATGTTTTTAGGTTACCTTCAGTGCACGCTATTGTGAATCAGGTGCTGATTACATAGAGGAACCTATGGGAATCTAGTGGTGTGTGCCAGGGCGATTCAGCACTAGTTACTAGTACTATTTCTACTAGCAAGAGGAAGAGACAGATGGACTTATCTTAGGGTGGCAGTACCAGCCATACGGTTTCTTCAGGTAGCACGATCAGGTGCTACCAGTGTGGTAGATAGGGGCACAAGAGACCGTAGTGTCCATGAGACCCAGTGGAGTGCCGAGCTTGCGGCAAGATGGGTCATCTGCAGTGCTTTTGCAGGGCGTTTCTACCAGTGGCTAGTGAGAGGGGTTATGTGCAGACTTCGCGTGCGGGAGTAGGACCAGTGGCTTATTTCCAATTAGGGAACTGGAATACGTCAGGGCGTGCAGGCAGAGATGGTGTTCGTGGTCGTGGTAGCCAGACGCCAGGATCTTAGAGGCAGGAGGGCGGGACAGCTCAGGGTATCCAGGCTGTGTTGCAGGGCCGCGGCACTGGACAGGCATATGCAGTGCAACAAACCCAGCAGGAGCAGGATCTCGGACCTTATACAGTCAGAGGTACTATTCTAGTATCTTTTGTCTTGTCTTATGTGCTTTTCGATACGGGTGATACACATAGTTTCATATTTGTACCCGTTGTGGAGAGCCTTGGGCTCGGTGTTTCTTCTTCTTCTGATATCATGACGCTAGAATCTCTGTTGGGGACTAGAACGGCTGGTGTGCATCAGTGCAAGGAATTCACCCTTGAGGTTGGTGGGTGTCATTTCCTTTGGGACCTCTATGTCTTAGAGATGACGAGCTATGACTTCATTCTCTAGATGGACTGGTTGGTTCCCTATCGAGCCTTTGTGGACTGCTATTTTTTTAAGGTGTGTTTCACGTCACCAGAGGGTAGAGAGTTTCTATACAAGGGCGAATGGGATGTTCAGGAAAGTCGAGCTGGACCAGAGCATTGAGGGTGAGGTGGAGTCACAGCCCAGATTATGAGCTTATATCTCGATGATCAGGGGACTTGGAAGATGGATTTCCCTCCAGTTGTTGATTGTTTCAGGGATGTCTTCCCGGACGAATTTTTGGGTCTACCTCCGGAGTGAGAGGTGGATTTCTCCATTGAGCTTGTGCCTGGATCAGCACCGGTGTCCATTCCTCCTTATAGGATGGCTACACCTGAGCTGCAGGAGCTCAGGAGGCAGTTAGAGGAGTTACATGAAAAGGGTTTCATCTGACCCAGTACTTCTCCTTGGGGTTCACCGGTGCTCTTTGCGATGAAGGCGGATGGTACCCTCAGACTTTGTGTGGATTATCAGAAGCTGAACCAGTTGACGGTTAAGAACCGATATCCCTTTCAGATAATTGCCGATCTTTTTTATCAGCTTCGTGGAGCACGAGTGTTCTCGAAGATTCACTTGAGATCAGGATATCATCAGCTGCGCATGAGACCGTCAGATATACTGCTTACAGCTTTTCTAGAGAAGGTATAATCTATATGAGTATACGGTTATTCCATTTGGACTCATGAACGCGCCAGCAGTTTTCATGGATCTGATGAATTGTGTGTTCCATCCGTATCTTGATTATTTTGTGGTAGTATTAGTGGACGACATCTTGGTGTACTCTCACACTCGACGCGACCATACCACCCATCTTGAGATCGTATTTAGTACACTGAGAGACCATTGGCTATATGCTAATCTCTCAAAGTGCCACTTTTGGATGGGCCAGATTCACTTCCTGGGTCATATCATCTTGGAGGCAAGAGTTGCTGTGGACCCAAAGAAGGTTAGAGCAGTAGTTTCTTGGGAGAAGCCTAAGAACGTGTTTGAGATATAGATTTTCTTAGGGATGGGTGGTTACTATAGAAGCTTCATACAGGACTTCTCTCACTTAGAAACACCGTTGACGGGTCTAACTAAGAAGGGTGTGAAGTTCGTTTGGTCATATGCTTGTGAGGCAGCTTTTCAGGACCTGAAAGTAAGGCTGACATTAGAACCAGTCCTGATACTCCCAGAGTTGGGGAAGAGCTATACAGTTTACTGTGATGCATCAGGTATTGGTCTGGGAGCAGTGCTGATGCAGGGTGACCGAGTTGTTGCGTACGGGTCTCGGCAGTTGAGGCCACATGAGAGGAATTACCCGACGCATGATCTCAAGTTGGCTGTTGTTGTTCATGTGTTGTGCTGTTGGAGACATTATCTCTTGGGAGATCATTTTGTGGTTTTCACCGACCACAAAAGTCTCAAGTATATATTTACTCAGTGTGACTTGAATCTGACACAGCGAAGGTGGGTTGAGTACCTACAGTCCTTCGATTTTGAGCTTGCCTATACACCTGGTAAAGGTAATGTGGTAGCTGATGCACCGAGCAAGAGGACTCAGATACAGGAAATGTAGAAGGCCATTGGTGAGTGGGAGCTTATGGCGTTGTTCTCTAAGATTCATCTAGAGGTACACGACAGTCAGGGGCAGACCTACCTTTCTTCTTTAGCTGTGACATCTACCCTTATGGATAGAGTGAGGATGAGAATGCTATCTGATTCAGAAGGCCAAGTTCTACGGGAGTCAGTGGAAAGTGAGGACCCTCCTATTAGTTGGACGGTAGGCGATGATGAGGTCTTGCACTTCCATGGACATGTATGGGTCCCAGGGGATATACACGAGGAGTTGATGCAGTAGTTTCATGCTTCAGCTTGGGCAGTTCATCTCGGGGTTACCAAGATGTACCGTGAGTTGAGACGTCAGTACTGGTGGCCAGGTATGAAGAGGGATATAGCAAGTTTTGTTCCAAGGTGTTCCACCTATTAGCAGGTGAAGGCGGAGCTTTAGAGACCAGCTGGAATGTTACAGGAGTTACCCCTTCCGGAGTGGAAATGGGATGATGTCGCGATGGATTTCGTGACTGGATTGTTGAGGTCACCTCGAGGCAATGATGTTGTGTGGGTTGTTGTGGACAGACTCACAAAGGTGGCACACTTTTTTCTGATCAAGGAGACCTTCAGTGTTGACGAGATCAGAAGGTTGTATATCTGAGAGATCTTACGTTTTCATGGGGTCCCTTGTTCTATCGTTTCATATAGGTACGCCCGCTTTACGTCTCGTTTTTGGAAGAGTTTTCACAGAGCACTAGTTACACAGGTGCTTCTGAGTACATCATACCACCCTCAGACCGATGTCCATTCAGAGTGTGCGATACAAGTGCTAGAGGACATGCTGCGTGCATGCGTCCTAGACTTTGGGGGCTCGTGGGAGAAGCATATACCCCTATTCGTGTTTTCCTATAACAATAGTTTTCAAGAAACTATTGAGATGGCACCATATGAGGCTTTATATGGTAGACCATGTCGATCACCTTTGTGCTGGTTAGAGGTAGGTGAGGTAGCCTTACTAGGACCATAGCTCGTGAAGGATACTTCTAAGCTGGTCCCGTTGATTCGGAAGCGGATGGCTACCGCGCAGTCTCATTAGAAATCTTATGTTGATCGCCGCAGACGACCTTTGGAGTTCGTGGTCGGGGATCAGGTTTTCTTGCATGTTTCGCCGAGGCTGGGACACAAGCGGATCAGGAGATAGGGTAAACTTTCACCAAGTTATGTGGGGACATTTGAGATTCTAGAGAGATTCGGGCTGGTTTCCTACCCGTTGCAGTTATCGCAGTGGTACCGAGCCATGCACGATGTCTTCCATGTATCTCAGTTGCGTCGCTATTATTCAGAACCGTCTCACATCTTTCAGCCTGAGGAAGTTGAGCTGGAAGCAGATGTGTCCTTTGAGAAGCATCTGATTCGTATCGTTGACAGGAGAACGAAGGTTATCCAAGGCCGGTCAGTTCCTCTCGTACGGGTGCTATGGCAGCACAGCTGGGTGCAGGACGAAACCTAGGAGCAGGAGACCGACGTACGTGGTCAGTCGCTGGAGTTGTTCATATCTATATATTCACCACCCTTAGAAGGGAAATTCGGGGATGAATTTCTATAAGGGGAGAAGTTTGTAAGAACCTAGTTCTTATATTTTAGGTACGGGCTTCTTCTTTTCTCTTTTCCTTAAGTGTTTTTGGGAAAATATGGAAAATGGGAAAAAATCTTAAATTTTGGAACTACACACCGTGTACTTCTCCACATGTCGTGTACTTTTGGCCATGTGGGATTGGGTACATGGGGCGGGTAGCCATGTTGGTGATGAAGGGGGTAGGAACCAACTACACATTCTGTAGTGGTCCTTTACACACCGTGTAGTCAGTCAGAAGGCCAAAACAGTAAGGCGGTGGAGCAGCCGCCAACTGGGCGATAGTACACGCCGTGTACTCAGGAGTACATGTCGTGTACTCATGTCGGCAGGTGAACAATACCACACTGGCGGGAAGCCTTCAAAGGAAAAATTTAAAAAATGGGAAGTACACGTCATGTAATTGGAAATACACGTCATTTACTTTGTGTTTTGCGCTTAAAATGGGCAGTATCCAACCCTGTTCACAATATTGGCTTAGAACCAGAGGAAGGATCTCAGGAGGACAGCCGAACCTTCGGAGATCTTCCAAGTGCACTTCTGGAATCCGATTCCACTTCGGACGATCTCATTGGAACTGCGTGGGTAATCTCTCCCTTCTCCTTGAGTATCGCTTACCAATTATTCTCCTAACGGGATTTATTTGAGTTTAAGTGAGTTTTGTTCTTCTTTAGATCTACATCGTATTTGGGTGTTTCTGGAATTGACGTTCGTGTATAGCACTCGTTGGCATATAAGGTAGGTGTCTTAATGTTTGTTTTTCCAACTATCGTGTGTTTTGTGCATTTTTTGTGCCACTAACCCATGTTGGGGTGTCGTGTGGATGAGGCCATAGCTATTTTAACGATCTAGAATTGCATAGGTAATTACATGTGATATTAAACTGCTGGTTGGGATCATTGCTTGGATACAGGACCACCCCGGGGGTGCATTCCTCTGTTTAGCTGTTTGGTCAGGATACCCAATGGTATGCCTTGTTTATTTTATGCATTACATTTTCCTTGAGAGGAATTGTATTTGAACTGCTTGTTTATATGTTGGGTGTGGCCCGGTTTCTTGTTTAGCCTGAGGGCAGTGCTTCCTTTAGCCTGAGGGCAGTAGTTCTTTCACCCTGGGGGCAACTTCTTCCATGCCTGTGGAAAGTTGATTTTGTGCCTGAGGGTGACACTTCTTATGCTCATGGGAAATATCAGTGTGCCTGTGGGAATTTTCTGGTGCTTTAGATACTCGTTACCCGAGGGTAAGAGTTTACGTGTCTGAGGACACTAGCTATTTACTTAGAAATGCACTGTGGTGTTTTCTTATATTAAATGGATTAAATGAATAATTAAATGGAAATATAACTGTTAAGTTAGTTACTTTTTAGTACTTCTTACTTTATTGCATTTTACTACTACACACTATTGTTGCATGTTTACACACAGTTGGGCACATGCCTTTAGTGGGTGCCTACTGAGATATATTTCTCACACCCTATTTGGGTCATGCTTTTCGGCCCAAACAGATTACGTTGCTGCAGGTGTAGATAGGGGCAAGAGTCCATATATAGTTACTTGACTGTTGCTGAGGAGTAGCAGGGCATGGTACCGAGCCTAGGCTCACGATGCCGTTGCCAGCTGTTTTGCTTTGTTTTTCTGTACTTTGCATTTGTTGTACTGTATTGATTTATAACATGTTCTGGCTGTTTTCTTAGAACTTGAGACATGTTGTATCATATTTTATATAATTTTGGTTATATCTACTATAGTTATTTATTTCATTTTTGTATGGTTTATTTCTTCCGCTGTCATTGTATGTTTTATTTTGGTAGTTTGCTGCGCTACACTTTAACAAATGAGGGCATAGTTTCCCCACTATCAGACATGGGCCCTCGCTACTAGTTGGCATCCTCGAGCATTTGGGGAAATTTGCTTGAGGTCTTGTGGCAAACCGGGTTCGAGGCACCCGTTGAGTGGAACCTGGGTCCGGGACATTACAATAAATAATATTATTATTATTATTTTGAGAAGGCAATCCTCGCATTAAATATTAGCTGAATCCAAGTTTCACAACTCCAATGTAAAAGAATAAAACCGCCACAAAATCCCTGATATCTATAGCGAACCGACCTTTTCATATATTACTATTACATAATTTTAAAGGTAAACAACATAATAGTATTACAAAAGAGGATCCAAAGGTTTTGTGTTTTGGGAAAACAAGAACCATACATATCTTTACAACACACAACATAAACATTTATTTAATTTTTTCTTATCTAGCTTCTTATTGGCCCTTGGGTTCTCTTAGTACACGTAATCACCTGAGGATATACAACAAAAAGGGGTAATCTAAAATCCCAATAATATGATAGATATGAACAACATAACAATGGGTGAGCATAATAATAACATAGGAATAGGATCATGAACACGAGAGGAGTCATTAATAAAAGACTTGAAATGTGGTAATGCATAAAAATGAAACATTATGTAATAGTGGTTAACTACCGTACATAGTTCTGAACAATACTAGAATCATGTTCATGCATCATTTTCCTTAACTCGTGAGATTCATCACTTTAACCAATTCATTGGAGCATTTTATAATTCCAAGTGCACCCGTCACATCATAACACTTATATTGTGCTATATAATTTTGTACACACCTGTCACATCATAGCATTCACATTATCATGAATTCCACATAGAACATATGTCAAACGTAAAAATAAAACAAACCATTGATAATAATTGTTTTCTCATCATAAATAATACATTCATAAATATTTGGCTCCCAAAATAAATAGGGAACAACATTCTTGACATAGAAAAATCAACAATGAGTAAAGTAGAAACAATCTTTGAGAAGTAAAAAAGAGCGTGTTTATTTAAAAGAATATATATTTTGGAAAACATTGGGTTTGTCATTAACTTAATTATAAAATACTTATATCTTATAAAAGGTAAGATAATGATGATCAAATTATTTTTAAGCCATACCCATAGTGTAAATGGGGTTGAAATAGTGAAAACCCAAAGAAAGAGGGTTGGGTTTGAGAATTCTCCTTACCTTGTATCTGAATACTTTCTTCATGTTAATGTCCTATATAATCACATTATATTCATTAATTAAAAATTAAATAACCTTTTATACATTAATAATATTCATTATGGTTTTATTAAGTTCTTTTATGGGCCTTTGGATGAGTTATATTGTTTAAATTCATTGTTCGGGAACATTAGTTTTTATAGTTTTCTTGAACGGTTCACTTGTATTCATGAATGGTAGTTCATTTAAAACATGTATAAACATATATAATTGTAATTATATTAAATTTATTATTTTAAATAACTTTAAATGATCTTATAAATAATTTGGTTATATACCATGAGGATGAATCATTAGATAAGAATTTAATGATGATCGTTTGGGTTAATTCGGGTGGTTTTTCGACCACAAGGAACTTTGTTTGTTTAATAATTTAGTAATATGTATATAATTTGGTTACCGAACATTAAATAGGATATATTGCATATAAAATAATCTCTTTGTACCATAAAAATGGTTTTATGACCATATATGAAGGTGGTAATGGAAAATAAAAACATGTTGGTCTTGAAGGCGATAAATTAACACCTCACGAACAACATTTTCCTCTCTAAAATCAAAAGAAGAGGAGAATGGTGGTTGGATGATATATATAATCCCATTAGTATCATAAGATTCCATTATATTTAATATAATATAGTTACCATACCATTTGTATGACAATAGGTTGGAAGATATTAAGAAAAGAACTTGAAATTGAAAGGAAATTAAAGGAAGAGAGAGAGAGAGAGAGAAAGGAATTACCTCTTGAATCCTCCTCAAGGCACCTTGGATTTGTATTTTTATGATACCAGAAGCACTTGGATGTGGGGGATGGGCTAGGGAAGATTTTTGTTCAGATTTTAGACAATACTTGAAGCTTGATAGGTGTGAGGAAATGAGGGTGTGAAGGGTGGTATTTATAGTAGAGGGGAGAAGGGTTTTCTCAATATTATATTCATTAATTTATTATTTCACCACAGGACAAGAAATAGTGAGTATTACTTGACTAAATATAGTAATAAGTGCATGTGAGGTCGAAACAATTGGGATTACAGCAGAATAATATCTTCAATGACTCAATAAATCAATTATTTAGCATTTATCGTAAATTGTCGTATTTTACTATTCAATAAAAATTGAAGTATTTTAGAAAAATCCCCTAGAATTAACCATAACCTTTTTTTGATTTGTATGATACAAAAAAATAACTCCTTTTTTCAAACATAATTTTCTAAATTTTAGTAATTTAATTTTTTAATAAAATAATATTTTATTCAAAAAATAACAATTTTAAAACATTTATCTACTTACTCCAAGATATAGGTATATAATACATTCACTTAAATAATATATATATATATATACTATAATATGTAAGGATAATATTCATTAGGGTATTTCACTATTCATAAGGGTAATATTACTATTCATAAGGGTATGTTACTATTTATCAAAAATTAAGTTTGTTTTATCAGACTATAAAAAATATACTGATCGCAATTGTGTATATCAGATTTTTTAAATTCAAAACACATAGGTGGAAAAATTAAGTTTAAAGGTCAAATAGTATTTAGTATCATTATATTTCATTATATTTCCTAATATTATTATACTTTAAGGTATGATTTATAGGAAGGAAATTCCATTTATAAATCATTGGGTCATTACATTCTTCCCCCTTATGAAATTTCACCCTCGAAATTTCATTTTACACAAAAAGGTGTGGGTACTTTTCCTTCATCACCTCCTCTAGTTCCCAAGTTGCTTCTTAAAACTTATGGTTCTTCCACACCACTTTGACAAGGTGGGTTGTCTTGTTTCATAAAAACTTATCTCTACTTTATATAATCTTTGCTGGTTCCTCCTTATATGAGAGATCACCTTATAGTTATACCACCTCTGAGTTCAGTACATGTGAGGGATCTATTATGTACTTCCTTAGGAGTAATACATGAAAAACGTCATGAACTTTATACAAATTTGGTGGAAGTTCAAGACGATAGTCCACACCTCTTATGTAGTCAAGGATCTCAAAAGGGCTAATATACCATGTGCATAGCTTCCATTTCTTCCCAAAATGCATGAATCTCTTCCATGGTGATATTCAAAGGAAGACATTATCTCCAACATCGAACTCTAATTCCTTTCGATTGTTGTTAGCATAGCTCTTTTGCCGACTTTGAGTAGATTTGATATGTTTCTGGATTGCTTGAACCTTCTCTATCATCTCTTGTACAAGATGAGGTCCAAGTAACTTTTGTTCCCCAACTTCATCCCAATAGGTTGGAGTTCAACATCACTTTCCACATAGAGCTTCATATGGAGCCATCTTAATACTAAAGTGTAAGATATTATTGTATGAGAACACAACCAATGAGAGATTCTAATCCCATCCACCATTTAATTCTATGGATAAGTATCTTAGCATATCTTCAAGCATCTTATTAGTCCTTTCAGATTGGCCATTAGTTTGGGGGTGATAGGTCGTGCGGAAATTTAATTCAGTACTCAAAGAATGTTGAAGACTCCTCCGGAACCTAGATGTGAACCTAGGATCACAATCAGTGAAAATTTATATTGGAACCCCATACAGTCTCACCATTTCCTTCACATATATCTTTTCAATTTTTTCAAGTGAGAGATCTTCCCAAATAGTGATAAAGTGGGAAGTCTTGGTGAGTCGTTCAACCATAACCCATATATAATTATTTCCCATGGACTTCTTTGGGAGACCCATGACAAAGTCCATAGTAACATTGTCTCATTTCCATATGGGTATAGTCCATGGTTGCATCATCCCTTTTTACTTTTGTCACTATTATTTAACTTGTTTACATATTAATCACCTTGAGATATACTCCTCAATCTCCTTTTTTATGTTGTCCCACTAGAAGTGTTCTCATAGATCATAGTACATCTTGGTACTCTCGGGATCGATTGAGAATGTAAAGCTATATTCATTATCCAATAGCTCTTTCTTTATCCTTAGTAATTAAGGAACACAAATCCTTGTTCCAAATATAATAACACCCTCATCGTCAGTATGTTACTCTTGGAGCTTTCCTTACACTACTACATTCGCCTTCTTTTGTAACTTCTGATTATTCCTTTGTTCTTCCTTAATATTCTCTTGGATAGATGGTTGGGAAGTAATTTGGGCAAGGTAGGATTTATTCCCTGCACTTGTGATTTCCAAATCCATCTTTTTCATATCCATGAAGATAGGGTCTTTCTCAATTTGTAACATGAATAGAGTAGAAATTTCTTTTCTATTAAGATCATTAGCTACCCTTTTTGCCTTTCTGGGATGACAATGAATAGGAAAATCATATTCTTTGATTATATCTAACCATATCATTTTATGAATGTTGAGCTCCTTTTGTGTGAATATATAATTCATGCTCTTGTGATCAGTATATATGTCACACTTCTCATCATAAAGGTAGTTTCCCCATATTTTCAAGGAAAAATTCACTACTACTAGCTCTAGATCATGTGTCAAGTAGTTATGCTCATGGATATTCAACTATCGTGAGTCATAGGCTAGCACATTATCATTTTGCATGTGTACACAACCCAAGCCTTTATTTGAAGCATCATTTTATATCACAAAACTATCTCCACTCTTTGGTAATGTGAGTATATGTACAGTGATCAACCATCTTTTTAACTCCTTGAAGCTTTCATCACATTCATATGTCCATACATACTTCACCCCTTTCCATTTTAACTTAGTTAGCAGGCCAGAAAAGCGTGATAAAATACTCATAAAATGTTGGTAGTACTGAGATAATCCAATAAAACTATGTATTTTCATGACACTAGAGCATCTGTTCCATTCCTCGATCACCTTTGTCTTTGAAGGTTTCACAAAAATTCCATCTCTTGTGATCATGTGTCTCAAGAATGAAGCTTTATATATCCATAATTCACACTTACTGAACTTGGAATACAAATTATCCTTTCATAATGTCTTCAATTCAATCCTTATAAGTTCTTTATGTTCCTCATTTCTCTTGGAGTAGATGATAATATCATCAATAAACACCACAAAAAAATTTGATGTAATGTTTAAAGACTTTATTAATCAAATCCATGAAGATTGTAGGGGGATTAGTAAGTCTAAAGGGTATCACCAAAACATCGGTGTGGCCATACCTTGTATGGAAAGCAGTTTTCTGAATATCTTCATTCTTCACCACAAGATGATGATATCCAGGATGAAGATCCACCTTTGAGAAGTGTTGTGATCCTATAAACTGGTCAAACATGTATTCAACCCCTGGAAGAGGGCACTTGTTATTTATGGTGATCTTGTTGAGTTCCCAATAATCGATACACAGCCACATTGATCCATCCTTCTTCTTCACAAAGAGCACTGGTGCACCCCAAGGTGAATCACTAGGGCGTATAAACCCTTTCTCCAAATGCTCTTGTAATTGATTCTTTAAATCCTGCAGTTCGATGGTATCCATTCTATAAGGAAACTTTGACATATGAGTAGATCTAGTTATGAGTTATTGAAAAATTGACCTCACGATCTGGGGGAATTCTGATTAACTCTTCGAGAAATGTATCACTTTATGATATCATAATGGTATTTTCCTCTAGATCGACACTTTCCTTTGACTCAACCATTTGAGTGAGGTATACTTATTCATAGGGAATCAACACCCACACTAATGAAGAATTATCCAGAGGATATTTATGATCTTACTTGAATTTTTATAGGAGCATTGGATGGTTTGGAATATGGAAATATATTTCCTTTTCCTAACTATTTATATGTGCTCTATATAGTGAGAGCCAATCCATTCCCATTATAGCATCAAATTATTCCAAGGGAAGTATCATAAGATTTTCTGTAAGAATATTACAAAAAATTCCAATAGGAGAAGAGTGAAACACTTGGGTTGCAATGATTGAACCACTTGGTATTTTTATAGATAACTCTACTTCAATGTTTCTGGGCTTCGATTTTATAGTTCTAGAAAACTAGAAAGATATAAACCTATGCGTCAAACCATAGTCAAATAAGACTTTTTCAATTCTTGAGTGAATAGGAAATGTACCTTGTAAGACTTCATTTTCTTTATTCACTTAAACAGTAGTGATGGAATAAACCTTCTATTATTCCTTTTGATTTGGTGGATGTTGATACTAATTACCCTCGAGGTCTCAAGGTTTAGTGTAGTGGCTTTCATAGTTCCCTTGCTCCCTACAGTTTTATCATAAAACCATGGGTGGTGCTTCCCTTTCTTACACCACATTCTGCTACCTTCTCATGTCTTTTCGACATTCAAGAGCTTCGTGGAATTATTTCACACACTTAAAGAATTTCCTCATTCCTTTGAGGAAGTTCCCATGATGCATCTTCCCAAATTTTTGACATGTGGGTGGTTGATTTTTCTTTCCACCTTTATCATTAGATCTTATGGCATGGAACTCCATATTTCATTTCTTATCACCAAAGCCATGGGACCATTCTCCAAACTACATCTCCACTTTGATAGTGCATCGAACAAATTCTTCATAACTCCCAAAGTTATGAATTTAAAGATCCTTTTAAAGGTTTTGTTTTAATCCACTAAATAATCTATCGATTTTTCTATCATTGTTGACAACAAAACCCAAATCATACCTTGAAAGACTTGTGAAATTTACTTCATAGGTCATGAATGATTAACCATAATTTTTCTTCAGCTCTATGAATTCTCTCTCTATATTCCTACAAAGAGTTCAAGGAAAATAATTATTAAGAAACATTATCTTGAAGTCTTTCCACTCAATATATTCAATTGCATCACTCGGCTTGGTGTTCTTAATCAAATACCACCATTGTTCAGCCTCTCCATCGAGATGATAAATGACTAGTGTCACCTTCTCTGTCTTAGAATAGTAAATCACATAAACGATCTTCTCTGATGAGTTAACCCATTGTTTTGTAACTAGTGAATCGAAAGACCCACTAAATATTGATAGTTGTTGCCGTATAAAACACTCGATAGCTAGTTTCTCCCCCTTAGTTGTAGGAAGTCATTACAAATTATTCAGGTTATTGTTCATAACCTGATATAGTTGGGCAAGTATCATCATGAAGTTTTGAACTCCACCACCCAAATCATTGGAGATTTCATTCAGGCAATCACTGCATTGTCTCGCGCATGGGTTGTTATCTTGGTTTCTCCTGATTTTCACCATTTCTAAAATATAAAAGGATAAAAAAACATAATTAAATAATTCAAAACTCATTCTTTCTAAATTTAATATTAAAAGAATATATTATGGGATCACTATGTTTAGAAAATATTCTTATGTGCTTATTTTTACTTAGCCTCGTACTAGATAGTTTCTCTATGGTTTACTAATCTTAATTCCCAAATTAACTAAATTGTGCCTCTGATACCAACTATAGTGACCTAACCTTTTCTTACATTACTATTACATCATTTTAAAGGTAAAAACATAATAATATTACACAAGTAGATCCAAAGGTTTAGTTTCTTGGTAAAACTAGGGCCATACATAGCTTTACAACACACAACACAAAAATTTATTTAATTTGTTCTTCTCTAGCTTCTTATTGGCCCTTGAGTTCTCCTTAGTACGTGTAATCGCCTAAGGATATGCACCAAAAAGGGGTGAGATAAAAGCCCAGTAATAGGTTAGATATGAAAAACATAATAATGGTTGAGCATAATCATAACATAGGAATAAGATCATGAACATGAGAGGAACCAATAAAAAAACATGAAATGTTGAAATGCATAAAAATGAAACATCATGTCTTAGTGGTTAATTACCACACATAGTTGTGAAAAATGCTAGAATCATGTTCATGAAAAATTCTCCTTTAAATCATGACATTCATCACTTTACCCAATTAATTGGAGCACTATATAATTCTAGGCACACCCATCACATCATAATATTCATATTGTGCTATATAATTCTGGGTGCACTCATCACATCATAACATTCACATTATCATGCATTCCACATAGAACATATCTCAAACATAGACATAAAATAACCCATAGATTAAAATTGATTTAATATCATAAATAATACATTCATAAATATTTTTCTCCCAAAATAAAGAGGGGAAAACATTCATGACCTAGAATAATCAACGATGAGTGAATAGAAAAGTATTTTAGTAATACAAAGAGCATGTTTATTTGAAAGAAGAGATATTTTGGAAAATATTGGCTATATATCCTATAAAAGGTAATATAATGATGTATAAATTATTTTTAAGGAATACCCATACTGTAAATGGGGTTGAAATAGTGAAAACCCCAAGAAAGAGGGTTGGGTTTGAGAATTCTCATTACCTTCTATCTAAATGATTTCTTCACGTTAATGTCCTATATAAGCACATTAGATTTATTAATTAACAATTTAATTACCTTTTATAAATTAATAATATTCATTATGGTTTTATTAAGTTCTTTATGGGAATTTTGATGAGTTATAGAGTTTAAATTCATTGTTCAGGAATGTTCATCTTTATAGTTTTCTTGAACGGTTCACTTGTATTCATGAATGGATGTTCGTTTAAAACATGGATAAACATATAGAATCGTTATTATATGTTATTTATTATGTTATATAACTTGAAATGATCTTACAAATAATTTGGTTATATACCCTGAGGATGAATCATTAGATAATAATTTAATTATGATCGTTTGGGTTAATTCTAGCAGTTTTTCGACCACAATGAAATTGTTTTGTTTAATCATTTATAATATGTACATAAGTTGGTTTCAGAACATTAAATAGGATGTAATACTTATAAAATAATCTTGTTAAAACATAAAAATGGTTTGATTACCCAATATTTAGGTGGTAAAGGAAAATGAAATATGTTATTCTTGAAGGAGATAAATTAACACCTCACAAACAACGTTTTCCTTTCTAAAATAAAAAGAAGTGGAGAATGGGGGTTGAATGATATATATTATCCCATTAGTACCATAAAATTACATTATTTGTAAGATACTAGAGTTACCATACCATTTGGAAAAAGATAGGTGGGGATAGATTAAGAAAAGAACTTGAAATTGAAAGGAAATTAAAGGAAAAGAGAGGGAGAGAAATTACCTCTTGAATCCTCCTCAAGGCACCTTGGATTGGTATTTTGATGATACTAGAAGATCATGGACATGGGGGAAGGGCTAGGGAAGATGTGTTTTTAGATTTTAGACAAGGATTGAATCTTGAGAGATGTGAGGAAATGAGGGTGTGAAGGGTGGTATTTATAGTGGAAGGGAGAGGGGTTTTCTCAATATTATATTCATTAATTTATTATTTCGCCACAAGACAATAAATAGTGAGTATTACATGACTAAATATAGTAATAAGTACATGTTAGTTATAAAACAATGGTCTTCCATTATCATATCATCATCAATGACTCAATAAATCAATTATTTAGCATTTATCGTAAATTGTTGTATTTTACTATTCAGAAAAGATTCATGTATTTCAGAAAAATCCCAAAAATTTAACCTCACCATTTTTCAACGTGTAGAATTGAAAAATGAACTCCATTTTCAAAAAATAATTTTCTAAATTTGAGTAATTTAATTAGTAAACAAAATAATATTTTATTTAAAAAATAAAAATTTTAAATCATTTATCTACATACTCCAAGATATTGGTATATCATACTTTAACTTTAATCATATATATATATATATACTATAATATTTGAGGTTACTATTCATTAGGGTATGTCACTATTCATAAGGGTTACATTACTATTAATAAGGGTATGTTACTATTCACCAAAAATTATGTTTGTTTTATCAAACTCTAAATAACTTACTAATTTCAACCGTGTATGTCAAATTTTTGAAATTAAAAACACAGTGATCGAAAAATTAGGTTTAATGGTCAGATAGTATTTAGTAGCATTATATTTCATTGTGTTTCCTAATGTGATTACACTTTAAGTTATGATTTATAACAAAGGAATTCCTTGGAGAAAACATTGGTTCCTTACAATATCCCCATAAATAAAAAAGGAAAAGGGCCACATGATTGCCCTCTCTACCAATAAAGGAGAAATCACAAGAAAAGAACAACAGTTCCAAAGAGATGATGTTATCAACTATAGACCCACATTTCTACCAGCCTTCTATACCATCCTCCAAAGCATTGATAATAACATTGTAATCAGATTCTACCACAATATTCCTCTAACCATGATAGGTGGAAAACTCCACCCCATACCAAATAGCTATTACTTTCGCCACAAAGAGATCCCAGCAAGACAAAATTGTGGTATGTCGAACCATGATTAAAGGTCCATTATGGTCACATATAATATCCTCAAGTCCAATTGTTCCATCTATTTGTAGCACCGCATCCGTATTAAATTTAATGACACCTGGAGGGGGAGTTAGCCACATGGATAGTGGATGATAAACCGGTGATGGTAGATGATCCCCCCCCCCTCATCGCTCCATAGAGAAATCTAACACTTCATCCTATCAAGATATACCCTATAATCTTTCAAAATTCAGTCAAACAATAATTATTTTTGTCAATACCATTTAAGTCATGCATAGATCACTCCTACAAAATGCGAAATATACATTATTATCCTTTATTAGAGCTAGCCAAAAGTGGGCATAAAGGAATCCCTTATTAATATTAAAAAATACACTAATATAGGGTTCCTTTTTTTAGCACTAAAAAAATTGTTGATAAAATGTGTCTATTTTCAGCGGGTTTTTTAGCATCAATAAAGGGTTACCTTTATTAATTCTTTAGTTTTAATGCAGAAAAAGGGTAACTTTTATCGTCGCAGTTTCTAATGCGAATAAAGTTCTGATCACATGTGCAAGTCCCACATCTAAATTGTGGATGTTCGACCGCTTCTTTATATACGATTCGTCCACAACACTATCTCAAAAGCCTATTGTGGGGATGGGCTCCCGCATATACTATTCAAACACACTCATATGGGCCCATGAGGACCTTGGCCCACTTTACACTTCCTGAGGGCTTTGGCCCATCTTCATAAAAACGGCCAGACATTACCCATCACATCTGGACATGCAGGCCATGAGCTCTATTTTTCAAATATACTAATAAAAACAAACAAATAAAAAATACAACTATTAAAATATTAAAAAACACAAATAATTAATCAAAAAAATTTAAAAGAAATAAATTTAAAATATTAAAAAATTATTAATTAAGTACTTATTGATAACTTGAATATATATATATATATATTATAAATATTAATAAATAGTATATATTAAATATAGATATAAAAAATGAATAAATTTAAATGATTAAAAAAATAAAAAATAATATATAGTACATTAAAAAATATTAAAAAATTAATTAATTGAATAAATATTAATAAAAATAAATAATATTAATATTGATATATATATATTATAAATATTAATAAATATTATATATTAAGTATATAAATAAAAAATGACTGAAATTTAATAATTGAAAAATAAAAAATAAAAAATAAATTATTAAATTATTAAAAACAATTATTAATGAAACATTTTTATTAAAAATGAATCAATTTAATATATAAACATATTAATTAAAAATAGTAATAAATGACATATATGAAATATAAATATAAAAAATGAATAAAATGTAATAATTAAAAACATATTGATGACTTATTAATTTTTAGAGGTTTTTATACGTAATTACCAGCAAGATCAGCCAGAAGCTAAGCTTCTGACTATTTATTAAATAAAGAAAAAAGGTACAGAGGAGGTGGGTGGGGTCAAACAAAGGAACTTGCCCTCATCCCTCAAACACAATATTACAGATCATAATAAGACATATCATTCCCATAATCAGAGTCATCAGCAGTTTCCCATTCAGAGTGGGACATATCCTGATTGAGGATCTTGAGAATATCAGAATTGAGTGCACCTGAAAGCTTAGAAGATCGGGTAGACACCATACTAGGTATGTTAGAATAATCCTTCCTAGGTCGTCTCTTCAAAGGAGTGGGATCTAAGACTAAGCAATCATTCGCCTTCCCTTTCCCAGAAAGAAGGGCATCTTTGAAAGTGCTAGGTGCGCCGGAACCCATCGTTGTCTCTTCCGCCTCAGAGATGTCACCCCACTTCCTAGAAATCTTAGAGGAGATCAAGAGATTCTGAATTTCCTGATGACAATCAATATTCTGAGAAGTCTTAGAAGGAGCCAACTCAAAAGTCTCATCACGTATCAAGCCTGCATCAGGACTATCATTCATACTTACATTTGGAGGATCAATGCAAGCAGGGGATCCATAGATAGAGAGGCTGGGAGTATGTCCAGCCTCAACCAACCCAGTGGTAGTAACAGCACGACCATCCTTTGATGGGATCTCCGTGTGATCAGCCCGAGCATTAGAGGGGCCACTCATCGGAGACGTATCCACTATCAGCCCTTTCCCTTTCACATGAGACATAGGTTTGCTGGAGGCCAACACCTCAGCTGGAGTGGCAGATGATTTTTTGAGAGAATCTCTTTAATGATTTGAAAAGTCCACATGCTTCCCATCAAGTCTCGTTCTACAGAGAGTAGTCAGGTGACCGTTCATCCCACATCTCTGACAAGAGATCTTCTTCCGACATAATTCGAACGAGTTATCAACAGCCATGCATTCGATACAAAAAAAGTGGTTTCCTTTCATACTCAATATCAATATTAATGTTATCAGTGGGAGTGGAAAGAGTTACCTTATCAATCAAGGTGGAGCTCAAATCAACCTCCATCAACATTCTAGCAAAATGTCCAAACCGAACAACCTCAGTTTCCTTGTCAAGGTGAATAGGGGATCCAATCGCCATGCCAATATCATGAAGAATCTTTGGATGCCAAAGGACCCAGTTAATCCCATGAAAACGGACCCAGACCTGTGAAAAGGCATTCCTTGCATGAGAGGCATTAAAATCAAGGGACCATTCATGAAGATGAAGCCATCCAGGTTTCAAAGAAAGGGACCCAATACTCCATACATGAACATTGAGAGCATTTGATGGAAAATGCAATGAAAGAATCCACGACCAAGAGAAATGCACCGCCAATCAGAGGAACCCCACAAGAATGAAACCAGTCTGACAAGATCATCAAATTTTCAGGACGTCTCACCCTTCGCTAAAACAAGATGTGCAATTAGGGAGTTCTTACCAATTGCAATCCTCTCATCAAATATTTCAGTACTGACATCAACATGAGCCGCTGAACCCTTTCGAAGAATCCTGCTTGAGTGAGAATCAATAAATGAAGCAAATGAAGGGGCGGAGGCAGGATAACCTACTTGGCCACTCAGATCCTTTACACTGCCATTTGAAGCAGCCTTCAAATTCGAAGAGGCCTTCAAATAGAGATTTGGCAGACTCATCGGTAGCACCCTCTTCCCGGTCGAAGCCATGTCCCACCCCACTCCATCCACCAAGTGAGCACCGTCGATCCTGCAATCCACCCTAGATCTAAAATTAGTATCCACCGATTGGCGATTCAGAAGCAGCGGTTCAAAAAAGCACACATCGTCAACCTTGTTTGCATCAACAGCAACCGGAACATCAGATGAGGATTTCAAAACAGACGGCAGATCTGAGGTTCCTTCATCTCGGCGATCAACAGGGAACAGATATGTGGTTCCTTCAGCTCTGCGAACAACAGTCAGATCTCCTTCAACCCGACGAGTAATAACAGGCAACCGATCTAAGGATCCTTCATCCCGGTGAGCAACAGTCCGAGAATCGCGCCTCGGATCTAAAAGCGAGTCTTCCACCAGTATAGCATCTGCATTCCAGGCGGTTCCTGGTTCCCTTTCCACAAGCGTCGAATGAAAATAATGAGGAAGAGTCGTGCTGAACCCTAGACAGGAGGACCTTGATGGTCATGGCCGTGAGTCACCTGCACCCCTCGAAGCCCGAGCGCCATCGTCCTTTTATACGTAATTACTCATTAATATATTTAATGTTTTTAATATAAAAAGGTATTCATATATATATATATATCAATATATTTATATATATATATCAATATATATATCAATATAAATAATATTTTTAAAAATATGATTTCTATAATAAAACATATCTATGATTACATTAAATAAGTCATATATCTAGTGAAATTTTGGTTTAAAATTAAAAACTAAAATTAATTAAAAAAATTGACTAATTGTATTGTTTAATTGACTTTTAATATGTCATTTTAATTTTCAATTTAAAATATATCAAATGTGTGTTACCTTGATTTCCTAAATACATATATGTAGTTAATGAATTTTTATATGTGACATAGAGAAACATAATATTTCTGTAATTTATTATATTTCTAATATTTATTTTTTAGTTTCATTTAGTAACATAATATATTTCGGATATTGTGTTTTTAATTTGTCAATTTTATTTATTATTTTTAATATTTTTATAGTTCGAATTATTTATTCATTTTTAAAAATTTATTTTTTATTTTTTTGAAATTTAATAATTTTCTAGTAATTCATCATATATATTAATATTCTATGCTTTAATATTTACAATATGTATTAATCTTCATTTCAATAAATATAAATATATTAATTTTTTAAAAATTTGAAAAAATTAATAAAACATATCCATTTTTTCAATATTTTTAATGTCTACTCAATTTTAATTATTCAATTTCACTCATTTTTAACATTCATTCATTTAATATTATATATTCATGAGTAACTCCTTAAAATTTTCAATCAAAGTACCCCTCAATCTGATTGAGAAACAGCTGATGATTATGATTATGGAAATGACTTATCTTATTATGACTTGTAAACTTACTTTTAGTGGATGTGGGAAAGGTGTTAGCCCCATCTGCTTTGATTTTGTACCTTTTCATTCTTTTAATAAATAGTCAGAAGCCTTTGTTTCTGACTGGAACTTTCTGGTATATTCATAAATAATGTTAAAAATATATTTTTAAATAAATATTTATAAATAAATATATTTGTTAATATATATTTACTGTATTTTTATAATTATAGATTTATAATTGTAAATAAATAAATAATTTTTTAAAAAATTATTTATATATTTATAAATATATATATATATATATATAATTATCAAATTATAATAAACATATTTAAATAATTAATATATTTACTAAATTTATATGTATATTTTTTTATATGTTTATATTTATATTTATTTATTAAATATATTTATAATTATATAAATATATATAATGGTATAAATATATTCATAATTGTAATTAAATTATTATAAATATATTTATAAATATATTTATAAACGTATATTTATGATATTTATGAATTTATATATTAATAATTATAAATAAATAAATATAATTTTTTTAAAAATGGTTTATATAATTATAAATAAATAATTATAGATTTAAATAATTATAAAATTATAATAAATATATTTAAATAATGAATAAGGATTTATTTATATTTATATTTACTAATATAATGTATATATATTATTATATAAATACATATTATGATATAAATATATTTATAATTATATAAAAATATTTATAAATATATTTAAAAATATATTTATTTATAATTATAATTATAAATATTTTCCAGTGTTAAACAAGAGCTTATAAAGAGCTCTTTTATTAGGACATATTATTTTTATACTGATAAAACCTCTCTTTATTAATACTTTTTTGGAAGCGTTGATGAAACCCTCCCCAGTCATTTAAAAAGAACACTAACTAAACTAATTTCCATTGTGTCGTTCAAGCTCTCGTGGAAGTCTAGTGTTTTCACTTCTCCCAATATTCTGTCTCTCAAACTAATCAGCACTCAAATCTATGGTATGTTATTTTTCTCTCCTCCTCCCATGTTACTTTCTTGTTCGAGTTCAACAGTGTATGATAGTGCGACATTATCTTGGGTTGACATTCTCATGGTCACACATTTTGGAGCTCTATCGATAAAGTCCCTTCCTTTTTTGTGGGTCTATGTGTTCCTGATTTTACCTTATTACCGATCTTATAGGTCTTACTTGATTCATGGTGTTGTGTTTTGGTTTTTATCTTTCCAACCCACTCCATAACCATTAGTCTCCTCCTGGTCTTAGTCTGACCCATTCCAAGAGCTCTCTAGCACTACCACATTCAGGTTCTCATCCACTTCTCCACTGTTTAGTCTTGATATGGAAGAGTGTAGCCACTACCTCACTATGGATTTATTAAGGTTGTAATATATTTTAATAAATATTTCATATATTCTATCTTAGACCATATTTCACTAAATTTTTTATTATTATCTACTAACACTAAAAGAATAAAATATATATTTTTTTATTCCTTAAAAGTTTATTATTTTTCTCTTTTACGCCAAAAAACAACTCAAATGTAGAATATGTTCAATACAATTGAAGGTATCATCAATCAAATCAACTCCTTCTTTTTTATGCTTATACACATATCATATATTTTTATATAGTATCCAACATATTGTGGGGATGATTTCCTCCACTAATAAACCCAAAAACATGTATCTTCTTCTAGCCTATAAAATAACCTCAACAACATTAAAAATTATTATTCATTTCCATTAGGATTTATTAGAGTCTCATTTGAAAATTAAAATTTTATTTATATGATATTTTGATTTTAAAATATTTATTTTATCTGAGGGAAAAAATTAAAAATTCTCATTCTATATTTCCAAAACTCTCTTATAGGGGCTATAATTTTAAAGATATCATGTTTTCCAAATTGATTTTGATAATTTTAAATCAAAACATTTTATATGTAAAGGGGAAAAATATATCACGTTACCATTTCATGTGAATTTATTTAATTAATGTATTGGAAATATTACTTCCTTTTAGTGGATTGTTTTTTAATATTCTATTCTCAAAGGGCTGCAAGAGACTTTATGTGATTCTCATTTTTTATTTTAAATTTTTTTAATTGTTTTATTAATTAATATTTATAGTTTTCATGTATATATCTAAATTTTATGATTTCCATGTATTGTGATTTTGAAAAATATTACTTTTTAGTATAATGAATATTTAAATTATTTAATAAATGATTCTTATTATGAAATTAAATGTTTTAATGAAATAATTAAATTTTTGTGTTGCTTGAGTTCAATTATAAATTGGATTTTTAAGGTGAGGTAAAGTAATTATTATTGAGTAAAATTTCATTTTCGTATATTAAACTGATTGTTATGTTCATATATACAAAATTTTATATATAATGAGATATTCGAATGATTTTTTAAGTGTTTATAAATTAAATTTATGGCTTCATTTATTGTTTGGTAACAATTAAAAAGGAAAAACAAACAAGATCCACAAATTCAAAACAAAAAAATGGAAGCGCTCCTCGATTCCCACCAAATCGGCTCCTTGATGGTCGCAAGATCACTACATGGATCGAGGTCTGCCTGACGGGTCACAGAGTAATCCTAAGCATTAGCACCATCATTGCATCACCAGATACATCGTCCAATCACCATCATCCTCATCACTGTTTTTGTCCTATATAAGCTTCATCGACACCAACAGCGCTAGTCATCGGTCAGAGAAACCTTCGTCTAGCATCATTAGCTCAAAAGCAGAAACACCACAAAAACTACAGAGGATCTGTCAGAAGAGGATCCCATAAACCAAACACGTCTCACCACCGTAAGCCGCCCTTGTCACTAACATAAAATACCATCATCACCACCGTAATAACACCATGCCGGACGCGCCTCCCGGACACTTGACGCAACTCCAGTTGACGAGCAGAAGCAACCACACATCGAATATTAGAAAGAAATAAAAACATAATCGGGGATGAAAATGAAAGGAACTAGGACAAGGGAAACCTGGGTAAGAAACTATGTATGTGACTAGGGACGAAACCCTAAAGGGTATCCCCATGACCGCCAAACCAAAATGCCCAAAACATCTGGTTGTCCATCGCTCCATTTCCGACCAAGAGAGTAGGGATGAAACGTAAGTTCAGAGCATGGTTAGGCTTCTGAGGGTAAAGGGAAGAGGGGATGAAACCCAAACAGAATCTAGAACCGAGAAGGGTAACCGGGAATGAAACCCTAAGAAACAAATTAGGGGGATAAAACCATAAGAGGAAGGAGAAATATGATGTATGGGGATGAAAACCTAGGAAACACCAAATGAAGAATCCCACGAAAAACTGCTCCTACTACCACAGTCCCAGACCCTTCTAAGAACCAACACATCCGACCATATGGAGTCGAGTGTATCAAACCAGAAAAGCAGAGCAGGGGAGGGAGGGGAGAAAGATAGATAGATCTAGAAGTTAGGAAGAATAAAACCTATCATAAGAGATCATCCGAGAAGAAAGGGAAAACAGGGAGGAAAGGAAACCTGGAGAAGAAGGGGGACGAAGACCCATCACCGCCATAGAGTTAAACCTAGAGAGGAGAAGGTGGAGCCAATAACCAAGAGCGAAGACTAGGCGAGTGAGGCCCCATTTTTTATTGATCCCTAAAATTATAAACTCTCTAAATATTCAAACTTCTCTAGAAATGTGGTCTAATATAGAATATATGAAAATAATTTAAGGCTTTTGAAATTGAAAATTTCATTATTTCTTTATTTTCAAATTTTTTCTTAGAAATAAATAGTTTTACTTATATTTTTCTTAGTTTAATGTTTATCTAAAATTTTTTATTAAAATTATAATGATATATTAATACAATGTGTGAGGTCACTTTTGATTCGTTTCTCCCCTTCAAAATTCTATGTTTTTTAAAATTTTCCCAAATGGTATGAACAATGTATGTAGAAGTAAACTTATTAGTCCTCAATGTTGTATTTGGTTCCATAAAACTAAATTTTTTGGTAAATTTATGATTACTAGTATTCATTATTTTGAATATTAATAATCTCATTTATCACATCATGTTTATTCTTCTGTGTAGCATTGTAAGTGATAATGTCCTAAGAGTAGTTATCACAATAAAAGGTTATAGCAGTTCCCCACTATGATGTGAACCCAAAAGTTTCACAATAGTTTTCTTAAAAATATTTTTTATAACTAGATGATATCATTTGAGGGACACAAATGATAAAGGCCATTCATATTGGAGACTCATAGGACTTTGAAGCACCTTCTCATGGTTTACACACTTGGTAATATCCAGTGTATTATATTATAAGAAGGAGACCCACCAATAGGAAAATAATATTCAAATGTGTTACTGGAAAATCTTTTTAGGACATTTTTCTTGATAATTAGACATTAATATAATTATTAATCTTTTTTATAAGTCATTAACTTTGATGTATTGATGAAAATCATGACACAATATGTTTTCAGTGAGGTAGGATACATTGGGTGCATCACAAGTAGTATTTCATTAATGAATAATGCAAGAAGGTATTTGTCCTTTATGTTCTTTAACATAAGTTTATATCTCATTCCCTTTGAATGAAATAATATAGCCTAAATAAATTCATGGCCATGGTTTTCTATAGGGAGGTTCGAATTATAGAAATTAAAAGAAAGAGACATCGAGCACATAGGTTGATGGCACCAGCATGCAACCTGCTTGATTCAAGATATTATGATAAAGGGATTAAATTACATAGTATGCATTTGTATGAGGTATTATGTTATGTCATTACAACATTAATTTCCTTCTCTATTGTTGTGTTTCCATGTTTCTATATGATAATGTTGGATTTTAGGATGCTTCACCTAATGCCACTGAGAAAGAGGCCTAGAGGGTCACACACTAAGTGTATCTAGAATCTCAGTTAAATAATATATCATTATTTATTATTTAATAAGTTGAATAAATAATATTCTCACATGAAGTTTAATAATTATTCATGTTTTCTTGATCACATATATTCTATCATGAGTTATTTGAGAAAATATTATGCAAGCAGAATATTTAAAAAATATTTTTTTACATTATAGTAAATATAATATTTATTTATGTATTGGCCAATAATGTATTAATATTTATTAATTAAATAAATTATCATTATTCAAGGATTGATAAATATTTCAGAGGAATGGATGACTGAGTATAATAATCTAGTGATAAATAATATATATTGAATAATATTTTAATAAATAATATTTAATTTTATCTGTGATTTTATCACATGTCAAGTAATAATAATAAAATTATTATTATATACATGGAGTTATATTGGGATTAAATAAATAATAAAGTTCACTTGTTCAATTATTTATTTCAATGCCTTATAGTATATAAATTCCATTTTATTATTTTTCAAGAGAGCTAATTCATTTTTTTTTATGTGCATAATGAAATCCAGAGAATCCACTCAAATCCCTATAGAACTCCCTTATCCAAGAATTACCTCAAGAACGGAGATTAATCTTCCTCCACCAATCACTCTTGAGTCTAGAGAGGTCAAGGAGAATCTTTTCAAATCAAATATCAGAGCGATAAATGGTGAATGATACATGTGATAGGATCTATCATACTAGCACATGGATATTCCTATAATGACATTTATAGAGTTTTGGAACATGAGTGAATAACCATTATAGGGAATCTAATCTTGATTATTAACATGAAAAAATGGTTCAATATAGATGTACTATCAGATCCATAAACATATAAATAATTTCTTTCAAGTTAATTCTCTAATTTCTTAAATTAATTATAAATATTATGTGATGATCATGAACTTTGGTTCTGGCATGTATCCATTGTCTATATTATTTGATTCAATTATGTTGATCGTAGTGTTTATCAGCATATAAATATTAGATTAATCATCGATCATGACAAAAATAAATATTGGGAATGACTCATATGACGCTTTCACTGTTCCTAAAACCTACAAGTGGTATCTGAGCAATTCACATTATTATTTATAATTATATTAAGATTATTTAATGATTTATGCATTTATTATTGGTTTTAAATTCTTGTTTAATAAATATTAAATCTGAATTGTGTGATATTCTTTCTTCCTCATTTTTTCTTAGAAATAAAATCAAAAAGACTAATTGTCTGAATGAAATAAATTTGAAGATATGATCTAGAGGTGCAAAAGATTTTGGACGGATAACACAAGAGTACACATCATGTAACCCATAGGTATATGACTTGTACTAGTGTTTAATGAAACAATAATTGTTTCTAAATTAATTCAAGTCTTGTTTTTTTATTACATATGGTGAATTTTATTTTACACTGCATTTTTTTTGGGACATCCTCACACACAGTCAACTAGAGTATAAGTTTTGTAACTTCCATACACAATGAGTAGTCCTTTTTTCACAGATAGGCCATGTATCTTCTCTCACAACCAACATTAGTAGTGGTCATGTAACTTAATGACCACATTATGTATAGACCATGTACAATTCATGTACTCCAAGATTTTCCATGCCTGATTACATTTCGATTCCCTAGGCACGTGTCATGGATAGATGGTGAAAATAGTAAATTCCATGTATCTTAAATGTACAAGACATGTAATTCTACCAAATTATACATAATTAAAAATAGTTTATTATGTTTTGAAATCCATATCAACATGTAATTTGGTTTGTAAATCAAGTTTATAGGACACTCCATGTGATGGGTTATTTATATATATAAAATGTCTGGTTAATTTGTGTATAATGTATGGGTCTACATATATTGTATAATTCATAATATAGTTAATGATATACATTAATTTAAGCACTACATGTTGTGTAAAAATAATATAAAACCATGTAAACTATGTTATCATTATGTTGATAGTACATGTCATGATATTACGTCATAAGTTTCCTATGCCACATGTCTCAAGAGTAAACATAGTAGGAGTATAATATATGGTGGGTAGTTCGGAAGTGTACTCACCATATTTCCTCCAAAGTAAATTTTTAAATAGTTAATTTAAAATAAAATTTATTTAATTTGGTTAAAATTATGATGCATGATAATCTCAAGGAAATTTTGATGAGAATTAAGATAAAATGATTGTTTAATTACTAAATATTATTAATTGATTCGAATGTGATTTATCTTAAATAAGAACATTATAATTTAATGATAATTTTATTAAATGTATACTTTGTTTCATGCATGTGTATGATCGTGAGCCTAAACCAAACCATTTAATTTGATTGGATTAATTTAATTTATTATTAAATTAAATTATTGGCATATGGGCCATCTCTCATCTCATTATTTAAGGGCATATGTGCCCATGGTTTCTTTTATGTAAACCCATTAACCAATCTTTTGGTTCCCCTCACATACATGTGCGTAAAATCATATATAATTTTTGGAGATCTAATGTTATTAGACATTGTTAAAGTTTGGATCTAAGGAAAAATCAATCCAAGAGAGATGTATAGGTGGACTGGTGGAAAGCTACAACATGAACATTAATTGGTTCATTGTATTTTTTTCATCTGTCGATGGATAAATTATCATCTTCTAGATAAACTAACAATTAGTAAAATCTCATTATCATAACACTTTATTATTTTACTTATGTTGAGTTCCATGGTTATTTAATTATGGAAGTTTTCTTGCGATTACATGAATCAATGAATTAACAAGAATACAAGATAAAATTAAAATAAATTGGCTTGTATGTGAATATTATCTAAGAAATTGTAAATCACTTAAGTAAATCCACTTAATATTAAAAAACATGTAATAAAGATAATAATTTTAAATTTATGTATATAATATATAATACCTCAATTATATATATTGCTTCGGTATATCCTTCAAATAATTTCGTTAAAATCAAACCATAGTTTAATGTATTTGACCATCCAAACATGGCATGGTTTCAATTATCATGAAATTCTAACTTGAAGTTTTTGGTTGAATTAACTTAGTTAATATCAAGGGTTTATTTACAATGTAGGTCTTTGTGTTACTAGGAGTAAATGGTTAAGTAAATCCAATTTAATCGTTTTAGGATTCGAGAGTCCAATCAACAGATTAAGGAATTGTTTGTTAATGTAGTTGTCATTTAGAATGCCTACCTAAAACCCTTCAAATTGCTTGACCATCCATTTTTGGGGTGATGATAAGGGGAATATGGATCCTTTTCAATATAATTTCCAAGAAAATGGATTTTTCAATGCCAATGGTGAGGTATATTGGGTTTTGATAAAATAGTGAGTGATTAAAAAATATAATATATTTTTATTTTTCTAAATTTTATCATATAATGTACTAAAAATATGGTCATATGATTTATAGAAACATCAATAAAATTTAATTTAAACATATAACTATGATCCATACTTGATAAGGATAACCTTATCACTGGAAAAAAATCCCAAGAATGGAAATGGTATAAACACATTATCCTATGCCATGAAAGGAAACTGTTCGTGCTAAAGAACCTTTTCCTGATGCACCTGGTAATGAGGCTATTGAGGAAGAGTTATCTCTCTATGGTAATAATTTGAATGATGATATTGATGTTTATTATTACATGATATCATCTGTGACCAATGATCTTTTGAAGAAACATGAGGACATGGATCCATATGGCATGATGTATCACCTTTGGGATATCTTTCAAAAAAAGTGACATAAGATATTGATGAGATCTCCAATGCTCTGTTTACAACTAATTTTGGAGATTTGGCGCTAGTTGGGCCTCATGTATTCAATATTATTGGCTACATTGAACACATATACATATTAGAGATTAAATTTCTAGATGATTTCTGCATAGATCTCAGACTTTTCTCATTACCCAATACCTTTTATATCTTTATTATTAATTATAACATGATAAATAATGAGAATAGTCCTCTGTAACATCATACATTGATTCAAAAGGTTGATAAGGACCTTAGTGATGAAAACCCCACAGTCCTTATAGTGAATAAGAAAGGAAAGGACAAGTTGAAGGGGCCCAAGACTCAGAAAATGTCTAAAGATACCAAGCATCATTGTTCCAAAAAGAGGAAGATCCAAATATAGGTAAAGGAAAATGAGGTAGTGTGTATTTCATGTGGAATAAAGGACACTTGAAGAAGAACTACACCTAAAAGTAAGGGGAATATAAAGGTGCATTCATCATCAAGTGAAATCTTTCAACATCTACACATTGGGTATTAGATATAGCTTAAGGTGATCACATATATATATCCAAATGTAGGAACAAAGTAGATTATAAAATATTTCTAGAGAATATTTATATTTTCAAGATACCAATGGTGAAATTATATATTCACTAGCCATTGGTGACTACCACCATTAATTTCCAAAAGGTGTGATATTGGTTTTAAGGGGTTTTTATTATGTATTATCTTTTACCAATAACTTAATTTCTATGACATTCCTAGATTTAGATGGTTTTCTTTTCAAGAATGGAAATAAAATTTATTTCTTTTATAAAGAAAACATATGGTCTCTCATGGAAAATTTAAATAATGGTCTTCGTGTATTATATTATAATAACCAACTATTGGAAATAGATAACAAATAATATTCACAAGACTCATATAACACCCAGCTATGGAATCACCATCTTGGTCATGTAAATGAGAATCATTTGAAAAGGATCAGTCAAGATGGTTATTTAGACTATTCTGAGCTAAAACCACTTAAAATATACCATGATTGTTTATAAGGAAAAATGAACAAAACACCATTTTGGGGATAGTGTGATAGGGCCACAGAGATTCTTGTATTACTACACACTTATGTGTGTAGACCATTTTCAATTGAATTTATAGGTGAAAACACTTACTTAATGACTTTTACAGATGACTTGAGTATAAATGGATATGTATAATTAATGAGTTATATGTCCATGCCTTTTGAGAAATTCAAAGAATTCAGGATTTAATTAGAGAATAAACTTGGGAAGAAGATAAAGAAGCCTCATTCAGATCGAGGTTGTGAATATCTTAACCAAAAGTTTATTGAATTTTTTGGGGGGTTTTGGGATTCTATCTCAACTCACTCCACCTTATACACCACATTGGAATAGTTCTAGTGAAAGGCGTAACCACACCATACTAGACATGGTGAGGTCGATGATGAGTCATGTTTCTCATCTATCATCTTTTAAGGAATATGCGTTATAAATTGACGCATATACATTAAACCGGGTACCAATTAAAATATAAAATAGAATTACCTTTGAGTTATGGAGTGGAAAGAAACTTGTTTTGTCATATAAACATTTATGGGGTTGTCAGGAATTGGTTAATGCCTTATTAGGAAAACAACGTGCACTAGGGGTGCATAAAGATCATCTTATAGGGTATCCTAATGAAACAAGGTGATACTACCTATACAACATCTCAGATAAGAAAGTAACCATCTACAGACAATCTGTTTTTCTTAAGAGGGAGAAAATCCTCAAAAAGGATAGCGGGAGAATGATTGACTTCTATGAAGTTGATGCTCAAGATACACAAGATTTGGTATTGAAATATCCTCCATAGGTCCCCATGTAATAATTAGTTCTTAAACCACAAGTACTGTGATGGAGCACTAGATAGGTAAGAGAACTAGAGAGATATGGTTTTATAATCACCAAATATGGTGACTCATTATTACTTGATATTGATGAATATCTTTCTTAAAAATAATAATTAAAGAGATAAGAAGTAGCAAGATTTCAAGAAGTTATGAATTATAAAATGGATTAAATGTATCATAACCAAGTTTGGGTTATGGTCTATTCACTAGCAGATGATAATATCATAGGGTGAAAATGGGTATTCAAGAGAAAACTGGATAAGGAAAGAAAATTAAATACCTATAAATCATGTTAGTGGATAAAGAGTTTAAAAGTGTCATGTAATTGACTAAAATGAAACTTTTTCACCAAATTCCATGTTTAAATCCATCATAATTCTACTTATTATAGAATCTTACCATGACTATGAAATTTGGAAGATTGATGTCAAAATAGTTTTCCTTAATGGGAACCTTCAGGAAGATGTCTACATGACACTACAAGAAGGTATTGTGGATTTATGTAATGCCTAAAGGATTTTGAAGTTGTAGATATCCCTTTGTGGATTGATGAAATCATATAGGTAATGGACCATTCGATTCGATGATGCTATTAAAGAATTTTTTTTCATTAATAAATAATGGGATTCATGTTTTTACAAGATGTTTAGTGGGAATATGGTCATTATCCAAGTTGTATATGTTGATGACATATTACTTGTTCGAAACAAAATACCTTTCTAATAGTCTATTAAGGAATGGTAGAAAAAGTGTTTCAACATGATGTATATAGGTGAAAAGCCTATATTATAGGGATTACAAAAAATATTTATAGATCCAAGAAGATACATGGACTAAGTTAAAGTATATATATTGACATATACTAAATAGATTTAATATGGAACAATCCTAGAGGGGATTAGTTCAAATTTCACATGGTATACATATTTATAATAAAATGTGTCATCATGTACATTAGGATAAAGAGAGAATGAGTAAGATCACATGCTCTTTAGTGATAGGATCAATCATATTTTCAATGATATGTACTAGACTTGATGTTTCCAATGAATTGACCTTTGAATGAAGATATCAAGTAGATCCTAGAGAATGAAATTGGTCTACTATTAAGGGTATCCTCAATTATCTAATAAAAACTAAGGATACTTTCTTGGTGTATGGGGGAGACAAGGATCTATTTATTAGAGGCTATAATAATTCTATTTTTCAGACATATCATAATGATCTAAATACATTGTTAGGATATGTGTTCTGTCTCAATAGAGAAGATGTGAGCTAGAAGAACTCAAAGAAGTTATTTATCATTGATTCTCAAGTGGAGTGTAATAATATATTGAATTTTGATGTAGCCAAGGAAGTAGTTGCAATATTAATCTTTGTCTAGGATCTTGATGTGTTACCTAGTAATAAAGAACCAATAACATTTTATTGTGATGATACTGTAGTAGTGGATCTTGTAAAACATAGAAGGTCACACCAATAGATAAAGATAATACTCTAGGAGTATCACCTCCTCAGGGATTTTTCTAATAAGGGTGAATTTTCAATAATCATATTTCCCATAAAATAAAATGTGGTATACCCCTTGACTAAATTATTATATCGGTAGAAGAATTATCATTATGTGAGAGCTAGGGAGTAAAGTTTGTTAGTTGTTGGTGCCCTGGAACAATCTTCTGTGTACTTTATGATAACTACAATTAATTATTTGGAATATTAATATAATCCTTATCACATCATGAATTTCTTTTAGGTAACATATTATGTGATAATTTCCTAAATGTATATGTTATACTAAAAGGTCATAACAGTTTCCCATTATGATGAGAACCCATAAATTTCATAACAATTTTCTTAAATATATGTTATATAGCTAGATGATATCATCTGAGAGACACAAATCATAAAAACTATCAGGGTTCAATACTTATATGACTTTGAGGAAACTAAGCATGGTTCTCACCCTTGGTAATATCTAGTATAGTATATTATGATAATAAGACCCACTAGTAGGAAATGCATATTTATATGTGCTATTGGATATTCCTATATGTGGATGTGGGTATTGATCATTAAACTTTAATATTACTATTAAGGAGTGTTATAAGTTTTTTACTTTGATATTAGATGAAAATCATGATGTCATATGTTTGTGGAGAGGTAGGATATATTGGGTGCATCATGAGTAATATTTCATTAATGAATAATATGAGAAAGTATTTTTCCCTTCTATTCTTTAATGGAAGTTGATATCTCAATAACTCTGATGTAAATGATATAGAATAAATAAATATATGTCCACGGTTTTCAATATGTATGTTCCATAACCAAAAATTTAATGAAAGAGACATCAATAACATAGGTTTATGGCGCCATCATACAACCCACTTGATTAGAGATATCATGATAAAGGGATTATATAACACAGTATGAATCTGTATTAGTTATTATGTCATTAATCCATTAACTTATTTCTCCATGTGTACCATACCATGTTTCTAGATTCCAAACTTTTACTATAGGCTACTTCACCTAATGACCCTAAGAAATATCCTAGAGGGACACACATTAAATGTATCCAGAATCTCAGTTAAATAATGTATTATTACTTATTATTTAATAAGTTCAATAAATATTATTCTCACATGTGGTTAAAAAATTATTCATGCTTTCTTTATCATGTATATTATATCACTAGTTATTTGAGATAATATTATGTGAGAATAATACATAACAAATATTTATTTTCTATTTAGTGAATATTATATTTATTGATTTATTGGAAAATAATGTAGTGATATTTATTTACTAAATAAATATTCATTATTCAATGTTTGGATAAATATTGTATTATAATGGAGGATTGAGTTTAATGGTCCATTGATAAATAATATATATTAAATACTATTTGAATAAATAATATTTAATAGCATTAATCAGTTTAGTGAATGTAAAGAAATAATAACATTGTTATTATTATAGACATGGGGTTCCGCATAGATTAAATAAAAAATACAGTTCAATTGTGCAATAATTTTTTTCTAACCCTAGCAGTATATAAACCCAAGTATATTACTTTTCAGTAGATCCAATTGATTTTTTTTGTACAAAATAATCATTAGAATCCTCTCAAAGGCCAAGAGAGATATCTTCTCTAAGAATGCTCTCAATAATGGAGATCGATCTTCCTCCACATTCTAATCTTGAGTCCAAATACATCAAGGATAATCCTTTAGAATTTATTCTTGGGTTAATCAAAGTCAAATGATGCAAGCAAAAGGATTTATGGTGCTATCACATGTAGATTCCTACGACGATGTTCATCAGTTTTTAGAACACATTTGGATAAAATCTAGAGGGAATCTAATCTTGATTATTTTGACACAATCATGGAACAATGGTGATCTGTTGTCACATCCATAAATGAAGAAATACTTTCATGCAGGGTAATTCATTAATTGATTAAAATAATTATAAATAATATATGTTGATCATGTACTTCAATTCCAGCATTTATCCTTTGTATATATTCATTGATTCTATTTTTTTGATCATGGTGTTTATCATCATGTAAATCTTGGATAAATCATGGATCATGATAAAATTAAATGTTGGGTATGACCCATCCAACACTTCCTCTGTGCCCAGAACCTATACTCAATCTACCTCATTGATTTTACACCCAATCTATGTTGGCCCAACCCACTAATAATTCACCATATCTCTCACCTTCACATTCATTTTCACTAATTCATTAGTATTTATCACTTTTATTATATTTAGGTTATATCTAAGCACCGTAAAAACACTCCCCCCTTATAATATAATGTGGTGATTGAAAATGATAAGTACGTAGTGTTTTTACGGTGAAAATATGGTAATTTTCTCCAAATTTCAAGAATTCATTCTTCTCCCACAGATTAAAAACAAATAATTAGACTCATTTTCATCAAATTATCCATCTTACTCCCATGTATTAAAACCACAATGTATTTTTAAAACATGCCATTACCTGGTTTATTTTATTTTTAGTGAATATTAAGTAACATATCTATGGTGAATTTAAGAAAATTAAATAGTGGATTTGAATATTGTAGGATGTGTGAAATATAGTTATGATTTATAACTATATTATTGTTGAAATAGGGGTTTTTTAGTGGGTTATAATACAATTAAATTTTTTGGTATTCCTATAATACATAGTCTAGAATAATATAAATAAAAATATAGTAGCAGAAAATCCAACTTAACTTTTGTCATCCATAACAGTTTCATTCATTCATCTCATGAAATTCAAAGATCCTTAACATTGTGTCAAGATATAGTGATTACATGACCTTGTCTGTTATGTGGAAATATATTTTTAAACAAATTTAGAATGCCACATTACAATTAAATGAAAAAAAAACACGAATTAAAAGGGAATTATACTATCCAATAATAAATAATTTTTTTACCAACATATTTATTACTACCATTCTGTCCCATAAAACATCAAATTGAGAACCTAAAACAACAGCGACAAGTTAACCCTAGTTTGTTTCTTTTCAAGTCACCTTTTTGTAAAATGATAACCTATTGGGAATTATAACCGATATCATTCAAATGCTTGGTTCCCCTTATTTGAATTATGTATAACCTTCTCCTTTGATTATAAATATCTTATTTTTATTTATTTATTTTTTGTAAAAAATGAATATTTAATGAACCTAATATGATAAATATGAATTTAAAATTGATTCATGATAATTTAATGACAAAATAGTATGAATATAGAGTAAAATAGTTCACTAAGTTTTCAATAGATCATTCATACACCCCTTCTCAAATCCTTTGTATGTTTTTATGTTTTTGTTATTAAATACAAAAAAAATGGAAGAATTGGAAAAAATATTTGACTTTTCATGGAATAGATTCGATCTATATATGTTGGACTAAACATGGGTAAAAACTTAACATGCACACTAATTGGGATAAAACTGAGATTTATAGATCGTTTGATATGAATACTAGTGTAAATAATAATAGAGATCGTATAGATAAAATAAAAATGGAAATTGAAGATGACCTTCATGATTATCCAAAAAAAATTGAGAATTTGGATAGATCTGTTAGGAGAACATTGTATATGGTTTTTACAAAATACACATCCTTTTAAGATGTATTTAATTTATATTATTTGAAATATGGAAATGTATGGAGTGATAAAACCTTTAAATAACTACTTGGTCTCTTGAATGATATGCTTATAGAATAAAATGAACTTACTTTTTGAATATATGGTGTTAAATGAATGCTAAGTAAAATGGGAATCATCTCTAAATATACATTTTTTTTCAAATTATTTCATATTGATTCTAAATGACCATAAATCACTAATAAGATTCCATAGGTGTGGCATGAATTGATATAAGAAATATAAAAGGAGTCATATGAATGTTGTATGGTACTTTACTCTCATTATTTTCTTTATAAGACTATATGGATGTCAGGAAACATTGATAAAATTCACATGGATCGCTAATACAATAATTAAATATGAGAAACTATGTCATCCATAATACTCTTCTCAATGGAAGAAAATTGATTATGAGTATCCTGAATTTGGAAATGATCCAAGAGACATCAATATTTCATTATCTACATATGGAATAAATCCTTTTGGTGAATATATTGGTAATCAGACTACATAGATAATTATATTAGTAAATTATAACTTTTATCAATGGTTATTTATGATTCAAAAATACATTATGTTGACATTTCTTATTTCTAGACTAATACAACCTAGTAATGATATTGATATTAATTTGGATCTATTGAATGATGATCTAAAATTGATGTGGGATATAACTGTTACAATGTATGATGCTCATAGAAGTGAAGAATTAAAATTGATAACTGTGTTGTACTAAATGATAACTGACTTTCCTAATTATGGAAATTTATTTGGATATAACATTAAATGAATGTTGGGGTGTCCTGTTTGTGATGAATACTCATACTTAGTTTGGTTGAAACATTCCTTAAAGACTATGTTTTTAAGACATTAGAAATATTTACCTTGGTGACATAAATACCAATCCTGGACTTCAACATTTGATGGAAATATGAAAAAGGTACAACATAATATACAATAATGGGTGATAAATAATTTGATAAAGTGAAATATATCGACATTGTTTTCAGTCAAACATTTATTAAAAACATTATAAAATTATGTTTGAAAGAGTGGTCAATTTCCTTTGAATTCCCAAAATGTAATTTTTTTATGTTGTATATTTTATTAATGCCATTCATATAGAAAAAATGTATTCGATAGTGATATTGGAAATTTACTAAATGTTATTAGAAAAAAATGATGGTATCAAGGCTAGGTTAGACAATATTGACATGGAGGTAAGGGGAGAGTTAGAACTTGTGAAGGTTAAAGGAAATATTTTTCTTCCTTAAGTATCTTACTGAACAGGCCGGAGGGCGTAACGGCCCTCAAAATTACATTTATTACTCCTACACTAGAACAGTGGTGCAAGGTCTATCTATAGAGAAGGCAGATAAGTAATTTCTAAGGTTGTGAATTTTAAACCCCCACTATTATCAGTAGTGGGGAAAACATCTTCTTACTTTTCATTATTATTATTATTATTATTATTATTTAAAGGATGTAGTGCAATAAGATGAGGTAACACATTTTTTTGCAAAGTAAATAAATATTAAACTACAAAGCTGAAAAGATAAAGAAATATAGGAGACTAATATTAAGCAGCAATCGATAAAGGAGCTAAGATCAACAGTTTTCTTGGGAATTCCAAACCTGATGGTTTAAAGGATAACTCTCCACTAAATTTAATTGAATCACACCTTAGAAATTGGCTGAAATATCTTACTTTCCATAAAACAAAGTATGAATTTTAGAGTTCGCCACTCTAAAGATCATCGAATGATTAAATTTTGAAAAATAATACAGTTGAAGTTAAACTCAGCATAAAACTCCAACTATTATGACATTAAAGCATCATCAAAAAGATGATTAAGTTCATTCTCGCCGATTGAACTTGAAACTATGAATTTTTTTAAAGAATGTAAGGTGTGAACAATTAACATGATCATAAAAATTGATATTGCCGATCAATTATGATGTCAGAAAAGAATTAAGTAAAGAATTTAAAGAATAAACCAACAAAGTATAAAATTCCTAAGTTAATCAATTCAGCCTATGATCATGATGAAATATAGCATTGAAAACATCCGAAAACAGAGTACAAGAATTAAGGACAGAGGGAAGAAGTACTCCCCAAGTACTGCTCTACTCTCAGGCTCCTTGGTCTTCTACTCATCTTCAGTGCTGATCCTGGGAGTCTCTGCTCTCGCCTGAATGAGAGTCCTTGGATTTTCTCTCTAATGTGTGTTCGTGGAATGAAAAATGATAGTACCCTTTTAAAATTATGTTTCTACTCTGTTTTTATGTCCTTCGCCATCTGCTGCATGTCACCGACCAATTCACCTGACTTCAAAAGTCCCTCAGTTGTGCACTGCACATGTGGGTTCTTTCACGATAGGCACATCGCACTAGTATTTCCCTCATAACTAACTTCCGGTGAGTTAGTTAGATGAATATGGATGTTTTTTAGTCCCTTGAATGAACCTGCAATGTTAAAACAGAAAATAAATAAATGAATACGCAAAGAAAGTAAAGCAGTTAATTTTTAGTTTAATGTTATACTACTTGTTAAAAAATTAACTAACGTAAATTAATATATAATTAAATTGATAATTATTATCTACTTTTATATTATTTATAAAATTGTCCACTTAATATTACTATGGTAATACATAAATTTAAATTAAGTTAATAGTTGTAGTTGCTAAGTTATTAATTTTATCATTTTTAATTAAGTTATTAAAATTTACGTCATAAGAATTTAGATAGTATTAATTAATAATTTTATTATCATTATTATTACTACTTTTAAAGAAATTTAAATGTTTGATTAATTTATTAGTTTATTTTAATTTAATAAAATAGAATTAATACATTACTTTTAAATATTTTTAAATTAATAAGTATATTTTAATGTTTATTTATATTTATTATTAATTAAACATTTACACTATAGAAATTATATTAAATTATTATTAACATTTATTATTAATTTAGTTTTGTATTTTAATTGATAACTTATCTATTTATTAATATTATAATTGTTTTAAATTATAACTTTTATAAATTATTTTATATTTATTTGACTTAGTAAAGTTATCTTTTATGTAAAGTTAACTTTACTTTAACTTTACATTACTTTTATTATTTACTTTTACTTTTTTCTTTTTATTTTTGCTTTACTTTTATAATTATTCTTATTTTTTTTTCTCTCTTATCTTCCCCCTCCCCCAAATAGTCACACATGGGGAAGGGTAAGGGTTATTTTTTTTTAAGCAGAGTTCGGCGGAGGATTCCAGCGTAGTGCGGCATCGGCTACAGTGATGCTTCGCGGTGGTGTAGCGGACTCCTGAGCTCTCGTCTTGCCCTCCTCCAATCCAGGTGCTACAACCAAGCCCAGTGACGACTCTCCTACTTCAGCCTCCAGCGCGGCGTGGCCTCGGCTTGGACTCAACCAGCCCTTCTCCAACCATAGTGATTGGATCCTCCTCCTTACCCATCGACTACAGGCGGTTCCCCGTTGCACCGAATCGTTTCTTCTCACAGCGGCGCCGCCCCGGCCTCGGCTCAGAATCATCCTCCGCGACAACTATTCAAAGTTTCAAACTTGTGAAAAATAGTGGATGGATTTATTAATATAAATTATTTTCTCATTTGAGTCTGGTCCATGATTTTCAATTACAATTTTTCTGATCTTTTTGGTTAGTCGAGACAACGATGTGAACATAGATTTGAAAAACGGCACTCGTGTTATGCGGAAAGACCGTGAAGGAGAAAACCAGTCGGGTGAGACAAGACACGGTGAGTCCGTGTGGAGAACCAGTGAGACAGTAGTATGGTGAGAAAAGTGTGAGAGTGAAATGGTGCCACCGTTTCTCCTGGAAACGGTGAGATAGTGAAGACGGTCAGGGTGCATCCGTATAGAGGATCACAGTGGGATAGTGATGAATCCAGTGGTGAACCGATGGGATAGTTAAATGGAACTGGTGGAAAATGTTACGATGCCATGGGTTACTGTGAGACCGTAAAGAGGGGCAGTGACACGGTGTGACCGTGGGAGACACGGTGCATCCGTGAAAGTGGTAACCTGTATATTAAAAAGACAAAATAAAATAAATTAAAAATTAAATAAAACTGAATGTAATAACTAATAATAACTAAAAGATAATTAAAACCAAAGAAAATAAAGTTACTCATAAACTTAAAAAAACGTTAAAAACCAAATTAACTTAAGTTAAATTATTAATAACTTCAATTAGTAAAATTTAAATTGCTACTATTCTAAAAAATTGAATTCAAAAACAATTAAGTTATTAAAAGTTTATATTAGATTAAAACAATTATAAGAAAAAGTAAAAATAATGCTTCTATATCAAACTAAATTAATTAAAATTGATAATTAATTTATCATCTTTTTAATAGTTGGGTTGGATTAAGAATTTAAACTATAAAGCATAAATAAATTTAGTTTTCTTAAAAACATAAATTAGTAATTAATGTGTTATTAAAAGACATGATAATTATATTATATTAATTATTTTTTTAATACATGCAATGATAGATTAAAAGTACATTAATTATGTGCAGAAGCAGACTTAATTAATTAATTAATGTTAGATTATTAAAATTGCAGACAAAGATACCATACTAAATAAAAATTAATAATGCTATTAAATTAAATTAAGGAATAAATTAACTATTTTAAAGCTTATAATACACAATTATTTGTAAAATTGATGAATTAATAAATTTAGTGATAAAATTACATAAGTGTCATTATTTTATTAAAAAGTGTTAAAATAATTAATTAAATTGATAAAAAATAATTAAAAAGATGTGGAAAAACATGTGTTTTTTAAGGCCACATCAAATTCCCCCACACTTAAACATTGTTTGTCCTCAAACAATCTCATGCTTTATTATCATTGAGAAACAATAAAATGTATTTATGATTAAGATCAAATTGTAACATGTCCAAAACTGAAAAACAGAGGACAAAACATAACAGCAGGCTTAGAAAATGAACTACTCATATGATTCTTTCTTAGAAAAAATACTTAAAGGTAGTCAAGAGAGTAATGAATCAATAAGAAATTAAATTGTCATGACTCATACGTGATACAACTTAGTGACTCATTTTAATCCAGGATCAAGTCCAATGTCCGAGGATGACAAGAGGTAAAATTTCAGTGGAATTTAGAACTTAACAGTAGGAACTTTATGCTTTGACTTTTTCATCTAGGTTCCAAAAATAAATATATTTTTTTATTTCGTGAATCACCTCAATGATACAACCTAAATGATTTCCATATAAACCAACTGAGCCCTTCTTCATTTGGTGTTCATCATTCCCCTCACCTTAATGAGCTCATTTTTGACCCTATACACTTTATTTATTTTTCCCAAGCCATGTTTCATTGTGCTAAGCACTGTGCAAAGCATTTATTCAAAGTGAACAGAGGCCTTAAGGTTAACAGAAATGCACCCATCATCTAGGGTCTTAGAGACTCATTGTGGGATCCCAAATTCCCAAACTACTCTAGTTTCAAAAGATTTTAATGAAAACCATTTTCATTGGCTCGTTAAAGGATTAACTTTTAATAATTAAAATATTAATGAGGCCTCTAAGATCAGAGTCAAACTTCCAATTCCAAGGGTAATGATCATAATTACACAAACATGTAACCCAAATCACTTTCAGAAGTAGGTCCTAAACTGAATTCCCATCAAATAACTAAGTAATATCATTCATAAATCATCTATTATCATCAATTTCAGGTGCTAAGCAGTTCTTAACTACCAAAAAGGAACTTTTCCTAAGGAAAGATCCAATTAAGTACAATGTAAAGCCTAAAATTATGCAAGAATTTTGAAAAATTTAATCCATTTTTACAAAAAGTTGGAAGTTGCAGTGGGAATTGATGGGATTTTAATAAAGCACAGTTTAACACAATCAATAATTGACCCACTCCCCCACACTTAAAACCCAACTTTGTCCCCAATGTTGACTTCTAAAGTGGAGAAGAACAATAAAAGAATTAAATTTCAAATTATATTTTCAATTTAGTAGATATATGACATGTATAAAGGCTCACATTAAAGTTCAAGAATATTGTTTGCCACAATGAATAAATAATCATCAGGTTCATTTACAAGTACATGCATTATCATTTAAATTAGTGGCAAAGATTTTCAATTAAAGTTCAAACAAGTATATAAGGTGTGGATGCACAGTTAATTGGGTGTAAGCACTTAAACAAAGTATAATTCAAAAGGATGTTCAATATAGTAGAAAGATGCATGCTAAACACCTTATAGACTAATCGGTTCCAATGAAAAACACAACTACCAACAAACATGTACCTCCCCCCCCCCCACACACACTTACTTTCAAGCAGTGGATGATTTTAACAATGGTGAAATTCTATTTTTTCAGCAACAGGCACATGCATAATTTTATATCTAAGCAGTGACATATAGCATAATTACATTCCAATAAATGCAGTATTTTAAACATATGTAGAATTTTAAAAATTCAGTAGCAAGACATGAAACCGAATTTTATACAGCAAAAATGTAGCAGAAATTTCAGTACACATGTAGCAGAATTTTTTAGACAAGCAGAATTTTTTTAGTGAGCAGAATTTTATTAGTAAAAACAGGAGAAAAAAATGCAAAAAGTTAAAATACTTCCCTGACTAGGTTCTTTTCCATTTCCCTCCAGGATGGGAGCTCCACTCCTTAATTGACACAGCAGCATCCTAAAAACACAAATCATGAAAACCAGGAACAAAAATCTAGCAGAGACAGTGCATACAGGAAGCAGCACAACATAACTTTATTAAAAGTAAAACAATAAAAGAAATAAAAGTAAACACAAAATAAATAACATGGGTTGACTCCCATGAAGTACTAAATTTAAAGACTTTATTTAGACTTTATTTAATTACAAATTATTATTTATTAACACAACAAATACCATGGGTTGCCTCCCATTTAGTGCTAGGTTTATAGTTCCCATCCAGACTCACCTAGAACTAACTGTAGTCACTAAGTGTATGTGTTTTCCTTAATAGGAAACACCACATGTGTTTGGACCATTTATTTTTAACAGAAATATGAAAATTATGGGCAACAAGACTCATCACAATAAGAACTAAACTCTCATTAGCTGTAAAAATTCCTAAAAAACACCCGTTAACAGTTGTGAGCATAATGTTGTCCACTTACTGATTTGTTTCAGAGTTAACAAGATTTGAGTTCACATGAAGGGACAACATAATACTAGATGCTTAAAAGGGTGTGAAATTGACCTCACAACTACCTCTATTAACCTCAACATTAACAGATTCATAATATAGGGTTCAAATGGGTAAATCCTGATTAGTTGGTCCAAAAGGGGATTTAATAGAGTGCTGAACAGATTTATGATCATTGGAACTCGAGTGTAATTCCCCCTCTGGACTACTATCAGTATCATTAAAAGGCTCGACACCCTTAATAGTTGAGGATGAAAGTGAAATATAGGGAAGAGAATTTATTTTATCATAAACAGATTCAGGTCCAACAATATTATAGATCTCTTCCAAAAGATCCTCATCTGTTAACTCACATTTAACATCTACTACTTCTAACAAATCAATTCTACCAAATTCAAGTGTGTGTTCTCCCTCTACTTTAAGTTCATGTTCAAAAGGCTCACTTTCTAAAACCATGTCATTTGAGTGTTTCCATTCAATTTTAGGAGAAGAATTGTACAATTCAATTTCAATAAATTCAGTTTCCATAATGTTCAAATTAAGACAATTCTCCTCAAGTTGGCCAAAACTGATTTCAATTTCATTGCACAAAGTTTCATAAAAGTCATTACTATGAGAATAGGTAAATGAGAACTCATCAGATAGTCTTTCTTATAATTTCATTTCCCCCATCCTTATCATCCATCATCAATTTAGAGATTATTGGGTTTACAGTTTCAAAATATGGAAGAGAAGTTTTCAATTATGGTTCTAATATTTCAGATTCTTTAACTTCTAGTTTAATGTTCTCATCCACATTATACCCAATATCAAGTTCAAAATTATTGTTTAGAAATTCAGAAAAGTTGGGTGAAGAGTTTTTAGCATTTAAAATTTCATTCTAAAAAATCTCTTCTACCCGAGTGACTTCCTTTTCAAAACTTCTAAAACAATGATTTTTCTCTACTGTAGGAATTATGAAAAGAACTGGGCATTCTTTTTCAATCTGTTTCAATTCATATTCAAAATTTTCTAACTCAATAGCATTAAAGCTCTTTATTGGTTTTTCAATGTTGTGTTCTTGACTCAGAGAGCTGGTTGTTTCCAGATTTATTTTAACAGAATCAGATTTTTCAAAGAGAATGGTTCCTTGTCCAATTTCTCTATCACTCTCTTCTTCAATTTGATTTTCAAATATTTTATACACATTTTCATTTTCATTTTCTTTGATTTCTTCTTGTTCTTTAACCCTCTGTTGTAATTCCAAGAGCATGTTTTCTAATCTTTTCATTCTTTGATCTCGCTCTTGAGAATCTCTAATTTGGATTTCATGGGTTTTAGTTAACCAATTGTTAATTAGCTCCACCCTAGCATCCAATTTAGAATCAATCAGGTCAATTTTAGCTAGGGTGTCAAGACTAGACTCATATTGTTCATTTTCATCAGTGTAAAAATCCTATTGTGGCTGGTTAGACACACTTCCAAGTAGTATGTCCATAATCTCCACAACAAACATAGTAAAGTCCAGTGCAGTAGTTTGAGCCTTCAAAACATTCCATTTTTTTATAAAATATTCATATTAAATGCACACAAAAATTTCCAATAGAACTTAAACAGGAAACATAAGCAGAAAATGTTCTCAGAATTTTCTTTTTGATTTTTTTTCTCTGTTATCTTCCCCCTCCCCCAAATTGGTGCACAGGGGGAAGGGTAAGGGTTACTGTTTTTTTAAGCAGAGGTCAGTGGAGGATTCCAGCACGGAGCAACATTGGCTACTGTGATGCTTCGCGGTGGCGAAGTGGACTCCTCAGACCACAGCTCCCGGCTTGTCCTCCTCTAATCCAAGTGCTGCAACCAAGCCCAACGGTGGCTCTCCTGCTTCAGCCTCCAGCACAGGGCGGCCACAGATTGGACTCAGCCATCCCTTCTCCAACCACAACGATCGGCTCCTCCTCCTTACCCATTGACTACAGGTGGTTCCCCCTTGCATCGAATCGTTTCTTCTCACAGCGGCGCAGCCCCGGCCTCGGCTCATAATCATCCTTCATAGTAACTGTTCAAAGTTTCAGACTTGTGAACAATAGTGGATGAATTTATTTATATAAATGATTTTCTCATTTCAGTCTAGTCCATGATTTTCAATTGCAATTTTTCTGATCTGTTTGGTTAGTCGAGACAACGATGTGAACAGAGATTTGAAAAATAGCACTGGTGTTATGCGGCAAGACCGTGAAGGAGAAAACTAGTCGGGTGAGACAAGACATGGTGAGTCCGTGTGGAGAACCGGTGAGAGAGGTGAGAGAGTTAAACGGTGCCACAGTTTCTCCTGGAAATGGTGAGACAATGAAAACGGTCACGGTGCATCCGTATAGAGGATCACAGTGGGACAGTGATGAATCCAGTGGTGAACTGAAGGGACAGTTAAATAGAACCAGTGGCAAAGGTTACGGTGCCATGGGTTACTGTGAGATCGTAAAGAGGTGCAGTGACATGGTGAGACCGTAGGAGACATGGTGCGTCTGTGAAAGGGGTAACCTGCATATTAAAAAGACAAAATAAAATAAATTGAAAATTAAATAAAACTGAATGTAATAACTAATAATAACTACAAGATAACTAAAACTAAATAAAATAATGTTAATCATAAACTTAAATAAACTTTAAAACCAAATTAACTTAATTTAAATTATTAATAACTTTAATTAGTAAAATTTAAATTGATATTATTCTAAAAAATTGAATTCAAAAACAAATAAGTTATTAAAAGTTAATATTAAATTAAAACAATTATAAGACAAAGTAAAATTAATGCTTCTATATCAAACTAAATTAATTAAAATTGATAATTAATTTATCATCTTTTGAATAGTTTCGTTGGATTAAGAATTTAAATTATAAAGCATAAATAAATTTAGTTTGCTTAAAAACTTAAATTAGTAATTAATGAGTTATTAAAAGACATGGTAATTAGATTATATTAATTATTTTTTTAATACATGCAATGATAGATTAAAAGTACATTAATTATGTGCAGAAGTATACTTAATTAATTAATTAATGTTAGATTATTAAAATTGCAGACAAAGATACCATACAAAATAAAAATTAATAATTCTATTAAATTAAAGTAAGGAATAAATTAACTAGTTTAAAGCTTATAATACACAATTATTTGTAAAAATTGATAAATTAATAAATTTAGTGATAAAATTACATAAGTGTCATTATTTTATTAAAAAGTGTTAAAATAATTAATTAAATTGATAAAAATTAATTAAAAAGATGTGTCAAAACATGTGTTTTTAAGGCCACATCACTTATACTCTATCTATAAAGGAAAATTTAAAAAAAATCATTTTCCTTAATGGTGTAAAAGTTCTATAGGGGTTTTCATCAAATATTAAGATTGTCATATTAGTGAAAATTTTGACGTTATAGGGACTAAAGTCGCACAACATCCATGATTGTATTCATGATTAAATGTCTGTCACATTAAATTTTATTATTCCTAAAAATGTATGACATAAATAAACTAAACTATAATTATTTTTCAAATACATATGTAGTAAATTCATATACCTAAAAAAATTTCCAATCATGTATAAATATGTTTTAGTTTTATTATTTAAATTAATGATTTTTTTTCGACCATCATTCATAAATATAATGGTCCACCTGATGGTTCACTTGGTTAAATAGGTTTAACTATGTGGTCTTATCCATTAAATATTGATGTACCCCATTGAATGATGTATGAATTTTTTGAAAGGGTTCCTCAGAAATCAAAGTTGGCCAAAAGGTTGTATTGTAAAACAATTTATTATTGAATAATTTATTTAATTCTATACCAATTAACTATCAAATGTTGATAGCCTATGCCTACTAAAGTCTCATCACAATGGATGATATATGGGAGGAGATATTTATAGAATAGATATTGTTACAATTACAATAACAATTTAGGACTAAGATCTCCTTTAAATTTTACATAATAGTGAATATGTTGATCCATACATTGAAGTCCGCAAATCAATTATTAGATATTTGAATCAATAAAGGGATGAAGGATGGGTATCAAATATACATAATCAATAGTTTAGAGGATGGTTCTCAAATCATATTTATAAGGAGTCATCTCAAAATCCAAATTCAATTATCAAAAGACTACGATAGCTAGATGACGGGTCAAATAAAAATGTTATATTTTTATTGGTTTTGTAACTAATGGTTATACGTTCTATACAAAACAACACAACGATCACAGTAAAATGAAAAAAAATGGATTTATTCTTGTGATGTAAGTGATTCACATATATTTTTCCAAGGATAGAAATCCATATTTTATGAATATGTAATATTTCAACATCATTTAATAGACATATGAGTTAGATATAGAATATTTAAATTTCAGATTTTCCATTTAAAATTGGTTGAAAATAGGACTGTAGTAAAATGTGATGAAATGGGCTTCATGAAGGTGAATTTCAGTGTGGTAGAGAAAAATGATGACCCATTTATAATGGAATCACAAGTAGTGCAGGTATTTTATGCCTCAGATCAAACAAATAAGAATTGGTCAATTGTATTTCTAGTGACTAAAATAAATTTGGGGTTAGATGAAAATTCAATCAAGGATAACCCTTTCATTGGGAGATCACAATCATTTCAGAGTGGTCCTAATGTCGACAATGTCTTGTATATTAGAGGGTACCAAAATCAGTGGTTTTGGATTCTTGATAGAGAATCTGAATACCATTAAATTTCAAAGACAAGAAAGAGATTTAAAAGATAATGTTAAAATAAATTCAATATATTATTCTTTTCCTCATAATAATATGTAATCTATACTGTATTTAAATCATATAAGCTAAATGTTTAACTAGTCATGTAGAAAATAACATCTGTTCATGATGATGTTAATAATATCAGGGAAGATAAGGTGGTTGATGCTAAAAATGCAGAATTATTAGGGGATTAACTCCATTTTGATGAAAAAACTATAATTACACACCTTCATAGTGTTGGCTAAAATTTTCAAGGCAAGAAGTAAGGTTATGAAATGTGAGGTTTTCTGGAATCAAAGTGGCCAACTCGTTAACCATAAAATTTCAATTTTTATTAGTTATGTTGGGGAAAAAGGAGGATAAATGTACTGATTGATATATAATCATAGTTTCATGTCTACCCTATAATAAAGTAAACACTTTAGAAATATATAAAGGTAATGTTATGGTATAATTTATCTATTTTACAAAAAAATATTATATAATGAAACATTGATTTAATTTTCATTATTTCTTATAGATTTCATTTATTTTAGATGATTCCCTCAATAAATATGTCTTAATGGCTGTTGGAAAATCTCATATATGATTCCATACTCTTCTTATAATTCTTTATCTTAGGGATATTTAGTGGAAAGTAAATACCCACCGACAGGATAGTTATGCATACATTATAATGTAGAAAAAATGGAATTATTTCATTAGTTTTCATGATGTGAATTCATTTAAAGTGAATTTTAGTCAATGATATATTATTGAGATTTGTTTATTTTATCCAATTTGATTCAAAATTACTAATTTATGAATCAATAAAAGAGTGCTAAAAATAATAAACATTCATCAAAACAAATGTACCCATATCGCAAAGCAAGGATGCGGTACACTTCCTAATTGAATAAAACGGTATATATTTTATATAAAAAATAAAATTTTATGTGATATGAAACAACATAAGTTAATTTGTTTATATTAATATTTATGTATAAAAATTTGATGATACTTCCATCCCATTTTTTGTGCTATGAAAGGAGGCTTGTGTAAATATGGAGAGTAATATTATTAATGAAAATAAAAATGAAATATGGGAAATGTGTGTAAGTATGGAATAATAGTAATTATTTATGATTTATAATATTATTACATAAAAATATATCTATATTTTCATATGTATTTATGTGTTTATGAGACAAGAATCAACAACAACCGTATCAAAATAAAAACTACTTTCAATACATTTAAAATGAAGGAACAATATGGTAAAGTTAGAATTTTAGGTTTTGGAGTGTCTCCTTAAAAAAATTCTGAGAAGACAAAACTATAAGAATATACATATCAGATTGTGAAATGGTTATAAGTGTAAATATAAGCTTTGCAAGAAATTATTTCCCAGTTTGGTTTGGCCGACAAATATATGGGAAAAGTTTCATGTGTACTGGAAGTGGAACAAAGATCAACACATGAACAACCAAATCACTACACAATATTTGAGGCTAGTTATTCCCCTCAACCATATACCTTAACCATATTAATCTTTTTTTTCAATACTATTTATCCTAAATGTTAATCAAACAACTTCTAATAACATTATATTACTAAAATTCTTCTGGGTAAAGTTGTATGTGATTTCTATAATTCAAAATCCATTCACCACTATGTTGAGATGGGTATGGTGTATAATATCCTAGGATACAAGCTACACAAAAAATAAATTCCAAAATATCACATAATAATGGGGATTTTATTAGTTGTAGAGCCAATTGTCGCATTGCATGTTCCATTTCATGATCTATGTATTACAATAGTCAATGATGCTATTGTAACTTTTGTAGCATAGACATATAATCTTATAATGATACCTGAGGTATGTCCTTTACAATAAATTTCAAATGAAAAAATAGTAACAGTTGATGAATAAAAGGTTGGATTTGAGGTCTGGTATTATTGATGGATAAAATTATGGGGAAATAGAAGGTTGGATCAAGAAAATCTAGTGAATTAACAAAGAAAAAAATACCTTCTCGGAGTACCTTCACCCCACTAGTTCATCTGAAACACATATTATCATTAAAACTTTATTTAGACAAAACATTCAATGATATATATGTGTCCTACATTCCATATAAGAATAAATATGTGTAGCTTTCATTATAGACATGGTCGGCTTCAAGAGTGTAACTGATATTCTCAAGTTTTAATGGCTATGAGTCTCAGTTTTAAATACATACATAAGGTGCATTTTCATAATACATCTATCCAAAAAATTATCTATTATGTTCATTAAATTTAAAAATTATTAATATTTCCTGTAAGCATTTATATTACTTCAAATTTAATGGAAAACACTACGAATAATGGTTTGTATTCATTAATCCATGCATCATTTCTAAGGATGAAATTTCTTTCCCCTCCCTCAAATATTTATTTTCTTTTATTTTCCAAAACTAATTTTTTTTGAGTGGGAGCCGCATAATTTCAAATAACGATTCCAGACATTACAAAACACACTTAAAAATTTTCAACAAAGGTCATATGATCTAAACAAACTGTTTGATAGGAAAATAATATAAGAAATTATCTTTTTTATTCCTACAATGTAGGGGTAAAACTTTTCAATAGATTCATATAAAATATATTTTTATTTTTTTCATTAATTTTTGTTTTTTAAGAATTAAAGGTTGAAAATATCAATCAATCTAGATAAAAATTATTATTAATTGGATCTAATTCAAATATTTCTAAAAAAATGAAAAAACAAATTTGTATTATGAATTTTTAATGCACTACACTCAAAAATCTATAGATGAACTTCAAATTATATGTTTAAATTTCTTTTAATAATAATTTTTTCATGACTGGGTGATCACTGAATATAAGGTAAATAATAATATATGGTCAGTGGATAAAAATAATAAGCCTAAAAATTACTTCAAATGGAAATATATTGAGGTATATATAGAAATACTTAACTGTCAAAACATATTTCAAAATAAATTACATATTTTGGTCAATGTTTATAAAATTTTTGAAGGAAGATAGAAAAAAATATTTTGGATATTATGATTGTAAATTTATGAAAAATATCATATGATATCAAAAGTTTAGCATCCAAAAACTAGTAATTTCAAAAATTAAATAAAATATCATTAAAAATATATTGTAATAATATTTTTGTCTATATTTTATCAATAATATGAGAATTTGTGACAATATATTTACTCAAAAGTATAAGTAAATTTATTTAGAGTTGAGTGGGAAGCATACATGATGTCTAATTGTTTTCCGACATCAAATTTAGGTGATTACCTACTATATTTGTGATCTAGTATGGGTATGATCTTAGATATATAAATTGGATGAAGATCACTATAATTAGAATGATTATATATATTTTTGATCTATTTCTCAAGTAGAATTATAAAATAAGAAATAGATTTGTTTAGAAAAGAATGAAAAGAATACATGGTGTTGGAACTTATACATAAATCATGAATATGTGACTTCCCACTACTTATTTAGTTTATTTTATCTACTTTTTTGTAAATTTACTTATCATTTTTATCTGATACTTATTTTTATAATTTAAAAATTAGTTAAAAACACAAGTCCCATGATAGAAATGAAGAAAACATATTCTTAATATTTTAATACTTTATAACAATGGTTAATAATTCATTTTTGACATATATGAATCAAACCCACATCAATTTGAAACCTGATGGGATCAGTTTGACTCGAAGTGTGTGATTTCAATACAAAAATTCCATTTTACTCAAATTATGTGGTCTTATATTAAAATTTAAATTTTTGTAAAAAAGACACATGACAAACTTAAAAACAAGAAAAATAATCCTGATTATGTTTATACTTTAGTAAAATAATCAATAAGTGATTTTGATGTGTAGGAATCAACCAAACACTAATCCAGCACATGGTGTGACCGATATAACTCCAAGTGCATGTTTTAATTTTAAAATGATATTTTAGTAAAAAAACAAAAAATTAATACTCAAAACCAATAAAAACACATTAAGATTATTTTTATACTCAATAATAATGATCTAGAAATCATTTATGACATTTAAGAATTAGTATCACCTCAATCAAACATATGATGTGACTGGTATGACTTGATGTTTATGTTTTTAGTTTAAAATAACATTTCAGTTCAAAACACATGTCATATACTAAAAAATGAGCAAAAAATTCATATTTTTTCAATTCATTAATAAAATTATCCATAAGTAATCATTGACATGTAGAAATTACCCTCACCTTAATCTGATATACAGTGTTCCCAATATGACTCAAAGCTTCCATTATCAATTTAAAATTGGTATTTTTGTTCATGACATCTTTTACTCACTAATAACCAAGGGACAATTCTTTAAATATCTTTATATTTTATGGAAATGTTTCATAAGTCATTTTTTGATGTTTATAAATCCATCCATCACAAAACTAACATACGATGTGACTAGTATGACTCAAAGTGTTTGCTTTCAGTTTGAAATGAAAATGTAGTAAAAACGAAAAGTGACATACTCAAAATTTTAAAAAATTCATTTGGATTTTCTTGATACTTTGAAACAATAATCCATAATTCATTTTTGACATTTAGGAATCCAAAAAACCTAAATACAATGCACATTGGGGTCAGTATGACTCTATGTGTTCCTTTTTTATTTAAATAAATATTTTTGTAAAAAGGAAAATTGTCATAGTCAAAATTAAGAAAACACATTTGGATTTTTTTTATACTTTCATAAAATGATCCATAATTCATTATTGGTAGGTATGAATCGGTCAAACCTCAATATAATACATTTTGTTCTTGGTATGACTCAAATTGTGTGGTTTCATTTTAAAATTTTCATTGTTTTATTGTTTTGTCTCACAATTATATTAAGTTTTTTTGTTTATAGTATCACTAACATAGGATTTTTTTTCTTATATAAGTGGGTTCTTTTTCACTAGTTGGGTGGCTTGTTTGAATCAACTCATGATTTTGAGATATTGGACTTCAAAGCCACAAATGAGATAATGGAAATATGGAAATGGGTCAAGAATGCATACAAACATCACAGAAAGGTGAATTCTTATAACTTATTTAGTTAATTTTTTCTTAATTTTACATACTATTATTAAGTTAATTTCCTTATTATTTTTATCTAATACTTGTTTATATTTATTCACAGTTCTTTTGACAGTCATATTTTTCAATAAACTTTCTACAATAAGATAGAAATGAGAGAACATATTCCTTTTGGATTGAAGAGGAAACATCATGCTTCATGAAACATGAAGTGACATGTGATGGTGCATCTATAAATGGATTTTTCAATAGTTGAATTCAAATTATGACTTCCCAAAATAAATTTCATGAACATAGTCCTGAATGGTGTAGGAATCAGCCACATTTGGATTATCCTTACCTCAATCTAATACACAATGTGCTCTATATGAATCGAAGTGTATATTTTTAGTTCATAATTTACATTTCAATTCAAAACAAACATTAAATACTCAAAATTGATAAAATGAATTCATATTGTTTTAATACTTTAGGAAAACAATCCATAAGTAATTTTTTGAAGCGTAAGAATCCATCACACCTCAATCTAGCGCACTATGTGACCAATATGACTCAAAGTGATACTTTTTATTTAAATTTTAAATTTTACTAAAAAAATAAGTGAAATAATCAAAAACTGAGTAAACACATTCAAATTGGTTTAAACATTAGTTTAATGATCTATAATTGATTTTTGATGTGTAAAAATCAGCCACACTACAATTCAATACATGGTGTTCTTGGAATGATCAAAAGTGTCTATTATCAGTCTAAAATTCACATTTTAGTTAAAAACATGTGTCACTCATTGAAAATTAAGAAAACATACTCATATTTTATTAATAATTTAGAATAACTATTAATAAGTCATTTTTTATTTTTTGGAGTCAGTATCACCAAAAACTTATACACATTGTGACTAGTATGAATCAATGTATGTGTTTTCAGTTTTAAATGATATTTTAGTAAAAAAAGACTAGTGGCATGCTGAAAATAAAGAAAAAAGATTAGATTGATTTGATACTTTAGGAAAAATATCCATAAGTTATTTGTGATGTGTAGGAATTATTTTCACCTAAATCCAACAGATGGTGTGACTTGTATGACTTCAAGTGTGAATTTTATTTAAAATTTACATTTTAGTCAAAAGAAAAGTGACATAATCAAATATGAGAAAAATCATTCATATTATTTTGATACTTTAGGAAATTGACTCATAAGTCATTTATTACATTTAAGAATCATTTGCACCTCAATCCAATACATGGTGTCCTCTATATGACTCAAAGTGTCTGTTGTTAATATCAAATTGTTATTTTAGTTCAAAATATGTGTCACCCGTTGAAAATATAGAAAAATTTCTTTTATTATATTGATATTTTTTTAAAATGATCCAAAAGTCATTTTTTAACTGTAAGAATCAGTCTCACATCAAACCGATACACGATGTGACTAGTATGACTCAAAGTGCGTGTTTTTAATTTTAAATGAAATTTTAATAAAAAAATAAAAGTGATGTACTTAAAACAAATAAAACACGTTGATATTATTTTGATACTTTAGGAAAATAATCCATAAGTCATTTTTGACATGTATGAATCATCTTCAGCTCAATCTAATGCACATTGTCACTAGTTGACTTTATGTTTATGTTTTTAGTTTAAAAAGATATTTTAGTAAAAAAGAAAAGTGACATACTTAAAACTAATAAAACACATTCACATTTTCTTGATACTTTAGTAAAATGATCCATATGTTATTTGTGATGTGTAGGAATTATCTTCACCTCAATCTGATACACAATTTTCCCAGTATTAATCAAAGTATCTGTTATCATTTTAAAATTGACATTTTACTTAAAAACATCAGTCACTCAAGGAAAACTAAGAAAAATTACTTATATTTTATTAATAATTTCATAAAATTATTAAAAAGTAATCTGTTATATGTAGTAATTAGTATCATATTAAACTAGCATACGATGTAATTTGTATGACTCAAAGTGCATGTTTTCAGTTTAAAATTACATTTTAGTAAAAAATACAAGTGTTATACTAAAATCCACAAAATGTATTTTGATTGTTTTTATACATTGGAAAATGGACTATATTTAATTTTTGATGTATAGGAATTAGACACACATCAATCTAATACATGTTGTGACTGGTATGACTCCAAGTGTTTCTTTTTACTTAAAATTTTTATTTTAGTAAAAAATAAAATTGATATACTCAAAACCAAGAAAATGGATTCATATTGTTTTGATACTATTAAAAATTATCCATAATCCATATGTGATGTGTAGTAATCATCAACATCTCAATATGATACATGGTGTTCTTGGTATGACTCAAAGTCTTCGTTATTATTTTAAAATTGGTGATTTATTTAAATGCATGTGTCACTAACTGAAAACTTAGAAAAAAAAGTAACATTTAATTGATAATTTTATTTGTTATAGAATTAATTTGTGATATATAGATTTTTACCTCATTTTAATCCAACACATGATGTGGTTGGTATGATTTGGAGTGAATATTTTCATTTTATATGTTCCATTTTAGTTTAAAATGTGCATCACATTTCCAAAATTTAGAAAATGTGGTGATATTGTTTTATTATCATTTTATCTTCTATTACTTAATTAATTTCATTATAATTTTTATATTATACTTATTTATCTATTTTTTGTAGAGGTAATTCTTAAAGATGAATAATAAATTATGTGATATTTAAAGACTTGTTTTCTAAAATGAAGTCCTCTTGAATTGGATCCCATCTATAATGAGCTTTTTATCACCACAGTTGATATCCAATTCAATATGACCTTCATTTAAGAATTAAAATAAATGGTGTGATGTGTAATAATCAACTGTAACTTAATATGATGCATGATGTTCCAGGTATGAATCAAAGTATATGTTTAATTTTTAAAATTGACAGATTGTGTTTACATTATTTTATTATAGTATTACTAACATAAGAATTATTTTCTTATAAAGTTGAATTCTTTTGCTTGAGTTGGGTTGGTTTGTTCAGAAATAGCATGATGAGGGGTCAACTCCAAAGAAAATATAACATTTATGTTTTTTATATATGTGGTAATTTATACATACTCATGTAATTGTATAAACCAATATTTGAAATTACTATAATATAGTATTTTTTCTTTAAGTTTTGTTGAAAATTTAATTCAATTTTAATTCAATTTTTGCATCCAGTATTTTCTATTTTTGCTATTATTCTTTGATGCAATGGTGTTCTATAATTTTAACAGGACATTTTAGCAGTATTCCCCTCTATCTTTGATAGTAATAGTTCATATAAAGGGGCATTTTATCATCACTACTAAAATTACTGATAAAGATATCTTGTATGAGTGATTTCACTAGTACTGATAAAAGATACCTTTATCAACTCTTAATAAAATCATTATAAAGGGGTCATTTATCTTGTCTATAAAAATTTTTGATAAAGGATTCCCTTATCAGCACTTTTAATAGCACTGATAAAGTGTGCATTTATTATCTCATTTCTAGTGATGATAAAATCCTAGGTATTTTAATCATGCTTCGATTGGAATCACTTTTTTGAAATAACAGTCGAATATTTTAGTGCTAATATAGTCTTTATTTTTAGTAGTGGATGAAAAACCCTATGGTATCATGTACTGGGAGTGATTTGAAATAATACATCACAAAAAACTCTACATCTCTAAGATTCCCCCAACTATCAAGATCTTACTTAGTCCAAGATGACCAAAAACTAGAAACCTGAGTGCATAAGAAAATGGCATAGAATACTATTTCTGCAGTAATCCCTCAAGGAGGGAATAATTCATTCTCAAATAGTGCTTCCCAGACTTAATAGATTTGGTATTGTGTATACCTCTACATATTTTCCAACATAAGTGTTTGGAATTTGTTGGTAGTTTTAAATTTCAAATGTGTTTCCATAGTGGAAACCCTAAAGAATCTCTCTATGCATTTCTATTAAAAAAACTAAAGCACATTGAGTAGTAGCTCGTGATCTCTAATTTCAAGCATAGTTTGTCTGACTCTACACTAGGAATCACTAGAGATTCTAAAATATTATTTCATTCATTCTAATTAAACCAAATATCAATCTTCCAAAAATCCCATTCACTATGGTCATCATCTAGAATATCCCTCACCGAAGCATGCTCCAAGGTGAGCGCTGGCATATAGGTAGGTTTCATGTTATCCAAATTAGGTTTTCATGGATCTCTCAAGATATTAACCTTGTCTATGAAGTAAATTATATAATAATTTATATAGTTCAATACATATTTGGAGCCTAAAACACTTCTCTAGAAAAATATTGGTTGATGTCCTAGAATGGAAGAAAAATATTTATTATGGGGGAAGTGCATGGAATTGAAGACATTTCTACTCAAAATGTATGGTTTTGTAATAAAAACCAACCTTACATAGCTGGAAGGGAATTATTAAACACTTTTAAGTCCTTGAATCCCATACTACCATAATCCTTTGGTACATAAATCTTCTTCTATGTGATCTAGTGTAAATTATTATTTCCATTTTCCTGACCCCACCAAAATTTTACAAAATATGAGTGGATTTTGTGAATAAATAAATATGGGATCATGAAAAAGAAATATCACATAATATAGAACTACTTGAGCCACCACTTTAATAATATCCTCTTTATAATCCCTAGAGTTATTCTTTCCTTACCATACTTGACTCTTAATATGAACCTTATTCATAATGAAGGATAAGACTTCTCTTTTAGAATACCCAAACATAGAAAAGAGACCCAAATGTTTGTTGATATTTCTCCATAATCATAAGCTCACACATACCAATGACAGTACCTATCTTTCCATATTACACATGGAAACTAAAATATATATTCAATTTGTTGAAGTTGACATATTTTCCTTAGGATTTAGTAAAAGCATCAATAATTTTAAAAACCTACCGTCATTCTTGAGGAGTTTCTCTTGAAAAAAGAAAGTAATCATCAACAAAAAAAAGTTAGAATTGGGAATACTATAAAGAAAACCCATATCTACATTAATGATTCTATCCACTATTTCCTTTATTAACTGGTGAGAGAAACCATCGTCGATAATTATAAATAAGTATAGATAAAGAGGGTCTCCCTATCATAAACCTCTAGTCAATTTTAATTTATCTGTTTGGAAACCATTAACCTTGATTATAAAGGAAACTAACTTAACACAACTCATGGTCACTCTTATCCATTTTGGACCAAATATAATTTCCTCATGACCACTTCTAAAAAATTCCATTCCACCCTATCGTAGTAATTTTTTTCATATAAACTTTATTACCAATGTTCTTATATTAGAGGATGAATTATTTTTATGGATTGGAAATTTCATGAGAAATAATATAATCATTTATAATCAGTCTTTAAGGGATGAATATGCTCATATTCGAAGAGATAATTAGAGGAATGAACATAATGAACAATCCAGAAATAACATATGACAGGATATTTTAAACCAAATTGAACAAGATAATAGGCCTAAAATTGGTAATGTTCTATATTCCAATGATCTTTACAATTTAAAAAATAAGAGTTTCATTAACATTTTCCATACCAATGGTTCCTTCTCATAGACCCCATACAAGGTGGAAAATGTCATGTCCCATAATATTTGAAAATCGCTTGAAGAATAATGCATGAAAAAAATATGGTATGGGTATCTTTATTGAATGAATGCTAATTAAATACGATAATATTTCTACCCCATAAATTTAAAATTCAAAATCTAGTGTTATAGCCTTGGTATATTTTGGATTAATATAACATAAAAGGTACCATGAGTAGGTACCACTCTCAGAGATAAATAGAGTTATATAAAAAGGGCTTGATTATCTCTTAAATATCTACACCATTATAAGTGTAGCTTCAATTCCCAAAATATAATTTAGAAATTAAGTTCATTATTATTATCTTTAAAACCTTTTGATGAATTGTTTTGTTATTTAGGTCATATTTTTTGATAAAAGCCTTCGTTGAACTAATAAAACAATTTCCTTCTCTGTCTCTCAAGGAATCATACAAATAATTTTCTATAATTATTTAATACTTTTAGGGGATATAAAAATTAGTTCTCTCATAATATCTCCCAATGTAATTCTCAATAATATAAATTATTTGATAAAATTTCCTATAATTTTAATGACTCTACCATTCCAGCTGAGTAGCCACCCATTTAGTCATGTCCCAGACCTAGCCTTGTAAAGAGGACCAAGATACTTCAACAACATCCCTATGGTTATTATTATAAATACAAGTGCTTTAAAACATAAAGACCTGAAAAAGAATTTCGTAATGGGGAACCACCTAAGAGTAGAGGAAAATAGGTTAGTGTCCAGAAAAAATCATAGGTAAGTGGGAGACCTCATACCTCTAGAATAGTGATTTAATGATTCTTATAGCCACAAATATATCAATACATTCATATATTCTAGATTCTAGTTCATGTCCATGAAACTATGTAAAAGGACCCCCTGATAATCCTATATACAAGATACCCAAGTGAAGTAATAAATCCCAAAATTGAATCATATAATAATAATTCAACCTAGAGCCTCCATGCTCCTCATAATGGTAGAATATTTCATTGATATCCCTGCCAATAAGAATAGGTCATTGTACCGGATTCCTGAGGCATTTTATTAGGTCCAAAGATATTCACTTTTCACTCAGACCAAGATATCTATATAATCATATGAAGTTCTATTCCACTTCTTGAGGTTAGAAAATATAAATATCAATGTGGGTTTTGTGAGAATCATACTACCAAAGATTCCAATTCCTATCTCCACATGATACAAATACCACCTTCATGTCATGTACTTACAAACAATAAATAGTTATAAAAGATAAGTTTTAATGAAATTCATATCATTTACTTATTTTTAAAAATGGTCTCAAACTAAAAAATTATTTGGGGGATATACATAGAACTTCCTAGATGGAGAATATGAGCAGGTCATAGGTTTCCCCACCCACATTAGTTCCAGAAGAAGATTTTCATAGTGTTGGGTGGGAATATTCCAGTCATGTCTTCACCCCAAAAATTTCATTCATTGAACCACCCTCTGATAGCCTTGAAAGTTTATAGGAACTATAATCAGCTTTATACTCAAACCCTCTATGATATATTTTATTGTTACAATATTTTATTTTAATGTTTTCAATATTATTTCTAGTTTGCTACCTCCTTTTTGAAGTTTTCTATAATTTTTTTTAGCTAATACAACACCAGGAGGTGACCCTTCTAGATATATAATAGAATTATTTGAAATAAATCATCATAGTTGTGCCTCATCACCTAGAATAATAGTAACCATAACCCTTGGTAAGAACTCTCTCATTGTCATCATTCATGGACTCTCTCACAGGTAGGATGCTGAGGAAGGGTTCATCATCCCATGTTGATACTAATATGAAATCCTTTTAAGAACTTTTTCCCATGGGAAAAAATTTCCAAATTGCAAGGGTCAGCTTTCATAATGTTGGGAAGCCATAGAATGGTGAAAACTTAGATCTAATGGATTATTTTATCTGTGTTTTCTCAAATTTGTGTTCATCTCTTTAGGCCATGGTTTTTTCACTGTATTTTTTCTTCATATGAGACTAGTCTATGAGAATATAATACAATTTCTTTTTTCTTAAATCTTGACTCACTCAACCTTCATGAATAGTCACGAGATTTAAATATCTCATGAGTGATGAATGATTATAATAGGTCTAGGTTATATTTCATGGCCTCAATTGGGTTCTTTGACATTCAATGATCATGCGCGATATTACCATATAAATTGAAACACCTATCTACTTCGACAGAGAGACTGGTCAAGTATGATTTGGTCACTGTGAAAGAATACTAGTCAATATTTATCTCAATTATACTCTCATTGATAACATAATTTTATCCACTCCCATTGATAATATTCATATTAGTGTTGAGTATGAGAAGCATATGAATTTTTATAATGTCCGTATGGCTATTGGATGATCACAAGAGTACTACCATTGGAATATCTTGTAACACCCCAACATTTCGTTAAATATTTTTTTCATTTAAATTTAATTTCTATGATAGCATGTGTTACACACAACATCAGGACTAAACGAATCATGATATATTATTATTTAATAAGACCATTATAACAAATCCATTAAATTGGTGGATATGAAAAAGAATAACTCATTTATGAAATAAAAATAAATTTCATAATCAATATATATTTATTTACAAATTTTTAGTAAATAATCACTCAATTTTTATTAATTTCATTTTATTTTTTAAAAATACAATTTATTCAAAAATGATTTTTTTGACAATTATGGTCAAATATTAGAATTAATATCTGGAAATTTTAAAATTATATTTTATAAAATGAACATTATTATTTAAATCATTATATTATAGTTACTTTAGGATAAACTACTGAGAAGTTTTTGAAAAGATTTATTTCTAGTAAATTGTGAAATATAATGATTTTTATTGAAAATTGTATTTTTGTTTTAGGAATTTATAAGGTTCCATATTATTTTACAATTGTTTAAAATTAAAATTAGTTCTATTATATTTTAAATAATATAATTAAGTTTTTTTGAATCAATTTTATTTTTTAATTTGGTATAAAAACATTTCTATATGTAAATATCCATTTTTATATAATATTATTTTTATACACGCAATGTGTTTCTATCTTAAAAAATTAAATTGATAAATATTAGTAAATGATTTAGATATATATTTTATATACTAAATTAAATTTTATAACATTATTCTAATATTTTTATGGTCATGGGATAAAAATAAATCAGAATCTATCTTTATGAAATTTACTTTTCTAAAAATTTGCTTTCATCGCGTTTTACAAACTTATTTTTATATTAATTTCTTCCAATTATAGAAATTGAACAATAAAAAATGGATTAAATATTTGGAATTATGAGGATCATATATGGTAAATAATCCACTTTTATTTTTTTCAATATGAATAGTTAACGTGCTAAAATTTATCACCTCAATAAATAGAAAATCGAGTTAATCTAGGTTACAACCAAGTGATAATGTCATAATATTTCATATTAATTCTTATTGTATAAAGGTAATTTTAACCATATTTCATTATTGTCAAAATATATTTTTTAAGGGAAAAATGTCCATGAAAATTACCTATATGATATTAAAATCAATGAAAAATATCTCTTATGTGTTCGTATTGTGAAAACATCATGTGGTGATTGAATATTAATGGAAATTTTTTTTATAATGAAATTATATTCATTATGGTAATTTTTTTATAATTTTTAGTGAATATGTAATTATCATAAATTCATGTGTAACACTAACAGAATATTTATTTAATTAAGAGAGAAACAAAAATAAATGATTTTAAAAATATTATAAGTAATATAATTTGATTGTTTTATAATGTTACAAAAAAATTATAAAATATTATAAAATATTATTGATTTTTAAAGGTATTATATTTGAATTACAACTTTATATTTGTCTTCTAATTCAAATTAAATAAAAAATTGACATTTATGAAATATTATTAAAATAATATTTTTTTAAAATTAATTACAATTTATTAGAATATTGAATGTGGAAAATTATGATAATATATAATAAAAAAGTTCATCTATTTTCCATTTATAATTTAACAATTACCTTTTAAGTAAGATTATAACTCTTTAAGAGTATGGACATTATTACCATGGTTAATGTTAAAATGGGTTAGTTAAGGGGTAAAACCAAAAGATAGGTTTTGAAACACATCTTAAACAAAAAAAAATTATTTTTTGATGGGATTAAATCCACATAATATCTTATCTTTGAATATATGGTAGTTTGGAATCATTTTTCTTGAGAATGAATTTTAAATAATTTAATATTTTATGAAATTCAAATTGTGTAATCCCCTTCCTTATAAAATGATACCACTCCTTTCTCTACTTTACATCATGTTGAGCCTTCTAGATCGAACCAATCCTTAAAAATAATCTTATCATATTCCGTATACATGTTATAGAGGTTTTTGTATCCCCAAATTACTATCCCTTAGATCCATAGAAGGATTACAAAAATATTTCTTTCAAAAAAAAGGTAATCTTCTTAACTGATCACTCTCTTTTTGTTACTTCATATTTTAAATAATTTAAATATATTGAATTTATCATAAAAAAGTAACTTATGTATTATAAATTTTTTGAAGAGTTTTCATGATTATGAAACCACCATTATCCATTCTTGTTCACATCAAAAGGGATGTGAAAGTATCGCTCATGCATATATACGGATTACTATCTCCATGTAGTGATAAAAATAATTTTTCATAAAATTATTTTATGTATTATGATTTAAATTTTTATATATTATATTATTAACATAATTATAATTCTGTAATTATAAAATTAAATCAACCATCTTACCTTCCAATCTGTTGAAAAAAGATAGCGACACTTGTGCGTGCAGGAGGACTACCACCTCCACAAATCGATGTGATTAATTATTAGTTTTTGTTTTATATGGATGGTAAGAAGGATGTATTTGATGAGTATATATTATTTATATGATATAATAATTTTCCAATAATGGTGAGTTATTATTTTCCCTTCTTTCAATCCATCCTTAAATGGGAAAACATTATTTATGTATTCATACGGCCTACTATCTCAATGAATCATGTAATTCATTTTTCTACTTATAACTTCTTTGGATGACATTAAATATGTATATGAAGAATAAATATGATATTAATATATGGTATTATATATATGATTATGGTTTTACAATATATTTTTAATAAATTTATAATTATTATATAGGAAGTTACAACGCTTTCAAAGTGAGTGGAACTCGAGGTAAGGGTATATCATGTAAAATTGTCTTCTTTGGGATATATGTTTTGTTATGAACCTATTTTATTTTATATGGTTTATATACATCCCCTATGATATTTTTATATCATGATAATTCATATTTTAATGATATTTGATTTTATATTTAAATTTATTCTTTCATGGGACTTATGATTCAAAAGTTACCAAAGTGGTAAGGGTTTTATGTTAAAATATCATTATTTATCAGGATTGTTTATGATTATTATTTCAAGGATAAAATATTATGATCTACCTTTCATGATAATACTGAATATTATTATCATCTATTTATTTCTTGAAAAAATGAATATTCATTTCAATTTCCTTATTTTATATTCTTAATAGATTGAAAGAATTTTTTAAGTAAAATTAAATTTATTTCTCTCTTAAATCGATAATAAATTATCTTTCATGTACATATTTGTTAAAACCAATTCATGAATTTTTTTTATTTTATGTTTATTAAATGAAGTAATTTTTTCAATTTTTTAATTTTTAAAAAATTGTATAAAATGTTTTTTTTTCTAAATGTGGTTCTTTTTAACTTTTTACAGAAGTGAAAAATGAATATTTTCTTTTAACTTATACACCATTAATGGAATTTATTACCATCATGATAACTCAATGTTTTTAATGTTATTATAGATTTTTCCATGGTTCCTTTCAAATAAAATTTTTTGAATAGTATTTTGAAAATTTATATTTTAAAGAAGTGATTTAAAAATATAAAGGATTTTTTTATCAAGAACATTTTTAATGATCTTTTTATAGTATCTCTATTCATAAATAAAGTCACCATTTTATGTTGATTATAAATTATTGTGTATATGATCATATAAAATAATCTTAATTATTTCTCTATATGGTTTATGATTATGATTTTCATAAAACTAATTACTTTTCTATGGGGTAAGATATGATAAATTTTTTATTAAACATATTTATTTTTCATGAGTTACTCCATGATGAATTTTTTATAAAACCCATTTATTTTCCATAGTCAATTAAATGGTGAATATTTTATGAAACTCATTTATTATATATAGGTTATTCCATGATAAAATGTTTATAAAACCTATTTATTTAACATGGGATATATTATGCTTAAATGTTTATAAAATCCATTTATTTTAATGGGGTTTGATATTATTAATGTTTTATCAACTTATGGAACACATATATAATATTTTCATTATGCTATGTGTGGAGAAAATATATGCCTCAAATTAATTGGTAAAATATTTATATCTTATGAGATAAATATGAATATAATTGGGAATGAACCTAGTTTAATAAGGGACTTGGTCCACTGTGATTTTATTGGGAGTGAACATTGGATACTATGATGGTTTGGGGAGTGAACCCATTCCACTAAGATAGTATTTTCAATGATATTTGACAATTGAGAGAAAAAATTTATATGCTTATGTGTATGCCAAAAACTTGTTTCTTATGACTATGTTATGCTCTTATATCTCATGTTCTTTTATTCCTTTGTGATTAATATCTTATAAACTACCAAGATTGATGCCACAAATCATGATTATGATCAATTATATTCATTTTATGGTTTTAAATTCTAAGATCATTTTTCATACCCTTATACTCATGTTATACTTATGGGAAATTTTATATATTACTTGTTTTCCTTTATTGAGTATCATAGATCACCTTTTCTTATGTTACATTTCCACATGTTATAAATAAATTTATTATGAATGACTTTTCTAGTAAGGGTGATAGTTTTGAAGAAGATAGTGGGATACAATGTATTCCATTTATGAACCAATTCTTTATGTATCACAGTTTCCAAAAATACTAAACCCAAATGAATCTATAATGGATATTTATGTTATATAAAGAATATTCATCTAATAATATGTTATATAGATGTATAATAACTATGGGTAATTATAATTTTTATAAGTGTAAGTAATATTTAACCTTTGGAAACTAGGATGATAAATCTATGGTGACTAACCTAAGGATAATCATATCTATAAGAGAACATCATAAATTATTATAAATATAGAAGTTTGGTTTTCCTACAAAAATATCCATGTATGTATAATAACAGTGTATTTTGATTGTGTATAGATTCATCTAAGGGTAATAACCTTGAAAATAGTTGGTTGAGTATATATCTTGTATCATTCTAGTACATAGTGAGTGTTCCATTACTACACACATAGACTGACACTCCAAGGGGGTATTCTTGGGATAATTCATTTTTTATTTAAAAAACATTATAAAGGGTTTAAATAAATCGTGAGCATGGATGGCCTAGGATAAACCTAATTTTTCCTAGAGAGAAAATAAAGTGACTTGATTTATACATCCTATAAATTTTTTTCATTATCATATGGTTTCCCACTATGATTATTGTTTCTCACAAAATAGTTTTTAGTTTTAGTCAATGGCTAGAACTAGGAAGGTTCATGTTAATATAGAATATGATGTACAATGGAATGACTATACTCATTAGAAACCAAATGAAATGTTAGCTTAAAGGATAAACTCTGTGATTATGCCTAATCAGATATCTCATTGTATTATTATAAATGTCAACAAGCATGAGTTTCCTAACACAGATATTAAGAAAAAAATGGATATTCATAAATACTATAGAGGGAAGTATGTTCAGAATCTTATATATATAGAATGTGGGAAGACGAACTCAATTTATTATCTCAATGGAATAGGAAGATTTTTTCTATATGGAAAATGATGGAATATAATAATTAATTTTTAATGAAAAATGAATACTTTTATGGGAGGATATAGAGTTTATCCTAAGTAACCATTTATAATTAAATGTCTTATATGTGGTGAATATGTGAATTATCTGAGTCAATGCCCTAATCCAAGTGTTAAATCCTAGATCAAGGAAATAAGTTTTTTATATTAATAATTGAATTGAAAGGATTTAAGTGTGTATGTATTTGGATTAAATAATTATTTTGTAGAAGTTTTATTTAAATTATATTTTGGATATAAAAATATTAAAACATATAAGTATTGTTACATAGTATTTTTTTCCTCTATGGATTTTAATATATATGTTAACGGTTACCAATAACTAGGAAAATTGATTTATTATCATGGTGAAAATTTTTAGTTGGTATATAGAAATGATTGGAATTTATTATGTAAATTTTATTGAATTTATGACCTATAAATTGGTTTTTAATTTTATAACAAAGTGATTTAGGTCATATTTGATGATGTTTATTTTTATTTTTTGATTTATGGAATATATTTAATAGTTTGTGAACATAATTAAGGAATTAGGATTGTGTTAATTTTTAGAAGAATATATGTTTCCATGTGAGTTTAACTTAATAATTATGTATATCATTATGGGTTTATATGTTTATGGTTAATAATATGTTCAAAGTCTATGAAACCTATTTTTTGTTTTTAAGAAATGGAATTTTTAGTAAATTAATGATATTTTGGGAGAAGTTTTATTTGTTATATTTAACCCTTAGGTTTAATGTTAAGTATTATTCTATAAGAACACTATTTCACATTTGGGTATGTAAGGTGAATTGTATGAGATAAAATTTGAGGTTAAAACATTCATCAATATTGAGATTATTAAGGTTATTTGGGATATATGGTAATTTATTTAGGGAAATAATTTCATATCATAGATATTATGTTATTAGGGAATATACATTTTTTATATGACTTTATGAGTGACTAAATATGATTGGAGATAAATTTTAAATTAATATCGAAAGAATATGCGATCAAATAATTCTATTTTTTTGGGTTTTAAACTTGGTCAAGAGTATTTTAAATAATTTTTAGGATATTTATTTGTGGAATGATTTAGTTTTAACTTTGAGTATTAATAGTTAATTTTTTAAATTAATGTAGTAATTCTTCATATGAAGGTTTATTCATTTTTTTATTTATATTACCTTATTATAACCATTGTGGTTTTTGTTAATGTCTAAAGACTGGAAGAATATATTATTATCACTTTATAGAACTATGTGATCCATTGTAAGTTTATTTTAGTGCATTAGGAATTAACCATTAATCTTGAATAATGATCATTTAAAAAATATGAGATTTTGGTGGAAATTTATTAAATTATGAAATTACACTTTTTAACTAAGTATATTTTCTTATATTATTAGTCTTGATAGTAAAGGAATTCCTAAACTCTAGGATATGGATCTTATGTAAAAATTGTAGTCCTTTAACCTTCAATTATAATAAATTGATGGTCTTTTAACCCTTCATTGATTTATGGTTTTATGTTCCTTAACTTTCTTTTAACTATGTTATTTATCACTCTATATCTATCATTTTACATTGATTTCTCTTCAATACCAATATTTAAACATTTGAATAATTTTATCCTCCCCAGAAACCTATTTTTTTCTAATTCTATATGACATTTATATTTCATATTCCATCTTATCAAGACCGATTATTATTATCCCTTTCTATGATAAGTGTTTCTATAGAGGAATTATCAAATGTGAAAACATTGATTACCAAGTAAAAGTTCAAATTATGTGTAAATAACTTATTAATGGGTGGGAGAATGTAACACCCTGAGATTTAGTGAAATATATTTCTTTCAATTAAATTTAATTTCTTCGATAACTTGTGTCACATACAATACCGAGCCGAAACGAAACAAGATATATTATTATTTAATATGACCATTATAACTTCGTTATTTGTTGGGGATTATAAATATCAATAACTCAATTATTATATATATATAAATTTATTACTAAATATAAATATATTGATAAATTATTATTAAATAATCAATCAATTATTAGTAAAGTCATTTTATTCTTCAAAAATATGCTTTCTTCAAAATTTTGATTTATTTATTTTTAGGGGAAAATAATATAATTCATTTATGGAATTATTATAAAGTTTATTTTAAAAAATTAACATCAATTTATAATTAATATTATCAAATTTTCTTAGGATTAATTTTTTATAATTTTCTAAAATTATTGATGTTCTAGTGAATTGTGAAAAAATACTATTTTTTATTGAAAAATGAATTTTTATTTCAGGAATGAAAAAAGTTAAATATTTTTTAAAAATGGTTTAGAAGTAAAATTTGTTTTATTATATTTTATATAATATAATTAAGTTTATTGGAATCAATTTTATGTTTTAATTTGGTATAAAAACATTGTTATATGTAAAAATGCATTTTCAGGAAAACTATTTTTATACGTGTAATGTGTTTTTATCTTAATAAATTAAATTGGTCACTATTGGTGAATGATTTTAATTAAATATAAATATTTATATTATCATTAAAAAAATGTATTATTCATATAATATTTTTCTAGGAATGAGATAAAAATAAATATAGTTCTTTTCATAAAAACTATATTTTCCTAAAAAGTGTTTTTCTTCATGTTTTACGCAAATATTTTAAAATTAATTTCATCCACCTGTAGAAATTGAATATTTAAAAAATTATTCCATATTTATAATAATAAGGTTCAAATTTTTAAACATTCCCCTTTTATTTTTTGTCAATTTGGATAGTAATCGTGATAAAATTTATCATCTTGGTAAAAGGTAAATTAGGTTCATCTAGGTTCTAAATAATGGAATACATCATAATATTTCATCTATATTCTTATTATATTGATTTATTTCGACCCTAACAAACTTTTCCTTGATAATTAATTTTTTAAGGGACACTTGTGCCTTAAAATTACCAATATAATATTTAAATCAATAAATTTTAAAAAAAATGTCACTCTATTAGTTTTAAATATATCTTATGTGTTCAAATAGAGGAAAATCAAGTAGTGAATGAATATTCATATCCATTTTTTTAATAATGAAATTTTATTAATAATGTAAATTTATTAATAATTTTTAGTGATTTTATAATTATGTAAATTCTTGTGCAACACTAATATAATATTTATTTTAGTAATAGAACAATAACATTAATGATTTTAATAATATTGAAAGTAATATTATTTTAGTTATTTTGAGTTTTCTATATTTTTTATATAAATATAACATATTTTGAGTCTTTTAAATGTATTATATTGAAATTCCAACATTGTATTTAAGTATTTTAAGTCAAATGAAATGAATAGTTCCAAAACTGAAATTAATGATATTTTATCAAAATTAAATTCTATTCAATTACTTAATAATTATAAAAAAATTTAAATAGGAAAATTAGGATATATTTTGTCTAAGATTCCATCCTTTTTCAATTTATGATTAAATAGCTACCTTATAAGTAAAATTATGTCCCATTGAGTGTAACAAATGTGTTACCATGGTTAATGTTAAAATGGGTTAACTAAAGAGTAAAACCAAAAGTTTAAAACACTAGTTAAAAATATATAAATTTTATTTTATAATGAAATTACCAAAAACTACTATATTATAATCTAATATAAGTGAAATTTAAATCATTTTTCTTGATAATGAATTTATTATAAGTTAATCTTTTTTGAAATTCCAAGTATATCCCCCCCTTCTTATAAAAGGAAAAACCTCTTTTCTCTTCATCACACAACTTTGATCATTCAAAATCACCTAAACCATGTAAAATTACCATATCAAGCTCCCTATCCACGTTATGGATGTCTGGGTATCCCCAAAATTCCATCCCTAAGATCTTTAAGGGGAGTTCCAAAAGAGTTATTTCAAAAAGGGTTAATCACCTAAACCGATCACATTTTTTATATCTTATTTACCTAATAAAAATATGTGGTATTTATAATAAAATGAAAATTTAATTATTATAAATATACTAAAATTTATTCATTATTACGAAAACAACATTATCGATCCACATTACAATAAAATGGGATGTGAAATTATCATTTGTGCATACACATGGCTTATCATATCCACATAGTGATATAATTCATTTTTCATCATCATTATTGTGGATGATGAGTTAAATTATTATATATGATATTGAAAAAATTATAATTATATAAGTATAATATAAAATATAAGTTATTACCATCCAATATATTGGAAAATTAAAATATTGCTCATGCATACATGTGGACTTCTACTTCCATGAAGTGATGCAATTAGGTTTTCATTTCTATTTTACATGGATGGTAATAACAATGGATTTGTTGAATTTATATGATTTATATGATATAATAATGATCCTAAATAATTTAATTATTATTTACCTTTCATTTATTCCATCATTTGAAAAGTGAAAACAACATTAATGCGTACATATGGCTTAAGATCTCTGTGAACAATGTAATTTATTTTCCAGTGAATAACATGTCTGGATGACTATAAATATATATATAATGAATATATATAATATTATATTAATATAAAGTATTATATATTTTATTATGGTTCTGTAATAGATTTATAATAAATCGATATTTATTATACAGAAGATTACAGCGCTTTCGAAGATAGTGAAACTTGATGTAAGGGTTTATCATCTCAAATTATCTTATTTTCGAAATATGTTATATTATAAACCTGCCATATTTTATTTTATATATATAAATTCAATTTGAATTTTTATATCATTAATAACCTTATTTTAATTATATTTAATGTTTTTTTGTTATTTTTTTATTAGTTTTACGAATCAAAAGTTACCAAATCTATAAGATTTTTATGTTGAAATTTAATTGTTTATCAGGATTGTTTATGATTAAGTTTATGATGATGAAATATTATCATATACCTCTCAAGAGAATCACTAATTTTCTTATCTAATTTTTATTTTATTAAAATACATGTTTCCCATTTATGTTCTTCATTATAAGTACTTAAGATACCAAAGATTTTTTTTAAGGAAAATTGATTTTATTTCTCTCTTCAGTCAGAAATATTTTCTCTTAAATGTCTATTTTTTTATAAAAATGGTTTCATGAATATTTTTTACATTGGTATATAATTATTTTTAAGTTAATTTTTACCCATGATTTACTTTTTAAAAATTGTTTTAAAAGGAATATTTTTTCAATTTTTGAGTGAGGTACTTTTTAAATTTTTTAAAAAGTGTAAAAGCAATGATTTATTTTAACTTATATGTAATGAATGGAATTTACTTCCATCATGACCACTAATTGTTTTAAATCTTACTTTAAAAATTCCATGCTTACTATAAAATAAAATTTTTGGAATAATATTTTGGAAATATTATATTTTAAAGAAGTTATTAAAAAATGGAAGGTTTATTTTCCTCAAGAACATTTTTAATGATATTTTTATGTTATTTATATTCATCAATGACTGAAAAAATTAATTATGCTTTTGAATTAATGGGTATATTATCAAATGCTATCATTTTTATTATTTCTCAAGATGGTTTGATTGTTATTTTTATTACACCCATTCCTTTTTCATGGGTTACGCTATAAATAAATGTTTATGAAACCCATTTTTTTCATGGGTACTACCATGATGAAATATTTATAAAATATATTCATATTCCTAGAATTATTATTTGATGAAATATTTATGAAACCCATTTATTTTCCATGAGTTATTCCATGATGAAATGTTTATGGAAACCATTTCTTTTCTATGGGTTTTACTATGAGGAAATGTTTCTAAAAAACATTTTTTTTCTGGTGTTATGAAATGTCTATTATGCATGATTTGTCTAAGAAGGGATATAGTTATAAATAACATAGTGGGAGACGATGTAGTTTATTTATTAACAAGTGGATTATATATACATGTTTTCAATGATACTTGAACTAAACGAATTTGGTCAGTATTGTTATGTTATGTAATGAATATTTATCTAATAAGATGTAATATCTATATATGAAAATATGGTTCTCTATATATCAAATGTGAGTCTTGTGGATTCAAGTCCATCTATCCAATTATTTTCAAAAAATAACATAGTGGAATGAATCAGATGTTCTTAGCCAACTGATTTAAGTATGGGAATATAGGGAGGAACTTGGAAGGTCCTGTGCATTTTATGGTGAGGTAGTGCATTCTTCTATTAAGGCCAACATTCAGAATCCCAGATTGTGAGACAAGTGTCTAACATACATGGGGTAGTATTCACTTTCCAAGGATGGAATGGAATCAACAAGGATTATGTATCCTTATATTCCTTCTATGTCATGGGAAGTTCATATAGAAGAGGCAGTTGGATTTTATCATACTTATCATGAGTAGGAACTAAGTAATGTCTTGTAAAATTATAAATAGGAATGGTATTGGTATGATGTTATAGTAGAGGATAGAAATTCTACCTCATTTAGATATGTACATGGTCATGTATTGGAGGATGATAAGATATTTAATTCCCTATGTAGTGTTAAGATAGTGAATGTTAAGTGCACAGAATAGATAAACATCATTTTTGGCTAGAGAACAAATGGATCACCTTGAAGGGTCACATGGGTAATAATAAAATATTTTTTTCACAAGGAAGTGTCCCTAACATTAAGATAGACCAGAATCCACCTTCTGTAGCTAAAAGGGAGGAGAATTTTGTATATCATTCAATTTATCCTTCATTATGTAGGATAGAGGTGACCAAAGGTGGTTCTCTGATTGGGTTGTCCATTGGACAATATGATAATATTCTTGGTGATCTATAAGATCTAATGGCTGGTAAATCTTTTGAAAAAAAGACTCTTTTATGTTATCTAGGTACAATCAAGCTGGGGTGGTTATTTTAGGATCTTTTAGTACCCCTAAGATATATACTTCAGTAGGTGGAACTCACTTGTACCTTGCACCAAATAAAAAGGATAAGAATTTTAGACCTTTGGTGTAAACATTCGTGCAATTTTTTATGCATATTTAGGTGAACATGTGATGTCAATTTCGTTTAGTGGTCGGGCTTCCACACATGAAAACAATAATAAGTCATAGGTTCATACATCCAATCTCTTTGGAGTTCCTGACTCGATTAATGACCTTGAAGACCTCCATATGATAGAAAAAGTCAATGTGGATGCATTTCTTGACTCTATCAATGATTTTTAAGATCTATATTCAGATAAATAATTCCATGATGACTCTTATGGAATGCAGACCCCATTAAGGTAGGATAAAGGAAGTGAGGTTTCCTTGCTTGATGATCTCTCTAAGAGGGAAGCTGTTTAAACAGAGGGTCTTGAGTGTGATTTGAATGACTCAAAAGATCCTAACGGACTTTGGAAACATGTAAATACTTGGAGATGAGGTATCCATCCAAGATGTTGAGGAAATGGGTGTGGTCAAATTAATTTGAGTGCTCAATATAATGGGAGCCTTGATGCTTAGTCTTAGATTAAAATAAGTTTGTCTGTTATATATCTATATTTCATGAGGGTGGTTTCCTTTGTGTGACCCCATCCTCTTTGATTCTATTTTTATTTAAATGAAGGTCCTTCGACCCTTACCTTTAAAAAGTGTTATGATATTAGTTTTTAAAAAATATATTTGTATTTTATTTAATTTTTTATTCCTATTTAATATTATTTCATTTAATATTAATTTTTTTCTTTATTAATATTAATTATTTTATTATATTTTTAGATTTATTCATTTTTTAAAATTTATTAATATTTTTTAATATGTTTTAATATTTTCAATATGTTTATAATTAATTTTATTAATATTTATTAATTCTTATTTATTAAGTTTTAATATTTTTAATGTGTCTACAACTTATATAATTAATTATTTTTAATTTTTTTTAATTTTAATATTTTTCTGTAGTAAATATAAATCATTTTTAATAATTTTTTTAGTTATATAATTAATATTATTCATTTATTCATTTTCATTCATTTTTTATGTGTTTGTAATTCATGTAATTAATGTTCTAAATTCAAATTTTAAAAAAAATTAATTTAATCAAATTCATTTCTTCATTTGTAATATTCATTTATTAAATATATTTTATTTTTTATTTTTTTGGAATTTATTAATTTTTTAATTTTAATTTAGAAATATTAATTTATTAATTTTTAGTACTTTCAATATGTTTTTATTTTATATGATTAATATTTATAAATTTTTATTTATTAAGTTTTAATGTTTTTAAAATTATTGAAATTTATATAATTTATTTATTTAAATACATTTTTTTAATATTTATTAATTTAAATAGTTTATATAATTCATTATTAATAATTTTTTTATATAATTTATATTTAATTTTAATTTATTTTTATTCATTTTTTATGTGTTCGTAATTCCTGTAATTAATCTTAAGAATTCACTTTTATGAATATTTCTGTAATTTATTAAAAACAAAAATTTCATTTTTCATATTCTTTCATTTGGTATTATTTTTTTATTTTTTAATAATTGTTAATATTTTTTTTAAACTCCTTAATCTTTTTTAAATTATTTTATACATATTTACTTATTATGTTTTAATATTTTCAATATGTTTATAATTTGGATGATTAATATTTATTCATTTTTATTTATTAAGATTTAATATTTTTAATACGTTAGAAATTTATACAATTTATTTTTTAATTAATTTATAAATATTTTTATAATTTAAATAGTTTTTACTAATCATTTTTAATAATTTTCTTATTTATATATTTAATTTCAATTATTTATTCATTTTATTCATTTTCTGATGGGTTTGTAATTTACACTATAGATATTATGAATTCACTCTAAAAAATTAATTTAATGAAAGTTATTTATTCAATTATAAAATTAATTCATTTAATATTATTTATTTATTTTTAATATTTATAATTTTTTATCATTATATTTTATTCATTTTAGAAAATTTATTTATACATATTTATTAATGATGTTTTAATATATTCAATATTTTTGTAACTTATATAATCAATTTATTCAAATTCATTTTTTTAATATATTTGACATTTAAAAATTTAGTATAATTATTTATTAATAAATTTGTTAATTTTATAATTAATAATTTTTATTAATTAATTTTTATTATTATTTTTACATTTTTGTCAACATGATATTAATGAATCTTAAAAATCGTATTTTTTAAGTGCCAAAATATAAGCAACGAGAAATACAACTTTTGTCATAATTTGTTAGGGCAGATAAAAGTTTTAATTTATTAATGCTAATAAAGTTCTAAAGAATGTGTTATTTCTCAATGATTATAGTTTTAACGCATGTAAAAGGGACATTTTGCATCACTTTTCAATCAATAGTAATAAAACCCTTCACCATTTTTAAAATGAACCCTATCAAATCACTTCTCTCATGTCGTATTCAACTATTGCCGAACCGGTCCTCTAGAGAAACCGAAGACATTTTGCGGACAAATAGAACCTCCAAACCATAATTATGAATTTATGAAATAGTTTTTAAGGATTCTTAGTTGATCTTTCATGTGTTTTCATGATTTTATTGATTTTTTCTTACCATCATCATTGGAATCTACTGAACTCATTTATTTTGGACAAATTCAACTTCTTAAATATGTAGGATATTACAAACTTGTTTTTCTATATTCAAAGTTGATCTTTCGTTTGTTTTTAATGATTTTTTGAGTTTATCTTCCTCAATTCTACTATAACGGTTCTTCCATTTTTTCTTTTCCTATAATCTGTTTTTTTACTTTCTTCCCTCTTTTTTGGATGAATTGACCCTTTAAGGGTGCTTGTTATTTTGGTTCATTAATCTTACATGATTTTCTTCATTTTTGGGTTGTTATTCCTCTTTGTATATATAAATATAGACTATAGATAATTATTATCTAAAAAATAATTATTACTCTTTATTTAATATAAGTTGGAAATTTAAATGGGGTTCAGTAGAATTAAAATGGTTTTTATCGATTAATTAGTGAATTAATATCCTGGGTAATTTTTAGATAGGAAATCATTATTTAAAATGTCATAAATAAGTGTATTCCTTAAAAATATTAATGCATTTATGATTGTTCATGGGATTTTGGTTTGGGTTAAACTAATTAATATGTTTGAAATGGGAATGATCATAGAGTATGATAAATAGTTTTTATTGAAACATGACATGAGATATGATGTTCTCTTAGATATATATATATATATATATATATTTGTGTGTGCATGTGTTTCATTTTTCTTTATATGTATAAATATAAAAGTATGTGTGTGTCTATGTGTGTGTGTGTTTGTGTATTAGTATATCTATGAGTGTGTGTGTGTGTGTATATTTTTTTATCAATATTTGTTTATATTATATTTAAACCCTTAAACTTCCCTGAAAAATACCATCACATCACATTATACCATCAAATTATGCATGAAGTTACCCAATACACACTCTGAAAACAATTTTCACAAAGAGAGATGATTTAATTCTATTAAAAAAATAGGTTTTGTTTTATCATCACATATGTGTGTGGACCAACATGTACACAAGGAATTTTTGATTTATGGTACTTTGTTGCCTTCATGAATGATTTTACTATATATATATATGAGTGTTTTTATAATGAAACACAAGTTCCAAAATATCAAATAACTATGTAAAAATATTTGTGGAATTTTTTTTAAATTTTTTAACCAAATTGAGTGATTGAATACATAAGTGAAGTGTTTATAAACTATATAAATGGGTTTGGTATTGTATGAAAACCCACTCATTTAAAAAATACCATAATATAATGGTGTATTAAAAGAAATAAAATTTTGTTTAACATTGTTTAACCAATGGTGATTTTAGATTTAGCTTCTTATATTAATTTTTCATAATGAACTAGAAATAATAATTTTCACATTTAACCAAATTCTATATATGATAACTCAAAATACACCAGATGAGATATAGACTTGAGTGCATCCAAAATTTTTATGTATTTGAAATTTAAGGTAACCTCTAATAACTTTTGATGATCTTCCTGAACTTTTATAAAGTGAACTGATTGGAGGAGATGATGTCCATTTTAAAAGTTTTCATTTTTATCCCCCTTGATCAATCGATTTTTTTAAAAAAGAATAATTTTTGATATCTAAATTCTTGTAATAAAAATTTTTTATAATAATTATAATCCATATAATTATTGGCCTTTATATTTTCTAACAATTAGTTAATGCAATGAATATTTATATCAAATATAATGAAAATATGTGTGTGTGTGTGTGTGTCTAAAGAATAACCTTTTAGGATTCTATGTTCATACCTTATGTGTATTTATTTATTTTTTTAAATATAAATATAACTAAATCAAATAGGTTTTATATGAATTGAAAATTTACTGTCTACCAATCATATGAAATAACTATATGAGGATGCGGTTAAAGAGTTCATCATGTTTACTAAAGATTATGGATATAACAATTCATAAATCCTTTTTACATTTTTACATTATTGTTATTCAAGACTAATTGGTCAAGAGGAGTTAGAAGAAAATTGGATTTGTCATGGGATAGAGAAATTTTATAAATATTGGACTAAACATGGGGAATAACATAATGTAGCTAGTGATTGGGATAACACTATGTTTTATGGATCATATGATATGATTTCACGTGTGAAAATGATGGAGACTATATCGAGGATTTGATTGCTGATGTAAACAATAATAATAATCATATTGAAAAAATCACAATGATGGTTGAATAAGAACATCAATATTTTCAAAATCTATTTTAAAACTTAAATATTTGTGTAAAGATTCCATGGTATGATTGTTGTACTAAATATAAATCATTGAAAGACATAGTGAAGATATATAATTTAAAAGCTAAAAATGGATGGAGTGACACTAGCTTTACTAAAATAGATTATCTCTTGAATCATATGCCAGTAAAAGATAATGAGCATCTATTCCAAACATATGATGCTAAATGAATACCATGTTCAATTAGTGTGATCTATGAAAGAATGCATGTCTATCCAAATGACTATATATTGTTTCCTATATACTATAAATCACATTAAATTCCCATAGTATAGTGAATCTTGATACAAGAATGAATATTTAAGTCCCTCAAATGTTGTACGGTACTTCCTAATCATTCTATGTTATAATAACCTATATAAAAATTAAGAGAGTAAATGGAAATTGAAGTTACACACACATATAGAAAATAAATATGGGAAACATTGTCACCTAACAGACTATCCTTGGTGGAGGAAAATTGATCATGAGTATACTAAATTTTTAAATAAACTGAGAAACCTTCATCTTTAACTATCTATAGATTGAGTGAATCCTTATAGTGTAAAAAATAACACTCTCAATACATTTCTAATTATGTTGGTGAATTATAACATTCCACCATGGTTATCCATCAAGTGAAAATACATTATGTTTAATATAATTATTTAGGGACCAAAATAAATAGATAATGATATTGATGTTTATTTGGTTCAATTGATCTAATATATTAAATTAATATGGTATTTTGGTGTCATGTTTTATCTTTCTTATAGAAATAAAGATTTAAATTTAGTTTCATATTTTATAGGATGATAAATAAATTTCTTACATATGAAATTTTTTCAAGATATAGAAATAACAGAGATCAAGGGTGTCCTTTTTGAGAAGAAGTTACATGGTCAGTTAGGTAGAAACGTTTAATGAAGATATTATTTCTAGGACATCCTAAATTTCGTATTTGGAGACATAAATACCAATATTGGATGACTTCATTCGATCGGAATTCATAAGAATTTAAAACTCCTCCTGGACTAACAGGTGATCAACTGTTGGACAATGTAAAGACAAGGTCACCACTTTTGGTAAACCTTCACTGAAAAACCATACAAAAACTGATTGGAAAAAGAGATGAGTGTTTTTTTAATTATCATACTAGCGTTTTTTTGTGCATTATAAAATTTATTGTTTTCATGTATGTAGAAAAAAAAGTATGTGTCAGGGTCATTGGAGCATTATTAAATGAACCTAGAAAAACAAAGGATGGTATTAAGTGTATATTGGACATGATTGACATGGGGATAGGTGAAGATTCAGTGCTAGTGAATGGTAAATGGTGGACTTTTATTACTCTAGCTACTTACACTCTTTCTAGGGAAGAGATATATCTATTTTTAAACTTCCTAAATGATGTAAAGTTTCTAGAGGGGAAATCATAAAATATCAATAATATAATGTCAATGGATGATTTTTAGTAAATATTCTTAAAATCATATGATTGTCATGTTTTGATTGAAGATTTAATGTTTGTATATTTATGATGCATTTTTTAGAAAAATTTACCTAATACATTAATCAAGATTTTATTATTTTTCAAACATATATGTGTTAAACAAACTGTGAAAAAAAAATTACAAGTCATATTCAATTTGGGTCAAGTGTATTTATTAGATGGGGAGAAATGTATTAATCATGATATTTTTCTCACTATTAATTGATGATTTTATCTCATCATTAATGGATATTTAATTATAAATATTAATAAATTAAAAAAATGACTATATCAATTTTAGATATGGACTTGGTGTTTATACAAACTAATGCATTGAAACTTATTTAGTATGGCTATTGAGCACTAAGATGGCCTAAGAGAGGCAGAGGTGGATTCCCTTCTGGGGAAGCCAACCTAGATGTACACAAAGTGCCATATGTAGTAGAGACAAAGGTAGAGGTTAAGACTCACAAGAATGTGATCTAGAATAAGGTATCGAGAAGATGCGGTGATCATACGGTGTTGGTGGAACATCATCTGGTGCTTTAGGTAGAGTTCCAAAATATTATAACTCACGTAACCTAGATATTTTTAATCATTGAATGAAAGTGGTGCTATAGTTCTCCCATGGATGTTGGATGATATTATAAAACATGTAATTTTATTGTGTACTATTTTTGTAATTTTTTCTTGTATGAAAGTTTGTTTGTTGTGTTCTTGTTTGTTTATCATAATAAAGACATTAGAAGGATAATAACTAGATAAAGGGACAACTTAGTGTGGTCACTAGGGTTCCAACACTTCCCAGGTCTGAACACTAATGTTGTGGGGTATATTCCACAGTAATTTTTTATGTTTGTTTCTTATAGCCTCAATCCCCAATATGTGGTATTTGAGATCTTGGTTGAAGTGTTTTGTTGTAGAAAAAGTCATCATATATCTAGTGGAGTAGTTTTTCAATGAATCTAAAGGACATTATCAGACGATGGTGGCAATAAGATAGGTGTTTTTGATATATCAAATGTACTCTTTACTTGATTAGATCATGAGGCATATTCCATTAGTGGTGATAGTCATAGGTTTTTTTGAAGACTGTTGGGTTCCTCGGGTTAGGAGACACATCAAGTGTTTAGAACAATTTCACTAGATGATGGCTGCAATATCAATGGAGTTAATAGAATATTGAAATTCTATACATATATATATTTAAGGAATGGTGTTCAATTAAATGGGAAGAATTATTTTCTCATTGTAATGCTATTGACATTCTAGAAGGAAATAAAATGGGAATATTGTGATAGCATGAACAAAGGAATTGATCCAGAAGTTGTTGTTAGGTGATATATGACTTATCTTCCAAGAAGGAGATGTTATATGAATCCATCATTTGTTAGTTCATGTTAATGGAAAATTTGGCTAGCACCCCATTTTTCATGACAGTTTGGATGGACAATGGATATTGAATCTTTCAAATTTATGGAAATGATCTTTTAGATGATCATCTGAGAAAGGGAAGAACCTTCAATGATGAATGATAGATCTCAAAGAGTTGGTACCAAGATATAATTAGTGATAGAAAAGGACCTTGTTTCAAAGTATTCACTATAGGAAGTTTCTATGGGACTTCATCAAGCTGATGACCTCATAATTATTGGAAGCTATAGTTATCAGATAAAGGTTAATTTTAATGGTTTCTCTAGAGTTCTTTGTACTTAAAATCTATTTGGTACTATATCATATCGGTAGTGGAGTCATCAAAAATAAATAGATGTCCAAAAAATAGACTACATGGACATAGTTCACATGTTGCTGGGAATTTCAAAAAAGTCAGAGGATGAAAACCCATTCTATATTTCATTGTAGAAATTCTCTATAAAGTTATTTAGGTGAGATTTAAAGAGTTAAAATAATAATAAAATCATTTTTTTAGAATACTGATGATGGACTAATTCAATGTGATCTTAGATGACTAAAGTGGCATGGAGTGGGGATCCATGAAGGAATTATAGAAGAACAGTGAATGGATGCTTTATCGGTTTCAACATTAAGGTGAGAATGAGAATAGTCTTCGAGGTGAGATTGTTGACTTACCGTACAAAAACAATTCTCAAATCAGAACCAAATTAGGCCCAACCTAGTTATTATCAAGAGATATATTTCTTAATGGATATAATTTTCTCAACATTAATATATTATTTTCTCTCAAAATTTTTGTAGAGTTAATTATAAATATTAATGGATAGAAAAAAATGAAAGTTTGGAGAATTAATTGGAGATATGGACTTGAGGTTTATATAAATGAATGTTGTGATATTTTTTGAGTTCCATTGATGGGAACTGATAGATATTGAAAAAGGAGGAGGTGTATCCCTTTTTGATGAATCTAAAATGGGAACACACAAAGAACCAGAGGCACTAGAGCCAAAGGTAGATGTTGAGTCTCTCTAGGCTAGAGATCATAAGGGGGGATTTAGAAGATGTGATGACAAAAAGTTTTTGGTAGAACATATTCCAGTGGTCTAGGTAGAGTTTAGAAATATGTAAATTTATATTTCCTAGATATTTATCCTCATTAACTAAAATTGATTCTTTCATTCTTCATTGGATGTAGGATTAAATGTTGAACCCTGTAATCATATTGTGCATTGTTTTTTTATTTGTGCTTGAAAATTTATTCGTTTATCATGTGGTTGTTTATTACTTGGAATGAAATCCTTGGGTGGGCTAGAAGTACGTTAAGGGAGGACTCATTGTGGGGGATGTGGTGGCTGCACTTCCCAATTTCAAACACCAAAGTCATGGGGGTCTTTTGGAGTAATGTTCTGAATTTGTTGCTTTTAGCCTAACTCCCATACAATATATAGTAAAGTTATAGATCCAACAAAATATAAAACTTTAAAAAAGGATATTGTTTTTCTATTATTTGAATTAGAGATGTTCTTCTTGCCATAATTTTTGGATATGATGGTTCACTTGGTTTGAGATATTTGGTTATGAGGTATTGTACATTATATATGGATGTACATCATTAAAATATGTTTAAATATTTTGAAAGGGTATGGAAAAAATAAAATATGCCCACATGACTATGTTATATAGAGATATATTGTTGAGGAATTAAATGAGATCTTTACCAACTACCTATTCGATGTACAGTGAATTTTTCAACCAAAATCTCATCACGACGGGTGACTTGTGTTGAATGAATTCCTGAAATACATGTTGTTAAAATTACCATTATATAGTGGGAGCAGAATCAACTTTATGTTTTTCATAATAGTTTAGACATTCTTCCATATGTTTAAATTCATAAAATAATTCATATGAATTTGAATATATCAAATGTTGAAAGGTGGATATCAAATATACATAATTGATAGTTTAAATGATGGTTTCGAGAACAAATTTGTTAGGAGAAAAATATAAATTTGAATTCCATTTCAGAATGCCTTTGATGGATATCTAGAGGAACAAGTGTGTATGTATTATCATGTAATGGTTATGTAATTTGTGGTTATATGTTTTATACCAAGTAACAAGATAAATTTACAGCCATACAAAATAGTGGACTTACTCACGTGGAAGAAGCGATGCATGTATCTAGTACCAAGGACATAAATCCAACTTACGTGAATATGTCATAATTATGAATTATTGAATAAATATGGGAGTTTTATTATACAAAAAAAATCCAATTTTATAGTTCATGTAGGATGATAATTATAGTGTAGTTCAAATCAATGAATTGAGATTTGTGAAAGTGGATTTTAGTAAAAATGGTACAAGGACTAACCATTCATAATTTCATCATATATAGTACAAGTATTTTATGCCCAAGATCTTTCAAATAGAAAATGTTCAATTATTATATTATTGACCAAAACAACTTAATAGTAAGGGTCAAGTAAAACATTTAAACATTTAAAAAAATTAATAGGTTTTGGAATACAACTTCATGACACGAATTTTACAAGATCTGATTATTGTATATTATACTAGAAACCCAAAATGAATTCACACCTTGTATCTAGAAACAATAGAATATTGAAAAAATTATTATAAATCTAAAAACTAGAATCTTAAAACTAAAATATGAAAACACAAGTGCTATGATAAAATTAGAAATTTAAATTAGTAACAAAATATGATAAAACATTAATTACAATTTAAGAACACTAAAGAACATTGAAATTCTGTAATTTAAACAACACTAAAAAATTGAGAACTGTGCCACCTGTGGTTGGGTGGGGTGGTACAGGTGGTTTGGGGTTTGGATAATGGTCGCATGGTCAAGTCCATAGGCTAGCGGATTTACTTGTCATTTCCTTGTAGCATGTGTCAGCTATCATTTCTTGTTTTACCTAAATAAATAAAAATAGGGAACTATAATATATACATCATAGTAAATCATCATCATATTTCTAGAAATAATATAATTTCTGGAAAAGGGTGAGTATTTCATTGATAGGAGATGGTTGAGAAGTCGTTGACTTGTGTTTAACCTTATATATGATTGTCACATCCTTTTTATAGAGATATTTTATTTTAATGTCAAAAATTTCTTTTTATAATCATATTTTTTCTAGGAGGTTCTAAATTTGAATTTTCTGATATTTTGGATGAATTTATGTCATTTTGAAGTTTAAATGAATAATTTTTCTTGGATATAAATTTTCAAATGTTTTTTGGGAACATTTGAGGTTTGTGGTGGAAAATTCATTAACATCAAATATTTGATTTATTTTGAGGATTTTTGGAGTTTAATGATTAATGTCTAATGTTTTTATTTTTGAAATTTATTTTTGGAATTTATTTTTTAGTTTGATTTTATTTAGATTTAATTGAAATATCAATTTTAGAAAATATATATATACATACATATATATATATATATATATATATATATATATATTTAGGTTGCGGTTATCATGTGAGTTGGGTTTTTATATGGTTCCCCCATAGTTTATTTTGGTGTTTGTATTTATCTATCCATCTTTTATTATGGGGATGATTAGAGTCAAATATTACAGTCATACCTATATAACTTACTTCAGATGCATTCACAAAATGGAATACCATATCCTATGCATCTGCTCGGTTAGTCCATGAACCGCAACAATGTGTTTTCTATTTTATATTTTATAGAAAAACATAGTATCATCGTATCTCCCTGATGCGATCGTTATCAACTTATCTCATAATTTTATTCACATTAGATCACGGCTCTCTGCATGATCCTCTACTTAGAGATTTCTAATTTGTATTTTCATTATCAATCATTTCATATACTCTAATAGAGTTTTTTATATGTTTTCTAAAAAAATTATAAAAATGCATAGGTTACAAATATTTTTAAATATATTCATAAATGGAGGCAGCACGGCTATCGCCTTTCGGTTGAGTCCAAAGGCGACAGTGGTGCTCTCTCCATTCCCCTAAAAGAAGTTTTTTTATATTTTAAAAAATATTTTTAAAATATTTAACTATTTTATAAATTTTTATTTTGTTTTGTTTATATATATATATATATATATATATATAATTTTTCTGTTGAATTTATCTTTTATTTAATATCCAGCATTACTATAATTACAACAATAGGGATTCTGACAGAAACCCTCACCCATAGCTCTCTTTTATAAGAGGGGTTTCCTTAGAAATCATTCTGCATTTTTGATATGGGATTGAATTTATTCTTTTCCTGTGTAGAAAATTCTGCATTTCCGATGTGAGATTTAGAAATATTTCAAGTACGTGACACTGAAAGACTATAAAATATAAACTATAAGACCAATATAAATGAAACTTAAAACATGGATTAAAAATATAATAAATAGTTTAAAATAAAAATAATTTCATAACAAATGTTGATGGAAAATAATTTATAAGATTTCAAAACCATGTAATTGAAACATAACAATGTTTCAAGTATGTGACTTTGAAAGGATATAAAATATAAACTATAAGACTAATATAAATGAAACATAAAACAAGGATAAAACATATAACAAATAGTTAAAAATAAAAATAATTTCATAAAAAATATTTATGAAAAATAATTTATAAGTTTTCAAAGCCACATACTTGAAACTTAAAAATGTTTCAATTATGTGACTTTGAATGGATATAAAATATAAACTATAAGTCCTATATAAATGAAACTTAAAACATGGATTAAACATATGAGAAATAGTTGAAAATAAAAATAATTTCATAACATATATTGATGGAAAATAATTTATAAGCTTTCAAAACCCCCTACTTTAAACTTAAAAATGTTTCAAGTATGTTACTTTGAAATACTAGAAAATATAAAATAGAATAAAAATATAAATGAAACATAAAATATGGATTAAAAATTTAAGAAATAGTTCAAAATAAATATAATTTCATAAAAATTATTTATGAAAATTAATTTATAAGCTTTTAAAGACACCTACTTGAAACATAAAAATGTTTCATGTATGTGACATTGAAAGGCTATAAAATATAAAATATAATACCAATATAAATGAAACTTAAAATTGGGATTAAATATATAAGGAATAGTTGAGAATAAAAAGAATTTTATAAAAAATGTTAATGAAAAAAAAATATGATTTCAAAGCCACCAACTTGAAACTTAAGAATGTTTCAATTATGTGACTTTGAAAATCTATAAAATATAAACTATAAGTTCAATATAAGTTAAAATTAAAACATGGATTATAAATATAATAAATAGTTTAAAATAGAAATATTTTCATAAAAAATGTTGATGGAAAATAATTTATAAGCTTTCAAATCCACATACTTTAATATTAAAATTTTTTCAAGTATGTGAATTTGAAATCCTATATAATATAAACTATAAGACCAATATAAATGAAACATAAAACAAGGAATAAACATATAATAAATAGTTAATAATTAATTATTTCATTAATAGAGTACACTAATCGATAAACTTTTCTTTCTTAAACAAGGAAAATAAAATCTTCAGGTTGTTCTCTGTAAATATATTCTTCTATATAATCATTTAAGAAGCTAGTTAAAACATCCATTTGATTGATTTCAATCCCATTAAGATACACTAAATCAATTGAAATGTTTAGATATTCAATCCTTTTAAAAATTGGATAAGTGTTTAAATAATCAAGTTTCTCCTTTTAAAACACTGTAAAACATGTAAAAAGGGATGATAGTAATTAAAGTATCTCTATTTCAATAGAAATTAAACATATAAATGAAAAAATATAATCAATGTTTATATCTATAGGGAGGATATTCAATCCCACGTGGTGGTGTGCTAATAGTAAATCTATGTCGAGTTCACTGAGAACTATGATGGGGTGGAGTCTGATTACCTAGAAATGGATGATCCTCGGTCACTAGAACATCGACCGTTGCAAGCTCCAGCTCTGTGTCTGTGGGAGGAGTTTTCAACTGCATGTCATGCTACGCTCTTGATTCTTCTCCCACAAGGGTAGTAGAAGGACCTTCCATCATCATAGAGTGTATCTAAGACTATGATTGATCTTTACCCCATGGTTTTGATGGATTTAGACCCCAAGGATGTGATGGATATGAACCCCAAGATGGATAGAACTACAAATACCCTGTTAAGAAAGACGAATCTCATACTGCCTGAGCACATCCTCAATTGAATGTGGATGGACTACTAGAGTACTGACCTCTGCCTGTTGAACAGGTGAGGCCTCACGTGAAGCACTCTGCGGTCTATTTCATTATCGTCATGGATCCTCAACACCAGCAAATACTGGGGGATATTCTTCCAGGGCAGAAACCTCCTCTCTCTGGGATGGACTCTTGAAGATACTCACAAATAGAACAAAATAAGACTCTCTCATCTTCATCACTTCAGCATAAACCGCTGACCGGATAAATAACCCCTCCTCTTCTTCATCACTCATGTGATCAAGATGATCTGAGTGAGTTCCCTGTAAAGAGATTCAAAGTTAATTATAAAATAGTTCAATAAATTAACTAATGGAAATGTATTGACTTACAATCCTATGAATAGACTTCAGTCTTTACCATGGATCATACTTGACCTACTCCAAATGAAATATTTTCATTGTAGGTAAACCCTAGATATGAACCATTGTATGTTTGTTCCAGTAATCAAGATACTCGACATTTACTCAATGTAAATCCTTATGCTTCCTCCCTTTCAACTTCATGCCTTGAAGCTTCATTATCTTCCTCAGTGGAAATGGAATCTGCTAAACACATAAAAATAGGCGCATGAATCTATCAGGTTGATACCACTCAATAATATGGAATTGAATGATGTTCACTAAAAATATAGCACCCTTAATCCCAATAGTGAAGTATGGTGGAAACTGGTCCATTATAGGTCAATATAGAATCCATGAAATCTTAAAGGACATGTGACCAGTGTCAAAAAAACCACCTAACTAAAAACCAAAATTGATGCTACTATTATATTTTTTAGATAGTGATAGATTTTATATCCATACCTAGTTAGGTAAGAGACAGTCCAAATTGAGTTGATCTGCATCCAAATGGTGTCTCAGAAAAGTGTGGAAACTATGTCGCTGACACCACCTATAAAATACAACATTGATAATGAAAAATATAGATAAATTAAATTCAATAACTCCTAGTAGAATCATAAACCAATAAATATGAATGATCATACCAGCACCCATGAGGAGTGTCATGAAGAACCTCCATAGCGATCGGTAGACTAGAAATCTGAGGGAGGAATGCAAGGATGCACTCACATGCCCACATCTGAAGAAGTATGACGCATCCCCCAAGATCTGTGCGATCAAACTGGGATAGCCTTAATAATGATTTGTACGTGTATTACAAGAAGGCTAATCCCTACATGTACGACCCGACCCAATCAAAATCTTCTAGTAGGGGTAGATACATCATTTTCATGTGCATCCCCAAGTGATAAGTACACATGGTCCCTCCAATGATCTGTAATATATATGCACTGGCATAACGCAAGACAATTTACTCATCAAAATAATCTTCTAAATGTGGTATCTACTACTCCAACCAATGAATAGATATCAACTCTCCACTTGTATACCTATGTTTGGAAAATATGTCAACACCTAACAATCGTTGAGCAAGGTCGGTCCAAGATGCATGATTGGGTCCAATAATGGCTTCCCCCTGGATAGGAAGACCAAGAAGTACTCCCACATCCTAGAGGGTGATGGTCATGTCTACCTCAAGAAGGTGGAATGTGTGTGCCTCTAGTCTCCACCTCTCTACAAGGGAAGCAAGCTGGTGGTGGTCAAAAAAATATGAAATCTAATACAATAATTCCATTGAGGCCAGCACGATGCAAGTATGGTCTAATAGAATGCGGAGGCTTCCTGTGATAAAAATGGTGCACTCAACACACCCTGATCAATTGATTGATCCTCACCACCATATAACATGACCTGAGAGACATGGAAATCTTGTTGAGTGAGTAGTATGGTGTCATCCATCTATATATAAACAAATTAAATGAGTCGTATGTGTAAAATATAAATATAACATTATTATTATCAAAATATTATGACTTTTAGAATAAACGACATGCCATGTTTATTCGAATTTTTTTATGAAGTTATTTATGACCAAAAGAAAAAAGGAATGTATTAAAACCGAGTAAGGTGTTTCTTATAGTACACAACCAACAATAGTAGTTAGTACAACTGATTTTATAATACTATGTGAACTTCAAGAAAGAATTCATGGGAATGAACCACAACGTAGGAGGAACAGGGACTACAAAAATGGTTATGTAATGCGTTTATGTCATCATCATCGTTGTTGACTTTGTTCCTCCTTCCCTATGATTAATTTCTAACAAATTCTTTCTTGAAGTTCATTTAGCTTTAGATAATCAGTTATAATAACCACTATTGTTGGTTGTGTACTATAATATTTATTATACTGAAATTTTATAATACCTTTTTATACCCTACTATATGATACTATTGTTTCATTGTATAAATGTTTATTATAATACCAATCACAATATTTTTTCGAAGATGTGGTAAAAAAGACAAGATAACACCATATAATTTAAAATATGAAAATATCACAATGGAGACAATACATCATTGTGGATGAGAGTGTGAACTTGACCCAATAATGTTAGGAAATCATTTCCAGTTATGACCTTCTTTATAACATATGGTGCATCTCAAACTCTGTCCTTATTCTTAAGGGCATTCCATATCATTCTACATCCTATTGGACGTAAGTCTCCCACAATTATACAACCAGTTGATGTATAGTATCACTATAGGCTGGCCTTCAAGAATTGAGAAATAACAAAACTCCCCAATAGGTATCCATAGTGTATCATAACAGTTAGCAAATATGTCTATCCAGTACATGGGATCAACATATTCTTCCCATGATATGTTCACAGAGGTACATTCTATGATGGCGTGTGCGCATGGAAACCATGAGGCCTGAAGGTTTCCGCATTGGCATTGCCTTGTTTCGAGTAATACCGCCATTTTTTCACTGATTCTATTTTTGATGGTATCCTAACACTCTTGAACTTTAAAGTGAGAGTCTTCTTATAAAAAAAATGTATACATGATAACTAAAAGCTTCTTCAATATTCTTTTCAATCTCTTGTTAAAAGTGTCTTCCATACGTTACCCTTGTTGAATTCTTTCTAAGGTGAGTTTTTGTCAATCAAAAAAGTATTTCATTCAATGATAAAATGTATCCGGAACTAGGGAAATTATAGGTAACTTGAAAATATCTTTGATGACACCATTGATGCACTCCACAAAGTTTTTGGACATGTGCCCGTACCTCTTCCCCCCATCATATGCCAATGTCTATTTTTCTTTTGGAATCTACATAATATAATCATAAAATTCTTGATTGGGATTTTGGATTTGTTCAAAATGTTCTTCAAACTGTCATTGATCTAGTTAATATTCTATATAGAAGAGATGATATTTCACATAAATTGATTTTATATTTATGTTGATATAGTATAAAATAATACAATATGTAGCATGCCTCGTGATTTCCTTCTTTATCGGTTCATTATGGAATGATTTTTTCATATTTCTAGAAATGTGTCTAATGAAGAACTGATGATGTGAATTTGGGGATATCCATGAATCATGGTCCATATTGATTGCCTCATTAATTTACCTATACTGATCAAATATCAAATAGACACCCCAAATGTTATGATTGATATTTGTCTTTCTCTACAATGGAAAAGTCTATAGGAAGAGGTGAACAGTTTCCATATTGGGTTTTCGCAATCAACAATATGCCCTTGTATTTTATGTATAGAAATTTTCCATCAATCTGAATGACCATTTTTCTAAAACGAAATGTGGAGATATAGGGGATGAATTCCAAGAACAACTGATGAAATTAAACATGATATGGATCAAGTTGATTTTTTTGAGACACATGTTCATTTGTTTCAATATATAAGAAAACTTTTTTATGGTGCCTCATTATATCTAGGAATTGTAGCAACACCCAATACGATTCATCCCAATCACTATAGACCTTGACAATTGACTTATGTTTCTCTATCCATGGCTTATTATCGGAAATCTTCGAACTGAATGTATGTTGCATCCTCTCTTTCACAAGGGTAATAAGAACATTTTGGAATGAGATAATCATCTCAAAAACAATGGATGACACAAATTATGCATCCAATGAGGTATGATCTTGTTTCATACTTGGATGAACGCAAGTATGAGCTGCCTCAGTCCTCGATATTCCCCAACCTCCAAATGAAATATCTGGAATCACCCTCAAGTGAAATCTACAATCATCCCCATAATTCTCACATAGTATTATATATTTACTATTCCTTGATTCCTAAGAAATATATATGCAGTTCCTCTCAATGTGAAATCTATTTAGGATAATTTGTATTGCATATTTACTTAGAAAATTCTTTCCAACATATAAGGTTTTGTCTACCTCACTAAACCTATCTAGTATAACTCTGGGAAACTCAGTTACAGGTGTGAGAACATTGCTTTCAATTTCAGGTACATGTGTCATTTCTTATGACCAAGATTCAAAGAGTGGTGGATGATTTATTTTGGGTTGAGGTTGTTATACAACTAATTCCTTTCTAGAAACTTCCTCTCCAACCCCTGCTGCACCCTCCTCCTTAGAACTATTATTACCATCTGTTCCATCATTACGAAACTCCACATTGGAAGTCATATTGACATGAATATCCAGTAGATCATCTAGTCTGTCCTCTTTTGAATCATTTGGAATAGACTCAATTTCATGGGGTGGATCTTCAATTACTTATATAAGTATACTTCTTCGCACAACTAGACGTTGTTTTTGTATAGTAGAAACATCAAAATATAAATTCATCATGGAACCATATGACCACTGGGAAAATAAATTTACTGCTTGGACCCACTATACATCAGTAATCAATGGAAAATCTAGATTCCATAGTATATATGGGAATTGTTGATGTCTATAGATCATAGAATTGATCTTCTGATCATGTACTAGATTTAAGGAACCATGAATTTTGTCCTAAAGGTTGCATAGGGTTACACAATTAGTTGTAATGACCACTATTGTTTCTTGTTTACTATATGAAGATCTATTTTCATTTTTAATAACCTCCCCATAGTAGTACACACAGAAAAACATGACTCTCTACATTAAAAATATTTTTTAATCAAGATTATGATAGTGTAACTGATATTAACAATGATGGTTGATCATCTAATCTTCATTATACTAAAAATTTTGAACATATTTTTATACCATAAAATATGATACTGTTGTTTCATAATATAAATGTTTATTTGAATATAAGTCACATAATGTTTTTGAAATGGTGGTAAAAAGAATATAAAACACCAAAATCATAATACTTACTAATGATAAAATGACAATTATGATCATATAAATTTAAATGGATAAGAACACACACATTAAATAACACATGAATTCTTTAAAACATACAAGAAATAACTTGACATTTTTCAATGTAACATGGTTTGGATGAGATGGTGGTCACATTGAAAGTGTGGTAAAATCTAGATTATATTTAATTGGTACCTTAATAACATCTTCAAAATGGATGTAATTCACTTTTGAATTTTCAAAATATTTCATCATTCTAATGAAACATCTTAGATATTATCTTAGATTTCATTAGAAGGCCAAAAACTTATGAAAATTAAAAAGTCAAATACATCCCTTTTGAATATTTCATTTAGATACCAATTAAAAATTAGTTGTATTTTACGTCACATTCAAAGTGAGGCTCATCTCATCCAAACCATTTTCCATTGAAAAATTTCAAGTTATTTCATGTATATTGTAAATAATTCATGCTCTATTTAATGTGTTTGTTCTTCTCCATTTCAACTTATATGATAATAATTTTTATTTTATCATTAATAAGTATTATTAACTAGTCATTGCATGTATTCATATTTTAATACTAAGTTATTCATTAATTTATCTATATATAACCTTTAGTAATAATAACTATTATTTATAAACTATATAATCTTTTTGATACTAAAATTTTAGAACATATTCTTATATATAAACTATGACACTAGTGTTTCATAGCACATTTTTTTACTTAGATAATCATTGTTTAATCACTAGTTAATCAATAATAAGTGATTCATTAGTTAATAATTCTTTAATCACTCTATAATAATTATTTATTCAATCATTAATCATATGATATACATTAGTTATTTATTATTAGATAATCATTACATTTATTTCTCTTTTAATCCTAATGTATTCATTAATTAATCTATACTTAACCATTAGTAATAATAACTACTACTTATAAACTATATAATCATTATGATACTAAAATTTTAGAACATATTCTTATATATGTATTATATTGTTAATGATTATTAGTACAATTTTACTTATCTAATAATTTTTCAATCACTAATTAATCATAACTAAGTTGTTAATTATTTTGGTTTTTTACATAGATAATCATCCTTTAATAACAAGTTAATTAATACTAAGTTATTTATTGTTTAATCATTCTTCAATCACTCTATAATCATTCCTTATTCAATCATTAATCATATGTTATTTATTAGTTACTTATTATTAGATAATCATTACATGTATTCATCTTTTAACCCTAAGTTAGTCATTAATTAATCTATAAATAACCATTAGTAATAATAACTATTATTTATAAAATATATAATTGTTAAGATACTATAATTTTAAAATATCTTCTTATATATAAACTATGATACTAATGTTTCTTAGTTAAGTTTTACATAGCTAATCATTCTTTAATCACTAGTTAATCATTAATAAGTTATTAATTAATTAGGTTTTTACATAGCTAATAATAATTTTATCACAAGTTAATAAATACTATGTTATTCTTGAATCAATCATTCTTTAATCAGACTTTAATCATTCTTTATTGAATAATTAATCATATGATATTCATAAGTAAATTATAATTAACTAATGATATGTATTCATTTTTTAATACTAAGTTATTCATTATTTATTATATTCTTATTCATTAATAATAATAATTACTATTTCTAAACTATATATAACTAATTAAACTACTTAATAAATAAAATATTTAAAACTAACTAAAAATAATTCAATTATTAATAATAAATTTTATTCCTTAATGCCTTTTTCCTAGTCCATTTAATTTTATATGAACATAATTATCATTTCATCATCGATAAATATACTATTTTGATTTTTTTTCTTAAGTTTTTTAGTATTTTATAAAACAATATGAATCATCTAAAGCATATCCTCTAGGAGTGTCAAACTAGGAGTGTAGCAAGGCCCATTATCATGCACCAGTTCCCATTCCAGTCTAGCTCAAAGCAGTTTTTTGGGTTTTACCCCTAGGTACATCTGTTCCAGATCCAAATTCACCCGTTCGTATCTATAGAGGGATTTGATTGCTTAGATAACCACATAATCATTGTGCTACCAAATTTTAAAAGTTTTAATCCTATTTTATTAATTAGTTATTCTATACTTAATTGTTACTAATAAATATTATTATTTAAAAATATATATAACTAAATAAACTACTTCAAAAATAATATATTTATAACTAAGTAAACTAATTAATAAAAGAAATATTTAGAACTGGCTAAAAATAATTTAAATAAATAAATAAATAACTTTAAATTAAACAATAAAATACCTCTAACTCATTCTGTGCAAAAAATTGAAACTTTTTTAGACCACTGGATCCACCGCACACAAAAATTAATATTTTTATAGAGAGAATATCTATAATTAAGAGAGAGAGGAGTGGAATTGTAAGTGAGGAGAATGGGGGGTTCCCTTTTATAGAGAGTTTAGGTAAAAGAGTCGGGGGGTATGCCACCTTTCTCCATTACGTTAGGCGAAAGGTGGCACCATTGATGCCTCCATTCTCTTAATGTAAAGGAAAAAGGAGGCACCCCCAACCTCCTTTACCAGGTCATCTATCTGGGCCAAACGGGGGGGGGGGAGGTGACATCGGTAATGCCTCTTTTGGTATTAATCTCGAAGGAATCATCGCAAATTCTTCCTATAATACATATTTTAAAAAAAATAACTTATGAATTTTTAATTTTTTTTAAAAAAATATATATAAAACTCTTATATTACACCTAATATCTTCATAATAGTATTTTATTTCATAAATAAATTCACCTTAAAAATAAAATGTAGTTTTTTATAAAAAATAGGATTTAATTACATATTTATAATTACTAAAATGTACGTGTATAAAAAAAACTATATATGTGTATTTACCTATATATGAAAATATATATATTATATAAAAAATAAATGTATTAAATTAAGTATTACAAACTATGTAAATATATATATATAATAACTAAAAATATATATATCAATAAAAAATATAAGTATTTAATTTTTATTCTTACTAAAATTTTTAAAAAAATCATTTTTATATATTCTTAGAATAAAAATAGACCAATTATTTTCCCTAGGATTAAAAAACCAATTCCCAAAAATAAAACTAGAATAATGAGATATGATCATGAAACAAAACTAGACCCATTATTTTCAATTCAGGAACGAAAAACCTCCAAACTAATCTCACATTAATGTAGTCAGTTTTGATGAAAGGAATAAGATGTCAATTATAGGGTTAATGTAAAACTATGAATTACTTGATTTCAAAGGCTGGTAAGACATTCACCAACTATAAGATAATTAGTTTATCGGTTTCTAAATCAACCTCAATAGTTCCTCATGATTTACCAGACCATGTAGGCTAACTGTGAAGCCATGGTAACCTCTCTAATACATCATAAAACTCATAATATATTTCATGAATAAAATATATTATAATTGGGAATGTAAATATCATCAATAATCGGAAAATAATAACTCAAGAGAAAGAAACAAGTCCCAACATTCCCCGATAATTCATGTTTCATCATAAACGGTGGTGACCAGGCACCAGTTTGTGAATAATCTCTTGATTTGTGACATATTCCAAATATCCTATCCATTGTGTGTCAAGAAATAATATAAGGGATTCCAAATAAATAATAAAAACTAACATTTAATATCTTTTTTTCACAAACCAACACAGGATACCATAAATTGATAGTCGATCCTTTCCTTAGAAAGGTTCAAAAGGGCATTCTCGATCCCCATGAAATGTAGACAAGTGTATAGGCGTCAAGAAATAAACATTGGGAATTATAATACCCAAATAAAATAATAAAATTAAATAGATAACACAACAGAAACATTATTCAAATCATTAAACAAATACATGCCCAACTGTATGTCAAAATAAACAAACATCATTGCATAAAATAAGGACATCCAGATAAAAAGTAAATTAAAACTAATAGATAAAATACATACTAAATATATATATATATAAGAAAAATACTTTTAAAACTCATTTCCTAGTGGTCCAAGACTACACATAGAACCCACATCACCAACCTTTTGCTAAATAATCACGAATCCACAAAGGATACATGAAGTGAACTAGATCACCTGCTAAAGAAATGATGAATACTTCATATAGAAAGTGATGTATGAATGATGTGAGAAAAAATATCCAAGTAGGACCCCACCTGGGACTCTATTTAAATACTTCAATAAGAAAAACAAATATTCTATTTTTAAATAAAATAATAAAAAACAAGGTTTTTTAATTACATTGAAATAAAATTAAGCATGATGCACTTTTAAAAGACTTAAAAAGAAATAAAATCAATTCATGATTAGCATAGAGTTTTAAACCATTATTTTTTAAATTTTAAAATCTATTAGGAAATATTAAGAGAAAATATTACAAATCATTTCAAATAAAATACTCTTTTTAGTAAAATATTTGCAAGTCATTTTATAAGCTAAAGATAACATATCATAAAGGTATTATGTGTTAACACCATATTTCAATATCAATAAAACATATCTTAGGGAGACATGAGAGTAATTAAGGGTTTTCATATCAATAAGAAAATATAATATGGTTGTCAATATAGAAACTCCATTGCTAAGTAACAACCAAGAAACTAAAGCCATATGTTTAATATCAAGATTCAAGTGATAAGGGTAAAGTGTCATGGGTAAATTCTAGAAATATTAATAATTCCATCAATTTAAATATAATAATTCTCATAACATATTGCATTCTAATTTCATATCCACCAAGTACACAAGCTTCCATATTCTTCAAAAATCCATTTTCTCAAAGAACGTCCATATACTAAACCCATACACTGTAAGGAGACAACATATTCGGTGTGAGTCAAAACTAGTGTGGTATAAATCTGGTTCTCTCATCTAGCTACCTTGGTGCCCATTATAAATAGAGTTGAGTGATAGAAAATGGTAATAATCACATTGGGGATCCATATTAGCATCAACATTCATAATCAACATCTCATAGAATATAAATATCACATTTCACCCTCACCCCTAGGATCCCTCATTGATAACATGTGGGAGGGTTAGTGGACATCATCTTCTTATACTAGGGTTTGGTTTTTATATGATGGAATAGGTCAGGGATTAGTAGAGAGTACGCAAAGATTGGTAGTACATCTAGGAGGGTTAGTGGACACTCTTAATTATGTAAGAAGAACAATACCTGATCTACTATTTTTTATGTCAATGGGTGGTATTCACCACAACTCCTTCATAAATTGTAAGGAGGGTAAAACAATCTCAAATTTTATTAAGGACTATCCTCATCCACACCATTCAATAAGGGATGAGAGGTGAAGTGATCAAGGATCCCCTCACTAATCAATTAATAAGAGAAAGAGATAAAATAATTTTTGAAATGATTGAATTAAATTTGTAATAACAACCATAACTTAATAAACATTTTCATTAATATATTTTCAAACATTTTTTTCCTTTATTTTTGGATGCAAACAATTTCACCCCTTCCTCTAATTTAAAGGGACAAAAATTATTATTGTGTGCTCCTCTCTAGAGACAAATTAGGTTAAACACCATACTATTTTATAACTTTGTAAGTAATTTTTTTTACACACCATATGAGAGGTAAGTATAAAAACATAGTGTAATTTCCTAGAAGGTAGTGGTAATAATCTAATTCACATAGTTCATGATTTGAATCAAAAACATCAATCCCTTTCAACTAGATATTGAAATTGACATAACGTTGAAAACTAGGATTATAAAAATTAACATTCAATATTAATTTGAGGAAATTTCTCTTATATACTCAAGTGAAACCTCAATTTTTCAATATAAGCCTATTATTGTGGCTAGAAATCCCAACCAGGTCCTTAGAGATCATTGTGACCCACAATTCCATAAACAAAAAAATAAACATGCTACTCTCAAATTGGAAAATTATTTTTAAGATTAATCCTATAATAGTCCAATTTCTTCTTAAATTCCCTGTATGGGTAGGATAATTCCATTACAAACATATTAAAGAGTTCATATATGTATTCTCTATGTTCAGACCTTGAGGAGTAGGTGTGTAGCAAGTAAAGTGGAAGAGAATTCACCTCTTCACTCAAATGATCTTTCAAATAATGGTTATAAAACCTAAAACCAGGATATGTGAATGACTGGGATTAGTTATAGAGATTCCTCAGGAAAAAATTCTTATCAACCTCCAAAAGCATAAATGTCATTAAGGAGGTCTACACCATTAGAAATTCATCTACATAGACTCTTTATGAGTACTATGATCGGTTAATAATGCTTTATACTATCTTACCACATCAAAACGTTTAGGAGAATAATTATTTTCATTTATGAAGTATTTCTAAAGAATTATATAAACAATATAGAAACATATCATGGGGGATCTTTGATTGAAAAGTCACCAATAGAAGCCAAGGGGTTGATTGAGAATATTTCTCATAACTTTCAATAGTTTGTTGTATGTGTAATTTGTAAAATAGGTATTCATAAGGGAAAACCATATAATCTATAAAACTTATTAGAAACTAATATTGAATTGATAATGAATTTGGTGAGAGAAATGTCCTTGAAACCAATGAGTGAAAAATAAGAACCAACCAAGGTATGTTGTTTATGTTCATCACCTAATCATTTCACTGATCAGTGTATTGAATTATTCGGAATGGAAAGGCGTGAAAAAAAATTCAACCATGGAAATACTAACAAAAACAAGGATAGATAGATACTTCCCATTTCCAAAATGGATTTTAAAATTATTATAGTTAGGATAAACCCTCTACCAAAATTAGTACCCAAACCATCACCCATTCTATCATCAATTACAAAACCCACAAACCTCTCAACAAAAGTAATATTATAATTTACCAATTTAACAATATAAACCACAAAATTTCTAATAAAATAGAACCTATAAAAATAAATAAAACAATTCATATTCTTCTATGTAGAAACAATATGGATTTGAGGTTGAGGAGTTGAAAAATAAAAAATATAAGTGGACAACATGGTGGAAAGTCTTGTAGACATTCTATTCAAAAACCTAAGATAAATACCTTCCCAAATAGTATCATACCCAAAAGATTCCAGTATTATAAAAATAAAATTTGTAAAAGAACCCCCAACACCATCCACCATTTATCTTGAAAGAATTTGACCTAATCTAGAGAATAAATAGAATTAGAATTTTGAAAATTCAGTGAAACTGTATTTAAAAGAAGAAAAGAGATAGAAAAATAATGGTTCTCCAAGGATGAAGACACCTGAAACAAAATTTAAAATAAAACATAGGGATAAGAATGATATACCCTCATAATTTCCATCAAGGATGATACAATATAAAAAAACATAGTATGAAACACTTCAAGAGAAATTCTGGAAACATTCTAGAAAGTTGTAATCAATATCTCTATAATATAAGAACTAAAAAAATCCCATCATATAAAAATTAATTAAAGGAAATTTTAATTAATAATATGACACTTTATGTTAATTAGAGTATAAGTATATAAATAAGTGTCTCTACCCTTATCACAGAATAGTTTCCAACCAAATATCATGATCTAGAGACATTTTATATTTCATAAACCATTGCCTCTATAACTTTATATAATGATTATTTGGATCTAGGTGATTCAATTAATGTATTTAATCACTTAATATATACTTTTTTATATATGGTTGACTTGAATCCCACAATAATGGTGGTCCATCTTTTAAAAAGATCTACAGTTTTCCCATCATGTTTTTTTGAAGATATCCTCATGATGGGAAAATATTTACTATTCCCAACAGACTTCAACGTGTAGAAAGTGGAAGAAGATATGAAACCATCAAAATCAATAATAATTTTGAAGATAATTTTCTTATAAATGTTCAAGACCACTAGTAATGTTCATTAAGGAACAATCACTGTGGAGTTTCGAGACAATAATGTCCTCTTCAATATTTTTTACACTATGAGGCATCCTTCACATGATCACTCACTCTTTAAACTTTCCCTCATCAAGTAGGATGAAACATTTTAATATTGAATTATATTTCATGAATTTTAAACCATAGGAAAGAATTTTATTATTTAGAATACCATGAAATATGATGTTGTCTTGAATTTTTGAAACTCTAGTAATTCTATATTCAACTTGATGGAAGTGGTAACATATATGTTTTTTTGAAGAATTTAATGATTTTTATCATAAATAAAATATTTTACATTTTACATTTTTTACAAGATAATAAGGATTTAGGCATTGGTAATGTCAATTTAATTTTATCTCTTGAACAACCCCCAAATCCTGAATTTAAACAACGTCCCCCTGATTTAAAATATGAGTATGTCATGGAAGGATAAAAATTACAAGTAGTAATTTAAAAATATTTGTATAAAACCCATGAATAGTATTTTATTGAAAATTTATAAGTAATTACAAATAAAGAGGTAGGATGTTTTGTGATGTCCCAGTAATTAACCAAAAAATCAACTCACATATAATTATTCTTGAGGGAGACTCCAAACTTGTTAAACATCTCCAAAGGAGGATAAATCCCACCTTGATGGATGTAGTAAAGAAGAAGATCAAGAATATATTTGAAAATGTATCATCTATCCCATTTCACATTTACAATAGGTTATACCTATCCATTTAGTACCCAAGAAATTTGGACTAACCATTTCGAGGAATGAAAATAAAAAATTAGTCACTGTAGGAATTCAGAATAAAAGTATATTTTGTATAGTATTTAGGAAGTTAAATTAGGTGAATTGGAAAGAAAATTTACATTTACCATTAATTTGAATAGATTATTGAGTGATTTTTAGAGATAAATAATTAATTATTTTTTGATGTAATTTCATGTTATTTAATGGTACCCATCTCTCTTTAAGATGAATAGAAGACTATATTTCCTTGCCACTTCAACAAGTTTTCTTAGAAAATGATATCAATTGACTATATAAGGCTCTAAGTACATTTAATAGGTGCATGTTAAGTATATTTTATGAAACCATTGAGGAATTATTGGTTTATTAATGGAATATATCATATTTATTGGAAACTAATTGACCATTGTTTGAAAAATATGGGAAAAGTCTAGAAAATTATCATTAAAAATAATATTTTTTTGAACATTTAAAATTTTTATTTAGTTATTGAGAGAGGAATATTACTTATAAATTTAATTTCATAGAAATTAATTGAAGTTTATAAATAAAAAATTTAAGTTATAAATTCATATCCTTACCCAACTTGTGTGAAACATGTTAGATCATTTTTAGGATTTAAAGGATTCTATGGGAGGATTATCAAAAAATTATAGTAATATTTCTCTTATTATCTCTAGATTACTTTTTAGAAATTATAATTTTTATTAAAATGGAGAATTTATGGGAGCCTTTGATGAGTTAAATTGGAGATTGAAATCACCGCTTTCGATACAACCACTATATTTGTAATAACTATTAAAACTATATTATGATTCCTCTAACCAAGAAGTTGGAGAATTCCTTTCTCAAAGAATTGAGGGAAATACACATGTTTTTTGTTTATGCCTCAAGAACACTATATAAAATCCAATTCAGTTACATAACCATGTAATAATATTTTTTTGATAGTTATATTTTCTTTGGAAAGATTTAGATTATATCTACTTGGAACTAAAATCATTTAATTTTTTTATCATGCAAATCTTAGATATTTTATGAACAAGTAAGATGAAAAATCTCAATATTGTGTGATAGGTTATAATATTGTAGGAGTTTTACATTGAAATTAAATATGATAAGTGATCTAAGAAATAAATGCAAGATCAATTGAGTAGACTTCCTAACACTATTGAAGATGAAATTTTAGACCAAGAACCACTGAATGATTACATTATAAGTGAGCGGTTGTTCTTTATTGAAGAAGAAGATCCTTAGTATGTTGATGTGGTCAATTATATAGAAACACCTCAGGTTACATATAACTTAAATTGTCACCAATTTAAAAAAACTAAAATCTGAATCCAAACATTATATTTGGGAAGATCCATATCAAGGAGAAATTTTCAATGAACATGTGATAAGAAGATGCTTTCCTGAAAGTGAAATTGAATCAATGTATTTAGTTTTTTTCTCACTTTAGATTATGGAGGATATTTTGGACTTCAATTTACAAAAAACAAGGTTTTGGAATTTCAAATTTATTAGCCCACCATTTTTCATGATGCACATGAATGTTTTTAAGAAATGTGAAAAATATCAGTTTTATGGGAATATTTCAAATAGAAAAGAAATTCCCAAAAATTTATTCAAATTTTTAGATCTTTAACGTATAAAGAATATATTTTTTTGGGAACTTTCCCAATATCGGTTAGAAATTAGTATATATACTTTTTATTATATTATGGTTTTAAATCGGTGCAATTCAAAGCTACCAAAACTGATGATGCTCAGGTTTTTTGTGATGTTTGAAAGACTAACACATTTTGAAGGTTTGGAGTTACCTAAGAGATCATAATTGAGGGAGGGAATCAATTTTTAAATAGGTGAATAAAAAAGTTTTTTTATAAAGTATGTGGTAAGTCATAAGACATTAACACCCTATCATTCATAGAACAATGGCCAAATTAAAGTGTCAATAGGGAAATCATAGGAATTTATGAAAAGACTACTAATCCCAACAAGAAGTATTGAAGAAAAAATTTGGAATACACCTTATGTAATTATAGTACAGCCTACAAGACCCTTATAGTAATGTTCCCATATAAGTTGATTTATGTGAAAATTGTCACTTTAATTTGGAATTAGAGCACAAGGAACATTGGTATTTGAGAGAGATGAATTAGAAAGAGTTCAAAAAGATAGGATACTATAGGTGTAAGTTAATGAGGTAATTAGAATAAATTATTTTTAAAATTATAAGATTTACAAAGAGTGAATAGTGTTGGTCCCTAACAAGATGATCCAACCAAAATAATTCCATATTGGACACACAGTATTGTTATACAACTAAAGACTCAAGTTGATGATAGGTAAACATAATTCAAGATGGGAAGGTTTAGTTTTAGTTTCCCATGTATATCCTTTTATTGTTTTGTTGATTATAAAAGAATTAGAGGAAGACCCATTCAATATTAATAGACACAAGCTAAATAAACTCTGTAGGAAGTTTACTTCAAATCTAGTTGAGTAGATCACACTCCTCTAAGTTGTTTATCAAAAAAAATAATCAGGTTTTATATCTCATTAAAATTTTAATTATTCTAGTGATTAAATTAAAAAACTATATACATATTAATTATAAATTAATTCACTGAGGAAACTATATCATTTAAGTCTATGGAGGGAACCTTTGAAGTTTATAATTTTCAAATATCTATTTTTCAAAAAAATTGTACATTTTTCAAATATTTGTGTGTTTATTTTTCAAATTTTGTCGTTATGAAACTTTTGAGATTAAATGATTATGTTTTCCATTTTTGAAACCCATTTCAATACTATAAACGATTTATCCCAGGAAAATAATCTTAAATGAATTCAAAAATGAACTTGTTTTAAATTAAAAAATTTGGTAATTTCATGAAAAAATTATAAATTTTGAATCCCATACCACATCTCAATATCTTTATCCTGAAAATAACATTTATATGAGTCTTCTGGGCCCTTTTGACATATTATTTAACTTTACTACATTTCATGAAAGAACCAATTCATGCATGGTTTAACTATAATTTGATTGATTTTTATCAAACCCAAATAGATTATGGTAATTATGTGGAAAATTATTAAGTAATTTCCTTAATTTTAAAAGAATTGTTTTCAAGAGAATAAATTATATTCTATCCTACCATTTACATTTAATATTTGTATCCCTAACTAGTTATGAAATATCATTTTAGGTTATCCATATTACAAGATAATTTTCCCTATGAATCTTACTCTGGATATAAAAACGCATGATCTAGTTGAACTTAAGTGTGGATGGAATATATATTGTAGTGCACTATATAATTTGGTGTTACTTTGGGTATAAATTAAAACTCCAAAAATATATGTTTGATTTTGAAAAATTGATTCTTTTAAAAGTTGTGCCATATTGGATCTTTTTTAGAATATTTTTTAAAGAAAAAAATGTTAGGAAAATTATTATTAGTAAAAGTTGTTGAAAAAATAAAATATAAAAAAAATATTAAATGAAATATTATAAATTTGAGGAAGATATGAAAATCAAAATCGTAATTTAGACTTCAAAAAACTCTTTACATCCTTCAAACACCAATTCTATAATGATTTGAAATATATAAAAGAAAAGAAAATATGTGGAGGCAGTTGAGTGGATAATATGTTACTATTGAAATGATGAATTTTGTGTGCATTCCTTGAATTTTTCATGATTACTGGAGATTACTTTCTATTAGGGTAGTAAGGAGGAGACCATTCTTTAGTGAAAATTAGAATAATCCAATTTAGCTTCAAAAAGAGATAAACCCTCTTTATGACGCCTCTGAATATTTGACATCTAAACCTACTAACTAAAAACCATTGAATAACCCTAAAAATTCCTTATGATCAACACAATTCCTTAAATCATATATAATGGAGATATATAAATTTTACAAGTCTATGTTGACTCTATCATGGGTTTAGAGGAGAAAATATTTTTTGAATATATACATTTCTATGTTGAGGTAAAATTAATTTAAGGTAAGTGTTTTGTGTGAATAAGAGAATAAATGAAGATTAAATTGGTTGGATATACTAAATAGAGATCTAGAAATAATATTATTGGATGAGGCATGTTATTCTTTTTTCTTGGTGTTAAATTGGGGTATCTCAAGGTCATGTGTTTTGAATTTTATTTTATTTTATTTTGATGCTTAATTTCCCATATATTCTGGTGATAAGGGTATGGGAATTGATAGAGATTATATTTACTTTATTATTCAGGTGTATTTCAATGATGTAATCCTCAATAGTTTATAAATTTGATCTGATTTTCATAATTTTGATATTTTTGGTGAATTTTGATATTAATTGTGAAAATTTCTCAATTTTGTATTTTTAACTGATTTCTATCTCTTTCATGTTTTAGCTATTAAATTCTCACTATTGATCCATATTTAGAAATTAGTTTTTTCCTATTTTTGGGATTCATATTCATCATATGGAACAAGTTCTCATTCAAAAATTATGGGCCCCAAATAAAATCAAGAAACTTGTAAAATATTTTTGACCGATATAGTCAATGACTCCTCAATAAATGAAGTATATATTGATCTATAAAACTCAAAATAAGATGATTCTACTTGGAAATTAAATAATACACATTAGTTTATTTATAAGTAAAATAGAAGTTATATGTTCATTTTATTATGGTAGCCAATGAGAAGATTCAAAATGAGGAATCTAAATAGATTTTTATCCTAAAAAATTGAATTTTATAAATTTGAGCTTATATTTTCATACACATGTCCAACTGGATTGAAATAGTGTGAGAATAAAAAAACACAGAATTTGAACAACTATTAAAAATACTAAGTTCTATTTAGTTAGCTTTTAGGTCAAAATCATTTAATCTTTCAAAGAATGGTTTTTTGGAGAATAAATATTTTTGTCATTTTTTTCTATTTTAATGGATTCATAATGCCTTATTCTTCCCTAATCTTCTTCATTTCCCTTCACATAGAGGGGTAAACTACTGAGTAGTTAGGGAAGGTTTGTTTTTCATTTTTTTATTGCTTTATTCTTTATACTTTCATGAATATAATTATATTTATTTCCTTATTGGTTTCAATAATCTATACTAGTTATTATTATCAGATACAATCATATTTCATTTTTAGAGAATGTTAGTATATGTGAGAGGGGTAGTAGACACTCTTGATTATTTAGGAAGAAAAATATTTAATAAGGTAATACCTAAGTCAATTGGGGTATTCATTGTGAATCTCTCAAACATTGGAAGGATGGTACACCAAGATGAGTCATTAATAACAGATACCCTCATACACACCATTCAACCAAGGGTGAGAGGGGAAGTGATCATAGATACTCTCATTTATAAGTTAATTAGAGAGAGTTAAAATATTAATACAATAACAGCATTGCATTTGGATAATCGACCCTAACCTAATAAACCTTTCCAATAATCTATTTTCAAATATTATTTCATAGTTTTCCTTTATCTTTAGAAGAATAAAAATTAAAAACACCACATTGTCCTCTAATTTAATGTGAAAAAACATGATTATTGTGGGATTATCTCAAGATAAAACCTTGGTTAACCACTATAATGTATTCTAACATAGAAAATAATATTTTTACGCACCCCATGACATGACAATTTTATTCACTAAGAACAATTATTCAATTGGAAAAAATTATGGGATTCATTAAGTAATTTAAAAATAAGATAATTTACGTCATAATTTTCTTAATAGGACCTCGAGAGAACCAAATTTACAAAATGATAATTTATAAACTAAAAAAACGTCACTTTGAATCATCTATTAAAAATTTACATACATACCTACTTCCTTTAAAAAAAAATTTAAGTGCCAAATAGAACATTAAGAAAAGAACATGAAATTCCCATCAATACCTACAAATGGTTTGAATTATAATTTCAACCAATCTTTGAAAAAAAAATCATTACTAGTTATTATTTAAATAAATTAGTGAAATTTTCCAAATAAATAGAAAATTAATATAAAGACCCGCACTTTTCATACATAGATATTACATCTTAATAGATTAATATTCATTACATAAAATTATGATCCATTCCAAAATCATATAGGTTTAGTGCCATTGGAAACTTGGATATGTAAAAAACATATTCATAAGATATTTACATCATCTCCCACTAAGTTCTTCATAACTAGCACCCTTCTTAGAATGTTATACTTCAAAAAAATATTTATAACCTGGGGTTATGAAGAATAATAATGGGTGATCTCATATGCTCCATAAGGTTAAACAAGAGAGACATCAATTATTACTAAATCAAAAAGTGAGAATAAGAGTATGGGAACATTATCTTAACATTTTAAACTATACCTAGAATATCATAGATTATAATATTGAATCATGTTATAAATCATGACTATTCATAAGACATGAACTATAAAGGAATCAAAGAACATGATCCATGAGTGAATAACATTTTCATAAGTTTGTTACATACTTATAATCATAGAAAATCATTTCCATGTGTAAGGATCACTTATAAAACCATCATAGTGGATTGGGTTCACTCTACATTCCATCATATCCTCAATCAAAGTTCACTCTCAAAATTTTCATAGTGAACAAAGTCACTTACTAAATTGGGTTCACTTCGAATTCAAGTACTTATTATCTGTTGAGATATCCATATTTGACCAATTTATTAGAGAGATGTATAAGTTCAATACTACCCATCACATACTCATAATCCAATCATATGTGTTCCACAATATCAAAAATAATTATTCATATATCGTAACACATGGAAATAAAATGAGTTTCATAAACATTTCAACATTTTATCATATCATAGCCCAAGGAAAATAAATAAGTTACATAAATATCTCATTATTATATTAATACACCATCCAAATAAAGAAGAAGTATGGAATTTGTGTATTATATACCCTATAAAGTATAAGTGATATAAAAATAGGTTATATTAGATTAAATTTCCTTTAAAAGATCATTTAGAATATTTCTTGAGGAAAATCACTATTTATTTTAGAAATAACTTGTCTAAAATCTAAAATGTTCCAAATATTAAGAGAAACTTTTTATTTTAAAAGTACCATGGAATCCTTTAGAGTATGTTTCAAATCATTGAGCAGTCATGATAGTAGAAAATTCCATTCAATCCTCATACTTTAAGCCAAATAATCCATTCACATTTTAGGTAAACAGTCAAATTAAGTTTCTCATAAAATGGAAAGAATATTTCTTTAAAAAAATTAAAAGTAAAACATGCATATAAATTAATTTAAACAATCCTAGGAAAATTTGAAAAAAAAACATCAAAACATTTTTAATATATTTATATATATATAATTAAAATGATTTTTGAACAAAATGAGAAATAAATTTGGTTTTCTATAAAACAGTTTGTTCAGTATATTGAGTTATTAATGAGAGGAAAATGAAAGGAAAAAATATAATTTATAGAAATAAATATAGGATAATAAAATTTATGATATTATTAAGAGATATATCATGAAATAACATCATAAAAAACTTAATCATAAATAATCCTAGTAAATAATGAGTTTGTAACATAAAACACTTATATGTTTGGTAACTTTTAAATAAAAACCTCATGAAAGGGATAACCTTATACGGATAAGTATATCCTCATAATTTTCATAAAAATTATCAATAAATAAATTCTTAGGAAATATATAAACCACATAAAAGAAACAATAGGTAAATATGTCATGTGTCTCATAGAAATAAATATGAGACAAAAATAACTTTCCACTTTGGTAACATATGAATCGTAATCCCCATGAAAGAATAAGTTCAAATGAATCATTAAATATCAAAAACATAATAATATTAAATATATATATATATATATTTAAAGGATTATTATATGAAAATTATAAAAATAAATAGGTTCATAACATCAAATATATGAAACAAAATGGAGATGAAAAACACTTACCTTGAGTTTGAATTGTTTCATAAGCACTCTAACATCATGTATAAAAAAATTAAAATTCATTATAATTATATAACAGAATCATTTAAATTCATATAATATAATATTTGATTAAATTTTAATATTTATACACCCATTTATTAATAATTACTTATTAATATCATCATTTTAAGGTGTTAAATGTTTCATTTTTCATGAGAATTTTGGTTTGATAGTTCTGGTCTTTGTACTTTGTTCATTATTCCATTATATCCAAAAATATAATCAAGATATAAATATAATATATATTTTCTATATACATATATATATATATATATTCATCCATAAATGGTTGATGCATAAAAAATTAATTAAACTGTTCATGAATATGGGAGGCTATACGTACACATGAACGTTATTTTCACTTTTCAAAGGATAGAAATAAATAAAGGTATATAATTATTAACCATAAAAAACATTATTATATATTTTATATAATATATATTCATTAAATATATCCTTATTACCATCTATATAAAGTGGAAATGAAAATGAATCACATTGTTTCTTAGAGGAGGTATTCCAAACGTATGCATGAGCGACATTGTCGTTTTACAGCAGATTGGAATATAAGAAGGTAGAAAATATATTATAATTATATAAGAATAATTAGGAAATAAATTTCATGTATAAACATTAAACCCATCATAATTTTCAAATATTTAAAATTTTTATTGAAAATTAATTATATCACTACAAGGAGGTGGTAGTTCACATGTATGTTGGGGAAATACTTTCACCCATATAATGTAATAGTTAGTGGAGAATTGTGGTTCCATAATAATAATAAATTTTAATTATATTTAATATATTGAAGTTGTTATTTCATGATAAAAACTATCAATTTGGATGAGGAATGAAACGAAATTAATTGCAACATGTTGGGTAAGATGTTACCTCTTTTTTTGATATTCTTCCTTTATATTCATTCTTAAATATCCTAGGAATGAAATATTAATAATACAAAAATCTATAATTAGTGAATATATAAGTTTTTAAGATAAATTGGTAAGTTTAGGTTGATATATTTGACACAAAATAGGGTAAATATGATAAAGGAGTGGTTTCCTTTTATAAGTTGGGGAGAGGACATACTTGGAATTTCTTAAAAGACTAAAATATAATAAAGTATTATTCAATTAAAATACATCCAAATGGGAATATATTATATGTTGGTATAGTATAAGGTATAAATATTTCTATATAATATTATTTAGACAAGTTTTATTGGAAGACATAACTTTATCTCTTGGTTTAGCCCAATAGTAAACTTGTTTTAACATTAATCGCGGTAACAAATGTTTTTATATTTTTACTATTCATTATGAAAAAAATAATTTTAATCTGTTAAATAATATTTATTATGAGAATATAAAATATGGAATCCATTTTATCAAATTTAATTCATATTAATGGAATAAGTTAATTTGAAATTAGACTCGCAACACATAATGGAAAGTAGTTCTCCAAATTGTTTTTCTTAAGTATAAACCATTTATATATCAATATTAAACATAAAATTGATTCCAATGAAATATATTGGATTATTAATAATAAAATTTAACTAATTATACTTCTATAACCATTTTAAAATAAAATTGAACTTTGTAAATACTTTAAATGAAAAATAGTTTTTCCATTAAAATAAGTATTTTCCACTATTTATCGAAAAAATCAATATTTTCAGAAAATTCTCAAAATTTTACTCTAAGATAATTTAGGAATGATGATTTAAAAAATTATTTTCATTTTTTCAAAAAAATATACTCAAATTAGAAATAATTAATGATATTATTTTTAATAAATAAAAATAAAAATAATTTTTATGGAAAAATGCATTTTCAATGCATATAAAGACTTTAATAATAATTACACAATTATTAATCAGTATATTTGTTTTATCTAAAAAATATATATAATTTTCAAAAAATGGTTATTAATATCCATATCACCAATTTAAGTCTTGTTTATAATGGTATACTACATTATGGTTCATTTGGACTTTGTGTTGTGTGTATCGCATGATATTGATGAAATTAAATTTATTTGAAGAGAAATTTATCATAAAATATCACAGTTTCACATTATACCACCATTAAAAAAATTTACCCAATAAATTTTATCAAAATGATACAATAAAATTAGGATATCTCAATTTCATTAGATCCTTGTGTTCTCATATAGATTTTTTAAATTTCTAATTCCTCAAGAGAGCTTTAACTGGGTGAGTAGTCTTGTTCCATAACAATTTATTTATATATTCCAGGATTTATAATGGTTTTTCATCATAAGAAAGATTATTATCTAGTGGTACAACCTCTAATTTTAGTAAATTTAATTGATTATTCGTTTACTTCCTTTGGATAGATACATGGAACACATTATGATATTGAGAGATGTTTGGAGGAAGCTACAAGAAATAAGTAATCATGCCTACTGGATCAAGACTATTGAAGGGGGAGATACACATCGGAACTATCTTTCAATTATTCATAAATCTAGTATCCTTATTCAGTGAGATAAATGAATAGTAATACCTTATCACAAACTCAATATTCTATTTTTCACTAATGATTCTAAGCATATCTTCTTTGTCAAAATCGAGCTACCATGGTGTGTTGCTGCATGGAACTGCCTTTATCTAACATTTATTTAGATAGATAAGGACATAATAGCTTTCTTTATCCAACTTCATCTTACCATGGTAGAGTCCCACATTTCCTTCTATATATTTCTTCACAAGTATCTATTTAAATTGTTGAGTGAAAGATATATTAGTAAGAAAACTCAACTAGAGGAAGGTGTAAATTCCAATCACCTATAAAATCCATAAAATAAGACCTCAACATATCCTCTAGTGTTATGATGGTTCTCTTAGACTGACTATATGTCTTAGTGTGATAATTAGTGATTAAGAAAAATTCTGAATCCAAAACTTACTAAAGGATTTACCGAAACATCTAGTTAAACATTAGATCTCAGTTATATATAATATAATGTTATACTCTATTCATCCTTACCACATACTTAATGTATATATTGTAAATAAAATAAATAAGAAAATATTCTCTTCTAATGATGATTTATGATTACTTTATAAAATGGTCAACTATAACCCAAGTAACATTATGGTGTTTAGACATTTTGGGGAGTCTGATGATAAAATCCATGATGACGATTTCCAATTTTTATTTTATTTTGGGTAGTGGTTGTAAAAATCCCTTTAAATTATTTCTCCTAGATGTTGATTATTAATATAAAAATAAATGATATAGATACTCTGTAATATATTTATTAATATTTTCACACTAAAAATACTCTTTCATATCTTTTTACATATTCATACTTCTAGGATAGAGGTTGAATGTTGAATTGTGAGCTTCATACAATAGATCATTATTCAAATATGGTATGAATGGAACACATACAGTGTTCCTAAAAATTATCATTCTATTACAATCAAGGATGAACTCAGGAATATTTCTTACCTTCATTTTCAACTCTACATCTTCTTTCTGTACATATTTAATCTTTTCTTGTATGGATATTTGAACACTCATTTAAGAAAGATAATATTTAACCCATTACTTTAATATTTTCATATCCATCATTTTGAAAATCTATAAAAATTTGATCTTTTGTGTTCATTATCATAGAGAAGATAACATGATACTTTCAACTCAAAGAATTAGAACAATTATTCTCTTTCCTATGGTGATAGTTTATTGAGTAGACAAAATCATTAATCAAATCCAATTATATTCTCTAGCACATATCATATCTTTTTGAGTGAATATATAATTTAAAATTTTATGATCGATATATATGTCACACTTTTCTGCATAAATGAAATTCCTCCATATCATTAATGATAAGATTACCATACCTAAATCCAAATCATGAGTTTGGTAACTTTTCTTATAAACCCTCAATTTTTATGAGCCATAGGATATCACCATATCATTTTGCATGATGATTATTTCCATTCTCTTCATTGATGCATCACCATAGAACACAAACCATTCTCCAATGTAGGGTATTGTAAGAACAAGTGTACTAGAAAATCTTCTCTTGATTTTCTTTAAATTTTCTTTACATTCTTCGATCCAAAGGAACTCAGCTCTCTTTTGAATTAACATAGTGAGTAGATTAGAAAAACATGGTAAATTTTACACAAATCATCGATATTATCTCTATAACCCAATAAAATAATGGATCTCACTCACAATGGATGGTAGGGCCAATGGTAAATAACTTCTATATTTGATTTATGTACTAATATACCCACACATTAGATTATATGACCCAACAAATTAATGTTTTATAAAAAAACTTCACACATGGTAATTTTTTCATACAACTTATCCTTATTTAGGGTCTTTATTAAAATCCTCAAGTGATATTCATGCTATTATTTTCACATTCAATATATACGAATATAGTTTGTAAATACTACCAAAAATAGATCAAGGTAATATATAAAGACTATATTCATTTAATCTATGAATATATATAGTGTATTAGTGAGAAAAAATGTAATCACTATAAAATCATAGTGTCCATATCTCATAAAGAATTATTTCTTGTGTATGTGTCCACTTTTTACCCTCAACTGATAGTATCTGAATCGAATATAAATCTTGAAAAAATATTGAGTCCTAATTAATTGATCAAAAAACATCAATATAGGGTAGAAGATACTTATTCTTGATTGTGATCTTATTAAGTTCCTGATAAGTCACATTCATCCATCTTTATTCTTAAAAAAAATAGCTTTAACCCAAGGTGATACACTTAGAAAAATGAATCCCTTGTCCTGATTCCCCTAGAGTAGATTCTTAAATTCCTACAACTCAACCTGGGATATTTTATATGGATTCATTGAAATAGTTGTAGCACCGTATATGAGTTCTATTGAAAACTTAACTTCGTGATTTAGAGGAAGACTTATAAACTCTTCCTGAAAGACATCAACAAATTCCTACACAATAGAAATATAATAAATGTTGAGTTTCTCTCCAACTTTCTGAGATAAATACTTTTTTAATATGAATAAATACACATAAAATGGATATAATTTCCATTGGAAGTTCATATTTATCATCACACTAATGGAATATCATAGGTTTGTTTAGAATATAAAATGTGACATCCCTTCCTTGATAATTGATATGGGATTTATGTAAGGAAACACAATCCATTCCTAAGATAACATCAAATCCAAATGGGGGTGGGGAAAAATAATATTTTCATGAATCACATTCCCAAAAACATCAATCATAGAATAAAAATAGACATGAGATGTGATCAGCATCCCATTAGGTGTTTTCACTACTAATTCAATATCCAGTGATTGAGGTTATGAATTGAAATTTCCTTGAGACTTTTCCTGATATAAATAAATTCATATAACTATAATCAAATAGGGAACTTCAATATTTAAGCATACCGATAACCACCTCAACTTTATCATTCTATATTTAATACCTTATTAAAACCAAAATGGTTAGAATGACCATTATGTATGATTCATCTGAGTGATCATTCATAAAAAATCATCTATAGGGTGTCTAAATCATGAAATTTATTTTCAATCTATGACACTTTAGTTTTAACCTTGTCCATTCATGGTCATCATATATTAAAATCCATCATAATGGTTTATAAAGAAAATGTTATTTAACCTATGCATATCCCTTTAGAGTGTCAAACTAAGTGTGTTGTAAGGTAACACTCACCATGAACTAGAATTATGGTTGAGATATACCTAAACAACTCTTTTTAGGTTTATTACCCACGTATGAATCTATAACAAGACCGGGTCCACTTGTAGTATTCAAATAAAAACAAATTCTAGGAAAAATATAATATTTTTGATATTTACCATCCAGTATAAATGTATCACTTGGAGCGAGAGTGGGCGAAATAGTTATATAATTTTATTTTAAGTTTTATTCCTTTTAAAAAAACCTTCACCTCCTATTAAAGATAAATCACTTTTGATGAAAACAAACAATAAAACATCCACATAAACACAAGAATGTATAGGTTTCACTACTCAAGAAGAGTAGTTATACCCTTGTTATAGTTTGGAAATAATCCAATACCAAATAATCTACTAGAAATCAATCCTTTTGTGTGGATAAAATAGGTATTACATTCCCTTACACTCTTGTAGAACTATGTTCAATACAATAGTGAATGTGATTCTTCTAGCACAAATAATGTAATACAGGTTTGTGTAACAAGTTAAGAAACGTTCACCATTTTGTTCCAAACATTTTAATATTATACCTTATAAACATTAACTAATAAAACTTTCAAAACAATTATTCACTTTCCTACACACAAACAAAGTAAGAAATTATTTATACTTAGAAGTGATACTAATTCAAATATCCCAGTCTAGTTCTTCACTCTGATTTATCTTTCCAAAAATATATTTCTACTAGAGTACCACTAAAACAATTCTGAACCGATTCTTTCTCAGTTTGGAAATCTAATTCCAATTTCCCTGTCTAATAACACAGTCTGGTCTGAGAAACCACTAAATGTGATCCTCCATCTTCTTCTTCTGTCCAGAAAAAATCTTTATGAAAGCTATGTCTAGAAACTCTTTCTCACTAAAATTTCAAAACATCTCTCTCTTTTTCCAAACATGAATATTTTTTTGATCCATAATAAAGTATAATGTATTATCCTCCTTTTATTAGTGCACAAAATATGGCTTGGGTGGGAATCTAAAAAGTTTTCCCAGTTAATAAAATTTCCCCAAACTATAATTTCCCCTTCATTTTGGATTCATATTTTAATTATTCAATGTTTATCTACTATTCTTGATTCTTCTCAAACCCTTTTGAATCTTCCCATATCTTCAACTCTCTATAGACATTATAACCATTATTTAGTCCAATTCTAATTGTCATTTCTATTTTTCTTATTAAAATGTAGAAAAATGTAGAGTAGTAGGCTCATCATTATGTTTCTTCACTCCAACAAATCATATGTAAAACAAATTTATTCTCATTATGATGCTTATTATGAACTAAAAACAAACTACTCGTTCTGATGCTCCAAACCAACTATTAGATATAATATTTGAAAATATTCTTCCATAAACAATGTTTCTACTTATCTAGATTTTAGTCACATTTAATTTTCCATAAACATATTCAAAACATCTAAATATGTTATCACCCCTTAGAAACACTTCAGCACCAACTTCAAACCCTCCTAACAAACACATTTATAGAACTTTATTTCATCTTTTCTCCAGATTGATGATCCTGCATCCGATGAATTTATTGGTTTTACAACATATTTGATAGATCATTCTCTTCATTTGATGGATTTTATTTACTTCAAGTTTGATACTTGGTTCCATACGTTGTCAAATGACTCATTCCATTTAATTAAAATAACCAATAGTTTTTATTTTCCTCTTGACCCAAATAAAACAAAACAAATCAACCCAATGAAAATGGTTGATTAAATGGTTGATCATCACTAGTTTGATTGGTCTCTAACTTTATTACAGAAAAAAATACTAACAAAATCCACTTGATTTATTTTTCATTGGTCCTAAAAACTCACAAAAAAATCAATTCTGATGTTGATTTATTGGTGCCACATTGTTTATGATAAACCAGTGCCAATAAAAACTTATTTCCTTTCCTGATTATAGTGAAAAAAACATCCATCATTCACCATTTTCTTTCTCTGAAGATTTGTATATTTTGGATTATTTTTTAAAATTAAAAACCAGCATATTCACCATATCAAATTCGGAACAAAACTTTTAAACCTTTAAAAAATTATATATCTGGTGGTCTCACAACAATGAACTGAGACCAAAAAAATTTATTTAAAGTATTTATTCTTATAAAAACTTCTTCTTGTGCCATAAAACTTATTCATGAATTTATGAACTTTTAGGATATGCATAACATCATCTCACTAACATTGTAAATTATTATAAATTCCCATTTTCCAGCACTTGTTTCTCCCCCTTTCTATTATAAGGATTTCATCACATGTTTCTTAGAAAAATTTTGATATTTTTAAAATTATTAAACATTATATCATCATTGGATTTGCATCAGATCCATTCAGACTCCAATACAACTCTTCATTCTGACCAAAACTTCTTTTCTGGACCAAAGTTGAGTATGTTGATCCTTTTATCCCAGAAAACAACTCCACAAACCAATGGACTTTCTAAAGCATTTTTTCCTAATCTTCTAATTATTATTGTGATTCTAATCAAATATTTTTGCAAAGTGAATAGAATTATTTCTCTTTTACAAAAAAATACAACACTCACAATACAAACTTATTACATCTTCCAAAAATATATTCCATCCAGTTTTGTCCCAAAAATCTATCATTTGGCTTTTTTTTTCAAACAATGTTCATAAATCACTAAACTTTTTAACCTCAAGAAATGGATTAATTATCAATAATTATAAGACTATGTGAGATAAATTATTATATAAAACAACAATTATTAACATCAAAACTATTTTGTCCAAAAGTAATTGACTTATGAAACATCTTCAACCTTTAGAACTTCTCTGACTTTCCTGTGTCACGTATCCCACACACTTCAAAAAACCATCAGAAAAGTTCACAAAAAACATGTTGAGTTCACATCTTACCATAAAAATCCCAATACATACAAGCTTTATTAAAATGTTTATCACATGTAAATGGATATATTTATGGAACATTATCCCTCTAGAAAACACATTCTAAATACAATATGAGAGAAGGGACAAATACACATACCTCAACCTTTAAGAGAAAGAGGTTAGACACCCATGTTCAACATCAGTTTTTAAAAATCTTCCATTGGTAATGGTTTTGGGAAAATTTCAACAATCTATTTTGATGTAATAACATACTCCACCTTCAATTAATTCTTATATACATGCACTTTGATGAAATTATATTTGATATAAATATGTTTTGAATGAGAATATTGTATTGGATTCCTTGTAAGGTTGATTAAAATATGATTATCACAACCAAAGAGAAAGGGTAACATTCATTTAAAAAGTAAGTCTTCCAACTGAGTCTTTATCAACATAAGTTGGAAAGCATCTTGAGTAGCATAAACATACTCAGTTTTAGCCATGTTGTGAGTTAGTAAACTATATTTGTTATTATTCCAACTAAAATAACTTTTCCCTATAAAGAATACACCACTATATGTGGTTCTTCAATCATAAAAATTTTCTACCCAAACAAGTAAATACTTTCTAAGCAATCATATTTTATTCTAAAATCTGTTGTGCATTTGATATATCTTAGAATTTTTTTTTCCAATATATATGATTGTTTTGGATCAATTTGGAATCTTTCACAAAAAGTAACACTACAAAAATGTCTAGTATTGAGGTAGTCAAATACAAAAAACATCCAATTATCTTCCAAAAATATTTAGAGTCAACTCATTTACCTCATATATCTTTATTCAACTTGGTTCCCAATGAAATTACTGCAGAAACAGTTTTCAATTTTTCTATGAAAAAATTATTAAGAATTTCCTTAGGATACATTTCATGAGAAAGAAAACTATGTTTCTTATTTTGTGAGATTTTTAACACAATAAAATATTTCATTTCCCCTTGCATGGATATCTCAAAAAACATTTTCATCTCTTTAAAAATATTTCACAAGTTCTTTCATCATTCCCATAAAAGATAATTTCATCAACATAAACAATTATAATGAGGGACAACTCTAGTATTTCTTTGATATAAAGATTATTATAAACCCTTCCTTTCTTAAAACTTGTCTTTTTTAAGTAGGTATTCAATTTGGAATACAATTCCCTTAGAGCATGTTTTATCCTATACAAGGATTTTTTTCAACATACACACATAACTTTCATACTTCCCAATAACTGATCCACATGGTTATTCAATATAAAATTATTTATCAAGTTCACCATTCAAAAAATATGGTTTTAAAACCATATAAAAATATTTTTAACTTCGTTGTGGAGTAATAAAAAGAATGATTTTAATTATTTATAAACGTTTCACTTGGAAAAAAGACTCATCAAAGTTAATGGATTCAATATGTGAGTTACATTTTTACACTAACCGTTATTTTTTTATTATCACTTCACTGTCTTCTTTCAACTTGTTTTTGAAAACCCAATTTTCACAAATAAATTTTTTATTATTTTTATTTTCTATGAGTTCCAAAGTATCATTATTATCATATTGATCCAACTCTTCACACATATTATGATCCCATTATATATGATAAAAATCTTCATTAAAATCTTTCAGATCAAATTTTGAATACAAATAAGAATGTGAAATAGATTTCTATGTTCTTCTTTTATGAGACCTTTGATATTGGTCACCAATTATGTTTTGAGATTCCATATTCTTCCTTGGTTTGGGATGAGATTTTCTAGATTCTTCCTCATCACTAGAAATAGCTAAGTTTGATTCTTCTTCTTGAGTAGGATTACAATTTTGTGCATCCTTATCAAAGTTATCAACAAAAAGTCTTTTCATCTCATTCATCTTTCGTAACTGAAAGAGTATGTTTATAATATCTATCACCTTTTTCAACAAATTTACCTCAATATAGTCAATTAATCTTCCCATTTATTTTTTGAAACAAATATATCATCTTCTTTCTATATCATATCCAAGAAATATTCTATCTTAACCTTTCTTCTCAAAAATTCTAAGGTTTACACCTTTCTTCTTTATGATGCATGGGCTCCTAGAAAATCATAAGTGTATTAAAAATGTTGTTTTTTCATAAAAAAAATTCTAATGGATTCATATATGATCTTAGATAGTAGAAACATAATTTTTGAATACAAAAAATTGTGGTCATTGGTTGCCTCAAAATGTAATGAGATCGACCATGTTCAAGTGACATTGTTCGCCCAATTTCAACCAAAATTATATTCTTTAATTTCGAAACACCATTTTTTAGGAGTGTATGGTGTGTTGAAGGCATGATGAGTTCTATGATTCTCAAGATAACTTTAAAATTATTCATTTTTTTCACCACCATTGTCTATTTTGTACTTCATTTCTAAATACTCACTTTCCTTCTTATCTTTTCCCTTGAAAATTTAAAACATTTTTAGAGCATATGACTTATGTTTCATATTCATAACACAAGTAATTCTAGTAAAGTCATAAATTAATTTAATAAAGTACTTATCTATATGAGTCAATTATTTTCTCGTTGTTTCAATGATATCACAATGAATAAGTTCCAGGATTCTTTTTGAACAAATTTCAATATTTATATACATAGAGCTAGTAATATTTCCTTTTTTCAAAAATAGTACAATAATGATCTCTTCTTATTTACATACCAAGAATTACATGAAAAATTTCTCACACTGATAAGTTAATCAAGTTTCTATGAAACATGTGTCCCAACCTTTTATTCTATAATTGATTCTCTTCCACCATGATTAAGTAAAAAGAGTTTTGAACCACACCAACTTGGAATAAGTTTCCTTTTGTACGTTGTCCTCTAGTAACTATCTTTCCATCTTTTTAAAAATAAACCCATAGTTTTTTAAAATAACTTTAATTCCTTCATCACAAAGTTTTGAAAAACCTAGTATGTTGTGTTTCATCCCATAATAAAACAAATATTTCTTGGACTTTATCTTTTCTTCCCAAAAATAGAAAATACAATTCCTATAATTATGAAGGATTCATCATTTTCCAATATCATTGTAACTTATTTTAATTCTTACACTTTATTAAAAAAGTTTATGTCTCCTATTGTGTGATAAGAACACATAAAATCCATGATCCAAGGTTATTCTCCTTTTGTATCGCTAAGAGTGGTTTCAACATAAAGATACTTTGATTTAACTTTATCGTTCATCACATATGGCTTCTGATAATTTTTACAAATATTTTATTATGTTGGTAAAAAAACAATACATCCTTTTGTGATATGTCTTGGTTGTTCTCATATTTCATAAATAGTTTCCAAAGTTTTGAATCTATTTTCAACATTCACACCAACCTTCTCATATTTCTTCAAATCATCATTCTCAGAATTATTCTTTTGAGGGGATTAAACCCCCCCCCCCCCAATCATTTCCTTATGTAATTTTTGGAATAGTAGTAATGTTATTAATTAAAAAAACACATATTTTACATATTCCCAAACCCACCAAAATATAATAAGTATCCATAAAAACAATATTTACTTTTGTAACTTCTGTACTCTCTGGAGTTGTGATAATGTATCCCAAAAACCTTCTTATCTTTTTTATAGAAACATTTTTAACCACCAACCTTTTTATCATCACCCAAAATATTATTTTTCAAATCATATTTTTGCATATCCTTATCAGAACCATAAGTAGTATAAACTTTTTTGGAATCATAATTTTAATATACTTTTGTCTTATCTAATTTTTTGGTTTTGGAAACATACATAACTTTCCCAGCTTTATTCTTCTCAAAAAAAATTTCAAATTTCTTCTCTACCTTTGAAGGTAAGTTTTGATTCTTCACATGTTTACCATATCCATAACTTTCATCAATTTCATAAATAAATTTCATGAAACTCTTAATACTATTCTTGGAATTAAAAAGTTTTTTTTGGATAAGATCCAACTATTCTTATTTTTCTAACAACTTAGGATCAATATGTCTATTCCAATTCATTTCCTTCTAAATGGAATTCTTCGGATATTAAACCTCTTCCAGTAACTTAGCTTTCTCTTTTGGAAGATACTGTTGATTATTTTTTGTAAAAATTTAATTTTTCAATTTATTTCTTTCTTTCTCAATCCTTCTGATCTATCTAAGAGGTTATTTCAATTATTTGTTCCTATTAAATTATAATTTTGTTTTATATACTTAAAACTGATACTTATGAACTCTTCATTGTTTACAATTGCAATAAAATCATTATCTCAAAAATTCTTAGTAGAACTTTTAGATTCAAATTTATTGTCTTCTTATTTACCATATTTAAGCAAAAAACACCTTTAATATTTGGAGAACATTTTATCTTTACATTTGGAATATGATTTATCCTTATCACTATGTTTCTTCTATGATATTCTCAACCATATTTCATTGTCACTACTATACTCTTATTTATTTATTCGAGGAAAATTATCTGCAAAGTGCCCAAAGACTCCACATTCAAAAAATCAATTGGAGTTTCCCCTTATATATACCTGTACCTATTTTTGAGTTTTTAGATAATAAGGATAATAATTCATCAAGATTTTTACATACCTCATTTTTTGAATCATAATCTTTAGCTTCCTCTTTAAGAATATTCTTAAACTTTTCTTCCTTGCTAGCCTTGAAAGACATTTCATGATCAAATTTTTTTTACCTTCATAAATTTATCCCTTATCATTTCATAAGTAATGAGAGTTATATGAAGATCATCCAGAGGTAGAGTTTTAGGATCTCTATCCTATAATGATGAAACTTTGGCATCAAACTTTTTAGAAAGAATTATCAAGATATTTTAATAAATAGTTGAGTATTCTAACTTCTCACTAAGACATCTGATGGTACAAAAAATATCATTAACCCTTATAAAGAAATCACCAAAAAATTCATAATCACCCATTTTCTGATCATTTTACATTAGGCTCTAGATTTGTAACATGGATTTATTTACCTTCGTATTGCCTTCATAAATGTTCTTCATATTTTACCAGATACCATTGGTAGTAACAAATCCTTTTACTCTTATGAATTCACTTTCAAAAAGTTATGAGAGTAATGAATTCTTAGATCTTTTATAATTCTCAATATTTTTCTTATCCACATTTGTGAGAGTAAATATTTCATCAATTTAAGGTAATACTTCAATATCTTATTTTATAACATCATACCCAAGAGACATAATATACGAAAACATTCAATTATTCTAGAAATGATAGTTCTTACTATCAAATCCCGAAATCCACTTACTATTCACACAGTTAAAATTTTCCATCACAACTTCACTTAAAAAACATCATAAAAGAGTAAATAAAGGGAAGCTATCTCTGATACCAATTGATATTTCCCAACCAAGATCAATGTATTAATGATAGGGGGATGGGGTGAATTAGTGAAAACATTTTATTTTAAGTATACTTTATTTTGAAAAAACATTATACTCATTTTAAAGATAAGTATTTTTTCAAAATAAAACAATAAAAAATGTATAGGAACACAATAATTTACATGGTTCACTAACCAATAAGAGTAGAAATGTACATGTTATGGTTTGGAAATAATCCAATACCACACAATCCACTAGAAAAAAATCATTTTGTGTGGATACAATAACTAGGATGTGCCCTTACACTTGTGTAGAAAAATGTTCAATATAGTAGTGTATGTGATTATTCTAGCATGAATGATGTAATAAAAGTATGTTTAATAAGTTAAGAAACTTTCATTATTTGATTCCAAACATGTTACTGTACCACCTTATCAAATTTAAATAATAAAAATTTCAAAAAAAATTATCACTTTCCTACCTAGAAGTAGGTAAGAAATTATTTGGACTTCATTGTGTTACTCAGTATGATATCAAAATATGATTCTTTAGTCTGATTGCTCAATCCAGAAATATAATTATACAAGAATACCATTGAAACAATTTTGAAGAGCTTCTATCTCAGTCCGAAAATCTCAATCTCATTTCCATGTCCAATGATCTAGTATTATATGAGAAACCACTGAATATGATCTTCTTTATTCTTATTATATTTGGAAAACCTCCTTAGGAAAGTTCTATTTAGAAACTCCTTCTCACTAAAACTTCAAAACTTCTCTCTCTTATTTTACATGTGAATAGTGATCGGATCCATAAAAATTTACTATGTATTCTTCTTATTTTATAGGTGTTCCAAATAAGGTTTATTTCCCTCTTAAAATTTTTTTTATTGAAACTCCAATTTCCCCTTCATTCTAGACTAATCTTTGACTTCTTAAATGCTTTTATACTCTTTTAATTCTTCTCAAACCTTCTTGAATCTTCTCACATCTTCATCTCACTTTAGTCTTTCTAACCATTATTCATTATGATTCCAATTGTTATTCTAATTTTCCTTATTATGACAAAGAAAAATTTAATGAATCATGCATCTCATTATGTTTCTCCATTACAACTGATCGTATTCAAAAAAAATTATTCTCATTATGATGCTTAGTACTAATTGAAAACAAATTTCTAATTCTGATTTTCCTTACCAACTATTAGACATGATCATTGAAAACATTATGCCATAAGAATTATTAGTACTTAGTTAGACTTTAGTTACCTATCTTTTACTATAAAAATATTCACAACTTCTAAATATGTAATCACCCCTTGGAAACACTTCATCAATAGTTTTAAACCCTCTTCAATAAAACTTTCAAAAAACTCCTTTTCTTGTTTTCTTAAAATTAATGATCCTGAATTTGATTACATTTTCAGGGTCAAACCATGTTTGATAGATCAACCTATTACTTTGATGGATCATTATCACTTAAAGTAAGATAGCAGGTACCAGATATTTTCCAATGACTCTACACATTTGATGAAAACAACCAAAATTTATTCTTTTCCTCTTGAATGAAATGATACAAAACAATTCAACATGATGAAAACGATTAACTACATTTTTTCATCATCTAATTGATCAGTCTCTAACATTTTTACCTGAAATTTTTCTAAAAATTATCTTCCTTTATTTTTCATTGGCCCAAACAACTCCCAAAAAAAGCAATCCTACATCTCATTGATTAGTGGAACATTGTGTCTGATGATCCAGTGTGAGAAGTAACTTCTTTACTTTCCTAATTATGGTGAAAAAAAATCCTTCATTCACCAAATACTTTCTTCAATTCTTTTTTCTTATGGATTACTTGTCTCACTAAAAACCAACATCTTCACCTTTTCACCTTTCTAAAAAAACATCCCATACATCAAACAATTTTGTGTCCATTTATTGCACACCGATGAACTGAGACCAGGAATCTTTTTTCTTAAAATTCTTTCTTCTTCCAAAAACTTCTAATTTGGTCATAACACTTGTTCATGGGTTTTATAACATTTAGTATTGGCATAGAATATTCTAAAAAACAATTGAAATTATTATAAATTCCCATTCTTTTATCAATTGTTCTCCCCCGTTCATTTATAATAATTGAATCATAATATTCTCAGACAACTTATGATATTTGTTAATTACTAAACCACATAGGATCATTAGTTTTTAATCAGATATATTCAGACTCTGATACAACTCTTCATTCCGATCAGAATATACTCTCCATATAGAAGGTGAGCCTATTGAGAATTTTCTTCTAGAAAACTTCTTCACAACCCAATGGACTTTCTTATTCATTTTATGTTTGATCATCTGATTACTATTTTGAGTCTGATCACTATATTTTACCAAGTGAGATGATTTATTTATCTTTGAAAAAACAAAATACAATACTTTCAATACAAACTTATTGTATCTTCCAAAAATAACTTTTATCCAACTTGGTCCCAAAACTTTTCAATACCATAAATTGGGACATTATCTTATACATTGAATTATCCTAAGGGTTCTCAAAAATGTTTTCAAATCCTAGTTCCTAAAGTTTAATAAAACAATATATGATAAAAAACTACAACAACCCGTATTTTTTATACATATATATTATATCTTAATAAATTAATATCAATTATATAAAATTAAGATTTATGCCAAAATCATATAGGTTTAGTGTCCATGGAAATATGGATACATAAAAAACTGGTTCATAAGATATCTATATTTTTTCTCACTACATTTCTCATAACTACCAACCTTCCCAGAAATATCATATTTAAAACCCTTCTTTATAAAATAGGGATGAAACATAAGAAGGGTTGAGATTAGATGCTTTGTAAGGGTAAATAAGGGAGATATCAATGATCACTAAATAAAAACAAGATCATACGGATATGAGAACAAGATATTAACAGTTTAAAACTATACATAATATATTATAGATTATAATCTTGAATCATGGAATATAACTTGACAGTTTATAAGATATGAATCCTAAAGAAATAAAAGAACATGATCCATGGGATCATAATATTGGCATAAGTTTTTAGAATACACATAATCATATAAAATCATTTATTTTTTAAAGTTAAATTCTAAGACTATAATAGTGGTTTGAATTCACTTCCTATTCTATCATATCCTTATTTAAGGTTCACTCCAATGACTATCATAGTGGACAATATTCCCATAACAAACTGGGTAAAATTCCCATTCCAATCCTTCTTATCTCATGATGTATCCATAATTACCTAATGCATTATAGGGATATATAATTTTTGTCCCAACCATCACATAATAATTATCCATTAATATGGGTTCTATCTGATCATAAATTATTCACCGTATATCATAACCCATCGAAAAGAGATGGTTTTCATAAACATTTCACAATTTCATCAAAACATACCCTATATAAAATAATTGGGTTTCATAAATATCTCATAATCATTATCTTAAATGATACATAAAAATAATAAGTATGATATCCTTTTATCTTATCCCTGGTAAATCATAAGTAACATCAAATGATATCATCATAGATGAAATTTAACTTAAAGGGTTGTCTGGAATATTTTATGAGGAAAATACCCCATTCATTTTAAAATCACTTCTTTAAAATCTAAAAAATTCCCAATATTAAGGAAAAAAATTTCTTTGAAAATATCTTGGAATTATTTAAAAGAAAATTCAATTAATTGAGTGATCATAAAGGTTAGAAACTCAATTCATGTCATGTGTATTAAAATAATGAATACTTTCACATTTTCGAAAAAAAAATTAACGTACCTCATTCAAAAAATGACTAGAATATTACTTTTAAACTATTAGGTAAAAATTAAAAAATGGGAGAAAATTATGTTAATAAATCATAGTATCTTATTAAAAACATTATTGAAACCATTTTTAGAAAGCATGTATATGTATGAAAAGGGATTTTCAATCAAGGAAAAAATAAGTTCGGCTTTACTTAAAAATATTCTTTCAGTATCTTGAGTTCTTAAAGGGATGGAAGTAAAAGTAAATCATTTAATATTCATAAATAAATATAATAGAATAAAAGTATTTGGATTATTTATATATAGATCTTGAAATTGAATCATCAAAAACTTATTCATAAATAATACTTGTAAACAATGAGACTGTAACATAAAACGCTTACCAATTTGGCAACATTATAAAAAAATAATGAAATAGAGAAATATATATATAGATATATATATATATAACCATAATTTTATGAGAATTATAATAAATTAAATTCATGGGTATTGTATACCAAATAATAGAAAAAAGTAAATAATATGGTATGTGTCTTATACTAATAAAAATGAGAAAAATTCCCTTAACACTTTAGTATCTTTTGAATCATAAGCCCAGCGAAGGAATATCATCAAATGAAATAATAAATATCATGAAAATAATTATATTAGAAATATATAATATAAAAGTATCATTATATACCCCTTATAATCATAAATATGTTCCTAATATCAAATATGTCTCAATGAATCAAAATTGAGATGAAAAAACCTTACCTCATTCTTGAATTTCCTCATAATCCCTATAACATCCTATATAATAAATTTAAATTTATTATAATTATATAATATAATAAATAACATAATTATAATATCATATATGATCCACTTATAACAATTAAACACCCATTTATTAATTATTCATTATTAAAACCATTACTTCTGAGTGTTAACTGTATTATTTTTCATTAGATTTTCAATTCTCTAGTTTTGGTCCATGTACATTGTTCATGGTTTCATCATAAAAATGTTTTTAATAATGATATAAAAATCATATATATTCATTATATATATATTCATCCATTAAAGGTATATATAGAAAAATTTATTTCATCATTCGTGGTGATGGTACACCATACGTATGCAAGAACACTGATTCTACATTTCAAAAGAAGGAATAAAAGAAAGGTAAATAATAATTCACATTTATAGAACCATTATTATAACATATATATTCATTAAATATTTCCTTATTTTCATATATGTAAAAATTAAATGAAAAATAAATCACATCGCTTCATGGAGGTGATAGTCCACACTTATGCACGAGCGACATTATCATTTTCCAACATTTAGGAAGGTAATCAGGTAGACATGATATTATAATTCTTAAAGAATAATTATTTCAAAAATATAATGTATAAACATTAAAATAATTATAATATCTATCCATGAAAACTGGTGATTAAAATTTAATTGTATTTTTATGTGGAGGCGGTAGTCCACACATACGAACGAGCAATACATTCACTTCTCATTTGATGGAACCAAGAGTGGATAATTATGGTTACATAATCATAATAAAATTTTATCTTATTTAAGGTACTAATTTTTTATTTTTTTTGATAAATACAAAATATTATTATGACTTTTAAGAAGAAAAAAAAATTGAAAGTCGTAAGGTAAAATGATTATCACTTCTTCCGTGGGTTTTCTTTAGATCTTTTCTTAAGGATTCTACAAATGGAATTTTCATAATACCGTCACTTATAATTAATATATATGGATGTTTTTAAGATAATTGGTTAGTTTTTTTCTCAATATAGAAGGATCCTTTTTATGTAAGGAAGTTAAAGTAGTAGTGTCCTATTATAAGTGGGGGAGAGGAAACACTTGGAATTTCTTAAATGATTAAAATATAATAATGTCATATTCAATAAAAATGATTCTAAATGACTAGATATTATAATTTGAGATTTTATAAGGTTTAAATATGGCTATAAAAAGGATTTAGACAAGTTAAATTGTAAAAATTAACCTTATATCTTATTTTAACCTCTGGTAAACCTGTTTAAACCATAATCGTATTAACAAATTTTTATTTCTGTTTTTACCATTAAGTATGAAAAAAATTAAGTTAAAATTATTAAATAATATAAATTATTCTTACTAAAAATATGGAATACATTTTATAAAATTCTAGTCACCAAATTATAAAAAATTAATTTAAAATTCTTGCAACAGCAAGTGATGAAAAGTTGCTTTCCAAAAAATGTTTTCTTTAGTACAAAATGATTTTATATCAAAATTTAATATAAAATTTATTCTAAAACCCAAATTTAATTATTATAATATAATTTAATTAATTATACTTTTAAAATTATTTTAAAATAAAATGGAACATTGTAAATTCTTTAATTGAAAAGAGGTTTTCAATTAAAATCGGCATTTTTACTATTCATCCAAAAATCAATCTTTTCATACAATTGTAAAAATTTAACTATAAGATAATTTTTACATTTTGATTTCAAAAATTAATTTAAATTTTTTAAATAAATTTTCTATAATTGGAATTTTTTATTATATTATTTTTTCACTAAAACCAATAAAAATCATTTTTGAGGAAAAATGTATTTTTTAATTATATAAATACTTAACTGAAAATTGAGTACTTATTTATAAATATAATTTCATTAAATAAAAAATTTATACATTATCTTTAAAAAATTTCACTATTACATATATATATATATAATTAATTGTTTTTTTTTATAATGGTATACTATATTATAGTTTATTTAGACTTGGGAAGAGTGTAACACTGGTTATCAAATAAATTAAATTGGTATGAAGATAAATATATCATAAAATACAGGGGTGTTATATTTCACCTTGTGGAATCAACTTTAAGAAATAAATAGATTTTCATTTAATAAGAGTTTACATTTCCAAAACAAAAACCCATCCATATACTATTGATAACTATAAAAAACGTTCTCTAAAATTCTTAAAAACATTTACATAATCGTTTTTCAAACCAATTTCATTTTAATGAAAAATTTAGAATCCTTTGATAAATAAATTCATGCCAAGTATAATTTTCATGGAAAATGGGTCATTGATTTTTTTTAAATTATAAATCCCTTTTTAACCATTTATAAATGAATTCCATAAATAACTCAAGCATTACATGAATCACAATAATAATAAAAAGCATAGAAACACCTACCTTAAAATATTCAGAATCAAATTGCAACAAATATGAAATGTGTCACCATAAATGGAGAACACCAAGTAAAAGGAGATGTGATCCTAACAAAAAATATAAATCTATATTTTTAATTAGATAAAGATGAAATCCATAGATCTATTTAAAAAAATTGTTGTAGGGTTCTTTCTCAGAAAAAACGGCAGATCGAGAAGGAAGATGAAGAACAATGAAGAATGGTCTCATACCTTGAAATCTATATATTTGAGGCCTCAAGATCCAAAAAAATAAATTTTTAGAAGGTAGAATGTAATCAAAATTACCAAATTTTAGGATATATTTCAATATTCTAAGATATAGGAGGAATAATGTTGCTAAGAGGAGGTGTTTTGGGTTTTAAAATCAATTTTTATAATAATAATATATCATTACAAGGTTTGGTTATACAGTTTAGTAAAGGTATGACATCTGTGAAATTGGTTCTTTATAATATTGAATCCACATGGTTTTATGACACATTTTTTCTAACCATACACAAACCATATTGTGACATACCAACCTAGGTGCCACTCAAAGGTTCCTCGAGTTGGTGGGCCACATGGCCTCAAGTGAGCCTCCCCGTATTCCAGAGGATATTGAATAATAGTGAGGGACTAGGGTGTGTCCCTGGGGAGACTATAAACTCATGTAAAAGTTGATCATGATGGATATAATATAACATAACATATGGATAACAGTAATATAATCGTGATAATGAATAAGTAAAACTGGTAGAAAAAGATAATAAAAAATAACCCTCAATAATAATCCACTAAAAAGCTAGAATATAAATCATATACAAAATTATAATGTCTTGTATTACCTCCCCAAAAATGTAAAACTGGTATACATATAACTATGCAATACATATTATAAAAATGAATCAAAAAATAAACCAAAACTATTTATCATCTTGAGCACTATCTTGGTCATCTACTACCAAGCTGCCATCCTAAAGCAAGCAATAAAGTTAGGTGTCCAAAGAGGGATGCTTCCCATTATAAACACATACATACATGTAATCTTCATGGGTACCAATGGTGTCCTGGATAGGTTTTTAGATAAATATCATTAGACCACCACCAATGATGTCTATACAATCCATTCCGTGAATATAAACTGAAACAATGTGCATGTATATATAAAAATAAAGAAGTTCTATAATATAAACATCCCATATTTTCTTCATAGTCATATGGTGTCCAAACATGTAATCATTTAATTAATTATTTTCTATGTTATAATGTGTGTCAATCATACTGTATATGATAGAGACAAATAAATTGGATCCAAGGTGTAACCAATTCATCCTATAATAATGATAATAATGAAGAGGATCCAAGGTAAAACCAAGGTATCCTTTGACATCAAGAGTTTAAACAACTCATATTTATAACATTTATTCTGGAATAGGGGTATGAGTGTAATCCAAGGGGATCTCCTAAGGCATTCACTACTGGAAATCGGATCTTTCCCAACACTTATATACACCCTTTCCCAACGGTTCTCCCAAACCGTTGGGAAAGGGGGGTCTTTCCCAACGGTTTGGGAGAACCGTTGGGAAAGACCCCCTCAAAACACCCCTTTCCCAACGGTTCTCCCAAACCGTTGGGAAAGACCCCCTCAAAACACCCCTTTCCCAACGGTTCTCCCAAACCGTTGGGAAAGACCCCCCCCCCCTTTCCCAATGGTTTGGGAGAACCGTTGGGAAAGACCCCCTCAAAACACCCCTTTCCCAACGGTTCTCCCAAACCGTTGGGAAAGACCCCCCCCCCTTTCCCAACGGTTTGGGAGAACCGTTGGGAAAACTCAGCCCAAATTCCAGCATTCACCCCTGGAAATTATCACCTATCCCAACGGTTTTGAGAATCGTTGGGATAGATTCTTTGATTTCTTCCAGGTCTACTACCCGAGAACATTATATAAATATAAATTTTAAATAATTATGATAATACATATATATATTTATGAAGTTATGTTTATAAAAGTTATGTTAGGTTAGTGGTTAAGGCGTTTAATTATAAACTGGGGGTTGTGGGATCAAATCCCACCATATGTATTTTTTTGAAATACATATACCAACGGTTTTATAACCGTTGGAATAGATTTTCATATTACTTATACCAACGGTTTTGAAAACCGTTGGGATAGGTCTATACCAACGGTTTTCCCAAAACCGTTGGTATAGACCTATCCCAACGGCTTACTTCGTAACGGTTCTCCAAACCGTTGGTATAGGCTATACCAACGGTTTGGAGGCCTATACCTACGGTTTGGAACCGTTGGTATAGGTCAGTATTCTACTAGTGATTCCACTATAAAATATTCTAACTGAGTCCAAGCATCTCATCCAAGGCAGTCATGGGTTAAGCATGTGATTAGACACTAAATGAGGATAATATTCATTGGTAATATATATAATATTCATGTTCTTTATTATTCATAAACACCATTTTAGTGCATTTTACACTTTGAACATCATTTCACATTATGATTGTAATACCTTCTTAAAATGCACTATTATGTGGTACATTTTTTAACATCATTTAAAGTAACAAATGATTCATCTGATTTTACATATTTTAATTTTATATTTTTGGAAATTGATCTACACTCCAATATGAACATGTTTCATTCAGGGATCAATGGAGAATTCATGGAGGATGATGGAGATATTTGGCCATGAAAGGAAGCAATTTTGGAGAAGGTAGATTGGACACCAGCCTACTGATGAGACTTTGGGGCCCAACATAAAGGCCAAATGAATCTCAAATTTCGTGGGATTCTATAAGACATGTTGATTAACAAATAACTCTTCAGGATCCAATGCTAATTCGTCTTCCATGGTGTCCATTTAGGCAGCCCAAGTTAGAGATAAAATTCTGGGCCAGATTATGAGGACCAGAAAAACAGCCCACAAATTAAACCATATCTCGAAAACCATAAATACTTTTGGGCTTAGATTTTACAGACGGTTATAATACATCCTAGTATCCATTTTATTATTCTATGGCCCACTCTGATTCGGCCATATAGAAGGTATTCTAAGCGCGTCTGTTTGGTGGATGAAAGCTGGCTGCCACCTCGGGTCAAATGTAGAAAAGTCCAAATTCCACAAGCTTTCCACCACCTATGGCCTACCAAAATTAATTGAGATGCTTTGTACTATTGGAGGCTCGACCCAAGGGCTCAAAAATGCCTATTTAAGGCAGTGGTGTTAGAGTATTTAGGGATCTTGGGTGCTTTGTTTCGTTTTAATGTTATGATGCCAATTTGTCTTTGTAACGTTCTTCCTTCACATGTAAGTTGTTTTAACTCATCCTAGTTTCTTAATAAAAGTTCTTCTTATCCTCTTATTCTATTATTCTCCTTATCACTTTGATACCGTTGGTTCAAGGTTTTAACTTCTTCATACCAAACCTTGTGAGATTATCACACAACGGTGGAGTGATTGTTATTTTATTGTGTTTTTTTTACTTCTCCATTTCCTCCCTCATTAGTCTACTTTCCGCTTCAATTGAAACCATAGAATCAATGGAGGGCTAACCCACTTATTTGGTTGATCCAAGGGAGTATCAAGGGGTTGTATTGGATGTTATTTATCACCTCATTAATGTATAATCACTTCTTTAATTGAGATTTTTATTTGATGATTTTAAACTCCATCGTCCTTGTTGAATTTAAGGCCACACACTTCAAGTGCTAATACAAACCTTTACCTTGAAGTGCTCAAAACTGTGATCCTTAAAGTGTATAGGTGATTAGTATTAAAGGGTGTAGGCATTGAACCAATAAGTGATGATGTTGTTTTATCTCCTTAAATGAACCCATCTCAAATATAAGAAATTGAAATCATTAAAAAGGAAATACGTCCAATCCACCCTGAGCGATAACCTAGGATCAACTCATTCTTTTAAATTAAATTCACTTAAGTCTCTTAGAGTTACTTTAAACCCATCTAAAATAAACCCAATTTGGCCACTTCATAGACAAAAACAGTCCTTAGAATGTGCGTGTCTATAGGTTACTTCTTAGGTCTCTGTGGATTCGACAACCCAAGCTAGACTACAAGGACCGTTCTACCTTCATCTCTTGGGTAAATTTGAGCGAGAATCAAATTTTGGCACTGTTTCCGGGGACCCAAGTAAGTAATCTAAACACCCATTATATTCTACCCCATTTCTTCTTTTCTCATCCAAATTCTCTTATCTTTTCCCTTTCTTGTTTTTTTTTCTTTTGGCGCATGTCTGCCTACACCCGCGATCAATCAAACCGTATAGTTAGGGTGGATAGTCCTGGGGTTGGAGAGTCAAGTACACCAAGGGAACTCACTCCATTAGATCATAATATTCCTAATACTCTAGAGTACAAAATTGAGCCAATTTCAATGGAAGGTCTTCAAGGAAACCAACTCATAAACCCCAGTGGGAACCAAAATGTAAACCCAAATGAGGCAGCCCCAAACTTAGGGAATGCAATTGATCAAACCATGAATGACTACCTCACACATTCCTGGACCAATGCCCCCTCATGCATTAGACACAATTACCTAGGATATTCCAACTACATCTTTAAACCCCATGTCCTAAACCACCTTCCCACATTACATTGAATGGAGTCCGAGATGCCATACCTGCACATTAAGGAGTTCAATGACATTGTAGAAACCGTGTGTCCCCCACATCAACTAGAATCAGCTAAGATGAAGCTATTTACTTTTTCATTAAATGATCGAGCTAAAAATTGGCTAAACAATTTGATACCATCATCCATAAACTCTTGGGACCAACTACAAAGAGAATTCTACAAAAAATAATTTCCCCACCACAAAACAATTGCACTTAAAAAGAGTATCCAAAACTTTTTTGAAAAAGAGGGAGAGTCATTCTATGAAACATGGGAGAGGTTCAAAGACACTCTAAACATGGTTCCACACCATGGTTTTTCTATACCTGAACAAGTGAGAATTTTCTATTAAGGGCTGGGTCCAGGGAATAAACAACTCATTGACATGATGTGTAATGGAACCTTTAAAAACAAAGCCCCAAATGATGCTTACGAGTATCTAGAAAGCCTTTCTGAACAAAAACAAACATGGGGAACTTCACCTTATTCTAAAAATCCACAATGAACTACTGGAATTCATACACTTAGAGAAGAGGAAAGCCTTAGGGCTAAACACGCAGCACTCTCTAGGAAGGTTGAAGAGATAGACCTTAGGAAAGTCCATGAAATCCAAACTGTAGACCCTGTTTGCACAATTTATGACAAACATGACCATAAGACAGACAACTGCCCAACCATTCCATCCATCAAGGATGTTCTCTTAGGAGGACCCCTAGTGGAATTAAATGCTTTAAACTTTCAAAAGCCTCAATACCAAAACACCTTCAACCCAAGGTATAACGACCACCTAGGATTTTGCTGGAAAGATAACCAATAACCTAGCCAACCACAGGGAAAAAATCCTTACCCCCATCAGAACTACTAAACCAACAACCAGTTCCAAACCCAACCTATCCAATACCAACAGCCACTGATCCATTTTCAACAAACCATCCCACCTCCAAAATATCCCCCTGGGATAAACCAACCTACTCAAGCACCCACCCAAACTGTTTCACAAAGCCTACTAGAACAACTGTGCAAACAAATGGAGAGGATGAACTTGGAGGTATCTTCCCTAAAACAAGAACTTCAAGCCATCAAAACTGGAAAGGCACACATGCCAACTCATGCGGTTCCATACTCAACTTCAAGGGGAGAGTCAAGTTGTGCTCAAACAACTCATGAATAACTAAAGGTTGTGACTATTTTAAGAAGTGGGAAATCAATTGAGAAACTTGAACAACTAATTCAGAACCCACCTGAAGATTCAAACTTGGATGAAAATTCAAATGAACCACAATATCAAACTGAGGAAACTGATAACATTGTCAAGGAAACAACTCTTCAACAAACAACCCCACAACCTGCACCATTTCCTCAACGCATGAGGGGGAAAACCAAGCCTGAACTGAGTGAAACGTTGAGAGAAATATTTTCACAAGTCAATTTGAACATACCCGTTCTCGATGCAATCCAAACCATACCTACCTACTCAAAGTACCTTAAGGACTTGTGCACTTTTAAAAGAAAATTTTCACATAAAAACCAAGTCCTTTTGGCTGCTAATGTGAGTACCACCATTCAAAGGACCATTCCTCCTAAGTTGAAAGACCCAGGTTGCCCTTACATCAATGTTAAACTAGGAGAAAGCAAAGTTTTCAGGGCCATGTGTGACCTAGGTGCTAGTGTAAATCTCATCCCATATGCTGTGTATTGCCAGTTAGGCCTAGAATAACTCCAACCCACATCTGTCACACTTCAACTTGCTGATCGTAGCATTAGGGTTCCAAAGGTAATTTTAAAGGACGTTCTGGTAAAGGTTGAAAACTTCATCTACCCTACTGACTTCATTATCCTTGACAACCATCCAAACATAGGAAATAAGGAACAAACCCCAATCATCCTTGGTCGTCCTTTTCTAGCAACAATCAACTCTGTTATCCGAGTCCGAAATGGGAACACGACCATCACCTTTGGAAACATGAGTCTTGACTTGAACATCTATAATGCAAGCTCACAAATAGGGGATGATGAGTACATTCATGAATTAAACATGATAGGAAGCATTGATAATGAATTCATAGAACATAAAGGAATATTTGATGAATGTTTAAGTCAGGATGAGATTGATTTACTTTGTTCATATGAAGGAAGTTTATCTCCTTGGCTTGAATCATTTTCAAATTGCTCGTATGATGAAGTCTTAGGTCAAACAATCAGTGAAACCTTTCAAGAAACCACTTTCATGGAGACCACTCCAACATCCTTCCCTAAATTTGATCAATCCAATCTAGTAGCTGAAACTTCTCCATGTGGGGAATCAATCCTATTAGAAAATCTAAAAAAAGAAATTGAACTTGATCCAATGTCCCAATCTTCTGCTGAAATTCTAAACCAACCTGATCTTGAATTGAAGGAACTTCCCGCTACACTCAAGTATGCCTTCCTAGGGGACAATCAAACACATCCTATTGTCATTTCTTCTTCTCTTGAAGCCAATCATGAGAGGATGCTTCTAGATGTCCTTAGGAAACATAAGAAATCCATTAGTTGGACCCTGTCTGATATTCCTGGGATTAGCCCACTTATCGGGACTCATAGGATTGTTCTGGAATCTGATTCAAAGCCATGTCATCAACCTCAATGACGACTCAATCCTAATCTCATGGAGGTAGTAAGAAAAGAACTCCTGAAATTGTTAAAAGCTGGTATCATCTATCCCATAGCTGAGAGTGAGTGGGTGAGTCCAATCCAAGTGGTTCCAAAAAATACCGGAATCACAGTGATAACCAATGAGGATGGAGAGATTCTTCCAACAAGGTCGAGTAGTGGATGGAGGGTTTTCATTGACTATAAGAAGCTAAAATCATTCACCAAGAAGGGCCATTTCCCCTTACCATTCATTGACCAAGTCCTTGAGAGAGTGGCAGGTCATGCCTTCTACTGTTTCTTAGATGGGAACTCGGGGTACAATCAAATTGAGGTCTCCCTAGAGGATCAAGGGAAGACTACATTCACATGTACATTCAAAACCTTTTCTTTCAAACGCATGCCCTTCGGGTTATGCAATGCCCCTGGAACCTTCCAGTGATGCATGATGGGAATCTTCTCAGACATGGTAGGGGATTTTCTAGAGGTCTTCATGGATGACTTCTCTGTGTTTGGGGATACATTTGAGGGATGTCTGAGGAATGTAGAGAGAGTCTTTTCAAGATGTGAAGAAAATAATCTAGTCCTAAACTGGTAAAAATTCCATTTTATGGTTAAAGAGGGACTAGTTTTAGGCCATCTGGTCTCAGGTAGGGGGATTGAAGTTGATAAATCCAAGGTTGACATCATTCGTCACCTTCCATCACCCAAAACCATCAAGGAAGTGAGGTCTTTCTTAGGACATGCTGGAATCTATAGAAGATTCATCAAGGACTTTAGTTCAATATCCCGTCCCCTTTGTGCTCTCCTAGTAAAGGATGCTCCATTTGTTTGGACAGAAATCTATGAGGGTTCATTCTCAACCCTCAAATACTCTCTCACCTCTCCTCCCATTATGAAATCTCCAAATTGGAACCTTCCTTTTGAACTTATGTGTGATGCTAGTGACTTTGCTGTTGGAGATGTGTTAGGAAAACGTTGTGATAAAACTCCTTATGTCATTTCTTATGCAAGCAAATACTTAAATGATGCCCAAATAAACTACACCACTACTGAAAATGAGTTACTTGCTATTGTGTTTTCTTTAGAGAATTTTATTTCCTACCTCTTAGGATCCCCCATCACTGTGTTCACTGACCATTCTGCACTAAAATACCTCATCCAAAAACAAGATGCTAAGGCTAGACTGATTAGGTGGGTCCTTCTCTTACAAGAATTTTACCTCACAATCAAGGATAAAAAGGGAGTTGAAAATGTTGTAGCTGATCACCTCTCTAGGATGGAATTCAAAGACAACTCAAATCACCTTTCTGTGTCTGATTCATTTCCTGATGAACACCTATACTCTGTGAGTGACTGCCCTTGGTATGCTGACATAGCAAATTTCTTAGTGACAGGAGTCATTCCAAAATTCTTAGGGACTCAAGATTGAAGGAAATTCCTTTCTGATATTAGACACTATGTGTTTGATGATCCATGCCTCTATAAGTTCTTCCCTGACCAAGTCATTAGAAGGTGTGTTCCAGAATCTAAACAAGATTCCATCCTTAAATTCTGTCATAGTGAGGCATGTGGAGGTCACTTTTCCTCTAAGAAAACATTTTCTAAGATTCTTCAATGTGGTCTCTTCTGGCCCACCCTCTCAAGGGACTCCTATACATTTTGTCAAAGATGTCCTAGGTGTCAACAAGTAAGGTCCATCACAAAAAGGAATCAAATGCCACTCACTCCCATCTTAGTGGTTGAAATCTTTGACTGTTGGGGAATTGATTTCATGGGTCCCTTCCCAAACTCTCGGGGATACCTCTACATACTCTTATCTGTTGATTATGTCTCAAAATGGGTTGAGTCCATTCCCACTAAGTCCAATGATCATCAAGTTGTGATTCGGTTTCTGAAAGAGAACATATTTTCAAGATTTGGAATTCCTAGGGCTATCATAAGTGATCGTGGAACTCATTTTTGCAATCGTCCATTCTCATCACTCATGAAAAAATATGGAATTTCTCACAAAGTTTCTACTGCTTACCACCCACAGTCCAATGGTCAAGCTGAGTTAGCCAATCGTGAAATCAAACAAATTCTTGAGGAAACAGTCAATCCTTGTAGTAAATATTGGTCCGAGAAACTCTTAGATTCTCTTTGGTCCTATAGAACTGCATATAAAAGCATTTTAGGAATGTCCCCATATAGGTTGGTTTATGGAAAAGCATTCCATTTACCTATTGAAATTGAGCATAAGGCCTTTTGGGAAATTAAGAAAATGGATTATGACCTCTCATTGGCCGGAACAAAAAGGAAATTAGATCTCAATGAACTGGAGGAACTAAGGATGGAGGCTTATGAAAATTCAAGGATCAATAAAGCTAGAGTTCAAGCCTACCAATCTAAGAATATCAAGGTCAAAAATTTTGAACCGGGAAAACTTGTGCTCTTGTATAGTTCAAAACTTCATTTACACCCAGGAAAGTTAAGGTCTAGATGGTCAGGACCTTTCAGAGTGCATCATGTGTACCCTCATGGGGTATTAGAGATGCAAGATCCCAAAAGTGGTTACATTTTCAAGGTCAATGGTCAAAGTTTAAAACCATTCATTGAATCATTCAATAAACAGGAAATAGAGGTTGAGTTAACTGAGCCAACCTATGAACCAGGAAAAAATTGATAGATTTAGGGTTCAAGTCGAGCTAACGACGTTAAACAAAGCACTGCATGGGAGGCAACCCATGGTTTTCAAGTTTCCTATCATTTTGTTGTTTTAATAAAATTTATATTTTAATTAATAATTTTTATATTTAAAAAAAATAGATTGTTGACCTGTTCTTTTATTATGAGTATGGATGGGTATGAAAGGGGAGCACCATATTCATCTGTGTCACGTGGTGTGATCCTTGAGTAATACCTTACCCAGAAATTTAAAAAGAAGACAATGTATCATCAGTTTATTTTATTTTATATATATACTTATATTTTACTTATTTATATATACTCTTTTGTTTTTTTTGTTTTTTTTCCTTTTTCCACTATGAAACTCTGCAAGTGACATGGATATCAAAAGACTAAATTGGAGCAGCAAGAACTTCAAACTTCAACCACCAAGTGACTTCATTCCATGACCCTCATTTTCAATTTCCTTTTTGAACCTTCATTCTCTACCTCTACCCCCTTCTAAATTTTCTTTTATTTAAACACTGGGGATAGTGTTATTTTAAGTTGGGGGGAGATAAAATAAAAAATGTTTTTGTGTCAAAAAAATGATAAATGATTTGAAAAAAAATTGTGAAAATGGAAGGAAAAATTCTTTTAACTTTAAACATGGTAATACACATTGCACACTTTGAAACTGAATATCAAATAATTTATCATAACCTGAATCTGATTTTAATCCTTGTATAATTTCATGAGAATTTATTTTGGAAAGTGTGGCTGTCCAATGTGATATTTCATCGTTTATATTTTCTTCCAAAAAAAAAGATCACAATGCACGTCCTTTGGATAGTGGGGTATTAGTTTGAGTTCATGGGGTACCCTAAATATATAGCATAGGTTTGGTGATCATTTTAGTTTAATATGAGTATTCAAAAAAAATTGCGCGTAGAGCAATGAAATGACCTAATGCGTGGCTTTCGACACTTGGGGATCGTGACTCCATAGTTGTCTGGCCCAGAGTTAGTAATTTTATCTCTATTTTTGGTAATTTGAATTTGTTTTTGACTGAGTTAACTTGAGATGATGCCCGAGTATGTGGGATTCACTTGGTTCCCTAAGGTCTTTGAGCCTGGGAGTCATTGGCAAAGTCTCACTATAGGGGTTGACTCTTTTGAGTGCAACTTCAATTTCCATAGAAAAATTGCAAAAACAAAAAAAACAAAAACAAAAACAAAAAAATATACAAAAAAAATAATACTCATTTTAATATTGAAATGTGATTCCACCTAGCGCTTCCATAATTTCCCCCTTAAATAAAGATGAACCCCCATGTCTATTGTGATGCACAACACATCCTCATGCTTAATTGACATTGGATGAAATATGGAAATGAATTTGAATAAAGGAATGGGCTTGGGATTGGAATCTTCTTATGAAAATATCTTGTATTAAAATATTTTGATGGGTTTCATGATTATTTGGTATAAGGGTTTTTTGGTGATCATTGTGTATTCAAATGTTTTTTGGAAAAGGGAATTCGAATTTCATATTGTTGAGATATATTTTGCTCGGGACTAGAAAAACTCAAGTTGGGGGTGTGATTAGACACTAAATGAGGCTAATATTCATTGGTAATATATATAATATTCATGTTCTTTATTATTCATAAACACTATTTTAGTGCATTTTACACTTTGAACATCATTTCACATTATGATTGTAATACCTTCTTAAAATGCACTATTATGTGGTACATTTTTGAACATCATTTAAAGTACCAAATGATTCATCTGATTATACATATTTTAATTTGATATTTTGGTAAATTTATCTACACTCCAATATGAACATGTTTCATTCAGGTATCAATGGAGAATTCATAGAGGATGATGGAGATATTTGGCAATGAAGAAGCAATTCTGGAGAAGGCAGATTGGACACCAGCTCACTGATGAGACTGTGGGGCCCAACATAAAGGCCACATAAATCCCAAATTTCTTGATATGCTATAAGACATGTATATTAACAAATAACTATTCATGATCCAATACTAATTTTGCCTCCATGGTGTCCATTTAGGCATCCCAAGTTAGAGATAAAATTCTGGGCCAGATTATGCGGCCCAGAAAAATATCCCACCAATTAAACCATATCTCTAAAACCATAACTAATTTTGGGCTGAGATTTTACATAAGGTTAGAAGACATACTAGGATCCATTTTATTATTCTATGGACCACTCTGATTCGTCCATCTATAAGGTCTTCTAAGCATGTCTGTTCGGTGGATGAAAGCTGGCTGCCACCTCAGGTCAAATGTGGAAATGTCCAAATTCCACAAGCTTTCCACCACCTATGGCCTACCAAAATTAATTGAGATGCTTTTTACTATTAGAGGATCTACCCAAGGGCTCAAAAATTCCTATTTAAGATAGTGGTGTTAGAGGATTTAGGGATCTTGGGTGCTTTGTTTCGTTTTAATGTTATGCTGCCAATTTGTCTTTGTAACGTTCTTCCTTCACATGTAAGTTGTTTTAATTCATCCTAGTTTCTTAATAAAAGTTCTTCTTGTCCTCTTATTCTATTATTATAATTATCACTTTGATACCGTTGGTTCAATACCAAACCTTGTGAGATTATCACACAACAGTGGAGTGATTGTTATTTTATTGCGGTTTTTTTACTTCTCCATTTCCTCCCTCATTAGTCTACTTTCCGCTTCCATTGAAACCATAGAATCAATGGAGGGATAACCCACTTATGGGTTGATCCAAGTGAGTATCAAGGGGATGGATTGGATGTTATTTATCACCTCATTAATGTATAATCACTTCTTTAATTTAGATTTTTATTTGATGATTTTAAACTCCATCGTCCTTGTTGAATTTAAGGCCACACACTTCAAGTGCTAATATGAACCTTTACCTTGAAGTGCTCAAAACTTTGATCCTTAAAGTGTATAGGTGATTAGTATTAAAGGGTGTAGGCATTAATCCAGTAAGTGATGATGTTGTTTTATCTCCTTAAAAGAACTCATCTCAAATATAAGAAATTGAAATCATTAAAAAGGAAATACGTCCAATCCACCCCGAGCGAAAACCTAGGATCAACTCATTATTTTAAATTGAATTAACTTAAGTCTCTTAGAGTTACTTTAAACCTATCTAAAATAAACCCAATTTGTCCACTTCATAGCAAAAAACAGTCCTTAGAATGTGCGTGTCTATAGGTTACTTCTTAGGTCTCTGTGGATTCGACAACCTAAGCTAGACTACAAGGACCGTTCTACCTTCATCTCTTGGGTAAATTTGAGCGAGAATCAGCATGACTAAGACTAATGGGGTGTATCCATGGTGAAACATGTATGAAGACATCAATCTAGATCCTATTATTTTATCTGATACATCCTAATATCTAGAAAGATAGTGAAGGGATCCGATGATTTCATGTTGGGTGTCCTCTAGTAAAAAAATACTATGTTCCAAGGTGGGTATCTCCCTTGGAAACCATCTCCTTGAATCATAATGGCATCATATGAGTGCTCAAGGCATTCCATCGAGAATCCAAGTGTGTGTCAAGTCTAATAAAAAGGTCTATATGTAAAGGAACCTTATAAATAATTAATTGATTGATTTAAGTCCATGAAATAATCATTCCTTTTAGTAATTTCTCAGGATCATTCCACTAATTTTCATTAATGTGAGTAGGTATATCGAGGATATAAAACCATTTAGAAATTTAATTACTTAATCATTTGTTATGTTCATTCCTTTAACTTTCATAATCATGACTAGGTTGGCTAAAGACATGAAACCAATATCAATTTCCATTATAAACATTTAATAATTACAATTGATATATATATAAATATAATTTCCATTAAACAATTTATGATTTACTTTTTAAACTAAAACAATTACATTAGAAGTGTCAAGTGATATTTATAACATATTTTCCACTCTATTCTCTAATGGTTCATTAGTTAATTTAAAACACTTACCTTATCAAGTTAAAGTCCATTTCACCTCAACAGTACTGCAGATAAACCCAACATGGGTTACCAATTCATAAATAAGGAAACATGCTACTTGGGGTGGTCAATGTTGAGGTCATAACCTCCAATGATACAGTGAACATTTATAACAAGTGTCTTTGAACACAATTATAATGACTATAATAAAGTCATGTGAATTTAATAAGAAAACTAGGGAAACCACTACACATATAATGGAAATATTTTATGAAACAATTATACATTGAGGTATGAGTCATAGAAAATGTACCTTAATAATGTAGAACTCTTCATGTCTAGTATCAACCCTTATTTTGTCCTAGATTATAATAAAATAGAAGAATGAATAAACGCCCTGAAAATAGTGCATATGAGCCTTCATAAAAATAACATCATAGAGTGGATTAATGAAGATGAACTGAGCCTAAGGATTTAAGAAAATATTTGGAGGAATGAAATGTGATGATTGGATATTGAATTGGAGTCCGAACAATAAAGAAAACCAAGAACCTAGGTATAAGGGAGTATGATCTCTCGATGGAGGAGGAAGAGGCCTTATTCCACTGGAAATAAGAAAATAAGATGGTGGGTTGTGATTTAAATAATTTAATGGTATTTTGGTTTAACATAAAATACTACGTCACATGGTTTGGCCATATGGTTGGCCAAACAGTGTTCCAACTATGCTCACCTCACTACCTCAAGAGGGGACCCACTTGGTTAGGCCACATAGTTTGAGAAACCATGCACCAACCATGATATTTGGATCTAATATGAATTAAAAACCAACCAAAAAAGACTTTTTCCCTGGGTTCATATTTTGGTAAAACTATATTTCATGATTTTACCTTTAAAGTTCCCTCTATGGTTAGGGGAAACCATGCGGGCTGGGTTATACAGTTTCCATGAATTGTGTGGCCCAGTGATTTCTTCCACTAATTTGGCTTTCGAGCATCAAAAAAAACCCATACAACCCCTAAAACTTCTGTATAATTATATGGAATCCATAATTGGTCCCAGATAAATAATTAGACTGAAATCTTAAGGATCTATACCTCATATAAAAATTGGGTTTTTACATTCTTCCCCATTAAAGGAACTCAACCCCATGTTCACCTTACAAGGGTGGTAGAATGCTTTCTGAGAATAACTCTAACCCTGAATCATGTACGTATACCTCCCACTCTCATGTCTCATCCTATACATGGTCGTGCTTCCATAGCACCCACACCAAAGGGATGTACTAGCCTTGGAAATCCTTCATGCTTCAATAAAAAATGTGTATAGGATAATCCTAAAACGAAGAAACAACATCTAAGTCAACTACCTCAAGATAAAAAGTATGAGATGGGTCTACATGATAGCAGTGAATCTATGAAACATGGGAGATTTCATGCATGGAATATTAACTCTTATATAATAACAATCGATAGGCTACTATCCCAACTTTATCCAGAATCTCAAACATCCTGACATAATGAGGCGAAAACTTCCCATGCCTCTATATCTATATATTCCCAAGTCCGGGTGATACTTGTTAGAAAAAATGATCCCTGGCCTCAAAATCTAAATTTCATCTATGGATATCAAAATAGGATTTATATCTAGAAATAGTAGTATAAATACACTTTCTAATCATCTAAATCTTCTCTGAAGTCTCCTATATGAGACGGGGACCTAGTAGCAATGTCTCACATGTCTCTAATCAATATAGGGGTTAACAACATGACTTACCATACAAGGCCTCATATGGATCTATTTGTATATAAACCTTGTCTTAACATATATGGATATTATATCATCTTATATGAATGTTCAACACATAACAAAAATACATTCTAGAGTACAATAAAAGTTTAGTATCATTGGAAACTTGGAACATGTACTTCTAGTTTGGTGAAAGATCCTAAACATATCCCTTAAAGATCTTACCCTTTAACACTAATACTTAAAACCTTTATTAATAATATAGGTAAAGTAAAAATAATAAATGGATGATATCAAATGCTCATTAAGGGTAAATATAGGAAATACATAATCATAATATGAACATAAGGGTATGAGAACATGAGTATATCATTTGAAGATCATACCATGCATATCGAAGATCACAATCATAAGACATGGCATAAATATTGGTAGTTTATAATACATTAATCATAAGATAATCATGAACATAAATCATGTGATAATATCATCGGCATAAGATATATAATTTTTGGAAGACATAAAAACATGTAATATCATTCCCTATAATTCATGGATCATTGCAAAAAACATATCAGGGAACTTCAAGGGGACCACACCTAGTGGGAAGAACACACCACCATCCCCAGTTTCATTCTATTCCTTATATGGTATCAGGTTTTCCCCATAATCCCATAGTGGATTGGGTTTACCCATCTTCCCATAGTGTATAAGGACACACCTATTTTCCATTTTGGATCTGAACACACATATTTCCCATTTTAGATCAATCCCACTGACTTGTTTCCCATCATTATCTATTAATATATAAATATTTACCCAATTAATTAGAGATAGATATAGGTCCCACTGTTCACATACTAAAATCATAAATATATGTTCCACAAGATAATAAAACATTTATCATATCATTACCCATAAAAGCAATTACTTTCATAAACATCATATCATAACCCATGAAATGAATCAGGTATCAAAAACATTTCACCATATCATTAAATATATAAAATATATTGGTCTCATAATAATTTAATTAAGAAAAACCATGAAAAGAAGTGGGTTTAAAAATAATATAAGTCATAGAAGTGAGATGAGTGTCATAAACAACATTCCATAAAAAACCATTAAATAAATAATGTGAATCATATTCTTGGATCATATCCACACTAAATCATAACTATAACAAATTATGTCATCTTAAATGGAGAATAATTTTTAAATATAAATTGGAAAATTTATAAAGGAAAATAATATTTCTATTAAAATAAATTATTAACACATGAAACATTTTCATAATCTCTTTTCTTTAAAACCACTTGTAAAACATATAATGGAATATTTGAAAATCCTATATAAGATTCCTTGAGGTAAATATTCTTTCTTCTTTTAAAAATGTATTTTTTAAAAACATAAAACCTTTTGAAAACCATTTTCAATATAAATAACCTTAAAAACAATAAATGATTCTTGAAAACATTATGGAAAAAAATGTTTTGAATATAACTTTGAAAACATATAAATGAATCTTTGAAATCATTTTGGAAAACTTTTATTTGAATATGACTTTGAAAAATTATAAATTAATCTTTAAAAATCATTTAAAACACTTCTTGAACATGAAATATTTTTGAAAAACTTTTTATTTGGAAACAAATTTTAAAACAATTAATGTATATAATATTATTGAAAAAAAATTCTTAAAAGTAAATCCTCTAAAATTGGATATTATGATTTAAATGAAGGATTACCATGAAGGTGTATAAATCCATACATTATGAACACTCCTTTTGTGACGTAAAAAGTTTATAAAAGTTCCTCGATTAAAAAAGGACAAGAAGATTACTTTTAAAAAAAATCAAAAAGAGTAAATGAAGGTTAAAATTTTATTTTAAATAACATATGAAAATATTATATAATTCTTGAAAACATTTTTATAAAACATGGTTTTGGAATAACACAAATCTCTGACCGAAAAGAAAAATATAGTGATATTTTCTAAAAAAATTAATTATATTAAGTACCAAATAGTGGAAAATGATACTAATATATAAATACATAATTAATAAAAAATAAAAGAATAAAATTCATGATTTTTATTTAGATATGTATCATAATATTTCATTAGTGTACATATAATCATGAACAATCCTGATAATTAATGAGATTTTCACAATAAACTCTTACCACTTGGTAACTTTGAACCATTCTCCCAATGTTTGAAAATGAAATTACATAAATAATAAAATAGCATAAAAATAATTAAATTTATTATATAACATGTCAAATTGAAGTATATTCACCTCATAAAATAACATAGATGCATAACAAAACATGTTCCTCAAAAAATATAAATTGAGACGAAGCCACCTTACTGATTTGGTAACTTTTGAACAATAAAACCCCATGAAAAATATAATATAAAATGGATGTTTAATTAAAAATAAATTTAAGTATATTATCATATAATAAATTCAGGAAAATAATATACACTGCACAAAATAAATGGGTTGTGAATAAGGCATTAGTCTCATAGAAATAAAAGTAAGATGAGAAAACCCTTACTACAAGAGTAACATTTGAATTGTGATCCCAATGAAAGAATAACATAAATGATAACTTTTAATAACATTAAATAAATTAAATTAGTTATATAAAATTTCATATATAATTATATACACCACACAAAATAATATAGTGGTTAATTTGACATGTATCTCACAGAAATAAAAATTGAGATGAAATTCTCTTACCTTGAGTCTTGAATTTCTTTGTACACATTCAAAACTCCCATATAATAAATTTAAGTTTATTATAATATAAAAAACAATATTACTATATATAATAACATATATTATTTACTTAGGACTTTATATTACCAGTTTATTAACAATTCCAAGTTAAAGAAATCTTTCGAGTGATAACCGCTTTGTTTATCATACGTATTTTGAATTGTTATTCTTGGTTCTCTTACTTATATCATGATTTAATTATTTTAAGAATATAAAAAATGATTTATATATTATTTATTTTTAGTATATAAATATTTATAATAATATATAAATTAGATTTTTATGAAATGGAAGACATTGTTCTTGGATATGGTAGGTCGTACGTACGTATGAATGTTATTTCTATTTTTTTGTTGTGTTGAAAGAAAAATATATATATAACAAATATATATTATCATTAAATTATAATTATTATTTCATATATATCATATAGGTTTACTAAACCCATCATTTATACATCTTATATAAAGTGTGAACAAATCACATAGCTTTGAGGAGGTAGTAGTCCACACATCCACAGACAAAATTATCGTATTTACACAAAATGGAAAAATTGAAGGTATGTTTTATATAATACAAAAATTAGAATAATTAAATCATAAATATAATATATATTTTTAAAATATAGTATTTAAATCATAATTCCCAACCATGAGAGGTGGGAAATGAAAAAAAACATCAATTCTCATAGTGATAGTCCGGCATACACGAACGAAAAGTTCATTACCCATTTGATGGAAGTGTGTGTTGTTGTAAGTAAAAAAATTATAATAAAAACATATCAGTATATTTAGGAAACTTAGGTTTTTATATAATCATTTAATAATAAAATTTTAGGTGTTGGAGAATGAAAATAAAATAAAAGAGATTGAGGAAGGATTTTACCTCTTCTTTGGGTAACTCCTTTTAGATTGCACCAAAGGGATTACTTGGTTGGCTTTATACCCAAAGTAAGGAATATAGGATGATGTGAGGGAATTTGGGAGCTCATTTTAGAATTTTTTTTATTATCTAAATTGTATTTATTGGTGTGAAAAAGTGATGGTGGTGAGTTCCATTTTATAATGGAGGAGGAGTGAGGGGCTTCTAAATAAAAAAAAGGTAAACACTATTGAGAGGTATCCCTTACATAATGGGAATCCAATAATTGTATAAATTTTGTAAAATAGGATAATTGGTATAAATATTTTCATAAAATGGATATTGGACATGTTTATAGGTCAATTGACCCCATAAGATTAAAGTTTAACCATTAAGTAAACTAATTTCAACCTTAATCACTCTGATTAATTTTAATTACATTAACTAATATTTTTTGTCAAAATATAAGATGAAATTTTTATAAATTATATATTATGATGATTAAAAATATGGAATAAATATTTCTAAATTCTATCACATATGTGGTGGAAATTAATTTAAAATTAATCCTACACACATGTAGTGACATCATGTTTTTTAGGGAAAATGTTTAAAAGTTTGAAATGATTTTGTATAAAATTTCAATGTGAAGTTGGTTCAAATGACCTAAATTTAATTAATTTATGTAAAATTTATATAATTAAACTTTAAAACAAAATTAAAATATAATTTAAATACATAAATAAATTAAAAAAATCATTTTTTAATTAAAACTCGGTATTTTTCATTATTCATTAAAAAATAAAATATTTCAGAAAAATAAAAACAATTCACCAAAAGAAAATTTTTATATTCAGATTTAAAAAATAGGGTTTATTTTTTCAAATATAAAATATAAAATTTTCAAAAATTATACTTAAAATGGGTTCACCATTAAAAGGTGGTAACATTACATTTTAGAAACACATCTTTTTATTCATAAAATTGGATTTATTCTTACCTATTGTCTATAAAATGCATAAGTTGAACATTAAATACTTTAATATATATATATATATATATATATATATATTTAATAAAATCATTTATAAAAATTGTTTTAGTTAATTTATTATGGTAAAACACATTTTATTTCATAAATATAGTTTTCCAGAAAAAGATTTCTTATATTTTCAAGAGTTTCATTTTCATTTATAGTTAATTGGTAACCAAATAATTCTTCTTATATAAATGTTTAAACAATATTTTTTTAATATAATTAATATTATTTGTAACTTCCATTTCAATGGCTAGGTGATAACTATAATATATAAATATTAATATTATATTGTAGTTCGGTAAAACTAAGCCTTATGTGTAATAAGAGCTATCAAAAGAACATAGCATTGTGTGTAACACAATCCAAAAATAGTGTTGGGTGTACCACAAGATAATATACATATTTTGTGTAGTGCAATATTAACAAAGTGTTGCGTAAAATGTAATTCAAACTTAGTGCTTTCTTATAACAGAATCTATATTCACTGTTATGTGAAATAAAAAACATCAAAAAGATTAAATTAATTTAAAAACATATTTCAAAAAAATCTCTGGGTGTTAGAATATTAATAATATCTTGAAAGATATTGTTTAGGTGAACTCAATGAGAGGGATATTATTATCCCAATAACATCTGAAATCAAGGATGTATGCTCGAAGCATGTCCTCTAACACATGTGTCATCCGTTCTGACTAACCATCAGTTTGTGTGTGAAAAGATGTGCTCAGTAGCACCTATGTACCCATATATCTCTATAAATACTTCAATAAACTTGATGTTAAATGATCATATATATTATAAATAATAGTATGAGGGCACCCATTTAGTCATATGATCTCACAAACATACAATATTCCACGCTCATCAACTGAGAATATCTCCCAAATAGTAAGGAAGTGGGATTCTTTTTTCATTCAATTCATGACTACCCAAATTGCATATCTACCTTGAGGTTACCTTATAAATATTAATAAAACATCTATTTAAACATCTTCCAATTTCCATTCTATTACAGGAAACTTATATAATATGAAAGTAGGTCAATGGTGCTCCATATTCACCTGTAGATAGGTGGAACACCTAGTGATAAAACCTTCTATCTAACATTTTATCATAATCCACAAATATTTTCATCACATATATCAATACATATTATAGATTCATTTATGAACTATCCACTAAGAAGTGTAGTAATCCTACATCAGTTCCTCTCTCATGATTGTAGGAACCCGTATATTCCCATGAATACGTAGGATGTCATCTCTATCTATAGACCCATCCAAAGGTGGGTATTATCCTGAAATACTATCCTGAAGAACTAAACCCTTGGGATATGAAAACTACATGATATTTACCTAATCCATAAGGGAAGAGGTAAAGAGTAAGGCTATGAGATAAAAAGAATTGTGACTATCATGAAACACTAGATGCAGCTCAGAGAAGTGGGCCATACATCTCCACTCATCACTGGATTCTTGTATGGAATGTTCCTAAGTTTTCTAGCTCATCACATCATCCACCGTATTTCCCTTAACAAGAAAAAAAGGAAAGTTAATATTTTAAATATTGAAGGTGTTAAACCCATCATAATTGTCTAATATTTAATTAATGTTTCATAGATAAATATTTTTGGCTCTTGAGGTTTGTATACACCAATATGGATGCAGGTCTGTATACTCTTGAGGTCTATATACACCAATGGGGTGTATCCATGGCACCAAAAGTCTAAAGACATCAAGATAGATCCAAATATTATATATGAGGAATCCTAATATCCAAAAATATAGTGAATGGATCATACAACCTCAGGCTAGGAATCCGCTAGTAAACAAGTGTTGTGTTCCATAGTGGGTATCTCCTTTGGAAACTAGCTCCAAAAATTAGAATGGCATCCACTGAGTGCTCAAGGAATTCCCATAGGAATCTAAGGATGGATCACACCTAACCAATCCTATAGAGATAAAAAGCTCCATATGAAATAGGGACCCTGTACATAATTAATTGATTAATTTAAGACCATGTAAAACTCTTACATTTTAGTAAGTTATTAGCTTCATTCCATTACCTTTCATTAATGCAATAAGGTATATCAAGGATATGCCACTATTTAGCAGTTTAATTACTTAATCATTTATTAGGTTCATTCATTTACCTTTTATAATCATGACAATTATGGATAAGGATATGTTACCAATATCTATTTCCATTATAAACATTTAATAAGTCCAAGTGATTTATACATGAATATAATTTCCATTAATCAATTTATGATTCATTTATTTTATTGAAACACTTACATTAGAAGAGTCAAGTTATATCCACCACATACCATACATTTGATTTTCTATAGGTTCATTAGTTAATTTAAAACACTTAACTTATTATATTCAAGTCTAGTTTCCCCAAATAGTTCCATAGATAAACCCAACATGGGTTACCAATGAATAAATAAAGAAACACCATATTTGGGTTGGTCGAAGTTGAGGTCATAACCTCAAATTACATAATAAAATTATATAACAAGGGTCTTCGAACACAATTCCAATGATTATAATCAAGGGATATGAATTTAATAAGTAACACCTGGTGAAACCAGAATGCACACAACAACAATAGTTTATGAAATGATAAGTCTTTGAATAATGAGTCATAGACCACCAACCATATGCCTCTAGAACTGTCCTTATCCATTATTGGCACTTTTTTCCCTATATTAGAAGAAAACAAAAGAATAGATAAATTCCTTAAAAATAGTTCATATGAGCCTGTATCAAAATAACATCTTCAAGAGGAATAAAAATGAAAAACTGGGCCTAAGGATTAAAGAGCTTACCTAGAGGAATCTAATGTGATGATCAAATCTTGAATCAGAGCCTGGAAGATGAAGAAAACCAAGAACCTAGGTAAAAGGGAGGAGGATATATCAATAGAGAAGGAACATAGATTCTTCCATTGGAAATAAGAAAACAAGATTTTGGGTTATGTTTTAAAGAATCTATGGTTGTTTTGTTCATTTTACCTAGAAATTCTGGGTCACACGGTTTGGCTAGACGATCTTCCAAACCGCATAGAAACCATGAACACCTCACTGCCTCAAGCCATCACCTACACAGTTAGGCTAAAAAAATTTATAAACCATGTTATAACCATGATATTTGGATATGTTAAGAATTTTACACCACCAACACGGGTGTGTGGGCATGAGCACATAGTTAGGGAAAACAAAGAACCCTTTTTTCCCTCTGAAATGCCTCGCATGGTTAGGGGAAAATATATAGGATGGGTTGCATGGTTTCTATACTATGTGGCCTAGGAATTTATTCCACCATATGATGTTTCTAGATCCAAAAAAGCACTAGAAACCCTCAAAATTTCTTTGACATCATAAGGTATCCACAATAGGTCCAAGATAAAGAATTAGACCAAAATTTATAGAATCCATACCTTATAAAAAACTAGATTACTACACATTTGAAACACTAATATCCCAAATAACCTTAAGTCCCATGATTTCTTGGTAATGACACACAATTTGTCCAAATAGTTCTACAACCATACTCTTTCCCATAAGACACCAAAATTATAAAAACTCACCAAGAACAACCTGAAAAGCATTTAAAAAAATATTTTCATGAAAGTAAAATAACAAACATAAAGGTGAAATAGATATGTGATAAAAGGGGAGTGGTAAAGTGACTTTAAGTAATTATATAAAATATGACTAATTAATAATAATTAAATAATTCAACAATAAGAACCACTTTAGACTATTTATAATGGTCAATGAAAGAGAGTTTGGCATGAATTACTATATCTCAGTTAATTTATGACTTTTATTTTATAATTTATTTCCCATTATTATTATTATTACAATTTTTTACATGAAAATAAAATAATGTGTATTTGAAAATTTCAAACCGAATTCACACCTTTTCTAAATTACTAAAAGTAATTCCCATATTGATTTCACATTTAAAATAAAATTATAAAATAGTTAACTGGTAAATATTAATCAACTCACCCAAGTCATGGTTTACTAATTAAATGAATCATATTTTAAAAATAATTTGTAAATATACATTTTAATTAATTTCATGTAAATATGATGTCTCAAAAAAGAAATGTTTTAATCCTATGTTAGACATGTATCCTTGGTCAAAAAAGAATCAACAAATAAAATGTTTTCCTCTCAATCATTCCCCTACACATTTTATTAAAAATTATCTCTACATTATAGGTAATTTGAATGAAGAAAAAAAATTATTTCATAGTTAAAACAAATTAAAGTAAGGGTTAAATGATGAGGGGATAAAAAGATACCCATGGGTAATGAAAACTCTACTTTGGTAGTTAGGGCTCTCATCTCTGACTCTAAGGATTTCCTGAAAAAAATTTAGGAGAGGCATTATCAAATATTATGTTCAATTTAATTGAAAATATAATTAGAACAAGAAAAACAGTAATTAAAATTTATAAAGAAATATAAAAAATATCCCAAAATTCTTAGTTTTCCTTCCATGTTGTACTAATTTTTGAGTCTTTGAACTTCATTTATTTTAGAAAACCATCCCTAATCCCATGGAGGATTTATATTCTTTAGTTTAAAATAGTACATTTAGGTTTGTACATGTGGTACAATAGATTTATTATATACACCCTTCAACCAATCTATGAGAATGTTCCTTTGTAGGTCCTCAAATCTATGGAAAATGCAACAAAATTTTAACCTCACCTTTCAGAAAAATTATTTAATTAAGGTATAATTGAAGTAATAGCGGCATGAAGTGGTCCTTCTCAATATTATTAATAATTTCATAATAAGTAACCTCTATTATATATTATTTCTCATCTATATAGGTGATAATTATTAAAAAAATATTCAAATACATCTATATCAACCACTATCATCATTTATTACATCAACACCTCTACCCATTCTTCATTATTATAGATAGATGGTGTGGGTTATTCTTCTATGATATAGATATTCAATATCTTCTCTTGATTATCACTATACCATATTTTATTATTACTAAGAATAACCTTTTTTTAATGATTTACTTTATAACACTGAGAAAGAGACCCCCCCCCCCAATTTAACATAGCACGCCACTTCTTTCTTCCTCCGTGCGATATGTTATTCCAAATACTCCATTTTCTATGTTTATTGTATTCTTAAAATCAATGAAATATTCTTTATATATGGTTTATATGTTTTTACCATATCAATTTATTAATTTTTTATACAAATCGATATAATTTTTGGGTTTTTTGTCATTCTTCACCAGTGGTCATCATTGACCTTCACGTTCATATATATGTATTTATTGTAGATAAATATATGAATGTGTGTGTGTACCCCCACATATATTCAGATATATATAAATATATATGTGTGTTCATGTGTGTGATTATTTACACACACACACACACACACAAAGATGCTACATGAATATCTATTAAGATTTACACACACACACTGACATATATATATATATATTCAAAAATAAACACACACAAACATTAACACACACACACACATGGACATACATATAGACAAACACATCTTTATATGTAATATATATATATATATATATTGAAGTTATATATATGTGTGTTTGTGTGTGTGTGTGTATTTCTATTTATATATATATATAAATGGATTTAGATGTATGTATATTTATATATATGTTGTATTTACTTTATTTATGTATCATATATATAGTTTTTTAATATATATATATATATAAATATAAATATGTATTTGTTTTAGAGTATTCATATATATATATGTTATGTGCATATATTATTTTTATTGTATTTTCATTTATGTTATATGTATATAATTTTTTATTGTATTTATGATATATGTTTATATATAAAACCTATTAAAGTGCACTTGTATTTGATATATATTGAATTTTATTTTCTGTCAATATTAAGTAAGTCAATGTGTGAAAAATAACAAAGAGTTTTAAATCGCCACGCAAGAGAAAAATCTGTCACATGTTGGAAAAGTAAGTGAGAAGGTTATCTATATCTACATGGGAAATGATGAAAGGAACACTCCAATGTATATAAAGACATGGAAGGATAAATTATTGGATTTTTTCTAACAAAATATGGTTTAATGTATTGATATTCGTGGAAAATAATGATAAGAATTGAGGGAAGTGTTATAGTTATATCTACAATAACATAAAGAAGTTAGAGTGGAGAAAACTATGTGTGTAGATTAGAGACATGTTCCTGATGTATGAATTCTAGCTGAAGTTATGAAGAATACATCCTTTCATCTCTATGTATGAAGAATCTTAATAAAGGGACAAAAATCCTTTTGATTATTGTTTTTAAATGATTAAGTAGAGATGATAAATTAGAAGGCATAAGAATTATTATAAATACACTATCTTGAGTAATTTGTATGACGCAATTCTTTAGAATGAACTATAATGGGTCTAGAATTATTTTAATAATACGTTAAATTATTTAATTTTTTTCTAAAGTCATTTGAGATTCTTGAGAAGGTTCATATTTTATTTGAATATACTTAAACTTCATTTGAAGAAATATGGAATTCTTGTACTAGTGTTTGAAAATTGTCAAAGGAAATTATTATATGCCACAACACGAAAGAGAATAAGCATATGCAGAAGATATTTGTACAACTTGTATGATATTTGAGTTCAAAATATATCAATTATAGAGGACATGAAGCATGATAAATGGAATTATCTTATGAAATTGGAGAATTGTCACTCACATAGAAGATTAATCTAATCAAGGTTCCTATATGATATTTTGATTGTGTCAATATTTGAAAATGAAAAAAGTTATACAACATCAGTGATTTGAGTTACTCTCAATATATTTCATTTGTGTATTTGATGTTTGAAAAATGAAAAAGGAAATTTCCTTAAAATGAGTTTATTTGAGTTACAAATATGAAGTTTTGTACCACTGATGGTATTTTTGTTAAAATGAAAAAGGATTTCATCTATACATATGAGATTTATCACCCTATATGATATTTTACAATCACTTATAGTAATTCAGATCTTATATGATATTTTAGTTTGCCACATTTGACAATGTATGGTCCCATAAGAAATTTTTTGAAGAATATATAATATTTTAGGAAACATATGATATTTTTATTATAAATTGTTTTAGAATTATACTGTAAAGGAAAATATCACATGATGTATGATATTTGACATGGATTTTTTTTCAGATTCTTCTGGGTGGATAATCAAGTGTCTAGAATTATAAGATTATGGATAATATAAATGGGATGTTGAAATTGTTTTTCAATAATGTCTGAAACATTATAATTCATTCAATTTCTATGATCCAAGCCTGATAAAGAATAAAGAAATGTTTGGAATATTAAATGTGTTGAATTGATTTTATCTGGTGTTCAAGAATAATGTAGATGTATTTAAATAAAATATTGGAATGTTCTTAAACATCAATATCATTTATGAAGTGAGATTCTTGAGATGAAGAAATATAAATAATAAGATCAGTTTTTAGATGTGTTCCACCACAAGAAGAATTCTCTACGCTGAATTCTATTGCTTGATGTTGCAAACTAAGTAATCCATCACTCGTTGTTGTGTTGTATATTTTTATGCAGCTATGAAAAATAATTTATTAATTCATTGGAGATATTTGGAGATGATTAAGAATACCATTTTGATCTTACTAAAAAATAAAAATATGTAATTTATTTGGCAATGTGATAATCATTAAATGAGTGTATTTTGGGAATGTATCAGGAATTAAAAAACCAGCACATAAAATCTCCTAGGAACCCAAAACTATGTATTATATTGTTGTGATTTATGGATTAATGTGAGAAGGTTCCCTTAGTATCCCATTTTAGGATACTGATTATGAAGGGAGAAATTCAATGCTTTCAAATGAAGCCACATATGGATGAGAATATTGAGTTTGAAGATATAAAAAAAAAGTCGAATTATTCAATGTTGAATTTAGAAGAGAAAAAAATGAGAGAGTATTGAGAAATTTCAAAAAAAATAAGAACAATGATATAATCTAAAGGAATAATAATAGGCATAATTCACTACATAAAATAGCAAAAAATAACAAAGATAAACTAAAATTAAAGAGATTCTACCTTTTAGGTTTTGAAGAAAGAGACAAGGAGATGAGGATAGACTGGCCTATTGTGCAATGTTACTCTCAGTTGGTGTCGATCCTTTAAAATATTGAGAAGTGAGGTAGTAAGGTTATTAGTATCTATTTAATAGATATGAAACTAATATATAACTTGAGATAGAGTTTTATATATCATTCTTAAGGAACTACTGACATTTGAAGACTCTACCATGTGTGCAAGACGATCATTCAGGGATGTTAAGAAATATTATGATAACTTATTGATTGAATTTAAAGGTGGTTCTAAATAAAAACACATGACCATACATAGTGGGAATCAATGGAACTTGTACGAATCAAGTTATGAAATGATAACATTGCGCAAAGGTTTTATTATAGTTTGAAACTGTTGGAGGAAGTCCTATGAGAAGCAGAAAATTATATGTATAGTGAGACTCTATACCGGCATGATATGAACCAACCATTTTATCCACTATTTTATTTCAATGGATAAACCATTATTAGAGTGGATAACTAATAATGGAAAGGAGTAATAATTTGAGCCAAACCTTGTAAAAACACTACATGCTTTTTATCTACTTTATTTGCATGGATGTGGTTGGTGGTTTCTTGATTAAACACAAAATAGATCAAATTTCACTAACCAATAAGAGAGGTTAGATTACAAAGGGGGTAAAATATTCTAAAAGGATTTGTAATCTGGTAAAAATAGCCAACAACTAATACCCCCCTCACAAGTGTCTGCATTAATCCCAAGAGAAATTTCACTCATATATATATCACTATTGGAAACATATCCTATACACATGGTTTAGAACAATGGGTATATCCCATAAAACCTTGGGTATAGACTATGCCCATGGTTTTATGAATCATGGATGACTAAGTCATCGGTATAGAGCTATAGCAAAGGTTTCTAAAAACTATGGGTATAGCCTAGGAGATTTTATCATACCCACAATGTTTTTTAAACCATGGGTATATACCGTTACCCATTTTAAAAAGAATTATGGGTATATAATTTCACAATAGAAATAATATACCCATGGTTCAATGAACCATGAGTATAGCTGCCTATCATAATTTTGCAGTAGCATCCCCTTCAGGGGATCCTGTACCTATAAATAAAATATAAACCACAATAAACATTCAATAAAATACATATATTGTATATTTATCTTCCAACAAAATAATTTTAATAATTTTCAAACCATTTACAATACTAAAACATACATATACACCCACAGAACCAATTAATTCAAGTCATTAAACAACATCCGCATGTCTCTTTACTACTAACTAAAAAATGGAGGAGATCAATATCTTCCCCATTACTAGAATCCTCATCCTCATTACCATCATCAACATCCTCATCATTAATGACATCATTTGGAACACCAAAATCATCATCATCATCATCATCATCATCATCATCATCATCATCATTATCATCATCATCATCACCACCGCCATTAGCTCGACTACCACTAGGACCCTCATTAACATCACTCGGGAAATTAAATAAAGAGTTCATTGATTCCATACATAAGTCAAAATTAGTATAATCCTCTGATGAATGTGATGGAATTATAACTAACATATATTTCAATAATTATTCTATGATCAATTTACTTATTTCACACTCTAGTAAAGCTATTTTTTTGCCTTAGCTGCTTCGGTACGAGTATTTTTTAGCTCAGTGGTCTAAGAGGTTTGAGAGGTGCCTAATGATGGCTAATACCTAGGGGGGTTACTTTTTTATAAGGTATACATTAAACTCTCATCCAATTATCCTCACCTAATACCTGACTCAAATAATCATTTAGCCTAACGTTGTCATCTTCTTTCTCATAGAGGGCTTCTAGGGAACATATTTGAAAATATAAACAAGATATTTAATTAAGAATTATTTATGAATATTTTAAATGTCAATAAAAACATAAAATATTTTCTTGTGTTTATGAATTTACCGCACACCCATCCTTTTTCTTCATATTCGAGAAAAATAATTTTGATCGAGGCACACGACCTTTGATTCCTCATGATGCTTGATAAAAATAAAATTTATTAGTATAATACTACATTATTGAATAATATGAATGTGATAAAAATAGAATGAATTAAAATTATATTTTTTGAGGAAATCCATAAGATGAATAAGTATCTAAATATATATTTAATTATAAATTTAATACTGGTGGCATAACATAAACAATTCATACTAATTAGCATGCTAAACATGGGAATGATATGGATTTCTATTGTATGTTTATTTTGGTCCAATTCTATTTTATGTTGTGTTATTTGGTTATTTGGTCACTTAATAATTTTGATCATTTGATGAGTAGGTTCATTTTTAGGTTATGTTATTTAGTAAATTTCCATTTGTCCAATTAGCCATTTGGACATTTGGCAATTTTTCATTTTGGTCTATTAGGACATTTGGGCCAATTAGTCCAATTAGTCCAATTAGCCCATTTAGGTCATATAGTACAATTATTCCATTTAGGATAATTAGTTCAATTATGCTAATTAGGTCATTTAGTCTATATAGGTCAATTAGGCGATTTAGTCCATTTAGGCTAATTAGGCCAATTTAGGCTAATTAAGCCATTTATGCCATTTATTTGGCCAATTTAGGCTAATTAGGTCAATTAGGCCAATTTAGTTCAATTATTACATTTAGTTCCATTATTCCATTTAAAAAAATGTCCATTTAGTCCAATTTAGGATAATTAGGCAATTAAGGTGATTTCAGAAAATTAGGTCATTTAGGCCAATTATTCCATTTATTATATTTAGGACCATTAGGCCAATTAAGATAATTAGGACATTTAGGCCATTAGTTCATTATTCTATTAGGCAATTATGCCATCAGGTCATTAGGTCATTAGAACATTAGTCCAATTAGATAATAAGGCCATTATGCCTATTGACCAATAGTCCATTAAGCCATTAGGATAATTGGCCATTATTCCATTAGGGCATTAATTCATTAGTTCATTAGGCCATTATGAAAATTGTCCATTAGGACATTATTACATTAGTCCAATAGTCCATTAGGACAATTGACCATTAGGCAAGTAGGAAAATTGGCCAATTGTCCAATAGTCCATCGGTCCAATTGGCCATTAGGCTAATTGGACATTAGGCCATTAATCTAATTAGCGATTAGGCCATTAGTCTAGTTAGATCTTATGACATTAGGGAAATTATACATTAGTCCAATTGACCAATTTTCCATTAGTAAATTAGGCTATTGGTTCAATTCTAAAATTGAATAATAGCCCACTAAGACAATTGTCCATTAGTACATTAGGCCATTATACCATTAGGACAATTGGCCATTAGGACATTTGACCAATTGGTCATTAGGCCATTATGCCATCAGACCAATTGGCCAACTGTCCCTTAGGCCATTAGGTCAATTTTCCAATTGGACATTAGAACATTAAACCATTTTTTCAATAATAAAATTGGACATTAAGCTATTAGGCCATTATGCCAATTGGTTATTAGGACATTGGACCATTAGGTCAATTGGAAAATTGGCCATTATGACAATTTTCCAATTGGTCATCAGGCTATTAGGACAATTGGTCATTATTCCATTAGGCCATTAATCCATTAGGCCAACTGGTCATTAGGCCATTAGGCTATTAGGATAATTGGACTATTGAAAATTAGGTCATTAGTCCAATTTTCCATTAGACCATTAGGAAAATAGGACATTATTCTATTAGGCCATTAGGCCATTCAAAAATTTAGTCAATTGGCCAATTTTACACTAGACTATTAGGCCAATTATCCAATTGTCCATTAGTCCATTATAACAATTAGACATTAGAACATTAGTCCAATTTCCAATTAAGCCAGTTTTCCATGAGGCCATTAGGCTAGGTGGCCAATTGGTCAATTAGGGCATTAATCCATTCATCCAATTGACCATTTGGCCAATTGGCCAATGAAAAAATACTTCATTAGGTCAATTGGTCATTAGGACATTATACCATTAGAAAAATTGGCCAATTGTCCATTAGGTCATGACGAGAATTATCCAATTGACCAATTTTACATTAGACCATTTAGCCATTATCCCAATAGGACAATTATAAATTAGGCCATTAGGCCAATCGTTCATTAGGACATTAGTACAATAGATTAATTCACCATTAGGCCATTTAAAAGGGGTATTTCCAATCTTATATTAAAGGGATTAATGATAATAAAACTTAAATTTTATAATGAAAATCTAACTGGGTAAAAAATATAAATATAGATATTATGTATATTCATATTAAGGTACTTGGTGCTTCTCATGATCGGGCATTGTAGTACACTGCAATATCTATAAATACATCATTGAATCATTATTTTTTTGTTCTTTCCAAATGCATCCTAATATAAAAAATTCAATACAAGTAATAAGAATTAAATTTTCTATTCAAAAAATTAATTAATTGTAATGCCTTAAACTTGTCATTATTCCTATATGTGATCATTTCCTGATATTGTGTTGTTGGATAGTCAATAAATATTGGTACACCCTTTAAATCAAAACCGACTCTAATCTCCCAAAAAAATATATAACTCTGGATTATATGATTTCAATAACTCCCCAAGATCCACTAACCTTGAAACCATAAAAGTGTGTCCATTAGGAATGTTAAACGATCACTAAAACTAACATGTTATTTCATATAAATAAAACAATAATATAGATATTAATTTAACAAATTTTATTACCCATATCTCTACCCAGGATTTCTCATTTATTTCATTACAGTTATGCCTCCATGAGACCAGTTGCACCAAAACGATATCTTTGTATTTGGATAAAGATCCATTTAAAATTATACAACGCCTAGAATTTTTACCTATTGTTTGATTTTATTTATTATAATCAACCATTATTTGTGTTTGGTGAATCTAGGCTTCACACATATGGGTGTTTCCATGTCGCCTACTAGAATATCCCACTAAATAAGATCAAAGGGGGAAAATAAGAATTACGTCACATTACAATAGGGAAAAATAATTTGATGTAAATTGACACACATATAATAAAAAACCAGTTATAGGATACTCATCATGCTCTAATAGATTTGTGGCTTGTCCTGAATTATTATCCTTTAAAGGATGTGCCTATTCCAATGTATGCTCTAGGTGATCTTCATGCACTTGAATGGAAGCTGAAAGAACTGAATCTTTAGATCCTGGATGGATAGTAATAAATAGAGGCGGTGTATTCATGGTAGGTTATGGGTAGTAGAGTTGTTGAAACATCAAAGGATATGTATATAGTAAATTTTGGAAGTTCACTGGAGGTGGTAGAGTATATGAAGAATAGGATAAATAATATGATGATGGAGTCAAAAATGGGAACATCCCTAGGGGATAAATCCAAGTATGGAAAGGTATGGTATATGGGGTTTCCTCTGGTGTGTTATAGTGGTAACAGGTACGATAGGTTCTCCGTCTATCTCTAGGAGCACCCCCACTCAGACCCATACCAGTATACTGAGCAGGATTCAACCTTGGTTCAATTGAATGTCCCTAAAAAAATTTGGTAAAGAATAATAATGTTACATAATATGTGATTATGAAGAAAAATATTACAATTATTACACTTACTAAGGTAACCAGGGGAGGAAACCCACACTCATGCATCCATCGATTGTTATCAAATAATGGATTCCTTTAAACTTCTTCAATATTTTTCATAATCTGCATAATAATGAAATGTACATTTTTTTTAAAAAGTAATTATAGTATTACCAACCAGAAAACCCCATGTCAAGGTAAACCAAATGATTTGTAAACATATATTGTTGCTTATACATATTATCCACTACTAATTCAGCATCAACATTAACTCTCACAATGGGAAAATTTGAGTAATGAAATGAAAGATTTTTTCAATGCCAATGGGATTGTCAATTGTGTCAACTTTCCCCCACCATCATGAAATAAATGTCTTGGGATTATTTCATTAATGACACCGTAATCAGGTCTCATATGATCATTCACATAAGATACTTGTTTTTCCATTGATGAAAAAACGTATGGCTAATTAGTATATAAGAATTGAATCGTGTTAATGAATCTGAATACATAGTAATCAATAAAAATAACATGTCTCATCATTGAATACAACCATTTACATTTCATCATAGTGACTCGGTTATGAGAGTATAAATCCAATAACTTTTTTTTCTCAATAGGTCTATAATAAGACACATTTTCATATTAAGGCCTACTATCTGATGCACTGGAATAATAGTTTGTTGTAGCAGTTAGCATAATTCTATAATGATTTGTTCTCATTTTCACCACTTGATCGGTTGTAAAAAATTTATACCTATTGATTATTAAATATTTGAATTAACAAACCAAAGAATTGGGACCAAAATCCAACGCTCGTAACTCTTGAGAAGTAGAGTCAACATGTAAAATAAATAGAAATAATATATATGTATAATACAATTAAATAAATAAATAAATTTTAAGTTAAATAAATTAATGGTCATACCTTTGATTTTAATGAAGTAGGAAACACTTTTCTATGAAAATCCTCTCTCCTTCTCAAAGGAAAAGATCGATGAACTCTACTTATAATTTTTTTATGTTCCCTAAATAAAATAAAAATAAAAATCTATGGTATATATGAAATTAAATATTATGAGATAGCATATAAATATTGAAATTACTTACTTTATATAGCCATAAAAACCCACAATTAAACAACATTGTGTGGTGTTCTATATCCCACTCATCAAGGCTCAATGTAGCCAATGCATATAACACATGAATTCATCGTATTTGTAGAAGAGATGAAAATGAGGGTTCAATGTCCCCAAAATACTCATTTACATTTCTCATTGTCTAGTTATGTCTTGTTCGCACATTATAAAAATACATTGAAAAAAAATCTATACATTCTTCAGAAAGATAACCTCTCACAATGGAACCTTAAAAATGATTCTTGTTTCAAACATAAAGTTTTATTATACACATATTTATTTCAATAGGATATGTCTATAAAAATATGGGTCCCCCAAGAAGTTTTTTAGTTTGAATATGAACTTTTAAATACATCATGCAAGTGAAAAATGATGGATGAATATTTTTTCCAACTCACACAAAATTAATGGCACATATTAATACATTTTTATCAAAAAATACATGGATAACCTTTTATCATAATGGTCTCTAGAAAATGGCAAGAAAGAATGAATATCACCCCAAAATTATTAGATATAAAATGTCATATTGCTATTGAAATCAATTCATGATGAAGTCTGTGATAATAATGAGTTTTACAGATTTTAGTTTCAAATCCTTTCTATTGACTTGTTTAGATATATTTCTAGAATATCCATTGGGAACCATGATATTCTCTAATACTTCCAAAATTTTATTTTTATCTAAAGGAATCATCATAAAATAAGTATAAGGAACATTCCATTTGTTTTCATCGATACACATAGGATGTAGTTTTGGTCTAATACACTAATCCAATACATCGCGGTGATATCAAAAAACATATTTGGTCTTCCCCGTGATATTTAGAAGAATGGAAAGAAACATTTCATGTGTATTTTTATCAATTTGAATTACATATAAGTAATGACATAACAAATTGGTAGACCAATATGAATCTAAAAAAATATACTTATGTTTTTGTAATGGTAAGTGGATTCAGTGTTAACATTCTTCCTCTTTTTTGATTTCATTCGACTTTTTCCTAAAAATCTAAAATATTTCAATTAATTAAGCACATAATTTCATGAAATACATTGAGGTGGATGTTCAGTGTCAACGTTATTATCAAACCTCTCGTGATTCTTCATATATTAATGATCCATTAGAGAGAATCATTGATGCCCCATGAAACTAAAACTAAGATGATATTTAAGCCTTCTTGATCATGTATTCTTTATAAAAATAGAAAATTATAGTTTTACCTTTGTTCTCAAACTATAAATCATTTCATAAGTAGGTAAATCATTTATAGTCCATAGAATGGAAACATGCATATGAAATTGTTTTTTAATGAAGCATAAAATATACGCACACCCATATCCCAAAGCTGCTTCAACTATCTTATTAAAGGTTACAAGTGGATGTATATATCATTTCTAGGATCAAAAGGTCAAAATATTAGTATAATAAATAAATTGAAATATTTTTTCATTCACATCCATAGAGGAATATTATAAAAGTGAATGAAAACTAGACATGTGTTGTGAGAAGTAAGCGTCTGACCAAATAAATTAAAACCATCACAGGGTAGACCCAACCAGAAATTACGCACCTTAGCTGTAAAATCAGGATGTTGTGCATCAAATTCCCTCCATGCTAATCCAAATACAGGATTAAAAAATCATTATTAACATTAATTCTCTCAGCATCATGACATCGCATATTGGATGAGATTTCTGTAGATAAGAATAGATTCTGAAGCCTAGGAATCAATGGAAAGTACCATATGAATTTTTGTGGCACACAAGATGGTGTTCCATATACATTTTCATTAAATAGTTATATAACACATTCTTTAAAGTCATTAATATTAGTTGTTTCCACCAAAAATAAACTACAATCTTTCGGACAAGCATGAATTTAATTAGTTAAAAATATGAGCTACTTAATTAACTTTCATGGATTATATTTATTTGAGGGAATATATTCATAATAAATAATTGATTGCTTCAAAATTTTATTAATATAATAAATTATAGTATTATAAATTCCATATATTTTTTTTTCATGTTATAAAATCATTAAAAATTACAACTTTGTCATTTTTGTACTGTCTTGGTATACAGAATTTCTAGCATCATTCATAATTTTTTCCACTCTTCAAAAATCATCTTCTATAGTCTTTTACTCATTTTTATTGATATCATTTCCTTATTGCATTGATATATTATCTCTCTATTGATGATTCACAAATGGAAACTGATCAAATATCAAATTCTCCATACCACTTATTTTTGTTCATTCATGAATAGTAGAAGATAATCCCATCTCTCCTTTGTGATACCAAACATAATAGTTTGTTTGAAATCAGATTTTTTTATATGATAGCTAACTTATTATTGGATTAACCATGGTCTTCCAACACAATTATAACATGGACACTATATACGACCTCCATATCAAGCATTGTTAAATGAAAAATATAAAAAATAAATTCCAATTTTTTTTAACTAGATTGAAATATGATCAGTATGATACATCCAGATTCAATCCATTCTATTATAGGGAAACAATTCATGTTTCAATTGACAATTTAAACCATAATTATAATGATATCCAAATTCAAATACAAATACAAATTATATTGTAGGGTAAATCAAAGAAAACTAATAGGAAAAAATTAAATACAATGCATGATGTATGTGACCATTACAGAATACTGCTATCTATCCAAACAGAGTACAAGTCATATCATAAGTGAAAACCAATGCATACTCACAAAAATACAAACAAGGTGCATGTATTGGAATTAATAAAAACTAAGGAATAGTAACAAACAAATTGTATATTTCTTATCCATAGAGGTATTCTCATTTGAAATAATTATTGAGGATAACATTTTGTAATTAAAGGATATTATTTAAGGTTAACATCACTTATATTATTCATCAAAAAGGAAAATATATTTTACATGATGTTCTATTTCAATTTAATAAGTATTTAATTTGGGTAAGATACATCAAGACTAAATAATTAATCCATTCCATCACACTTTTAGAAACTCATCCATTACATCACCACTGATGAAACCTTTTAATTGAGGTAATGTTTGGTTAGATTATTTTTAATTCATTAATCATGCAGTGGAAATAAATGTATAACTACTCAATAAATGATAAATAAACTAAGGAAACATTATTAATAAAGAACTAAATTATACTCATTAGTTAATTAAAATAGGTGAAAATAATGTTCATACCATTAATGTTTTCTTAAAGAACTAAATTCTTATATAAGACGTTATTAATCGAAACCATGTTTCATAAAATGAATATTACCCAAAAACGTTCCATTCAAACTTATGTAATTATTTCAAGACATTTACAAAAATCATATATAAATATTTGTACAAAATAATGGTTTAAAATTCTTAAACATTTGAAATATAAATATTTTATAATTTGAAATAATCTTGTATCATTCATTCATGTCTATATCGTAATAATGAATTATAAGAAACATTCTTTACAAGTACTATAAATACAGTAGGTAATTTTGGAAGAACCAACCTTCATAGATAAAGCAAAATTCTAGATTTACTTCTAATATTATAATCATGTACAAAATCATACAATTATTACTTTTTTGGTTACATAATCCAATAAATAGTTTATCCATGGTTCTTGATATAAAACATTATATTTCAATAATTAAGTCCCATAACACTCGGATAATAAAACCAACATTAACCCCAATAATTATCTTAAATATGATTCCCAACACTAAAAATATTTTCATCCATAAAATATTCCACCAAAATAATCTTAAATTTATTTTACATTAATAAGAATTCCTAGGATATTTTTTAAAATAAATAAATTATAATTAAAATAGATCTTTTAGGAATTTAATAGACTATATTTTATCTCTATTAGACAATAAATTTAAAAACATAATGATATAAGTGATGTCAACACACTCTAGTAGAATCAAATGCATAGATAAAAACAAAAATAATAGCCAACAGAAGAGAAGATTGATTTAGAACTCACTAATCTGATGTCAAAGAAGATTAGAATCAAAAAAACCTTGAATTAGGCAAGAACATTGGACAAGACAACTAGTCTTCGCTCGGGTGAGGGGAGAAGAAAGAACCGGAGGGAATGAAATCTTACCTCTCAAACATTGCAGCAAAAAAAATGCCAAAATGGAGGAATAACACCTGGACTCACTACTATAAATTCCTCCTATACCAATGCCTTTATCCCAACAGTTTGTGGAAAACCATTGGTATAGGAATTTTTAGAGTGTATTTTTCCCAACAGTTTTTCAAACCATTGGGATAGGCCCGGGTAGAGACACGTTTACCAATGGTTATAGATAATCATTGGGATAGCTGATAGTTTCCCCAACTGTTATAGATAACTATTGGGATAGTGGAATGTGTTCCCCCTTATACCAACAGTTCATTGAAACTATTGGGATAGGTTTGATAATATTTCCCAACAGTTTTAAAAAATCGTTGTGAGAAAATTCCAAAAATGTAGCTCCCAATTCTGATCATGATCCACCCACATTACACCCTAAATGAGAGATCCCATTATTCCTGCATGCAAACCCTTCTTCCCAACACCGGATTTTTTGTTCTTCTACATCAAATTTGTAATTTAGAACTGATTTTTTATGTTCTACCTCCATTTATTCCATTTTTCATTCAGGTTTATTTTAAGACAAGGTTGTTTTTTGTTTTTTGTTTCGATTATCCCTAAATGACAGCTCCCCTATTCTTTGAAAACCCTTATTCCCAACCTAAGATCCATCCTTGATTCAAGTAAGTGTTTGTTCTTCCACCTCAAATAGATTATAACATGGTGTAGCATATTTCTCCTAACATAACACATGATTCCTCTAGTAGAATATCTATTCAAATGATGATTCCTCTAGTTTAGAAATTTGTATCTATGTAATGTTATGACCTTCCATGGAGTTCTTTTAAGCATCATTACACTACATGGAGTTCATTTTAGGTGTTCTATTGAGAGCCTTTTTATTAGAAGAATGGTTTATGTATTACAGTGATATTTTAGTGATGACCTATTATATTGATCCAACATGGTAGTGAGTTCTTAAATGGTAGGGAGACCTACTATGGGTCTCCATTTCATAATTTACTTTTCGAGGAAATGGGAGGGGCCTGTGTAGTGGGATGGTGGGGGTGTTCTGTGGGAGGGTGGGGGTTGTGCAGTGGGAGTGGGTTTTCTATGGGGGGATATGAAGTGGGAGGGGGTTGGTTGTGGGGTGGAGGGTTGTGCAGTGGGAGGGGGCTATGGGGAGTGAAGTGGGAATGGGGGGGTTGTTCAGTGGGAGGGGGTTGGCTGTCGGGGTATGTGAAGTGGGGGATGTAGGGGGTTGTAGGGGGTGGTTGTGCAGGGTGGAGGCTACAAGGGGTGAGGGGGGATGTGTAGTGTGGGGGGTGAGGGCAGCAGGGGGAGGTTGGGGGAGGGGGTTGGAGGGTTGGAGGGGTTGTGTGGGGTTGTAGGATGGGATGGGTTTTTGCGGTGGGAGGGGGTTGGCTAGGTGATAGAGGGGCTGTGCAGTGTGAGGGTGGGGGTTGTACAGTGGGAGGGGGCTATAGGGGGGTTGTGCAGTGGGAGGGGGCTATAGGGGGTGTTTAGTGGGAGTGGGGGGGGGTTGTGCATTATGAGGGGGTTGGCTGTAGATGGGTTGTGTAGTTGGGGATATAGGGGGTGGCTGTCTAGGTTGGGGGGCTATAAGGGGTGATGGGGATGTGCAATGTGGGGGGTGGGGTGTAGGGGGGTGGGAAAGGGGGGACTGTAGTGGGGCTGTGGGGGTGGTTGTAGGGGGTTGTGTAGTGGGAGGGGGTTGGCTATGGGGGGGGATGTCAGGGGTGTGCAGTGGGAGTGGGGGTCTATGTAGTGGGAGGGGGTTGGTTGTGGGGGGGGGTGTAGTGGGGGGCTGTAGAAGGGGGTTATGCAGGGCAGGGGTATAGGGGTGAGGTGGGTTGGGGGTGGGGACTTCAGGGGGGAGGTGGTGGGGAGGGGGTTGGCTATAGGGGGGTTGTGGGGGGGGGGTTGTGCAGTGGGAGGGGTGGCTATGGGGGGTGAGGGATATGCAGTGGGAGGTGGGGGTTATAGGGGTTTGTGCAGTGGGATTGGGGGTTGTACACTGGTAGGGGTGTTGGCTTTGGGGGGGGTTGTAGGGGGTGGTTGTGTAGGGGGTTGTATGGGGTGAGGGGGGTTGTGTAGTGTGTGGGGTAGGGGCTACAGGCAGGAGATGGGGGAGGGGGGCTCGAGGGGTTTGCAGTGGGAGGGGGGGCTCACACACCACTAGTCATGGCCTTCTATGCAAAACACCTTCTTTGTACCCATTATCAACCCCATTTCCTATATCGCATAATCTAAAGCAGTCTCAACCCACAAAGAGTGTTCAAAACCACCTCAATGGGTTATATTCTATGTTCATATGAATGGGATGACTATATTGGCTAACGATAGTGAGAGGAATCAAAACAATTCCTAGGCTACACCTTTGGAAAGCCTCTTTCACCACCTGTGAACCATTTTTTCCAACAACAAAAATGGTCAAAACTATGTACCTTATCCTAAAAAAACTATTTCACCTTACTTCTAGTGATTAACATCACCCATTTTCACATGGGCCTTTCTCAACACATACCCATGGAAAGAGGAGTACGCTGCTAGCTCAGTTGAATGGGCAACCAAAAAACCCCATTTTAATATCAAAATAAACAACCTTTTTCTTTCTCATAGAACTATTCATAGTGTGAGTTGTATATTCATTCCATGGGTTATCAGAACCCCCCACCACTTTAGAACTATTTCATTCCATGGCACATAGTGTCACGTTGTGAATGGATATAGACCAACATGAATCTCCCAAACCTCTTCCTTGTACACTCCCAACCCTCAAATCTTTGAAATCCATGAAAAATACATATGCTTTTCCATATCCCTAACATATAATAGCTTATCCTTATGATATTTTGGCTATACAGAGACCAAAAATCTCCTCCATCTCAAGTGTCTGATCTTCATTGTCCCAAAATTTGATATGACATTGAATTTAGATGTATCATTCCCACATGCCTATAATACCCCAACTACTCAATATAATTAATCGATCCCTTCTGTGGGAACTCCACCCATAGGAATTACCTACCTCATCACTTCCCGACCCAAGGTATTAATATCCTGGTGGTTCCACAGCAACCATCATCCCATAAAACCCATATTATAAGCATGATACACCATCATTTCCCACATCCCATCATATTCTCGTTTCATAATCACACCATACATGATTCCCATAAAATACCACATCAAACTCAATGGTCACACAAGTCCTGCATCACTCTTTATTCCCATATATTAACCACACTTTATTAATTCACTTATCACACATACACCTCATGCACTAATTTTCATAATAAAAAACTAAAAACCATAGTCACATTCTCAAAATGTAACTCTAACTATCATGGGATCTATGAAATGTGAGTGGCCTCTCACTCTTGATGCCCATATATACCTTGATGAATTTTCTAGAGGCGTAATTTAGGATGATCTATCTCTTGGTTGTTGAGTTAAATAAAGTCATAGAATCAATTTTCCATGATTTTAATAGACTTATAACACTTATTAAATAAACATCCTACTAAAAATTAAATTTATTTATTACATATTATATGATTTATTCAATTCATTATATATCTATTCAAGATCACCTAAAACAATTGATAGTTAAATTATCCACGAATCCCCCTATTCCCTCTCATTTATTTTGTTTTTTGGGTTACACAGTAGTTATCGTTTTCTAATTACCTCCATATTTGTTTTTAAATGCAGAAAATGCAACCAATTGAAGAGAGGCGATGGAAACAGATGATGGACAACAACCATTGCATGACTGAGATGGGCATTCCACCACTAGTTCCTGTAGTGAGTATTTTATTTCAAATATATATATTTAAATAATATATAATTTCATGTGATTAATTTTGTTTCAAACATTTTTTCAGGATCCACCTATTAGGCAACAATTATTTAATGAGCAGCCTAGTAGTGGTCCCAGTACTCAAGGTGTTCGTATGAGGGGGGTGGTATGAGAGCTAGATGATCTGGTTGGCGTACCCAATTAGATCATTCCCCTCCCACTGATATACCATTCATCCCACATTCTGATCACGGTGTGTCGTTAGGGACACATGGGATATTTAGTCCTCCCATGTTTTCACCACCCTTTACATATGAGCCTCCTCACCCATCTTTACCATATTCGGTGATGATTTCCACTCCCCATCTAGTATTCATCCAGTCATCCCTGTCATCTTCTTTTACTTCTACTTCCTTCTCTCTGAGCTTTTATATTCCATCTTCTTCGACTCTTTCTCCTCTAGAGTCTATCCCTATAGAGCATACATTGGGTCACACTCCACCTATACAGGGTGTTCCTTCAGTTTCTGTGGATCAGCGGCGCCCATTGATCAGACTACCACAAGTATACTTATACAATCCTAACAATTTTTATACCATTATTTATTTTCATTATAACATGTATTGATAAAATATTTGTTTTTCTTTCATAACAGATACATCTAATGGTAGGAGGTAGGGTTGAGGGCATACACGCAAGTGTGTGGTGTGGAACCGCCTCACGTAGTTGATGGTGTACTATAATGAAGATAGTCAAATGATTGAAAAAACAGGGCAGTAATGTTGGAGTTTTTTGGCGATGCTTTCCAAATACTCTGACATCATTCCTGTCAGCCCACTCTCATGGAGACAGTTGCCAAATGAAGTCAAGGATAAAGCTTGGGAAGAGATATGGGTAAAAAAATCTGTTGTATTTAATGCAATAGTTTTTTTTATATGAATTAATATTTTGGTTTCAACTTCAGTTTAATTTCCCTGATGGTGAGGGTGCACGACCAGCATGTCTAAAGGATTTAAGTGAGCTTTAGAGAGCCTATAAGCACGAGTTTTATATTGGATTATGTGATAGAGTTGGAACATATTTAGAGGTGGTCTCTGTCATGGATGATTGTCCATTAGAACAGTGTCAATAGATGATTACTCATTGGACAACTATTTAGTTTAAGGTATTAATTACATTTGACGTATTTAAATGAAAATGTTAATTTTTTTATTTAATACTAATTATTTAATTTTATTTTGGAATCATCCGGAAGAAATAAAAAAAACATTGATTCTAAAAAATACCTCCACACAATGGGATGTACTATGATGTCGGGTCATGAGAGGAAGCAGGTATGACGGTTTATAATTTTTCTTTACGACTTGCACTTTCTATTGCTTCCTCCATAATTTATTTGATTGCTAAAGTTATTATATAATTTTAGTTATGAAATTAATTATTGGTATCCTATTTTTAATTATGGTTTCCTATATTCAATGTCATTTTAGAGGCATAAATTGAATATATAAGGATGTCTGCCTTGAGCAAAATTGTTTTGCTCGAGTAGAAGGAAGAAAGATGTAAGTGCGGTTAATGAACTGACTCAGTAGCATATTTTAAGTTTTACTTTGTTGATTTAAAATTTTAATCTCTATTTTGTAACATAATAATCTATTTATATTTGTAACAAGTTGCTTTAGAGGCCCTTGATGCCCAGGAACCTGACAATTTTGGGCTAAATGATCACTTACATCAGGTGTTGGGAGATGAGCACCCTGGTAGAGTAAGCTGCCGACCTAGGAAGAGTATAGTTCCAACAAGGTATTAGACCTCCTTAGGTACAATTTTTAGTGCCACCGAGTTCCATTAGGTTAAGGTATAGGTAGAATAGGCAGAAAAAAGGGTCACAGAGACGGAAGAACAATCTTCTAGGGCAAACTCTAGGGCAAACACTGTAATTATAAAACTGATGGAAGTTTTACGTCCAACACTTCCACTAGAGGCCAGCACATCTTGTGATGAATATATGTCATCGATGCGTTCTATATATGGTGTACCAGGTGGTAGTTCTAGTGTTTTTCGAGAAAATGGTGATGAGGAGGCCGAGGTGGAGGAGGCCAAGGTGGAGGAGGAGGGTTAGGAGGAGGCTGAGGCGGAGGAGGAGGGTGATGAGGAGGCCAAGGCGGAGTACGACGGTGAGGAGGAGGGTGTTGAGGAGGGAAGGGATGGTGATGGGGATGACTATGAGGAGGAGGGTGAGGGTGAGGATGACGGTGATGATAGTGATGGTGATGAGGGATAGATTGATCCATTACATTTTTTACTAATAAAACTGACCTTTGATGTTTATTGATTTGTTGTGCCTAAATATATGTGTGATTAGGTAGGTCACATTATCTTTATTTATTTATCTATAAATAATAAAACTTGACTTGATGATTTGATGAGACTGATTCACCCCTCCCCTTGACACCCCCCATCCCCGATAACCCCTGGACACCTTGTACCCCCTAGACAGCCTGCCCACCCCCCCCCCTCGGACACCCCGTACCCCCTGGACATCCCCCCCCCCCTCGTGGACAGTCCACCCACCCACCCCCCCCCACCACCACCACACCCTGGACACCCCCCCATCCCCCCGGACACCCCCACCCCCTCGACATCCCCAACCCCTGTGGATATCCCCCCAACCACCTGGACCCCCCCCCCCACACCCCCTGGACACCCCCCCCCCACACACACACACACCCATGGACACCTCCAACCCTTGTGGATAGCCTGCCCACCCCCTGGACACCCCATACCCCCTGGACAGCCCCATCACCCCCATGGAAAGCCCTCCCACCCCCTGGATTCCCCCTACCCCCCTAGACAGCCCCCCCCCCCCCCATCCCACCCCTCTGGAAAGCCCACCCACCCCCTTGGACACCCCCTACCCCCTGGATAGCCCCACCACCCCTGTGGACAACCTGCCCACACCCCTAGACACCAAATACCCCCTGGATAGCCCTACCACCCCTGTGGACAGCCCGTCCACCCCCTAGACACAATGTACCCCCTGAACACCCCTCTGCCCACCCCCTATGGACACCCCCCACCCACCCCCCCCGACACCACACCATCCCCCACAGAAACCCCCACCCGCTGGACACCCCATACCCCCTGGACCCCCCCCCCACCCTCGTGGACAACCCCCCCCCCCCAGACACCCACCCACCCCCCCCCCCCACCACCACCACCACCCGAACACCCCCCCCCCCCATCCCACCGGACACCCCCACCCCCCTCGACACCCCTAACCCCCTTGGACAGCCCCCCAACCCCCTGAATAGCACCCCCACCCCCACCTCCTCATCCCCTGACCCCCCCCCCCCTGTGGACACCCCCACCCCTGTGGACAGCCCACCCACCCCCTGGACACCCCCGCCACCCCCGTAGATAGCCCCGCCACCCCTGTAGACAGGCCGCCCACCCCCATGGAAACCCCCCAACCCCCATTGGAAGCCCTCTCAACCCCCTAGGTACCTTCCTACGCCCTTGGACAAGCCCTACCCCCATGGACAGCATGCCCACCCCCTGGACACCCCCTACCCCCATGGATAGCCCCCACCCTCGTGGACAGCTTGCCCACCCCCCTGGACACCCCCTACACACTTGGACAGCCCTTACACCCCCATGGACAGCCCGCCCACCCCCCTAGACACCCAGTACCCCCTGGACAGCCCTTCCACCCCCCGTGGACAGCCCACCCACCCCTAGACACCCCCTACCCCTTGGATAGCCCTCCACCCCCATCCCTGTGGACAGCCCGCCCACCCCCTGGACACCCCCTACCCCCTGGACAGCCCCTCCATCCCCTTGGACAGCCCGACCACCCCCCTGGACACCTCATACCCCCCTGGACACCCCCCACCCCACCCCCACCCCCGTAGACAGCCCGCCCGCCCCCTGGACACCCCCCATACCCCCCCCCCCCCCCAGACAGCCCCGACACCCCCGTGGACAGCCCTCCCACCCCCCTGGACACCCCTACCCCACTGTACATCCCCCATCCCAATGAACAGCTCGCCCACCCCCCTAGACACCCCCTACCCCTGGACACCCCCCCTATGGACAGCTCGCCCACCCCCTAGACACCCCGTACCCCCCGGACAGCCCCACCACCCTTGTGGACAACCCACCCACCCCCTGGACACCCCCCTACCCCCACCCCCGTGGACTGCCCGCCCACCCCCCCGGACACCCACTACACCCTGGAGAGCCCCGCCAGCCCCGTGGACAGCCCGCACACCCCCCTAGGCACCCCATACCCCCTGGACAGTCCCACCACCCCCGTGGACAGCCCTCCCATCCCCCTGAAAACCCAGTACCCCCCTTGGACACCCCCCCCCCACCCCACCCCACCCCTATAGATACCCCCCCCCCCTGACACCCCCACCACCCTCCGGACACCCCCCCCCCCCCATCCCCCTAGACACCTCGTACCCTTGGACAGCCCACCCCCCCCCCACCCACACCTGTGGACAGCCCGCCAACCCCCCTGGACACCCCCCACCCCCCGGACACCCCCATCCCCCTGGACACCCCCACCCCCTGGACACCCCCGACCCCCTTGGACAGCCCCCCAACCACCTGGACAGACCCCACCCCCCTAGACCCCCCACCCCCACCCTCATGGACAACCCCACCCTCGTGGACAGCCTGCCCACCCCCTGCCCCCTGGACTGCCTTTCCACCCTCGTGGACAGCTCGCCCACCCTCTGGACACCCCTTACCCCTGGAGAGACCCGACGCCCCTATGGACAACCTCGCCACACCTGTGGATAGCCTCACCACCCCGTGGATAGGCCGCCCACCCCCTGGACACCTTGTACCCCCTGTACAGCCCCTCCACCCTCGTGGACAGCCCACCCACCCCCTGGACACCCCTACCCCTGAAAATCCCCCCACCCCCGTGGATAGCCCGACCACCCCCTTGGACACCCCTACCCCCTTGAACAGCCCCGCCACCCCTCGTGGACAGCCCACTCACCCCCTAGACACCCCTACCCCCTAGATAGCCCCGCCACCCCTGTGGACAGCCCTCCCACCCCCCTGGACACCCCATACCCCCTGGACAGCCCCCACCCCTCCCCCCCCCCCCACCCCACCCCCATTGACAGGCTTCCCACCCCCTCTGGACACCCCCCCCCCCTTCCCCCTCGGACACCCCCACCCCTGGACACCCCCCCTTCCCCCTCGGACACCCCCACCCCTGGACACCCCCGACCCCCTTGGACAACACCCCAACCCCCTGGACCCCCCCCCCCACCTCTGCGGACACCCCCCAACCCCCATGGATACCCCCCATCCCCCGTGGACAGCCCGCCCACCCCCTCCCCCCCCCCCCCCGGACACCCCATACCCCACTGGACATCCCCCAACCCCTGTGGACAACCCTCCCACCCCCTTAGACACCCCATACCCTCATGGACAGCTTCTCCACCCCTTTCGACAGCCCGCCCACCCCCTGGACACCCCCACCCCCTAGACAACCCCCCACCCCCCGTGGACAACCCTCCCACCCCCTAGACACCACCACCCCCTGACACCCCCACCCCCATGGATACCCCCCCCCCAACCCCCTGGACATACCCCCCCCCCCCCACCCCCACCTCTAGACACCACCCCCCACCTGGACACCCCCCCACCCACCCCCCCTGGACACCCCCCCCCCCCATAGTCAGATGCTCAAAATGTAACTCTAACTATCATGGGATCTCTGAAATGTGAGTGTCCTCTCACCATTAAGAGATGTCTGCACCAAATAAATTGAAATGGGTTAGTTGGAAGAGTGATTTTCATGTGAAGATTGAAATGAGGAAAACTATGTTGTAGTAAATGTCATGGTTGGAAGAGTCTGATGTTTTTATGTGCTATTGCGGGTGTTTTTTTGTTCTGTTTTAAGTGTTTTTTCCAGTGTGTTTGTAGGTGTATGCAATGGACGGTATGGGTGGTTGTTGTGTTGTTTTATAGAAATACACTATACCAACAGTTTAAAACTTTTGGTAAAGTGTATTTTGATAATAGTTTTACCAATGGTTTGAATAAACTATTGTTAATGCACTATACCAATGGTTCAAAACCTTTGGTAAAGTGTATATACAGAATAGTTTTACCAACGGTTTTAAAGAACCATTGGTAATACTATATACCAATGGTTTCTAAACATTTGGTAAACTATATGTAAACTATACATCCCAAAAGTTTATTAACCATTGGTATAAATATATACCAATGGTTTCTGTAAAATCGTTGGCATATTGAGGCCTTTCCTAATGCCTTACTAACCAACAGTTTTCAAAACCATTGGTATATAGTATACCAATGATTTTGATGCCTATACCAACGATTTGAAACCGTTGGTGTATATTGTATTTCTAGTAGTGATTATGGGGGAAATGTCACATGAGGAGAGGAGGTGAGAAACCAGGCTCATAGGAGTAGAGGGGATTACATCTTATAAATGTGGAGGGAAGGGAGAGCCTGAGGGTAGCCTGATATTTTTAGGATATACCTATAATGTTTGAAAACCTGTTGGTATAGCTCAAGCTATACCAACAGTTTTTGCAAACCATGGGAATGTCTTTTGGAAGAGTATCTATACCCACAGTTTCTCTAAACCATGAGTATATATGCATGGTGATAGACATAGTTTTTAGTAGTGTATATATTCTATTATATTATATTGTATATTCGTAATGTTAACATGTATATTTATATCATATTTTGTATGTGTTATATATATGTATATATAACTATGCATTTCCTCCAATGGCTCTAAGGACTTTATTTTTTATTGATTTTTAATAATCCGCCTTTAAAGGGGTGAGGTGGAACCCTTATAACTATGTATTTCATTTCAAATATATATATATCCACTATATGTTTATATATGCATGTATATTATATATTATATATATAACATTTTTTTTACTATATTATATATCATCTATGAATGGAAGGGAATAAATTTTTGAAATGGATATTCAATATGATTTAAAGAGTATGATGTCCTTAGAATATTGATATTCATCCCAATAATCTTGTTAAATGACCCAATGTAATGGACGTATTAGAGAATTTAAAGAAAAGTATTGGTTGGATATAGTGTATGTAAGATAATGATATCATATTGGTAATAAATAGGTTGAAGTATTTATCAAATCCAACCACCACAATAATTATGTTGAGTACATTTTTATATAACCAAATATATTTTTATATAGTATTTATCATCGATGAAAATAAAGTTATCACTTTTCATATCATTCATCAATGATAATTAATATAACAAATAGATTTATGTTTTTTTAATCAATTTTTATTTATTTTTTTTTTTTTTTGAACAATGAACACTTTTAATGGTCCAGTGGAAACCATTATAGACTAATAAAAACCAAACTATTGATTCCCAAATATATATATAAAAACATCAAAAATAAAAATTCAAATTTCATAAATCAAAATGTGAAATTTGGTTATTTAATTTATTTTTTTCACATTTAAGTATTCCATTAATTCTTCTTATATTTAATTATTTTTATTCATAATATTTAGTATTAAAATTTTTCTAAATTTTATAATCTGATGGGCTATGATTTATCAACATGGACATATTTATTTGTTCTATGAATTAATCCCACACAGCTTGACCTACTTGATTCCATTCTGGCCACCTTGGTAATCTATATGAATTCATTGATGGCCATTAATCTTAGACACTAGCCAATCTATACCTTACATTGAATGTTTTAACAGTTTCATGGGTGGATGGGTAGTCTGTTTGGTGAGGCTTCATGGTAGCCTCCCCTTTGCTAAGCAATTACTGGTCGCTAGGGTTTGTAAGAGAACTCATTACCCCTGGGGTGGATCTTCAATGGTGAATAGATCTAGTAAAAATGTCCTCCCCCCTCACTGATGGTTCTTCAGATTATATCCTAGGGACTTGGCAGTTTGGTGGGTTCATCCTCATCAAAGGACATGATCTGTTGTCCTGCCGAACTCCCTATAAACAACTCATGTGTAACTCGTGGTGGAGCTCCATCGACACCCTTCCCTGTGAAGACGTTCTAACAAAATTCAGATCAGAAGATCAAAACTCCATGCCTGGTGTGATCCTCCTTTAGAAATTTTATTTAGAGAAGTAAATTCAGTTCTTCAAGGAGCTTTGAGATATATGGATGGCCTAAAATTTGAGATCGGAATTGAAAGTTTTTTTCTCAACCCGGTTCCTCTGTTTGTTTGGAGTTTGGTTCCTAAAGTCATGTTGCTGCTTCTTTTTGTCATTTTTCTGAATTTTTTTGTTTTAATCTGATTTTATTTGATAATTTAATAATAAGTGTGTGTGTGGGTGGTGTTCTTTCCATAAATTAGGTCCCTAAGGGACGAAAGCATGTGAATCCTTATGTCCTTTCTGTTTCGTTTAATTATTTTTGATTCCATGCTTTTTATATACACGAGTATTTAATTTTATCAATCTATTGGAAATAAATGAATTGATCCTATATTGTAATTAGAGTTTTGTTATTGATTTTCTACTATACATTACACACATATGCATTCACATGTGGTATCATAACCTCTTGAATTTCTTTTCCCCAAAATTTGGGATCACTGTTACTACCTTACAATATCTGTTTCTACTATTTTTGCATTATTCTATCTCTATTTTACCATTTGTAATACTTTGTTTTATTTTTGTAAAATTTACTCACTCTTAAACTGCCATGGTTTTATTAATTACATTTAATTAAAACCATTATCCTATTTTATTTTTCTACATTTCATATCCCTTTAATAAAGCATAGTTTACCAAAGGGATTCGTTAGTTATTGGTGGAATACACATTGCATTGTTTGTAAGAACTCGACATCTACCTTGTGGGTAAACATGTCCATGATGAGATATGAAATTTAGAAATTCGACATCGATAATGATTTAACCTAGGGAGGATTAAGATGAAATACTTGCTGTACAAAAAGGCCTAAGATATGCCCTTTGTTGGCCCAAGAAACCAATTATCACTATTATCGAGACTGGGTAGACCAGTAATGAGTATGTAGATGTCCCCCCTAATGATCTAGTCAAAGCACATAACTCTCTTTTATTTTATTTAGGAGATAAGGTCCTTAGAGAGGTTTCTTTAAGTACACTCCTACCAGAATTTGGCTAAAATTAGAGAAATTATATATGACTACTTCATTAGTTAATAGACTCTATAAAAACATCACATGTTCACATTTAAAATGAAACATGGTAGTTATATCAAATCTCATCTTGATGAATTTATATAGTGATGTTAGATCTTTCCAATGTTAACGTAAGTGTCGATAATGAGGATCAATCAATTCTAATTATAATTTCTATTGACAATAATTATAGTTCTTTAGTTGAAACTATGATGTATGGAAAAGAATCACTAACCCTTGAAAAGGTTAAGCCATCCCTCCTCTCTAATGAACTACACTACAAAATGAGAGTTAAAGGTGAGGTAGTGAGCCTATTTACTAGGGGTAGACCTTATGTAAAATGTAAAAAAACAATTTACCGAGGAAAAATTCAATAAAATCAAACACCCTAAACCCAAAAATTACTCTAATGAATGAAAGGTTACTTGTTTCCATTATGGGAAGCCAAGACATACTAAGCCCGAGTGTAAGAATATCAAGCGTGAGTTAGAATCCAAATAACCCACTAACCAATATCTTTTAGTTGACATAGGCTATGACACTACTGAAGTATTAAATGTGTCCATCCATACACTCGATCAAGAGTAGGTCATTGACTCTGGCTATTCCTTTCACATGTTTCCATATAGAGAGTCATTTGTAGATCTGGTTGAAAATTTATAAAGGTATGTCCTCTTAGGAAATAATATGAGGTTCAAGGTTGAAGGGAGAGAATTTGTCCTTATAGAGAAATATGATCAATCCATTATCACCTTACTCGATGTAAGATGGGTCTCTAACCTACATATAAATTTAATCTCATTAGGTGTCCTAGATCAAAGGGTATTTAGATTTAGATCAGAAATGGGGTGTCTCAGGATCCCTAAATGATCAAGAACCATCATTAAGGGATCCATTACCAATGGGATATATTTATTTAATGGAAAAACCCATTCAAGGAAACTGGTTAGTCTCTACAACACAAACACTGACAATATTATGCTATGGAATAGAATATTGGGGGATGTTATCTTGAAGGTCTTCAAAGAACTCAACAAGAAAGTGATGTTGAGTGATATCACACCAAATAATCGTCCATTTTGTAAATATTGTGTGATGGGTAGAGAAAAGAGATTCAGTTTCAAAAGGTCCTCTTTCAAATATTCCACCCCCTTGAATATATATATTTTAATTTTTGGGGTCTATCTAGGACCACCTATCATGGTGGAGAATCCTATTTTTTCACCTTTATAGATGAATTCCCTATGAATGTTTGGATTTATATCCTAAAAAATAAATCTGATGTTTTCTAAAACTTTAAAACCTAGAAATATTCAATTGAAAATCAAACTTGAAAGAAAATAAAAACCATGAGAACAGAAAATGGTTTGGAGTACCTCTCCACAAAGTTCATTCAATTTTGCGAGTCTGAAGGGATTAAGAGTCACGTGAATGTTAGGGAAAATACCCAATAGAATGGCCTTGTCGAGAGGATAAACATGACTATTCTAGAAAGAGTCTGGAGAAGTCTTACATGCTCAGGACTCCCCAAAATACTTTTGGGTTGAGGCCACTAGCATTGCGGTTTACCTTATCAATGGGTATACCTCATCTAAAAATCAATTCAAAACACCTGAAAAGTTATGGACTGGTAAGACCCCTTCTTACTTTTACTAAAGAGTCTTTAGTTCTACGTCTTATTCTCATGTAAAGAATGAAAAATTAGAACCAAGAGCACTCAAATGAATATTTTTTGGTTATCCCGATAGAGTTAAGGGATACAAACTCTGAGTTGACAAACAAGGGTACTAGAAATGCATCATTAGTAGGGATGTGGTCTTCCATGAATCTTCTTCTCCCAAGACCAAGGTTGCCTCATCTAGTAGTACCGATCCTAACCATGATAAGGCTGATGAAGATGAACCCCCATCTCACATTGATGCTAATGTTCAGCCTAATCTTCCTCCTCGTCTGACTAATGTGTCTAATTCTTATTTTAGCTATTCAGATTCTAATTCTGGACCTTCTAACACTCATGAGGATTATCAATTGACTCGAGATAGACAAAGGATAGTTCCAAGACCTCCTGCTCAATTCATCCAATATAATATGGATTCATATGCCTTTTATATGGCATATGATATCATTGATGATGATCCTAAAGCATACAAGCATGCCTTAAATGATAAAGATTAAAAACATTGGATATTTTCCATGAATGAAGAGATGAAATATCTAAGAAAAAATCACACATGGACCATTGTCAAAAAATCGCCTATTGTTAAGGTGATTGTGTCCAAGTGGATTTATAGGAGAAAGGAAGACAATTCTGTAGGGAATAAAATTAAATTTAAAGAAAGACTCATAGCCAAAGTCTTCCATCAAGGATAAGGAATTGAATACGCAAACAAATTCTTCTATAGTTAAACATTCTTCCATAATAATTTTTCTTTCTTTTTCCCATTTAGACTTTCATATAGAAAAACTAGATGTCAAAACCGCTTTCTTGCATACAAAATTAATTGAAAAATTATACATAAAGCCTCTTGTTAGTTTGGAGCGTGAATTTAAAACTAACCAAGTTTGTCTTCTTAATAAATAAATATATGGATTAAAAAAAAGATTCAATACAATGGTACAAGAAGTTTGATTCATTTTTGTTACAAAATGGTTTCAGTAAGCGCTAGTTTGATGCATGTCTATATTTTAAATTTGTTAAAAAATACATTATTTATTTATGCCTTTATATTGATGACATTTTAATCATTTGTAGTGATATGAAAGTAATCACCCATGTTAAAATTCAATTGAATCCAGCTTTTGAAATGAAAGATCTAGGATGTGATAAGCAAATATTAGGCATGAAAATTATTAGGGATATGAATCATAATATTATTTATGTATCTCAACGTTATTATATCCTTAAAGTGATTAAAAGGTATTTGTTTGATTCTTTGAATCCTGTTAGTGTTCCCCTATGTCAACATTTTAAATTGTCTTTATCCCTATCACCTTCTATATCTTCTGATATTGAATATATGCATAGAATCCCATATCTTAATGTAATAAGAAGTATTATGTATGCTATGATTGGTACTCAAATAGATGTTTCCTTTTCTATCTGTACATTGATATGGCTTATAGAAAATCCATGAAAGCCACATTTGAATGATCTTAAATGGTTGTTAAGATACATTTATTCTACTTCATCTATTTCAATTCGCTATGGTAAGAATGATAATTACTCTAAATTAGTGATTGTTATGTGGATTCTGACTATGCTAGAAATGTTGATACTAGGAAATCAATAAATGATTATATATTTAATGCATGTGGAGGACCTATATCATGAAAGTGCAATATGCAATCGGTGGTGGCCCTCTCAACCACTAAAGTTGAGTGCATAGCATAGATAAAAGATGTCAAAGAAGCCATATGGATTAACAGTATGATTTCTAAGTTTAATATAAGTAATTTTGTTATTACTGTGCATTTTTATTCTCAGTCATCCCTTTATTTATCAAAAAAAATTGTGTTCCATGGTAGGTCTATTAACATTGATATTAGGATTCATTTTATTAGAGAAATTATTGAATGTGGAGCAGTGTGTGTCACTAAGATACACACAGATGATAACATTTCTCATAGTTTCAATAAGGTTGTAACTTTGTCCAAGTTCAAGCATTGCTTAAGTATCTTGAAATTGGATCCACATTAATAACATCTTGGTGCATAAACATCACTAAATTTAATTGAAAATGGTAAAGATTTGTGAAATTGGGTATTTAATTTCATTTTTCACACTTAAATATGCCTTTAATTATTCTTCCATTTAATTATTTTTATACATAAAATTTATTATTAAATATTGGATTAATTTTATAATTTGTTGGGCTCTTGTTTATCCACATAGACCTGTTTATTTGGTCCATGAATCAAACCAACAAGGCTTGGCCTTCATGATTCCATACTAGCCACCTTGGCAATCCATTTGAATTAATTCCTGGCTGTTTATCTGGGACACCACCCAATATATCCCTGCTATTTAATGTATGTGTGATTTCATGGGTGGATGGGTAATCTGTTTGGAGAGGCTTTGTGTCAGCCTCCCCTTCAATGAGCAGTTATGGTTCACTAGGTTTTAAAAGTTATTTCTTCAACCCTACACCGGATCTTCAATGGTGAATAGATTTGAAAAAACCACTCTCCTCCCCCAATGATGGTTCTTTAGATTCTCTCCCAAGGTCTTCCATGTTCAGTGGATTCATCCTCATCAAAGGACATGATCCTTTGGCCTGCCGACTTCCCTAAAAATACCTTGTGTGCATCTCGTGGTGGAGCTCCATTAGTTCCTTTCCCTATGAATACATGCGGTCAATATTCAGATCAGAAGATCACAACTCTAGCCCTAGTGCAATCCTCCTTCAGTGAGTTCATTTGGAGTAGCAGCTTTGGTTCTTCAAGGATCTTCGAGTGATCCAGATGGCCGAATATTTGAGTCAAGAAATGTATGTTTTTTTCTCATCCTGGTTCCTCTTTTTGTTTCTAGTCTTGTTTTGAAAGTTGTGTTGGTGCTACTGTTTGTTGTTTTTCTAAACCTAGTTTGTTGTAAGACATTTTTCTTTGAGCATTTAAAAATAAGTATGTGTGTCGGTTGTGTTATTTCCATGCAGTAGGTCCCAAAGGGACTGAAGCATATAAATCTTTGTGCCCTTGATGTTTCTTTCAATTCACTTTAATTCCTTTCTTTTCATATATACGGGTTTGTAATTGCATCAATCGGTTGGAAATAAATCAATTGATCTTTACTGGAATTATAGTTTTGTTGTTGTTTTTCTACTATCCTTTATACATAGCCCCCTTCACACAAAATTTATGTGTTGGATGGTCCAGGAAACAAAGCCTGCATCATCAAGCTCTGTGCCTCTTGCGACTTGAAGTCACGCGTCATCCGAAGTCAACCAGAGGCATCATTGACTACCCCTCATCATCAAGAACACCAAACCTACAGAACCACCAGCACCAAAGGACAATGATCATCACCGTTTTTTGCTAAGGAAGAACCCCCCACAACGACTACCAGGCCACTTTAAAGGCCATCTCACTGGATAAAACTATTGGCCAATATAAAACAGAGCCACCAACGTTTAACCAATCCTTGACGATCAATCCAAACTAACACTATTTCAAAACATTCTACTGCAAAGCCTTCACGAAAACATACAAAAAAACTAAAATGAAAAAAAAATAAAAACAACACCACTAGGAATCCTTTGTTCACCATCACTCAAAAAGAAAACTAGGCGATCACCTTCTGTAAACCATCCTCCAATGCTCACCATCACCGTTTCAAATTAATTATTGGAAAAATTCACCAAACCAAACCATCAATGCCAAAATCCATGAGAAACACAACCACTCAAAAACACAACTTCATCATCATATCATCATCACCTCATAAAAAAGACACAAAAGACCCCAAAGATGTAGAAAAGGTTGATGGTGGAGTTGTACCTGACCGTTTCCCCCAAGACAGGACCAATCAACTACGTTCACCACCGCACAAAGAAATAGCCACTAGGGAAGGAAATCAGAAGAAGGGGAACGAGGATCAGGGGAGCAGAGGGATGCCGATAAGAGGATGATACAACAAGATGGATCAATACCTCAATCTCCATATCACATAGATTTGAAGTCGCCTACCTCACAGATCGCAAATCACCTAGAAGAGCTATGAAATATAATATGATCATGTATCCTTATCATCCCTTTATACCATATGAGTACTCCTACATTTATCAATCCCTAAATGTAATTCTCTCTTTGATGTGTATATTTTCAGTAATCAGCCTCATACTCCAGTTGTTGGTTTCTATTCTTTTTTCAATGTTGGATAATTTGGGGTGGGGTTTTTTTTAATGGGTTTAGAGTGAATAAAATTAGGGGAATGGGTTTGTTGAGCGCCACATGAAGTGGCGCTCAACGTTTTGGGTGGCTAGTGCCACTTCAAGTGGCGCTTTGCCACCCTTTTTTTTTTGCACACCCTTTTTTTTGCACACCCCCTTTTTTTGCACACTCCTCCCTTTTTTTGTTTTTTTTTTGTTTTTTTTTGCACCCCATTTCTTTTTAAATATTTTTTTTTTGTTTTGCACACCCCTCCCTTTTACTATTTTTTTTTTGTTTTGTTTTTTTTGCACCCCATCCATTTTTAAATAAATAATTACAAAATAAATAATTAAATGTTTTTTTTGTTTTGTTATTTTTTGCACCCCATCCCTTTTTAAATAAATAATTACAAAATAAATAATTAAAAGTTTAAAAATATACTTATAAATATGTATTTAAAAATTTTAACTTATTTATAATTATATTTATAAATATATTTATAATTATATAATTATAAATTTATATTTATATAGTTATAAACATTATTTAATTATATAATAAAATAATGAAATAAACCTTATATATAATTATTTATAATAAATATAATAACTAAAATAAATACAATAAATTTATAAAAATGTTTGTTATAATTATAACAATTATATAATTATAATAAATATATAAATATAATAATTGTATATTTATAATAAATATATAATTAAAATTTTAATAATTATATAATTACAACAATTATAATAATTATATAATTGTAAATATAATAAATATACAATTATAATTACAATAATTATATAATTATAAATATAATAAAGATATAATTAAATATATAAACCTTATTAAAATTATATATATAACCTTTTAAAATTATTTATATTTATTATATTTATTATAATATATTATAATTATGTATTTATTATAATATTATAATTATGCATTAAATTTATAATTATGTATTATAATACATAAATAAACCATATTAAATTTATTTATAAATTATTTATAAATTTATATATAATTATTTAAATACATAAATAAACCATATTAAATTTATTTATAAATTTATATATATATCTATATATATATAAACATTATTAAAATTATTTGTATTATTTGTATTTATTATAATATATTACAATTGTGTATTTATTAAATTTATAATTATGTATTTATTATAATATATTATAATATATTATAATTATGTATTTATATTATAATTTATTATAATCATGTATTTATTATAATATATTATAATTATGTATTTATAATTACGTATTTAATATAATATATTACAATTATGTATTTATTATAATATTAAATTTTTAATTATGTATTTAAATATAAATAATTATATATATAATTATTATAATAATTATAATAATATATATAATTATTTATATTTAATAAGGTTTATTATTATAATTATAATATTATATATTTATAATTATATATTTATTATAAATAAACCTTGTTAAATATAAATACATAATTATAAATTTAATACATAATATAATATTATAATAAATACATAATTATAAATTTAATAAAAGCATAATTATAATATATTATAATAAATATAATAAATATAAATAATTTTAATAATGTTTATTTATATGTATATAAATTTATAAATAAATTTGATATGGTTTAATTATGTATTTAAATAAGTATATATAAATTTATAAATTTATAAATAATTATAAATTTATAAATAATTATATATAAATAAACCTTATATTTAAAATTTATAAATTTATATTTAAATAAACATTATTAAAATAATTTATCTTTATATAAATAAACTTTATTAAATATTCTTTAATTATTATAATTACATATTTATTATAATTATGTAATTACTATAATCATATATTTATTATATTTATAACTATATATTTATTATATTTATAATTATATATTTATTATATTTATAATTATATAATTATTATAATCATATCTTTATATAAATAAACCTTATTAATTATATATATATATATAATAAGTATATATTTACGATGATTATATATTTACAATAATTATATAATTATAATAATTATATAACTACAATAATTATATATTTATTATAATAAATATACATTTATAAATGTAATTATAAATATAAATTTATAAATGTAATTATAAATATACATTTATTTATTATAATAAATGCAATATGTATTTATTTATTTATTATAATAAATGTAATATGTAATTATACATTTATATTTATTATATTTATTATACATTTATATAACTATAAATATACATTTATTATAATTAAAAAATAAATGTATCATATTACATTTATTATATTATATTACATATTACAGTTATTTATAATATAATTATATAATTATAAATATAATAAATATAGATATGATAATTATATAATAATGATAAATAATTACATATTACATTTATTATATTATAATTAAAAAATAAATGTATTATAATATTTATTATACATTTATTGTTTATATTTATTATAATAAATGTATAAAATAAATGTAGATTTAATATAATAAATAAATTTATATTTATTATAAAAATAAAAATAAAAATATATTTATTATAATTAAATATTATAATATTTATTATACATTAAGTATACATTTATTATACAATTATTATAATATTTATTATAATAATATTTATTATACATTTATTAGATATTTATTATTATAAATATTATAATATTTAATTATAATAAGTATTTATTATAAATATAAATGTATTATAAATATTTATTATACATTTATTATACATTTATTGTGCATTTATTATAATAGTATTTATTAAAACATTTATTAGATATTTATTATAATGAATATTATAATATTATAACATTATAATATTTGTAATAAATGTATAAAAAATGTATATTTATTATAATAATATTATAATATTTATTATAATATTTATTAGATATTTATTATAAATATTTATTATAAATAAATAAATTTATTATAATTTCTGTATTTATTATAAAAAATATAATTTTGATTCCCTATATGTATTTCCCTTTCCAAAGTGTAATTTTTTTATTATTTTATTCTGTGTTTCTTTTATTATTCATTTTTAAATCATTACAATGCATTATCTCATCCCCTCAACAAAGTAAAAAAAACTTTTTCTAGTATTGTTTTACATTATGACTTTCATTCAACTATTTGGATCATTTCAAATGAAGGTATTTCAAATAAATATTTCAATTTTATTATAGACAATTATAATACTTCAAAATACTTTGGTATTTAAAAATTTTCAATTTTTTATCATTTTCTTTCTTTAAATTTTTTTTTCAATCATGTGTATTTTTGGTTTGTCGGATGTGAGAAAATATGGCGCAATGAAGAACATGTGATTATTGAGGCACGTGTATTTTATTTTTTTAATACTTGTGTCCTTCCATTCTTCAAAGTCATTTTTTACACTGATTAAGCTCGTAATACCTTCTACATTTTCAAACCGATGTTTTTTCTATCTGTAATGACAGATGCATCACTTGGTTTGTAATTTTTTACCATTTTCCTTTGTAATTTCTTGAACATGTTATGCATGTTATGTTTTTTTCATTTTTGAACCCATGTTTTTTATGATTTTTTCAGTGGCAGATGCATCATGTGGGTACGCTTTTATTGAACATGGGAATGAAAGATGGACAATGTGTGCTTATTAGTTAATGATATGGTGTTTTAACAGAATTTAACATTTTATTATAACAATTTAGGGAAGGGGGAGAAATACAATGAAATTATTACTCTAAATTAACAGGGAATAACTTAGCAAGACTCGAACCCATGACATATCTGTGACCCCGCAGAGCATCAAACGCTAAGCTGGACCCTGGGTGAAATTGAATTTATCCTTTTAGGTTTTCCAATACATTATGATTTCGAGAAAGGCTTTCATAAGTGCCTGGATGAAATTGGTTTTTGGGTGTTAATGTATATGGACTAATAATATGTAAAACATGTGTTTTTTGGATTGTAGGTTGTGAGAAAATATGGCACAATGAACAACATGTGATCATCGTGGCATGGATATTTTATTTTTTTATTTTTTTGTCTTTTTTCATTCTTCATAGTCATTGTTTTCACCTATTAGTCTTGTAACACTTTTGACATTTCGAATTGATATTTTTTCTATTTATAGTCAAAGATCCATCACTTGGGTAGTAATTGTTTTTGGCATTTTCCATTGTAATTTCTTTCACTTGTTATGCATCTTATTTTTTTTCATTTTCAACCCCATATTTTTTATGATGTTTGTCGTGGTAAGAACATCACGTGGGCATGCTTTAGTTGAGCATAAGAATGAATGATGGATGATTTTTGCTTTCAGGGAAATGATAAAGTGAATTAATTGACTTTAACATTTTAGGATTTCTTATACATTATGATTTCTAGGAAGGCTTGCATAAGTGACTAAATGAAATTTGTTTTTGGGTGTTAATTTGTATGGACTAATAATATGTAATGTTGTAATGATTTTTGAATTCCTTTAAGCATATTTTCATTCTGTGATATATCTTTATATATATCTATCTAATATTAAATGAATGTTATTATTTCATTCTATATGTCTGTTTAATAGGCTAGCCATTAAAATATTACCAAATATTATGTATTTTACTATATCCATGGCTCGATGATCTAATTGAATTCCTGCCCTAAAAAATCTATCGTTAACTATGTAGTTTCAAAAGAAATTTAGTTTTTGTCACTTTGAATTTATATGAACTTTCAACCTATATTCAATTTGAATGCATCAAATAATATACATTAAAAATGCTAAAATAAGTTGGAATCAATAGGTATTTTCATAGGAATCACATTTTCCTCCGCCCCATTTTCATGTATTTTCTGTTCAAAAATTTTTATCGTCTACCACACGGGTCTCAAACTCATGGTAGTCAAACTCGAGATTCTACTTAGACTCGTTAGAGCCCAGTAAAGTCGATTTGTAGACTCGAATCATAGATTCGTAAGAGTCTACATCAGTAATAAAAAAATACACTAGAGGAAAAAAGGTATAGGATAGATACTCCCATGTTGACCCATTTTTTAAAACTCCATCTGATAAGTAGTTGAGGGCTCTTTCAGAACCCCTAAACACATTCCAATTGAAGCTAACATAACTAATTTCATATCCACTATATGCCCCATATGACACAATCTTTGAACCAAACCACTACCTAAATATCACCAATTCAAATCAAAATTCACAATATTAGAAGAACAACAATTCAAATAAAAAAATTCAAATTGTTATTCAGATCATCAATTCACATCAAAACTCAAACAACAATTCAAATAAATAATTCAAATCGGTATTCAGTTCAACAATTCACATCAATTCAGCAAAGAACAACAACTCACATTAAAATCGTCTGCAGTAAATATCAAATTCATGTACAAGTTCACATTAAATAAATTCTATCAAACCCCTAAAAACAGGCGCACAATGTTAGATGAGGTAGTTGTAGATGAAAGGTGGATCTTGTGAGAGGCAGCACCGGCGTCGAGAGATTAAGAAAAGACACGGTCTAGATGCAGGAAATTCCCGCATGAGCGGTCCGTAATCAAGTTGTTTCCCGTGTGCGATGCAAGGTCGAGAGAGGGGTAGTAGTGGGTTGTGCTGTGCGACGAACTGCCGGAGTATCAGACCAGAGGTGGATATCGTGTGAAGCAGCAACGCCGGCGGAACTGGGGTGGGTCGTTTGTGCGATGCATCCGTGGAGGAGCAGAGATGAGAAAATAGAAACCCTAGGCAGCGCAATGCCATCGGGGTCTGCGGCGAGCGTTTTTAGATTTAAAAAGGGGGCGGATGGATGGCACTCGTCCGACTCCACGATTCTGTACGATTGAGCGCTTTTGTTGCGAGTCTACCCAGAATTGGCCGATTTTGCTCAAAAACGACTCTTGCTGCGTGTGGAATCGGAGGAGGGGAGTAACCCGTAGACTCGTACGATTTCTCGAGTGGAATCGCGATTTTGACTACCTTGCTCAAACTCCGTTATTCCAGTCTCTTGGAACCGAAAACTCAATCGATCCCTTCCAGGCTGCAAGAACGCTTTGTTACAACCATAAAAGGTCCCGCCTTTTGGGTGCAGGCAAGGGAGGGGGATTGAAATGAGGCTCATAAAGCTGGCCACTTGTAATCTGAATCAATGGGCGATGGATTTCGATTGCAACTTGAAAAACATCAAGGAGTCGACCACTAGGGCTAAACAAGCGGGCGCCGTGGTTAGGCTTGGCCCTGAGCTGGAGGTTCCTGGTTATGGCTGCGAAGATCATTTTTTGGAACTTGATACCCTCATTCATTCGTGGGATTGTCTGAAAGATCTTTTACTTGGTGACTGGACAGATGACTTATTATGCAGTTTTGGCCTGCCTATTATTCAAGGGTCGGAGGGTTACAATTGTCAATTCTTATGTTTCAACCGACAAATCATCATGATACGGCCCAAAATGTGGCTTGCAAATGATGGAAATTACAGGGAACTCCGATGGTTTGCTCCGTGGAAGAGAAAGGACCAGCTTGTGGATTTTCAGCTTCCCAGTGAAATTTCGAAGGCTTTGTTGCAGGAATCAGTACCCTTTGGTTATGGATTCATCCAATTCCTGGACACCGCTGTTGCACCTGAAGTTTGTGAAGAACTTTTTACTCCTATGCCTCCTCATGCAGAGCTTGCTTTGAATGGTGTTGAAGTGTTCATGAATGCCAGTGGAAGTCACCATCAACTAAGAAAACATAATCTTCGTGTCAGTGCCTTTATTGGTGCTACTCATACTCGTGGAGGAATTTACATGTATAGCAATCATCAAGGATGTGATGGTGGTCGTCTCTACAATGATGGATGTTCATGCATTGTTCTAAATGGAAGTGTGGTTGCTCAAGGTTCACAATTTTCTTTGAAGGATGTTGAGGTTGTCATTGCTCAAGTAGATCTAGATGCGGTTGCTAGCCTAAGAGGATCTATAAGCAGTTCCCAACAGCAAGCAAGCTCGACACTCAAAGTTCCATCTGTACGAGTGCCATACAATCTCTGTCAACCTTTTTGTTTGAATGCGCATCTTTCAAGTCCAATGGAGGTTAAGTACCACTCTCCAATGGAGGAAATAGCCTTTGGGCCTGCTTGCTGGTTGTGGGATTATTTACGAAGAAGTGGAGCTTCTGGTTTTTTGCTTCCTCTTTCTGGCGGTGCAGATAGCTCTTCTGTAGCTGCTATTGTTGGTTGCATGTGCCAGCTTGTTGTAAAAGAAATAGCAAAAGGTGAAGAACAGGTCAAAGCTGATGCCATAAAAATTGGCCAATAGAGAAATGGGCTGTTTCCTGCTGATTGCAAGGAATTTGCAAGGCGCGTTTTTTACACAGTCTATATGGGATCTGAAAATAGTTCAGAAACTACAAAGTTGAGGGCAAAGGTGCTAGCTGATGAGATTGGGTCATGGCATCTCAATGTTTGCATAGATAGTGTCGTTTCTGCACTGACCTCTTTGTTTCAAACACTTACTGGAAAGCGGCCACGCTATAAGGTGGATGGGGGATCGGACATTGAGAACTTAGGATTGCAAAATATTCAAGCACGAATTAGAATGGTACTAGCATTTATGCTGGCATCTTTGCTGCCTTGGGTACACAACAAGCCAGGGTTTTATCTTGTTTTGGGCAGCTCTAATGTGGATGAAGGATTGCGCGGTTACCTCACAAAGTACGATTGCAGCTCAGCGGATATAAATCCAATTGGAAGCATTAGCAAGCAGGATCTTCGGGCATTTCTGCGTTGGGCTGCTGTCCATCTGGGCTTCTCATCGCTGGCAGATATTGAAGCGGCTCCCCCCACTACTGAACTGGAGCCCATTCGTTCCAACTACAGCCAGCTGGATGAAGTGGACATGGGAATGACGTACGAGGAGCTCTCGGTCTATGGGAGGCTGCGTAAAATATTTCGATGCGGCCCGGTATCGATGTTCCAGAATCTTTGCTACAAGTGGGGCCCAAGGTTAAGCCCCTGGGAGGTGGGTGAGAAGGTGAAGCACTTCTTCAAGTACTACTCCATCAACAGGCACAAAATGACTGTACTGACGCCTTCATATCATGTCGAGAGTTATTCACCGGAGGATAACAGATTCGATCTGCGACAGTTCCTGTACAATTCGAGATGGCTGTATCAGTTCCGCAAGATTGACAAGCTTGTGCAGGGGTTTAATGGGGACCAGAGTGGTCCAGCTGAATCAAGTGGGCATCCGAAGCTGGGTCTGGCAGCTGAAGGTGGGGCTGGAATGGGAGTTGTGGCTGCGGGTTCGGGTGATCCCGGAGCTGGACTTTAGGCTGTGCATTCATTATTATTAGAGAATAATGGAGGAACTATCAGTTTCATTGTGCATTCATTATTATTTGTAACAAAAAAAAAGCTATTTTCATATATAGTTTGCAGTACCACTCGGAAATTTTAGACTACTAACTTATGTACAATATTCAATGTCTTAAACACTATTATATAATGATTAATAATATTAATATGCAGTTTCAATCTAAATTCAACATAATATTCATTGAGTAGTAATATTTTAAATTCATATCAGCATGAAATCACGCTTACTCAACTCTATTTTTTAAAAAAATTATATCAACATAAAATATATAGTTAATATAATTGTAGTTAAATATTTCAAAATCCAATTTCTCAATTAGATTCTCAATATTGTTGTTTTCGGTTTGCGCATTCACTAAAAATATGAACAACATTTTTTTCACGGACACTAATAATAGTTTATAGAATTCTGACTGTACAATTTCAAATATTTATCCTTCGCACAATAGTATAATTTCTGAGAGATATACAATATCAACCACCTTCCTTCATTCCTCTGCATATCCCATGTATTGAACCTTAACTTCGTACGGATCCCGGTGAATATTGTATTGGCTATCTAGAATTTGGTATAACCCCCCTTTAAGTTGGATTCAATATCCCTTTTAATGTATGATTTCCAGTACATTAATGGATTTTTTAATTTTAAAATAATGTAAAAAATGAATTGTCTTTAATATGATTATGTATTAGTTTAATGATGCTAACATGCAGTTTGCATATGCAAATTCAATATGCCTTATAGTATGCAAAGAGTGGCATTTGTTATGTAACTATGAAGTTTTACCATAAAGTGGCACATGCTTATGATTAGTATACATTGAAAAATTGTAATTGTAAGTGGGGTTCAATAGCCTTTGGAATGTATAATTTTCTGTAATACTATAGATTTACAATATTCCTATTTTTCTATAATATTCAATATCTTAATCATCATTTTGTACATATTTCAGTATTTAGTTCAATTACATTGATGTCAAATTCTTTTTCAATATATGAATTCAATTTCAAGCCATACAATTTTTTTTAATTTTACCTAATATAAACTATCTATATTAAATATTAGAACTTTTGTAAACTCAATTACATTAATCCATGAATTCAAGTATTATGTCTTGCGCCACAATCCATGAGTACAAGTACCATGATTTGGACACAATTTGGTACAAAACCCCCATGATTGTGGTATTGGATATCCATAATTTGGTACATACCACCTTTAAGTTGGATTCAATAGCCTTTTATGTATTCTTTGCAACACTTATGTGGTATTTAAACTATCAAAGTTTACATAAAATGAATTATCTTACATATTATGATGTATGTCTTTATTAACAAAAATATACATATTGACTTCAGTATCCTTTTACGTGTATGCTTTGAAATTCTTCTATGGTATTTCATGTTTATAAATTATATACAAATTGAATTGTCTTAAATGTTTTTTATGTATTGGTTTAATAAAAAAGCATACAGTACACATTTTTTGTTTTTATATTAGATAATGAATACATTAGATTTTCAAAAATATGAAATCAACAAGCTGAAATTTTTGACAAATCTCACTCCAGTGCAATAGTTTCAATATATTTTTCTAATATATTTTTCAATTTTGGTAAGTTCATATTGAATTTTTTTTAATTAGTACTATTTGTAGCCAAACAATCTGTAAGGATACAAATTTTATAGAACGTAGAGATTTCATGTGCTTATAAATTTAAAAATCCATTTAACAGTTTGTTTCCCTCAGAATTCGGGGATGACCTCCTGTATGGGAGATTCAAATGTTCCGATCGGTTTTTAACGGGTTTGTTCGTAGAACCAGAAACATCCAATGATTCCACATCCATTTGGACCTACTTTCCAAAGGTAGGCGCTTCATTAGTTTGTGAACTGATGAGACTTAGGAATTTGCATTGGTCAAGAGGATGGGAGGTCGGACTCATCACACCTTTTTGAGGGGAATTATTGTCTATTCCGAGACTCTCTTTATAGATTTAAGTTATGTTCGTGAATCCTTATTACATTACCAAGTATAAAATGAGCTTTCCTTCAGTTTTGACAATCAATGATTAAATATGTAAGAAATTTAGAGAATATTTTATATGTATTCGAGGTTCTTCATCAATAGAGAATCATCTATATCTATTTAGAGATTCTTGGTCAATGGTATCCTTCAAAACATTTATATAAAAGTCTCTTGGTCATTATGATGACCAGACTGGTTTTAAAGCCACTCAGTGGGGCACTTGAAGTTTATTGTCATTCAGAAGGACATGAATTATTTCAGAGTTGGGATCGAACCCGTAGATGGGCTACCTATGTATCCTTTGTTTTGGAAAAGGAATCAGAACCCACGTAGTTCGAGTAAGGGAGTATGATGTTTATGATTGATGGCTCAAAGAAGGATGTCATAATTACTTTACCCTCTAAGCTCACGTGAGTCATGCTCGGTGTGAGAAACAAGAGGTATTGGTAATAAAATAGACAATTGGGCCATGAAAGATGTAATCATAAGAAATGGTTTGGGGCTTATGTATGTATGACTGCTCAGATAAATGAAGGTTAGGATTTACTTTAGGGAGAAAATCCAGGAACAGGGTCCATAAAGGTATATGTGCTTCATGGAGATTTGAATACTCTAACTTGGGACATATTCCTGAAAAGGAAACCCAAATTAGGAGAGGATTGATAATTGGGTTTTACACCTGAGAAGGAATCCTAGATCAAACATAAATTAGGACTGGTTTAAGGGACTTGGGGCTTATTCCTGAAAAGGAAGCCCAAAATTATGACTGAGACTTATTCCTGAAAAGGAGGCCCAGGTTAAGGGATTATGACTAGGACTTATTCCTGAAAAGGAGGCCCAGGTTAAGGATTAAGGTTTGGGGCTTACTCCTGAGGAGGATGCCCAAAATTATGACTGAGACTTATTCCTGAAAAGGAGGCCCAGGTTAAGGATTAAGGTTTGGGGCTTACTCCTGAGGAGGATGCCCAAAATTATGACTGAGACTTATTCCTGAAAAGGAGGCCTAGGTTAAGGGATTTTGACTAGGACTTATTCCTGAAAAGGAGGCTCAGGTTAATGATTAAGGTTTGGGGCTTACTCCTGAGGAGGATTCCCAAATTAAAGGACTTATAACTGGGGATTATTCCTGAAAAGGAGACCCAAGTTAAGGATTCTCTCATCTTAAAGGATGAGGTTGAATGAATGAACTCTCAATCTTTAGTGACATAAAGATGTATAAATCATTATATTTTGAGAGATATTCCGTAGAATTCCTTTCAGATGAGGAATTCAAATCAAGAAATCATGCCATAAATGGCTTTGAAGAGTGTCTTGAAGACTGAATCTTGAATAGGAAAGGTGTAATGGCTTAAAAGGGGTAAAATGGGCAAGATGGGCACCCAAAAAGGAAGGGGCGCACAAGTCTTGGAAGGCGCGCAGGTACTGCGCGGGTGCGCAAGTATTGGTCGCGCAGGTATACCTGTGCGACATGGTGGGGTACTTACGCGATATTCAACCAACATTGAAATACTTGAGTGACTCTTTATTAAAGCCTTTAGAATCCTCTTGAGGTTCTTCCAGAAAAGGGACGCGCAAGTTCTATCGAAGGAGTAAGGCGGCGTGTAAGTGTGGCCACTTTCCTTAAGGGTTGGCCACTCAGGCGCGCAAGTGTTGATGAGTTTCAACACTTAGGCCTTCCTCCCTCTCTTTAGATCTTCCATTCTAGGTAAGAAATTGCCTTAGAAGTGTTCCAGAAGCTTTGAGAAGAGACTTGGGCGTCGGGAGCTTCAATCTAAGTTTCTGGAAAAAAAATCCTTTCGAATGGGGGGCCCACAGGGTCTATTTATAGGCAGAAGAAGACCCCGGGCGGTTACTGGGCGGTTATCACTTAGGTCGCGCAAGTCACTTGCGCGCCAAGGTGCGTCGCGCAAGTGGACTTGCGCGACTATGAGGAAACTTGCACGGCCTATGGGCAATGTTCTCCTTGTTCATCCCTTTGTCGATTTTTTATGTTTCTTCAAAGGATGAATCACTTTGGACTAAGGTATTTCCCTTTTTCAGTCGTTAGACTCTGTGACGGAAAGGAGCGTCAACAAAATTCCCCCCTCAGAGTTGGATCCGGAGAGAAAAGAGGATTTGACTCTGAGGTGAAAAAGAAAAAACAAGAAATCTGGCAGTTTAAAGTCATGCATGTCGGACATAAAAAAGGCTAATGTTTAAGGTCGAAATAGCTTTGATTGAAATGGATTAGAATTGACTCAATTCCTTGACAACTCATCTGAAAACATAATACCATACTCAGGTATGAGGGAAAAAATGTAAGCTATGACTTAAGAATATTTCAATCTGAGGAATGACATGAAAGAGAGCTAAAAGGCATTAGAAGAAGTAGTTTCCATGAATGAAGTTACCATTATTTAACAAACCCATTAGGGGGTTGAATTATGCAGGGCCACCTAAGGGCATTGGCTGCATAGTTAAATAAAATAGTATCTTTTGGATAACAAGTCTGTTATGTAGACTGTTTATGCAAGGCCACCTATGGGCACGTGCTGCATAGTCAGGCAAAAGAACTCTCAGAAATTTACTTTCCTAGTGCTAAAAGCCAGTGAAAGTTTATGGAGATTCAAATCTTCCAAAGTATAGAGTTTGCTGTATGGAAAGATGTACTTAAATATGGAAAAGATATTTCCAAACAAGATTATCGAAGAACTGGATGAATATTACTCCTACGAAGGTCTGACCCAAACGTAGGGAATGAGAATATAAGCCATAGACTTGAATACTTTCAGATCTTGAAAAAGGATATGGGACAAGTATGTTAAGGATGCCTATTTTTGTGGATCCCTACATAATGTCATTTAAGACAAATAAGGACAAAAGAGGCATTCTTCCCAAGAATGAAGTTACCACTATCCGAAAAACCCGTTAGGGGGTTGAATTATGCAGGGCCACCTAAGGGAATTGGCTGCATAGTCAAATAATAGTATCTTTTGGCTAACAAGTCTGTTATGTAGACTGTTTATGCAAGGCCACCTATGGGCACATGTTGCATAGTCAGGCAAAAGAATTCTATGAAATTTGACATTTTTTTGACTAGAAGTCATGAAAAGGGTTATGAGGATCTGAAAATATTTAAGGTTAGGATTATGACACATAAAGATGGGTATTGTTCAATGTATACAGAGATACACAGATCAATGCTAACCATAATCATGTTGTGGCTGAGTCCTGAATTGAAATGTTGGACTTCACTACGTATCCCATAAGGATGAGAATCAAGCCATAAGTAGTTCTTAAACTACAGTTTAACATCGTGTGGGGCAAAAGGATTAGAGATCTTAGTTTAGGGTCATAGAGCTTGGACCATTGTAAGAAATACACAGTGTGTGTTTTCATGGGGACTTTTCAGCCAAGGGACTGAAAGTGGAATTTGGGGTTAGGCCCAAAGACTTGGGTTTGGATTCGAGGGATACTCGAACGTTCCTACGTATCCCATAAGGATGGTAATCAAGCCCACGTAGTTCTAGATATACCCTTTGTACAAATTTGGTTCATACATGTGAAGGGTGAAAGGGGACTTTAGTACAATGATGGTTTAACCCGAGATAAAAAGTTTAGGCATTACCATGTATGCACGTAGTCTTTTGAAATGAAACATGATTGAAAAATCAATGTAAATAATGGTTCCCTCTCAAATGAGGAAATCAAAGAGTATTGTAGTTTATTATCGTACCGGACAAAAGTGTTGTATAGTTTAACGTCGTATAACAAGGACGAAAGTGAATCAAATGTAAAGATATTGATTCTAAGGGCGGTTTCACAAATCAACATCGTATGAGATGAAGGTGAACCGAAGTGAAGAGATTGTTTTTGGGCTTGAACCTTGGGAGGTTGCCTACGTACCTAGCCTGGAAGGCAAGGATCAAAGTCCGTGTAGTTCAATTAAAGAATGAATTAATGATCAAGTTGTTCTTGGGGATAGAGACCTAAAAAAATGTTGTTGGGACTTATACATGGTTAGTGGCCCAAAGAGAGTGTTACGGTTGAGGTTTTCTCTAAGCTCACGTGAGTCATACTCGGTGTGAGAAACAAGAGGTAACAACAACCTTAACGATGCATAGTTTAATGTCATGTAGGACATATAAAAGGACTATGCAGTTTAAAGTATTGCAGTTAGGACTATTGGTGCTGCATAGTTTAGTGTCATGTAGCAGGGACAAAATATAGTTTAATGTCATGTAGGACATATCAAAGACTTTTTGTACAGTTTAGCGTCATGTAGTTAGGACGGTGGGGACAATACAGTTTAACGTCATGTTGGACAAAAAAGGGGGACTGCGCAGTTTAATGTCATGCAGTAAGGACAAAATAACACACCATTTACGTCATGTTGGACGCATTGGGGATTTTTTCTACAGTTTAATGTCATGTTGGACAAAAGGGTGAATAGTTTATGGTCATATAAATGGACCGTGGATGGTGCAGTTTAATGTCTTTCTAGATGGTGGTGTTGTTTTAAGGCCATATAGGACCTTTGATGATTTTTTAGTTTAACGTCTTTCCGGACGTAAGGGCCTTTTAAATAGTTTAGGGTCATATGCATGAACCATGGATGGTGCAGTTTAATGTCATACAGGACCATGGTGTAGTTTAAGGTCATACAGGACTTTTTAGGGAACTTTTTCACATTTTTACATCGTGTGGGATGAAGTTGCAGTTTAAGGTCATACTGGACCATTGCTGTATAGTTTAACGTCATACAGCAAGGACGAACTGGTGCCGCACAGTTTAGTGTCATGTTGCGGGGACAATTTGTGAATACTTTGTAGTTTATACAAAATACTTCTTCAAAAATCTGGCATTAGTTGGAGTAGTAATGAGTTCTCCATCCATCGAAATTAATGAATAAGCTCCATTGGAGTAGACCCTATGTATTGAATAAGGTCCTTCTTTGGGAAATAAAGAGGAGATGATGGATTGAGAATTGACATCATTATTCACCTCCGATGTTGCTATAACTTCTTATGGCCTGATTGGCGAAGTATAGACCTATTGGATTTCAGCAGATGAAATGAAAACGTCACTACTTGTGTTTTCATCACTGTTTGGTAGGTTACCAATTTCTCCCATGTTGTCTGGCTCGATTGCCGTAATTGACATTATGGATCTTTCCATAAGAGTATTTTGATTTGGGCCTATTTTGTCAATTTGACTGATAGGTAACACATAATCTGTACTCACATGTGTAAATGGATTTATTGGAATATTCTCCAAACCATATGGATCATTAACTTTGGTAATTTCCTTTATTGTAGATTTCTCTCTTCCCTTCATGTGATAAAATTCCGCCTCAATGTATTGAGACTCACATGTCTTGAATGGGGTCTTATCACCATACAATGTTCCAACTTGACCATTGAAACAATATTTGAGACATTGATGGTATGATGAAGGGATAGCCGCATGCTGATGTAGCCAGGGTCTTCCAAGCAAGACGTTGAAAGCTGAGTCTTGATCAACAATCATGAAATCCGAATTGGATACAAGATCTCCAAACTGAGTTCTGAGTGTAACTTCGCCCAGTGGTTCTTGTTCATTTTTATCATATCCTTGTAACATCATGGTAGAAGGAGATAAATCAGATTCCGTGAGGCCCAATCGACGAAGTGTACGAATGGGCATGAGGTTGACTCCTGAACCATTGTCAATGAAAGCTCTTCGGATATCTACACCATTGACTTTTCTAGATAAGTACAGAGGTTTTATGTGCCCATGCACAACATCATCTTCATATTTATCAGTAAAAGATATCACTGCATAGCATTCTGCAGGATTATTCTCTATGTGATAGACTTCAGCTGCAGCAATTTCAGCTTCAAACTCCTGAGGACTTGACAAAGCTTCGATGAGTGCTTCCCGAAGATCTTTTGACAGATTCAAAGCATCCAAAATCAATAACTTGGCTGGTACATGGGCCAAGTGTTTCAATATATCATACTTTTGATCTAGAGGTCTGCGTTTCCCAATAGGAATATGCGGTTTAGCAGGTACCTTGGAAGCAGATGCTTTGGAAGCTGATGCATCTTGTATTGGGATAGAAGTTGGCAACATCCTTGGTTTTGGAAGATTAGACCGATTAGATCCATTTACTTGCTGAGATAAAGAAGATGTAATCTTCAATCGGTCTTCTAAAATAAATGTGCCAAGACTGAGTTGACTATTGGAAGAAGAACTTACTTGTTCTTTTTGAGCTCGCTGAAGGGATCTACCACGAGTTTCTGCTGCATACACAGTGCTAGCAGGGGTAGAATTGGAGTAGTGGCTTCGGAAAGATCCACGTCTTCCCCTGTATCCTGAACCTCTGGAACTTCCTCGGATTCCCTTATTTGATACAGGGAATTCAGACTCATCAAAATTGAAATTACAACTGGAATACGGATCTGTTAATTGAATCATATTAACAGAACCAAAGATTAACTCTTCGTCTAATAAAGACTCTACCTGACTAGGCTGTTTAGGCTGTTCCGTTTGATGGGGCGGTGCCCGTGGCTTTGAAGTAGATAGCATAAAGTCTGCCAGAGTCAAAGACAATTTAGGCTTTGACACATACTCATATTCTTCTGATTCTTTTTCCTTCTTTGAATCAAGCCGTTTCTTTGAGGACTTTCCCTCTGACGAAGAGGGTTTTACCGCAATATTCATGGCAGAAGACACAATTGGTTTCTTTAATTGTGTTCGCAAAATGGCATGAGTCCGATTGATTGTCTTTATGACCATCCAATCATCATACTTCTGTGCATTTATACTTTTGACTTCTTTCCATTCACCTTCCTCCTCTAGAACTGTAGCAGTAACACATGCTACCTGAGTGGAAGAACCTTTCAACTTGACTTGTCCCAAGTAGACCATCTTTTGCAGGAGGTCTTTGAAGACAAAACACTCCTGGATGGGATGCCCCAACATTTGATGAAAAGGACAATAATTGGGATGGTCTTCATCTCCTTCCTTGTTTTTCCTCTTGGGCACTGGTAATTGAACCAAATTATTTTCCAGAGCTGAAATGAAGTAACCAGGAACTTGCTCATTTTAGAAAGAGTATGTTTTACTCTTCAAATCCTCAAATTGTTTTCGTCGTTGATCTCTTTGATTAATTGGATGAAACGACCTTTGTTGTTGGAGTTCAGGAGGCGGAGCCCTTTGAGAAGATGAAGGTTTTGAAGTAGAAATAGGTACAGGTGCTTGTTTAAGCATAACTATAGCAATTTCGGCTTTACCCATTCTCCTTCCTGGAGCTGATGGAATTACAGGAGATTTAGCCTTAGCCTGTATAAGGGAATCTTCAATCTGCTGAGCGATTGAAGTAAGGTCTCGAAACCCTCCTGTGTATTTCACAGGGATCAATGGCGTACATAATTCGTCATGAAAATTTTCCACACAGATTGGCAATAGCTCCTCGTGAGGGAGTGCTAAACTCAGGGAATATGTTAATCCCTTCCAGCGAGCAATGAAATCAGAGACTCTTTCATTCTCCCTTTGCTTGCAGTTTGTAAGATCGAAAACTGTCGTTTTTGGAAAAGTTGAGCTGAACTGAAGAAGGAATTTTTGGCGAAGATCCTCCCATCCAATGATTGACCGGGATTGCAAGCTTTTATACTAGACAAAAGCTGGTCCTTGCAAGGTTCGCACGAAGAATCTGAGTTTCACCGCTTCTTGCTGCTCTGGAGTTCCCATCATAGGATCACAACAAGACACGTAATGTGTCAAATGTTGTTCAGGGTTGCCTGATCCATTGAAAGTAGGGAAAATAGGGTTTCCAAAACTGGATGGAGGAGAAATTGAATCTACCCATTCAGGGTAAACTTTCTTTTTTGGTTGAACTTGCGCCCGTTTCCCTTCCATAGTTTCTAACCGAACTGTTAATGACTCAATAGTAGTTATTAACTTTTGAGAAACATCTGGTTGAATTTGTTCTTGACTAGGTGCAATGAATGGAGCTTGGACAGATGTGGTGGTTGGTGCTACAACTGATGGTAGCACTGCCAACCGTTTTTGCGCTTGACCCGTAGGATTATACCTCTGAGGGTGTACTGATAAAGGAGGATATTCCTGATCCGTCTCAGTAGTTGAAACAAATTCCTTCGGCTTTTGGACTCCAGCATTCTTAAGAAGAAGACTACTATGAAGTAGTTTTGCATTCAAACTTCTTAATTATTTCATTTATTCCTCCTATTGTGCAAACCTTTGCTCTAATGAGAGCGATTGACCTTCTCCAGAGAAAGGATATGTAACCTGATTCTTTCCCCTCCCATTGTTGGATACTTTTTGGAGAGAGGGAAGTGGATTACCTAGGTTCTGAGTAATCCTTTGACTTCTTGTACGCACACCTTCTTCATTTGTATCGGTGCAAACATTTTCTTGAGCAGGACGCTCTTCATCTGAGTCCCCTGAGTGAGCCTCCTCTGGTGAATTAGCAACAACGACATTGATGACATTGATTGATGTATAATGCATCGCATCCCTTCTATCAACATTTATGTGATATTGTCTTCTTTCATGTCTTTGATGAGACCTTGCCTTTTGTTGATTCAATCCTTTAGGAACTTCTTGCCGAGCTATAACTTGGAGGGAATCTCTTGATAATTTGGCTCTTCGTTCCTCTTAGGGCTTCTTCCCCAATCGAGAAAAGACCAACATTCTCTGAGGAGGGGATTGATGATTTGAAAGAGTCCCCAGTCTCATGGACTGGGGATGTTCCTGCTGTTCCTGCTCAACTCCTCGAATCCTATTTGTTGATTCTGAGGGTTGGGTTAAAGGAGTCCCCAGTCTGACAAGATGGGGTGTCTTTTGACATGCTATGTCTGAGACCTACTTAAAATCTCTCTTGATCTTGCGAACCTTAGTTTAGAAATTAGCTGGATGCATTAACCTGTATCCACTTTTATCACCTGGTTTAACAGATCGTTGGATGATTTCCGAAACTTCTGTCACTTGGTGATGTGTTCGCTCCATACGAGAGGCTTGTGCAATATTCTCGCCTACTTGATGTAGGAGCAATTCAACAACTTGTTCTCTATATTCTTTATTTTGAGAGAAACTAGTTGAATCCTATTCTTGAGCAAGCTTTTGATTACAAACAAAGCCCATTGACTGTGGCCAGCCATGGGCAATAACCTTGCATGAGACCATTTTCGGCGGGCTTTGCTGACTGGAAAGCACTGTGAAATGTAGTGCTCCGTGAACACCCCATCCTCTGATATGAACACCAGATGGGGCATTGGAAATTAACTGACACAATTTTCTTAGTGCGCCAAGGCATGAACGTTGAAGGGTTCTCTGCTGCTTTTTAGCCTTCGGATACCGAGAGACTGATAGAGATGCCAAATCAATCTGATGTTGTAGCCCTTCTATTATCTTAAGATGATTTTCATATTCATTATAAGATAATACCTTCTTCTTCAATTGACAAAGAGTTTTCCATATGTTGAGACGAATATCATGGATTCCATCTTCCCTCAACATCTTTGGAACGTCATACTGGGATTCAGCCAAAGGCCAAAACATGACTGGTACCTCATTTTTCGCCAGTTTTTTCGTCATGTTCAGCATTTCCTCTTCATCATTAAATGAAGATTCTTCTACCTGTTTTGACCAGAGTTGGTGTTTCCTTGTTGCTTCATCGGATTCAACAAGATTGGTAGAGAGATCATTGATCAAACTAGAAGATGCATGACTTAGGGGTGGTTCGGAGAATGACCTACACCCTGGGCTATCTTCTGATTGAGAAAGTATTTCACTTGCTAGCAATAAAGCATCAGACATGACTGGTTTTGCATTTGCAAGTGACTCAAGATAAGAGGGCTTTCTCGGCACTACATTGTCCACTGAAGTATTTTCCAGGCAATGTGAATCACTACTGCGGAGAGTACTTTCGCAGTGAAATTCATCATCATGAGGAGGAACACCATAATGGGTTACAACAAAAGATGAGATCTCTTGCTCCTTGGTCTTCTGACCACACAGAGGGTTCCTGTGGCTCTCATCTGAAGACGAAACTTCAAGATTGACCGAATTGTCACGAAGCAAGCCTTCATGAGGAAGTGTCTGTTGAAGACCTTCGGAATTAATGTTCCCGTTATTGGGAAATGAGGGAGTAGAATCTTGAATTCCAATAGATAAATGTCTGAGGGCTTCAAGAACTCCAGCATCGAGCAAGGCCTTGTTACAGATTAGCCTTTGATCTCCTGACTGTGCTGGGCGGATCTTTTTCTTAGATGCCTTCTTACTCGCTTTGGAAACCACTTGTTGACGAAAGTGTTTACTCTGAGCAGGTGTATGTGCCTGATCAGGAAATATGACCAGGTTAGGCTGACGATCTCCACTCAAATCAGGTGTATGTGCCTGACTTGGTTGTCCGTATGATATGGGGGAGTATTCCCCATAACCCTCTTGGACTGGAACAGATGTGTGTGTCTGTTCCGGAGTGAATCATTGATGTGTCACTCCACTGCTAGGGATAGATTTATGTGTCTTTCCCTGAGATGATGCTGAAGCTGTTATGATATCCTGACAAGCATCCAGAATATGAGCAGGAATTTGATTTTGCACTTTCACCATTGACAAAATATGCTTGATGACTTCAGCTGCTGGAATGGGGATATACGTCCATTCCGGGCTTGGAGTAGGTGTATGTGCCTGCTCCTGTCCTCCTTTTCTTGTCAGTGAATCCTGACAGTACTCAAGTGTGGAGGTAGAGAGTTGAGTCTGCCTCCTGTTTGTCGTTGGAGCTTTCCGACTGGCTTCTCCGTGCGCTACCAAACGAGACTGTTGGTAGGCTTGATTAGTACTAGCAGATGTATGTGCCTGCTCATTACACTTCTCTAAACACGGTTGACGAGATCCATCATATGTAGTCAGGCGAGCCTGCTGACTAACTGATGATGTATAAGCAGGTGTATGTTCCTGCCTATAGTACTCCGCCGGAATTGCCTGGCAGGATTGGCGTGATGCTGCCAGACGAGTCTGCTGGACAGCGGAATTAAAACGGACAGGTGTGTGTTCCTGCTCGTTGTTCGCCACCAAGTTAGGTTGGTGGACTTCTCCGGAGATAGCAGGGATGAAAACCTGCCCATTGTTAACCGGATTCCATCTCTGGCGGTTCATCTTGCCTGCTTGGGTTCGAGGAACCTGAGCCGAATGCCTGGAGTCGGTACCCTCATCATGTTGAGGGCGCACTGCCGCACGAGTCTTGCGGAGATTGTTGATGGGAGCCCTCGGGAAGGACTCCTGTCTTTTTGAATTAAGGCCCTGAGGGACCTGATCATTCACTTCCTCAGATTAAGGGAACGAATGGAAATTTTGTTCCGAGGATAATGACCCAAAACAGTTAAGACGGTAGTCAGCACCGCCTGCCTCTTGATCACTGGTCATCGTTGTCTGGACGACCTGTGTGAGTTGTTCACTTGGAGGGCCTGTCGGGCAGCCTCCAGAGTTGGGATGGTACTGTGTTGACGGTACTCCTTAACCAGCGCATTTGATACCCAGCGTTGAAGACGCTGAGTAGGTGATGTCATCCTCAGAGCGGATGATGATCCAGTAGGAATAACATCAGTGGTATTTGTAGCAGCAGTATTCACAGGTGTGAATTTGAGAGCATTCATTATGGAAATACAGAAGATCTTGGAAAAGAGTGCCGGTTTGATATAACAGACGTAATCAAGATAAATTCAGCTACTTCATCCTTTGGATGAGCACACATTTCAATGATTGTTTTTGTTAGCCCTCTTATTGAGTTTTAAATAGGGTCTTAACAAATAGGTAAAAAATCATTTTAACTTGGTTAAGGATTCACGTTGGGTTCACCATTTTTTGTTTCCCTCAGAATTCGGGGAGGACCTCCTGTATGGGAGATTCAAACGTTCCAATCGGTTTCTAACAGGTTTGTTCGTAGAACCAGAAACATCCAATGATTCCACATCCATTTGGACCTACTTTCCAAAGGTAGGCGCTTCATTAGTTTGTGAACTGATGAGACTTAGGAATTTGCATTGGTCGAGAGGATGGGAGGTCGGACTCATCACACCTTTTTTAGGGGAATTATTGTCCATTCCAGGACTCTCTTTATAGATTTAAGTTATGTTCGTGAATCCTTATTACATTACCAAGTATAAAATGAGCTTTCCTTCAGTTTTGACAATCAATGATTAAATATGTAAGAAATTTAGAGAATCTTTTATATGTATTCGAGGTTCTTCATCAATAGAGAATCATCTATATCTATTTAGAGATTATTGGTCAATGGTATCCTTCAAAACATTTATATAAAAGTCTCTTGGTCATTATGATGACCAGGCTGGTTTTAAATCCATTCAGTGGGGCACTTGAAGTTTATTGTCATTCAGAAGGACATGAATTATTTCATAGTTGGGATCGAACCCGTAGATGGGCTACCTACGTATCCTTTGTTTTGGAAAAGAAATCAGAACTCACGTAGTTCGAGTAAGAGAGTATGATGCTTATGATTGATGGCTCAAAGAAGGATGTCATAATTACTTTTACCCTCTAAGCTCACGTGAGTCATGCTCGGTGTGAGAAACAAGAGGTATTGGTAATAAAATAGACAATTGGGCCATGAAAGATGTAATCATAAGAAATGGTTTGGGGCTTATGTATGTATGACTACTCAGATAAATGAAGGTTGGGATTTACTTTAGGGAGAAAATCCAGGAACAAGGTCCATAAAGGTATATGTGCTTCATGGATATTTGAATACTCTAACTTGGGACTTATTCCTGAAAAGGAAACCCAAATTATGAGAGGATTGATAATTGGGTTTTACTCCTGAGAAGGAATCCCATATCAAACATAAATTAGGACTGGTTTAAGGGACTTGGGGCTTATTCCTGAAAAAGAAGCCCAAAATTATGACTGGGACTTATTCCTAAAAAGGAGGCCCTAGTTAAGGGATTATGACTAGGACTTATTCCCGAAAAGGAGGCCCAGGTTAAGGATTAAGGTTTGGGGCTTACTCTTGAGGAGGATGCCCAAAATTATGACTGGGACTTATTCCTGAAAAGGAGGCCCATGTTAAGGATTAAGGTTTGGGGCTTACTCTTGAGGAGGATGCCCAAAATTATGACTGGGACTTATTCCTGAAAAGGAGGCCCAGGTTAAGGGATTTTGACTAGGACTTATTCCTGAAAAGGAGGCCCAGGTTAAGGATTAATGTTTGGGTCTTACTCCTGAGGAGGATGCCCAAATTAAAGGACTTATAACTGGGGATTATTCCTGAAAAGGAGACCCAGGTTAAGGATTCTCTCATCTTAAAGGATGATGTTGAATGAATGAACTCTCAATCTTTAGTGACATAAAGATGTATAAATCACTATATATTGAGAGATATTCCGTAGAATTCCTTTCATATGAGGAAGTCAAATCAAGAAATCATGCCATAAATGGCTTTGAAGAGTGTCTTGAAGACTGAATCTTGAATAGGAAAGGTGTAATGGCTTAAAAGGGGTAAAATGGGAAAGATGGGCACCCAAAAAGGAAGGGGCGCGCAAGTCTTGGAAGGCGCGTAGGTACTGCATGGGCGCGCAAGTATTGGTCGCACATGTATACCTACGCGACATGGTGGGGTACTTGCGCAATATTCAACCAGCATTGAAATACTTGAGAGACTCTTTATTAAAGCCTTTAGAATCCTCTTGAGGTTCTTCCAGAAAAGGGACGCGCAAGTTCTATCGAAGGAGTAAGGCGGCACGTTAGTGTGGCCACTTTCCTTAAGGGCTGGCCACTCAGGCGCACAAGTGTTGATGAGTTTCAACACTTAGGCCTTCCTCCCGCTCTTTAGATCTTCCGTTCTAGGTAAGAAATTACCTTAGAAGTGTTCCGAAAGCTTTGAGAAGAGACTTGGGCGTCGGGAGCTTCAATCCGAGTTTCTGAAAAAAAATTCTTTCGAATGGGGGGCCCACAGGGTCTATTTATAGGCAGGAGAAGACCCCGGGCGGTTACTGGGCGGTTATCACTTAGGTCGCACAAGTCACTTGCACACCAAGGTGCGTCGCGCAAGTGGACTTGCACGACTATGAGGAAACTTGCGCGGCCTATGGGCAATGTTCTCCTTGTTCATCCCTTTGTCGATTTTTTATGTTTCTTCAAAGGATGAATCACTTTGGACTAAGGTATTTCCCTTTTTTAGTCATTAGACTCTGTGACGGAAAGGAGCGTCAACACAGTTGTACAAAACTTATAATTCATTATTAATTGTAATTATTTTTATGATTACATCATATGAAATGTAAAGAACAATTCTATATTGAACTTATCTATACAATTTATATAGTATATTCTCTTACACATTAAGAAAACTCAAAGCATATATCAATTCATATTATGTTTTTTCTAATAAAGTCATTTTTAATTTTTTTAACTGGTTAATTTGTTGCTTCAATTTTACAACTACAATGCACCTCAAACTATTAATGATTTGGATTATTCTACTTCTAAAATTTTGTTCCATGATTTTTATCCTCCCACATTAGATATAATTTGTTTAAAATAGTTACAAACAATTGTTTAAATTTGTTTTTGTTTAATTTATATCCTCTAATATTATATTGTTATTCCATAACTCATTCTTCATGTGTTTTATCAATGATTAAAAAATATTCCATTGTTTCATTCAATGTTTACTATTTGTTCTTTTTTATTTTATAATTCATTGTCAACACATGTTTTAAAAATAAAAATACACATCATGTTTTGTGTAATTGAATGAAGGAAACACTAATTAAATGTTTTTGAGGAGGAATTAATGGTAGTGATAGTTGTTGAAATTTATTTCATAGGTATTATATATTTTTTCTAAAAATACAGTGCAGTGACAAAGGCCTACAATTTAGAAAACACACCCATGTTAGAGAAATGAGGACACATTTGTGAGTTTATAAAAATTTACATCATTGGAATATATATTTTTTAAATAAAGAAGAATAATTCAACTGAGGGATTCTCTGGCACATTGAGACATCATAGAGAATGAGTTGAAAGTCAGTCATTAAATACATTAAAAATCATGAAATTATGGTGGTGAGAGAAAGTGAAGATCAGAGTTTGAAGTCGATTCATCATAGAAGGCTCATATACTCTTTCTCTTATTCTCTTGTTTTTTCTTTGTAATTAATTTGTTTTAAGAAATATAATTTTTTTGAATAAATTCTTAAAGGGGTAATGAAATTGTTTTTTTCATCTTTTCCACTTCATTATTTTTCTTTTATTATAACTGGATAAATTTCCTTCCAATTAAATTGAAAACATGATACTATCAACAATTTAGTTAATATTTTATTTAGGTTAATCAATTCAATGATTAAAAAATCTTTGAATTCATCCAATAGAGAAACTTTATCTTTGGAAGAAGGTTTTATTTACGATCTTGAATACTAAAAGTCTAATTATTCTATTTCTTTAAGAAGAAATCAATTAAAAAATCAACAATTAAAATTTAAAAAATCTTCTCCACTATTTTAATCTTGTTCTCATTGTCTAAAATCCAGCCCATTTCTTTCTCCAAACTTCTTTTCTCACAGTGAATCTCACTTCATTTCATATCATTTCACCAAATTTTTTTATTTTCTTGTTTGATTTCATTTTATTGATTATGCACACATATTCCCAATGATTTCTATTATACATACCCTACACTATTTCTAATATGAATAAAGATAATTAACATCGTTAAGTTGAACTAAAATTGGACATAAAAAATTTGAACATTAAAAAAAAATTGATATGGTTTTGGAAAACAAATTCTTGAACTGTTGCCTGCAGGATCTGATTACTACAACTTATACTAGAGACGATGACTAATTTAACACAAGTTATATAGAAACAATAAATGTTGGAACAAACTACTAAAAACATAAAAACTAGAATACTATAATTAAAATAAGAAAACATAAGAACTACTATAAAATTGGAAACTATAATCACTGAGAAAACTTAAACAAAAAACATAAATAACACCCAAAGATCTTGACAAATAAATTTCAATTAAAGTGCGAAACTTAAAAAGTACTACTGTAACATCCTGCCCCTCCTCATTACAATGAGAAGATGAAAGGACGACACTTTTCCTTAAGAGACACCCCCAAGATGTCATAGGATGGTAATAAATGCCAAGGGATTCATTAATAGTTCGGGGACAATTTTTCCTTTGAAAATAAAACAGCCCAACCAAACATGTCATAATCGCTACATGATGCATGATTGCAATGTAAAACAACTCAAAGCAATAACATTAATATCAAAACCAATTAAAACAAGGTACCATAACAGAAGAATACATATATTATAGTACCCAATGGAAGTCAAACAAAAAAAACACAAATTCTCCAAGACATAACACCACAGATCCCAACATTCTTTATGCTGAAACTCTAAGATGTAGCCCAAATATCATGAAACACCACTAAAAAGTTCGATGCTTTACCTTTACTTGTGTCCTGGTAAACAACATTTGTAAAAGAACTAATGTTCAAATGAAGGGGGTGAGTAATGAAACTCGGTCGGTTTTCCCCAAATGACTTCCATACTCATTCCACTAGAATAGAACGTGATATAAAATTTATATAAAACAATTTATATAAAAAAATTCAAAATAATTTAAAACAATTTATAACAAAAAAAACTATTTCTAAGAAAAAAAGTTTTCCAAACCGAAACCATTATCCATATATATAACTAAGAAAGTTTTCCAAACCATTTCACAATACATTTTGCATATCCCATTCAAATCCATACAACCACACATCCACAAAGCATTTTGGGGTGACAGTTTCATACTCATGAGCGATATATCATTGATCTACCAAGTCATCATATGGTAACAATTATCCAATGTTCCATTATACCTTTGACACCTAGCACAAGGTCATATTTCATCCATGCCTCATATGCAATTTGAACACACACCACCAACTATTCCCAAAACCATGCCGATACAACAATTCCAAAACTATTTCAATAAAATAATCTTTCTATTGAAAATATATCCACAAAACCATTTCAATAAAACTAGACCTTTATTGAAAATATTTCCAAAAAACCATTTCAATAAAACCAACCCTTTTTTTGAAAACACTTTTCCATGCATCAAACCCAAACAAATATTTTTAAACCATCATTTTAAAATCATGTTAACAATTTTACTTTCCACTAAAACACCCAATTTTCACAATTTCAATAAACCATCATTAATTAGGGTTTCCATAAAGTATTGAAAAAAAATTTCATAATAAACTTCATATATAAAAACCAATTTGAAATCATTCTTTCCAATTCCAATAAGAGGAGTCAAGAGTGAAGCCACCTACCTCATAAATTATGATGAAAATGAAGAACAACATGAAAACACCCACAAAACCTGGTTGAACCTCCAAAAACATACTTTAGATCTCATCCCCTAACATCAATAAAGCCAAATACAACCATGATTGGAATCAACAATGTTATATCTATATGTAGTGGACAATATATAAGAAACCGAGAGAGGAATGAAAATATATCTACGAAAAACTATAGAAAACTTCCATAACAGGATACTTACTAAGGGAATTGGGCTTCAACGCACCAAGGAAAGCCTTCAGATCACCTTCAAATTGACGGGGGGAAAACTCAACAGCCTTTTAAAGTAAGAAAACTCTACTTAGGGTCGAAATGGAGGAAAAACATGGGATTTAATGTTGATCCTGACATAGATCCACTTTTTTAGGATATTTTTTGAAAACCATGCAAGTTTAGTCACATGGTTAGGAAAATAGTGTGATAACCATGAACCATCCTCTGACTCAAGGAACACATCACATGGTTGGTTGACATGGTTAGACAATCTGTCCACCAACCACACAAAATATGACGATCCCACTTTGCATAGTTCCTCCTGAGTGGCCGCATGGTTTGGAAAAATTGTGCACCTACCTATGCACCTTCCCATTAGCCCCAATCTAATTGTGCATGGGTTCCTATCAGAGTTTCATATTTTCCACAAGTTGTTCTCAAACAATGAACCTTTAACAATTACCCATTCACATTACAAAATTCTTCCAAGCCCTCCCAAACCTTACCCAAGCACATTATATACTTTAAAAGCATAAATAAAGGTTTACTTAATTGAATCTAGCGGTGATACATTCACCCCAAAATTGGACTTTCCATCCCTAGAAAGTATAATAAAAGAATTTCCCTGAAACAGTTCAGGCCATTGATCATCTATTTACTTCTCGTATTCCCAAGTCTCTTCTTGAATCCAACCATGTTACCACAAAACCCTTACTAGATTGATGATTTCACCATGGAATACTTTCTCTTTCCTATCCACAATCCATATTGGCATATGAATCAACGAATCATCTGTCTCTAGATTAACATGATCCTATCAAATAACAGGGTTAGGATATGGATGATACATTTTCTAGAGAGATACATGAATCACATTATGCACAACACTAAACCATGGTGGAAATACCATCTGACATGACAGCTCACCAACCCATTAAAGTTTCTCAAAAGGGATTCTGTATAGAGGAGATAACTTTCCCTAATCCCCAAAATGATGATGTATATGTCTTATAGAGATCCTAAAAAGCACAAGATCACTCACCTTGAATGACAATGAATGTTAATGATGATCCACATATAAATTCTAATGACTCTGATCCATCCCTATTATTTTTATGATCAAATGACTATTCTCTATTGTCTTTTTGACAAGGCTTGACCCAACCAGTGAATTCTCTTTTGTTTCCACCCAAAAATTTGAGAACAAAAGGGAATCCCATACAACGCTTCAAAAGGATCCATATGTATCGAGGACTGATTACTATTATTATATGAGAACTCCACCAACAATACATGATCTTCCCATGAGCCACCAAAATAAATTACACAAACCTGAAACATGTCTTCCAACATTTGTATAATCCTTTTACATTGCGCATTCTTCTAAGGATGATACACCGTACTTATGGTCAACTGATTCCCAAGATATTTTTTATGGATTTCCAAAAATGAGACATTAGACTTTGATATCTGTCTAAAACTATTGAAATTGGTATGGTATACCTCTATACCACTTCTCAGTTATAGATTTTTGGAAATTCCTCCATCATGTGATATTCATAAATAGGGATGCAATAAGCTAACTTTGTGAGATGATCCACTATCACCCATATAGCATCATGTTTCTGAACCATTCTTGGGAGGCCTATTACAAAATTTAAGGCTATCTATTCTCATTTCCAAATAGGAATTGGTAATGATTGCAACATACCTAATGGTTATTGATTCCATTTCTTAACATGGTGACAATTTAAGCATCTCGACACAAATTCGACCACTTTCCTTTTCATACCGACCTACCAAAATTATGAGTTCAACCTCTCATAAACATTTTTTATTTCAGGATGAACAACCCATCTAAAATGGTGGTAAACATGAAGTAGTTATTCCTGAAAATACATATGTATGGCCATTTTATTTAGAATCAAAGAAACTGAAGTATCATCCAGCTCTCATCCCTTAATTTTCTCCCCACCGTTGATTTTTGACCTCATAGTAACTTATTATGAATCATAAATTTTTTCCTATTTAAATATCTATACCAAATCAAGAATATATGATACTGGAAAGAAAACTGCAACTTCACTGTGGTATTCACATTCCAAGTGCATGTCAGCTATGACCGATATTTACTACCACAAATCTAAAGCCACTTTTTCCAACTAAGGATAGGAATTTCTTCTTAATGCATGTTCCACTGAATTACCTTTACCCACTGTATACATCAAGTTAAAGTAAAACATTTAAAGATACTCCATCCATATTATTTATCTCAGGTTCAATTACCTTTGTGATAAAATTTGATTCAAGATATTATGTTCTATAAAAATTGTAAATTTATCACCAAAGAATCAGTGAAATCAAGTTATCAAAGCATGGAATACAATAGATAACTCCAAATCATGTGTTTGGTAGTTCTTCTCATTCAACCGTAACTATGTTGAGCCATAACCAACAACATGATCTCCTTGTATGAGAACATATCCCAGAAAATATCACGAAGCATAAAATACATCACATACCCTTGTCCTGAATCCAGAAATATCAATATTGGTGTTGATGTAAAGAAAACCTTAATCTCTTGAAAACACTTTTGACATTTCTAGGTCCATTTTAACAGAAAAGTTTTCCTTATTAAATCTTTCATAAGTGATGATAGTTGTGATAAATCATGAACAATGCATCAATAATAACCAGCTAGACCAAGGAAACTATATATCTCAAAGACATTATTTGGTGATTTCCATAATATAACAACCTCTCTCATTTCTAGATCCATAGAAACACCTCTTTTAGAGATTACATGTCCAAATAAATGTACCTATTGTATCCAAAAATAACACTTTGATAATTTGACATATAGAAGATGGCCTTTTAAGATACCCAACACTATAGCCAAGTATTTCTCAATACCATTCCTTGTTCTTGAATACACCAATATGTCATCCACAAAAATCACCACAAAAGAATCCAGATATCATTGAAATATTTGATTTATAAATTTTAAAAAGACTTCTAGTGCATTCATAAGATTGAAAGGAATTACCACATACACATAATGGCTATATCTACTTCAGAAAGCTATTTTTGGAATATTCTCTTTACAAAAAAGAAATTAGTGATATCCGGATTGAAAGTCTATTTTGGAGAACCATTGGGATAACCTCAATTGATTTAATAGATCATCAATATGTGGATGTAGATACTAATTCTTTAACATAACTTGGTCAAGATAATGATAATCCACACATAGAGAAATATTTACACTCTCCTTTTGAAAAACAAGATTGGTGCTACCCATAGAGACGTGTTAGTCTAAATGAACCATGTGCTTTTCAAAATCATCCCACTTCACTTTTAGTTACCTTAATTATATCGATACCATCTGATAATAATGAAGGGAAATATGAATTCTATTTAGAAGGAGATCAATCATAAAATACACTTATCTTGTGGGAGGAAACCCTAATAAATTTTTGGGAATGACATCTGGAAACAGATCAAAAATTGTTGGAAAATTTTTATCCTCAGTCTCTTCCATTGATGCCAAATTCAATACTACCATCTAGTACAAGATCATTACAACTATTGGTTCTAAATGGCCCATTGCTCATAACTTTACATTGTGGTCTCAAATAAAGAGATGCTTGATGCTGTCATCAGTCATGAAACTGACCCTCGGGTATAATAATCAATGTTGGACTTAAATATTTTTCAATCAATCCATACCAAGGATTATATCACAGACATACATATCAAGCATAGTGTAATCCCATATAAAATCATCTCCATAAAAAGTTATATAACATGCTCTACACACAATGGCTCGACATTCTCTTTGACCAAGATGAGTTTGAGGTTTTAAAACAGAACACATCATCTCAATGTTCAAACCTATAAAATAAATAGTATGAGAAGAATTAATGGAATGGGATGAAACTGTATCAAACAAAGATTTCCTAAGGGTATATTTCCAAGGAATCATACCACACAATGTTGATGGTCTATATTGACGTCTATAGTGATTTTACAACCTCCATATAACTTCTTACTCACTATACATTATTCATTATTATCCAATTGATATTTATCTATATAAAGAGTAACTGTATTACTAGAATCACCATTTCTAGCTCTGTTCTATAGAGATATTTTGTTACCCTTATCACATTGAATCTTACGATGTCTGTGACACATGAGAAGGCCCCGAAAACCCAGCCGCAGAGCATTGTGACAATAGTGCTATAGATTCCCTATCAGATTACAATTGTGACATGATATAGGCGGTAATGTACAATTTTGCTTGATTTCATTTAGTGAACCACACTAAAAACATCCCATATCACTTTTGGTTTGAGGAGGAATATTCATCGATCCAGCTGTCCGACAGCGAATCATACCACTACCATGGAAATAGGTTTCCCTCTTCTTCTTGTTCCCAGCATTATAGTTACCACTATTTCCCATAGGTATCAATATTCTTCCACCAAACATTCATACCCAGTTAAAATCATGGAAAAATTTCTAAACCTTCTATTGGTTCACTAGTGGTTTAGGTGAAACCAGTTTCTCATTAGCCTCTACCAATTAGTTCTTATGAAACCTACAATGAAAAATTTTCTATAAACACAACAATTTCATATGTATCACTCTATTGCAACAAAAGGATCAACAATTTCAAATTTTACCACATAACACAAACACCAAATTTATTTCCAAAAATCACCATTTTCCATGTTCAACCATTTTTGAAAATTCCACCATGCTTTTGAAAATTAAACTATTTTAAAAATTCCAACATCATTCCTTTTTAAAAAATATCACATTTGAAAAAAAATTCATCATTTTTTTCAAAAATAAACTCTTTTGCACCAAATCATAAATCAATACTCAAAATGAAGAATGTGCTCCTAGTGAGAGGTAATTTCTACAATGCATGTCATGCTCGTCTAATTGGATAAACCCATGACAATTAAATAACAATTCTTATAATTGTCTCTAAAAAAATTATGTACCCAAATCCATGGTAACATGAAGTTCAACATAAAAAGGTTAGATATGACTTTTTTTCTCTACATTCCAAGTCCTGGTAATTCTATTCTTTTATACCATCCCAACTCAAGGATTAACCCAACTAAATTTGAGCTACATGAATAGAAAAATTGATTACCATGTATCAAACAAAAAAACACTCCTTGTTAGTCAAGGACCCAACACACTGATACCCCTTGTAACATCCCACCCCTACTCATTGTCCTGAGAAGGAATAAGGATATCACTTGGCCTTTAGCGACATCCCCACGATGCCAGAGGCTGGCAATAAATCCCAAGGGCTTCTTTAATAGATGTATGATGATTTTCCATTTGAAAATAAAACAACTCAACCAAACAAGTCATAAAAAAATAATCACTACATGATGCATGATAACAACGTAACAAAACTCAAAGTAATACCATTTATATCAAAACTGACTACAATAAGGTACCACAATTAAAGACTACCAACATCAAAGTACACTGCGAGAGAAAAACCAACAAAACTCAAAGACTACAACACATAAATCTATAGCTTCCAACATTCTCCATGCTTCAAATCTACAATACAACCCTAATATAACAAAGAACCACTAAAGAGGTACAATGATTTACCGTTACCTGTGTCGTGGTAAACAACATCTTCAAATCACCAACATGACAAAATAGACGGTGAGTAATGAAAATAAGTAGGTTTTACCCAAATGACTTCCATACTCATTCCACTAGGACATAACATGTTAAAACATTTACATAAAAAAATTTATATAAAACAATTTCAAAACCTTTTAAAAATGTTTATCACAAAACCAAACTATTTCTATGAAAAATAGTTTTCTAAACCAAAACTAATTTTTATTGACATAACCAAGAAAGTTTGCCAAACCATTTCACAATCAATTTGGAATAACCGATTCCAATCCAAACATCTAAACATCCATACATACATTCCTAGGTGATAGTTCTACACTTATGAGTGGTGTCTCATAAATCTAAAAAGTTGTCACAAGGTAACCAACATCCCATGTTCCGTTATAACTTTGGATCCCAACACAAGGTCATATTTGAACTAGGCCTCATATGCAATATGAACACACATGACCACGTATGCCTTAAATCATTCAAATACAATCATATCAAAACCATTTCAATAAAATAATCTTTTTATTGAAAACCCACACAAAACCATTACAATAAAAACAACCCATCATTGAAAACATTCCCAAAAAATCATTTCAATAAAAACAAACCTTTTATTAAAAACACTTTCCCATGTATCAAAACCAAAAAAACATTTTAATACAATAATTTTAAAATCATTTTACCAAATTCACTTTCCCCGAAACACCCAATTTTTATAATTTCAATAATCTGTCACTAAAGAGTTTTTCCATCATGGATTTCAAAATAATGTAAAGACCCAAAATTTTTCCATATAATTTTTTAAAAATTATTTGGGATTATTATGAGTCTGTGAAAATTGACGGCACATGATTTTGAGGCCCGGAGAGCCCAGAACTGAATTTTTAATGTTTTTAAGGTACGTTTAGTAAACATGCGAGTGGCGATTTTTATCTTTTGAACCGATTATTGAATTGAAAATCCGAGAGCACCGTTGAATTTTCAGCACCAGGATTCACTTAGGTGAAGCTGAAATTTGACCGGCAAGGGTTGGACGAAAAACTTAATTTTTGGACATTACAAAAAAAATAATAAAATGACTCCATGAGTTATTTTATTTCTTCTTGTAACTGTGGAGCGATAGTGGCTGGGCCACAGAGTTAATTGGTCATTTAATGACATGTCCCTTGGGTTTTGTAACCATGATGTTCATTGTTTTATTAGAACATTAAATGCAGTTCATTAATGAACCACATTAATTTAATGCATTGTAGGTGGTTCCTCTCTTCTATTTAAACAAAGCATGGGTATGAGTTTTGGGACTGATGAGAGGAACCTCTGATGAAGTTCTGGTGACGTCTTCCAACAACGTAGAACGAAGCTTTGACAACCATTGGAGGATTCAGACCAAACAACGATGAACGCCAACGATCACGCTTCGAACGAGAACCCATCTTCCTCATCCGTAGTGTCTTCCAAAATTTTCTAGGTAGGGGGTTTTGTCATAAAACTAAGAGTTTTTGTTTATTAAATTTCTTCCCATGTTATAATGCTAACACGGAGGGCATGGGCTGAACAGAAAAGGATTGGACCCTCCTACGATCTCAATATTGGATGCGTTCTTCTTGGGAGACCGATAAATATGGCGACAAGGTCAAACCGACAGTCGAGTAGTGTAGGCGCCGTCCCGGGAGCCCCGTAGGCGTAGACGAGAAGAAAATTGGACCACCTAAGCTTCACAAGTGGCCTACAAATGCTCCAAAGGTGCGACGGTGCCAGAGATCGGAGGAGGCGGTAGCTGGCTCCTGCCTTCCGCGAGATGGTGGCTGCGCCCAAAGGCACCTTGGCTGACAATGACGGCCAGCCTTTGCTAGCTACGTTGATGGTAGGCCGCACGTCACGACAGCGCGTCACAGAGGTGGGCTGTGGATCCGAGCCGCGGTGGAAGGCAGACCCGTGACCGCGGGTCCGAAGTTCACCGGTCAATGTAGATTGGCCATGTGGAGTGGCGCCAACCGACACCACTGATTGATGGAGGCCGAATGGCTCGTCCGTTCAAGAGGGGAGCAGACCCACGCGCAGTTGGCGGGCCGCGGCCAACCATCGGGCCGGGCGGTTCTGCAGCCTGGCAGGCCATGCCTAGCTGGGTGGGACGGGCCAAACCCGCAGCATAGAAGGCCTAGCCCGCAGTCAGCGTGCTAAGGCTATGGCCAGCGGACCGGGTTTGGTCGGTCCGACCGGGTAGACCGAACCCGAACCCACTTATGGCCCAATTTCTCTTAAAGAGCTATATCTCATAGACCAGACGTCCGTTTTATGAACTGTCTATGGTACTGGAACCCTTAGGATGAGCAGTCACTTTGTGATACTTCACATGAGTTTTGGAGAATGTTGGAGTACAAATGGGTTGGATCAAACACGAATCCAACCAGGCCCTTGTACTAAATGCTTATAACTCACAGACCATGCGTCTGATTAATGCACTATCTGATGCGTTAAAATCCTTATGACATAGAGATTCATCAAGTTACTTGGTTTTGGGAATTTGTGGTATTTGAGGTGTGACTGATGTCTTGAGGATCAGATCCTCATAGAATCAAGTGTTCTAAGTGTGAGAATCCAGTGGCTGTCTATGACGTGGATAATAAAGACCGATCCTTTGTGCGTCAATGCCTATTGATCCTGTGTATGTCAGAACTCAATGATCCTATGTGGGTTAGTGCATACCGATCCTATGTGGGTCAGCGCTCAGCGATCCTGTGTGGGTCAGCGCTCAGCGATCCTGTGTGGGTCAGCATAGAGTGATCCTTTGTGGGTCAGCGCTCAATGATCCTGTGTGTGTCAGTGTATACCGATCCCGTGTGGGTCAGCACTGAGCGATCCTGTGTGGGTCTGCGCATACTGATCCTATGTGGTTCAGTGCTCAGTGATCCTGTGTGGGTAAGTGCATACCAATCCTGTGTGGGTCAGCGCTCAACGATCCTGTGTGGGTCAGGGCATACTAATCCTGTGTGGGCCAGTGCTCAAGGATCATGTGTGGGTCAACGCATACCGATCCAGTGTGGGTTAGTGCTCAATTATCCTATGTGGGTCAGTGCATACCAATCCTATGTGGGTCAGCGCTCACTGATCCTATGTGGGTCAGCGCCTATTGATCCTGTGTGGGTCAGCGCTCAACGATCCTATGTGGGTCAGTGCATACTAATCATTTGTGGGACATTAGCAGAGCCTCTTAACAAAATAAGATGATCTAGCTTTATGACTAATCATCTGTACATTTGTACTTATGTTTTACCTGGTGTGAGTTTTCCTTTACTTGTGCTTTGTGATTGAGATCATGCCTTTTGGTTTTTTCCCTTGTGGAATTCTGGGAGACCCTTGAGGGTCTTGGGGTCCCTACTGAGTATTGTTATACTCACCCTTTCACGAGCTCCACCTGCACCTTGGTGTGTCTTGTGCAGACGACAGACAACTTGAGTGAGTCTTGAGGAGTCAAGGCTAGACGGTTCTAGAAGGTGATTGATAGATGGTGCATGAAGGTGACCAATTGAAGTGGAGAGCCGCAGTGACGATCTGTACCTACCCTTTAGGTAGGATCCTTAGAGGATGACCTCAGGAGCTATATTTCCCTTTTAGATATACTTCCATTTCAGTTGGGCTTATATTCTGGCCCCTATACTTTCAGTACTTACTTTTACACACAGTGGTGGATTTTATTTGTGGTTATACCTTTCTTCTTCCATTTTTTTTACTTGTGCACAATGTATCCTGTCTGTGTGTGTACATGTTTTGAGGTAATGCCTTCCCATTTTAGGGATACGCCTTTTTGGTGCTAGTCTCCAACCTCTGGCATATGGAAAGCGGACATGGGGTAGTCATAGAACGGGCCCCGGGGGATGGGTCGTGACAAATAATTTCACAATAAATTTCAAATAAAACAATAAATTTGAAATCAATCCTTACAATTCTAATAAGATGATTTGAGGGTAAAGCCAACAACCTTAGGAATTATGATGAAAACAAATAATGACATGAAAATGCCCACAAAACTAGGTTGAATCTCCAAACAACCCACCTTAGATATCTTCCCCTAATATTAAAAAATAAAAATATAACCATGATTAACATAAAAAAATATAGATATATACACAATGAACTATATATAAGAAACCGAGGGAGTGAATAAAGAATACCTAAGAAAAACTATGAAAAACTATCACAAACAAGGACTTACCTAGGGAATAAGGCATCAACACCCCATGAAAAAAGCCTTCAAAGCACGTCTGTATTGATGGGTGAAGACACCATAGATTTTTTTAGGAATAAAGATCAATTTAGGGTCAAAATGGAAAAAAAAGGGGTTTAATGTTAATCTTTACCCAGATCCACTTTTATAGGATCTTGTTTTTAAACTGTGAATGATTAGTCACACGGTTAGGCAAATTTTGTGCTAATCATGCCCTAACCTCTGCCTTAAGGGGAACATCACATGGTTCATTCGCACATTTAGAAAATCCATTTTCTAATCATTTAAAATATCACGGTACCACTTTTAATGGTTCCTACTGGGTGGCCGCAAGGTTTGAAAAAACTGTGTGCCTAACCATGCACCTTCCAATTAGCCCATGTCTCACTATGCACAGTTTCTTATAGGAGTTTCTCAGTTCTCAAAAACCATTCTCAAACCATTAACCTTTAGAAAAGTCCCCAACACATTCCAAAATTCTTCCAAACCCTCCCAAACTTCATACAAACAAATTACATAGTTAAAAACATAATTAAAGGGTTACTTACATGAAATTGGGGGTGACATAACTATAAACAAGGGAACTATAATATATACATCATAGTAAATCATCATTATATTTATAGATATAAAATAATGTTGATGATAGTGAGTAGGTCACTAATAGGGGACGGGGTGAGTAAGCCATAAATAATATAAAGTCATGTTTTTGGATTATGATATCGAAATAATAGAATTCATAGTTAACTAAGTTTTATGTATGATAACTAAAAAATAAACCATATGATTTGTAGACTTGATTCCATCCAATTTTTTTATGTTTTTGGACTTTAAGGAGACCTCCAATGTCACATACATGACTTATTTTAAAGGTATTTTTCATTTAATTTCCATTCTTTCATTGTTTTGGGGGTTTCCCATGCATTTTGGTGGAAATGGTGGGTTTTCAAAATTTGGGCCAAACCATAAGCCCATTTCCATATTTAAAAAAAAAATTTGTTTCGTTTGTAGCTCCTTTATTTTTCAACATTTTACACCCATTACAATTCCTAATTTGAATCCCATGGTATATTAAAACCACCATATCAATTTTTACCACATATAAATCCATAAAAATGATGGTTTTGAGTTTTTTATTTAGGTATTGGGCCAGCCCATAAGCTCATTTCCAGCTTTAAATTATGTTTTTTAATTTCTTAATATCTCATACATTGTTTAATGTTTTTCAGTGATTCCACCTCCCACCCGAAGCTAAAAATATTCTTCTTACTCCAATTATCTATTTAGACACTTTGGATCTCATTTTCATCTCTAATTAGGGAGAAATTATAAGGATTTCTCAAATATTCCAGATTTGAGAAGGTAATTTGATTCATTCATAAACCTTTCAATTTTCACTCTCTTCCCCCTATTTCAGTCCCCACATGACCTATTAAGAAATATTAGATCCAACCTACCAGTTTTGGATACTTCAAGATTCAAATATTTGTGTATTTGGGCCAATTTCTTCAAGATCCCTCAAGTAAGTGGGTTTCCTTCCTTCCTCCTCCAATTTACTTAGGGCTTCTTCCCTTTATTTAGGGTTTCTTTCACCCTTTCATGAGTTCTAAAATTTCCAGTAGCTATGTTTCGTACCTAGGGTTTAAATTTGGTATTTTTTGGTGTAATCTTGCAGTGTTAGGTTGCTTTTGATTTCCATGAGGTGTGACAGTGGTGCGGTTGATGTTTCGCACCATGATTTGATGGTTTCGACACTTTCGGTAGGTGATTCTGTATGTAATAATTTTTTGATGAGTTAGAATGCTTCATTTGATTATTTTTAATGTTACTAATATGATGTGCATTGTAAAAAAATCATTTTTGATGGATTTAGTTAAGCGGCTATTTTTATAGTTTCACTTTTGTTTAAAATTGTGTGTTTTCCATGTGCAACTCTTGTGGTAATCTTTGCGTTTAATTTATAAAATATGAAAGTGATTTATGAAATATTTCTTGGGCTATAAATTCTTATTTGGTAGGTTATTTATGTGATTTTGGGTTTAAAAGATATTTTCTGATGGGTTTTATGTGAAAAACCTTGTAATAATTCTTGAAGGTATTTTATGAAAATTGTAAATGTGTTATTGAGTTACACAAAGTGTGTGAATAAAGTTTATGTACTGTTTTGGTGGGTGTATGTTATTAAAATGAGTTTTTTAAAGATAAAGTGGTTATTTGTGATGTAAAATGTTTTGAGAATGTTTTATAATTTCTTTAGATGATTTATTGAATTGTGATGTGGGTCTGAAACATGGTTGTGGGTTGTTTGTGTGAGTTTGATGTGAAAACTGAATTTTGTTTGTGAAAGGAGTGTCATGTGACATGTGAAAGGGATGTTATGTGTTTTTCACTATCTTGGAAGGGTTTTATAAAAAAAATAAAGGTATTTTTGAAATGTGAACGAGAAGTGAAACATGATGTGGGCTGTTTTGGTGTGAGTATGCTTTCAAAATGAATTTGAATGAAAAGGGGGATTATGTGACATTTTTGATATACATGTGGTATTTTTGGTGAATTTTTGATTTGAAAGTGGTATTTTTATATGAAAAGTATATTTCATGTCTTGTTTAACTTGTTTGAGAACAACAGGGAAACCTGGGTATCTAGGTGGGTGAATGTGTACTAGTATGCTAGTGATTCTGTGGGGTTTGGCTGTAGTTTCACATAGCCAGTTTAACGATGAAAACACTAAATAAACTATGATGATGATGATTTTGGGGAACCGCTAGGTTATGTGTATTCTCCATACTAGTGGATCGTGTGCATGAGAATAGATTTTGTGATGGTTACTTCCACCAAGATATGAGGTATCTAGGACGCACATCGAGCTAGTGCCTAGGGGTTATTTCCCATTGATTGTGCTCATTAGATGATTTATTCTTACCATCAGCACACAATATGTTTGTATGGAAAATTAAGTATCTTTGAAATTTTATTTTAAAGTGTTAATTCTTTAAATTAGCCCACTTGGAAACTGTTTTTGTTTAAAGTTGCGTCTCTTAAAAATTAATATTAGCATTTATTGTTTATGAAAACTTGCAAGATTTTCATCTTTTAATTTTTAACACATGTAATATATTAGTGGTGGTATCGTATTGGGATTTTTCTCACACCCTATTTAAAACTTTGGGTGTTAGTAGACTTGGTTATTTCTGTCGCAGGTTTGTGTACAGCTTTTGTGCCACTGGTTCGGGTTTCTAGCAGTCCTTTGTGGTGCTGTCTTGTGGAGATAGCTTAAGGGAGTAGTCACCTGCCAGAAGAATGGTTCTTGAGATATCCATTTTCGGTTTCTTCATTTGTTATGGTCTATGAGAGTTGTTTTAAATTGTGTAATTCAATTCTTAAATTTGGAAAAAGGTGGTTTTGTTTGAAAAATCCAGATTTTTTTATAGGATTTTTGAGATGTTTTATGTTTATAAACTATGGTAAATCATTCCCAAATTCCATTATAGGATAACTGGGCACTTGTTCCATCCCTTGGGGATCATGAATTCCCTTTCAGGCCTTTATATTGGGCAGTTCGGGTGCCAGTTTTGATGGCGACTAGATTCGGTTCATGACAAAATGGTATCAAAGGGGGTTCCCTCTCTTTTGGTTATTTTATCTGGGGAAGTGTTGGGATAGTCTGGAGCTAGGATTGTCAGGACACGACATTCTAGTAATGGGTAGTGTGCATGGATAGCACACCTCATGATGGGATTCGTGTCACCATGGGAATTCAATATTCATCCGAGTCCTTTGGTTTTCTTGGTTTGATGATGATATGGATAAATGAAAAGAGAGTTGGGTTAATGATCTCAGTGAGCTTGTAGGGCCTAGCAAGCCATGTGGATCCGGGGATATTTCCCTAGAATAGTCTCTATGACAGTGAAGTGATTGGAATATAGCCTCCAACCATATGTCCAAGTCACCCACTGAAACTAGTTTCTCGTCGTATTGTCTCGTGTCCTTTAGTTTTGAAATCTTGGAAGTTTGGTTTTAAAGAAAAAATGACATGGTTTTAAGAAGCATAATGTTTTTGTGAAATTATTTTATAATAAATAGGGAAGGGATTGATTTTTGAAAAGATGTAACAAAATTTTATAATTGTTTCAAAATGGAAAATGGTGTTTCTACACCTCTTTTGAAAGCAGGAAATTATGTTAAAGATGTTTTTGAAAAAGTGTTTCCAATAGAGTTATCAAGATTATTGAAATATGTTTTAATGGAATGAGATGTTTTGAAATTGATGTGAGTAGATTGAAAGTGAATTTTAATTTGAATTATTGTACCTTTCTGAAATGTTTTGTAAGATTTAAATTAGGTTTGATTTCATGGTTAACGGTCTTGAGAAAAAGGAAGTATTGGTTGAATATTTTGGTTTTGAAAAGTTTAAAGAATTTTTGTTTTAACCTTTGGTATATCCATGAGAGAACACATGCATGGGGTTATATGGTATAGTGGATGGTTAATGGCATGACTGAATGAGTGCTGGGATGGATATGAAGAGGGTGCCTGATGTGGCACAAAAACATGCATGTGTGAGGTCCATGGGGTACAACTAGTGGACGTGCTAACCACTAAACCGTTTGTTTTCAAAGAGATTATTTTAAAGGAAAAATTGATGTTTTGATTAATAGTTTGGGATGGTGTGTCTTATGTGTTTTTGGAAATTTTTTTGTTGTGGGATGTTTTGAATCCAAGAACCCCTCTTGTTTGAATGGTGTTTTGGGTTTCAGTTTCTTTGGTAAGTTATATTGAAGGGCTAGTTAGTGGTCTCCTTATGAAAAATGTTTCGGGATGCCTTTATGGAAGTTCCCTTCATGTGTTTGGATCTTTTTGTGGCACATTTTTCCAAATGGACCATCTTGGTTGGGTCATTGGGTTCTCTCATTGGGTAAGGTACACCCCCACTAAGAGTTAATTCACAACTAAAGTGCAACCTAGATTGTGTTGTCATCGGAAGATTCTCCATTTGATCAATATAAGGAATTTTTTCTCAAGATTGGGAGATTGAGTATAAAGCCTATCCTTTATTGGTTTTGTTGACCATATTACAGCGAGAGAGTGCTCGTGTAAGGTTGAAAGAGACCTTAGTTTATTAAGTTACCTGATTCGTCAAAGGTGGAAGTGGTCTGGGGTTGTTAGTGTGGATGGTGTCTAAGAGGGCCTCTGGGTCCATTATACTCTCTTCTAAGTAGGGGTTTATGTGAAACTACAAGTGTGGTAAATATGTTCATGAGAGGATATTATATTAACTTTACATAATTGTGTGTTTTTTTGGGAATTAGCATAAGGTCCCTTTCCATGTATTGTTTCTATCAGGCACAATGGTCATGCTCAGTGATGCCTTGTGATGTTGTGTTCTCATTTGACTATAAAGGTGAAGGTTGTGCAATACTCTGAGAGTCTCTGTTATGTTGGGAGTATGTCTCTATTTGAAAAACATCAAAATCCTCTGTTTTAGAGGAAGGTGTTTATATGTGTCGTCCTTTCCTTCTATTGTTTCTCACATAAGGAAACAAGGTGCGATGTGTGTGCATATCTTAAGCCCATATTTCAGTGAAATTCCAGGTTAGGGTAAAGTGAGTTTGGAATTTGATATGTCTTAGTGAACCCATATGGGATCAGTGTATATTTTTAATGGCACTGAAAGTTTAAGTTCTGTTCAGGGGGTTTCCAAAGCCTAACAGTGAGTCTGAAGATGATTCAATCATTTGAGCTCTAGCCATAGGTCCCAGAGAGAAGCTGACACATAGTTAGGGGAAATCCTAGGTTTGTTTATACCCTTGTATAATGTTTTGTCCACTATATGAAGGATGGGAATAGTTTAAGCCTCTAGTGTCTTCATCTTTCTTCTATTGTTTCTGTTCAGTGGGAAGTGGTGGATGGCCTCGTGCCCATGTTATCGGCCAATGTCATTCTTTTCCTCTATGGTTTCCATCGAGTTTTTTAAGAAAGGATTGAGGTTTGGTTAGATAGGTTAAGAGAACTTTTTTGCGCATGGTTAGTAGTAACCATGACCTAGAAAACCATGCAGATAGAAGGATCCACACTGTTAGCGCATAGTTTCCCAAACCGTGTGGACTAACCACGTGGCCATCCCAACTCTTTAAATTTTGGGGTCTTTCTGTGCCAGTCGTGCTGGTCGGCTACGATGGTTGGTTCTTATAATGGGGAGACCCACTCTAAGTTTTATGTAAGGTCTTTTGGAATGGTCTAATGGAAGTATACCCCTTGTATCGGGGAGTCCATCCGGGCCTCTCCGGTTAGTATCCTCATTCTGTCTCAGAAGAAAAATTTAGGTTGTCTCTTATGGTGGGGAGCCCATTTGTGTCTCTTCATACTAGTAACTCAGATTTTTACATGGTATTGTCTTGGAGGTAGGTAGTCTCATTCGGAACTATATAACTACCAACATCTTCCTTGGGTAAACATTGGTATTGGAGAGTTCCCAATAGTGTAGTTATAGTATGGTAATTTTAACCTTGTTCGTTGTTGTTGTTCGTTTGGGTAAATTTCTTGAGTCCTATTCGGATAGTGTTTGAGGAGTTTTATTCTGGGATAAAGTGGGAATGTTCTTGACCATTTCAACAATGTGGTGTATATTTTGGTTTGTGAGAGTATTCCTTAATTACTCATTTGAGGTGTTCTAGCCTTTTAGGGGTGGGTGAAACTAGGCAAAGGAGTCAATTTCGGTCTTTCGGTTGGGTTTGGTTTTTTCTATTGGCCTTGTTGTGTCTTTCTGAGGGAAAAAAGTTTTATGGTGGGGAAAATTTTAATGTACATGAATTCTTTTAAAGTTATTTTTCATTTAATTTCCATTCTTTCTTTGTTTTGGGGGTTTTCCATTCATTTTGGTGGAAATAGTGGGTTTTCAAAATTTGGTCCAAACTGTGAACCCATTTCCAGATTTAAAAATAAATTTTGTATCTTTTATAATTCCTTCATTTTTCGAATTTTTACACCCATTCCACTTCCCAATTGGCATCCCCTAGTATATTAAAACCACTATATCAATTTAGACTCCATAAGAATCCATAATAATGATGGATTTAATGTTTTTCAATGATTCCACCTCCCACCCAAATCCAAAAACCTGAGGCTCACCCCCATCATCTATTTTTCCACTTTGGATCTCATTTGTAATGTGGATTAGGGAGAAAATTATTAGGGTTTCTCAAATCATCCAGATTTGAGAAGGTAATTTTATTCTTTCGCAAACCTTTCAATTTTTACTCTTCCCCCCATTTAAGTCCCCAATTTACCTATTAAGAATTATTAGAGCCTCCCAACCAGTTTTAGCTACATCAATATTCAACTATTGGCGTATTTGGGAAGATTTCTTCAAGATCCCTCAAGTAGGTGGGTTTCCATCATTCCTCCTCCAATTTTCATAGGGTTTATTCCCTTTCCTTAGGGTTTCTTTCACCCTTTCATGAGTTTTAAAATTTCCAGAAGCTATGGTTCTTACCTAGGGTTTAACATCAGTCCTTTTTGGTGCAATCTTGTGGTTTTAGGTTTCTTTTTCATTTCCTTGAGGTGAGGTGGTGGTGTAGTTGATGTTTCACACCAAGATTTGAGGGTTTCAACACATTCGGTAGGTGATTCCATGTGTAATCATTTTTTGATGAGTTAGAATGCTTGATTTTATTATTTTGAATGTTCCTCATATGCTATTCATTATGCGAAAACCATTTTTGATGGATTTTGTTAAGCAATTGTTTTTATAGTAGCACTTTTGTTTCAAATTGGGTGTTTTCCATGTTTGAATCCTGTGGTAATCATTGGGTTTATTTTATAACATATGAAAGTTATTTATTAAATGTTTTTTGGGATACCAATTCTGATTTGGTAGGGTATTAGTGTGCTTTTCATTATAAAATTGGGTTTCTGAATGGGTTTTATGTGAAAAACCTTGTAATAGTTCTCGAAGGTGTTTTATGAAAATTGTAAATGTGTTATTGAGTTTCACAAAGTGTATGAAGGAATTTTATGTTTTGTTTTGCTAGATGTATGTTCTGAAAATGAGTTTTTGAAATATAAAGTGGTTATTTGTGATGAAAAATCTTTTTAGAATGTTTTATAATTTTTTGAGATGGTTTATTGAATTGTGATGTGGGTATGAAACATGGTTGTGGGTTATTTGTGTGAGTTTGATGTGAAAAATGAGTTTTGTTTGTGAAAGGAGTATTATGTGACATGTGAAAGGGATGTTATGTGTTTTTCACTATCTTTTAGGGGTTTTATAAAATTGATTAAAGTTATTGTTGAAATGTGAAAGAGAGGTGAAGTGTGATTTGGATTGTTTTACGTTGAGTATGCTTTCAAAATGAATTTGAAGGAAAAGGGGGATTATGTGACTTGTGTGATATACATGTGGTCTTTTTGGTGAATGTGTGATGTGAAAGTGGTATTTTCATGTGAAAACTATATTTCATGGATTTTTGAACTTGTTTGTTCACAAGAGGGAAACCCGGGTATCTAGTTGGGTGGATGTGTACTAGTATGCTAGTGATCCCATGCAGTTTGGCCTCATTTTTACATAGCCAGTTTGATGATGAAAACACTAACTAAAATATTATTATGATGATATTGGGGAACCACTATGTTATGGGTATGCTCCATACTAGTGGATCGTGTGCACGAGAATGGATTTTGTGATGGTTACTTTCACCGAGGTATGAGGTACCTGAGACCCACGACGAGCTGGTGCATTAGGGTTATTTCCCTTTGATTGTACTCATTAGATGATTTATGCTTACTGTCAAAACATGGTATGTTTGTATGGAAAATTAAGTAGAATTTAAATTTTATTTGAAAGTGTTATTTCTTTACAGTATCCCACTTGAAAACTATTTTTGTTTAAAGTTTCATCGCTTAAAAATTCTTATTTTCATTTCTTGTTTATGAAAACATGTGAGATTTTAGTATTTTAATGTTTATCACATAGAATCTCATAGTGTTGGTATCCTACTGGGTTTTTTCTCACACCCTACTTAAACCTATAGGTGTAAGTATACTTGGTTATTTTTGTCATAGGTTTGGGTACAACTTTTGTGCCATTGGTTCGATATTCAAGAGGTCCTTTTTGGTGTTGTCTTGTCAAGATAGCTTGAGGGTGGTGACTCCTTCAATGAGGATGGTTCTTGGGATTTCCATTTTGGGTTTCTTCATTTGTTATGTTCATCGATATTTTTTTAAATTGTATAATTCAATTGTAAAATTTTGTAAGAGGTTTTTTTTTGAAAAATCTAGATTTGTTTTATGGGATTCGATAGATGATTTATGTTTATAAACTTGGGTAAATCATTCCCAAATTACATTAAATGATACTTGGTAACTTATGATAGCCTTTGGGGATTTGGAATGCCATTCAGGCCTTGCCATTGGCTGGGTTGGGTGTCAGTTTTAATGGTGACCAAATTTTCTTTGTGACATCCAATAACTTCTGATGACCTTGAAAACCGTTGAAAAAGTGAACTAACTTGAGATAATGATTATTATTGTCCATGTTCATGTTTTTTTTGTTTTATTTCATATTTATTTCATATTATTATATATATATATTTTTCCATATCCACAACCCATTATGATTTTATTTGATTACATGTGATTTTCTTTTAAGAACTTTCTGTATTTTGAGGATATCTCAATAAAACGTGTTTGGATTTGTGTGATTATTATCATGCTGTATATATAAGAGATTTATCTAAACTTAACTATTTTATGAGGATGCATTAAAATTATTTTTAGTAATTTAAAAATTTAACTATGTTACTACTGTAGTTTTAGAAATTTTACAGTCGACAGTTTTAAAATGTTAATGTATTTCATTTACTTCAGTTATACTGTTATCAGATTTTCATGAAACTTGAATTTATAGAAATACATCAAGTATATATTTATTTAATTAGTTTACATAAAATTCTAAAAATTTCATTTGGTTGGTATTTAAATTATTTTAAGTTCTGCCTTACTGTTTTAAAACAGCTATTTTCTAGAATATTGTTTCTTCTATTTTTCAAGCATTTTTGGAGTTGTAGAAGTTTTATTTATTTAATTAATGATTCATTTTAAAGATAATAAATTTTTATAAAAATTATTATTTTTGAAAAAAGTATGAATTTACTATTAAAATACTTTCAAAATTCATTCAATTTTGATAAAGAATGTTTTCCAGTTATTCACAAATTATGGTTTGGCAATCCTACTTTCACAATATTGTAAAGTATGGTTCGACAACCCTAATTTTGAAATAGTGAAATGTATGGTTCGAAACCCTAAATTATCAATAATGAAAAGTATGGTTTGGAAACCCTACTTTCATGAATAGTGAAAAATATGGTTTGACAACCCTACTTTTACAATAGTGCAATGTATGATTTGTTAACCATAATTTCATTAATAGTGAAAAGTATGGTTCAAAAAACCTATATCACTATTCATTCTCTAAGCTATGTTACCATCAATTCCCTATGGAATGTTACTACTCATTCCCTATGCTACAATACTATTTATTCCATATGCAACGTTATTGTTAATTCCCTATGCTATGTTACTGTTCATTCCCTATGTTAATGATCATTAACTACTTTGATGTACCCTACTTTGCTACTACCTCTTTGTGCTTTTATGCTGAAAATTGACCTACAACACACACACACACACACATATGGATTATTTTCAATGGTTTTTCTTCTGGATAAATTCACATTTAATCTATGTATTACGATCAAAGTGATTTTTATTATTTTTGTGAAATGTTTATAAAGAGGAAAATTAATAAATTATTTTAATACTTTTCCAATAAATTTAGATGTTTCATGTTTATTTAATTTAAAATATTTTTCATTAAATATTAATTATGATTCAAGTTTTAAAGAAATATTTTGAATAAATTTAAAGAGGTTTTAATGGATTTAAAATAGTTTTTTTAAATCATTAAATGCTATTATTATTTTGGAAATATTCTTGGAAGGGTTATTTAAATTATTTTAAATTATTTAATTTAAGACTTATTATATAGGAATAAAATAGGAAATGTTGTTGCAATTTTTATAGAGACATTTATGAGAGATCTTGAATCAATTAATTTTGAATATCCAAAGGAATCAGAGCTAATGAAACTACTAAATATATAGTTTATATTGATCTTTATCTCATAAAAGTTAAAGATATATAACAATATACACAACAAACACATCAGGCTAACATCTTTTATGTGATGTGAACTTTTCAACCCACTATATATACCAAAGTCTTTTTAATACTCTTTTTCATTACCTAGATTATCTTTAAAGTGAAACATTCATTATTATTGGACTTTAATTTCCTTGATAATATGTGTTAATGTAAATCTCAAGAAATAGTACCAATGCTTTAATTATTTATCTTATCATGTCTAGTTTCTGAGTCTCTAACACTATTATCCATCTTTAAAATGCACTCTATTTTTTATATTTATACTTTTACAAACAAGAAAATTATTTTTTACTATTTTATTTGGGATGTGACTCCCAAATTCTATTATTAGAATCTATGAGTTGCGACTCCCTATATCTAATGTCAGGACTATTCGGGTTGTGAATCCCTCAATTCAAACTCAGGTTGTAGTGGTTTTGAATCCCCATACAAAACTCAGTTTCATGGTTATCCCTCCACTAGAATAGGACACTGTAATTGGGTTGTGATTCCTCCATAAAAATCATTTTTAGTGCACATGTGACTCTTATAGTGTAGAGAGTTATAAGAGTTGTGTAATCCCACTTTGGACCAAACTACAATAAAAAACATCCTTCTGTTAGTTACTTTTTACCTTATAATTAACCTTTATAACTAAATCTATTAAATAATTTAATTAATCAATTCATTTGTTTAAAATTTTTAATCTGGTCTATTTATCCCCCTCTAGACCGTCTTCTATTACCCGTTCTGACCTAAAAATTGCTATCATAGGATATCATTCTTATGCATACATTATCTCTTTCATTATCTTTATTGATACCAAAAATTGGTATTAAAGTTTTTTTCCTTTTTGAATTATCCAAACCTTTAATATATTATAATTTTATATTTAATTGTACTAACCTATTCCTATACCACACAGTATAAGGACGAGATCTTATAAGATGACAAGACTGAACCTGAATGATGCTTGGACTCCTCAGAAGCCACCACACATTGGTGGAAATGATTATGGCTATAGGGGACCCCGAATGGAGGCATACCTAAAATGGTTGAGCATGAAGCATTGATCTATCATGTCAAAATAGTACAAACTTCCTAATGATGACCAAAATAATCTTACCAGAAATGTTTCTACTATATATGTTTTAAATTACAATGCTATTAATATTTTATATTGATTTATTAATAGAAGTGTATTTAGTCATGTGTCACCCTGTAAGATAGATCATCTAATTTGAAATATTCTACAAGTCACTCAATTTGTCTTTGAAAAATTAATTCAAACTAAGCTTGTAATGATTCATACAGAGTATCAAGACATTAACATGGGTGAATATGAAATAGTAAACCAAATGTTCCACAGATTCACAAGCATTATGAATGGAATGAATTCACTTAGAGAAGCTCTAGAAAACCCAATACTTGTTGAAAAATTACTACAAGACTTACAAAATAAACGATAGGAAAAAAAGGTTTCCATTGATGATAGAAATAATTTCAAAGAGTACACACTTGATGAATTGATTAGATCACTACTCTTAATATGAACTGGAATTGAAGAACATTGCTGATGAGGAGACCACAAAAATAAAATGCACTACATTTAAATCTATGAATTTTATTTCTAATGATTATTTACATTATGGTCTATATGATAGTGAAAAAGACGATATGGCTCAAATTGTAACTGGAGTTTAAAAAATAATGAAAAATAAAGATTCAATAATTGGTCTAGAAGAAACACTCAAAAAAATATAACGGAGATAAGAAAGCTGTTACAAATTATAATTCTAAAGAAGTAACTTGTTATGAGTTCAAGAAGAAAGGTCATATCAAGACTGATTGTCTAAAACATAAGAAAAAATACAAATACAAAAATGAAAAAAAGGAACTGACAACCAGTTGGAGTTATACAAAAGAATATGATTCTAGTGGAGAATCTAGAAATGAAAAAGAATATGCTAACTTATACTTCATGGAATTACTGGAAAAGGCTAGTAATTCAGGTTTTTATTCTATATTTTATGATTATAACTATGATTATGATAATATGAATATTTCATAATTTAAATAAATAAATTGAAAAAATGAGAAAATATATTTTCAAAGCTATTGATTTATATAATAATATTAAAGAAAACAATGAAAAACTTGTTTCTATAATTAAAATAATTTTACAGAAGAATAATAAACTAATTAACAATGCTTCTACTTCTCATTCAAAATTTTATGAAAATTTAATATATATGCTCAAGATTTGAATGAAATTTGGAAAAAGGAAGTTGAATATCTTTAAAAAGTTGTTTTCTTTTATTCATGGTCATGAAAAATATCATGAAATATTGTATTTTTCTAAAATAAATAAAAATAAATATTATTTTGGCTATGATATGAGATTACCCTAAATGTATAAAACTTATTTTGAGAAAAGTAAAAATCATTGTACTTAATCCGTTACTTGTTTTGAATGTTGAATGAATGGTCACTATGAAAATGATTTTTACATTATATTTAAACAATCTTTGGGATTTACAAAAACTGATATTTATAAATCCTTATTATCTAGAGTACCATACAATACATTTTTAAATTCTATTTGGGTACATATGAATTTTGTTACTAATCCTATTGGACCCAAAGTAGCTTGGTTACCAAACTTTTCAAGTAGTTTATTTTTTGTTGAAAAAATACCTTGGATGTCTAAATAATGATATATGGTACATGGAAAGTCGATGCTCTAGGAATATGACCTGTGACCCATAAAATCTTACCACATAAAACACATGTGATGGAGGCACTTCAACTTTTGGACACAATTTCAAAGGAAATGTAAAAGGTGTTAATATAGATTTAATTTCAAATTCTACCATTATTTATAAAGTTTTATAAGTTGAAGGTTTAAAACATAATTTAATTTGTATGTCACAATTATGTGATGATGTAATGGAATTTAAATTTCAAAATTATAAGTGTTTAGTTTTTAAATATGATTCTTTATTATTTTATACTAATTCAAAAGATAAAATTTATACTATTATTTTTGTTGAACTAACTGTTAAACATATAAAGTGTTTGAATGATGTACATAATGAAAAAATACTTTGGTATTGATGATTAGGTCATGTTAATTTCATAATTTTACATAGTATCTCAAAACATGATATTGTGTTACAGTTTCCTTCATTGAAGAAAGAATAACTTCATGTTTCTGATGCTTTCAGGAAAGGAAAACAACACAAAATTTCCTTTAGAACCAAAAATTAGATAAGTACTAATATAGATTTATATTTAGTACATCGTTATTTATTTAGTCCCAATAAAATTTCCATTCTTGGTGGAAGTAAATATACCTTATTTATTGTTTATGATTATAGTATATTTAGTTATATATGCATTCATATTCATAAAAATGATACTTTATCTAGATTTGTTTTGTAAATTAGTTCAAAATTAAAAAGTTTGTATGATTAATTCTATTCATAGTGATAAAGGAGGTGATTTTCATAATTTATATTTTTGGTTTTTTAAATAATGGATATTTTATTAATTTATCTGCTCCTAGAACAACATTTTAAAATAATGTTATAGAATGAAAAAAAATATAATTCAAATGGATTGAACTATGTTAAGTGAATATAGTTTTCCTAGATATTTTTTTGATGTGGCTATTTTTTAGGCTTTTTATATTTCAAATTGAATCAATTTAAGTCCATTTTTAAAGAAACTTCCTTGTGAATTATTTAAAAATAAAAGTCAAAATTTGGATACTTTAGAGTTTTTCGTTACAAAGAAATTATTTTAAATTCAAAGGATAATTTGGATAAATTTGATTCTAAAAGTGTTGAAGGTATTTTTATTGGTTATTATAATAATATTAAATCTTATAGAGTATATAATAAAATAATTATGTTTATTGAATAATTTTTTCTCGTTATGTTTGACAAAAATAATGTTAAATTAATTTTAGATTCTAATGTTATTGATGATAAATTTAGAGATTTTATTTTTGGTGAAGAAAAACCTTTGGATAATGATTAATCAATTGAGGGGTACCATACTCCTTATCAACTTGATGAAAATCATGTAATATTCATAAATATCATACTGTTGAAAATTTAATTGGTAATATTGATTCTTGCATTAAAACAAGAAATTTTGTTTTCCAAATTTGTGCCAATTCCCTTTTTATGTATTTTGTTCATTTTAATTTCAATGATGCTTTAAAATATAAAAATTTGATAATTTCTATGAAATATGAATTAAATCAGTTTTTTAGAAATAATGTTTATACTTTAGTGTAATTTCCTAAAGAAAATCAGGTAATTAGAATAAAGTTGATCTTTAGAAACAAGTTGGATGAATCTGGATAGATTGTCAAAAACATCTAGACTTGTTGCTCAAGGACACTCTCAAGAAGAAGGTACATACCGTAAATATTAATTTGAACCTATTTTCAGGTTAGAGTCTATAACAATTTTTTTATATTTTTCTAGTTTTCAAGGTTTTAAATTATATAAAATGGTTCTAAAAAGTGATTTATTAAATGGTTTTATAACTAAGGATGTTTATGTTTCTCAACCCCCTAGGATTGAAAGTGAAAATTTTCCTAACCATGTTTTAAATTTATCTAAATATGTGAATGGTCTTAAACCAACACCACATTATTGGTATGAAATAATCACTTTGTTTTTATTAAATAATGGTTTTAATAAAGGTCATGTTGAACCAACTGTTTTTATTAAAATAACTTCTGATGATATTTTAGTTGTATAAATTTATGTTAAGTTTATATTTTTTGGATCATATAGTGAAATATTATATAAAGAATTTTCTACTTTGATGTCTTCTGAATTTTACATGAGGTTAATGGGAGAATTTAAATTATTTCTTGGAATTAAATTTTCTCAAAGGAAAGATGAATCTTTTCTTAATCAATCTATGTATGCTAAAGACTTGATTAAATTATTTGGTCTTTATTCCTCTAAATCTATAAAAACTTTTATGGTTACTAATTGTAAATTAGATATTGATGCATTTAGTAAATATAATGATTTTAATGTTTATAAATGCACGATAGGTAGATTTATATGTTTAAAGTTACCTAGACCTAATATAAATTTTAGTGTTGGTTTATGTGATATATTTCAAGTAGTTCAAAAAAAAGTCATATTAAAGCTGTAAAAAGAATAATTAGATATGTTAAAGGAACTTTTGATTCTGATTTATTTTATCCAAAATATAACTATTTTGATTTAACATCTTATTCTTAATATGATGTTGGAGGTTGTGGGATTTATAGAAAAATCACATAGGTATGTGTCATTTTCTAGAAAAAAGATTAATTTCATCGTCATCTAAGAAATAACTATTTATATCTCTATATACTACAGAAGCTGAGTATATATCTACTGTTAGATGTTGTACTCAAAGTTTATAGATTAATAAAACCTTATGTGATTTTTGTGGTTATTTTGATAAACTTCATATTTATTGTAATAATACTACTACAATTTATATTTCTAAAAACCTCTTACAATATTATAGAATATATCATATTTATATTATATTTGTTTTCATTAGAGATCACATGAACAAGGGTGATATTATTTTAGAATTTACACCTTCTAAAAATTATTTAAAAAATATTTTTAGAAAACCTATACACTATGATTAGTTTGAAAAAAATTTAATTTGATCTTTGTATGTTGTAATTTTAAATACAAATGTTTAGGGGAAGTTTTTTTTTACTTTTTTTATTTATAGAAAGGGGGAGAGAAAAATTGGTTTTAAATGGTTTTAATATTTTTTTTCTGTAATCAAACAAAAATGGGGGATATTTTTTTTGAATGTTCATGTTTTGTTTTGTTTGCTTATATATTGATTACAAATGAAAATATATGTATTTTGTTATTAAATATCTGGAACCCTTTATGATTTTGTTTTATTACATGTGATTTTATTTTAAGAATTTATTCTGTTTTGATGATATCTCAATCCATAGTATTTGGATTTGTGTGATTATTATAATGATGGATATATAATATATTTATCTAAAATTAATTTTTTTACTAGGAATACTTAAAATTATTTTTTATTACTCTAAAAATTCAACGATGTTTCAAATGTAGTTTTAGAAATTTTACAGTCTATAGTTTTAAAATGGTACCATATTTAATTTAATACAAGTTATAAAGTTATTGGATTTGCACAGAACATTATTTTATAGAAATAAAACATGTTTATCATGATTTAATTATTTTATTTAAAATTAAAAATATTTTTTTCATTGGTAATTAAAATATTTGAAGCTCCGCCTTTATATTTTAAAGGTATTGTTTTCTAGAATATTTTTGCTTCTATTTTTCTATCATTTAGGGAGCTATAGAATATGATTTATTTAATTATTGATTCATTGGAATGATAATAAGTTTTTATAAAAATAATTATTTTGGACAAAAGTCTGAATCTGCTATTAAGAGTCTTTAAAAATCCCTTGAAGTTTGTTAAAGTATGCTTTCCTGTTTTTGACAAAGTACGGTTTGGCGACCCTACTATCGCAATAGTGCGAAGCATGAATCGACAACCCTATTTTTGAAATAGTGAGAAGTATGGTTTGGTAACCCTACATTAAAAATAGTTAAATTTATGGTTCTATATCCCTACTTTCATGAATAATGAAAAGTATGGTTCGACAACTCTACTTTCATGAATAGTGAAAAGTATGGTTTGACAAACCTATGTTAATATTATTTCCCAACACTATGTTACTTTTCACTTCCTATTCTATGTTACTATTCATTCCCTATGCTAAATTATTTCCAATTCCCCAGGATACATTAATATTCATTCCATATGGTACATTACTATTCAATCCCTACATTACTGTTCATTCCCTACTTTCATGTACCCTACATTGCTGCTACTGCTTTGTGATTTTATACTCAAAATTGATATGCAACATATATATATGGATTATTTCTAAAGGTTTTTATGGTGGATAAATTCACATTAAATCTATATATTATGATAAAAGTGACTTTGATGAGTATTGTGATAGATTTATATATAGAAACATTAATAAATTATTTCAATGTCTTTTTGAAATAAAGTTGGATGTTTCAAGTTTATTTAATTTCAAATATTTGAAATTACATTTGAATTGTGCAGCTAGATTTCATTAACTATTTTGAATAAATTTAATGAGGGTTTAATGGTTTTGAATTGGGGTTTTAAATAATTAAACACTATTGTTATTCTGGAAATATTCTTGGATGATTTATTTAATATTTATTATACAATAATAAAAGAGGCAATAGTGCTCTGATTTTTATAGAGATATTTATGAGAGCTCTTAAATCAATTTATTTTGAATATCCAAAGTAATAAGATCTAATGAAACTTATAAATACATAGTCTGTATATTTCGTTCTCTCTTGGATGTTAATGATATAGAACAATATACACAACAGACACCTCAGGCTAAAATATTTAATGCTCTATGAAATTTTTAACAATTCGTATAAGCCAAAGTTTGTGTGATACTCGTTTTTGTTATCTATATATTCTCTTAAGTACCAAATTACTTCTACTTTGACTACAATTTCCTTGAAAATATATAATAATCTCAATCTCAAGAACCTGTACCAGTTCTTTCACTATTTATCATCTCTTGACTTATTTATGATTCTACCACACTATTTACCATCTTTCACATGCACTCTATTTTTTTTCTATTTATGATTTTACACACAAAAGAATTATTTTTTATTCTTTTATCCAAAGGTCTGGACTCCAAGATTCTAAATTCAGGATATATGTGTTGAAACTCAAAATATATATAGTCAAGACTGTTTGAGTTGTGACTTCCACTATTTAATGTTAGGTTATAAGGGTTTTGAATCCCCATGTAAAAGTTAGTATCATGGTTATCCCTCCATGATAAAATAATTATGTAATTAGGTTATGATTCCCCCATAAAAATAATTTTTAGTGCACATGTATCTCTCATCTAGTATATAGCTATAAGAGTAGAGTATGCCCTCTTTGGACCGAACTACTATAAAATACATCCTTGTGTTATTTAATTTTTCCAATGACAATTTACCTTAATAATTTAACCAGTTAAATAATTTACTTAATTAATTCATTGTTTTAAAAATTTTAATCTATTCTATTCAACCCCCCACTAGACCATCTGCCATTACCCATTCTGACCTAACAGATCACCATTTTAAATGATTACATTTTTATCCCCTTTGATCAATCCATTTAAAGAAAAAGAATGATTTTTGATATATGGATTAATGTACTAAAAAATAGTATTAATACTTTAAATTCATATAATTATTGGTCTTTATATATTCTAAAAAGCAGTTGATGCAATTAAAATGTATAAAAAATATAATGACAATTTGTTTGTGTATGTAAAAAATAACTTTTTAGGATTCTAAACTCATACCTACTGTGTAATTATTTGTTTTTTTTAATTTGAATATTACTAAATTAAATAGTTTTGATATGTATTGAAAATCGTTGAATTCCAATAATATTAAAAAAAAATATGAGGATGATGTTAAAGAGTTCATCAAGTTTTCCAAAGATCACACATATGACCCTTTGTAAATAATTTTTCTATTTTTACATTACTGTTATTCAAGAATAATTGGTCAAGATGAGTTATAAGAACACTTGATTTCTCATAGAATATATTGAAGTTATAAATATTCAACTAAACATAGGGAAGAATAGATTGTGGCTAGTGAATTTAATAACACTATGTTTTATAGATAATCTGATATGATTACAAGTATGAATAGTGATAGAGACCATATCGAGGATATGATTATAGATGTAAATAATCGTGAGGATCATATTGAGGAAATAACAATGGAAGTTGAAGATGAACTTCATGATTATCGAAATATATTTTAGAAGCTAATGAGTTGTGAATAGATGTTATTGTATGATCATTGTACTTAATATCAAACATTGACATCCATACCGAATCTATATAATTTAAAATCTATAAACTGATCGATGGACACCAGATTTACTAAACTAATTAATCTCCTAAATGATATTATATAAGAAAAAAATTATCATCCTTTACAAACATATGATGCTAAATGAATACTACATTCAATCGGTAAGATCTATAAAAGAATACATGTCTATCCGAATGACTATATATTACATCTAAAGTACTATAAATCATGTAAATATTATCATACTATCTTGAGTCTTGATACAAATAAGATAAATCAAGTCTCTAAACTTTTTTATGTTACATCCCAATCATTATATGGTTTAAGAACCTATATAAAAGTTAGGAGACTATAAGGTAATAAACATGGCACACATATACATCAAATCAATATGTGAAACATCATCACCCAAAAAACTCTCCTCAGTGGAGGAAATTGGTAATGAGTATACTAAATTTGGAAATAAGATGAGAAAACTTTATCTTGATCTATCTACAGATAGAGTGAATCCTTATGTGTATAAAGTGACACTCCCAATACATGGAAAATTATGTTGGTAAATTATAACTTTCCACTGTGGTTATGCATCGAGTGAAAATACATTATGTCACATCTTCTTATTTGAGGATAAAAATAATTAGGTAATGATATTGATGTTTATTTGGATCAATTGATCTATGATATGAAATTGATGTGGGATTTCAGATTTACATTGTATAATGATTATGTAAATAAAGATTTACATTGAGTGTCATGTTGTAATGGATGAAAAATAACATTCTTATGGATTTGTTTAGGATATAGAAATAAATGAGACACTACTATAAAATAGAATATTTTTGATAGTTTAATTATGACATGATACTTTACCATCACAAATAGTCCTAAAAAAGGAAGCATTTGCGATGGATCATTTTCTCCATCCATCCCGAAAAAAGGCATTCGTTTTAAAAATTTTTAAAAATAAATTTGATGAAAATATATTTGATCAAGAGAGTATGTTATTCATATACATACATATATATATATATATATTGTATGGAATAAATAGTAAATGAATGTTTTATAAAAATTATGATAATATTAATTTAAAAAAAATTAATTAACATAACATTATTTATATGAAATATTTTTGTTAAAAAATGTTATAAAAATTATTTAAATGGAAAAACAATAACAATTAAAAATAAGTAATATTTAATAAAAACATATCTAATAATAATTAGTATTTTTTTGTAATACTATGTAAAAAAATTATAAAAAATACTAACACTTATTAAAAATTCTTTTAAATTTGTAATTATTAAAAATAAAGTAATAATTTATATAATTATTGAAAAAATTAATTAATTTGTAATATTTAATGACTAATTATTCAATATTATTAATAAATAGTAAATATCAGTGTTAATTAAAAAATATTATTTATAATTTGTAAAAAAAAAATATAATAATAAAAAATATTATAAATTCACAATAAATCATATAAATGATGAATTAATTAAAATAATCAGTATTAAGAATTTGTATAATTTTTTTAAATATATATAATATTAATAAAATATTAAAAATGTTACCCTCGCATGTGATGTTACCAAACACCCAACGCACACATATGTTAGGCCCCATTTGGGGTAAACCCTATATCCCCAACCTAACAGTTGTAATAGATTTCTGATATGATACACTGTTATGGAGAAACATCAATTTTTTTGAAAAATTATAATAAAAATATGAAATGAATTATCATCATGTTTGATGTTATTAAACTATCAAAGCAAAAAAAATATTATGTCGTGTCTACGGTAAACCCCACATCCTAGAATGGATGGTGGTTTATAGTTTTAATACATTATATAGTTCAAGAGATACTTCAATTTTTTTATAAAAAGTTATAATAAAAATATTAAATAAATTACACTTGCATGAAATGTTACCAAACACATAATGCACACAAATGTAATGTCTTGACTAGGGTAAACCACATATCTTGGACCTAAACATGGTCTCATATTTCCCACATGATACACCATTCGAGAGATATTCCATTTTCTTTGTAAAATAACATTCTTGTGATATAATATAATTAATGTTTGTCTTCTATCTATATCGAGCATCTAAGGACCCAAAAATCTAGTGTTAACCCAGAGTCTCACTCTAATCATATTCTATAAAATATTTCAAGGTGTCAAAATATGATAATAATTTTCAATTAGTCATAATTATTAATAAGTTTTTTTATTTATTTTTTTAGATAAATACTCACTAAGGAAGTAGACATCATTTTCTATTATGAGATCATGATTGGATAAATAATAAAAAAATATAGATTAATCTGGTATAAATCCTATTAATATTGAGGGTATTGAAACATTTGTATCATTTTCATCATCATATTTAGAATTTTTATTCATGAATAATTAAATTCTCATCTAATAAATGTGATATTAGGAGATTAAAAACATTTAACAGTGTTGGAATTCATCATCTATGCTATGGTTTTTGGAAAGATAATATTTTATGGTATCAACATGTTGAAGATAATTTAGTATAAATAATTTTTTTATTTCCAGATCTATAATTTTAGAATTTAGTATGTGATGGATATGGCTTATCAATTTAAGAAACAACAACTCAAAATTATATTCCAAATCATAAATCAGAAACTTCTCAATATTATAATTTTTTGAAATCTGTTGAGGGGGCCTTATATCCAAGGTTTTAAATAATAAAAGTTATATCTATTACAAAATTTATGTCTTCTAAATTAGATTTTGGAATGGAAAATTACTATTGTGATTGAATATTAACTTTTGTTAAGTCATTTTTTCATGAAAAAATACATTATCATCATGTTTCTATGAAACCAAGTGGTTATTCAATTATTTGGGTCTTAGTTGTCATAATATTCATGAATTTTCAAATGATATAATCTTATATTATGGTGATTATGAATCATTAGTTAATTTTCTAACATGTGGAGAATCCTATTATAAAGAGACATGAAATGGAATTTCTAGATATCATATGAAATAGTTTAGGTATTTTCCAATTACACAATATTTATAGATTTTATTTAAGTCTCACAATACAACAGGGTAGATGACATATTATAAATCAAATAATTCCATCAGCAATTTCTTAAATATTCCATGTAAAGGATATTCATGGAAAACAATTGATCAGATGAATCCTTCTTTCTCTTCAGAACCTCATAACATATGGTTGGGTCTTTCTACTAATGATTTTTTTTAATTTGGTGATTTCAAAATTCAATATTCTTATTGGACTGTTTCCATTAATATATTCAACATACCTCATTGGATATTGATGAAAGAACCACACAAACACACACACACATATATATATTATAATATTAATTATAGGACACCCAAATAAGAATATCAATATTTATTTGAAGACACTAATTGATAAGCTAATTTCATTATGGAACAATGGTGTGACTATATTTAATATAGTTATAGATCATTATTTTATATTCATGTTTGTATTACTGTGGATGATTTTTGACATTTCTATGAAAGGTATGATATCTGGAAGAAGTACACATGGTATAAAATCATGTATGTACCTCCTAAATGAGAAAAAACATTTATGCTTGGAAATGAGAGAAAGAATAGTTATTTTGGTTGTCATCAGGTATTTCTTCTTGCGGGTCACCCTTTTTAAAATATAAAAAATAATTTTACAAAATTTTTAATTGAAATAGATGAACCTCCATTATTTCTATCAGGTATTCAAATAAGATATATCATCACTTCATTCTATACAATTACTTTTGGACCAACTATAAACAAAAGAATGGTTTTGGGTGAGATCATAATTGGATAAAGTGGAGTATTTTTCAAGACCTTCTACATTGTTCTATTTTTTTGGATCAACACATATTATATATAATGAATATTGAGAAGAATGTTTTTGATAACATATTTTCTAATGTGTTGTACATTCTTCGTAATACCAATGATAATGTAAATGCATAGTTAGACCTTTCCCAGATTTGTAGACATCCTAAACTCAAACTATTTAATGATTTATGATCACACAATTTAATGAATCCAAAAGAATTTTATGCACAATATAAAGAAATTTGTTTATTATTATTTTAAATTATTAAATATTTGAGGTTACTAGATAATTATGCTTCTAATTTTTCTTATTGTTTTAGAAATAGGCATATTACCAGGGTAAAAAGTCATTAATGTCATGTCATAATGGAAATATTACAACATGTTGTTCTTAGAGTGCCATTGAATTTTTTAATATGGGACATTTTTACCAAAATATAATATTTCTTCCACTATATTTTTGTGTAAAAATAGAATTTTGATGCATTGATTATTATTCAAAAATATGTTGTTTTAATTTTATGTAAATTGAGAAAAAATCCTCTCTTTCTTTCTTTAAATCAATGGAACCTTTAATATTTCATTTTCAAAATAATGATAAATGTGGAGTGATGGTAAAATTCTGATGGATGTTTTCATTTGATAGATTTATACAAAATTTAAGAAGAAAATAGATAACAAAACCTCAGTTGAAGGGTCGTTTGTAGGATCATACTTGCAAGAGTAAATTTCATATTTTTTCTATTATTATTTTCAATAGGAATATCAATCAAAACATAATCATATGTGTTGTAATGATGAAATTGTTGATGATGTCACATACCATCAGTTTTTGGTTTTTAATTATCCAAATATTGGTTTGGGTGTTTATCATGAATGATGGATTTTAGATGATTAATTTCACAGAGTTTATACATATGTTCTGTTGAATTGTTAAGAAATGATATGATTTTTGTAGTAAGTACTACTTATTGTTTTTTAACTTTTATAATAAATACATTTATTTACATTATTTTTTGTACACTACATGATTACCATTCCAAAAACCAATTTATACACATTACATCTCCTATTCTTGAGGAACATCATCAAAAAAAATTCATATTAGTTTTAAATAATGGTAAGTAAAGTTGTTTTCGATTGAACATTAAATCAATTTTGTAATGATATTTATTACTGATAATTTTTATTTTTTGAAAGTGACATATAAATAAAGTAAAATTGATATTTGATTATGTTTTCTCAAAACCCATGCATCAAAATTGGTAAAATCGTAAAATGAGTATCTGGTTAATGGATTTTGATTCCACACATGCATATATGGTGAACCAAAGAAATCAATGAATACTGGTGTTTGTTGTAAAGGATATCATAAAAAATAAAGTGATGTTGAATTTTATGACATGATGGATGAAATAATTTTGTTATTTTATCTACAAAGAAATTATGTAATAATGTTTCAACATCATTGGTTTGATACTGATTGAGGGTTGTAATTTCATCCATGACATGGAGTTTTTGACATTAAATATAATAGTCTTCTTGCATCAAATAAACCATTTATATTAGCACATCAAGTATATTATGAAAATTATTATGATGTTTTAATAGATTTAAATGACCAGTGGAGTGTAATAAAAATGAAATATCATGACAATTAGTTTCTTGAAAATGGAAATGGTTCTATTGAAGTGAAACATATTAAAACTTTTCACAAAACATCCCTAAATACATCTATTACCCAATGAGATATAAATATATATGATAAAACTCTTCAATTAAGGGTCGTTGATATTGATGATGTTAATGAAGAAAACATGGATGATTAAACTACGATTCATATAGAAATTGACATTGTTGAAAATATAGATGTACAAATTTTTGTTGATGAAGACGAGGAATAATATGATAAATTATGTATTATATTTTGGTGTTTATTAGTTTTTTATATTTTATATTTTTAATAACAATTATTTATAGGTAATATTGTTTATTTTTGGTGGATGACACCGATGATCTTTTCCATCCATCAACGATGCAAGTAATTATTTTTCTTATATTTGATATTTGTATTAACAATTATTGATTGGAAAAAATATTATATTCTGCATTGTATTTATTAGTTTTTTATAATTTATTTTTATATTAAATTTTTTTTACAGGTTAGATTATTATATTCTGATATTCATTAATAGGTAAGTATTATATTATTAAATTTATTGGATTTTTATATTTTATAACTGTATTAATAATTTCTTATAGGTAGGATTATTATATTATGATATTTATTAGTTTTTTATATTTGATATTTGTATGAAAAATTTCTTATAGGTAAGATTATTTGTTTCAAATGGATGGAGATTATCCCAATGATTTAATTCATTCTCTCACTAATACTGAACTTCCTGTAGATGAGCCTAATTCTTCTAATTTATAGGATGCTACACTTATTAGCACGGGGGCACAGTCTTGCTTGATTGATTTATCCAGACCCTATTCTAGTGAGATGTCCATCTGTTGATTTAGATTCTTATTTGTGAAGGTATGTTTAACTATTTATGATATTTATTTTATATTAATTTTTTGTATTAAATTTGGTAATATTATTTTGATTGTTTTTTTTGTATTTGTATATTTTTTCACATTTAACTATTGGGTAGGTAGGTGTGTTTCTATGAAATTATTTTTCTAAGAAATTATTATCATGGGATCAAGTTCCATTTTCTATTCATCAGTAGATGTTCCACCACTAGAATGTACATTATTAAATAATATATACTTTTTTTAGTAAAAATTAATTACTTACATATTGTATTTTATTATCTCTTAGATTTTATGATCTTATATTTCTAATAGCCGGAGATATCCTATGTAAGATGCTTGAGATATTTTTATATGTGAGCATTTTCATTAGTTTATACACAATATCATAAACCGAGCTGTGGATAGAGATTCTAAAACTATTTGCAACCAGTCTTCTATCTTTCATTAACCTGACTATATCTTAGCTTTGGCATGGGATGTATTATTCTCCTACTTCTAGGAGAGACATTTAGGATGAGGTCATCATTTGGATGTCAGACTCGGGGGAGGAAAGAGGTCACATGTTAGAACATAAGTCGTATATTTTGCATACATTGAAGACATATGGTAGGTGGTGTTATTTGTTAATGTATATATACATTAAAGGTAAAATATTTGTTATATCATAAAGGCCACTACAGAACCCTATATTATAGAGTTTTAAGTTTATATGAAGATGTATACTAATCCCCATACATGAGACATGTAAATGTCCGACAACCCCATATTGTGGTTAGTAAGTTTTTTTAAAACTTACTTAATATTAATTTTATTGTTATTATAATTTCCTATTATATTTGAAGTGTAACACCCCAAGCATCCATGGTACGTTTTCCTTTGAATAATGCAATCACTTGCACTGTATGCTACTTCTAGTTCTAACACACCACGACCAATCAAACTAGCCGTTATGAATAGTAATACCCACTTTTTGAAATTTTATAAATTTTATTTTTCTAAATGGACTTCATTTTTGAATTCAAAATATCAAAATTATATTAGGGTGAATTTTTGGTATTTTTCTGAAAACGTTCAATTTTTGATGAATAGTGAAAACACTGAGTTATTGTATAAAACCAACTTTTAATTTAAATAAATAATTATTTTATTTAAATTTATTTTAGGTCAAAAAATATACATAATACCTATATAATTTTAATGTAATTCATTGGAGTCATTTTATAATAAGTTTAGATATATAAAATTTTATTGAACTTTTTACCGTCTTTTACCCACCTCCTAGGAGCATTTGCAAATTTGCATAAAACGTAATTTTACCGCTTCTGTGAGTTGAATTTCAAAAATCTGAGGGACACAGTTGATATCAGTATATAAAATGTGGTTCAATAAGATGAAAATATGTTTTGATGAATAGTAACTTTTGACTTTTATTTACCACCTTTAAAAGTAAATAGGGTAATTAAAGGTAAAAATGATATTATAATTACCTTAACACATGTCCTAATTATATTGGATAAGTTTAATTCAACCAAAAACAACCTTACGAAGAAAATATGATCCTTTTGGTCCACTTGAATTAGATTATGACACTTATTATTATTTTATTTAAATAAGTGTTAAAAGTGTTATATTCAAGTTTTCATAACTAAAACATTTTTAATATAGGGTTATAATGACATGTCACCATACGTGCGTATGTATGGCTTACCGTCTCCACGTCGTGGTGTAGTTGTTATTCAGTACATTATTATTTAGATGGGTATAATAATGATGTATAATTGATATAAATAATAGATATAACATTTTAATGATTCTGTATATATGATATACCATCTATTTACATTCAATTTTAATATCAAAATAATGGTATTGTCGCTCGTGCGTACGTATAGATTACCATCTCCAGGAACGTGATGAGATTATTTCCCCATCATAACCATTCAAGAATAATTTTCATTTGATTATTAAAAATAATGATTAAAGAACTTAATATCATTCTGGATATAGATCAAATACATACTATTCATGACAAACATGACTTATGTAACCAAGTATATAAAAGAGAATGAATCAGTTAACACACGAAATGACGATAATATTGAAAATATTATTAACAAAGAAATATTAGAAGATCATATATGATTTCATAATTATGTATGTGGTTCTTGTATAATTTAATAACAATGATTTAACTATTATATAGGAGGTTAAAATATCCTCTATCAAGGAAAATTACAAGGTAAGGGTTAATTCTATAGTCTCTTCATTATATGAGGTTTTTATACATAATTATCTATTGGTACCTCTGTATCATCCACATCCATGTTTCTTAAAATGAATTTCAAAACATTTTTACTATTTCCTAGACTATGGGTTAAAGTCATTTATACCTTTTTTTGAATTTTTATAAAATGTTTATAAAGTAATCTTTTTGTCGTTTTCCAAACAAGGTACTTTACAACCTTTTCGACAAAATTAAGGAAAGAATCTTTTTTAACTTATATGGCAGATGCATCTATTTTCCACCGTTATAACATCGTCGAAGCTTCCCTTACAAGCTTATAAGAATATTTTCAAAATAAATGTTTTATTTTATAAGTAAATGACTTTTAAATGATTTCAAAATAGAAAGAGTTATTTCTCTCAAATATTTTTTATTTCATCTATGTCAACATACTTTAATGGATTTTATACTTATTTGAAGTTGATTTATTATAATACAAATCTTCCATATTGTATTGAAGGTTTTGTGATATATTTTAATGTGGATGTTTTATTTATATACCATTCATGGTTTATGGTTAATATATTAACATTTCGTATGCTAGTTTTAATACGAATGTTTATGTTATGTTTCAACCTTTTCACATGAGGAATGCATTGGACTTAGTAAGTGACGGGTGGAGCCCGCTATAGCTCCTCGATGCATCGATAGGTATCATGAGAAAAACTAGTGTATTGGAACAAGGCCTTGAAAAAATATTATTTGTAGTCTTGGCACAAGGCCTTGACTATGTGGTTATGAATTCTAGAATTATGCATTCCATCATTATGAATTTGGCTATTGATATTTCATGTGATTATTCAAATAGTAGAATATACATTTTAATAAGTAAATGGAATTATTTTGATATATTATGATGAAGTTTAAGTTTAAAAGGATTTTTTTTAGTCTTATACATTGTCTTTAATGTTTATGCTTATCTATGAATGTTTTCGCTATATTGTTATCCATACTGAGCATCTGAGATCACCCCTTTCTATGTTTTATTTTTCCCATGATGTGTAGAAGTATATTATGGCTGACCTATAGGGATAGTCTAAGGGATATGAATGTAGCCAATGGATAAAATTTTGTTGTTTTTTATCTCATGATTTATTGTAAGACTTGTGTATGTATCTAGTACTTCCAAGGCTACTAAACTAATCGGTCTTTCGGGACATGATTTCTTGTATCATGCCAATGTTATATAATAATGCACCGAATCTGGGTAACTAGGATCAGGGCGTTATAGTTGGTATCATAGGATGTTTAGTACAAACCTTGGAAACAAGATTTAGAAAAACCCTGATTAGAGCACATTACCCTAAGATAGACTTTGAGGATTAGTATAGAAGAACTTCCTAGAATTTTGGAAATGTATAGATTTTGTGTATTTTCCAAGAAATATATCCCTGTTTGGATACAAGAAGGTAGAGGAAGCTCTGGCACATATGTACCTAGGAGTGAAAACTCCAACATGGAGTTTTGGGCTTGACCTGGGGTATCTCGGTATAAGAAAACGGGCCTTGATGCACTCTTGGTTATGACACTCCTGGGGGAAATGCTTAGGATAATTCACATTTTCTTTACAAACCATTATGAAGGATTTATGAGTATATACATTCTCAAATATTTTTTTTATGATTATGGATTATATCCATAAACTATTCAATTTATGTTAAGTGTTTTACATGTTTGGAATTATGTATTTTGATTCATAAACTAATGTAGTGTATTCCATTTTTTAGAAATGGCACCTAATAGAAGGGGGAGAAACTATATCAAAGCATATAATCCATTTAGGGATTGCCCTTCTACTCAAGATAATTATAGTGGAGCTAGTGATACAACTGGTGCTTATCAGCTTATCACTATACTGGGACAAATCACTCAGGTTATGAATAATAACCTTACCCATATGAAGCAGCCTGATCCATAACATAAAGGATCAATGTTAGACCGCTTAATGAGATAACAAACACCAACATTCAATGGGACTACAAATCCATTTGTAGCTGAGAAATGGATAAGTTCCTTGGAGAAAATATTTCATGCTTTGGGGAGTAGTGAAAGGGAAAAAGTTGTCATGGTAGTTTATCACCTCACAGGAGATGCAAATCAATGGTTTTCATTGATTCAAAACACAAAAGAATAAGATGAAGTATCAAATATGGAATGGAGGGAGTTTAAAGATCTGTTCTTAAAAAAATACATTCCTCATGACCATCAAGAGAATATGGAAAGACAATTTTTGAGTCTGAGGAAAAAGGAGGATGAGAATGTCACAAATTATGAGGTTAACTTTACAAGGTTAGTAAGCCATGCAGCAGATTATATACGTAACCTAAGGAGTAATATTGATCGATTATTTGATGGGTTAAAACCATTTCTCCATCAAGAATTAGTCTCAAAATCCTTCTCATCATACAAAGATATAGTCTCATGTGCTATCAATATATAAAATGAATTCTCGAAGTCTTACGACTTTAAAGCAAAGCAAGAGAGGAAGAGATCTGCTGAACATTATGGAAATGGAAATAAGGGGAAGAAGGGAAAAGTTGAATATCCATCATGTGGTAAATGTAGGAAGAAACAACCTGGTAATTTCCTGAAGGTAATGAGAGTTTGTTACAAGTGTGGTGAAAAAGGCCACCAAGCTCGTGATTTCAAGGGGAAGAAAGAGGCTGTCAATGTTGAATGCTACAATTGTAGAGAAAAGAGGAATTATGAAAATGAATGTCCTAAGAGCCAAGGAAACTTACCTCAAAAAAGTCCAAGGGACCAAGGCCAAGCTTATAAGATCACTACTGCTGAGGTTGAAGCTCCAAAAGATATGGTGGAAGGTAATTTAATTGTTTCCTCAAGTTTATCCAATTCTTTATTTGATTATGTATCATCACATTGTTTCATATCTTCCCAGTTTGCTACGAAAATTAGATATTTCCAATTTAATTTAACAAGGGAGTTGTCAGTAAAAACTTCAAAGGGAAGTATCATTGCAACAATGTTTTGTGAATCAGTCCCCATTAAGGTATATACACATTATTTTTCAACTGATTTCATCGTTATACCCATGATTGAATTTGATATAATCGTTGATATGGATTGGATTTTGGACCGTGATGCGAAAATTTATTACAAGAAGAAGGATGTTACAATTTTTGATAATGACAAAAAGTAACTTATCTTTAGGGAAGACACAGCACCATCTGATTCTTATATAGATACACCCCTAGTAGCTCAACTAAATTAAATTATTGGGGAGGAGAGAAAAAAATAACTATAGACGAGGAAGAGAATGTTTAAACTAAGGATGTACCTATTGTCCAAGAATATGTTGATGTGTTTCCAGAGAATTTACCTGGACACCCTCCAGAATGAGAAATTAAGTTTTCCATTGACTTAATTCCTGGTTCAAGGCCCATATCAAATATCCCTTATAGAATAGCCACCGTGAAATTAGTGGATCTAAAGAAACAACTAGAGGATTTGAGTAATAAAGGATTTATTCTCCCTAGAGTTTCTCTATGGAGAGATCCTGTTATTTTTGTTAAGAAGAAGGATGGATCTATGAGGTTATGCATTGACTACAGGGAGATCAATGCTATAACAATAAAGAAAAAGTATCCACTACCTCACATTGATGATATATTTGATCAAATTCATGGAGCTCAATATTTTTTTAAAGATTGAACTTCAATATGGATATCATCAGTTGTGTGTGAAGAAGGAGGACATTCCGAAGACAACATTTCATACTAGGTATGGGCATTATGAGCTTACAATAATGCCTTTTGGACTGACTAATTCACCCTCTGTCTTCATGGATCGAATGAATAGGGTTTTTAAGGAATATCTCAATGAATTTGTATTGTTATTTATTTATGATATTTTGGTATACTCCAAAAGCTACGAAGATCATAAAAACCAATTATGCATTATTCTAAAAACTCTTAAAATAAATGAATTATACGGTAAGTTTAGAAAGTTTGAATTTTGTATTCAAGAGATTTATTTTCTTGTCCATATTGTCTCTAAGGATAGAATATCTTTTGATCCTTATAAGACAATGGAAATCCAAAAATGGCCATCACTAACGAGTATAACTAAGGTATGCAGTTTTATTGGTTTATCAGGTTATTATCTGCATTTCATCCATAATTTTTCCCAATTGGCTAACCCATTAACCTAGATCACACGTAAAGGGGTAAAATTTTCATGGAAAAAAGAGTGTGAAGAATGTTTTGAATAATAGAAGAAAAGATTAGTCAATGCTCCTATATTGACTCTACCATCAGGGAATGATGGGTTAGTTATTTATAGTGATTCTTTAAAGAAATGAATTGGTTGTATCCTTATGTAGAATGACTGGGTTATTGCCTATGCATCACGATAGCTAAAAAGTCATGAAAAAAACTATCCCACTTATGATCTTGAGTTATCAGCTGTAATCTTTGCTATGAAGATATGGAGACATTATCTCTATGGTGAAAAAATGTGAGATTTATACTGATCACAATAGTTTGAAGTATATTTTCTTACAAAAAGAACTCAACATGAGGTAAAGGTGATGGCTTGAACTACTTAAAGATTATGATTTCACCACACACTACCACCCAAGGAAGGAAAAAAGGTGGAACATGCTTTGAGTAGAAAGGATCATGGAGTTCTGAACAAGATGAGAGTTGAAAACGATCCTATATACATGGATCTAGTAAAGATGGACATGAGAATAACCATGGAAGGTGAAACATTAATACTTTTTCAAATAGTTTCCAAACCATCTTTACTAGAAAGGATAAATAGTTCTTAGACTGATGATGAAGAGTTTCAAAATAATATTAAAGATGTGAATGATGGGATATTGAGTGACTTCATATATGAAGATAGAATTTTGAAATTTGGGAGTAGAATTTTTGTTCCAGATATACCTAATATAAAAAGGGAATTGTTGGATGATGCTCATAGCTCCAATTTCTATATACACCCTAGTAGCACTAAAATGTATAGATATTTTAAGGAACATTTTTAGTGGGACAAAATGAAGAGAGAGATTGCTAATTTTGTGTCGAGATGTATGGTTTTTCAATAAGTGAAAGCTGGAAGACAACATCGTAGAGGAGTCATGCAACCTCTTCCCATACCTGAATGGAAATGGGATGATATTAAAATGTAATTTTTCATGGGACTACCAAAGACTCCTAGAAGGAATGAGGCATTATGGTTCATTGTTGATCATCTTACCAAGTCAACACATTTTTTTTCTATAAGAGAAGATTTACCACTTGAACTTTTAGCAAGATTATATATTAATGAAGTTGTAAGAATTCATGGAGTACACCTATCGATTGTTTCTGATCGTGATCCCTGTTTTACATCATGATTCTAGAAAAGTCTTCAAAAATCCTTGGATACTGAACATCGTTTGAGCACTGCCTACCACCCTCAAATTGATGGACAGTTAGAACGGACTATTCAAACCTTAGAATACATGTTGAGATCTTTCTCACTTTACTTTCATGGTATATTGGATTAGTATTTACCTCTAGCATATTTTTCTTATAAAAATATCTTTCATTCAAGTATTCAGATGGCACCATATGAAGCATTATATGTAAAGGGATGTCGCACACCAACTTGTTGGGATGTCGTTGGTGAAAGAAAACTCGTAGGCACATAACTTGTTGAGGGAAAAAATGGATAAGGTGAACGTTATCCAAACCCACATCAAAGTAGCTCAAAGTAGGAAAAAGATCTATGTTGATAAACGAAGGAAGGATTTAGAATTTCAGGTAGTAGATCATGTATTCTTGAAGGTATCTCCTTGGAATTGAGTTACATGATTTGGTAAGAAGGGTAAATTAAGTCCCAGGTACATCAGACGTTTCAAAATTCTAGAATGAATTGGGGATGTAGCTTACCGTTTTTCAATGCCGCCAAGTCTCCCCAAAGTTCATGATGTGTTCCACGTATCACTATTGGGAAAATACATGCATGCCCCAACACATGTATTCACCTATGAAGAAATAGAAGAAAAACCCAATCTGTTTTATTGTGAAGAACCTGTAAAGATACTAGATACCAGATAACAAGTGTTGAGAAACCGAACGACTCATCTGGTAAAAGTTATATGGAGAAACCATAATATAGAAGAGGCGACGTGGGAACCTGAGGAACTAAGATGAAGAACCACTCAAGTCTTTTTATGCTGTAATATTCTTGAAATTTTGAGGATGAAATTATTTGAAGGAGGGTAGAATGTAACACCTCAAGCTTCCATAGTACGTTTCCCTTTGAATAATGTAATAGCTAGCACTATACGCCACTTCGTGTTCTAACACACCATGACCAATCAAAATAGCCGTTATGAATAGTAATACCCACTTTTTGAAATTTTATAAATTTTATTTTTCAAAATAGAATTTATTTTTGAATTTGGAATTTCAAAATTATCTTAGGGTGAATTTTTGGTATTTTTCTAAAAACTTTCTATTTTTGATGAATAGTGAAAAACACTGAGTGATTTTTTAAAACTGAATTTTTATTTAAATAAATAATTATTTTATTTAAATTTATTTTATGTAAAAATAGATACATAATACCTATATAAGTTCAATTTAATTAATTGGATTCATTTTATAATAAGTTTAGATATATAAAATTTTATTGAACTTTTTACTGTATTTTACCCATCTCCTAGGAGCATTTGAAAATTTGCATAAAACTTAATTTTACCGCTTCCATGAGTTGAATTTCAAAAATCTAAGAAAAAAAGTTGATATCAATAAGTAAAATGTTGCTCAATAAGATGAAAATAATTTTTGGTGAATAGTAACTGTGGACTTTTATTTACCATAGTTAAAAGTAAATAGGGTAATTAAAGGTAAAAATTATATTATAATTACCCTAACACATGTCCTAATTCTATTATATAAGTGTAATTCGACCAAAAAAAACCTTATAAATAAAATATTATCCTTTTGGTCCACTTGTATTAGATTAGGACACTTATTATTGTTTTATTTAAAGAAGAGTTAAAAGTGTTAAATTCAAGTTTTCACAACTATTTTTTTAATATAGGGTTATACAAAATATAAATTTGACTATAAAAATTCTTTAGAAATCTAAAAATATTTCCTACATAATGGTATTTTATTTATAATTTTTAGACATTAAATAATTAATTTTGTTTATGACACAATGATGATGTAATAATTACATTATTAATGAAAAATTAAAATAATTGATGTTATAAATATCCAAATAAATGTAGTTTGAGACTTTTTATGAATTACACTAATTTTATAGGTTAATATGACATATTAGGGTTGATTAAATGTATTTTTTTCTAATTAATCATGATGTTATGACTTTAACAAAAAATACCAAATAGTGTCAAAGTTGACATAAAAGAGTTTTTAAAACAAATATTATATTATTAATTGATAAAGTATTCCTAAATATCTAAGTTTTGGCCAAATGACTTATATAATGATAGTTATATCATTAATGAAACCCTTGAGGTTCTCTTGTCATTTTATAGTAATTTTATTGACCGATTATTATAATAATACAAGAATACATGGTAAAAGTTAAACTATTTAACTAAGAGTTAAATCTAAAAGATAAGGTTAATATAGTGAACCAAACCTATCTAAAACCTATTGGTTGAGAGTTTTTAGACCTAACACCACAATATACTCTAAATAAATCATTTTTGTGCAATTAGAAACAGAAAATTATTTTAGTATAAAATAATATGTCAATCTTTCCCTAAGGTGCCCCTCACCTCTCTTATAAAAAGGAACTTCCTCTTCTCTACAATTAATACCACCAAAGCCTTTTGGATATGCCAAACCCTACCCAAATATCCTCCCAAATTCCCTCACTTCCTCAGAGAGTCCTTAGTTTGATCATAAAGCCATCCTAAGGAGCCCTTATGATCAAATCAAAAGGAAGAACCCGAAGAAGAGGTAAAGATTTCATCACCTCTTTCAAGATATTTTCTTCTTCCACTTCCTCTTTATTTGTTGTTTCCATTATAAAATAATAAATCTAGTAACTTATATATACTATGATGTTATTTTAAAGATGGTAAAACCATATTCATTATTATATCCATCCTATGAATTACATGTCACCATACGCGCGTACATATGACTTACCGTCTCCACATCGTGGTGTAGTTGTTATTCAATACATTATTATTTGGATGGGTATAATAATGATGTATAATTGATATAAATAATAGATATAACATGTAAATCAATCTTTATATATGATATAGCATCTATTTACATACAATTTTAATATCAAAAGAATGATATTGTCGCTCGTGCGTACGTAAGGATTACCGTCTCCATGAACGCGATGAGATTCTTTCCCCATCATAACCATTCAGGAATAATTTTCATTTTATGATTAAAAATAATATTTAAATAACTTGATATCATTATGGATATGGGTCAAATACATCCTATTGATAAAAAACATGACTTACATAACCAAGTATATAAAGGATAACGAATCAATTAACACCCAAAACGACGATAATACTAAAAATATTATTAACAAAGAAATATTAAAAGATCATGTATGATATCATAATTATGTATATGGTTATTGTATTATTTTAAAAAAATTACTTAACTATTATACAAGAGGTTAACATACCCTCGATCAAGGAAAATTACAAAGCGTTAATTCTACAGTCTCTTCATTATCCGAGGTTGTTTATTCATAATTATCTACTAGGACCTATTTATCATCCACATCCATGTTTCTTAAAATGTATTTCAAAACATTTTTACCATTTCCTAGACTATGGGTTAAAGTCATTTATACCATTTTTTTATTTTTTTTAAAATGTTTATAAAGGAATATTTTCTTCGTTTTCTAAACAAGATACTTTATGACCATTTCGACAAAATTAAGGAAAGAATGTTTTTTAACTTATACGGCGGATGTGGCTATTTTCCACCATTATAACATCATTGAAGATTCCATTACAATCTCATAAGAATATTTTCAAAATAAATGTTTTCTTTTATAATTACATTAATTTTAAATGATTTCAAAATAGAAAGAGTTATTTCTCTCAAATAGTTTTGATTTCATCTATGTCAACATCCTTTAATGGATTTTATACTTGTTTGAAGACGATTTATTATGATACAAATCTTCCATATTGTATCGAAGTTTTTGTGATATCTATGACTATTTATGTGTTATTTTTATACCATTCATGGTTTATGGTTAATGTATTAACATTTTGTATGCTAGTTTCAATACGAATTTTTGTGTTATGTTTCAAACTTTTCATATGAGGAATGAATTGGACTTAGTATTTGACGGGTGGAGCCCACTATAGCTCCTCAATGCATCGGTAGGTCTCTTGAGACAAACTAATGTATTGGAACTACGCCTTGAAAAAATCTTATTTGTAGTCTTGGCACAAGGCCTTGACTATGTGATCATGAAGTCTGTAATTATGCATTCCATCATTATAAATTTGGCTATTGATATTTATTGTGATTATTCGACTAGTAGAATATCCATGTGAATATGTAAATGACATTATTTTTCTATATTATGATGAAGTGTAAGTTTAAAAGGCTTTTGTTTTAGTCGTATAAATTTCCATAAATGTTTATGCTTAATTATGAATGTTTCTGCTAGGTTTTTATCCTTACTGAGCATCTAATATCACCCCTTTCTATGTTTTATTTTTCCCAGGATGTGAAGAAGTATATTAGGACTGACCCGCAGGGATAGTCTAAGGGATATGAACGTAGGAAATGGATAAAATGTTGTTGTTGTTTTTATCTAATGATGTATTTTAAGACTTGTGTATATATCTAGTACTTCCAAGTCTACTAAACTAATCGGCCTTTTAGGACATGATTATTTGTATCATGCCAATATTATGTAATAATTCCCTGACTTTGGGTAGCTAGGGTCGGGGCATTACATGAAGGAAACATATGAGGATGGAAATTCTCATTCACATGAGAGTCAGGAAGAGTGTGAAATAGAGGCCACTTAAGATTTAGGTTTCTATGAGGAATCCTAAATACATCTGACTCTATTTAGTGTTGAGAAAGGATGTGTGATCGGTATTGGTTTCTGACTGACACTAATGAGTTGTTATAGTACTTTTGTGGTGTCTTCAGCGAGCTCGAAGGGAGCTCGTGGAGATTCGTTGTTGAAACCGTCATATTCTATAGAGTATTAGGATAGGTTAAGAGCTTAGGATGTGATTATGAAATGAATATAGAGAGGGAGGGAGGTAGGGCATGAACAATAGTTTTAGAAAGATGAACATATGATAAAGTATATATGACATCTTGTGTGTGGCACTGGTATACAATTTCCTTCCCATAATCCTTCAAGTAATCCTACTCCACCTGATACCCATTTATGTTGTGTGATTTTCATGACTGTTCTATATTTTCAATGATATACACATTATATCGATATAATGCATTAATGTTATGTTTGTTTTTAACTTTTTAATGGGTTTTAATTATTTTTTAATTTTATTATTTTAATTGAGTTTTTGATTTTCTGTTTTTTTATAAAATATAATAATAGAGACATATCACTATATCCAATGCAACAAGTTATTTGTGATGGACCCATCACAGTTACTTATTTAATATATTTTCATAAATTATTTTTAAAATACATATTAGAAATCGCAAATAATAAGTATTTATAACAATACATCATAAAAAAACTGAATTTCACCATTGTTTTTTGTGATGTATCATTAGAAAAATAACCCCATCACAAATGAATTTTTTGAAATAGGATTTCATCTCTAATTATCCTTCGTAAAAAACAAAACTCTAGTACTGAGATCAAGGGTGTTCCATTTGTGAAGAAGATACACAATTAGTTAGGCTGAAACATTCCTTGATGATTGTGTTTCTAGAACATCAAAAACTTCTTCCCTTATGACATAAATACCAATATTGGATCACAACATTTGATGTAAATTTAGAATAATGTATAATGACACCTCCACTAATATATGAACAACTATTAGATAATGTAAAGGACATGGTTACCAATTTTTTTAAACCATCTTTGAAAAACCTTACAAAACCGATTGAAAAAAGGGATGAGTATTTTTTGAATTATCATACTAGAACTATTTGTACATTATACATTTTATTGATGTCATGCATGTAAAAAAATGTATATATTAGTTTCAATGGAATATTAATAAATGAACCTAGAAAAAATGGATGGTATTAATTCTATATTTGACATCATTGACATGGGGATACATGAAGAGTCAGTGTTAGTAAAGGGTGAATGGTTGAATTTTCTTCCTTCACTGCTTACACTCTTTCCAAGAAAGAGATATATCTATTATTCCAAAATCATTAATTATGTAATTTCTATATAGGATATTTCATAAAATATAAAGAATATCATGTCAATGATTTATTTTTAGTAAATAGTCCTAAAATCACATGACTAAAATCTTTTGATGAAAGATTTGGTGTCTATAGATTTATGATTCATTTTTTTCTAAACATTTCAGTCATATATTAACCAATATTTGTAATTTTTTCAATGATATATGTTTTCATAAAAAATATGTAAATAATTATTAATTCAGAATTGATTTGGGTTCAATGAAATTACTAGAGAGAGAAAAATATGTTAATGAATATATTTTTGTCAACATTAATAGATATGTTTCTGTTAATATTCATAGAGAGTTAATTACAAATATTAATTAATTTAAAATGTAATATTGAATATGTTAATTTTAGATATGGACTTTGTGTCTATAAAATTTATGTTTTGAAGTTTTTTTAGTGTTAATGATGATCACTAAAAGGGCCGATAAATAGTAGAGGTGGATCCCCTTCTAGGGAAGCCAACCTAGATGCACACATTGTTTTGGATACAATAGATCCAAGGTCAGATGTCAAGGCTCATAAGAACAGAGTCAAGAAGAAGGGATACATAATATGTGATGAACAAAAGATGTTGGTGGCACATTATTTGGTGGTTTAGGTAGAGTTTAGGAGGACAATAATTCATGTAACCTAGATGTTTCTCCATATTGAATGAATCTGATATTGTAGTTATCCCATGGATTTTAGATTAAAGTATGAACCAAATAATCCTATTATGTATTGTTTTTTAATTTTTGCTTGTAGGAATTTTTTTGGTTGTGTTATTATATGTTTATCATAATTAAGACATTTGGAGGAAATGAAATAGATAAAGGGATGTCTTAGTGTGGTTTTTAGCTTTCTAGTTTTTCATAGTTTCAGACTCCAATGTTGTGTGCGATCTTCTATAGTAATGTTTTGTGTTTTTTCTCCATACATTGACCCCCAACACATGGTATCATAACACATGGTTGAAGAGTTATATTATAGGAAACATAGGAAAATATTTGGTTAAGTTGTTTGTTAAGGATTCAAAAGGACTTTATGAGATGATAGTGGTGGTACATGGGGTGTTTTCAGAAGATCAAATATATTCTTTAGTAGATTAGATCATGGGGAATATTATATTGTTCATGATAGTCAGGGATTTGTTGGAAGACTATCATGTTCCTTAGAAAAAAAAATATATCAATAATTTGGAATAATTTCACTAGATGATGGTTGTTGTATTAGCAGAGTTACAATAATATTGAAATTATTTATGGATGTAGGTGTCATGGAAAGTGTTACATTCATTGGGAAGAATTATTTTCTTGGTCGAATGATATAAAAATTATGGAAGGTAAGAAAATGGCAAGACTGTGATAGTATGAACAACATGATTGTTCAAAAAATTGAAGCTAGGTGATATATGAAATAGGTTCTAAGAAGTATATTTCTAATGAATTCATCATTTGTTAGTTCAGGTTGATGGAAAATTCAGCTATCACCACTATTTTTCATGACATTACAGATGGAGAAGGGAGATAAAAAATTCCAACTTTATAGAAATGATATTTCAGATTATTGATAGGGAAATGGAAGGATCTTCAATGATGAAGGTGGGATCTTAGAGAGTTGGTACGAGGATGGATGTAGTTAGAGTAAAGGACATTGTCACTAGGGTTTCACTAAAGGATGTTTCAATGGGAATTCATTAAGCTGATGACATTAGAATTTTCAGAAGCTGTAATCATCGAATGAAGGATTGTTTTAATGGTGTTGATGGAGTTAGATGTACTAAAACTCTCTTTTGTGCTGTGGAAGATTAGTATCAGAGTATTTAAAACTAAATAGATGTCTGAAAAAGAAAGGTTGTGGACATGGTTCACATAAAAACCAGTTTTTGGGAATTTCAAAAAAGTTAGAGGATGAAACCCCATTCCTAATTTCTTAGTATAAATTCTATATAAATGTAATTAGATGATATTCAAAAATTATATGGAACTATCAAATAATTATTCTAAAATATTGATGTGGGACTACTTTAGTTCAATCCTAGATGATTGAAGTTTCATTTTGTGGATATCTATAAAGAAACTGCAGAATAATAATGAATGGAATATTGAAGGATTTCGACATTAATGTGAGCATGATTATAGTATTTGAGTGTGATATTGATAACATTACCTAAAAAAATTATCACTTCATAATTTATTTGGTTCTGACATATTTATTTGTGTAAGTAATTTATTAATAGAGATACTTTTATCAATATTAATACACAAGTTTCCATCAACACTTTTGGAGAGTGAATTTTTAATATTAATGGATGAAAATAATAAGGCATTTTTGGATTACGAAGGATGATTGCTGAGAAGGATTTGCAAAGGGGGGGGGGGTGGGTACCCATTTGAGGAATCAAAACTAGGCACACACAGAGAACCAGAGGCATTAGATCCAAAGGTAGAGGTTGAGACTCTCTATGGTGGGGACTATAAGGGGGGATCTAGAAGACATGGTGATCGAAAAATGTTAGTAGAAAATATTCTAGTGGTCTAGGTAGAGTTCAAAAATATTGTAATTGATGTAACCTTGAAATTTATCCTAATTTTATGAATGTTTTTATTCCATTTTCCCATGGATATAGGATGAAAATTTTATCCATGTAATCATGTTGTGAATTGTTTTATGATTTGTGATAATATTCATTTTTTTCATGATCATGTTGATTACCCAGAAAGAAGACATTGAGGGGACCAAAACTGGATAAAGGGAGGATGCAATGTGGTAGATGGTGTTCCTTCACTTACCAACTTCAGAAACCAATGTCATGGGGGATATTCTAGAGGAATGTTACACATATGTTGCTTATATCTCCAATCCTATACATTATGTAGTAATGTATTAGACTGAGATAAATTTAAATCTATAAGAAATGGAGATTTATGACATATAATTTAAATTAGAGATGTTCTTCACACCATAATTCCTTGATATGTTGGTTTACTTGATGGATCACTTGTTTTAAGAGATCTGATTATGTGGTTTTATACATTATAGATGGATATACCCCATTAAATGATATATAATGATTTTGAAAGGGTATGTCAAAAATAAATGATGACCAAAATGTTCTATTTTAGAGATATATATCATTGAGGAAGACATTTAATTCTATACCTCCTACCTATTCGATATGGAGTGAATTGGCCAACTAAATTCTCATCATTGTAGGTGGCTTGTGGGTGAAAGAATTCATAGAATAGATATTGTTGAAATTACTATTACAAATTGGGAGTATGATCACCTTTATGATATACATAATAGTTTAGATATTGTGGCATATATTTATTCCCTTAAAATAATTCATAATAATTTGAATACATCTAAGTATGAAAGGTGGATATCAAATATACATAATTTAATGTTTTTAATATGGCTTCAAGACCATAATTTTAAGGAGTCAAATGAAAATCTAAATTTAATTTCATAATGACTTCAATAGATATCTATATGAACAAGTGTGAATGTGCTATCATATAATTGTTATATAATTAATGGTTATATGTTATATACCAATGAACATGATGAATGTATCACTATACAAAATAGTAGAGTCACTCTTGTAGTACAAGTGATGAATGTATCTAGTATGAAATAAATCTAATTTACATGAAAATGTCATATTTTTCATTGTGAAACAAATATGGGAGTTATATTATTCAATATTTCCAATTATGATTTTTGAATTCATGTGGATTGATAGTAAAAGTGTAGTTAAAATTTATGAATTGAGATTTATGAAAGTGCATTTTAGTTAGGAAATGTACAAGTATGAACTATTCATAATGGAATCATAGGTAGTAAAAGTATTTTATGTTCAATATCCTATATATAAGAATATTTCAATTGTTCTATTATTAACCAAAAACACATAAGATTATGGGTCACATAAAACATTTAAAACTTTCAAAAAAATTAATTGGTTTTGGAAATAAACTTCATGACCTAGAGTTTTCATGATCTTATTACCATATCTTATATTGGAAACCCTAACTGAATTCATATCTAGTATCTAAAAACTCTATAATGATGAAAAAAACTACTATAAACTTGAAAACTAGAATCCAAAAACTAAAATATGAAAACATATGTGCTACTACAAAAATGAAAATTTAAATCAATAAGAAAACCTAAACAATAATAATTTATTACACATGGATAAAACGATAACTAAATAACATTGTAATTATAAAACATATATAATAATAAAAAACTGGGAACAATAATATGTAAATCATAGTAAATCATCAGCATATTTGTGGAAATAATTATTTTTGGTAGAGGGTGAGAAGGTTGCTGATAAGGGAGGGGTGAGAATTCCATTGATGTTCCATTAACCTTATAGGTGATTAATTCATCATTTTATGGAAATATTTTATATTATGTTTATAATTGTCTTTTTAATATCGTGTTTTTTATTTGGAGGATTAATTTTCAATTATTTTAGTTTTTTGGATGAAATTGTTCTTTTTTGGAGTTTAAAATAATATTTATTTTCACTTTTATTTTATTTATATTTTATAAGAACAAAATTTCATGTATTTATAGAAATATTCATTACAATCCAACATTTTATTGATTTTGAGGATTCTGTAAGTTTAAGGATTACTATCCCATGTTTTTATTTTCCAAATTCAATTTTGGGATTTATGTTTTAGATTGATTTTGTTGAGATATAATTGAAATATTAATTCTAAAAAATATTCATAAAAAAGTATTTTTAAGTTAAAACAATTTTACTCACTTTTAAATGATGTAATTTTCATCTAATTTTTACCTATGTGAAAAATTTCCTATGTTTCAATTTTCCTATGGTGAGATTTTCTTAGGTAAGAGAAAATCACACAACTAAATTACTAATGTAACCATGTACTAGAATTCCAAATATAGTTTTTTGTTCCTAGATTCACCTAGACACACCCTTTACATATCAAAAATGTGACGCACATCATGTATCCAATCTAGGAATTCTCAATCCTACATCCTCATATCCAAATAAATGGAAGCACCCACATATGCATTTTTTGAAGATGGATGAATCAAACTATATAAGAATCATAACTTTTGATTCACGAATAAAGAAGCTATGTGGTCACCTAAAGACCTGATATCGAAGAAGTTACTAACGACCACAATCTTAGTTATATTTTGATCAAATCCACCATCACTATAATTCCATGACACCATATTTATTCCATCTACATCATTAACTAATTCATGGCTAATACTGTGCTGAGATTAAAGGGATGATCCAAAAAATCATTTGAGATTTCTTGTATGAGTAAGGATTCAAGATTTCATAATGATGTCAATGATAGTTGGAAAAAACTAAATGTGAATGTGTATGAATTAATGGATGTGACCGTGGTAGAAATTTATTTCATAGGATGTTAGTAGAGTTTGTTTTGTAATTCTTCTAAAATTACAGTGTAGTGACAAAAGACTACAATTTAGAATATAGACCTTTGTTGGATTAATGATGGGACATTTGTGTTTAAAAAAAAATTATGTTGGTGAAAAATTTATTTGTGAAATAAATAATCATAAATCAATTGAGGGATTCTTTGGAAAAGAGATTCATCAGAGAGAAGGAGTAGAAGTCAGTTGACAAATACATTGAAAAATTATGAAATTGTGGTGGAAAGTGGAAATAAAGATCAGAGTTTGTATTCGATTCATCAGAGAATACTCCTATGTATTTGTCTTATTTTATTATTTTTTCAATGTAATTCAATATTTTTTATTCTGAAATATAAATTATTTTTCAATAAATTCTTGAAAGATAAATTAAATTGTTCAATTGTTCATATTTTTTACACCCTTCCTTTTATTTTATTTTAATTGTATTGATTTTATTCAAGTTCAAGTGACAACATGATCTTGTCAGCAATTTAGTCAATAATTTCTCCTGGTTAATGAACTCAAATATTAAAATATCTTTTAATTAATCTATTCAATAATTTTTATCCTTGAAATAAGGATTTAGTCACTATCCTGAATACTGAAAATCTAATTATTTGATTTATTTATGAATGAATCAATTAAAAAATTAGCAATTTAACTTTCACCAATCTACTCCATAACTTTAGTCTTGTTCTTATTGTCTAAAATCTATCATATTTTCTCTATTGAAACTTTTTTTCTCAGAGTTACTCTCACTTAATTTCATATATCATATCACCAATTTTTTATTATTATTTTCTTGTTTGTTTGTTTTCATTTTCTTGGTCTTATACACACCTTCCCTATGGGTTCGACCCTACATACACTACACTAGTATTATATAGAATAAACCTAATTAATTTGGTCATGTTCTACTACACTTTCACATAAAACATTTAAAAGTTTGAAAAAAAAAATTGGTTTAGGAATATAAATTTTTTAAGTAGCGTATTCCATATTTGATTACTATGTCTTATACTATAAATATTAACTAAATTCACAAAATGGATATGGAAAAACTAAAATTTTATAAAAACAAATATAAACCAAAAAACTAGAATCCTAAAATTTAAATAAGAAAAAACAAGTCCTACTATAAAATGGGAAATTGTAATCAGTAAGAAAACAAGATAAAAACATAAATAACACCCAATGATCATGAAAACTAAAAAACATTTAAATTTGAAAAAATAATAATTACTAAAAACAAGGGAACTATATTATATACATCACAATAAATGAAAATTATATTTTTAGATGTAATAAAATGTGGTAGATATTGAGTTGGTTGCTGACAGGGGAGGGGTCGAGTAGGCCATTAGTAACGGAAAGTCATGTCGTCAGAAATGGGTGAGTGGGTAATAGTGTATTTGATTGATTAAGGGATATCTTATATGATTTCAATCTTATAATCTTCACTTTCCCTCATTCATCCAAAAAAACATGTCAATATTATAAGTTTTATTTTATTTGGGAACATTCCATTACTTTGTGTATAATATAAAAGTGGAAAATAATTGTTTTATTTTCCTAGATGTCAAGATTTAACTTATTGATGATAATGAACTGAACTTAAATAAAAATAAATGGAAATGATTGATTCATATGTATTTTAATTAATTAACTTTATTTCATGATTATCTTGTTTTTATCAGTGGGGTTTTTGTATTATTTATATAATATTAGTGAATTTATTATTGACATTGAGTTATTAAATCAGTGATTTATAAAAGATTAATCATTTATCGAGGGAAACAAATTAATTCACCACTAGAGTATTGATTTGGATGAGGAGGATGAGACTTGGAGGAAGAGATTATGCAAGATCCAACATTATGGCTTGGATATGTATAAGCTGATCATCTCCCATCTAGATATAGAGTTCTAGATGAATGAGTGGGAGATTCCCATAAATCCTAATCATTATTCGGTTCACTATCAGGTTATGATGGATCTTAGTCATATTTTATGGGTAACATGATAATGGTTTATTTTTTTCATTCAGATTGAAAGGAGAAAAATGCCTCATTGGATTATTTCTATGGGTATTGTGAATAGGCATGGTGTAGAAAACAATAGAAGAAAACTGACCTGAACCAAGATTAATTGATTTATTTATAGAAATATATAATGAATATAAAACCAAAATATCAATAATGAAAATAAAAAAAGAAATATAAATGAACACGAGGGTTTACATGTTTTGGTCCCATGGGGAACTATGTGTATGGAAAGAACACCTCCCAAGACACTCATATTATTAATGCTAAAAAGAAATCAGAATGGAATATAAGATACTAATAAATTGACAAACATAAAGAAACAAATACAAAAGGAATGAACCACAAAAAGACAGAGATAAAGTATTTAGAAACTGAAATCCAGCTATAAGAGATTCTTGGGTTAGAATGAAACTTACAAACATAGGAAAAATTTTAGATATCTATATCTCTTCAAAGTATATGAACTCAAATTTTGCTTCTTTATTTGGACTCACTATAGTAGGATCTCTCCATATCTAGATTTGTGGTCTTTGGACTCAAACGATGAACCCAATTCTTCACTGTGGAATGACTCTGACGATCTCCACTAGGAACCGTGATCCATCAGTGTGTAGGAAGGTTATAAGGCCACAAAATCCAATCCCATTATTAGGAAAAAATAACTTTTAGTATCAACCTAGAGATCCAAAACAAGAAGCCAAAACCCTGCGGTGAGTGTGGGTGATTTTCTAAATTTGTTGCATAATTTTTTTTCCGCATAGGTGATGTAATCCACTAAAAAGACCTTGAAATCCATAACCAAATATCCAAAGGGAAGATTACAAAAACCCATCTTGAAATAACCCAACTATTAACACATAAAATAATTCAAAACAATGAAGGACATAGATCAAATGGGCAGCTACCACGATCGAAGACCAACAATGAAGAAAATAAATCCCCTAGATTTACAAAGTGGAAATTATAAATAAATAAGGCCAAAGAGGGTAGGCTAAACAAAAAAATGATCCCAAATATAAATACAGGCCCAAAATATTAAAGGAAATCAAGAAAAATAGATATAATACAAATATTCCATGTATCAAAATTAAAATGAAAGAATAAATCAAGAAAATTTTAATATGAAAACCAAATTGAATAGCCAATATTCGAAAATCTAAACCATTTTAAATTGAAATTGGTGATGTTATTTTACCTATGGTTATAAAATAGGAACCAAGTTCATCCTATCAAAAAAATGTTGAACTTAGATAATACCATAGTTGTAGTCAAACTATCGACCATGTTTTTATGAGGGTGTATCTTAATGACACACATGGAACATGATTATATAATATCTCTATTAAATATTAGTCTAATATATATGTGATTTTATTTACCATGAAAATATAAATTTATGGATAAATAAAGTGATGATTGACTATCAGAGTATACATTTATAACTGAAAAAATGTTAAAGTTCCAAAGACAAGCCTTTAAAACAAAAGTCTTCCTTTACTGCCTTAGTAATGGAAATGTACTGTAATTATGTATTTGAAAGGGGAACCATGGAATACCTATTTTATTTCCTAGAGATAGGTCCACCATAGGTAGTGAACACATATCTAGTCAGACTTTCTAGTGTCAATATTACTTTCATAGTTTTCATATACATACCCAACAAGAATTTCAAAAACATAAATATTTTTACCATAAAATTAAGACAATTTAGAACTACATGAGAGATATTGAATAATATACTTAATGGAATGCCAATGTAGATTCCCAAGTGGGTCCATAAATATTCTTAAGTTATAGATTATATACACAATATCATGTCTATTAAAAATCATACAATACATAATGCTACCAAAAATACTAGCATAAATAATTTTTTTCATAAATTGAAAATCATCATCATTATTATGTGTTTATGTCAAATAAATTTTAGGTGTTTTCAAATAGGTACATTGATAGGTTTGAGATATTTAAACATGTAGGTCTTTAAAATCTTTAAAATGTAAGAATGATGAGACAATTAAAGAAATTTATTTGGTAAATCTCTAATAATTTCAACAACTAATACCATATTAGTTGCACCTAAGTATTTAATTTCAAATTTTCCATCTAATTGAGATTTAAAAATAGTGATTAAAATCATATTTTTAAATATGAATAACATGTCATCAACTTAATATAGAAGGTAAATCATGAAATTATGAGTTTATTTAAAGTAGAAACATACATCATATTGGATCATGGTAAATTGGTTATCTAACTTGAAGGAATAAAATTTCTTATAAAATTTCCTAGATGATTTCTTTATGACATACAATTATTTATTTAATTGTAAAACATGATTTAATTTTAATTCCTTAGAATAACCAAAAGTAGGTTTCATATAGAGTTATTCACATAAATCTAAATGTAAAAATTCAGTTTTGACATCCAATTTCTTGATGTGTCGATAAATATAGGTTAAAAGGGAAATAAAAACCCTAATATAAGAGTTATTAATAAAAGGGGAGAAAATTTAGACGTAACTGATACCATATATTTGAATGAATCCCTTAACAATAAACCTAAATATGTAATTAAATTTTTTCCCATCAGTGTTTTCCACTTATGTATTATAAATCTACATGGAACCAATAAACTTATCATTAGGTGGTTTTTTGACAATAATCCATGTGTGTCTTTTTCATAGAGACTAAATTTCTTCAATCATGTAAAATAACCAATGCATTGAGTATTTGTAATTTAATGCTTGACGATATGTTTCAGGATTATCATCAATTAAATCCAAGTACACACAAAAGGCATATAAATCCATATAATATTGGCTGAACCAATCAAGAGGTCTTAGGAATCTTCTTTCTCTATCTTGGATCAATTGACAATATCTATTACTATGAGAAGGTTTAGATTTAGAATCTGAACTAGAACTAGACTCAGAATCAGCCACATCAGTGGGATATTGAGTAGGTGGAGTGGGCTGAACATCATCCTCAAAGTGTGTTGGGGGATGATCTTTATCAGCCTTATCATGGTATGAATCATTACTACCCGATGTGGAAGCCTTGGTTTAATGAGAAGAGGATTCTTAGAAGACTGCATCCCTACTTATAAATCATTTATGGTATCCTAGTTTGTAAACCCAAATTTTATATCCCTTGAATCACATAGGATAACCAAAAAATATTCATTTGAGTGATCTTGGATTTATTTTATTAGTTTTAACTTGAGCATAAGTTGTGACTCTCATGTAGGTGAAGGAAGGATTCTTACAATTCAAAAATTTATTAGGTGTTCTATATTGATTTAAAGATGAGGTAAACCCATTAATATGGTAGAAGGAAGTGTTAAAATCCTTTAACCAAATGGATGTTTGGGGACTAGATCATGTATGAATGCTTCAAACTATTTATAAAATAGTCCTACACATCCACTCCATAAGGCCATTTTATTAGAGGGTTCCCATAATAGTAATACACCTCTTAATACCTTCAGAATGACAAAATTGAATGAATTAAATGGACAATTATTCCATCCAACTATCAGTTCTCGTTGTTTTGATTTTATCTTTTGTTTTATTTTCAACTGAATATTTCTAGTTTTAAAGGTTTGGTAAGCATCATATTTATTTTTCAATATTTAAATACAAAATTTCTTAGAGAATTCATCTATTAAGGTTACAAAATAGAATAATCCACTATGAGAGGAGGTCATAAATGCGCCTGAAAAATCTAAATTGATGTATTCAAGGGGGAATGTAGATTTAAAGGATGGCATATTGAAACTAACCCTCCTGGAATTACTCATCACACAATCTTCCCAAAATAGAAGATTTTTATGTCTGATGTCACTCAACAACCCTTTCTTTTTGAGTTCTTCTTAGCCTTTGGAACTTACATGTCCCAATATCCTATTCCATAACATATTATTATTTGTGTTGGTGTTTTAGAAACTACCTAATTACCTTGAATGGGGATTTCTATTTAATACATACAAACCATTGGTAAGAGATCTATTTATGAAGGTTCATGATCCTTTAGAGATCTAAAGAAAATCTGTTTCTGATATAGAGGTAAATCGTTTTTGATCTTGGACCCCTAAAGATATTAAATTTCTATAAAGGGTGGGGACCCACCTTAAATCATGTAATGTGATGATAAAATTATCATCTAGTTATATAAGAACATGACCTATCCACTCAACCTTTCACCTATTATTATTTCATAAGAGGAAATATCCCTCCACTCCTTTAACCATTTCAATAAATGAATCTATATAAGGATATATGTGAATAGAAAAGCCTAAGTCAAGGACCCACTCTGGATTGAATGTATTGATGAAAAAATTTATGAATTCAGCACTGTCATATCATGGGTTAACTAGAAGAGACTGGTTAGTGGGTTTCTTAGATTCTAACTTACATTTGAGTTTCCTACATTCTGGCATACTATACCCTAATTTTCCACAATGGAAACCCAAGGCTTTTGTTTACCTAGTGTCATTTTTAGGTTTAGGATGTTTGTTTTATTTCATTTTTTCCTTATGAAATTGTTTATTTTTACCTTTTTCTATGGTATACCCCCTGTGAATAAGCTCTCTACCTCACCTTTAATCCCCAATTTGGAGTGTAGTTCTTTAGAAAGGAGGGTTGGCATAACCTCTCCAAGGGTTAGTGTGTATCATCCATACATCATTGTTTTTACTAAATAACTATAATTATTATCAAGAGAGATTAAAAGGATCATTAATTGATCCTCATGATCAACCATTACATTAATGATGGCAAGAACTAACATGACTTTGTTAAATTCATCCAGATGGTATTTGATATATTTACCATGATTCATTTTAAAAGTGAACATGTGATTTTTTTATAAATCCCACCAATAAGTTAGGAAATCATGTAAAACATATCTATATTTATCCAATAACAGTAGTAGTGTAATCAAAAGAAACCCATCTTATAACCTTATCTCATTAAGATAGTAATAAAGAGCTATATTCTTTAATTAGAAAATCAGGGGGGCATACATATATTCCACAGTGGTATGTCTAGTCTTATTTGCATTAATAATTGGTTTCTTGGGCCTAAAAAGGGAATATATAAGGACTTGATATATATACAGAGCTATCATCTTAATTACCTTAAAGGTAAATTCATTGTCACCATTGAATTTCATATTTTTATATTTCATCATGCACATATTTACCGACAAGGTATATTCTGGGTTCTTTTGAAAAAATAAAAGTGTACTCCCCCAACAACCTACCAATCCCTTGGGTGAATGATTTTTTTTGAAGGGATATTAAATTTATATAAATAATAATAAAATAATGTATTTAAGTACTGAAATTAATAAAATAGTGTCAATTTATGAATGAGTTCAATGTGTGGAAAAAAACTAAGTGTACAAAACTGTAAAATAGGAACACAAATTGTAAATTGATAGAAAAATAATATCAATCTAGCTCTGATACCACATGTGAATGGTAATGGTGTAGAAAAAAGTAACATGACACCAATATGAACCAAGATTAATTGATTTAATGCTTGAAATATACAACAAGTACCAAACCATAAAAGCAACGACACAAAGAAATAATGAAAGAGAAATGAGCACAAAGATTAATGTTATTAGGTCCCATGGGGACCAATGTGCATGAAAATAATACCACTAAACACATGAATATTATTAATTCTCAACATAAATTGGAATAGCTTACAAGATATAGAGAAATTAACAAACATGGAGAAGAAAATACAGAAGGAATCGAAAAAAAACATACAAAGATAAAGGATTTAGAAACTAAAAGAAAACAATCAAAGTAATTGGGGTTATACTAAAACCTATAACACTGTAAAAATTTCCATCCTTCTAGATTTTCTCATGACCTATTAATTTTTACACCACTAATTTGTTTGGACTCATTATAGGAGGATATTTACAGATCTAGAGCTGTGGTCTTTGGATTCAAACGATGACCAAACATCTTCACCTTGGATTAATGAAAACGAGCTCCAACAGGAATCGCACAGTAGTGATGCGTAGGGAGATCATCAGGCCACCAAATATGGTCCTTCGATAATGATTAATGCACTAGTTATAACATACCCATGATCTAGTGAAATAAGCTAAAACCCAGTGGTGAGAGAGAGTTATTTTCAAAATCAGCTGTAAAAAAAATTCTCCATAGGGGTGATGAAATCCGCTGACAATCAATTGTGATCCATCACTGCATATCCAATGGGAAGAATCCAATCACCCATACTGAAAAGACCCAATCATTTTCACATCAAACTGCTCAAAAAATTAATGGAATGAATGAAAGGGGAAAATATCATGATCGATGACTAACCATGAAGGAAACAAATCGCCCATATTTCTAGAGTGGCAACTGAAAATACAGTAGGCCAATAAAGGAAGGCAAAAAAAAATGAGCCCAAATATAAATGTAATAACACCATATTAAATCAAATAATGCAAAATAAACATAATACATATAATTAATGTATCAAAATTAAATATAATAATAAATCAATGAAATTTTGATATGATAACTAAATTGAAAATCCATAATTCACAGTTATTTTCATTCCTAATTTATACAATCAATGATGAGATTAGTGGAGAGGCATGAGTTACTCACCCTAAAATATAATATTTTATGGTAATGAGATATTATGATTTATTTTAAGGACCTCATTCACTTCACCCCTAACCATGTCTCTGGTGATAATTCTAGATTTTCTCCATTGGAGGAGGTATTGAACATAGTCATTTTATATATCATCACCCTATTTATAAGATATATGTAATTAGAGTTTCTCCATAAATGTTCCTTGATGATAATGGGCATCATATGAGGGCCTTAGGCATCCAGGACATTGTGGTTTTAACTCATTGAAAACCATCTGTAATATTTTTATTCCTATTTTTATGGAGTAGGAACTATCTATGCACCGACTAGGGGATATTACCCTATATGATTTGATTTTGGAGGAAAATTTAATTAGTTTTTTCCACCCCCATAATCCTGAGGTATTAGTGTGATGTGGGTTGAAAATTTCTATTCATACCACACAAATATTTTACATTTTGGTTATATCAGTTGTAGAGATAGTAGAGTTTTTTTACCAAGAGTATATAGATATAGTTGAGGAAATACATATGATTCCCACACCATATAGGATACATTGATGAGTATATATGTAGAGGTGGTCATAATTAGTGATGTAGGGAAGCAAGACCTAGAAAGTTTCAAACTATGGAGGAACCAATCCTAGACTAGACAAATATTGTATGAGATACCATTTGTTATCTTCCACCATGGATTGTATATGTTTGATTTTAGATATTTTAATTTTTTTGTTTCACCCAACTTATTCTATGCTTGAGAACACAAAGTTCATAGGATTTAGGTTACCATGGTGTTGACTATGCTTTCTATAGGATGGATGAGTTTATTAATGTATATTGGGGTATTGATTTAAGGATGGGACAAAATAAACCACCCATAGATTTAATTATACATCAGATAAAATTATATGATGTCATTCATGGAGAAATATGTTTTATTATTAGCATGAGATTATTGATTTATTATAGAGTATAATTATTCTCTATGATTATAAAGGATGATGTGTATTATTCATTGGTGAGTGGGATCACCAGATGTTCCTTTGATGTTTAGAGTCATTGTTGTCTCATATAGAAGCACTATCTATGGACTTAGTGGTAACATAGGTGGTGTAGTTATCTAAATTCATAGAGGAGTTTCTAGATATGTTTCCAAAGGAGGTTCCCCTTGACATGATATCAGGTTTGAGATCTATTTTTATACATGTGATTTTCTAATCTGAATGCCTCCTAATCAGATGAAACCTTCTTAATTATAGGACTTCAATATCCATATTGACAATATGATTCAAACGGGTTTTATCTAGATCAATGTGTCTTAATGGGGTTCTCATGTGTTATTCTCTATGATGTTATATGATGGTCTTAGGTTGTGTATAGACTTATCATGGATGAATCAAGTGATGGTAAAGAATCTTTTCCCTCTCCCCATGATTAATTATTTTTTTGAACTGTTGAAGAAATCTAACTACTTATAAATGACTGATATTAATTATTGATATAATTATATGTGGGTAAGATAGGTTTATATTCTATTTTCTGATATTATATATGGTTATGTAAACTTTGAGTATGTTTTTATGTCATTCCACATTACAAACATCGAATCTATTTTCAGTGGACTCATGAAAATTATGTTTTCTTAGTCCCTAGATTATTTTTTTTGTAGTATTAATTGATGAAATTATCATATAATAAAGGTCATATGTTGAGAATTTTTATTATATTAAGGTTTTTTTTCTAGTCCTTTAACACCAAATACACAATGTAATGTTGTTAGAGTAAATTTTTTTGACACGAATTGTGCATTTTATTGTGAATGTAGTATCACAATAGGGTGTGGTGGTTGATCCATCAATGATTGGGGAATTTATTTCATGGGAAATTTCCAAAAATATTGAAAAGGTTTGTAGGTTGGTTGGTCTCATGAGCTAATTTAAAATGTTCATGTATGATTATATTTTGATTGAGGCCACATTTGTATCCTGAACTAAGAATGTTAAGAACTTTGTTTTTACTGATCAGAGTTAAGAAACATTATACTACTTGTACTTGAGGTTGATTAGTGCTATAGTCCTTTAGTTACTAGAGGAGAGAGTGATGATTGAGATTTTTAGTGAATCCTCTCATCTAAATCTGTGGTGTGACTTGATGTAGTATAGAGTAGTTATATCATATAGGTTAATGTAGTTATGTCCCCCCTGAGAATAACTACGAAACTCGTTATCTTTAGGTAGAAATAATTTATTTTCTTTGATGTTGTTGTGACATTAATTAATTAGTGTGAACATTATGGTATTCGTAGACCAAAAGATATTAATATATATTTTAACTCAAAAATATTCGAATCTATGATAGTAGAGGTGTATATGTTGTTGTAGGGATATAATTTTGAGATATTCTATAACTCATGGAAGAGGACTGTATTTGATGATGCATTGAGAGGGAATACATGGGGATATGTTTGGAGAGGTATATATAATCTTACAAGATCCTTCTCCATGAGGAGGATGATAGTTAATGGTGTTGACTACTTTAGGTAATGGAAAATGCTTCTTTGTTGCTATTGGTGGGAGAGTCTCCGTGGGTAGGGTCAGAGGTAATGGTGATGTGTGACCATTTCATTCATAGTGATGCTTCAGAGGGATGGTCCAAGGATGACTAGAATCAGATGATTTTTCAAGGGAGGTTATATATTCTATTAGTGATTCAAGAGGAGGTTCTCCACGAGTTCAATAACTTTTTAGTGGCAATGCATCCTGGTATATCCATGATGTACCATGCCCTAATGATTCAACTTTGGTGCTTTGAGATGCATCAATCATTAGCTGATTTTGTTTAACGATTATTGACCTCTCAGTAAGAGAAGATAGAGAATCATATTCTTTGTTGGTTGTTATATTCATTGGATGTACCTTGGGAAAATAATATGATATATCAATGTATTTAATGACTAATTTATCCAAATCAAGGGGAGTATGTGAAGGTATATGTGTGATTAAATATTGGTTGTTAAATTCAGATCAATTATAAGGGATTAGGGATACAGGAGATTTAAATGTTATGGAGAGGAGGTATGTAGATAAGGTAGTGTGGCATCATGGGGTACCAAGGACCATTTTAGCGACCCAGCTTTTTCTTTCATGACTATTATATTATTTAATAATATAAATAACATAATAGTGATACAATCAAGGATACAAAGGTTTTCTATCTTGTGGAAATCATTCCCTTATGTAAATTATAAATAATAAACATTAAAATTTATTTAAAATTCTCATCTTTATGCTTATAAAATCTCTCATGATCTCCCTAGTACATGTATTCACATGAGTATATACATCAAAAAAATGAGTGAGCTTAAATATTAGTAAGGTGAAGAAGAACATTAATCAATTGTACATGGATTTGTATAATCCACATAATCATATCATAATAACAGGATCATGATCATAATCATCATTAAAATATTTGATAAAATAATGGAATCTGGAATATACATAATAAATAAAAATCATAACATATTAGAAAAATACAACACATAGTTGTGAACAAATATGACATTATGTACAAGCATAACATATGTGAATAAATCATACCATAGTAATTTTGAATAAATATAGCATCATGTTCATGAATAATATAGATAATATCATGAGATATATGAAATTCACCATTGAATTGAAGGTATATACAATTTAGGCCCACATGTTACATCGTAAAAGGCTTAGAATCATTCTTGCCACATAGAACAAAAAAAATCGCAGCCATGAAATAAACCCATGAAATAGAATGGTCTTCATAAGAATTTACTATATCATATATCATGGAATAAAATTTGGGGTTCCCACAAAAATCAAGTTTTTTTATAAAGAATCATTATTCTTGAGTGGAGTAAAAGAACTCAAGAAGATTTATTGTTATTATTTTGGAAAATAATTCCTTTTTTGGAGAGTATCAAAATTCAGAATAGTTTTTTTTGATAGGGTATGATAATGAATATCCAGAAATAAAAAAGGAAAGTATAATTATATATAATTTTATAGGAATACACATACAAAAAATTGTTATAAATAGGTATAACTCAAAAATAAGGAATTGGGATTAAGAATCCCATTACCTTAAATCCTACTTTATTTTATCGATTTTATGCCTCATATAAAAATAGTTATATTAAAACATTGAAATAATAGTGAATTATGTTAATTTATTTCAATATTTATCAAATATATATATTTTATTATATTTCTTAATTTTTCGTTGTTGAAGGGAAATCATTTTGATATTAAGGTTTCCCTAAAAGTTTCCTGTTTTCATCGATTTCACTATTTTTGTCCATGGTCATTTATATATAAGTAGATTTAATTTAATAATATTAAATTTAATATATTTATACATTTATATATTATAAATAATTTATTATAACTATCCATAGGGGTTGTGAAAATAAAGGTGTTGGAAATTTTCTCATTTGTCGTTAATTGACAATTAACATGATATTATCCAAAAATAGAGGAAAGAGTAGTATGAAATATAAATATTTCATAAATATTATTATTACAGTAGTTTAATATCATTATAATAATGTTAACACAATTCTTAAATAATATTATTATTTTTGAATTAAATTGGGAAAAGGTGGTAGATAAGTGGAAATTGAGGGAAGAGTTGGTAATGACTTTCTCTTTTCTTAGTGTTTTTTATTTTTTACGATACTAAACTCTCTTTATGCATGATGTTGGTTTACTCTATAACATCACCATTTCTGATAATAGAATTTAGAGAGATTATTTGGGTATATATTTGTATTTGGTACGTATGATAGGTGAGGTTTACAAAGGGATGGGCGATGAGTTATTTATACTTTACGAGATGAGTATTTTATGGATAAAATATTCAATAAAATACTACATCCAAGGTTATTCTTCTTGTAGCGATATTTTTTAAATTTTATATCACATGTAAATTAAATAAAATATATTTACAAAATTAAAACCCTTTATAAACAAAATTCACTAGTTTATCAAAAAGTAAAGTGTATAAATATAAAAAATTGTTATTTTAAGGTAACCTTTTTGACGTTACATTTTAGAAATTATTTCTTAATGTTTATAAATTAATATTATTATTTATAAATGATCCAATTATCTTAATAAATTTATTTTATGATGAAATAAACAATATATTATTTATTAAGTTATTATTTCACCATTATTATGACATAAAACATACGGTATTTGAAAAATAATATTTTTACAATTCATGTAAAAATTAAAGTATTATAGAAAATTAATAAAAAACACCCTTGTAAAATTTTAATTTGAAAATTCAATGAAAGATATTAAATTTATCAAAATATTTTTCTAACATAGGTAATTTTAATTTTTAAAATAAAAATTAGGATTTTTATGAAATACATTAAAATAATGTTTATTAAAAAAAGTCCCAACAATTTCATTGAGTTTTTAATCATGATATTTATTTTATATAATTATAACAATTATGTTTTCTTAAATTAATCCAAATAATAATTATTTATATTACATTTAATTATCTAATGGTTAAATTCATATTCCAATGGTCAGGGTATTATTCCCAATGGCTAGGTTTCTATTCTCAAGGACCATGTTACTGTTTCAAAGATTAATTTACTATTACAATGGTTAAAATTAACTCCTATAAATAACTCTTCATTCTATCATATATTATTCACTAAAATTATTCTCAACTTTCTATATTTTCTTTTTCTATGATTTTGATTGGTTTTCTAATATTATATTTCCTTTTAATATTTCTCTTCATGGGGGAAATGATTCAAGAAAAATGTAATGTTCCAAATTTTCCAATTGATGTTTTTCTATTATATATATATATTCCCCTTGTAATCTTTGGAATTTTCATTGGTTTAATTTTTGATTAATGTACCGATATTCATTTATGAAATAAATTTTTGTTGATTTCTCTATGTGTTGTATGTGTTTATTACTATAAATGATATATGATAACACACATTTATTCTAGAAAAAAGTATCACTTATAAACTCTAGGTGATTATATTATTCTCCCATTTAGAAACTATTTATCCAAAATTTTAACTCTAATTATTAGTTAAAAGTAGATGAGGGTACTTATATTTCATTACTTTCTTAGGTTCCCACATATCCTCTTCATATCTACGGTTTTTACATATCACTTTGACAACGTGAGTTAAATTATTTTGTAAAAACATTTCTCTGTGTTCTAATATCTTCATCAGATTCTCCTCATAAGGGAGGCCATTCACTAGTTTTTTCACCATGAGATTCAATACATGTGATGGATCTGGTATATACTTCCTTCAGAGAGAAACATGAAACACCTCATGAACTTGATCAAAATTTTGTGGAATTGGTATACAATAGGTCACTGATTCTATGAAATCAAGGTTCAAAAATGGGTAATGTACCTAGAGCTAAGATCTCCTCCTATTCCAAAATACACGAATCTCATCCATTTTTTTCTTCAAAATATAATTCCCTTTAACAATGATCAATATAAATATTTTATTGATTATGATAAATCTTAATACATTATTTGATTAATTGAACCTTTTCCATCATCTCTTGCATATGTTTAAGTCCAAGTAGATTTCATTAATTAACTTAACCCCAATAATAGGGGTTTTATATCACTTCCCATATATAGATATATATTGATCCATTTGAATAATCTAGTGGAATCAGTTATTATATGAGAACTAAACTAATGGGAGATATTGATCCCATCCCCCTTTAAATTCCATTAAGAAGGATCTCATTATTTCCTTAAGTTTCAGGATGTTCCATTCATATTTTCCATTAGTTTGGGGGTGATAGGATATCCTAAAATTCAATTTATTATTTTTATCATGTTTGTGACTTCTCAATAATTTATAAGTGAACCTTGGATAATGATCAGATACGATCTAAAGTGGTTCCCCATATTACCTCACCACTTTATGTATATCTTAACAAGTTATTTAAGTGATAAATCCTAAAAAATAACAATTAATTAGGTATTAATGAAAATTACATCCACCACAACCCATATAGTATTTCTTCCTTTGGATGTTCTTGGTAGACTAGTGATAATTTACATGGTCATGTTCTCCCATTTTTATGTGGGTATGAATAATGGTTGTATCACCCCCTTCAAATTCTGTCATTCTTCATGAACATGATGACATTCCAAGCACATTGTTTTGTTAACTGATGGATCTTTATCTTCCTATTTCCCTGCCTTAAGTGTTCTTGAATATCATGGTACATCTTGGTACTTCCATTATGGATGAATAAGTATGAGCTGTGTGCATCATCCAATAGATCTTTCTTTATCTCAGGAGATTAATGAACACAAATTAAAACTCCAAAATCAAATGGAACCATCTTTATTGATGTTGAATTCATGAAGAATCCATTAATCTAATTATTTTACCTTCTTTTGAATATCAAAATCATTAATTTTTTACTCCTTAATCTTATCATGGATAGATAGTTGGGAAATCATTTGGGAAAGGTTGTATTTATTACATACCATTATGATTTTTAGATACATCCTTTGAAAATATGAGAAAATAGAATATTTGTCATACCACTTCATGGATAGAGTAATAGGTTCTTTCTTACTATGTGCACCATCTAACTCATTTACCATTCTATAATGGTAGTGAATAGATCAATCAAAGACCTTGATTAACTCCAACCATATTCGTTGATACATGTTTAACTCATTATATTTGAATATCTACTTTAGACTCCTTTGATGTGTAAATATATAAAACTTCTCACCATAAAGGTAGTTTCTCAAAATATTCAATTGAAAGATCACAACTACTTACTCTATATCATGTGTTAAGTAGTATTTATCAAGGATCTTTAACTATACTGAGGTTTAGGCCATCACATTATCCTTCTGTATGAGTACACAACCCAAGCCTTTCTTTAGAGAATCATTGTATATCACAAAACCATATCCACTTGATGGAAATCTAAGAACATGTGTAGTTATTAGACTCTTCTTGAGATCCTTAAACCATTCCATTCATTCTTCAATCCATACATTCTTTACCTATTACCATGATAACATGGATAACACGCTAGACAATCATGATATTTTTCTCAAAAATTATCTGTAATACCCATTTATGACTTGAAAAATATGGATTTATATGATAGCTGAGGGTTTGGTCCATTCTTTAATTTCTATTTTCATTGAAGGTTCTATATAAATTCCCATAATTAAGATAACATTCCCCATAAAGGTGACTTACTGCATCCAAAGGTGACACATAATGATCTTAGAGTATGTTTTATTCTTTCTTAATGTTTCAAGAATAATACTTTAATGCTATTCATGTTCTTACATTATATTAGAGTAAATGATAATGTAATTAATAAATAAAAGTAATTTGTTTTTTAAATTTTGTATCTAAAGAATCTCCTCAACAAGTCCATGAAGATAATTGGGGAATTTTTAAGTCAAAACGAAATCAATATGAACTCATATTGTTAATATATCTTATGTAATGTTGTAATATAAATAACTTCCTTCTCTAAAATCAGTTGATGATATCAAGAATGAAGATTTAACTTTTAGTTATACTAACCTCCTAGAAGTTTATAGAACATGTCCTCAATCTTTGGTAGGTGATTATTTTTTCTTTATAGTGATCTTATTGATTTCCTCGTAATCGATACCCATACCCATTGATTCATCCATTTTATTAAAAAAGATAATTAGTGCACCCTAATGAGATGCACTATGATATATGAACCCTTTATCCATATTCTCTTGTAGTAGTTCTTTAGATCCTCTAATTTGACTGGGGCCATTCTATATGGGCATTTGGAGATAGAAATGTCTCTGTGTATAAGCTCTATTGGGAAATCAACCTCATAATCTTGGGGAATTATAGGTAACACTTCAAGAAATACATAATTATATTCCCTTACAAAGGGAATTTACTCAAGGTTGACACCTTTCTATACTCAACCATTTGTGAAATTTATAATTCTTCCCTTAGTATCAACAACCAAAACATTGAGGGGTTTCCAAATGAGATTCATGAACATTCATGAACTTGTATAAGAGTGTGGGATGGTTCAGAATATAGAAATATATTTACATTTCTCAATAGTTGATGCGTTCTGAATATAGAATGATATAATCCATTCCAAGTATAAAATCAAATTCCACCAAGGGATGGATTACAATATTCTCTAGAATAATATTCTTATATATTATAACAGGAGAAGGGACCAATAATTGGGTTCCATTGATATAAAACCCCACTCTTTATTATAAATTAATATATCAATTATTACATAAGACTAAACTGAATACAACCCAAAATATTGATAAGTCTCTTGTCATTGGGAATTAGGTAAAAAAAATAACAACTTGAACATGGGATACAACAATACTATTAATAAATTCTTAAACATGATTTATTTAAAAATTATTTAACATGATCAAAAAAACCCTTAGATCATAAAAATTCATGGGATAACCAAGGGACATACATAAGAAAGGGGTGATATATAAATACTAATAAGGTAATAAAATTGGAATAAATGATACATTTTAGAAAATAGGCATATCAATGAAGAATAAAATGAACATGAATAATAAGGCACAATATAGCACAAATATCATAACATGAGAAATATGGAAACAACTTAAAACACTAAATCATAAGCATAAGTCAATGGTAAACCATCAATAATTCATTGTGGAAAAATACCAATAAATTAATCACTTAAACCCGTATCCCAACTTGATGTATCATGATATTAAACATTACCCAATGCATTGGAGCGCTATTTGGGCACACCCATCATAATCATTTCATCCTCATTCTTAAGTGTGCCTCATAGATCACACAACATGGATTCATTCAACATAATAATTTATTCAATGATAAATTAATGTGGAATAAATACATGTAATTCCACAATAAATATGTATTTGTATATAAATGTGTATACCCTTTAGTGAAAAATGTGTATGGTATTCACTACACAATTTTTTTTTCATGGAAAATCGTGGTGAAATTTCGGTAACATAACAATGTTACATAAAAATTAATAAAATTGGTTGATAAGATATGAAGGGAAATATCATTATATGGAAATAAAATTGGTATTGATAGGGACATGTAAAAGTATATTCCAACATTATAAATTTTTAAATTGAAGGCATAAGATAATGAGGAAACATGAATAGTAAAAAGAATCCTTCTGAAATTTCGGCATGGAAACGAGTATACATAATGGATCACGGGAGTATTAATGAGAGTGAAAGGAATATCTAATAATTTTTAAATCAAATGGATATTAATGGGAATAAGGAATAATATATCCATTCATAAAAAAATGAAAAGTAAAAAACATAACATAAAAGGAGTCCTTGATAAAATATGAGAGTGGAAGATGAGGTTCCCTTACTTGATTGTGTGACCCCATTGTCTTGGTATGGAATTCTTAATATCTTTGGTTGCCTTGGGATGAATCTATAGAGTTTACGGAACAGTTTTTACATGCTCCAAGAAGTTTGAGTGAATGAAAAGAGGATATTGGGTGTGTTTATATAGGAAAGGTGGGGGATTTCGTTATTATTTTTGTTTTGGACTCTACATAATAAAATATCTAAAATCCACAAACCATAACATGATTTTTCCAATATTTTCTACAAAAATTAATTTTTTTACATTATTTTATAAGTAATGGTCCAAACTTATTAAAATATCACCCTTGGTGATGTGGAGGTGAGTCACACTCTTAAAGAAATGATTTTAACATCTTAAAATATATTATAAGTCTTGGAGGATTCATAATGAATTTACAAAATAAATAAAATTAACATAAAATCAAATTATTTTAAATGGAAACATTATATTTGTTCTTTTATCACATTTATATTACTTATTACATCATTTTTGGGTCATTGTGATGTCAGAAAACAAAATTATATTTATATGGTATTTAATTTTTACCCAAAAATTCGATTATTTGATAAAATTAGGAAACAATAACTATTGGATAATTTAGACATTATGAGTCCAAAAACAATATTCATTTTATCTAAATAATTTTCTAAAAATGAGAATTTTCACTTTTAAAATAATTACTAACATTTATTGAAATTGATATGTTTTTTGACAATAACAGTTTTGAAACCCTTATAAACAGTACATTTAACTTCATAAAATTATATGAACATTAATATTTAAAAAGAATTATTTAATAATAATAATTTAATAGATTATTATTTATTTAAAAAATCCATTAATTTATCAAAATAAATTCCTTAATTGAATTTTAATATTACCCCAAAATACTGTAAATATAAATCATTTATAAAGTAAAAATAACAGGATGAAAGTATATTCATTGTTCTTAAAAAAAATGTAAATACTCATGTTTCTAGGGTCTTATTACATATACATTTAATAAACTATCATATGCCGTAGGGTTAAGGTGAAAAATGGTGGAAAATTCATGGGGATATTCAATGATCTTGATTTTCTCTCATAAAAGGTTTCACTCATGAATAATTTATAGGGTCTCAACTTGGGATTGGTTAAGGGAAAATTCTATAAATGATATCTCCCTTGGAATCTTCGATAAATGTGCTTCATAAGGTATGTTCCTACTAGTTGAGGCCATCCATTACTTTGTCTGTGAGAATTGTATTTTTTAAAGCCCTATATTTATACTATTTATGTGATAACTATTCAAAGATGTTAGGTCCACTAGGTTAGATACCCTGAGGGGGGGGGGGGGGGGTGAATCAGGGTATGACAGATTAAAACAACTACCCCTATTTATCTTGTTTCACTATTAATAAAAACTATTTTCTCTCCCTTTACCATAGAAATGTATAGACAAAAACTAAATGATGCATGGGACACAACGATTTTTACTTGGTTCACCCTCACTGGGCTACGTCCAAGGAGCACACACCGACAATGTGCCGATGTACCAAATCCACTAAAAGTGCACTGCTGTTTACAAGTTCTAAGAGGACTCACTATCCCTTCTGGTTTACATCCTCTCACAGTTTGAAAACTCACTGCTCTCCCAACTAAAGTGATCTCACTGCTTCTTCAGAAGATCCAATCACATTTTATAGACCTTTAGGTCTCTTCATTATCACTAATGAAATTTTCATCTTTAACTATTGATAGATGCTCCGTTGAAGTTCAACTTTCACCCGCAGATGAATCTCACTTTACATCGAGTGTACCAGGCAACTGAAAATCTTTCGTGCAACCCTTACTACGTCCTGTGCGCAACTTTAATGCCTTGCGCGCAAGATTACACTTTTTTCGTGAAACACCCCTTGTGTGAAACTTCAATCTTGCATGCAACTCAAATCTTACGCGCAACTATCTTATCTTGTGCGCAACTCAAAATCTTTCACGCAACTCCCTTTGCGTGAAATTCTTACGCGATCCGGTGCTCATATTTTCTCTAATTGTTGAGCTGCTCCAGTGTGAGGGGGTCACCTCTTATTTATAGACCCCATTGACCCCTGTGAACAAAAACCCCGATGCATCATGCAAGATCCTGACGTGTCACGCAAAACTCCATTTGAAGTCGCCTTAGGTGCGTAAGTCTCTTTCGCACCAACCTCATCTTTCACGCACTTCTTGAATCTTTCGCGTACTTTCTTCCTTTATCCATTTTTCAAAGTTTGGAACATGAATCAATCCTTGCATGCAACATTCATAAACATCATACAAGATCCTCTTCGAGCATGCAAAACTTCATTTGACGTCACCTTGAGTGCACAAGTTTCTTTCACACAACCTCCTCTTTCATGCCCATGTCCAAATCTTTCACGCACTCCATGGATTTTCCATTTTTCTACATTATTCTCCTGAAACCTACCTTGCATGCAATATTCCTTCATGCAATTCCATATTTATGCACATCTTCCAATATTTCATGTGAAACATGCCTTTTCCATTTTTCGACATTCTGACCCCGAAACAACCCTTGCGCGCAAGTTTCCAAACCACCCAAGATCATTCGCGCAACTTCCTTTTCCAAAAAAATTATTCCCCATTTTCTGATTTTGAGGCCCAAAAAACCAACAGACACTAGAAAATGGCGCCACCATAGATCTATTCTTTTTATACCACCTTCAGATCGTCCATCCCTTTGTCATAATTTTTTGTCAACATAGGTTGTCAATGATATCTATGGAACATGAAAAATGACCATGTAAACCCCCATTGTCATGAAATTAGACATCGTGGTCTGCTCTATCATAAAACACAACATGGAGGTCCACTTTGTCAACAAACAAAATCACCTAAAAAATGATTCAGTGATACCTTGAGGGATTTTTCCCAAAAAAAACAATATTATCAATAGTAATGATTCTTAATGGTCAATTAAATCCAATGGGAATAACAAAATATAATAAGTACATGTGTTTTCTATAACCATATTATAAAATGAATTTTTTTTTAAAAAATAAAGGGGGTTTTATTTATAAGCATTTAGGTCGTTACAATACCCCCCTAATAAATTTTTCCCTCAAAATGTTCATTTAACAGAGTAAAATAGATGAGGGTAACTCTTATTTATCAAATCCTCTAGTTCCAACATCACTTATTCAAACTTTTGGTTTCTCTGCATCAATTTTTTTTTGAAAGAAAGATAATATTAATGATGAAGATCAGCAGCCGTACATAAGAAGAGCCATGAAGGGAAATTGTCCAGCCATAGCTGGTTGACATCGAAGGGGTTTGAGGCCGCTAGCTGATGGGCTGCATTGTTTCCTTCCTTTTTGGTAAAGGAGAAGGTGTATCAAGAGAAGCCTTGGCAAAGTGAGCGGATTCTTCTGATGATGAAGCCTAAAGGATGGAGTCCGATGTCATTGTGGTTAATAGCATTGATAACAGTAAGGCAGTCGGACTCAATGATAATATCAGCCCATCCATGTTCCACATCGAGCGTAATACCTGCAAGGATGGCATAGGCCTCCACAAGTGCAGGTTCCCAGAGGGAATGATGTAATTCATATTTTGCGGCCATGATCAGTCCCAAATGATTTCGAGCCAAGAGGCCAAGATCAACAGGCCCATCCTTGGGGAGAGAAGCGTCCACATTAATCTTAAGACTCCCTTCCGTTGGGGGGGGGGGTCTAATGAGGGGGACAAGAGGGGGTAACACCTGGCGTAAAGTGTCCTTTGTGGTCCTTCCAGCTTTCAATCCATGAAATGGATTGTTCAATCCATAAGTCAGGGGTTTTATGGATGTGGTGGAAAATTGAATCATTACGCCGAACCCAAATGATCCAGGCCAAGGTGCAAAGAGAATCGACATTAGACGATGAAAGAGAGGAACACCAACACATCAGAAGATCGGGGAGGTCAGATGCGATGTCCAGTGATGATTCGAATGTGGGCCCCATTTATTCCAAATTTCCTTAGATCCTGGGCAGTGAATGATGGTATGCCAAAGAGTTTCTGGAATATTTTGGCAGAAAGGGAAGGCCTCGGCACTAACCATATGTCGAAAAGTGAGAAGGCTCATTATAGGGAGGGCGCCCGTGCATAACTTCCACCATAAATGGTGGTTTTTTGGGGGGATTTTGAGCTTCCAAACCACGCTCCATGGTCCCTCGTCATGGTCGATAGAGTGGATGGCAAGAGCCAGTCTGTACCTGGATCTCACCATGTAATCGCCTGAGATATCATTGGTCCAGAAAAGATGGTTGGGGCCTGCATCAGGGACCCAGGGGATACTGAGGATAATTATTTGGTCTCTCTATGATATAAGATCTTTACCATATGCTTCTCATAAGAAAGGTAATTATCCAATGGTACTACCTATGGATTTAGTACATTGGAGGGTTCTGGTATGTACCTTCTCAATAGGGATACATGGAATACATCATGTACATGACATAGGGTTAGTAAGAGTTATAGTCTATAGGCCACTACTCCAATGTGATCAAGGATATAAAAATGGATGATGTATCTTGAACTAAGATTTAACTTCTTCCCAAATCCCATCACTTTATTCCATGTACATATGTAGCAGAATACCAAGTCTCCAACATTAGACTCTAGGTCTCACTAATTATTTCCATCATAGATCATTTTTCGACTATGAGAATCCTTGATGTGTCTCTAAATGGCCTTAACCTTCTCCACCATTTCTTCGACTATTTCATGAACTAGATGTTTTCATTCACCCAAATTATCGAAACATGATGATGTTTGGAACCTATTACTATAAAGGGATTCATAGGGAATTGTTTGGATACTTGATTAGAAACTATTTTTATAATAGAACTAAACCAAAGGAAGATGTAGGTACCACACTCCTTTGAAATCCATAGAATATACTCACAACATATCTTCTAGTGTTTGAATATTCTAATCAGATTGACCATCATTTTGAGGATGAAATTCCATAATGAAGTTCAATTTATTGTTTAGAGCATGCTTGATACTTTTCTAGAACATAGATGTGAATCTCGAGTCTCGACTTCATGCAATAAATATTGGTACTCCATGTAGCCTTAACAATTGTTTGATGTATATATTTTCAAGTTGATCTAGTGATAAATCCACTCAAATGGTAATTAAGTGTGCAATATTTTTAAGATGATCCACAATAACACATATAGAATTGTTTCCCTTGGATGTATTTGGAAGTCCATTGACAAAGTCTATGGTGATGTTTTACCATTTCCATGTTGGTATGGAAAATGGTTGCATTATCCCTTTATACTTATGGCTTTCATCCTTCACTTTCTCACACAATTGGAACTTTGATATATATTCTGGGATCCCCTTCTTCATGTAGTCTTACCATTGTTCTCATGTTTATTTTTATACATCCTTGTGTTCCTGGGTGAATGGAGAAAGTAAAACTATGTGTGTTATCAATTAGTAACTTATTTAACTCAGGATTTGATGGAACACGTAGTCTTGACCCAAATATCACAATTCATTCTACATTAACACCAAACTCTAAGGATTTAAATTTTCTTATTGTTTCCAATTTCTTATGAATTCCTATATCATATTTTTGAGAATCCTTTAACCTTTCTAGAAGAGATTGTTGAGAAATATTTTTTGAAATGATTGATGATGTTCCATTATTTATGATTCCCATACCCATACTCTTCAAATTAACGAAAACTGGATCCTTATCAATTCTCATCAATGATAGAATGGTTGGTTCTTTTCTACTTAGAACATTCACTACCTTATTTTCTTTACTTGGATGGTAGTGGATTTATCAGTTATAATCCTTGATGATCTCTAACCATATTAGAAGATGCATATTAAAATCCTTTTCAATGAATATATATTTGACTCTCTTGTGATAAGTATATATTTTAAACTTCTCTTAATAGAGATAATTTTTCCATATTTTCAATGCAGATATTACATGTTCCAACTCCAGATCATGATTTGGGTAGTTCTTTTCATGAAAATTCAACTTCCTTGATACATATGCTTTGACATTGTAATTTTTTATCAATCCACAACACAATCCCTTCTTCTATGAATCACTAAATTCTATGGATAGTTCCCTACTTGTGGGTAGTGTGAGCATATGGGTAGTGATAAGTTTCTATTTCAACTCATTGAAGCATTTTTCACATTCATCATTCCAATAAAACATGACTCCCTTATAAGTAATCTTGGTAAGATGGTTTGATAATTGTGATATATTTCTCACAAATCAGATATAATACCCATCTAACACAAGGAAACTATGTATATATATCACAAATGTTGGACTTGACCATCCTTCAATTCCTTCTATCTTTAAAGGATCCACAGATATCCCATTGCTTGTGATGATATTCACAAAGAAAGATACTTCCTTCAACTAGAACTCACATTTTCTATAAATGGCATAAAGATTCTACTTTAGTAAGGTCTTTAACACAATGTTAAAATTATCCTCATGATCCTCCTTAATTTTAGAGTATATTATAATATCATTTATAAATACTACCATTTGTTTTCAAATTAATCTATAAATACTATATTAATCAAATACATGAGTATTATTGTAGCATTAGTGAGTCCAAATGGAATCACTATGAACTCATAGTGCCCACACCTCGTACGAAAAGTGGTCTTTGGGATATATTTCTTCATCACACTTACTTGATAATATCCCAACTAAAGATCCACCTTGTAGAAGTATTGTGCTTTATATAACTAATTGAATAAGTCATCAATATGGGGTAAATGATACATTTTTATCGTGATTTTATTGGGCTCATGATAATCAATGAAAATTTGGATTGACCCTTCATTATTCTTGATAAAGGGGACCAGTGTAATCATTAGTGAATCACTTGGGCATATAAATCATTTATAATAATTCTCTTATAATTTTTCTTCAATTACTCATGTTCCATAATGAACATCCTATATGAATCCTTGGATATTGGAAATGACCAAGGTATAATCTCAATTGAAAATTCAAACTCTCTTCTTGGAGGAAGAATATGAAATTCCTTAAGAAACACATAAACATATTCCATAAAAATAGACTTGTATTTGAGGAAGATCATTTCCTTAGACTCAATTATTTGAGAAAGATACTCATTCTCTTAGGTCAATAATATCTATGCTTAAGATGATGGTTCAAAATAAGATTCATCCTCCTTCTTTCACTTGTATAGAATCGGGGGTCAATCTGTAATACATAGAGTGATTTCCTTATCACTGCAATTTATGTCAGTTCTAAATAAGGAAAGCCAATCACTACCTAGAATTGCTTAAAATTCAACCAAAGGGAGTATGAAAAGGTTTACCAAGAAGTTAAATCCACAAAAATTGATATGGAAGGAGTTATATACTTGGGATGGAAAAATTTAACCATTCCCCATTTTCACCAACATCTCTACTTCCATGAATTATTGTGGTGTTTGGATAGTTCTAATAGACATTAGTGATATAAAGGAATGCATAGAACCAGAATTAAAATGGATTTTATCTATTCTTAAATGAATATCTATCATAACTATGACTATTTCAATGCAGGTATTCACTTCATTAATAGTGATGGAAAAATCTCACCCTTGCTACCTTGGAGGTTTTTGGTTGTCTCAAAAAATCCTTATCTTAGGTCATTTATTTGAAAAGTTCATTAGTTACTTGACGTTATTGAAATAAAAAATGCACTAAGGTTTGACTGGAGAATTCATTTCCTCCATCACATTATTCGGTTTCTCTAGTCTATAATTATTAGTTAGGTGTCCTTCCTTCCCCCCAGCTAAAGAATTTCTTCTCCCCCCTAAGGAAATTTTTGGGGTGGTTTTTTCCACACCTTTGATAAGTGGGATGTTGAAATTTCATGGCACCATTAGATTTCTCCCTCAAACCACTATAATTAAAATCCAATTTTTTTCTTTGTATCCCCATGATACCCTTGGGATTCTCTAATCTCCAATTTGACTTTAAGGGTATATCAAACAATTTCCTCATAGCTATCATTGTCTCAAATTTCAAGGGCATTTTGTAGACTACGATTTATCCCACCAAAGAAGTGGTCAACCTTGAATTTGAGGGTAATTAAAATACTGGAGGCATATTGTGAAATTATTTTTAATTTTTACTCATAATTCCCAATAGATTCATAATTTTTTTCATGAACTAAATGAAATCTCTTTCTACTTGAAAATTGAGAGTGAGATGAAAATATTTATTGAATTTTTTTTTCATAATTCCTTCCACTCTATAGCTTCAATATATTCTCTAGATTTATATTCTTGATCGATGCACACCACAGATCAAATTCTCCTTCCATAAAACCAACAACTAGGAAAACATTCTCTTGTTTTAAAGAGTGAATGATGAAGAATATATTCTTAATGAAGATGATCCATTTTTCCATAATTAATGTATCATATGATGCATTGAATGTAGGAGAATTTTGTCATATAAAGCTCCTGATTGAGGCTTGCTCTCTCTTAGGGTGGTGTGGATGATCCTCTTGTTAAAGGTTTCAATTCAGAACCAAAGTCAAATGATACAGTATATTCATGAAGTACACAATTCCTTCTCCTATCAGTTTTGGAATCTTGTTTGGACATTCATCACATTAACTATCACATTGATTGATTACCTGATTCCTCCCATTTCTATCCCTTGGATATAATAAATGGAAAATTATGGATGATTATTTTTAAACTGTTAAACACATAAAGGGGAATCCAAATACAATAATGTGATAACTTATAAATTATATCTATTTCCTTACTTATGAATTTCCACGTTTCAATCTATGTAATGAATGATCTATTTACTAACATGTATTATTATGGGAATTTTTTTGTTCCCTTAATAATGGTTTTTAATGAGCTTATGAATTTACCAATTTATATTCCCTATGATTGTCCAATTAGGTGAGTATTAAGGCCTGTTGTCATGTACCGGGTTACCCTGAGTCAGGCTCGAATCTCCTTGTTAGAGTTCTTACTCCTTGGTACATCTATACCAGAACCATGACCACTTATAGTATCTATATAAGGATGTATTTTATTTATAATAAACTTACTATATACTCACCAAAATTTAGGGATTGTTTCTTATACAGAGTCTTATCCCTCAGGCTTTCACTAGAGTTCTCTAACCCTAACCCCAAAAATAACTAACCTTTTTCTCTAATACCAACAATAAAAACCCTTCTCTATATTTAACATTAACACTTTAATTATTACATAATACTAAATTTAATCTAACCCAAAATATAAATAAGTATAGTGTATTTGGTAATTATATACAAAACTTTTCATCTTCAACATATGATAAAACAACATTATTAAAAACATCCTTAACTTGCTTTATTTGAATCTTATTTCACATGCTCAAAATACCCCTTCAAACATAAAATGGAATGGGATAACCAATGGAAATACATAATAAATGGAAGAGATAAAAATACCAATAAGGTAATAAACATGGAATGAGGGATATAAGTTATACAATTGGCATATCAATTGAGAATAAAAGGAACATGAATAATAAGGAATGATATGACATGAATATCATAACATGGGAAATGTGGAAACAAATTAAAACACAGAATCATAAAAATAAGTCAAGGATAAAGAAACAAGACTTTATGGTGGACAAAGGACCATAAAGTAATCTGGTACACCCATTTCCCAACATGAATTAACATGATACCAAAAATTACCCAATGCATTAGAGCACTCTCTAGGTGCACCCAACATAATCATTTCATTCTCACACTTAAGTGTGCCACATATATCATACAACATGGATTCATTCAACATTATAATTTATTACACAATTAAGGAATGTAGAATAAATACATATATGTCCCCAATCAATAATTATACGTGTATAAATATTAAAACCCTTTACATAAAAATTGCTATGGTATTCACTACATAATTATTTTGGCATGAAAAATCATGGTGAAATTTCAGCAGCATTACGATGTTACTTAAAAATTCATAAAAATGGTTTATGGGAGATAAAATGGTCACTCATTATTTTGATATAAAATTGGTAGTAATAGGTACATGTAAAATCATATACCAACATTATAAATTTGAAAATATAAGGAATAAGGGAATGAGTAAACATGAATAGAGAAAATAATCCTTATGAAATTTCATCATAGTAAAGTGTGTACATAAAGGAATATGGGAAGATTAATGATGGTGAAAGTAACATATCATTATTTATATATAAAACATAAATTAAGGGGAATATGGAATAACATATCCCATCATAAGCAAATTAAAAGTAAAATACATAACATAAAAGTATTTCTTGATAAAACAGAAGAGTGGAAGATGAGGTTTCCTTACTTGAATGTGTGACTCAAAAAGATTAGGATGGATATATTAAGATATTTTAGGAGCCTTTAGAGGACTATAGGGAGTGTAGGGAATATTGTTTACGTACTGTAAGGAGTTAGATTAAAGAAAAATGGGAACTTCGGTTGGTTTATATAAGATGTATGGGGACTTTAATATTATTTTGGTTTTGGACTCTATATAATAAAATATCCAAAACCACAATCCATCACATGGTTTATTCCTCATGTTTTCTTCCAAAAGAGAGTGTTTTACATTATTTTATATTTATAAGATAAAAACTTATTAAACTATTACCCTTTGATATGTGGATGTGTGTCAAAATCTTAATGAAATGAATTTAAAATCTTAAAATATATTATAAGTCATGGAGGATTCATAGTGGCTATAAAAAATAAATCAAATAAACTAAAAATAACATTATTTTAAAGGTAAAACTTATATTTGGATATGGAACCCATTTATAGTTTTATTACATCACTTTTGGGTCATTGTTATGTCATAAAACACAAAGTATATTTATATGGTATTTAATTTTTAACCAAGAATTCGACTGTCTGAGAAAATTATGAAAAATTAACCATTGGATAATTTTGATGTTACAATTCCCAAAATAATATTAATTTTATGTAAATAATTTTATAAATATTTAAATATGTTTTTTTAAAATAATAACTGATATTTATTGAAAATTACTAGTTTTTTTTCACAATAAGAGTTTTTGAACCCTTATAAAAATTACATTTCACTTCATAAAAATTATAGGATCATTTATATTTAATAAGAATTATTAAATAATAATAATTTTATAAAATATTATTTATTTAATAAATCCATTAATTCATCATAATAAATTTGTTAATTGAATTTTAATTTTACCCAAAAAATAAAATTGATGTAAATCATTTATAAAGTAACACTAATAGGATGAAAATACACTCATTATTCTACAAACATAACGTACATAATCATATTTATAGTTTCTTGTTCTGTATCCCTTTAATTCACCATCATACTTTCTAAGGGTAATGTGCATACTGGTGGGACATTCAAGGGGTAGTTCAGTGAATATGGGATGGTATGTGATCTCGATGAGATTGAATTTATCCTGTAAATGGTTTCACACATTATTAATTTGTTGGATCTAATCTTGGTATTAGTAAAGGAAAAATAATAGAAATTATATCTCTCTTGGAAGCACTCGTAAATGGGATTCATAAGGTACAATCATAATGGTTGATTCCATCCCATCCTTTATCTGTGACTGTTGGATTTGTTAAAGCCCAATATTTATAATAATCACGTGATCACTATTCAATGACAATATTATCAATAGTAATGATTTTTAATAGTAAATTAAATAAAATGGGAATAATAAAACAAAATAAATTTAGGTGTTTTCAATAATCATATTATAAAATAATACATTTAATAAAAAATAAAGGGGAATTTTATTTATAGTAGTTCTGGTCATTAAAATTGATATCACCACTAGGTATTTTACAGATACCTCTATTCCAAGGTATAAGGGTTGTGATTAAAATGTTCTAGAAAATATATAGGATAAAAATGAATGTTTATAACTATAATCAAATAAAACTTTTTCCATTATTGAGGGAATATGATGTTTACCTTATACGACTACATTTCCATTCCCCAATTTAGAAGTGGTAATAGAATAAGATTTCACTTGCACAATTAGATTTGGTCGTTGATGAAGTTGATTACCCTAAAACCCATGGTTTAGTGCACTGGTTTAAATAATTCACTTTATCCGTATAGTTAATGCATTGAACCATTGGCAGTGCCTTCCATTCCTCTATTATTTCGGCTAGTTTCTTCATTCCTTTTCGACATTTATGAACTTGGTGACATTCGAACCTTAACTTGAAGAACTATATTATTAATTTGAGGTAATTCAAATGATTCTTATTCCTATATTTTTTACATGTGGGTTGTTGTATCATCTCTACACCATTTTCATTTGATCTTCCATCTTTAAACTCCATCTTTCATTTCTTATCTCTAATGAAATTGGACCATTGTACAAATACCATCTCTACATTGTGATCACATCGAACTTCCTATGCATAACACACAATGTATTTGGTTTATAGAGGATTTCAAAGGAATTGTTTTAAATAACTAATTATCCTATCTTTTATATCTTCATTATTGATAAAAAACTCAAGGTACATCTTGAAATCCTTCAGAAGTTTCCTTATTAGCCATCATAGATTCACTATTCATTTTCATAATCTCTAAGAATTACCGCCATAAATTTTTCCAAATAGTTTGAGGAAACTATTTGTTAATAAATCACTTCATAATGTCTTAACACTCAATTTCTTCCATTTCATTCTTTTAGTTTCTATTCTTTATCATTTCACATAATTGATTAGACTCTTTATTTAAATAATATTAAATTATCATGAATTTCTTCTTCCATTAATAGTAGTTCATTTAAAAGATATTCTCCATTTAGTTAACCCAATTTTCCATGAAAAGAGAATCAGAAGATTAATTAAACAACGATGGTCATTCCCATATGAAGGAATTGGTAGCTAGTTGCTACTTCTATGGTGAATGAAAAAATTTCACATTTTTCATGCTATTGTTTGTAGGCTAAGAAAGCTGGGTAAGCATCACCATAATGTTTTGAACTCTACATACCATAGCATTGGGGATGTTATTCAGACAATCTTGTATTGTACCTTACAAGTTTTTTTGTGTGGTTTCTCCTAGTTCACACCAATTTATAAAATAGAAAATGTTTGAAAAAAACCTAAGAAAAAAATTAATGAATAAATAGTTAATTCATAAGTGAAAATTAATTATAATGTCATATATTACATGATATCTAGGATGAAACTTTTCCTAAAATGAAGCTTATAGGATCATCTACCATAATCCATTTCTAACATTTAGAGGAATACTTACATTAGTTATTTATACTTCATAATTGTTTGTATAGGTTTTTGATTAACTAAAACATACTTCCCAGGAGTGTCAAAATATGTGTGCAGATATAACCATTATTATATACCATATGAATATATATTCTAATCCTAATGTTCCCTTTTCTAGTATTACGTCTAGGTAAAACTATTTGAGAGACACATCCTCTTGTAGTATCCAGACATGGATTTCATTGTTCGAAAACCAAAAACTCTAATAATTTACGAAAAAATAATTATCTGTATAAAATCTATCATAATATCTTTAGTAAATGTAATCACATGAGGATATACATTAAATAAAGGGGTGATATAAAATCTAATTAATTGGAGGAATAGGCGACATGAATAAATAGTACATGGGTGAGCATAATGAATATCATAATTTCATAAAAATAGGATCATCAAAATAATCACCAACAAATTGATAAATGAATTTGATGTGGCATATTCATAATAATGAAACATCAGAACATATTGGTCAAATACCAAACATAATTATGAATAAAGATAGCATCATGTTCCCACAAAAAATATGAGAATAAATCATAACATCATCATTGTCAAATAAGATAGAATCATGTTAAAAAAACACTCATAATAACATGAGATATATCACATTACAAAATTCAATAGAGGGAAATATAATTTTGGGCCCACCTATTCCATTAAAAAATTATTATAATCATACTTTCCATATATAATGTAAAACAATTTTAGTCTTGAAATAACACCATGGAAAGGAATGGTTTTCATAAGGATTTTATATATAATAATTTATTTAATAACCTTTTGGGTTCCAAAATGATCAATGGAAATCCTATTTGGGAATAAAGAATCTTTATTCTTGAGTGTAGAATATGAAATCAAGAGGATTCAATGCACTTTTCTTTGTAAAAGGAAGTCTCTTTGAAGAATATATAAATTCATCATTGAATTTTTTTGATAGGGTAATAACATGTATATATAAAAAATGGAAATTATAATTAAAATCATTTATAGGTGTATATCCTTATAGAAAATCTTGTGAAAGAGGTATAACCCAAAATAAGAAATTGGGTTTAAGAATCCCCTTACATTAAATCATGGTTTATTTCACTGCTTTTCAATATCCATGAATAATTACCATAGTTTTATTAAAACAATGAAAAATAAATGGATTTTGTTTATTTTTTTCACTCTTAATTATTTATAATAGTCATATTATATTTATTATTTTTTATTGTTGAAGGTGATGCATTTTGATATCATTATTTCCTTCAAAATTTCCTGTTTTGTTTCGATTTTTCTATTTTCATTAAAGATAATTTGTACATAAATAGAATTAATTCAAGTAGAATAAAAATTAATATATTTATAAATTTATAAATTATAAATAATTTTTTATGACCATAAATAAGGGTGGTGATATAAAATTATTTGGAAATTTCCTTATCTGTGGTAAATCTACCATTAACAGGATATTATTTAATGATGATGAAGGATAAGGATAAAATATAAATATTTTATAAATACAATTTTTATAGTAGGTTAACATAATTTATATAATGTTAACATAATTCATAGTTACTCTTAGAATATTTTTTTGGAATAAAATTGAGATAGAGTGGTTTATTAGGGAAAATAAGAGAAGATTTGATAAAAGCTCAGTCTTTTATCGGCATTGCTTCTCATTTACGATACTAAAAGCCTTTGATTATTTGAGTTGGTTTACTTTAGAACGTCCCTAAGTTTTATAAGGTGGTTAATAGAGTGTATTGTTTTATATCATAATATTTGGTAGGTGCAGGGGGAGTGGTTTTCCAAGGTAATGGTGATGGGTAATTTATACTTGACAAGAGGGGTATTTTAAAGATAAAACGTGGAATAATATAATATATCGAAGGTAAACCTTGTAATAGGTATATTTTTGAAATTAATAATAACATATCAATAAAATAAAATATATTTAGGATATAAAACAACATTATAATTAAAATAAACTAGTTTATTAAAAAGGAAAGAGGAAAAAATAAAAAAATTGTTATTTTAAGGGAACACTTTTGACTTTAGACTTTGGAAATTACATTTTAGGTTTAGAAATTAAAATTATTTTTTCTAAATGAAAACTTTATCCTATTAAATATATTTTTGGTATAAATAACCAATGTATCTTTTATTAAGACACTATTGCATCATTATTATGTAAAAATATGTGGTATTTGAAAAATAGTATTTTTACTATTCATGTAAAAATTGATGTATTTTAGAAAATTACAAAAAAATAACCATTGGACTATTTTTATATTCTAATTATAAAAATTATATTTATATTTTGAAGATAATTTTCTAACATAGATAATTTTATATTTTAATATATTTGTTTTTGATTTTTAGGAAATTATTTAAAATATAGTTTATTTTAAAAAGTGCTTATAATTTCATTGATTTTTTATTCTTAATATTTATTTTATATAATTATAATATTTATATATTCTTAAATTAATCCTAATAAATATTATTTATAATAATTTTTATTATTTAGAGATCAAATTACTATTCCATCAGTCATTTTACTATTTCCAATGTTCATGTTACTATTCCAATGGTCACAATACTATTCCAACAACCACATTAGCTATTATAAATAACAAATAATTAATTCATAAATTATTCACTAAAATTCATCTCATGGTTCTATATTTTAATTTTCAATGATTTTGATTGTTTTACTAGTATTTTATTTCTTTTCCATTATGCTGATAATAAAGAAGCTGATTCTAAAAGATACGAAGGATCTAAATTTTCCAACAACAGTTTTTCTAATTTATATTTTTTCCCTTGTAAATTTTTTAATTTTATTTTGTTTAGTATTTGACTAATGTAAAAATATTCATTTATGAAATTAAGTTTTTTCGGTTTCTACCTATGTGGTATGTGTATATTAATATATAAGATATAATATAACAAACATTTATTTATGAAAAAATCTCACGTATAAACTTTTTTTTCAGTACAAAAATCATCTCAGATTGAGATCCTAATTTTATATTGAAAATCTTGGTAAGATTGTGTCATTATTTTGGCTTTGAGTTTTCCATTAGCACTGATTTCCTTCCCTAAATTGATAGTTAAATGGATCAAACCATATAGACATTAGAGGATACTCTAAATAGTTTCCTCTTGAATTTCAATGGATTATGGGTAAAATACCTTTGTTGACTGATCATTTTTATAACAATAACTATCAAATTTCCATTAACCTGGATATGATTAATGCATTGTATGGGTGACCTTTCAAATCCCCATTATATAGGACTGAGTTTGGTGATTTTAAGGTATATGGATCACAATATAGAGAATGGAATAGAAGATCTATTTGATTCAAGAGTGGGTGATGTTTTTGCTGAACCATTACAAAACATATTTTTTTTAAAGGTGGAGAATATTGGAGATTGATGTTAGTGACCATTTTATTTGAGGGCCTCCACTCATAATAAATTTTAGAGGTTTAGTTGGGGGAGTAAAATATGTACAATGTTAATTAGTTCATTAGAGGTTTTATATTGTTTTGGTGAGGTGGTGTACTGTATATATATAACCCCATGGTTGGACTATATCACAGATGTTTCACACATGTCATAGCATCACCGATAAACATATGATGTCTCCACAATCATTGAGTTGGATACATTGGGTATTGACGGAGATTGAGAATTTATGGAGTATATGGTCATGATTTAATACTCCATATATAATGTGTTGTGTGAGTATGTTATCCCTATATTTAATATTTTATAGAGGCATGAAATTTTGGAGAAGTGTACATCGGATAATGTGTAATAAATTAAAACTTAGTACCCTAATATATTTTCAATATTATTTTTCTCAATGATTTAATTTTTTAATTGGTTTTCATATTATTATATTATTTGTTCCATTTAATATGCTCCTATTTTTGGTGATAGCATTATCTTGTTTGATAGGTACCTCTTATGAGAGTTTTTGATTCTTTGGTGGTTGATGCTTTCTTATGGGTTTGGTTTTCATTTTCAAGGATTATAATAACTTGATAATTATATAATGCAATGACACAAACATTCTAGGATCATTTCATTTCATTTATTATGTGTTAGAGATACAAAAAATAGTTTTTTTTTGAATTAAAGTGGGAGATTAAGATGAGATTCAAGCCTAGGTTTAGTTTTGTGGCATAGTTTTAATTATTGTCCCATAAAGGTTAAGGTTTAAGGAATTAACCCTTTAAACTCTATTGTGGTGGTACAAGGCCATTATCTAGGGGGTCCACTATTTTGGGGACCATATATCATGTAATTTTGGATACACCATGGTTATGGTCTAGGTATGATCAGAATAAAGGGAAGGAGGATAATTGTGGGGTGGTTATCATAGATATAGTGTGCATCATGGTGTGAATGATTTTGTGACCCTTTATTTTTTATATTTTTGTGACATGGTTTTTGAGTTACATCTTGTAATTATTCTAGGCCTTGGGTATGATATCATGTGTTGTAATTTTATATCCTAGAAATTCATATTATACCATGAATGTACATTAGATTTATTAGATATGATTATTGACCCCAGCATGATTTATAGGACTTATTCAACTTTAACACATAATGATGTGGTCCTCCACCTTGCATTGGGGTTTTATATTTTTCTAAAAAATGTATAATTTTAGATGAACCTTTGATTTAAATTGTTACACTATTTATTTTCTTGATATTTGGAGACCATAAAATAATTTTTAGATTCCTCATAACTTATTTTCTTGGATTTTATCCTGAACATTATGAGATTGATTATTGGTAACCCATAGAGAGATCCATTTTTCTTCATCCAAATCACTCCTTTTATTCATTGGGAAATATCATTGGATGTGTTTGAAAAAATTGAAGTATATATGGGTCATAATTATAATGGTTTTTTCTTTTATTATTTTAGTTGACTAGGGGTTCCCTTATGTGGGTTTAGTCTTATGGTCATCACTTTCCATCATTCTTTCACGACATCTTATGAAGTGCCATTTGAGGTAGGGGATATGGGTACTCTCCATCATTTTGTGTGTAACGTGAAATTTACACACCTTTCATTTCTTTGGGTGGATAGTAATAATTAACACAATGAAGATAACAAACCAGTCTTAAAATAAAATAATGGGAAAGTAGCGATTCACATGCATTCTACTTGATTCATGTCATTTCATGATTTATTTGTTATTATCATTGAGGTGTTTTTATTAATGCTCTGATATATAGATATTTTTACTGTAATTGAGTTCTCTAATGTCACCTTTTATAAATGTTCTGTCATTTAAAGATGGTAATAAATTGGTTGAGTTACGCAGGGAATTGATTTTTAGCTGTTCATGAAAGAGATTTTAAAAAAGTGATGTAATGTTAAAATAAATCTATGGATGTTATTTACTACATTAATTGGGTTTTATTACCGTTGTATTTATTATATTGGTGTTTTTATGTTTATTATTTTTTTATAATGTCGTGGATAAGATTTGGTGTTGTTGGTGTAGTTTGGGTAGTGGGTGTTGTATAACATTCAATTATATTCATATGTTGACACAATTCATGATGTTGGAATGGTGGTGGGTTAATTATGTGGATCATTCAAGTAATTTTTATGGATATAGTAGTTGTTTTATTATGTTGACTATTGGGATGTTTTGTAGTTTCTCAGTAATAAGATAAAGTGAATGGAAAACATGAATCCAATAATGGTTATGGGTTAAGAATGGAATTTTAATTAATTTAATTAAAGAATAAGGGACTAAAATAAATATGGGTAATAGTTTGAAGTAGTTTTTTTTATTGAATATAGAAATTCAATGACACAATAAATTTAATATGGTTGGTGAATAGTAACTTAGAATTTATTGATTTCATGAAAAATAGACATGTGGGACTTGTTATGATTGTTTTTCTGAAACGTGGGTTAGTTGAAGAGGGAGTGGTGATAGTAGTTTTGTGTGTGGAAGATTATATATATATAGTTGATATCATGGGATTTTATAGTACTATTTTTTATGAACATTCTTGGATAAGGTTGTGTCTATTTTTATTATAGTTTCATTTTCTTATGATTTCTAAACAACCCAACATGAGTGACATAATTTTACTAATGCCAAAATGTTTTGGGTTTTCAGTGTTTCCCTAAATATCTATGTCTTAAAGTGAACTAATTGTTGACTAATGTATGTTCATCATGCTCTTACCAAGACATAGTACATTATGGTACTAGAATATAGTAGGGGTTAAGCATGGGATGATGATGGAAAAATATTGATGTACTTTATGTTCATACTACCCTACTATGATAGATATTGACATGGAGTTATATATAATGTTAATTATATAAACCAATAAAAATATGTGATGTTGGAATCTGTGTAATGTTGGGATAGGTAGTGCTATGGTCTGACCCTCATAGGCTGTAGTGTGAGTATTTGTACTAATTCCAATATAGGATGTTGGATCCCACAGGAGGTTAGGGTATGTAGGGATATAGTTTGACAAACATCAAATGAGATGCCATTGGTGTGGTGTGTTGAGGTATAAATATAAATGGGATTGGGTGAATATGAAATTTGATGTTGGGGTGTGATAATGAAAAACAATTTGGGAAGTTCTGTGAGGTACCTTTTTTATATATTCTATTGATACAATGTTATTTTACTTGGATATTATATTTACTGATAATGAATAGGTGAGGATGGATGGAACTTACAGTAATAAGTGTTGTTTTAGAATTTGAAGACCTATAAAAATTTAACAGAGATAATTTATAAAAAAAATTATTTAGAAGTGTTCAAATAAAGGGACTTCACAAAAATATATTTGATTAAGATGAAATGAATCCGAAGGGAGATCATTTAACCATGCGATTTACTTGGTGATTCCTTAGTTGGAAATCCCATCCACCACATATTTTTCCTCTTAGTAGACATGGTTGATGATGAAGTTGATGTTAGAGGGAAAACCCATTCACTCTACCCATCTACCTATTAGTCTCCACAAGATAGGAATCATGTTTCTCATATTCGATTGAATAATGGAAGTGCAAACAATTTTAATCCATAAAACTATTCAAATACGAAGATTATAAAATGAGAAATGATTGATAAATCCATTCACTTGAGCATTCAGCAAAGACATCAAACCACATGCACCATCAAAGCATCTAAGAACTATCACCTTGTGATCTTGAAAAACTGCACAACATCATGAGGGGCCTGGGTTCCCCATTGGAGCACCATATAAATAGATGTTGATCCACATCCTAAGGGTCCTATTGTATATTCACTAAAGAATTAGTATTCTTATTCAACATTTTCATGTGAGGTATTGAGGAGGATCCTATTGAGTAAACATATATTCTCACCCATATATATATATATAAAATTTCCCTATTTATAGTGAGATATTGGGGACTGATCTTGATAGTTCTATCTTGAAGCTTTGGTTTAGTTATAGAGTTATTTACCAAGTATTTTTTTTATTTGGAGACATTTAATTTAAATGATATTACATGAATATCTTGGTTATATCATGAGATTTATTTATAGTTTTCTTTATAAATATATTGGTATTTATCAGGGTAATAAATCCCATTTGGTTTACATATACCCTTAGTGATAGCAACCTCCTATGTCCTATTAGAGGAAGGATTCAAGGGGTCACTCACATTGTCACCATCAGCCGAGGATGAGTTCCTAGTGGTGGTGCATCATGACATGTTGATTCCCTTACATAGCCACTATATAAATGTCTAGAAAAACTACTACATATATACTTTCTCAACACAAGATCCATGTAATTATTTTTTTGAGAATTTCATTTATAGCAAAAAGTTTAGGGTAGAGCCCTATTTATTAAAAAGAAAAAAGAAAAGCCCATTTTGAATGGGAGGGAACCCATTACATGGCACAGAGTCTGAAACCAAACAACAACCACATAACATAGAGTCAGAGACCAAAAAGTAATAGCCCGGAGGCCCAATGGCACAAACAACCATTTCAAAACCCAAGGTCCATCATGGGACTAATTAGACCCAAGTTGCAATTCCAAGAAGCCAGTCCGCCACCAGGTGCTGTCTCCGAACCTGGAACCACCGTACACCGGAGCCCGGAGAGCGCTCGAGGAAGGGAGCCATGACCGAAACTGCAACCCCCTAGAGGAACTAGGTAATGGAAGACTCCTCCATGTGTTTTCTTATTAAAGAAAATAACACCATATTACCATTTAAAAAAAATATATTTGAAAAAATTATCATTAAATTTGGTAGATCTATTGGTGTGGTAACGACATCCTTAGATGGTTTTTGTCCAACTGAAGATAACCTATATTTAATGACCCAAATTTATGTTCCACCTTTTTTCATTAACTAAATTATTTCAATAATTTATTATTATGATATTTAATAAAACATAATTTTGAAATGAAATACCCCTTTGACAGTGTATTTCTTTATAATATTAAGTAGGCATGCTACAAAAGTACCAATAGCATGTTTCTATATAATAATATCAGCATCAATGATGGAATCATATATCATGATAGTGGGTGTGATGAATTCAATGCGCCTGTAAAGGGCTCTGAGATAGGGTTTCTCCCCCCACCACCGCCTTCCTCTTCTCTGTGGAGGATAGGCCAGGATCCACTTCTCGCTTCATCTGTTTGGCATGATTATGGCATGGCCTCTCTTACGGTGGCTTCGTGGGATCGATCTTGGCGTATCTTATCATTTTTCGGCCTTTACATGGCAGTGCAGTGAGGGTTCAAGGTTTGGCTTTCCACGTTGCAGTGAAGGTTGTTGCTTCGGTTCTGACTCGGCTAGGGGTGTGTTGGGCGGATCTGGTTGCTGGGTGAGGTCTCGAAGGTAGTGACATGATTTCTTCTTCTTCCTCACAGGTTCGGATCTGTAGGTGTTAGTGGTAAGGGGTATTTTCTTTTTTGATTTGATGTTCGATGGTCATTTGGATTTGTGCGGTGTCGCTTGTGGGAGGTTCCCCACTTCTCCTTTCCTCTTCACATGTGCGATTCAAACTCCGGTGAGGCTCCTCGACCATCGGGAGTCTGCGGCTGGTTGGGGATGGGATGGAGGTGGGTTCCTGACTTCGATTCCGGTAACCAGTTATACTCTCATGGTGAATGGGTTCTTGTTGCGGGTGTATTGGTCTGCAACTGTGATCTGCATTATTTTTCTTCAGTCATTGGCTCTGATGGTCTTGTGAAAAGATGGTGACATCGACAGTTCTCATGTTGATTAAGGATGGAGTTGGGACTTCTCTTGATGTATGTGAACATGGATAGTGATTCCTTTGGGTTTCATATCCATTTTTAGATGTTTTTTTTCCTTTTGATTTCTGTATTCTGGCATCTGTTGTTGTTCTGTTCTCACCAGCGATGTGGGGACAATGAATGTTTGTTAGGACGCATGAAAAAAATTCATTTTTTGATGGTTTTCACCAGCATTTTGCTTTTGGTTTGGTTCTTTAATTGTTGACGACGACGATTCCAGTGTAACGCCGACATCGAGTGGTGATGACGTCATGGATTGTGGTGTCAGTGATGATGGAAATGTTGGTTTTGAGGCTGGAACATGATGAGATGAGTGATGTTTTTTGAAATTTTAATTTTGTGGGTTTGAAAGGAGGTTATGGCGGTCTTGGATCCTGATTTGAATTTTTAATTCTGAATCCGGTGTTTTTTTGTAAGGGTTCACACTCACCCCTTAAAAGTGACATTAGAAAATAAAAAAAATATGGATTGATGGATAATATTAGCATCATCAAGGGGGAGTAGTGAAACATATATAGTTCCATGATAAACCTGAATATATATTCACTTATTTTTAGTTTTGTGTTTTTTAGTGAGTATGGTAACTCCTTTGATATTGTATGCTATACCTCTTGAAACATGTCGATGATATTGTAATGATTATTTTAAATCACAATCAATTGATGAACTAACTTTCCACATTGATGGATGGTTTTAGTAGGGTAATTGAGGTCAGAATTATGTCATGAGCCTTGATAAACTTTTTTTTACACAATTAATAATCCTAAGAAAAATAAATATGAGGAAAGTTTCATAAATCCCCATCATCATATTCATTATATCATTGAACACTGATCATCTAGAGCCACAACAATAGTTATGATCACATATAAAAATAATCCTACATCACCAGCTAAGATATATTTAATAAAACTAACCACAATTACCGAAGCATTAAACCCACAAAAATGAAAATGTGAAATCTAATCTCATTGATACAAATCCTTTTAAATCTTTCAATATATAAGGTTTGTTGAAAATTATATCTAAGTTTGAATGTTAATGAATCTAATAGAGAAAAGGTTATTCTTGGATTATTTTTATGGATTCACTGAATCTATATAGTTTTTATTTGGGGGAAGAATCTATGTTATATAAATATTCTATGACATAGAGAAATGGGATATACTAGAATGAAATGTTATATAATATTTCTATATCATAGAGCATAATTTTATTCAAAATAGGTGAAAAAATAAATTTATATGCCACTAGATTTTTTGGGGGATCCTTTTTTATAGAGGGAAGCCTATTCCATGAGGAGATATGTCGGGATGACCAATTGATATTCATTAGAGTTCCACTGAGTCCTACAAAATGGATTAAAGGCTACACCATAAGTCTTTGAAGAAGAAATTCCCACACCGAATAAACATCTTGTGATGTAGAAAGTGTGAACATGTGTTTTTCAATACCACAAGAAAATTTGAAATGCCTATATTATGGATAAACATTTATATTAAAGAACTATTGAGAAGGATATTCCGATGATGCAAGAAGCCCTTATTTCATTGAGAGTGTGAATTAGAAAATAAAAATGGATTGAAATCACTCAATACCAAAGGACCACATGACATAGTGTAAATGGACATGTCATAGTTTGTTTGGTGATCTAGTAATTTCAAATAGACCACAGAATTATTTTGGGTAGTCTATAGAGGATATTTATTCAATAGAAAAATTGTCTTATTCATAGGAAGTCATGATGAAGGTGACTATGTTGTAGTATGTGTGATCATGAAAATACTAAATAGTTAATTTGAAATATGTATTTGTTATGGGGAATTTATTATTGGTATTTGAATCATTTTATGTGAAATAAATTTCCCCTAATCAAAAAATTTAGTTTGATATGAAACATGGAATGATTTTGTGAAGTGATAGTAAAAAGTAATTAATTATATCCAATGGATTAGACAAAAATAGTTGAGTTTAATAGAAAACACACACAATAGTTTTGTATATTAACTCAAAGAGAAATATTTGTAGGGGATTAAAGTATACACTTATAGATAATGTTTTTAAGAAGATATTTCTATGATTGTAATAAAATTTTTGTTGATAAAAGGTGGATATTCATGGAACATAATTTCACTGTAATGAAATCATGTTTTGTAGAAGAGAGACACTAAATCATTGGTATTTTGAAATAAGTATCATGTGATATATAAGGTAAACATGGTAGTATAAGTGAGTTCCTCATGAGATTGATGAAGTGATGTCTTTTTATTCCATTAATATTAAGACATAAAAAGGAAAAATAAAATGAAATCATCTAATTTCATGATTTTTATGGGGTAAGGTTATACATATCACTACTATGTTATTTAAAAACATTCAAGATGATGAGTATAAAGAATATATAAAGAAAAATTTAATGGGTGAGAAATATAAGTGAAAACCATAGTGGGAATTATTCAAAATGGGAAAAATGTTATCTCATGAAGAGGAAAGAGTAAATACGTCATAATTAGAGGAGGTTGAGTACCAAAATGGCCTCAATGATGATTCAATTTTATATATTATAGAAAAACATCCTGCTAATGATATTGATGATTTGAATGATGTTGTTGATGGTAAAGTATATCATTATGTAGGACTCGAGACAACACTTAATGAACATGAAAATAGAGGGATAAGAATAAGAAGGAAAAGGAATTTGTTTTTGAATATATGATTTATATTCAATAATTGGAGGAAGAAAAGTCATAAAGGAAAGAAAATAAGAAAAAATATAAACTCAAAATTTCAGAAAAACTTATAAAAGGAAGTGGGGATCAAACTCAAAGTGGAGGAAATGTCTCAAATTATAAATGGATCAACTAATAAATTAAATTAAAGGGATAAAATAAATTATTAATTTTAAGAAGTCACGGTTTAATGATGAAAGTGTGAAAATTAAGAAATAATCCTTATACTCAGCTTGGTAACAAGTTTTTCTAAGAAACCAACTATATTTAATGATATAAAAGAATAAGAGTGACATATGAGGATTTTATTCCCATTCCACAAGTGTATCACTTTAAATTAAAATGTAAATATATTATTGATCATGATTATATGAAGAAAATATTCAATTATATTGTTGGACCATAAGAACTATATCCAAAACAGATGGTGGATTTGAGAGAAGGTCAACAGTGTAGTGCCCCAAATTGGATTAACCACTAATCGAGGGGGGATCTACATTCCACTTTTATAAATTATTTATTTTGAATTTAACATCTAAAAAATGTTATGGTTCTCGATCCATATAGTGATATCTCGAAATCATGTTTTGTATGTATAACTAATTAGAAGGATCATAACACATATTATTTATAATGTTCATTACAAATTCCTACTCCTTGACATGATGTTTATTCCCCATAACATGGATCATCCTATATAATATTATCACTAACAACAATGGATAAGGAAGAAAATGGTTATACACCCAATTATTTTATCCTCTAGTTGATCTGAGTTCCATACCCTAGTAATAACTTTTTTTTGCCTTAGTTTGTAAGACAAACAAACAATATTCTCTTATAATTATTCTATACTGGTTAGACACCCCTGCCTTGAGCCTCTTTAATAATTTGTTACAATCCCTAGACATAAGATCTTTCTTCTCAATGTTTTTCATCAACAAATAGAAATATCTCTATCTTTTCATGATTTATTCAACAACAGATATAGTAGATATTCCTTAACGAGTGTATTGGATCTTCTTTGATCATGTAAAACTTAATAGTCTTAAATAGAATTATGGAATAAGATTTTAGTCCTTGAAAATTATTCGTAACAAATACAACATGATCTGTTAATTCTTTTTTAACTAAATTCTATTGAAAGAAAATCTTCTCATTTATTTTTATTATGGATTTGGTCTCTCAATATTTTTATCATCCCTGAATGATAATATGTTCCTCTATTAAATGAATGGAAAAGTATACTTCCTTCTTAAAAAGATATCCTAACATCAATCAATCTGTTCAAGTGGTGTAGACAAACATCATCAATATAATTTTATAAAAGATTAAGCTTAAAAAACTCATAATAATCTGTCATTAAATTCCTAATACTAAAGCATTATAAAATCATGAGTATTTCATAAACTTATCAATAGTATTCCTTGAACCTCATTTTCATCTCAACTAAATATACATAAAATATTATTACAGATTATTCCTTTATAAATATAATGATCATAGAAACATATTTTATAAGTGAAAAACTATTGTACCACATCCTTTATGATTAGTAAAATGATTCATACATCATATATCTATTCACTTTGATTTTAAAAAATATATAAATTACTCAAATAATACACATATTTGTTTGGATTCACATCATATGGTTGTAGAATTGGATATAATATTTATCATGTACTGTTTGTTTACTTTCTTCAAGCTTTGCATACTAATTATTTAAACAAAAAGTTGGTAAATTTTCAATTAAACATAACTCACTTTATAATATTACATTATAGTTTAATAATCATAACATTATATACCCATAGAATTTTATACATCACTTCTCTTCAGGTAATGTTTTCCTTTTATAAAAGAACAACTTGTTTTGTAGAACTCAACTGGATAAAAATTAGATCATGCTCTCTCGATGAAAGAATTATCCTCAAATTCATGACCGCACATAGAGGAGTGTAAAATGAGTATTTATAGGTAATAAATGAGTGTTAACACTCCACAAAATTGTCTTAAGAATTTCACTATATACAACATAGAAAAATAATTCTCCTCTGTACAAATATAATGGACTTCACGTATTCAAGTTTTCATATAACATTATGACATGGATTTTTTTTTTAGAAGGAAAATATTTTTTCAAATTACATTCTTATTTCATGAATACAAAATTCAACCTATCTTCTCAAAAAAACAAGCACCACTTAACTAGAACCACATACAATTTTAATATGAAAACTCGTAGTAGCTTCTCATAGGGTCTCGTTTTTAAACAATAACATTCAAAGTATGCATAATTTTATACCTAGAAATTTTATTTATTGTGAATGATTCTATTCTATTCAAGCATAGAATTAGATATGATTTGGGGTTAATTTACATGAAAACCCATCGATATAATGTTTATATTATTTTCATTCATATACTACACTCACCATAAACATTGCATATTCATATTTACATAACATCTTTTTCAAACTGCATATCATCTGTAAACTAAACTATGAATAGTACACAAAATCCTCATACTATCCTCATTATCCAAATATTTTCATCATTAAAAAATATTAATATCATTTGAATAAATATATATATAAATTATTTCCATAATTCCCCTATGTTTTAGATGATCCCTTATGGAACATGAACTTGTTTACAGTTACTCAATTTATTCAAACCCTACATCACAAAGCCTTCATATATGGGAGGCTGAAGACGATCTCCCTACTTGATTAGACAACATAGATAAATCGCATCATGTATGATAAAATATATGCATACCATTTAGGATTGGGTTAATAATACCAAAAATGAATTAGCCTAACATTAGTTTTACCATGTGTTCCTTCTACTTTATAAGAAATCTACTTCCTTCAACGGTCCATAAGCTCGTATGGGGTCCACTCCTATCTTATCTCCTATTGTGATGTATCCCTATGACATGGTCCATTACCCCATGTGCACCCATGATGAACTCTCATGAATTACTATACTCATCCAACTCTTTGACTTTGTGTGCCTTCCCTATTGAATCCATTGTGCGTGGTAGATCCCACCTCCCACAATGCACTAGTTGAGTTTCCTAGATAGACTTGCTTGCTTGGTCCTTATTTTTTTGGTGAAGGCCTATCAAATAGTCTTCCAAAATATTCCCAAAAATCCAAAAATATTATCATATAACACCAATCCATATTCTCAAATTGAAAATAATATTCATGAAAAATATATAAATTTATTTTTGAATGGTCTTATCCTTATGAAATAATTTCTTTCTCTTTGCATTATAATTTTTGAATCATTATTATATTAAATTACATTCATATTTGATACATCATGAAATAATAAAATGATATATGACCATATTTAAATCTTCAACCTATTGTGAAAATATGAACTTTATCAAATTCCATAGAATAAGTTTTTTCCCTTAAAGATCACCTTCAATAATCATCACATATAAATATTGTAGAAATTTTTTATTTACAATAAAAAATTATCATAAATTAATTTGTAGATTAATATAACAACCATTAAATTTATAACATGGAGTATTTATCATCAAGTGAGTCTATAAAAATTCACTAAGCATCACCACTTCATCCATCAACACATGCTGATTTATTGAAAACAAATGTAACTTAGGATGAAAAATCCCCCTATATTTTATTATCAATATCAACACAAATCATAAGTCAATATGCGGCACAAAATTTCTACCCATTATTGGTAATCAAATTAAAAGGGTAAGTTGGGGGATTATAATATTTATTTTATAGATATTCAATCCTCCCTTTTAAAATTATTTCTATAACACATATGAGTGATGGATGATATCACATGGTTCTCTTATAAAGGAGACATCATTTAATCAAACATAAGTCTGCATTAGACAACTCGGTGTAGAAAATAAGAGATATATAATCATGGTTGTCTACATTTTCCATAATTTACTGGGCATGATAAATAATGCTCATAATTTAAAAAAGGGGATATATAAATATACAATTATTCAAAAGAAACAGGTAACTAACACAAATATCAACAAAAAATCAAAAACATAATTGTACGAGTCATGAAACTAACCCTTTTTATCATTTTTCAATAACCAATACTCCCCCTTATATATTAATTTTAAAACCATTAATAATAGTGTATGTGAGTGTGATTTTTATACCGCCTATTTTAGTTTTATCAGTCTATCCATAAAATTACAGATTCACATTAATATTCTTTAGTAGCCCTATTTCTCAAATTTTATCCCCATCAAGGAAACAATATCTACTTCAACATAGTGGGTCTATTTGAGAATGTGTTTCATGATTTTACAATATGAGATAACACCAAAATGGAATTCTTTATGTGGTTTTCCAGTTTTGACAACTTCCAAAACTTCACCAAGGATGGTCTTCAACAATTTTTGTTGTTTATAATACCATATTTATGATCATAAAAAGATAGTATATTCTATATTATTTTTATCAAGAATATGGTAGAACTTAATACATCATAGGTTTACCCATAATAACTAGATATAAATTTAATTTCATTCATTTTAAGTAAGTATAAAATTCACCAAATTATATAAGGTAATATGGTGTATGTACATGTTTCTCAATGTGAACAACAAGGTTGAGATGGTTTTCTCAACCAATTTATTCCACTTTCTCTAGTCACCATAATTAAACATATAATTATAAAATTTGATATATCCTTTGTTATCATGGATCATATCACACCATTTCAATGTGTGAGATGGTTCTTCTTTCATTATCCATCATATAATATGCATATCCTAATGTAAGTTTAATTATATTTAAGGACTTTTCTTATGGTGTAAATATGGTTAAACATATTCTTTAATTTTTTCATGATTTTTTCACCTCTCACACAAAACCTCTTTAACATAAAAGTTATAGTTTATTTAAAACCTATCATTAAATTCATATTATTCATGTAGAATATTCATTTTACATTTAGAAAGTTATTTTTATTGTTCTTATTTAAACTTATTGGGTTTCTCCAAATCAGCTGACAAAATTGTAATAATTTCATTGATAATGTTGAAAGATTTTTTGGAGTTTCTACATGGATTCACATTATATACATTGCTCACATATTTATTACAATATAAATCACCCTTTTATATCTTCTTAGTTTATTAGTTTCTAATAATTCTTATGTATTGTGTCCAATAAGGACTTCTCCTGAAACATCTTGGGAGTAATTTTACTTGTATCTTTTTTTATGTTTCTTACTAATATGGTCACTTATTTCTTATGTGGTCTTATATTTCCATTATTTCATGACACATGTTGAGATCTACATGTACTAATTTTGTGACCAATTTTATTGAACACATCACATTCATAATTATGAACATTAAATTTTTTTGAACTTGAATTTTTTTTCTTAGTATGTGAATGTTATTATATCTTATTCTATGATATATACCACTTGATACGGGTTACCATTATGATTTTATCCTTTAAAATATTGTAGAAAACACACTTAACATTGCCTAAATATTGTTCATAACAATCATTTAGCTACAAACCATAATCAAATTTTATTTTTTAATGCTATCTAGAATTTCTAAAAAACCATTTTTTGTTCTTCTTCACCACCTGTTGGAATTCCTGTGGGAAACCTACACTTATACATCTTATTTTGTTCACCATAGACATGGTTATAGGATATTATCCATTAATCCTCATCTACATTTTTATTAAATTTTTATTTAAACATGAACATTTTTTTAGAAGTATATTTATCATAATTATAACTTTGGGATATGGATGGAACCATATTCTTCATAGATCCTTTAGAAGGATCATTAGATGATGTAATAATCTTATTAACGTATGATGGAGATTTTTTATCGGTATATTACTCTAAAGAGCATTGTTTAGTAGAATAAACATGCATATTTGGTTGTGAAGTCTCAACATGAATCTTTCCAAGATTGTATAATTTTATTTCCAATTAAAGACACCTAATATTGAGGTAATTCTTTTGATATTTAATAAATTTAATTCTATATTCACAATCATTCCTCATCCTATGAACACCCACTAAATGTAATAAAACCTTTTTCATGTAACCCCGAGTCATTCTTCTTGATCTGTTTGGATTTTATATCCCATTGTCCATTCTTGAAATCCATAGAATATTTGACCAATTTTTCAAGTTCATGAAATGATACTATAAAATAAATCTGAAAAACTAATTTCTCAAAGAAATTAATTCTTAATAATTCTTTAGTATGAATAATATAATTTTCACTAGATTCCACCAGGTCTATTAGGGTGATGGTATTTCCTAACTTATTACACAGTGAATCCAAACATTCTTTAACTTTTACTTCAAGATTTGATTTATCAAAAAAGATTCCTTTGATAGTACCAAAAATTCACTTAACTAAATCTTCAGGAACATTATTTATATTCTATTTAAAATCAAAATGAAGAACTCTAAGTGATTCATTATCATCACAATGTGAAATTTATTCATTATAATAACCACAATTATGAGAAAAAAAACTATTTATACCACTCGTATTAACTTTAGTTTGTAGTATTTATTCATTAAATACAAAACTATTATTGAACTTATTCAACTATATTTTTCCTCCTTTTTTGAGGCTTGAAAAACATACCTAGTTTTTTATCCTCATGAGTAACTTCATTTTTCACCATATCTAGAAAATAAAGAACTTCTTTAAATTTTCACTTCATAACACATGATAAACATTTAGGGAAAGATTTTGAATATTTAGAGGGAATACATTATATGATAAAATTTATTATTCCTAAAGCCGAATTTACCACTTAGAGGGTGTTTGAATCAGTGGTCTACTTTAACAAATTACTTCCATTGAATTCATCCACTATAATATGTTATGGTTCTTGATTTACTTAGTGATATATAAAAATATCACATCATATTAAAAAACATCTGAGAGAGCACAATACATGTTATTTACAAGGTTTAGTATAAAGACCTACTCATTTACATGTTAGTTATTCCCGACAACATAGATTCACCACTATTATTTTATAAATAATTTCAATTAAAAAGGAAATAAATTGATATATGCCCTAGTAGTTAATTCTCTAATGGATATAAATTCTATAACCCAACAAACAACTATACTGTCTTAGTTTGTTATACACCCCATGATTCTTCCCTTCTCATTATTATAGATTTATTTTACACCCGAGCTGCAAGAAGCTTCAATAAACTGTTCGACGGCTCAATATCAAGCTCTTTTTTATCAATGTTGTTCATCCACAAATATAAATATATCTATATACTCCTGGTTTCTTATTAAACAATTGTATGAAATCCTCCTCCATGATTCTTCTTGATATCATTCTATTAGTCACAACATCAAGATCCTCAACAACTTCTTAGAATAAGTTAGTTTTCCTTGAAACTCATTCAAAACAGATATAGAATGATATGGTTCTTCTCTATTTATATAATTACCAGACAAGACAATCTCCCAAAATATTTTTATATTATATTTAGTATCTAGAGACTTTTATATTTATAGAATTTTTAGATGTTCCTCAATTAAATGACCAGGAATGTATTCTTCTATCTTTAGATAATTTCCTGGCCTAAAACAATGTGTGTAAGTAATGCATACAAATTTATTCATTATTATTTTTTGAAAAAATAACATTACACAACTCAGAAATACCCATATTCATATAGCTCTTCACTATTATTTTGAACTGTATATTAGTCAAATAGTACAAAAAGTTATTCATATTCACTTCATATTATTATTGTATAGAATATAATATCTATTTCATATTGTTGGTTCACATTCATGACACCTTCCATACCAATTCTTCAAATAACAAGTTTGTTATTTTTCAATTATGTGGAAATATATTTATAAAATTAAAATAAAGTGTAATTATAATAATATTATATCCTCATATAATTTAGCATACTACTTATCTTCATGGAATTTTTTCCTTCTCTAAAATCACAACAGGCTTTGTGGAACTGAACTACTTCAAAATACATTTTTGCGCTCTCACTGAATGGATTTTACCAAAATATTTAATCAAAATTAATTGAGTGTTAACCAAGTATTTATAGGTGAAAAATAATCAGTTAACAAATGATAACCCCACAAAATACGGTAAACCATTTAATTTATTTATTATGTTGAAAAATATGTCCTCCCTCTTCACAAATAGTATGAAATTTATGTATTGTATTTTCCTTATTAGATTATGACATGAAATTTATGTTTGTATGAAATTTATTTTCACAAAATACATCCATGATTCTCACCAACTACATTAAATATATCTTCACAAATAATAAGAAGTTCATACCATTTTAATCTGAAAACTCTTGGTAGATTCACATAGGGTCTCTTCCACAAACTATAACCTTCACATTATGTATAATCTTGTTCATATAAATTTTATTTACTGTGAAATATTATCTCTCATTACCAAATATAATTGGATATTATTTATGGATAATCATTATGAAAACCCTTTCATTGAATTTAGATAGTATTTTTAATCTCATACTCTAATCACCATCAATATAGAATATTTATCTTCATATACCATATTCCGAAACTGCACATACTCTACAAACTCAATTGTGCATAGAACACTACATCTGGATATGAGACTCATCATCCTCATTAAGTCCTCATACCAAAATATTCTTACCATTTTTATAATTCCACACGTAAGTGAGTTCCATAATTTCATTGAGGTTCAGATGACCGCACATGGCACTCGAACCTGTTTACAGTTTCTTGATCATTCAAACCCTATATTGAAGAATCCTTTATTTGTGGGAGGTTGATGAAGATATAACTACATGATTAAATGGATTTTATACATATCATATTATGTCCCAAAATATATTCATATCATTTAAGGGTATGTGAATAGTACCAAAAAATGAATGTGTCCCACATAAGTTTATTCCATTGGTTCCTTTCCATTTATAATCAAACATCTTCCTCCAATTGGATAGAAGATTTCATGGGGTCTACTCCCTACACATATCTCTACACATTTACACCCTATAGTGTTGTACATTTATCCCTTGTTCACTCATTATGTGAACTCATATGGGTCTATAATCAGCCCACTCTACAGCTTTATAAGCCTGCCCTGTTGGCTCTGTTTTGCATGGTAGAGCATAGTTGCCATAATGACCTGGATGAGTTAGATGACTAGATTTCTTGGTTGGTACTTGTTTTTTAGTTGAATTACCATCAATTATTTACCCACAAATATTCTAAAAGAGACTGAATATCCACATATAACACCAATCCATATTGTTAACCTCAAAATATTCATCATGAAAAATATATAAATATATTTTTTCATCATCCTCTATTGAAATAGTTTTTTCCTCTTTTCATTTCAATTTTCAAGTCATTATGAAATAATATATATAATTCATAGACTTTATATTTTATCCACCATGAAATAATAACATGTGTCATAGCCTTTATTAAATCCCCATTATGTGGTGACAATGTGAACTTTTTCAAATTACATAGAACATGTCTTTTCCCTTAAGGATTAGCTTCAATAACCATTATAATAAAATATTGTAGACAATTTTTTTACCATCAACAATTTTCTTTAATTAATTTTTTTAAAAATACAATCATCACATTTAAAATATATATTTATACATATGAATGATATCTAATACCATCTAGTGAGTCTATTTTAATTCTCCAAGAATGGCCACTTCATCCATCGACACATATTTACTTATTGATAAAAAATGGAACCTTGGATCAATAAAAAATATTCCATTCATTCAGAAAAATATGGAAGGATTCAAAAAAATATGTACTATTGATATGATAAAATGTGACATATTTTGTATGTGTTATCCATTACAATGACAGTTTTTAAAGAGAAACAACACAAAAAAAATGCAAGTAGTTTTCAATAACATTACTATGATTTAATTGGTTATTTATTTTAGTGTGAATGATTTGGGAACAAAAAAAGCATATTGTGACTCATGGGTTTAATATGAATTATCCCAAGAGATTCACAAAGGAGAAAATAAGAAATACGAAATATCAATGAACATAGTGAATACTGATCACATATTCTCAGTGTTGTAAGACAAAGAGAATTTTTTTGAACCAAGAGAGTAAAAGATGTTTCAATCATTAATAGAAGAACATAAATAGTCATGGAATAATAAGAGATGATATTAGAAGGAATAAATTTCAAGGATTTCATTGAGATAAAATATAATTTTTTGATTATGGGTTAGTTATAGTGAGTTTACCTCACACATTATTATAAATTAAATTATTATAAAAAATATAAAATACAACAATGGGAAGAGTGGTATAATTTATAAATTATGATGGAATAAAATTGGTGGCTCTGAAAGGATCAATGTTTGTGGAAATGACCTTAGAAAAATGGATGTTCTCTTAACAGAAGTATTTATACAAACTCTTCATAGTGTGAGTAATTTATGTGAATTATGATATGATATGAAATTTTACAATAATGGATCTATTGTTAAATCTATATATGGATTATTTGTTTAAAATAAATGAGAAACCAAGGGAAATACTTACATCATTAGTGTGGAAAATTGGTGCATGCCTTCCAATGAAGATTAAAAATAGGTAATGGAATAAGTGACTCTTAAATTTGATCCAAATATCCATTATAGATCTGGTTGAGAAAGATGGATCATGTGATTTTACCAATCTCACATGTTATAGTAATCATACATGTGATTCATGTCAAAAGGGGATGGATATTTGTAAGACATATGAGGAAAAGTAGGGAAAATCACATATAGTGTTAGATAATTTTCATGTGGATTCTTATAGATAAATCACTCTTAAATATTTTGATGATAAATAATGTATTATGTTTTTTGTTCATCATTTTAGTAGAACTGATTAGTTGATGGTGATTTCTCCCAATTCTGAGTCATTCATGTGTGTTACTCAATTTGTAAGATAAGTTGAGGATGTTTTGTGTAAAAATTAAAACGTTTCACATGAAAAATTGTATAGATTTTAAAAATAAAAATTTGGATGAATATTTATAAAAACATGTTGCTCAAAATCAAGATTCTCCATGAAAACTCATAAAAACATTGAGTTATTGAGAGGTGAAATTTTATTATCAACAACATGGATAAGACTATTCTTATAGAAAATTCCCTATCATGGAAGTATTAGAAATATGTATCTCTAATAATAAATTATATCTCCAATCATACATTGTTATATCTAAATGAGTAAATTACTCCATATCAAATTTGGTATGGAAATAAGTTGACACATAAAAATTTATTAGTGTTTTGAAGAAAGTATTTTATTCTTAACTAAAAAATAGAAAATATAAAGTGCATAGAGATGAAGTAATATTTCTTGAATATTCATCCAGATATATTCCATATATATTTTTTAACAAAAATATATGTACATTTTTTGAAATCCATGATGAATCCATAATTTAATGTGACTTTACATTGAATACAGATGAGCATATTTTAGTTACAAATAAATAAATTTAGTATGTAGATAACCCATTTATTCTTGAGTAAAGATATGAATATGTTTCCAAACCAAGGGAAGTTAAAATAGAAATAATGAAATCTATTATTTTATAATATGATGATAGGAACACATCATATTCGGAAAGAAAAAACACATGATCCAACAGATCTTAAATCCATGATAAAAATATCATCAGTAACCATATTACCACTACCAAAACTAAAACAACGACAACATATAAGTATACATTATTGTTATCTTAGGTGGAACCAAATAAATTTTATGAGGCTTTAATAGATTTATATTGGTTCAAATAAATATATGAATATATTAAAAAACATTAGAAAATTAATACTTGGGAAATTTTCCCAAGGATAAAAAATAATAATGTGATCCAAACTAAGTGGCACTACTACAAATATGGCCTTTATCAGCACTAGAAAAGTGCATTAACAGTGCTAAAAATATATTTTTTAATAAAGGTGAAGATAAAGGGGGGTCCCTTTTATGAGTGCTAAGAAAATCACTGATAAAGGCGCCTTTTATCAGCGCTAAAAAAAGCGTTGATAAAAGACCCATTTTATGAGGGCTAAAAAAAGCGCTGATAAAAGGGGTCCTTTATCAGCGCTTTTTTTAGCGCTGATAAAAGTAAAAAAAAATAAAAAAATAAAAGAATTATATAATGGGAGGGGGGAAGATTTTAATAGCACTGGACCCCCCTTTATCAACACTAGGTGGACCCCCAGCCTCACACTCTCCTACGCGCTGCCCTTCCTATGCATCCCCCACATGCGGGCACCTCCTTACTTCCACCTGAACTCGAACCCATGACCTCTCCCTTGCGCTCCTACACCTTTACCACTAAGTCATTTCATTTTTTCTATATTAAATGATATATATGTTTATTTATATATTTATAGTTATATTTATTCGTATATTAATATAGATTCATATTAATATAAATATATTTAGTTATATTAATACATATATATTTATTCATATATTAATATATATATATATATATATATATATATTTATTCATATATTAATATATATATATAGTTATATTTATTCGTATATTAATAAAGATTCATATTAATATAAATATATTTAGTTATATTAATACATATATATTTATTCATATATTAGTATATATATATATTCAATCATATATAAATATATATATTATATATATATATATTTAGTTATAATTTTTTATTCGTATATTTATTTGTATAGTAATATATATTTATAATATTAGTTTTAAATATATTTATAAAATATGTTTTTTATGTGTATGTATAAATTAATAAATAATTACATACATACATATATACAACACACACACACACAAACATAAACACACACACACACATATATATTTACGAATAAATACATATATATGTGTATTGGAAAAGCCATAGAATGTTAAAACGACCATAAATTCTAATACAGAAGCCCATTTCAAATCCACAACTAGTCAAATCTAATAAAATGAAATAATATTTGATATGATATATGGTACAGGCCTAACTGACATCCGAATCAGAAGTTATAACTGTTTAAATGTTAACAAATCGGGGTATCTTGACTAAAAACATAGTTTTGGAGGTTTTCTGGGAAATTTTTTGGGCTCGAAAAATGTTACCAAATCTTTTCTTCAATCAATAGCATGTAGAGATCATTTCAGGATTTGATTTTATTTGCTGTAGAGCTCAAACGGACACCCGGATCAAAAGTTATGGTCGTTTGAAGTTTGAGTTACATTTTCAACTTATTTTAGATCTTTTATGATTTTTTTTATTTTTTGTGTCTTCCAATTGTTATTAAATGATTATTAATCGATTATAATTAGAAAATTATTAATTAATAATATTTTTAAAATATTTTAAGCCATTTTTACTAAATTTATTATATATTAAATTTAATAGTGTATTTATACTTCTCTAAAAAATATTTTAAAAATATATATTATATTTATATCAATATATATATATATATTAATATAACAATATTTTTTTCATGATTTTTTTTGAAATATAAAATTTATCGGCGCTAAGAAAAAGTACTAATAAACCCCCCCTTTATCCGCGCTACTAAAAAAAGCACTGATAAAGGGTGGCGCTCAGTTTTGTGGCATGGGTTTTCCAAAACAAACATAATGTATATTTACAAGTGACAATAAATAAGAAATAACTAGTGTACAATTATTATTCCCCTATTGAAGGAATTATTATAGATGAGGACCTCTCACATGCGGATAGTTTGGATATTATTTAGTTATTATTTGTTTTGACGATGTAAAAGTGGCTTAAAGTGTATGAAATGGATGTAAATATAATTATTTCAAAATACATTCCTTGAATAGGATGTCTATATTGAGAAAATGGATGGATTTATCATTCATAATTTTTAAATACGAGAGTGTTAGTTGAATAAATATTTATAAGGTCTAAAAAAAGCACCAAGAGCCTAGTTCTCAAGGATTGATATATACCAAAATAAGTTAGTCATCTTAGAGGAGGTGTTGATTACAACATCTCCATCAATATAGAGAAAGGGAAGTGGGTATTAGTGATTATATATGTTGATGAAATCATCTTCAAAGGATCATATGAAACCTAATGTAAACAATTTTCATAACATATGATGTCTAAATTTGAGATGTATATAATGAATGAGTTATCCTTTTTCCTTAGTTTAAAGGTTAATAAAGAAAGGTTGGGACATTTATATCACAATATGAATATTCCAAGGTTATAATGATGATTTTTTTGATGGATTATTCTAACTTAATGGCTACTCTAGCAAGGAATCAAAGGAAATTGACAAAAGATGTGGAAGTTAAGGAAGGTAATGTCAATTTATATAGGTCGATCATTAGTAGTTTAATTTAATTAACATCCAATCAACTATACATTATTTATTGTTATTTTCAAGACTCCTATTATTATATTTATCCAAAATAAATTAACATGAAGCCTATTGGATGAATCAATTGATATATGAAAAATCTATGCACATTGGGCTATATAATTATTGAATTTCACAACAATAACTAATGAAATAAATAGATATTGACTGGTTAGGTTTGGTTGATGATTATAAATATATTTTTGGGGGTGTGTTCTATATTTTAATCATTTTTATTTCTTGGAAAAGTAAAAAAATCTAGACTAAATATGCTCAAACACTGTACAGGATGAATATGAAACATAAACTCAAGAATGTTGTCAATTGATAGGTATATGAAAAAATGAATACATAGAAATTCATGCGGTATATCATATTTAAGTTTTTTATGACAACTAAAGTTTGATAAATATTAGAAACAATCATATTCAACATATAACGAAATGTTCATTGAGATCAAATACGATTTCTTAATGGAGAAATCAACATACCAGGTTGTGAAATTATAGTATGTGATGCATATAAATTATAAAATCATGTCCATAATAACCACCAAGATGGTAGCCAGACTGGTGGGTCACATGGCCTCAAGTGAATCTCCCCATATTCTAGAGGCTACTAACTATCAGTGAGGTTCGTAGGAGAAGATATCAGGGGGGATATAACCTCTAATATAAGTGATATAACAGAATATTTTGCATTAATAAATAGTATAAAATATTATAAGTAGTAAATAAAATAAATACAACATCATAAGACTAATATAAACTGAATATAAAATAAATAACAACACAAATATACATTAAATTCATTTACAGATGATGAAACAAAATAAACAATAGACATACATTAGATAATGATATTGTAAAATACAATATTATGAAAAAGAAATAATAGAAAATCCCACAGGGTGATTTACATGACCATCCTAATATCTAGCTCATTCCTATTCTCCTAACTCCAAGGTACTAGTTAAACAGCAAAAGATATCAACCATGGTCCAACAAATAGAAGGTCTCCTTGGGTACACCAATGCAATGGATACCCGAGAAAGGTGTGAGATATAATCCTAGTAGGTTCTCACCCATTATGTCAAAAAATAAATCCATTCCATAAAATATAATGTAATGTAGTGTGCAGATATAAGAATAAAGATAAATAGACAGTACAAAATAAATAAATAATAACCTGCCCAGGTTCCTAAGGGATACCTGGAGGCTATATCTGCATCGGTACATATCCAGAATATGTTTCTATTTAGTAACTATATATATAGTTTAGTTATATATTGTATCCAACTATATGAGCAATGTTCATGATAATTCCTAATGGTCATATACATGGAATACTAGTTGCTGGATGAACCATGACGTAACTCAGGCATAGATAACCAGTCTAACCAAGCCTATAATCTCAATAAATAGGGTATGTTCCCAATATCTTTATATAGGGATAGATGTCATGCTACCACAATTAGGATGGAAAATGAGATTCCATGGAATCACGCTAATCATTTAACATTGCGTGTAGATACCATCAAACATATTGTATCACTGGTGTGAGATTACATAATCAAGACCCAATGTAAGGGACTGTGATTATCCTCCATGATCAACACCCCTTATCATCATAAATATCCTATGTATAAGGCATAATCATTAATAATATAAGGCATGAGTAAAAAACTATCATGAAACTTATTTATCAATACTATATAAAGTCATAATCATATTTATAATAAAATCCATGTGGAAATATCTATCATTATTTTTATTTAAATAACCCATATATATTTAAGAAAGGCATAATAATCTTTATAACACAAGACATAAGGCAATAACTATCATGCAACTAAAATTCAATCTCAATTACACCAAGGATTTTCAATTAACAATGATAATTTTAATTAAACATAAACAAAGGTCATGGATTAACCATCATATATATTTCAATAATCTAATCCATCCAATTCACATAATCTATTCTTATGAAATTAACCAAAGGTGTGGTCGTACAATCCTTTTCAATTACATTTCAAATTAACCATTTAATTAACTGAAGGATTGAAACAAATCATGAACATGATAAACCATTATTACATGACATTCAATTTACTAAGGAAATAAAACCCAATTTAATAAGATTAATAATAACTTAGGAGGTGTCATTGTAAAGGTGAAATTACTTACACATGTAATATCAATTAAAAGTTTATCCAGATACTTAGAAGTTTCCTTGGTTAATTTAATATTTATATTTAAAGAGGGAAACTCCATTTAAGCCTAATTGAAGTATGAGTACCAAAAAATTCAACTTTTCTATCAGATACATCAAGGAATATTGAAAATCCAATGTAACTAGGTATGCATGATTTGTATTAAAAATCCAAACAATTTAGTTTAAAAGACAACACACCTCCATCTAGGGGTTTTTATAATAAAAAAAATTAATTTTCTCTTTAAAAACATTATTTAGTAAATTTAAATATACATTCCAAATTCATGTCTCGATTCCTCAAATGAAACATCTTAAATTAACTACCAAGTATATAAATTCAATTATAATGGTTAAAATAGAATTAATAAGGTAACACCATCATTTATACAAATTATTATAAGGGGAAATTCAATTATTCAACATATTCAAATGCTTATAATGCATTCTAGCTTTTTATTTAATTAATTATAAATGGAAAATTCACATGGAAAACCCATGGGGTGTCCATGAAAGATATAAAATTCCTATAATTATCCAAACAAGGGTAAAGATACATGTATAAAGGCTGAATGATCTTTTTAATATGAGGGAACAAACTATAAATAAATGTTTGGAAAAGGTTGAAATTTGGTGCAACAACTCTATTTTTAAATTGATAGAAAAATGAGAAAAAAGTCATATACCCCCTACCTCATACTTAGGATGACCTACTCGTCAAATATTGAGGTTTGATTGGAATTTGTTTTGAATAAAGCTAACAAATGGACTTTTAACTTGAAATTAGGGAAAATAAGCTCATGCCAAAATAGTTAAACCAAGAAGAAATTAAAAAAATATATTCAAAAGGACTGGATAGATTACTTATGTGGATCTATAGAGATTGACAATGATCGATTCTGAGTCTAGATGGAATAGTTTTCATAAAGCCTATGGTAGCCTTGGAGGATAAGACAAAGGCACCTAGAGGGAAATTCACATGGGTGGAGGAGGAGAAAGAAAAATAAAAGAGGTATAAAAATTTCATTAAGGATTTTTTTTTAATTTCACCCAAAAAATTGGGTATCATGGTTTGGACCAACCATTCACCAACCGTGCATCACCATTCCTTAAGAAACTAACTTGAACCATTTTTTCCACACGGTTACCCTAATCATGAGCCAACCATGTGATGAATGTTCCTTATATATTGCTTAACTGGAACTAACCATGAGGGATGGGGACACCGTTTGTGTCACGAAACGAATCTGGTCGCCATGAAAATTGGCACCTAACCTAGCCTGTGATAAGCCTTGAAGGGCATTCCCTATCCCCACGGGTTGGAGAAAGTTCTCTAGTATCATATATTTTGGTTTGGGGAAGATGTACCCGAATATGGATACATAAAACATAAATAAAATTGATAAACCGAATCTGAAAATTCATGCCAAACAAGAAATAAAAAAACCAGAATGGAATACATAGGTTTGAAAATATAACAATAGGTCCACTGTCACATAAAAATATCATGAAAACAGCCCCAAGAACTCCACACGACAAGGGTTCATCACCCATGAGCCGCATCGACAACGCGGCACCATGGGTGGGAACTAACACCCCGAACTGCCATCACCCAAAGTGTAACACCCCAAGATTTCATAGTGTGTTATTTCTTCAAAATAATTCAATAACGTACACTACATGCAACACCGAGTTCTAACAACCAATTAAACTAGCCGTTATGAATAGTAATAACTACTTTTTAAAATTATATATATTTTATATTTCAAAATGGACTTCATTTTTGGATTCGGAATATCTAATTTAGCCTAAGTTGAAATTTTGGTACTTTTCGGATAACTTTCATATTTTGATGAATAGTGAAAATTACTAAATTTTAATTAAAAACAACTTTTTTAATCAAAATAATTAATAGTGATAAATTATGAATTTGATTGGTTTGAAAGTATATTTAGAATATATTTTTACCATTTAATATAATGTTGGTCATTGGACATAATTTTACAATTAAACCGAACATAAACAAGTGTCAATCTTTTGATAGTTATTATCTCTTAAAAACACGCTTTTTGTTTTGACAGCGGGAATTAATTTTAAATTAATTTCTGCCACTTCTGTGTTTTGAATTTAGGAAAATGGATTCTATATTTGGAATCAGGATGTTCAAATTGTGTAAATAGGTAACTTTTATTTTTAGACATTTTGAATAATTACTGCGGTAAATATTTTATTTACCATGGTTAAGGGTAAATCCGGTAAATAAGGGTTAAAAAAATAATATTATAATAATACTAAATTACCCTAAAACGTGTCTTAACCCTATTGGTTGATACATGGTCGACCATGGGAATATTTGTGTCAATTTTGGGACCCCATGGATCCACTTGTAAGTGATAATGACACTTTATTTTAATTAAGTTAAAATGAATACAAAAATGACATAAGCATATATCTTTTAGCAAACCAATTGTTACATAGGGTTATATATGTTGGATTTTAGATTATAAATATTCATTAGAAAGATAAAAAGATTTCCTACATAATTATAATTTATTTATAATTTTTAGACATTAAATAATTTATTTTATTTATGACACAATGATGATGCAGTAATTACTATAATAGTGAAAAATTACAATAATTGATATTATAAATACCCAAATAAATCTAATATGAAACTTTTAATGCATTAAACTAATTTTCTAGGATAATATGATATATTAGGATTGATTTAATTGACTTTTTTCGAAGTAATCAATCTGTTATGAGTTTCAAAAAAATCAACTATTGAATAGTGTCAAAATTGACATAAAAGAGTTCTTAAAACAAATATTATATTATTAATTGATATTAAATTCTTAAAAATCTAAGGTTCGGCCAAGAGACTTATATCATGATAGGTTCATCATTAATGGACCACTTGGGGGTCTCTTGGATGTATATAGTAAGTTTATTAACCATATTATATAAAAATACAAAGAGACATTGTAAAAGTGAAACTAATTAACTTAGAGTTAATACTTAAAGATAAGGTTAATATAAGTACCCAAACCTGTCTAAATTCTATTGGTTGAGTGGTTTTCGACCTATCCCCACCTTAACCTTTGAATAGTCAACTTTAGAGCCATTTTAAACCGAATATGAATTTATTATAAATTAATATTTCTAACTTTTCCAAAGGTGCCCCTCACCCCTCTTATAAAAGGGCACTCCTCCTTCTCATTTATTCACACCTTCAAAGCCTTTTGGTTCGGCCAAACTCTGCCCAAATACTCTCCCAACATCCCTAACTACAACCTAGTGGCCTTAGTTTGATCAGAAATCCAACCTAAGGAGCCCTTTTGATCAAATCAAAAGGAAGAACCCGAAGAAGAGGTAATGATTTCACCACCCTTTTCTAAGTTCATTTCTTCTTCCACTTCTTCTTCCTTTGTTGTTACCATTCTAAAATAATAAATCCAATATCATATATATACTGTGATGTTATTATAAATATGGTACAACCATATTCAGTATTCTATCCACCCTTTGAATAACATGTCACCATACGTGCGTACGTACGGCTTACCGTCTCCACGGCGTGGTGTAATTTTTATTCAATATAATATTATTTGGATGGGTATAATAATGATGTGTAACTCATGTAAATAATAAATAAAACATGTTAATTATTCTGTATATATTATATACAATCCATTTATATATTATTTTAATATCAAAAGAATGATATTGTCACTCGTACGTACGGACGGACTACCGTCTCCACGAACGCGATGAGATTCATTCTCTATCGTATCCATTCAAGTATAATTATCATTTGATGATTTAAAAATGATGTTTAAGGACTTGATATCATTCTGGATATGAATAAGATACAACAAAAATGGCTTATGTAACAAAACATATAAAAGAAAATGAGTAAGTTAACACCCGAAACGACGATAATTCTAAGATATTATTAACAAATCAATGTTAAAAGATCATATATGATATCATATTAATATATATGATTCTTGTATAATTTAATAACAATTATTTCACCATTATACAGGAGGTTAACCTACCCCAACCAAAGAAAAGTACAAGGTAAGGGTTATTTCACAATCTCTTCATTATCCGAGGTTGTTTATACGTAATAATCTACTGGGATCTCTTTATCATCCACATCCATGTTTCTTAAAAATGTATTTCAAAACATTTTTACTATTTACTAGAATATGAGTTAAAGTCATTTATACCCTTTTTGACTTTTATAAGTGGTTTATAAAGGAATCTTTCGGTCGTTTTCAAAACAAGGTCCTTTTTAACCTTTTCGACAGAATTAAGGTAAGAATGTTTTTTTTAACTTATACGGCGGGTGCGGTTATTTTCCGCCGTTATAAAATCTTCAAAGCTTTCCTTACAAGCTTATAATATTATTTTCAAAGAAAATGTTTTATTTCATATGGCTCTCAAATGATTTCAAAAATAGAAAGAGATATTTCTCTAAAAAGTGTTTTGATTTCATCTATGTCAACATCCTTTGATGGATTTTACGCTAATTTGAAGTTGATTTATTATGATACAAAAATTATATATTGTATTGAAGGTTTTGTGATATGTTTGACTGTGTATGTGCTATTTTTATACCATTCATGGTTTATGGTGAAAGTATTGACATTTCGTATTCTAGTTTTAATACGAATGTTTATGTTATGTTTAAACCTTTTCATATGGGAATGCATTGGACTTAATATGTGACGGGTGGAGCCCGCTATAGCTCCTCGATGCATCGGTAGGTCTCATGAGACAAACTAGTGTCTTGGCACAAGGCCTTGACAAAATCTTATTTGTAGTCTTGGCACGAGGCCTTGACTATGTGGTTATGATAGTCTGACATTATGCATTCCAACATTATGAAAGTGGTTTTTGATTTTTGCATGTGATTATTCGATTAGTAGAATATCCATGTGAATATGTAAATGGAATTATTTCATTTTACTTTTGCCATACTATGTTGAAGTTCAAGTTTAAAAGGCTTTTGTTTTAGTAATGCATTGCCTTAAATGTTTATGCTTATTTTGAATGTTCCGCTATATTGTCATCCTTACTGGGCATTTGAGCTCACCCCTTTTCTATGTTTTATTTTTCCCAGGATGTGAAGATGTAAGTTATGAATGACCTTCAGGGATATTATGAGGGGATAATAGTGTGGATTGTGGAAACATTATGTTGTTGTATTAGTTTTTCATTTTATGATGTAATGTAAAACTTATGAATATATCTAGTGTTTCCAAGGCTACTAAACCAATCGGTCTTTTGAGATTTGATCTTTCTTGTGATCATGCCAATGTTACGAAGTAATGCACCGACTCTGGGTAGCTGGGGTCGGGGCGTTACAGTTGGTATCAGAGGAAGTTTAGTACAAACCTTGGAAGCTAGATTTAGATAAACTCTGATTAGAGCACGTAGACCTAAGATGAACTTTGAGGATTAGTGTAGAAGAACTTCCTAGAATTTTGGTATTGTAGAGATTTTGTGAGTTTTCCGAGCAATACATCCCTGTCTGGATACGAGCAGGTAGAGGTGGCTCTGGCACAGATGTACCTAAGGGTAAAACCCGAAAACACCGCTTTGAGCTAGACTCGAACGGGAACTGGTGCACGACAACGGGCCTTACTGCACTCTTGGTTACGACACTCCCGGGGGATATGCTTAGGATAACTCTCATTTTCTTTACAAATCATTTTGAAGGGATTATGAGTATATACTTCCTCAAAGAAAACATTTTTATGATTATGGATTATATCCATAAATAGTTCAATTTATGTTAAGTGTTTTATAAGTATGGGATTATGTATTTTGATTCATAAACTGATCTAGTTTATGCCATTGTTTAGAAATGGCGCCCAGTAGAAGGAATGAGAACTCCAGAAATGCACATGATCCAAAGAGAAGGAAGGATCATATCTTTCACGGTCTTAAGCTAGAATTTATAAGAGAAATAGTCTCCCATGTATTATCATCATATGAAGAAATAATATCATGTGTTGATAAGATAAGTAAAGAGTTTACTGAGTCCTATGGCTTTGAAGGGAAGCAAGAGAAGAAAAAGATGGAAGAGAGAAAGATGGATAAAAGTAAGAGGGAAAAGAAGAATTTTCCCATATGTGGTAACTGTGGAAAGAAACACCCTGGAACTTGCCTGAAAGGAATGAGAGTTTGTTATAAGTGTGGAGAAAAAGGGCACAAAGTACGTGACTGCAAGGGTAAGAAAATGGTTTTAAATGTACAATGCTTCATTTGCAAGGAGTTTGGACACTACGCGAACCTATGTCCCAGTCATCTGACTATGCCGCAAATGATGCTATTGGATAATAATCAAGTTATGATACTACCACAGATGAAGAGGAATGATTAGAGTTATTATGTTGATTATATCAATTGAGTGTTGTATCAACAATGTACTTGTTATAATAATTATGGAGTATATAAGGATTGTACTGCAGTACTATTTCATTAAGGACTTGAGATGGTGTGGAACAAAGAAAAGTGACTCAGTAGCAGGTTAAATGTTTGGAAAATATATGGTTGAGAGAAAGATAAACCATAATATAGTTCTGATACCGAGGTAGTGATTTTAGAATAATACATGATCGATTTGGATAAATTATATTGGATATTATTGACTACCTTGAAGCTGATTAATGATTTGTATATTCCATCATTGTTGGGGTTTAAAACATTTTTGGATTAATGAAGTATATCCTGCATTCTATATGGAATAAGGGAACATGAATGTAATCAATAAGGAATATGGTAATACATGATGAAGGTATTCATATCCTATTACGGGGTAAAAAGGATCTATATTATGTTTACCTTCCTTATAAATGTTGGACTGTGAGTTTGGATAGAAGTATTTTGGATAGTTCTAGTTTGGATTATTTTGGATTTCCATAAAAGGACAACCCGGAGGTCGGGCGGCAACCCGTCGCGTCCGACAAGGCTGCGAGATTTGAACCCGCAACCGAAGGGCGACAAGGGTGTATCACCTACCACTGGCCCAAGAGATGTCCTGGATTAGATAATTTAGTTTTTTTAAAAGATCTTGTAGATGAATTATAAATTCGTTTATTTTGGAACCATGTACGAATAGTATAAATATAATTTTTTTTACGAGTGAAAGATGATTTTATGGTAGAAATTTATTAATGGACAAAACTCTAATTATAAAGTAAGTATATCTCCTTATGATCTTAGCCAATCTCATAAATAAATTCCTCAATATTAAGAAAAGAAACTTAGAACAAAAATGTTTTCCTAGATGGTACCTTAAATCATCACTAATTTATGGCTTTGGGATTGTTGGCCTTTTCATAGCCATGTTCTCTACCACTCTCCATCAGATAATTGATGGTTAGATTTCTCTTCCATATCCATATTTTCCTACATGGAACCCTAGTATGTGTTATTTTCGGTAATCTTCATACTTTCCACTCTTTATTTTAAATAGAGGCCTCATTAATTCATTTTTCGATGTGGGATTTCAACTAAGATATTTTGAAACGTCAAAAATGTGTTATCCTAATACCCTATGTTTTGTTGAACCGATGGTATTTCAAATCATCATAGATTGATGAGTTTAAGTACCTCAATTTTATACTTGTTTGTGATTGATGACCTCAACCACTACCTATAAATATTTACGTTTTCCCTCCAATTATATGTCTCTAATTTCCACCAATGTTCTCCTAATCGAGATCATAATTTGGTGGTGACCCTTTCATTTGTCTTTTCCTCTTATTAAGACTAAATTTTAGTAACCCAATTTCTGATGTGGGTTTTCCCACAAATATATTATCTATTTTCAACCTTTTATTTTCGAAGAACAATTTCAAATTGCGAGGACGCAATTTATTGAAGGAGGGGAGAATGTAACACCCCAAGATTTCATAGTGTGTTATTTCTTCAAAATAATTCAATAACGTACACTACATGCAACACCGAGTTCTAACAACCAATTAAACTAGCCGTTATGAATAGTAATAACTACTTTTTAAAATTATATATATTTTATATTTCAAAATGGACTTCATTTTTGGATTCGGAATATCTAATTTATCCTAAGTTGAAATTTTGGTACTTTTCGGATAACTTTCATATTTTGATGAATAGTGAAAATTACTAAATTTTAATTAAAAACAACTTTTTTAATCAAAATAATTAATAGTGATAAATTATGAATTTGATTGGTTTGAAATTATATTTAGAATATATTTTTACCATTTAATATAATGTTGGTCATTGGACATAATTTTACAATTAAACCGAACATAAACAAGTGTCAATCTTTTGATAGTTATTATCTCTTAAAAACACGCTTTTTGTTTTGACAGCGGGAATTAATTTTAAATTAATTTCTGCCACTTCTGTGTTTTGAATTTAGGAAAATGGATTCCATATTTGGAATCAGGATGTTCAAATTGTGTAAATAGGTAACTTTTATTTCTAGACATTTTGAATAATTACTGCGGTAAATATTTTATTTACCATGGTTAAGGGTAAATCCGGTAAATAAGGGTTAAAAAAATAATATTATAATAATACTAAATTACCCTAAAACGTGTCTTAACCCTATTGGTTGATACATGGTCGACCATGGGAATCTTTGTGTCAATTTTGGGACCCCATGGATCCACTTGTAAGTGATAATGACACTTTATTTTAATTAAATTAAAATGAATACAAAAATGACATAAGCATATATCTTTTAGCAAACCAATTGTTACATAGGGTTATATATGTTGGATTTTAGATTATAAATATTCATTAGAAAGATAAAAAGATTTCCTACATAATTATAATTTATTTATAATTTTTAGACATTAAATAATTTATTTTATTTATGACACAATGATGATGCAGTAATTACTATAATAGTGAAAAATTAAAATAATTGATATTATAAATACCCAAATAAATATAATATGAAACTTTTAATGCATTAAACTAATTTTCTAGGATAATATGATATATTAGTATTGATTTAATTGACTTTTTTTGAAGTAATCAATCTGTTATAAGTTTCAAAAAAATCAACTATTGAATAATGTCAAAATTGACATAAAAGAGTTCTTAAAACAAATATTATATTATTAATTGATATTAAATTCCTAAAAATCTAAGGTTCGGCCAAGAGACTTATATCATGATAGGTTCATCATTAATGGACCACTTGGGGGTATCTTGGATGTATATAGTAAGTTTATTAACCATATTATATAAAAATACAAAGAGACATTGTAAAAGTGAAACTAATTAACTTAGAGTTAATACTTAAAGATAAGGTTAATATAAGTACCCAAACCTGTCTAAATTCTATTGGTTGAGTGGTTTTCGACCTATCCCCACCTTAACCTTTGAATAGTCAACTTTAGAGCCATTGTAAACCGAATATGAATTTATTATAAATTAATATTTCTAGATTTTCCAAAGGTGCCCCTCACCCCTCTTATAAAAGGGCACTGCTTATCATTTCTTCACACCTTCAAAGCCTTTTGGTTCGGCCAAACTCTGCCCAAATACTCTCCCAAAATCCATAAATACAACCTAGAGGCCTTAGTTTGATCAGAAAGCCAACCTAAGGATCCCTTTTGATCAAATCAAAAGGAAGAACCCGAAGAAGAGGTAATGATTTCACCACCCTTTTCTAAGTTCATTTCTTCTTCCACTTCTTCTTCCTTTCTTGTTACCATTATAAAATAATAATTCCAGTATCATATATATACTGTGATGTTATTATAAATATGGTACAACCATATTCAGTATTCTATCCACCCTTTGAATAACATGTCACCATACGTGTGTACGTACGGCTTACCGTCTCCACGGCGTGGTGTAATTTTTATTCAATACAATATTATTTGGATGGGTATAATAATGATGTGTAACTCATGTAAATAATAAATACAACATGTTAATGATTCTTTATATATTATATACAATCCATTTATATATTATTTTAATATCAAAAGAATGATATTGTCGCTCGTACGTACGGACGGACTACCGTCTCCACGAACGCGATGAGATTCATTCTCTATCGTATCCATTCAAGTATAATTATCATTTGATGATTTAAAAATGATGTTTAAGGACTTGATATCATTCTGGATATGAATAAGATACAACAAACATGGCTTATGTAACAAAACATATAAAAGAAAATGAGTAAGTTAACACCCGAAACGACGATAATTCTAAGATATTATTAACAAATCAATGTTAAAAGATCATATATGATATCATATTAATATATATGATTCTTGTATAATTTAATAACAATTATTTCACCATTATACAGGAGGTTAACCTACCCCAACCAAAGAAAAGTACAAGGTAAGGGTTATTTCACAATCTCTTCATTATCTGAGGTTGTTTATACGTAATAATCTACTGGGATCTCTTTATCATCCACATCCATGTTTCTTAAAAATGTATTTCAAAACATTTTTACTATTTACTAGAATATGAGTTAAAGTCATTTATACCCTTTTTGACTTTTATAAGTGGTTTATAAAGGAATCTTTCAGTCGTTTTCAAAACAAGGTCCTTTTTAACCTTTTCGACAGAATTAAGGTAAGAATGTTTTTTTAACTTATACGGCGGGTGCGGTTATTTTCCACCGTTATAAAATCTTTAAAGCTTTCCTTACAAGCTTATAATATTATTTTCAAAGAAATTTTTTTATTTCATATGGCTCTCAAATGATTTCAAAAATAGAAAGAGATATTTCTCTAAAAAGTGTTTTGATTTCATCTATGTCAACATCCTTTGATGGATTTTACGCTAATTTGAAGTTGATTTATTATGATACAAAACTTCTATATTGTATTGAAGGTTTTGTGATATGTTTGACTGTGGATGTGCTATTTTTATACCATTCATGGTTTATGGTGAAAGTATTGACATTTCGTATGCTAGTTTTAATACGAATGTTTATGTTATGTTTAAACCTTTTCATATGGGAATGCATTGGACTTAATATGTGACGGGTGGAGCCCGCTATAGCTCCTCGATGCATCGGTAGGTCTCATGAGACAAACTAGTGTCTTGGCACAAGGCCTTGACAAAATCTTATTTGTAGTCTTGGCACAAGGCCTTGACTATGTGGTTATGATAGTCTGGCATTATGCATTCCAACATTATGAAAGTGGTTTTTGATTTTTGCATGTGATTATTCGATTAGTAGAATATCCATGTGAATATTTAAATGGCATTATTTCATTTTACTTTTGCCATACTATGTTGAAGTTCAAGTTTAAAAGGCTTTTGTTTTAGTAATGCATTGCCTTAAATGTTTATGCTTATTTTGAATGTTCCGCTATATTGTCATCCTTACTGGGCATTTGAGCTCACCCCTTTTCTATGTTTTATTTTTCCCAGGATGTGAAGATGTAAGTTATGAATGACCTTCAGGGATATTATGAGGGGATAATAGTGTGGATTGTGGAAACATTATGTTGTTGTATTAGTTTTTCATTTTATGATGTAATGTAAAACTTATGAATATATCTAGTGTTTCCAAGGCTACTAAACCAATCGGTCTTTCGAGATTTGATCTTTCTTGTGATCATGCCAATGTTACGAAGTAATGCACCGACTCTGGGTAGCTGGGGTCGGGGCGTTACACAAAGCCTTTCCTTTACCCGTGTCAAACATGATCAAGTATACTTATACCCAAGGGGTGTAATTAGGGTGTGAGAATAATCCCAATAGGATACCACCAATAGATTCCATAGAGTAAACAATACAAGATAAAAAGCATTCGATTTGTTATAAACAAGAAGTGGTGGAAATTTCTTAAAGAATGAAACTTTTAAATGTAAGCAGCTTTCAAAAAGGATTTTCCATGAGTGAGAAAATTAAAGTAAAAAACATAACCTAATTTATTTTCAAGAAAAAACCACCATATTCCACAGATAATTACAAAAGGGTAAATGAGAACTAATCTAAGGAACGCCCCTTGGCACTAGTTAGAGTCGGGCCCCATGTACCTCGTACCTCGGTATAAAGTAACCATAGAAAAATCTGTTCTCGTGCATGAGCCACTAGTAGGAAAAATACCCATAACCTAGTGGTCCCCAATCATCACCAATATAGTTTTTTATTGTTGTGGTAATCCAGTTTTCTCAGCGAAACGGGGATAAAACTGCTCCGGGTCACTAGCGTACTAGTACATATCCGCCCTCCAAGACACCCGGGCCCCCCTTATGTGCTCAAAACACTTTCACATGATAAAAAATCCATTATAACATAGACACATCATTTATGGTCATAATGAACTCAAAACAGTAGATACACATGCTTTTCACCACTTACACCACCTAATAAAACCTTTTGGATTTCAATAAAATAACTTCACAAAATTTAGCAATGTTTTGCACAAAAAATCCCTTAAAAATCTCACTTTGAGAACAATGTACATACCCATATTTACCAAAATATAATTTTTATCACCCAAAAAATTACCATAAACCCATTACATGAGTTATAAAACAACCCCAATTGGTATAACATAAAATAGATATGTAAAACACCCAATTTAACATAAAATTGGTACGTAAAAATCATTTTCTAAAAAAATGACACCAAAAACAGATTTATCAACAAGGATAATAAAGTAGAAGTGTGTTAAAAATTTAAATTTAGAAATTCCAACTCATTTAGCATTGATTAACCATGGAATCACCTACCACAAGTATCAAAACCCTTGAATCCTTATGCGGAAATTCAACTGCACCACTGTCGCACAACAAGGGACTTAGATTAAGCCTAAAACCATAAGAATAAACCAAGAAACCCAATATAAAACCCTAGGTTCTAAATCATACTTTCTTGATATAATTAACTTTAATAATAAGGGAAGAAACCCCATGAAAAATGATGGAACTCTAAGAAAATTTAATGAAGAAGGAATGAGACCTAGTTACTTGAGGGATCTTGAAGAAATCACCCCAAATACACTAGTAGCTGAATTTAAAAATAGACAAAAAAGAATGTGAGGTTTGAATAAGGATGAGAAATTCATGATAGAACTGAAATGGGGGGGGGGAGAGTAAAAATAAAAGGATTTATGAAGGAAACAAGTTACCTCTTCAAATCTGGATGATTTGAGAAATCCTAAGAAGTTTTACCCTAATTCGTGATGCAGATGAGCTCCAAAGAGGGGTAAATGATAATGGGGGAGTGCCTGGGTTCAGTGGTCATGGTTGAGACTTTTAACCACTGAAAAATTATAAAAATTTAATAATATATTGAATAAGTTTTTTTTTAAAAACTGGAAATTTGATTCTGGTTTGGCCCAATTTCTTAATTAAAAACCCAAATCCACCCTGATTATAGATTCCTAAAGAATAAAAATTGATATTTTGGTGTTACTAGGTCAGGGTATGAAATTTTGGAAGCAAAATAGGTGAATAATGTTGATAAATGAAAGAGTTATGAAAGAAACAAAATTGGTTTTTAAATATGGAAATGAGCTAACAGTTTGGCCCGAATAATGAAAACTCACCCTTTCCTCCAAAAAATGCATGGGAAACCCCCAAAACAAATAATTAATGGAAATTAAATGAAATTTACCTTTAAAATAAGTCATTTTTGTGACAATTCTCCCCACAATGGAAAATTTTCGTCCTGGAAAATCAACCCGAAGCTTGATCGGAAAACAGGAATGGGTAATCTTCCTCAACCCATGACTTCTGCTCACATGTCTCATGTGTATTGTTCACATGTTTCCAAAGAATTCGGACTAGTGGAATACACTTTCCTTGAATAACCTTTTCATGGAAGTCCACTATTCTCATCGACCACTTGAAAATAGATAAATTAGGCTCTATATCCAACTCCTCCCAATTCAGTATATGGGATAGATCTGGGTTATATTTCTCCAACTGGGAGACATGGAAGACGTCATGGATGGATGTCAACTGACAAGGTAAGGCCAACATGTATGCTATATTTCCAATATGCTCGGTGATCTCAAAAGGTCCAACATACCATGGAATCAGCTTCCCTTACATTCCCAATCAACGGAGGCCCATACGAGGGGCCACATTCAAGAACACTCTGTCACCCACAGAAAACTCTAGGGCTTGACACCTATAGTTAGAATATGATTTATGGAGACTCTGAGCTGTCAATAAGTGATTCTCGATCAACTTGACCTTCTAAGATGTCTCTTGCACCAGACTCAACCCCCACAATGAGGTCTCACCTACCTCATCCCAACATAGGGGGGACTTAGAAGGTCAACCATAGAGCACCTCAAAAGGATCCCTTCAAATCAATGATTGGTAACTATTATTATAGGTAAACTCAACCCATCCAAAATGGCTATCCCAATAACCTCCAAAGTCCAGAACACATGCACAGAGCATGTCCTCTAGAATCTGATTCACCTTCTCTATCTGAACACCCTTTTGAGGATGGTATGACATGATCATCTTAATCTAAGACCCCAAGGTCTTCTGAATGCCTTCCTAAAATTCAGAAGTGAAACAAGGGTCTCTATTTGAGACAAATGCTGATATCACACCATGGAGCCTTACAAAATTATGAAGATACAAATGACCCAACTCATCCACTTTATCTATATCTCTAATTTGAATGATCTAGGTTGATTTAGTTAGATGATCAATCACCAATAAAATGGAATTTTTATTCCAAGGTGTACGAACAAGAAAAAAATGAAGACCATGGAAACCTCATCCCACTTTTAGGTAAGAATGGGTGATGGTTGGAGAAAATCGGAGGGCCTAAGATGATTTTCTTTCACCTACTAGCATGCGTAACATCTCAACACGAAGTCTACGATGTCTCATCTCATACCAAGACACCAGAACTACTGAAAGATATCATAATACATCTTATTGGCACTTAGATGGACATCCCACTAAGACTGGTGGCTATCATGCATCACCACCTTCTTTAGAGATAACGACCCTACTGAACAGCCCTTGAAGCACAAGATTCCCTCAAGAGAAAACAAAAATCAGAAGAAATCTCCCCAACATGAAGAAAAAACTTAGACCACTGACAAAACTCATCACCAGGCTATTCCTAGTGAATTTTCTCCACCAGAGAAGGAGTAAACTAAAATCTCACCAAGAACACCCTCCATTTTTCTCCAGGGTCTCCACATGAATCTGGGAAAAGAGTGCCATCAGAGTCCACTCATCACTAGAATTACTCAAAGATTTCACTGTGACTCTTCTTTTTAAGGAAACTACCACCACGTTACCCTTTAATGGGTTATAGAAAACATCAAAGTTGAACCCCTGCAAGTACTCGATTCAACGACACTGCCTCAAGTTGAGGTCCTTCTGAGAGAAGATATATAGCAAGATTTTGTTATCAAAGTCAACCACAAACTTCTCCCCATAGAGATAGTGACTCAAAGTCATCAAATCATGAACCATAACTACTAAATCCAAGTCATTGTTCGGGTAATTAATTTCGTGTGGTCAGAGTTGACGATAGCCATACGCTGCCACGTGATCATCCTATATAATCACGCACCCAAGACCCATACCTGAAGAATCACAATACACCACATAACCCTTTCCAACCTCTATAAAAATCATAATGGGGCGGTATTCAACAACCTGTTCAGCTCCTAGATGGATTCTTGACATTCTGGGCCCCATACAAACTTCACCCCTTTACTGGTGAGTGCAGTTATCAGTAAAGCAAGCCGAGAGAAATCCTGAATAAACTGCTTGTAATAACTAGATTGGCTGATGAAACTCCTTATCTTGAACACATTATTCAGCTGCTCCCATAACATAACCGCACTGATCTTCTTGGTGTCCACTGAAACCCCCTTCGCTAAGATCACATGCCCCCGAAATTTCACCTCCCTGATCTAGAAAGTGCACTTGGACAACATTGCATAAAGGTGATGCTTTCATAATATTCCTAGAATGATCCGAAAGTGATGCTCATGTTCCTACTTGAATCCTGAATAAAATAAGATGTCACCCAAAAATACCATGATAAAGGAATTGAGATACAGATATAACACCCTATTCATGAGTTCCATAAATATCGCTAGAGCATTGGTCAATCCGAAGGGCATAACCAAGTACTCAAAGTGGTTGTACCTACTTTAGAAGGCTATCTTTGGGATATCTACCTCTTTCACCCTAAGTTGATGATACCCCAAATGAAAGTCTATTTTCTAAAACCACCCTTCCCCCTTCAAATGATCGAACATGTCATTTATTCAGGTTAAATGATATTTGTTATTGATTGTTCCCTTATTCAGCTTTCGGTAGTCAATACACAACCGGAGGGTTTCACTAACCTTTTTCATGAACAACATAGAAAATGATTAAGGAGATACACTCTGGAAATTGAATCCTTTGGACTCCAAGTCATCTAGCTATATATTTAATTCTTTCAGCTCATTGGGGGCCATATGATAGGAGGGAAGAGATATGGGATGTGTTCCCAGTGCCAAATCAATTGAGAACTCCACATCCCGCTCAGGGAGAAAACCTAAAAAATCATCTAGAAATAACTGCGGATACTCTTCCACTACATGAGGTAGTAAACCATCAGAAGCATGACCATCGGCCTCTATCATGAGCTACGATAACTAAAAAACAATATCTTCCAACTCTGGGAGTTGACATATTGCCGACCTGACCGAGGATCCCATTCCCCACAAAAAACCTGATGATTCCCATTAGGTGCCGTGAAACTGACCCACTTCCTATAGAAATCAATGTGCTCCTATAAGTGTACTAGAAAATCTATACCAAGTATTATGTCAAATATTTCCATATCTAAGACCAAGAGGTCCCACTCCATATCAACCCCTGACACGGAAAGCGCACACAATGGGAACCTGAGACCCTTATTATTATTCGTTCCTAGCTACGTAACCAAATCCATCACAAAAGACAACAAATCAGTTGGAAAATTAAATATTTTCACAAAACGGGTAGAAATGAATGAAATAGAGGCACCTGTATCAAACAAAGTAGTAGATATAGAAAATGCAATCAAAACAGAACCTCGAACTGTTGACGATCTCGACTCTAATCCTAAAGTTACCTGATCCACTGGATGAAGGTGTCTGGTCTGTGCCTGAGGATGATCACTAGTCTATGGTTGTACCCTAAACTGGATCTTCCTAGAAGATGACCCAGACCTAACACCATGACCACCAAATCGAGATCCCCCCTTCCTCAATGGCTCTGATAGAGATGGAAATCCTCTTGAAACCACTAATCCTGCCCCACTCTGAAGTGGACGTGCCACCAAAAAAAATCATTACAAGTGACCCATACATCCACATTAATAATAGGGGTTCAGAGGAAAATGGAATGCTGGTTTGATGTACCCCGACCTTCTACACTGGCGAAACATGATGGATTTCGCATCAGAATCCACAGATGAAAACTGACTAGAAGAGTGGCCTAAACTACCACCTCCCTTCTTCCCCTTCTCATCTCACTTTTTTTCTTCTATAAATAGCTTCCACTCCCCACTACTAATACTGTCCCAGAGAAACCATCCCTACCTTTTCGGTCAATATCCACCATACGCGCTCAGTCAACCACCTTAGTAAAGGTCCTGAGCTTAGATGAGAAAAACTGGGAGTATATCTTTGGTCATAAGACTTTCTCAAACCTTTGGTCCTTGGTATGCTCATTAGAGATGATTTTAGGATCATACCAAACTAGATTAGAAAAACGTTTGGCGTACTCCATCACATAAAGGTCACCTTGAACAATATCCATGAACTCTTAGAATGTATAATATGCCAAGAATTTAGGGAAGTATTATTCATTGAAGAAAACCTTGAAATATCCCCATCACATCTTCTCATGATTCCTAGCTTGGAGTGATGATTCCCAACACCTACGGATGGGACCCTCCAAGATAAAGGAGTCACACTTCATCCTGACCTCTATGGGTGTGTCCAGAAACTCGAACATGCACTCGATCTTTTCGAGCCATTCCTCTGCTTCCTGGGGTTCTATTCTACCTCGGACGGTAGGAAGGTTATTTTTTAGGAACTCATGAGAATTTTACTTCCTAGGAACAGTCTCATATTATATAACATTATATGGAAAAGGATATGTTCCATGTCCAAGATATTAGATAGCCCGGACCACAACCTCTAATAGCCTCTCATCAAGCGGTGATGGAGAACTCTCTTTGGCTTCCTCCCATTGGTTCCTTGGAGCTTTCCAGCGAGGCGTGTTGATACAAAAAGGCAATAGTCATAAGAGAAAAAATAAGAAAAATAGTTCTAAAAATTTCATCAATAACATAAAATATAAATAAACCAAACACCTTACAATAATAAAAGAAACCACTACTTCACCCCCACCTGATATCCACGTGTAGTCTGCAGCCCACACGTCTAATCTGGATGTGAAGTCAAACAAATGATCCCAATGTACTAGGGTGGCTTGAGGTCTATCATGAGGGGTGCGGTCTAGGCACCCTACTCATGACCAAAACTCTATGTCCCAACATCCCAACTCTTGTCTAGCCCGACTCATCCCAAAATAATAATATAACCCAAATACATTAACCTCCTGTAATACCATTTTGTCACAAACTGAATTTGGTCACCATCAAAACCAGCACCTAACCTGGCCTGTGAAAAGCCCCTAAGGTCATTACCTATCCCCACAATATGGAAGAAGTTCTCGGGTATTGTATATTTTGGTTTTGGAATGATTTACCTGAATATGGATAAATAAAACATAAAAAACAATCAATAAACCGAATATGAAAATTCATTCCAAACAAGACTTAAGAAATATCCATAACTGAATACATAGGTTCAAAAATATGTCAAGAAGTCCAAATACACATAAAAACAACATCAAAATAGCTGTATGGACTCCACACAATAAGGGGTCATCACCCACAAGGTGTCTCCACAACGTCGCACCATGGGTGGGAACTAACACCCCAAACCGCCATCGCCCAAAGCCTTTCCTTTACCCATGTAAAACATTACCAAGTATACTTAAACCAAAGGGGTGTATTAATGATGTGATCCTAACCCCAATATGATATCACCAAGATATTCCATAGTGTAATCAATACGAGATAAAAAGCATTCCATTTTTGATAAACAAGAAGTAGTGGAAAAATTTATAAAGAATAAAACATTTAAATATAAGTAGTTTTTAAAGGGGATTTTCCCTGAGTGGGAAAATTTAAGTAAGAAATGTAATCTACATTATTTTCAAGAAAAAACCACCCTATTCCAAAGATAATTACAAAAGGGTCAATGAGCACTGATCTCAGGAACACCCCTTGGCACTAGTTAGTCTCCGACCCTATTTACCTCATACCACGGTGTAATGTAAACATAGATTAATCTATTATGATGCACGATCCAATATTAGGGACAATACCCATAACATATTGGTCCCCAATAATCATCAATATAGTTTTTTAGTGTTGTTTTGTCCATTTTTTCTCATTGAAATAGGGATAAAACCACTCTGGATCACTAGCATACTAGTACATATCCGCCCTCTTAGATACCTGGATTTCCCCCTTTGTTCTGAAACCACTTTAACATGATATAAAAATGTATTATAACATAAAAATTTCATTTATGGTCTTAATAAATTCAAAACAATAGCTACACATGCTTTGCACCACTTACACCATCCAATAAAACCTTTAGGATTTCAATAAAATGACTTTACAATATTTAACAATGTTTTGCGCACAAAATACCTTAAAACCCCCAACTTTTAACTCTATGTGCATACCCATATTTACCAAAACAGAATTTTCAACACCCAAAACATTTCCATAAACCCATTAAACGAGTTATAAAACAACCCCAATCAGTATTACATGAAATAGAGTAAAACGCCCAATTTAACACAAAATTGGCACCTAAACATCATTTTATTAACAAACGTCTCCAAAAACAGAATTCACAGAAACAATAATTAAGGAGAAGTGTTCTAAAAATAGAAATTCATCCAACCTAACTCATCTAGAATTGATTACCTTTGGAATAACCTACCACATGTATCCAAACCCTTGAATCATTATGTGAAAATTCAACAGCACCACCATCACACCATAAGGGACTTATATCAAGCCTAAAAATAGACGAATTGACCAAGAAACCCAAGATCAAACCCTAGGTTCAAAACCCTAATTTCCGAACATAGGGAACTTAATGAATAAGGGAAGAAACTGCATGCAAAAGGAAGGAACTCTAAGCAAATTGAAAGAAGAATGAATGAGATGCACTTACTTGAGGGATCTTGAAGAAATCGCCCCAACTACACTAGTAGCTGAATTTACAAATAGTAAAAAATGAATTTGAGGTTCCAATAAGGCTGATAAAGTCATGTGAGAACTGAAATGGGGGGAAAATAGTAAAAATTAAAGGAGTTACAAAGGAAACAAGTTACCTATTCAAATCTGGATGATTTGAGAAAACCTAAGAAGTTCTGCCCTAATTCGAAATGAAGATTATCTCCAAAGAGGGGGAAAAGAGAATAGGGTAACACCTGGGTTCCTTGGGCTAGGGTGATACTTGGAATCACCAAAATATCATAAAAATTGAATTATATATTAAATAATTGTTTTTAAAACTAGAAATGTGCTTCCAAGAAGTCCAAATTCCTTAATTAAAAACCCAAATCTACCATGATTATGGATTCATAAAGAATCCAAATTGCTATTTTTGTGTTCATAGGTTAGAGGAGGCCATTTTGGAATTATAATTATTTCAAAATGTTGAAAAATTAATTATTTATAAAAGAAACAAAATTGGTTTTTAAATCTGGAAAAGGGGGTCACAGTTTGGCCCAAATCATGGAAACTCACCCTTTCCTCCAAGAAGGCATGGGATACCCTGACAAAAAATAATTAATGAATATTAAATAAAATTTAACTTTAAAATAATTTATGGTTGTGACAGTTTTGGTAAACTGTGTGAAACCCATGTGGTGTATTTTTTCTCCCCTTCTGTATCCACACGGTTTGCTGTTTGAGGTCGCATGGTTTCAGACAAACCATAAACCTCTATCAGACACTCCAAAACAATTATTTACAAACCTAAGAACTCATGAAACTCACTGGGACCTCTAATGTAGATCCTGATCATTCATCTAAGTCCAAAAACAACATTTTGAAGTCCTCCAACTCTCATAATTTTATTCTGAATATCGATTTTATTAACGATCCGTCCAGTAAATGAAAACTTTAAAATTATTTTGTATTTTTGTCCATTTAAAAAACTTGGGTCATTAAATAAACTAATTTTCTAAAATTGTGGACAAGGATCCACCCAATATTTTTTAGAATCACTAGTTAGCTCTAGGAGTCCAAACTTTCCAATCTCTAGATTATTATGGAGACGGAGACCCCAAGTTTTTAGGGGAAATTTATTTTTAAGAAATGTATGTTTTCTTGCATGAATTTATATCATATGTTTATAAATGATGGTCATTATCCTTTAATTATTTAATCTTTAGTTTAGTTTACAAATGGATAGAAATTACTGATGTTGTAGAGAAATATCTGGATGTATTTTCTATTTTTACATTTTGAAAAAAGATGAGTGTTCCACATAGGGGGAGGGTTTTTGATTGATAATGAAGGGGATAAGTATTTGAAGTTTAGTGGATTCAAATACTAAAGTTAATTGAATTTTTATCATGAGTATTATCTTATATAACTCTTGTTTCTCACATTGATCTAGTCTCACATTAGTTTGGAGTTTTTAATTGATGAGATATCATTGCACTATGTTGAGTGGATATATTATTATTATTATTATAAAATAATCAACAAAACTAATGTGGGTAGTTGATGAAATAAATAAAATTGGTGTTGGGTATTGTTTTTTTTGAAAATTATGCCTTAGTTTTGAAGCAGAAGAAGGTTGTATAGAAGAGTTGATGGTTGAGGTTTTTATGGATCCATTCAATCAATAAGGTTTGTAACTAGAAGGAAAATTGATAGGAGATATAGATTTTGGGATGTAGAGAAATGGGATATAATATATTAAAAAAATTATATTTATATATTTATATATTATAAATAATTTATAATTACCATCCACAAGGGTGGTGATGATAGAGGAACAAGAAAAATCCTTATTGGTAGTTAATCAACTGTTAACAGGGTAATATCACAAAAAGATAAAAGAAAAATATAAAATATAAATATTTCAGAATTTTTTTAAATAGGTTAAAATAATTATTATAATATTAAAAATGGCTAATTATTCTTAGAATATCTATTTTTAAAAATAATTTGTATAAAGGGGTAGAGAAGGGAAAAATGATAGAAGGCTTGATAAAAACTTGGTCCATTGTCAGTGTTACTTCTCCCGTATGACATGAAAATTCCTTGATTATTCAAGTTGGTTTACTAAAGAACATCCATACGTACTATATGGGTCTTGAGAGAGAGTATTTGGGATTATATTTTTATTTTTTAGGTGTAGAAAGATTGGTTTTCTATGGGAGGGGTGATGGGTTTTTTATACTTGTTAAGAGGGGTATTTTAATGATAAAATATTGAATAAAGTAATATATCAAAATTAAACATTGTAATAGTTATATTTTTGATATTATTAATAATATATTAATAAAATAAAAAAATTTAGGACTTAAAACCCCATTATAAACCAAATTCACTAGCTTATTAAAAAGGAAATTGAAAAAAATGGGAAAATATTTATTTTAAGGAATCCCTTTTGACTTTAGACTTTTGAAATTACTTTTTATGTTTGAAAATTATAATTATTCTTTTTAAATAACCCATTTATCTTATTAAATCTTTTTTATAAATAACCTATATTTTGTTTATGAAGTCATTATTTCATCATTATTATGTCAAAAAACTCTTTATTTGAAAAAAGAATTTTTACTATTTACATAAAAATTTATGTATTTCTGAAAATTTATAAAAAATCATCCATGTACTATTTAAATGTTATAATTCTAAAAAATATATTAATTTTTAGGAAATAATTTTATACCATGATTTATTTTAATTGTTAATGTAAAAATTATAAATTTTATAAAATACATTAAAATACTGTTTATTTAGGAAAACGTTCTTATAATTTCCTTGAGTAATTAATCTTGATAGTTATTTAATAGAATTATAATATTTATATTTTAAAAATTTATTGATGATAAATATTATTTATAATACATTTTATTATTTAGATTCCCAATTTCTATTTCAACTGTCAGGTTACTATTCCCAATGGTCATGTTACTATTCCAAATGGTCACATTACTATTCCAAATGCCACATTACATCTTATAAATAACAATTCATTCCTTCATATGTTATTTAATAAAATTTCTCTAAGGTTTATATATTTTACATTTCTATGATGTGTATTTTTTGATAATATTTCATTTCTTTTCCACAGAGCTATTTTTAGAGGCGACGATTATAGTAGAATGGAAGGATTCAAATTTCTAATTTTTTTTAATTTTATATTTTATGTCCCCTAGTAATGTTTGGAATTTTCATTTGTTTGGTTTCTGACTAATGTAACAATATAAATTAATGTAATAAAGTATTCTTGGTTTCTCTATATATTGTATGTGTGTGTATATATATATATATGATATAATATAACATAAATATTTTTAGGAAAAAATATCCCTTATAAACTATAGGTTGTTACAACCATCATATCACATTTATATCCTAACATTACCTCATAAGTCTAGAGAGGATTGTATCATGATTTTATCTCACATTTATCCCTCCAAATCCATATTTATGAATTTTGAAAAATTACTTTTTTGAGTAAGAACCTTACAGATACCCCAGATTACAAAATTGAAAAAGAAAAAAATGAATCAAATTCAAAAAATAAAAGGAAATATACCCCCAAGCCCAATGCCTTTAAAATAAGCACAGTGGAACCCACTAGGATATTTACAAACATCATATCCATATGAAATTGAAAACTAAATTTCCATGGCCCGTTGATATTTAGGACTGAACGAACAAAAAAAATAACACTCAAACTTAACCCATCCATCAAATAAAATCCAAAACAATTCAATGTAAAAAAGAATAACCATATCCACATTTGAAAGAGAATAAATCATCGAATTAGATAAAAACAAATGTTAAGATCCTCTCGAAACAACCACCAATACCGATTTCTTGGAATGAAAAAATTCTAACTATCATGTACATAACCATAAATATTTTTTTACCATCCTCGAGCTAAACAAACCTCACTAAGAACCATCCTCATCTTATCAAACACAAAAACCACCAATCAAACCAACAAGAATTCTAGTTGGAAACCCTTAAAGGATCAAAATTATCTCTAATCACTTATTTCCATCCATTAATATATTTTAAGATGGATAAATTCATCCAATCACAAGAGGTCATGGTTCATGAACAACTTTTGTTTTTCAAGGAATCACTCGTAAAACACCATCTCTTGGTTGAGTCTTTTTTATAGAAAAAATAAAATTCTTCCATTATAATGGAACTATTTAATGAATTTTATTAGTGACCTTTAAAATACTCATTATATACAATAGAGGCTGGTAATTTGAAGGTACATGGATCAAATATAGTTTAGAGAATGGAAAATATGGACCAATTACTTCATGAGAGTATGATGTTTTCACTCGACCATAAAAAATCATATTTTATTTTCACATGAGGACACCACTTGGGTTCAAGGTTAGTGACCATGTGATTTGAGGGCCTACCCTAATCATGTAATATAGTGGTTTTTCTAGGGGAGTAATCTATCTACTTAATTTATCAGTTCATTATACGTTTGATAGTGTTTTGGTGAGGTGATGTATGAGCTAAAGTTACCCCCATAGTTGGATCAAATATATGACATTTCATGAATTTCATAACATCATTGATATATTAATGATGAATATTATAATATTGAATTGGAAGAGTTTGGTGGTGATGGTGTTGAATTATTTATTGATTAGATAGTAAGTATTTTGTATTTTTTAGAGAAGGTGTTGTGAGAGTATGTTATTCGATTAGTTTATATTCTACTAAGGCATGATAGTTTAGAGGAGAGTACGTCAGATAGTGGGGTATAAATTCATTCTTGGTACCACAATCTATTTTGAATATTGTTTTTACTAATTATTTAATTCTTGAATTCTTTTTTATATTATGAATTTTTTCATTCAATTTATGATTCTCATTACTTTGGTCATAGTGTTGTCTTGTTTGAAAGGTACCTCATAAGGGAGATTTTGAGTCTTTTGTGGTTGATGTTTTCTTATTGGATTTGTTTTGATTATCAAGGGTTATAATTATGTTATAGGTATATAATGTAATTTTCTATAAATTATTGGATCATTAAAATGCATGTTTCAAGTGTTAGTGATGCCTGAAGGAGTTTTCAGAAGGAATGTATGAGTTTAAGAGTAGATTCCAACTAGGGGTAACATTTGTGCTATAGTGGTTTGTGTTATTTCATATATGCTAAGGGTTTTGGAAAGTAACCTTTTATCTTTATTATAGGGGTATAAAGATCAACAAATAGTGGTATTTATACAATTTTAGGGGAACCTACATCATGCCCTTTTGGATACATCATGGTTATATTCTGGGGTTGATCTAGTTAAAGGGAAGGATGAGAAATGTGATGTGGTTATCATTAAAATGGTTTATATCCTAGAGGGGATGATTTTGTGGCCATTCCATATTTGAAATTTATTCACCATGGTTCTTGAGAAACATATTATCTTTGTTTTATCCCTTAGGTATGATTTCATGCGTTGAGATTCTATAACATGGAAATGCTCTTTTCAATTTGGGTTTCCATTGGATTTATCAGATCTAGTTGTTATCTAGGATATTATTTATAGGATTAATTCAAATTTAACATATTACATCATGGTCCAACCTTTCACAATGGTTTTATATTTTTCTAGAGAAAGTGTAATTTTTGTCTTCCCCTCTAATTTTATTTATTCCTCTATTTACTCTCTTGATCTTGGGAGAGTTTTAGAGAATGTATGAGATACCTCCTAGAATCTTTTTTCTTAGATTTGATCTCAAACATTAGGATATTTATTATTGATGATCCATGGTATTTTCTCTCCATCTTCTTCCAAATTTCACTCTATTATTTTTTTTGTAATTCATATAGGTTTTTTTGACCAATTTGAAGGATATATGTTATGTGGTTATGATGAGGATTCTTCTAATTTTAGTTGATTATAGGTTCCCTTATTTGGGTTTAATATTATGGTGTTCTCTTTCCCCCATTCATGCACAACATCTATTGAAGTTCTATTTTTGGTATGGGATTTGGTAAATATCTATCATTTTGTGTATAATTTGGAATTATCATACATTTGGTTTCATTGGGTGGATAATAAGAATTAAATAAATGAATACAATGAACTGATCTTAAAAGAAACTATAGGGTAAATGGTGAATCACATTAGTTTAACTTTATTAATGTTATTTCTTGATTAATATATTGTTACCGCTGATCTATTTTTATTTCTACAATGATATCTAATTTTTTTCTTGAATTTAGTTACTAAAGTCACCTTTCATAAATGTTTAGACATTTCAAGATGGTAACAAATTGGTTGTGTAAAATCATAAATTCATTTTTAATTATTCATAGAATAAATGATAAATAATTTGATATAATGTTAAAAGAAATATATGGATGTATTTTTCTACAATAATTGGGTGTGATTACTACATTTTTTCTTTTTTATTGGTGTTTTTAAGGTTTAGTGTTTTTTTCTATAATGTTTATGATTTGATTTTGCGTTGTTTGTGTCGTCTAGGTAATGGGTGGTGTAGTAGATTCCATGATATTCATATATTGAAAAAATCTTTATGTGGGAATGGTAGTGGTTATTTTAATGCAAAATATTCATAGAATTATGATATATAAGGTAGTTGTGAGATTTTTTTGAGTCTGGGTTTATTTTATAGTTAATCTATAATAATATAATGTAAATGGAAATGGTGAATCTAATAAAGGGTATTATCTAGGAATGGAAGGTTAATCAATGTAACTAATGAATAATGGCCAGAAATAAATGCGGTTAATGGTTTGAAATGGTTTTTCATTCAATATAAAAATTTAATTACATAATAAATGTAACAAGGATAGTAAATGATTATTTAGAATTTTTTTATTTAATTTGTAAAGGGATATGTGGGCCTTGTTGTGACTATTTGGTGTGAGGTCATGGGTCAGTTGAGGAAGTAGTGGTGGTAGTAAGTAATAATGGAATATAATGGAGATAAATTGGTGTTTTTGGGCTTTGATAGTACTTTTTTGGTGTAAAACTTCTTATTTAGTGATATGTGTACTTTTATTATTGTCTCATTTTCTTATGATTTCTATATGACCACACCCAAGTTAGATAATGTTACTAATGCCCAAATGTTTCGGAGTATGGGTTTTTTTCCTAATTATCCATGTTTTAATGGTAACTACTAGTTTTCTGCTCTATCTTCCTCACTATCCCTTCAAGACTTAGTATATTATGGTATTATCACATGGTGGGGTTCACAAATGTGAGTTGTATAGAACAATGTTGATTTACATTATGTTTAGGATACACTACTATAATGATTAGTGATATGGAATTAGATATGGAGTTATCGAAATGAACCAATTCCAGCACATGATATTGGACACTAGGTTATGTTGGTATAGGTAGGGTTATCATCAAAACCATATTGGTTATTATGTGATTATTTTTATATATTCCAACATGGGATATTGGATCCCACAATAGGTTGGGTTAGGTAGGTGACGCACGCCTGTCGTAGGGCGTGGCAAAAGCAATTTAATTTTCCTAGTGCAGCATAGAAGCTGACCAGAGTCATCTCACTTGAGGATATTTATCAATAATTTACTTACTTAATCTAATTTAACTAAACTAATTATTTTTGATGTTTTTATATTATTTAGCAATGGAAAACAATTAAATTTAAATAAAAGATAAAACTAACATGCAAGGACAAAATGCAATTAATTGAGAAAGAACTTGGCCTTTATGGGTTGGTTTGTGGGTTTCATCATTCTCCTTGTTAGTATTTAAATTAAGTTTGATAATTCAATTATGAGATCTCATTCATGAATTACTATTATTTTATTTATTGGTGTGAAATCTTTAATTCATTTTCCAATCTTAACTTCACCTCCTCCTATAATCAAGGTTGATGGCACACCTCGATCGAGAGTGTGTCATCTTCCAAGACCTGGCTCCATCGTATGCCATTTAAACCACTGAATGGCTCAACTCCATCTTATGAAGAGATTGTATCTGTTATAAGGGAGGGGAAATATTTAATAAAATAATATAAATGAGTTTGAGATTAGTGTCGTGGTGGACGATCGCCACACCCGTGCACATCACTCTTTCTCATCACAAACTTAATAAAAATAAGAATTTAAGCACAGAATAAATGAAATTTCTACATACCTCCTCCAGGACAAGTATCAGTTTAACCCCTCATATTTGAGGGTAATAGGTCACGGTGGATAATATGTGAAGAATAAAAGAAAAAAAGAAGGAGAAAAGATGAAGAAGAAAATAGGGTGGATGGGTGGACACAAAAATAATGCATGAATTTTATTAGAAATCTAAATTAAAACTGAAAACTAAAACAAAAATAAAGAAAATAAATGAAATGGGGAAGATTTGTGGCCGGCCTCCCTTAGTGGAGATCTCCTCCTTGGCGCCTTAAAGTAATGGATGGAGAATGGGTTGCTTTGGGAAGGAGGTGAGAGCCTCCTTTTAAGGCAGAATTTGTCCCTCAAATGTAGACAAATTGTAGACTCCTTTAATGACATATTCACGCATTACACCCTTCATTAATGTTGTTCATAAATATCTTTTCCATCTATAATCAAAATTTCAGCTAAATTGGAAACCGGATGGAGGAGTTATGAATTTTTCATTTTTGGTTTTTGTTTCTGGAGGAAGCTTCCAGGAAGGTTCCTCCAAAAGTATGTCGTTGAATAGCCTCCTTAATGACCTCCAAATTCATCCAAATTTATTTTAGAGACGTAAATATCTGTACTAGTGCTATACCAGGTGTAAATACATCATTTATATATGTGTAGACCGAGTTTGATGTCCGTTACGTTGGGTGGGTCCACGATATCCACCCGGAAAAATTCCCAACTTCAATGAATTTTTAGACCCTTTAGATGACCGAATCAGCTCCTGGTCCAGAAGACAAAAATTAATGAAATAAAATAAGGCTTCTAAAAAAATTTGAATCAGAAAATTTGAAATTTTATTTTTCCGGAAATGACCAAAATACCCCTGATGTAAAATTCTGTCAAAAATCCAGAATTTGTCAGTTTTCACATTTGGGTTCAAAATAACACTAAAACCTAAAAACATGACAATTACCCATACAATAGCACTTTTGTGGGATTATAAATAATGATTTACAGTATAAAATATATGAAAATGTGAGCTTCATCACTCCCCCACACTTAAACATTGCAATCCTAGGCAATCATCATACATCCAAATCAATTTCCACACAAAAATCAAAAATGAGAAAATATCAATGATTTTATCCAAAATAGAATTCCATCATGACTCATATATGAATAATAATTCTCTATTATTTTCATATGAATCACTAAAATTTTTTCAACCTCATAAATCAATCCATGGCCCAATCACAACCTACCTCACATTGAATTTTATGTCACTCTTCACTCAAGAGAAATTGAATCTATAGTTATACTCATACTTGAAAATTGCATGTATCACCATAGGTTTGTGAAAATTCTCATTTCTCCACAGCGTGAAACATGAAAATGAATTTAATCATGAGGGATTTAATTAAAGGTTCAAATGATTTTGTGGCTTAGGGTTGGTGAGAAAATGATTGAAAAATGTTCCAAGCTAGAAAGAGGAGGTTGAACTTTTAAGTACAACGCATGATTAAATCAAGAGAAAACACAGGAAATTACTCACTCAATACCGTTTGAAAATGTGAAAAACAACCCCACCCATATTTATTACATGGTACATGATCCAATAAGTGATTATAATGAATGATATCATCTAAGTTCTCCTCCTTTTTTTTCAAAGCTCCAGAAAGGCACAACTTTATTTTCTTTTTATTTTCTTTTTTTATGGAGGATGAGCTGAAAATTTAATACAATGAATGAATGAAAATTCATACCCTTGATTTTTGAGAGGGACATGAGTCATAAAATAATGTACAATGAGGAATTAAAGATCATCTATATTTTTTTTCTTTTCTTTTTTTAAAGGAGAAATGGATGAAACAAATAAAGCACAATGAAATGACGACACATGCCCAATTCTCTTATTGTACACTTCCCAAAATATTGAAACAAACTTCACACAACCCATAAATGATACACATCCCAAGGAACGCACACTAAAGACCCTTCCCCCACACTCAAACTTGAAATATCCATGCAAAAATACTAAAAGTGCAGGTAGGTAAGGAAAAATTGGCTTGTAATGTGGCTTAAACCTATAGGGAAATTAATGGAATATAAGGGATTACAAAGGATAAATGTAAAGGTGGGTCTCAGGATAAAATGTGGCTAGCCAAAGAGATGCCTCAATCATTTCAAATACATTCCATGAAATCCAATGCTTCAAAAGAGAATATTCACAAATTCTAGTTCTCACACAATATTTAAGTTTCCCTAAAGAAAGTGTGGGTATTAGGAATAATATGTAAAAGTGGTTTAAAATACCTCACAGGATTGGAAAAATATTTTTAGTCAGTGTTTCATGGGAATGGATTTCAAAAATTAGTCAAACTCATTAAAATTCTTGAAAATCCATTTCAAGGGAAAATAATTCATATTAAAAATCATTTAAAATCAATTATTTCAAAAATAATTTAAACTCTTTCAAAATCAATTGATGTATGAAAAGTGAAACGAATATTCATTAAAGCTCAAAATATGTTTTGGACCAAAAAATGAAAGGAGATTAATTTATAATCGTAAAAAGTTAACTCCCTTTTGAAATAATGATTCGGTCCTCTTCCTCTAATTCTCGGGGCTTACTTCTACCTTCATGATCCTACAAAAGAAAAATTACTCAATTAATCACAAGGATCATTTCATTTAAGCTCAAAATGAAAAGAGGGAGGGGGCCACATTCTAGACTAATTCCTAATACTGAATTTGAAAATTTAAATTACTAGAAAGAATGTAAAGATAAATCTTGGTATGATCCCCCAAGTGGGCCCTGAAATCTTTTACTGCCTCCAGAGAGTAGTATTAGATTTTATCCATAATCTTTTGGTGGATGAAGCTTATTTGATTTAAACCACCACATGTGTTTTTTCCCAGCTTGAAATTCATTTTTCTTGTTGAGGAGGTCTCCATAGACCGAGTATACCAGATCCTCCCCCTTCACAATTTGGTACAGCTTGCATGGTGGGGGTAGGATGAAGTAGGGAACCCCTTCTTCTTTTTTTTGCAACTTGTGAAACCATCTTGTCTTCTAGTGCCAGCTTCAAGGAGGCTTCGGCCTCTTTTCTATTTTCCTCCAGCTCAGCAACTTGGATCTCTTCATGATGGGGCTCCACTAGTAGATATTTAATGACTTTAGGGAGCTCCAGAAGTTCCTCAACATGTGCATCTTCTTTTGTCTCTTAATCCTCCAATGCATAATAGGAGTCATCTGATTCTGAAAATTGAAAACAATTGGGAGTTATACTCAAATTCGTTTCAACAAAATTAAAAGAATTTGAGTTCAAGAATGTATCACCTCCCTGAGTTGGTTCAGCTTGAATCTCTTCTTGATTTGAAAGCGCCTCTTGGATTTGATTATAACTAGACAGAGGTAGGTAGTCGATCTACTCCATTTTGAGTTTGGCCTCAACTTCATGGATGTCGTCAGTGAAATTTGGGAAGACTAGTGGCACTTTTTTCTTGGCCTCGAATATTTTTAAGTCAGTTTGGAGTTCATCAACCATGGCCATCAAATATTCCAGTGAGATCCATGTTTTTATGACTCTTTCTTTCTGCTTGACCATTATCATCAGTGCATCAGCTCTTTGTTGGAGGGCCTCCTCAGTGTAGTCTTGTTCTTCCTCCTGCACCTATGAGTAATTGTTCCATGCAGAATAATTTAAATTTGAATGAATCATGGAAAAAGTTTTTTTTTGAATTTAAAAAAATAAAAATAAATGGAAACAATCTAAAATTTGAAATTATAAAATGTAAAGTAAACAACTGAATAGCTCCCTAGAAACGACGCCAGTTTTGACGCACGCCTGTTATAGGGCATGGAAAAAGCAATTTAATTTTCCTAGTGCAACATAGAAGCTGACCCGTGTCGTCTCACTTGAGGAGATTTATCAATCGTTTACTTAATCTAATTTAACTAAAATAATTATTTTTGGTGTTTTTATACTATCTAGTAATGGAAAACAATGAAATTTAAATAAAAGATAAAACTAACATGCAAAAACAAAATGCAATTAATTGAGAAAGAACTTAGCCATTATGGGTTGGTTTGTGGGTTTCATCATTCTCCTTTTTAGTATTTAAATTAAGTTTGATAATTAAATTATGAGATCTCATTCATGAATTACTATTATTTTATTTATTGGTGTGAAATATTGAATTCATTTTGCAATCTTAACTTCACCTCCTCCTATAATCAAGGTTGATGGCACACCTCGATCGAGAGTGTGTCATCTTCCAAGACCTGGCTCCATCATATTCCATTTCAACCACTGAATGGATCAACTCCATCTTATTAAGATCTTGTATCCAGTATAAGGGAGGAAAAATATTTAATAAAAGAATAGAAATGAGTTTGAGATTAGTGTCATGGTGGACGATCGCCACACCTGAGCACATCACTCTTGCTCATCACAAACTTAATAAAAATCGGAATTTAAGCACATAATAAATGAAATTTCCACATACCTCCCCCGAGCCAAGTCTCAGGTTAACCCCTCATATTTTAGGGTAAGAGTTCATTATGGATAATATGTGAAGAATAAAATAAAAAAAGAAGGAGAAAAGATGAAGAAGAAAACAGGGTGGATGAGTGGACACAAAAATAATGCATGAATTTTATTAGAAATCTAAATTACAACTGAAAAATAAAACAAAGATAAAGAAAAGAAATTAAATGGGGAAGAATTGTGGCTAGCCTCCCTCGTTGGAGATCTCCTCCTTGGTGCCTTGAAGGAATGGATGGAGAATGTGATGCTTTGGGAAGGAGGTGAGGGCCTCCTTTTATAGGCAGAATTTGTCCCTCCAATGTAGACACGTTTTAGGCCCCTTTAATGATATCTTCATGCATTCCAATTTTCATTAATGTTGTTCATAAATATCTTGTCCGTATATCCTCAAAAGTGCGGCTAAATTGGAAACCCTATGGAGGAGTTATGAATTTTTAATTTTCAGTTTCTGTTTCTGGAGGAAGCTTCCAGGAATGTTCCTCCAGAAGTATGTCGTTCAATAGCATCCTTAATGACCTCAAAAATCATCCCAATTTATTTTAGAGACGGCCCTATATGTCCTAGAGGTATACCATGTGGAAATACATCATTTAGATATGTGTAGGATGAGTTTGATGTCCATTACGTTGGGTGGGTCCACGCTGTCCACCCAGAAAAATTCCCAACTTCAATGAATTGTTAGACCCTTTAGATGACCGAATAAGCTCCTGGTACAGAAGACAAAAATGAAAGAAATAAAACAAGTATTCTAACAAAATTATAATCAGAAAATTCAGAATTTTATTTTTCCTTAAAGGACCAAAATGCCCCTGACATAAAATTCTATCAAAATCACAAATTAGTCGGTTTTCACATTTGGGCTCAAAATAACACTAAAACCTAAAAACATGACAATTACCCATCCAATAACACATTTGTGGGATTATTAATAATGATTTACAGTATAAAGTATATGAAAATGTGAGCTTCATCTGTAGGGATATAGTTCGACCAACATCAAATGCGATGACATTAGGGTAGTGTGTTTTGGAACAATTATGATAGGGATTTAGAGCACACGAAATTTTTTATTGTGTAATTTGGGTGAAAAACCATTGGGTAAGTGGTGTGATGTTACTTTTTTAGTATATTATATTGAAAATATGTTATTATAATTGGATGCAATAGTGGATGAGTATGGATTTGTGAGAATGAATGAAAATCATCACTGTAAGTGTTTCTTTATATTTTAAATCCTTATAAACAAATTTGAAGTCTCATTTATTAGAAAAGCAGTTTAGATGAGACCAAAGAAATAGACATTACAATAATCTCATTGATGAAGATGATGTAAATACAATTTAGATCATACAAATAAGTGAGTTCCTTGGTGATTCCTTTGTTAGAAATCCAATCCACAACATATTTCACCTCTTAGTATACATGGGTGATAATTAAGATGATGTTAGAGATAATTCCCATGAAAATCCACTCATAAACCTATGAGGTTCCATGATAGATGAATCATGTTGATTCTAATGTCTTGAAAATTGGTAGTGGAATCACTTTTGATACATAAATTCATCCAAAATTTAATTTTATAAATTGAAACAACATTTATAACTCCAATAATTTAATATTCATTAGAATACATCAAACCAAATTCACCATAGAAATATCCAAGAACATCTTGAAAATATGAACTACATCTAAAGGGGCCTAGTTCCTCTTTTAATTACTATATAAATTGAATTTGATCCACATCTTGATGGGCCATATGTATATTCACTAAAAAATTATTCTCCTTCTACAAAATTTTCATGAGTTATATTGAGGATGATCCTATTGCATATTCATATTTATCACCCCTTTTTATATAAATCTATTTTTAGCTTTCTAGTGAGATAATGGTAAAATAGTTAGATAGTTATATCATGGAGATTAATATCAGTTGTGGAGTTATTTATATAGGATTTGTTTTGTATTTTTATTTGGATACATTGAATTTATATTATATTATGTTAATTTATAGGATATGTTTTTTATGATATATACTGATGTTTACTAGTGATTTTTTTATATATATTCCTAGGATTTATGAGGGTAATAAATCACAATTTTTTAACATATACCCTCAGTGATTTCCACCCCCTGTATCATATTGGATGCGAGCTTCAAGGGATCACACAAATTCTCACTATCAACCCTTATGGGGGTAGTTCATGAAATTTTTATTCCTTTACATAGAAATTATATAAATATATGAAAAAAATAAAATAATTTATACATTCTCAATATAGTATCCTTGTCATTATTTTTTGATAATTACATTTATACTCTCAATACCAACTTGGTTATGTGAGAATACTCCATATGTTTGGTTAGTAAGTAAAATGTAATAGTATTACAATTTCACAACATTGTATTTGCAAAAAAAAAAAACTATAACATATTTTAATCTCGAAGATCTATTGTTATAGTAAATTTATCATTATAATTATTTTTACCCAATAGCAGATAACCTATATTTTATTGGACCAAATTTATGTTCCACATATTTTCAATAATGAAATTAGTTTCATAATTTTTTATTCATCATAAAAGATACTGAATAAAACATAATTTTTAAATGATATACCCCTATGTCATCATATTTCCTTATAAGAATAGATAGTAATGCTAAAAACGTTCCACCAATATGTTGTAGAATATGAATATCAACAACATCAAGGGGAAGTGACGACACATATCTAGGATCATAAGAATCATAAATATATACTCACTTATTATTAGTTCATGGTTGATTAATGATCATGGTATCTAATTTGATATTGTATGTAATAACTCTTACCACACGTTGATGAGTGGATTTTGATTGTTATAAATCATAATTAATTTCACCAAAAAATATTTAAATATAGTAAAAGTATCAATAACTATGTGTCTCATAATTAATTTAATTTTCTTCAAAACTTAATTACCTTATATAAGTTAAGTCTGTGAGTTGAATTAACTTCATTGAAACTGAGGTTGCAACAATATGAAATATGGTTATTATTATGTTATGTTTTTCTAGTTAGTCTCTTAAAAAGATATGTCCTATTATATAATATTTTTTTTACCTTTTCCTCCCTAGTTTCAATATTATCATCCATGTCCTTCATTTTCTTGTCAGACTACACTTGGGTTTTTTCCAAAATAAATCACATAGTGGCTGTCTAAAACCACCACCTATTACATGAACATAATTTTTTTCACACAATAAATCCTATATAATTACTTATTTTGCAGCTATGGAAGTTAACAAAAATTGTCACTAAATAAGATTGAAATAAATAAAAATTAGTATTAATTTTAATATTTTATATTATTTAAGTTAGATAAATTCAAATTATTTCATTCTTTTATATAATTCCAAAACTTTTTTGTGGGATCATCTACTAGTTGTCCTTTTTTATTTTCACAATATATCTTTCATTTCACGTGATGTTGGATATAAGTGGATAGAGTTTATAGTTAATAAATCATTATAAAGACACAAAAATTATATTCATCTTATTATTTTATATTAGATCTAAATTTTAATATAAATTTAATTTTTTTTTCAATTGTAGTGTTTACCATTATTTATTTAAGGTAGTATTATGGTGATTTTTTTTGATTTCTATTTATTTTTAAACTCTATTGGAATTTCATAAATTTAAATTTATTATTGAAATTAAAATATATAATTAATGTGAAATAAATTGAAATCTATTATAATATAAATTTAATTCCTTCTCATTATTATTGGAAGTAAAACCATCTCATGTTTCATGGTTTATGGTTTTCTTATATAAATTTTGTTTGTGTGATTTGACATTCCCTGAAATAAACCAATGATTTCAAATGGAAAGAGTCATTTAACATGATCTATTATAGTTAATATTAACTATTATTATGAATTTAATCCTACATTCATCTAATGTAAATATTATATATAATGGAAATTAACAACCAAATATTTTTTTCATTATTTTATTCATAATTAAAATATAGTGAGTATATTCATGTTAATATAATATAATGAAAACAAGATTCCTTTTTTTGCAATAAAAACATTATAATATGTATTTATAAAAATTATCATGTGAATTCAAGTGATAATTATAATGTAAATAATAAAAATATATTCTTTTTATGTCAATAGGTTGATCTCTCAATTTTTTTCAACCTCAAATTTCTCACATAAACTTCTCAATTAGATAAAAATTTCTAAAACATTTATTTTATGATGATCTTATTTTTTGGACTTATAAATTATTTACACATTCATACCATTAGTATGTTTCTCACATACAATTTTTTCTTATCTTGAGTATGTTTTCACCTTTAGATAATTTATCATTTTTGAGATCATTATTATTTTGTTCCTTATGATTGGTAGTATTAGTAGATACAAAATCAGCTATCTTCAAGAATAATATTGAATTAAATGAATTCAAATTTATTGATATCAAATTAAATTATATTATCAAAACATTTTTATAAAACAATAATTTCCTATTATATCATATAATACATCTCATATTTTTTATATGATACCAAAGTAATACATGTTCATATAAAATAGATTTATGCCTATAATACTGAATTATTTCATCAAATTTTCCATGAATGTAGCTCCACTATTTTTAATTATACTCTATTCATCATTTAATTTTTCTTAATAGGTATATCTGTCAATTTTACATCCACTATATAATAATATATGTAAAAAATATTCCTTTAGGTAGAAAATAAACTCTTCTGGAAATTGAATTCAAAATTTCAAATAACTCCTTCAAAATATGGTTGTCTAATAACCTTATTAACTATTTATTATATGTACATGATTGAAAATTTAATCCATTAATAGATTCATATTCATAATAACATCATTATAAGTTTCAATATATAGCACCTCTTTTGTATTATTATATAAAATTTCAATCATTATTCCAATCAATGATGCTAATTGTGACAAAATATATTCTTGAGATTCATTCACACTCAATAAACCCACTACGATGAGATTTTGGGAGCCTGATGTTATCCATATTAGATAAGAATTTTATTAATAGTAAAATGTATTTTCAATAATATACATCACTAAAAGAAATACTTTTGGGTGAATTTAACTTTTAATACAATCTTTCAAAATCCTCACATATCATTTGATGATGTATCTCCATTAAAATGTACATGAAAACATAGTTATATATCTATTTCCAAGTCAACCATTAAGTTATCCATTTTATTAAATAATTTTGGTGGTAAAACATATCAAATTTATATAATGTGAAATTAATTTCTGTCTCATTAATTGGAAATTTTTTAGAACTATTAGTTTTCTTTTTATATATATATATATATATGTGAAAACAATAATAATTGGTTATTATGTGTTTGGATTTTTTAGTGAAATAATTAACTTATCACCATATATAAAATATTTCATTAATACAAGACAGATATTCAATTTTAATCTATTTAAGTTCATGTTATTTTATGAAATAATGTTTTTGAAATTCAATGAACACCCCTCTAAGAATATTATACTAGTGAGAAAACTTAAGAAATAAATTCATCAATTCATAGAAATAGTGTGTGTCATTGATTTATGGAAATTATTTACTCCCTCTTTCACTCATATCAACTCTTCCCTTAACCCCATAATGATCATGTATATCCAAGCCTCGTTTCAATATTTCTTCATTTCTTGTGCATTTAAAAACAATCCAATAACATTATCACACATATAATATTTATATGAATGGAAAAAAGATATTTTCTAATATAAAAACAATTTAAATAAGTTAATTTGATAAAAAAGTCATCCCAGCTTACAATGTATTTTTATAATATTTTTTAATAAAGGATATCTAAATATAGTGAAAATATCATTTAATTTCTAAAACAATTCATCACCTATTAATAGAGCTGATATCATAACTTTTTCTGACTTCCCATCAAATATATTTTTCCATGATTGATATTTTTCCCTCATAGTAAAAATTACGATGTTCAGGTGACACTCTCTTTATATATTATTTCAACCTAACTGAGTGTGTTTATTATTAATATATGGGACACTATAAAATCATATTTATGTTTTACCTTAAAAAACTAACATATTCATTAAATTCATTTACTATTTTTAAATACATTGATTTTAATATGAAGTATTCATTTTTATTTGTATCATACATTATAACACTCACATTAAACATCAAATAAATATCTACAACTAATAGAGATAATTAAATATCAATATCAATAAAAAAATGCTTCAAACCTAAAATAATAAAATAAATCATTATATACTTGTAATTCATCTATAATCAATGTGGAAAGTAGTAATTTTCTAAAATAACTGGTCATGTATATTGATAGTTTCTTTTAATACCTAAAGGATTCATAAAAACCATATGTAAGAAAAGTTTGAGGTTTCTAATCACATTTCAAAATGTATGACACTCTCTCTTTCCATTTTTTATTTCATAAAATTATACTTTATTAATGAGTAGGGACTAGATAAAATATTCCATTAATGTAAAAAAACCTTCAAAAAAACATAACAAGATATCCAAAACAAAACACATTGGATGGAATGAGCCACAAAAAAACAACTGAGGTCTTTCTAAATGGCCCAAGAACTAATTATCCACAGTGATGAATGGTCATAGTATGGGGCATTGAGGTCAACATACTATCATGATCCTCTATCCCATCATTTCCTCAATGTACATAGATTGAGGAATAATATAACTAAGGAAATTATTATAAAGATCCATCAATATCTTTAATACATCATTCAACAACAATCATATGGAACGACCAAAAAATAATTTCAATCATATTTCAAAATAATCCAACATATCTGGAAAAGAAATTATTGAATAACACTTCTCAGAACCACCAATCCATTAAACAAACAAAAATGTAAATAAAAAATATAAACTATTGAAATACATAATTTTGGTTTTTTGAATTGGGTGTTATTGTCAAAAATTATATCTGAGATTCAATGTTAAATAAGCTTGTGGATAATAGGTGATTCTTAGAGGATTTTTATGGAATAGCTCAATCCTTATGGTTTGTAGTTGGAGGAAAAATATATAACAGATAATGATTATATGGAATAGAGAAATAGGATATTCTATAATTAAAGGCCGTGTAATGGTTCTACACTGTAGAGCATTATTTACGTCATAGGAGGTGAAAAAAATAATTTCTATGTCACATAAGTTATGATAGAGAAAATTCAATAGAGAGAAGCCTATGTTGTGAGGAGATGTGTAAGTATGGGAAAATTATTTTCAATATCATTGTATTTACCAAGTGACATACATTACAGAGTAAATGCAACACCACACTTCTTTAAGGAAAACATTTACACAATGCTTAAACATCTTGTGACATGAAAAGTGTGTACATGGGTTTTTCAAAACACTTGAAAATATGGTATCCCAATATTTTGGATAGAATTTTTTTTTGTATCTCTATTTAGAGGGATATTAACATGATAAAACTAGGCCCTATTTCATGGAGATTGTGAATTAGGAAATACAGATGATTTTATACCTTTCCGTACAATAGCGTCCCGTGAAATAGGGTAAATGTACACACTATTGTTAGTTAGGATACCCTTTATGTTAAAATAGATCATGGGGTGAGTTTTGGTAGTTTATAGAGGTGATTTATTCATTTTAATTATAGAAATAGCCATAGGAAGTCATTCTTCATAAGCCCATGTGTAAGGCCCTACCCTTAAATATAACTTATTCTAGTGATTTTGAACTATAATTAACATTTGAGGATATTTTCAGTTTAGATTTTTATAGAATTAGAAAAAAATATTACATATTAAACTGATACATTAAAATTTGAAACTTATACTTAGTATCCATTTTTTTCAATAGAGTTAACACTTTTAAAATAAAACATGATTTCTTTCCACGACACATCTCTAATACTTTCATCATGGTATCTTCTTTGTCCTTACCAATCATAAGACCTGTGGAATTTTTTTAAACATGTGATGAGCACAAGAATATAATTAAGGGATATAAAATTAGGAATTAGACCATTAGTCCATGAATAATCTAAACTCATGGAATCATTTTCAAAAAAAATCATACTTTTCATCCATAAAATAGAAGCTCTTTAACATACCTAATGAAAACATAAGATTACTATAAAACTTATAGAAATCATAAATAATTGAAGTAACTTGTGGAATCCATAACATACTTACTTTTTAGCTTTCATAGATATATAGGGAGTAACCTTCATGGTTACATTTGGAATACCCATCATATTATATTCCCTAAATCTCTTAGGAGAAACTTTACCATTTACCCTTGTCATGTTATACAATGCATTGGAGAGCTATCTTGGTGTCACCCGCCCTTGGTTTATCACATAACCACACATATACATAAGAAATTAACAAGAACCATAACATAATCATAACATATAAAACATACTTAAATTAAATATAACATTCCTACTTTGAGATCACATTTCATCTTTACAAAGTTACACACTCATAAATGAAAGAATAATTAAAACATTTTAAAAGATGATTTTTTGAATGAAAGTGTCCCATTCCACTTTAAAACATTTGAAAGGAATTTTAAATATAAAACTTTCATTTACTTATAAATAAATATTTAAACCCTTTTTAGAACTTGTACATTAATGAGAAATATTTAGAAGAATAAATATTTACAACATTTAAAATGATATTTTAGATAAAGAGTTCCTTACCAAATGAGAAATTCTTGAATACAAATAATTAAAGGAAAAAATTATTAAAAACTTTATAATATCATGAGAATAAAGATATTAATGATATCATATGTCAAAGGGAAGTATATACACTATATAAGAGTGAATTGGTGCATAACAATAAATAACTCTCAATGGAATGTAAATTGAGACGAAACCCCTTATAAAGACCGTATCCATAGATTAAGGATAAATCAATGACATAATTATGTGTCAAAAATATAAATACACTCAATAAAATTGGATATTTATTTTAAATCAATTAGAATACATTCACACATATTCTTGTAAAAATAAAATCAATGACTTGGATTTTTAACTCAATGAATCGAAATTGAGTTAGGACTACCCTTATCAAGTTCATATCAATGATGTGATAATTAATAAATGGAGTCATTATGTGTATAAAAAGTATATCCACAAAAAGGGGAGTGGAAATTACTACATAAATAAATAAATAGTGATTCCACACATAATCATCGAATAATATAATAAATGAAGTATACATAAAACCCAATGAGTGGAAATTGAGTTCATAAATTCCCTTACCGATTTGGTAACTTTTGAAACATAAACCCCATGAAATAAGATTCATAAAATGAACATGTGAATACCCATAAATTATGATATATGACACAAAGAATAAAATAATGGTCAGTACATACACCATAAAAAAGGAAATAGCGACGAACATAGCATGAATCTCATGGAAACAAGAAGTGAGATGAAATCCCTTTACAAAGACCATTTTGATAATAACATAGAATACTTATGTATAATAAATGTAAATACACATAAATAAAATATAATTAATATGTAATATATAAAAAATTCATTTCTTGCATAATCATATCTTGACCTAATGAAGAAGTATAAGATTAACCCAAAGAATGAAAATTGGGTTAAGAAGTTCCCTTACCTTGAGTTCAGATCATCCTGTATGTTCTTTAAATTAATAAATAATAAACTTATGTTAATTTATAATTTTTTAAGATCCATTTTCATGTTTATTATTCATTTTATATCACTTATTACTATGCAATAAAAATTTGTTAATCATTTGAGTTCATATCGAATTTTTTTTCGATGTTCGGTACTTAAGTCAAAAATAAACTTGTTTTGATGTAAATTTTTTATATTATAATAATTCAATTATATACAGAATAATATTCATTATTTTAATATCATATATATCTAGTATATATGTATTTATAATAATCCATAATATTTGGAGATAATAAATGAAATGAACTATTCATGGAGATGGTAGGCCGTAAGTACGCACGAACACTGCTTTCATTTTATTGTCATATAAAAAGAGTGAAAAATAAATGATACACATGTATATTATAATTACAGTATGATATAAATGTTATATATGTTTCATTGTTTCATTAATATCATCTGTTATACATTCCATATATAACATGAATTAGTAATATCACTTGAGGGGGCGGTAGTCCACACTTCCTCAAATAAACTTATCGTAACTAAATAACATGAAAATCATAAAGGTATTCATTAAATAACAATAATAGAATCATAGAGACAATATAATCATAATATATATCAAATATATAAATATAGTTCCATCATAATTTCAACCATGATATTTGGTAGGATAATATTGAACAATCATCGTTTCGTGAGGCAGTAGTTCATCGTACACAGAAAATATATGTTCATATCCATTAGATGGAGGTATGTGTAAGTGTAGTTCTAATAATTCTCATAAAAACATCCTATTATACTGATTAAAATTATTTTTTATCTAAATAAATAATAATAATATAATAATACGTTTAGAAGGAAAATAAATTAAATGTGCTTTAGAGAAGACATTACCTCTAAATCAGGTAACTTCTTTTGATTTGAGCTTAAAGGCTTTCTTGAATTTCCTTATTTCGAAGGAAAAACTTCTAGAACTAAGGGAGTAATGTTTAGAGATTATTTAGAAAGATTTTGGACGATACAAGGGGCTTGAGAGGTGTGTGTAAAAGGGTATAGGTGGCGACCTTTTATAAGTGGGAGGAGGGGTACTTTAGGAAAGTCTTAAAATATCATTTTATTATAAATTCATATTATGTTTATAAAATCTCAAAAGATATTTAAGTTGAATATAAGATGAGGATGGATCAAAATACTCTAAAAAATAGGTTTTAGACACGTTTAAGGCACAAAATTAACCTTATCTCTTAACTTTAACCCTTAGTTGAAAACATTAACTCTTACCATGTATTCTTGTTTTTTCATAATATATCATAATTATAGTTACTATAAAATGAAAAACTAAAATAAAGTGGTTAATTAATTATATTTATAACATTATATATGTAATTTTGAAGAATATTAGATTTTTGGGGTTATTATATCATTTAATAAAATAATTGTTTTTTAATAAACTCATTTATGTCAATTTTGAAACTATTTTGAAATTGATTTTTATTAAAGTAATAACAACTTTATGAATTCAAAACAAAGACATTTAATTAATAATAAATTTCATGTTTACTTATAAAATTCGTAGATGGCATAAATTATGTCAAATAATAATTATTTTAATAATTATAAAATCATTTATTTGAATCCTTTATTAATGAAGCAACCACTACATCATCATTGTATCATAATTAAATTTATTTATTTAATCTCTAAAAATTATAAATAAAATACCATGATGTAGGAAATAATTCTATATTTATAATTAATATTTATAGTCAAAGAGATAACTTATATAATCAAAATTAAAATTGTTTTATTAAGAAGTTACATGTTTAAGTTATATGTCTCTTAACATGATATTAAAAGTTAGAAAATGCCATTTTCACACCCAAGTGGATCCATGAGGTCCCCAATTCGACCCAAGGATTCTCATGGTCGAAAAAATGTCATCCAATAGTATTAGGAAATGTTTTAGGGTATTTTTATATTATTATAATATTATTTTTTTACCCTTATTTACCCGTTTTAGCTTTTAACCATTGTAAATAAAATAATTACCGAAGTTACTATTAATAATGTCCAAAACTAAAAGTTACCTATTTACACAATTTTAACCTTATTATTCCAAATATGAAATCCATTTTTACAAATTCAAAACATAGAAATGGACATAATTAATTTAAAATAAATTCTCATTGTCAAAATGAGAAAATGGGTTTTTAAGAAGTAAAAACTATGAAAATATTGACATTAGTTTATGTCCAATTTCCATTTGAAATTTCTTCCAATGACCAAAACTGTATTAGATTATAAAAATATAATACAATTTAACATTAAATCCAATTAAAATAACATTATAAATATATAAATAAGTTATATGAAAAGACATTTTTGAGTTAAAATGCAGTATTTTCACTATTCATTAAAAATTGAATGTTTTCAGAAAAAGACCAAAAATTCACCTTAAGTTAATTTTTATATTCCAAAATTCTAAAATGAAATATATTTTTCCAAATTAAATTTTTATAAGTTTCTAAAATTAATTTTATTATTGTTCATAAAAGTATATAAAATTAGTTACTTTAAGAAAATAGTATTTCTAAACATATAACAATTTTAACAAAACATATACATTTCATTATAAATATGTTTTTATGTTAAAACATTATAAATAACATTTAAAATTTATTTTTTACTACTCATATTACAATATTTAATGGATAAGTTATAAATATATCATTTAAATAATTATAATATCAAATGTGTTGTTTTACAGAAACTCAATATTTCCTATAACGCAAGAAAAGATGGTGTTTGGTGAAATATAATCTATTTAATTTCGTTAAAGAGATAACATAAAATTAAATATTGGTGTGTTACACCATGTTTTAGTATGTGTGGTCACGCTGCAACTGAGCAATTACAGTGAAATTTAGAATTTTGATAGAGATGTTGTTTTTGGTATTTGAGGCCTTTAATGTGAATTAAATTTCACTTAATAGTAATAGTTAGTTTGGGATAATAGATTGAATTATCCTATGAAGTTATTATAAGAATTACTTGATTCCATCCCATAAATCAGATCAATGTAGTTGATCTTTCCACAATTTCACATAATAGTTCTATAAATTATCATAAAGAGATAGATTTGTAGGGGAGTTTAGAAGATACTCATCGATAATGTTTCTGATAGGATTTTTTTAGGCCTGTTACAAAATTAATACTGATAAAAGGAGTATTTTGTATGAATATAGTTTCACTAGAATACCATCATGTTATACATAAGAGACACACCAAAAAAATTTCATTTTCACAAAATTATCATATGAATAAGAAGGTTAACATGAAAATAAAAGTGAGTTCATTATGTGTTTATATGAAGAGATATTTTCTCATTTGTATGAATTATGAGTTTTGGGGGTTAGTGTGACCACTATATGGTGTAAATCATACATAAGTATTGTGATCTACTATTTTAAATGCATAGGCCAATCTAATTTCTGTGCTCCTTGGAGTAGACCAGTCAAGGTGAACCATGTAAAAATATCTATATAATTCATTTCTTTTATAACTTATAGAGATAAATAAATCAGGATAATGATTTGTTCCTAACATTAAGAAAACAAGATCATATTTCAAGGGGATTTTTTATTAAATCAAAAAAATATTATGATTCACCCCCTCCCATAAGTTTAGAACTATAAAATAAAATGTAAATCTATTATAGACCATGACTATAAGAAGAAAATAGTCAAGGATAGTGATCGATCATAAGAATTAGCTCCCTAAAGGAATATGGATTTGGGAGAAGTTTGAAAGTGTAGTTCCCCATGTCAGATTAAACACCAAGAGGGGTGGGGTGGTGTAGAATACGTGGACTAATTTTATAAATTATTTCTTTTGAATTGAGGAACATTACCTTATTAAGGATTTCATTCACATTAATGATATGTCACAATCTTACTTCATATTTAGAAATAATAATAGATAACACAACACTTGATATTTATAAGGTTCAATAAAAGGACCTTCTACTTTCTATGTTGGTTAATCACCTCAATATTAATTATAAACTATAATATTTTGAATGATTATAATGTGTAAGGAAACAAATTTTTAAACACCTTGATATATGTTCCTCCAAAATAACTAAAAATTACCTTTTTATTGAAAATATGGAAAATATATACAAGCCTAACTAAGGGGGTCAGAAGCCAGGAAGGCTAAGGGAATATCCCTTAATAGTGAGATTATAATCATTAGGTAAGGAACCAGTACAAAAATTGAAAATTATGGACTCTTCAGGACCCCCATAATATTCAAAGAGTCCACAAAAAGTTATCTTCCCTCCATGGGTCAATGACCATAATATTATAATTGATAATCAATTTAATTTTCCTAATATTGTATTCCCGATCCCATACTAGAATAATTTTACATTGATGGAGCTTGACTAACACTTTATAATCAGATTAAACCAACATAATATTTATATATGTGAGATAGAAGAAGTAATTACAATTTACCATGCCCCTTTATTCAGCTCTAAGGGAGTTTCCAGGGAAATAATATGTGTTGAATTTGAATAGGATTGAGACTTTTCCATTCCATACAAGTCATTTTTCTCTCATATTCCCATCCAAACATGATCCATCGACATTGATATTTAATCTAGATTTAGGAGGTCACTATATTAACCACACACCCATTCTATTTATTTTACCCCCGTCTATTTTCAAAACCACTATGGGAATAATATTCCTTAGATAGTATGATTTACATCCATGAGGTATAGGGGACCAAAGCTAAAACACAAGGGTTTTGGTATGAAACTACATGAAATGTAATGAGTTAGGATTACCTTATATTTCTCTATTAAGTGACTACCATATAATCTATCTTGCCACAACAAATATCATTCTATGGGCATTCACTATGGAGTCAGTTTTGTCCAGCTTCATGGAAGCAATATTCTAAAAAATCATTGATATCATCCCCATTATCAGATATTTCCATGATTTGACCAACAATAATCCAAATAAACTATTCCTATCCCCCTTTAAAAATAAGTTACCAACTATTTCATGGCTTGGAAGAAGATAAAAACCTAAAAAAAGACAGAAGAACAACCCCCTTCTTTTTAATGTTTTAATCATTAGGTATGGACTGGTTTCCTAGATGCCAAACTAGAATGTTCATTTTTTGACAGAATAAGTTTTCAACACAGTTTTGACACTTGACGATCAATTATAATACTAAAATTTATGACATCATAGTATTACCTACTAGATAAATAACTAGAGGAGGATTCCATAATGGTGAATTGGTCTGGATCATCAAACTGAATGATATTATCAAAGATAGTTTTTTGGTGGGTGTTGAGGGAAGATTTAATGAAGGAAGGAAATGAGATATCATATTTGAAGGAAATTTCTAGAATGGGACATTCCCAAAAGAATAGATGGAAACTAGACCAATTCTATTTTCAAAACATAATCACTCCATTACACACAACACACAGATCTATACTTCCCAGAACCTCCAAATTCCTAATCATATTCCTAGGGATGCTAAAAGAACTTCCATATATGATATTCCACTCTATCTAATTTTATCTAAATCTATTTCTCATGAACATTACCCATAGGGTATTTCCTCCTATAATCTCCCAAGATAATTTATCTTATATTTATTTCATTTCTTCTAAGAAATTATTAAAATTAATTACACCTCCACCGACTAGTAGAACTATTATCTTCTAGCTCGCCTAATGAAACATTCCATTCTGATTCACATCCCAATTGAATTTGGTAGTATTTTTTTAAATCCAATACATGGTTCATTTTTGTTCTTTGATAATGGATAATATGTTAATTGGAATTTAGGTTAGCAAAAAATTCACCAAAATAATTCATACCCCAAAGAAGATGAACTATTTTTTCAAGTACATAATACACCCTATGATCCAGTTAAGAATTAAATTAAATAAATCCTTTTTTATTCTTCCATTTTATATGGAATCTTCCAGTTATTCTGTAGGAAGATGAATTATTTTCATTCCTATATTTTCTTAATAACACTTCTATGATGAAATAGATATTTTTGGAGATATAGACATTACTCTACAATTAATTGATCTTTTTTACGGTTTTAGTTTCCATATAATTCCATAATTTTAATAAATCCTTTAATGGATTTAATCCAACCATTCATGAAATATAAGATATCATTAGAAAACATCAATGGAGAAATTATGCTATTACCAAATATATTATTGAACAAAATAATGAGAACATTATCCGACCTCCATTTGAGATTCCTAGAAGTTTCAATTTATTTGGGGAAATGGGATATGTCACGATGAAAATCATACATCATAAAATGTTGGGATGTACTCGGTGAGACTTGAACATGAGACCTTTTAGAGACCATTCTAAAACCCACAGTGGAAGCTACCACTAAGATCCATGTTGGGGGTGCATTTGAGTTTCCTAGAGAGTGCATCTTGGGATATGATGAATATTTTTGGAGATATTGGGTCACCTTGATGAAGACCCCAGACCATATTGAAAAAAAACCCTTTACCCATAAAATAAATGAAAATCCATAAAAAGGAGTTCCATATAAAGAGCATGTCATACAACCTTATTTGAACCCAAAAATCCTAAAAACATTGATGATAAAACAACATTAAATCTTATCATAATATTTTTCAATATGATCTTTAATGATGATGATGGATCCAGTGGTATTTTTATCCAAATATTCCACCATATACTTTGTTGTCCCCTCTACCCCTTGAATACTTCTCCCTTGAATGAAGATGTGTTGTTCCATTCAAACAAGGCTATGGATGAAATAACATATTATTCTTTTCAAAAGTTCTAAAAGAATTTGATAAATAATGTTACATAGGAAATTTTTTATGTACTAGATAATCAATGTTAGATGGTAAAATTTATAATAAAATAACTCCCTTAAAGAAAAAACCACTCCTATAAGAGATTCTCCCTTGAAGAAGACACACAAATATTCTTAGTCTTTTTCCATGATATTATCCCAAGATGCCATATATAAGGATCGTGGGAATCTATCTGGACCGGGATCACTATTTGGGTTCATAATAAAAACCACTTCTTTATTTCTTCCTCCCATGCCCTTAACTCCAAATACTTATTTTCTTTATCATCAATCAGTTTATGAATGTATATCAAGAAACTATTAAGTTCAAAAGTATCAGATCTATGATCATTTAGACAACCTAGTATTCCAAAAACGTTTTGAAATGATCCACAACCACTTTACCTACAATGTCAATGTACCCAGTATATGGACCATTCAGTAAAATCAGATTAATATTACTAGAATCCTTCTTTTCCTTGATGTATGACTAGAAAAAGATGTATTACGACCCCCTCCTTCAGCCACTAGATATGAGAACAATCTCTTCATGTATTTTTATTTATAGAATATTTTCTATCAACTCACTTGTTATCCTAATAAAAATTTCATCATCCTAGTTCCATTTCATGATATCTTCAAGAATATAAATTTCCCTTTTGATGTCTTACAAGGTATTTCCATTTTTTAGTATGCTTGATACCACCTTAAATAACTCCATTTTCAAGTGCCTTAGCTACATCGATAGTCCAACACAAGGATCACCTAAGATAGGTTGATTCCATGAACTAATAACCATATAAGGGAATCCCTCTAATTTATCCCAGTTCTACACCCCAAAAAACTATGATTTTAACTCAGTTTTTTAGACACCCCAACCATCTTATCTTATCATTCTTCTATACTTGTTAGATACCCCCATTATTTATCCTCTTCAATAACTGGTCAGACACCCCAATCACATGATCTTTATTTTCAATGTTATTGATCCATAAATTTTAAGATCTCAGTCCCATAATAGTTTCTTCTAAAACACTTATAATAGAAAAATATCTATGTGTGTATTTTATCTTATTCACTAATATAAAACATCATTATATTTAAAAACTTCTTGTAATAAACTCATTGACCTTGAAACTCATTCACACGAGATCTACAATGATCTGGTTCTTTTCTATTTATTGAATTCTCAAACAATAAAATCTTCTCCAATATGTTTATTCTGGTTATACTCTCCCAATATTCTTATATTCATTGAATGATCAAGTATTCATCACTTAAATCCTTCAGAAAGTATTCTTTCTTCTTCAGATTAAGTCCCATACTCTATCAATGTGTTCAAGTGACTCACACATATTTCATTAATATTATTTTATGCAAGATTAAACTTATACAACTTAGAATAATGAATCATAAAATTCCCAACTCCAAATATTTATACATTAATGAGAATTATATGGAATTATAAGTAGTTTTATTTTAATTTTTTTTTCATATCAACTAAATATACCTCAAATAGTATTCCAAATTATTCTTATGAACATCAAATGATCATAACATAACATATATGATAAGTCACATTCTGTTGGAACAAATCTTTTATTCTTAGAAAATTTATGCTTGCATCATATAGCTCTTTAGTTGTATTTTCATTTATATATTACTCAAATAGTACATGAAGTTGTTGAAATACACTTTATATGACTATAACATTGAAAATAATATTTATTGTATATTGTTGGTTCACTTTCTTAATTATATGCATACTGATTCATTAAACAACATGTTGGTTATTTTTAAATGGAAAAAACTCTATTTATACAATTAAAACAATATTTAATTATCATATGATTTCATCCATATATCATTTATCATACCACTTATCTTCATGGAATTTTCTCCTTTCATAAAAGAACAACATGCTCTGTAGAACACAACTGGAGGAAAATACAATCTTGCACTCTCGATGAAATATTTATCCCAAAACTATTGATCATAATTAGCCATGTATTAACCATGTATTTATAGGTAAACATTAAGTAGTTAATGAAAGATAAACCCATAAAATATTCTTAATAGTTTTCTTCAATGAAATACCACAAAATACATCACCTCTCTCTACAAACAACATGGACTTCACATATTTTATTTTCCCCATAGTATTATCACATATAATTTTGGTTTACATGGAATTTATTTTTGATAACTAAATGCATGTTCTTTAAATATTTACTTGAATTTATATTCATGAACATTAAGAAACTCATAAAATTTTAATTTTCAAAATCATGGTAGGTTATCATAGGGTCTCATCCAGAAATTATTACCTTGAAAATATATATAATTTTTTACATATAAATTTTCTTTACTGTCCAAGACTCTCATCCATTATTGCATATAATTTGATAAGAAATATAGTTCATTTACATGTAAACCATTGGATTGAAATTTGATTGACTTTTCTCTCATGTAATTTACTCACCATAGGCATATAATATTCATCTTTGCATAACATGTTTCATGAACTGCACATAACATAATATATCCATATATTTTCCTCATCATATGAATATTTTCCTTATAGTAAAAAATCATATAGTTTTCAGAAATCCATTCATAAGAAATTTCCATTATTCCATTGAGGTTCAGATGATCCCATAAGGAACACAAACATGTTTTCACTTACTCATCCATACAAACAACACATCATTGAATCCTTCATATGCATGAGGTTGAAGATGATCTCCCTCCTTTATTAGAGGAATAATATACATCATATCTAATATAACACAATATTTTAGTATCATTTAGGAGTGGTTGAAAAATAACTTCAAATACATGTTTCCCACATCAGTTTTTTCGTTGGATTCCTTCCACTTTAAAAGAAAACCACATCCTTTAACTATATATAATCTTATAAGGGGTCTTCTCTCACCTGATCCCTTAGTGTTCTACCTCAATGTGACATTACACATTTTTCCCCTGTGCAGCCATTTTACATGCTAATTCAAACCTATACCCATCCCGCTATTTGACTTTATGGCCCTACCCTGCTCACTCCCTTTATCGTGATTGATCCTAGCCCCCACAATACCCTGTTTGAGATGCCATATGGTTTTGTTGGTTGGTCCTTATTTTTAAGTGAAGTTCCATCAAATAATTTGCCCAAATATTATAAAAAAGAAGAAATATTATTATTTAACACCAATCCATATTATCAAAATAAAAATAACATTCATGAAAAATGTATTTATATATTTTTGAATGGACTTCTCCACAAGAAATAATTTCCTTCTATTTGAATTTCAATTTTCAAATCACTATGAAATAATATTTATATTATATTCACTTTATATTATACTCCCCATGAAATAATAAAATGTTTTATGACCTTGTTTTAGTCTCCAAAAGGTTGTAATGATGTACACTTTATCAAATTATATAGCACATGCCTTTTACCTTTAATATTAGCTTTAACAATCACCACATTTAAATATTGTAGACAATATTTCTTTACCATAAAAACTTGTCTTGGATTACTTGTAAGATAAGTTTGAAAATAATCACATTTAAATCATGGATAATTGACCAAGAATGAAATACAATTCCATCAAGTGAGTTTAAAAAAATTATTCATGAATAAAAACTTCATCCCTCAAGACGTTTTGACTTATTGACAACAAATGGAACCTAGAATCATCAATCTATCCCTTCTATTTTTTTACCATAATCAACACATATCATAAGATAATATGTGGTGAAAACATTCTCAACCTTATTGGAAATAAAATGAAAAGGTTAGGTCAGGGGATTCTCATCATTCATCTTAAGACATGTTATATTCCCTTTTAAAATTATTTTTGGAACACTTATTAGAGAGGGATGATATCACATGGTTCTCTCAGAAAAGAGACTATAGGTGATCAAATTTAAGTATACATGGGCTAACCTAGTGTTAAAAATAGAAGTTATATAATCGAGGTTATCTTTTTTGTATATAAACTAGTTGACATGTGAAATCATGCTCAAAATAACGAAAAGGGGATGTAAAAAATAGATTCCTTCAAAAGAAACATGTAACATACACACATGTCATAAAAATATCAAAATAGTTCATTTAAAAGTCATTTGACTCCCCCATTTTATCGTGTTTAAATAAACAACCCCCCCACATTATTTAGTAAATTTAATATCATTAATAATATTGTGTGAGAGTGTGATTTTTATACCTCAAAATTTAGTTTACCAGGCTGTCTATTAAATTCCATATTCATGTTAAATTTTTTGGCTTCAGTTTTCACAAATTATCTCCACATAAAGGGAAAATATCATATTTGACATCATATTAGGACTATTTAAGAATGTATTTAGAGATTATCCAATATGATATAACACTAAAATGTAATTCTTTATGTGTTTTTCCAATTTTGAAAGCTTCCATAAATTCACCAAGGAAAATATTAATCAATGTTTATTTTTTAGAATACAGAATCTATGATTATAATAAGATTGTATCTTCTAAATTATTGTAGTCCAAAATATAATAGAACTTACTTCATCAAAGGTGGTATCCTTGAGAACTAGATTCAACTTTTTCCCTACATCACAAGAAAAAATTCTATTAAAAATATATATAACAAAATACAATGGATTTACATATTCCCTAATGTTCATAGCAAGGTTGAGATAGTTTTCTCAATCATATTGATCCACTTTATCTATTCATCATGCTTACACATCTGATTATCAAATTGGATTTAGCCTTTGGTACCATGGATTTTATCACACAAACCATTTCATTGTGTGGTATGGTTCTTATTTCTTTATCCATTAAATCATATGCATATTTTGATGAATGATTCATTATCATCATGGATTCCTCTTGTGATTGAGATTTGGTTAAACATCATCTTGAATTTTCTATAACTTTATTTACACTCTCACAATGGACTTATTCAACATATTAGTTTTCCTTTTATGAAAAATTATCTTGGAATTTGTGATCTTCATGTGTTATCTTCACTTTATATTTACTCATTGCATTTTATTATGAATATTATAACTTTCTCTCTTTCTCTAAATCAACTAAAAAAATAAAAAGTAGTTATTTTAGGACATTGAATTATTATTTGTATTTTCTACATGGATTCACATGAGATCCATTATTCACAAATTTCTTTCTAGACATTGAAACCCTATTTAACTTCATAGAAATGATTTTTATATGACTTTTTTTATGTAATGTCTCTAAGCATGACTTCTCTAAGATCTTCTCAAGTGTAATAATATTTTTTAAAATTTTCAGTTTTCTTCTGTGGATTTTCACTTATTTATCTTGTGGTATTCTGTTCACATTATTTGTTGATACATGTTTTGATGTACATGTATCACTTTTTTGACAATTATTTCTTCAAACATCAAAGATATAATCAATAAATTCAAATCTTTTTAAACATTAAATTTTTTTCTTCTTTTTTGAATATTGTTTCATATTATTTTATATATTTATCCCCATTGATATGGAATACCTTTCTGATTTATAATTTAAAGTATTTTATAATAAATAAACTTCCCAATGTGAATTTCTATTAAATCACCAATGTTGACCCAAAAAAATTTATAATATTTTATTTTCTAAATGCTATCCAAAATTTCCAACACAATGTTCTTTAGTCTCTTTCGTCACATATTTGGATTCTTCTGGTTATCCAAGACTTATACATATTATTTTATTCACTATAAACATAGTGGAAGGAAATTATACATTTCTCCTCATCTATTCTGGTAAAGTTTTATATTTAAACCATTATTTTTTTAGAAATAAGAATATTGAAATATATATAGTACTAGTTTATTCAAAACATATTTGGATGGATCATTAGATGATATAATGATATTCTTTTCATATGATTTAAATTATATTTTATTAGAATATTCAAAATAGTATTTTATTTTTTTATGAACATACATATTTGGTTGTGATGTCTCTATATGAGTCATTCCATGATTGGATAATTTGATTTCCAATTAAATATATCTCACAGTTAGGGTATTCTTTTGATCAAAAATAAAATTTATTCAATCTTAAAAATCCTTCCCCATACTCTAGACACCAAATTCATGTGATGAAACCTTTTATTATCATAATGTGTCAAGCTAACTGACCATTTTTTATTTGATATCCAATTGATAATTCTATAAATCCATAGAAACATTGTGAAATTTCAAGTTAATTAAAGGATTATATAAAAGAAATGTAATAAAAATTTTCTCCTAGGAATTCCATTTCAAATTTTCAACACCACAAATAGTGTATTTTTACCTTACATTAATTATGTGCGAGTGATTCACTTTTTAAATTATTACTTAGTATATCTTGCAATTATTCAACATCTTATTGTAGCTATGCATTATCAAAAAACTAGTCCTTTAAGAATAAAAAATATACACTTAAACACTTATTTAGGAATATTATTCATATTGTTGGTCAGAGTGGATACTCAAGAGGGGGGTGAATTGAGTTCTAATTAAAATTTATGTTTAAAACTTTGAGTTAAAATCCCCCAAATAGAATACAGAATTAAAATGTAGTGAATTTATATCAAATTAAATGTTCTGTTAGGATATCAAGGGATTAATTAGTTCCCAGTTAATTAAATCATCAGACTTGATTATCTTTTGAAACTAACATACTTATTTAAAACTAATATAAACACTTGCGAGTTTAATTATCAAAGTAGCTTAAAAAATAATTCTGGTTTTAAAGTATTAGCAGCGGAATAAAAATAACTTTGAAAATAAATAAGCACAGTAGATTTAACCAAGAGCTCCAGTCTCAAGCTGAGACTTAGTCCTCTCAAAACTTTATATAAAAGGATGATCCACACCCTGGATCGGGGATAACAACAGCAACCAGCTGTCCAGGTCCAAGACCTCTACCACAGTTATTCGTGGGAACAAACACAACAACAACCAGCTGTTCAGGTCACACAACCTCTACCACTATCCCGGTGGGAAATAAAAGATGTAAGAGTATTGATTGAGGATTTAAAAATCCTCTAGTTAGAGTACAGGAGACAATGTGTGTGTAAAATACAGTAGATGACACACACTGCTCAATATGTAAAAGGATAAATCACAGCGCAAATATTTAGAGTTTAGAAATGGCTCTAGTGATTGTCATGCAGTTCCGGACTCCTTTGATTGATCAGAATTCGCTCTGAGTCCTCTTCTGGTTTTTGTCTGGAAAAAAGAGTATCGTCTGTTTCCTTGACTTCCAAGTGTAGAGACAGTCGATGAATCTCGTGTGTTATGTTCTCGTTCTCAGCTCTTTACTGGTATGCAGTAATGAGTTCTTCGTGTAAGTTCTGTCGTCTCTTTGCATTCACGCTTTGTTGTTCTTCTAGCACACCTTGTGGTCTGTATCTCTCTCTGTGTATTCATCTATTTTGTAGTAGCACATCCTTCCTTTAGTTAAACCACGTGCTCCGGAAAAAGATGATTTACTTTTTGCAGGTACGAGGTACGGTTCCCTGATATCCAACAGCACACATTAAATAAATGTTAGTGTATTAAAATATACCTAATATGACCATTGGTTAGATTAAACAAAGATAAAGAAATTAAAGCAGTGTCGGGTTCTGTCTCTGGAACGGTAGCTCTTGATATCAGTAGACTTGTGTTACAGTAGGTGTCTGTATCGGTATACTTCATTTGTAACGGTATACTTTTTATTGGTAGCTGTAACAGTAGATTTGATCGCATCAGTAGCGGTAGACTTGTAACGGTAGCTGTGGATTTGCCTTGTATCGGTAGCGGTAAGTCTCTATCGGTAGACTTTGCATAACGGTGGACTTCAGCACATCGGTAGACTTCAGCGTATCGGTAGCTCTATATCGGTAGCTGTCGACTTCGATGTAGCGGTTGGCTTGAGTTTCGGTGAGCTTGTAACTGTAACTCTATCGGTAGACTTGATGTTCCGTATCGGTAGACTTTGATGTAGCGGTGATCTTTGAGTACCGGTGAACTTGATGTATCGGTGAACTCCGTATCGGTAGCTCTATTCGATATCGATAGCTCTAATCCAAAACGGTGGTATCGATAGCTCTAATCCATAACGGTGGTATCGGTAGCTCTAATCCATAACGGTGGATACTGTTCTCTATCGGTAGCTAGTTTGTAACGGTAGCTGAAAACTGTTTGAGCATTCACTTGGTAGAATGAGTTAAGTCATAGTAAACATATATCTGATAATTCAAAAGACTTAATTTAAGCATAATGAAAGTAACAACATATATTAAAGTATATTTGGAATGTATTAAGAATAATCAAGATATAAATAAATAATGGTTTGGATTATCAAAACACAATAAAGCCACTTAATTCCAGAGGGTTCAACAATCTCCCCCTTTTTGATAATCACAACTTATTCCAAAAATAAAGTAATATCAGAGGAAAAAATATATCAAAGTATGATACCAACAGTATGGTATCAGAAGAAAAATCTCAGTAATTGATATCAAAAATAAAATAGCATTAGAGGAAAAATATGAAAACAATAATATATCAAGAAATAATGTAGTATAAGAGGGAAAAAAGATTCTTTAGTTTGAAAAGATTCGCATATTCCTCCCCCTATCAATTTAACTACAGGATTTTCCTCCAAAGTAGTGATTTTATCCCCCTATCAATTTCTCTGGGTACAGGTTTCCAATAATTTCTCCCCCTTTGTGATTAACAAAAAGGAGGGTATCAGAGAAAAGAGAAGGACTAGGAAAGAAAATAGACAGAGTAAAATAGACAGTGAAGAGAGGAATGAATTATGGGATTGATAAGAAAAAGATACATTGGGAAAATCAGAAAAGTACAAAAATACAATGAATCCCATAAAAAATGGAGCTAGAAGCACTCAACCATCCTCTTGAACATATGTCTTTCCCTTGGGATCAAAAGAGGTTTCAGAGGTAGAGTCAACAGGATTGGGAATTCCTGAAAGAACCACTGGTGGATCAGTAACTGATACAGTACCAGATCTGTAATCTGAGCTCCTCTGAGGGATCATCGGTGTCAGGCTTCTGATGGCTTGAACTGGAGTCAATTGAGGAGTACTCCCAGAGGCAGATGGTGGAAGGGCAGGTGGTACAATAACTGGCCAAGCATCCACATGTAGGAAAGGCACCAAGAGATTCCTGAAATCTATGATGATGCTTCCACCTCTCTCTATAGCAGATACAAAATCATCCCTGTTCTCAATAAATTTGTCCAATGCAGGAGTAAGCTCCCTGAGCATACTAACCTGTTCTCTGAAGGCTTGGGTAACTTGAGGTAACTTCATATTCTCAATCAAAATCTTGAAATGGTTTGTCATTTGGTGCTTGGTATAAACCTTTTCAAAATAAGCATCCACCTTATTCTTGATTGCCTCTTGAGAAGCAGTAGCTTCCTGCAGGTGATCACGAAAAAAAACTACTAACTTCCATAGTGGTAGCAAGAATCTGGGTATCTGATGCACCACTAGGATTGGCCTTAGCCAATTCTTCCTTAATAACAGTGCAGATCATGTCAAGGTTCACACTGGAGCTAGTTCAGGGAAGATGTTTCATTGAGAAGGCCACTGTTTCTTTGAAATATTGAGTCAGACTACTGACCACCTTCTGAACAAGTTCATCCTGACTGTTCAGATGTTCTTTTACTGACTTCTTAAAGTCCTCACAAACTTCCACAAATTGTTTGACCACTTCTTTGATATAACTAATGTCAGTGTGCACTTGGGTTTGAGAACTGTTCAAAGCAGTCAATGAAGCAATTTATTGTCTAAGAGCAACTACAGCTCTTGTCCAACTCTCAATCTGAGTGTGGCACACCTTAAGTTCATCCACCGTTTCTTTCACAGGACTGGAAACACTACATCCAATGGATAACTCAAAGGATTTCTCCACGTTTTTCTTCTCTTCAACCATACTTTTCTTCATATCTGCCACTGATTCTCTTATTGCTTCTATCAATTTGGCTTTTAAAGACTTAAGGTCCTCCTTGGTTGCCACATTTTCATCCATAGTGGGTAAGGCAACTGATTCCTTTTGGGGTTGGTCTTCCTCATCCGAATCTCCATAAGAAAGTCCAAGAATCATATATCCGGGATCTGATGTCCAACCTTCAATGTCATATAATACTGATACTGAGACAAGATTCTATCCCTCACTTGGAACATTATCCTGAGGTATCTCTTCCAACTGTTCTTCCTGAGGTAATTCTGCAATTTACTCTACAACCATAGCAGATTCAATAGCCATTTGTTCTGAGTCATTAATGACTCTCTCATTAATAGGTGCTACTGCTATGTCATCCTGATCAGCCACTGTCCGGACTGTACTGACTATTAGAGGACTCAAACTGAGCTCTTTTTCAACATTTTCCTCATCATATGCTTCACCATCAGCCTCCTTTTCTCCATTAATATTATGATCAGATTCGGTTGTCTCATCCTCCTCAGAGGTATCCTTGAAAACATACTGGCATGCTTCTTCTTCTTCTGTAGTCTCTGTATCATTGTCCTTCAAGACAGTTTCTCTCTTTGGTAGTTATTTTGGAGGGCTAGCTGCTCCATAAGAAATAACTTGATGCACAAGACTAAGGGGTATGTCTGGATCTCCTCCTTCCTCTACTGATGTATCTTCCTCCTCAGATTCATCATCACTGTAGACTAGTTCGGGCTCATCTGGTCCAAGACCAGGATCTCTCACATCTTTTGGTCTAGAGGGATGATCCACAGGAGTGAACTTTTCATAAACGTTTCCATCATCATTCACCCATGATTTCTTCCAAGGATTCCAGCTGACTTTCATGTATTTACAGACAGTTCTTGTAATATAGAAGTTATCCTTAACCACTACCAGCTCATCCTGAGGTCCACCTATCTCCTTCACTTTCATCATCACAGAAATTATCTTTGAGAAAAACAAGGCATTTGATTTTGACTTCGGTCTAGTCATATCTTCCACTTGAACCATAATCAATCTACATAGATTGATTCTCACACTGTGCTTCAGCAAATGTAACAGATATATGTCTTGGAATCTCAAAGTGGCAAAGTCTCCTCTTCTCGGATTAACAACATGCTGAATAAATTTAAACACCAGCTTATCTTCTCCTACCATCTCTGCAGCAATCACCTTTCTAGGTGTCCCATTCCTTGTGAGTTCCAGAAAAGCATTTTCATATTGAAACACATCACTGGTCGAAGGTACAGACTTGGAGTAATAAGAAAAATCTCCCTCATGAGGAACTCTTAGGTTTTCAGCCCATTCTTATGAAGTAAAAGATACTGCCTGACCATTTACCACAGAAACCATTCTGCTTTCTTCTTCAGACTTTTCAAAATGAACAAATTCGTAGAATTGTTTCACCAGTCCCGGATAATAAGGTCTGTTGTTGTTCGCGAAGCATTCTAGCCAACCTTGTTCTTGTAAAACCTTAAGAACTAACGACTTGCTTTCCATCAGCCATTCTGCACACACCTCTTTTTCAACAACAATCTCACGCTTCGATAGGTGCGGGTTTACTGGTCTTCTCTGAGATACACTTCCACTGCCACTTACACTGGCATCAGTACTAGCTACTTTTTGTCTCTTCGCTGTTGGCGCTTCACTTCCATCAGTTATATGAGGTATCTTGACGTGGGCCATTACGGATTTGAGGTTAGGGTTCTAAAGGTCGAGAGGTTTAGGTTTAGGAGAATTCGAGCAGACAGGTTCACGGTGAGATTGAGTGAGTCTAGTTCGATTTTTAATATCATTTAGGATTCATAAATCACATAAATCATAAATAAAATAAACAACGGTTCGATGACTCAGCTTTACAGAATAATACAGCGCGCAAATGTACCGGTAAAGTCTTCTAATGGTAAGGTCTACCTAACGGTGAGGTTTTCTAATGGTTTCAAGGGTAAGTTATCATTCCTAATTCATGTCTGATGAAACTTAATCTTTTTGAACTTAAAGGCTTAGTGAAAATATCAGCTAATTGAAGTTCAATGCCTATAAACTCAAGTGTTATATCACCTCTTTGATAATGATCTCTTAGAAAATGGTGTCTAACATCAATATGTTTAGTTCTAGAGTGAGACACAGGGTTCTTAGAGATATTAATAGCACTAGTGTTGTCACAGTTGATTAAAACATGTTTAAAATCAAATCCATAATCCAGTAGTGTGTGTTTCATCCACAGAATCTGTGCACAACAACTACTAGTAGCGATGTATTCTGCTTTAGCAGTAGACAATGCAACTGAGTTCTGTTTCTTACTACACCATGATACTAGGGATTTTCCAAGTAAGTGACATGTTCCAGATGTGCTCTTCCTATCTAACTTACAGCCAGCAAAATCAGCATCTGAATAACTTTTTAAGTCAAATGATTGTCCTTTTGGATAAAACAAACCTAAATTCATAGTACACTTAAGATATTTAAAAATGCTTTTAACAGTAAGTAAGTGTGACTCTTTAGTATTAGCTTGAAATCTAGCACACATACACACACTAAAAATAATATCTGGTCGACTAGCAGTAAGATAAAGTAAACTACCAATCATACCTCTATAATTAGTTTGATCAACTAGTTTACCAGTTTCATAAATATCCAATTTACAGGTGGTACTCATAGGTATATCACTTTCCTTAATACTATCTAGACCAAAACGTTTTAACAAATCTTTAGTATATTTACTTTGATTTAAAATAATACCATCTTTAGTTTGAAAGATTTGAAAACAAAGAAAATACTTAAGCTCTCCCATTAAGCCCATTTCAAATTCATTTTGCATAACTTCTGAAAAATTAGTACATAAAGAATTTTTAGAAGATCCAAAAATAATTTCATCAACATAGATTTGTACTATTAATACATCTTTTGAAATTATTTTTATAAAAAGAGTGGGATCAACAATTCCTTTTGAAAATCCTTTTGAAATAAGAAAGTTTGAAAGTTTTTCATACCAAGCTCTTGGAGCTTGTTTTAAACCATATAAAGCTTTAGAAAGTTTAAAGATATGATTTTGAAAATGAGGATTTGTGAAACCAGGTGGTTGTTCTACACAAACATCTTCAACAACAAAACCATTTAAAAAAGCACTTTTCACATCCATTTGATATAAATTGAAATTCAGATGTGATGCATAAGCAAGTAAGATCCTAATAGCCTCTAATCTAGCTACAGGTGAAAAGGTTTCTTCATAGTCAATCCCTTCTTCTTGATTGTAACCTTGTGCAACTAGCCTAGATTTGTTTCAAATGATGTTTCCAGAGTCATCAACTTTGTTTCTAAACACCCATTTTGTGCCTATGGTGATAGTGTCCTTAGGTCTTTCTACTAATTTCCAGACTTTGTTTCTTTCAAATTGATTTAGTTCTTCTTGCATAGCTATTACCCAAAATTCATCATTGATAGCATCATTGACATTTTTAGGTTCTAACTGTGAAATACTAGCTTGATGTTCAACCTGATTTCTAAGAGAAGCTCTAGTCTGTGTTCCTCTATCAAGATTTCCTACAACAACATCTAAAGGATGATTCTTCAGAATTCTAGTTGGTCTTGAAAAGGTAGGGATAAAGATTTCAGGTTCATCTACAGGTTGAGGTTCATCAAAAGCAGGGTCTGGAAAATTTCCAGAACTGGATGTTTTAACTACAGGTCCACTGTTTTTATCATTAAGGTTCAAACTAGAGAGATCATCTTCAAGATTTTCAAGAGAGGTCTTAGGTTCATGTGGATCAGTTTCATCAAACTTGATGTGAACAGATTCTTCCACACATTTGGTTCTATTATTAAAAACTCTATAGGCTTTACTAGAAGTAGAGTAACCTAAGAAAATTCCTTCATCACTCTTGGATGCAAATTTTTCGAGATTGTATTTAGTATTAAGAATAATGACTTTGCAGCCAAAAACTTTGAAGTAGTTAACCTTAGGTTTCTTATGGTTCCACAACTCATATGAGGTCCTCTTAAAAATAGGTCTAATTAAGACTCTATTAATAATATAACAAGCTGTATTTACATCTTCAGCCCAAAAGTAAACAGGTAGGTCATACTCATTAAGCATGGTTCTAGAAATTTCTTGCAGGGTTCTATTCCTTCTTTCTACTACACCATTTTGCTGAGGAGTCCTAGGGGCAGAGAAATTGTGACTATAGCCATTGTGTGAGTAGTAAGATTCAAACTCATGATTTTCAAACTCACGACCATGATCACTTCTCAGAGTTTTAATCTTAAGTCCACTAAGGTTCTCTACAGACTTGGAATATTTTACAAAGAAAGAACAAGCTTCACTTTTGTGAGCTAGAAAATATACCCAAGTATATCTAGAATAGTCATATACAAGAACATAGACATAATGCTTCCCATTTAAACTAGAAACTCTAGAAGGTCAAACTAAATCCATGTGAACCAACTCGAGAGGTTGAGAAGTTGACACTTCTTTCTTTGATTTAAAAGAAACTTTATGTTTCTTTCCCTTTTGACAGGGATTACAAACTTTGTCTGCTGGAAATTCAAGTTTGGGTAGGTCTCTAACTAAGTTCTTCCTAGCAAGTTTTCTAAGTGAATGCACATTGCAGTGTCCTAATATTCTGTGCCAAATCCAAGACTCTTTATGAAAAGCATTTAAAAAATTAATATTTTTCTTAGCTAAAGAATTTAAATCGACAGCATAAACGTTTTCATTTCTTAAAGCAGAAAACACTAAAGCATTTTTAGAATTAAAAACATTGCAAGAATCATTTTCAAATTTAACATAAAAACCATCATCACATAACTGAGAAATATTTAACAAATTGTATTTAAGTCCATCAACAAATAAAACTTTAGAAATTAGTACTGAGTCAGTGTTACCAATCTGGCCTAAGCTGATGATTTTCCATTTAGAATTATCACCAAAAGTGACAAACCCTCCATCAACTCTGACTAAGATTTTAAAGAAAGTCTCCAGACATCTGTCTTGAACATACACTATCCAAATACCAAGACTTTCTACAGGAGCTCTTTAAGCAGGTTCCCTACAAAACAGATTTAGATAAGAAATGATTTTGGTACCCATATCTTCTTGGGTCCAGACAGGATAGCAATCAGAGCTTTTGGTACCCAAATTTTTCTTATGGGTCTCATAAAATTTCTAGAATCAACAGATTTTGAAAGATAAACCTTATTAGATCCATAACTATGAATATAAATCGTTGAAGCATATGAAGTTCCAGAGCTAGCTACATTCTGTCCATATTTAGGAATGAATCTAGTTTGGGTAATTTTCCTTTGTCCAGGTTGGTATCCTATACCAGTAGTGTATCTAGGTGCTATTTTCTTACCTAGAATATGAGTAAGAGTATCTTTACCATTTGTAAATTTCTCTAAGTCTTTCTTGAGTTGATCATTAGATAATTTTAGTTCAGTTTTTTTATTAATCAACTGAGCATTATTTTCCATTTCAATATCAAGATCAGATTTATGTTTAACAGTTAAAGCATACTGTTTCTTTAAACCTTTGTATTTGTCTTTCAGCTCATTACAAGTTTCTTCTAACATATCACAATATTCAAACAGTTCAGATTTAGACATTTTATCAGAGTCAGAATCATCTCCAGAATAATATGAATTCGAAGCAGGAGTTTCTGAAGTTACCTCAGAAGTGTTTGTTATAAAACACATGTTCGCCTTGTTTCTGTGTTCAGTTTTAGAAACTTCAGACTCACTAGAACTGTCCTCAGAAGCACTCCAAGTAGCCTTCATGGATTTATTATACTTGTTATCCTTGTATTCATACTTATTCTTGTATTTAAGCTTTGGACAGTCTGCTTTTATGTGTCCTTTCCTTTTGCACTCATAACAGACAACTTCATCTGATTTATCAGGCTTCTTCCAATCCTTTTTCCAATATCCTTTGTTGTCATACTTACCTTTGTAGTTTGACTTTCTGAAAAACTTCTTATTCCTATAACACTTTTTAAATCTTCTAGCAATGTGAGCCATCTCAGCATCCCTGTCAGAATCACTCTCACTGTCTTCATAGCTTGAACTTTCATTGATAGATTGAATCTTTTCCTTATCCTTATTCTTTGAGGTTTTAGTTTTGAAGGCAACAGACTTCCTTCTAGGTTCATCATCTTCTTCTTTGTTCACTTTGAGTTCCTCTTCATACACCATCAATTTTCCAATTAGTTATTTGACTGGCAGTTCTCCAATGTCACACAATTCTCTAATGGAGACAGAGGTTCCTCTCCATCTTTTAGGTAGACATCTCAAAATTCTCATGATTTGTTCCTTTTCTGGAACATCTTTTCCCAGAGAAGTCATTGTGTTGACAATTTCATTGAACTTGAGATACATATCAGAAATGGGTTCATCGGGCTTCATCTTAAAATTATCATACTTAATAGTATAGGTATTCAATCTCATCTCCTTAACATTAGTTGTTCCTTCATGAGAAACAACTAAGGTATCCCAAATTTCATAAGCAGTTTTACAAGCAGATATTCTATTAAATTCCTCATCTCCTAAAGCACAGTTCAAAGCATTCATAGATTTATAATTATTATTGTAGGATGTCTTAGTCGCTTCATTCCATGTAGTTCTAACAGTAGTTGGTATTTTGTATTTAGATTCTATAGCAGTCCAAATATCAAAACCCATGCTCTCTAAATGAATTTTCATCTTGATTTTCCACTGAGCATAGTTGGTGCCATTGAAAAATGGTGGTCTATTGGTAGCAACACCTTCAAATCTATTATCCATGATAACTAAATTAATGCAAAGATTTTAAAGAGATAAAAATTTAGAAATAACAGAAATTTTAAGAACTTTAAAATACAACTAAAATCACAGTTGAAAAACAGAGTACAAAATATTTTAAACTACCCTCTGATACCAAATTTTGGTCGAAGTGGATACTCAAGAGGGGGGTGAATTGAGTTCCAATTAAAATTTCTGTTTAAAACTTTGAGTTAAAATCCCCCAAATAGAATACAGAATTAAACTGTAGTGAATTTATATCAAAGTAAATGTTCTGTTAGGTTCTCAAGGGATTGATTAGTTCATAGTTAATGAAATCAGAAGACTTGATTATCTTTTGAAACTAACTTACTGATTTACAACTAATATAAACACTTGCGAGTTTAATTATCAAAGTAGCTTCAAAAATAATTCTGGTTTTAAAGTATTAGCAGCGGAATAAAAATAACTTTGAAAATAAATAAGCACAGTAGATTTAACCAAGAGCTTCAGTCTCAAGCTGAGACTTAGTCCTCTCAAAACATTATATAAAAGGATGATCCACACCCTGGATCGGGGATAACAACAGCAACCAGCTGTCCAGGTCCAAGACCTCTACCACAGTTATTCGTGGGAACAAACACAACAACAACCAGCTGTTCATGTCACACAACCTCTACCACTATCCCGGTGGGAAATATAAGATGTAAGAGTATTGATTGAGGATTTAAAAATCCTCTAGTTAGAGTACAGGAGACAATGTGTGTGTAAAATACAGTAGATGACACACACTGCTCAATATGTAAAAGGATAAATCACAGCGCAAATATTTAGAGTTTAGAAATGGCTCTAGTGATTGTCATGCAGTTCCGGACTCCTTTGATTGATCAGAATTCACTCTGAGTCCTCTTCTGGTTTTTGTCTGGAAAAAAGAGTATCGTCTGTTTCCTTGACTTCCAAGTGTAGAGACAGTCGATGAATCTCGTGTGTTATGTTCTCGTTCTCAGCTCTTTACTGGTATGCAGTAATGAGTTCTTCGTGTAAGTTCTGTCGTCTCTTTGCATTCACGCTTTGTTGTTCTTCTAGCACACCTTGTGGTCTGTATCTCTCTCTGTGTATTCATCTATTTTGTAGTAGCACATCCTTCCTTTAGTTAAACCACGTGCTCCGGAAAAAGATGATTTACTTTTTGCAGGTACGAGGTACGGTTCCCTGATATCCAACAGCACACATTAAATAAATGTTAGTGTATTAAAATATACCTAATATGACCATTGGTTAGATTAAACAAAGATAAAGAAATTAAAGCAGTGTCGGGTTCTGTCTCTGGAACGGTAGCTCTTGATATCAGTAGACTTGTGTTACAGTAGGTGTCTGTATCGGTATACTTCATTTGTAACGGTATACTTTTTATTGGTAGCTGTAACAGTAGATTTGATCGCATCAGTAGCGGTAGACTTGTAACGGTAGCTGTGGATTTGCCTTGTATCGGTAGCGGTAAGTCTTTATCGGTAGACTTTGCATAACGGTGGACTTCAGCACATCGGTAGACTTCAGCGTATCGGTAGCTCTATATCGGTAGCTGTCGACTTCGATGTAGCGGTTGGCTTGAGTTTCGGTGAGCTTGTAACTGTAACTCTATCGGTAGACTTGATGTTCCGTATCGGTAGACTTTGATGTAGCGGTGATCTTTGAGTACCGGTGAACTTGATGTATCGGTGAACTCCGTATCGGTAGCTCTATTCGATATCGATAGCTCTAATCCAAAACGGTGGTATCGATAGCTCTAATCCATAACGGTGGTATCGGTAGCTCTAATCCATAACGGTGGATACTGTTCTCTATCGGTAGCTAGTTTGTAACGGTAGCTGAAAACTGTTTGAGCATTCACTTGGTAGAATGAGTTAAGTCATAGTAAACATATATCTGATAATTCAAAAGACTTAATTTAAGCATAATGAAAGTAACAACATATATTAAAGTATATTTGGAATGTATTAAGAATAATCAAGATATAAATAAATAATGGTTTGGATTATCAAAACACACACACTGCTCAATATGTAAAAGGATAAATCACAGCGCAAATATTTAGAGTTTAGAAATGGCTCTAGTGATTGTCATGCAGTTCTGGAATCCTTTGATTGATCAGAATTCACTCTGAGTCCTCTTCTGGTTTTTGTCTGGAAAACAGAGTATCGTCTGTTTCCTTGACTTCTAGGTGTAGAGACAGTCGATGAAGCTCTTGTGTTATGTTCTCGTTCTCAGCTCTTTACTGGTATGCAGTAATGAGTTCATCGTGTAAGTTCTGTCCTCTCTTTGCATTCATGCTTTGTTGTTCTTCCAGCACACCTTATGGTCTGTATCTCTCTCTGTGTATTCGTCTATTTTGTAGTAGCACATACTTACTTTAGTTAAACCACGTGCTCCGGAAAAAGATGATTTACTTTTTGCAGGTATGAGGTATGGTTCCCTGACATCCAACAGCACACATTAAATAAATTTCAGTGTATTAAAATATACCTGATATGACCGTTGGTTAGATTAAACAAAGATAAAGAAATTAAATCAGTGTTGGGTTCTGTCTCTGGAACGGTAGCTCTTGATATTGGTAGACTTGTGTTACAGTAGGTGTCTGTATCGGTATACTTTATTTGTAACGGTAGACTTTGTATCGGTAGCTGTAACAATAGATTTGATCACATCAGTAGTGGTAGATTTGTAACGGTAGCTGTGGCTCTGCCTTGTATCGGTAGCGGTAAGTCTCTATCGGTAGACTTTGCATAACGGTGGACTTCAGCATATCGGTAGACTTCAGCATATCGGTAGCTCTGTATCGGTAGCTTTCGACTTCGATGTAGCTGTAGGCTTGAGTACCGGTGAGCTTGTAACTGTAACTCTATCGGTAGATTTGATGTTCCATATCGGTAGACTTTGATGTAGCGGTGATCTTTGAGTACCGGTGAACTTGATGTATCGGTGAACTCCGTTTCGGTAGCTCTATTCGATATCGGTAACTCTAATCCAAAATGGTGGTATCGGTAGCTCTAATACATAACGGTGGTATCAGTAGCTATAATCCGTAATGGTGGCTACTGTTCTCTATCGATAGCTAGTTTGTAATGGTAGCTGAAAACTATTTGAGCATTCACTTGGCAGAATGAGTTAAGTCATAGTAAACATATATCTGATAATTCAAAAGACTTAATTTAAGCATAATGAAAGTAACAACATATATTAAAGTATATTTGGAATGTATTAAGCATAATCAAGATATAAATAAAGGATGGTTGGGATTATCAAAACACAATAAAGCCACTTAATTCTAGAGGGTTCAACACATATATTCATTCAATTCAAAAATAAGATATCTATGTTATTTAATATCATTAAAACATGAAATTTATACATTAGGAAAAACAAAATCAAGAGAATAAATACTACTTGTACCACTTTGTTCACATTCTGTTAGTGGTGTTTCTATTTTAATATTATGATTAATATTAAAACCCTTTAACTTCGTTTTATTTCTTTTTATTATTATTTGTATTCATACCTACATTTTTATCCTTGGTATTAACTTTAATTTTTCTCCATTAAAATAAACTCAAAAACTTCCTTAAATTTTTACTTCATAACACCTTTTAAAAACAATCCTAGAAAACATTTGAATATTTAAAGGGTTTCTATCCCCTGATACAAATTAATGTTACCCATGATGGATTAACCAATCAGTGGGTGGTTATATTAGTGGTATAGTTTTAAAAATTCTTTCTTATGAATTCAACCTCTTAAGATTTTTATGCTTCTCAATCCACTATGATATCTCACAATCTCACTTCTTATACAGAAATAATATAATGGAGTAGAAAACATAGTATTTAAAAGGTTATGTACAAATTATTACTCATTAGAATGTTGGTTATTCCCTCTAACATGGATTTTAAACTATAATATTATCAATTATTACAATGGATAAAGAAGAAACTAGTTACACATCCTAGTAGCCATTCCTACATCTGATCATAGTTCTATACCCCAACGACAAACTCTACTACCTCAATTGGTTAATCAACCAAAACATATTATATTATCTTTATTCAATTTTATTTAGAAACCCCCAACTTGAGCCTCTTTAGTAAATAGTTTTTTATTCACATCAAAATATCTTTCCTATAAATATTTTCAATCCAAAAATATCTAGATATATGATAAATCCTGGTTTCTTCTGCAATACTTGTAACAGATATTTCCTTATGAATGTATTGGATGGCCTCCACTAATTCACTATATAATGGCAATCAAAATATTCTTGGAATAAGTTGGGTTTCCTTCAAAATCACTCACACCATATATAGACTGATCTAGTTCTTCTCGATTTACTGAATACTCAGAAAAGATAATCCTCCCCTGTTTGTTTATTTTGGATTTATCCTCTCAATCATATGATATCCATATAATGATCATATATTAATTAATTAAATTCATGTAAAATTCTACCTCCTTATTTATATTAATTACTATAAAATTTTAATGTTTTCATGTGAAACACATTAATTTATTCAATATTTTTATGCATGATTAAACTTGAAAAACTCAAAATAAACTGTATTCATATTATTAACTCAAAAAAACAATAAAATATAAATATTTCATAGACTTATAAAATGTTTTCTATAAAATTTATTTTTTATATCTAATATATATAATGAAAATAATATGCCAAATTATTAATATTGACATAAAATTATCATAGAATAGAATTTATGACATGTCACACACTGTTGGACCACTTCCTTGGTGCTTAGAAAACTAATAATCACAAAATATAGCTAATTAAATTTATTTTCAATTTTATATTACAGAAATAGTATGTGAAGTTGTTATTATAAACTCTATATGACTATAATATATCATAAAAATTATCATTTACATTTGGTGCAATTTCTTGACACATTATGTACTGATTCTTCAAACAACAAGTTTGTTATTTTTCAAATACATGGTGCACTCTTTTCACAACTAAAACAAATAATAATAATCATTTCATTCCATCTGCATAGATTTTTGAATACCAATTCTCTTAATAGAATTTTATCCATCTCTAAAAGAACTACATGCTTTTTGGAACTGAACAAGTGAAAAATAGGAGCTTTCTCTCTTAATGAAAGGATTCTTCCAAATTTATTGATCACAATAACTTTAGTATTAACTGATTATTTATAGTTAATGAATATGTTGTTAATGAATGATAACCCAAAAAAATATTCTTAACTATTTAATTGTATTTGACACAAAACAATATGTTTTATATCTCTACAAATAGTGTGGACAAAGTGTATTGTATTTTCTATATAGGATTATCACCTGACAAGTTTTTGTATGGAATTTATTTTTGAAACTAAAAAAATGATCATTACATTCTGAATTCAACCTAGTTTTGAAAACATTAAACACCACATAAAATTTGATCCACAGACTCATTATAGATTTTCATAGGATTTCTTCCAAAAACTCTCACCTTTATAGTATGGGTATTTTTTAAATAAAAATTTTCATTACTATACAAGATTCTCATCCATTTCCACATAGAATTGGATATGATTTGTGATTAATCTACATGAAACCCCATTCATGGAGTTTGGATATATTTTTCATTAAACATTATACTCAGTGTCAACATAGAATATTCATCTATTCATAATGTCAGCTGCAAAATGCACATCCACTGCAAATTCAACTATGCATAGCCCACTGCATCAGTATACTATCCTAATTTTCCACATATAGTCCTCATCAAAAATGATTCTTACTATTTTTATAAATCTATAAATTTTTGAGTTCTATAAGTCATTTATGTTTTGAATGATTTCCCATGGAGTAAAATTTTTATTTTGGTTTCTTGGTCAATCAAACCCTATATTGTAGAATACATTATATGCTGGAGGATGAAGACAATATCCCACATTGATCATGTAACATACCAAGTAAGTAATGAATAATAGATATTTTTATCTATGTCTATTAATTATTAAGATAGTGTTTTAGAGGCTTAAAATGAAAATAAATACAATCTTAAGCATGGAATACACTAATATTCTTAAAAGATTGTATTACTGCCTTTTGATGGCAAACCCTTTTTGAATCAAAATTTTGACAATTTTATAATCTATATTTGTCAAAATCAACATATTAATTATGATTGGGACATTGAAATTTACATTGGATAAATATTTGGTATTTTTCTGACAATGTTCATTTTTTAATGAATAGTGAAAAATACTGCATTTTACATTAAAACTGCTTTTTCATTTAATTTAATTATATGGTTAGATTATATTTTTAATTGGTCTTAAAGTTTAATCTGAATATATTTTTACCATTTAATCCAATGGTGGTCATTAGGATTAATTTCACTTTGAAATTGGTCATAAACTATTGCCAAACTTTTCATAGATATTGTTTCAAAAAAAAAACCCGCTATTTGTTTTGACAACGAGAATTATTTTTAAATCAATTATTGCAATTTATGTGTTTGGAATTTGGTAAAATGGATTCCATATTTGGAATCAGAAAGTCCAAATTATGTAATCAAGACTCTTGTTTTTGGACATTATGAATAGTAACGACGATAATTATCTTTAATTATCTTGATTAATGAGTAATCGGGTAGTTAAGGATAATAAAATGATATCATAATAATACAGAAAGACCACAACATGTGTCCTAAGGCTACTGGTTGTCTCATGGATGACCATGGGATGCCTTGTGACAAACTTGGGGGCCCCATGGAATCACTTTTGTGAGAAAGTGACTTTTTATCTTTTTATTTTTAAAGAATGTTAAATGTGACAAAGAATGTATCACCTAAGTAAAATATTTTTAATTTTCTCTAAATAAATTATCTTTTAGACTATAAATATTCATTATAAAGATAAAAATATTTAATACATCATGATATTTTTTTCATAATTTTTATACTTTAAATAAATTATATTATGTATGTCATCATAATGATGCAGCGATTACCTCAATAATAAAGGATTTAAATAAAATGGAAAGATAATGTACAATCTAAGGCCTAAACATGTCCAAAACCTATTTTATGGGTAGATTTAGAACCCTTATCACCTTACCCTAGAATTATATCAATGTGGGACCTTTTGAATCCGAAAATAATTTTCAAATAAAGTAACATTTCTTTACTTTCCAAGAGTGCCCCTCCTCTCCTCTTATAAAAGGCCCCCACCTCTACCTCCTTACCCACACTCCCAAAGCCTTTGTCTCGGCCAAAACATGACCATTTGGTCTCTCAACATCTCTCTCTTACTCCTTGAAGCCTCACTTTGGTCAGAAGTCTTCCCAAGGAATCCTTTGAGCTCAAACCAAAGGGAGTTACCCGATTTTAATGTAATGTCTCCACTTGAGTCCTTTTGTTTTACTTTTCTTCTCCAACACCCTAAACTATTTTTATTCATTTATTTTGTAACAAATCCAGTATCTTAAATATACTAGGATGTTTTTATAAGAAGTATTAGAGCTACACATACACACACCTATATCTAATGGTTAAAGGACATACTGTTTCCGTGGATGGTGAATTTATGCCTCCCGAAACGATGATTGTTCAAAATTATTTTAACACCTTCAAAGGTGGACATTAAGATGTCACTATATTTATATATGATATATAATATTTTTATGTTTTCCTTAAGCTTCTGTATTTTTCATTTTGGGCATACCTTTATGTTTTCCATTATGGGTAAACGCGATATCTTCATTTAAGTAAGTGCGGACTACCGCCCCCTCAAAGTGATTTGATTCGTTAAATACCATATGTGGGACATATAAAGGATGTAACTATGATATTATATATGATATTATAATGGAATTATAATATACCTTTATATCATTATGATTCCATTCTATAAAATACGAAATAGAAATGAATGTAGCGTTCATGCGTACATACGGCTTACCGTCTCCATGAACGGTGCATTTAATCTCTTACCTCTAAATGATTATGTAATATTATAAATGCATGTATATAATAGATATATATGATATATACATCATGATTATAATTATGGATATAATGGATACATGAACAACTTGTAATTATAAAGGGTTTATTTTTGACTCAAGTACCAATGATCGTTAAAACGACCGTTATTAACTTAAATAATTACATAGTGTTCATGACATGGAAATAAGTGATATAAAAGGAATAATGAACATAAAAAAGGTTCTTAAGCAAGTAGAAATTAACTCAAGTTTATTATTCAAGACATTAAAGAACGATCGAGTCAAGTCGGACCCGAGGTATGGGACTTCGTCTCAATCTCCTTTCATTGATGAATATTTTGTTTTATACACAACCTTATTTTATACGGTGTATAAACCCCTTTGAATTTTACATTTATTCAAAAGGAATCTTTTTTATACGTAGAATTTTACTAAATGAAAAAAGGGAATGTTTTTGTCGTACGTATGCGACGACAATGACTTCTCCGCCGCCCGTACCGTTATTTGAGTTTCGGCTTCCTCTACAAGCCATACCTTTTTTTAAAAGAAAAATAAATACCCAGTTTTACTTTTATTTTATTTTGGTATTGAAAATGGTTTTCATAATGTTTTTATATCAATTTTTTGTATTGATATCTTGTTATTGAAAGGTGGAAATGTTATGTTTCCTTTATGCATGTTTTATGTGATATGATTATGTTGAGGTTCTTGGGCATTATTATGAAGACGGGTGGTTCCGTGATAGACTAAGGGTAGGTGAGCTCGATATAGCTCTCCATTTCATTGGGTAACGTGAAGGAGTGAAACGTTAAGGTTTCTCCAAAGAGATTTAGGGAATATACTGTGATGGGTATTTCAAACGTAACTAAGAGGGTTACTCCCTACGTAAGAATGTTATGAATGCCTCAAGTTACCTTTATGTCTTATGATTTCTATGATTTATTCATGATTTGATGAGGTATGTTAAAGTTCTTATGTTTTATGGGTAAAGTATTATTTCATTCTTATGTATATATGTACCCATGTTTCCTTTCCATATTTTTATATCCCTTACTGAGCATTTTATGCTCATCCCAAGTTTTTTGAAATGTTTTTCACAGGTCAAGGGAAAGGTATATGATATGATGATAGTGTCAAGGAAGTGTCAAGAAAGAATCCATGTTTTATTTTAAATATGTTTCCATTGACGGGAAAGAAGAATACTATCTTTATGTAACCACTTTGTTTATATGTGGAATGTAATGCAAGTTTATGATCTAATTCTCTAAAACTCTAAACCCGAAAAGATCCTCAATGTGTAATCTTGTAATAACTCAAGATTAAGTAAGGTTTAATGATGGGGCCTTAAAGATCGGATGGGTCAGATACATATCATATTACATCCCAAAATATATCCATATCATTTAGTTTTTGGTGGAAAATATCCACAAACAAAGGAGTCTCTCATTAGTTTTGTGCACAGTATACTTCCTCTTCCTAACTAATCTACTTCCTCAAACATTGCAGAAGATTGTATTGTGTACACTCCCAAACCATCTCTTATAGCGCTTGTACCCTATTATGTTTCACATTTATACCTCATGAACCCATGGTATGAACTAATATAAGCCCATATTCATCCTAACGTTATACTCTTTAGGTATTCATTGTTGGCTCTCTTGAACATGGTAGAGCCTAGCTCCAACAATTCCCAATATGCGCTGGTCGACTGGAGTGCTTGGTTGGTTCTTATTTTTTATGAGAATTCACATTAATGAGTTATCCAAAAATATTTTCAAGAATAAAAAATATTCTCATTCAACACCTAGACATATTCTCAAATTCCAAAATATTCTTCATGCAAAATATATAAATGTAATTTTTTATAGTCTTCTCCTCATGTATTCTTTCCATTTATTTTAATTTCAATTTTCAAATCATTATGAAATAATATTTATTTTAAATCACTATTATATTTTAATCATCATTAACTAATATAATGTTTCATAGACATCATTAAATCTTCAACTTGTTTTTACTGTGTTCACTTCATCAAATTCCATAGAACATGAATTTTTCATTAAGGATCATCTTAAAAAATCATCACATTTAGATGTTGTAGAAAATGTTTCTTTACCATAAACACATTTATTGAATTAAATTAATGTTCATAATTATAATAGAAAAATTTAAAACATTGGCAATTCATCATGCATGACATCCAATTAAATTATATAAGTACATTATAATTATCAAAGAATCTCCCCTTAAAAAATCAACACAAATTGACTTATTGATAGAAAATTCAACTTAGGATAAATAAAAATCCATCCAGTCATACAAAAAATGATGAATGGATTGAAAAAAATAGGTGTTATTTCTATAGAAAAATGATAAAAAATTATTATTTGTTCCCCTTTGTAATGATGATTTTTAAAGAGAGATAACAAAAAATAGGCATGTCATATTTCATAGTTTTCTAATTATTTAATCAATTATATATTTTAGTGTGAATTATTTGGAAACCATGAAGCATATTATACCTCTTGGGTTCAATGGGATGTAACTCATTATATTTTGAAAGGATAAAATTATTATATAGGAACTTAAATGAACATTGTGAAAACTGAACATAAATATTAAATGTTGCAATATATAGAGAAAATTACAAAACTAACCGAGTAAAATTTGTTTCAATTATCAATATAATTTCAGCAATAGTTATGGAAGAATAATGAAATATATGAGGCGAAAAAATTTTAGAGGATTTATTTGAGATAAAATTGAATGTATGGATTTTGATTTCATGATAGTAACTATACCTCACACATTACTAGAAATAAAAATATTATCCATAGAATCATACAACAATGGTAGAGTGTTTTATTTTGGAAATGATAAAGGACTCAAAATTGTTTTCCTAAAAATGGAAAAGGCATATTGAAAGGACTGTTGAAAAATGGATGAAATATTATTTTAATTACATATCCATAATATCTTATATGTGATTCAATTATTTGATTCAGGATATTCTATATAATTTTTAAATAATGGGTGAATTATTATACACATATGTTTTAGTTGTTCCAAAATAATTAAGAACAAGGAGAAATATTTACTTCATTATTGAGGAATATTGGTTTATTCTGTCAAGGAATATGAAGAAAATATATGGCACAACTGACTCATGTATTTTATTCAAAATATATAAAAAATATCGTGTTGAATGATAGACAATGTGATTTCACTTTACCACATGTGACAATACTAATACATGTGATTTGTGTTGAAAGGGGATGATCATTTTGATGAAATATGAGGTGAAGAATGGAGAAACCTAAATAGTGTTAGAGAATGTTCATGTGGATGATTTTAGACTAATCAGTCCAAATTCCTTGGATGATTAAATGGTATTATTTTTTTGTTTGTTCATGATTTTAGCAGGACAGATTATTTGATGGTGATTACTCACAATTATGAGGTCATCAAGTGTATCACTAGATGGATAAGATATATGGAAGATGAATTTTTTTAAAATTAAAATGTTTCATACTAAAAATGGTCTGGATTTTAAAAATACTAAAGTGGAAGAATATTTAAAATACATTTTATTCAACATCAAGTGTCAGCCATGATAACAAGTCAAAATAATTGAGTTCTTGAGGGTATAAATTGGATTATCATGAACATGGATATAGATATTCTTATTGAAAATTCCCTATGAGATAATTATTTGAAATAATTAGTACTAATGATGAATTATATCTCCATTTAGGTATTATTTTATCTAAAAGAGAAAAATACTTCATATTAAATTTGGTATGGAAAGAATTTGACACTTAAATATTTATTAGTGTGTGGAATCATATTTTACCTTCTTAAAAAATAATCGAATTAAAAAATTTAAGCACATGGATATGAATGAATATTTCATGGATATTACCACAATAATCTCCTCATATATATTCTTTAATAAATGGTTAGGTGAAATTTTTGGAATCCACGTTGTTTATGTAAATAAAAGTGACTTTACATTGATTATAGATGAAAAAATTTCAACTATGAATGAGGAAAATTCCCAAATAAGTAACTCGGGATTTTAGAATGAAATACATAATAATATAGTTTAGTATTATATTATTTGTGAAAAATAATTTTACAAATATTCTATAGATTTAAGTTAGGTTAAAGCGATGCACGAGGCTCTGTAAAAAATTGAGAAAAAAAATACTTGGGAAGTTATCACAAGGCCAACAAATACAAACTTGATTGGAATAAAGTGGGTTTTAAAAAACAACCTTAATGAATATTTTTGAGTGATAATGAATAAGAAATGAATATTGTGTAAGGTGTATTTCCATATTGAAGGAAACAATAGAAATGATACATATTCACCTACTGTTCATTTGGATATTATTTTTTTTATTCTTGGCCATGTATATGTAAAAGTGGTTAAAAGTGTATAAAATGGATTCTAAGTCATTATTAATATGTATAATCATTTAAGTGGAATAATATATTGATCAACTAGATGGATTTGTCATTAGTTATGTTGAAATAAGGATGTTTTAGTTTGAATAAGTCTTTATACCTGCTAAAAAAGCACCAAGATCTTGGTACTCGTGGATAGATCCATACCTAAAAGAGATTGGTTATATTAGTGGATGTGTTGATCAAAACCTCTAAATCAATAATAATAAAGTTTAGTGGATTTTAGTGATTATATATTATTGTTAACTCACCTTTAATGGCTCATATTCCACCTAATGCAAACAAAATCCGGAACTTATTATGTTTTAATTTGAGATTTATCTAATTGATGAATTATCCATTATCCTCAATCTGAAGGTTAGTAAATTGATGGATGAGACATTTATATCACAATATAAATATTCTATGGTTATACTGCAAATGTTTTATATAGATTACTATAAATCAATGGCTATTATAGTGGAGAATCATATGAAATTTTCAAAATATGGGGATGTTGATGAAGTTAATGTGACTCTATATAAAGTGATAATTAATAGTTTACATTAATTTATGTCCACTTTAATGGGAATTATATTTTAAAGATATCAAGTCTATTTTTATCCTAGTTATCCAAAGTAAAGTTACATGAACCCTATGAGATGCATACTTTGATATATATACCAAATAGTGCACATTGAACTACATATTTATAGAAATTCACAATATTAATAGATGGAATATTCATATACCATTTGGGTAGGTTTGTTTTATATACCAAAATTTACTTTTAGAGGTGTGTTTTGTATGGTAAATTTTTTTTAAAAGTATATAAAATATAGATAAAATATCCTTAATCACTTCATAGGTTGAATTTATCACATAATCTCAAGCATATAGTCAATGGATATGTATGTGAAGAAAACAAGAAGACATTGGAACTCATTTGGTACATCCAATTTAAATCATGTTTAAAATATCATGTGACGTAAATATTAAGAAGAATCATATTAAACACTCATGGATAAGGAACATTGAGTTCACATACCATTTCATAATGGATAAATCTATGTAACAGGTCGTGGAATTGGAGTATGTGATGCCTATAAATCATATTTCTAAAATCATATCCAAGGATTCACCCAATATAGTTTCTAAATATCATTGGATTGATCTAGTATTCCAAACTATCACATCTCTCTAGATTAGTTTGTATATAGCTACCACCACTTTTGTGGGGATATTTATTTTTAAGAAAATAATGTTTTATCAATTCATTTCTTATGTTTGTAACTCTATTTTATGAACCCTTAAGGAAGTAATAATTAGTTTTATTAACAACATGAGAGAAATTATTGATATCAAAGAGAAATATGTGTATGTATCTTGAGTTTTTTCATGTTAGAAATTATGATAGTTTCATATAGGGATAGGGTGTTTGATTTATGTTTTGGTGGATATGTATTTTAAGTGGATTGATTTTAAATCACGATGTTCAATGAATTTTTATCATGAGGTTTCAATTTTCTAACTATTATTTCACTCACTGATCTATTCTCAAATGATTTTAGAGTTTTTAATACTAATTCATCGATAAACTATGCTAAGTAGATATATGATTATTATTAAATTGTAAATAGACCTAATGAGGGTAGTTGTTGACACAAATACATTTGGTTTTTGGTAATTATTGGGTGTGTTGAATATTATTCCTTATTTTTGAAGTATCATAATATTTAGAGAATAGGTCATGATTGGTTAATTTTTATGGATTGATTAAATCCTATGGTTTTTAACTAGAGGAAAAATCGATAGGAGTTATAGATTCCAGGCCATAGAGAAATAACCCACACTATATTTAAAGGACATGTAATGTTCTTATGATGTATAGATTACTTTACATTCTAGTAGGAGAACTAACAAATTTATATTTCACTAGAGTTATGAAGTAGAATACACTATGGAGGGATTCTTACTCCCTGAGTTGTTGTGTTGGGATGACAATGTGATTTTCAATATCATTTGAATTATAAGGACGAATATTCCATGGAGAAAAGTCTCTACAATATTTTTCAAGGAGTTAATTCCCATTATGTAGAAATGTATTGTGATTTGGAAAGTTCACACATGTGTTTTTCAATAAAACCGGAAAATCAAGGATGTCAATGATGTGGATAAAAGGTTACATCATACCTCTTTTGAGAAGAATATACCCATTTCACAACATACCAATACATCATATAGATTATGGATTAGGTATTAATAATGATTTGAATGTTTAAAATTCAATTGGATCCTACACTATAGTGTAAATTTCTATGCTACCATTGGTCTGGTGATCCAATAAATTAGAATAGTTCATGGTGTGATTATGGGTATTTAATAGAGGAGATTTATATAGGTAGAAAATATATACAGTCATAAGAAGTCATACTATATAGAAACGAACCATGATCATAGAATATTATTTAATTCTAATTATACATTTTAGTAAATAAGACAATTCCATGGAGGATATTTGGGATGAGGACCATATGATGTAGTATGTGTGTTCACACTGCAATTGAGAATTATTTGTGAAATCTATATTTTTTTAGATAAGTTATAGTTGGGATTTGATTCCTATAATATGAATTAAATGGTCTTTAATCACATAATTTAGGTGGGGATGAAACATGAAAATATCATAAGAATATAGAGGAAGAAATAATTGATTTTATACTTCTGGTTTAGATTATTATAGTTTAATTTTTTATTACTATTCACAAGAGTTTCATAGATTAACCCAGGAAGATAAAATTATAAAGGATGTGTGTAGAATATCTTAAAGATGATTTTTGTAATGATTTACTTGGTCATATGGAAAATTAATGGTGAAAATAAAAGAGTAATTTTGAAGAAATTTATTTCTCTCTAATTATATCTGTTTTTGAATAAGAGACACTCCAAATCATGTATATTATCACCAATATATCTTTTGAAGAAGAAATTGTTCATGGTAGAAGTAGTTATTTCTTCATGTGATAAGAGGCAGTTATTCATTCTCATTTTTATTAATACTGAGTTTATATATTTACTTTAACCTATCTATATTGTAAAACAAATATAAGTAGTGTAATCTAGTGTTTTAAGAAAATAGACACATCACCTTTCATGCTCCTTCTAATGGACTAATTTAGGTGAACCATGTAAATATATCTATTTTATTGATTTTTTTCAACTCTAAAAGAGAGAATGAAAATCAGATAAACTTATATTCCTTGCTTTTATAAAATATAATTATATTTTAATGGGTTGAGTTTTTGAATCTTCAATACCTTGATTCACCCCTCATGCACATAGGGTATTCTACTTAATAAGTGACCAATATAATCAATATAAAACAAATAACCAAAATATTCTTCCATGGTGAACTAAAAAAACTTCCTTGATGATTGTAATCCTTAGATATCCACCTTAAATTAGAAATCTATTGATCGATGAAATTCTATAAGAGAATAAGAAACAAAAGAAACTCTTAGACCTCCCACATTAAATCCAAAATTATCTGAAACTAAAACCTGGATAATAGAGAGTATAAAAAACCAAGAATAATATCCATACATGAATAGAGGGGATAATGAAATTGGAGGATGCACTCAAAAACCTAAACCTCCATGAACACCATCAAACCAATCCAGGGATGGTGTATTGGATGATGGGTCTATTAAAAAGATAATTGTTGGGGATTATAGGTACTAAAATTATAATTAACAATAAAAAACAGAACCTATAAGATAGAAATACCAACAAAAGAAGGAATAATAAAAAGGAAGAAAAAAAGAGACATAAAATCTTGATGCAAAACTTCAGGACATCCACCTGTAAAATTCAAAACCATAAAACATCCAATGATAGTGAAATTATTATGGGATATTATGTAATGTTATAAGACACAAGATTAGAAGTACTTTGGTAGTAGTGTACTCAATTTCTTATAATCACTAAATTAAATATACTGAGAAAAAAGAAAGAAGAAAAACCCAAAAAATTGAGACATCAAACAAGACTCAAATGAAAGAATTACGGAATAAGAGAATAATATTTGGAGTAAATTAGAGAGTAAATATAACCATATATCTCAAATGAGAGAAAAGGCTGAGGTGAAGATTCTTTTAAGAGAAACTCCATCTAGATATAGCGATAGAGAGAGATAGAGAGAGAGAAACCGCTATGGTGAGGTGTATAAATCCATTCAAAAAACATTTTTTACACACAACTAATTTAGAATGTATCTTTTAATGGATAATACTTATAGATATTATAGACAAATGAGATATCAAATTTCTCATAATACTATTTTGAGACATTTTAGATATAAAACAATTAAACATATTCAAAAAAGTTATCTATCACAAAGATTTTTTATGAAACTCTTTTAAATTTCATTCAATTTTGTTGTATATGATATTTTATGGCTATTTTATTTGATCTAAAATTAATACAAAAAGTTTAATATCAAATAATCTTGTGGAAATTCATATAAATTATGATATGAGGACTGGATGTTCAAATGTAATTTCATATATGTTCAATTTGGGATGAAATATATTGATTAAACCTATTAATCTTGATAAATTTTAGTAAAATGTGTTGGTGGGGGATTCCACAAATTTTAGTGGATATTTTATTTATCTATTGGGGTGGATTCACATAGGAACTTACAAGAATAGTTCTAGAAGTTCTAGTGAATTTTCATTTATGTTCTAGTGAGGAATAAAACTATACATTTCCCATATTAAGAATTCCAAATTTTAGTGCAATGTGTTGGTAGGGTTTCAAAAACATCCAATGGAGATTTCAGCCATCCCTCATGTTGGATCCTCAATGTAAATTCCAATAATATGAGGACTATAAATTTCACTAGAATTTATATTAGAATTTCATGTATATTATAATGTGGAAGAAACATGTCCATTTCCCCTTTCAAGTATACAATATATTAGTGGAATGTGTTTTTATGGGTTGTTTTGTAGTTCCTTGAAACATGTGTTCTAATTTATGAATCACTGCTTCCAGGAGTTTTCTATTGGATTTATTCATGGAACTGGAAACATCCAATAGTTATTTATTCAAAAGGGACATTATTTCCAAAGCCATAAATTCATTATGTTTTAACTTTACAATACTTAATAATGTGCATTGGTCAATAGGATGGGAGGTCGGACTCATCACACCCTTTTGGGGGGGAATTATTATCTACTCTGGAACTATAATAATAAATTTAAGACTTGTTCAGGAATCCTTATTAATTTACCAAGAATAACATAAGTTTCCCTTGGAATTTTAAATCACTTATTAACATGTGTGGAATTCAGAATCATTCGTATATATTATAGGTTCTTCATTAATGGAGATATCTATATGCATTTGAGGTTCTCCATCAGTGGTATCCTCTCTTATACGCTTTAGATATTCTTCTTTGTTATGATGATACTAGTTTTTTAGCCACTCAATGGGGTACTCTGGAGATTATAATCGCCCAGGTAGACAACGGTTTGTTTTGATTTTGGGATCGTACCCAAGAAATGGTCTACCTATATATCCTCATGAAAGGAATTAGAACCCTCGTAGTTCGGTGTCGCTTAATGGGACACATCATACCTTTTAATTTCATGTGATAAGGACCCTGCCATACAATTTAATGTGATGTTGTAAGGACATCTTAGAGAAAGGTTTTTAGTCAATGATTGGGTGTGGGACTTATACCTAAATATCCCAAGGAACTTGTAAAGGATATGGGTTTCCAAGTGATATTAAACCCTATTGGGAATATGGCCCAAGGAGAATAGGGTTGATTTGGAAGTGTTGGGTTTGAACCTCAAGGATGCTTCCAACGTATCCCATAAGGATGGGAATCAAATCCCACATAGTTTTATTGGGGTCTCATAAGAGAGTATATCCCTTTGAGAGAAATGAGTTTGGGTTTACATCCTGAAATATATGCCTAGTGAGCTCGGGCATTGATAAGGCTTCCTACATATCCCAATTGTGATAAGAATCAGAGTTATCATAGTTCATTCGGTGTGATTGTTTGTGCAAATGTTGTAATCATCACAAATATCTATGCCCACATGAGTCTTTCCCGGTGTGAGAAATAATATGATGTGAAAGATTCAACAATGACACGCACACTTTTCCTCATCAACATGTGGAAGAGGGTGAGCCTACGACGGTGACGTTGGACGAGGGTGGGGAGACCGTGGAAGAGGGTGCACATACGAGCCTCAAATCTCTTCAATATACATTGGACAGGGGTCCAATAGAAGGAATAAGGTATGAAGTTCAGGGGCTTGCACCTGGATGGCTTCCCTATAGTGACAAATCTCAGAGAGAGAGGGACATGGGAATGATGTTCCCTATGCCCATTTCTCCTCCGGTCCTTGGCACCGAAGAAGTGAGGATAAATGATGCTTCCTACTCCAAGAAAATCTAGGGGGTTACACCAGGATGGATACCCAGGTGGATCCCAGTAGAGGAGGGAGAATTTTCAAACAGTTGTGAACCATACCTTCCATACTAGAGATTTTAGGTTCTGGATCTTTAAGAAGGGAGAGTTCAAGACCCGAACCCTTATTCTCCAAAATGGGAACTTACCAACACTATTACTGGGAGAAAGGTCCATGTGAATATGGATATACAAACCCACATATGTTCCATGAATCCTAACCCCATTGTGAAACAAATATAGGATACCTCTAACTACAGATATACAAACCCAAATAGGAGACACACTGGTGTGCCTTTCCCAAAGGTTTGATGAGTCAGGAGATTTTTATGGGGGTCTCAATAGAATCTATTTCAGATAAGGGAGGAAAAGAAGAAGCTCTACCATGAATGAATTTGAGGAGGGCTTGATGGCTTATTGATTGAATAGAGTAGGTGAACAAAATAGGGGCACCCAAGTAGATACTCTCATGAAAGTATGGGCATGTTTGTAGACTTGGGAGACGTGATGTTCACCTAAGCAACAAATAACCTGTATGGTAATACTTGGGTGACACCTTACTCAAGCCTTCAAGAGTATTCACAGGTTATCCCAGAAGTGGGGCACTCAAGTTCCTATAGGAGGAATGGGTGGTGTGCAAGTATTTCTCATTTAGGGTGGTTGTTCACTTTAGGCCCACAAGTGTTATGGTTTTCAAACACTAAAGGGGATTAAGTCCAATTATCCTCCCTCAAATCCTCTGCTCTAGGTGTTGAAGAACTTCCTTGAATTTTTCGGAAGACTGGGGTGAAGTACTAGGGTGACTAGATCAACAATTCGGCTTTTGTAAAATATTTCCATACAAATGAAGGCCTTAAGGGTCTATTTATAGGAAAAAATAAGACCTTGGGTGAAAGGAGTTTGGGCATACACGTGGGGTTGTGCACTAGAATTGTGGCATACAAGTGGTTGCGTGCCAGATGGGGGGAACCGAAGTATACTTTCATGCCACTTGTGATTTTTATTAATTGGGGCGCCACCTTGAGGACCTTGCCAAAAATTTTTCTTTATTCTCCTCCAGCATGGTGGCATGCAGGTGTTTGCATGCAGGTACCTTGGGTGTCGCTTTAGGACATAACCAAATTTGTTTCTCCATACACCAGGGGATGAGCCCCCACAACCCTTATTGGGTTCAGTGTTGGGCTTCACTCAAGGCCCTTCGGGATGGTGCCTTCACTACCGTCACTGACCCCCATTAAAAATGCAGAGTCGCATCGCAAAAGTTTTGAGCCCGGTTGAGGACATTTTGTGGAAAAGTGCATGGAATACATTTCATGGTGTCTAAAAAAGTCCCCAATTAGAATTTGATTCGTTCAGAATGGAAAGAATATTGTTCTATGGTAAAATTAGGGAACTTTTACTCATTCCAACATCATTTGGTTAGATTTTGGAGCTACGTCATGTTTGGAAGGATGCACTAATTTTTACCTAAGCCATGCGGCCTAGCGAGCATAGTTTTATTTTTACTAGGGTTATATAGAAAACCCCACAAACTATGTTTAATTTGAATTTTTATTGATCAATATTACCTAAATCATACAAAATGTACGTTTAGTGAGTTGAGACTCAACTTTTGTTCAGAATGCCCTTTGCGGGTTCTCAATCTAGTGTGTACCACGTCTTATAGCAATTTAGAGTCATGTATGTTGGACTATAAAGGGATAGTGTTAAAGGTTGAAAAGAATTGAAAATAAATTTTGAAATTAGATCCCAAGAAAGACTCAGTGGCAATGACTTGCTTTAATATTCATTATATATTTCCAAGGTGAATCTTGAGCCCTGATTTTTTTATGGTCACCAAATTTAAAACCTGCATCAATATAAGATATGTCTCTTCCAAGAATGAAATTATCATTAGTTGACAAAACCATTATGGGAATTTTATTATATAGGGACAACTGGGGAATATGTTGCATATCCAAATAGTGTCATCTTTTGACTGACAGATCTGTTCTATAGGAAACTTATGCAAGGACACCTAAGGGGACATACTGCATAGTCAAGAAAAAGAGATCACAGAAGTTTGAAATTCTATTACTAAAAGATGAAGAAAGTTTATGGATTTTCAGATTTTCCGAAGCATGGAGTTTGGTTTATGATGAAAGGTACCTGAATATGGAGAGGGTATTTATAACCAAGACTTCCAATGAATCAGAGGGATAAGACTTCTATGAAGGTCTTACCCAAACGTAGAAGGTGTGGTGTATATAGTTTTAGGTCATACAATTAGGACCAGAAATGGAAATAGTATATGATATGTGGCTAAGTGATTCCAAGTTTATTTCATATTATTTTGAACACATGGAGTGGGAAATGTTTAAATGACAATCATGAAGATTTTCAGATCGAGAGAATGATAATGGGAAAAATATACCAGAATAACTGTTTTAAAATATAGATTCTTTTATATTGTCATCGAAGATTGAATGGATAATGATACTATAACCAAGAACAAAATTGCTATCATTTGAAAAATCCATTATGGGGGCATGATTATACAGGGCCAACTTTGGTATATCCTACATATACAAATAGTGGCGTCCTTTGACTAAGAGGACTTTTAGTAGGCAGCTTATTCAAGGCCATCTAAGGGTACATGCTACATAGTTAGGAAAATGAGTTCTCAGGTATTAGAAACTCTGTCACCAGAAACTATAAGAAAGATTATAAAGATCTATGAATATTCAAGATTAAGAGTGTTAAATATAGAAGAAGGTAATTCTCAATACATATGAGGAATATTTGAATCAGTATTGAACAAGAACTTAGAGTCCCTTACATAGATCTGATTCATATAAAAAATGGGGACATTCTGGCTTCCATGATGACTTATCCGAGGAGAGAACCTAAAATAAAAGTTTTCTGCATAGATTTTTTACTGTATTGAAAATAGGGGAAAAATAAATTTCTTCATGGTTGGGACTAGGATTTAAGGCATAGATGTCACCACACATCTCAATGGGAATAGAATCAAGCAACACATAGTTCTTAAAATTTCCGTGAAGTTTATTGTCATACAGAGAGGAAATCTATTGTTCCTTTAACAGTCTTATAGCTAGGACCATTGATAACCCCAAAAGGAATTGAGACACCTTACTTATACAGAGAATCATTTTACCCAATTACTAAGCCTACATGAGCTATGATCAGTGTGAGAAACAAGGGGGAAATAAAGGTTTTTTTATGTATCACAAAGGTGACACAAGTTAAGAGTAGGGGTATTAAGATTAGGTGACGGCTGATCCAGAGCATAGGACCTATACTCACTATGTATCTTGTTGAATCAAGAATAAATAAAAACACAGTTCTTGGATTTCTATGCAGTTTAACGTCATGTAGTAAGGATAAACATGAACTGATTTAAAAATAAAGGCATGGTGTTTCTAAACTAAGGGATAAAACCAAAGTGTCACCACATGTCCCACTGGGGGAAAGAATCAAGCGAGACACAGTTCTTTAAACATTCCCTATGCAGGTTTGATTCTTATATATATAAGGAAAAGGTTTTTTTTATGATCTTGGCTGGGCACAAGCTTGGAGATCTAGACATCTCTACATATCTCATATAGTGGAGAATCAAGCTGTACATAGTTCTTGAAACAATCATTTCCCACACCAATCAAGTTTGAAACAGGGAACATAAGCTTTTGAAAAGTTCTAAGAGAATGGTTAAACTTAAGACAGGAAACGGTATAATAACAAAACCATGTATCTTAAGTAAACACTCTATATATATATTATTTATATAAAAAAGGGGGAGAGAAAATAAAAATATTTTGTGATTACATCTGGGCCTAAGATTAGAGATCTAGAAGTCTTTACGTATCTCATATAGTTGAGAATCAAGAAACACATAGTTCTTGTAATAAGGTCCCTATGAAGATGTAACTCAGACATAGGGAAAAGAGGGCTCATGTTCCACTAATGAGTAGAAATGATTTCATTGATGTTAGCTTATGGAATCTTCTAATGTCAAGTAGAGAATACATTAGTCATATAGTTTAATGTCATGTAACGAGGACAAATAATGGCATGCGGTTTAATGTAATGTGACAAGGATGAAACACTATGTAGTTTTAAGTCTTTCAGCAAGGACATAAGATGCTATCCATTTTATCATCATACAAATAAGAATATGGGGCTATGTAGTTTAATGTCTTGTGGCGAGAACATTTTGTGCAATTACACAAAGTATTTATTCAAGAATCTTTTATTGGTTGGAGTTGTAATGATCCCTCCATCAATGGAAATTAAGGCATAAGCTCCATTTCAGTAGAACTTACGTACGAAATATGGTCCTTCCAGCTTTGGCTCATTCTTTGGAGGTTTCCTTTCTGGTATCATTGTAGTTATGAGGACCAATAAAAATTATCCTTGAAGAAATTAATGGAGGTGAACATTCTTGTTAAAAGAGTGTGCTACTCTATTCTGGTAGACATCTAAATGATGAAAAATATTCAATTTTCTTTCATCTAATCCCTTCAGTTCATCAAACCGTTTCAGAGACATCTCATTTTTAGAAAATTGATCACAGATTGAAACTCTGAGTGAAGGAAATTTAATTTCAATTGAAAAAATGCTTCTGTTCCATAAACCAATAAATAAGGAGTTTCCTTGGTGGCAGTACAAGTAGTAGTCTAAAAATCCCATAAATCATGAAAAAGTTTATCAGGCCTTGACTTATTATCTTTAGAAACTATCTTCTGGAGTATATTTGACAGGGTATTATCGAAGTCCTCTATCTATCCATTGTCCGCTGCATGATAGCAAGATGAATGGATGGATTAGATATTGTGTTCCTAATATAACTTCTTTACCATGGAATAACAATAATTGGTTCTATTATCTGTCAATATAGTATGAGGGACTCCAAATATAGTGATGATGTTAGTTTTGACAAAAATAAAAATGCTTTTGGCTGCAATTTCTTTGATAGGTATTGCCTTAGCCCATTTAGAGAAGAAGTCAGTAGCATCAGGAATATACTTGAACTACTTCGACGGGGCTGGAGGATAAGGCCCTGCTACATCCATTCCCCATGTGGAAAATATCCAGGAGTATTTAGCTCTATGTAACGACTCCAGTGGTTGGTGAATGAAGATGGAATTCACTTGGTAGGGATGATATTTTTTTAGTGAAATACTTACAATACTATGTCGTTGAAGGTCAAATGTATCCAAGACTTCATATTTGATCACAAAGTCTGTGACCATTCTGGTGGGCACCACAAGATCTGGAATGCAATTCTTTCATGATATCCGAAGTTTCATCTCCATTGATACATCTGAGGAGGATTCCATCGAAGCCTCATTTTTAGAGTATATTCTGGTGATCTGGACTATTTTAAAGAATAAAATTAGCCCCTTGTCTTCGGATCTGTTCTTTTTCAGCCCTATTTGGCGGAATTACTCCATTTTGAACATATTCCACGATGGGTGTTATCCATCTCATGGTACGACCATATGTATTAGAAATAGGGCTAATCTCATTAATTTCCTCCATTCTGGGTTGAAGGAAAGGTGATACTACACGATGATGGTCTATGATATTGATTGTCTCATCCTGATTTGGATCTGCCAGGGTTGTAGCTGCATTAGCTAGTGCATTAGCTTGAGTGTTTTGTGATCTCGGGACATTAGACAATGTCATCCTTGAATGAAATTCATCCATTAACCCTCTAACAGAATCACACAAAAGGATTAACTCTACTTTTTTGATAGAATATTCCCTGTTGATTTGTTTGATTACCAATTCTGAATCACCTTTCACTTTTAAGTGATTCACTTGTACCTGAAATGAAAATTCCAAACCTACGATGAGAGCTTGATATTCCACCTAATTTTTGGTACCACCTTCCAAAAATAAGAAGGAATAAGTCAACACAACCTTTTCTGGGGAGATAATTACAATTAATAACCCAACATTGTTGAGTTTAGGGTTTTCCATTCTCTTCTCTATGGGACTTATAGAGGCACCATCAAAGTACATTTCCGATGTTTGGGGATTATCATGAATAGAGAAAACCACTTCATCAGGAAGTTCAGTATCCAATGATGTATGTTCCGCAGATGGGAGTTCAACAAGGAAATTGGCCAGATCTTGGCCTTTTATTTCCCTCTGAGGCACAAAATGGATATCAAACTGTTGCAAAATAACCTCCCACCATGTCAAATTCCCTGTAAGAATATGACGATTGAGGATAAATTTGAGCGGGTTATTATGAGACACCAATTGGACCTCATGATGTTCTAAGTAATGTCTAAACTTCTGCACTACAAGGATAAATCCCAAGAAACACTTTTCAATATTTGAATACCAAGTTTCTGCATCAAGCATAGTTCGAATGAGATAGTAAAGACTGTTTTCATTCCAGCATCATTCTTTTGGGAAAGGAAGGCACCTAGTGATCGCTCTAAATTTATCACATAGAGAATATGTGGTCTTCCTTCAACAGGTGGCATTAGTACTAGTGGAATCAAGAGGTATTTCTTGAGTTTATCAAATGCTTCTTGGCAGTCTTCAGTCCATTGATAGGTGAATCACTTCTTCATTAATTTGGTGAAGGGAAAACATTTTCCTACCAAATTGGTGAGGAATCGCCATATATAGTCCAAGTGTCTGTATAGTCCTCTTAATTCTTTCAAGTTTCGAGTAGGTGACATGCCAAGGATTTATTTTGTTTTCTCATTATCAACATCAATCCCATGAGGGCGCACAATGAAGTCGAGGAAATTTTCTGAGGTTACTTTGAAAGAACATTTCAAGGGGTTCATCTTCAAATTATGTTGCCAAAGTTTATTTAATATGGTCTCTAGATCAATCAAGTGATTGGAATGTTGTCTGGATTTGACCACAAAATCATCCACAAAACATTCAACAAATTTCCCTAAGAAGGGTTTGAAGATATGGTGCATGGCACATTGTTAAGTTACACCGACATTATTTAAGCCAAAGGGAATTACCCAATAGAAAAAGACTACTTCATGGGAAATGAAGGCTATAGATTCTTCATCTTTTAGGGAAATACAGATCTTATTATACCTATAGTAGCCATCCATGAAGGGGAGAACATCATAGCCATTTTTTGCATTGATTAAAAGCACTGTGATCGGAATTGGAAAATCATCTTTAGGAAAATGCCGATTAAGATATCTAAAATCAATGCAAGCTCTTATTTTTCCATTCTTCTTTTTCAATACGAAAATGTTTCCTACCCATTGGGGATATTGAAATTCCCTGAAAAATTTATCCTTTACAAGCTTATCAACTTTAGATTCAATTTTAGAGGCATGATTTGGGTGTGTCATTCTGGATACTTTCTTGAATCCTCAATGTTCTTATCGAAAACCCAAATGATGAGTGGCTACATCAGGATTAAGTCCTGTAATTTCAATGTAATTTCAAAAAAATATATCTTGATGTTTATTTAAAAATGAAGTATACACCTCTTTCTCTTCAGATGTCATGTTCTCACTAATTAGAGTGGGGCGTGGATCTTCTTATGTACCCAGATTTATTTCTCTGAGCTCATCCACAATGGTAGAGTTACCCTCCTCAAATTCTGGTGGAGCATCCCTGTGTTCTTACTCTTATTCTTCATTACGTGTTACTTATTCTGTTTCCAGTTGCATAGTATATGATAAAGAAAGACTTTTAGGATCTGGGGGAAATCGATATTTGAACACCCTGAAGAAGAGACCACCATTTCTGACCCTACTAATAATGAAGTGTCTTTATGGGGTAATAAATAGGAGATGATGGATTGGGAATCAGCTTTATTATCTTCCTTTAGAATTGTTAAAATTTATTCTATTGTGATGGAAGAAGTTGATGCTTTTTGTTGTTAAGTGGAGGAAATGAAGACATATCCATTTAATCTTCCATCACTTCTTGGTAAATCAACAATTTCTCCCATTCTGTCAGGCTTTATTTCGATAATTGAAAGTATGGAAGTTACTGGAAAAGTGATTAGATTTTGGTTTACCCTTTCAATTTGATTGATAGGAAAAACATAATCTGTATGCAGATGTATGAATGGGTTTGTTGGAATCTTTTACAAACCATTTAGATAATTGATTCTTGTTATCTCCTTTTCCATGGACTTTGTTACCTTCATGTGATAAAATTATGCCCCAATGTATTGATATTCACATGTTTTGAATGGAGAATTATCACCATATAATGTCCCGATTTGACCATTGAAACAGTATTTGATACACTGGTGATATGATGAAGGTATGGCCACATGCTGATGTAGACAAGGCCTTCAAAGAAGAATATTGAAGGTTGTGTGCTGACAAACAACCATGAAATCTAAATTTGATACAAGATCTCCAAACTGAGTTCTGAGTGTAATCTCGCCTATGGGTTCTTGCTCATTCTTATCATAAACTTGAAACATTAAGGTACAAGGTGATAATTTAGATCCAATAAGGCCCAATCAATTAAGTGTACAGATAAACATAAGGTTGAATTCCAAGCCATTATCAATTAAGGATCATCAGATATCTATATCATTGATCCTACTAGACAGATACAGAGGCCTGATATTTCCATGTACAATATTTTCTTCATCTTCATTCATAAAGTATATAACTGCATGATATTCTGTAGGATCATTATCTATACAATAAATCTCTACAGCAGTAACTTCAGTTTCAAACTTGTAAGCACATGAAAAATCTTCAATAAGTGCTTCTAGATGATCTTTTAATAGATTCAAGGCATCCGGAATTGACAACATGACTAGTAATTGGGATAGTTGTTTCAAAAAATCATACATTTGGTTTAGAGGTCTGTATTCCCCAACATGGATATGTGGTTTTGAAGGTTCCTTGGAAGTTGACGCTCCTGGTGTGGATGTAACTTGTGTCGGAGTAGAAATTGGAAATACTCATGGTTTTGGTAGATTATTCTGACTAAGTCTATCTACATGTTGAGAGAAGATAGTGGACCTTCCAACTGGTCCCATAAAATAATCATATCCGGACCGAACCTCTCATACATGGAAGAAACTCCTTATTCTTGTTGATCCCACTGAAGATATCTCCCATGAGTTTCTGCCGCATATACAGTGTGAGTAGGGGTAGAGTTAAAATAATGGTTTCTAGAATTTTTTCATCTTCCCCTATATCCTCGACCTTTTCCTTTTCCTATAGTTCCCCAACTAGGTATATGGAGCTCCAAATCATTAAAATCAGAATCACTATTGGCATAAGGATCTGTTAAGTGGATAACATTGACGAAACCAAAGATCAATTCTTCATCTGACAAAGACAATGCTTGACAGGTCAGTTCTGGTATTGACGTTTGGTGGGATGGTGCCCATTATTTTGAAGCAGATGGCATGAAATATGCTAGAGTCAATGACAACTTTTACCTTAACATGATCTCTTCTTCTTCTGACTGCTCCTTAACCTTCTGACGACGTTGCTTCTTTGAGGAATTCCCTTTTAAAGACTAATATTTTGATGAAGGTGGTTTTGTTGTGGCAGAAGTAATAGAATACACAATCAGTTGATTCAGCTATGTTTGTAAAATTTCATGAGTTTGGTTGATCATTTTCCTAACCATCCAATCACCATATTTCTGTACATTTTGACCTTTTAATTTCTACCATTCACCTTCTTCCTATAGATCAGTAGCAGTAACACATGCTACTTGGGATGAACAAAATGTCAATTTTACTTGTCCAGAGTCAACCATTTTTTCAAGAGATCTTTGAAAACAAAACACTCTTGAATGAGATATCCCAAAATATGGTGAAAGGAAAAATAATTCAGAATATTTTTATATCCTTCTTTGTTTGGTTTCTTTAGCCTTGGAAACGGTACCAAATTATTTTCCAAAGATGAAATGAAGTAACCAGGAACATGTTCATTCTGGAGAGAATAAACATTATTCATTAATTATTCAAAATATTTCCACCTTCGATCTCTTTGATCATCTTGATGAGGCAGTCGTTGCTACTAATGCTCAAGAGGTGTAGGCCTTTGATATGATGATTGTTTTGATGTGGAAGAAGGTACACGTGCTTGATTGAGTGTGACTGTAGTAGCCTCTTCTTTCCCGGTTCTTCTTCTCAAAGATAATGGAATTATATGATTTTTAGCCTTTGTTTCCATAATGGAATCTTCAATCTGTTGAACAATTGAATAAAGGTCTTGAAACCCCCCTGTGTATTTCACAGGGATCAGCAGTGTGCATAACTCATCAAATATATTTGCAACGCAAATGGGAAACAACACTTCTTGAGGGAGTTATAGATTTAAATAATATGTTAATCATTTCCATCGAGCAATGAAATATGAAAATCATTCACTATCCCTTTGTTTGAAATTTGTAAGATAAACAATTGTTTTCTTCAGTAATGTTGATCTGAATTGAAGAAGAAATTTCTGACGGAGATCTTTGTATCTTGTAATTGATCAGTATTGCAAACTTGTGTACGATAAAAAGGATGGTCCATATTATGATTCTACAAAACACCCAATCATTACTGCTTCTTGTTGGTGAGGAGTCCCTATCATGAGGTCACAACAAGAAATTAAATGTGTCATGTTTTGTTACAAATCTCCCTAACCATTAAATATTGGGAATTTAGTATTCACAAAACTTGTTAGGGGAGGGATTAGATCCACCCATTAAGGGTAATATTTCTTTTCCAGCTGAACTGACACACACTGTTCTTCCATGGATTACAATTGAGTTGTTAATGCCTCAATTCTATTCATAAGAACATGGGGAACATCTAGTTGAGCTACAACATATACAAGTACTACAGATGGATCCTAAACTGGTGTAACAACCGAAAAAACCACTAGTGGTGGTGCTTCTAGAATTTTCCTTGGATAACCAACGAGAATAGGCCTATAAGGATGTGTTTGATCCTTTCTTGGCTATGCAACCAATGGAGGGAATTCATTATCTGCATCTGTAGTTACCACATATCATCTATGTTGAGGAGCTCCTACAAAATGTGCATATTGATGATCTTCATGAGGAGTATGTCTAGAAGAAATGTTGCTTCAAAGTAACTCTATATTGAGTCATTTCAACTCTTTAATTTCCCCTTATTGCTCTAAAAATCTATCTTCAAGTGAAAGAGATTGACCTTCTCCAATGGAAAAGTGAGATGCAATCTGACATTTACCTTTCCCCTTGTTAGGTGTATTTTTGAGGGGGGGGGGGGGGGTGGTTATTGAGGGCATACCTAGATTCTAGGTAAGCCTTTGATTCTGGTTCATACACCTTCTTCATTTGCTTCAGTGTGTACCATATTATGGATAATAACTTCATCTTCTGATTCCCCTGAACTAGACTCATTTTCTAGTGGATCTACTGTAATGGTATTAATAACATTTACTTAAGCATAATGCATTGATGTAATTCTTCCAGTATTCTTGTATGATCGTTTCCTTTTGTATCTTTCACGAGACTCTATTCTCCAATATTCTGAGTTCCTAGGAATTGTTTGTTGAATAGTTACGCAAAGGGAATCCTTGGATATTATAGTTGTGCACTCTCTTTGTGGTTTCTTCCTTAATCGGGCGAAAAATGACTTCCATTGAGGAGGTGATTTTATATGGAAAAAGCCCCCAGCTCTGCAGGCTGGGGCTATTCCTATTCTTTGCCATCAAAACTTTTAACTTTTTTTATTGAATTCAAAGGTTGATTTAAACAAGCCCCCAACCCTGCAAGATGGGGTGGTTCTTGAACTGCTATAGAAGAGATACTTGTAGCTGCTCTTCTGATTTTATGAATTTTGGTTCGGACATTAGCTGGATGAATTATTCGACAACCAATCAAATCACCTTCATAAGATCGCTATGAAATTTCAGACATTTGCATCATCTGATGGCTGATATCCTCTATACAGGAGGCCTGCTAATATTCTCAGATGCTTGATGCAACAATATCTCAATAGATTGATTTCTTTGGGCTTGGCTCTAATGAGAGCTAGTTGATACTTTTTATTGAGCATAAATTTGATTACATATGAAATATATTGATTATAGCCAGTCGTGGGAAATAACATTACATGAGACCACTTTTGGAAGGCATTGATGATTCTGGAGTGTAGTGAAATACAATGCCCCACGTGTACCCCATCGTCTGATATGAACACTAGATCGGGTGTTAGAAATTAATTTGAATAGCCTCTTTTGAGCATTGAAAAATTCCCATTGAAGGTCTCTCTTCTTCTATCCAACCTTTGGATGTTGGGAAACTATGAGAGATGCCAAGTCAATTTGGCATTGCAACACTTCTATTACCTTTACATGATTTTGATATTCATCATAAGGTAATAATTTTTGTTTTAAAATGATGAAGAGTATTCTGTATGTTGAGGAAGACATCATTAATGTAATCTTCTACCATCAACCATAGAATGTTATATTGAGAATTCACCAAAGGCTAGAAAATGACTGGTATTTCCCCTTTAGCTAGTTGTTTTCTCATGTTTAATATATCACCATCTTCTTTAATTAGAGGTTTCTCCACTTGGTCTGTTCAAAGTGGGTTCTCTATATTAGAAGACAAATAACTGAAATGAGGTTTAGAGAATGATCGTTCCCTTAAGATATCTTCTGGTCGAGAAATTATTTAACCCTTTAATGACAAGGAAAAATACATGACTTGCCTTGTGTTGTCAAGTGACTCAAGATAAGAGGGATTTCTCATCAGTACATTGTCAATTATGGAATTATCCTAAAAAATGCGAAATACCACTGTAGAGAGTAATTTTTCGGCAAACGTCATCTTGAAGAGGACGATTATAGTGGATTAATGCAAGGGATAAATCCTCCTACTCTTTGGTCTCTTGGCCACATGGATGGTTGATATAGATATCATGCATAGATAGGATCTCTATATTTATATGGTATTCTTGAAGCAAGATGTAATGATGAAGTGTCTGACAGAGAAATTTAGAATTACTACTACCACCCCTATAATTTGGTAATGCGAGGGTAGGATCTTGAGCTACAATAGATAAATGTATGAGGGCTTCAAGAACTCTAGCATTAAAAGGAGTCATATTGAAACTTGACTCTTGATTTACCAACCATGTTTGAAAATATGTCTTCTTGGATGCCCTCTTACAATTAGTTGGGGCCACTTGCTGAGAGAAGTGGTTATCATGGGAATGTGCATGTTCTTGCCTTAGAGTGGTCACTAGAATGGGCCGATTACCTCCAATTGAACAGGGGGTATGTTCCTGATCCTGTTGTCGCTGTGATATAGGGGAGTATGCCCCATGTCCCTTTTAGACTAGAACAAAGGTGTGTATTTTCTGTGGGATAGAATACCAATGTGTCATCCCATGTGTAGGGACAAATTCATGTGTATGCTCCCTTATTACTGATGAAGTAGTTATAATATTTTAGCATGCTTCCAGAATATGGGTATGAATTTTTGTCTTCCCTTTCACCATTGATAAGATGTGTTTGGTGACTTCAGTGGCCAGAACAGGAATATACATCCATTCTGTATCTGGATAAGGTGAATGTGCTTGCTCCTATCCTCTTTTTTTGATCGATGGGTATTGATCGTACTCATGCATGGGGGCAGAGAGTTGTGTCTACCACAGTTTTGTCATCAGAGATTTTTGATCGACTTCTCCAGGTGCTGCCCAACAAGACTATTGGCAAGCTTGATGAAAACTAAAATGTGTATGTGCCTAATGTCTATTTTCTATCATGTATGGTTGACAAACTTCCTTCAATACTAGAAGATGAGACTGTTGGAAGAATTGGTGAACGTAAGCAGGTGTATGTTCATATTTACCAGTTTCCACCACATTTGATTTGCAGAATTCTTTAAATACTATAAGACAAGCCTACCAACTAGTTGATAATTTTTAAATGGGTTTATGTGACTATTCATGGCAATCCACTGAGTTTTCTTGGTGGTATTGGGGGGGTCACTTTCAGACGAGTTTTCTGGGAAATTGAATTAAGAAAGACTGGTGTATTTGTCCGCTAGTTGTTTGCCATCAAGTTAGGTTGATGGAATTCTTCAGAAGGGGAAGAGGTAAAAACCTACTCTCTGTTGACCAAACTCTGTCCCTGGTGGTTCGTCATGCATGCCTGGGTTTGAGGGACCTAGGCCAAATGTCTAAAAGCAATACCCCCATCATGTTGGGGGTTCACTGCCTCAAGATTTTTCTGGAGGCCATTGTTGGTGGGTGTAACGCCCCGACCCTAGTTGCCTAGAGTCGGTGCATTATTACATAACATTGGCATGATCACAAGAAGATCAAATCTCGAAAGACCGATTGGTTTAGTAGCCTTGGAAACACTAGATATATTTCATAAGTTTTACATTACATCATAAAATGAAAAACTACTACAACAACATAATGTTTCCACAATCCACACTATTAACCCCTCATAATATCCCTGCAAGTCATTCATAATTTACTTCTTCACTACCTGGGAAAAATAAAACATAGAAAAGGGGTGAGCTCAAATGCCCAGTAAGGATAACAATATAGCGGAACATTCAAAATAATCATAAACATTTAAGGCAATGAATTACTAAAACAAAAGCCTTTTAAAATTGAACTTCAACATAGTATGGCAAAAGTAAAATGAAATAATTCCATTTACTTATTCACATGGATATTCTACTAATCGAATATTCACATGCAATATCAATAACCACTTTCATAATGTTGGAATGCATAATGCTAAACGTTAATTTCTTTGTCTAGGCCTCATCCCAAGACCTAGGGGTTACTTCTAACCGGAACCCAACCCGGAGTGCCTCTAATAACCGGACACCAACCCGGAGTGCCTCTAATAACCGGACACCAACCCGGAGTGCCTCTAATAACCGGAAACCAACCCGGAGGGCATACTTTTACCAGTCCCTAACCTGGAGGGCTTACTTTAACCAGTCCCCAACCTGGAGGGCTTACTTTTACCGGTCCCCAACCCGGAACATACTTGTTTAGCACATTCATCTGAAGAAAAGTTTGAAATATAACATAAGCATTCGGATTAAAACTAGCATACGAAATGTCAATAGTTTAACCATAAACTATGAATGGTATAAAATAGCACATCCACAGTCAAACATATCACAAAACCTTCAATACAATATAGAAGTTTTGTATTATAATAAATCAACTTCAAATAAGCGTAAAATCCATTAAAGGATGTTGACATAGATGAAATCAAAACACTTTTTAGAGAAATATCTCTTTCTATTTTTGAAATCATTTAAGAGCCATATAAAATAAAACATTTTCTTGAAAATATTCTTGCAAGCTTGTAAGGAAAGCTTTGACGATTTTATAACGGCGGAAAATAACCGCACCCGCCGTATAAGTAAAAAAAAACATTCTTATCTTAATTCTGTCGAAAAGGTTAAAAAGGACCTTGTTTTGAAAACGACGGAAAGATTCCTTTATAAACCACTTACAAAAAGTCAAACAAGGGTATAAATGAATTTAACCCATATTCTTGTAAATAATAAATATGTTTTGAAATACATTCCGAAGAAACATGGATGTGGATGATAAAGAAATCCCAGTAGATTATTACGTATAAACAACCTCGGGTAATGAAGAGATTGTGAAATAACCCTTACCTTGTACTTTTCCTTGGTTGGGGTAGGTTAACCTCCTTTAATTTAGGTAACTCACTTTGGTTGGAACCAAAGGACTTGTTGAAATGCTTTATGCCTAAGGGGAAGCTTCAAGGAGGAGGAGAGGGATGTGGGGAGCTTAGTTGGGTAGAGTTTGGACGAGCCAAGTGGCTTGAGAGGTGTGAGGAAAAGAGAAGGAGTGCCCTTTTATAAGAGGGGTGAGGGGCACCTTTGGAAAAGCTAGAAATATTAATTTATAATAAATTCATATTCGGTTTCCAAAGGATCCAAAGTTTACTATTAAAAGGATGAGGTGGGGATAGGTCGAAAACAACTCATCCAATAGAATTTAGACAGGTTTGGGTACTTATATTAACCTTATCTTTAAGTATTAACTCTAAGTTAATTAGTTTCACTTTTACAATGTCTCTTTGTATTTTTATATAATATGGTTAATAAACTTACTATATACATCCAAGCGACCCCCAAGTGGTCCATTAATGATTAACCTATCATAATATAAGTCTCTTGGCCGAACCTTAGATTTTTAGGAATTTAATATCAATTAATAATATAATATTTGTTTTAAGAACTCTTTTATGTCAATTTTGACACTATTCAATAGTTGATTTTTGTGAAACTCATAACAGATTGATTACTTCGAAAAAAGTCAATTAAATCAATCCTAATATATCATATTATCCTAGAAAATTAGTTTAATTCATTAAAAGTTTCATATTATATTTATTTGGGTATTTATAATATCAATTATTTTAATTTTTCACTATTATAGTAATTACTGCATCATCATTGTGTCATAAATAAAATAAATTATTTAATGTCTAAAAATTATAAATAAAATATCATTATGTAGGAAATCTTTTTATCTTTCTAATGAATATTTATAATCGAAAATCCAACATGTATAACCCTATGTAAAAATTGTTCTTCTAAAAGATGTAAGCTTATGCCATTTTTATTTTTATTTTAACTTTATTAATATAATGTGTCCCTACCACATACAAGTGGCTCCAAGGGGTCCCCAAATTGACCCAAGGATGCCCATGGTCGGGTATGTGTCCACCAATAAGGTTAGGACACGTTTTAGGGTAATTTTGTATTATTATAATATTATTGTTTAACCCTTATTTACCGGATTTACCCTTTAACCATGGTAAATAAAATATTTACCACAGTAACTATTCAAAATGTCTAAAAATAAAAGTTACCTATTTACACAATTTGAACATCCTGATTCCAAATATGGAATCCATTTTCCTAAATTCAAAACACAGAAGTGGCAGAAATTAATTTAAAATTAATTCCCGCTGTCAAAACAAAAAGCGTGTTTTTAAGAGATAATAACTATCAAAAGATTGACACTTGTTTATGTTCGGTTTAATTGTAAAATTATGTCCAATGACCAACATTATATTAAATGGTAAAAATATATTCTAAATATACTTTAAAACCACTCAAATTAATAATTTATCACTATTAATTATTTTGATTAAAAAAGTTGTTTTTAATTAAAATTTAGTAATTTTCACTATTCATCAAAATATGAAAGTTATCCGAAAAGTACCAAAATTTCACCTTAGGCAAAATTCGATATTCCAAATCCAAAAATGAAGTCCATTTTAAAATATAAAATATATATAATTTCAAAATTTAGGTATTACTATTCATAACGGCTATTTTGATCGGTTGTGGTGTGTGTTAAAACTCGAAGTTGCGTACAACACACGCTACTGTTTTATTCAAAGGAAAGTGTACCGTGGAAGCTTGTGATGTTTCATTTTAAATTTTTTTGATGTCCCCATTTAGTCAAAAAGTTTAAAATATTGTATTTAAAAAGGTTTCACTATTAAAAGTTGATAAAAGTTCAATACTGAAAACGAATTTGTTCTTGCATTATGACTAAGAAACTCATAATATGGAATCTAAAATTATAAGGATTATATAAAGTTTAAAATTTAGTCAATAATATTCATAACCTCTTTTGAATGGATTTTTCCTTTGGTAAGTCATGGTGTGATTGAACTCGGTGTTGCGTGTAGTGCAAGTTATTGAATTATTTTGAAGAAATAACACACTATGAAATCTTGGGGTGTTACATTCTCCCCTCCTTCAATAAATTGCGTCCTCGCAATTTGAAATTGTTCTTCGAAAATAAATGGTTTAAAATAGAAAATATATTTGTGGGAAAACCCACATCGGAGATTGGGTTACTAAAATTAATCTTAATATGAGGAAAAGAGAAATGAAAGGGTCACCACCAAATTATGATCTCGATTAGGAGAACATTGGTGGCAATTAGAGACATATAATTGGAGGAAAAACGTAAATATTTATAGGTAGTGATTGAGGTCATCAATCACAAACAAGTATATAATTGAGGTCCTTAAACTCATCAATCTATGATGATTTGAAATACCATCGGTTCAACAAAACATAGGGTATTGGGATAACACATTTTTGACATTTCAAAATATCTTAGTTGAAATCCCACATCGAAAAATGAATTAATGAGGCCTTTATTTAAACTAAAGAATGGAAAGTATGAAGATTACCGAAAATAACACATACTAGGGTTCCATGTAGGAAAATATGGATATGGAGGAGAAATCTAACCATCAATTATCTGATGGAGAGTGGTAGAGAACATGGCTATGAAAAGGCCAACAATCCCAAAGCCATAAATTAGTGATGATTTAAGGTACCATCTAGGACAACATTTTTGTTCTAAGTTCCTTTTCTTAATGTTGTGGAATTTATTTATGAGATTGGATAAGAACATAAGGAGGTATACATACTTTAGAGTTTTATCCATTAATAAATTTCTACCACAAACTCATCTTTCACTCTAGAACGTAAAAAAATTCTATTTTCACTATTCGTATAGGGTTCCAAAATAATCGAATTTATAATTCATCTACAAGATCTTTTAATAAAAACTAAATTATTTAATCCAGGAAATCTCGTGGGCCAGTGGTAGGTGATACACCCTTGTCGCCCTTCGGTTGCGGGTTCAAGTCTCGCAGCTTTGCCGGACGCGACGGGTTGCCGCCCGACCTCCGGGTTGTCCTTTTATGACAATCCAAAATAATCCAAACTAGAACTATCCAAAATACTTCTGTCCAAACTCAATGTATAACATTTATATGGAAGGTAAACATAATATAGATCCTTTTTACCCTGTAATAGAATATTAATAACTTCATCATGTATTCTTTTAAAACACTGAAACATCCTGATTTACCATAATCCTTATTGATTACATTCATGCTCCCTTATTCTATATAGAATGCTGGATATACTTCATCAATCCAAAAATGTTTTAAACCCCACAATGATGGAATATACAAATCATTAATCAGCTTCAAGGTAGTCAAGAATATCCAATATAATTTATCCAAATCAATCATGTATTATTCTAAAATCACTAATTCGGTATCAGAACCATATTATGGTTTATCTTTCTCTCAACCATATATTTTCCAAAAATTTAACCTTCTATTGAGTCACTTTTCTTTGTTCCACACAATCTCAAGTCCTTAATGAAATAGTACTGCAGTACAATCCTTATATACTCTATAATTATTATAACAAGTACATTGTTGATACAACACTCAATTGACATAATCAACATAAGAACTCTAATCATTCCTCTTCATCTGTGGTAGTATCATAACTTGATTATTATCCAATAGCATCATTTGCGGCATAGTATGATGACTGGGACATAGGTTCGCGTAGTGTCCAAACTCCTTGCAAATGAAGCATTGTACATTTGAAACCATTTTCTTACCCTTACAGTCACGTACTTTGTGCCCTTTTCCTCCACACTTATAACAAACTCCCATTCCTTTCAGGCAAGCTCCAGGGTGTTTCTTTCCACAGTTAACACATATGGGAAAATTCTTCTTTTCCCTCTTCCCTTTATCCATCTTTCTCTCTTCTATCCTTTTCTTCTCTTGCTTCCCTTCAAAGCCATAGGACTTAGTAAACTCTTTACTTATCTTATCAACACATGATATTATTTCTTCATATGTTGATATTACATGGGAGACTATTTCTCTTATAAATTCTAGCTTAAGACCATGAAAGATATGATCCTTCCTTCTCTTTGGATCATGTGCATTTCTGGAGTTCTCATTCCTTCTACTGGGCGCCATTTCTAAACAATTGCATAAACTAGATCAGTTTATGAAATACATAATCCCATACTTATAAAACACTTAACATACACTGAACTATTTATGGATATAATCCATAATCATAAAAATGTTTTCTTTGAGGAAGTATATACTCATAAACCCTTCATAATGATTTGTAAAGAAAATGAGAGTTATCCTAAGCATATCCCCCGGGAGTGTCGTAACCAAGAGTGCAGCAAGGCCCGTTGTCGTGCACCAGTTCCCGTTCGAGTCTAGCTCAAAGCGGTGTTTTCGGGTTTTACCCCTAGGTACATCTGTGCCAGAGCCGCCTCTACCTGCTCGTATCCAGACAGGGATGTATTGCTCGGAAAACTCACAAAATTTCTACAATACCATAATTCTAGGAAGTTCTTCTATACTAATCCTCAAAGTTCATCTTAGCACTATGTGCTCTAATCAGAGTTTATCTAAATCTAGCTTCCAAGGTTTGTACTAAACTTCCTCTGATACCAACTGTAACGCCCCGACCCTAGTTGCCTAGAGTCGGTGCATTATTACATAACATTGGCATGATCACAAGAAGATCAAATCTCGAAAGACCGATTGGTTTAGTAGCCTTGGAAACACTAGATATATTTCATAAGTTTTACATTACATCATAAAATGAAAAACTACTACAACAACATAATGTTTCCACAATCCACACTATTAACCCCTCATAATATCCCTGCAAGTCATTCATAATTTACTTCTTCACTACCTGGGAAAAATAAAACATAGAAAAGGGGTGAGCTCAAATGCCCAGTAAGGATAACAATATAGCGGAACATTCAAAATAATCATAAACATTTAAGGCAATGAATTACTAAAACAAAAGCCTTTTAAAATTGAACTTCAACATAGTATGGCAAAAGTAAAATGAAATAATGCCATTTACTTATTCACATGGATATTCTACTAATCGAATATTCACATGCAATATCAATAACCACTTTCATAATGTTGGAATGCATAATGCTAAACGTTAATTTCTTTGTCTAGGCCTCATCCCAAGACCTAGGGGTTACTTCTAACCGGAACCCAACCCGGAGTGCCTCTAATAACCGGACACCAACCCGAAGTGCCTCTAATAACCGGACACCAACCCGGAGTGCCTCTAATAACCGGACACCAACCCGGAGGGCATAATTTTACCAGTCCCTAACCTGGAGGGCTTACTTTAACCAGTCCCCAACCTAGAGGGCTTACTTTTACCGGTCCCCAACCCGGAACATACTTGTTTAGCACATTCATCTGAAGAAAAGTTTGAAATATAACATAAGCATTCGGATTAAAACTAGCATACGAAATGTCAATAGTTTAACCATAAACTATGAATGGTATAAAATAGCACATCCACAGTCAAACATATCACAAAACCTTCAATACAATATAGAAGTTTTGTATTATAATAAATCAACTTCAAATAAGCGTAAAATCCATTAAAGGATGTTGACATAGATGAAATCAAAACACTTTTTAGAGAAATATCTCTTTCTATTTTTGAAATCATTTAAGAGCCATATAAAATAAAACATTTTCTTGAAAATATTCTTGCAAGCTTGTAAGGAAAGCTTTGACGATTTTATAACGGCGGAAAATAACCGCACCCGCCGTATAAGTAAAAAAAAAACATTCTTATCTTAATTCTGTCAAAAAGGTTAAAAAGGACCTTGTTTTGAAAACGACGGAAAGATTCCTTTATAAACCACTTATAAAAAGTCAAACAAGGGTATAAATGAATTTAACCCATATTCTTGTAAATAATAAATATGTTTTGAAATACATTCCGAAGAAACATGGATGTGGATGATAAAGAAATCCCAGTAGATTATTACGTATAAACAACCTCGGGTAATGAAGAGATTGTGAAATAACCCTTACCTTGTACTTTTCCTTGGTTGGGGTAGGTTAACCTCCTTTAATTTAGGTAACTCACTTTGGTTGGAACCAAAGGACTTGTTGAAATGCTTTATGCCTAAGGGGAAGCTTCAAGGAGGAGGAGAGGGATGTGGGGAGCTTAGTTGGGCAGAGTTTGGACGAGCCAAGTGGCTTGAGAGGTGTGAGGAAAAGAGAAGGAGGAGTGCCCTTTTATAAGAGGGGTGAGGGGCACCTTTGGAAAAGCTAGAAATATTAATTTATAATAAATTCATATTCGGTTTCCAAAGGCTCCAAAGTTGACTATTCAAAGGATGAGGTGGGGATAGGTCGAAAACAACTCATCCAATAGAATTTAGACAGGTTTGGGTACTTATATTAACCTTATCTTTAAGTATTAACTCTAAGTTAATTAGTTTCACTTTTACAATGTCTCTTTGTATTTTTATATAATATGGTTAATAAACTTACTATATACATCCAAGAGACCCCCAAGTGGTCCATTAATGATTAACCTATCATAATATAAGTCTCTTGGCCGAACCTTAGATTTTTAGGAATTTAATATCAATTAATAATATAATATTTGTTTTAAGAACTCTTTTATGTCAATTTTGACACTATTCAATAGTTGATTTTTGTGAAACTCATAACAGATTGATTACTTCGAAAAAATTCAATTAAATAAATCCTAATATATCATATTATACTATAAAATTAGTTTAATTCATTAAAAGGTTCATATTATATTTATTTGGGTATTTATAATATCAATTATTTTAATTTTTCACTATTATAGTAATTACTGCATCATCATTGTGTCATAAATAAAATAAATTATTTAATGTCTAAAAATTATAAATAAAATATCATTATGTAGTAAATCTTTTTAGCTTTCTAATGAATATTTATAATCTAAAATCCAACATGTATAACCCTATGTAAAAATTGTTCTTCTAAAAGATGTAAGCTTATGCCATTTTTATTTTTATTTTAACTTTATTAATATAATGTGTCCCTACCACATACAAGTGGCACCAAGGGGTCCCAAAATTGACCCAAGGATGCCCATGGTCGGGAGTGTGTCCACCAATAAGGTTAGGACACGTTTTAGGGTAATTTTGTATTATTATAATATTATTGTTTAACCCTTATTTACCGGATTTACCCTTTAACCATGGTAAATAAAATATTTACCACAGTAACTATTCAAAATGTCTAAAAATAAAAGTTACCTATTTACACAATTTGAACATCCTGATTCCAAATATGGAATCCATTTTCCTAAATTCAAAACACAGAAGTGGCAGAAATTAATTTAAAATTAATTCCCGCTGTCAAAACAAAAAGCGTGTTTTTAAGAGATAATAACTATCAAAAGATTGACACTTGTTTATGTTCGGTTTAATTGTAAAATTATGTCCAATGACCAACATTATATTAAATGGTAAAAATATATTCTAAATATACTTTAAAACCACTCAAATTAATAATTTATCACTATTAATTATTTTGATTAAAAAAGTTGTTTTTAATTAAAATTTAGTAATTTTCACTATTCATCAAAATATGAAAGTTATCCGAAAAGTACCAAAATTTCACCTTAGGCAAAATTCGATATTCCGAATCCAAAAATGAAGTCCATTTTAAAATATAAAATATATATAATTTTAAAATTTAGGTATTACTATTCATAACGGCTATTTTGATCGGTTGTGGTGTGTGTTAAAACTCGAAGTTGCGTACAACACACGCTACTGTTTTATTCAAAGGAAAGTGTACCGTGGAAGCTTGGGATGTTTCATTTTAAATTTTTTTGATGTCCCCATTTAGTCAAAAGTTTAAAATATTGTATTTAAAAAGGTTTCACTATTAAAAGTTGATAAAAGTTCAATACTGAAAACGAATTTGTTCTTGCATTATGACTAAGAAACTCATAATATGGAATCTAAAATTATAAGGATTATATAAAGTTTAAAATTTAGTCAATAATATTCATAACCTCTTTTGAATGGCTTTTTCCTTTGGTAAGTCATGGTGTGATTGAACTCGGTGTTGCGTGTAGTGCAAGTTATTGAATTATTTTGAAGAAATAACACACTATGAAATCTTGGGGTGTTACAGTGGGAGTCCTTATAAAGAACCTTTTCATATTTTAATTGAGGCCCTGGGTTTCCTCTGGACCCACCAACCTATAGTATGGGAGGGAGTGGTTATTGCATTCCAAGGATAAGGACCCGAAGCAGTTGATGACGGTGGTTGGCACCTTCTGCTTCTTGATCATCAATCATCATTGGCCGGAGGATCGAGGATTGTTATCAACCTGCATGCCCTATTGGGTAGCTTCCGAGGTTCGGATTGTACTATGTCGATGGTACTACTTTACTTGTACCTTGGAGACCCAGCGTTGAAGAGGCTGGGTGAGTGATAACGTCTTTCCTGTGGATGAGGATCCAGTTTGAGCAGCAGTCGGGAAGTTCATGGATGTCGTCATGAAGAAATCCATTTTGGACTGAACGGAGTTCTGAGACAAAACCTAAAACAACACTAAATTCCATTAAAGTGACATCTTTTAGATGGATACATGCATGATTGATTACTTTGTCTTTCTTTACTTTAATAATTGATAGAGACCTGAAAGGTGGTTATCATTATTAACATGGTTAACGATTCATGTCAGGTTTACCATTTTTGTTTCCCAGGTCCTTGAAACATGTGTTCCAATTTAAGAATCACTGTTTCCAGGTAGTTTCCATTGGATTTATTCATGGAACCGGAAAGATCCAACAGTTCTTTATCCAAAAGGGGCATGCTTTCTAAAGGTATGAGTTTATTTTGTTTGAACATTTTGATACTTAATAATGTGCATTGTTCAAGAGGATGGGAGGTCAGACTCATGACACCATTTTGGGGGGAATTATTGTCTACTCTAGGGATTTATTTATAAATTTAATAAATATTCATGAATCCTTATTAATTTACCAAGAATAACATAAGTTTCCCTTGGAATTTTCAATCACTTGTTAACATGTGTTGAATTCAAAATCATTTGTATGTATTCGAGGTTCTTCATTAATGGAGATATCTACATGTATTTGAGGTTCTCCATCTATGGTATCCTCTCATATAAGATTTAGATATTCTTTTTTGTTATGATGTTACTGGTTTTTGAGCCACTCAATGGGGCACTCTGTGGTTTATTGTCACCCAGGGAGACAAATGTTTGTTTTGATTTTGGGATCGTACCCTTGAAATGGGTTACCTATGTATCCTTGTGAAAGTAATCAGAACCCTCATAGTTTGGTGCTGCTTAATGGGATTCATCATATATTTTAAAGTCATGTGATAAGACCCTTCCATACAGTTTAATTTTATGTGGTAAGGACATCTAAGAAAAAGGAGCTTAGTAAAAGCATGGGTGTGGTACTTATACCAAAAAAGACTAAGGAACTTGGAAAGGATATGGGTTTCCATGTGAGCTTAACCCCTATTGGGATTATGGACCAAGGAGAACAAGGTTGATTTGGAAGTGTTGGGTTTGAACCTCAAGGAGGATTTCGATGTATCCCATATGAATGGGAATCAAATCCCACATAGTTTGATTTGGGTATCATAAGAGAGTATAGTCCTTTTAGAGAAATGAGTCTAGGGTTACTTCCTAAAAAGGGTTCCTAGTGAGTTTGGGCTCTAAGAAGGCTTCCTACATATCCCAATTGTGATAAGAATCAGAGTTCTTGTAGTTCATTCGGAATTAGTGTTTGGGAAAATTTTGTAATGATCACAAATCTCAAATACCACATGAGTGATGCTCGGTGTGAGAAACAAGAGTATGTGAAAGATGCAACAGTGACACACACACTTTTCCTCCTCCACTGGTGGAAGAGGGTGAGCCTAGAACAATGATGGTGGAAGAGGATGGGGTGACCATGGAAGAGGGTGCACTTACAAACCTTCCCTATCTTCAATTTTCATTAGAAAAGGATCCAATTTAAGGAACAAGGGATGGGGATTACACCAGGATGGCTGCCCTATGGTGACAAAGCTTATAGGGAGAGGTATATGGTAATGAAGGTCCCTCTGCCCATCTCCCCTCTGGTCTTTGGCATCGAAGAAGAGAGGAGGATTAGTGATGCTACATCATGTAAGAAACTCTAGGGGGATTACATGAGGATGGATGCCCATGTGGATCCCGGTAAGGTAGGGAGACTTTTTAATTGGTTGTGAACCATACCCTACCTACCATAAATTTGAGGTTAAATCTCTCCAAGAAGGGAGAGTTCAAGACCCAAAACTTTATTTTAAAAAACAAGAACCTCCTAGCGCTTTTCCTGGGAGAAAATTACATGTGGATGTGGATATACAAACCCAAAGAAATTCCATGAATCCTAACCCCATTGTGAAACAAATGTGGGAAACCTATAACTGCAGATATAGAAACCCAAACAGAAGACACACTGGTGTTCCTTTCTTGAAGGTTTGATGAGTCAGATGGTATTGATGGGGGTCTCAATAGAATCCCTTTCAGATATGGGAGGTAGTGAATAATCCTTTCCATGAATGGATTTATGGATGTCTTGATGGATTATTGACTGAAGATAGTAGGTAAACCACAGTGGGGTGCCCAAGTAGATACTTGTGCGCAAGTATGGATGTACAAGGAGACTTGGGAGAGTTGATGTTCACTTAAGAGATGAACATCCTGTATGGTAATACTTGGTTGAGACCATACTGAATACTTCAAGAGTATTCACAGGTGATCCAAGAATAAAGGTGCTAATGTTCCTGTAGGAGGAATGGGCGACGTGCAATATTTCCGATTTAGGGAGGTTGGGCACTTTAGGCACGCACGTATTATGGTTTTCAAACACTAAAGGGGATTAAGTCCAATGATCCTCTCTCAAATCCTCCACTCTAGGTGTTGAATAACTACCTTGAATGTTTTGGAAGACATGTGGAGAAGTACTTGGGTGACCGGAGTAGTAATTCAGCTTTTGGAAAATTCATCTGTACAAATAATGGCCCCAAGAGTCTATTTATAGGCAAAAATAGGACCCTGGGTGAACTGAAATTTGGCGTGCAAGTTGGATGCGTGCCATATTGGTGTGCACAAATAGGTTGTGTGCCATCGGCCCTTTTGTTTTACTAGGCCATCCAAAAGATAATGCCTTTGAAAATCCTGATTTTCATCATGTATTGTTCCCTCTAATTTCTAAGGTATTTCCCTTTGCCATTTACAGACTCTATGATGAAACTTAATGTCAATAGGGAATCCATAAATTTCATCACAACTTGAGGTGGATTTCTACTGCAACATATAAGAATTTGGGGAATGGAGGTTCCCCTGTATGATCTAGTTTTATTTAATAGATTTAATTGGGAAAGAGTCATATAAATTACACTAATCAATCCTATAAAATTTATGTGGAAATTGTTGGTGGGTATTCCATAAATATCAGTGGTACATTTAGTGATCCCTTGAGGTGGGTTCACACTATAACATAAAATAATTATAGGGATGTATGTTCTATTGGATGTTCTAGTATAATTTCCTTGATGTTCCAGTGGGGACGAAACCTATCCATTGACCATATCAATCCTACAAAATTATATCGGAATATTTCGGTGGGGATTCCAAAAATCTCAATTGAACTTTCTTTCATCTCATAAAATTTCTTCCCACTAGAAAATATAATAATAGGAGTACAAGAAATTACACTAAATGTTCTAGTTGAATTACATATAATCACATGTGGAAGAGAAACCTATCCTTTTCCCCTTGTAGACTTAAAATTTTTTAGTTGAATGTCTTGAACATATGTTGTGGGTATTCTATAATTCATAGTATAGATTCACGTCATTACTATATTTGTATTTATACTTGAACATATATGAATTATGGTGATACCTTGATCATATAGTGAAATTTAATCTATATTCATCAATGAATTTATAATAAGGAAATAATGGTGATAGTTTCTAAAAAACCTATATGTTCCTCTGACAATTTCAATTCAAATTCCAACTGCAATTTCACTCAATGTTCCACTGAAAATAAAAAACCTACCTTATTACACCCTAATTGAGTATTTTATATAATGATATAGGTTCACATGGGAAAAACATAATAAGGCGTTAAAGAATATTTTTATAGTATAAAATTAAATCTATGATGCCATTATTTTTAGAAAACACCATAGTTCCATTATCTAGCACTACCCAATGAATAATTTTCTAAATTTTAGGAAATATGAATTTTAACCACATACTTGGTAGCAGGGGGAAGTGTATATGTTCACCTATATACTAAAGGAATAATTTTTCCCTTCACAGTTGCTGAAAATGAATCACTTGAATATCTATAGAGAGGAAGCAAATGTCTTCTCTAGGAAACAATACCAAAAGGTAAACGTTATACCAAATTCAAATATACGTTTTATCCCCCTTGTGGGTAAATCCAATGGTTTGTAATGACCCTATAATCATGTACCCATATAAATTTTATGTTGGAATATATAGTGAATATAATAATTTGAGATGATTTATATCTATGTGAGGGTTTCGATGCAGGAGGAGTGGAGTAAATATAAATTGGGTGAGCTATATCAATATATTTACATTGAATGATTTTTAGTGAAATATACTTGTATTTAAAATAAATATTCCATAATAATTAAAAAAACCAATTGGAAACTCTTGATATCATTATTAAAAAATATAACACACTAAAAGTAAAAAAAATTATTTTCTGAGAATAAAAAAATAGGATATATTATATTTGGATTAGAATACAGCAACTCTCTAGCAATGACATGAGATGAAGGGAAATTAATATTTTAATTTTGGGAAGTTTTATAATGGAAAGAATTGATCAAAAATAGTCATACATTTTTAATAAAATGAATACATTAATTTAAATATTCATTATATAATTTATTTTGATTATTCTTTAAGTACATAATAATTTAGTTTATGTCTATTTTAGAAGTGAACATAAAATTCCAAGGGTTGAAAAAAAGTTAGTGAGGGAAATGATTGACATAGAAGTCCATTAAATTTCATCCAAAAATAAAATATTATTAAAATCCTAGGAAACTGAAGGATTTTTTTTTGAAAAAAAACTGTGGGTGATTTATGGTTTATGAATGTGATTAAACAATCAATGTTTTATATTTTTTAAAAGATAATAAATGTTTGAATTAACTGAATGTTTAATTTTATAATCAACACTTGTAACATCCTAGGACCGGATGCCACTCAACAGTGCCATAAGCCCAGTTATCTACATGACCTAAAGCGCATCTCCCCAAATGAAAGAGGCTACTGACTAGAATCAAGGGAATATGTTGTGTCTATAGAGTGACTATGCCCTCATTAATAGAGTGTAACACCACAGATATTTAATAACATTCAATAGAGAAAGGATTAAATAAATTATACAATAGATATTGATAAGGGATAAACATCTAAGACATATATTTTGAAAATACTACAAGGAATCTCATATACAATGATGATCATGTCATATGTCTTCAAAGCATACAAATAATGAATACATGGAAGGTGTAAAAAATGTATCAAAAGTAAAATATACCAAAAACAATCACATCTTGAATCACAAACCTCTACTCAGTCATATTCTCTTATACTCCTATGTAGTAATACAAAAACTATATCAAAGAGCCTTCCCTTATCCATACCTTCAAATATATAATCTATTAGAGTATCCAACAGTATACCAAAACAGTTTTTAGATACAATAACAGTAGACAACCACCTAATGGTCCAGCTCCATCCAGTTAGTGACTATATAATAATAATAATTATGTGAAGTTTGTAATAGAATATGTCATAGAAATACTATATGTAATCAAATAAAAAAATTCCAAGATTTCATTGACACCCATCCTCTCAACTTGCTTCATCCTTAGTGGGAAAGTCCCTAAATAAATAGTCAGTCCCGTGTCAATTAAAATCATGTTCCATTTATGTACTCAATCTCCTTTAAGAAATAATTATCATATAATAATGAAGTCTCAAAACATGGAAAATATCATATTTTTTCAGGTGAAGATATGAAATCAAAGGATGCCTAACCATGCCGTCAATAAGGTATAAACACTAAACGAATATAATCTTCTAATTTTGATTAACAGATGTGTAATATAAACCATTTCATTAATTATTCAATTATGAACATGAGACCATCCTTGATATCCCTTATTTGTATTCCAGGTATGTCTACAAGCATAACATAAACCATAAACCTTAGAATCCCATTCTATTTGGAATAATGATATCTCTCTAGGTGTGGTAAAACATAACAACTCACTAAGTCCATACTTGGAAGTCCTCTAAGGGGGCCCAAGTGTCACCATTTAGAATATGTATTCAATTTCTCTCTAATTACACCCTTGTAAATACATAAGGAGTCCAATTATCACTCAAGAATATAAAGAACTATCCCTATGAGTCCATCTTATAAATCTATAAGGAATACAAGTGTCACTCATGTGTATAACAATCAACCACACGAGTCTATCTTTGTAAGTCCTCTAGGGAGTTCAAGTTTCACTAGGGCATGAACAAAGTAATTTCCAAATGAGTCCATCCATGGTGTTCATGTATGAACCTACCGGTCAGCAAATACATGTAAAAAATAAATCAATATCATTTAACTATATCAGGGTCCATCATCATGATGAATTAAATTTAACCACACCTCAGATGTGGATCAAGCATGTGCTAAGATTAGAAGGCTTAGCCTCTTAATTATCTCATGTGGGAAATAGAAATATAAAAGGAAACACAATATTAATAATTAAATTACATGTCTATAGCCTAGTGAAAAGGTTCCTCATTACCTTTTTTAATAAATTTAAATTAAAATTCAATTTATAATTAAAATTAAAAATTAAATTCATAATTCAATTCATAAATGAACATTTCATAGCAAGGGGTAAGAAACAGACCTCAAGGGTAATCCAATTCATATGACACTGATGGATTTCCAGTTAATTAAACAAATCACCCATGGGGTGATTGTGATTCTATGTCCTTAACCGTCAATCATTATCAATGTGTCTCATTGATTATATAGGTCATAACTATCCACACAAATCTAGGATTAAATTCCATTTCAATTATGTCTCTCCATAAATTGGTAATGAAAGACAATGACATATATTTATAAAAACTTATACATTAAATAAAAATAATGATACCATCTACCATAGTTATGTAGTGGAGTCCTCATCTAGTATAATCTCTCAATTCAACTAAGATCAAGAGAAAAACAAGAAGCAGATAAATAACTTAGGAATATGGAATATTATATTGTACTTAATAACTTTGTATATACTAAGTAAAACAAAGAATTTATAGAAATTAATTTTTTTTCGTACTAATGATGATTAAAAAAGATGATCGACACATGATTCAATGTCTAGATGGAAGAGTGGGAGAAAAAGATATGATTCTCCTTCAAAGGGAGATATCTACTGAAGCCACTACTATGTAGAGGATGAAAAATAGCTTTCTTAGGTTAAATATATTTTAAAGTTATTTTTTTCTTTTCACCCAAAACATATGTGGTTCATGGTTTGGAAACATGGTTGTCCACATAGTGAACCAACCATGAACCTACTACCATAAGGAGGGGTACCTCACACGGTTATCCCACCTGTTTTAACAAGTATTACACAAATCGTGTCTCATCCCACTATCAAAAACTATAGACGTACCCACATAGTATTATCTCTCCTTCTACATAGTTTAGCAAACCATGATGGATACTCTACTTCATGTTACAACATTTAATGGTTTTTAGTAACCATGTGACCTACCTCTCATGGTTTATACTAACCATGAGGATTGTCCCGTTTCACCAAAAAGATGGGTCTCATGCTCTGAACAAGACTAGAACACCCCGGATGCCTCTATAACCTCAAAAATTATTCACATTAGTATATAAAAAATCATTTAAAATAAAATTAAAAATATAAATACCTTGTATGAAAACATGGGATGTTTCAATCTTCCCCTTTAAACAAGTCATCCTTGAATTTCCCTCTCAAGGGTGTTAAAGAATCAGCTGTGAATAACTCCTTCCACTGAGCACCTACATCGGCCTCCAACTCACAAGTTGCATCCTGTAAATTTCCATGCTGCCATTTCACCCATACTAGAGGAATTTGAAAACTTCAAAGAACAATCATCACTTGTAAACGATACGAATCAGATTCCCCTCAATGGGTGAATCTACCTGCAACTCAAACTCCTTGGGCTGAAAAGCATTAGATGTGTCCAAATGATAATGAAACAACTGTGATATATGCTAGACACTGTACATGGATTAGTACCTATGAGGTAACTAAAAACGATAGGCTACTAGAATGACTCCCTCCAGAATATTTAATGGCCTAACATATCTCAGTCAAATCTTACCATGTATACTGACCAATCTGTTTCCCATCCTCAGGGAAACACATAAAATGACCTGATCCCCAACCTCGAACTCCAGAGGTCATCTGTAGTGATCAGCAAAATATTTCTATCTAGGCTGTGTCGTATCCATCTATTTTCAAATCAACTGAACCAACTTTGTAGTCTCCAATATGAGATGATATACAATTAAATCTACCTTACGCACCTTTAACCAGTAAAGGGGAGATCGCCATGGCCTATCATACAAAGCCTCAAAATTTACAATATGTATATTTTCCTGATAACTATTATTCTAAGAGAACTCAAATAGGTGAATATTCCTCTCCCTAGAGCCCCCAAAAACAAAGACACATGCCCACAACATGTACTCAAGCACATGTATCATACACTCTGACTGGTCATAATTTTGATGGTGTTGTGTTGGGATCAAAAGCACATATTTACCCAATCCCCTCTATAAAATATTTCTAAAATGAGAAGTAAAGTAGCCAACCCAATCTAAAATTATAGAATGAGGGAACATGGGAAGTTTTACTATCTCATAGATATACAACCTCCCCATATCATCAACACCGAAGGTCTTCTTGATCGTTTAGAAATGAGCAACGTTTATGAGCTTGCCCAAAAAAACCCACACTATATCACTACATACATGTGACCTCAAAAAACTAGTCATTAAATCCATCATGATATCATCCCATTTCCATTTTTGAAAAGGTAACTATCATGAAATTCTAGTTGGTCATTGATGTTCTGCCTTCACCTACTAACTTGCAGAACACCTCAAGACAAAACCAAAAATCATCTCTTTTCTTACCTATCCGCTAGTACTAGTGATGTAAATCTTGTTAAATATTGGTAACACTAAGGTGAAATTATTAAATTGAGGCATGATAGTATCTCATTATCTCTTCATGTATGTATTTTAAACCCATTCATCATCATGGAAACATATAATTTTATCCTCTCCTACAGTCTAACAAGGAGAAGGGTCCTCACCTACCATACTCTCTCACAAGACTAGGATCTCAGAATGTAATATCTGCCTCATACTCACTCTATCATGTTGGATAGAGGTCACATAGAATGATGAAAGAAATGTCTTTCCCTAACTATATGACACCTCCATGTGCATCTCAAAGAACAAATCCATGAGATTTCACTTGCCACTAGCCTACTGAACTGCTTGTATCTAAGTCCTCCTGCTCAATAAATCATCCACTACATTTCCCTTAATAGTCATATAGGAAAGATTGAATTAAAAATATTGTAGGTACTCAACTCCCTTAAATACATCAAATCCAGAACAACATATTTAAATACGTACTTGAGGCTTTTGTGGTCCATGTACACTACAAAAAACACTCCTAACAAATAACATATCCAACAGTGAAAAGCATGAACAACTGTAAAAAACATTAGTTCATTCATTGGGTAGTTCCTCTCTTGAAGACTTAACTATCAAGACTCATATTCCACGACTCTATCATTCTGAATAAGAACAGATCCAAGAATTATTACTAAAACATCATAGTTAATAGTGTAACTCATGTCCAGCTCTAGAATATTTTGTATCAATGATGATGTTAGTCTCCCTTTCAGATCATTAAAGGACATCTTATAGGTATATGACCATAAAAATTTCACACCCTTTTTAGTCAAGAATTTCAACGATGCTGTTAAGCTTAAGAATTCTTATATGAAAAAGCTGTAATATATAGATAGTCACAAGAAACGTTATATGTTAAAGACAATCTTGGGATTCTCCCAGGAAACTAGAACTCTCAATTTCTCTAGGTCAACAGATAATTATTTCTCTAAGATAATGTGACCTGGTATTTTAATTTGACACATACAGAAGTGGAACTTTGTGATCTTAACATATAATTGATGCTCTCTCATTGTATCCAAAACTATCTCATGATGTTTGGAATGGTCATGTCAATTTTGATAATAGACAAATATATTATCCATGAAAACCACCACAGACGTATTGAGATAAGGATGGAAAACATGATTCATTAATTCCATGAAAACTACTGACATGTTCTTGAGACCAAAATAAATAACTATATACTCATATAGACCATACATGCTACAAAACGTTTTACACAATATGTCTATAGATCTAACACACAACTTATGGTATCTAGATCTCAAATCAATCTTCAATTAAACCTGATCTCCTCAGAGTGGGTTGAATATACCATCTATCCACATAAGAGGATACTGGATCTTAACCGTCAGTTGGTTCAATATATAGTAATCCCCACATATCCCAAGGACAATATAAAAATGTTTTAAAAAAGGACTGGAAAACCCCACAGAGAAGTAATGGGTCATATAAACCCCTTTGCATCTAAATGCTCTAGTTGCCTCTTGATGTCTTGAAACATAGTAGTATCCATCATTTAAGGAGGAATATATTCTATTACATCTCCTAGAAATAGATTTATAAGAATTATAACTCTCTAATTAATGGTAAATAAGAAAATTCGTTTAGAAAAATGTCTCTAAAATGAACAAAAACTATAGAAAAAACATCCTGATGTGTTCTATGATCATCTAGATATAAGCTCACTAATTGGGTTGTCATCCATACTAGTCAATGATGATCTATTTTAGATCACCTCACCTGGACATCACATTAACACTTGTGAATATAAATTATTCCCCCAAGTGATGTCAACATCACCCTTTTCTGATATTATTAAATGAAATCATGAAAGTGAGCCAACCAATCTATAATGCAAATGATATCAGAACCATCAATATTAGGGAAAAGAGGTCCAATACAAAGTGAAACCTTACAATCTAAAGTGGGAACTCCATGCAATGATGTAGATCCTCCTTTTGAATCCCTGATTGTGTGTCAAGGATCATAACATCATCAGAATAATAAATGTTGATTTTAAGTCCCTCTATAATGGGAACATATATAAATCTATGAGAATAACCTAAATAAAAAAGACATGATCCTATGGTAGATGATTCTATAATAGTACCTCTCACAATATATGTTCTAGGAATCTTCTCCTCTAGGGTTAGTTGCACTGTATATATCCATCCTGATTTGTGATCATGTGATACAACCTGGCTACCCTGAACAGATATTCTCTACTGTTGGTGAGAATCTAAGGTCTGAGTAACAATTCCATCACCACCTCCCTGGCATGATTAGCTAACTGTACTTTAGTTACCCTCTTGATGAGAAGATGATGACCCTATCCCTACATGTGGAGTCAGTGAAGACCCTCTATCACTATCTTCTAGAGGACAATGTCCTGTAAAAGTTCTATATATGTCCCATCTTGTCACAATATATACACTTTATTGGGTTTTTAATTCCCTGAGGCCTCATATGTTCTGGTATACCGCACTGGTGGAACCTCACTTGGCTACCTGAGTGTGTTCTATAAATACTAATGTAACAATGTGGAAGCTCTATAATATTCTTCCTACTACCTGTTAATGTAGTGCCAGGTCTAGGTGATGAACCACCCTAGCTCGTACCTCCATTCTCTCTTAGGTTACACTCTATGATAAGATCTTCAATCAATATTCTACAAATAATAGTCAGCCAAAATATATTCACCAGTGATAGGATTCCATTTCTGAGACTATCCTTGAATAGCTTGGATTTAAATAACTCATCACCCATGACAATAGGTGTGAGTCACTAGAGCTTTGTTAAATGGGAATAATAATCCATAACTAATAAAACAAACTTATCCAAGTGCATGAAATTTCATGCTCTATCACCTATCAATGTTTAGAGATAGAAGTAATCATGGAATTATGCATGAATATTCCTCTAATCCATATCCCAATGATGATCGATTAGAGTAATAACATCCCACCATATCTTTGACGAATCACCCATCATTAAAGTATCAATACTTACTATCCTCTCAAGAGGGGTCTCAGGATTCTCATTGATAGACATAATAGTCTTTATCCATGAGTCTGTAGCATGTGGTCCTCCATATCATAAAAACCTAGGCCGATGCTACTGGTGGAACTCACACGCAAACTCTTCCATAATCGGGGAAGGTCTCATTGCTCCGTGAATAGTCTGCACAAAATTCATAAATAATTCATGGAACCATTCCTAAACATATGGTTATAGTATAATAAATGGTTCCTCATCATGCACTACTAGAGGATCTATTGGTAGCCCATGGACCACCACCTCTAGAGCAAGATCTTTGCCACCATCCTGGCATGTGGCTAGAGGACTTTGTAATGGAACACCTATAGAAATGCTAAGAACATGCCTCATATCAAGATTCAACAACCTCTAAAAGAGATGATATTTATTAGGATACTTTAAATCCTTCTTATATAAGAATCAAACCCCTACGCATGATCCTAGTGTTAGGTCTAGGTAAAGTATAGATCATATTAAAGAAAGAGATATTGCCTACTACCCACTACTAAGGCCGGGTTTGGGTCATGTTATCTGCTATAATAATTTCAGTATCCATTTCATTTTCATATTCTATTCAAATTATTTTTAAATTATTGAATGAAATAGTTCCCCACTTCCAATCTATAAGGGCCCATACTCTTTCTAAATCAAAATATGGTGTCCACCTAACCCACACCATAACATGTTCCCATCCATGCGTAATATAAACTAGACACCTTACAAGCCCATCCTAGGCTTCCTTATTAGAATCCTGGTATTTCCCTTGGTGTGGTACAACATCACAACTCACTGATTTCATTCTTTGCAGTCCATTAAGGGAGACCAAACATCCCCCATTGAGTATGTAATCAATTTCACTTTGTGCCTATCCTTGTAAATCCCTAAGAATTCTAAGAATCAATTAGGAATATAAATAAATATCCCCCAAGTACATCCTTGGTAATCCGTAAGGAATCCAAGTGTCACTCAGGCATATAACAATCATCCACCAGTATTACATCCTAGGTAGTACTTTAGGGAGAATAAGATTCACCTAGGAAAAAATAAATAAATATCCAAATGTGTCAGTCCATGGTGTTCATATAAGAACCCATGTGTCACCCAAGTCAGATAAACATTAAATAAATATCATTTAATTATTTCAACAGCTGTAATCATGATCAATTCAATTTAACTTCACCTCAGAAGGAATCTCAAGAATGAGATAATCTTAGAAGTATTATACTCTTAATTATATTATGTGGTAAAATCCCATTTAAGAAGCAACTAAAGATTAATCAGGAAATTACATGGACATAGCCTAGGGGAATGGTCTTCCATTTCCTTTATTTAAACAATACACATTACAATTCAAATTACTATTCAAATTACAATTTCAATTCAAAATTAAATTCTTAAATGAACATCCCATAGTAGTGGGTAAATGAAACACCTAAAGGGAAATCCATTTCATATTCCACCCATGGTGGTATAATTTTTTAAACAACTCACCCAATGGGTGATTATAATTTGAGGTCCTTAACCTTTAATCTTTTATCAATGAGTCTAATTGATTACATAGGTTATACATATCCATTTAAATCAAGGATTAAATTCCATTTAAAGGGTGTCACTTTGTAAAAATTCCCTATGGGAAACCAACACATATATAAAAACTATTACATTAAAGAAAATAATGTGACCACCTACTACAGGTCTATATTTGAGTGATCATCCAATACCACCTCCTGATTCATCTCTGATTTAGATAAAAATGAAGAAAAAATAAAGAATTTAGAAATATGACATATTATATTGAACCTAAAGAACCTTTTTATCCAAATTAAACAAATAATACCTAAAAATATTGATTACTCACTGATGATGATCCAATGATATGATCAGTTCTCAATTCCATGACCAGATGGAGGAGAGGGAGAAAAATCTATTATTTCACATCAAAGGAAGCTTCTAGTGTGTGTCAATTCTATAAAAGATAGAAAATTGATTTATTAGGATAAAGAAATTTTAAGGGAAAATTATCAATTTCACCCAAAAAATATAGGTATCTTGGTATGGTCGTACAGTTGAACAAATCATGCACCAACTGTACACCTACTACTGTGAGGAGGAGAACCTCATATGGTTATCCCACATGGTTTTAACAGTAGTGTGCAAACCTTGTCTTATCCATCTTTCAAAAACATTAGACATACTATCACTAGGATACAAATTATTCTACATGGTTTAACAAGTTGTGTGAGCTCCTTCATCCTACTATTCGACCACACACATATTGAAGTAATAGTGTGACCTTTCCGACACAATTTCTACTAAACTTTCATCCTATCATATTTCTCCAAAATATGGGATCAAGGCTTGAAATAATCCTTGAACACCCCCATGCATCTATAACACCAAAGGGTATGCCCAGTTGGCCATAAGTAAGCAATTAAACTGAAATTAAAAATATCCTAACCTTATATGAAAACCCTGATCTTATAAAACAACTAAAGAATATTGGGTTAGTTTATTTTAATGCAAGGAAAAATTTTCAATTCAATATATTTACTTTATTTTATTTGAATATGATTTTTAGTATCCAAAGTATATCATGTTATAAATTTATGATAAGAATAAATAAGAATATTGAACTCATATTTATAACCATAATACATCTTTATTTTATTTTATAAATTATGTTTTCAACTATTATTATTTGAAATGAATAATGAATGGTAGTTCCAATTATAGTTATAGCATCATGAAATTATTTCTTTGATCATATGGCCTCATCGATGGGTCCCTACAACATTTAATAATGTTTATTTCTACATTACCTATGCATGTTCATGCTCATCATCATTGAGAAAATATTCTATATGAATCAATAACAAAAAATTACCATGAAAATATCTACAAAATTAAAACTATATAAAAATAATCACATTTTACTCCATTACATTACATAAATATAAAAAAGATATAGCTCATTTAAGAGTATATATATCTTTATTATGGTTTTATATGATTAATATAGTCTTGTTGTTCCAAATTTTTTCTCACTCAAACTCACAGACAAAAATAAAAAACACAGTAATTTTACATTTTTTACATAGATGACCTATGTCCTTTTGGAATGATTAACTTTATTTAATCTAATAGGATAATTTAAATTAAAATTATTTTACCAGATTATCCCTTATATTTACAGAAATCACAAGATGGAAATAATTAAATGACTGTTGTATTTATTTCTCCAAGAGGTCAAGAAATTTATATCAGTGAGCATTTTTCTCAATAATCAACAATATCCAGCTCAATGAATTATATAACCAAAAGATGAAACTCAAACAGTTATTCATTCCAAATTCCCAATTACTATAGGAATTTCATGTATGAGAGATATTGAGAAAGTCCAAACAATGTTGGAACTTAATCCATGAAACCACCTTCTTCAACGTGTCAATTTTTTTTCATATTCTTCTGAAGTGATATACACCTATACTTGATAATCTTAAAAATTATATGGAACTAAACGTTGATATCCTTGGCTCAACTATTATGAATCAAATACATTAAAAGGAAAACATCACTATGGTGTTCACAAAATATATCTGTGTTCTACTAGACTATACCTAAGTCTCCAATGTATACATATAATTTGATAGATTATTTGAAATATTCTATGACTTCCATTTAATGTACTATAGTAGTATAAAAATACATTACTAATAGTATAGTAGATCACCATATCAATAATCATTCAGACACAAAGGAAACATATATATTAGTGGATTGCCTCTTTTTCAGGAATCCTACATAATTAAAATCATCATAGATGAAAAGAAATAACCAAACTCTTATATCTCTCATAAACGTCAAAATAATATCCACAGTAACATTAACATACCATACAATATATATGACGTCCAATCAATGATGTTTACCAATTTAAAGCATGTACTATATTATAATGTTCACTATGTGGTAAATATTAGGTCTCATACACACCATTGAATATATCAATAATCCATATTTACTTTCATAAAGAACACTAACCATATCTTTCATGTATTATTTTTTATTTAGAGATAATGATTCACTATATTTAAAATGATTCTTTAATGGGGATCCAAATGGTTTTTATTTTTCATCATCATCAAACCATTGGATACATTTATCCAAATATTCAGCATACATAAGGGTAACAAATTCCTTATCACTATCTCATCTGATCTTATTATCAATAATCTTCATGTCTCCACTATGATTATTCAACTCAAATTCTATATTGATATAATATTCAAATATATTAATAAAAATATTTTTTTACACTAATTCAATATATCATCAACATATAGAAGGGGGTAGATAAATTTATCATCACAATGTTTCCTGAAGTAAACAAAATGATCAAACTAACTACTAAAATACTTCTGATTGAAACTGTAACATCCCTGACCTGGAATCCACTAATCTAGTGCTCCGAGCCGGGTGGTTACATGACCTTAAGCGCACCGCCCCATACGCCAAAGGCTGCTAACTAGCAGCGGGGGTCTAAGTAGTTAAATGGGGAGACTATACCCCCTATATATCAGAGTAAGCCACAACAGAATTACCAAATAGCAGAAAAAATAACCAAGTAAAAAAGGAACATGTATAACAAACATTTTCAAAGTAAATATTCCATTCCATACTATAAGTGCAAAAGTGAACAAAGCCAAACTAAAGACAACAGCCAGAATCCCCAAAATGGTCCTGACTCCAAGTCCAGATCCTCCACCAAGTGCTACCCATGCCACTCACTATCTAGCAAGGACCCTTGCCCTTCTCCTGACCTGCAAACATGAAGTCTGCTCGGGTACCCAATGGCAGCCCGAGCATTGTGTGAGTAAAACTTAGTAGGACACCACCAATGATGTCTACAAAATATCCGATACAAACAGATAGTGCATGAAAAAGAGATATGAATGATAAATTCCAAGTAATTAATTAAGGTTCCATTAACAAGTTCAAAGTCAAGCCATTACCACTCTCATTACCATTCATTTCACAAAAATTACCAATACTTTCCATTTTATCACATTTCCATGGGTTAATCACATTCATCATGTTACATGGGTCTAAGGCCAACAATCACATTTAAGAGGGTAAACACATCATTATCCTATCTCACCAGGACTAACCCCTCATAGCAACCATATCCTCACCTCGAAGCCTCAGTCCGGGTGGATGCAACCATTGGGAGAATAGACCCTCAATCCCCTTTCCTAACCCATGCATTTAGGGTAGATTTTAAACCTCAGTCTTAGCTCGACCTGTGGGCATAGATCCTCATGTCATATCACACTCTACGAAGCCATGTGCACATGCTTATTTATATGTAACCATCAACCATTCAACCATTTCCCTTTAGCAACCACCATTCACAACAACCCACATGGGAATCCACATCATGCCTTAACCCATTAACACATTACCATTTCACATCATTTAACCATTCACCCCATTCCAAAGTGTTATACCTATATCACTAAGCATTCAACATTAAACCCATAATCTATCACATTATGGTCTTTATTCAGTTTACACATTAACCTATTTAACCCGTTCATCATTCCCATGAATCAACCATTTAACCCATTTCAATTAACCCTTTGGTTATTACCAACTCTAGGTGGATCACCTAACTTCTATTCCAAGTTCAACTAATCATTCCAATATATTCATCAAGGCTCCAAAATTCATTACAACAAGGTCGCTTGTTTCATATCAATCCCTAAACTCGGGAAAATCCGGCACATCCCATGGATGGCACAATTAGGTCAAGTCCATCCCAAAAAATCCCACGGGGATCGTGAGGGTTCCCATTTACCATTTTAAACATCATTAAAACAATACATGCCAAGGTTATTCAAAACATAACCAAGGAATAATAAGAACACAAGTAGGCATGAACAAAAACCCTAAATAACCATGGGATATAACTTGTAGACCACCTACCTAGAAACTGTGGTTGAAAGCACACACTATCGAGTCCTTAGACCTTTATCCAACTCAACTTTGAAGCTTCAACCTAAAACACACCCAAAAGATAGTGTTTTAGAGCTTCAGAATGAGAGGGAGAGAAGACACAAACCCTAAACCAATAAAAGAATCAAGGATGGGATTAGCCTTACCCGGAGCTTCGATCCGCAACCAACGGCACCAAAAACGCCTTAGAATCAAGGGCGATTGATCTCTTGGAGTCCTTGGGAAATCTGGTTCGTACCTAGGGTGAAGAGGGGAAGATAGGAGGAAAATCCCAAGTGGGGATTAAAAAGCCTGGAGTGGAATTTTTTTAATTTTTCCCAACTTTAAGTGGCCGCACGATTTACCCACACGGTTTTTCAAACCGTGCGCAAACCGTGTGCACGCCGCTGCCCAGAGGAGGAGGATCTGAACGGTTTAGCCGCATGGTTTGGCAAACTGTGCACAAACCGTGCGCTCGCTTCTGTCCAGAAGAGGGAGGGTCGCACGGTGGCCGCACAGTTTGGATGACCATGCGCGGGCCGTACACCTTGGTCTACTTTTCCCAGACTTCCCTTCTTCCATGCCCCGAGCCCTCGGAACAAACCCAAGGCCTCTCATACATTTGGAAAACATCCCTTGAAGCCCAAAACAAGGAATTTAACTAAAACATAAAAAAAACGTACCTTTCCAAAAACTGGGATCTTACAACCTCCCCACCTTATAACAGCTCGTCCTCGAGTCGAGTTCCCAAGCCTCATTGATCCCCCGAAGAGAAGAGTTCGGGCCACTGAGCCCGTATATCCGATTCCCACTCCCAAGTTTCTTCCTGAACTTTCCCATGCTTCTATAGTACTCGCACTAATGGCACAACCTTTCCTCGCAAGACCTTCTCACTATTATCCACAACACGAACCAGATGCTCCTCAAAGGACGCATCAAAATCAAGCTCCACATCCTCAGCATCAACAACATGAGATGGGTCAGGGTGATACCATCGATGCTATGACACATGAAACACATCATGCATCCCACCATACCGCTATGGAAGAGCCAATCGGTAAGCCACTGGTCCGATCCTCTCCACAATCTCAAAAGGTCCCACGTACTTGGGTGCCAACTTACCATGCTTCTGAATCCGTCGGTGACCCAACCTTGGTGACACCCTAATGAACACTTTATCACCCACCCCAAACTCAAGAGGTCTAAACCTCCAATCTGCATACGACTTTTGCCTACTCTGAGCCATAGACATATGTTTCCGGATCAACTGAACTCTCTCTAAAGTCTCCTGCACGAGACCCAGCCCCAACAACTCAGATTCACCGGCCTCTAGCCAACACAACAGAGATCTACATGGTCTCCCATAAAGCACCTCAAACGATGTCATCTGAATCATAGCCTGAAAACTGTTGTTGTAGGAATACTCAACCAACGATAGGTGATTCTCCCAAGAACCACTGAAGTCCAAGACACAAGCTCTTAACATGTCTGCTAACACTTGGATTGTATGCTCCGACTGCCCGTATGTTTGCGGGTGGAAAGCCGTACTCAAAAAAACCTGCGTACCAAGTGCCTTCTGAAGCCCTTTCTAGAAACGCGATGTGAAATGTGGATCTCGGTCCGAAACTATGGTCCAAGACACCCCATGCAACCGTACTATTTCCCGAACATATATCTCACCCAACTGGTCGACTGTAAAGGTCTCCTGAATCGGTAAGAAATGAGCCACTTTCGTTAACCGATCCACAACCAACCAAATTGCATTATTCTTCTGTTGCATCCTCGGAAGACCCACAAAAAAAATCCATCATTACATCATCCCACTTCCATTCTGGAATTGGCAATGGATGCAACAACCCACTTGGGTGTTGATGCTCAGCCTTCACCTGCTCACAGGTAAGACACCATGCCACAAAGCCCGCAACATCCTTCTTCATTCCAGGCAACCAAAACTTCCTTCGGAGATCATGGTACATCTTGGTCAAACCAGAATGCACTTCCCACTTTGATGCATGATACTCGCGCATCAACTCTTCCTGCACACACCTTGGCACAACCACACGATCACGAACACAGACAACACCGTCCTCACTGAAAGCCCAGCCAGAAGGTAGCTCCCCACCTTTAAGCTTTTCCTTCATGATCAAACACTCAGGATCATCAAGATGAATTTCCTTAACTCGACTAAAGAGTGTCGACTCCATTGTTAAGGATGCAAGAGTGACCTGACCATTCTCCTTCTACACCTCTAGGTGCATTTCTGCAAACAAGGCCATCACCTTCCACTCGGTGCTAGACTCCTAAACTGCCTGATTCTGAACCTTCCTACTCAAAGCATCAGCAACACTGTTATGCTTTCCTGGAATGTACACCAACTCGAAGTCAAAAAAAACTATAGATATTCAACCCATCTTTGCTGTCGAAGATTCAGATCCCGCTGCGAGAAGATGTACTTTAGGTTCTTATGATCAGTAAACACGGTAAACCGTTCCCCCAACAGATAGTGCCTCCAGAACATCAAGGAATACACTACTGCAGCCAACTCAAGACCATGAGTGGGATAGTTCCACTCACGAGGTCTCAACTTCCTCGACCCATAAGCCAAAACCCGCTCATCTTGCATCATCACAGCCCCAAGTCCGATCCCGGACGCATCACAAAACACGATGTATTTCTTACCAGACTCAGGTAAGATCAAGAAAGGTGCAGTCGTCAACCGCCTCTTCAACTCTTGAAAGGTGTTCTCATAAGCCTCAGATTACTTGAACCAGATTCCCTTCTTGATCAAGCCCAAGAGTGGTGCTGTAAAGAGAGAGAAATCTTGAATGAAACTTCAGTAATACCCAGCCAAATACAGAAACTCCGAACATCAGAAACATTCTTAGGCTACTCCCAAGATACCACTGCCTGCACTTTCTCTGGATCCACTGACTCACCTACCTCTGAGATGATGTCACCCAGAAAAGGCACCTCACCTATCCAGAATTGACACTTTGATAGCTTAGCGTATAGACAGTGCTTTCTTTGCGTACCTAAGACGATGTCAAGATGTTGGGCATGATCGTCGTGAGTTTTCGAGTACACTAAGATATCGTCAATAAGGACAACCACAAACAGATCTAAATAGGGATGAAAGATTCAGTTCATCAAAGACATAAACACTACCAGTTCATTGGTCAAGCCGAAAGGCATTACCACAAACTCAAACAACCCGTACCGACTCCGAAAAGCTGTCCGCGGTATGCCAGAAGACCTCACCCTCAACTGGTGATAACCCGACCAAAAATCTGTCTTGGAAAACACCAATTTACCCCTCAATTGGTCAAACAAGTCATCAATTCTAGGAAGAGGTTACCCATTTTTCACCATCATTTAATTCATCTTTTGATAGTCAACACACAACCTCAACGACCCATCGGCCTTCTTCGCAAAAAGCACAAGAGATCCCCAAGGAGACGTACCAGGACGGATAAACCCCTTATGCTCCAACTCCTGAAGATGAACCTTTAGTTCCTGGAGTTCTGCCGGTGCTATTCGGTATGGCAGAATAGAAACTGACTCTGCTCCCAGCAGCAACTCGATCATGAACTCAACATCCCTCTCGGGTGGTAACCCCGAGAAATCCTCAGGAAACATATCATGACACCGATCCATCACAAGAGGAAAAAATAGTCTGTTCCCTTATTTCATCATCACCTAGCATGAGACATGCCACTTGAGCTGTGATCCCACTCATCTGTTAAAAAAATGGCCATGCACGCCCTGCTCGAACCTCCCGTCCGCCACGGTGGACATAAGCGTCATCCTTAAGCGACCTGAACGATACTCTGTGACGATAACAGTCGATGTGTGCCTGATACAACACTAACCAATCCATTCCCAAGATAAGGTCAAATCCTGACATCTCGAGAATGAAAAAATCCCATAGAAAATGATATCCACCAACTTCCAAGGCACATCCTTTGCACTGCTTGATATCCTCAACCCGAACCCCCAACGGAGTGTCAATCGACATAACTCCACACCTACCACTTCCTTGCGTGTAAACCCCATGATGTTCCTCATCCACCCAAAAACCTCCATTAATCCACACTCAAAAAGTTGAGTCAATCATTCATGCGATACAACCATTCGGATCAAACCTTACCTTCTGTCACAAACACCAGGGTTGTATCATGAAAGAACTAGGCACAATAGACCATCATCTCTTCCACTTATCCTTACGTCACAAAACTGCACCACACACCACTCTATATCCCAGTTTCAAGGTCCAAAACATCCACATGTGTGACACACACCCAAAAGCACTAGAAGCCTTTTCCGACCTCTCTCATAGGTCTCCTTGAAGGTTGAATGATCCAACTCCCTAAACACACCACCTAGGCCATAGCATGACCGGGAAGACCTCACAATCCAATCCCAAAATCTCTACTAGGGCACTCTCACTGCCCAACCCATGCATACAAGGGTATAACCGACAACACCAAGGATACCCCCACGATCAATCTTTAAACAAACCATTCTTCATTACTTACCTCAACGGTCATCATCATACTTAGAACACCACCCCCTACCATACCTACCACGGTCATGGCCAACATGGGGTAACCATCCTACTCAATAACAAGTCTTTCACCAACACATATTCAAACAAATTCTTCTTTCACGACACAATCCTTTCCTCTTAGGAACATTTCCCATTTCCCAACATATTAAAATAATCGGTTTAACACATTTACACCTTTCATTAGGAGAAATTTTATTAACAATTTTACCGTCATTATGCACCCTTTTCTTTTGGACATCGAATCAACCCTTGCAATTTATCACAACCCATTTTCATGTACTATTTCAACAACATTATCACCTCAATTCACCGCCCTGACCACCCCTACCGTGGCCATGGTCCACATGGGGTAAACAAACATTCACTACCACTAAAATCACACAACATTTTACAAAAACCCTTCCCACTTCATTTCAAACCCTTATATTTCATTTAAAAAAATTTACCGACCAGTTTCATTTCATTCTTCTCATTATTTCTTAGTTTCATGAAATGCATAATGCACCCTACTTTACTGCCTCACACACCCACCCCGTGCATGTGCCTAATACAATGCATGTCACCTATCTCCCTAGGTGTCTACAATGATGCATGAATGTAAATCCTCATGCCGCTAAGGCCACAAGCCAACTATCATAAAACAGTCACATCAAACCACATGTGAATCACCCAACGGTGAAATATCATCAACTATAACAAGACATAACCAAGAAAAAAATTTTCCACCTAGGGTGACTTGGGTTTCCCCCGTACCTAGGTTAGCTACTCCCAAGCCTGAGATCATTACCAAGGCCCGACACATCTTAACCCTTGTCTACCAATCCCAAATAAAAAGACCTCAGAGAAGGAGAAGAAAGACATCCTCTGATACCAATTTGTAACGTCCCCGAACTAGAAGCCACTAGTTCGGTGCTCTGAGCTGGGTGGTTACATGACCTTAAGCGTGCCTCCCCGTACGCCAAAGGGTACCGACTAGCAGCGGGGGTCTAAGTAGTCAAATGGGAAGACTATATTCCCTATATATCAGAGTAAGCCACAATAGAATAACCAAATAGCGGAAACAATAACCAAGTAAACAAGGAACATCTATAACACACATTTCCAATAGTAAATATTACATTCCATACTACAAGTGAAAAAGTGAACAAAGACAAACTAAAGACAACAACCAGAATCCCCGACATGGTCCCGACTCCAAGTCTGAATCCTCCACCAAGTGCTACCCATACCACTCACTGGTTGCACCCAAATTTACCCTACAGGTATAAGCGGTCGTTTAAGTACATATAGGGGTCGAATCCATAGGTACCGAAGAAATAACCTTTAGAAACACACGTTTTATGGAGGTTGGGCTGTGAAGTGGCCAACTTGGGTTTGAATTGATTGTATAACTAATTATTTAATTTACAGAACAATTAAAAATCAAATTTACTTGATCTAAAAAAATTAATTAATATGGGTTGATCCTAGGTTGTTGCTTTTGGTGGATTGGATGCATTTATTTTCTTAAAAATTTCATGTCATTAATTAAAGACGTATCCAAACAACAAGATAATTATCCCAAAACATTCACCAATTTTATCCATACACAATTACAAGGCCAATAAGTAATTCACTTTGAGGATCAATTTACTGAGAACTCAAAGGAAATAGATCGTACTAGTACTCAAAATGTGTCGTCGTTAAACTTGGAAAAGACAAATAATAACATAACTCATCGAATGGAAATCTTAAAATAACAAACATATTTAAAAATTAAAGTACATGAAATAACATCCAATCCCTGACCTTGATACTCCCTTGGGTCAACCCTTAAGTGGTTTTCCCTCCATTGATGCTATTATACCAATGAAATTGGAATGTAGACTTATGGTGGTGGAATTGAAGAAGAAGAAAATTATTAAAAGAATGAACACTCCACCGTTGTGTGATTGAATTCACAAGTGATGGTGTGAATAAATTCACAACTTGACTCAAAGGTATCAACGTGTGAAGAAAAGGAAAATAATAAGTGAAAAATAAGAATAAATTTTATTAAAATACTAAACGTGAAAGAAAAAATAACATGGGAAAACATGACGATGCGATTACAAAATGAAAGCAGGAAATTATAATTGAAAGAAATACAATGGATGAAAGGAAAACATGGGTTCAAAGAAAAATGTTAGATACTAATTACCTTCACCAACATCTCCTTATATAGGTATATTATGAGCCTTAGAGACACACCAACACAATAAATTCCATCCCCATTAATTTAGATAGTCAAAAAGAGGGTGAGCAAATTAAGGGATTTTGATGTTTCGAAGTTGACCCAGAAATTTCGTCCAGATTCATCCACCATATTGAAAAGTGAATATTTAATTGATGGAGGCCAAATAATCAGCGGTTTTATAATAAAAATATCTTCGTCCATGTGTCCTCTATCAGATTTCCAAATTTCAGGTTCTTTGGCACAACCGTTTGTATGTTATGGTCGAAATTGTGGGACGACTTTATGTACATTAATGTCGGGCCCATCATTTAAATCTCAACATCAGATCCCTTTATCATCATGAAAAATTCATAATTAGCTCCGGCCACAGTTGAATAAAATGATAAAAATATTTTTATATTTCTACTATAAAAATTTGAGCTTCATTGGGAATGGTTTGTGGGCCCCACATTTGTTTGATGGACCTTAGGCCCATTATGCTTTTTCCAGCAGATTTCTGCATTCAGGTGCACAAATCTCCATATTCCCTTAGGATAAATCCATCGGACCTAAAAGATAAAATGTTCCAAACAAAGTGGTAAATCCTATCCCAAAATTTCAAATTCATAAAATGAATATAATGTTTTACACAAACAAATGAATGATTGGGCCCAAATTTTCATTTTAATCATGAATTGTATTTAAGATGAGAAATGAAGTTCTATTTATGTAATTCACTAAAAAAATGTTTATATACTTTGGAACAATGAATATAAAGATATTAAAAATGAATATTATCCACTTTCAGTGACTAATCACACCCCCCAACTTGAGTTTTGCTAGTCCCGAGCAAAATATATTACAAATATGAAATTCAAATCCCCTTTTCCAAAAACATTTTAATTCACATTGCTCACCCAAAGACCACATACCAAAAAAATTATGAAACCTATCCAAATAATTTTAAAAAAGCTAAGTCCATAAGCATATCCCAAGCCCAAGCCCATTCCTTTGTTCAAATTCATCACCACATTTCATCCAATTTTAAATAAGCATAAAAAAGTGTTCTGCATCACAAAAGATATGGGGCCCATTTTATTGTTCAAGGGGAAAAAATTGAAGCGCTAGGTGGGAATCACATTAAACCTTAAGATGAGTATCCATTTTTTTGATTTTTTTGATGATTTTTTTATTTTTATTTTTTAACCACAATAGATATGAAAAGACTAACTCTGGGCAAGACAACTATGGAGTCACGATTCCCAAGTGCCGGACGCCACACATTTGGACAAAATATTTCTCTATGTGGTCTTTTTTTGTTTGTTTTTTGGATACTCAAATTAAACTAAAAGTTACCCTAGAACCCTATGCTATAATGAAAGGGATCCAGGAACTCAAATTTACACCCACGATCTAGTAGATGTTCATTGTGGAATTTTTATTAAGAGGATGAAAATGTAAACTTTGAAAAATCACATCAGACAACCGCACTTTCCAAAAACTATGCTCATGAACTTAAACTTGCATTAAAATTAGAATCAAGGCATCCAAATTTTTTGATATCCAATTTTTGAGTTTGAAATGTGTGTTATCATGTTCAAGGTTAATGGAATTTTTCTTTCCATGCATGTTCTTATTGAAAAAATAATAATTTTTTATTTCATCTCCCCCAACATAGAATAACATTATCCCCAGTGTTTAAAGAAAAGAAAAGTTAGAAGGGGGGTAGGAGAGGAGTTCAAAGAGAAAATTGAAATTTATAAACATGGAACAAATTCACTTGGTTTTTGAAGTTGAAGTTTGTGCCACAATCTCCCTTCAATCCCAAATTCGAGTCTCAGCAGCTTAGATGGTGGTGAATGGATTTTCTTTATGACTCAAGATGTGTCCTTTTAATTTTTTTAACCTATAAAAACATAAAAACCAACAAAATAAACCAATGATACATTGTCTTCTTTTTAGATTTCTGGGTAAGGTATTACTCAGAGATCACGCCACGTGACATAGATGAATATGGCACTCCCCTTTCATACCCATCCTTAATCATACAAGAAGAACAAGTCAACAATCTATGGTAATTTATTATATGAAAAATAAAATGATTCAAAATGATTAGAAACATGAAAACCATGGGTTGCCTCCCATGTAGTGCTTTTGTTTAACGTCGTTAGCTCGACTTGAACCCCCCAACTTATCCAATTCCAACATTCAAAATTTTAATTAACTCATCTTTCTTCACTTCAACAACATTGAGAATGATGATTTTTTTGAAATTTGTTTTGTATGAAATACTATATTCTACAATGATTGGGAAAATGCAAGGATTATCAAAAATGGTTTATTTTTTTTCTTCTATAGTCTTTCCTAATAAATCAAAGATCAACCCCCCTTTTTGGGTTTCATGAGATGAATGAATGAAAAACCCAAGCTCTTATTTATCACAAATGATGGGATACTCGAGTGGGGAAGGAAGGACAATTGTTTTGAGTTTAGGATGACTGAAATTTCCTAAAGAAGAATGGAAATTTGAATGAAAATCAGTTTCTTCTCCAAAAACATTAGAATGAATTGGTTACTTATAAAGATGTGATTCATCCCCAAAAGTGTTCATTTGAATTATAGGAGTAGGTATGGGCTCAATGTTTGGGATTTCTCCCAATTGTTCAGTGATCGGTGGTCCTAAAAATTGACTAATGGATCCATGTTCAAGAAACTCAATCCATGATGTCAAGTTATTATTTTTTAAATTCAAAAAATCAATTTCCTCCTGATTTAAACACACTTTAACTTGAATTTCAACATTACATGACCAATTCACTTCATTATCTAACTCTGATTTCCCAGACTCTAAAGTGGGTTCTTCACATGTTTTAAAGTTTTGTAGTTCTAACCTCAAAGATGAAACCTCTGAATTCATTTTATCCATTTTTTCACAAAAATGTTCAATAATTGTTTCAGAATTAGGATTCATAGATGTTTGGACATAATGAAATTCATTAATTTTGATCTCTTCAATCATCCTCGAGAGGTATGGAAATTGATCCTTTAAACAAACAGCATCCCATTGATTGTATATATCATCTAGTGTAGTGTATTAAATCAAGTTTTGGTCAATGAAATTACCTATGTGAGGTGATTCCAAATATTGATTTTCGACTTGATTATAGAATTGGTTTATGAAGGGGTATTTTGGAGGATAATCCATTGGAGTTGATTGAAAATTGATTTTGGGATTTTTTTGGACACACAAAAATAGAAAGGGGAAAAGAGAAGAGAAATTAGGGTCAGAATAGAGAATTTGGGGTGAGAAAAGAAGATGTGGGTCTAAGGTACTTACTTGGGTCCCCGGCAACAGTGCCAAAATTTGGTTTCACCCAAATTTACCCCACAAGTATAAGTGGTCTTTGAAGTACATATAGGGGTCGAATCCACAGGGACGGAAGAATTAACCTTTAGAAACACACATTTTATGGAGGTTGGGCTGTGAAGTGGCCAACTTGGGTTTGAATTGATTGGATAACTAATTATTTAATTTAAAGAACAATTAAAAAAATTACTTGATCTAAAACAATTAATTAATATGGGTTGATCCTAGATTGTTGCTTTTGGTGGATTGGATGCATTTCTTTTCATAAAAATTTCATGTTATTAATTGAAGACATATCCAAACAACAAGATAATTCTCCCAAATAATTCACCAATTTAATCCCTACACAATTCCAAAGCCAATCACTAATTCACTTTGAGAATCAATTTACTGATCACTCAAAGGAAATAGATCGTACTAGCACTCAAAATGTATCGTCATTAAACTTGGAAAAGACGAAGAAGAACATGACTCATTGAATGGAAATATTAAAATAGCAAACATATTTAAAAATTAAAGTACATGAAATAACATCCAATCCCTGACCTTGTTACTCCCTTGGATCAAACCTTATGTTTTTAGCCCTCCATTGATGCTATTCTACCAATGTAAGCGGGATGTAGACTTATGGTGGTGGAATTGAAGAAGAAGAAAATTATTAAAAGAACGAACACTCCACCGTTGTGTAATTGAATTATCAAGTGATGGTGTGAATAAATTCACACCATGATTCAATGGTATCAACATGTGAAGAAAAGTAAAAGAATAAGTGAAAAATAAGAATAAATTTTATTAAAATACTAAATGTGAAAGAAAAACTTACACGGGAAAACATGACGATGCGATTACAAATTGAAAGCAGGAAATTACAATTGAAAGAAATACAATGGATGAAAGAAAAACATGGATTCAAAGAAAAATGTTAGATACTAATTCCCTTCACCACCATCTCCTTATATAGGCATATTAGGAGAATTAGAGACAAAACACCACAATAAATTCCATCCCCATTAATTTAGAGAGTCAAAAGGAGGGTGAAAAAATTAAGGGATTTTGACGTTTCGAAGTTCACCCGAAAATTTCGTCCAGATTCGTCCACCATTTTGATGTGTGAATATTGAATTTATGAAGGCCAAATCATCAGCAGTTGTAGTGGAAAAATATCTTCTTCCATGTGTTCTATATCATCTTTCCAAATTTCAGGTCCTTTGGCACAGTCTTTTGTAAGTTATGGTCGAAATGGTGAGACAACTTTATGTGCATTAATGTCGGGCCCATCATTTAAATCTCTACAATAGATCCCTTTATCATCATGAAAAATTCAGAATTAGCTCCATCCACAGTTCCATAAAATGATCCTAATATTTTTATACTTCTACTGTAAATATTTTAGCTTCATTGGGTTTGGTGTGTGGGCTCCACATTTGTTTGATGGGCCTTAGGCCCATTATGCTTTTTCCAGTAGATTTATGCATTCAGGCGCACAAATCTCCATTTTCCCTTGGGATTCATCCATCGAACCTAAAAGATAAAATGTTACAAACAAAGTGGTAAATCATATCCCAAAGTTTCAAATTCAGAAAATGAATATAATGCAGTCCAAAAAAAAATGAATGATTGGGCCCAAAATTTGCATTTTAAACATGAATTGTATTTAAGATGTGAAATGAAGTTCTATTTATGTAATGCACTAAAAACAATGTTTTTGGACTTTGGAACAATGAATATAAAGATATTAACAATGAATATTAGCCACTTTCAGTGACTAATCACTCCCCATCTAGTAAGGACCCTTTCCCTTCTCCTGACCTGCAAACATGAAGTCTGCTCGGGTACCCAACGGCGGCCCAAGCAGGGTGTGAGTGCAACTCAGTAGGCCACCACCAATGGTGTCTAAAAAATATCCGGTACAAACAGATAGTTCATGAAAAATAGATATGAATGATAAATTACAAGTAATTAATTAAGGTTCTATTAACAAGTTCAAAGTCAAGCCATTACCACTCTCATTACCATTCATTTCACAATAGTTACCATTACTTACCATTTCATCACATTTCCATGGGTTAATCAAATTCATCTTGTTACATGGGTCTAAGGCCAAAAATTACATGAAAGAGGGTAAACACATCATTATCCAATCTCACTTGGACTAACCCCTCATTGCAACCATATCCTCACCTCGAAGCCTCAGTCCGGGTGGATGCAACCATTGGGAGAATAGACCCTCAGTCCCCTTTCCTAACCTGTGCATTTAGGGTGGAGTTTAGAACCTCCGTCTTAGCTCGGCCCATGGGCATAGATCCTCATGTTATACCCCACTATACGAATCCATGTACACATGCTTATTTATATGTAACCATCAACCATTCAACCATTGCCCTTTGGAAAGCACCATTCACAACAACCCACATGGGAATCCACATCATGCCTTAACCCATTAACACATTACCATTTCACATCATTTTACCATTCACCCAATTCCCATGTGTTATGCCTATCTCACTAAGAATTCAACATTAAACCCATAATCTATCACATTATGGTCTTTATTCGGTTTACATATTAACCCATTTAACCCGTTCATCATTCCCATGAATCAACCATTTAACCCATTTCAATTAACCCTTTGGTTATTACCAAGTTTAGGTGCATCACCTAAATTCTATTCCGAGTTCAACCAATCATGCCAATATATTCATCAAGGCTCCACAATTCATTACAACAAGGTCACTTGTTTCATATCAATCCATAAACCCGGGAAAAGCTGGCACATCCCATAGATGGCCCAATTAGGTCAAGTCCATCCCAACACATCCTTCGGGGATCATGAGGGTTCCCATTTACCATTTTAAACATCATTAAAACCAAACATGCAAAGGTTATTCAAAACATAACCAAGGAACAACAAGAACATAAGTAGACATGTACAAAAACCCTAAATAACCATGGGATATAACTTTTAGACCACCTACCTCAAAACCGTAGTTGAACGCACTCTCTATCGAGTCCTTAGACCTCGATCCAACTCAAATTTGGAGCTCCAACCTAAAAATCACCCCAAAGATAGGGTTTTAGAGCTTCATAATGAGAGGGAGAGATGAAACAAACCCTAAACCAAGAAAAGAACCAAGGACGAGATTAGCCTTACCCGGAGCTTTGATCTGCAACCAACGACACCAAAAACGCCTTAGAATCAAGGGAGATTGATCTCTTGGAGTCTTTGGGAAATCTAGTTTGCACCTAGGGTGAAGAGGGGAAGAGAGGAGGAAAATCCCGAGTGGGGTTTAAAAATCCTGGTGTGCCAATTTTGTAATTTTCCCCAACTTTAAGTGGCCGCATGATTTAGCCGCACGGTTTGTCAAACTGTGTGCATGCCACTTCCTGGAGGAGGAGGATCCGCACAGTTTAGTCACACGGTTTGGAAAACCATGCGCAAACCGTGCACTCGATTCTGTTTAGAGGAGGGAGGGTCGCACTGTGGCTGCACAGTTTGGTTGACCGTGCGTAGGCCTTGCACCTTGGTCTGCTTTGCCCAGACTTCCCTTATTCCGTGCCCCGAGCCTCCGGAACACCCCTAAGGCCTCTCATACATTCGGAAAACATCCCTTGAAGCCCAAAACAAGGAATTTAACCAAAACATAACGAAAACTTACCTTTTCAAAAACTGGGATCTTACAGAAATATTAATGTGTCTTGTTTTTTTTTCAAACATCATAGTGGAAGATTTAGTCTATAAAATGATATTATTAATCTATAAAAAAATTCTCATTCCTTGGTATATGAAAAATGTTGGGTTGTTCTATACAGACCTCTTTCTTCAATGATACATAGTGAAATATTTTCTTTATATATAGATGAGTTGAATAAAGATTAAACTAGGAAACCAATGATAATATATATATGATTTATGGATTCTTAAAAAGAAGAAACAATTGTTGTAGTATATCTGCTCCTTTTCTGAATAAACCTTTTAAACAAATCTAGACCTTTACCAAATATTGTTCTTGAATGTTTCATTTTCCTTTTTCACATACATTCATTTCCACCCAACTATCTTCTTGACCTTTAAAGGAGGTATAAGATCTCATGTCATCTTATGATGTCATGGAGCGACATTTTCTTCCATAGATTTCTTCCACTATTCAGTCCCTTGGATATCTAAAAAATCTCGGTAGCTATATGGAAAATCATCTTCTGTGAATAAAAGAAAATAATAAACAATATAATAATACCTATAAGGTATTTGTAGGATTTTTTATGATATAGCAAAGGAAATACTCTCATGATCAAAATTATCCTTCTGTAGTTGAACTTTTTCTACTACCTAAATATCAGTATGATTTCTCCACTTTGTCACATATGGACCCTAATCAAATGGTGGGGGATCATTATATACTCCAATGATTTTTTTGGAGATATCCATCTATTTTTTAGAATCATTTGACATGAAAATTACCAATTCATCAAATATAACATCATTATTCTGAATGATGTCATTTTATTATGGATCATACAGTCAGAAATCTTTTACAATACCATTAAAGAAAAAAAAATATAACATTCTTTTCTATAGGATTCAATTTTTAGTCTATCCTTCAAAATTTAATTTTCATTTATTTTTTATATATAAACACTTTTAGGGGAAAGTTCAACATTGAAAATGATCAAACATAGAGTCACTGAGAGAATATAAACCGTTATAGTAAAAATATAGATTTTTAGATCTATGCATCCCCTGAAGTATTCAAAATACCTTAAATTTTATATACTTTATATCCTCATGAATATGATCCTTGATTTATGAATCCATATTTTCTAATATCTTGATTAACCCCTCTACATTGATATTCCCATTTTAAAACCCCAAATTAAAATATGATTCTCAGAGTTAATCCAGTATGAATTTTTTTGGTGGTTCCTACATGAATAGTTATAGAACACATCCTATCATAGGATTCTGTTAAGAGAATGAACAAAAGATCCTTTTCTGACATTTCCTCCTTGTAATATAAGAGAATTTTCATGGTGGATAGTTATTTTCCCAAAAAAGTTTTAATTAGGGTGATGTTATTTTCTGGTTCAACTGACTCTTTACAGTAATGTTTATTTTTTGAACTAGTTTTCTTTACCACTTTAGAAAATTGATGTTAGTTTTACTATAATCGAAAATTTTTATACATAAATATTTCATCCTATTAGATAAATATCCAATACATAGAATTAAAATAAATTATATAAATATAATGTTTTAGTGTCTCTATAAACATTAATACATAAAAAACATCTGTATAAAATATATACAACATGTTCCACATAGTTATTCATAAAAAGAACCATTATTCGACTTATCATAATTAAAACATTTCTCCATACCCTGAGGAAAATGAAACATAATAATGGGTGAGATCAGATGCTATATAAGGGTAATCAATGGAGACATCAATGCTCATTTAATTATAACAAGATAATAAGGGTATGATGATATTATCCATTAAAAACCAAGCTCAATAATTCATAGATTATAATAAAGAGTCATGGAGTAATACGTAGTCCTTTATAAGACATGAATCATATAGGAAACAAAGAACATAATCTATGAGAGTATGACTTTGGAATAAGTTTATATCCTAAAAGAGTGGAATAATTTGTGACATAATAATCATTAAAGTCTTATGTCAAGGATACCCACCAATACATTCATAACATGTTATGTTTGAGATAACCACCCATGTACCTGGTTCATGATTTGGATAACATCCTGTGTACCACTTTTTGGGCTTGGGATAACCAAACATGTACTATCTTTCACAGGTGGAATAACCTATAGTATCCATTTTTTTTGGGATTCTGAAACCCTCCATGTACCATTTTTCAGTCATGTGATAACCACCCATATAACCTTTATGCTCATAAAATATTTATATTTACTCAATGTATTGGAGGGATATATAATGTTCTTCTCACCAAGAATATTTTTATAAACCCATTAATATGTATTCCATAATATCATAAAACATTCACCATATCATTATAGAATAACTAGTAGAAAATAGAGGTGTTCCATAAAAATATCATAATCATAATTGTAAGCCACACAGAGAAAGAATAAAGATGGTTCCATAAAATAATATCCCCAATGAATCACAATGAACATATAGATATGAAATCATAGATACAAAATACATTTAAAATATAACTTGGAACATTTCATGATGAAAATAGAGTTTTCATTTTGTAATCACATATTAGAAATCCTAAAATTTCAGAAATAATAAATAAAATATTATCTTTTAAAATAATCATTGAAACTTTTAAAGGCTTATTTAAAGTATTTTTCAATCTGAATGATGGAAAATGGATACCATTTTTATTTCATTAAAACTAGAACCCTTTCACATTTTTTGGTTAAAATTTAAAAGTTCATCATTAAAATAAAATAATTTTAATTTTAATTTTTTTTTATAAAAATTAATATATGTGTAAAAATGAATTTAAAAAATAATTGAATAATACTAATAACATTCTTGAAAACATTTCATATAAAATATGGAGATTGAAGAAAAATATTCTCGATGAAAGAGGTAAATAAAGGCAGTTTTTCTTAAAAACATTATTTTGTATCCTGTGTACATATAGAGAGGGAAATGAAATGAAAAAACAAAATATATTTAAATAACCATATATGAATAAAATTTTAATTTTTTTGGAGAGATAGATCATATAATTTCATCATAAAAAATTTAACCATAAACGATCTAGATATAAATAATATTATAACATAAAATCTTTAACATTTTCGTATCTTTTGAATCAAAATATCAATGAAAGGATAAATTAAAATGAAAATTTATATATTATTAAATGAGAATATTAATGATATAACATGTAAATGTAAAATTATTTACACCTCATATAATAATATATGTGTATAACTTAAAATATTTATCAATGAAACTATATTGAGATGCAGAACCCTTAATTGTTTTTAATCTATGAATAAAAACCTCACAATATTTTGTAAAATATATTATTTATAAATCCCAATAAATTTAATTAAAATTAATATAAAATAATTTTATTGGTATTATATAATCCAACAAATTTAATCAATTTGTGAATATTACATATTTCTGTTTGATATAATAGTGAGATGAGAAACCCTTACTAAAACCAATGTTTCTGGGTGTTGACTCTTTGATTTTTCATGTACGATTTAGTTTGATAGTTCCAATCCATGTACGTTGATCATGATTCAATGATCTATAGAATTTTATTAATGATATAAATAAAATATATATTCATTATTAACATAATTATAATTATTTATTAAAGGATGAGATAGAAAAATTAACTATACCATTCATGGAGATGTACTTTGCACGTAAGTTGGATCGTTGTTGTTATTTTATAATGAAATAAATAAAAAGATATAGAAAATAATTTTTCATTATATAACCATTATTATATTATATATATAATATATAAACATTAAATACATCATAATGACCAACCATTAATGACGGTGACAGAAAATTAATATTATCGCTATGTGGATCTGGTGGTGTATATGTATGCACGAACGATACTTTCATTTACCATTTGATAGAACATTGGGTGGATAATGGTGGTTAGAAAATCATAAAAAAATTTATTTAGATTTATTTTACTAAATTTATTATTTTATTATTAATAATACATATTTAGATGTGCTATAAGAAGAAATAAATTGAAAGAGTTGGGTAGAACGATTACATCTTTATTGGTAGAAATTATCTATATCCCTTATTAAGGTCCCATGGAAGAATATTTTTTGAAAAGAGAACATATAATTTATTATTAGATATATTTTAAAATAATTGGGTAGGTTTTTTGTTGACCTAGGTTGTCAATGTGGTGTAAATAAAATAGAGGATGAGTGTCCATTTATAATGGATGGAAGGGGAACTCTTGTAATTCATAAACACTATAAAATATTATAATGTTTTATTTATGGATGAGTGGTTATAAATTTCCTTAATTGAAAATTCATAATGAGATATGATTTAAATAAACTCATATAATTGTATTTATATAGGATTTTTTTAATGTTAACCCTTATATTTTTAGTTTGACCGCTTGCTAACCTTTTTTATCCATAATCATGATAATAAAATTTTTAATCATTAAAGGATATGAATTTAAATTTAATATAAAAATGGCATAAAAATATTCAAGGTATGAAATAATAGTCCATATTGTATTCCACTTATCCCATTTTGATATTTTTGAGATTTTTAAATCATTTTATAAAATTTTAGAAAATTTAAAATATCACTAAAATCAATTTTTGGGACTATTCATTTAATTTGAATTTAATGTTTGGATGAAAAAAATGCATTTATAATATATACCATTACCATCTCATGTACATTATAATTACCAAAAAATTCAATAGAAACCCATAATTTTTTGAAAACATTTTTATTTCGATATTTTCAAAATTATTTAATAAATGATTCAACTACTTTTACAAGCTCTATATCAATGTTGTGTAAGCATTTAAGGTAACTATAATATCATTGAATTTTTTTATAAAATTAATTCAAAAAAAATAATTTATTAGTATTTTAGAAATTTATTTAAAATAGACCTTAAATGTTTTTGTTCCCCATTGAAACATATTAGTGTTTATAATAGAAAATAGAGTGACATTTTTTATTTTTATTTACTTAAAATAATATATGTCATAATCATATTTAAATTGATAAGAAATTTCCATAAATTACAATAATGGATTTTTAAAGTAGAAAAAAACTCATCAAATATATTAATTTAAGGTTTTATAGTTATTTTAATGACTTATCATGTGGTTTTATATATGTTTTTTCCATTTTACCCTTACTGAGGTGACAAATATTTACCATAATTACTATTCACAATGACAAAAAATAAAATGGGATTATTTACCTAAATTTATCCCCATAATTCCAAATATGAAGTCTATTTTTCAAAATTAAATTTATATAAATGGAAGATGTAATGTATAATAAAAAATCATAAAACACAATGAAGAATTTTTTTAGAAAAACGTATTTCTATGCCTTAAATTTATCTTATATTACAATAATGAATATTTAATATTCCATGGGAATTAATTATATTATTATAAATAAAAAATATTATTGTATAATTTAATAATAAATCAAATATATATTAGTATATTTAAATTAATTCATTTAATGAAAATAAATTATAGTAATAGAAAATTGTTATTTCCATCTATTCATTGAAAAATAAACCATTTCAGAAAAATCCCAAAATTTCACATTAGTTAATTGTTATATTATAATGTTATAAATGATGTTAATTTTATAAAATAAAGTTACTAAATAATTTATATTTTTATTATAATATTTACTCATAAAAAATAAAAAACCTATTTTATAAAGAAATAGTATTTTTGATGCATAAAATGACATTACTATAAATGAATTATTTTACATTAATCATTAATCAATAAAATTGTTTTAGTGGGAATATTATAAATATAGATTATAATGTGGTTACTCATATTCAAAACCCAAAATTCAATGGCTATGTTATTAAGGTCACAATTAAATAATAATATTTCTATATTATATCAAAACTTTCCTAAAGATTGATGTTCTTTTTTAATGAATTTGTAGATATTATTTTTCATTTAAAATAAATTTTTTAGGCTGTGATATTATCCAACCCACATAAATTAATTTATTCCTCATAATTTTAAATTGGCCATCACTGTTTTAGTATTTGGAAATACCTTTTTTAAAAACTGACATCATAAAAAGGAATAATAAAACTTCCTTTAAAGAAAGGGGATTGGGAATATAACAGTTACCTAAAAAGACACATAATCAGGTTCCCATATAAGGATATAATTATTGGTATGTTTAAACACATACATGGAAGAGAAAAATGAAATTTATGGACTATAAAAGAGTGATGAGTCATATGAGTTGAAGTAATTTAATTACAACCAAACCATAATTAAGTGGGGGTTTAAAATTCCATCAAATTATCAAAAATAATGATAAATGAATTAAATTTTAATATCAAGATAATTCTCTAGAATATTAATAATACTTTTACTCTGAATATTAATAACAAGATAAAATACACTTACTTGATATATTTCTATTTTATAAGAATAATTTCATCCATTGGTTGTGCTTTGATCAATTTTTACATCATACCTTACTCTGTGAATGTAAGGACCCGACCCCGGTTGCCTAAAGATAGTGCCTTATGTTATTACATTGGAATATAATCAAGTAATATTCATCCCGAATGACTAAATAGTTTATTAGCTTTTGGAAACAAGATACATAAATAAGTTCAACTTTACATCATCAAAGGAAATACAACACTAATTTATTCCATTAGAAACATCCATGAATCCTAGATTATGCTTGCAAGTTATTCATAATTTACATCTTCATAACCTGAAAAAATGACACATATGAAAGGGGTGATCTCAAAATCTTAGTTAGAGTAAGAAATACAGTGGAAGATAACATAAACATTAGACATGGTGAATAATTGAAAACACATGCCTTTTAGAAAATAAACTTGAACATCATATGGCAAGAATATGATCTGAGTAAATAATTCCATAATAAATCATAATCATGGGTGTTTTACTAGTATAATAACCATATGAACTTTCAATTACTATATTTATAATGAGGGAAGTGCATATTCTAGACATCATAACCATAACGTCCATGCCTCGTGCTAGGACCATAAATAATCATTTTGTCAAGGCCTTGTTCAAAAACCGTAGTTTGTCTTATTAGAACTACCAATGCATCAATGGGATATAGTGGGACCCTATAATCACATAATAAGTCTAATTAATTCCACATATGAGTGGGGATAAACATAATAAACAGATACATAAATATGGAAACTAACATATGAAATGTATTTAACTTTCCTCAATCATTTAACATAAACACTAATCATTTAAAGTAATATGGTGAATGGTTTCAAGACATAATATATATAATAAAACTAGTCACAAACCATAAAATTAAATATGGTAGATGAAATACTAAATTATTAATCCCAATAACACATAATAATCAACAAGAGTGTTGAATCAGACGAAAATACTTTTATAAAATCATAAAGCAATTCTTGAGATAAATACTCTTTTATTTTGAAAACAAGAGTTATTTTGGAAAAATATTTGTATAAAAACATAAGTAAAATAAGATAGTATTTTCATAATAAAATTAGTGATTTCATAAAGATAATGGTTTCCAAAAACATATTATATATTGCCCTTGAAAATAGATAAGAATTTGAGAAATTCCCTTGAATCAAGGTTTTATTTTGGAAACAGTTTTGAAAGTTTCTTTTGAAATGTGAAACTATCCATAAAATATGGAATTATTATGGTTGGTGTACATATATAAAATACTCACAAATAATATATTAGGAGTACATGATAATACATAAGAATTTAATTGAGGTATTTAGACAATGAAAGTAACCCAAATGAAAATGGATGTTCGGGTGAGAAAACCCTTACATTAAGTTCGAAGGTGTTCCCCTCTTAAACATAAGGTCCTGGAATATCAAATTAAAATAATTAATAATTTAATTTATATCTTATTATACATGTATTAATTTTTTAATAATTATTTTTAGTTTATTTATGTCCTTATTGATAAGTTATAATATCTAATTTTGTCGCTCTGGAGTATTCGTTTTCTTGATTTTTATAATTGGTTCCCTTGTTTTTAAGTAATGGAGTTCATATGGAATGGATGTAAATATCCAGAATATAAATTATATATTATTTGTGAACATAAATAAGTGTTAAAGGTAATTTATATCATTTGGTTTCTTGGAAATAGGATGAATCTTTAGATGAATTATTAATGATATTCACATAGACTATTTAAGCGGTATTTTGATTATTAGGAACTAGTTTGGTCTTATGATTTAATAATATGTACATATACTAGTTAATGTATATTAATTTGGATATAATACATATATTATAGTATGGTTCAACCATAAAAATGGTTTCATGATCAATAATGAAGGATAAAATGAAGAATGAAACATCATCTTCCACGAAAGTTATAAATTGGAGCCTCACGAACGTTGATTTCGTTTATAAAAATAAATGAGAGGGAGTAAGAATATTGATGATGGTTCTTCCAATAACATGATATAATTCCATTATATATATTATAATTTATTTTTCATGTTCATTTGGACAGAGTATGTGAGGATAGAAAAAGAAAAGATGTGAACTTTAAAATAAAAGAATAGTTGAGTGATCCCTTATAAAAATTCGGCAGCCTAATGACGTTGCTTAAAATTTCATAAAACAAATTGATGAGAGAAAAAGGGTATCTCATTATATGGAACTAAAAATAACAGTAATATGAATACATAATATCAACCCCAACATATGATAATGAAAATTCAAAGAGACAACATAAAATAAGTGTTGACTAAAAGAAAAGGGTGAATGATTCCCTTACCTTGTAGAGTAACTCCTAGAACATGAAGGTTGGGACCTTTGGGGATTAATGATACATTGGGAGGAATCCTAGAGAGTTAAAACCACAATATATTTGTGGATGAGGGATTTTTAAAGAAATGAAACGAATTTATGAGTGGGTATTTATAGTAAAAGAGAGAGAATTGTTTATTAATTTAAAAAGACACCTCATTAGTGTTTTTTGTAAAACCATGGGCATTACCATGGTATTTTACAAGGTTATTTGCCACATGGGACACCTAATATCATATTGTACTTTAAAAAAGTCTAACATATTTTTATTTTAATTATTATGTCATTATGATGTCATTAAACTACAAAAAACTCACAACTGTATTTTTACTATTCACGAAAATTCATATATTTTAGAAAAATCTCAAAAATTCACCCCTAAAATGTTTCGATGTGTATAATTGATAAATGAAATCCATTTTTCAAAAATAAATTTTTAAATATTTTTAATTTAATTTTCAAATAAAATCATAGTAAATTTGAAAAATAACAATTTTAATGGTATAAATATTTTTATATCACATTGAAAAATTAATTAAGATATCATTATATTATTACCTTATGGAAATAAAATAATATCATTATTTAATATTAAAAAGGTTTATATTACTATTCATAAGGATGTGTCACTATTCCCAAAAAATCACGTTTGTTCTATCAGACTCCAAATGGCTTACTGATCACAAGTCTAGATGAATGTTTTCCGAAATTCAAAACGCAGTAGAGGAAAAGTTATGCTTAATGTATAGATTATAAAATGCGTTAAATATTTATTTTCAAAACCTTGGGGTGTTACATTCTCCACTCTTTAAAAAATTTAAAACTTTAAATTCAAAAAATATTACCTAAAAAGATTCGGGTATGTCTTCAACATGTGCTCCTTAGGCTCCTATACTGTTTCCTCCATCTTATGGTTCCTCCAAAGAACCTTAACCAGATGAGTCATCTGATTTCTCAATACTTGTTATCTAGTATCATGAATCTTGATAGGTTCTTCATAATAATATAGATCGGGCTCAAGATCTATTTCTTCATAGGTGAGTACATGTGTTTTTTCTTACATGTATTTCCTTAACAATGACACGTGGAATACATTGTGAACCTTGGAGAGACTTGGCGACTTTTCCAAACAGCATGCTACAGCTCCAATTTAGTCAAGAATTTCAAAAGTTTTGATGTACCTAGTACATAATTTTCTCTTCTTACCGAATCGTATAATACCCTTACATGGAGATATCTTTAAGAAAACAAGATCTTCTTCTTGAAATTACAAATCCTTCCTTCAGTTATCAGCATAGCTATTTTACCTACTTTCACCTGTTTTGATATGGGGTTGGATAATATTCACCTTTTCTAATGTTTCCTCAACAAGTTCTGGTCCTATGAGCTTTCTCGCACCAACATCATCCCAGAAAGTTGGTGTATTAAATCTCGTTCCATATTACACTTCATATGGTTCCATCTAAATACTTGAATGGAAGCTATTATTGTAGTAAAATTATATGAGAGGTAAATACTGATCCCACATATCTTGAAATTCATGTGAACAAGACCTCAACATGTCTTCCAATGATTGAATAGTTCATTCTGATTGTCCATCAGTTTGTGGGTGGTAGGCAGTGCTCAAATGATGATTAGTATATAGGTCCTTCTGAATACTTTTCTAGAATTGTGATTTAAAGAGGGGATAAAAATCAGCAAAAATTGATAAGGGTACACCATGAAGTCTGACAACTTCATCAATATATAGTTTTTCTAAACGTTCAAGTGGTAAATCTTCTCTTATAACAAGAAAATGTTCTGATTTTGTAAGATTATCAACAATGACCCATATCGCATAATTCTTTCTCAGAGTCTTTGGAAGACCCATGAAAAAGTCTATCATAATACCATCCCATTTCCACACAGGAACATGAAGGGTTTTCTTGACTCTTCTAGGATGTTTTATTCCAGCCTTCACCTGTTGACACACCAAACATCTCGACACATATTCAATAAATCTCACACTTCATGATTTCCCACCAAAAATGTCACTTTACATCTCTATACATATTTTTGATACCAGGGTGTATAGATAAATTAGAGTTATGAGCATCTTCCAACAGTTTCCTCTTTAGATTAGGAATAGCAGGAACATGCACCATCTTTCTAAATTTCAAAACACCACCTTCATATATGAAGTCAATCAGCTTCACATCATTTATAGCTTTAATTTTTATTTAAAACTCCTCATCATTAGCCTGATAATTTTTTATCCATTCTAGTAAGGAAGGTTTTTCAACCATTTGAAAATGTAGTGGTGTGTTACCTTCCTTGATAATTCCCATATACTTCTTTACTATATCCCTGAACATAAGATCCATTTAAACTCTCATCTTTTTCAGAATTCCATGGTCCTTTCTACTCAAAGAATCTGCTACCTTATTTTCCTTCCCTGGGTGGTAGTGTGTCATGGAATCATAATCTTTGAGTAGCTCAATCCATCTCCTTGGTATCATGTTGAGTTCTTTCTATGATAATATATATTTCCAACTCTTATTGTATTATATATCTCACATTTTTCTCCATAGAGGTAATGTCTCCAAATATTTGGAGCAAATATTACCACTGCAAACTCAATATCATGAGTTGGATAATTGGTTCATAAATTTTTCGTTTCCTAGATGCATATGCGATCAATCAATCATTCTTCATAAGGGTGCAACCAAGTCCTTTATTTGATGCATCTCTATAGATAACAAACCCATCATTCCCAGATGGTATGGTTTGGATCATAGCATTCACTAACCTCCTCTTCAATTCTTCAATAACTTCTTCACATTCCTTTTTCCACATGAACTAAACCCATTTTTGTGTGAGTTTAGTCATTGGGTTGGCTAAATGGGTAAAGTTCTGAACAAAACTCTGATAATAACCCACTAAGCCAATAAAACTACATACCTAAGTTATGTTCATTAGAGTAGGCCATTCTTGCATCGCCTTTGTCATCGCATAATTTAGAAATATTCCATCCTTGTGTCCTAGAATGTAAACTTATTGGACCCAAAAATCACACTTTCTAAACATACCATATAATTCATTTCTTCTTAGAGTCTTCATAATAGTGCACAAGTAATTTTCATGATCTTTACTGATTTTAGAGTATACCAGGATATCATCAATAAAAACCACTACAAAGTTATCAAGATATTCCTTGAAAACTCTACTCATCAGATCCATGAAAAAAGATGGTGTATTAGTTAGTCCAAAAGGAATTACAGTAAAGTTGTATTTCCCGTACTTGGTTCGAAATGCTGTTTTTTGAATGAATTACTTCCTCACAAGCAACTGATGATTTCCAGATCGAAGATCAATCTTCGCAAAATATTGGGCTCTATGAAATTGATCTAATAATTACTTAATTCGTGGTAGAGGATACATATTTTTTATTGTAATAGCATTGATTTCCCTGTAATCAATGCACAACCTCATCGACCTATCTTTCTTCTTAATGAAAAGAAAAGAGGCTTCCCACGGAGAAACACTAGGGAGAATAAATCCTCTATCACTCAATTCCTCTAGTTGTTTTTTATCTCCACTAACTCTACAATGTCCATTCTATAAGGGGTATTTGATATGGGCCTTTAACTAGGAAATAAGTCAATGGAAAACTCAATTTCCCGCTATAGAGGATGTCTAGGTAAATCCTATAGAAATACATCAACATATTCTTACACTACATTCACATCTTCAATTTGAAGATTTCTTTCATCTCCCATAGATATTGGGTTATCTTCCTCTCCAATAATTGATTTTGTAGAGCTACTGGGTGTGGATCTAGACGAGAATCAGATTGTGATGTTTCTTCTCTAAAGATAAGGGATTACACCCCATTCTCAAAAATTGTAACTTCCATCTACTTACAATAGATCTTCGCATAATTATTTGACATCCAATCCATGATGATAATTTTATCAAATTTAGTCATTGGTATGATGATAAGTTTAAAAACTAAAGAACGTTTATGTGTCATGAGGGGGACTAATTGACACATCTTTGTTGTAATGATACATCTACTAGGAGTTTTGACTGATAACTCATTTATTAAATAAAATTGGACATATCTAATTTTCTTAGAAAACTGAGAAGAAATAAAAAAATGAGATGATCCAAAATCAAATATGGTATTGGCTATGTTTGAGGAAATGATTAAACTACCTACCACCACGTCATTTAGAACTTCAACCTCTGCAGTTGTGATCACATAATCTTGGCATTTCTCCCTTGGCCTTTCACTACTTGAAATACTAATTTTCCCAATAGTTTCAAAATGTTGGTAAAGCACCTGAAACCATTGGGAATGATTATCCCAATGGTTTCACAAAATGGTGGAACTTTGGCCGTCGGGATAGCCATATACCAACAGTTCACATTGAACCGTTAGGATAGAATAGTTTGGATCTCAATATCTCAATGGTTTATGATGAACAATTGGGATTAATTGTTCCAATGGTTCATCTTGAACCGTTGGAATAAATCTCTCTAGGAATTATGTTTTACCAATGGTTCAGCTTGAACTGTTGGGATAAATCTCTGCAAGAATTATACAGAGGTAAGGCAATAGTTTTTAAAACATTGGCATAGCCCCCCCACTCATTTTAACAGACAGCGCCTCCCACTCATTTTAATGGATAGTTCCTGAAATCAAATTTTGGAATTCAAAATGCAACCTGAAACATGCATTCAAGAAGGTAAACACCCAGAAAACAACCTGAATCTTGCAAACATAGAAAACACACACCAAAACAGGTGACCTGCAACTTGCAAACACAAAAACACACACCAAAATAGGAAACCTGTGACCTTAAATCACACAAACACACACTACAAACATAAAAAACACACATAAAACCAGAAATCACAAATAAAACACACAAAAACTCACTTCCAACACACAAAAATCACAAAAATCACCTGCAATCACATAGAAAACACACAAAAACTCACTACAAACAAACACTAAAACTCACTGCAATCAAACACAGAAACTCTTAGGATGTTGGGATTTAAACTTATTCCTGAATACATTTATGTTCCTTGAATAGGAATAGGATAAGGTTTAGAGTAATCTTCATTTCAATAAAAAAAATTATGTAAAATGTGTGGGGAGAGATATAAAGAATAATCTCAGAGTGGCCATCTAAAGAGTTCATGGACCATTTGGACCACTTCTGGTACATGCCTAGAACCCTCAGCTCCAATGGGGTTTTTATATCAAGTTCTACATGCTATGTTGAAGGAGGTGGTCACCATTAGGGAGGAGAATGAGGACTTTGAATTGAACCTATCAGTAGTGGATCTTTCATGTTTGGATTTAAAATATCAATATAATGCCCTAGAAAAATTCTCTCATCATGAAATGGAATTAGCGAGTCACCAAAATTCATTCAATACTACGAGTTATGAAATTGATAGGATTAAATAGGAGTTTTTTCACCAATGATACATTTTGAATCTTGAAAATAAGACAATAGGTGAACAATATAGGCTCCTTGATGTGGTAGAGTAGGCCATACATGATGTTTCTACCAAGGTAGAGGCACTATGATAGGATATAGAGGTGAGGACTGCATCAATTGATTAATGAGGCCAAACATTATCTTCTCTAGGGTAAATGATAGAAGATCTCACAGAGTCTTATGAGAACATACTATAATTATTTTGTATTCATAGTAAACTACTTTTATCTAGGAAATCATGGGAAATATTCTAATTTGTGGAGATTCCTCCCTTATTTTGAATTATCAACATAGAAATACATTTGAATTCCATATGTATAAAGAAATTATTAAGAGCCTCTATAGAACCATAAACACTAACATGATTATTAGGTCATTGATTTACAAGGGATTGATTATAACTATGTTCCATGGGTTTCATGGACTCTAAGGACGATAAATGAAAGGAAATAGATTAGCATAGTAGAAATATAGATATGGTGTTCACAAGCCTCCTAGGTTTAGAGAAGGTTCTTTAGTGATTTTATGGAAATTAAATCACCCTGTCACTAGTTCTGAAAGTGGTTAAGATATTGATTGGGATATGAGTGGTCTAAAATATGTCCTATAATTGGGATGATATGTGTATGTAATAGATGAGGATTTAGATCAAGTAAAATACTCCTAAGAGGATTGGGCCTTGTAGTGATAGGTGTGGAAATTGTACGTCTTGCATTTGATGAGGAAATACTTATGATTATGGATTGGAATCGTGGTGGGTTCTTAGAATAGGATGGTCCCTATGAGTCTATAAAATGTATCAAGATAGGTTTTACTCCATTTAATGATTCAATAGTTTAACAAAGGAGATGAAGTATGGGATTCTAGTGTGGGTATTGGGTATTTTCAGGTAGATTGGAATTATAATGCTAAGAGTCTTGGTGTGATTTAGCTTAGGATGGAACCTAGTTAGTAAGGACGGGTTATAATACATGATTTTTATGAGGTTCTTGACTGGATTATTGAGAATATAATTAAAGAATGTTCGACATGCTGAGAGAAGACTATAGTGTGTGGGATGAGGATTATGGGAAATGAGTAGCGACTAGGATGTGTCTGAGGGACCCTAGAGGATTCCAATGTGTATGAGATAAGAATGTAGATGGGTTCGACATGGTGTGCTTTTGTGACTAGGACAATCATGAGCTGAATAATCCTCTCTGTCCAGTTGGATGATGAGATGTGCATCGAGGCATGGGATAATGCTTGATAGATGAGTCTAGACTATGCGAGTGAGAGGATAGACTAGGATATGAATTTTCAATGGAGGAGGCACTAAATCATATGAATTGGTGTTGGTATGATGAAAATTATTGTGGGGAGCACCATAAGCCTGATATGTGTTAAACAATGACACCATCAGTGTTTTTAGATATATAGGCTTGGGTAAACACCCAAAGGGGTGGCCAGGAGGCCAGACAAACATACCAAATGGGTTTCACCATAATATAAGGTCATAATGGACATGATAGAACAAACCAACTATTTAATATGTTATAAAAATGGATAATCAGAATGTTTTAGTGAGTGGAACAATGATGCAACATCTAAAGGGAAACAAAATGATGGAAAAGAATCATACAACCAACACAAACCATTCACAAATTCATTCACTTCGCCCAAACATGGAAATTTCATTTATAATATTCAAAGTGTGAAAAGGAATGTGTCATGGTCAATACATATGCCTACATGGGAAATGTCATTTGATATAAACGAGTATGGTAAGCCAATATATATTATTCAAAGAAAACAAAAACTAACTAGCCACAAAACAAACACCAATAAGAGATATATGGAAAACTCAAACCAAATCTAAACATGATACCAATAACCATCACCACTCTTTGGTTTAGAAGACAGCGCACCTCCATTGGAGGGGTTTTATTATAAAGTCATGATTTTTAACATTTATTCTAAAACTCATTCAGCACAAATCAAATGCAATAAGTTAAGAAACTAGATCAACATAACTATCACTGTGAGTTGTCGCAGACAACACACCACTATTGGAGGGGTTTTATTACAAAAACATGACTTTATTTATCAAATGAAACAATTATATTAAATAACAGTTATTCAAGATATTAAGTTCAATATAATTAAGCATAATTAAGAAATAAGCTAAATTTATTTTAAAGCATTATTGAATTAAAGAGGCTAAGAGAGGGACCCTACCTCAAGGTGGAACCAAGCTGTCCACTTCGGCTCTTGGAGCTTTCTAACTAAAAGCTACTTCTCCCCCACTGGGTAAACACACCTTCACACACATTCAAGGACACCTATACCCAATGCACAAACCCACTTGGCTATGAGTATATGTAAGGGGATCCTTGCACATATGCTTATATGCATATAGCAGTCTCCACTCACCTGCATATGAATATATATATATATATATATATATATATATATATATATACACATGGGAACACCTAGCCCCATACGTGCATAATCACTGCTAGGGATGACTATACACGTAACAAGGGAACCCACATACATATACTTACTTACCTATGCACACACAGGCGAGTCACCCTTGACTTAGTGACTTGAAACCAATGGGCATGGATCAATGCACTACACAAAGGATATTAGGAACCTTAAAACACATAATGGACACTAAATAACCAGTGAGAAACAAACCAACAACATTAAATCCTTACCTCGATTGGAAGCAGAGAACCAAATCCACCCGAACCAATACGAAATGATCCAAATCCCTACTGAAAACATAATATAGAGTAAAAAACACCGAAAGCCCCAAATACATGAGGTGCGAGACAAGTAGTAACCATATAATCTTAACTTGGATAAAAGTCAGTATATTGAATCAATCAAAACCCCTTCGCATAATATAACTACCCTCTATCCATAGAAAGCAGAAAAAGAACTATGTGGCCAATGTGATAAATAAAATAAAATAAAAACTAAACTAAAACATACCTGTCTCCTCTGACTAAACATGTCACTGCCGAACATATAAGAACCACAACGCCCCATGGGTAAAATCATGTTCCTGTATGTAAGGGGTAAATAGATCCATGTTTCAAAATGATACAATCAAATATTAAATTCCTATTAAATAACAATTAATCTTACTATTAATAGTATATAATCAGTTTGGCTCGTGTATAAGCTTTGTTTGGTTTTTTCGATAAAAGTTTGTTTGGTAAATTTCTATTAGATTTAGTTTGTATTGTTTTTGTTTATATTATCTTGGACAATTTCACTCATTTGGGTTCTAGTCGATCATGAAATTAAAAATAATCAGTCAATCTATATTAATAATTATGTCCATTAGTTCTATATCTGGAGTAAAAAATACATAAAAACGATTGATATAATATAAAGAAATTCATAAGAGGGGAAAGATGTAATGTAGTATTATTCATGAAATTCATACCTAATATAGATTTTTCATGGACACATAAATCACCAAAATCCCCAAATTAAATTGGGCCAAACAAAGAGGGCAAAATAAACCAACCTCAAATGGTGGAAGATGAAACAAGATGATCCAAACTTCTTTACCTTTGGCAGCAGATGCCAAATCACATCTAAGATAGACCTGAAAGAACCATGATACACCCTAGAAACTATGATCAAAGTTAGATAATGGGAAATTATAGAAATAAAGATCTACAATGTTTATGATATAAAATTTGAACTGAAAATGGAAACCATCCAAGAAAGAGATAGTAGAATTTTATTAGTAATTGACATTTCTAAAGAAGATTCTAAGAGATTTATTAAGGAAAATGAAAAGAAGTTGAAGAATTTTTTTGAACGTGTAATTATGTCTGTCATGGAGCTATCATATGTATTACTTTGATTCCTGGTCAAAATAATTTGATTAGTGGCAAGGGAAAAGAGCCAATGTTATCGAGTTCTAAATCAGTTGCTACAAATAAATCCACACCTATGAAGAAGGTTGAACATGATAAGAAAGAATGTTTGATCATATAGTCTGATGATTTGTAAAAATATAAACCAAAAAATAGAAAACAACGATATTTCTCTAATTTCCCAAGTGAATATGCAATTTCCAAACAATAAAAAACATGTGAAAGAAGAGAAAACCATGTTTCCTCATCATAAACATGTTTAGAATGTGAGAAATAATAAAGTGTAAAGAAAATAAAACATTTTTTAGCTACAAAGAAAAGTCCTCTAGTGTTGAGAATAGATCATCAGTTAGTGTTATAACTTAGAAGTTGATAAACCCACCTTATTACCATACTTGTTGATATAAAGCAACACTAGAATGGTAATGTCTCATAAGACAGACTTCACACAAACACACACACACACACACATCTATATTTGAAAAAAAATAATTTTGAAAAATTAATCATTCATATAGTGTTGTTATTCCATTGAAGAAATAAACATGGAGAAAATACAAAAATACATTGTTGTTAATCGCATCTCTAAAACAGTTTCAATACCTTTCCCATGATTTAATTCCATATTTATAGGGAACTTTGTAAGTAGATAACACTTTATAATATATAAAATATGGTTACCCATTCAAATGTATGTCAATTGAAAAATAACAACACATTTATCCATAAACCAATTTCCATTTACATACATCATATACATATTAAAATAGTATGCATTAGATAAAATTTTCATTTGAAAATTATAACACTCCATTCACATGACAACTACATCCAAAAAAGCATCAATGGTATGAATAAGTCTAAACATAAAACATTCTTTACATTTTTATGAGCTCCAAATGATTTCACATAAGATATGATATTCTTTATGAAACTAGAAACACATCATATATTGTTCGCCTAAATCGAAAAGAAATAATGTTATTGTTGTATCTTCTATATGAACATCCAATGATTTATATCTATAAACACTACAATGATAACTATTTTTATGTTTTTAGAAAACCAAAATAAATCATATATCACAGATAAATGAAACAATATGAAAATTATACGAATTGAATAAACCAAACTCAAACTAAAAAATGAATCAATTAACCGTAGAATAAGAGGATTTCAGACTCACTGCCAAAGAATACCATAATAAGGGGAGGCTCGACTAGAGGGGATCCTCGACCTAGGCAAGATGCATGACCAGAGGGGATTCTCGACCTAGGGGGATTCACATCAGGTGAGGGAAAGGTCGACATAGGGGGAATTCGTGTCAGGTGATTGAAATCTCTACCTAGGGGGGATGTGCAACCTCAGTGGGGATGGTCAATTAGAGGAGGATGAGGAAGGGGATGTGTGAGGGATGGGGAGTGTGGAGGGGTGATTGGGGAGCATCAAGTGGGGAGTGGTGAGTGGCGAGTAGCGAGCAGGAAGCGGAGAGCGGGGAACGGGGAGTGGGGAGTGGGGAAAGGTGAGCGGGGAGTAGTTAGTAGTGAGGGGGATGAGAGCAGTAGTGAGGGGGACTCAGTATGGGTGTGGCGGTGAGGGGGGTTTGGGATGAAGTAGAGCGGTGTTATAGGGATGAAGAAGTGGGGCACGATATGAGGGGACATGAGGATGGGAGGAGGGTTGCGAGAAGAGTCATTTTAGGATACACTTGGTCTCGCTTTGGATAATATTCTACACTTGAAGAAGCCGAAAAATTGTGTGCTATTACATGAGAATCTAATGCAACAGTATTGGCTAGAACATCTCTTGGAGCTCAGACCCACCTTCAGGACAAGGTGGGTTTTCAAGAGGGTGGGAAATGATAGAAAGGTTCTGCGTAAGAAGCTGTGTAAGTGGTGTATTGTGTTTGGTGTTGTGAGTAGCTAGTGGTGGGGAAGAGATATTAAGTGAATGGAAATATTGTATATTTTACTTTACTGTTGTGTTGGCATGTTATCTTATTGGTAATAAATGTGGGTTGTGGTAGTTGGTTCAGGGATATCGAGAAATGTTCTTTTGTTTGGATGTCTTGCACAGTAGGATTATGGGCGTACCCTTCAGCCTTGGATTTGGGATACTTCTCGAAATTTTCTTGTCCCTTTTTGCATTCTTATTCTTTTTTACCTAGGTTTTATTCCCTATGTACTTTTCTAATAATATAAAACTACTGATTTATCTTTGATTGCACCTATGATCATATTAGGAAGTATTACGGCGAAGAAAACTTCTTTAGTACCTTTATAGTATGATTACTATGATTTTGATTTATCTTTGTCTCCAAGGGACCACTGAGAGTATAGTAAATATTCCCAACCCCTGATTTATCTGGGGGTATTATAGTCATTTATAGACAAATTTTCAAAAATATTTGGTTCCTTTGTTCTTTCCCTATATTTCCACATGCAGTGGCTACTTTCCCTATATTTTCCCTCTTGCCTCTTTATCATGGAATCCCTCTATACTTCACTACCATCATCCAATTGAAGATATTTCTGCACATATAAGATCTATGAAATAAGTTTAAGATAATCCCTAATATATGTATCATTATTTTCATCAACTAGAATGTAGTCTAGATAATTTTTCTAATTTCGGAATTATTGAAAGATTGATTGATAACTCACAAATGAGGATAAAATGGTCAATGAAAATGGAAGAGTTAAGTCATATTTTTATATAAAAACGATTATATTTACTAACATGCATGGTTTTTAAAATAAATATATAAAAAAACCAATATTTCATCATTAAAAAATTCACCTTGAGAGTAAGGGAATAAGAAAACCCACCTCGAATCAATAAAACACAAGAAATAAAGCATCTCCTCTAATATTGGATAGCCAAACAACCAATAAGAAACTACCATGAACCCTAAAAACTAAAGAAACCACAAAAATTGGGTCATCCCCTTAAAATAGGGTTTGGAAAAACAAAAAATTACAATAGGGATAGAGAAACCCACAATGAAACCAAGAAAAATAATTAGAGACCTATGAGTTCACTAGAAATTTAGCCGCTCACACATATATACATAATGAAATATAATTGCTGAAAGACATGAAGGCCCACCCATAATCAAGACACCCATTGGTCTATTTCTCCCAAATCGATTGAGCAACTGACCTACCTTAACTAGTACTAATTATTTGCAAAATATATTGGACAAGATAATGAAGTAATTAATTTGAGATGAAAAAGAAAGATCATATTGTGAGAAGGGATTCGATGGAAGGGCCTGCAGAAGAAACATCACAGGATAAGGGATTCGATGGAGGGGTATGGATTCAAAAGACAAAACCTTTTCCATGCCAATAAAGCAATTATTAAATAGGAACACTAAAATAGACATATATTTTCAAAAAATTCATTTTTATATATATTACTAGTAGTAAAATCAAATGATAGACAAATTGAATGAGGCATTGAATGAAATTGGTATATACATGATTTTGATACTGGTAGTGGCACCTACTGAGCAAAAGATATGGAGAACGGAGGAGTTCTACCTTAGGGCTCTAGTCGTAGAGCTCATCCGGGCTTTGGAAGAGGGAAACATGGCTAGAGAGAAAAGAGATGGGAGTAGAGGGGATGAAATTTAACCCTAGGTATGTGAGGTGTGTCGGGTTGAAACCAATTAAAAACCTTCAAATTTGAAATTAAAAAAATGTGATCTCACCTGATGGAAGCAGCGAGTCTGCCTGGGTGACCGATTTTGTTCCGAGTCTGTGCATTTGAAGTTGTGGACAATCGATTCTTTAGTCATAGAAGGGGATAAGTCCATCTACAAACTCGTACGATTATACGAGTTGCCTCACGAGTTATACTTCCTTGGAGGAGAGGGTTCATGGGATGAGCATGATGGATAATCAGTGGAAGAAGATGGTTGCAGGGTGAGGAGATTTTGTGGGAGAGAGTCACTCACCGGATGAGTGTGATGAATAATCGGGTGAGAAGAGGATTATGGGGGCATGAAGAGTTTTTGGGGGAGATACACACAGGGATGATCCTGGATAGATTGAAATATGAGGGATGATATATCTATGGTTTCTTTAAAACTATAGGGATAGACATGACTACAACATATACACAAACAGTTTTCTTAAACAGTTGGTATAGATGGGTTGGTAAAAACCTATTTTCCAGTAGTGTTTTCTATGGCATGTTTCCTTCAAATTTTGGACAATCATTATCATAGTGCCCCAACTCTCAAAAATTATATCATTGAATATTAATATCTTCTTTTTCCCCTTGAAATCACCAGAAATATGGCCTTTATGTCCACATTTGTAGCATACTCATTTTCCCTTTTATAATGCACCAGGGTGTTTCCTTCCACAGTTATCCCATGGTGGAAATTCAACTCTTCCCTTATTCCCTATTTCATTGTTCCCTTTCCCAGAGTTTTCATGATCCCTCTTCTTCTCTTGCTTATCATTAAAGTCATAAGACTTAGAGAACTCTCTTTATCTCTTGATAGAACATGAAACTATATCCTCATACGACAAAAAACATTGGGAGACCAGTTCCAACTAGAGGAATGGCTTTAGGCCATCGAAGAATTGATCAATATTTCTCCTCATCTTTCACATGTTGTCCATAGAATTCCTTGATAACCATGTAAATTCAGATTCATATTTTTTGACATTATCAACTTCCTTTTGCTTCAAATTCAGAAACTTTCTTTCTATATTCGCTCACTGTTCACGGGAAATGTATTTATCTATGAACATTTCTTTAATGTCCCTCCATTCCATCTCATCAATCTCTTCTCCTCCTTTATGTTTTAGATTAACAACCACCACTTCTCTACATCTCGTAATAGATGATAAACTTCCATGATGACCTTCTCTATTTCATTACATCCCAAAGTAAGAAATATCTTTTCTGGGGAACTTATCCCCAATTCAGAAATAAATGGGTTTGTAGTCCAATTTAATGATGGAGGTTATTGTTGCATAAAGTGATATAACATAGCTCCTCCACATGGTGGATTCAGATTCACCATAAGGGTAAGGTTATTATTCATAACCTACGTAAGTTGTCCCGTTATAGTTATAAGTCGCTCAGCACCAGCCGCAACACTAGAGCCAACATTATTATCTTGCATCAGAGGGAAATCCCAACAGGTGATGCACGAGTTCATGCGGTTTAAATTCCTTCCACTATGTTTCATTTCTAAATAATGGCATACACTATATTATGTTATGAATCATAATTTATAATCTTAACATAACAATATACTTTTCATAAATTAGGACCATACACATGACTAATCACATAATCACAAAAAAAAATTCCTTGAGGAAAATTTATATTTAAATCCTTCATAATGGATTTTAATGAAAATGTGAATTATCCTAATCATATCCTGCGAGAGTTTCATAACCAATAGAGTAGTAAGCCTCATTGTCATGAACCAAGATACCCCAGTTCAAGCCCAAAACTCTTTGTCAGAGCTTTCACTCCTATGTACATCTGTGTGAGCGCCGCCTCTACCTGCTCGTATCTAGACATGGATGTATTGATTAAAAGATCCACAAAATCTATTCCTTACCAAAATACCAGGAAGATCTTGGATGTTTATCCTTAAAGACCATCTTAGGTACTCTTCCCAAATCTACGTTTTCTAAATCTTATTTCCATGTTTCTACTAGACATCCTCGGATACAAACTACAAGGACCCGAACCCAGTTTCCAAAAGCTAGTGCCTTATGTTATTACATTGGAATATAAATAAGGAATATGCATCCCAAAGGACCAAGTAGCTTAGTATATTTTGTAAATAATATACATAAATAAGTTTAAAATTATAACATGAAATGAAATACAACACTAATTTATTCCATTAGAAACATCCATGCCTCCAAGATTATTCTTCAAAGTCATTTATAATTTTCTTATTTATATCCTGGGAGTATTAACCATAAGAAAAGGGTGAGATGAAATGCTCAGTATGAGTAAGCAATACAACAGAAGATAACATAAACATTAGACATGGTGAATAATTGAAAACACATTCCTTTTAAAAAATAACCTTGAACATCATATGGCAGTAATATGAGCTGAGTTTATAATGCCATAATAAATCATAATAATGGGTATTATACTAGTTGAATAACCACATGAACATTGAATTACTAGCTTCATAATGAGGTATGTGGATATTTTGGACATCATAACTATACCATCCAGGCCTCGTGCTAGGACCATAAATAATCATTTTGTCAAGGACCTGTTCCAAGACAGTAGTTTGTCTCATGAGACCTACCGATGCATCGAGGGGATATAGAAAGCTCCACCAATCACATAATACGTCCAATTGATTTCTCATATGATCAAAGATAATAATAATCAACATATACATTCATATGGAAACTAACATATGAAATGTATCTAACTTTCCTCAATCATTAAACATAAACACTCACCATTTAAAGTAATATAGAGAATGGTTTCAAGACATCATATACACAATAAAACTAGTCATAAACCATCCAATTGAATATGTTAGTTTAAATCATAAATTTTCAATACTAATAAAATATAAGAATCAACCTGTGTGTTGAATCAGATGAAAATACTCGTATAAAATCATTAAGTAATTATTGAGATAAATACACGTTTATTTTGAAAAGAAGAGTTCTTTTAGAAAACTCTTTGTATAAAACCATAAGTGAAATAGGATAGTATTTTCATAATAAAACCAGTGATTTCATAAATATAATGGTTTCCAAAAATATATTATTGAGTGCCCTTGAAAATAGATAAGAATTTGAGAAATTCCCTTGAATCGGGCGTGTATTTTGGAAACAGTTTTGCATGTATCTTTTAAAACGTGTAACTATCCATAAAATAGGGAAGGATTACGGTTGGTGTACATATATAGAATATTCACACAGAATTTATGAGGAGTAAATGGTAATACATAATAATTTCATTGAGGTATTTAGACAATGAAAGTAACCCGAAAGAAAATGGACGTTCGGGTGAGAAAACCCTTACCTTAAGTCTGAATGCTTTCCCATCTTGAACTTAAGGTCCTGGAATATGAAATTATACTCATTAATAACTTATTTCAGAAATTATTAGACATTTATTTAGTTTATCATAATTATATTTAGTTCCTTTATGTCCTTATTTATAAGTTATAATATCGAATTTTGTCACTCCGGAGTGTTCATTTTCTTGATTTTCATAATCAGTTCTCTTGTTTTTATGTAATGGAGATCATATGTAATGGTTGTAAATCTCCAAAATTTGAATTAAATATTTTTTATGAACATCCATAAGTGTTAGTGGTCATTTATTTAATTTGTTTACATGGAAATAGGATGAATTATTAGATGAATTATTAATGATACTTAGATTATTTAAGGGGTATTTTGATTATTATGAACGAGTTACATATTATGATTTAATAATATGTATATATACTAGTTACTGAATATTAATTTGGTTATAATAAATATATTATAGTATTTTTGAACCATCAAAATTGTTTCAAGAGTTTTAATGGAGGTGAAAATGAAGAATAAAACTTTGTCGTCTATAAAGCTTATAAATTGGAACCTCATGGACGTTGATTTCGTTTATAAAAATAAATGAGAGGGAGTAAAAATATTGATTATGGTTCATCCATTCACATGATATAATTACGGTATATAGATAATAATGGATTTATCATGTTCATTTGGACAGAGGAGGTGAGGAGTGAAAAAGAAAAGATATGAACATGAAAATAAAAGAAAAATTGGGAGATCCCTTATGAAAATTCGGCAGCATAATGACGTTGCTTAAAATTTCATAAAATATATTGATGAGAGAAAAATGGTATCTCACCATATGGAACTCAAAATTATATTAAGATGAATATATAGTATCAACCCCAACATATGATAATAGAAATTCAAAGAGATAACATAAAAGAAGTTTCGACTAAAAGAGGAGGGTAAAAGATTCACTTACCTTGTAGAGTAACTCCTAGAACATGATGGTTGGGACCTTAGGGTCCTACATACACTTTTGGAGGACCCCTAGAGAGGTAAAACCCCCATATCTTTGAGAATGAGGGATTCGGAATGAAATAAAATGAATGGATGAGTGGGTATTTATAGTAAAAGAGAGAGAAAGTTTTATTAATTTAAAAAGACACCTCATTATTGGTTTTTGTAAAACCATGGGATTTACCATGGTATTAGACACTTGGTAAACCTAATATCTTATTTTACTTTAAAATAGTCGACCATTATTTTATATTAATTATTATGTCATTATGATGTCATTAATCTACCGAAAACTCAAAACAGAATTTTTACAATAAACGAAAAAATCAAGTATTTTAGAAAAATTGAAAAAATTCACCCGTACCATTTTTTGATGTTTAGAATTAAAAAATGAACTCAAATTTTCAAAAATAATTTTCTAAATATTATTAATTTAACATTTAAAGAAAAAATAGTTAAGTCAAAAAATAATAATTTTAAAGGTATAATTAGTTTTATATCACATTGAAAAAATAATTATGATCTCATTATATTATTACCTTAAGAAAATAAAATAATATAATTATTTACTATTCATAAGGGTCATATTACTATTCATATTACTATTCATAAGGGTATGTCACTATTAAAAAAAATCAAGTTTGTTCTATCAGACTCCAAATGACTTACTAATCACAACTCTAAATGACCGTTTTTTGAAATTAAAAATGTAGTATATGAAAAGTTGTATTTAATGGATACATTATAAAATGAATTTAATATTTATTTTATAATGAAAATGAATATTCAAGATGATTTTTTCATTATTAAATATTGAGAATTTAATTTCAAGGGATTATAAGATTCATAAAAGAATAAAAATTCCTTTATCCTATGTATATATATTTTACAAAACTAATATGGTTAGAAAAATTTATCCTAAATAGAGAAATATTTATATGATTAATTAATACATTAAATAGTAAAAACTCAATAATTTCCCAAGTTTCACCTTAAACCATTAAATAAATAGTTATCTTTAAGATTCCTCTAAAATATTTCTCACAAATTTCATAACCAAAAAAATAAAAATATTTGATCTGTGTTTTTTTCTAGATCAACCTATCTATTATCTCTCAATAATATAAATCACTAATAATTACATATACAAAAAATGTATATACCTTAATCATATAATACCCAAAATATAAAAAACATTTCCATAAATATCTTAAATCACCATAAATCTACAATAATTTCATATATTATTCCATAAATAAACTTAGTATTCAATCAAAAAATAATGTTTATATTAATCATATAATATTAATAAGATAGCATAAAAAACATTAATTCACATAGTCACCAAATTAATTTTTAATCCCATGGTTATCTATCTGATATATTCCAAAAATATAATAACTCATTTATCCATATTAACCATAAGTACCTCAACATCAATGATCATATTAACCCTAATGGTTATAAATAAATTTAAACTTATGTAACAAAAAATAAAAAAATTATTCCTCAAATAACCATTTCTATATAATATATACAAAACTAAAGGGTTGTATTCCAATAAATGTCTCCCAAAATAACACTAATCAACCTAAACTCCCAATCCCATAAAACCTCAAATGGGGTATAAATTCCTTTAAAACTTTGATCAACCATAGATGTATAAACCTAATACACTTTATGTATATCCCATTTCACTATTTAATATCATATGTTTTCATAGGTTCCATTCTTTCATTTATCATAATGGTTCATAAAGAAAATTTTAATTAGACCAAGTATATCCCTTGAGAATGTCTAGCTATTTGTGTAGTCTTCGACCAACTCATTGTGGACTAATTATGATCAAGTTAATACCCAATCCACCCTATTCATATTTTATACCCCTTGGTGAATCTATTCTATATCCACATCAACTTGTTCATATCTATACAAGGATTTATTTTTTTAGTAAAAGAACAATTAATTCTTTAGCATAACTTTAGTATATAATTTGATAATTAGTCTTTTCCTAATGATTCTCACCAAATATTTAAAATCATAGTTTCAAAAAATAAGTAAACCGTGATCTAAAAATAAATTTAGAAACCTATACCTTGAATACATAAATATTACATCTTATTAAATAAATATTTATAAAATAAAATATAGATCCATTCCAGAACTATAATGGTTTAGTGTCTTTTGAAATTTAGATATGTATAAAATTTATATAAAAATGATATATATAATCTCCCTATTAATACCTACTAACATGAAACATTTAATGATATATCACACATAAAACCATTCTTCATATCATGGGGATAGGGAAATATAATAAATAGTTTTCTCAAATGATTAGTAAGGGTAAACAATGGAGATATCAATAATTATTTAATTATAATAAGTGTATAAATGTATGGGAACAGGATTTTAAACATTAAAAACTATACCTTTTCACTAATAGATAATAATGACGATTCATGACATAAATCATGTTAGTTCATAGGAAATGAATTATAAAATAAATAGATAACTTGATCCATGAGCATGTAACATTGGAATTAGTTCATATAATATCAGAGGGAATAAATTATCAAGTAATCATAATCATATAAATATTATGTCAAGGACACCCACTAATTCATTTATCACAAGTTAGTCTCAGGATAATTGTCCATGTAATTGTTTCAGTACTAGGTTAACCTCCTTTGAATCCTCTTTTTGAATTTTGTCAATCTCCCACATACCTTTTTTAGGATTTATAAAACCTTCTGTGTACCCTTTTTATGGATTTGGATAACCCTTAGTATACCATTTGAGCTCATAAAACATTAATATTTTCCCAATTAATAGGATGGATATAAAATTCTAGGCCCAAACATAATAAAATCATAAATAAATTCATATTTATTCCAAAAGATCAGAAACATCCACTATATCAACATTGTATGACTCGTTGAAAATAAACAGGATTCATAAAAATCTTATAATCATATTAATAAACACTCTATATAAGTAATATCGTTTATAACATACAATAATATCCCCATTGAAACATTAGTGGCCTAAAAACATGTCATCATAGATAAAAACTTAATTTAAAAGATCACTTTGAATATTTATTGTGGAAAATACCATATTCATTTTTAAATCACTAATTTAAAATCTAAAAGTGAAGGGAACAATTTTCATTGAAAATAACTAAGTAATTACTAAAATTAATATTTAATTCATTTATTAGTCATGAAAATTTAAAAATCCATTCATGCTGTGTTTGTTAAAACATTGATTCATTTCACATTTTCAGTAAAAAGCCAAAAGTAAAACATTTGAAAAATCAAAAGAAGTTACAATTTAATTTTTTTTATATAAGATAATTATTGGTTAAGAATGAAATAAAACAATCAAATAATAATTATTAAAACATTATTTAAAAAATTGTATAGAAAAACTTGAGATGGTATAAAATGATTCCCATACAAAGAGGAAATAAAGTCATTTTTTCTTAAAAACAGCCTTTGGATATTTTTAGTAATTAAAGATTGTAAAATGAAATGAAATCATGTAATATATATAAATAATAATATTATAACAAAATTAATTCTATTTTGGAGATTTGGATCATATAATTTCATCATCAAAAATTTAAACATAAATAATATTGGTAAAAATGAGATTGTAATATAAAACCATCATCACTTTGGAAACCTTTGAATTTTATTCCCAATTAAATGAAAACATGAAATGAAGAGTTAAATATCATTAAAATGATGATAAAAATGATATAATATTTCAAAATTAAATATTTATATTACAAAAAAATGATAGATGCATAACATAAAACATGCCTCAAGGAAACAATATTGAGAAGAAGTACCGTTACAAATTTTATAATCTCTGAATCTGAAACTCATGGAAGATAGAACATTATATGTAACTTTAAATCATATTAATTAAAATTTTATGAATAAAAACATTCATCCATGTATAGTATATAAACCTCACAATGATTGTTTTTGTGAATATGAAATTTTTCTTACAGAAATAAAAGTGAAATGAGAAACTCTTACTGTTCATCAGAATTTCTTTATAACCACCTTATACTAATGTATAATAAATTTAAATTTATTATAAAAATTTATAACAAAAATTAACATAACTATAATATTATATATTATTCACATATAATATTTCAACACCAATTTAGTAAAAATTATTTATTAAAATCATCATGGTCGGGTGATAACTGTTTTGTTTTTTATGATTTTTTTGTTCAGGTAGTTATCATACTAGTAATTTTATCATGATTTAATCATCTAAATAATTTTAATCATGATATAAATATTATATATATTAATGATAAAGATATTTAGAACCATACATAAAATTCAAATATAGAAAAATGCATTACAAATTTCACAGAGACAGTTTTTCATACATTCACATTGACCTTGTTTTCATTTTATAAAAAAAATATATTGTTAAAAATATATAATATATTATCATTAAAAAAATATAATTATATCATAATTATAAAATATAAATATTTAGTACATAATAATAACCAACAGTTAATGATCATTATGGAAAATGAATTTTATCATTATGAGGAGGCGGTAGTCCACATGTATGCACAAGTGATAATTTCATTTCCCATTTGATGGAAAAGGAGGATAATTGTGGTTCCATAATAATAATAACATTTTATTGTATTTATGACACTTAATTTATTATATTATGATAAATACCTTATATTTATATGAGGTATATAAATAAATAAAATGAAAGAGGTCAGGTAGGATGATTACTTATTCTTCTCTATATCTCCATTAGATCCTTTCTTAAGGACCATTGGAATGGTATTTTAAGATATATAGAACCTATAATTCTTTTATATGGATGTTTAGAAGTTATTATTTTTGTTTTTTTTATCAAAATAGGTTTTTAAAATTGGTTGTATTGAAGAGATAATACTGGTATGAATTTACAATTGAGAGAAGGGGCACTCTTATAATTTTTCAATATTTTAAAATATTTTAACATCACATTCATGGAAAAGTGGATAATATTTTTATTAATATATAAATTTTTATTTTATATGATCAAAAGAAATTCCTCCAAAAGTATTTATAATACTTTGTTTTTAATTTTATCTCACATCTCTTTAGTTTAACCCCATGTTAACCCTTTTTATCATTATCCTTCGTAACACCATTTTGAATCATCAGGTGTCATAAATTTTAATCTAAGATAAAAATTTAAATTAAAATGGAAAAGTGATTATATATTTAACTATATACCACCCCTTGTAAAATTTCATGTTTTTATGATTTTTTAAATCATTTAATAAAATATTACATAATTTAAAATATCATTAATCTCATTTTTAGAATATTCAACTAATTTGACATTGAAGGTTGGAAGATATAAATAGATTTTGAATATAGATAGTATAACTATAGATTATATATTATAATTTCCCATTAAAGTATTTCAATACTACATCGCATACAAAGTGTTTTTATTTTAATGTTTTAAATGTATTTTTTAAATCTTTCTACTTCTTTCAGGGGAACCATGTCAGAGTTATGTACATATTTTTGGGAAATTATAACATAATTAATATTTAAAAATAAATTTAAACCCTAATTTTTTTATTAATATTCAAAAAAATAATTTATAACTTACAATAACATCTTTTAATCTCCATGAAAAAATATTAGATTTTTTGAAATGAAAAGAGAGTGACATTTTGTATTTTTTTAAATAAAATAATATACAAGTCATTATCAAAGAATAATATTACAAAATTTCCAAAAAAATTAATATCTGATTATTAATATATAAAACAACTCTATTACCTGTTTTACCTTTACTGAGATGACATATATTTTTCTTTGATACTATTCATAAGGAAAACTTAATAGGGGAATATTTACTAAATTTGAAACTCATAATTAAAAATATGGATTAAATTATTCAATATTATATTTATAAATGTTAAATAACTAAAATTTAATATAAATTCACAAAACACAATGAGAAATAATTTTTTTGAGAAATATGTTTTTAAGCCTAAAAAATTAACTAATATCAACATAATGAATATTGATGACACAAATAGATTTTATTATAAAATTATAAATAAAATGAATTAAATTTAAATTTAATATCAGCTAAAAATATAATCAAACTCCTTAATTACTTTACTTAATGAAAATAAATGATAGTACTTGAAAAATCGGTATTTTTCACTTTTCACTGAAAAATAATTCATTTTGGAAAAATCAAAAAATTTCACACTAAGTTAATTTTTCTATGATGATTTAAAATATTATTCTTATTTTATAAAATAAAAAATCTAGTAGTTTTAGAAATCTATTATAATATATGCTGATAAAAAACAATAAAACCCATTTTTTTAAGAAAATGTATTTTTGATGCATAAAATGAATTTACTAACAACTGACTAATTATTTCCTAAATATAAATCCATAATTTTTTATTTTATATGAAAATTATACATTTATTTCATAATTTTGTTACTCATATTCAGACTCACCAATTCAAAAGCTATGTTATAATGGTCCCATTTAAATAATAAATTTTCTATCTTATATGTTACTTCGCTTAATGCTCATTGTTGTGTGTAATAATGATATCAAGATTACAATAATATTAAACTAAATTTTATAGGTATTAAATTATCCACCACTTAAATGAATTTCAAAATTTTAATTTTATTTCAAACATCACTGTTCAATATTTGAAAATATATTTGCTGATAACCCACATTGTACAAAAGGGAAACAAAACTTCATTTGAAAATAGAGAGCGTTAAAAAGAAAGTTTACCAAAAATAACACTAATAGGGTTCTCGAATAATGATAAAATTAACGTGAAGATAAATTTTAGACATGGCAGAGTAAAATAACTTTTAAGGACTAATAGAGGGTGATATAGAACTTGGTCATGAGAATTTAAATAAATAAAGTACCATAATCCCACAAGGGGATAAAATAACATCAATTTGAAAAAAATAATGATAAAATAATAAATTATTTATCTCATGATCCTTTTACTAATGTTGAGGGATTCATTTACTATCAATATACAGAATATGAGAAAATAAACATAATAAATATATTTACATATCAATATCACAATTTCATTCTTTTGTTGTTCTTTGATAAATTTACACTTCATATCTTACTCCATGAAATGTGTTCTAAAGATGAATTTTTCATTCCTAGAGAATTAAAATTAACATTTAACATATAATATGTTTTTTAAAAGAATAAAAATTCATTCCCTCTGCATATAGATATTTACCAAAACAAGAATGGTTAACATAAGTAATCTTGTATGGATAAATATTCATATCATGAAATAATAAATTGATATATAAAACCTGAGTAATAATAATTAATGTCCAACATAAACTATTCCATAAAAAGTTAAACTTAAGACTTAATCAAAATATTTCTGACCAAATTAAAATCCGAAAAATATGAAATATTTGACCATATATTTTTTTCCAAGTTAATATTAATGATTATATATAAATAATATTGGCATGTCATTAGGTTATGTACAAAAGAATTATAAACATTAATCATATACTATCCAAAATATTCTATTCAGATCAATCAATATCTTAAATCTCCATAAATCCACAATAATGTCATATATGATTCCATATATTATATCATTCTTTATTCCTCAAATTATGTTTACCTTAATCATATAATATTTACAATCTATCTTACTTAAAATTAATCACCTAGTCACCAAATTACTTTTCAATTTCATGGTTCTCTATATGTTATATTCCAAAAATTTACAAAATATTTTATACCAATCATCCATAAATCTAACAACATTAATGATCATATTATAATGGAAGATTTTAAATTACATATAACTTATGTCCACATAATATAATAGTATTATTCTTAAAATAACCTTATCACTAAAACATACAATAAAACAAAGGGTTATATTCTAATAATGGTCTCCCAAAACATCCTTAATCATCTTAAAATCCCATAAAATAAAATACAAGTAGGGGTATCCATTCCTTTAAAATTTTGATCAATCTTAGACTTATCAACCCAATACATGTTTGGATATTTTCATGTCTCAATGGAATAAAATAGATTTCTATAGGTCAAATTATCTAATTAATCATAATGGTTTATAAATATATAGTGAATTAACCCAAGCCTATCCATAATAAGTGTCTTGGAAACTGTGTAGTCACATGACCACACAACATGGACCGGTGAAGACTGATTTTATACCCATGTTGACCCATTCAAATTTTTTACCCCTAAGTGAACATATTTTGAAGCCACATTCACATTATAGTATCCATTTAAGGATGTATTTTCAAGGAAAACTACACTCCTATATTTACCATAACATTAGAATGTTCTCATAAATTAAGTGTTATCCTAATGGTTCCCTCTAAAGATTTATTATCTTGGTTTCCAATATTAACTAATTCTACCTATGATACTGACTATAGAAACCCATAATTTTTGTAAATAAATATTACATCTTATTATATTTATACTAATTATATAGAATTATGATATTTTCTAGAAAAGAAATCTTTTATTGTCTATAAAAACATATATAAATAAACTATTAGAACATAGAATATCTATATTATATCCCACGTAGTTATTAAAAACTGGAATCCTTATTAAATATATCTTATATAAAAACATTATTAATAACTTAAGGAAAATGAAACAAAATAAACAGTTACCGTAGATTCTATGTAAGGGTAAAAAAGGTATATATAAATTATTATTTAAGTATAATATATGCATAAGGGTAAGAAAAAAGGAGATTAAAATTTTAAAACCATACCTAATAATTCATAAATAATAATCATTATTGAGAACATAAATCATTAAATTTCAAAGGATATGGATCATAAAGAAAATACAGAACATCAACCATAAGAAAATAACATTTGAATAATTTGATATCATAACATAGGATTATAAAATGTCACATAATATTAATCCTAGAAATATTATGTCAATTCTACCCACTAATAAATTAATTCAATATTGTGATTGGTCTAAAAACTTATTTACTTGGTTTGGTATTATGATAAACTCATGTGTGCCTTCTTTTATGATTATGATAACATATCATGTACCTTATATTTGTCTTGGGATAAACACCCATATACAATTTTTTTGTCCTTAGATATCCTCCCGTGTACCCGTTTTCGGGCTTGGAATATCCTCTCTTGTTCCCTTTCATCTCATAATATATTAATATTTACTGAATTCAGTATAATGCTATATAATTCTAGGACCACCCATCACATAATCTTAAATGCATTCAATGTTGTTGCATAAAACGGTCTCCATATTATCATATCATTACCCATTGATAAAAAGGTTTAATTAAAATATAATCATAACAAGATCAAAATATATAGAGAAAGAATAATAATGGAATCATAGAATTTTTCCCTTATTAAACATATGTAACATCAAAATATGTTATCGTAGATATAGAAAATACCTATGGAAGTAACTTGAAACATTTCTTAAGGAAAATGAACTTTCAATTTTAAATCCACATATTTCAAATATAAATTTTTCAAAAATATTATAGAGATAATATTATTTGAAAATAAACTTAAAAATTGAGAAGGGTGTTTCAAATGCTTGATTGGTCATGATAGAGGATTTTTTTTCGTTTTCAGTATGTTAAAACAATTATTCATTTCATATTTTTAGTATAATGTCAAAAGATTGTTTTTTGAAAAATGATAATAAAATTAACTTAATTTTTTTATTAAAATGTAATATTGTGTAAAAATTAAATTAAACAGCTATAGGTGAATATTATAATCATTATTTAAAATATTTTAAATAAAATATAGACATGGATGAAAAATATTCCTGATCAAAGAGGAAAATAAAGTGAGTTTTTATTAAAACATTTCTGTTAATATATTGAGTATATAAAGATAATGAAATGAAATGAAAACATGTAATATCTATAAATAGCCACGGTATAATTAAAATAAATATATCTTTGAATGATATATCATATCATTTCATCATAAAAAAAATTAATTATAAGGAATCTCAGAAAAAATGTTATTGTAACATAAAATCCAAAAAACATTCGTTACTTTGGAATCTTAATCCCCGTAAAAGAATAACATAAAATGAGTATTTAAATATCATTAAAATGTTAATATTCATGAAATAACATGTCAAATTGGTAGTATTTAAACCACTAACAATAATATAGGTTTATATCTTAATAAATATATCAATGAAACAAAATTAAGGTGAATAACCCTTACAACGCATAATGGGATCAAATGGGGAATATGATATATGTCTCCCAAAAATAAATGTGATATGGGAAACTATTACCTTATGTATGACTTTCATTGTATGTTATCCAAAATCCTATTTAATAAATTGAACTTTATAACATCTTTATGAGAGAATCATTTAAATAATTTTAATATTATATATGATCCACTTATAAAATTTGAAATCCCATTTATTAGTAACTCTATATTATTATCACTGATTCTAGGTGTTAAATGTTTTATATTTCTTGAATATTTTTAGTTGAGCATTTCAGTCCCTGTAAATTGATCTTGATTTAATAAAATAAAAAAAATTAATCATCTTATAAATATAATATATATTCATTATTCACATATTATTAATAATCCTTAAAACATTGAGATAAAAAAATATTACAACAATGTTTAGGGAAATGAAAATATATGCGTACACATGAATGTTCTTTTCATTTTTTAGAAAAACATATATAGAAAGTTAATTGATATTTTATCATTAAAGAAGTATAATAATATTATAAATATAATATTTAAACACTAAATAAATAATAACAACAAAGAATTAATTATGGTGATGTAAAATTAATTTTATCCCTATATCGAGGCATTAGTCCACATGTACGCACATGCGATACAATATTTAACCATTTGATGGAAAAGAGGGTGGATAATGGTGGATCCATTATTATAATAAAATTTAATTTTATTTATAATATGTAATTTATTATTTTATGAGTAATGCCAAAAATATTTAGAGGAGTTATAAGAAGAAATAAATTAATATAAGTTGGGTAGGATGATTATCTATTCTTCGGTACACCTCCTTTAGTTACCTTATTAAAGAACATTGGAATGGTATTTTAACAAAAAAATAACCTATAAATCACATATTGTGAAGTTTATAAGATAATTGGTTAGAGTCTTCTAAATGTTGGTGGCTCAATGTTGTGCAAATAATAGAGGGGGAGTGTGTCCTTTTATAAAAGAGGGAAGGGTAATATTTTTCATTTTCTAAAACATAAATATATGATAAAGTAATTTTCACAATAAAGTGGTTATAAATTGGACTAATTTTGAATTAATGATAATATAATATTTAAATAAACTCATCCAATTGTATTTAGATAATATTTTATATCATTTTAACCCTATTCTCTTTAGTTTAACCCTCCATTAATCCTTTGTATCATTAACCACACTATCACATTTTTCTATCATCAAGGGATATAAATTTACTTATAAAGTAATAAATTTGGACTAATGGTAAAGGAATGATACTTTAGACCATATAAAAACCCAATTTTCCTATGTCAATACTTTTATTATTTTAAAATCATTTAATAAAATATTATATAAAATAAAATATCCTTCTTTCTATTTTTAGAACTATTCATTTACTTTGACTTTAATATTAGGAGGAAAAGATTGATTCAACAATATAGACCATTTTAAAATCACATACAAATTTTATTTATTTATAAAATTCTTGGAATACCACAATTAATCCAAAAAATATTAATTTTAACGTTTATAAAATAATATCTTAAATTTTTATACTTTATATAGAAGCATTGTGTCCGCATTTCATAAGAATTTAAGGCAAATGTACGAACATTAATATTTATAAATAAATTACTATCATAAAAATAACTTATTTATATAAAAAAACAATAAATTAGAAGAGATTATTATTACTTTTTATCCAAATTAAAAAAATCATTCTTTTTAGAACTAAAGATGGTGAAATTTTGTATTTTTCATAAGATAAAATAATATATGTCATTATGAAAGAAAAATTTCACAAAATTAACACAAATTGAAAGATGTTATTATAATATTAAAATAAAAATAAAATAAAATAATACAATATTATATGGTTATTTTAAGGTCTTATCCCATAGTTTTATCCAGGTTTTACCAGTTTTACCCTTATCGAGGTGATAAATATTAACCACGACTACTATTCATAATTACCAAACAAAAAGGGGGTCTATTTACCAAAATTGAACCTCCTGATCCCATATATTAGTTCCAATTTTTAATATTATTTTTATAGAATATTATGAAATTTATTTTAATAAATATTCATAAAACCTTTTTGAAAAAATAAGTTTAAGCCTAAAAATTTACTTATATAAAAATCATAAATATTTTAAATTAAAATGGAAAAAATAATATTATTCTAAATATAATCAATCATATTTCATGCTAACACAAAATATTAAAAAGAATGTGACCTTTAAATATCATTATTTAATGAAATTAAATTATAGTTTTTAAAAAATCAGTATTTTAGTTGTTCATTATAAAATCAATAATTTTAGAAAAACCCCAAACTTTCACCCCAAATTTCATTTTAATTTTTTTTTTTAATTTTATAGAGATTGATTAAAATATTTTCTCGCAAAAAATTAATAAAAACCATGTTTGAGGAAAATGTATTTTTGAATCATAAAATGTATTTATTAAAATTGTGCGGTTATTTACTAAGAATTAAATAATAGATATGCATTGAATATGAATATAATAAATATATTTCAAATTGTGTTTACTTATAATCATACTCACCAATTTAATGGCTAGGATATAACTATCACATTTGGATAATAATATTTCTATAGTATATCCCACTGTGATTAAATCATGGTGTCTCATATTATTAAACTATCAGTATAATTATTATTTTAAAAAAAATATTCAAGGTATTATAGGTTTTTTGTTCTACTTGAATCTACATACGTTCTCCGTATGAATCTTTTATTCCATAACCCTCTTCATTCGAGGTATTTGAGAACAAAAAATAAATAGCTCCTTCACTAGAGGGGGTGGCCTCAAGTTGAGTTTTTACCTAGATGATCTTTCAACTATAAGAAGGAAAGAGGAGTTATAGCCATACAATAAAGGTTATCCCCTTTTGAACCAATCTTTATACTCCACAACTTTTCACTATATGCCACCAGAATTCATATAAGAAACATCCTTGGGTCCTAAACCCTTACTTACTGATCTAACCATCATAGGTTTAGGAAACGTTGAATGATGTTAATGGGTTCTAGTTATATTTCAATATTTAACATTTTATTCCCCTAAATGGAACCTAATTTATTCACATTAATAACATAAGAATTATAATAAGAATTTGTATTCCTATCTTCGTCAAAATCACATGAGTATATGCAGTGATTGTCATTCTCATGAATTGTATCTTCATCGCATCCAACTTCTTAACACTACTATGAAGGACTAACATAAAGTATTTTTCCATATGGTTAATCATTGTTACACTTATTCATAACAGTTCTCCAATAATTGATAATATATGGATCCACATTTTATTCTCCTAATATATGAGATATTTTATGTATCATATCCATTGGCCCATCCTATTTCATAGTTGTATCATTATATGAGGATGGGGGAGAATTTAAACTAGATCAAAACTCCAATATTCAAGATCCACCCATAGAAGCACCCATCTATAAGATTGAGAGGTTGATTTCCTTTCATACAATTCATATTGGACTGATCAAACCATAAGAGAAACTTCTTGAGATTCTTGAAACCATGGAGACACATATTTCTATGTGTGGTAATAACCTTGGGTGTTGTTACAACTATCATGGGAATCCTTCCCTCTATACACCTTTTAATGGTCCTTACAAAAACCAAACCTACTTCTCAAGGGTCCTTGAACTAGTATACTTTTAAATCTATGACATGAAAATAAAAAATAAAACCAAATATTTCAGTATATCAAAATCGAAAACATTCTCACTAGACCAAACCTATATCCAAATTTTACTATCAACTAGAGATACCAGTAATGAGTTCACAATATGTGTTATATGCATCAAATCTTTTTCCCAAAAATAATTGTTTAAAAATTATTGAAATAACATATAGCGTGCCTTCTCAACAAGTGTACGGTTCCAACTTTATTCAACTCCATCTTATTTCAGTGTTCCTTGAATTTTAAAGTGTCTATAAATACCATTATGTTGAGAAATATTATTTAATTTATATGATATGCATTATCTAACAATTTCTTATCTCATTGTCTTGATTTTAATTATATTCTAATTTTCAATTATATTCTTCCATTTAAGGATTACATTTAACACATCGTACTTATACTTCATGGAATGCACCAAAACATATCATTTTTAATCATTTATAAATATTAAAAAAATAAATAGTACCTCTTAATTAATCATTCCATGATGGTCACCATATATTATTATGGTTTTAGTCAAGTTTTCCTTTCATGTGATGTGTTTTAGTGATGAAACTAACACTAGTTTTTTACCCGTAACAAAATTTATTAATAAGTCAAGTATTCTTGTCTTATAACCTTTTAAAAAACTATCTTCAATAATATCTAGAACTTCTTCCCTATGGTATGCTCAAGTCTCAGATGACACTATCTGGAATTTTATGGATCAACCCCTCTAATATCTCCAATCCACATATAATAATATTAACAAAAAATTAATACAAACTACATATATGTGTATGTTTAACTGTACGGAGTACACTATAAATTATTTTCTTAACTTCAATGTTAATCCTATTATAAGAAATATACAATAATTATTTGTGTATGAAGTTATTCTATATTTATTTTATGTATATCACATATGTGTGGTGTTGAATTTCAAAATCATGCCTACTCAACCAAATTGTTTTGATACCTTGTGAAAATAATTATTTTTTCTTTTTAAGTACCACACTTCTATCATACATATTTAGGCTTGAAAACAAATATCATTTCTTACACATATGGAATAAAAAACCCGAATCAAGAATCCAAAAGTCAAAATGGGTTATGATCGAGGAAAAAAGAAAGATGAATATTTTTCATCCATACTTTTCGATATAACATTCACCTTCAGAATCCAAATATATGGAAAATCCTTCTCTTAATACCTTTTATGGTGATAATAGGAAGACTCAAATTTTATTGGTCGCATGTAGGTGGATTCACCTCATTTTTTATCATGTTTTTAATCTTTTTAATCAATATATATATTTTCTTGATGATCTTCCACTAGATTCCATTAATGTATCTAATGTAAAATCATTGTGGCAATAGTTTTCCTTCCACATATATTCATAATTTATCAAGGTATTTAATACATCCACATTTTTTATGTCATACTCACTATACAATAGTGTAGTGGTTAGATGGTGGTAACACTCTGGTAAAATGTTTGGCAACAAGAGGGGACTATCTTCATCTCTGATCATTACATATAGAATTTCAAAATCTACTTGGATTTTATTAAAAATTTGTAGAGTCCCAGTAATGGGCATACTAGTCTTGTATTGAAATCAAAAAATATATTTATTTTATGAAGATATGGTATTCAATAATTTTTTCTAGGTATTGTTTCTCCAAAATCTTCCTCAAGAACTTCTTTGAGGTTTCTAACATCACATTGTATTTATGATCTTTTTACAAAAAATGTTGAATCATTCGACAAGAATATATTCTTCTCTAATCTCTATCATAGATGTTTGTGGGATTTTCTTCCAAAGTGATATTTCACTTTTATTGTGTTATAAAACCAAGAAAATCACATTTAAACATACTGAAGATATTAATTACATTAAAATTTTTAACCTCAAATTTGGGGTTATACATCAATGTTTTATGTTTGAAAGTAATTATCATCTCGATATGTCCATATAAAATTTACTCCTTGGTATGTATGGGTGTAACCATACTAATTTTTGATTTGGAATTATTTATATATGAAAAAATTATAAATTAAAAAAAATAGACCACACTAACTAATAACTAATAATAATAATAATAAAACATACAATTTCAATAATTAAATCAGACATGAAATGAAAACCAATTTTTCTTCCCTAAAAATAATTTTCTTATAAAATCATAAACACAAAACCCCTCATTTTTAAGAAATAAATGTCACATATTTATCTTTCACGTATGAATCCAATTATCATTTCTTTCACATATTTTTATCACTCATTAAACTTATAAAATTAAAAAAATAGTGAATGAGGAGATAATGAGGGATCACACCATAAAAAACTAAGTTTACCGGATGAAAGATCTACAATAGGTTTTTATAATGGAAGTAGTCAAAAAAATAAGACTGTGGAATGATTTTTTGTAGATGCATGGAAAATAGTGCCAATGAGTGTTTTAATAAGTTCATATAGAATCAAGTTAAAGATGTGCATGAGTGGGGGCTAGAATTGATGTTTAAAGGATGTCATGATTCTTTCATATATGGGAGATTCTTAATCATAAAAATGAAAATTTCATGAAAAATATTTTTAAGAAACCCGATGAAATATTGATGTTATATTGATTAGAATTAAAAAATCAGTGTGATTGATTTTTTAATGTGGAAAAAACCTCCAATATAGATAATTAAAAAACACAGGGATGCTAAAAAAATACAACTATAAACCAAAGAGTAAAAGTACAACAAAATGAGTAAAGTATAATTCTAATGATAGTGTGAAAAACACTTGTTTGAAAATAATACCACAAAAAACCTCTATTTTATCTCTTTAATTGTACTCAAAGCCACCATCCTATAAAAAAACTACATCCTATAAGATTCACTAGAAAAATATCACCCCGATATAAAAATAGTCACTTCCACAAAGATCAGATCTGCGCATGTTTTCTCATAAATGTGTTGTCTCAATACCTCTATAATGCCATCTCCTTGATATATCAATCAAGGAACCCAAGCCTCATGTTGATTCTATGCCTAATATTTTATGTTTATATCCCAAGGTTCCCTGCAACCAAATGAAATTTACTGAACACTGTCACAATTTTGTAACTTTCCACAGGTTCCTTGTCGACATACTTAACATACTACCACGAACAAGGTATTACATTATATCTGTTTCACTGTTGCTATACGTATATTTACTCCTTTAGGTAGACTACATCCTCAAGAGTTTCTTTGATTTATCCAATACCAGTTGCTTCAAATTTTAAATTCATCAAAGGATCCTTTTTAAAATATATAAATGATATAAAAAATCATATATTAAACATAAATTAATGGTTTATATAATTTGTAGAAAAGATATTATAAAATATAGATATATAAAAATATATCTTTTCAAATATATTGTGTAAATGGAGAGTTCAAATAAAAAACTATCTTATCTCCAATTTCAAATTTACATAAACGATATATCACTTTAGAATCCACACATGTATAAAAAAACCATATAGTCCTTTCAAAAACATAAAAAATTGAAATTAAAATGTGTTAAACCCAATTACATCTTTAGTTATCAAACCTTTATTTGATTCTAGCATATTATGAAAAATACTCTCTCACATTATCTCATGCAAATAAAGAAACTAAAAACATGAATTTTATGTTGTTTAGAATAATGAACTACATCTACAGGGAATGGTTTTTTTTAAATTGGATACTTTAAATAACAATGTTATTCCCATGATTATCACCAAGGTTTATAGTATGGGGAATAAGAAAATAATTAAATAACCGTTACATGGTTTTTCATTGGGTGGTCAGAAAATTATGGTTGTAAAGAAATTAATTTAAGTGATTATTTTTTTCTATAATAAAAATGATACGATTTATCATAAGAATAAATTAGTGTGGACGATTTCTTAATGTGAAAAAATTCTATGATGTGGATTATTAAAAAACACGGGGAAACTCAAAAAATTCCACTATAAATCAGGGAGTATATAATCAAAGTAAATTCTCATCCATGAATTCTCATGATAGAATATATAAAAAATCTGTGAAAAATGAACCCCAATACAACTCTTTTGTATCTCTATCATTGGGAAAAGCACCACCCTCCTATTACTACCATCACAACCTCAAAGATACACTATGAAAAAACATCAATCATCTATGAAAAACATAACTACCTTAGAGATTAGTTTTGAACATTCATTCTCATCAATTTTCTATTGAAATATATCTTTAAAATAATATCATTGATCTATAAAAAATAGAACCCAATTATCCAGTTGATGGAATATCCACTCCTTGAATAATATATATCAAGGTTTTTCACTAATAGAATTACTTTCTTAAGCCCTATCACATTAATGTAGCTTCACACATGTTTTTTTGTTGATTCCTTGTACATTCTACCAAAACACAATATAACATTATAATTAATCCACTATTAATGTTTCAATTTCTATCATCAACCATTCCCACATGTTATCACAAATATAGAAGAACATTTACTCCTCTAGGTAAACAATATATTGATAAAATCCCTTGATATAACCATCCCTAGATTAATATCCTTAAAAATACATTATAGTCTCATTTTTGAAATAAAGATAAGATATAAAAATTTATATCTTAAACTTCAAAATGTTTTCCCATCATGTGTAGATAAGATCTTTTCATAAATAATTATTTAAAAATATCTGTCAAAACACCATGTGTGCAGCGAGAGTTCATATAAAAAAATCTATGTTATATATAATTTTAAATACATATAAAATATATATCTTCTCATAATCCACACATGCAGATAAGGAAAACCTTATATGTCTTCCAAAAATATCTCCAATTAAACTTTAAAAAGGCTAAATCCTATCACTTTCTCAGGTAAGAAACTTGGATTTTAAACAAGTGTGTTGTGTTAAATCCTATATGACTGTTTCTCATGAAAACAAATAATAAAAAAGAAACAAGAATTATATTTATCATAGTAATGGAATACTCCATTGACCAAAGATCTCATAAAGTGGTCTATATAGGTACTTAACAAATCATCAAAGAACACATTATCAGAAGAAAACTAAAACTGAGGAATGTAGAAAATTATACAAAAATTAGAACTATAACATTGATATTATAGTAAATCATCATCATATTTATATAAATATAGATACTTCTAGTAGTATGTGAGAAGGTCACTGGTTGAGAATGTCATTTATAATGGAAATTTATACTATCTAGAAGGATATAGGTGGTCACAATCCTAGGAATCAGTAGGGGAAATATCTAGGAAGGGTTTTGGGTATTGAGTCACCGACTAGGGGAAATGTCCGGGAGGGGGAATATATTTGGATTGGGGGTACCATTAGTGTAAATAATGAAAACAAGAATGGTGACGAGTGGATATGTGGTATGTTGGGGGGAAGATGAAGCATTAGGGAGGGTAGATTTGAAAGGAGATGTGTGGAGAGGGATGGGGTGTGAGAGGGGAAGGAAAAGTAAAATGATTTTCTACACTGGCCAACTAGTAATTATCATTGTTATCATGAGGTTTATTTTTTGAATCTAAATTAGATGTGGATGTTGATTCATCTGGGGTCATAAGATTATAATATTGAGGAGGACCCTATAAAACACAATCAAAAAAGGTATATGTATTGGTTTTATCAACCACATAAATGGTTATATAATCACTACCATTTGTGACATGTTTAGATTTAGGAGAAAATGATTCATAAAAAATCATTTCCTAATTATACACCTTTTGTAACATGTTTTGTGAATTTAAAATTTATAAAATATGAAACCTTTGTGGTACCCAAAAAAAAACTTATTTTCTTTAGGTTCAATATTATCAATCATGAAATTGTCATATTCAATGTAACCAATGAATATTAGTTTATTATAATAGGGTAGTTTTTTACTATAATGTTTATCCAAGGTATTAAAATGATTAGAAAATAATGGGGACCTATTTATGGGATACATAACTATAGTGTAAGACTATGCCAAAAAGGATTTATAGGGACCCAAATATTAAAGAATTTCTCAAACTATTTCAATAGTAGTTGTATTTATTCTATCTAAGAATCCATTCTATTTGGGGGTTTCCAAAACAATATGGTGTATTGAAATTTCCTCATACTAATAAATCATAATGAAATCAGTAAAGAGATATTATAATCCATTATTATTTAACATTTGATTAATTTTCTTTTTCAAAATAATTTTTTATAGGTTAGCTACTATTTTAAGAGATTTGAAAACAAAATATTTTTTTCTTGAGTATTCAATTATAAACCCTTCAAGTGATGTAATCAAAAAAGTTAAAAAATAGGAGCCTCCACGAAGTGAGGTAGTCGTAGTTTCTCTCCATAAATTAGATTAAATGTATTCTAAGGAAAAACTATCATTAAATATGGACCTATTGAAACTTAATCTCATAGTATTGCCCATCACAAAATATTGACAAAAATGAAGGTAACTAGGTGTAATGTCATTTAATAGCCCTTGTTTATTATGTTCTTCAAAACTCTTGGAGCTCACATGAACCAATATCCTATTCCATTACAATGTGTTAACATTATTAGTTATATTCACACTACAAAACTATATAGAATTAGACTTACCATTTCATTAATAAAACCCATTAATATGGTAAATATTAAAGATAATTCCTGAGCAGTTAAGGAATTTTAGGCAACCTGAGTGATAACCAAATGCAATTCTCTCATAGTCTTGAATTACTAAGGATATATTGTTTATATGGAGTTACTAAACCCACCTAATATATATGAAATGCAATGATAGATCATTCATCTAGTTCTATTAAAATAGAAACTCTTATGAAATATTGATACACCATATTATTTACCTAAATAACCTATCCTTCTAATCTTTTAATTCATGGAAATAATTTCTATAGTGACATATATGGAATGAGAACCCTAATTCCATGACGCACTTAGGGGTGGATACATTCAACACTTTTGTGGAATTATAACATGAATAAAATAAAATGGATTGGTTAGTAGGTTCCATAGTCTCCAGTTTTTGATTTATCATTATACAATCGGTTCTAGTGTTCCCATGATTAACACAATTGAAGGATTTTTTTTCTTTTCTATATATTTATATTTTTACTTGGGTGTTTTATTTTATTGATTTTATACACACCTTACTCTTTATTATTACCCCGAGACTATGGTATATCACTTTATAAAAGACTCTCAACCTCACATTTAACTCTAGGTTAAGAATATACTTCCTTAAATATCAAGGTACATTTAACCTATTCTTGGTATACATAGTCATGGAAATATATCATTCTCTCTTATAATGTGTTATAGGTATTGCGTAAATAAATTTAAAGAATCATAGATCGATATTAATCATCAATAGTAAAATTTTTATTGCCTAATGAAGAATGAATTTATTAGGTTCATTCATTTGGGGATTAATTAAAATGATAGGTTTTAATTTAAATGTAAAATTGTGGTGACTCATATAAACTATACTGAAAAGTGAATAATTGATAAAGAAAATTCTATCTTAATCTATATACCAATATTAGTATTTTGAAAAGAAACTTGTCTAAGATCATTATCACCTAATGAAAGAATTATTGAATTGTGTGACTTAACCAAAACATTATAAGATAAATCTTGATTTATATGGTAACTATATCTTGTATCAAACATAGTAAAAATACTTTTCCTAGAGTTATAAAGGGAATCAATTAATCCTTGATGAAGTAATATGGTTCTCATATTAATCTTCTATAAATTTAAATCATTAACAACATAATTGTTTTCAAGTAAAACCTTGTTTGTTTCTTGTTTTTTAAAAAATTTCAATAAATATTTGTTGGAAAATACATTAAGAATACACCCCCAAGAAATCGACAAGATCAATGGATATTCATGGTTATAAAATTAAAAATTTAAATTAAAATAAAATATGAGGTGATTGTAATTTCAATTATAGAGAAAAATGTTAGGGGGAATTAAGAAGTGATAGGAACGAAAAATTAAAAATACATAATTGAAATAGAAAATAGATTTGAAAAAAAATATTAAACCCAACGAGGCTATTATATGACTTTTTTTGGATGGATTGATTCTTAAGTATAGACCAAATAAACATAAATCAATTATTTTGGAAATTTTGTTCAAAATATTGAAATATGATGTCAAAAAAACATTCAATATGTGAAAGTAAGAATGTTGTAAATAGAAAAAAGATAATTTCATGTGATTCATCACTTTGGGTACTATTTGCATGACATGAAAACCACCCACAAATACAAATTTTGTTAAGATAAAAGAAGAAGATGCATGCATGTTATAAATAATACTATACAATTTGAATTAAAATAGGAATAAAAAAACATGAAACAAATGATATCATAATAAGTATAGGAGTGAGGATATTATAAACTTGGATGTATTTATATCTGTATAGGGAGCCTGATCGCATCCCAATATCCTATGAATCACATCCATTTTTTAAGGGATGCATATGGTCTTAATATTTACTATACTGAAGAAGTTCCTCACTATATCTTCTTGTTTTTCATGGAAGTATCTCATTTTCATGAGAAAATATCATACAAAATTCTATATAGTGTGGTGAATAAGGAGAATAAACAAGATATGGTTATATTAAAACAAGTCTTGTATCCTAAAATAGGCTTCTTCAAAGTTTAGGGTTTCACCAAAGGATAAATATGAGAAATATGGGAGTGGATAAACAAAATAATTCATACTAGCAAAGGGACAAGAAAATAAAGGGACATCATTCCCCTTAAAAACATAGATCCTCAAAATGTCCCAACAAACTACCAGATTCCAAGAAGAAAAGATGAACAGAAATTAAATAGGGGTATTGGACAATTATTAATAGGTGGACTACTTTGATAAAAATTCATGTAGAAAAAAATTTCAAGGCCAGGAATTAAACCATCATGGATTACTAACATGATAATCATGTGCCTATTTAAAAGATACATGCCAAGTAAAATAGAAAAAATTAGATCCCATGAAGTAAATTACTGGAATAGATCATAGGTACAACCCAATATATAAAATTAATCATATAAAATAATTTAAATTTTTTTAATACATATATTAAATTTAAGAATAACAAAACTTATCATTACAATATAAAATCAAATAATTTCACATATATCTTAAATTTCTTTACGTTTAATGAGTGTTTTAATAAAAATATATATCTAATATCCAATTTAAAATTAATATAAATGATATATATATATATCATTATAAGACACACATGTATCCAATTAAAAACTTATATGTCATCCTAAAATATCTCCAATTAAAATTCAAATGGGTTGATCCTTATCATTTTTTTGGAAAGTAACATGGATTTGATACTAGTTTTTATTGAAAGAATACTCTCTAAATTTAACTCACACAAACAAACAAATAAGCCACAAGAATTTTAGTGGCCATGATAGTGATATCCACCATAAATTGGAGATCTCATGGAGAAATTTCTATTGGTACTTAAATATCATTCATTTAATAGAGTATGATAAGAACAGACACATTGGGATACACAAGTATTAAAACAAATTAGGAATAGAAATACATAAATCATTACAAGTCATTAATATATTTAGAGAAATGAAATAGTTTTTGGTAGAGATTTTTAGGTTCACTGATAAGGGAGGGGAGATATGGCTACTGACAATGGAAAGTCATGTGTTCTGAAAGGAGTGTTTGGGTAACAGTTATTGGCACCGGTAGAGGTAATATGTGGGTAGGGGATTGGGTATGGGGCCAATATGTGGGGAACATTTTTGGGTTAGTGGTGTACTGGAGTTTTAGAGGAACCATTATTATATAAAAATGACTCTTCATGGGGTGATAAGGGGAGATGTGGTAGACCAGAGGGAGTATACAACTGTGAGGAGGAGATATTTCATTAAAAATTTGTTTGAGAGGGTGGGGGTGTGTGAGAGGGGTATAGAAGGAAAAAATATCCTTTTTGGTACTATTTTTCTCTTCTCCCAAAGGGAGATGAATAGAGTGAAAAATATTTATTTTAGTAAGAATAATTCTTTACAAATAAAACTTTTTATATACACATCCATCTCTTTAAAAATGGGGCTCCCATGGCTATCCCAAAAGAAATGAGATATCCTGGATTAGATCTATTAGAAACATAGAGATATATGCCATAAATTCTTTCTCATGTTAGGCCCTTTAGGACTTAAGTTTTTATCCATGGTGATAGATATCAACTTTGAAAAAACTCCCACCAATCCCCCAACAACCATGTACTTTAATCATGGAATACACCTTCACCTTTGAAAACATCCATGGATGTCAATGGAATAGTTTCTTCACATTTATAATATAAAAAACAACATTGGAAGTCCATGGTTGGTGGGGTTTGTGAACAACCTTTGAAAATTGTGGTAAGTAGCTATAAATCTCTACTAATTATCCACATCTAGGTAAAATACATTCGATTATATGAAAAGGTCCAAATTCTTCCAAGAGACCAAAATTTTCAAAATAATCAATGATATTTATTTCAAGTATATATTCATAAGTACTAGTAGTTTTGGATCCATCACAATTCATATACACTGATAGAATATGATGATATTCTTTTGGATATTGTTATAGATATCCCTAATCATTAATAAATAGGTAACCAATCTATAAATATTTTTTTTAATGGATCCTTAACTATAAATATTTTAACTCCTATGAAATGTTAGGTTTAAGATGATTAAAATCAATTTACTTATATGATGGTTATAAAACATCTTGTAAAGGGGATTGAGTATCCACTTACTCTTATCCTCCTATATTACTTCCCAATATACTACGGATTATTCTTATTTAACTTCCTCCTATTTAGTATATAATGGTTCTAGTATATGTGTTGGATCAAAAATTTATTCCTTAAGACTTTTAATATGAGATATTGTAGGATTTTGATTATCCTTGATCTTTTGGTTCTTATTGAACATGAAACCTCTAATTTTGATCACCTCCATCACCTTCGAGTCCCAAATCTTGTATTCAGACTCCAAATCCCTATTAATGATGAATATGCATGGAGTATAACTCATTTATAGCTTCTTTATGAGATTTTTGGGTATATGTGCAAACAGAAAACAACCAAATACCAATAAATGGGAGTAAGAGGGATGTTCAAAAAATTTTCTCTTCCATATAATCTCAAAATTACCCAAGATTGATGGTGATATATTGATGATGTAGTATGAAACTTTAAAATATTCTCCCCAAAATAGATTAAGAAGCTTACCCAAACTCTTCACACTAATGAACTACTACGTGATATTTTTATTCAATATTTTTTAAACTCTGTTTTATTGTTGGGATCATGGAATATTCCTCTCATGTTGTATTCCCTAACTCTTATAACAGGAATCAAATTTCCCCATTTTTTAATATTATAAATTATTTGAATAAAAAAAATTTATCTTCCTTCTAGATTAATGCATTACCATGGAATTGAACATCTAGAAGTAGTCTTTTACTTGGAACTTTTTTCAAATTAAGAACAACCAAACCTTTTGAGATACATTGTCATTAAATAATAGTACATATTTGTTCCCTCTAAATTAGTCCACCTCCACGGGACCACATATATTATAGTGAACCAAATCCATCAACTTTGATCTCCCTGATGAATAATTATTGAATGAGACTGTATGTTTAATCATATACAAGAAGTGTTTTCAAGGATTGTGTGATATATCTTTATCCATAACGATTTGATTATTCTTCATCATAGTAGATAAAACACTTTTATTCATGTGGATGAGTCTCTAGTTACCTAGATTAGATGAATTATCTCCTTCACCCATAACGAGGTTGTCAGCACTTATCAATACATAAGTTTTTTAAAATATTCCACATATATGTCCTTTGGAAATTATGATGGATCATTTTTTCATCTTTCATGCTCCATTTTCTAATTCCTTGTCATAAACTTATTGGTAAAAGTCCATTACTAATAATAGGTTGATCCAACTTCTTAAAACATGTAAAATATACTTTAGGGTTATTGAGTATCCAACTTTACAGTTGAATTCGATATGGTCCATGCCAAAAATCTACTCTAAACTGGTATTCACAATCTTGACTGAAACAAAGTCACTATCTTGATAAGTTAAGAAATACTCATGATGTGGAGGGACATGGTATTATGTTACAATATCAAACACCCATTGTGTCCTATATTGATGTGTGAAATTAAATCTCTTATTAAAACTTAGAGAAAATATTTATTTCTTTTGATACAGTCATGTGTGTGTGTATCCATTTATTCTTTGTTGGTTTATACTATGGACCTTTTATTATCGAAAATTTTGATAGTTATTATTCAAGTGTCCCTCTAAGTTTCAAATGGATAATTTTTATACAGGACTCCTGCCATCTATATACCTTCCTCTAAACTTTCTTTGTCATATACTTCATACCTCATGACCACCTATTTTTTGTCTGCCTCACTTTTCTTGGATGATATTTTTCATCGTGTTGTAACTCATGGGAATCCATAGGGAATCCTCATTGAATAATGAATCATAAACCAATTCAATGGTATATGTTCCACTGGTTATGAGTTGTTAAGGGAGATTAAAATAATATATAAACTATCAAGAAGGGTGAATTATAGTTGGTTCTCCTAATCTTTGTCATAAATATTATTACCTACAGAGACCAATTAATTCACCAAGCAATTGAACTAAATACCTTATTCAACTATATATATTACCCTATATATTCAATGATTCATAAACCAATTTAACAATTGAATCTTATTCAATTTATTTTTTGACTATTAGGTACTCTCTAACATTATCTAGGTTTTTTGAACAAGTATCTTGATAAACATGGTGGTAGACCTTTTGACCAATCCATTGGTGGATTTGACCAATCATATTCTTGTTAGAATCATTAAAAATTTCTTCTATAAAAGAGTTATCATTTAATACCGTAATAAAATGGTGATAAATAGGTCTTTATCATTAATAAAATCATCAATTTGAGACATCCAAATAGACTTGTTTTAAGAAGTCAACATGATAAACCCTTCTCTGGATGGTACCTCTATTGAATGTTAATTATATAAAAATTGTTGTAGAATTTTGATAAAATAAAGTGTACAGTCACATCCAAAATGGTCAAAAATGGTGTAATCAAATCTTGGATCCTTGAAATTTGACACCAACTGATCAAGATATAATAAAATACGTTTCATCCATTTAAAAGGGGATTATCAAAAATAAATAAAAAATAAAGACCTTTGGGTCAATAAGTTTAGGCCTGTGATATGGCGATGATGTGGCCCTAATGTGGTGTTCCAATGTGGCATCCCAAATCTTTCCTAAAATTTCACTAGTGACTAAAATTGTGCCACATTATTCTGTGAAGTGGTACTATAGCACTCTGAACATTGATCGAACATTTACCCAACATAGAGAAATTGTGTTATCTTTGTTTTCAATGATGTTGGAACCGTTTGAATAACCTCAACAAGAATGTTTATAATATGGATTCAAAACAAAAATATAAGAAACATTAATTTATAGGTAACTAGAAAATATCCAATACTCACTACCATTTAGACACAAATGACTCTAATACCACTAGTTTTAATTCACCGATCTTAAAGAGATATGAATGGATGGAAAAAAGATTTATTTCAAAATATAAAATGGTTTACAAATAGATTTGTCTCTGATCCTCAATATCTCTTCAAATTGATCTCTCAAGGATAAATTAGTTGTAATGATCCCTCTTGGTTTAGATATAAAAAAAAAGATCTATGGATCAAATGGTCGATCATGGATGACTCGTAAGTCCCTCCTTTTATATGCATGGTGGGAGGTGTTATGTTTGACACAAATCCCACCAATCCCTCATATAACACTAGTTTTAAATATGGAATCCACATACACCATTGATAACTCTTATGGATTCCAAAGGAATAGGCGATGCACAAGTAGAATATATAGCAACAAATATGGAAGTCCACATAGGGTGATGTTGGTTCAACACCTTTGAAAATAGTGTTGGGCAGTTGTACACCTCCATCATTAGGTTGGGTTTGGAATGAGAGGGCCAGGTTCACGGTGAGATGCCTACCCCACAAGAAAAACATTCATATGTCACTAAATTATTTTTTTAATTAAAACATTTAAAAAATCAGATTATACCAATTTAAATGGTAATAATCAAATTCCCACCAATACAACATATTAAATACTACAAAACACAAATTTTCCAACAATATTTCTATTTAATTTTTATTTTTATAAAACATTAATAATAAAAATAAAGAAAAATATAGAAAATAATAATTAATAAATAATTATAATAAAATAAAATTACATCAGTTCATTTTTAAAAGTTTTATTTTTTCAAGTATTTTTATACATGTATAATAATTATTGTTTACAATATTTATGATTCATTTTTTAAAATTTTATTAATTAAAACTTCAAAAAATCATTTTTTAAAATATGTATATTTTAATTATAATGAAATTCATATTATATTATCATTTTTATATTGTATAAAAAAATTATAATGTATATACATTTTTCATAAATAAGTATACATATATATAGTAATATATTATTTTAAAAAAATTAGTTTTTTATATTTTATTTGAGAAATATATATATAAATATAAGTTAGTTGAAGAAAAAAATGTAACAATGGTGTATATATACATTTATAAGAATGCATGTATGAATACAATTATTGAAAAAAGAATATTTTATACACAAAATATATTTTCATGACACATTTCAACTAAAACATTTTATACTTGTGTTAGGAAATTTATGCTATATATGAATTATATATTTGAAATCAACATTGAAAATTTAATTAAAAATTCAAACTATAAATTTATAGTGGAAATGTGCACCGAAACATTTTTGTGCCAATTTTCACTAAAAAATATTAATGAAAATGTATGTTGTTTTTTATGTATTATATCATTATCTATGAATTTTTTAAGTGGAAATTTGAATTGTAAAATTCATCTTGAAAATTTTAATTGAAATTTATAATGATATGTTGGAATTAAAACTTTTAGTAAATATTTACATACTTTATTTATTTATTAATATATTAGAATGTGAAATTTAAATATGTATGTATTTTAATTTTTTTTCACTAATTTTTTAATTTAGAAGTCTTTAGTTTAGGTAATACTTTTGAGTGAAAATTTATATAAATAACTATAAAATTTAATTGTAAATTCGAAACTTATGTATGTATGAATGAATATACTCATATTAATATCTATTTAGACTCTTATATTTAATTTTCAGTGTGAATTTTCATTGATAACTATAAATTTTAACTATGAATTTTCATTGTGAATTTTCAATAAAATTTTCTGAATTTCTAGTATAAATTTTACCTTGAAATATATTATATATGTATATACACACACACACACACAAAAACACACACCCATATCTATATATATATCTCTATGAATTCAAGTATTTATAGTGTAAATTTTAATTGAAAATTTTCAATTGTAGCGTAAATGAATAACCAAATATTAAGATGAAAAGTTTCATAGATTCTTTTACATTAATTCTAAAAATCACCACAATAAATTTTCACATGAAATTAATAATTCAATATTCTAATGAATATTTATATTTGTATGTGTAATTTTTTTTATTTCATTTTCATTGAAAAATTCCATGTTACATAGAATTTTTTTGGAAAGTTTCAGTTAATATTTTGACTATGACTTTTAAATGAAAATTTCTAATGGAAAATAAACATTGAGTATTTCCACTGTAAATTAGAAAATAAAATTGAACAAAATGTTTCCACTTGATATCTAACTAAAATGTTATAGTTTAAATTCTCATTGTAGATTTTTAATTAAAATTCACCTTTTTTAGTTATTTAATAATATATTTTGAAATGAAAATTAAAAATAGAATTTATTATTGAATTTGATTAATATATTTTTTTAAATAAATACAATCATAATTTAGTACATTTTTTCCTAAATTATTTATATTGAAATTTTATCATAACCTTTCCTTTTTAAATATACACTACAAGTTTCTAATGACAATTTTAAATGAAGATTCTTAGTGGAAATTTAAAATTTTAATTTATGTTACAATATATTTGTATTTTAATATTATGTGGTGAAAATTTAAACTATAAATTTATTATGTAAATTTTCATTTTATATTAAATGATAAATTTGTATTATAATAATTCATTTCAAAATTACACTATTTATTTATTTATTAATATATTTTCCATAAAAATTTATATTTTTATTAATTTTAGAATTATTTTAATAAAATGTTTTTGAAAAATTTTTTGAATAAAATTTCATTGCAAATAATAATTATTGATTTCCACTCAAAATTGTAAAATTATAATATAAATTCAGAGTTAATATTTTTATATATGCCTATCCATAAATTAATTTATTTTTGTATGCTTATTTTTAATTTTGAGAAATATTTTCATTTGATAGAATTAATTAATCATAATATATTTTCATTTAAAACATTCATTGGAAATTTATATTGTAATTGTTGGCATTTCCAATAGAAATTAAATCTCATGTGTTAATTTAAATTTAGGATAAGAAATTTTCAGTGAATATTTTCCATTGATTTTTTATCAAATTTCAAAATCAAATTTCTAGTGAAAAATTCATTATTTTTTTATGTGTTAATATATTTAAAATTTAAACCAAAACATGAATTTATTTTAAATATTTTGTATTCAAATTTTATGTATAATCATTATAAAAAATAAGTTAAAATTTTAGTTGAAATTTGAAGTAAAATATTCTTGTAGAAAATTTCACAAATTTTTATAATGAAAATTTACATTGAAAAATTTCAATTATTATTTTTGAATTAATATATTTTTAATATAATTTAATATGGAAATTTTAATTTCAAATACCCCTTTAAATATTTCACTACAAATTCAATAAAATATTTTAGAGGTAATAAAATTTATTTTATAATTGCATTTATTTATGTATTCTTTCACCAGAAGTTTTCAATTCATGTATACACTAAAAATTTATATTATAAATATCCATTAGAAATTTGAAATTGAAAAATATATGGGTAATCTTATTTGTTTAAATTTCTATTAGTGTTAATTTTCATTGAAAATGTTGAATATAAATTTTTGATGAGATTTTATACTGTTTGTTGGTGTGGTGTTTTTATGTATATGTGTAGAAAATTAAATACACATATATAATATATATATAATGATTTTTTGTTAATAAATAATAAATAATTTTATTATAATAATATTTATAATATAGAAAATAATTTCAATATATATATATATATATATTTATTTTATACATATTTATATTATTAAAAAATATCATTTAATAGGTAATATATTATATATATATATATTATTTAATATATATATATATATATATAAGTTCTTACATATAAGAAAAAAATTAATTAAAAAAATGAGGAATAGGAGGAGGCATGCATAGATATTCTCGTACAAAATTTTGTTTGGACTCTTACATTAGGGACCCCGACCTGAGATGATATTAATCATGGGGGAGTATAAAAAGGTATATATATATATATATATATCTGTAGTTACACCCACACACAAACATGATGACTTCCATTGGGTGGAAGTCACCAATTTATCCCATCCACTGATACTCAGATTTATAATCAATATTACATAACAATTTCAATAAAAATAATCATCGAGAATGACATTTTGTTTTGGGAGCATCAAAATATAAGATATTTTGGATTTGGAATATGTAAAAAAACTCTCTAACAATGACATGATACAATGGGAATTAAAAGATGGATTTCATAGATGTTTTAAAATGGAATTAATTGACCGATACTCAACATAAATATTGGATAAATTATATAAATTAATGTAAATTTTATAAAACTATTTAATTTGAATATTTCAGAAAATATATGTTAATTTATTTTATGTAATGCTTGAGGTGACCCAATAATTCATATAGATAGTAAAGAGGTTGATGAGGGAAATAAATGACTGAAAATACAATTATGTTTCCTATGAAAACAATCTATTAAAGGAATGGCAAACAATTATGGTATTTTTATTTAAAAAATAGTGGGGGATTTAATATTTTTTCAAAATAATAAAGAAATATTCAATTTTTTCATTATAATAAACGAATTACCTTGATATTTAAAGAGTGTTTTGATTATTTTGTTTTAATTCAAGAATTTTGTTCAATTCAATATATTTACTTTCTTTTATATGTATATAAGTTTTATGATAAAAAATATATCGAGTTGGAAATAGTAATGAAATGTAGTTCCACTTCCAAATAAAGCATCCTATACTGTCTTCTTTGATTGGATGACCTCATTGTCCGATCCCCAATGATTTTATTGAGGAAGGATTCCACCTTACACTGACATGTTCACGATCATCAAAGTTGACATATTTATTCAACAAGGTTGAATACCCTTTCTCACTAATCTATGGATGTACATGTGTTTTCCTTGTCACCACATACTTTTGGGGATGTAACAGAAGAGACCAAATTCCCACTCCTCAAACTAGAACATGAAAATTGGGTGGGGTCAGTAGAATAAGGGGTGTCTAATTTCATGCATGGGTGATGTTAAGAAGTAATGGTAACACATGGTATTTATTATATAATTTCTTTACACTCCAAAACAAAAACATTGTTAAATGAAATTAATGAGAAAAATCATCTTTTTTGGCATATGTGTGGGCGTGTGCATGTGTGTGTGATGTTTATAAAAAATACATATAATTACTGAATTTTATTATACTTAATTTTCTCATAAAATATTAAATAATATAAAACATTTTTCATTAAAGATATACTAAATTTCTCTCACAAATTTTCTAATCCAAATTTCATAAAGTACTTGTATATATATATATAAAATATATTAAAAAATTATCTCATGCAATACATATAAGTATTTTTAATAATTAATAAGATAAAATGGGGGTAATAACACTGTTTTTAAATTTTTACATCTACACTCATTCAATAATGAATATCATTTGACCCCTTAAGTGTTAATTATTTTTAATAAATTTTATGAAATTTATAATTATTATTAAAAATTTTATAACATAAAATTAAATGATATAAATATGAAAAAATAATCATAAAATTACATCGAGGAAATAATGAAGAACAAAAAAGGAATCTATAAAACACCTCTAGGAGGCTTGATTGTGAACAACACAATTACCATATCTTTTAATAAATGATAACTCACAAGACTAGACATAGGAGGCCAATACATAAATTTTATCTTGGATATATTCAAACACATTCTTACTCCCCTCCATATCATCAAGAGTTTTTATAAGAATATAAAAATATTATTCAATGATAATTTCCTTCCACCCAAGGGAAGACTAAATCTATAATCCATTAAAACTATCCATCACCTCAATAATAGGGGGTTGTAAATAATGTTAGGTAGAACAAAGATCAATATATATATTTATATAATGATAATTTTATTTAATGACTCATATTAGAAATTTATTTCACAAATTATATGAGATATTATTCATTTAACTAATACATATTAGGACTTTATTTGTATTGAAATTACCATTACTATCTCCTTTAAATTGATCTAATGTATGTTGTATTAAAGGATGGTTTTTATCGATGCTTATTTAGCACTGAAAAAAGCATCTAAAAACTTTTTCTATTTATTAAAACATATTACATTAATATATTATTACCAATTATGTCACGACCCGTCCCCCAGGTCCCATGCCATGACTACCCCAAGCACACCTTCCATAGGCCAGGGGCTGACAACTAGCACCAAATGCGTAATTCCCTAAAACTAGGAAGGCATTGCATTTATAAACTGTAAAAAAACACAATAAAGAACACAGATGGATAAGTAACACTAAGTAAAACTGTATAACAAAAAAGTGTTAAAAGTAAAAGGGGTCGAAAATACAAGCCCAACTGTAGAGTACAAAAAACTGAAAGTACAAGTACAACTGAGGAAAAAGGAAAAACCACTACTGGGTCGTCCATCAGGTTCCTACCAGAAGGGTAGGTACATATCGTCTCTTCAACACTCCTTGTCTGTCCGTCTCCTCTGTGTACCGACACATTGTCCTCCTCTAGGTATCGTCCAGTCTCGGTACTCTTAGCCTCAGTCAGTGCTATTCTTCGTCTTCATCCAACACAACAAGGTGCGAGCATAGCCTGTGTAGGGATGAGTATAACGATACTCAGTAGGGACGCTGATACACTGAAGGTATCACAAAATTTAACAAAGATAAACCACAAAGTTTGAAATCAACAGATAAACCCACTTAGGTATATTCCCATACATATACCTAAGTTATCAAATAATCCATCTCAATCATGAAGAAAACACAAAAGTACTGACTCAGCTCAAAATAGGATTTATTCTAGGGGCAAACCATTTCAAACCCTCGACTGCTGGAGAACTCCTACTCTATCGAGTATAGTGGGCCTACCGCCACAACCAGGCGCTTCCCACAAACCTTGGACTGCTGAGGTACTCATCCTATTGAGTACCCTGGGTTTACTATGTCACACAGAGGCACTCCCCACCATGGGTCTACCGCAACAACGAGCCACTCCCCCTCATAGCCTGCAGAGGTAATCCTCTTGTCGAGTACCGTGGGTCTGCCTCCACAACCAAGCGCTCCTCCAGCGTGGTTCTGCAACCACAACCAGGCACACCCTAATGGTCTAGTCGAGTCACTTCGAGTCAATCATTCAGTAGTTATCAAGTCTCATCCAGCTACTAGGTTCCCGCATAAATGGTCGCTTGTCTCAGGAATATCCACTAAAAAAGCTACTGATTGATGCTCCACTACCACAAAGTCCCATGAAGAAGTATCCCAATGGTCCGCCACGTCATAGGGGTCTCAACGAAACAGACAACGTGTCAATCAGACACACGGTCTGTGAGTTATTAGTCTTTTTGTCTCGGAGGACCGGATGGATTCGTGCACGATCCAACCTAGTCGTATCACAACTATACCTGAAACCTCAGTGGGGTATAATCAAAGGTACTGTGATAGTCCAAGAATTCCAGGGCCACTGACGGTTTTTCAAATGGACGTCTAGTGCCAAAGATATTTCCAAAAGAAGTAAACGGGTCGTAGTGGGTCCGGGTCCGACCCGGTCGGACTGACCTAGCCCGACCTGTCCTGGGCCGACCTGGTTCCAGTTTACCTGGCTTGACCCATTGGGTTCGGCCTGGCCTGTTGGGCTGGCCCACCTATTGGGTTCTGCCCGGCCTGCTGGGCCCGAACCAATAGGCCATGAGGGCGTGGAGAGCCGCAAGGGCGTGGGGCATCTTAGCCTAGCTCGGGGTGGCCCAACCCGGAAGGGCACCATAAGGAGCTGGTTCGGCCGGGTCACCGTGAGGGCATGACCGGTTTTGCTAGGGGAAGCGAGGCCGGGGCACGGCCCGCGGGGGTAGTGCTGCCGGTGGGGAGGTGCGACAGGTGAGGGCAGTGCGGCTGGCGAGGGCGGTGCGACCGAGGAGGTGGCGCGACAAGTGAGGGTGGGATGACTGTCGAGGGGGCACGACCCGCAAGGGCAGCACGACCGATGAGGGCGGGGCGACTGGTGGGTGGGGCGGACGGGGTGTGGGCCGTGGCACACAGGCCACAGTTCAGACGACGGTTGGAACGCCATGGGGGGGGGGGGTCACAGATGCTGCAGGTGGCGTGGTCGTTGCCTTCGTCGCCGTTTTTAAGAACACCACAAAGAAGATCGGTGGGGGGTCGGGCCATGTTAGTTCGGCCCGCACCCTCCGCATTTAGAGCGGTAGAATTTGGATCATCAAGAACATAAGCAAGTAATGAGCATGGAATATATCTAAAAAACATCAAATCCCATAATCCCTTGTTAACAATATATTCCCAACCCACAAGGAAAAACATTCGTGGATCAACTTGATAATAGGTTGGTCTGTGTTCTTTGTTTTAGAAGGAAATAATCAAGGGAATAATATCATACTTAAAAAAATACCTACCTTGTTCATTGTTCGTCAACGTTAGCATGAGAAGGCGGATGATTATTTGTTGTAGATGTACATGTACAACATCGATGGTGGTTCCAAGGAAGAAGGTTGAAGTTGAGGTCTTTCATCATATTTGAAGGCGTTCCTCGTCAGAGTTCTTCGTCGGTAGAGTGTTCTTCGTTGGGAGATGAAGTTCTTCATTGGAGAACTTTATTTCCCCCAAGATCTCTCCTCTCCCAAGTCCCACCTAAATGAAAATTCCAAGCCAAAATAATAGATTAATTTATCTATTATTTAATTTTTGACACAAATTTTAAAATGGTTTAAGTAATTAATGGATTTCTTGGCTCAATTAATTAATGGAGAGGATTTGAAATAGTAATGTATATGCATTGGCACAATAAAGGTGGAGGAGATCAAGAGGATCTCCCTCATTTATGAGGGAGTTGAGAGGTTTCCATCTCCTGCCATTATTAGGGGGTTTAGTCCTGGGTGGTCCCCACACAGTAACCTCTCATAGGATGTTAGGTTCGGGTGGGCCTCACCACCATAACCTCTCATGGGAGGTTAAGGTTGGGTGGTCCCCACACCTCAACTCCCACATTGAGGTTTAGTTCCAGTGGAACCCACCTGAAATATCCATAAGGAAGCTCAAAATAAAATAAAAAGAAGTTTATTTATTTTTATTTATTCCATGAGAAACCCAAAAACTAACTTTCACCCTCAACCAACTGCCGTCGAGGCGAAGGTATCCTTAAGAGAATACTGGCGCTGCGAGTTCAACGATGCCCTTTGATTTCAATTTAGAGCACCAGTTCAAAAGTTAGAAAACACCACTCGTATGTTTACTGAAAGTAACTAAACAAAACATCAGAAATTGATTCTGGGCACACCGGGCCTCGAAATTAGGCACCGTCAATTTTCACATACTCATAGAATTCCCATATATTTAAAAAAAAATTTACATGTAAATTCTGGGACTTCGAATTCTCCCCAACTTAGGGCTTTACATCCTTGTAAGCTACAAATATAACTAAGGGAACCAGTGGGGGTACTGTGCGTGCATCTCAGCCTCCTGCTCCCATGTGCTCTCCTATAAGTTCCCGTGTTTCTAGGGAACGCGCACCAGAGGTATCAACCGTCCATAAAGGACCAACTCCTGTCGATACTCAATCTCCACTGGAACCACTGTAAAAGTCTCCCCATCGTCGACGTTCATCTCGCCATGGTCGATAATGTGAGAAGGGTCATGCACATATTTCTTTAGCTGGGATACATGGAAGACATCATGCACCCAGTGCAACTGGGGTGGAAGGGATAAGCGGTAAGCCACCTTGCCAACTCTACTGAGGACTTGAAAAGGTCTAATGAACCTCAGAGATAACTTGCCACCTCAGCCAAATCTCTATAAACCTCATCAAGGTGAGACCTGTAGAAATATGTGGTCGCAATCCTAGAACACTAGAGGTCTCCATGTCATGTCAGCATATGACTTCTACCTGCTCTGTGCAGTCTTATTCCGCTCCTGGATGATCTGCACCTTCTCAGTGGTAGCCTGTATCATCTCTGGTCCCACTAGTGCTGAATCTCCCGGGTCAGTCCAACACAATGGTGATCTGCAAGGCCACCTGTATAATGCCTCAAAAGGTTCCATCTCTATGGTAGAGTGATAGCTGTTATTGTATGAAAACTCCACCAAGGGTAAGTGATCCTCCTATCTAAAACCAAAGTTGAGGACACAAGAAAGAAGCATGTCCTCGGGGGTCTGAATGGTTCACTCAGTCAGACCATCCGTCTGAGGATGGAAGGTGGTGCTCAGATGAAGCTGCGTCCCAAAAGCCTCTTGCATCCCCTTCTATAGCCGGGATATAAATTGTGCATCATGATCAGAGATAATCGTCGAAGGTACTCCATGTAGTCGTACAATCTCCTGCACATAGAGGCGTCCCAATCTCTCTATTGAACCCTACTCTCTGATCTGTAGGAAGTGGGACGACTTGGTGCGTCGGTCGACGATTACCCAAATCAAGTCATGTCCCTTGGATGTATGTGGAAGTCCTGTCGTTAAGTCCATGGATATATCATCCCACTTCCACTCTCGGACCTATAAAGGCTCAACGAAGCCTGCTGGTACCTGGTGCTCCACCTTCACTTGCTGACAAGTGAGGCACCGAGAGACAAACTCCACGACTACTTTCATCATTGCCGGCCACCAGTGCTGTTGTCGAAGATCCTGGTACATCTTCGCCACTCCTGGATGTACCGCTAGAGGGGACTTGTGGAACACCTTCCACACTTACTGCTGAAGTGACACTTGTAGCATAGTATGTCCTCTGAAGAGGATGCCGTTCTCCCCACCTTCAGAAAATCCATCAAGTGCCTGTCTTGTTGATATCCAAGAAAGTCGTGTCTCGCAGTCAGCATCCCCACACTACATCTCCATGACTCTCTAAATAAGTGGGGGAGTGACTATAAGATACTGAAGTAAGGCTGATCTATCTCTATCCACAAAGGATATCTGTAAAGCATCCAACTGCTCGGTCACCACATCTAGAAACTGTATACCAGATCTCCTACTGAGTGCATCTCCAACAATGTTCCCCTTCCCAGGAGTATAGACTATCTCGAAGTCATAGTCCTGGAGTAACTCAAGCCAATGTCACTATCTCAGGTTCAGGTCCTTCTGAGAGAAGATAAACCTGAGACTCTTGTGATCAGAGTACACGGTAAAACATTCACCCATGAGATAGTGCCGCCACATCTTCAAGGTGAATACCACTGGTGATAACTCCATGTCATGGGTAGAATAGTTATTCTCATGCTCTCTCAGCTGTCAAGATCTATAAGCGATCACTGCTCGCTCCTGCATCAGGACATATCTGAGTCTGGTACCTGATACGTCGTAGTAAACTGCGTACCCTACACATTCCTCTGGAAGCCTCAAGTGGGGGCACTAGTCAGCCTCTACCTTAGCTCCTAAAATATCTTCTAGTATCTCTCAGACCACAAAAAGGGTTTCCCATTCTTCATCAAGGATGATAGTGGTGCTTCAACTCTTGAAAAATATGGCACAAACCTCCAGTAGTAACCTGCCAAAACAGGAAACTTCGTACCTCCGTCACACTCCTGCGTGGATTCCAAGAAAGTACCACCTCAATCTTCACTAGAAATCCACTTTAACTCCAGCCTATGAGATGACATGTCCCAAAAAGTGAACCTCTTAGATCCAGAACTAGTACTTAAAGAGCTTACCAGAAAGCTGGTTCTCTCGGAGTGTGTCCAGTGCCACCTGCAAATAGTAGGCATGCTCCTCCTCAGTAGTTGAGTAGATCAAAATATCATCGATGAAGAATACTATGAAGCGATCAAGGTACGAATGAAAGATCATATTCATGAGCCCCATAAACACTATTGGAGAATTGGTTATGCCGAATGTCATAACCAAGAACTCATAGGGGTCGTACGAACATCTAACTGCCATCTTCTGCACATCCCTATATCGAACTCTAAGCTGGTGGTAGCCTGATCTTAGGTCTGTCTTGGAGAACCACCTTGCTCCCTTTAGTTGATCAAAGAGTTCTTCAATCCTCGAGAGTGGGTACTTGTTCTTAATGGTCACCTCGTTCAGGTGTCGATAGTCAACACAAAGCCTCAATCTCCCATCCACCTTCTTGGCGTATAGAATTAGGGATGTTAAGGTGAAACACTAGGCCATATGAATCCCTTCCCCTGCAAGTCCTCTAGCTGTACCCGAAGCTCATGAAGCTCAGGGGGGATCCATCCGATATGCTATTGTAGATATCGGTGTTGTCTCGGGGTACATTTCAATGTAAAAGTCAACCTCTCTGCAAGGAGGTAGACTGGGAACATCATTAGGGAAAACATCCATGTACTGATCCACCACCATAGGATAATTTGGACTCTCCGCATCCACTTCTCTGAGGGTAAGGCTAGACAACCGATGAGTGATCGGCTGAACTCTCATCCGGGTAGGTCTATCCTATGCTGTAAAGGCTCCCTTCTCACTGGTAAAGGTAAAACTGGCCCCATCCGTGTGGACACACTTCACTTTGCACCTAATACACTCAATCTGATCATGGACTGTAGATAACCAGTCCATAACCAAGATGACATCATAAGGCCTCGACGCTGCTACTAGGAGATCTCAGCTGAAGATCTTGCCTCATAGAGTAATCTCACACTTCCAGCACCAGTGTGTAATCATTGAATCTTTTCTCATAGGAGTATGTAGCCATAAGGATCGATCCAACAGATCTGTTAGAATCTCCGAGCTCTAAATGAGGGCAGTGGAAATGAAATAATGATTGACACCTGTGTCTATAAGTATTGCTGCTATGGTGGAGTAGACACATATCGTACCTCAAATCATCTATGGAGCATTGGGATCATAGGCCTCAGCTGCCTGGAGCTAAGCTCTCCCTTGTACACCTTCTCCCTGCGGTCGGGGTGGACCTCCTAGTGGTGGTGGCGGTAATATCTTGAATCATCGTCCACCGCCAGCTACACGACCATCTCCTCTACCATGTCCGCCTACTACCAGAGGACCACCTCGATCGAATATTTCTCTCTACTTGGGTGGTCTTTCGACCATCTGCTGATCATCCATACGGTGGGTCGGACAGTCACGAGCCATGTGATTCTTCCCATCGCATGCATAGCAATGCCCGCTCTTGGCATGTCTGGGTCTGTCTCATGTGCCTTGCACAACTGACTCTGAGTCATGCAGTCGTCCACCTATAGGTCTGGTACTCTTGGACCTCTGCGACATATGTTTACTTCCAACTGTAGAAAAATCCTCTACATGTCATCTGGTGGTGGATCTCGTTGTTGGAGACTTCTTAGTAAGGAAAATCTCTACTAGGAGGTCTCTATCTAGCACCCCCTCCTGCGTCGGGATGCTAAGTGAGATCACCGAATCCCTGATCTCCCACCTGAGTCCCTGATCAAAGGTCCGGGACCTAGAGAATGGGCCCCACACCAGATAGGTGTAGTAGCATGAGAGGTATTTGAACCTCACTGAGTACTAAGCTACAATCATGCTACCATGCTGCAGATGAAGTAGCTCCTGTATGCGCACTATGCGAAGAGTCACTAGGAAAAACAATGCCCAAAACATTCCCTCGAAGTCTACCTAGAGAAGCGTCATCTCTTCACGGACCTGGAGCATCAAGATCCACCATCTTCCCGCTACTACCTATAGAAGGCTGGCAGCAAGAATCACCAAGAGGTCTACTAGTGTCCCTAATGGTAAGAAAACACTCACCAAAGCCTCCAGCCAATCCTCAGCCACATGTGGCCCCATTTATCCACTGAACTTGGGTGGCCTCTGGCGTTGGAACATGTGTAATGCTCTCAAGGGGCGTGCACCGACTACTGCTAGGGCTGGTGGCATCGGTGTCCCAATAGGTAAAGGTACCGCTGGTGCCTCCACTGGTTCCCCTACTAGTAAAGGGCCATGCACCGAGGCCTCATCGCTCAGTGGTCTATCTGTGCTTACAAATCTTGGGACTCTAGCTGGTCATCCGCATGGAGGCATCCTGAAAAGGAGAAGGTGCGCTACAATAAAAAAGTTATACCTGGTGATATAACCTGGTTGAGATGACATAAAGAAAACTTTTTAAAATATACATGCAATCAGTGTTTTGATGCAAAGATTCAAAAATCAAAAGTCAGGGTCCTGGTGTATGGATATGTCGGCTACCGCACCAAAACTGGACTCCCTGAACTAAAAACAACACTCACTACACTTTAAACTATTTATTCACAGAAAATATCAAAGTCCTATGTTTTGCGGTAGAACTGACTCCTTTGATACCAATTTTTCCGGACCCATCCCCCGTGGCCCATGCTGTGACTACCGCAAGCCCGTCTTCCATAGGCCTGGGGCTGGCGACTGGAACCAAATGCGTAATTCCCTATGACTCGGAATGATTTTCTTTTATAAACTATAAACAAACACAACAGAGTACACAACTGGATACACAACACTAAGTAAAATAGTATAACAAAAGAGTACTGAAAGTAAAAGGGGCCGGAAATACAAGCCAAACTGTAGAGTACAATAAACTGAAAGTACAAGTACAACTGAGGAAAAAGGAAAAACAGCTATTGGGTCATCCACTAGGTTACTACCTAAAGGGTAGGTACATATTACCTCCTTAGCAGTCCTCATCTGCCTATCTCCTTTGTGTACCGAAACACCATATGGTCCCCCTATGGGTACCGTCCGGGTACTCTCAGCCTCATTCAGTGTTGTCCATTGTCTGCATCCAACACAATAAGGTGTGGGCATAGCCCGTGCAGGGGTGTGTATAACGATACTCAGTAGGGACCCCGAGACCCTCAAGTTCTCACAAAATACAACAAGGACAAAACACAAAGTATGAAATCAATAGATAACCCCACTTAGGTATATGACCATACTTATACCTATGTTATCAAGTAATCCATCTCAATCATGATTAAAACAAAAAAGTACTGACTGAGCTCAAACTAGGATTTATTCTAGGGGTAAAACATTTCAAACCCTCATATTCTAGAGAAATTCTCTTCTATCGAGTATATTGGGTCTTCCGCCCCAACCAGGCGCTTCCCACTAACCTTAGACTACTGAGGTAATCCTCCTGTCGAGTACTGTGGGTCTGCTGCGTCACATAGAGGCGCTCCCCACCATGGGTCTGCCACCACAACCAGGTGCTCCCCCTCATAACCTGCAGAGGTACTCCTCCTGTCGAGTATCGCAGGTCTGCCTCCATAACCAGGCGCTCCTCCGTAGTGGGTCTGCTACCACAACCAGGCTCTCCCCACTAGGCTAGTCAAGTCACTGTAAGTCAATCGGTCAGCAGTCATCAAGTCTCAGCCAGCTACTAGGTTCCCGCAAAAATGCTCGCTTATCTCTGGAAAATCCACTCCACAAGCTACTGTTCAATGTTACACTTCTACAAAGTCCCATGAAGAAGTATCCCAAAGGTCCGCCATGTCATAGGGGTCTCATCATAACAGACGACGTGTTAATCGGACGCCCAATCTATGAGTTATTAGCCTTTTAGTCCCAGGGGCCCGATTGGATTCGTGCATGATCCAACCTAACCAAATCTCATATATATCCCAAAATCTAGTGGGGTATACTCAAAGGGACCGTCACGCTCTAAGAATTCTAGCACCGCTGACGGTTCGTCAAATGAACGTCCAGTGCCAATGATATGGCCAAAAGAAGTAAATGGGTTGTAGTGGGCCCAGGTCTAGTCCGACCTGGTCAGACTGACCCAGCTCGACCCGGTCGGACTGACCCGACCTGACCCAGCATGGGCCGACCTGGTTCGGGTTGACCCAGCCTGACCCGTTGGGTCTGTCCTGGCCCGTTGGGTTCAGACCGGACCACTGGGCCCAACCCAATAGGCCGCGAGGGCCCAGAGAGCTGAAAGGGCGCGGGGTAGATCAGCCCAGCCCGGGGTGGCTCGGTCTGAAAGGGCGCCGCAAGGGGCTGGTTCGGTTGGGGCGCCACAAGGGCATGGTCGGTTCGGCCGGGGGTAGTGCGGTAGCGGTGTGGGGGCGCGATCGGCGAAGGCGGCGCGACCTGCGGGGCAGCATGTCTGGTGGGGCGGTGCGGCCGGTGGGGTGGTGCGACAGGTGAGGGCGGCGCGTCCGGCGTGGTGGCGTAGTCGGCGAGGGCGGCGCGACCGGTGAGGGGGCGGGGCCGGGGTGGTCGGCGAGGGTGGCGCGGCTGGGGTGCAAAGCGGCTGGGGCATGAAGCACTGTTCAGACAGCTGTCGAAATGCCGTGGGGGCGGTGCATGTCGTGGAGGCTGTGGGTTACACGATCATTTCCTTCTTCACCTTCTTCGCCTTCGTCTCCATTTCGATGAACACCACAAAGAAGATCGACTGGGGGTCAGGTCATGTTAGTTGTCCCGCACCCTCCGTATTTAGTGTGGTAGCATTTTTCTCATCAAGAACATAAGCAAGGAATGAGCATGGAAGATATCTTAAAAACAACAATTCCCAAAATCCCTCATTGACAATATATTCCCAACCCACAAGGAAAAACATTCGCGGATCAACATGATAATAAGTTGGTTCGTGTTCTTTGTTTTAGAAGGAAAGATTCAAGGGAATAATATCATACTTAAATAAAATTCCTACCTTGTTCGTTGTTCGTCATCATTAGTGCAAGAAGGCGTACATCAATTCGTTGTAGATGTACACATCCTACGTCCATGGTGGTTCCGAGGAAGAAGGTCGAAGTCAAGGTCATTCTTTGTTGTTGAAGTCATTCCTCGTCGGCATTCTTTGTCGACAGACCATTCTTCATTGGGTGATGAAGTTCTTTGTTGGAGAAATTTATTTCTGCCAAGCTCTCTCCTCTCCCAAGTCCCACCAAAATGAAAATTCCAAGCCGAAATAATTGATTAAGTTATCTATTATTTAATTGTGGACACAAATTTTAAAATGGTTTAAGTAATTAATTGATCTGTTGGCTCAATTAATCAATGGGGAGGATTTTGCATAATAAATTATATGTTTTGGCACAGGTGGAGGAGCTCAAGAGGCTCTCCCTTATTTATGAGGGAGTTGAGAGGTTTTCCTATCCCGCCATTATTAGAGGGGTTTAGTCCCTGGTGGTCCACACACCGTAACATCTCATGGAAGGTTATGTTTTGGTGGGCCCCACCACCATACCCTCTCATGGGAGGTTAAGGTTGGGTGGTCCCCACATCTCAACTCACACATAGAGGTTTAGTTCCAATGGACCCCACCTGAAATATCCACATGGAAGCTCAAAATAAAATAAAAAGATGTTTATTTTATTTTATTTATTCCACAAATAAACCAAAAACTAACTTTCACCCTTGACGAACTGCCGTTGAGGTGAAGGTATCCTTAAGAGAATACTGGCGCTACGAGTTCAACGGTGCCCTCAGATTTCAATTCTGAGCACTGGTTCAAAAGTTAGAAAAAATCGCTCATATGTTTATTGAATGTACCTGAACAAAACTTCAAAAATTGATTCCGTGTACACCGGGCATCAGAATCACGCACCGTTAATTTCCACGGACTCGGGAAATTCCCATATATTTAAAAACAATTACATGGAAATTTTAGGTCATTAAAAATTAAACATAGAATAAATTAAAATTTATAATGAACAACATTGTATTTTTATAATAATAAAAAATATATTCAGATTGCTTCATATCAATACGGTTACTATAAAAAATAAAATGATATAAAATATTTAAAAATAAAAACAATAATAAGTATATATAAAAAGAATGTTACTCAATGAGCAAAGTTCTAACAGGTTAACTAGTTTTGTACCGAAGAAGTATGTGTTTATCATAATTTTTTTTTATTTTATTAATGGTAATTAAATAAATGAAAACTAATTATAATTATAATGTTATATAATACATAATAAAATTTCAGTAATTCAAAATATATTTTCTTTATGAGGAATTATGTGTAGTTAATAAAGGATATCATGATATATAATAATATATAATAATATAATATATAACAATCATATAAATATGAGTTATATATATAAATAAGTCATATATACTACTTTATAGTAGTGTGTAAGATATAAAGAATATGTAATTATAAGAAATAATATTTGATCATTAATGTCATATCATATTTCGAATTAACATATTATTTTTTCATAATACGCACAAATTAGTGTAAAACATTTTCTGAAATGTTTTCAATAATCTATGTTTTTTACCATAGTTAGGATCATTAAAAAACATATATATTAGTAGAAATACATTTAATAATAATTTGACATGTTTTATAATACCATATAAATTAGAAATTAGTTAAATTTATTGTTTTCTTTATAATACTCGTAAAAGAATCAATGATAATTTTTTCTAAATATTATGAAAATATGATATAGTTTTCCTTATTTTGAATATTTAATGAACAATTATATAACTTAAAAAATGAACTTTAAATCATTACGGTCACATTTCATGTATGATTTACATGGTTGTGTTTCTTAAATGTTACAAAAGAATTAAATATACAAATATATAATATTCAAAATAATATGATATTTTTTTAAGATTTTTTATTGTTAGATGTGTCTTTTTAAAACTAAAAAGTGATATAATTATATAAATACACTTTAAATTATGTAGATTACAACATATATCAGGTCATTAATTTTACCTAAAATGTTCAAATGATGTGTGGTTTTTTATACATGTAAAAAATAGCTGATGATTATTACTATAAATTTTTAAATACAATATAGTGTTATGTTATGTTCAGTAAAAGTTAAAACCTTTTTTATGGTTTAAAAAAATTATTATGACTTTATAGTCTTTCATACTATGATTTTGAGTTTAAATGTTACGAATAATCCCATGGGGAGCCTACCCCTAATAAAATATATAGATATCAATTTCAAAATTTCACGTTGAAGTATAATTGAATTTGTAATGAATGATTAAAAAATGTGTTTATTTTTTGTGTTAATACCCCTATATGTCTTTTGGATCATTGGTTCTTCACTTGAATTAAAATATATTTCAAAGAATTTTTCCTTGCCTTGGTCAACCAAAAATTCCATTTCTTTTTTTTCTCAGAAGTATTCTCTATTGGGTTTGATTTCATATATGGTGGGAGTTGTTTCTTATCAAGTCATTAAAATTTTTAATTTTATTCGTTTACAACATAATAGTGATCTAAAATATTCAATTTAATATGCTTAATTTTTTTATCGTTCTTAAATTATAATTTTTTTAATTAAAATTAGTTAAGATATTCTATATCAAAATTCTTGTTCAGGGAAAGAAAAATATTTAATGATTCATGATATTATACTTTTAATGGATAAAATATCAATAATTTTTTTTTAATCTGTGGAAAGAGAAAGGTGATGTAGAATATGGAGATGATTATTGGAGGCCTGGCAGTTTTGAAGGTAATGGATGGATATAAGAAGGTAATGATAAGGCATATATGAGATAGTGGATATTGAAAGAAGAAAAATTCACTTGATTTTAAATTGAAAATATAAGATAATTACATAATTGATAAGGAAAAATCTCTTTAATATGTTTATAAACATCACTTCCCTATGTAATTTCTCTATTAATTCATGAAAAAAATCGATTTCTTAACTTTAATTTGTTAGTTTTTTCATTATCTATGTAGTTATAAAAAAATATAGGTACATAAATTGATATGTAGAGACCACACATCCTGACTAATTAATATAAAATGTTTTTCATAAGTTGGTCCCAATGAATAATAAAAATAATATAAATTTCCAAAAAAGGACCTCGTATATACATTCTAAACTAGGGAACGTAACCATTTTTTTTGATAATTACATTTATACTCTCAAGACTAATATGGTCCTATGAGACTCCTCCATATGTATTCTATTCAAATAAAATTTCATATTATAATAGTTCGCTAAAATTTTATATTAAAAAACACATAAAATCATTGAATATAAAATATTTATTACTTTGGAAAAGGTATATTTTGAAGATTTTTTTGATCCAATAAAATATAACATAGATTGACTAAACCCAACACTGTACTTCACCTTCTTCATTAACAACAATGGTATATAAATTTTTCAATAATTATAAATTATGTTGAATATAATTTATGATTGAATTAAAATACCCCCCTTTTATCACGTTTCATTATATGTTTAAATATAAATTCTCTAGAACATTCAATAAAATTATCTACCATATAAATATAAACATCATCAGGGGAAGTGGTAACTTACATCTAGGATTACTTAATCCGTACTCTCAGGTCATCTATTCATATTTTTTAATAAATATGGTATCTCTTTAGACCATTTACACTATACCTCATACAATATGGTGATGAGTGAATGATGATAGATATAAACCACACACAATTTCACTCAACATTATTTTAATATAATATAATTATTAACAACTATTTATTTTCTATTTAATATTTTTTGAAATGATTACCATAGGCAAGAAAGGACATTCATGGGAATGAGTTTCCATAAAACTGATGTTTTTGGCTATAGGAAATGTGATTTTTATTATATTGACACTTCTTGTTGGTCACTTCAAAAGAGAAGTTTTATTATTCCATTTTACAATTTAATCTTAACTTTATAATTTTAATCCTATGATGCATGTATATCATTTTCTTATCAAAATAAAGTTTTGTTCATGAATTCACAATGAATTATAATAGTGATACTCTAGAACTCACACTTATAACATGAGCATAATTTTTGGACACTTTAAAGAATTCATAATTAGTTCTTCTTTAGTTATGGTAGTTGACTCGTATTGTGTCTTAATGGAAAAAAATAATTAAAAATTAGTGTTCATTATAGTGTTTTAATACATTTAAGAAACATAAATATAAAATATTTTAATATTTTACATGATTTATATAATTTTTCTGTGTTTTCATATTTTATTTTTCCAATTTTATTTGTAATAGCTTTATTCTAAAAAACATGATATGGGGTGGAGGTAGATAGATATTATTATTTATCAATGTTCATATAAACAAATAAATCATTATTATATTATTATGTTTATATCCAATCATATATTTATTACAAATTTAAATATTATACTATTTTTACCAGTTATAGTTTACAACATCCATTCTTTAAGGTATGTGTATGGTGTTTTTTCTACACATTGTTCATATGTAGTAATACTTTTATATATCATAAACTAAAATTTATGAATCAATAAACATTATAAATGTAATTTTAAATAAATTCATATCTATTAAAATTTAACATAAATGTATCATCACTACAATGGGAAAAATGTATCCCATGTTGTAGGGTTTGTGACATTTTCATATAAATTTTGTGTGTGGTGTACAAAATTCCTCTTAAAATCCCTATGTTTTCTTTTGGAAAGGGTCATTTAAAATGATCTGTAACAATATTTAGTAACTATTGTTATTGATTAAATAATATAGTATTCAAATATAAATGTTTTATGTGAAGGAAAATATAAACCAAATGAAATTTTCATTATTCGATTTTAAGTAATGTTTAGAGTGTATTAAAATTTTAGTATATTATATTCCCAAATAGTTTCCTTCATTATAAAAACAAAATTATTACAAGTGTCTATATCAATTTTCATTTTTATTAGAGTTCTAATGACATTGTAAATAATGCAAAATTATTTCTCAAGATCAATTGGTAAAACACACAAATTCCCATACAAAATCAAATTTATCACTTTGACTTCTCACTTTAATAAATATAATTAACAACATCCCGTGATGATGACTTATATTTTTCAAGAAAACTATTTTTTTTTCAATTTCACACCTTAATTAAGTATATCACATTTAGTATATTTCTCACCATCAACATGTTTTTTTAACATTATGAATTTATAAATTTTGCAGATATTTTTTATATTGTTCTTTGATATTGGAATCATCAATAGGTACAAAATAAATTGTTGCATGATTGAAATTCACTTTTATGAATTTTAATTCATCATATTTAATTGAATTTATATTATAAAAAAATCTTTATAAAAAAACCTTAATATGTATATTGTATAATCTAACTCATATGTTTTTTATAATGAAAATATAATAAATATGAATATAAATTAGATTTATTCCAATTGTAAAAAACAATTTCATTACCTTTTCAATAAGATCTACTCAAATCAGTTAAAATATACTATGTTCATAATTTGTTTTGGTATAAAACACACACAAGCACACACACACACACACATATATATATATATATATATATATATATATATTAATTTCATATCTATAATTTGATAATACATGAGAACATATCCCTCTTTTTTACCATCAGACTATTAATGATATTAATTTCGTGTTTTCAATATAATCCTAAAAAATATGTAAACAAACATATTAACCATTTATTATTTATATTTGGTATCCATATTTTAGACCTTAAGGTATTAATTTTTTGGATAATCTCCTAATTAGTTTAAAAAAATAACACAACCTTCAAAATAATATATAGAACATATCAGTGATTCGGATTCCAATATATAATTGAATTTATGGAAACATTTATTCTTGAAATTTCATCACCCTCAAGACACCTAATATGAAATTATTTTTGGAACCCAATGTTATCCTAATCAAATAATTATTTATTGAAGAATTAAATGAATTATTCAACAATACCCCTCACTATTATAAAATATTTTGGGTGACATTGATTTTTTATAAACCCTCTTAAAATGTTCTTATATCGTTAGAAGAGGTATATCCATCTACAATGTATATGGCCTTTTAGTTAGATCTATCTCACCAAGTGAACCATCACATTACCCATTATATAATATAATAGTAGTGGGAATAAAAGATCAAATTTATATAATATGATGTTAATTTTTTCTATTAACTGAAAATTCACAATATCTATATATTTTCTAAATTTACTTTTAAAAATAATAATACTTGGTTATTTGGTGTTGTGAGGTTTTTATAAAAATTTAATATTTATCCACAGACTATAAATATTGAATAAAAACATGAAATCATGTTATTTGGATACCTTTAAATATATCTTGTTAATTAAGACAATATTTTTGATATTTTATGAATATCTCTCTAGAACTTTTACACCATTTTTGATGTTTGAAATGTAAAATCTCTCTTCCCTATAAGGAGTGTGATTTGTTTGAGGAATAATTTATCACCCCCATACTTTTCCAATACCAAATATTCTAGTATCCCCATAATGATAATGTCTAATATATCGTTGATTCCATATTTATATTTTCCTAGTGCATTTATTAAAATTCCAATAATATAATCTCATATTTGTTTTCATATAAAAGATAAACATAAATTATCTAACATAAAAAACTTCTTATTCAATATTTTTTATATAATTGGACACTTTTTCAATCAAATTTCATATGATTTTTCAATAAAATTTTAATGAAAATATTGAAAATCACTTTTACATTATTAAAATATTAATTAACTATTAATGATGATGGTATCATACCTTCTTCAACCTTTCCACCGAATGTTGTGGAAGATGATTGATATTTTTTCATTAGTGTAGAAATGTATGACGTTAAGGAATTATTTTATTTATATATTTTTTAAACTTGATTGAGTGTGTACCTTCTTCAAATATGAGACACCATAACATTTCTTTAATGCTATACCTTCTAAGCTTCCATAACTAGGGAAATCATTTATAATCTAAATTACTTGGCTATCAATGTGAACTCTACATTTTCAATGAGCATCATACAACATAAAACTTACATCCCAAATCAACTTTAGATCAAAAGTATATAAATCTAAATAAAAATAAGAATCATTACATGGTTATTTAAGTTTAGTAAATGAAATCATAATGTAGTTACACTTCTTGCATAATCATTTTGGTAGGTTATAATTTTAGAATATAAATAGTCATGTACATTGATTTTTGTTTTTTAAAATGAAAGGATTCATGTTAAATATAGATAAAATAAGTCTCACTACTAAATATTAATTTTTTTTAATCTATAGTCATTATAATAGATTTACAAAAATTAATGATAAAGTAAAGATGTTTATAGGTTCTAACTAAAAGTGATGATAAATGTAACCTTTATTAGAATAAAAAATATTTAATAAATGGGTAAATGAAAATTTTAATTTATATATAAATATTTTAATACGTTTAAATATGATCTATATAATAAAAAGTATATTTATGTAAATAAAATATATAAAAATGATTAATTACATTATATTATTATTAAAAATTATTATCAATCCTATTATTTCATTAAATTTTTATATAAAAATATATTTATCTATAAAATTTTTTAATAAAAATTTAAATTAACTAATTATAAAATGTATATATAGAGATAATATATTTATCTTGATCCATATTAAGGATCTATAAAGAATATTAAATAAGATCATTGTGGGAAAGAAGCGATATCAGACATGAATAAACCAATAAATCAATAACCTCACCAATAGAGGGGAGGTCGATATCAATCATCATGGGGTTTTTATTGGGGTAGGTTAATTCAACACAAAAGATATGAATTTATTTTTGGTATGTTGGTGGGTTCCATTATATGTTTCACTCTTGTTGACTTGTTTGGTGGTTATTGTGTGCCACATACTCTTACATTGCAACAACATGTACTAAAATTTACATTTCATTAATATTTTTTAGGACTAATCATGATCAATACCTAATCCTCTTAAATTAAATATAATATATTAATAATTAATTTGAACAATTATATAAATATAAAGATGCATATATATTTATCTAAATAGTTAATATTTGAATTAATGTATTTTGAACCACAATATATAATTTAAAATATACACATATATTTCTTGTATGTTTATACATGTGTATGTATGTTTATGTATGTGTACATTTTTATGTGTGTGTATGAATCTTTATATGTATGTGTTTAAATGTGTTAAATATGTATATATGTATTGGGTGTGAGTGTCTGTTTATATAGAGGTATACTAGTGTGTGTGTTTGTTTATGTGTACGTATATGTATGTAAGTGTTCATATGAATTTTCATATGTACATGTATGTTTGTATGTGTATGTGTATGTGTATGTGTATGTGTATGTGTATGTGTATGTGTATGAGTTTGAGTATGTGTATGTGTATGTGTATGCGTAAGTTTATTCATATAGATGTATGTGTATATATTTTTGTATGTATGTGTATGTATATGTCTGTGTATGTGTATGTGTATGTTTATATGTATGTGTATGTGTATGTCTATTTCTATGTGTATGTGTATGTGTATGTGTATGTCTATGTCTATGTCTATTTCTATGTGTATGTGTATGTGTATGTGTATGTGTATGTGTATGTGTATGTGTATGTGTATGTGTATGTGTATGTGTATGTGTATGTGTATGTGTATGTGTATGTGTATATGTATGTGTATGGATACTCTGTATGTGTATGTATATGTGTATGAGTATGTGTCTATGTATGCGCATGTGCATGTGCATGTGTATGTGTATGGGTATGTGCATATGTTTGTATGTGTATGTTTTTATATGTGTATATGTGTATCTATGTGTATGACTATGTTGCATGTGTATGTTTATGAAGTATGTGTATATCTTCATATGTCTAGGTATGTATGTGTATATAGGTGTATTTAATTGAGTATATGTGTATGTGTATACATGTGTGTACATGTATCTATGTGTATATGTATGTATACATATATATGTGTATGCGTATGTGAATGTGTATGTGTATGTTTATGTGTATGTTTATGTGTATGTGTATGTATGTTTGCGTGTGTGTCTATGTGTATGTATGTGTGTATGTGTATGCTTGTAATGTGTACTTATATTTATTCATATAATATTATTTATTCCCTTTTAATATTTCTCTATTTTTAAAATTTTATTTAAATTTTAAATTTTTAATATTTATTCATTTAATATTTTTTTAATATACTGAAATTTTATATTTCTTTTACCCGTTATTGAATATTTATAAATCTATTTAAAAAATAATAATTTTGTTTATCAATAAAATTATAAAAGATAATATCTAATTATATTTTTATATTAAATCAAAAAAATAAATAATAAAATCAATAATAATAATTTTAAACAAAAAATCCTCATATTGATCATAAACATATGCCATGTTATATAACATTGGGGGGAAAGAAGAAGACCAACACAAAGATCACCGACATCGCGTTAAAGAATCCGTCAAAGTGTACAAATTATTTCCCTCTATCCCAACAAAGGAGAATGTAAAATAAGAGAACAAAGGTTCCAAATACATGATGATACCAACTATAGACTTTATTTTCTGTTGGACTCCTTCACCATTCTCCAAAGCATTGATAATAACACGAGAATCTAATTTGACCACAACATTCCTCTTACAATCAGATGTAATGATGTCTACCCCATACCAAATTTCCATTTCCTTAGCCAAAGTGGGAGTCAAATAATATACAACCATGGTATGTTGTAAAAAGAATAATGTGACATCATTGTCATAGATAATAGCCTCAAGATCAATTGTACCATCTCCAGTCAGATACAAATCAATATTAATTTTAATGACACCTAGAGTGGGAGGTAGCCACCTAGATGGAGGATGTTAAACAACTAAAGGTAGAAACTCCTCCCTCACTACTCCCCTAATAAATCTATATTTTCATCCAACCAAGACAAAACCTATAATACTAGAAAATTAGATCAATCACAATGGAATTTTACCAATAGCAGATAATCCATGCGTGGATCTACAAACCTAGGATATCTTGCACTATGAGTGATCTGAACCAATATATAAAGAAAATCTTGAAATTCCCAAGATTCCTCTACCGATGATGATCAATATCAACCAATTTTTATCATAACCCATCAATCCAAGTGAATGATAAGATCGTATGGAACTCCATTTCCATAGAAGACCTGAAAAGAGGCTATAAGGAATTCTCAGACAGGATCCACTCAGGTAGACGAGCACGCATAGGGAGGATTCAATTATAAATTTTCAAACATATATGATTTACATTAAGTTGATCTTTTAAATTCCAAATATCCTTCCATAATAGAAACCCTAAAGTGTCTCCTTGTATGATTTTATTCATAAATCATGAGCACACTTAGTAGGAGCCTATTCTCTCAAATTTCAAGCATAGGTTTTTCGGCCATGCTCCACCCATCACTATAATCACTAATATAACCTTTTATTCATTCTCATTAATCTACATATCTATATTTTAAAAAACCTATCCATTATGGTTATTTACCAAATGATTTGTCCCTAAAGTATGCTATAGTCCAAGAGTTGGCTTATAGTTGAGTTTCATTCCATTCAAATAAGGTTTCCATCGATCTCTTTAGATATTAACCATATATTCATTTTAAAATATCAAATAATGTTCATGGTAAAAGACATATTTGGATCCCCAAAAACATCTCTATAAAAATATTATTTGAGGTCCTAGATTGGAGGATAAAAAGTTACTATAAGAGGATTATTTTTTGTTAATAAAATTTCTAAAAAAACTATCTTTTTTTGTAATAAATAGTAACCTTTCTTTTCTATCATAGAATTTTTAAAAAATTTAATGTCAATGAATCCCATATTAATGAAATAATTATGTAGAAAAGGCTTCTCCAATTAAATCCAATGTAAATTATTCGTTCCATATATAGGACTCCACTAATGGTTAAAAAAAGATAAATTGAGTTGGTGAATAAAAACATATGGGAGATTGAAAAGAGACATCACATAAGATGGAAATGCGTGAGCCACCACTTTAATATGAACCACATTCTATGCTATAGAGTTCTTCATTCCCAACCATATCTAAATATTACTATGAACCTTATCCAAAATGAATAAGAATAATTCTCTTTTATAATTCCCAAATACCGTTAGGAGACCCTAATATTTTTGTTGCTTATCAATGATATTATTTCCACACATATGAATGGTAGTGTCCCTATTTCCATAATTAATACCCCTACTAAAATACATATCCAATTTGGATAACATGACACATTTTCCTAAAGGTTTTTTAAATGAAAAAATAATTTTAAGAAACTAATTAAATTCATAAGTATTATATTTTAATAACATATCTCAATCATCATCAAAAAATAAATGTGAAATGGGTATACAATTACATTAACCCTTTTCCCCATTAATGAGTCTATACACTATTGGGATTGTTAATATGTGAGAAGAAACATCATCAACATTGAGAAATAAGTTTTCAGGAACATCCAGTCTCTCAGTTATCAAGAACATACAGTCTCTCAGTCAAAGCTTTACAACCTACTCCTTCTCCTTCATTAAAAGGAATGGAAATGAAGCAGCCCATCACCTGGCTTCCTTCAGTATGTCCAACATGAATCTTCTCTGGCTTGATCACTTTCATTCTTTGTTTCATGAATGTGTAACTGCTGGCCTTCGTGTTTAATATATCATCTTCTTTTGTCAAAAGAAAGTTTTCAGGAAGAGGTTCGACCTATAGTTAACCTCTAGCACATCTTATGTTATTTATGAGTAACCCATTAACATTGATATTGAAGGAAACTAATTAAACATTTCTCATGACTAATATTTTATATTTTGGAGTAGTACCCAATTTTATCATTACCACTTCAAGTTAATCATATTATTTTATATCATAATCATTTTTAATATCATATCCCTTGACCAATGTCCCCCTCTTAGAGGTAGAATTGTTTTCCATGTTGTGGAAAACAACATTACCAACAATATCGTTGTCAATAACGAGTATCTTGGGGATGAAAGAACATTTATTCTTAAAGATATTATAAGGAAATTACTCCACATATATGAAAGAATAATTGATAATATATTGTAAACCATATTTCACCAGATAGATGGAATAAAATTAGTAATTTTCAATGGGCCTGATATTTTTTAAATCGGAACAATAATAGTCTTATTAACCATTTCCATACATATTAATCCTTTCCAAATAGCCCATACCAGGTTGAAAATGTTAGGTACAATAATATGAAAAAAACATTGGATAATAATGAATAAAATAAATATTGTTTGAGGGAATTTTTTGAATGAATTATCATTTAATATGAGGCTATTTCACCCCTAGAAATGTTTGAATCAATTTACAGTGTAATAGACTTGGTATTATCTTTCCAAAACAACTCATAAGGACCCTAGGGAGGTACCACTCTTAGATCTAAATTTATCTCTCTAAAATGAACAAATCAGTTCCAAAATCTCAATGACCATATAAGTGTATATTTCATTCAAAAAATATAATTTATAATTGATGTTATTTTTAATTTTTTGGATGAATCCATTTGTTATAGTTAGTTGGTATTCTAGTCACCCTTTTTGATGAAATAATCCCTTGATTTGAAAAAAATAGGGTTATTTATATCTCAAGGCCTCATCCAAAATATTTTCTAGGATTATTGACACAAGTATGGTGAAATCATAAGTTGGTCCCTCATAATATATCTTGAGGGAAATATCATTATTGAAATTCTTTGATAGAAGTTCCTATAATATGAATGATAGTGTTGTAACTGATTGACCACCTATTTAGTCCTTTCAGAGACGTAGCCTTATGAGGAAGACCAAGAAGTTCAAATGAAATCAATGTAGCTATTATTTTGATGCCACGTGTTTTCAAATATGAATATTGATGGAGGTCTTTTTAAATAGGAAACTATATGAGAGTAGATATGAATACAACATTGATGAGGACAAATTGGAGGGAGGGGGGAGACCTTGTATCTCTAGAAAAAAAAACCTAGTCATATGAAGTGAAAAATCTATCAATATGTTCAAATATTATGGAGGCCATGTCAAAAATTTTAATCTATGTAAATAGACCCCCAAAGAATCTCTGATCTAAGATACACAAGTGAAGTAAGCAATCACAAAATTGAGACATCGTGGAATAATTCTTCCTAGCACCTACATACTTCTCATGAGAGTAGATAATTTGGTTGAAGTCCCTACAAATAATAACAATTAAATTTCATTGTACATTCATGATATATTTTATCAAATCCCATAATATCTACATGTCACTAGAACTAGTCCATCCATAAAATCCCACAAAGTATAATTCTGGTTCCCAAGGATAGAAAATTGAAATAGTTATTTGGTTTTTGGAGAAACTGAAAACTAATGATTCCAATTCCTCTATCCACATGATACAAATACCATGTACATGTCCCATAAATCCATATTATAAATAGTACTAAAAGATAACATTCAATACAATGCATCCCATGCCCTTGTTTTCTAATAAAGTCTTAGTCAAAAGACAATATTAGGGAATTACATTGAGTTATATAGATAGGGTATAAAAATTTAACATGGTATTATAAGACCATGATAGATTCAAAAGAAGAGTTAATGGTACCATGCTGGACTTCTCAAATATTGTCTCTACCCCTAAAAGGTGATTCATCTCACCATACTATGACATCCTTGAACATTTATGGGAACTATAAATAATATCATCCTCCAACCCACCATGATGAATTAATTTATAAAAAGTTTATTTTTGATGAGATCAAAATTATTTATAGTATTATACCTCTTATTATATGTCATTAGATATTTTTTATCAGCTGGTACCCCACTAGGGGAGACCCTTTTAAATTTTAATTGAAAGACTCAAAATAGATTGTCTTAGTGGTGCATTCTCACTCGGAATAGTGGTAACTAGATCTATCTATAAAGTCTCTCTCACAATTATTTTTCAAGGGCTCTCTCACTAGTATAAAATAGAGGATGGGTTCATCATCCCATGTTGAATCTAATTTGGAATCCATTTCAGAATGGTTTTCCATGTGAAAAAATTCCCCAATTGTGAGGATTATCAAACCCAAAGGTAAGAAGCCATGGAATCTTAACAACCTAGTTTCGGGCACCTATCCACCATGATAGAGTGACCAAGAAAGTCAAATTTGAAACTATGCTAGACGATTGGCTAAGTTTTCTCTCAATTCTACTCTCATTGAAAATTTAATTCTCTACACTCCCATTGATTATATGTACATTAGTGTGGATCATTATAAGTGTTAAAAGTTTTGGTTTTATCTATATGGATGTTGGACTCTCACTAGGGGAATTACAAAAGAATATATCATTTAAGGATTGTGGCTTTAAGGACCATATAGAAAACGTTTTTAATTAAGATCATGGGGGAAGGTTGAAAATATTATTTACTAACGGATTATAGTACATGAATTTAGGTAGGAGAATGGAAGGACCAGTTAATTTTATGGTGTGTTTGTGAGGAATTCTATTAAAAGAGACATTCATAATCATGGATTAGTAAAAAAGGGTATGATGCATAGGGGAATTAATCAATTTCAAAGGCCAAAATAGACTCTACCAGGTTCTCGAATCCCCATAGGCCTTATAAAACTTAGGAAGATCTTGTGGGGGAGATTGTTAACATTCATCATACTCCTAGATAGTAAGAACTAATTAATGGATTAGAAAATTCCCAACAACTATGGTATATGAATAATTTTTCATTATAGGATCAACATTCTCCCTCCATTAAAGATGTACTTTCTCATGGATTATAGGAGGACATGATGCTTGATTCATTGGGTAGTCAATCAAAATAAGAACGTGAAATGAACACTATGATTGATCATAATATATAGATAAATCAGAAAACTAATTAGAATAAATTAGTTTCTTTCCCTAAAAATGGGATTCAGGATCTAGAGAGACCATACTTCACCGTCTCAATATAGAAGGATTGAAAACCTAGTAAGTACTTGATTTGTTGTTGTCCTCATCAGAATAGAGGTGGACAAGGGTGGTGCTCATGTCAGGTTTTCCATTGATTATTTTTTTGATCATATGGGTAATCTATAATATCTCTTAGAGAGTGAACCTTCTAGACAAGAAGACTCTTTAAAGGACTACTGGAAAAAATGGGATAGGGTGGCTATTTTCGGATCTTCCAGCACCCCTGAGATTGGAGATTCAATAGGCGTATCTCTATTAAACCTTATAACAACTCATAAATATGATATTTATAGATATCTGATGTTGAAATTTGTTCATGTAATTGATTCATTAGTAGGTGAACATGAGATGCTGACCACATCTAAAGGACAAGCTTCCACAAATGAAAACATTAACAATGCACAGGTGACTATATTAAATCTATTCGGAGTTCGTAAATATATTAATTTGAGGAACTCTCTATAAAGGAAAATGTTAGTGTATATGCATTGATTCACTCAGTCAATGATAATGAAGACCTCTATAGGGATAAATAGGCTCAAACAATCTCTTATGGAGTAAAACCCCCATTGAAGGTAGATAGAGGTAACAAGGATACATTGTTTGATGATCTCTCTAAGATGGAATTGATTTAAACATTGGGTGATGAGTGTGAGAGAGAGGACTAAAAAGATTCTTATTGAAAGTGGAAACATGTGAAGACTTGGAGAAGATGTCACCATCTTGGAGCTCGAGGCCATGGACGTGGTCATATTATTGGGGGGGGGGGGGGTTTAACAAAACACATACCTTGATGCTCAGTTTGAGATTAAGAAAACAAGGTCTGTGGTTAATCTATATTTGACAAGGACAGTTTGATATTTTACCCCATCCTCTTCACTTTTATTTTTTTTAATGAAGGGACTTCAACCCCTAACTTGAAAAAAAATTCATGAGACCACTTTTTTTAATTTCTTTTGTAATTTAATCAATATTTTCCATTTTTAATATTCATTCATTTCATATTTTTTTCCATTTTTTATATTTATAAATTTTTAATGTTATATAATTTAATAATTCTTAAATTTCTTTACATATTTAATTACTATGTTTTAATATTTTCAACATGTTTTTAATTATATAATAAATATATATTAAATATTAATTATGAAATATTGATATTTTTAATATATATTAAATTTATATAATTAATTAATTTAAATAGAATTTAATTTTAACACATTTTTTGTCTATATAAATAATTTTTAATAAAAAAACTTACTTTTATAATTAATATTATTTTTATTCCTTTTTATTCTCTATTATGTGTTTGTAATTCATATATTTAATGTTTTGAATTCACTTTTTATTTTTTTAAGAATATATTTAATTTTTTATTCATTTTTCATATTCTTTCAATTAATATTTTTTATTCATTTTTAATTTTTATTCATTTTTTAATATTTTGGGAATTTATTAATTTTTTTATATTTATCTATATATATTTATTTACAATGATTTAAATATTTCAATATATTGGAAATAATTATGACTAATAATAATTCACTTTTATTTAATTAATTGTAATATTTTTAAAATGATTGGAAGTATATATAATAAATTAATTTAAATTAATTTTTTAATATTTTTAAAATTAAATATTAAAAATTAATAATTTTGAATAATTTTTCTATTTTTATAATTTATATAATTTATTTATTTATTTTCCTTCATTTTCTATGTTTTTAAAATTAATTTAATTAATCATATGAATTCCCTTTTTATATATTTGTTTGAGATTTATTAAAATGTATTTTTAAAATTTTTTAATATTATTTTATTTAATATTATTTATCCATTTTTAATATTAATATTATTTGGACCACATTAATTTATTAATATTCATTTATTACTATTTATTTACTATGTATTAATATTTTCAATACATTTTTAATTTATATGATTTATATTTATTCATATTTGTTTATTAAGTTTTAATAGTTTAAATATGTAATACATTTATATAATTAATTTAATTAAATTTATATTTAACATTTTGTAATTTAAATATTTATTTTTATTCATTTTGTATGATGTTGTTATTTATATAATTAATATTAATGAATTATTTATTTTTATTCATTTTTATGAATTTGTAAATTATAGAACAAGTAATATAAAATCACTTTTTTTATTTAAATTAATTTATTTTAGTATATCCATTCTTTTTTAATATTTATTAATTTAATAATATTTATTAATTTCTATATTTATTACATTTTAATATTTCCAGTATTTATTCATTATTTAATATTTATTGATACATTTTTATTTGTTTAGGTTTTTTTATTTACAATATGTTTATAAATTATCTAATTAACTTATTTAAATAAATTTATTAAATATTTTTTTATTTAACTAGTTAGTATATTTCATTTTTTTTAATTTTAAATTTATATAATAAGTATTATTTTTTATTCATTTATTCATTTTTTTATCTTCATTAGATTAAAGAAATATAAAAGTGTATTTTTCCCCCCTATAACATAATCACTGAGAAATACAACTTTTATTGGGGCATTTTAGTGTCGATAAAAGTGATAATTTATGTGCGTTAACAAAGTGTAATTTTTTTAATTCTCATCGCTTAAAATTTTAATGCTGCTAAAAATAGATTTTATATGCGTTTTTCACTGAGCAGTTGTAAAAAATATTGGCTTAGTCGATAATTTATTTATTTTAATAATAAACAATACTGTTTTTTCCAACATACCTTATTTGTATGAAAGATTATAGAATTTCCCAAAAATAGTGAAAATTGCGCTTAGTTTGGAATTTACCACACGATATATAGATCGACCATATATTGTGTCATAATGAGCACAATGAAAATTAGGGGACCAGACATGATATTAGATGGGACTGAAATAATTTAGTTTTACATAAATGAATGGATTTATTGCATGACAAGTGGATCCCCACACACCTAAAAGATCGACAATAATACCTTTTTGAATCGAACACACATATCTGGAATCTCTTATACATATGGATCAACGAAATGTGAATTGTGGATATATGAAAAGGTGACAAATTAATAGAACATAAAAATTAAGAGACCATGAACAGAAGTGTGAGTTGGGTGAAGTATTTGATCATCCATATATATAAGGCGATCGACCGTGAATTCAACCAATCAATCATAAGATCAATCTAATAAACTATATGTTCAAGAAATATACCATATGATCTATTAAGGAATTTGACTCGAAATGTGAACATATTGAAGTGATCATGGAGGCTGACATAGAACATCTTAAAACAACCACCACTATGGAATGCTGACATGGCATACCGTAAATTAATTATACCTAAAATTATGTTTTATATTATTATATTTATTAATTTAAGTACCATTATGGAGTGAATAAAACCACATGCCTTTGAGTGGTGTCGTACTCTCTATCTGGTGAAGCTAGGGTGTTACCTTCAGAATCTCTCCCTCCCCTCCTACGGGGTATCAGATGGCTCAACGATAACTTCCTCTGTCTCCCACCTCGGTGTGGCGAGGCCTATTGTGGAAACTTCCCGCTTCATCGGCTCAAGAGAGGCACCTTCCTTTTCATGTCTTAGCAGGTGAAGACCTGAGTCAGTGAATGCGTCACATCTTTTAGGGTCGCTTCTAGCTTTATCGGTCTAGGTGAGGCGTCGTCCCTATCGCGTCTCAGCGGGCGACCTCGGCCAACAAATGTTGCAGATCTGAAGGGAGTAGGTGTATATACATTTTTTCCAGTCCCAAATTCTATGGGAGAAGGATCCGTTTTGCTCCGACATTGCTTTCCATTGGTCCCAATGTAAAATAGTGGGGGGAGGGTATTTTAGATCATGCTTCCGGTGGTCCTACAGTCTACCTGAAGGTCTTCTCTTGGTGATTCCTATTTATTTAGTAGATTATTCAATTGTGGTGGTCTTATGGTGTGCGACACTAGTCATTTTCATGTGTGAAGGTTATTTCAATAGCTTAATGATCTGTGAGACATGGTCTCGATTTTTTCTGGTTTGGTCTTCAGACCACTTGATTTATAGATGCACCCAGACTCGATCACAAGGACTAGTACCCAAAGGAGGTTTTATAGCACGTAGTTCACCTATGTAGTTATTTATGGATTTCGATGTTTGAAATAGTATAGAGGCACCTATTATTCCAGGAATGTTCTTTGACACATGACACTAATATCCGAACAACAATACATCGGTTGAGAGCTTCATCACGATTTTTATACTGGGTAAGGGTAGGTCCTAATCATAGGTTGGTTTTGATTCTCTATATCCTTCAGGTTGTGTAATCTTTTAAGTCCAAGAAGTATTTTAGGGTTCCCCTCTCTTCCCTTAAAATGGGGTTTGATTATTCTACTAACAAAATATAAGGCCCTTAGGCTGTTGGATGTATGAACTACCATTTTGTATAGAATTAAATTTTGGTGAGAAGATTTTATTGAAGAAAAATATCTTGCTGAAGTACAAGGATATTCAATGTTGATTTTTCAACAGATATTTTCAATGAATTCTATTTTCATTTTTAACAATACTAGATATAATTGGTGTGGTTGATCATGAAATTGAGAGATATATAGAAATTAGAATTTAACGAAATAGGATGAATCGATACTCGTTTTTAAAACATCTACAAATCAGTTCTCACTTGAACATCAATGAAACATCATAGATCATATAAATTTCTTTACTATTCAATTTTAAACCAATATATATCAATTATGATGGGAGAATATCTTAAAGAACTACATAACTTCATACATTATAGAAACAAATTCTTTCCCTTATATGACTTGTTTTATTAATTTTGAGTTGTGTGTGATTTACGCTGAATGTATTTTTGTAGTAGATCATATATTATATTGGAGAGTTCTAGAAACAAACTCCCTCATTCATTTTTTATATACACCCACATAGAACTATTGAAGAGGTTGTGTATCCTAGACTTCCTTCAGGAAGATGTTATCTTTAATTCTACCATATAAAACTACATAGGAGGATTAATATGTCCTAGATAACCTTGTTGGATGTTGTGTAAAATGCGATACAAGTTATAGATCACTTTATTTGTAACAAACCTGTTAGAAGAAGGTGATTTTTAAGTGTATAGGAAAATGTCTATACATGAGACTAATAATATTATTTATTCTATTGTGTGTTTTTTTGTTTTTCTTTACTTTATTTTTAAACCAAACAAGCATCTATTTTATAAAACATATAAAAAAACATTGATTAAAAGTTTACTATAATTTGTGTTTTATATAACTTGTTTGATTATAGTAAATTATATTCAAGAGTTAAAATTATTACACAATTATTTTAGATGAGTTTTGATCAAACCATTTAGAAGAATTTTGGAAAGTTGAGATTATATATTTCTATAGTTTTATTTAACATGTCAATATTTTAGAAGTTGGGCGATTTTTGTTTTTAAATTTTTTAAATAGAAATTTTAATATGAAACTCAATTAAAAAACTCGTTAGTTAAATACTCATACCATTATTTTGTATAAAAGGATTTTATTCTCTTTACTTCCTAATTATTCTGATCAAATTAGGTTTTCAGGATCTATTAATTTTTTTCTAATATGAAATTATGGAGTAAAAGTCTAAATGTAATGATACCAAAATAAATCCTCATTTTAATGGTTAAAATTATGATCAATTGAAAATGGAAATGAAAATAAATATTGAGAGTATTAGCTTTGATATTTGGGGATCTATTAATGATAAACATGAGAAACCGAAATATACTAAAAAGGAATTTGATTCTATTGTTAAACTAACTTATAATTAAATCCTTAAATATATTAATTCATTATTTTATGAATTAGGTGAATATTAATTTAATAGAATAACTTACTATGATACTAATTATCTTATTTTGGATATCCTCACTATTTATTATGAAGGAACATCATATACAAAGAAAAGAGATTAAATAAAAATACTATTTAGTATGATACATTCAAAATGGAACTTGAATAATCTATTAATGGGATGTTTCTTAGGAATAATTATATCATTAACAATAGTATTACACATATATAGTTGATGTATTACATTGACCAAGTGATGAGAATCGTGATATGTTTACTAGATAGATTGCGAGGCACTACAGTCTCTATCCATGACATTTGTGGCATCAAAAAAATACTAGTAAAAGAGATTTTTATGATTCTATTGATTTTGGAATCATATCAGAAGGTAAATAATGATGATGGTAACCAAAAATTAAAATTGGTTAAATTTCAATAATCACCACCATAATCAATGGATGTTGATCTAGATGATAATTCATGTGGATGTAAAGGTGACACTAAATGTGATAAAGAAATAGATCATCTACATTGAAGGTTAACAAAGTTCTACAAAAGGATTAAGTTCTTCAAAAATTATAAATATAAAGAAAAATATTATAAGAGAATAAATTGGACAAAATATTGGAAAATTTATTACTCACCTAATTAGATAACCTATTATGAATTAATAAGAAAATAATACATAAAGGATGATTTTTAGAAGAATAAATATTAAAATAAATATAAAGATAAGGATAAAATAATAAAAATAAATATAAAATATACTTAGAGTATATTAGTGGACAGATCTAATGACTCAAATTCAAGACAACATATTATCAATAGAGAAGAAACTTTTTTCTTTAGTGTTAATGCCTCTTTGGTACCTTATTTTTCTTCTCATATTACATATCATTCTAAATTGTATAAATAAAAATGAGAATAAAATTGCGATATTCTATATGATATGATGAATGAATTAAAAAAAAGTTAAAAATACAAAAGATGATCTTGTGTAAAGTGTTGTGGAAAAATATTCTCATAGAATTTAAAAAGTAAAGAATGATAATCTATTAAAAAAGAACACTTAGTTGAAAATTGAAAATGAAAAAAAATAAAAATGGACTTTGAGTGTTTTTATAGATAAATATAATCCTTAAAAATAATTTTGGGAAGTTAAGATGTAAAAAAATGAATATATAATGTTTTTAATAAACTTATACATAAAAAAACCTTTACTGAAACTATTATATTTCATGTTAAAAAACAAATAATTATTTTCTAATAACTCTATTTGTTTTTTAAGTCATTCTATGAAATTTCAGCTAAAATAGGATTTTATTTCTAAATTCTTTATTTCTATTCCAAAAAAATCATAAAAGAAATATTTTATTCCAAAATATTTCATTACTAACCTAGGAGGACCCAATAAGATATGGTTACCAAAATCAATGTGTATCTATTTGATTGTAGGAGAAATAATTAAATGAATTTTGTATAAATTCTTAAAATTTGGACAGTGGGTTTTACAAACATATGACTAGAGATAATACAAGTTTCAAAAATCTTATAAATGTGGATGGTGGGAATGTTACTTTTGGAAAAAATGAAATAAGAGAAATCATTGGACATTGATAAGTTGGTAACTATGAATATTTCCTTAATTTTATAGTTTTATTTAAATATAGATTAAAATATAATTTTCATAGTATTTATCATTTTTGTGATAATTTATTTAATTTTAACTTTTTAAAATAATGCTTTTAAAAATTTTGAATCTATGTATGCTTTGATATTTATTTATCTTAGAAATGTTAACATTTGTTCTCTTAATTTTGAATCATTATTTTTTAAATATATTTATTTTTTGCGTTTTTTAAATATAATATTTCTTATGTAATATGAGAATATGACTTTTAAATATTCACTCACTTATAAATATGACTAATATATATTTGTTCAAAGATATACCTATGTTATATTTTTATAATTATAATGTTTTTAATCTCTGTCAAAATAGGAATCAACAAAAAATTTCCTCCGAACCAAAGAAGGTGTTATCAACCTATCAACTCCTTGATTTTTTGTATATTAATTTATTTTTCCCTTACAGAGCTTCTATTTTAGTAGCAAATCATTATGATTATGTTATGTTTGATGTTTATTATACATAAATGGGTGTTTTTCATTTATGAAAAATTTATTATCATTACAATTATTCTATGTATGATAAATCCAAAAGAATCATTAGTGAGATTACCTAAATGACCATACTAACAGATCATACCCAATAGTGTGAGAATCGTGGATGTTTATCTCCTTTCTCACAACATGCATATACTCACAATTTATATGCACCATGAACTCTTTAATAAAATAGAGTTGTTGAAAAGAGAAATATAACACTTGAAGAAATTTCTTAAACTATGATTGGTGAATATGAAACACATATTAATTTATGGGATAAGTCTATTTAGACATATTTCTATGTAATTAATAAAGTTATTATAAGAACTATATTGGGAAACACTAAATATGAGCTATGGAATGGAAGAAAAGCCTTAGTAATACAATTTTTAGTTTTTGTTTTGTAAATTTTAAAATCTCAAAAAATAATAATCTGCAAAACTTTTCCACAAAAAAATCTATAAATTAATTTTACTATGTCATTTGAGGACTAATAAATATTATATGGTCTTAAATAAGAAATATAATGTTGTAGACTAAAATGTTCATGTGAATCTTGATGAGACAGATCCACATGATGAAAAAACTAGTCTTTGAAATTCCTGGGGATGAAATATAAAATATTAATATCAATAATACATCAAAATATTGTAATCCTTCTTTAGATTTACCTGATTAATCACCTATACGAGATCACCAGTTTCTTTTTGATCCAGAATAAATTGAAGTTCCAACTAATTCTATCCGTAGAACTATTATAAACATTCAATACCTCCTTTTATATGATATAGTTGGAAATATAGATAATGTAATTAAAACCCAAGCCTCACTAAGAAAATAGGTTTATCATTAATCCTTAATGTTATAGTTTGAACCAATCCAAATATATGCAGAAATACATGATAAACATTGGGTAATAAAAATGAAAGTGCAATTGAGCTATCTTGAATGGAATAAATTTTGGGAATTATTAGACATCACTAATGACTACCTAACCACTATTTCGAAGTGGGTATAAATATTAAAGGTTGGTGAATACAGAAAAATCATTAGAAAAAAATATAGATTGGTTCCACAAAGATATAGTCAAGAATATGTTATTTAATATGAATAAAACATTTCATCAGTTGTTAAACGTGATGAAATTAAAATATTAATTTTATATACTTCACATATTAATTTCAATATATATCATATGTTTATCAACAGTAAAATACAAAATGGATATAATATTTTAGATGTATTTGTTGAAAAAACTCCATGATTTATAAACAATCAATTTAAATTCATGTTTTATAAATTGAAACAATCTTATTATAGTCTAAAACAATATTACAGATATTGGTATGGTAGGATCAACTGTTTTCATAATTCAAATGGTTTTATAAAAGTTTAGTTGACCTATGTTATTCAGAAAAATAATTTCAATGGGTGTTTTAGTTGAACTAATTTCTGTTGATGATATTATTTGTAGATCTTCAAAAAACACCATCAAAATTTAATTTTAAAAAATGACGTAAAAATATTTTAAATTGTGTTTAATGGGGGAGTGAAAATACTTTATTGGATTAAATTTAAGAAAAATTACATTAAATAAATGAAAATAAAAAATATAACTATTAAAATGTTAGTCTTCTAGAAAAACAAAATATTGAAACTACCATGATTATAAGTTGGAATCTGGATCATAATGAATCTAGAATGATAGTAGATCAGACAACTTTAAAATGTATGATTATAATTTTATTATAATTTACTACTATTTAAACTAATATTATGTTCATTGTGTGAATGTGTGCACATTTTCAATAATACCCTAAATAATTTTATTCAAATTCTATTAAAATGAATTTCCACTACCTTAATATTACAAATAATATAGGATTATATTTCCCAAAATGAATTGAGTTTTTAGTTGGTTTTTTAGATGATGATTTTTGTTATTGTATCAAATGTTAATAGAGGAAAAATTGAACATGACATATTTTGGGCTTGTTTTTTGTTTCATAGTGTAGTAGGAAACATAAATATGTTTCATTATCTATAACTAATTTAATTTATATAGCCATAAATAATTTTTTTCACAAATTATGTCAATTAATTACACAAGATTGGACTTTATATATATATTTAGACACATCCCTTTAAAGTTTTACATGATGTGTGCCATAAAAAATTCAAAAATATGATTTCTCATTCAAGGAAAAAATAAATTTATATAAAACATCTGTTTTTGATAGATCATATTCAGAAAGGAAACATCACTCTTAAATAAATTCATAATTAAGATCAAAAAGATTAAATACTTATCATACAATTTAATATTGAGAGATTTAATTTTATCAGAAATTAATTAGGTATGATTAATTTTTCTTTTTAAAATTTTAATATTATTCTTAAATATCATATCAATATTTATCCATATATATATATGTTGTGATTTTTAATAGTTTTAATAGTTATTTTATTTTAAAGTATATCATTTTGGTTTATATATATTATATATTTTTTTCATGCATTTTATTGTATGAGTAAATGATTAAAATGTAAAATCAAAATTTAATTATCGCACCTATTTTAACATGAACACTAACCAACTTTTTGAACCCACTTTCTTAAACTATTACTTTAAATCCCTAATTATGAATATTAGTTTTCTTAGCTTAAATTAAGAGAAAATTAGAAGAATATAATCATGAATTTTCCCAAGTAATCGTAATCTTGGTATATAAAATATAGAAAGCATTCAAATATGCACCTCCGCTATTAAGAAAGAGAGTCTAAAAGATAAGTTCATATTGAGTGGTTTAGAAATAATCTATCTTTGTTATAGAGAGCTGTTATTGGTAAGAATTTACACATTTGGATATTAGATGAAAATAGACCATTTTATCCACACTATGTAAAATATTTTTATCTAAATTTGGTATTTTAAGATAGATAAAAATAATATTTGATTATGATAGTTATCAATGGTAATGTGTGTGAGTTGGCATTGAAATTTTTGGTTGATTTTCTAAGAGTCCCATATCTTTGTTAGTTTTGTGACAATCCAAGCCTGTATCCTATAATCCATCCACATTTTGTGATTGGGAATGCATGGGAATAGAAAACAGATGACCAAACCAACTTGTGGCCAATTGTGAATTAGTTTATTATAGAATATAGGTTGTTGGTGAAATTCATTGAGCAAAAAATATTCCCTATGATTGGAGAAATAATCATTGTTAGGTATCAATAATGGGGTTTTCAGTACCTAATTGTTCATAAAATTCAAAAAATATTTCCTTATTTATTTATTATTCATTTTAAATATTTAACCAAACCAAATTAAATATTCAATTTAATTCCATACCATAAAAATATATCCATTTTGTTTGAATATAAACATTTTCCCCTTTGTATTTGAAAGGAAAGTGTTTCCCAGTGGTGTTTGTTTGAAATAGATAGCCATTAATGGATGAAGATCAGCTAAAATCATTTAAATGGGTTGAGGATCATTATGAGGAGAGATATTATGAGAGTTTCAATCCAATATCACATCCTTCTAGGACACAAGATATCATTGATCCTAGTCTGAAACAAGATGATATCATCGAGGATAATAATTATTCAAATGAAGGATATTCTTAAGATCCTATGGATATGGTTGAGGAATATGGATAATTTTTTAGTAGAGATATAATGAACTCTTTTTCTAGAGGTTTCATATGATAGGTATTCTATGTGACAAGAATTATCTTATGCTCATGTAGTTCCACAGTTTTATGACTATCCCCTAAAATCTAAAAAATTGTATGAAATATATTTATTTGTTGAACTAGTAGGTTAATTTATTGTAATTATATTTGGGGAGAGAATTATTAGTTAATTTTTTTGGACCATCACACATTGATTAATAAACTAAAACAGATAGGGATCTATTAGTGGGGCATCAACCAAAATTTGAGATAAGGGAGCTCCAATTTTTTATTCTCCACCCTCTGCTGAAGAAAAACCTTTTGGTAATTCATTATTTGATATGAGTGCAGCAAAATTTATTGATGCTGATAACATGGAGGTTGGTATGGATGATAAAGAGGATGATAAAGAGGATGATAAAATGTTTGATAAAAATGATAAGGGTTCTGTAGATGATGACGATGATTCCCGAAAGATAGAAGGACCTTCTCTTATTGTTGTTTCAAGGGAAGAAGAATATTTTATGATAAACCTTCCTTTTACTCATTTTACAAAGAGAATTTTAATTCATGACTCTTCAAAGGTACTTTTGAATTTGTTTCCTATTCCTAACTCAGTGATAGGTGTACATTCAAATCATTATAAAAAAGTTCTAGTTGTTGAATCTTCTTGAATGTTTGAAGTGATTTTCAAGGAATATTCTATGGAATAATCTAAGTATTATATTTGAGAAGTTCAAGAAAATATTTGATAATTTATCCGAAATAAAAATCATGAAGAAAATAGATAGAGATTAAATATAATTATATTGATCTGACTGATGATTTTATTTATGAATTTTATCATTCTCAAGATCAAGATGATTTATCTTATGATACCCTAACTTCTTCCATTCCTCATCAATTTTTCACATCTAATTACTTAATAAAATTCATTAATATCCTTTTTAGTGTATTAAAATAATTAGTTTTGTTTTATACTAGGGATAATAAACATGATATATTTTAGAAAATTTCATACACTATTTTAAATTCTTTCACATATTTAGTCCATGTTTTCTTGAAAATTGATCATAAACACTATGAGATTTGGTTATCTAGAAGATAAATTAATTGTTTTATAGGATAAATTTGATAATTTCAATATTTTGTAAAATCTATGTTTGATACCATGGAAAGAATAAATATATTGATAACAACTTGTCCTTCTCAACCCTGTAAATTTTCATTAGGACCTCCTCCTTATTTAGTTTCAACCGATAAGGATTTAATATGAATGTCAATTCATGAGAAGATTTTGAATATCCATGATAGGGTGATATCTGAAATCATGTGAAAATGTATATTACTACTCATAGATAAAATAGGTTTTATTTGATTAATGATAAATTAATCATGACTACAATAAAGAAAAATTTAATTGAGGGCACCATAAAGTATAATGTCAAAAGTATTTACACCAAGGCTTGATATCAAGTTTGATTTATGTCATTACCCAACGAAATAAATATTCCACTTTTGATAGCTTCCTTCAAAGTTATTATAGAGAATTTATTGGTAAGTAATCTTTTTCTAAATCCATTATTCTCAAAGAATGATAACTTCTTATTTTTTTATGAATATTGGAAAAAGGACAATAATAGACATTATAAAAAATATAGATTTGTAAATGTAATATAAAAACACTCCTATCATTGTATCTTATGAACTTACAATATCTACCTTTTCTCCTTCCCAAAACTCAACCTCATCCTCATCATTAGTTTCTATTCCAACCTCTATCTTACCTACTGTATCGATTTTATGACCCTTTGGTCTCACTCTTACCCAATCCCCTAAGAACATCATCCCAGTTGCAAAATATATATAAATTGCTTTAGATAATGACACTCCTTAGCCTCTTACCCTTACACGTATTAATGGAATAAGAAAAGACACTTCTACCCTTCCATAAAATGAGGATTATGAATTTATTATTCATTTATTGGGCCTTTTTAAACTTTTTGACACATAATAAAATCTCTCATTATTCTTAATTTTTTATATTTATTTCTTTTAATTATTTATTACTTCTTATCTATTAATTTCATCCGTACTAATTTTCCCATTATGAATTCTTTTTGATAATCCAAAAGGGGGAGTAAAATATTTCTCATAAATAAATTATAATTAAATAAATTATTGAATATAAGTAAACAAAAATATATTTTACTCTTTAATATTTTTGTATAGATATTTAAGGTAGGATTTGTGATAAAAATTGGGAGAGGATATTGGATTAGTCCATAAATTCCTTATTTTAATTATAAAATTTCATGTTAATGTCTCTTCTAACCAATCATCCATTTTATGAATGAAAATTTGATTCATGAAAAATAGTGAAAATTTTGATATGTCATGAATTGACTATAGAAATATGAATAGACCGAAATTTATTCTAGAGAACTTTCTATATAATGGAAGATATTATATTTAGTATCACAAGGGGAAACTAAAATAATATACTTTATAAAGGCATGGACCAACCACATGATATGTGGATTAACTGCACACCTATCAGATCAACCACAATGCCTTTTGGATGTGACAATGCCTATCAAAAATTTCACCAACTAAATGATAAACCTTATGTGAGATATGGATATATGAAAAAGTATATAATCGATTTCTAAACTAAATGAAGAAATAATGATAAGAAGTCATTATTTGGTAAATTATTGGATAAAAATAAGTATACATAAATAAAACTTGAGTTCAATTGATCAACAGTAAGTACGATTTGAACATCCACAAACCCAAGAAATCTATCATACCTTATATTAAAAAATTCTACCAAAAATATCAAAGTATTAAAGAATCCATGGATGGTGAAATTACAATTCTTAAAATTACAAGCACTATGGAATTATGGTTCAAAAACCCTAAATTGATTGAACCTAAAACTAATTTTTATATTTTTAATTATATTAATTCAAATAAATTTATCGTAGAATTAAATAAACTTTAGAAGAGTTTACTAAACGTAGATTTAATTAAAAATAATGAAGATATTACATATTGAATTACCAAGGACTACTTTAATGAATTATTCAGCCTTTTTAAATCATCAGATATGTTTGGTGTAGATTATCATTGAATGGAGAGATTTAGAGATCATAATTTAAGTGAAGAAAATGAAAAAATGCACTATTTTTGAATATCTATGATTATTGTATCACCTAAACATCAATGAAACAATATAGAACATCTATATATCATCTCACATTAATTATAAAACAAAATATGATAATAAAAAGTGGTGAATCTCCACCATGAAAATATAAATATATACTCTATAATATTGAATTCATTTCATTCTATTGTTTTGTTTTTATTACTATTGAGCTATGTAAAATTTAAATTCAATATATTTTAACACTAGATCTGATATCATATTATATTGTGTGAGATGATTTATCTTTTATTCCTCTGTATCAACCAGGATATTGAACTGTGGAAGAGGATTTATAGACTAGACTGCATGAGTACGTTTTTTATCTTTTTATTATCCCATATAAAACTGTGAAAGAGGCTCATTAAAACTTATAAAACCTTGTGAGAATCTATGTAAAACAATATCTTGGTTTTGGATTAGTTTATTTATAATAAACTTCTTGGATATAGGTTACTTTTATGTAGAGAAGACTTAGTTTTGGCTTGAAACTAACCACTTTTTTTACTTCATTGTGCATTTTATCAAGTTTGGTTTACAATATTTTTAATAAAAAAATTATATGTTTTATAAACTATATAAAAAATAACTACATTGATAGCTATATTTAATTTATGATATATATATATATCATGTTTGATTCTAGTTAATTAGTTTTAATGGATAATGTGGTTTGAAAATTTGTTTAACATATTTTTTATTGATAATTTTAAAAAATATTTTTAAAAGACAAATTTATATATTTGTACTGGTTTATTTAACTTGTTTGTATTTTATAAATTAAGGGATTTAAGTTTTTGAATCTTTTTTAGATTAAATTTCAATTGGAAACATAATTAAACCCCAAATTTTGTTATCAAAACCATTGAATAAATCCCTTAGAGATTTTTAAAATGAACCATACTAGATCACTTCTCAGCTTTTAAATTAAAACTCTCATCGAAATGATTCTATGTAGTGGTTGTTATTATTTTTTAGAAAAATAAAAAAACAAACCATAGTTATAAAATTTTAAACTTTTTTTATAGGATTCTCAGTCATGACTTAATTCTTTCAGGATTTGTTTGATTTTTTATTCTGGTCCACATTTGAATTTACAAAACTCATCTATTTTGGAAATATCAAACCATTTGTTGAATTGATGATATTTTCATCATTTTTATAAGGATTCAATGCCAATATTGTTTCTTTTTTCATTGTTTTATTAAATTTCTCTTCCCCAATTCATCTATAATGGTTCTTCCGCTATGAGTTCATTTAGAATTAGTTTTGGACATTATTCCTCCCTATTCATAGATGAATTTCCCCTTTTTGGTAGCTTTTAATTTTGAATCACTGATCATTAAAGATGTTCCCAAATTCTTTGGATGTTATTAATATTTATATATATAAAAAAATAATATATATAGGTATTGTATAAAAATAAATAATTATTTTATTTTATACTAATTGAAAATATAAATGGGGATTACTAGAATGAAATTTGTTTTATCTATTAAGTCATGATTTAATAGCCTGTGTAATTTTTAGATAAGATATCATTACTCATAATCATATATGTATGTTTTGGACTTATAAATATTAATGGATTCAATATTATTCACTGAATTATGGGAATGATTACAGAGTATGTCTAATGGTTTTTAATAGAAAGATAATACGATATATGATTTTTCATAGATATTTAAATGTGTGTGTGTGTTTCATTTGTTTTTTATTTTTATAATTATTAAGTTATATATATTTTTGTTCAAGCGTGTTTGAGTATTCTTATATCCATGTGTGTATATGTATATATATATTAAATATTTATTTAGAAATATATAATATATTGTATTTAAATATTTATACATTCATGAAACAAACCATCACATAACATTATGCTTGAATTTACCTAGTACAGACTATGGAAACAGTGTTACCACAGAAATAATACTTAATTATTTCTAAAAACTAGGCTTTGTAATATCATCACATATGTCAGTAGATCAATATGTACTAATTTCAGTGGGTTTTTATAGTACTTTTATACATTTATGAATTATTTTAGTATATATAAATATGTATTTCTAATGAAACACAAGTTCCAAAAAATCCAATAACTATTTAAAAAATAATCTTGGAAATGTATATAAATTATATTAACAAAATCATGGGAATGGATACCTAAGTGTAGAGTTTACCAATTATTTAAGGGGTAATGGAATGGTACCATTAACTATTCATTTTAAAATATGAGAATATAATGATGTATTAGGAGAAAAACATTATTAAATATGGTTTAGCCAATGTCGATTTATTATTGGTCATATTATAATAATTTGAGATTATTCTATAAAAACCACATCACTCACAGCTAACCATGTTCTTGTTATGAAAACTAAAAATACACCATATGAGAAGTTGACTTGTGTGCATACAAATTATTTAGGCATCTATTCTTCATGGAGACCTCCAATAACTTTTTATTTCTTAGATTACATTTTACTAATTGAAATTACTGGATATGACAATCTATATTTAAAAAATTTATATTATTTCCCCCAATGATGAATTCATTTCAAGAAAATAGAATGATTATGATATGAAACTTCTTTTAAAAAAGTTTTATAAAACTATATATCCATATAATTTTTTGTATTTATACGATCTTAAAAATTATTGATTCAATGAATATTTACATCAAATATGATGAAAATATTCACATGTATAAAAAATTAACCTTTTAGGATTTAATGCTCAAACCTCCTATGTATTTATTTTTTTAAATGCAACTATAACTAATTAAAATTGGATTGGAATGAATTGAATGTTTATAGATTCCAATCACATATTAAGATATTATAGGGATGAGTTTAAAGAGTTCAACAATTTTTCCAAATATCTTGCATATGAACCATCTTAAATCCATTTTCTATGTTTGAATTTTTGTTATTCAAGACTAATTAGTCAATAAGAGTTGGAAGAATAGATTAAAGTTATAAATATTAGTCTAAACTCACCAATGAAATTAATGTTCCTACTGACTAGGATAACAATATGTTTTATTGATGAATTAATATGATTATATAAGTGAATAATGATGAAGACCATATCGAGGATATGATTACATATGTAGATAATGATGAAGAAAATATTGAGTAAAAGACAATAAAAATTGATGATAAACTTTTGGATTGTCCACAACTATTTCATATGCGAAAGAGTTGTGAAAATATTCAATTTTATACTGGTTATACAAAATATAAAACATTGATGAAGCTACAAAATATATCTAATTTAATAGATGGAAATTAATAGAGTAAAATGATATTTCCTAAACTAAATTATCACTTGAATGATATTATACTAGAAGATAAATAGTATGCTTAATGAGAATATAACTCTAAATAAATCCTATATTCAATTGGAATTTTCTCTAAAAGTGTACAAACCAATCCAAATGACTGTATGTTGTTACACTAAGATAATTAATTATGTAAAAATACCCAATGTGTGGTGCATCTCAATAAAAGAAAGATGAATCATGTCCCTCAAAATTTTAATGGTACATTACAATCATTATATGGTTTAAGTGTCTATATAGAATTGGGGAGAATAAAAGAAATTTGATGTGGAAAATACATACATGAAATAAATATGGGATAATTCATCACCCAATAAACTATTTTTAGTGGAATAAAATTGATCATCCACATACTATTCTTGTAAATGAGGCAAGAAACCATCATCTTTCACTATCTATAGATGGAGTGAATCCTTATAATGTACAATATATCACTTATAGTGAATTTCTAGTTATATTGGTAAATTATAACCTAAAAACATGTTTATACATGACCAAAATACATTATATTGAGTCTTCTATGACTATAAAAAATAATTGGGTATTTGTATTGATATTTATTTGGATAAATTGATCTATTATCTAATGTTAATGTGGGATTCAGGCGTTATGTTTTATGACTCTTATAGAAATGAATATTTCGCATTGAGATCCATATTTTATAGAATGATAAATGAATTTATCATTATGGATGTTTTTCAGATTATAGAATTAAAGGAACTCATAGTCGTCGCATTAGTGAAGAACATTCACACTCAGTTAAGATGAAAATTCCATTAAGACCGTGTCTCTAGGATATTGTAAATTTATTACTTGATTATATAAACACTGATCTTGGATGACTTCATTTGATAGAAACTTAGAATATGGTATAATACGAAATCCACTAACATGTGATCAATATTTGGAGGAAGTAAAGTACATGGTCACATAATTTGGTGGTCATTCTTTAAAATACCTTACGATTACTTATTAGAAAATAATATTAGTATTTTTTGAATTATCATACTATTTTTTTATATCGATAATTTTCAGGATTTCATGTGTGTATAAAAAATTCATGTGATAATGTGATTGGAACCTTTTTAAATACACCTTAAAAAGGATAACATTAAGGCTATCATGGACATGATTAACATAGGTATAAAACAAGTGTTGGTTCCAATAAAGTGTGAAATGTGGACCTTTCTTTATATTTATTCTCACACTCATTCCATGAAAGAGAGATATTAGTTTTCCAAATTTTTGAATGATGTAAAGTTTTAATAGGGTATTAATCATATTTAAATAATATCATGTCAATGACCAATTTGTAGTTATTGGTCATGAAATCACATAACTGTCCTGTTTTAAAGTAGGATTTAATGTCGGTATCATTTTTCTGCCTTATTCCTAAAAATAAATGTCATAGAATAATAAATATATTTTTCTTTTACAAAAATATATTTTTTTACTCAATTGATGAAAAAAATTCTCATGTAAGAATTGATTTGGATCTAGTTCATTTATTTTAGATAGTAAAATTTATTAATGGGGATATTTTTCTCAACATTAATAGATGATTTTTTTCAATCTTAAGAGAGATATAATTTTAAAAATTAATGGATGTAAAGAAGAATGTTTAATATATTAATTATAAATATAGAATTAGTTGCAACATAAATGGTGGAATTGATATTTTTTGAGTATGATTTATCGTTTTTGATTGGGATTGACAATAGTGGCAGTGTCGTCCCTTCCTAAAATTCCATCCTAGGTGCATAAAATGTTTTGAAATCACAAAAGCTAAATGTGGATGTCAAAAATAACATAGCAGGATACTAGAAGAAGTGATCTAGAAGATGCGATGAACAAATGATATTGGTGACACATGCTTTGGGGGTTTAGTTAGTGTTTTTATCGATAGTAATTCATGTAACCCAGATTTTTCTACACATAGAATGAAAGTTATGTGTCCAATTCTCCCATGGATGTAGGATGAAAATTTTAACCATGTAATCCAATTTTGTATTGTTTTGTACTTTGTTCTTTTATGAATGTGTATTTTTCATGGGCTTGTTTATTTCCCACAATGAAGAACTTGGGAGAACTAGGACCAGATTATGGCATAACCCAGTGTGGTGGCTAGGGTTCCTGGACATCCCGATTCCAGACACCGATCAAATCAAGATTCCTCCTCCTCCATTATCAATAATTATTTCAATCATCAATCACAATAAATTAATTTCACCATATCCATTTATATAGACATAAAATCTACATCTTTATTCAATTTAGTCAGCATTCTTGTTTTCATACTTTAATATTCATCATTTACTCTTTATTAATCTTAAGAGAAAATTCTTTATTAAAGAAAGGTAGTTCCAATTCTATATTTAACATCCTACACTAGATTATTTTATCTGATGATATCATTTATGGGTCCCAACATCTTTTCTTGAGTTTGGTATCAACTTTAAATATGCATGTGCATGCTCATTTAAGTTGAGAGTATTTTTTTGAAGAGGTTAAATGTACTTTCTCACATACATGTGGAAGTATACATGTTTAACACAATCATTGTAGAATTTAAATGATGAATTAGAATATCTGAATGACCTACTCCTTAAATAAAGACTCAATAATGGGGTGGGGTCCATAAAAGAATACATATCTAATTTCATGACTAGATGAGGTTGGGAAGTCGTTCTAAATAGAGTATGTTAGTATACACATCTAGCCTAATTACCATAGGCATTCGAGGATGAATAAAAAGTTCATAATATACCACTCCACAATCAGGAATATAGGGATGGGTTGAGAGTAGTGTAATAATGTCTACCCAATTTCATGGAATGATGGGTGCCAAAAAAATTAGAGTGGAAATTTGGGAATCTAAATAAATAATTAGTGGAAAAAATAACAATAATATGAAATGTATAAAAATTTACTCAAATAATGAAAATATTTAAGAATAATAAATAATTAGTTAGTCTACCCATTTTCATAAATTATATATACATATATAATAATTAAATTTAGTTTCTAATCACCCATATAAATAATTAAAACTATGATGACAATTTTTTAATAGGGAAATATTTTAATTTTATTGATACAATTTTTTTCCATCATTTATCTTCAAAATGTTACAAATGAGAATTTTTTTATTAAAAAATGTTTCATGTTTGAATGAATATAAAAATATTTTATTTCATGATGAAATGAAAATTTAAAATTTATAAACATTACATCAAATATTCTAAAAAAAAATATTTTTTCAAAAATTGATATATTTTCTACCAATTATTTAATTACATAATTTAATTTGTGAGAAGTAATGACTTTAATGATATAAAATTCTATAAGTATTAAATAAATTTGGTTTTGCATGAATTTTTTTTATTTGACATCTTTGAAAAAATGGGAATTTTTGTAAAAAAATTATTTCATTAATATAAAAAAATAAAAAAGATTATTTGGTTGATATTCAATTTTTTTTTCTTTTAATCAAATTTAATAAATGAGAATAAAAATTATAATTTACAATATTTTATTTCATTAATATTTTAAATGACTTATGAGATTGATTATTACTAAAAATAATAATTTTTTCTTCTTAAATTTGTGTTTTTTATAAAATATTATGATTTATATAAATGAAATAATGTTTTTATTCGAGATAGTTAATGTGAAAATTTCTATACATAATGGTTAACCAAATCGGTAACAAAAAACAAAAACAAAAATTACTAAATGGTTAGGGAAGATAAATATCTTAAACCAAAAAATTAATAAAAAGGCCTATTGGATTTAGTTATTAAAACGATATCTAAAAATTCATATCATTATTGGTTTTCATTTGTATTATTACAGAAAAAAATATCTACCCCTTTCTATATATTCCATTCCAATTTTTAACAATTTCATATTTTATTTTTAAATTATTGAATCTTTCAAATTTAGTAGTGATTTTATAACATTAAAATTGTATTTAATTTTTGATTTATGATAAATAAAATATTACATTTCATGAAAGTAAAGGATAATTTAATAAAAATATTAATGATGAGGTGATATTAGAGATAAAATCCCGTAATGTAAATATTCCAACCATTCATGAGAATAGATTTAGTGACCATAAGTTGCTAGTAAATTTACAACCAAATTCCCTTTTATTTTAATGGATGAGAAATGTAATTTAGAGAAGTAGAGGCAAATATAGTGATTTTTCATGACAAGAAGGCCAATGAGTTGAATAAAAAAATCCAAAAAAAGATATTATGTTGATGATATGATGTTATTCTAACTCCATAATGGTAAAACTCCAACTTCTCTAAAGATAAAATTCTAGGTAATGAATGTTGGATTGGGCCTCCACCACCGGTGGTGCCCAGTTCATTGAAAAGTAATATTTGGAATATCATGACAAATGATCTAAGAGTTTCATGAGAGATGACAAAAACAAAAGATTATGGACCACCAGAGAGATACATGTTTATCTACAAAAACCCATATGAGGTGGGTTCTAGAAAAAAGAAGCATGATCATTACTTGAATAAAGTCCATTAGAAATTACAAAATCAATTTCTAACTTCCTAAAATGACCTCCATATGGTAGCCTCTATAGATTTTAATTTTTTAAAAAATTACAATTAATTTAGAATATGAAAAATAATGACAATAAATCAAAAAATTAAAAGTTATATCCATGATATGTAAAATCACAAGCTAATAAATATCATTGATCAATCATTTTTCAAGATGTGTTCTCATCATTGAAAAAAATGTATATAAAAAAATTAATAAAATAATTAGTGTAATAAAATAATAAAAATAATAATAATTGAAATGCAGTTGAATATTTCAATTAAAAATAGTACAATAGTTTGAGCCCACTGATTTTGAATAAATCAATTGTTTCCATTTATATCATTTAATTTAAAACCACATATCTAGTAATTCTAAGAAGACCACACATCTTATTGATGTGTAATCAATTTTTACATTTCAATAATAATAAAAGCACACATTTACTTTGATTTCATGTCATTATAATATATTTTTTATGGATATGACCATTAAAAAAATTATGGTAATTTAAAATAACAAAATTGAATTTCCGGTCATCCCATAAAAATGGGGCCTAAAAATGATGTTCCACCTAAATGATGATTTCCAAATTCATATTAAAATTGTTTTTGTTTTTTAACATGGTATTTAGATGTCATTCAGTTGATTTTTTCCACCACAGGGCATGATTTCTACGATCATTAAACCTTTAAAAAGTGCATATTCAGTAGTTTCAGATAGACCATAGGTATGATTGATGTTTTATTTTCCCAAACAAATCAAAATTAATAATAAAAATCTTTTCATATGATTCCATGTCATTCAGAGATCGTTTTCTATGAATATGACCACTAAATGGACATTTTAGTGTTTTAAAACAACAAAATATCTTTTTAGGTCATCCCTAGAAAATAGAACCTCATATTTATTTTCAATATACTTTACCATTTAAAAATACACTATATAGATTTTCCTTTTATTTAATGAAATTAATAGGTTCGTTACATGATTTGGACCATCTGAAACATGTTTTAGAATTATTTTAAAATTTTAAAAACATCATATTCAATCAGTACATACTGAATTAATGTATAATTGAATTCCCATATTCTTATATTTTTCATTATTAAGAATAATATTTATATTTTATGATTTTATATCATTATGAGATCTTTGTATATGTATATAACTATTCAAAATAGATTTTGGTGTTTTAGAAAAAACCAAGTGCGTTTCAGGTTTTCCAGGGATAAGAAAACCTTGACATGAAATTCCATTCTCAAATATTTCAAAATTTATGGTATAGTTGTTTTCATATGATTTAATGACATTTAAAGGATGTTCAGTTTGTTTTAACCTCCAAATGCATGTTTTTAAAGAGCATTAAACCTTTAGAAACCTAATATTCTTCCAATTTGGGAATACCTCATGTCCAATTGACACGTCATCTCCTCATACAAATCAAAACTAATAATAACTTGGTTTTCTTATGACTTTACAACATTATGATTCAGTTATTTATGGATATGACCATTAAGCACATGTTTTGGATTTTTAAAACAACAAAAGTGTGATTTGGGTCATACTAGGAAAGAAACACCTCAAATTGAAATTCTTCCTAATCTAAAAAAATTCAATTCATTTTTATTTTGATTTATTACAATTTTATGGAATTTGGATGTTGTTCAGTGGGTTTTGACCCACCATGATGCACTTTTTTAAAGGGCATCATTCTCATAAAAACCACATATTCAGTCATTCCAGGATGAACACAAATCCAGTTAATGGTCTATCTAGTTGTACATGTAAAAAATAACAATTATAAAGTTTTGATATTATTTCACATCATTTTTATATCATTTTATATGTATTTGATCATTAAACACATATTTTAGTGTTTTAATCAAAAGAAGCATGATTAGGGTCATCCTGAAAAAAGACACATATTGATGATGTTATTTCTATATTACAATGTCAAAACATAGATTAGGATTGTTTTTATCTAATTTCACATCATTCAAAGGTTGTCAGTTGGTTTTGACCAACAGACGAAATTTGTTAAAGTGTATCATACCCTTAATAACTGTGTAGTTAGTCCTTTGGGGTAAATGATATATCTTATTGTTATGTTGTCTACTCATACACATAAAAATAGTAATATCATGGGTTTTATATAATTTCATGTCATTATTATCTCATTTTCTATAGATCTAATTGCTACATGCATGTTTTGGAGTTTTATGATAAAAAAGTGTGTTTTGGGTCATCCAAGTATAACATACCATCATATTAATGGTCTATCAACTAAAAAATTAAAAATTTTATTGTATGGTTGTTCACTTCAGATTTCATAGCATTAAAAGGTCCTTCGGCTAGTTTTGACCTGATAACAATTAATTTTAAAGGGAAACAAACCCTTAAAAACTTCATATTCAGTCATTCTTGGAAGGCTGCTTGTATAATTGACGTTTTTCTCCTCATACATGTGAAAAATAACAATTACAAGCTTTTATTATGATTTTAAATCATTTTGATCTCATTTTCAATGAACGTGATAGTTAAATGCATTTTTTCAAGTTCTACAACAACATAAGTGATTTCTAGGTCATACCAAGAAAAAAACACATTAAATTGATGTTCTATCTAATATAACAATTTTAAACTTATTTTATTATTTTTTTTGTATTATTTCATAGATTTCCAAGGTCATTTGGTTGGGTTTGACCCCCCATACGTAAACTTTTAAAGTGTTTTATGCCCTTAAAAACTGCATATTTGATCATTTTAGGAAGACCATAAATTTGATTGATTTTTTTCTTATCGTGGATGTAAGAAATAATAATAACATGGTTTTACTATTATTTTATATCATTACAAGATCTTTTTAAATTAATCTAATTCTTAAATGATTTTTTTTCATTTTAAAACAACAAAAGTGTGTTTTGGGTCATCTAAGAAAAATAGGATCTCATTTTCACATTATATCCTCTCAATAACATCACAATTAAATATAATTTTTTTTTTATTTTTCATGGAAATCGAAGGCCATTTGATTGGATCCCCCCTTGGTGTATGTTTTTAAAGGGATCAAACCCTTAAAAGATGCATATTTTATCACTCCAAGAACACCACACATCATATTGATCGATTTTATTCCTATAAACATAATGAAATATAATAATAATGATCTCATTGGATTTCAAATCAGTATGAGATCATTTTCAATTTATTTTATCATTAAACACACATTTTGGAATTAAAAAATGTGTTTTATGGGAATTCTCAAGAAAAGGCATGTTGGATTGAAATTAATTATAATGGACTATTTCACAATCCATTGTACTATTATTATTGTCTAAATTCGTGGAATTCATGTGTAATTAGATTGGTTTTGACCCAATAGATGCATGCTTTTAAAGGCATCAAACCCTTAAAAACAAAATATTCAGTCATCCTAAAAAGAATTCACAACCAAAGGAAATGTTTTCTACTTCTATATGTAAAAAATAAAAATAAAACGGCAGTTAAACACACATTTTAGTGTTTTAAAATAAAAAAGTTAATTTTGAGTCATCCTAGAAAAAAACACCTCAGATTGAAATTATGTCTAATTGAACATTTCATAATTTACTGTATGGATGTTTTCTTGGGATTCCATGTAATTTGGATGTCATTTAGTTTGTTCTGACCCATACAAAACTTATATTTAAAGAATGATAGGCCTCTAAAAATTATACATTCCATCATTCTAGGTATACCACCTTATCGATTGATTTTCATTATAATCATTTATGTCAATAATAATAATAATACAATTTTATTATGATTTTGAGTCCTACTAAGATTATTTTTTTATGGATTTGACCATTAAATATTCGTTTTGTCATTTAAATGCAACAAAAATGGTTTTCAGTTCATATTAAAAAAAAACTCTAATTGATGTGACATGTATTCAACTATTTATATATTCATTATATGGTTGTTTTCATCTTATTTTACACTATTTCGAGGACTTTAAGTTTGTTTTTGACCCCTAGAAACAAAATTTTAATGGAAATCAAACATTTAAAAAATTAACATTCGGTTACTGAGGGAACACCCCAAGCCCCATTGAGGTGATATCTACTAATACATGTCATAAATAATAATAAGATGATTTTTTAGGATTTCACATAATTCAGATGTTGTTTTCTAGGGATATGACCATTAAAAACATGTTTGGGAGTTTTAAAACAAAAACAAATTTCAAGGAATCTTAGAGAAAATGACACTACATTTTGATGATTCTTATTCTCAAACATTTCACAATTCATTTTATAGTTTTTATTGTCTTATTTCATGGAATTCGTAGGTCATTCAGTCAGTTTTTACGCCCTGATATACATTATAAAAGATAATCAAACCATTAAAATCTATTTATATAGTTTTTTCAGTCATCCATCACATTCAATTTATGTGAATATTTTACTCATAAACATCAAAAAATAATAATATGAGGGCTTTATTAAGAGTTCACTTCATTATGAGGTCATTCATTATATATTTTTATGTTAAACACACATTTTGGTGTTTTAAACCAAAAAAATTATGTTTTCGGTCATCGCAGGAAAAGGGAACCACATATTTATGTTCCTTATACTTGAAAATTTTAAAATTAACTATAATGTTGTTGTAATATGATTTTAGGACATTCAGAGGTTGTTTGGTTTCTTTTAACCCCATGAAACATGTTTATAAAGTTTGAAATCCATTAAAAGATGCATAATTGGTTGTAATGGAAACACCACCCAATTTATTGAAATGTTTTGTACTCATAGATATTATAAATATCAATATGATGGTTCTTCAATGATATCACCTCTTTTTGAAGTAAGTTTATATGGATCTCACTATTAAATGCATGTTTCTGTGTTTTGAAAAAACAAAAGGGTAGCTCAGGTTGTTCTAGGAAAATGATAACATGATTGATTTTCCATTAACTAAAGCATTTAAAAATTAATTATATAGTAATTTTAATCTAATTTCACAACATTTAGAGGTCATTTGACTATTTTTACCCACTAAATCATGTTGGTATGGGGCATCAATTCTTTAAAAATTATATATTCAGTTATTCTAGGCACACCACACATCTGATTGGCATGTAATATTCTTGTACACATCAAAAATATTAATTATATAAATTTATTATGATATAAGCACAATTTTAATTTCATACAGTATGTATCTTACCATTAAACATCTATTCTGGTGTTTTAAAATAATAAAAGTGGATCATCTCTGGAAAATAGAACCTCAGATTGATGTTCTATCTACTCAACCATTGCACAATTCAATATATGGTTGGTATCATCTGATTTAATTATATTCATAGGTTATTTTGTTGTTATTGAACTGGTGTGGGCATTTTTAAAGTGATTCAAACCTTTTAAACTACCATATTCAGTAGTTCCTAGCACACTTATCATCTGATTGAGGTATTTTATACTCATACATGTCATAAATAATAATAAGAATAAATTCCCATGATTTCAAATCATTTCAAGGACATTATATAAGGATTTAACTTTTAAATGGTCATTTTGGGGTTTTAAAATATGGAATGTTTGTTTTGGTAATTCTAGGAAAATGACTCCTCTAAATTATGTTCTACCTACTCAACCATTTCCAAAATCATTATATTGATGTTTCCTTGTTATTTCATGAAATTTAGGGGTTATTCGATTGGTTTTGTCACAAGATGAATGTTTTAAAGGGGTTTAAACAATTTTAAAAACCTCATTCATTAATTTTAGGCATGTCTCACAATCTAGTGATGTTTCATCAACTTGTACATGTAAAAAATATATTTAATACGTTTTTATATGTTTTCACAAAATTTTATGTTTTTTTCTATACAAATGGTCATTAAAAACTTGTTTTTTTATTTTAAAATAACAATTTAGGGTTTTTCCCATCCCAGTCAAATGACACCTTAGATTGAGGTTCAGACTTCTGAAGAATTTCATAAATCTCTCTACAGTTCTTTTTATATGATTTCACAAAATCCTTAGGTCATTTTATTAGCTTTTACCCCTAATGTATATTTTTAAATGGCGTAAAACACTTGAAAACTTATTATTCATTCAATAAGGGAACCCAACATTCCTGATTGATGTCTTTTTTGGTCTTCGATTTCAAAAATAATACTTAGAAGGATTTCTTTTAATTTTACATCTTTTTGATGTTATTTTCTCTAGATCCAAACTTTAAAGACACATTTTTTGTTCTAAAATAACAAAACACTATTTCTAGTCATTTGGGACAAATGAAAAATCATGTTAACTTTCTATATATGATAACATTTCAATGATACTTGTATGGTTTTCTCTATCTAACATTGAACTATTGAGAGGTCTTTTAGTTCATTTGACCCCCTAACACACATTTTTAATGGGTGTGAAACCTTTAAAAATGACTTATTCATTCATTATGGGAAGACCTTACTTCTGATAGACATGTCTCGTACTTGTACAAGTCATAAACAGATTAACAGGGTTATCCTTGTATTTCACATCATTTTGAGGATGTTCACTATCAATATGTACATTTAAACCATGTTTTGTTATTTTAAAACAATTTAAAGTGTTTTTATGATCATCTCAAGAAAATGAATCCACACATTGACATTCCATAAACTCAACAATTTAATAAATCAATATATAGTTATTGTTTCATTCTAATTTCCCCCCACTAAGAAGCCATTTTCTATGTTAATTATGGTTACTTTCATATTTTAGAGTTTTATTACAATAATAATTCATTTCTAGTCATCCTGAGAAAATAAAACCCCAAATTGATATTCCTCACATTCAAGAATTTCACAAATCACTCTATGGTTGTTTTTGTATTGTATCATGGTAATGTGTGATCAAATATTGAAGTTTGACTATGAAACTATGATGTTGGGAAATTTTCTTTCTTTCTTGAAACTATCTCAGAACCATAAAACACATTTCAATTACTCATAAAAAATGAAACAATGTATATTAAAATAGTGACAGAAATTACTTCATGCATGAGGTTCATATTCAAATAGATCACCAATGAAGTCAGGAATATATCCACTAGATATATCTAGATCCTAAAACATATATAAATATTTTATATCTTAACAATATCTATAAAATTAAATATGATAACAATTTATTTTCTTCTTTTACCTGTGACGCCACTTGTGTACCATCAACACGTGATCTATACATACTAGAATCAATGAAAAAATGTACAAATAGGTAATTTTAACCCCTTGCATAGTCTTCATCTATAATAAAGTGTAAAATAAATATTTGACACATGGTTAGGTATTTGAATAAGAAGTTATCAAGTGAAGAATGTTAGAAACAAATTTAAGGGAATTATCAGAAAAATTTGGGAATCTGTAGTGATTTGTAACTATTAAAGTAAAAGGTTGATACATGAAAAGGAAATAACCTTTAATGTAACATACAATTGGAAAAAGTAAAAAATACCATTCCATGAAATGCTTACAAATTAAATGGATTTGAAAACAATACAACAATTAAAATTCCTATGAACATTATCATTATAATTCCAGTGGGTCCATCTAGGTCACATATCTTGTACCTAAAAGAGTAATTTCTTGACTTCAACAAAGGAACATCCACTTCATAGAAAATAAAATAAATAATATAAAAGGTAATGATAAATAGAGTACATGTATATTAGGTAATAAATAAATACTGTCAAGGATTATTTTTCAATATATGAATGTCATCAAATATTTCATGATTTATAATAAAGAACATAAAATTATTTAAAATTTGGGAAATATAAACAATTTTATACAAGAAACAAACCATATATAATATAAGAATATGGTAATGGTGTTAATGATAAATTTCATAGGTATGTATCATGGTTTGTAGGCCCTCATGAGGTAATCAGAGGAATGGTATGGTCATGATAGTATTTAAAGGAACCTAAAATAAATAAAAAATAAATGTTAGTGGTTAATTAATTAATGTATTTGGATAATAATTTTGATCTAATTGAAATATATATAATTTTTTTAGAAAATCGTCTAATTTCCCTTTAATAACTCTATGAATTATAGTAAAAATGCTTAGAGAAAATCCTTCGGTTAGCATATTTCAATGTTTTTGATGATTTAAGACAATAATATCATAATAAAGTAGGTATTAAGTGACTGAAATAAAAAAATTTAAGGAAAAAATTAAACAAGTCTATAATGTGGGGTCCCATGTTATTTCAAAAAGGATAAAAAGGAAATATATAATGAGGTTAACTATGACTAAAGATAATAAAAATAATAAATTCAAATTGTTTTAAAAAAATATCACCAAATTTCCATTGAGTTAGCTAAGATAATATTAACATCAAACATTAGTAATGTATATATCAATCTTTTATTGAAAATAAAAAAAACTGTAATGATATAAAATAAAGTTGCGATAATAATTTTTACCAAGGAATCAGAATAGTAAAATTTAATCAATTTAAATTATTATGTATTACCATTTGGTAATTGTTCCCATTTAGGTTGACTTAATGAAACATTTATATTTAAAAATTATTTTTACAAGCATTAAATGCTCTGGATTCAATAGAGTCAGAGGTAGAAGAAAACATTATATCCATTAAGTCATTTGAACCTGAATGAAAAAATGGTTAATCATGTTAAGATGAGAAAATAGTCAAAATAATTTAGAATAATGATTATTTAGTTAATTAAATAAGAGAATAAAATTTATAGTCATAATTCTCACTCAAGAATAAAATTGTGAAAAATAAAAACAAATGGTAATTGATACAGAATCAAACATGTCAGTTATATTTTAAAATAGCATTTTCCTACATTGAATAAGAATAAAAATATAATTAGATAAAAATGTAATCATATTTTTAAAAAAATATAATCTATAAATTTAGTGTAAAGTATTGTAGTGATTGAGTATTAGGTAGAGATAGATAACACATAATATATAGTAAGTCTCCTCACATGAGCACTGAAAAAAATGAGAAATTCATAATTCACATTAATTAGGTGTGAGTCTAAGAAAAACTACACATTATTATAAATTTCATGAAAACACTAAAACAACTAATAAATTCGATGAAACATATAAAAACAACATCCCCTTTTAGTGTGAATTTTATTCACATAGAGAGAATAAGAGTCTATGGAAATTTTTTTTACAATGGTGTGGGATTAAGAAGATGCCTAAAAAGGAGACACACTATATATTCATTAACTAAACATAAAATGTATTTTTTATTATACAAATATATAATGGATTTAAAAATTATATTATGTAAAATAAATGAAAAAAATTCATACCCTTATGTGGTAAAATTGCAGGGGTAGATTTTTTTGGACAATAAAAGAATTTATAAATTTATAAATCAAACCTCTTAAGGTGATATAGAGGAAACATAAATGAATATTAGGGTTTTTTAGAATCAAAATTAAATATGAAAAAATTAACATCATAGTGTGAGAATAAGACTCACCTTCGGATTTAGGAATTTTTACAACTAAAATTTGATAGTAGCTAATGGAATTTATGGAATGGAGTCATGAGGGGAGGGTTTGTGACTAGGGGGAGTTTTAGATGCTAGGGAATAAGACTATGGGAAAGTGTTGAAATCTTATAGAAGGACTCCACTATGGGGAAGGATCAAAATATTGTGAGGATTTATGGGGTGGGGGATGGGGGATTGACAATGGGTAGTGCAATGGGGGATCGATAGTGGGGGGGGTGGGGTGGTGGGATGGTTTATCAAGGTGGGTGAGGGATGGAGGATTTACAAAGGTAATATTTTGAATGTGTGTGGAGGTGGGGTGTTATTGGATGGGTTCTTGATGAAATGGAGAGGTGGTGTGGATGTTTGTGGGATCGATAGTGGTGGGAGTGGTGGTATGAGGGATCAACGATGGAGGTGGATTGAGGGATGGAAGGGGGTGGGGAGCATGGGGGGGGGTGTTTGGAATAATTAGTGAACAGTTTCACTATATGGCATGGGGGAGAGGGGCTCGATGATGGAGAGGTTAAGGGTGGACTCATTGGGGGAAGAGACTAAAAAAATGAAGCGGGGAGTGTAAACCTGAGCCACTTACATTTGTCGGTCACAATTTAGTTCAATAGAGTACACTATTTGACATTTTCCTAAACATTTCCTCCTCCAAAGCTCATATTTACATTAGTGGAAGTAATATTGAGTTATCCTATTTTATGGCATACCAATTATTTGTATCAAACCAGAGGGTGGCCTGATCAACCTAGAACAAGGATGTTCATTCCAAATGTTTGAACATAAGATTATTTCATTAGGCCCAAATCATCCAAGATATAATACAAAATGATCTCATCTTCTCAACTATGAGTGATGAAGATCACTACTATAGTAATTCCATATGTCTAGGCGCTATATCTAGGATGTTACATATATAAAAACTCCCAGAAATTGAAAGGGACCTAGACATAAGACAATAAAGGGTGGCATATAATGGTGACTCTAAAGAAGAAAGAGAGATCAGGAAAACTGATTATTAGTTTCATGGAGGAAGAAAAGAAACCCCATTATAGGAAGGGTCACTGAACAAGCTAATAATAAGAAATACCTATCCATAGGTGGTATAAATATAATAAAAGATGTTTTCCACAAACCATCCACCCTATATTCATAGTATCAAAGGCCTCCTTATAAACATAATTGAATGAATGTGTGAAAGAACCTTCATTTATCCATCAAACTCAATCTGAGATGATATCCCATAAATAAGGGATATTCTGAATGATTGTATTATCACTTTTTTGATCCAAGACTCCAACATCATGGTGCACCACCCATTACCACCCCTCATTAAAAACATGTTTCCCCATAGAATCATTCAGACCATCATCCGAAGTTGATATCATATTAGAGCCACTATTATAGATAAGCCACATGTAATTTCGTATTTTATTAGTTTACAATTCTTCAATCCTCCTATAGACCCCCTAAAAATTATTCCATGCGATCCCTAATGGATTTTATAAAACAAATGGAGCAAGGGCCTAGAAAATTCCCTTAGAATTATGAATAGGGAATGTATTTGTACCGAAGAACCTTCAAACATAATGATTCTGGGATATAGATAATAAAATAACTCTGATTATAAAGGGAAGAATCATTGAAGTGGAAAATTTCCTAGGACCCAATTCCCCTACAGTCATTATTTAAGAACCCAGGTTTTCAGAACGGGTCAAAATCCTGACCCTATTTGAATTTTTTGACTGGTTTCTGAGGAAACTGGAGAAAATGCAGAGTTTCTAGAAATTTCCAGACTACACGTCGTGTACTTTAAGTACCCCCATGTATGTCTAGGCGAGTGGTCGACCGTGTGCTCGCCGAGTACATGCCGTGTGGTGACAGTGTAGTAGTTTCTTACTACACGACGTATAGTTTTGAACACGCCGTGTAGACCCCCGACTGTGCGAGGCCATACATGGCGTGTAGGTCGTTGGCCGGGTAAGAAACAGGGACACGATGTGTTCCCTTTGGACACGCCGTGTGTTCTAGCCTTGTATGAGGGATATACATGGCATGTGGGTATGTCGGTGAGGAAGAGAAGAGGAACCCGGTACATGTCGTGTACCCAGAGGTACACACCGTGTACTCATGTCGACATGTTTGGAAAGTAAGTCCGCGGAATCAGCCATCTTTTGAACAGTTAAATGAAATATACACGGCGTGTAGTCCTAAAGTACACGCCGTGTACTTTTTTTTTCTTAAATCGGGCAGTAGCCTCGTATTGAGGCAGAACCTCATGCCTTCTGCTTGGATACACAATCCAAGCCGGCCGGATCTTCATTTGCTTCCTAGTTATTCGTCCGAAGTCTGATTCGATCACTGATTAGTGTGTTGGACCCCCCCTCGGTAAGGAATCGATTCCACTTTGGCCATTTTGTCTGATTTTCATTCTAAGAAAAGTTATTTCCCTTTGACCAGTTTTGAATATTTTGTAGATTTTCTTGTTTTAGACCGAATTGGAGGGTGTTACTAGAGGAGTAGCATCGTGCGAGTCTCAGGTAGGTGGTGCATACCTCATTTTGTGTTTTCGCTGTTGTTTGGGTGACGCAGCTTCGATGCATTTTAGGGTATTTTTTAGCGGGACCCGTTTTATCTGCTTTTTCATACTGTATTTCTTATGGGACCTCTGGGATGCTTTTGGGTATGCACGGTTACCAGTTTATGTGATCAGGGCCGGGTGAGGGGTCGTTGCTCGTCCGGGCATTTTGGTCGGGGAATGCCAAAATGGTTTTAATTGATATATTATTGTTATAAACTGTTTAGTTTATTTTGTTAAAGCCTGTTATAAATTTTTAAAGGAATTTTAGACCTCTGTGCTAGTATGGGACAACACCCGGTATAGTGCAATTCGACTGTTTAGTTAGTTTTTCCTGGTTACGGTTTCTGGTTAAATATGTTATATATGCGATTTTTGAATTGCGTCTGCTGGACCCTTTGGGTTGTGTTGGGCTTGGCCCGGTTATGCTTGAGTGATGCTGATCACAGGTTAGGGCTTTGCCTGAGTTACTTTGGGTGGTTTTGACCATGGGATTGGGCATCATGGACGTCGGCTTGAGGCAGTACAACTGTAAAGTTGGGCATGGCCTGAGATACAAGGATGGAGATGCCATCGTACTTGAGCAACATGGTCGCAGGGATACAAGGTGTCAGACGTATTGGTGGCTTAGAACTATTTTGTGGATTAACGCTCACTGGGACTTTGAGTAGTGTTCACACAGAGATACTTCGTGATGAGGTGGTTTTGACCAGTCGTGTGGGTAGAGGCCCCCGTAGTTACGATTATGTTTTCTGGTTGGGGGTTCTTGCCGTAGAAAGCCACATGGGAGGTGCGGAGCCTTCAGGAGATGGGTGTGCCTTCAGGACGTCGGTACTTGAGACACGAGGTATCAGGAGGCACAAGGTTCCGGGTTACTATTTTTGGGCGTGCCTTCGGGACGTCGGTACTTGAGACACGAGGTGTCAGGAGGCACATGGTGCCAGGTTACTATTTTTGGGCATGAATTCAGGACGTCGGTACTTGAGACACAAGGTGTCGGGTGGCACATGGTGCCAGGTTACACGACAGAGATTCCAGCGTTGGCCGAAGCAGGTGACACTCCATGGTGGCTGTTGAGCACCAGTGGAGTTTCTATTTATTTTTTCATTGTACTGATTACTACTTTCCTGGTAAATTCATGACTGCTTAAACACATATATTTGGTACGCACCGTTGGGTGGTATCCTACTGAGATTTGTCTCACACCCTGCATGGGCCCTTTGGGACGCGCGTAGACTTTATGGATTTATGTGCAGGAAAGAGGCCAACTTCAGGAGATTGGTTATGTTAGTTGTTGCATCGAGATGGTATGGACCTTGAGGTCATGCCTGGTTAGGGTTTACCTTGTACTGGTTACTTTTCAGTATTAGCATGCTTACTTGTTGTAGCTTTTGTTGGTTAGACATTGGAACCCTTTTGTATGTTGACCTGCTTTGGATGCATGTTGTACTGTTCAGTAGTAGTTACATATTATCAGTATGTTGTTGTGTTTATTTTTGCTGCAGTTGTTTCCTATATTGCTTCCGCTGTTTATTGTTATTGGATGTGTCTCTGCTATGCAGGTCTGGTTCGAGTCTGCTGAGTCATTCTTTCCGCTACATCTTTACTATTATACTCGGACTAGTACTTTTACTATGATCCTCCGAGAGGGTATATCCTCCCCACTATACCTATTCAGACCCTCACTACTGGTCGGAAGCCTTTGGCGTTCGGGGAGGATCACCTAATGTAGTGACACCCGACCTGTTCGACACTGTTTGGGTGGCTGGCCGGGTCCGAGACGTTACAAAGTGGTATCAGAGGAGTTCTTGACATGGATTTAGTAGCAGTGTTTTTTGGCTACTAATGAGATTGATAATTCTCTTTTATTTCTGCTGGTTTTACTATTAGGGATATGGTAGACTAGAGATAAGTTGTTGTTACTAGAACTGGGTTTCTATCTTGTGCTTGGGTGCTTGCAGCCCCAGGTACGTGGGATGGACCTTGTTTCCATGGGTGGGAATTGCTGTTTGCTTTTTCTAAGATTACAGTTTATATGATTTCCACCTTGGTCTCTCACTTGGTGTGTGATTGTAACACCCCGAGCTTCCACAATATGCTTCTCATTCAATAATGCAATAGCTTGCATTGTACGCAACTTCGAGTTCTAAAACACCGTGACTAATCATAGTAGCCATTATGAATAGTAATAACCACTTTTTAAAATTATAGAAATTTTATATTTCAAAATGGACTTCATTTTTGGATTCAGAATATCGAAATTAGCCTATGTTGAATTTTTGGTATTTTTCTGAGAACTTCTAATTTTTTATGAATAGTGAAAATTACTTAAAAACAACTTTTTTAATCAAAATAATTTATAGTGATAAATTATACTATTTAGTGGTTTTAGACTATAATTAGTATATATTTTTACCATTTTATCCAATGGTGGTCATTAGAATTAATTTCACTTTGAAATTGGACATAAACAATTGTCAATCTTGTGATATATATTGTTTCTTAAAAACACGCTATTTGTTGTGACAGCGGGAATTAATTATAAAATTAATTAATGCAAATGATAAGTTAGTAATTGTGTAAAATAGACATCATTTTTGAATTAGGAATATCAATTATAGCTTAGGGTGAAATTTTGGCATTGTTTTGAAAAACTTCAATTTTTGATGAATAGTGAAACCACTAAGTGGTAGTTAAATAACTTATTTTTCATTTAAATGAAATATTACCACTTCTGTGTTTTGAATTTCAAAAATCTGACATACATTGTTGTCATTATGATGTAAAATCTGGTTCAATGGGATTAAAATAAATTTTTGGTGAATAGTAACTTTTAAGTTTAATTAATCGCGATTAAAGGTAATTAGTGAAATTTAAGGTAAAAATGATATTATAAAAATATGAAAATACCCTTACACTTGTCCTACCCCTATTGTATGAGTAATGGCCGACCTAGACAATCTATGGGTCAACTTGTGGACCCCATGGAGCCACATTAGTTGGAAAATGACATAAATACCTTTTATTTAATGTTAAAGTAAAAAATGACACAAACAAGAAATTTTTTACTAAAACAATTTTAACATGGGGTTATACAAGTTGTATTTTTGAATATAAATAGTCATTGGAAAGATAAAGAGATTTCAAACATCATAGTATTTTTCTAATAATTTTTAGACATTAAATAAAGTAAATTATTTATGACATCATTATGATGCAGCGATGACCTCATTATTTAACGATTTTAATATATGAAAATATATTGTAAAATCCAAAACTTAAACTTGTCCAAAGACTATTCTATGGGTAGATTTAGAACCCTTATCACCTTATCCACGAATTATATAAGTGTGGGACCTTTAGAATCTGAAAATCATTATATAATAATGTAAAGTTTCCTTACTTTCCAAGAGTGCCCCTCCTCTCCTCTTATAAAAGGCCCCCACCTCTACCAACTCATTCACACTTTCAAGCCATTTGGCTCGGCCAACCTCTGCCCAAATACTCTCCCAACTTCCCCCTCTTACTCCTAGAAGCCTCACTTTGGGCAGAACTCTCCCCAAGGAAGCCTTTGGCTCCAATAAAAAATAGTTACCCTATTTTGAGGTAATGTCTTCTCTAATGTTGTTTTGTTTAATTTTTCTTCACCAACCCCCTAAAATCTTTTTATTCATTTCTTTTTTAACAAAACCAGTATAATCAATATACTAGTATGTTGTTATAAGAAGTATTTGAGCTACACTTACACACACCTACATCTAATGGTTAAATAACTTACAGTTTCTGTGGATGGTGAATTTCTGCCTCACGAAATGATGATTGTTCAACACTCATATAACACCTTCAAAGGTGGCCATTAAAATGTCATTATATTTATATTTGATATATAATATGTTTATGTTTTACTTATTCTTATGTATTTCTCATTTATGGCATACTTTATGATTTCCATTATGGGTAAACGCGATAATTTCATTTTAGGAAGTGCGGATTACCGCCCCCTCAAAGTGACATGAATTGTTAATTCCATATGTGGGATGTATAAAGGATGGAGTAAATGATATTATATATGATACTATATTGGAACTATATTATACCTTTATATAATTATGATTTCATTCCATTAAATATGAAATAGAAATGAAAGTAGCGTTAATGCGTACGTACGGCTTACCGTCTCCATGAACGGTGAATTTCATTTATTACCTCTAAATGTTATGTAATATTACAAATGCATGTATATACTGGATATATATGATATATAAGATATCTACATCATGAAAATAATTATGGATATAATGGATATATCACCACATGAACAACTTGTAATTATAAGAATTTTATTTTTGACTCAAGTACCTAAGATCGACAAAATGACCATTATAAACTTAAATAATTACATAATGTTCATAACATGGTAATAAGGGATATAAAAGGAATAATGAACATGAAAAATGTTATTAAGTAAATATAAATTAACTCTAGTTTATTATTCAGGAGGTTAAAGAAAGGTCGAGTCAGGACATGACACAAGGTAAGGGAATTTCTCAACCCAACTTCCATTCTTTGGGTTAATCTCCTACTTTCAAATTATGTCATCATATTATTATGTCCTATTTTGTATTGTTTTACATTATTTATGTGTACCTATAGTGAATACACATAATAGATCTATTTTATTTTAAAAATGATATTTTTAAGGACTTCGTCTCAATCTCCTTTCATTGAGGCATATTTGGTTTTATACACAATTTTCTTTTATACGGTGTATAAACCCCTTTGACTTTTTCGTTTATTCAAAAGGAATCTTTTTTATACGAAGCGTTTAACTAAACGACAAAAAGGGAATGTTTTTCTTTCTGTACATATGCGGCGACAATGACTTCTCCACCGCTGTGACCATTATTTGAGTTTCGGCTTCCTTTACAAGCCATACCTTTTTTTAAAAGAAAAATAAATACCATGTTTTACCTTTCTTTTATTTTGGTATTGAGAATGGTTTTGAAAGCATTTTAATTATATCAATGTTTTGTATTGAAATCTTGTGATTGAAAGGTGGAAATGTTATGTTTCCTTTATGCATGTTTTATGTGATACGATTATGTTATGGTTTATGATATGTTTAAAACCATTCATATGAGGAATGCATTGGACTTAGTAAGTGATGGGTGGAGCCCGCTATAGCTCCTCGATGCATCGGCAAGTCTCATGAGACAAACTAGTGTCTTGGCACGAGGCCTTGACAAAATCTTATTTGTAGTCTTGGCACGAGGCCTTGACTACATGGTTATGATAGTCTGACATTATGCATTCCATCATTATAAAAGTGGTTATTGATATTTCATGTGATTATTCGACCAGTAGAATTTCCATGTGAAGAAGTAAATGGCATTATCTCATTTTACTTTTGCCAAATTATGTTGATGTTCAAGTTTAAAAGGATTTTGTTTTAGTCATACATTGCCTTAAATGTTTATGTTTATTTATGAAAGCTTCCGCAATATTGTTATCCTTACTAAGCATCTGAGCTCACCCCTTTCAATGTTTTAATATTATCCAGGATGTGAAGAAGTATTTTATGAATGACCTGCAGGGATAGTCAGAAGAGGATATGAGTGTGGACTATGAAGACTTTGTTATTAGTTTTTCACTTTATGATGTAATGTAAGACTTATGAATGTATCTAGTGTTTCCAAGGCTACTAAACTAATCGGTCTTTCGAGACTTGATCGTTTGTGATCATACCAATGTTACGAAGTAATGCACCGACTCTGGGTAGCTGGGGTCGGGGCATTACAGTTGGTATCAGAGGCAGTTTAGTACTAACCTTGGAAGCTAGATTTAGATAAACTCTGATTAGAGCACATAGACTGAAGATAGATTTTAAGGATTAGTATAGAAGAACTTCATAGAATTTTGGTATTATAGAGATTTTTTTTTTGAGTTTTCTGAGCAATACATCCCTGTCCGGATACGAGCAGGTAGAGGCAGCTCTAGCACAGATGCACCTAGGGGTAAAACCCGAAAACACCGCTTTGAGCTATACTCGAACGGGAACTGGTGCACGACAACGGGCCTTGCTGCACTCTTGGTTACGACACTCCCGGGGGATATTCTTAGGATAATTTTCATTTTCTTTACAAACCACTATGAAGGGTTATGAATATATACTTCCTCAAAGAAAAAATTCCTTTTTATGATTATAGATTATATCCATAAATAGTTCAATTTATTTAAAGTGTTTTACAAATATGGAATTATGTATTTTAATTCATAAACTAATCTAGTTTATGCCATTGTTTAGAAATGGTGCCTAGTGGAAGGAATGGAAACCTTATCAATGCATGCACTCCGTGTAGGGATTTCCCTCCTGCTCAAGATAATTATTGTGGATCTGGAGATACAACTGGTGCTGATCAACTTATTACCATACTGGGACAACTCACTCAGGTTATGAATAATAACCTTACTCGTATGGAGCACCCTGATCCGCAACGTGGAGGATCAATGTTAGACCGCTTCATGAGGAAACAACAACCAACATTTAATTGGGGTACAAATCCATTAGTAGCTGAGCAATGGATAAACTCCTTAGAGAAAATATTCCATGCCTTGGGGAGTAGTGAAAGGGAGAAGGTTATCATGGCATTTTACCGCCTCACTGGAGATGCCGAACAATGGTGGTCATTGATTCAAAATACAAAGGAAGATGATGACGTATCGAATATGGAATGGAGGGAGTTCAAAGATATTTTCTTAGAAAAATACTTTCCTCATGACCATCGAGCAGATATGGAAAGGAAATTTCTGAGTCTGAGATAAAGGGAGGATGAGAATGTCGCAAAGTATGAGGCCAACTTTACAAGGTTGGTGAGGTATGCTGTAGATTATATACGTAACCCAAGAGGTAAGATTGATCGTTTATTTGATGGGTTAAAACCATTTCTCCGTAGAGCTTTAGTATCACAATCTTTCTCAACATACGAAGATATTGTCTCATGTGCTATCAAGACAGAAAAGGAATTCTCTAAGTCTTATGACAACAAAGTAAAGCAAGAGAAGAAGAGAACGATGGAATAAGAGACAGATAAAGGAAAAAAGGGAAAGAAGGATTTTCCATTATGTGATAATTGTGGGAAGAATCACCCTGGTACTTGCCTAAAAGGAATGGGAGTTTGTTATAAATGTGGATAAAAAGGTCACCAGGCGCGTGATTGCAAGGGAAAGAAAGAGGCTATCAATGTTGAATGCTACAATTGTAGGGAAATGGGTTATTATGCAAATGAATGTCCTAAGCGTCAGGGAAACTTACCTCAGAAAAGGCCAAGGTATCAAGGACAATCTTATGCTGTGACTACAGTTGAAGTGGAATATTTAATGTATTGGTGCTTTTGGACTCAAGGATTATATTCTGGTTATTAGAATAATGTGATATATATATAAGGATTGTACTGCAGTACTTGTTTTTTTTCATTAAGGTTTTAATATGATGAAGGTAATCATATTTTTAGTATGTGACAATAAGAGAAACTATACATTTTTTGGGGAATCTGATGTTACAAATGATTTTGGAATTAAGAGACCTTTTAGAGAAAGTCTGGACAATGGTATTTTGAATAACTATAAAGGTTGGAGTGGATTAAGTTGATCTTTGGATAGTATTGTTTAAGGTTAAAAAATTTATGAAGATTATTTTTGGAATATTATAATAATATAGTTTTAGGAAATGGACAACCTTCAGGGTGGGGCATAACCGTCGTGTCAGACAAAGCTACAGGAATCGAACCCACAACCATAGTGTGACATGCCTTTATTTCCTACCACTAGCCTACAGGATGTCCCTGGTTATTAAAAAATAATTTTACTAATCTAAATGGTATGTGTTAACATTTGGAACCTTATACAATTAGGATAAGTATAATATTTTTGAGTTCTATTATCTTTTTGAGTGAAAGATGAGTTGAAGGTTGAAACTCTAATTGTCAAGCATAAATATATATATACCTATCTCTTATTCAATGAATAAATTAATTCTTAAACTTTAGTAAAGGGATATTAAAACAAAAAAATGTGTTATCCTAATACCTTATGTCTTGTTGAACTGATGATATTTTAAATCAACATAGATTGATGGCTTTGAGGTCCTCAATTTGACAGTTGATTGTGATTGATGACCTCAATCACTCCCTAAAAATATTTACATTTTTTCTCCAATTATATGTCTCAAATTTCCACCAATGTTCTCCTTATCGAGATCATAATTTGGTGGTGACTTTTTCATTTCCCTTTCCCTCTTATTAAGACTAAATTTTATTAACCTTATTTCCGATGTGGGTTTTCCACAAAGGTATTTTCTATTTTCAACCTTTTATTTTCCAAGAAAAATTTCAAATTGCGAGGACGCAATTTATTAGAGGAGGGGAGAATGTAACACCCCGAGCTTCCACAATACGCTTCTCATTCAATAATGCAATAGCTTGCATTGTACGCAACTTCGAGTTCTAAAACACCGCGACTAATCATAGTAACCGTTATGAATAGTAATAACCACTTTTTAAAATTACATAAATTTTATATTTCAAAATGGACTTCATTTTTGGATTCGGAATATCGAAATTAGCCTATGTTGAATTTTTGGTATTTTTCTGAGAACTTCTAATTTTTTATGAATAGTGAAAAATACTTAAAAAAAACTTTTTAATCAAAATAATTTATAGTGATAAATTATACTATTTAGTGGTTTTAGAGTATAATTAGTATATATTTTTACCATTTTATCCAATGGTGGTCATTAGAATTAATTTCACTTTGAAATTGGACATAAACAATTGTCAATCTTTTGATATATATTATATCTTAAAAACATGCTATTTGTTGTGAAAACGGGAATTAATTATAAAATTAATTAATGAAACTTATATGTGTGGAATTTTGTAAAATAGACATCATTTTTGAATTCGGAATATCAATTATAGCTTAGGGTGAAATTTTGGCATTGTTCTGAAAAACTTCAATTTTTGATGAACAGTGAAACCACTAAGTGGTAGTTAAATAACTGATTTTTCGTTTAAATGAAATATTACCACTTATGTGTTTTGAATTTCAAAAATCTGACACACATGGTTGTCATTAGGATGTAAAATGTGGTTCAATGGGATTAAAATAATTTTTTGGTGAATAGTAACTTTTAAGTTTAATTAATCGCGATTAAAGGTAATTAGTGAAATTTAAGGTAAAAATGATATTATAAAAATATGAAAATACCCTTACACTTGTCGTACCCCTATTTTATGAGTAATGTCCGACCAAGACAATCCATGTGTCAACTTGGGGACCCCATGGATCCACTTTAGTTGGAAAATGACATAAATACCTTTTATTTAATGTTAAAGTAAAAAATGACACAAACATAAAATGTTTTACTAAAACAATTTGTACATTGGGTTATACAAGTCATAATTTTGACTATAAATAGTCATTGGAAAGATAAAACTATTTCCTACATCATAGTATTTTTTTTATAATTTTTAGACATTAAATAAATTAAATTATTTATGACATCATTATGATGCAGGGATGACCTCATTATTTAACGATTTTAATAAAGTGAAAAGATAATGTACAATCCAGGGATTAAACATGTCCAAAGACTATTGGATGGATAGATTTAGAACCCTTATCACCTCATCCACTAATTATATAAGCGTGGGACCTTTAGAATCCGAAATTCATTATATAATAATGTAAACTTTCCTTACTTTCCAAGAGTGCCCCTCCTCTCCTCTTATAAAAGGCCCCCAACTCTACCACCTCATTCACACTTTCAAGACATTTGGCTCGGCCAACCTCTGCCCAAATACTCTACCAACTTTCCCCTCTTACTTCTAGAAGCCTCACTTTGGGCAAAACGCTTCCCAAGGAAGCCTTTGGCTCAAATAAAAAAGAGTTACCCGATTTTGAGGTAATGTCTTCTCTAATGTTGTTAGGTTTTATTTTTCTTCTCCAACCCCCTAAACTCTTTTTATTAATTTATTTTGTAACAAAACCAGTATCCTCAATATACTAGGATGTTGTTATAAGAAAGATTCGAGATACACTTACACACACCTACATCTAATGGTTAAAGAACATACAGTTTCTGTGGATGGCGAATTTGTGCCTCACGAAACGATGATTGTTCAACACTCATATAACACCTTCATAGGTGGCCATTAAGATGTCACTATATTTATATATGATATATAATATGTATATGTTTTACTTATGCTTATGTATTTCTCATTTATGTCATACTTTATGATTTCCATTATGGGTAAGCGCGATAATTTCATTTTAGGAAGTGCGGACTACCGCCCCCTCAAAGTGATGTGAATCGTTAATGCCATATGTGGGATGTATAAAGGATGGAGTAAATTATATTATATATGATATTATACTGGAACTATATTATACCTTTATATAATTCTGATTTCATTCCATAAAATACGAAATTGAAATGAAAGTAGCGTTCATGCGTACGTACGACTTACCGTCTCCATGAACGGTGAATTTCATTTCTTACCTCTAAATGTTATGTAAGATTATAAATGCATGTATATACTGTATATATATGATATATAAGATATCTACATCATGAACATAATTCTGGATATAATGGATATATCACCACATGAACAACTTGTAATTATATGAATTTTATTTTTTACTCAAGTACCTAAGATCGACAAAATGACCGTTATAAACTTAAATAATTACATAATGTTCATAACATGGTAATAAGGGATATAAAAGGAATAATGAACATGAAAAAGGTTCTTAAGTAAATAGAAATTAACTCTAGTTTATTATTCAGGAGGTTAAAGAACGATCGAGTCAGGATATGACGCAAGGTAAGGGAGTTTCTCAACCCAACTTCCATTCTTTGGGTTAATCTCCTAATTTCAAATTATGTCATGATATTATTATGTCCTATTTTGTATTTTTTTACATTCTTTATGTGTACATATAGTGAATACACATAATAGATCTATTTTATTTTAAAAATGATCTTTTTAAGGACTTAGTCTCAATCTCCTTTCATTGAGGAATATTTGGTTTTATACACAATTTTCTTTTATACGGTGTATAAACCCCTTTGACTTTTACGTTTATTCAAAAGGAATCTTTTTTATACGAAGTGTTTTACTAAATGACAAAAAGGGAATGTTTTTCTTTCCGTACATATGCGGCGACAATGACTTCTCTGCCGCCGTGACCATTATTTGAGTTTCGGCTTCCTTTACAAGCCATACCTTTTTTAAAAGAAAAATTAATACCATGTTTTACCTTTCTTTTATTTTGGTATTGAAAATTGTTTTGAAAGAGTTTTTATTATATCAATGTTTTGTATTGAAATCTTGTGATTGAAAGGTGGAAATGTTATGTTTCCTTTATGCATGTTTTATGTGATACGATTATGTTATGGTTTATGATATGTTTAAACCCATTCATATGAGGAATGCATTGGACTTAGTAAGTGAAAGGTGGAGCCCGCTATAGCTCCTCGATGCATCAGCAGGTCTCATGAGACAAACTAGTGTCTTGGCACGAGGCCTTGACAAAATCTTATTTGTGGTCTTGGCACGAGGCCTTGAATACGTGGTTATGACAGTCTGGAATTATGCATTCCATCATTATGAAAGTGGTTATTGATATTGCATGTGATTATTCGACTAGTAGAATATCCATGTGAAGAAGTAAATGGAATTATCTCATTTTACTTTTTCCATATTATGTTGATGTTCAAGTTTAAAAGGCTTTTGTTTTAGTCATACATTGCCTTAAATGTTTATGTTTATTTATGAAATATTCCTCAATATTGTTATCCTTACTGAGCATCTGATCTCACCCCTTTCAATGTTTTAATATTTTCTAGGATGTGAAGAAGTATTTTATGAATGACCTGCAGGGATAATCAGAAGAGGATATGAGTGTGGACTATGAAGACTTTGTTATTAGTTTTTCACTTTATAGATGTAATGTAAGACTTTTGAATGTATCTAGTGTTTCCAAGGCTACTAAACTAATCGGTATTTCGAGACTTGATCTTTTGTGATCATGCCAATGTTACGAAGTAATGAACCAACTCTGGGTAGCTGGGGTCGGGGCGTTACAGTGATGTTCTTGATTGTGATATGTGACCCTTGACCCGGTGTGGTAAGGGAGAATTGGACCTTGGCCTGGTATGGCAGGGCTTGTTGTTTGGCTTTTGATAGGCACATTTTTAGGGTATTTCAATTTCATAATAGCACATATTCTTTGTGAAGTGATAATACCATGTGAATAAAACAAATCAATTTCCATGCTTTATATGCTTTGAAATGTGAATTGGTGAAATTCATGATAGAATTGCTAGCTATGCAAATGTGTATGCCATGCTTTATATTTTATATAATTTCATATTGCAAGATAATTGGGTCTGACTCTTATGAGAGCAGGCAAGTACAATGACTGAGATAGTGTAACTGTCAGGATTGGGCAACTCGGTCGTCGGTTTGAGGCAACGTGAGTTGTCGGGACGGGCATGGCCCGAGGTACTTTTGATACTTGGCTCTGTTGAGCGGGTAAGGAGGCCATGAGGATGGGATTCCATGGGGCATGGGTTGCAATGAGGGGGAGTAAGGGTAGTTGTTAAGAACTGCCTTTTACTGCTTTCTTTATCTGTGTAGAATATATTGTCATATATATGTATGGGCTGTCTGACCATTTATGGTATTTAGCGGGTTACTCCTTCATGGCTCGATAGAGCGTCAGGCAGGGGTGGATACAGTGCCACAGGATCAGGGTCAGAATTCAGTACAGGCAGAGCACAAGCTTTAGGTGTAGGATCAGGGACAAGATCAGATTCAGGATCTAGTACAGGCAGGATAACAGCCGGGTTTGGCATTATTCGGGCCGTGGCTTGACGAGTAGCTCCGGGTGAGCCTGGTACGCGTCTTGCAGGGGATTGACAGTGGCTTTCAGGGTTCATAGCCTTCTATGGCGTACCTGACGCGGGAATTCCAGTCGCAGCACTAGCCACTTTTTCAGGGTGAGGGTGGTCCGCAGGCGACTGAGAACTAGATAGAGAGTATGTAGATGATTTTCAAAACAGCTCGAGACGCCTCAAGGGTGGAGGGTCAAGCTGGAGACGTACATGCTGAGAGAACTGGCGAAGTGTTGTTGGGATGTACAGGTTTAGGGTCGTAGGCACGAGGGACTGGCATGCCAGGACTTCGAGGACAGGTTCTTCGAGCACTTCTATCTAGAGACACTGAGCGCAGAGAGAGCTCGGGAGTTCTTGATTCATCAGCAGGGAGATATGTCCGTCATGGACTATGCAGCTACCCTCACAGAATTGTCCCGTTTTTCACCCGGTATAGTGAGCGACAATGCAACTAGGGTGAGGCGCTTCGAGGATGGCATCCGACACGCCATTCGGGTGCTGGTGAACATTTTCAGGTTGAGATCTTTCTCTAAGGTGGTAAATCAGGAACTCATAGCGGAGGGAAACACGAGAGAGAAATCTTGCTTGGGAAGGATGACAGCTTCAGCTGATGGTTCAGACAGTAGGAAGCGAGGACAAGATGAGTTCCAACAGGGCATTCAGGCCAGGGATACAGCTAGACCACCTCGTGGGAGTTCTTCGGTGATTTGCTTCTAGTGAGGACAGTCGGGACATGTTTGGGCACAGTGCGACAAGCCTCCGAAGGAGTTCCAAGCATGTAGAAATGATGGGAATCTGGAGAGGTTTTGTAGGCAGCCTTGTTAGATAGCCGGCAGGCACGGACCGAGACAGACTGCAGCATCTGGAGTTGGTTCAGGTTTGGTACCCGGAGAGGGTAGTCGAGGTTCAGCTATGCGCGGAGGTCGTGACAAAGATGGTGGGACCCGACTGAGGGGTCAGTGGCCAGTGACTGGAGCAGCATCGGGAGTCCAGGTGTCAGGCAGCGGTTTTTCAGGCCAGGTGCATGCCATGGAGCTACCAGAGACTGAGCAGGCTGGTGAGCCGATGACAGTTAGAGGTACACCGCGGTGTGACCATGATCTCCATGTTTCCTTTTTGGAATGACCTATATAGGTATGTCTATTTTGAGTGCACAAGGTGCACATGATCTTTGTGGACTGACTAGATACTAGTCAGGTGTTTGACACCATATCGGGTGTGTGATATATATATATATATACATATATATGTTTGTGTGTGTGTTTGTGTGTCTGTGTGTGTGTGTGTGTGTGTGTGTGTGTGAGATGCGTGGCATCCGGGCATCGTGGATACAGGTTACTTGAGGTGTCGTGGGCATCGGGGCATCGTGGATGAAGGTTACTTGAGGTGCCGTGGGCATCGGGGCATCATGGATGCGGGTTACTTGAGGCGTCGTGGGCATCAGGGCATCGTGGATGCAAGTTACTTAAGGTGCTAGGCACCAGGACCTCATGGAGGCAGACACCGATACGGTGCGAGATACTTTGGGTGTTGGAAGTGACACAAGAGCACCAATGAGGTGCAGTGGTGACGATGCTCCATGGGAGGATTTTTCTTCAGGAAAATAGGTTAGTAAACCCTGTTTTCTTTACTTTTTGTTGGGTTGATACTTGGTAAGGCAATTTCTAAGGTGGGGAGCCCCCTTGAGGAATTTATCCAGAACCATTGAGATTGGGGTAGTCCGGGTTGTTTAAGTGGGATGAGCGTGTTCGGTGACATCTCCTAGTTTTTTTGGTAGCTCGGGGATGAGGTACGTTAAGGTGGGGAGTTTGTAAGAACCCGGGTTTTCAGAACGGGTCAAAATCCCGACCCTATTTGAATTTTTTGACTGGTTTCTGAGGAAATTGGAGAAAATGCAGAGTTTCTGGAAATTTCCAAACTACACGCCGTGTACTTTAAGTACACGCCGTGTATGTCTCGGCGAGTGGCTGATTATGTGCTCGCTGAGTACATGCTATGTGGTGACCGTGTAGTAGTTTCTTAATACATGATGCGTAGTTTTGAAAACACCATGTAAACCCCCGACCGTGCGAGGCCATACATGGCGTGTAGGCCGTTGGCCAGGTAAGAACCAGGGACACGCCATGTTCCCTTTGGACAAGCCGTGTAGTCTAGCCATATATGAGGGATATACATGGCGTGTGGGTATGTCGGCAAGGAAGAGAAGAGGTACCCGGTACATGTCGTGTACCCAGAGGTACATGCCATGTACTCTTGTCGGCAGGTTCGGAAAGTAAGTCGGCGAAATCAGCCAACTTTTGAACAGTTAATTGAAATATACACGGCGTGTAGTCCTAAAGTACACACCGTGTACTTTATTTTTTTCACTTAAATCAGGCAGTAGCCTCGTATTGAGGTAGAACCTCATGCCTTCTGCTCGGATACGTGAACCAAGCCGTCCAGATCTTCATTTGCTTCTCGGTTCTTCGTCCGAAGTCTGATTCGATCGCTGATTAGTGCGTTGGAACCCCCTCGGTAAGGCCTCGATTCTACTTTGGCCTTTTTGTCTGATTTTTGTTCTAAGACGAGATATATTACTTTGATAGGTTTTGAATCTTTTTTAGATTTACCCCGTTTTAGACCGAATTGGCGGGTGTTACCGGAGGAGTAGCATCTTGCGAGTCTCAGGTAGGTGGGGCATACCTCATTTTGTGTTTTTGCGGCTGTTTGGGTGACACGGCTTCGGCGCATTTTCAGGTATTTTTTAGCATGACCCGTTTTATCTTCTTTTTCTTACTGTATTTCTAATGGAACCTCTAAGATGCTTTTGGGTATGCCCGGTTACCAGTTTGCGTGAGCATGGCCAGGTGAGGGGCCGTTGCTCGTCGGGGCATTTTGGCCGGGGAATGCCAAAATGGTTTTAATTGATATATGATTGTTATAAACTATTTAGTATATTTTGTTAAAGCATGTTTTAAATTGTTAGAGGCATTTCAAACCTCTGTGTTAGTATGGGACAACACCTGGTACAGTGCAATTCTACTTTTTAGTTGGTTTTTCCTGGTTACGTTTTCTGGTTAAATATGTTATATATGCGATTGTTGAATTGCATCTGATGGACCCTTTGGGTTGTGTTGGGATTGGCCCGGTTACGCTTGAGTGATGCTGATCACAGGTTGGGGATTTTCCCGGGTTATTTTAGGTGATTTTGACCATGGGATTGGGCGTCATGGACATCGGCTTAAGGCAGTACGACTATCAGGTTGGGCATGGCCTGGGATACTAGGATGGCGATGCCATTGGACTTGAGCGACATGGTCGCAGGGACACGAAGTGTCAGACATATTGGTGGATTAGGACTATTTTGGCGATTGCCATTCACAAGGAATTTGAGTAGTGTGCACGTAGAGATACTCCGTGATGAGGTGGTTTTAACCACTCGTGTGGGTAGAGGCCCCCGTAGTTACGGTTAGGTATTCTGGTTGGGGGTGCTTGCCGTAGAAAGCTACGTGTGAGGTGAGGAGCCTTCAGGAGATGGGCGTGCCTTCGGTACATCGGTACTTGAGACACGTGGTGTCAGGAGGCACATGGTGCCATGTTACTATTTTTGGGCGTGCCTTCGGGGCGTCGGTACTTGAGACACGAGGTGTCAGGAGGCAGATGGTGCCGGGTTACTATTTTTGGGTGTGCCTCCGGGACGTCGGTAATTAAGACATAGGGTGTCGGGTGGCACATGGTGCTGGGTTACACAATAGAGATTCCGGCATTGGCCGAAGCAGGTGACACTCCGTGGTGGCTGTTGAGCACCAGTGGAGTTTGTATTTATTTTTGCATTGTACTGATTACTGCTTTCCTGGTAAATGCATGACTGCTTAAAAACATATATTTGGTACGCACAGTTGGGTGGTATCCTACTGAGATTTGTCTCACACCCTAGACAGGCCCTTCGGGACACGTGCAGACTTTATGGATTTACGTGTAGGAAAGAGTCCAACTTCAGGCGCTGGGTTACGTTTGTTGTTAAATGGAGATGGTATGGACCTTGAGGTCATGCCAAGCTAGGGTTTACCTTGTACTGTTTACTTTTCTGTATCAGCTTGCTTACTTGTTGTAGCTTATGTTGGTTATCCATTGGCTCCCTTTTGTATGTTGACCTGCTTTGGATGCATGTTTTACTATTCAGTAGTAGTTACATGTTATCAGCATGCTATTGTGTTTATTTTTGCTACAGTTGTTTCCTATATTTTTTCCGCTGTTTATTGTTATTGGATGTGTTTCCGCTATGCGGGTCTAGTTCGAGTCTGCTGAGTCTTTCTTTCCACTACATATTTACTGTTATACTCATACTAGTACCCTTACTATGATCCTCAGAGAGGGTATAGCCTCCCCACTATACCTATTCCTACCCTCACAGCTAGTCGGCAGCCTTTGGCGTTCTAGGAGGTGCGCCTAAGGTAGTGACACCCGACCCGTTCGACACTGTTCGGGTGGCTGGCCGAGTCCGGGATGTTACACTTTATGAGGGCTTATCTTGTTCCATGGAATATGGTGGGGTATATTACTTTTGTTAATTGTGTACCAACAAAAAATCAATAGATGAGAATGAATTTGGATAAAAATAAATCTAGGAAGATTAAAGAGGGACATAAAATAATTCAGAATCAATTGATATATGACTAGATATCTTTTTCGTTGTCCACCCCTATAATTTTTATTCCAACACTATCTTAAATAACTAAGAACACCTATTTTTTTGAATAAAAAAATAGCGAGGATCCCATGGTATTTTTTATTATTTTCAACCATAAAGATACTAATGGATAGATAAAGGTTATATTTTATTCTTTGTGGAATAATTATACTAAATGAAGAGAAAGAGATTCTCCACATCTCCGACCTAGGCTTACATCGATGAACTTGTTCCAGTGATGGAGGTTTTGTCTCCCCTCCCCATCGGAGTGGGGGGGATCCTTCTCGTTAATCGCGAAAGATTCTCCCACACACATTTATTCCCTTCTCAAATATAGAGTTCCTACTATCATTCCCATGGATCCCGATATTCTCTAAAGTTTTAGAACTATACTGTGGATCACCTCAACTCTATTTAGAGCCTTCCGAATTCAACTCCTCTTCAGATGTGTTCTAGATAACTCTGGTGGATCAGTTTCATCCCCAGCGCCCATCGGTTGATGTGTTTGACTATTTTTTATTTGAAGCCTAGGATCTCTAATATTGGATGGTTATTGGTATTCTTGATTGAAGGCATATCATGATCTAATTAGGGTCGATGGATGATCTCATAAATGTTTGGTCTGAAGCTTTTTTGAGATGATGTGGTTTATCTTTCTATCTTCTTCGGAGGATTTTAGATTTTTATATGCAGAGAGATAATCTAAACAAGGTGATTTGGGTATGTTTCACTGTTCATGCACTTCCCTTCTAGAACCCTTCTATTTTACCTATTCGTGGAAATATAGTTGGTCATTACTTGTGTTCTGATACCAAAATTTATGTTATGTGTCATCCCATATTCCCATGGGTATGTGTGGAGGATGATGTCTCTAAACCTCCGGTTGATTGGGTGTGAATTACTGATGGGAAAGAATTGTGGTGGAGACATGCTGTTATGTTTGAGTCGTGGATAGACTATCACAGTTCGTGTAATCTGTTGGGTCATCATTATTCGGCTTTTCAGAACGGGACTTTGAGTAGGAGGGTGAGCAGGTGGGGGAATTATGGTTTGGTTGTATGTGATGGTTTTGTTGTGTATAAACAAAAGATTCAAGGGAAGGACCAGTCAGATGGAGTGTTGCATGAAGACCAATCAATGATACCTCATCCTTGGATGGCAGAATTCATGGATTGTGGTGGCATTGACAAGGGGACTGAGTAAAAACAATCAATTTTGGTGCCTCCTGGGCTGAAGGTCAAGGATATCTTTGCTAGGTTGAAGCGGGATTTGGGGAAGGCTGGCTCCATGAATGGATGTGATGAATCTGCTATTTCTCATAAGGTTTCAGGGGGTGATTATGAATCTTTAGTGCTTGAGGGCTCCTAAATAGTGGAAAGCCCTCAAAGGAAAGTGGTTAGTGTTGAGCTAGGAAATTGGTGTGAGAAACTACCAATGTGTTTTGGGTTTGAAGATGCTTGTCTTGTGGAGAGGGATGCTTCTTTAGAACTAGTTTGTGATGTAGTGGAAAAGGATGCATGTCATGGTGGTCAAGCTAGTGGCGAAGCATCCATCTGTTTGGAACCTGTGGGTGAACTGAAGTAAAATATGCATTTTATACAGGACAACCCCACGATGAAGGTTCTCTCATAATAGTTCATGAGGTTAGCAACATCCCTCCCCATTACATGGGTCGTGGGTTTGTGCATCCAATTGGGAAACTGATAGCCTTTGTTATGAAAGTTGTTGATGAAAGTGGGGTGTTGATGAAGATTTCAGCTAGGATGCAACCACTTTCTGGGAAGCAGGAGACCATCATTGAACTCTGTAACCATTTTTCAGGATTGGGGAATGATGACTTGGATTTGGACCAACATCAGGTTGTGCATTTGAGAGACAAAGCTTATGAGGGTCTAAGTTCTGCATCTCTAGTTATTTGTGTTGAATCACTGACAATATACTTTGGTAACTGTGTACAAGAACAGGAGAATGATAAGACCTCTCATGTTAAAGAGGGTACTACAATAACTGAAGATGGTATTACTTCTCTGGATATTGTAGCTGGAGAAGGTATTGTGAAGAAGGGGATACATGTTCATCCACGAGTTTGTGGATCACCCACATTGTCTTACCATGATTGACACTAACAGTCAATCTCAGCAGCAATAGGGAGTGAGTGAGAGTTATCGTGAGGTGCCCATTTCTGGAAAATGGGGGGATTTCTATGATATTGAAAAGGAAAATGATGGTGTCCTAGTTTGACCTTCCTATAATGATGTTGTTCATGGTGGAAAAAAGCTGGTGTCTATGAATGAGGAAGCAATGAATGCCCCACCATGAAGAAGGATGAGGAAAGATTATTCTTATTTTCCAAAGCCAATATCAACTAGGTCTTCTATCAGGAATGATCATTGGGCTGCATAGTCTTTTAAGGAGTTTCTTTAGGGAAGTTGAATCTTCGAAGGAAGTATGTCAAGATTTTGAAACACTATGAATGTTCAGTGTGGGAATCAGCTAATGCGGAGGAAGTAATCTGGCATGGATGTGGTGATGGGTCTGATTTTTATGATTTGTAGTTGTCTTTTTCACCTTGTTTTAATTTCTTGATGTACTTGTATTTTTTTTCTAATAAATAGTATGGGCTTTCCTCTGACTGATATTCTCTCGAAGGCTAAATGAAATTTTAGATATTGATATATTGGTAGATTTCCCTGAATCAAACTCATACATATGGATAATTTTAATGATATAATTACATTATTCCAAGGTCGCCTTCAAGAAGAGTATGGTATCATACAAAAGGAAAATATTATAATTAAGTGGCTTTAGTCGAAAAACCATGTCACCTTGGACAATGTTATAATAAAATTCTAAAGAAATAATATTAGAGAAAATATCAACAACTAGGAAAGAAAGGAAGGTACGGAGAGAGAGTCCACTTATCATAGAACCTTTTAGGGGTGTAAAGATCCACATAAGGTCTCCATTAATCTATATCATGATGTAAACTACAGTAACAAAATGCTTCATAACCTTAATCCATTTAGAAAATAGACTCACCCAATTCATAAAAAAAATGATGACCAACCATTCTATTATATCATAGGATCTTATCATATCATGTTTCCTTCATATAGTACATCTTTTCGCTATAGAGGGAGATTTATTAGAGTAAAAATTTCATGATAAAAAATATTTCTTTTATAGATGTGTATATTGATGAAAAAGAATGATGATTTACATTAATGATATAGGTAATCAAGATGTGGGGTATGTTAACCGAGATATTATAAGATATCTTATATACATTTACATAAACTGATAAGTTTGAAATCCAAATCCAAAGATTGTTTTTTAGTCATGTGAAGGAGGGAAAAATGTTTATCATTAATAGAGTTGAAGATTAAAATATCATCCCAAATATCATTAATGAGACTATAATATGAAGGAAAACAATATGGTAAAACATTTTGATTAACAAGTCATGAAATCCATCTGGGCATGGTTCCTTAGTTGAATGGATTTTTTGAGGACTAGGAGAATTTAATCATATGTAATATCATTTAGATGATGTTGGTTAATAATATATATGGACATAGGGATAATGGAAGTTTCTATATCCAAGGAGATAGATGACTTCCCTAGAGAATAGAGCTCCTATAAAAAATTGAAAACATGAGCATAATTGTCCTTATCATTTGAAAAAAAAAAACTAAAACCAGGATCAGTGTAGAAAGATATGACATCCTTGTAACATATCACAGAATCATTTTAGTTAAATTATATAGTATTAGCAACACATTATTTAATATTATAATTTTTCACATACATAGACCAATGGATTTTCTTATCTATGAGGGTTTTATCTGTCTTAGCTTCTAGGTTTTATATTTTAAGAATCACCATGTCTAAAGGGGGTGAGAGTGAATATCATTTTACATCGTTTTGATAATTCCTCATTGGATATTAGGATGAAATTATTTTCTATGACTCTAAATATTTATTTTAGAGGCCAACTTGGATATATTATTTTTAATATAAAAATATCCCCTTATCAAACCTAATTGAACAACTTCATTATATTCATCCTCATTAGTATAGAAATTTTAAAACATTAAGGGACACAGTGTCTTGGTCTTTTACCATTTCAAGAAGCATTGATTAGGATATTGGAGTGGTATAACAGCACGATAAAAAACGATAAGATCCTTAAATTGTTAAATAAGTTAAACCATTCATTAAAACCTTCAAACATGTCTCAAAACTCTTTAGAGATGGTATTTTATAGTGACCCTACAGTTTTGAACATATTATTACATGATCTTAAGCACAATTAACCATCAAATACAATAATGGATTATAAGGTATAGTGTCTTTTGAAGATGAGATAAATAATTAAACCACTGGAATCCAAATTAAAAATTTACTTTTTTAATATATTGAGAGAATAAATGTCTTTGAGCCCTTATATGATCATATGACAAAATAGGAAATACAAAAACAAAGTAGTTGTGCTAAAATTCTAGTAAGGGAATAAGCATAGGAATAAACATAAAACATGGGTTATAAGACATAACATGATAACATAAAAGGAACAGAACATGAATAAACATATGTAATTATTACTTGTATAACATGGAGACATATAATAAGGAAATCCTAGGAATGTGACAAAAATATATTAAATTAAATAAACATGGGTCAAATCTAACTAGAAAGACTATATCACATAGTGGACAATGTTCCATAATGGAATCAGGTTCACTCTCTATCCCAAAATGATGTATCATGAGAATTTTTTTTGAATGAATTAAAGATCTATCAATGTTAAACCATCATAAAATTTTCATAAATATTTGTTTCGTATGATGAATCATACATAAGGAATCAAACAGAAATATAAGGGTTACCCATGGAAAGAATTAGGTATCATAATCATGTAAAATGCATAAAAAAAGGAATATCAGAATTGTGTTTTTGAAATAAAGGATTTAAATAATACATGGACATCCATAATGAAAATATTTCATAGATTATGATAAGTGATTTCATACTGAAGTGAAATCATATAAAAATAGTGTTTAAGAAACATTAGAAATAAAACAATTTAGTGTCGTTTAAGGAAAATATTAATGATTATTTAAAACAGAAAAGGACTAATTGTTTGTATAAAACAAGAAAAGAAAAATTTATTTTTTATGGTAAAAGGAATGACTTCAAGAAAATAATGTTTACTTAAGGTAGATTATATAGTTCTCTTTAAAATTGTTAAAAAAAATTAGATGTTCTCTTGAATTAGGCTTTATTATCGGGATGAATTGAGAGGGGAACCTTTTTAAAACATGCATTTCCACATCATAAAAGAATGATAGGATATGGATACATGATATTTGGACATATAAAGATAATGTATAATAAATAAATAAAATTTTATAATTACATTATGGTAAAGAGAGAGAAAGCGTAACCTGAAAGAAAAATGGAGGTTCCAAAATAATCTCTTACCTTATGTGTGAGAGAGTTCTGTAATTGATCTTAATGTCCTAGATAATTAGATTAAATATATTAATTAATTAATTAATTATTTAATAATGTTTTATTGATGTATTTTATTTATTATTATTTTATTATGTTCATTTATGACTCGTTTTATGGGTTATGAGATTCAATTTCAGCGTTCAAGATAGTTCATTTTCTTGGTTTTCATGAGTGGTTCTCTTGTATAAGATAATGGAAGTTCATGTAAAATGGGGTTAGATATATAGAATTGAAGTTATATGTTATTTGTGAACATAAAAAATATTAAATGTTATATAATTCATTTGGTTATTTGGGGTGAGTATTAATCATTATATTAGATGTCAGTGACAATCATTTGGTTTTTTGGGCGGTATTCACTCACAATGAACTTGTTTTATTTTATTATTTAATATTGTGTGTATATGTTAGATATAGACCACATAAAATTTTATATAAATAATTTTAAAATATTTTTAAACCATTATTATGGTTTTAGGACAATAATTGAAGGTGATAAAGGAAAATTAAAATTTTTCTTCCTTGAATGTGATAAATTAACACCTCACAAATGACGTTTTCATTTTTAGAATAAAAGAGATAGAAGAAGGGTTTTGATGATTGATATTACATTAAAATATTATAATTCTAGTATATATAAGATAATGGAGTTATCATCACTCTTGGATGAGGATAGGTGAGTATATTATAAGAAAATAAAATAACTTGAAAAGAAATTAAGGAAATTAAAAGAAAAGGAAAATGGAATTTACCACATGAGGTTATCCTCCTTGAGAACATTTTTATGGAAAGGGGTTTAGAGATTTGATGAGAAAAAGGGCCCTCATACATGGGGGAGAGTATTTGTATGATGCTTGTTTAGAATTTTCATATGTATCAAATCTTTTAATGTGTGCGGAGAAGAGGTTATGGGGTGTGGTATTTAATGTGGAGATAGGGGTGTTTTCTAATTATCATATTCATTAGTTTTTTATTTTGTCTCATGTATATGAATAGTTTGAGAATTATCACTAAATATATTTAAAAAATGAGGTGTATTTCAATATTATGGTTCTTACATAAATGACTACTCAAGGAATAAAGTATTTAACTTATAATGTATATATATTGTGAATTATTAAATTTCACTATTTACCAAAAAATCAACTATTTTATAAAAATATGAAAAAATATCCAAATAACTTTTCAAAATTTAGAATTAAAAAATGAACAACGTTTTTTAAAAATAATTTTATAAATATGATATATTTAAATTAAAAATAAAATCATCATTTACTTCAAAAATACAAATTTTAAAATTATAAATGATTTTATAACACTTTGAAAATTTAATTATAGTATCATATAATTATCTTATAGTCATTAAATAACCAAAAATACTAATTTAGGAATATATTTTTTTTAAAAATAAATCTCCTTTTATATTATTAAATTATTCATAAAATTGTAATTAAATATTTATCACTTACAAATGTCCAATACTTAATTTTTCATTTTGTAAATATTTATTGAATTATTCCATTTAATAAATACATCATATTTTCATTCACTAGATACCTATATTTTATTTATACATTCATGGGTGAGTTTACTATTCTATAAGTTGAATTATAATTCTTAAAGGTTGTATTAATATTCCAAAGGTCAAGTCACTATTTTATCAGTATAGTTTTCATAACTACTAGAAATACCCATTATTTCATTCATTATTCATTAATAAAGTTTTTATTGTGTTCTTAATGTGATTTTATATTATTGTATTATATGAACTAATTATAATAAGGGAATCACTAATATTAAAATTGTGGGTCATTACATTCTTCTTTCCTAATAAAATTTCATCCTACTTTTTTTACATTCTACTTAGAAAATCGGTGAGGGTAATTCTCCTTCAGTGCTTCATTTGGTTCCCAGGTATCCTATTTATAATTATGGTTCTTCAATATTACATTGTCCAGGTGTGTTGTTGTGTTTCATAGGAATTTATCTATACAATCCAAGAACATCACTTGATACTCCTCATAAGAGAGATCATTTTATAACTATACTATATATGAATTCAGTATATATGAAGGATCTTGTATGTAATTCCTTAAGATAGATACATGGAATACCTCATATACTTGAGACATGGTTGGTGGATGTGCTAGTCGATAGACCACAACTCCCACATGATCAAGAATCTCAATGGGGTGGATGTACATGGTAATTAGCTTTCCTTTCATCCCAAATCTCATAATCCTCTTCCTTAGATATATGTGGAGAAATATCATGTCCCCAACCTTAAACTCTTGGTCCCATTGACAATTGTCTACATAGATTATTTGTCAACATTGTAATGCCAGGATACACTGAAGAATTATTTTCATCTTTTATACCATTTCATTTACTATATCAAGTTCAAGCAGCATACATTCACCAATATCATCCTAGTATACCAGTGTTATGAATGTTTTCCAATAATTGGAATCATATGGAGGAATTTGGATTCATTAGTGGATACTATTATTTTAGGAGAACTCATACACAGATAAATGATGGATTGATCCTCACTTGAAAACCATAGAACACACCCTCAACATTTCTTCCAGTTTCTATATAGTCTACTTAGATTGTCAATCGGTTCAAGGATGATATGTTGAATAAATATTAGCTCAGTGCTTAGATCATATTGGAGTTTTTCCATGATTTTGATGTAAATCTTAGATATCGATTGAATTCAATTAATAGTGGAAATCCATACATACCTACCACTTATTTTATATATATCCATGAAATTTGATGTAGTGATATGTTCTCTAAAATTGGGATAAATTGAGACGTCTTTGTAAGATAATCCACAAAAACCCATATATCATTATTCCCTCTAGACATTTTTGGATGTACAATGACAAAGCCCAGGGTAATGTTCTCCCACTTCCATGTTGTTATGGATAATGGTTTCATCTACCCTTTAGACTTTTTTCTATTCATCCTTTACTTTATGATATACCATGCACTTTGATGTATATTCATCTATATCCTTCTTCATATTGTCCCACCAATACTGCTCTCAAAGATCTTGATACATATTTACTCTCCCTACGTAAATAGAGATAATTGAGCTATGTTAATCATTCATAAGATCCTTATTTATATTTGTATTGGATGATACACATTTTCATGTTGAAAATCTCATGACTCCTTCCTCATCCATTTGGAACTCTGAGGATTTCCCATTTATGATAGCTTCCACCTATTTATGAATTTCATCACCATTTCATTGAGAATCCTTTAATATATCTATATTAGATGGTTGATAAATAATTTGAGAAAGGATTGATGATGATACTTCCTTAATGATACCCATTTCTATCCTTTGAAGGTTGAAGAAGATTGAATCCTTCTATATTTTCATCATTGATTAAGATGCCATATCCTTTCTACTTGGAGCATCCACCACAATATTTTTCATACCAGGAAGGTAGTGAGTTGAGCAATTATAATCAATGATGATACCTAACCATATTCACAGGTTCATGTTAAGGACTTTATCTATGAGTATATATTTGGGGATCTTATGATGAGTATATATTTAACACTTCTACCCATAGAGATAATTCCTCTAGATTTTCAATGAAAATGTCACATCGGCCAACGAAAAATCATGCATGGGATATTTTTTATCTTGGATTTTCAAATTCCTTTAGGAGAAAAATATTAATTTATCATTTTTATCAGTACACATCCTAATCACTCCTTTTAAGAATTTATTTTCACCAATAAGAGTTCCCCACTTTTTGGAAGTGAGAGTACTAGTGCTGTGATAAGCCTCTTCGTCCTCTCTTTGAATAAATATTCATATTCAATGGTCCATAAAATAATTACACCATTATATGTAATCTTTGTTATTGGGTTTTAAAATCATGTGAAGGTATTCAAAAATCGTCAGTAATACCCTGATAAACCATGGAAATAAATGATATCTATTACAGATGGTGGATTGGGCCACTAATTGATTTCCTTTTTCATGGAATAGTCTACAGATATCCTTTTTCCAATGAATACATGATCCAATAATGACACGTACTCCATCCATAACTCTCATTTATTGTAATTTCATAGATTTTATCTCTTTTCAAAGTCTATAGAATAGTATTTGAATGACCCTTATGTTCCTCCATGTTCATAGAATAAATCAAAATATCATCAATAAAGACTTCCAGAAATTTGTCAATTTAATCCCTAAAGATTGTATTCATTAAGAACATGAAAAAATCTAGAGAATTAGTGATTATGAAGGTAAGAACTGTAAAATAATAGTTTCCATAACTTATTTGAAAGGACATCCTAGGAATATCTTCCTTCTTCACCTTTAATTGGTGAAATCCCGACCAAAGGTCCACCATAGAGAAATAAATTTCCCCACATTACTGATCAAAGAAGACATCTATTTGTTGATGGGGATACTTGTTCATTATTTTGATTTTTTGATTTCACTTTAATAAATACATTGGTACATTGAAACATCATTCTTCTTAATAAAGAGGCATGAAAAAACCTATAGTAAAGAACTCCGGAATTTTAAACCCTTTTCCATATTCTCCTATAACTACTTCATTAGTTATTCCATCTCAACAGTTGTCATTCTATAATGAGTCTTTGATATAGGTTGAGATCCAGGAATAAGTTTAATTGAGAACATAACCTCTTGATATATAGGAATTATAGTAAATTCATCAAATAATATATCAGTGTAGTGCATCACAATGGGAAAGGACTGAATAATGATAATCTCTTTTTCCTCAATCATTTAATCTAGATAATGTTTCTCATAAATAAATAATATCCACATATGATATGAAGATTACTAAGTGGATTCACTTTTCTCTTTAAAGTTATAAATAATTGGAGGATTCGTAATGATGTGAAAAGTGATATCCCTTTACTGACAGTCGATGTTGGCTTTGTATAATGATATCCAATCCATGAAAAATATAGCATCAATCTAGATAAAAGTAAGTTTGATGAGATTTTATGTGATGTTCAATATACAAATATTAAAAGGGGAGGATTTATATACATTGTATGTAACAATTACCACATTTTATATTCTCACAGATAAGTCAACCTTCATGTTTTGAGGTGGTTTTTGAGAAGTTATACAAAAATAAAAGATATGAAAGAATGAGTAGTACCAGAATCTAGTAGTACATTCTCTATTCTTTAATGAATAGACAACACACCTATCACCACATAATTATCAAGGTCTACCTCAATATTAGTGATATAATATTACCTTCCTTCCTACATTTGATGTTGTTTTGTTGATTTTATATAACAACCTTTGTCTTAGGGAAATGGATTGCAAAATAACCATATTTTTTAGAGCTAGAAAACTACACTACATGATGATTGTTTATCTGAACCTTCCTTTAATATTCTACATGACTGGGATTCTTTATATCCCTTTAGTAGTTATTATTAATATTACCTCCTCTTCCAAATTCGCTGAATCTCATTGTCCCTTTAAACAGTTTATAGGATGCTTCTCCCCACACTTTTCTCATGTGGGATGTTGGGTGTTCTTTCAATCATTGGATTTATATGTTAATCCACTCATACTAAACTCAATTACCCATTTTTTCACTAACACCATGAGTCAACTAAGAGTCTCTAATATCTATTTCAACCATAATGGAACAATGAAAAATTTATTCATAGTTGTTGAAGTCTTGAATCAAGAACACTTTTCGTAGAATTAACATTAGTATCTCAAATAAGAGATCCACATTACATTCGGAGTTCATGAAAAAGAAAGAGTCATATAAAACTGCCCTTGTGTTTTTTCCACATACACTCCAATATACTTGTGCTCATTTTACTTCATCCTAAGGAAGTCCATTTCTATCTTAATATGGAGGGTTCATGAGAAATATTTAATGAAAAATATTTTCTTGAAATCATCACTTTCTCAAGAATAAATTACCTATATAGGCTTTTTGTTACACCCCGAGCTTCCACGATACGCTTCTCTTTCAATAATTCAACAGCTTGCATTGTACGTAAGTTCAAGTTCTAACACACCGCGACTAATCAAATTAGTTGTTATGAATAGTAATACCCACTTTTTAAAATTATAAAAATTTTATATTTCAAAATGGACTTCATTTTTGTATTCGTAATATTGAAATTATCCTAAGTTGAATTTTTTGTAACTTTCTAAGAACTTCCAATTTTTTATGAATAGTGAAAAATACTTAAAACAACATTTTTAATAAAAAATATTTATAGTGATAAATTATACTATTGAGTGTTTTAAAAGTATAATTAGAATATATTTTCACCATTTTATCCAATGGTGTTCATTAGAATTAATTTCACTTTGAAATTGGACATAAACAATTGTCAATCTTTTGATTGATATTGTTTCTTAAAAACACGATATTTTTTTTGTGATAGTAGGAATTAATTATAAAATAAATAAATTCAACTTATATGTTTGGAATTTTTTAAAATAGACATCATTTTTAAATTTGTAATATCAATTATATCTTATGGTGCATTTTTGGTATTCTTCTGAAAAACATCAATTTTTTATGAATAGTGAAACCCCTAAATGGTAGTTAAAAAACTGATTTTTCATTTAAATGAAACATTACCACTTCTGTGATTTGATTTTCAAAAAACCGACAGATATGGTTGTCATTAGGATGTAAAATGAGGTTCAATGGGATTAAAATAATTTTTTGGTGAATAATAACTTTTAAGTTTAATTAATCGTGATTAAAGGTAATTAGTGAAATTTAAGGTAAAAATGATATTATAAAAATATGAAAATACCTTTACACTTGTCCTACCCCTATTGGATGTGTCATGGCCGACCGACAAAATCCATGGGTCAACTTGGGGACCCCATGGATCTACTTTGGTAGGAAAAGGACATTAAAAACTTTTTATTTAATGTTAAAATAAAAATGTCACAAACATGAGTTCTTTTACTAAAACAATTTTTAAATGGGGTAATAAAAGTCATAATTTTGACTATAAATATTCATTAGAAAGATAAAAAGATTTCCTAAATCATGAAATTTTTTCTATAATTTTTAGACGTTAAATAAATTAAATTATTTATGAAACCATGATGATGTAGCGATTACCTCATTAATTTACGATTTTAATAAAATGGAAGGATAATGTAAAATCTAAGAATTACACTTGTACAAAGCCTATTGAATGAGTTGATTTAGAACCCTTATCTCCATATCCTCGAAATATATAAGTGTGGGACCTTTAAAATCCGAAACTCATTATATAATAAAGTAACATTTCATTACTTTCCAAGAGTGCCCCTCCACTCCTCTTATAAAAGGACCCCACCAATACCACCTTACTCACACAATAAAAGCCTTTTGGCTCGGCCAAAATCTGCCCAAATACTCTCCGAACTTCCCTCCCTTACTCCTAGAAGCCCCACTTTGGGCAGAATTCTTTCCAAGGAAGCCTTTGGCTCAAATCAAAAGAGTTACCCAATTTTAAGGTAATGTCTTCTCTTATGTTATTTTGTTTTATTTTGCTTATAAAACCCCATTAAATCTTTTTATTCATTTCTTTTGTAACAACATAAGTATCCTCAATATACAAGGATTTTGTTATAATAATTATTTGAGCTACACTTACACACACCTACATCTAATAGTTAAAGAACATACTGTTTCTGTGGATGGCGAATTTCTGCCTCACGAAACGATGATTGTTCAACACTCATATAACACCTTCAAAGGTGGCCATTAAGATGTCACTCTATTTATATATGATATATAACATGTTTATGTTTTACTTAATGTTCTGTATTTTTCATTTATGTCATACCTTTATTGTTTCCATTATGGGTAAATGCGATATTTCCATTTTTGGACGTGCGGACTACTGCCCCCTCAAAGTGATTTGAATCGTTAATGCCATATGTGGGATGTATAAAGGATGGAATAAATTATATTATATGTGATATTATACTAGAATTATAATATACCTTTATATCATTATGATTTCATTAAATACGAAATAGAAATGAAAGTAGCATTCATGCGTACGTACGGCTTAACATCTCCATGAACGGTGCATTTCATTTCTTGCCTCTAAACGTTATTGAATATTATAAATTCATGTATATACTGGATATATATGTGATATATGATATATATATCATGTATATAATTCTGGATATAATGGATATTTCACCACATGAATAACTTGTAATTATAAGAAGTTTATTTTTGACTCAAATACCAAAGATCAACAAAACGACCGTTATTAAATTAAATAATTACATAATGTTCATAACATGGTAATAAGTGATATAAAAGGAATAAAAAACTTGAAAATGGTTCTTATTCAATTATAAATTAACTCTAGTTTATTATTCAGGAGGTTAAAGAACGGTTGAGTCAAGATAGGATGCAAGGTAAGGGAACTTCTTAACCCAATTTCTATTCTTTGGGTTAATCTCCTACTTTCAAATTATGTCATGATATTATTATGTCATATCTTTTATTTGTACTTTTTTATGTGTACTTATAGTGAATACACATAATATATATATTTTATTTTAAAAAAATGATCTTTTAAGGGACATCGTCTCAATCTCCATTTATTGAGGCATATTTTGTTTTATACACAAATTTCTTTTATACGGTGTATAAACTCCTTTGAATTTTACATTTATTCAAAAGGAATCTTTTTATATGAAGTGTTTTACTAAATGAAAAAAATGATTGTTTTTCTTGTCGTATGTATGCGGTGATAATGACTTCTTCACCGCCATGGCCATTATTTGGGTTTCGACTTCGTCTACAAGCCATAACTTTTTTTTAAATGAAAAATAAATACCAAGTTTTAATTTTATTTTATTTTGGTATTGAAAATTGTTTTGATAATGTTTGTATTATATCAATGTGTTGTATTGATATCTTGTGATTGAAATCTGGAAATGTTATGTTGCCTTTATGCATGTTTTATGTGGTACAATTATGTTATGGTTTATGATATGTTTAAACCTATTCATATGAGGAATGCATTGGACTTAGTAAGTGACAGGTGGAACCCACTATAGCTCCCCGATGCATTGGTAGGTCTCATGAGACAAACTAATGTCTTGGCACGAGGCCTTGACAAAATCTTATTGTAGTCTTGGCATGAGGCCTTGGCTACGTGGTTATGATAGTCTAGCATTATGCATTCCATCATTATGAAAGTGTTTATTGATATTACATGTGATTATTCGACTAGTAGAATATACATCTGAGTAATTAAATGGAATTATTTAATTTTACTTTTGTAATATTATGCTAAAGTTCAAGTTTAAAAAGGATTTTTTTGTTATAAATTTCCATAAATGTTAATGTTTATTTATGAAAGTTTCTGCTATATTTTTATCCTTACTGAGCATCTGAGCTCAACCCTTTCAATGTTTTAATATTTTCAAGGATGTGAAGAAGTATTTTATGAATGACCTGTAGGGATAGTTAGAAGAGGATATGAGTGTGGACTATGGTGACTTTGTTATTGTAGTTTTCCACTTTATGATGTAATGTAACATTTATGAATGTATCTAGTGTTTCCATGGCTACTAAACTAATCGGTCTTTCGAGAATTAATCTTTTGTGATCATACCAATGTTACGCAATAATGCACCGAATCTGGGTAACTGGGGTCAGGGCGTTACAGTTGGTATCAGAGTCAGGTTAGTATTAACCTTGGAAGCTAGATTTAGATAGACTCTGATTAGAGAAACATAGCCCAAAGATAGACTTTGAGGATTAGTATAGAAGAACTTCCTAGAATTTTGGTATTATAGAGATCTTGTGAGTTTTCTGAGCAATACATCTCTATCTGGATACGAGCAGGTAGAGGTGGATCTAGCACAGATGTACCTTGGGGTAAAACCCAAAAACACCACTTTGAGCTAGACTCGAAAGGGAACTGGTGCACGACAACGGGCCTTACAGCACTCTTGGTTACAACACTCCCAGGGGATATGCTTAGGATAATTCTCGTTTTCTTTACAAACCACTCTGAAGGGTTATGATTATATACTTCCTCAAAGAAAACATTTTTATGATTATGGATTATATCCATAAATAGTTCAATTTATGTTAAGTATTTTACAAGTATGGAATTATGTATTTTGATTCATAAACTAATCTAGTTTATGCCATTGTTTAGAAATGGAGCTTAGTGGAAGGAATGGAAACCGTATCAATGCACACACTCCGTATAGGGATTTCCCTCCTACTCATGATAATTATTGTGGATCTGGAGATTCAACTGGTGCTGATCAACTTATTACCATACTGGGAAAACTCACTCATGTTATGAATAATAACCTTACTCGTATGGATCACCCTAATCTGCAACGTGGAGGATCAATGTTAGACCGCTTCATGAGGAAAAAACCGCCAACATTTAATGGGGCTACAAATCCATTAGTAGATGAGCAATGGATAAACTCCTTAGAGAAAATATTTCACGCCTTGGGGAGTAGCGAAAGGGAGAAGGTTGTTATGGAAGTTTACCGCCTCACTGGGGATGCCAATCAATGGTGGTCATTGATTCAAAATACAAAGGAAGATGAAGAAGTGTCAAGTATGGAATGGAGAGAGTTCAAAGATCTTTTCTTATAAAAATAATTTCCACATGACCATCGAGCAGATATGAAAAGGCAATTTCCGAGTCTGAGGCAGAAGGAGGATGAGAATGTCGCAAAGTATGAGGCTAACTTTACAAGGTTAGCGATGCCTACTGCAGATTATATACGTAACCCAAGAAGTAAGATTGATCGTTTCTTTGATGGTTTAAAACCATTTCTCCGTCAAGCATTAGTCTCACAAATCTTCACGTCGTATGAAGAGATTGTATCATGTGCTATCAAGACAGAAAATGAAATCTCTAAATCTTATGACAATAAAGTAAAGCAAGAGAAGAAGAGAATGGTGGAACAAGAGTTAGATAAAGGGAAAAAGAGAAAGAAGGATTTTCCATTATGCGATAATTGTGGGAAGAATCACCTCAGTACTTGCCTAAAAGGAATGAGAGTTTGTTATAAATGTGGAGAAAAAGGTCACCAGGCTCGTGATTGCAAGGGAAAGAAAGAGGCTATCAATATTGAATGCTACAATTGTAGAGAAATGGGGCATTATGCAAATGAATTTCATAAGCTTCAGGGAAACTTACCTCAGAAAAGGCCAAGAGATCAAGGCAAAGCTTATGTTGTTACTGCAGATGAAGTAAAATAACTATTGTATTTGTGTTTTTGGACTCAAGAGCTAGATTATGGTTATAAGAATAATGTGATATATATAAGGATTGTACTTCAGTACTTGTTGTTTTCATTAAGGTTTTAATATGATGAAGGTAATCATATTTTCAGTATGTGACAATAAAGAAAACCTTACTTTGTTTGGGGAATCTAATTTTGCAATTGATTTTGGAATTTGAGGACATTTTAGAGAAAGTCTGGACGGAGGTATTTTGGATAATGGTTGGAATGGATTAAGTTGATCTTTGGATAGTAATTTTAAAACATTTCTGAAGATTATTTTTGGAATATTATAATACTATAGTTTTAGGAAAAGGACAACCTGCAGGGTGGGGCATAACCCATCGCGTCGGACAAAGCTGCAGGAATCGAACCCACAAACATAGTGCAACAGACCTTTATTACCTACGACTAGCCTACAGGAAGTCCCTCGTTATTAAAAAATAGTTTTCCTAATCTAAATGGTATGTGGTAATATTTAAAACCATATACAATTAGGATAAATAGAATATTTTTGTGTTCTATTACCATTTGGAGTGAAAGATGGGTTTGTGGTAAAAATTTATTAAAGAATGAAAGTCTACACGACAAGTAAGTATATTTCCTTACATTATTAGTAAATCTCTTAAATAAATTCCTCAACTTTATAAAAGGTAACTTAAAACAAAAACGTTTCCGGTTAACTTTTCCAACTGGGGATTCAATGATCGTTTAACCAATCAAAAGTTTGTGATTTTCTTATGGTTAACTTTATCCTAATCCAGTTTTCTACAACTCTCCATCAGACCTTGATTGTTTGTTTTTCTTCCATATCCATATTTTCATAGAATCCTAGTATGGGCTATCTCGGGTGACCATTGTACTTATCTTTCTTTCTTTTAAAGTTATATTTTTATTAACCTTATTTCTGATGTGGGTTTTTCACAAAGGTATTTTATATTTTCAACCTTTTATTTTCAATGAAAAATTTCAAATTGGGAGGACGCAATTTATTGAAAGAGGGGAGAATGTAACACCCCGAGCTTCCACGATACGCTTCTCTTTCAATAATGCAATAGCTTTCATTGTACGCATGTTCAAGTTCTAACACACCGTGACTAATCAAAGTAGTCGTTATGAATATTAATACCCACTTTTTATAATTATAAAAATTTTATATTTCAAAATGGACTTCATTTTTGTATTCGTAATATCGAAATTATCCTAAGTTGAATTTTTTGTAACTTTCTGAGAACTTCCAATTTTTTATTAATAGTGAAAAATACTTAAAACAACTTCTTTAATCAAAATTATTTATAGTGATAAATTATACTATTGAGTGTTTTAAAAGTATAATTAGAATATATTTTTACCATTTTATCATATGGTTTTAATTAGAATTAATTTCACTTTGAAATTAGACATAAACAATTGTTAATCTTTTGATTGATATTGTTTTTTAAAAACACACTATTTGTTGTGATAGCGGGAATTAATTATAAAATTAATTAATGCAAATTATATGTTTGGAATTTTGTAAAATAGACATCAATTTTAAATTCGGAATATCAATTATATCTTAGGGTGAAATTTTGGCATTCTTCTGAAAGACTTCAATTTTTGATGAATAGTGAAACCACTAAATGGTAGTTAAAAAACTGGTTTTTCATTTAAATGAAACATTACCACTTCTATGATTTGATTTTAAAAAATCAGACATACATGGTTTTCATTAGGATGTAAAATGTGGTTCAATGGGATTAGAATAATTTTTTGGTGAATAGTAACTTTTAAGTTTAATTAATCGTGATTAAAGGTAATTAGTGAAATTTAAGGTAAAAATGATATTATAAAAATATGAAAATACCTTTACACTTTTACTACCCCTATTGGATGTGTCCTGTCCGGCCAAGAAAATCCATGGGTCAACTTGGGGACCCCATGGAGCCACTTTGGTTGGAAAATGACATTACAAACTTTTTATTTAATGTTAAAATAAAAATGTCACAAACATGAGTTATTTTACGAATTTTTTTTAAATGGGGTTATACAAGTCATATTTTTTACTATAAATATTCATTATAAATCTAAAAAGATTTCCTAAATCATGATATTTTTTTATAATTTTTAGACATTAAATAAATTAAATTATTTATGACACCATGATGATGCAACGATTACCTCATTAGTTAACGATTTTAATAAAATGGAAGGATAATGTAAAATATAAGAATTACACTTGTACAAAGCCTATTGGATGAGTTTATTTAGAACCCTTATCACCATATCCTAAAAATATATAAGTGTGGGACCTTTAAAATCCGAAACTCATTATATAATAAAGTAACATTTCATTACTTTCCAAGAGTGCCCCTCCACTCCTCTTATAAAAGGCCCCCACCAATACCACCTTACTCACACCATAAAAGCCTTTTGGCTCGGCCAAAATCTGCCCAAATACTCTCCGAACTTCCCTACCTTACTCTTAGAAGCCCCACTTTGGGCAGAATTCTTCCCAAGGAAGCCTTTGGCTCAAATCAAAAGAGTTACCCGATTTTAAGGTAATGTCTTCTCTTATGTTATTTTGTTTTATTTTGCTTATACAACCCCCTAAAATATTTTTATTCATTTATTTTGTAACAACATCCGTATCCTCAATATACAAGGATTTTTTTATAATAAGTATTCGAGCTACACTTACACACACCTACATCTAATAGTTAAAGAACATACTGTTTCTGTGGACGGCGAATTTCTGCCTCACGAAACGATGATTGTTCAACACTCATATAACACCTTCAAAGGTGGCCATTAAGATGTCACTCTATTTATATATGATATATAATATGTTTATGTTTTACTTAATGTTCTGTATTTTTCATTTATGGAATACCTTTATTGTTTCCATTATGGGTAAATGTGATATTTCCATTTTTGGAAGTGCGGACTACTGCCCCCTCAATGTGATTTGAATCGTTAAAGCCATATGTGGGATGTATAAAGGATGGAATAAATTATATTATATGTGATATTATACTGGAATTATAATATACCTTTATATAATTATGATTTCATTAAATACGAAATAGAAATTAAAGTAGTGTTCATGCGTACGTACGACTTACCGTCTCCATGAACGGTGCATTTCATTTCTTGCCTCTAAACATTATCGAATATTATAAATTCATGTATATACTGGATATATATGTGATATATGATATCTATATCATGTATATAATTCTGGATATAATGGATATTTCACCACATGAATAACTTGTAATTATAAGAAGTTTATTTTTGACTCAAATACCAAAGATCAACAAAACGACCGTTATTAACTTAAATAATTACATAATGTTCATAACATGGTAATAAGTGATATAAAAGGAATAAAAAACTTGAAAAAGGATCTTAAGAAATTATAAATTAACTCTAGTTTATTATTCAGGAGGTTAAAGAATGGTCGAGTCAAGACAGGATGCAAGGTAAGGGAACTTCTTAAACCAATTTCTATTCTTTGGGTTAATCTCCTACTTTCAAATTATGTCATGATATTATTATGTCATATATTTTATTTGTACTTTTTTATGTGTACTTATAGTGAATACACATAATAGATCTATTTTATTTTAAAAAAATGATCTTTTTAAGGGACTTCGTCTCAATCTCCATTCATTGAGGCATATTTTGTTTTATACACAAATTTCTTTTATACGGTGTATAAACCCCTTTGACTATTACGTTTATTCCAAAGGAATCTTTTTATACGAAGTGTTTTACTAAACGACAAAAAGGAATGTTTTTCCTGTCGTACGTATGCGGCGACAATGACTTCTCCACCGCCATGGCCATTATTTAGGTTTCGGCTTCCTCTACAAGCCATAACTTTTTTTTAAATGAAAAATAAATACCAAGTTTTAATTTTCTTTTATTTTGGTATTGAAAATGGTATTGATAATTTTTTTATTATATCAATGTGTTGTATTGATATCTTGTGATTGAAATGTGGAAATGTTATGTTGCCTTTATGCATGTTTTATGTGATATGATTATGTTATGGTTTATGATATGTTTAAACCTATTCATATGAGGAATGCATTGGACTTAATAAGTGACGGGTGGAGCCCGCTATAGCTCCTTGATGCATCGATAGGTCTCATGAGACAAACTAGTGTCTTGGAACGAGGCCTTGACAAAATCTTATTGTAGACTTGGCACGAGGCCTTGGCTATGTGGTTATGATAGTCTGGCATTATGTATTCCATCATTATGAAAGTGGTTATTGATATTGCATGTGATTATTCTACTATTTGAATATCCATGTGAGTATGTAAATGGCATTATTTAATTTCACTTTTTCCATATTATTCTGAAGTTCAAGTTTAAAAAGGCTTTTGTTTTAGTTATACATTTACTTAAATGTTAATGTTTATTTATGAAAGCTTTCGTTATATTTTTATACTTACTAAGCATCTGAGCTCACCCCTTTCAATGTTTTAATATTTTCCAGGATATGAAGAAGTATTTTATGAATGACCTGCAGGGATAGTCAGAATAGGATATGAGTGTGAACTATGGAGACTTTTTTATTGTAGTTTTCCACTTTATGATGTAATGTAACATTTATGAATGTATCTAGTGTTTCCAAGGATACTACACTAATCGGTCTTTCGAGACTTGATCTTTTGTGATCATGCCAATGTTACGCAATAATGCACCGACTCTGGGTAACTGGGGTCGGAGCGTTACACTTTTTGTTGTTAATTTGTTTCCACCACTGATCACCTTCCCTATAAAAATGATACTCTTATATAAAAAAATTATCTTTTTATTATCTCTATAGGACATAGAATATCTTCTCAATGGAGATAATCCATTGTTTTGTGGGGAGGGGATCAGAAGATCCACTAAATAATGGAGTACTTTTATTCATAAAGGATTTGATAGAAACGATATATTTATTAGGGTAAGGTGGGAATTACACAAGATTCAAGTTATTATTCATAACTTGATCCAAATGGTGAAGTACTTTAATGATGTTTTGAGCACCCGTTCCCATCATATTGGGAATATCATTAGGGAAATCAACATATTTCCTAACACATTTATTATTAGCATGGGTTCTTCTATTCACATTCATTAACTATAAAAAATAATGTAAAATTAGGGGAATTGAATACTTAGGTAATAAGAAGAAAAAAATATAAAACGTTAAACTTATAAGGATAAAATTTAAATTGAAATGTATATCTTAACTTGTGATACCCTATTTTTCAATCAATGTTATTCATGGTGATATAATTATCCCTAGGTTTCTTACAAAAGTGCTATATTCCTCATATTTAAAAATATATAGACCATAATATGATACCAAATATAGAGACTCTATCCTTTTACATATATTAATACAAGATTTTAAGAATAATTAACCATCAAATACAACTAGGGATTGTAAATTATAGTGTCTTGTAATGATTATGTACATAATTAAACATCATGAAACTAAAATAAAAACATGATTTATTTAATATTAATAAAGAGATACTAACTTCCAATGACATGTTATAAATGTATTGGATAAATTAGGAAATATATTATCAAAAGGGATGAGCTAAGAATCCCAATAACATAATAAATATATGAAAAAACATAGTTCATGTGTTAGATAACATAACATGAGAGAATAAATGGAACAAAACATGAATAAACATAAAGAATCATAACAAGTATAACATTGGAACATAAAATATCGAAATTTTATGAATTTGGAAACAACATATTACATGAAATTAACATGAATCAAGGCTAATTTCCAAAACTATATAACTTGGCGGACAAAGTCCCATAAAGAAATCATGTTCAATCCTTGTTCCAACATGTCATCTCATCAAAATAAACATTATACAATTAATGGAATATCTATAGTTTTTCACCCATCATAACATCTTCATTAACATTCATCCCACATGATGAATCATATATAAGAAATCAACCATAAACATAAGGGTTACCCTTGGAAAGAATTGGGTATTATAATCCTGTTAAAAGGAATAACAAAAGGAAATACCATAGTGGTGTCCATGAAGGAATGAATTTAAATAAAAAATGTACATTAATAAGGGAAAATAGGAATAGACCATGATAATTCATGTCAAATTGAAGTGAAAATATGTAAATAATGTTTATAATAAACTTTAGGAATAACAATTTTTAGTGCAGTTGAAGGAAAATATTAAAGATTCATTAAAATAGAAATGGAATAATTGTATTATAAAAAAGGAAATGAAAATTGATAGTTTAATGACAAATTGAGTGAATTTATACTAATAATAGTTTCTTAAAACTGACTACAGAGTTCACTTTAAAATTGGTAAGAAATCGATAAGTTCTATTAAATAGGGCTTGCTTATCGGGTATAATTGAGAAGTGAACCTTTTTGAAACATTTATCTACTAAGAAGAGAAGGATGATAGGATATGGATACATTATTTTGGAACATATAAAGATTATTTTGAATTATTTCATAAAAATAAAGAGAATTTACATTAGGGTAAATATAGGGACTACATAACTCTATGTGAAAATGGAGGTTAAAAAAAACCCCTTCCATTATGTCCAAAATAGTTTTTTATTTCATATTAATGTCATAGATAATCATATTAAATCCATTAATAAATTAATTATGAACATTTTATAATTTTATTTGGTTTATTTTAATTTAATTAAGTTTATTTGTTCCCTTTTTATGGGGTATGAGATTCAATTTCATCATTCAAGAGAAGTCTTTTTCTTGGTTTTCTTGATCAGTTCGCTTGTAGAAGTTTATGAAAGTGCATGAAAATTGGGATTAGATATCTAGAATTGAAGTTATATGTTATTAATGAAAATAAAAAAATTTAAATTTTTATATGAGTAATATTATATTTTTATGAGGATGAATAATTATACAACACATTGGTGATAATCGTTTGGATTATTTATGGAGGGTTTCACTCACAACGAACTTGTTTTGTTTTATTATTTAACAATGTATGTATATGTTTCTTCCAAAACATAAAAAAGATAAAAAATTAATTTTAAATTTTTTTACAACAATTATAATTGTTTTAAGTCAATCCTTTATGGTGTTAATGTAAAATGAAAATTGATTTTTCTTTAAGGTGATAAATTAAGACCTCACAAACAACGATTTTTATTTTTAGAATAAAACTAAGAGGAGAAGGGATTTGATGAAGGAATTACACTAACATAATAATATTACTATATATATATATAATATAATGGTGTTATCATGATGCTTTTAATAGTGGAGTTTATGAGATAATAATAAATGTAAAGAAGTTGAAATGAAATTAAATGAAAAGGAAATATGAATTTACCTCTTGAATTTATCTTCCTTGAGAATCTTTATAGGGAAAAGGGTTTTGTCTTTTGATGAGACAAATGGATCTTGGACATATATGAGAGGATTTTAAGGATTATTGGAAAGAATTTTCAAAATTTTAAAATGTTTAAAGGTGTGATGAGAATAGGTGGTGTGGGGTGGTATTTATAGTGGATGAGAGGGGTGTTTTCTTATTATTTTATTCATTAGATTATTATTTTGGCTCAAGACTATGAATAGTTTTGGAATTATCAAAAAAATATATTAAAAAATAAATTCTAGTTTGATATTATGAATCTTATATTAGATATGACTCAATGAATATTTTATTTAGCATATAATATATACATACCGTAAATTACAATATTTAACTAATCACCAAAAATTCAAATATTTTAGAAAAATACAAAAAATTCAATCTAGCCATTTTCTGAGGTATATAATTAAAAAATGAACTTCATTTTATGAAAATATTTTTCTAATTATGAGAAATTTAATTTTTAATTAAAATCATCATTTACGTGGAAAATACCAATTTTAAAATTATAACTAATTTTATTACACTTTTAAAAATTAATTAAGGTCTCATAAAATAATATTATTTTAATAAGACAACATGATATAAATTTTTGAATATATTTCTTGTAAATAATGTTTCTCTTAAATTATTAAATTAATCATAAAATTTTATTTAAATATTTATGACTTATAAAAATACCAAAAAATATATTTTTAAAACATTTATTTCTTATTATTTAAAATGAATACCATATATTTTAATTCGTAAGATATTAAAATTTTATTTATACCTTCATATGGTAGGTTAATATTATATTGGTATAATTACTATTCCTAAGGGTTATATTCATATTCCAAAGGTGAAGTTACTATTTCATCAGTATAATTTTTTTAACATCTATAAATACCTACTATTTAATTAAATTTTCATTTATAATGTTTTTAGAGTGTTATTAATTTTATTTTATGTGATTTCATTATATGAAATAACTATAAGAAGGTATTTTCAAATAATAAATTTTTTTGGTCATTGCATATTTTTAGTTCTCCCATTAAATTAAGTGAAATGATTTCTAGGGCATCCCATATCATATAGATTTTTGTTAGGGGTTTCCAAAAGGATATTCCTCATAAAATTACAAGGTATTCTAGTAACTCTTATCTTCTCATACTTATACTTGAATTCTTTAATGTCCCCACTGAAGATGAGATTCCCATGAATGCTCTCCCACAAAGATCCGAGATGGTCCCATGATTACCATTTATCATTCTGAGTGGTAAATCCATAGAAACCAAAAAACACCAATTCAAGGGAATCCAAATTATTCATAAATATTGTAATTTTTTTTGCTGAATAAATCATAACTCTATCATCCATGTCCTCCATCCAAAGAATTCAAAGACCCCTAGTAATAACCTATCTGTTACGACCCTACTATTTATTACACACATAAACATGATTTATTACATAATATTTCTCTTAATATAACTTTTATGATTTATAGGTCTAGTGACTTTGGGGCTTAGGAACATTACATAACAACTTATAACATAAAACACAACATCTTTATTGAAAACTACCTTGACATGACTAATACATTCTCTCGTACTTAGCATTGCATGGGAAAATCTGAGGAAATTAATAAGAAAAGGGTGAGATATAAATCCTAGTAAGGGAGTAAACAAGGAATAACATGAAGAATAAAATACATGTTAGGAAATACACATATCAATAGAGAATTAGAGAAACATTAACATAAAGGCAGGACATAGCATGTTTAACATAACATGTAAATGTGGAATCAACATTTAGCATGATATTAGCATGATCCAAGGATCATTTCACATGGAGAATGAGTAAAACCTCATTGTAATTGAATTACCAAGAGTAAACCCTCATTTCAGTTGATGTATCATGATACTAACCATTACCAAATGCATTGGATCTCTATTAGGGTGCAACCTTCTTAATCATTTCATTTCAAGAATAAGTGCACCACATGGATCATATAACATGGATTCATTAAACATAATCATTTATTCCATGATAAATTAATGTTGAATTAATAAATTAATATCTATAATAAATAATAAAATGTTCAGAAAGGTGAATACCATTGATAGAGAAAGGGGAATGGTGTTTACTACACAATGACTTGGCTTGGAAAATCACAGTGCAATTTCGGTAGAAAAACAACGTGACATAAGAATTCATTAAAAAATAGTTCATGAGAAAGAAAGGTTGAATAATCATATTTAAATGAAATGGATAGTAAGGGGTCATATAGGTACATGTACCAACATAATCAAAGTAATTTAGATTTATAACACAAAAGAATTGCTAGAATGTAAATAATGAGAGAGAAATTCCTTACAATATTTGGGCATGGTAACAGGTGTACATGGGAGGCATTAATGGGCGAGAAAGAGGTATCCCGTAATTTAAACATAAGGATGTAATGATGTTGGATTTTTGAAATAATACCCCAACATTTGTAATTAAAAGAAAAATTATGTAATAATATAAAAAAAAACATGGACAAAATTTAGAAAGGAAGAAATCCCTTAACAGGAAGTGTGATACCAAAGGATTAGGAGAGGCTTAAGAGAGGCTTATTGGTATATTGGGAAACCTTGGGAGGTATATAGAGATATTAGGGAATATTTTGGACAAACTCCAAATGTTTTTAGTGAAAAAGAAGTGGGAGCTTGGGTGGGTTTATATGGGAAAGGATAGGGAATTCTTTATAATTTTGGATTTGGACATGACACATTAAACTAATAAAAAAAACACATCCCATGGGTTTTCACCATGGGTTTTTTAAAAGGGGAGTGGAAAATTATTTTATATGTCCAATGACCAAACTTCTTAAAATATTAGGCTTGCTTATGTGGAGGCAAGTCACACTCTCAAGGAAAAAAATTTAAAAATATAAAATGTTTTATAAGTCTTAGAGGGTCCACTAAGGCACCATAAAATTAATAAAACAAATCTAAAATCACATTATATTAATGATAAAACAAATATTGGCCGAAAATATCATTTATTGTATTTTATTACATCACTATTGGGTTATTATGATGTCATAAAACACATTATATATTTAAACAGTATTTAATTTTTACCCAAAAATTCAATTGTCTCCGAAAATTTTGAAAAATTCACCATTGGATAATTTCTACATATTTATTCCAAAAATAATATTCATTTTCTCTATACAATTTTCTTAATATGTGAATTTTTAATTTTAAAATAAAAACCGATATATGTCGAAAATTCAGGGGTTTTGACAAAAACTGCTTTCAAACCATAATAAAAATTACAATTTTATTCATAAAAATTATACTATCATTTATATTTATCAAAAACTAATTTAGTAATATATTATATTTGTGTATTATTTAAATAAAAAATTAATTAATTCATCAAAATTGATTTCTTAAATCAAAATTACAATTTATGGTTTAAAAGTAACAATAATATTATGAATGTATATTATTTATACAAAAAATAATGAACATAATCATAGTTCTAGGTTCTTGTTATATAACCCCATATAACACCCACATAAGACCAAAGGGTAAGGTGTGCGATTGTGATAGTCGCTTGGGATGGCTTGGACAACATCGTGGAGGTGGTAATCTCTATCAACTTCCACTTCTCCCATAGATAGGTCTATTCGAGGTTAATGTGTTGAAACTTGGCTTGGGCTTGGTCATGTGTGAAGCCCAGTGACATCACCTCCTTTCTGAGCTCTAAATAATGGGTATCGTATAGAGAAATTCTACTGGGTGAGGCCATCACTTCCATTATCTGAGTAAATTGGATTTGTTAAAGCCCTATATTTATACTAATCAAGTGATCACGATTCATTGACTATATTAGAAATGGCCAAAATTTCTAATGGTATTTTAAAATCCAGTAACATAAAAACAAGGAAGTTCATATTTTATATAACCCTTGTACATAATAATACATTTAATTCGATCAATAGTAATTTTCATTAATGAAAGTTTTGGTAGTTAGAGTCTTCCGCCCTTAAGAAATTTCTCCCTTGAAAATTCTTTTTCCCACACTAAAAGGATGAGGTTAACTATGATTCATCACTTCATATGATCCCCATATTGCTTCTATAAACTTGTGGTTGCACCAGAAACCCTTGACAAGGGGCATTGTCTTATTTTGTTGAACGTTTTACCTACAATCTAAGATCATCACCGAATTATCTTCATAGGAGAGGTCATTCTACAATGGTACCACCTCGGGATTGAGTACATGTGATGGGTCAGGTATGTACTTCCTCAAGAGTGATACATGGAATAAATCATCTACTTGATATATGTTCGGTTGGAGTACTAGTCAATAGACCACTGCACCAATGTGATCTAGGATCTCAAAAGGGATGATGTACCTTTCTCTAAGCTTTCCATTCTTCCCAAATCTCATAACGATCTTCCATAGTGATATTCGGAGGAATACCATATCTCCAACATCAAAATCTGGGTCTCATCAATGATTATCAACATAGCTATTTTGTTGACTCTGAGCAGCATTAGTGTGATGCTGGATGGTCTTAACCTTCTCCACCATTTCCACGAACATTTCCAGACCTAGGAGTTTTCTCTCCCCAACTTCATCCCGACATGACAGTATTTTTCACCTCTTCCCATACAAGACTTCATAAGAAGAAATTTGGATTCTTGAGTGGAAACAGTTATTGTATGAGAACTCAACCAGAGGAATATGTTGATCCTATCTTTCTATGAAGTCCATTGATAACACTCTTAACATGTCCTCAATTATTTGGATAGTCCACACATATTGAATATCAGTTTGAGGATGCTAAGATGTACTGAAATTCAGCTCATCCTTTAGAGCATATTGAAGACTCTTCCAAAAGATATAGGTGATTCTTGGATCTCGGTCAGATACAATAGATAGTGGTACTCCATACAGCCTTACCAAATATTTGATGTATATCCACGTCTTTTGATCCAATGATAAATCCTCTTGAATTTCAATGAAGTGTGCAGTATTTGTAAGACAATTCACAACAACCCATATAACATTTTTCCTTTGGATGTCTTTGGATCTTTGGTGACAAAGTCCTCGGTGGTGTTCTCCCATTTTCATGTTAGTATGGGTAATGCTTGCATCATCCTCTTAGACTTCTTCCTCTCAGCCTTCACTTGTTGACATACCAGACACTTTTATGTATACTAAGCGATCTCTTTATTCATGTTATCCCACCAAAAATGCTCTCTAAGATCTTGATACATCTTTGTTTTTCTTAGGTTAATGTAGAAATTATAACAATGTGCATCATCTAAAAGTTCTTTCTTGACTCTGTATTTGATATAACACATAGTCTTGACCCAAATCTCACAATTCATTCTTCATAAAAATTTATCTTTGAGGATTTCCCTTTTGTGATAATTTCCACTTTCTCTTGAATCCCTATATCATCCTTTTGAGCATCCTCTAACCTTTCCAAAAGAGATGGTTTAGTAATAATTTGGGAAAGGATTTATGATGTTCCCTTATTTATGATTCCCATGCCCATATTCATCAAATCTAATAAGATCAGATCTTTTTCAATTATCATGAATGATATAATTGTTGGGTTTTTTCTACATAGATCATCTTCCACCTTGTTCGCTTTACCAAAGTGGTAATTGATTGAGCAGTTATAGTCTCAGATCACCTCTAATCATCTTCATTGGTGCATATTCAATTCTTTCTTTGTGAATATATACTTTAGGCTTCTTTGATTTTTATATATTTAAAACTTTTCCACAAAGAGGTAATGTTTCCAAAATTTTAAAACGAAGATTATTGTAGTCAACTCAAATCATGTGTTGGATAGTTCTACTCAAGAAAATTCTATTACCCTAAATCCTAGGTAGTGAACTTTTCATTTTTCATCAACACATAGCCCATGCCCTTCTTTGAAGTATCACTAAATACCACAAAAGTTCTCCACTTGTGGGTAATGTGAGCATGGACGAAGTGATAAGCCTCATATTCAACTCCTTGAAACATTCCTTTCATTCAACACTCTAAGAAAACATGACTCCCTTTTGAGTTATCTTAGTAATAGGTTTTGTCAATCGAGATAATTTTCTCACAAATCAGTAATAATATCCATCTAACCCCATGAAGCTACGAATATCCATCATCGATGTTGGCCTTGGCCATCCATCAATTGCAGCTACCTTAGAGGGATCCAAAGATATCCCATTTCTTGTGATGATATAACCAAATAATGAGACCTCATTCAATGAAAACTCACACTTGATGTACATTTCATAGAGATTATCCTTTCTCAAGGTCTCTAGTATAGTTCTTTGATTCTCCTCATGATCCTCCTTGGTTTTGGAGTATATTAGAATATCATCCATAAAGACTACCACAAATTTGTCGAGGTAATCTCTAAAGAAACTATTCATCAATTTCCTAAATATTGTTGGATCATTAGTGAGTATGAAAGGCATTACTATGAATTTATAGTGCCCGTATATTGTACAAAAATCAGTCTTGGTGATATCTTCCTTCTTCGCACTTACTTGATAATATCCCAACCACAGATCTACCTTGGAGAATTATTGTGGTCCACATAGCTTATTGAACAATTCATCAATTCAGGGCAGAAGATATTTTTTCTTTATTGTGATTTTGTTGACATCATGATAATCAATGCAAAGGCATATTGATCCATCCTTCTTCTTGATGAAGTGGACTGGGGAACCCCATGGTGGAACACTTGGGAGTATAAACTCTTTATCCATATTCTCATGTAGTTTTATTTCAGCTTCTCAAGCTCCACAAAAACCATTCTATATGGAGTCTTGGATACTGGGAATTACCCAGGTATAAGATCACTTGAAAATTCAACATCTCTTCTAGGAGGAAGACTAGACAATTCCTCAGGAAACACAAAAACAAATTCCCTCATAATAGGCATCTCTTCAAGTATGGTTTCTTCCTTAGACTCAATCATCTAATGAAGATATGCATGCTCATAGGGCATTAATATCCATGCTTGAGATGATGGTGCTAAGGAAGATTCAACATCCTCCTTGTAATTTTATAGAATTGGCGGTCGATTCTCCATATGGAGATTGATTTCCCTATCCTGAAAATTTATCTTAGCTCTATATAAGGAAAGCCAATCCATGCCAATAATTGCATCAAATTATACTATAGGGAGTATGACGAGGTTCGCAGGGAAGTTCATACCAAATATTTTGATAGGGGAGGAGTTATATCCTTGGGATGCAATGATTTCCCCATTTTTCATTCTCACTGACATATTTACATCCATGATTTGTGGTGGGGTTGGGATTGTTCTACTAAACATTCAGGATATAATAGAATGCATAGAACTATAGATGATAACCCTACCATTCACTTTTTTATTTTGGCTCTACTAATTTATACCATCCAAAATATACTTAGGAATGATAATTTTAAAAAGATATACACATAAATGAGACTCCAATGAAAAAAAGTGATAACTTATTAATTTAATTTCATTCCTTAACTTATGAATTTATTGGCTTCAATCTATGTTTTCCATTATCTACTTCCTAATATATATTGTTAGGGGAATTTTTTAATTCCCTTAATAATGGTTTATACTAAGCTTATGAATTTACCAAAGCATACCCCCAGGAGTGTCGTATCTAATAGTGCAGCAAGGCCCGTTGTCATATACCAGGATACCCTGGGCCAAGCCCGAAACTCCTTGTTATAGTTTTCACTCCTAGGTACATCTATGCCAGAGCCGCCTCTACCTACTCATATCCAGATATGGATGTATTTTCTTGATAAACCACTTACTGAATTCTCACCAATATTTTGGGATGTTTTTATTATACTTAGTCTTATCCCTATGTCTTTCACTTGGGATTTCTAATCCTAATCCCAAAAATAACTAAATCAATCCTTGATACCAACTATAAAAACCAAGCTCTTTATTATACACATAAACATAATTTTTACATAATATTTCACTTAAGAAAACATTGAGTATCAATAGTTATAGTTTCTTTTGGGCTTAGGAACATTACATAACAACATAGAACATAAAACACAACGTCTTTATTGAAAACATCCTTGACACGAACATTACATTATCTCATACATAGCATTGCATGGGATAACCTAAGGAAATAAATAAGAAAAGGGTGAGATATAAATCTCATTAACCGAGTAAAAAAGACATAACATGAAGAATAAAATAAATGTTATTCAATAGGAATATCAATGGAGCATAAGAGAAGCATGAACATATAGTCATGATATAGCATGATTACCATAACATGGAAATGTGGCATCAATATTTTGTATGATATTAGCATGAGCCAAGGCTCATTGCACATTGAACATGAGTAAACCCTCATTTCACCTGAATTATCATGAGTAAACCCTCATTCCACTTGACCAATTATGATACTAACCTTTACCCAATGCATTGGAATGCTATATTGGCACACCCTTCTTAATCATTTCATTTCATGCATAAGTGTGCCACATGGATCATAAAACATGGATTCATTAAAAATGATCATTCATTCCATTATATATTAATGTGTAATTTATTCATGAAACTCTATAATCAAAAAGTAAATTTTCATAAAGGTGAACACCCTTGATAGAGAAATAGGCATGATATTCACTACACAATGACTTGGTGTGGAAAATCACGGTGAAATTTTGACAGCATAACAGCGTGACATAAAAATTCATAAAAAATAGTTGATGAGAGAGAAAGGGGTGAATCATCATATTTACATGAAATAGACATTAAGGGGGTTATATAGGTACATTTCCCAAATACGTAACGAAATTTAGATTCATAACACAAAAAAATTTCTTGAATGTAAAGGAGGAGAGACAAATTCCTTACAGAATTTCGGCATGGTAACATGTGTACATGGGAGGAATTAATGAGAGATAAAGGTGTATCCCATCATTAAAACATAAGGAGGGAAGTATTATGGAGTTGCTAAATCGTACCCCAACACTTGTAATTGAATGAAAAATGATATAACAATATAAAGAAACTTGGAAAATGTTTTGAAAGAAGAAATACCTTAGATGAATGTGTGATCCCAAAGGCTTGAGAGAGGATTGAGAGAGGCTTCATGGGAGATTGGGGAACCTTGTGAGGATCATAGAGAGATGAGGATGGAGGTTAGACAAAATACAAAGTCTTTTACTGATGATGAATTGGGAGCTTGGGTGGGTTTATATAGGGAAGGAGAGGGAATTCTTTATTATTTAGGATTTGGACCCTACACATTAAAATAATCAAAACCACAAACCAACCCATGGGTTTTCCCATGGTTCTTTCCAAAGGGTAGTAGAAAACATTAATTTATATGTAAAATGACCAAACTTTTTGAAATATTAGGCTTTGCTTATGTGGAGGTGAGTCCCAATCTCACGGAAAACAATTTAAAAATGTAAAATGTTTTATAAGTCTTCGAGGGTCCACTAAGGAACCATTAAATTAATCAAACAAATATAAAATAAAATTATTTCAGGATAAAAAATATATTGGATGAACCTCTCTTTTATAGTATTTTATTACATCCCTATTAGGGAATTATGATGTCATAAAACACATTATATATTTAAATAGTATTTAATTTTCATTCAAAAATGCGATTGTCTTAGAAAATTATTAAAAATCACCATTAGATAATTTTGATGTCCTGATTTCAAGAATAATATTCATTTTATCTAAATAATTTTATAAATATGTGCATTTTTACTTTAAAAATAAAATTTGACATTTATTGAAAATTTATGGGTTTTAACAAAACCATCTTTCAAACCTTAATGAAATTTACAATTGTATTTACAAAATTTTTATGAAAATTTATATTTAATAAAATTTAACTTAGTAATTATATTTTATTAAAATATTGTTGAATTCAAAAATCCATTAATATAGAAAAATAGATTTCTTAATTCAATAATACTATATGATCTTTAGAACTAATAATAATATATTGAATGTATATTATATATACAAAAAATATTGCATATAATTATAGTTATAGAGTTTTTTTACATAAAAACATATGAAACTCGCATAGAACTAAAGGGTAAGGTGTGCGATGGTGACAAACTCTTGGGGTGGCTCTGACAACATTGCTCTGGTGGTAATATCTTTCATCTTCCACTTCTCCTATAGATAGTTCCGTTTGATCTTAACTTGTTAAAGCTCAACTTGGGCTTGGTCAAGATCGATGCCCATTGAGACCACCTCCCTTACGAGCTCTGAAAAATGGTCTTCGTACAGAGCAATTCTACAAGATGATGTCATCACAGCCTTTTTCTGAGTAAATTGGATTCGTTAAAGCCCTATATTTATACTAATCATGTGATCACTGTTCAATGACTATATTAGCAACTGTCACAATACCTAATAGTATTTTAAAATCTAAAAACATAAAATCAAGGAAGTCCATATTTTATATAACCATTTTACATAATAATAAATTTAATTAGATCAGGAGGAATTTTTGTTAATGAAAGTTTGGGTCGTTACTCCATCTAGAAACCAAATGAAACCCATGAAACCTGAATTTTATCTCAATGAAACACATATCATTTCTTCTAATTTTTTTTTCATAGGAAAACCATGTTATAGACCCCTTTATCACATCGATGTTATAGAATATAATCAATTAATGGATTTCCAAAACTATGATAACTCCAGCTTATGATTTTCATTGGTGTGGGAAGGGCTATAACATACCTGGATCATAATCAATGAGTATTACAAATGAGAAATATTCTACCACTTTCAACATTTTAGTAAAATATTCAACAGCCTTCTAGGCCTCAGAATGTCCCTTGGATACAAAATGTTTCATTGTGGATGGGTTTGTAATGGAGTCTCCACTAATTTTTCTCCTCCACGTCCTGTGATTTTTGGGACATTCATCATTGTCCCATATAGGTACTCACCCATCAGGGAGTAATGAACATAATGGTTATCACACGACTAGAATTATAGGTCTAGAGGTTTGAAGAGGATTTGATTTAGACTATAGGGGAGTTTAAAAGTCTCTTAAAAGATGAATTATGGTAGGATGGGGAGATTCTCATGATAGTGCGGTGTTTAATTCGATCAAGAAAATATTTAAAAGAATCAAAAGGTTTATTTGGGGGAAATGTCTTCCCCAGCTACTTTGGTCACACATTAAAACTATGATATGTAATAAAATATGACAAAACCAACATGATGATATTTTTTTTTATCAGTGGAAGATTTTACACATATATCATTAGAAATTTTTACTTTATTTGTTATTATTTATAATTATGGTTCAAAGTTTATCCCATGTTTTTCTTTCACGGATCCATGTTCGATATTTCATGATAATATAACCCTTATCATCTACTTCATTTGAGATACAGTTCTTTTCTTTGTGCCCAATGAACCCAAAAAAATAAGTATAATATATGATTTTTAATATTAGAAAGATATCTATATCCATGATTCTTTCATGGAGAGAAGAACACCCTTCAAAATTAGATGAGTAATGTGAATGATTACTTGGATTTCCACATGGGCCCCAAATGAATTGTTTTCGAGTGATCCCACTCAAAAAAATATAATGTGACCTCTAATATATTTAATTATTATGTCTAATATCAACCATAAATGGATTCCAATGATCTGAACCAAAAATACATACTTTCGTAATGAAACATTCATAATATCTCTATTGTTTCTTAGATCTACAATCAGGATGTGATAGATTTTGAAATACCAAGATCTACCAATATATAGCTAATTATTATCTTTCTCATTGATAAATTCGAGGACTAGATGAAAAGATCATATTTCTCATATGGCCACTCCATCTTCTAGATACAAATGGATTGTAGTGTATTCTTCAAGGAAATAATATTTATGGGCTAATTGGTGATGAAGTTTCCCATGGTGAGGAGAATTATTTAACACACCAAGAATGAATCATCATAATTACTCATAGAAATGGGTGATTATTACTTCTCTATAAGTGAGAGACTCCTCCACTAATTTCCTTTATCATTCTACATCACACCACTTGTTTATATAAGAAATAACCCACAACATTTGGATAAAAACACAACAAAATCTCATGTTTGTCGAAACACCTCTACATATCCAAAAAACCAAGAACTTTCTAAGAAAAAAAAATCTAAATATATAATAGGAAATCAATATCACCATTGGGAAATAATTTTTTTTAATATTAAAATATACTTTAATTGAATGATAAAAATTGAAATTTAAAATTAAAAACATTAATGGGGGACTACTTTATTTGTTTCTATGTATATATTATCATATTTCTCTCTTCCAAATTCACTATTGTTACAAAAATTAATCTATTTAATAAATATTTTATTTCAAATAAATTGATGCATGGGGTAAGAAATTAATTTTACAAGAACGTTTTTATAAATAAATTTTATTTCACTCATATACCATGAAAATGTTTCACAATAAATCATAAAAATACAATATTTTTTAAGAAATATATTATAAATTTATTAAAAGTGAATATATTTAATTTTATTAATGTAGAAAATTTAATGGCAACCAAACATTTTTATTTTAATATTTATTTTAAATTCCCATAAAAAATAGAGTTCTTTCACTTGAAATTAATTGGAAACAAATCATCAATGTGAACAAGTGTGTACATGCATGTAATGTGTGTGTGTGTGTGATATTCTAAAAAACATATAAATTTATTGAATTTTTTCATAATTATTTTACTTAGTTTTTTTTAAAGTAAAAAAATTCTTTAAATATATGAAATTTATATCACACATTGATCAAGAAGGATTTCATGTAAAAACATAAAAAGATATAATATATATAACATATATTGAAATAATATCTCACATAATATAAAAAATTAATTTAAAATTTTGATAAGATATAAGGGGGTAAGTAATGTTGTTTTTCAATTTTTCACATCTATACTCTTATAACAATGAATTTTATTTCACCCCTTATGGTTTATATATTATTTTAAAAAATAATAAAAAAAAATATTTTTTTATTTTATTAATTCTTTTAGAATTATATTTTATGGATTATATGAGATAAATATAAATTCACTAATACATATTAGGACTTTAATAATACACAAAAATACCCTTCTTCATGCCTTTAATTTGATCATAATGATTGTGATGATAAATGTATATTTTTATTGACACTTATTTAATATAGATAAAAGCATATATCACTATATAATTTTTTTTGAGGAACATAACATCCATCTACTGTAACCAATTAAGCATAAACATAAATTGAAAAGTAAAAATAACAACATAATATTTTAAAAGAATAGAAAATTTCATTACATTGCAGATTTTTGATATAGTTGTAGTAATAATTAAAATGATACACAATAGTTGAAAAAAAATAACTAGAACCAATATTAAAAAGAAACTTACCCAGAAGAGAGCCTTTAAAAGGATTAACTGATTTCATAGAAAATAATAAAATTCTTATAATTAAAATATTGTTTTTTATTAATTATACTTAAAAAATAAAAAAAATAAATTATAAGACAATATAATACGTGGTTTTTTATTTCAAAGTATATTTTCATTACGATACCTAATAAATAGTTAATAACATATAATCTAATATATAATAAATTTTCACAATGTAATATGGAAATATCACATAAATACAAATTAGATATGTAAAACATTTATGTATATTGTTTGATATATGTTGGTAAAACATAAAAGATGTTTAATTGGGAAAATAATTTTTGATCCTTAATTTCATATTGAATTTCCAATTAACATGGTCTTTATTCATACTGGTGAAAGAATAATTTAAAAAAATATTCGAAAATGGTTCTGATAATCAAATTTTGTTTACATAGTTATGATCACTCAGCACATATTTATAATAGTATAAATACTTTCAATAGAAAATAGGCACTTTATATCATTCTAGATCAATTAGACAACAATTCATTGTGTGATTTTTTCTTAAAATTCATAAATTAATCAATGATCATTTTATTTAATATTGATTACAATTTGAGGACTCTTCACCTATTATGATCATTTGGTGACATTTTATATAACTTATAAAATGAATATTCAACAATTGTTGACGCATCACATGTATGATTAACAAGAAACGTTTTTACAAGTCATATAATAATTAAATATTAAAAATAGAATGTTTTGTAGCAATAGAATATCATTTTAGGGGCATATATATTTTTATTTATTCATGTAGAAGTAAAAAAGCTTCAAATTATGTAAATAATTTTTACATCATTCAGATCATAATAAATATCAGATCATTAATTTCAACTCATGAGTAAGATTTAGGGGAATTTTTTCATCAATATAAAAAAATAGTTTATGATTTTTATGAAAAATTTAAAAGACAGTATGGTGTTATGATATGTGCATTATAATTTCAAAAAAATTTCATATATTTTTTGAATATTTTAATTCCGATCTTGAACTATATTATTCATTGAATTAGAGTTTAAAAGTTTTTAATAATACCATGGGGAGACCACCATTTATTAATTATATAGATATCTATTTAAATGATTCAAATTATAGTGTAAATGAAGGTGAAAAAGTTGAAGAAAAAAAATCAGTTTATCATTTTTTTCAATACCTCATTATATATTATGTCACATTGTTTGGTCACATAAATTCAAATATATATCAAATTAGTTTTCCTTTCATCAATAAACACAATTCTATTTATTTCTCCTATGTATTTTCTCTTGTTTTTAATCATATATGGTGGGATTTATTACTTATCAAGTCCTAAAGAATATTTATATTATTGGTGTTAAATTTTATAGTGACATAAAACATTCAAGTGTAGATGATTACTTTTTGTATCATTTTTACAAGACTAAAATTTTTTAAATTAAAATTATGTTATAATTTTTTGTTTTAAAATTCCTTTGATAGATGTTCAATGTTGAAAAATGTTAAAAATATTTTTACTCTTCTACTTGATAATGAATCTAAAAGCATGTAACATTTTTTTTAATCATTGGATGGAGAAGGTTTATGTGAAACATGGAGAGGATTACACGTATCCACACAATTGTTGAGGTAGTGGATGGATAAAATAAGAATAATAGAATTCATAAAAGGGATGGTGAATATTTATAAACAAATATTTGAATTTGAATTGAAAATGATAAATAAGTACATAAATTATTGTAAAATACCTATTTAAATTGTTTAGAAACATTTTCAAACAATGTATTCTATCCATTTACTAATGAAAAATTTATATATTATCATTTAAATATTTATTTTTCAAGTATTCATCAGTTATAAAAAGATATAGAATCATAAATGGTTATGCAAATTGTTTTATGGAATTGTATTTACTTTAATATATACCTCTTTAAGGATTCATTTTTTTGGATTGGTTATAACTAATTTCATAAATTTACAGATATAATAACCCTAATGATTAATATCAATTTATTTTGGAAACATCCAAAACATTATGAAATAAATGAAATTTGTTATGATATAAGTTTGTTTTCAATTCTTCCTTTATGGATGCTTGAATATCCTTTCATGATGTATTATGTTGACCCATATTCCCACTTTACAAATAATGATGGATATTATAATTTTTGTTGGTGATGTATACTCCTTGATCAAAACATGATGATGGGATATTTGTACCTCATTCCATGGATTCCACATTGGATCTCATTAAATTTTCTTGGCCTCCCTCATAGTTTAAAATCATGTTCATGGAACTCATTATTGATGATATATGAAGGTGGATGATGGTTAATTATAATTATTTTATCTCAAAAGGACAACAACCTTTGGTCATGTGAGTAGTCATGTTTGCAATATCTTAGAATGTTTGGAAATTGGTTATATTGGGAACTTGTGAATCTTCAACTTTTAGAAGGCATCTCATATAAGGCATCTTAGGAAAAGATCCCCTGGGATCCCATGTCAATCATGAGGTAATGACCCTAGGGGAATATTTATTCTAATGCTTTTTACATCAAGCATCTGAGGTTTACGGAATGGTGTTGGTATTACATAACAAGACATGAGTTTAACTTATTTTAAAGATTATCATAGGGTTAATGTCTTACGGGGACAATTTGGGCATATGTTTAACGTCTTTTGTGAACAAAATGTGTGAAAGTTTGACTTCTTTTATGGAAACAATGGGCGATCAGAATGCCTTATAGAGTGGGATCAAGGATAGAGGACCCTATGAGAAAATATGTCACACCTAGGTTTACTAATGGATGGGTATGAATGCCCCAAGAAGACGGATATTAGAGCTGCACCCCTAGAAGGAAATATGTCACAATTGGGTTTACTGATGGATAAATAATAATTCTCTATAGGGGAAAATTATGAATGGATGGTTATGAACTCCCAGGGAGGTGGATCATAGGGATATTTCTCTAGTTGGGATGATTTCACACAAGAGTTTTCCAATTGGTCAAAAAACCACATGGAGGACGATCTTGGAGGTACATCCTTATGAGGGAAGACATCACACCTAAGATTATTGACCGGTCAGTACACCCCATAGAGCCAGATATGTGTGGTGAGTCCCTAGGAATAATGTTTTCACACCAGCTATGATAGATCAAAATGCCCTATGGAGATGGATTTAAAGTGGATGAATTAGAATTCCCCATGGATGTGGATCTGATAGGTGTGTCCTTAGGAAAGAATATGTAACACAAGATTTTATCAATGGATTAAAATGCCTCATAGAGTTATATTTGGGTGGTTCATCCCTACGAGGGAATATTACCTTCCTCAATTTATTAATGAATATATTAGAACACCCCATGGTGGAGAATATGGGATTGATGGATCCGAATTCTACATAGAGGTGGATTTGGTAGTTGTATCCCTAGGAAGGAATATTTAAAACCTTGATGGTTAGATGTTGGGATTAAAACACATGGAAAAATCAAACATACCATGTTTAATTGACATGTATTTGAACCCACATAGTTTGATGACACAATATAGGGTCATGTGATAGGGTTGATCCAACCAGTTTCATGTTAAGTGGTATGGATGCTCGTGTCACAAAAGAAGCATCAACGACGGATGGGGTGGGGGAATATGCATGGAATCTTCCCAATATCTAATTTCATCCCATCTGGGTTATAAAACGGTGTATCTTATGTTTATTTTCCATGGTATGATGTGTGGGGTTATCCCATTTGAGTTATACACATGACATCCAATTCTCATCACATAGGGTAAAGGTAAAATTTTACAACATGTATTGAGAAAGATCTCATGAAATTTAATGTTGTATGACTAGGATGTGGAGCTATAAAGATTTACATCATACAAATCAGACATGGAGGGGCTTAATCATAAAGTGGGATTGTGTCAAGGTGAGAGGAATATCTGAAATAGTCAACTTCCATGAAGATAGGTGAACAATTTCCCTTGATGATTCCACCCCTAGGGATTACATGACCACCACTCATGAATATATGGGTGAGAAATGGTTGGGGAACAACCATAGAGGAGTGTTAAATATATATACTGATTTTAGGGTTTCTATTAATATAAGAAAATGAGTATGGATATTTATTCATAGAAGTAAAAGGCAGGATGATGGCTAAGACCATGCTTGGTTCGAAGTGGGAGGACATTAGAGTTGGTGGAACTGGTCATGTAGGGAATCTAGGCTTTATTGAATCAGTCCTAGATTTTTATTTGGGTCATGGGAACTCAAACATCATAAAATGGTGTTAGTATAAAGGATAAACCATAGTGATTCATAGGGGAGGTGCTTCAAAATGGTCGAGGGTTCACTGGGAGGTGTCTCGTAAAGCTCTGGGTCCTAATGGATGTTAGAGGGTTTGTGATGGTGTAGGCTTAATGAAAAAGGGTGACCTTTCCTTTAGACAAAGTACTAATTACAATAGGTTGGGATTTTCTAATGGAAGTTTCATCATAAAAAAGTGGTTCTTTACAAAGGCCCAATATCTACGAGGGAAATTCTTCTTCTATAAAGGGAATTATCCTTCACAAAAGAAATATTCACTTTGGATAGAGCTTATCAAGAACACTTGGGAGGTGGTTTCGTGGTGATTATATAATTTGGGGGTTTTATTTTCTCTTTCACTCATGAATCACAGCTGGTTCATGAATATGCATTGATTTTTTGAAAGTTGTAATGTCATACATGTCCATAAAAAATTGGAATGAAGGAGGTATTTAGAGAGTGTTGTTTTGTTGATAATTGGAGGATATCAAGAAGATTTATAATCTTTGTGAGTAAGTGGTGATCCATGAGAGAAAATGAAACATTGAAAAGCTTAATATCAATAATCAGTGTGGTCCTAAAGATCATCATGGCTTGGTTTTGATGCTATGTTAAAGTTACCATCAGGCATCGACTTGACCAAGACCTTCTCAAGAAATGCCCATTCACGAAGGTGATGAGCTTCATGAAATAAAAAATTTGAAATAATTTTCGGACATGTTGGATATTATTGGATTCAATCTGTCCATGAATTCCTTGAATGATACCATATAATTTGTATTTCAGTATCAACAAATTCCTCCCATAGAATTGGAGACGGTGAGAATAGGAGGGTTATATTATGACAGAATAACTTCCAATAATTGGTAGTTATTTTTCATTTTCAAATCATGTTAGTGAAACCCAATCATGAAGCTCCAATCATGAATCCCAAGTGTGAATCATAGTTGTGAGGGATAGAGTTTTAACCCTATAAATAGGATATTGAGGACCTTAAAAATACCATGTTAATTTTTCAAATAGAGAATACAATTATATCTATTCGAAAATTCATGTTCTTCATGAGTTCTTTGTGATTCAGAACCCCATCACTCATGAAGCTCTAAATCTCCATGATCCCAGATATGTGAAAAATTCATTATAGATTGGTATTTTAGAATCAAACCTTCATCAATGTGACTTTCATTAACTAATCATTGTGAATAGAGATTCATTAAAGAGACCCACAAAACACTTTTGTATCAAATGATATGGTTGCTAAAGGATCCAACACTACTGGAACCCATTGGGATGAAATGGCTTGGAAGATAATGATCTAGGAAATAAATCAAAGTTCTTTAGATCATGAATCACTAATTTAGAATCTAATTGAATATAAAAGGGAGTTCTTGGTGGGTAAGAAGCTTCAAATTTACAGATTTGAGTTGAGGGATTATGTATTCATACATGAGGTAAGTAGTGAAAATCCCACCATCTGGTTCATAAGAACACTGGGATTGTACCATTTTCAAAGGTGTGGTGAGGACCACATTTGGAAGTACCATGAATCATTCAAGATTCACACTCAATTGAACCTAGTCAATAACTTTGATAGTGATAAGCTGGAGGAGAAGACATCCACCCAAAGTATGAGATGATCCTCAAAGTGTGTTTGGGGGATCTAATGAAAGGATATAATGAATGTAGTGACCTGTTCCAATGTGGTAAATTTACTAATCAATTTCCCTAGGAATATTGGGAATGTGCATGTTTTTGCGAATTTAAGGCTAAGCTAAAGCATGTAGGGATTTTCGAGGTGACATGGGCCTCACAATTCTATGCCTACTGCCACTTGGATATCATTCTAGAGATGATGATAAGGTGGAATTTATGGATGAACACCATCCATTTGCATCATGGGGTGGTTGGAATCAGCCTATGGTACCTTCATCATATTTTTGGAATCCCAATCTAAGGGTTGATGTATGATGAGTTCCTTCCCACAGAGAAAATATGGGAGGACTACGAGAAGATTCCATCTGTTGTGATGGTGTTTCTGAATTTGGAGTAAGGGACTAGCTTACACATACTAGGGATGAAGGATATCAAATTCAATTAATGCTTTATATATTTCCTATGTGATCTATGGTACATGATACTTTTCAGTCCACACACATTCCATGGGGTGTTCCATCCAGGAAAAAAGAACTCCTACTAGCCAAACTTAGAAGAGAGATAGTGGTATATGTTGGGATAAAATATGAATCCTAAATATTTTATTGTCAGACCGGTGGAGTTTATTTATGTTTTTATCAAATACTAGATTCTCCCTGGGAGGTTTGAACACATGGTGGTGTAATCAAGAACCTCCATCATGGCAGTGTTGTTAGTGATGGGGTAGATCATTAACCTGTCTTTCTAGGTATTGGTGAAGCTATAAAAGTTTCTCTTATACATCATCCAAGGGAAGGATATACTCTGTTTTTGTGAGACCCTTAACATTTTTTACAACTAGGTGAAAGAAAATATGGTGGGATATAAAGAAAACCCCCACATATATCATCCCACTACAAACTTTTGGCCAGTGATTCTGGACATTATCTAGAGTCTCATGATCAAGATATTCTCCTTGGACCTGCTGGAAAGGTTTAGGTATGCCGAATGATTCATGTTTCAACTATTTTCCTTCCCAATGGGGATGGTAACTGATGATGTCATTGGTACCATTGAGAAATGGTCGTACCTCATGGCCTACTGAAGCAGGGTACCTTTGGAGAGGATTGACTACTAGCCAATCTATGAGGTTTAAAACCTTCACCGGTTCATAAGAAAATTCAAATGACTAAGTGGCTAAACCAAAATTTATACACAGAGCTACACCATGAGTGAAAACCATCATAAATTTTTCAAACTAGGCGCATGTTCATCTGGGAGGATGGAAAATGGAGGAATTCTTTTCCACCACCTTCTACCCCATATGAGATCATCTATGAATATGCCCTGAACTAGGATAGAAAGTATCTCGAGGAAATTTTTTAGAACCAAACCACCTGTGTTGATGAAGGGGATGTCCCACAACCATGGTTTTAAGGATGAGTTGTGGGTGGATCATGCCATTGAGGTATGTATGGCCCGGTGGGCAGAGCCATTGTAGTTTTAGATTTAGTAGTCCCTGGTCTAGGATAGGTGGTGTTTGGAGGGAGAGGAATAGCATCTGGATCAAATATCCTAGGAATGTTGTCATTAGAAGAAGTAAAACCATCTGAGGATGTCCTGAGGGAGTTTTTTTAAGGCCTAGAGAAGTAGTTGTTTTGTTTAGATGTCCCTAGTGATACTATATTTCTAAATGTTTGGGAAAGATGATTTATCTTTATAATGATCAAAACCATCTAAGGGATGTAGCGCGATCTCAATAGAGAAGGAATTTTGCTTCCTAGGATATGTCATCACAAGGATGACTTCCAAATTCAATGGGATAAGGTGGTTTAGTAAATTAGAGAGCTAGAGGATTTGTTCCACTCTTTGGGAATGATTCGTCCTTTAACCACCAAATAGATGGTGCTTTTGGGGATGAACTCATCCTTAAAACTCTCAGAGAGAAAGATATCTTCTTGTGAAAATGTACTAATAGACTCAGACAACTCCTTGGGGAGGGATGCCTATTGGGAATCTCCAACAGAAGGAGGTCCTACCACTGATTGGGTAAATTCTATTATATCATGTGATTTGAATTCTACCAAACCCTTATGACTGTTTTCTAATTCTTCATCCACTTTATCATGAATCGACATGCAAAAAGGAGTGAGATGTCCATGAGGAACTTTAGGTTGAAGTTAAGGGAATAGAAACTTTGGGGGACCACCATAATGTTGTGACCATGGGTGGCCATTGATATACCAATGTGGCACCTATAACTAAGGCCATGAGAACTGGGGTAATGTACCTATCACAAGGGTTACCCGTGAACATGTCTAAGATCCTCACTATATTTTAATATTCACATAGGCCTTTTACCATTTTCACCGTTGTCTCTTATTGTATTCAATTTTTGTTGGATGACATATGTTTAAATTTATGTTCAAATAGTGCTTGGGTCTTAGCTTCCAATGTCAACATTTGATTAAATGGCACCTGAGGCTGAGTTGATAACATCGGGTTCTATTTCCTAGAAGAAAAGTTTGAGGAGTCTGTGATGGTTGTACCAACCATTGAGGCTCCACTAGAAGGTATTACTAAGTGTATAACCTCAATTGAGGGTGTTGAAATGGTTCACACAATTGTTTTTTATTAAGGTGATGTAGTGGATAAGCTTATCATAGTGACAACACTAGAGGTGACTATTGGAGATGAAGTATCCAATGTGGAGGAAACAATTATAATAGTAGAAAAAGTGTTTTAGGAGACATTGTTTGAGGTTTTGGCCCTCGAATTTCCATTGGGGGAAGCTACTGGAGCTAAATCTGAAATCATGTCAGTAGCAGTGGTGTCCAGTTGGCTAGGATGGATGCCGCTACCTCATAGATTCCATAGGGGAAGCATATGCTTTTTCTGATCTAGTTTAACGGGATAACGGGGAACCATTTTTGGGAATTTATTTCATCCCATCCATGCAAAATGATTTTTTATCCACTGGAATGTTGGTGGTTTTCCCTCTATACAATTATGTACAGTCTAAATACTTCTATCCAACATTGGTGAATCCTCCTAGGGATTGGTAGGGTGGACAATAGCAACCACCACACATTGTCTCCAAACTTCCTCCTCAATCATATGCATGCTGAATGGTAGGTATTTGAAATTTATTAGAAGTATCACAAGGCTAAAGGTTTTAAGGAACATCAATAATCTGATGGGGAGATAATATTCCTTTAAGGTATGGATCAAAAGCATGCTGTTGTGGTTAATACTCAAACTGATATCATCAATATTTAGAAGGCCTAGTTAAAGGAAACTAAGGACACAGTTTTGGAGGCAACATCCTTGGTTTCTAATTACCAAGACGAGAAGAACTGTATGGGGATTATGTCTAAAGAGTACCTCCCTAAATCTTATGAATTGGAAGGTAAATTGGAATAATGGTAGAAGAATATAGAGTCTACTCAAATGATGTGGGCATAGCTTAAATGTTTGGTTTTTGTGTTTGAAACTTAGGGTAATTTTGTAAGGAAGAGGCTTCATTGTGTGGATGACCATCCATAACATTGGATGTTTTGTTTTTAATTCTCTTAGACTAAAAAATTATTAATTAAAAGAATTTTTTTATCACATATATATAATATACTTGAGACATCTAGTTATCAAACCCTAAGTCCATGTAATCCATGCTTGGTGTGAGAAACATGGGATGACCATGTGATTTCTCATTAATACGAGAGTTTCAAAACATCATCAATCATGGTTTGTATATGTTTATCAACCACCATGAGTGTTCAGGCCGAGATGGGTTATGACCGGAGAATGGGGATATCTCAATAACCAACTTTATTTTCCAATGTGCACTAGAGTAGGAATGAGGTTACTCTATGTGCATTTAATTGTACCCAAACAGAGTGAAATGGAGAGTGTGAATCTTAATTCCCAAAACATTCAAAATAAATTAGGTGGCATGACGATGAAAGGCAACTACTGACCATGTTCGAAACACAACATCCATTATTGTTTTTCTAAGGATAGAGAAAACAAATGTTGGTCAACCACTGAGCATTTTTGAAACATAGAACCTATCTAAAATTGATGTCTATTGTCTTATGTTGCATGTGAACATGATTTTAGGTGACCCATTTTGTATAGTAACCAAGCTATAAAGGGGGACCTATTAACATGTGGACGAATTTAATGATCCAAATAAATTGACGTGAGAAGCATGGAGATGAAGGGATGGATTGTTCAAATTGAATCAAACAATCAGGGAATTATTCCTCCATGGTTTTGAAAATATTTTTAGGCATATTAGTCTAAAAAAATATCAAACTTGTCTTTTAGGGGGAGTGTCATCTCTGATTCTGATCAATAGTTTAAGAACATGAATGATGTGGGAGGTGACTAGCTCCAAAGTTAATGGACTCTCGAGAAATATCCTAAGACGCCTCATAGTTTTATTTCATAAAATGGGGTTGATAGAAATACAGTATAACATCATACAATGAGGATGTTGGACATGTAGTTTAACATTATATGGTGACGATGTTGGACACATAGTTATACATCATATGGTTAGGAAATTGGACATGTAGTTTAACATCATATTGCGAGGAAGAAGTACCACATTGTTTGTCATCATATGATTGATATGATAGATAATCATTTTAACATGATATGTTTAGTATGTGAGACATGTAGTTTAACATCATTTGAATGGGACACGTGAACCAATGTGAATAACACCTTCCTAGGCACTGGGGTGGAGGGTGTAGGTAGGTGACAAAATAGGGGAACTCCTTAGAAGTGGCATATATGAAAGAGGGATTTTATAGGTCTATGTATTGGGGAGTAACAACCTGATGTGAATTGAGGTCTAAAGAGATCCAATGCCACACAACACACTCCCAATAGGATTGACACATTTTTCAATGTCATGATGTTTAGACTTGGGATTCCAATTTATGTTCACAGAGTTTGAACCATGGGTGACTCTTAGTTTAAGGTAATATAACATAGATTGTGTGCACCATAAAGTGTTTGGCATGGAATAAAAGAGTAGTGAAAAAATGAAAACAAATCCAAGGATGAACATGTTCCAAAACAATAGTAGTGGTGGGTTTAAAATAGATTAGGGTTATGATTATTGGATGATGGAACTTTTTGGACCATAGATAATAGTTTAGTGTCAAAATTCATGGATAGTAGGGTGGTGTGTTTCAATGGAATATTAGTGACATTGAAAGAAGGTAACTTGACATTAATTTAGGGACTTTGGGGGCCACTTGATGCTACAAAATATGCCTCAAAGAAAAAATGAACACTATTTAAGGTCGTGATTATTGGACCATTTGAATCTCAAACAGACATGTGTAGTGTGTAAAAGTGACAAACCTAATGTGAGGTGAGATCCAAGGAGTCCCAATACCACACCATAAATTCCTAGAATGATTTATAAGGATTAAAAATCTTGAGGTTTTAACTAGTGATCCTAGTGTAAGGTAATATAGTTTGGACCATGGATTCTTGAATAACACAAATGGTTTTGTGTTTCATGAGAAAATGAAAGACTGATGTGAAGGATGGGACTTATAGGCCCATAAGCTACATGAATCATTTTTGGGGTGGATATAACATAGTTTAAATTCATGATGTTTGGTGTTGGGATCCTAGTTTATGTTTTTAGAGTTCAGACCCTAGGATCTTGAATTCCTGAAAAGAACATGTGTAGCATGGAAGAGTAACAACACGATGTCAGTGAGGGCCTTGGAGGCCCTAACACCACACAACACATTCCTAGTCTATGTTGGAAATAGTTTAATATTTTGTGGCTTGGAAATTGGATCCTTTTCTAGGGTCATAGAGTTCAGATCCTGGAGCACTCAAGAGTCTCAACCTTGCTTATGGGAACCCCCTTCCATCTCTTAATCCCATGTGATCCATGCTCAATGTGAGAAACAAAGAGTGATATGAATTCCATTTTCTGAATAAGGGATAACACAATAAGGGATAAATTACCGAAAAATCCCAATATGGATATCTTAATATTCAGGACCATGATAGTGAGTGAGGGAACTAACCAACATACATTGATCAAATGTTGAACATGTTCGAAACACAGTTTCAATACCCATTTCAGTTAAATATTTGTAGAAAAATGAAGTATTGACCAATGAATGAATTCAAAATGAAGAATCCATTTTTTTTATGATGATCTTTTAATGAATGAGCATAGATGGTAATTGGGCCTTTGTGGTGTGAGACCTTTATGTTAGGGAGTCAGTTTCGATCACGAATATGATGGATATCCAAATCATAGAAAGAAAAATTGGGTGAAGTGAATATGGGGAATGACTCCAAAAAAAGTCAATAGCAGGGATGGGAGAAAGATTAAATATTTGGGTGTCACTATGTAGCCAATTTTGATAGGAATGAAGACTATACATAGTTATGATACATGATGTAGGATATCAGCATTGGTGGAGTGATGTCCTCTCCATTCAAGATATCAAATCATCTCTTATTATGCAAAATACCATCGTTATATAGGGTATTTTTTGACGCTCCTTTTCATCACATTGTCTAAAAGAATGGAAAGGGAAATGAATTAGCACAAATTGATTCATCCTTTGAAGAAAATATCAAAAATCGACAAAGGGATGAACTAGGAGAAGATTGCTAATAAGTCGCGCAAGTTTCCTCATAGTCGCGCAAGTCAACTTGCGCAACGCATTATGGTCACGCAAGTCACTTGCGCGACCTAAGTGATAACCGCCTGGGTTTTCTCCTGCCTATAAATAGACCCTGTGGCCCCCCCATTCATGAGGATGTTTTTCCCAGAAACTCATATTTGAGCTCCTGGTGTCCTATTCTCTTCTCAAAGCTTCCGAAGAACTTCTAAGGTAATTTCTTTCCTAGAACGGAAGATCTAAAGAGGGGCAGGAAGGCTAAGTGTTGAAACTCATCATCACTTGCGCGCCTAAGTGGAAATCCCTTAAGGAAAAAGGCCACACTTGCACGCCACCTTACTCCTTCAATAGAACTTGCGCACCCCTCTTTTGGAAGAACCTCAAGGGGATTCTAAAGGCTTTAATCCAGAGTCGCTCAAGTATTACCCTGCTGGTTAACCGTCGCGCAAGTGACCCATGTGTCACGCAGGCATACCTGTGCGACCAGGACTTGCGCGCCCACGCAGTACCTACGCGCCTACTAGGAATTGTGCGCCCCAGCCTTTTTGGGTTCCCTTCTTTCCCATTTCACCCCTCTTAAGCCATTCCACCTCTCCAATTCAAGATTCAATCTTCAATACACTCTTCAAATCCATTTATGGCATGATTTCTTAATTTGGATTCCTTATCTGAAAAGAACTTTGTGGAATATCTCTCAAAACCTAGTGATTTATACATCTTTATGTCACTAAAAGATTGAGATTTCATTCATTCAACCTCATCCTTTAAGATGAGAGATTATCTTAACCTGGACCTCCTTTTCAGGAATAATCCCCAGTCATAATTCTCAAATCTGTGCATCCTCCTTAGCAGTAAGCCCCAACCGTAATTCTCATAACCTGGGCTTCCTTTTCAGGAGTAATCCCCAGTCTCAAACATGGTCATCCTCCTTAGGAGAAAGCCCCAAGTACCTTAATTTTTTCAAATATCTTAACCTGGGCCTCCTTTTCAAGAGTAAGCCCCAGTCTTAATTTCTCTTAATCAGTCCTAATTTACCTTTGATTTGGGATTTCTTTTCAGAAGTAAAACCCAATCATATGTCTTATCCTAATTTGGGTCTCCTTTTTAGGAGTAAGCCCCAAGTTAGAGTATTTAAAATCTCCATGAAGCACATATACCTTTATAGACCCTGTTCCTAGATTTCTTCTCTAAAGTAAATCCTAACCTCCATTTATCTGGGTAGTCATACATACATAAGACCCACATTATTTCTTATTATTGCATCTTTCATGGAAAAATTGTATAACTTTTACCAATACCTCTTGTTTCTCACATCGAGCATGACTGACGTGAGCATAGAGTGTAAAAGTAATTATGACATGATTCTTTGAGCCACCAATCATAAACATCATACTCCCTCACTCGAACTACGTGGGTTCTGATTCCTTTTCTAAACAAAGGATACATAGGTCACCCATCTACGGGTTCGATCCCAACTCTGAAATAATCCATGTCCTTCTGAATTACAATAAACTTCAAGTGCCTCACTGAGTGGCTTTAAAACCAGCATGGTCATCATAATGACCAAGATACTTCTATATAAATGTGTCAAAGGATACCATTGACCAAGAATCTCTAATAAATACAGATGATTCTCTATCGATGAAGAACCTTGAATACATATAAAAGATTCTATAAAATTCCTACATATTTTATCATTGATTGTCAGATCTGAAGGAAAGATCATTTTATACATGGTAACATAATAAGGATTCATGAACATAATGTAAATCTATAATGAGAGTCCCAGAGTAGACAATAATTCCCCTCAAAAAGGTGTGATGAGTCCGACTTCCCATCCTCTCAACCAATGAAAATTCCTAAGCCTCATCAGTCCACAAACTAATGAGTGCCTACCTTTAGAAAGTAGGTCCAAATGAATGTGGAATCATTGGATGTTTCCGGTTCTACGAAAAAACCCGTTAGAAACCGTTCAGAATGTTTGAACCTCCCATCAAGCGGAGGTCATCCCCGTGATCCGAGGGAAATAAAAATGGTGAACCCGACGTGAATCCTTAACCAAGTTAAAATAATACTTTACCCATTTGTTAGGCCCCTATTCAAAACTCAATGAGAGGGCGAACAAAAAAAATCATTGACAAATGTGCTCATCCAAAAGATGTAGTGGCTGAAGTTATCTTGATTACGTCTGTTATATCAAACAAGAACTCTTTTCCAAGATCTTCTGCATTTCTAGAATGGCTGCTCTTAAGTTCACACTTGTGAATACTACTACTGCAAATGACACTACTGCTACTCCTGCTGGATCATCGTCCGTTCTAAAGACGATATCACCTACTCAACGTCTTCAACGTGGGGTATCAAACGCTCTGGTTAAGGGGTACCGTCAACACGGTACCATCCCAACTCTGGAGGGTGCCCGAAAAGCCCTCCAAGTAAACAACTCACATCGGTCGTCCAGACAACGATGACCAGTGATCAAGAAGAAGACGGTGCTGACTAACGTCTCGAACCATTTCGGGTCGTTATCCTCAGAACACAATCACCATTATCTCCCTTATTCTGGGGAGGTGAATGAGCAGGTCACTCAGGGCCTTAATTAAAACAGACAAGAGTCTTTCATGAGGGCTCCCACCAACAATCGCCGCCAGACTCGTGCGGCAGTGCGCCCTCAACATGATGAGGGTACCGAGTCCAGGCGTTCGGCTCAGGTTACTTGAACCCGAGCAAGCAAGAAGAACCACCAGAGGCGGAATCCAGTCAACAGTGAGCAGGTTCTCATCTCTGTCATCTCTGGATAAGTCCACCAACCTAACTTGGTGGCAAGCAATAAGCGGTCACATACACCTGCCTGATTTAATTCTGCTGTCTAGCAGACTCGTCTGGAAGCATCATGCCAATCCCGCCTGGTAATTCCGACATAGTACTATAGGCAGGAACATACACCTATTTATACATCATCAGCTAGTCAGCAGGCTCGTCTGAATACATATGATGCATCTTGTCAACCATGTTTGGCGAAGTGCAATCAGCAGGCACATACACCTAGTAGTATTAATCAATCCTACCAACAGTCTCGCTTGGTAGCATTCAGAGAAGTTAGTCAGAAAACCCTGACAACAAATAGGAGGCAGACTCAACTCTCTGCCCCCACACTTGAGTACTGTCAGGATTCACTGACAGGAAAAGGAGGACAGAAGCAGGCACAAACACCTACTCCAAGACCGGAATGGACGTATATTCCCATTCCGGCAGCTGAGGTCACCAAGCATATTCTATCAATGGTGAAAGAGCAAAAGCAAATCCATGCTCATATTCTGGATGCTTTCCAGGATATTATAACAACTTCAGCGGCATCTCAGGGAAAGACACATAAATCTATCCCTACCAGTGGAGTGACACATCAACAATTCACTCCGGAACAGACACACACATATGTTCCAGTCCAAGAGGGTTGTGGGGCATACTCCCCAATATCATACGAACAACCAAGTCATGCACATACACCTGATTTGAGTGGAGATTGTCAGCCTAACCTGGCCATCTTTCCTGATCAGGCATATACACCTGCTCAGAGAAGCCACTTTCGTCAAAAAGTTGTTTCCAAGGCGAGTAAGAAGGCGTCTAAGAAATAGACCCGCCCAACACAGTCAGGAGATCAAGATCCAATCTGTAACAAGGCCTTGCTCGATGCTGGAGTTCTTGAAGCCCTAAGACAATTATTTGTTGAAATTAAAGATTATACTCCCTCATTTCCAAATAGTGGGAACATTAATTCTGATGGTCTTCAACAGCAACATCCTCATGAAGGCTTGCTTCATTATAATTCGGTCAATCTCAAAGATTCATCTTCAGATGAGAGCCAAAGGAACCCTCTGTGTGGTCATAAGACCAAGGATCAAGAGATCTCATCTTTTGATGTAACCCATTATAGTGGATGTCCCCATGATGATGAATTTCGCTACGAATGTCCTCTCCACAGTAGTGATGCACATTGCCTGGAAAATTCTCTAGTGGAAAATGTAGTGCCGAGAAAGACCTCCTATCTTGAGGCACTTAAAAATGCGAAACCAGTAATGTCTGAACCTTCATTGCTAGCAGGTGAAATACTTTCTCAATCAGAAGATAGCCCAGGGTGTTGGTCATTCACCGAACCACCCCTAAGTCATGCATCTTCTAGTTTGATCAATGATTTCTCTACCAATCATGTTGAATCCAATGAAGCAACAAGGAAACACCAACTATGGTCAAATCTGGTAGAAGAATATTCATCAAATAATAAAGAGGAAATACTGAACATGAGGAATCAACTGGCGAAAGGTGAAGTGCCAGTTATGTTTTGTCCTCTGGCTGAATCTCAATATAATATTCCAGAAATGTGGACAGAAGATGAAATTCATGATATTCGTCTCAACACATGGAAAACTCTTTTTCAGTTGAAAAAGAAAGTATTATCTTATGATGAATATGAAAATAATCTTAAGATAATAGAAGGGTTACAACGTCAGATTGATTTGGCGTCTCTATCAGTCTCTCGATATCCGAAGGCTGAAAAGAAGCAGAGAGCCTTTCAACGTTCATACCTTGGCGCACTAAGAATAATGCATCAGGTAATTTCCAATTCCCTATCTGGTATTCATGTCAGAGGATGGGGTGTTCATGGAGAACTGCATTTCATGGTGCTCTCCAGTCAGCAAAGCCCGCCGAAAATGGTCTCATGCAAGGTTATTGCCCATAATCGGCCACAGTCAATGGGCTTTGTTTGTAATCATAAGCTTTCCCAAGAACATGCTTCAACTAGTTACTCTCAAAATCAAGAATATAGAGAAAAAGTTGTTGAATTACTCTTGCATCAAGAAAATGAGAATATTAAATAGGCCTCTTGTTTGGAGCAAGCACATCACCAAGTGACAGAAGTATCAGAAATCATCCAACGGTCTTTTGAACTGGGTGATAAAAGAGGATATAGGTTAATGCATCCAGCTAATTTTCGGACTAAGGTTCGCAAGATCAGGAGGACTTTCAAGAAAGTCTCAGACATAGCATGTCAAGAACTACCCCAGCTCACCAGATTGGGGACTCTTTTAAACCAACCCTCAAAATCAACAAATAGGATTCGTGGAGTTGAGCGAGAACAGTAGGAATAGCCCCAGTCCACTTGACTGGGGACTTTTTCAAATCATCAATCCCCTCCTCAGAGAAAGTCGGTCTTTTCTCGATTGTGGAAGAAACCTCAAGAGGAACGAAGAGCCAAATTATTAGGAGATTCCCTCCAAATTAAGGTTCGTCAAGAAGTTCCCGAGGGATCGAATCAACAAAAGGCAATGTCTCATCAAAGACATGGAAGAAGAAAATATCACAGAAATGCTGATAGAAGGGATGCAATGAGTTATGCATCAATCAATGTCATCAATGCCATTGTTGCTGATCCACCAAATGAGGCTCACTCAGGGGACTCAGATGAAGAGGTTCCTACTCAAGAAGATGTACGCACCGACACAAATGAAGAAGGTGTGCGTACACAAAGTCAAAGGATTACATAGAACCTAGGTAATCTTTCAAGTAACCCACTTCCCCCTCTTCGAAAAGGATCCAACAAAGGAAAGGGAAAGAACTAGGTTACATATCCTTCTTCTGGAGAAGGTCAATCGCTCTCACTAGAGCAAAGGTTTGCACAACATGAGGAAGAAATAAAGGAATTAAGAAGGTTGAATGCAGAACTACTTCAGAGTAGTCTTCTTCTTAAGAATGATGGAGTCAGTCAGCTAAAGGAATTTGTTGCAGCTACTAAGATGGATCAAGAATATCCTCCTCTATCAGTACACCCTCACAGGTCTAATCCTACGGGTCAAGTGCAACAATAGTTGGCAATGCTACCATCAGTTGCAGCACCAATCGCCACATCTGTCCAAGCTCCAGTCATTTCACCTACCCAAGTCCAAGTTCAACTAGATGTTTCTCAAGAGTTAATAACTACTATTGAGTCATTAACAACTCAGTTAGAAACTATAGAAGGGAAATGTGCGCAAGTTCAACCAGAAAAGAAAGTTTACCCTGAATGGGTAGATTCAATTTCTCCTCCATCCAGTTTTGGGAATCCTGTATTCCCTATTTTCAATGGATCAGGCGATCCTGAGAAACATTTGACGCATTACGTGTCTTGTTGCGATCCTATGATGGGAACTCCGGATCGTCAAGAAGCAGTGAAACTCATATGCTTCATGCAAATCTTGCAAGGACCAGCTTTTTTTTAGTATACAAGTTTGCAATCCCAGTAAATTACCAGATGGGAGGATCTTTTCCAAACATTCCTCCTTTAGTTCAGCTCAACTTTGCCAAAGACAACAATTTTCGATCTTACAAATTGTAAGAAAAGGGAGAATGAAAGAGTTTCTGATTTCTTTGCTCGATGGAAGGGATTAACATATTCCTTGAGTTTAGCACTCTCTGAAGAACAATTGTTGCCAATCTGTGTGGCAAATCTGCGTGATGAATCATGCAAGCCATTAATCCCTGTGAAATACACAGGATGGTTTCGAGACCTTACTTCAATCGCTCAGCAGATTGACGATTCCCTTATACAGGCTAAGGATAAATCATGTTTAATTCCATCAGCTCCAGGAAGAAGAATGAGTAAAGCAGAAACTACAACAGTTATGCTTAAACAAGCACCTGTACCTGTTTCTACCTCAAAACCTTTATCTTCTCTAAGGGATCCACCTGCTGAGAGCCAACAACAAATGCCTTTTCGTCCAGATGATCAAAGAGATCAAAGACGAAAACAATATGAGGATCTGAAGAGCAAAACATACTCTTTCTGAAATGAAAAAGTTCCTGGTTATTTTATTTCGGCTCGAGAAAATAATTTGGTTCAATTGCCAATACCCAAGAGGCCAAACAAGAAAGGAGATGAAGACCATCCTAATTATTTACCTTCTCATCAAATGTTGGGGCATCCCATCTAGGAGTGTTTTGTCTTCAAAGACATCCTTCAAAAGATGGTCGACTTAGGATTGGTCACATTGAAAGGCTCCTCAGCCCAGGTAGCATTGTCACTGCTACAGTTCCATAGGAGGAAGGTGAATGGCAAGAAGTCAAAAGCAAAAATGCACAGAAGTATGATGATTGGATGGTCAGAAATACAATCTATCGAACTCATGCTATTTTGAAAACACAATTAAAGAAATCAATTGTGTCTTCTGCCATGAATGTTGACGCAAAACCCTCTTCGTCAGAGGGAAAGTGCTCAAAGAAACGACATGATTTAAAGAAAGAAAAAGTATCAGAAAAAGATGAGTATGTGTCAAGGACTAAGTTGTCTTTGACTTTGGCTGAGTTCATGCCATCTACTTCAAAGCCACGGGCACCGCCCCACCAAACGGCATAGCCTAAACAGGCTAATCAGGCAGAGTCTTTATTATATGAAGAGTTAATATTTGGTTCGGTTAATATGATTCAATTAATAGATCCATATTCCATTCGCAGTTTCGATTTCAATGAGCCTAAATTCCCTATATGAAACAGAGGAATCAGAGGAAGTTCCAGGGGCTCAGGATACAGGGGAAGACATGGATCTTTCAAAATCCACTATTCCAATTCTACCCCTGCTAGAACTGTATTCGTAGTAGAAACTCATGGTAGAGCTCTTCAACGAGCTCAGCAAGAACAAGAAAGTTCTTCTAGCAATAGAAAATTCAGTCCTGGAACAGTTATTTTGGAAGACCGGTTGAAGGTTCCATCTTCTTCCTCTCAGCAAGTAAATTGATCTAATCGGTCTAATCTTCCAAAACTAGGAATATTGCCAACTCCAATCCCAATACAAGATGCATCAACTTCCAAAGCATCTACTTCCAAGGTACCTACTAAACCACATATTCCTATTGGGAAACACAGTCCTCTGGATCAAAAGTATGATATATTGAAACACATGGCCCAAGTACCATCCAAGTTATCAATTCTGGATGCTCTGGATCTGTCAAAAGATCACCAGGAAGCACTCATCGAGGCTTTGTCAAGTCCTCAGGAGTTTGAAACTGAAATTGTTGTAGGTGAAGTCTATCAAATAGAGAATAATATTGCAGAATGCCTTGTAATAATATCTTTTACTGATGAAGATGAAGATGATGTTGTGCATGGACATATTAGACCATTGTACTTGTCTGGAAAGGTTAATGGCATGGATGTTCGAAGAGCATTAATTGACAATGGTTCAGGAGTCAACCTCATGCCCATTCGTACACTTTGTCGATTGGGCCTCACAGAATCTTATTTATCTCCTTCTACCATTATGTTACAAGGATATGATAAAAATGAACAAGAACCACTGAGTGAAGTTACAATAAGAACTCAGTTTGGAGATCTTGTATCCAATTCAGATTTCATGGTTGTTGATCAAGACTCAGCCTTTAATATCTTGCTTGGAAGACCCTGGATACATCAACATGCGGCTATCACTTCATCATACCAGCAATATCTCAAATATTGTTTCGATGGTCAAGTTGGGACATTGTATGGTGATAAGGCCCCATTCAAGACATGTGAGTCTCAATACATTGAGGCAGAATTCTATCACATGAAGCAAATGGAGAAATCAATAACAAAGGAGATTACCAAAGTTAATGCTCCATATGGTTTGGAAAAAATACCAGTAAATCCATTTACACATGTGAGTATGGAATATGTGTTTCCTATCGGTCAAATTGACAAGATATACCCAAATTAAAATACTCTTATGGAAAGATCCATAATGTCAATTACGGCAATCGAGCCAAACAACATGGGAGAAGTTGGTAATCTACCAAGAAGTGATGAAAGCACAAATGGTGACGTCTTCATTTCATATACTGAAATCCAACAAGTCTATGCTTCACCAATTTGGTCAGAAGAAGTTATTACAACATCAGAGGTGAACAATGTTGTCGATTCTCAATCCATCATCTCTTCTTTATTACCCAAAGCAGACCCTTCATCATCAATCGGGTTGGAAATGGAAGCTTCTTCTTCAAGATATGAAAATTTTGACATCTATTTGGATCATGAGAATTCTACTTTATCATATACTATGCAAGTAGAAAAGGAAGAAATAAAACATGATGAAGAAGAAGAGGAAGATCTTAGAGATGCTCCTCCAGCATTTGAAGAGGGTATCTCTACCACTGTGGATGAACTCAGAGACATAAATCTGGGTACAAAAGAAGATCCACGCCCCACTTTAATCAGTTCGGTCATGACTCTTGAAGAGCAAGAGATGTATATTTCTTTTCTAAAGCAAAATAGAGATATATTTTCTTGGAACTATACATAAATGCTCGGGCTTGATCCTGATGTTGCTACTCATCATTTGGGTTTACCAGAAGAACATCAAGGATTTAAGCAAGTTGCGAGAAGAACACACCCAACTTATGCTTCCAAAATTGAAGCTGAAGTGGATAAGATTATCAAAGCTAACTTCATCAGAGAAGATCAATATCCCAAATGGTTGGCTAATATTTTCCCTTTAAAGAAAAAGAACAGATAAATTAGAGTTTGCATCGATTTCAGAGATCGTAATCGACATTGTCCTAAAGATGAATTCCCAGTTCTGATTATAGAACTTCTAATTGATGCAACAGCTAGGTATGAAGCACTTTTCTTCATGGATGGATATTCCGGATATAATTAGATCCGAATGGCCCCAGAAGACGAGGAATCTACAGCCTTCAGAGCCCCTCAGGGTGTGTTTTTCTACCGGGTAATGCCTTATGTCTTAAAAAATGCAGGTGAAACTTATCAGTGTGCCATGAATCGTATCTTCAAACGCTTGTTAGGGAAGTTTGTTGAATGCTGTGTAGATGATTTGGTAGTTAAATCCAAACAACGTTCTAATAACTTGGCTAATTTGGAAGACATATTCTACAAGCTTCGACAACATAATTTGAAGATGAACCCCTTAAAATGTGCTTTTGGGGTAACCTCAGGAAAATTTCTCAGCTTTGTTGTATGCAATTGTGGTATTGAAGTCGATCCTGAGAAGACCAAGTCAATCCTTGGTATCTCACCTCCTCAAAATTTGAAATAATTAAGAGGACTTCAAGGAAGCTTAGCCTATATTCGGCGTTTCATCTCCAATTTGGAAGGAAAAAGTTTACCCTTCACCAAATTGATGAATAAGGGAGTCACTTACTAGTGGACTGAAGAATGTCAAGAAGAATTCGATATTCTCAAGAAATACCTCTTGAGTCCACCGGTACTCATGCCACCTATTAAAGGAAGACCACTTATCATCTACGTGACAGCTCTAGAGCGATCATTGGGTGCCTTTCTTGCTCAAAAGAATGATGCTGGGAATGAAAATAGTCTCTACTATCTCAGTCGAACCATGCTTGAAGCAGAAACCCGGTATTCAAGTATTGAGAAGTGCTGCCTGGAATTAATCTTTGAAGTTCAGAAGTTGAGAAACTACCTGCCACATCACGAGGTCCAATTGGTATCTCACAATAACCCACTCAAATTTATCCTTAGTCGTCCAATGCTTACATGACATCTGGCAAGGTGGGAAGTTATTTTGCAGCAATTCGACATTTAGTATGTGTCTCAAAAGGCAATAAAGGGCCAAGCTCTGGCTGATTTCTTGGCTGAACACCCTTTAGTGGAAGATACATCTTCATATATTGAACTCCCTGATGAGTAAGTCTTCTCTATTCAAGAAAATCCTCAGGCATGGGAAATGTATTTTGATGGTGCTTGCAGAAGTCCAACAGGGATGAAAAAGGAAAATCCTAAACTCAACAAAGTTGGCTTAAAAATTGTGCTCATTTCTCTAGAAAAGGCAGTGTTACCTTATTCCTTCTTATTGTGGGAAGGTGGTACCAATAATGAAGCAGAATACCAATCTCTCATCGTAGGCTTGGGATTAGTGCTTCAATCACAAGTGAATCACTTAAAGGTGAAAGATGATTTAGACCTGGTAATCAAACAAGTCATTGGGGATTATGCCATTAGAAAAGAAGAACTAATCCCTTTGTATGATTACGTCAGAGAGTTAATGGAGGAATTCCCTTTGGAACTAAAATTTTCTTATGTCCCAAGATCAAAAAATTCTCAAGCTGATGCACTGGCTAATATAGCCACAACTCTGGCAGATCCAAATCGGGATGAGACAACCATCAGTATTGCCCACCGTCGTGCAATTTCACCTTATGTTCGAATCAGAACAGAGGAAATTAATGAAATTTGTCCCATTATTGAATCGTATGGTCATACTACAGGATGGATGTCACCTATGTGGGAATACCTTCAAAATGGAATACTTCCATCTGATAGAGCCAAGAAAGAACAAATCCGGTGACGTGTGGTTAATTTTACTCTTTATGATAGCCCAGATCACCTAGAGAAAATTCTCTACAAAAGTGGTTTTAATGGAGTTCTTTTCAGATGCATTGATGGTGAAGAAACAATGGCTGTCATGAAAGAAGTGCATGCAGGAGTCTGTGGTGCCCACCAGTCTGGATATAGACTGCCTGATCAGATTCTAAGGCTTGGATACTTTTGGCCTTCAATGATACGAGATTGTGTCGATTTCACAAAGAAGTGTAATTCATTCCAAGTACATGCCAACTTCATTCATCAACCTCCAGAGTTGCATCATATAGCTAAATACTCATGTCCATTTGCCACATGGGGAATGGATGTGGTGGGACCTTACCCTTCGGCTACGACCAAGCAGTTTAAGTATATTCTTACAGCTACTGACTTCTTTTCAAAATGGGAAGAGGCAATATCTCTCAAGGATGTCAGTTCTAAATGCATTGTTAGCTTCATCAAGTCTAACATCATTACCAGATTTGGTGTCCCTCATACCATATTGACGGATAATGGCACCAATTTCTGTTCATCCGAGGTGAAAAGTTGTATCAAGAATACAACATCAAATCCAACCATTCATCTCGGTATCATGCAGCGGCCAACGGCCCGATAGAAGCCTTTAACACGACTCTTTAGAATATACTACAAAAGATGGCGGATAAAGATAAGAGTTCATGGACTGATAAACTCTTTCATGCTTTATGGGCTTATCGTACTACCACCCGCACTACAACTCAGTCAACTCCATATTCATTGGTATATGGAACGGAAGCCGTCTTGCCCATTGAAGTTCAACTACCCTCACTCAGAGTATCCATTTGTGATCATTCATCTACAGATGAACAATCTCAAAAGCGATTGAATGAATTGGAACAGTTAGATGAGAAACGATTGTGCACTTTGCACCACTTGGAAGTCTATCAGAATCGAATATCACGAGCTTTTAAAAAAAAGTTCGTCTTCGTTCATTCACTCAGGGAGAATTGGTATTAGTTCTCAGAACTCCAATGATACCAGGAAAGAAAACTCCCAAAATTGTGCCAAAATTGGAAGAACCTTATTTAATACATAGGGTCTACTCCAATGGAGCTTATTCATTAATCTTGATGGATGGAGAACTCATCACTACTCCAACCAATGCCAGATTTTTTAAGAAGTATTTTGTATAAACTGAAATGTACCTCACAATGACCTTGATATATGACGTTAAAATATATAGCAATGGTCCAGTATGACCTTAAACTGCATCATAAATGGTCCATGCATATGACCCTAAACTATTTGCAAGTATCTTATGTCCAGTAAGATGTTAAACGGTGACGTCCTAAATACATGACGCTAAACTGTATAAAAGTCCCTTACGTCCGGAAAGATGTTAAACTACATAACCATCAAAGGTCCTGTATGACCTTAAAATACACTTTTTCCAGCATAAAATTAAACTGCACCTTCCACGGTCCATGCATATAACCTTAAACTATTCAAACTTTCATCCAACATAACACTAAACTGTGGAAAAAATCCCCAATGCGTCCAACATGACGTTAAATGGTGTAATCTTTTGTCCTCATTGCATGACATTAAACCGCACAGTCCCCATTTCGTCCAACATGACGTTAAAATCTATTGTCCCCATCGTCCTAACTACATGACGCTAAACTGTACAGAAAGTCCATGATACATCCTACATGACATTAAACTGTACTTATTCCCTGCTATATGACACTAAACTTTACAACACCAATAGTCCTAACTGCAAGACTCTAAACTACATAATCCCTTTATATGTCCTACATGACATTAAACTATGAATCTTTAAGGTTGTTGTTACCTCTTTTTTCTCACATCGAGCATGGCTCACGTGAGCATAGAGAAAACCTCAACTATAACACTCTCTTTGGGCCGCTAACCATGTGTAAGTTCCAACAACATTTTTTTATTATTATTAAGGTCATTGTCCCCAAGAACAACTTGATCATTAATTCATTCTTTAATTTAACTACACAGACTTTGATCCTTGCCTTTTATGCTGGGTATGTAGGCAACCTCCCAAGGTTTTAGACCAAAACCAATCTCTTCACATCGGTTCACCTCCATCTCATACGATGTTGATTCGTGAAACCGCCCCTAGAATCAATATCTTTACATTAGTTCACTTTCATCCTGGTTATACGACGTTAAACTATACAAAACTTTTGTCCATTATGACAATAAACTACAATATTCTTTGATTCCCTCACCTGAGAGGGAACCATTATTTACATTGAATTTTCAATCATGTTTCACTTAAAAGACTACATGCATACATAGCAACGCCCAAACCTTTTATCTTGGGTTAAACCATCATTGTAGTATAGTCCCCTTTCACACTTCATATGTACGAACCAAATTTGTACAAAGGGTATTTCTAGAACTACGTGGGCTTGATTACCATCCTTATGGGATACGTAGGAATGTTCGAGTGTCCCTCGAATCCAGCCCCAAGTCATTGGGCCTAACCCCAAATTCCACTTTCAGTCCCTTGGCTGAAAAGTCCCCATGAAAACAGACACTGTGTATTTCTTACAATGGTCCAAGCAATATGACCCTAAACTAATATCTCTAATCCTTTTTTCCCACACGATGTTAGACTGTAGTTTAAGAACTACGTATGGCTTTATTATCATCCTTATGGGATACATAGTGAAGTCCAACATTTCAATTCAGGACCCAGCCACAACAAGATTATGGTTAGCATTGATCTGTGTATCTATGTATACATTGAACAATATCCATCTTTATGTGTCATAATCCAAACCTTAAATATTATCAGATCCTCATAACCCTTTTCATGACTTCCAGTCACAAAAATGTCAAACTTCTGAGAGTTCTTTTTCCTGACTATGTAGCACGTTCCCATAGGAGGCCTTGCATAAACAGTCTACATAACAGACTTGTTAGCCAAAAGATACTCTTATTTGACTATGCATCCAATGGCCTTAGGTGGCCCTGCATAATTCAACCCCCTAACGGGTTTGTCGGATATTGGTTACTTCATTCTTGGGAAGAATGCCTCTTTTGTCCTTATTTATCTTAAATGATAGTATGTAGGGATCCGCAAAAATAGCCATCCTTAACATATTTGTCCCATATCCTTTTTCATGATATGGAAGTATTCAAGTCGATGGTTTATATTCTCCTTCCCTACATTTGGGTCAGACCTTTGTAGGAGTAATATTTATCCAGTTCTTTTATAATCTTGTTTGTAAATATCTTCTCTATATTCAAGTACCTCTTTAAATACAGAAAACTCTATACTTTGGAAGATTTGAATCTCCATAAACTTTCACTGGATTTTAGCACTAGGAAAGTATATTTCTAAGAGTTCTTTTTCCTGACTATGCAGCACGTGCCCATAGAAGGCCTTGCATAAACAGTCTACATAACAGACTTGTTATCCAAAAGATACTATTTTATTTAACTATACAGCCAATGCCCTTAAGTGGTCCTGCATAATTCAACCCCTTAACGGGTTTG